>OX387244.1:176811362-179591949 GCA_947561735.1 Cenchrus americanus | reverse complement strand
AATGTTTGAGGGTCTTGCCATCGGACGGCCTCGCCTTTGCCGCACCCCGCGTCCTCCCGACGCAAGCCATGCGATCCCGCCGCGTGCCCTCCGCCTCGAAGCTTCCCGACACGCCCGGATCCCGTCTCCGTCGTGTTGGGCCCTCGGACTTGGTTTTGAGGCCCAAACCAAGAAACCGTCCGCCGATGATTTTGTGGGCAAACCACCAAACCCCGCGTGCTCGGTCCGGCCTCCCGCCAAACCACTTGACTTGACCACCACTGTGCACCGGCTCGCTTGTCCATGACTTCGTCTTGCTTGTGTCGCCACCATGTGACCCGCACCCAGTCCCGCTGTCCACCGGGTCCCTCGAACCGAGCCTACTTGTGTCTCCATCTCCCGGAGGCCCCTCAAGGCTGAAGACCTTTCGCGCCCGTTCTTCACCTGCAACAACACGAACTAGACCGCAGCCTACACCTGCGCACTAAGCCAAGAGTCAGTCCAACACCCGTTGTCAATCACTCATCACTGAGGAGCGGTCATCCACCGACCACTGGGACGCTCCTGGTCCTCAGTTATATGGAGGCAACCGAAAGTCTAAAATACCCTTACTAAATAACTAGGGATACAAGCCCCTCAAGGGCGGTTTTGGAAGTCTTCAAGCTTTCTCCATCGGACGGATGCCCGGTGACCGCAACCTGCTTAGCCTCGACGCAAGCCTTGCGATCCCGACGCGTGTCCTCCGCTTCGAAGATTCCAGACTGCGTCGTCGCACACCGGTCGGACGTGCTCCTCACCCGGCCGGGGCCGGTAAGGAGACCCACCGGCTAGGACCGGCCTGCCGTACCGCCGCAAAGATCGTCTTCGGTTCATCGGTCTTGGCTTTGTGGATCAACCAAGGAACCCAATGGTTTTCTGGTGAACCACCGAAAACCCCGCGAACTCGGTGTAGCCTCCGCCAATCGCCACTCATGACTCGGCTCACACGTAGTCTCGGCTCGACCTTGGTTTTGAGGCTCAACCAAGAAACTGTCCTTGACTTCATCTTGCTATTCATGCCACCATGCGGCCCGCACTTGACCCCGCTGGCCACCGGGCCCCTCGAACGAAGCCTACTTGTCTTCTCCACACCTGGAGGCCTCACCGGTGACGACCTTTCACGCTTGTTCTTCACCTGCACCAACACCAGTCAAGCCATAACCTACACCTGCAATTCTTAGCCAAGAATCAGTCCACACAATGTTGTCAATCACTCATCACACAAGGAAGCGACCATCCACCGGTCGTCGAACCACACATGGTCCTCAGTTCCCGCAGCCGGGGAGCTTTTCTGGAGAGTGCGGTCAGACCGGCCCTGCCCAGAGGGGGCGGTTAGAGCGGCCTGGCTAGGAGGTTCAACCGCCCCCCAGAATTCTGGGCGGATTGGTTTTCAAGGCGGTGAGTCGAGTGGTTTCAGTTCTGGAGGTAGTGGTGCTGGTGGTTGGTTTGGAGAGTCTGCAGGTGGTCAGTTTGCTAGGCGTTCTCCCCCTTGTGCTCAATACGGGATGGGAGGAGTCGTAGCTTTGAGATGGAGAGGAGGGACGGTCCACGGTCTTCCTTTTGTGGTTTTGGTCCTCCTCCAGTTAGAGAGGGATGGTTCCCTCGTAGTGGTTTTCGTGGTGGTGTTCGTGGTGGTAGCTTTGGTAGGAAAGATGTTTTGGATTGTGCTAACCCCACTTTTAATCAAATGGGAGCATATCAGGTGGAAACCAGTCCATCTATGCAAACTATGAAAACTTCGCTCTGAACCATCGGATCCAGATCTGATGGCTATTGAGAGAGGTGGTGTAATTTTGCAAAGAACCGCCCGCCAGCCCCCCTTCTGGTCCTGTGAATTTTGCAATAACCCCCTCTAATCCTCGTGGCCACCAGATGGATGCCTCGCGACCAGCTAAACGCGGAGTGGAAAACGCATCTCGCCCCCATCCGTGTACCGGCGGACCGCCGCCCCCTCCCAGCGCCGGGAGGAACCGCCCCCTTCTCAGTCGGTGCTCCTCCGCCTTCCCAACCGGTGCTCTGCCGCCCCTTCCCGGCAGGGGTTCAGCCGCCCCTTCCCCAAGGCTGTCCCTTCCCTGTCGGTGCCTCGCCATCCCATCATCGGGCCGGCGCCCTCTTGCCGGGCCGCCCCCTCCCAGCGCCGCCTGCACATCCACTGGTCAGGTAAGACCGCATGAACCATCGTTCTAGTTATCAGGCATTCCAGTGCAGTCTGATAGCTGTTCAGTGCATTCCCGTTATTTAGTTGCTGCTTCGAGAAATGATGCTTAGAAACGTTCTCTGTAAAGAAAAAATGGTGTTGACAGGCAACGTGCTCATCACCAAAATGAATAAAATGGTGTTGCTATTTTGAATTGTGCACGGGTTTTTCCTTGATATGTCTGATGAGGCAAGACAAACAAAACAAATTTTCAGAGTGCATCAAGGAAAAAGCTGGCATTGCCACGGGCACCAGACTCAATAGCATTGGCCGCGGGCGCTGTTGTGCAGCCACTGGACTGCATGTTGTTGGCCGCGGACACCGAACTTCATGGCGTTGCCCGGGGTCGCCGTTTCATGGACGTCGGGCTCCGTGGCGAGCGCGGGCGCCGTTCCGCGGACCCCGGCCTTTATGGCCGTGGACGTCGCTTCGTGGGCGGGCGGCGATCGCGGAAGCTGCTTGACAGCGGCGTCTCGGGGAAACGAAGAGGCGCGTCGGGTGTCTCGTGCGGGATTGGGGTTGGGGTTCTTTTGCAAAACGACAGGGGAGGTGGAGGGGGCTGGCGGGTGGTTCTTTGCAAAACTACCCCACCCCTATTGGTACCCATCAGATCCAGATCCGGTGGTTCAGATTGGAGTTTTCATAGTTTTCACAGGTGGGCTAGTTTCTACCTGATACGCTCCCTAATCAAATGGCTCGGCACTGGTTTTACTCTTTTGGTACTAACCCCAGTGCTGAGTCATTTGTTCGCTCACGTGCTCGTTTTTGAATTTCAAGTGGGAGACTTGAAGAACATTTGGTTGATTTACTCCGGTTGCTCGAGGCATATGACCGGAGACAAGGGGTGGTTCTCAAGTCTCGTCCAGGTGGTGACAAATAGGTGCATCACCTTTGGGGACAATGGGCGTGGGCGTGTGCTTTCAGAAGGTGATATTAAGGTATATGACAAGATCACTCTCAGGCGTGTTGCTCTTGTTCAATCGCTTGGGTACAATTTGCTTTCTGTGTCTCAGCTGTTGGATGAGGGTTTTCAGGTGTTTTTTCGGCCTGGTGGTTCTCGGACTTTGGACTCTCAAGGGGACCTTGTCTGTATGGTCGTTCCCGAGGGTCAGGTGTTTCGAGCTGATTTTTCTCAGTCTTCTGGTGTTGAGCGTTGTTTCTCGGTTGGTTCTTCGAGTGAGTTGTGGAAGTGGCATATGAAGTTGGGTCACTTGAGCTTTGACCTTTTGTCTCACTTGAGTAAACTCAATTTGGTCCGAGGATTGCCATGGTTGAGGTTTGAGAAAGAGTTGGTTTGTGCTCTGTTTAGGCATGCCAAGATGGTAGCCTCTTCTCACTCGCCTCTCACCGATGTCATGACTGAGCGTCCATATGAGCTGCTCCATATGGACCTTGTTGGCCCAGCTCGTGTGTGATCTGCGGGTGGGAAGTGGTATGTCCTTGTTGTGGTGGACGACTACTCTCGTTATGCGTGGGTGTTCTTTCTCGAGGATAAGGGGGAGACGTTTGGTTTTGTTCGAAATCTTGTCTTGAGGTTGAGGAACAAGAGGCACGGAGATGCCATACGAGCAATCCACAGTGACAATGGCTCAAAATTCAGAAACTCTCATTTTGAAACCTTTTGCCATGACTTGGGTATTTAACACCAGTTTTCGAGTCCGTATACGCCTCCCCAGAATGGTGTTGTGGAAAGGAAAAATAGGACGTTGTGTGAGTTGGCTCGGATGATGCTTGATGAGCATAGGACTCCGAGAAGGTTCTGGGCTGAGGCGGTGAATACCGCGTGCTATGTTTCAAACAGGATCTACCTCAGAGTGCATAAGAAGAAAACCTGCTGTGAGTTGATGCACGGTCGCACAAGGTGAGTCACTTCCATGTCTTTTGTTGCAAGTGCTTTATTCTGAAGAAAGGGAAGAAGTTGGATAAGTTTGAGGCTAGGTCGGTCGATGTTATTTTCTTTGGTTATGCATCTCACTCTAGAGCATACCGTGTGCTCAATCTTGAAACTAACCAAATCATGGAGAGTTGCGAGGTAACCTTCGACGAGACACAACCACGTAGTCAGCTTGTCTTTGAGTGTGCAGGTGATGATGAACTTGGTGATGAGATCTTTCAGGAGGAGAAGCATGAACATGGAGACGATGAAGATGGCGGGGTGGTGCCCGCGGCTGAGCATGTACCTACTACTTCGACTACGTTGGTGGACGACCCATCTCCCACACCTACGACGACAAACCAAAATCAAGGAGAAGCTGCTGTTGAGGGGGAAATAGCATCGAGGCGAGAACCTCCCCGGCGAGTACAAGTGGATCACCCAGCTTCAAGCATCATCGGCGACATGAATGAACGTACTACACGGTCGAGGGTTCGAAACAATTCTCAGTTCGCTCATGCTGCATTTGTTGCTACTTTTGAGCCCGAAGACATTGGACACACACTATCTGATCATAATTGGGTTAATTCGATGCATGAGGAGTTGGAGAACTTTGAGAGAAATCAGGTTTGGGAATTGGTTGATCCACCCCAGGGTGTAAGCCGATTGGGACAAAATGGGTGTGGAAGAACAAAGAGGGAGAGAACGGTGAAGTGGTGAGAAACAAGTCAAGACTTGTTGCTCAGGGGTTCAGTCAGAAGGAGGGGATTGAGTACGAGGAGACCTTTGCTCCCGTAGCCTGTTTGGAGGTGATTAGGATCCTTCTAGCCTTTTCCGTGGCTAAAGGGTTCAAGTTGCACCAAATGGATGTGAAGAGTGCTTTCCTGAATGGTGTGTTGGAGGAAGAAGTGTATGTGAGGCAACCACCGGGGTTTGAGAGTGAGATGTACCCCACCGGGTGTACAAGTTGAGAAAGGCGCTATATGGGTTGAAGCAGGTGCCTAGAGCTTGGTATGGTAGGTTGAAGGGGTTCCTGTTTGAGCGAGGGTTTGAGATGGGAAAGGTCGATCAGACCTTGTTTTTACTTAGGCAGGGCAAAGATATCCTAATTGTGCAGATGTATGTGGATGATATTGTCTTTGGTGGCTCATCTAACTCTCTTGTTGCAAGGTTTGCAGAGGATATGAGAAGGGAATTTGAGACGGGCGAGTTGCAGTTCTTCCTCGGGCTACGAATCAAGCATTCAAAGGAAGGAGCATTTGTGCACCAAGCTAAGTACACCAAGGACATTGTGCGGAAGTTCAAGATGGAGGACTCCAAGGCTATGGCGACGCTCATGAGTACGACTACAGCTCTTGATGCAGACGAGGAAGGTGAACACATGGACCAGAAGAAGTACCAAAGCATGATCGGGTCAGTCCTCTACTTGACGACGACGAGGCCGGACATCCAATTCTTGGTATGTTTGTGCACTCATTTTCAAGTGTCTCCGAGGACTTTGCATCGGCAAGCAGTGAAGTGAATTTTCAAGTACTTGTGTCACACCCCCGACTTTGGCCTTTGGTACTCCGCGTCCTCTTCTTTGGCTCTTCATGGTTTTTTGGATGCGGATTTTGCCGGGTGTCGGTTGGATCTTGATGATATTGATTTATAATCCGTGGTTGATGGCTATATTTTGAAAAATGTCACATATATTCTCTCTCATGTGTAAATGGCTTTATATGATCTTGACATGTTTTAGTGGCTTGGTTATGTTTAATTTGTGGTTGGATAGCTAGTTTATTGATCATATGGGGCCAAAGGCTCATTTTCCACCATGAATGTTTAGCCCTCTTGCTTTATCTTGTGGAGGGGCATAACTTCCTTTTTGTCACAAAGACATTTCATGTACCAAATATGAATCTGAAAATGAAATGTAAAATGCTTGGAAATGTGCTCCGATGTCATATGTTCTTATTTAAAGTTGCTTTTGGTGCTAAACCGTTGCATGATGCCTACCAATGAGAAGTCTCATATATATAAGTAGGCACATGGCTCGGTGGCCTTGACATGACATGAGGTGCATGTGGTGTTTGTGATGGTCTTATGATTAGAATGGTTGTCCTAGCATGAAGTTTGTGTGGCTTTTCCATTTTGACATGTTTTGCTCATGTTTAGGTTTTTGCTCATGAGAGTGTAAATTTTCACAAAATTGCTCAAATCCTTTTTAGCCTTGTCCAATGATTGTGAAACTTGGTGATCATGTAGTTGAGGTCATTACAAACCTGTAGAGTATCTAACTTTCTCATTTGGACATGTCTAGCACCTTGTGATGAATTTTGTATATTTGAGAAGCTCTATGTTGAAACTTTTCGCATTTTGCCTTGATTCATGCATTGTCAAGAAGGGGGAGAAGTTTGTGCATGATTTGGGCACCTGGGAGCATTTGGAACGTGTTCCAATTGGTTCAGGCAAATTTTGAGCAGTTTGGTATAGGGCCGGTCACATGGGGTGGTCTAACCGCACCCAGACAGACAGATGTGTGGTAGGCGGTCTAACCGCCTGGTGAAGGCGGTCAAACCGCCCTGGGCAAAGAGAGTAGGTTTTTTCTCTTTGTTGCATTCCCATGTTGCATTGCTGCATTGGTTCAGGGGGAGTGTGCTTTGGCTCAGGGGGAGTTTGCATATGTGCAAAGGAGCTCTTTATGGTGTTGGAGCTTTGGTTTGGTGGTTTGTGCTCTTTGCTTGAGCATGGTTTTGTCTCGGATGTGTCGAGCCGTTGCCCTTGTCTAAGGGGTACGAGACTTGTCTTCTTCAAGTGATCTTGTTCTTTGCCTTTATTTGGCTTTCGATCGCTTGTTGAGGTTTCTTTTTATTCGTTTCTTTTCTTTTCTTTTCCTTTTCTCTTTGGTTACCAAATCTTGTGTGTTATCAATGCACTCATCAAAGGGGAGATTGAGAACCATGTGTGGTTCGAGGACCAGTGGATGGTCGCTTCCTTGTGTGATGAGTGATTGACAACATTGTGTGGACTGACTCTTGGCTAAGTATTGTAGGTGCAGGTTGCGGCTTGACTAGTGTTGGTGCAGGTGAAGAAAAAGTGCGAAAGGTCGTCGCCGATGAGGCCTCCAGGTGTGGAGAAGACAAGTAGGCTTGGTTCGAGGGACCCGGTGGCCAGCGGAGTCAAGTGCGAGCCACATGGTGGCAAGAACAACAGGACGAAGTCGTGAACGGTTTCTTGGTTGAGCCTCAAAACCAAGGTCGAGCTGGGACTACGTGGGAGCCGAGTTATGAGTGGCGATTGGCGGAGGCTACACCGAGTTCGTGGGGTTTGCAGTGGTTCACCAGAAAACCACTGGGTTACTCGGTTGAGCCACAAAACCGAGGTCGAAGACTAGACAAGGAGGTGTGGCCACCCAGGCCGGTTCAACCGCCCAGGAGGGGCGGTCAGACCGCCTGGGCCGGTCTAACCGCCCAGGGGGGCGGTCTGACCGCCCTGGTCGCTGGCGCCGAGATGCTTCGAAGCGGAGGACACACGTCGGGATCTCAAGGTGTGCGTCGAGGCTAAGCAGGTTGCGGTCACCGGGCATCCGTCTGATGAAGAAAATCTGAAGACTTCCAAATTCGTCCTTGAGGGCTTGTATCCTTAGTTATTAAGTAAGGGTAGTTTAGTCTTTTGGGTTCCTCCACATATACTCTTTGAGGGGCTGGATGGCAGCCAACTCTCGGGACTCTAGCTCATTTGTTTTTTCCATTTTCGTTCTCATTTTCCTCTAGTTTTTCTAGGACTAGCTTGAGAGCTTCATGTGGGATGTAGAGAGAGGGATGGATGTATCGGTGGCAAGCTATACCTTGTACGAACCTTCATGGTATGTATAGATGGTTCGACGTTGTTCGTCAAGGTGAAGTGTTTTTCTCGTCCTTCTTTGTGGTGATTTTCTGAGCTCTTTGTTGTGCTTTTCTTGGCGGAGTTTTGAGGATTATTTCTTGGGGATTTTGTTGGGTGTCACGTATGAGGATCTTGTGCCTCTTTGGCTGGTGACTTTGCCCCCAAATCTCCCTCGAATCGGACTCGATTTGGTGGTTTTTCGAGTTGGGCGAGTTCTTGACCTAGAGAGACGTTTTCTTTGATACCTCTTGATTCTGAGCGTTTCGGGTCGATTCCTTTTAGGTAGAGGTTGCCCAGGAGGTAACCCAGCTATTCCCGAAGTTTCGCTACTATCCGTGGAGTGATTTGGGAGGTCGGGCGATGGGAAGTTGAGGTTTGACCCGCGGGTAGGTTTTCTGGAAGGGACAGTCTAACCGCTTGAGGGGGGGTCTAACCGTCCTGGGCCTTCCAGGTCGAGGTTTTGGTTTTGCCAGATTTTCCTCTGTGAGTTTGTTCGCCTTGATCAGAGGAGCGTTTGGGTGAAATCTCGGGTCGTTTTCGTGCTATTCGCTAAGTGTTCTTGCTTGGAGTTCTTTGCTGGGTACAGGAGGTTAGACCGCCCCTAGGCCCCTGGGTGAAGTTTTGGTTTTCACCAAAATTTCTTGGTAGCTAGCATGGCCTTAACCAGAGATCTCTGTTGGTGAAACCGTGGTGTGTTTTGGTGCTCGGAGGAGGTGTTTCGGAGGATTTCTTGGTTGCCTAGTGGAGGCGGTCTAACCGCCCCCCATACCCGGTCTAACGGCCCCCTCTGGACAGCCGGCTTCCTAGTTGTCTCCACTATCGTGGGTGCGTAGGAGTTGAGGTTGCTGGTAGTGTTTGTTCCTAGGACCAGTAGCACTCCAGTGGCTACGTGGTTTAGGCAAACGGAAGGTAGAAGTGCGGAGCATGTGATTTTGGGGGTCCGACCGAGCGAGTACATCTTGTTGGAGTTTCAATCTCATTCGAGAAGAATTTTTATTGGCTCCCATTCGCTCCCCCCCCTCTCTGGTTGCCTAATCCGCCCTTCAGAGGGAAGGATGAGCGGGAGGAAGCTAGACCTTGTATGAGCCTTTCATGGTATGTATAGATGATTCGGCATAGTTACACAAGGCTTGATTGTGTTCCTCTCGTTTTCCTTTTTTTTGGTGATTTTCGGAGCCTTTTGTTGGATTTTTCGGTGGGAAGATTTGGGGGAGTTTCTTTGAGTGATTCTTGTTGGATGTCACGTATGAGGACCTTGTGCCTCTTTGCTTCGTGATCTTGATCCAACAAACCCTCCGAAACAACTTCGATTTGGGTGTTTTCGGCGGTTTCTACGGGAAGGTGTTCTTGAGGGTTGACTTTTGATTCCTCTTGATTGAGTGGGTTTTGGGGACCGAGATTCTAGCCAAAGTTAGCCCACGAGGTACCCCAGCTATCCCCAAGGTCTCACTTTGATCCATGGAACGAATCGGGAGATCGATTGATTGAAGGTTTGAGTTTTTCCCATGGGTTGAGTTCTTCCCGACTGTCCAGGCCAAAACCGGTCTGACTGGTTTCCCAAACCGGTCTGACCAGTTTAGCCCTGTGGGCTGTCGTGAAGAATTTCTGAGCAAGGAAGTCTCTGTTGTGCTATGGTTGTTCTTGTTCGAAAGAGGAGAAGTTCTTGAGGCAGGTTTTTTCTCGGAAGGGTCTTTGGGGAGTTTCTGGACAGAACCGGCCTGACCGATTTGCCAAACCAGACCGGTTTCCCTTGCCTGTGCGAGGCTAAGTCCAACAGAAGTGGTCTGACCGGTTTCAGAAACCGGCCTGACTGGTTTGAGCTGCCAGCAGCCGTGTCGTGTGAGTTTCCGCTGCGTGTGTCTCGTGGCTGTTGGTTGGGTCTTGCTCCTTGGTCCAGTAGCACTCTAGTCGTTGCGTGGACTTGGCAAGAGAATCTTGTGGAGGTGTACGAGTGAAATTGGGTTCATAGGCTGAATTCTTGAATAGAGTTTTTATCGGCTCCCATTCACTCCCCCCTCTCTGGTTCTCCGTAGCGGTCCTTCAAGTGGTAACAGAGCCGGTTACGGGTCTTGATTGACTCTAACCAGTCTATGATCCAAGGATGGCGTACCAGGAACGGGGTTCGGGTCCTCCACACTTCGATAAAAAGAACTACCAGATGTGGAGTAAGCGGATGGCGGCGTTCCTCCGCGGTAAGGGTCAGATCCTTTGGGATGTCACAGTGGACACAGGCTATGTCCAACCGATGAACTTCCTTTCTCCAGGATAGAGGGACATGTTCGACGCCAACAACAAGGCGGTCGACTAATTGTTTCGTGCTCTGTGTCATCCTGAATTCGATCGGGTGCACACAGAGAGCTTGGCTTGTATAATCTGGTCGATGTTGAAGGAAGCTCATGTTGGGAATGCCCAGGTTGAGGCTCGGATGTATGCAACTTACCGGAGAGAGTACGAGAACTTCACTCATCTTCCCGGCGAGTCCATCGACGCCTTGTTTCAGAGGTTCACGGTTGTTGTGAACAACATGAGGTCCAATGTGAATGTGCTCTCGTACGATGATCAGGATAGGTCTGCCAAGCTCTTAGACTCGTTGGACCGTACAGTTTGGGGCCGAAAGTTTGAGGCCATTGTGGAGTTAGAGAAGTATGACACTCTGACCGTGAACGAGCTGTTCTCAAAGCTCAAGTCGGCTGAGGTGGATAGGGGCATGACAGCCAAGATCGAGGGCCCGACTGACTCTCATAGTCTCGCCCTCATCGGTGGTTCGAAAGGAAAGACTAATGCTAACCCATCCACCAGGATGTTCTCCTTGTCCTCTTTGATGTCTATGCCAGATGAGGAGTTCGACGTGCTTGGAGAGGACGAGCTAGCGTTGCTGACGAGGCGTTTCGAGAGGCTGCATGAGAACCGGGTGAACATTAGGAGGAACACAGGACATTCTTCCAGTGCGGCAAGCCGGGACACTTCGTCGCCGACTGCCCGGAAAAGGTCGAGAACATGGACAGCTACAAGCACAAGTCGAAGACGGATGGCAAGTACCGGTCGAGGCGTGACCATAAGAGCAAGCACAAGAGCAGGCACAAGGATGAGCGACGATCGAGGAAGCAGGAGAGCCGAGGCAAGGCCCGAGCGATGGTTAGAGCGAGTGACATCGACTCCAGTTCCTCGTACTCCACCTCGAGCTCAAGCAGCAGTGAAGATGAAGGTGATCGTCGCAAGGGCAGGAAGTCGTCCAAGAACCTGAGCGGGCTAAGCTGCTTTGCTAGAGACGACTTCTGCACCATGTCGCTGAGTTCCTGCAGTAAGAAGAGCACACATAGTGACTCAGATTCCGACTCCGACGACGAGGTGCATGATGAACTTCCCTTCTTGTGACAGGAGAATGAACGGCTTGGCTTGTAGCTTGATAATTGTGATGACATGCTTAGAGAGGCTAAGAAAATGAGGAAAGAGCTTAGGACCTCGCTTGAGGATGCTAGGACAAGAGTGGCTGAGCTAGAAACAAAGAATTTGGATGCTAAGCTTGAAATTGATTCTCTGAAAGCTTCACTTGTTGTTTCTGATGAAGTTGAATGTGCTGATTGTCCTATCTTTCTAGCTGACCTTGCCTTGTTTAAGGAAAAGTATGCCTCCAAGTGTGAGGAACTAGATGTGCTTAGGGTTGAAGTGGCTGAGCTTAAGTCTAGACCTGCTTTGCTAGGTGCTTGCACTTCTTGCCCTGTTTTGCAAGAAAAAATTGATGAGATGCATGCTTACACTGTTTCTCTTGAGGTTAAGCTGAAAGAACCAAGTCCTACATCTTGCTCTACCTGTGAATTGCATGCTTTGAAGAATCTGGAACTTGCACATTATGTTGATCGTTTGCAGGATGACAATGATGAGTTGAAAAAGTTGATGGGTTGGTTGTCTGGTCATGAGCCTCAGTTGAGGATAATGATCGATACATACAAGAGGCAGGATGGTGAGGGACTTGGGGCAAACAAGGTTGGTGAGGGAAGTTGAGAGAATATCCCAGAGCCACCAAAAACCCACCACAAAAATGCTTTCCCTCCCAAACCGAACCATCTTAGGAACCGACTAGACATAACTCGAGCCCCACCCGTCTTTCCTCCATAAACAAATGATTTCCAAAAGCCTATCAAGTTTGTGAGCACTTCGGGAAAAGTGTTCTTTGGGAAAGAGAGTGCGAAGGCTAGTGAGGGGAAACCCGTGGAGAAGTCAAGTGGAGAGAAACCAAGTGAGCAGCCCCAACCCAAGCCTAAACCTAAGATTGTGAGGTTTCATTGTGTCTATTGTGGGAGAGATGGCCACAAGGATGAGTTTTGCTTCAAGAGGAAGCGAGAGGAGAGAATTATGAAGGAGTGTTCTTTGGGAAAGAGAGTGAAAAGGCAAGTGAGAAGAAACCGAGTGAGAAACCTAGTTAGGAGAAACCAGTTGAGAAGCCGAGTGGAGAGAAACCAAATGAACCACCCCAATCCAAGTCTAAATCTAAGCCCATAAGGTTCCATTGTGGCTATTGTGGGAGAGATGGTCACAAGAATGAGTTTTGCTTCAAGAGGAAGCGTGAGGAGAGAATGGCGAAGGAGTGGCCTAATAAGGACAAGTACCACCCTTCCAATGGTGTACTTGAGCCTCGTGTGCAGATGCCGAGAGCTAAGGCGAGTGTGAGAACAGTTTCGGCTTGGGGAGAGCGAAAGGCTGCAGGAGGCGTTGCTTGAGGAGTGAAACCGGTCATACCTGTTTGGAGTCTGCAGGGGGCAAGTTTGGTTTTCGTGCTCGTGAGGAGTGTCGGTTTGTTTCAGGTGGTCGTGGTTCTGGTGGTTGGCCTGGAGAGTCTGCAGGTGGTCAGTTTGCTAGGCGTTTTCCCTCTCGTGGTCAATACGGGGATGGGAGGAGCCGTAGCTTTGAGATGGAGAGGAGGGGCGATCCACGATTTTCCTTTCGTGGTTTTGGTCCTCCTCCAGGCAGAGAGGACTGGTTCCCTCATAGTGGTTACCGTGGTGGTGTTCGTGGAGGTAGCTTTGGTAGGAGAGATGTGTTGGATCGTGCTAACCCCACTTTTGAGCAACTGGCTTGGCACTGGTTTTACTCTTTTGGTACTAACCCAGTGCTGAGTCGTTTGTTTGCTCACGTGCTCATTTTTGAATTTCAGGTGGGAGACTTGAAGAACATTTGGTTGACTGACTCCGGTTGCTCGAGGAATATAACCGGAGACAAGGGGAGGTTCTCAAGTCTCGTTCCGGTGGTGACAAGGAGGTACAACACTTTTGGGGACAATGGGCGTGGGCGTGTGCTTTCAGAAGGTGAGATTAAGGTGAGTGACAAGATCGCTCTCAGGCATGTTGCTCTTGTTCAATTGCTTGGATACAATTTTCTTTCAGTGTCCCAACTATTGGATGAGGGCTTTGAGGTGTTGTTTCGGCCTGGTGGATTTCGGATTTTGGACTCTCGAGGGGACCTTGTCTGTATGGTCGTTCCCGAGGGTCAGGTGTTTCGTGCTGATTTTTCTCAGTCTTCTGGTGTTGAGCGTTGTTTCTTGGCTGGTTCTTTGAGTGAGTTGTGGAATTGTCATAGGAAGTTGGGTCACTTGATCTTTGACCTTTTGTCTCGCTTGCGTAAACACAATTTGGTCCAAGGATTGCCACAGTTGAGGCTTGAGAAAGAGTTGGTTTGTGTGCCTTGTAGGCATGCAAGATGGTAGCCTCTTCTCACCTGCCTCTCACTGATGTGATGACTGAGCGTCCATGCGAGCTACTCCATATGGACCTTGTTGGCCCAGCTCGTGTGTGATCTGCGGGTGGGAAGTGGTATGTCCTTGTTGTGGTGGACGACTACTCTCGATATGCATGGGTTTGAGAGTGTTGGAGGAAGAAGTGTATATGAGGCAACCACCGGGGTTTGAAAGTGAGATGTACCTGACCGGGTGTACAAGTTGAGAAAGGCGCTATATGGGTTGAAGCAGGCGCCTAGAGCTTGGTATGGTAGGTTGAAGGGGTTTCTGTTTGAGCGAGGGTTTGAGATGGGAAAGGTCGATCAGACCTTGTTTTTACTCAGGCAGGGCAGAGATATCCTGATTGTGCAGGTGTACGTGGATGATATTGTCTTTGGTGGCTCGTCTAACTCTCTTGTTGCAAGGTTTGAAGAGGATATGAGCAGGGAATTTGAGATGAGCATGATGGGTGAGTTGCAGTTCTTCCTCGAGTTACAAATCAAGCAATCAAATGAAGGAACATTTCTGCACCAAGCTAAGTACACTGACGACATTGTGAGGATGTTCAAGATGGAGGACTCCAAGGCTGTGGCGACGCCTACGAGTATGACTACAGCCCTTGATGCAGATGAGGAAGGTGAACACGTGGACCAGAAGGAGTACCGAAGCATGATCGGGTCACTCCTCTACTTGATGGCGATGAGGCCGGACATCTAGTTCTCGGTATGTCTGTGCGCTCGTTTTCAAGAGTCTCTAATGACTTCGCATCGGCAAGTGGTCAAGCGCATATTCAGGTACTTGCATCACACTCCCGACTTCGGCATTTGGTACTCCGCATCTTCTTCTTTGGCTCTTCATGGTTTTTCAGACGCGGATTTTGCCGGGTGTCGGTTGGATAGGAAGTCCACTTCTGGGACTTACCAGTTTTTGGGATCTTCTTTGGTGTCTTGGTCTTCCCGCAAACAGTTGAGTGTTGCTCAATCCACTACCGAGGAAAAGCTTATGTAACATGATGTATAGGCATCCTTGTATCTTAGATTGCAAGCATTTTGTATCATATGCATTGGTTAGGAAAAGCTTCTCCTATATACATTGTTCACCATGGAATGCTATTTATGTCTTTGTGATCTTGTTTGGTATGATGTGGTTATTTTGGCTTAGCTCGTGAAAATCATGATTTATATCCATGGTCGATGGCTATGTTTTTGAAAAATGTCACATGTATGCTCTCTTGTGAGTAAATGCCTTTTTATGATCTTGACATGTTTTAGTGGCTTGGCTATGCTTAATTTTTGGTTGGATAGCTTATTTTGATCATATGGGGCCAAAGGCTCATTTGCCATCATGAATGTTAGCCCTCTTGCTTTATCTTGTGGAGTGTCATAAGTTCCTTTTTGTCACAAAGACATTTCATGTATCAAATACGAATCTGAAAATGAAATGTAAATTGCTTGGAAAATGTGCTCCCATGTCATATGTGCTGAATTTAAATTGCTTTGGGTGCTAAACCGTTGCATGATGGCTACCAATGAGAAGTCTCATATATAGAAGTAGGCACATGGCTCTGTGGCTTTGACATGACATGAGGTACTTGTGGGTTTTTGTGATGGTCTTATGATTAGAATGGTTGTCATAGCATGAAGTTTGTGTGGCTTTGCCATTTTGACATGTTTTGCTCATGTTTAGGACTTTGCTCATGAGAGGGTAAATTTTTGCAAATTTGCTCTATTCTATCTTAGCTTCGTCTATTAGTTGTGAAACTTTGTAATCATGAACTTGATGTCATTACGAAATTGTAGATTATCTAACTTGCTCATTTGGACATGTGTAGCATCTTGTGATGAATTTTTTATACTTGAGAAGCTCTAGGTTGCATCTTTTCAAATTTGTGCCTTGATTCATGCATTGGCAACAAGGGGGAGAAAGAAAGGTGGAGAAAAGTTGCATTACATCCCTAGAACCTATCCCAAGAGTCAAGGGGGAACTTGTGCATTTCTTTTGCATTTTTTGGCTTGTGGGGGGTGTGGTCTGCTGTACCAAATCAGCCTGACTGGTTTTGTGAACCGGTCTGACCGGTTTTGGTGGAACCGGTCTGAGCACTCATTTAGGGGGAGTTGTGCATATGTGCAGGGGGGATGCTGTTTGCTTTGGTGGTTTGTGCTATTTGCTTGAGCATGGTTTTGTCTCGGATGTGTCAAGCTGTTGCCCTTGCCTAAGGGGTCCGAGACTTGTCTTCTTCAAGTGATCTTGCTCTTTGCCTTTCTTTGGCTTTCGATTGCTTGTTGGAGTTTCTTTGTATTCATTTCTTTTCTTTTTCCTTTTCTCTCTGATTATCAAATGTGTGTGTTGTCAATGCACTCATCAAGGGGGAGATTAAGGACCATGTGTGGTTCAAGGACAGGTGGATGGTCGCTTTCTTGTGTGATGAGTGATTGACAACATTGTGTGGACTAATTCTTGGCTAAGTATTGTAGGTGCAGGTTGCAGCTTGACTGGTGTTGGTGCAGGTGAAGAACAAGCGCGAAAGGTCATTGCCGGTGAGGCCTCCAGGTGTGGAGAAGACAATTAGGCTTGGTTCGAGGGACCTGGTGGCCAGCGGGGTCAATTGTGGACCGCATGGTTGCAAGAATAGCAAGACGAAGTCTGTGGACGGTTTCTTGGTTGAGCCACAAAACCAAGGTCAAGCCGGGACTTCGTGGGAGCTAAGTCATGAGTGGTGATTGGCGGAGGCTACATCAAGTTCGCGGGGTTTGCAGTGGTTTATTAGAAAACCATCTGGTTACTCGGCTGAGCGACAAAGCTGAGGTCGAAGACCAGGCGTGGCTGTCACGCCAAAACCGGATTGACCGGTTTGGAGAACCGGTCTGACCGGTTTGGGGTCGCAGGGCGCCAGAAGCTTTGAGGCGGAGGACACATGTCGGGATCGCAAGGCTTGCATCGAGGCTACGCGAAGTGCGGTCGCCGGGCATCCGTGTTATGGTGCTACAAAGACAAATTCCCAAAATGCCCTTGGTTGGCGTGTATCCTAGTTTAGGCTTTAGGGGTATTTTAGTGTTTCGCCGGGCATCAAGGATTGATTGTGTTGATCTTGTTTTCCTTTTGTTTGAGGGATTCTTGTTGGATGTCACACATGAGGACCTTGTGCCTCTTTGCTTGGTGATCTTGATCCAACAAACCCTCCGAAACGACTTCGATTTGGGTGTTTTCAGCAGTTTCTATGGGAAGGTGTTCATGAGGTTGACTTTCGGTTCCTCTTGATTGAGTGGGTTTTGGGGACCGAGCTTCTAGCCAAGGGTAGCCCACAAGGTACCCCAACTGTCCGCAAAGTTTCACTTTGATCCGTGGAACGGATCAGGAGATCGATTGATTGAAGGTTTGAGTTTTTCCCACAGGTGGAGTTCTTCCCGACTATCCAAGCCAAAACCGGTCTGACTGGTTTCCCAAATCGGTCTGACCGGTTTCCCAAATTGGTCTGACCGGTTTAGCCCTATGGGCTGTCGTGAAGAGTTTCTGAGCAAGGAAGTCCTTGTTGTGCTATGGTTGTTCTTGTTCAAAAGAGAAGAAGTTCTTGAGGTAGGTTTTCTCTCGGAAGGGTCTTTGGGGAGTTTCTGGACAGAACCGGCCTGGCCGATTTGCCAAACGGGTCTGACCGGTTTCCCTTGCCTGTGTGAGGCTAAGTCCAACAGAAGCGGTCTGACCGGTTTCAGAAACCGGCCTGACCGGTTTGGGCTGCCAGCAGTCGTGTCGTGTGTGTTTCCGCTGCGTGTGTCTCGTGGCTGTTGGTTGGGTCTTGCTCCTAGGTCCAGTAGCACTCCAGTGGCTGTGTGGACTTGGCAAGAGAAGCTTGTGGAGGTGTACGAGTGAAATTGGGTTCATAGGCCGAATTCTTGAATAGAATTTTTTTTAGGCTCCCATTCACTCCCCCCTCTCTGGTTCGCCGTATCGGTCCTTCACATTCCATGTGCATTAACATGTGTCTTGCAACAAAAGATAGAAATACCAACACTTGTGGAAATTGTCAGTATAGACCCCTATTCTAGTGTTGATGATCACTTTCCGTTTATATTATGCAGGAATCGAGGACATAAAAGTGGTACTTTACAACCGTGAACAGTTAGCAGTGACTTAAGAAATACTATCACTGGTACTGAGGGGGGAATCCCGGCTTGAGTGCGTGGCCAACATCATCAAGGTAGAATTTCCCTACAACATGAGTGCAGTGTGTTTACAGGAGGGAGCATGGTAGTTTAGTATGCATATAGGTGCAAAGTGTGAACATTGTACCTTGTGGAACCCGTAGCCCATCATCCCACTCTAGCATATCACCTAAGGACAACTCATCATGGTAGATCCCTCCCACCTAGCCAGTACATAGGTAAATCTCATGTCGAAATCAACACTATCCAAGACATTTTGTGTTGTGGTGCCCTTGTGGCCTTTGAAAGCAGTCTGCATGTGGTAGGGCACCCTGACAAGGATGTGGGTTCCATCTATTACTCCAATACAATCCTAAAATAGTGAACATGAGTTCATAAGCATGTCAGGTGTTTCCTAATATCAAGTCTATAAAGACTGACAGGTCAATGAATTAGGTACAAGTACCTTGATGTATGGGTACCACTTTTGGCTGCCAAGGCTTTTAGGATGGGTACCACCCTCTGGGTTCTTATCATCTCACCTCTAAGGTCCCCAATGGCATGAATCACTTCTGCAAAGTACCTTGACACAGTGTTTATGGATTTCCTAAAGCTGTGGTGGATGACCCTGAACTTTGATTGTGGCCTACAATATGAAGGAACATAGCGACATGTTCTTCGATAGTAGAATGCAAGCTGTCCTCTAAGAGGTGTCGCTCACGAAACAATTGCCATAAGTTGAAAAAAGGAGCCTTGCGCATTCTAAGCATGCTAACTGACTCAGTATCAGTGCAATTGTAAATCAAGTCTAGACTAGTCTGCCTCTTAGCATCTACAACAGCCCTAGGGACCCAAATGAAATCACTCTCCACATCCCCAAGTTGACAAATAGAAACCACCTTCCGAATTCATAACATGTACACGATGCATACAACAACAATTGCAACTGCTTCATAAGCCATCCGATTAACCAAGTCCATCTACATCACATCACAGTAACAGATCAAGTTCAAAGTTAGTCTGCTGTATTGAAAATGCAAAGCATCCTATGGTGTCACATCAACAGGACAAGTTTGGAAAACTTGGGATCATCACCTTGGTTGCTATTAGATTAGCCTCCCAAAGGCTCCTCCAAACATCATCGACCACATACAAAAACCAAGGGTTCATAAATGGAACACAAACATCATCGACGAAAGGCTCTTACCTGGAAATGTCCACATGTACACATGCAACAAGAGGAGAACGAATATTAGAAGTCAAACAACAAAGAACCGACCCTGATGTTAGATTGACCTATGTAGTGCCACCACAGTAGGCATTACAGGGCACAAGTGATCTGGAATGAATCGCTCAGCCCAATCCACTCTGGTTGATTTTTGTTGGCATTGCTTACATGGTTCAACCATCATTAGGGCAAGAACAAGGAAAACCTACCATCACTAGGATCTCCTAGTAATCATTGAGAACCAAAGCATAAATGGACCGTGGATCCACTGTGAATAGTGACACTAACCAACTGTGCTTAAGCAAACAAACATGTAGATCCGGTGAGGATCTCCTAGTAATTGAACAATGAGGAAATCGGGAACCCCATCCCATAGGATTCCACCTAACTAATAGTGCAAGATAAAATCAAAAATACCATTTTGTGCAATGATAGTGTAGATCCACACAAATATCATGCACAGGCTGTGTAGATCGAGAAGAATATCATGAACATATAGTGTTGATCCGCAAGAATATCACACACAAAAAGTGTAGATTGGGAAGAATATCATGAACATATACTGTAGATCCGCAAGAATATCATGCGCAAACAATGTAGATCCACAAGAATATCATGTACAAACAACCATTTCCTCAGGAAACCAGAAAGTACTTAATGAAAACACCGCATATGGGAACCTACCCCTGCTGACACCATTTTTAGAAAAAACAAGTCAAAAAGATAAGAAAGAGCAGCCGATGAGAGAGTAGGGTAATCGACCGATTGAAGAGAGGGAGAGGGATGGTCAATTGAACTTGCTGATGGTTAGAGGAGTCCAACTCTATCGATAGGCAAGTGGGTCAAACCGATTGACCGATGGTCAATTGGAAGAACGACCGATGGAAAGAGAAGAAGGCGAGAATGTACCGAAAGGCAAGATACGGCGGAGGTGGGTCAATTCATGATTGACAACGGGTCAAGAGTCAGTTTTAGGAGAGTTTGACTCCTGCGAGAGTGTTTTTCTACTTTTAGAAGTGATCATTTTATTTAGATGAAAGTAAAGAGTGCCGTAATTGGCTAGGAGTCGGGTTGTCCTTAGGACATAAATAGTGACCCTACGTGGTCAGAAAAAAGCGTACAAACCAATATCAAACAAACTGCCTCTGGGAAACCTTTACCATTTACAACATCTACTTAACAACATCTACTTTTAGGTGACTTCACCATTGCATTTTTCTCTTTTCTACAACGTTGTCCTTCAAGTTCGCCAGGCTGCATCAATCGATCTCTGACAAGCTTGTGAGTACCATTTTACCGAATAACCCTAGGCTTTAACCTCCGGGCGCATCGTTGAGGCTTCATCTAGTTTTTTATTCACCCCTTACCGATATTAGCTAGATCTGCAAATTTTTGTACCAATTCTTGTGGTTTTTATATATTATGACCAAATTATCCCGCTCGATCTAGATCCTATCGGCTTCTAACATCACAACCGATTCCGACCTTTTTGAGTGCTGACGTCACGATCGGCCGATCCAGCCGATCTTATACTCACATCCTCGCACCTCAGTTGCTTTCGAGCTGGCCGATTCCGCTCTTTCGTATCAGCCGATTGGCTAGTATACGTGTCACTAAAAGGCCATCGGTTCTCTAGCCGATCCATAATATTTTTCCATTGTCAATCAACAAGTCAGATTGGCTGGCACACCTCGCTACAGACCAGAAAGTCACGTGTGCTATGCGCGGAGGTGACGTCCTATTTCCATGTCAACACACTTTTGGCACACCTGGTGGGACCCAAAAAAGTCAACAATGACAAAGAACTCAAAGAATAACGAAGTTGACTAGAGCAACATTCAGACAATCATCAAGGATCAGCTAAAAGATGCGGACAAAGCCGAGTTCGAAGCTCACATGAAGCATTATGAAGAACTATGCTTGGCGTCATATGGCCAAACTAAAGGTGGAGTCTACAAGAAAAATCCTTTGCCAACACCTCAGCAGATCACCTTCTCAACCGATCTCGAAGGGCTTCAAGACATGACGAACAAGGTAATACATTAGAGAATGATTGATCGAGCTAATGTCCTCGCCAATACCATCCAAAATTATCTGACTAAGATGCTCAAGAAATGAGCAAAAAGGAGGGTACTTGGGACCTGCATACTTCCAACCAAATTAAACTCTTCTAGTGTTCCAAAAGGACCTATCGGCTTCCTTGCCGATTGAGGATCCAACAGTAGGGGTTACATCATCTGCATAGGTCAATGCTGTCGATCCTAGTTCTTCATCTGATGCCTAGCCGATTTAGAGTCAGAATATTGGGAATATGTCCAAAGACCCTACTGTTACAATGCTTGTGGTTCAAACTTACTCAACACTATCCAACGTCCAGGATCAGACGTTCTCAGTACAAAACCCTCATCAAAGATATCCAACAATGAGAGATCAGGATGGAAAACTTGCAGGATGGGGCTTGCCCCATGATCATTTTGCGGCTGATATCTCAAATTTCTTTGAGTCTCAGTTTAAAGAAGTTCCAGAAGTAAAGTACCCACAATTTTATCAAGCTATGTTTAGAGGTACTATAAGGACCGTGCATATGACCAAGGAGGGAGTGGAGTTTGTCTACTTTAATCATGGGAACAAAGCTTTTGAAAGAGTGAAGATCAGCGCAGCTCAAGTGCATATGGTTATACCAATGGAAAGAAAAGCTTCTGTTCCAGCTCAGAGACTAGTTCCTCAACCAACTTTGGGGATTCCTATGCAAACCACTCCACTGCAATAGTCAACATTAATGCAACCTGCCTTAACCCCGGCCAATATAGTTGCTCATACAAGATCGTCGCCTCAGCAGCCGATCAATCAGGGGATGACAGGACAGCCAACAACACCACAACAGCAGGTGGATCCTATGCAAGTGATGCAAATGCTCCTAAATCAATTGTCTATATCAGGCCAGTTGAACTTGCATTAGCCAGTTCCATCGGTTGGTCAGCCGATCGGGCAGATTCCACCTGTAATAATTCAATCAAATACACAAGGTTCTTCTGGAGCAAGGACATCGGTGGCACCAAATCCATAGCAAAGAACCTCAAAATAACAGCTCACAGAGACTCCATCAGCCGAGATGCAAGCAATCAAACATATATTTGCTGAGTTGAAGTCTCATGTGTAGCAAGAATTGATTGACCATCTATCAGAGATGCTGCAAAAACAATTTGAGATAAAACCCAAGTAGTAAAATTATATGTATAGGATACCGTAACCATCTGGTGCCGGACTTCAAAAAATTTTGTGGACAAAGTGCCGGAGGTTCAAGGTGCCGGACTTCAAAAAATTCTCTGGACAAGATGATACATATACAATGGAGCATATTACTCGGTTCATCATAAAATGTGTGGAGGCAGGGAATGCTGATGCACTAAGGATACTATTGTTCTCTTCATCTCTTTTAAGGCCAGCTTTTTCGTGGTTCACTTTGCTCCCAACTAACTCCATCAAGTGGTCTGATCTGGAGCAGTAGTTCAAAAATTATTTCTTCTCTGGCATTCATGAGATGAAGATTATTGACCTGACCAAACTCAAGTAAAGGAATAATGAAACTGTTGCTGGATTCGTTCAAAGATTTAGTGAGGTCAGGAACAAATGTTATAGTTTGAATCTGGGAGATAAACAACTGAAGGACTGATTAGGCGACCAGAGAGGGGGGGGGAGTGAATGGGAGCCGATAAAATTTCTTCTCGAAGCAGATTGAAAGTCCAACAAGATGAACTCGCTCGGTCGGACCCCCAAAATCACACACTCCGCACTTCTACCTTTCGTTTGCCAAAACCACGTAGCCACTCAAGTGCTACAGGTCTTAGGAACAAACACTACCAGCAGCCTCGATTTCTACACAGACACAGCAGCGGAAACAACTCGGGAGCCGGCTGACAGGAGGGGGGCGGTCGGACTGGGTATGGGGGGCGGTTAGGCCGCCTCCACCTGGTGACCAAGAAATCCCCCGAAAAGCCTCTTCCGAGCACCAAAACGCACCATGGTTTCACCAACATAAATATCTGGTCAAGGTCAAGCTAGCTACCAGGAAATCTTGGCAAAAACCAAAACTTCACCCAGGGGCCTAGGGGCGGTTGGACCGGTTACCAGGAGCAGTCTAACCTCCTGTACCCAGCAACGAACTCCAAGCTATAACTCCTAGCAAACTGCACGAAAACGACCCGAAATTTCACCTGAACGCTCCTCTGATCAAGGCGAACAAACTCACAAAGGAAAATCTGGCAAAATCAAAACCTCGACTTGGAAGGTCCAGAGCAGTTAGATTGCCCCCCAGGCGGTTAGACCGCCGCTTCCAGAAAACCTACCCGCGGGTCAAACCTCAACTTCCCATCGCCTGATCTCCCGAATCACTCCACGGATTGCAGCGAAACTTCGGGAATAGTTGAGTTACCTTCTGGGCAACCTCTACCTCAAAGGATTCGACCTGAAACGGTCACAATTAATAAGAATCAAAGATCTCGGCTCACTAGGGAAAGAACTCGAGCAACTCGAAAAACCACCAAATGGAGTTCGATTCAAGGGAGATTTGGGGGCAAAGTCACCAGCCAAAGAGGCACAAGATCCTCATACGTGACACCAACAAAATCCCTAAGAAATCATCTTCAAAACTCCGCCAAGAAAAGCACAACAAAGAGCTCCGAAAATCACCACAAAGAAACACAAGAAAAACACTTCACCACCTTGAGGAACAACGCCAAACCATCTATACATACCATGAAGGTTCGTACAAGGTCTAGCTTGCCACCCATACATCCATCCCTCTCTCAAGATCTCACAAGAAGGTCTCAAGCTAGTCCCAGAAAACTAGAAGAAAATAAGGATGAAAATAAGAAAACAAAATGAGCTAGGGTTCCAAGAGTTGGCTGCCATCCATCCCCTCAAGTGTTTATATGGAGGCAACCAAAAGTCTAAACTACCCTTACTTAATAACTAGGGATACAAGCCCCTCAAGGGCGAATTCGGAAGTCTTCGGATTTTCTCCACCGGACGGATGCCCAACGACCGCAACCTGCTTAGCCTCGACACAAACCTTGCGATCTCGACGTGTGAACTCCGCTTCGAAGCTTCTCGGCGGCAGTGACCAGCGGTCAGACCGCCCCCCTGGGTGGTTAGACCGGCCAGGCGGTTATACCACCCCTCCTGGGCGGTTAGACGGGCCTGGGTGGCCGCACCTGCTCATTGAGTCTTCGACCTCGACTTTGTGGCTCAACCGAGTACCGTAGTGGTTTTTTGGTGAACCACTGCAAACCCCGCGAACTCGGTGTAGCCTCCACCAATCGCCACTCATGACTCGGCTCCCACGAAGTCCCGGCTCGACCTTGGTTTTGAGGCTCAACCAAGAAACCGTCCATGACTTCGTCCCACTGTTCTTGCCACCATGCGGCGCGCACTTGACTCCGTTGGCCACTGGGTCCCTCGAACCAAGCCTACTTGTCTTCTCCACACCTGGAGGCCTCATCGGCGACGACCTTTCGCGCTTGTTCTTCACCTGCACCAACACTAGTCAAGCCACAACCTGCACCTGCAATACTTAGCCAAGAGTCAGTCCACACAACGTTGTCAATCACTCATCACACCAGGAAGCAACCATCCACCGGTCCTCGAACCACACATGGTCCTCAATCTCCCCCTTGATGAGTGCATTGACAAAACACATGATTTGTAACCAAAGGGAAAAGAAAAAGAAAAGAAACTAATGGCTCGACACATCCGAGACAAAAACAAGCTCTCACAAAGAGCAAATACCACCAAAGGCACACAAGGCCACGAGCCAAAAACTCACACAAGAGCTCCCCTTGCACATATGCAAGCTCCCCCTGAACCAATTCATGCGAGAAGGTCACTTGAAAATGCATGACAAAGAGCAAACCAAGCTCACACTGCATAGGGCGGTTAAACCGCCTGCACAGGCCGGTTAAACCGCCCTAGTCATGTGACCCCCCTGGGAGGTTAGACCGCCCCATGTGACCGCCCTGCAAAATTTTCTCCGAAAACTGCCGAACCACTTTGGACACCTTCCATTAGCTCCCAGGTGCCCAAATCATGCACAAAATTCTCCCCCTTGTTGACAATGCATGAATCAAAGAAAAATGCGAAAAGTTCAACATATAGCTTCTCAAATATACAAAATTCATCACAAGATGCTACACATGTCCAAATGAGCAAGTTAGATACTCTACAGCTTCGTAATGACATCAACTACATGATCACCAAGTTTCACAACCATTGGACGAAGCTAAGATAGAATTGAGAAATTTTTCGAAAATTTACTCTCTCATGAGCAAAGTCTTAAACATGAGCAAAACATGTCAAAATGGCAAAGCCACACAAACTTCATGCAAGGAAGACCATTCTAATCATAAGACCATCATAAACACCCACAAGCACCTCGTGTCATGTCAAAGCCACCGAGCCATGTGCCTACTTCTATATATGAGACATCTCATTGGTAGGCATCATGCAACGGTTTAGCACCCAAAGAAAATTTAAATTTAGCACATATGACTTGGGAACACATTTTCCAAACATTTTACATTTCATTTTCAGATTCTTATTTGGTACATGAAATGTCTTTGCGACAAAAAGGAAGTTATGCCCCTCCACAAGATAAAGCATGAGGGCTAAATATTCATGATGGCAAATGAGCCTTTGGCCCCGTATGATCAAAATAAGCTATCCAACCGCAAATTATGCATAACCAAGCCACTAAAACATGTCAAGATCATATAAAGGCATTTACTCACAAGAGAGCATACATGTGACATTTTCAAAAACATAGCCATCAACCATGGATTATTCATCAAGATCATCAGGAGCTAAGCCAAACTAACCATAGCATACCCAAACAAGCTCACAAAGACATATATCTCATTCCATGGTGAACAATGTATATGAGAGAAGCTTTTCCTAACCAATGCATATGATACAAAATGCATGCAATCTAAGATACAAAGATGCCTATACATCATGTTACATATGCCATGCCAAATGCAAGAAATGCACAAAGAAAAGCTATACATATGCTACAAAGGAGCTCCGACACACAAAGCTCACAAACCACCAGCTCCTCGAGAGGAGGCAAAAAGGGCTCAACACCACCGGCAAAAGAGCAAAGGAGCACAAAACTCACAAGCTCCCCCTAAACACATGCACTAGGGCCAAAGAGCATACAAAGCTCACCCTACACACATGAGATAGAGAAGGAGCAAAACAAACCAAGTGGCTTGACCAAGGCCACACACTCGAAGGTCACAAATACACTTACCTTTATCATTTCTTCACAATTCCCTCATCCTTGTCCACCATCCCCGAAAGTGATGTACCTCCATGTCACCACCGGGATATGAAGCCGAAGAACCACCCCCGATATCAACCAAATGTTCTCCGGGCCATCCACCTGCAACTCAAAACCAAGAGCGAGAGCGAGCAAACGACTCAATACTGGGGTTAGTTCCAAATGTGTAAAACCAATGCCTAGCCATTTGCTCGAAAGTGGGGTTAGCACAAACCAAACCATCTTTCCTACCAAACCTACCTCCAAGAACACCACCACGGTGACCACCACGAGGTAACCAAACCTCTCTACCTGGAGGAGGACCAAAACCACGAAAGAAAACCCGTGGACTGTCCCTCCTCTCCTTCTCAAAGCTAAGACTCCTCCCATCCCCGTAGTGAGCTCGAGGGGGAGAGTGCCTAGCAAACTGACCTCCTGCAAACTCTCCACCCAACCACCGTAACCACGAACTCCCGGAACCAAACCTCGCACCCGTACGAGCACGAAACCCAAACCGCCGCTTGTCCAGGGCTCGCACCGGTCTGACCGATGCCCCTCATCGGTCTGACCGGTGTAGCTCGGCGAAGACACCTCCAACAGCCTTCCGTTCTCCCCAAGCCCGAACTGACCTCACACTCGCCCTGGCCCTGGGCAACTGCACACGAGGCTCAAGTACACCATCGGAAGGGTGGTACTTGTCCTTGTTTGCCCACTCCTTTGCCATTCTCTCCTCACGCTTCCTCTTGAAGCAAAATGCTCTCTTGTGACCATCCTTTCCACAAAACTCACAATGGAAACAGATCGATCTGGGCTTAGGCTTGGGATGAGACTCTTCACAAGGCTTTTCACTTGGTTTCTCACTAGGCGTTTCACTTGCCTTCTCACTCAGTTTTTCTCTTGGTTGGTTTGGCGTGGATGCAAACTTGTCTTTTGGTGTGGGTTGTGGTGGAACTGAAGCATTCCCAAATTTTCTTTCTCTCCCACCACTGCCCTCACCAACCTTATCCAATCCCAAAGCCCAACCGTCAAAGCGCTTACAGCTAGCAATCATCATACCAAGCTGAGGTTCTTGACTCGACAACCAACTCAGCGCTTCATGCAACTTATCATTCTCATCTTGCAAGCGACCAACACATTTTGCAAGATCCAAATTCTTCATAGCATGCAACTCACATGTAGAGCAAGAAGTAGGAATAGGCACTTTCAAATCAGCCTCAAGCGAAACAATGCGAGAACGGAGCTCAACAATTTTCTCATGCAAACTAGGGCAAGAAGTGCAAGCACCAAGCAAAGTGGGTCTAGATTGTAGCTCAGCTAACTCAACCCTAAGCACATCTAGTTCCTCACACTTGGAGGCATACTTCTCCCTAAGATCAGTCAAGTCAGCTAGGAAAGCAGAGCAATCAGCACAATCATTTTCATCAAAAACAACAGGGCTAGCCTTAAGCGAATCAATTTCAAGTTTGATATCAAGAACATGTGTTTCTAGCTCAGCCACTCTAGTCCTAGCATCCTCGAGCAAAGATCTAAGCTCCTTCCTAAGCTTCTTAGCCTCTCTAAGCATGTGATCGCGATTATCAAGCAAGTCAACCAACTCCTCATTCTCCTTGCACAAAGAGGAGAGCTCATCACATACCTCATCCTCGGAATCCAAGTCCGAGGCGTCCTTCTGGCTTCTCTTGCTGCTCGAACTGCGAGCCATGCCGCAGAAGTCGTCCTTGAGGCTTAGGCCCGTCACACAAATGCCGTTGAGGTACTTGCCGAGGTTCTTCTTCTTCTTCTTCTTCTTGTCATCCTCTTCGTCTTCATCACTCGAGCTTGAAGACGTGTCCTCGGAATCAGACTCGATGTCGCTTGATCTCTTCATCTTCTCTCGAGACCGTGTCTTCTTCCCATGTCCATGATCCTTCTTCTTGGACTTCCTCCTCTTGTCCTTGAACTTGTGCTTGTCGTGGTTGTTCACCTTCGGACACTCGGCGAAATAGTGTCCAGTCTTGCCGCACTTGAAGCATGTCCTCGTGTTCCTCCTCATGTTCACCCGGTTCTCGTGCAGCCTCTCGAACCGCCTCGTCAGGAGCGCCAGCTCATCCTCTCCAAGCACGTCGAACTCCTCATCTGGCATAGACATCAAAGAGGACAAAGAGAACATCCTGGTGGATGGGTTAGTGTTAGCCTTTCCTTTCGAACCACCAACGAGGGCAAGACTATGGGAATCAGTTGGACCCTCGAGCTTGGCAGTCATGACCCTATCCACCTCATCTGACTTGAGCTTCGAGAACAGCATGTTCACTGTCAGAGTGTCATACTTCTCTGACTCCACAATGGTCTCGAACTTTCCGCCCCAAATCGTACGATCCAAAGAGTGTAAGAGCTTGACCGCTCTATCATCATCATCGTACGGGAGCACGTCCACATTGGCCCTCATGTTGTTCACAACCACCGTGAACCTCTGAAACAAGGCATCGATGGACTCACCGGGGAGATGAGTGAAGTTCTCGTACTCTCTCCGGTAGGTCGCATACATCCGTGCCTGAACCTGGGCATTCCCAACATGAGCCTCCTTCAAAGACCGTCCAAATTCTACAAGCCGGTGCTCGGTGTGCACCCGATCGAACTCGGCCGACACAAAGCACGAAACAAGTAGTCGACCGCCTTATTGTTGGCGTCGAATCCGTCCCCTCGATCCCGGAGCGAGGAAGTCCATCGGCCGGACATAGCCTCGTGTCCACCGTGACATCCCAAAGGATCTGACCCTTTCCGCGGAGAAAAGCACCCATTCGCTTGCTCCACATCTGGTAGTTCTTGCCATCGAAGTGTGGAGGACCCGAACCCCGTTCCTGGTACGCCATCCTTGGATCTTAGACTGGTTAGAGTCAATAAAGACCCGAACCGGCTCTGATACCACTTGAAGGACCGATACGGCGAACCAGAGAGGGGGGGAGTGAATGGGAGCCGATAAAAATTCTTCTCGAAGGAGATAGAAACTCCAACAAGATGAACAAGGCTTCCAACACACGTCTCCGACTCACTACTCAAGTTGGCCAAGCCCACGTAGCCACTGGAGTGCCACTGGACCTAGGGACCAACACACAACCTTCCTACTCAAGAATGCAGCGGAACACCAAACCTCGAGTCTACAGACCCACACCGGTCAGACCGGTGAGCACCATCGGTCAGACCGGTCCCTGCTGGTGAAACTGAGCAACTTTCACTAAGTGGCTCTACATTGGTCAGACCGGTGAGGCACACCGGTCAGACCGATCACAGCCTGAAAGCCCCCAAGGCACCAAACAGGCCAACCGATCACCAAACTGACCCAAACTCGAAACAGGAGCACCACGGGCTAACAGCGAACACACCATGTCGTTCACCCGAGCAAAATCCCATGGAGGGTTGCACCGGTCAGACCGGTCAAGAGCACCGGTCCGACCGGTGTAGCCTGGGCACCTCGGGATGAACAGCACCCGCGGGTCAACTCCCCCAAATCTAAACCTCGATATCCCGAATCGCTCCACGGACTTGAACAAGACTTTGGGGATATTAGGAACACCTCATGAGGAGTCCATAGCCAAGTTTAATCCCACCAAAACTCGTCCAAAAAGGAGGAATCAAGGAAATCCCGCCAAGAGCACTTCCAACCCAAGAACTCAAGAGACCCCAAAATCGAGCACCTTTACTCACGGATTTGGGTGGAGAATCACAGCCCAAAGAACCACGAAGGGTTCCCACAAATTTCCACCATCAAATCCCCAAGAAAAAGGTCCTGAAAACAACCAAAGAAATCACCAAGAGAGGGCTCCGAAAATCACCACCAAGAACAACCGGGGAAAACACATCCAAACCTTGAGGAACGACGCCGATACATCTATACATGAAACAAAGGTTCATACAAGGTCTAGCAAGCCGCCCGATCATCCATCCCTCTCAACAAGATCTCTCCATGAAGCTCTCAAGCTAGTCCTATGGAAAACCTAAGGGAAAATAGGAAGAAAAAATGGGAAAACAAATGAGCTAGGGTTCCAAGAGTTGGCTGCCATCTTCTCACCTCTTGGGTTATATGGAGGCAACGGAAAGTCTAAAATACCCTTCTCTAACAACTAGGGATACAAGCCCCTCAAGGGCGGATTTGGAAGTCTTCATGTCTTCACCATCGGACGGATGCCCGGCGACCACACCCTGCATAGCCTCAACGCAAGCCATGCGATCCCGACGCGTGTCCTCCTCTTCGAAGTCTCCGGACTGCGTCATCGCACACCGGTCAGACCGGTGCTCCTCACCGGTCAGACCGGTCCCCACCGGTCATACCGATCTGGCGCTGCTGCAGCACCGTCTTCGGTTCTTCGGTCTTGGCTTTGTGGATCAACCAAGGAACCCAGTGGTTTTCTGGTGAACCACCGGAAACCCCGCGAACTCAGTGTAGCCTCTGCCAATCTCCACTCATGACTTGGCTCCCACGTAGTCCCGGCTCGACCTTGGTTTTTTGGCTCAACCAAGAAACCGTCCATGACTTCATCTTGCTGTTCATGCCACCATGCGGCCCGCACTTGACCGCGCTGGCCACCGGGTCCCTCAAACGAGCCTACTTGTCTTCTCCACACCTGGAGGCCTCACCGGCGACGACCTTTCGCGCTTGTTCTTCACATGCACCAACACCAGTCAAGCCGCAACCTGCACCTGCAATACTTAGCCAAGAATCAGTCCACACAATGTTGTCAATCACTCATCACACAAGGAAGCGACCATCCACCGGTCCTCGAACCACACATGGTCCTCAGAGGGGTCACAAATTCAAATTCTGTCAAACCAGAAACAGGCCTAGGGTGTTTTGGAGGCCCAAAGTGCATGTGAACCAGCCCGGCCCAATACCTCAAGTGTCGGGTGCAGAAGATCAAGAGTCGGGGTCCTACAGTGTTTCCCCCCAGAAAACCCCAACCTCTGCCCAGCATCTCCCGCCTTGGAAACTGCGCCTCTCTTCTGCAATCCTCCCTCCCAGGAAGCTCCGCCGGAGGCGGAGATGGCGAACGTTGCTGTTGATCCCACTCCATTTGTTCCAGAGGGTCTGGAGATTGAGGATTGGGCCCGCCCTGCTCGCGGTCGGATTGTCATCAATGGTATCCCGCCGCGTCACCACGACGAGTACGCCATCATTTCTCTTGCTCCCCCTCCCCCGCCGGATCAACTTCATGAGGCCATGGAAGAAGTAGTGGCATTTCTAGAAGAAGAGCAGCATGCAGTTATTCGTTCCTGCTGCCTGTCCTCCTTGGGGTTGTGCTGGTTCAGTTTTCTTCCTCATTGGAAAGGCAAGTCATGATCAGTCGTAGTCCAATGCAGCTTGATATTCAGCGGGAAATCGTGATTGTTGAGCATGATAGGGGGATAAACTTTCGCAGTTGCCCCTTCACTCGTACGTGTTGGATTATGTTTCTGGCTTTTCCCTTGGATTTTCAAACCAGAGAAATTATCTCTCAAGCCGTGGGTCTGTTCGGATCAGTGATTAACTGGATTGACAATGCCAGATGCCGTTCTCGCCTTGTTCTCAGATGCAAGGTCAATCTTGTTAGCAGAGTTCCTAGAAGCATCATTATCAGTGAAGGAAATCCCATGGGGGATCAAGGGAACTGTTGGACTATACCTGTTTTTGTTCTGAACAGTGCTCAAAATGATGTCTTGGCTGGGGATGAAGACCCAGTTCCTGGGAATGGGAACCCCCATCCTGAGCACCCTCAGCAGAATGAAGGCAATGGTAATGGTAATCCGTTTCCTGGGTTTTTTGAGGCTGTCCAGGATTTAAATGAAGTGCACCAGGAGAACGTGAATCAAGGTTGGGAGCTTCCCCCCTCCCCCGCCTCATGTCAATCATGACGGGTGGGCTCAGTGGCCAGAGCCTTAGGCTGAAGAAATTAATTAAAATGAGTTGCACTTGGTTAATGACTTGGCTGACACGGCAGTTGCTAATGCTGTTGCTAATGGGGTGATGCAACATCCTGAAGTGCCCCAAGACAGTCACTCAGTGAGCAGTGATGTCCAGGCTTTCTTCAGAGCTCAAGGAGCCCCTGTCACGCTTGAGCTCCCTGTTCCTGATACTGCTTCTGCAAACAGAGTTGTCCCGGTTGCTGGGGGCAATGATATTGTGTTTGAGGATGACAATGCTATCAGACAGATTGCTGCAAGAATTGGCATTCATCAGTGCTTTGGACCCTCCCCATCTGTGGCTATGCTTGGCCAAGACCTCGCTGCTCATGCTCAGTCACTTATGGCCACTCTGCCAATGAAGGAACCTCTCCCAGTTCAGTCCTGGAATTTTGTTCCGGCCTCCTCTTTTGCTGACACCTGGTTCTTCTGTGTCGACAATCCTGCATGGGGAAACAATGCAGAAGCCTCTTCATCTAGGGGAATCAGAATGCTAAGACTGACACTCATCAGCTCTCCCCATTCGGTCAGCCCCCCAATAATTTGAACGTCCAGGAGCACATCAATACCCTGGAGCCAGTCAGTCAAATGAATCTCGATCAGGAAGCTTCTGATGGCTGTGTGGTGGACACGGAACTTGACTACCCCACCCGCTTTGTCTCTGAAACTATCTCAAGTCCTCCTACTACCAAAAAGAGAAGAGGAAGACTTCACACTCCCATTGTGGATGATGAGGTGCGTAGGAGCGCCAGATTTAGAAATGTTGCTACCCAGGATCACATCCAGCTTGACGGCGAGCCAAGAAGAAGGAAAGGTGCCACCAAGAAATCTGTGTCCTTTTCTTCTGTCGCTGACCTAAAGAAAGCCATTGTCAGCTGTAGCCTTGATGACTCTCTCACTGAGTTTGAAGTTGCCCCTATCCAAGCTTCAACATTGACTGAACTTGGTACCTCATTCTGTGGCATTCCTCCTGCGGAGTTGAGCCCTGCCACTTTGCTCCATGAAGAAGAAGATCAATGATCAAAATCAATTGGACTTCATCTAGTTTCTGGTGGTATTTTGTTTGCTTTTGTGCTGGGTGGTATTTTGAACTTGGCTGTAACTTAGTGTCTCCTTGGTTACTGTCAAACACTGGGTTATCTGTCATGATTCTCTGTGGTGGCTGTGCCCCGCAGGCTTTTGGCTTTTGCTTTTCCTTTTGTTTACAATGAATTATCGTGCTTGGAATGTTTTGTGTTGGAACATTTGTGGTTTAAATGATAGGGATAAGTGGAATTCTATTAGAAACAAGATTAAGGAAAGTTGTGCTAACATTTTTTGTCTGCAAGAAACTAAAAGAGAGGTCATTGATTTACAGTTTATTCGTAATTTTGCCCCTAAAAGATTTGATAACTTTGATTTCAGCCCCTCGGTTGGGGCTTCTGGGGGAATTCTTGTCTGCTGGGCCTCCAATCATTTCTCTGGTAGTACTGTTGAGAAGCACCCTTTTGCTCTGAGTCTAAAAATGCATTCCATCCACTCTCGAATTTCCTGGAACCTTGTTGTGGTGTATGGCCCCTGTAGGCAGCCTGCTAGAGATCAATTTGTCCGATGGCTCCTTAATTTGCATATTGAGGATGATGAGCTCTGGATGCTTATGGGGGATTTTAATTTCTATAGGTATGCTGAAAACCGTAATAAAGCTGGGGGTAATTTTCAAGACACATTAATCTTCAATAATATTATTAGTCACTTGGGCCTTATTGAACTGCCTTCGAAGGGTAGAAGCTATACCTGGAGCAATATGCAGGCTGCCCCCCTTCTTGAGCAAATTGATTGGTTCTTCACCTCTGTTGCTTGGACTGGTATCTTTCCTTTTTCAGTGGTCCTTCCTCTTGCTAGGATAGCATCTGATCACCTGCCCTGTAGAGTCCATATTGGCACTAGCAACCCCAAGGCTAATATTTTTAGATTTGAGAATTTCTGGCTTCAGCACCCTGATTGTTTGGAATAGATCAAAACTGTTTGGGTCTCTCCTGTCAATGTATGCAACAGTGCACATGTCATCAGTGCTAAATTCAAGCTCCTCCGCAGATCTCTCAAACTCTAGTCCAGGAACCTTTTTCCAACCTGTCAAGACTTATTGCAAATTGCAATATGACTGTTGCTTTCTTTGATAGATTGGAAGAAATCAGACCTCTGTGCTCCAGTGAATTGAAATTTAGGGTCATCATCAAGGAGCACATCTGTTCTCTTCTGAATATGCAAAATCATTACTGGAAGCAGAGATTCACCCAGCGGGTTATGCAGTATGGGGATGAGAACACCAAATTTTTTCACTCCATGGCCACTGAGAGATATAGGAGAAATGTCATCTCCCAGATTGATGATGGATCTGTAAGGATAGTCCAGGATCATGGGGAATTAAGCTCCATTCTTTGGCAGGAATTCAAAAGAGGCTAGGCTCCTCCGTGGGGGTGTCCATGCAGTTTGATCTTCAGGATTTAGTCCAGAGCTAGCCCAATCTTGAGTTTTTGTGTCTCCCCTTCTCCTCTAAGGAAATTGATGAGATCATCCTTGATTTACCTACTGATAAGGCCCCTGGCCCGGATGGGTTCAACAATCTGTCCTTCAAGAAATCCTGGCATATCATTAGGGGAGACATGTACAAGCTCTCCGTCGAACTTCTTTCATCATCAGGCTGACCTCAAGAGTATCAACCATTCCTTTATCACATGGGTCCCCAAGAAGGATAATCCTGAATCTGTGAATGATTTTAGGCCAATTTCACTTCTAAACTCATCCATTAAGCTCATCTCAAAGCTGCTTGCCAACAGACTTTAGTCTATTGCTTTAAAGATTGTTCATGAAAACCAGTATGGTTTCATCAAAGGGAGAACTATTCAAGACCGTCTTGGCTGGGCTTTTGAGTTTCTTCACCAGTGTCACCACTCTAGAAGGGAGATTATTATCCTGAAGTTGGACTTTGAAAAGGCCTTTGATCTGGTTGAACATTCCACTATTTTGGAGATGCTTCATGCTAAAGGCTTCCCCCCCGAAGTGGTTGAGGTGGATTGAGGAGCTGTTGTCCACTGCCACTTCCTCTGTTCTTCTTAATGGCACTGCTGGAAAAGATTTTAAATGTACCAGAGGTGTTAGGCAGGGGGATCCCCTCTCCCCTCTTCTCTTTGCCATTGCTGCTGATCTCCTTCAATATGTCATCAACAGAGAGTTTTTTCTTGGCAATCTTCTACCCCCTTTCCCTCAAAGATCTGATGCTCCCTTCCCTATTGTCTAGTATGCTGATGACACCATCTTGGTTATGCAAGCTAATGAGGATCAGTTGGTCCTCCTAAAAACAATTCTGCACAGCATCACCCTTTCCAGTGGCCTTGTGGTAAACTACCACAAATCTTGTCTCGTTCCAATTAATGTTTCTCCTGAGAAAGCTTCCTCCCTGGCTCAAACTTTTGGTTGTGCGGTGGGCTCCTTCCCCTTTACATACCTTGGTTTCCTTTGGGCCTGACTAAGCCCCAAGTGAAAGATTATGCCCCCCTAATCTACAGAATTGAAAGAAAGCTGTCGGCTATTTCCCAGTTCCTCTCCTATGCTGGAAGGTTACAATTAGTTAACTCGGTCATCTCATCTCTCCCCACTTATTACATGTGTTCTCTGAAGCTTCCCCTCACTGTCATTGAGATCATTGATAAACACAGGAAAAACTGTCTCTGCAGAGGCAAGGACTTCAATAGTAGAAGGTACAATCTCGCTGCTTGGGATCTGGTCAGGAAGCCTAAAAGCAAAGGTGGGCTTGGAGTTATCAATTTAAACATACAAAATGATGCTCTTCTCCTCAAGCGACTCGCATAAATTTTACGAAGAAGGCGGATATTCGGTGGGTTGCTCTCATCCGGCGTAAATACTACAACAACACTTGTTCCCCATCCGACAAGAGAGAAGGGTTCCTTCGGTGGAAGGACATCTTTCGGCTTCACACTCAATTCAGAGGTGTTGCCATCTGCAACCCAAACCGGGGGGACACTGTCAGTTTCTGGGAGGATATCATTGATGGGCTCATTCATTCTGAGAAGTTTTCTCATCTCCTGCAATTTGCTCGGGATCCTACCATTTCTCTGTTTGCCCTGAGGATGACTGATAACTTGCGGAATTGTTTCAGGATCCCCATGACCAGAGCTGCTTACAATGAGTTTCTAGATTTACAGGCCTTTCTGAACAACCTCCCACCCATCAGCCCTAGTTCCAAGGATTCTTGGCACCTTATTTGGGGGCAGCGTAGGTTTCTGAGTAGCCACTTCTATCAATACCGAGTTAGGGAACTCGTGCCCGTAGAGCAATTCTTGACATTTGGAAAACCAAATGCATCCCGAGGATCAAGTTTTTTTCCTGGCTACTTCTCAATGATAGGCTGAATACTAGGAACATTCTGAGAAGAAGAAGAAAAGTGCTGGATGAAGGATACAATTGTGTTATGTGTCACAACAGTGAGGAAGAAACTGCTGCCCATCTTTTTTTCAGTTGCCCTGCTGCTGTTAACAGATGGTTCACTTTGGGAGTTGTTTGGGAGGAAAATCTAAGCGTTCACCAGAAGATCTTGCAAGCCAGATCTGTTTTTGGGCTCCCTTTCTTCATGGAGATCTTTATGATTGGTGCCTGGTGTATTTGGAAACAGAGAAACGATGTTATTTTTGAAAGCAAGCCTCCGCACCTCGCGGTCTGGAAGGACAATTTCAAGGCACTGGTTTTGGATCATCTCTACAGAATCAAGTCAAGCCTCCATCCATCGATCAAACTATGGCTTAGTGCTCTCTAGCTTTCCTTGTTGTGCTGCTCTGTTGCTTTGTTGCCCCTCCCCTCTCTGTCTAGCCCCTGTAGTCTTATCTATTGTTTATTTCTTTGCTAGTCCCCTCTCGTTGCCTAACCACTGGTTGGGCCGGACGTAAGTCCCTCCTTCTTGTAACTTTGTTTCCTCTTATTTAATATATTTCTCCTGTTGCCGGGGGCGTTGCCCCATGATTTTCGCTCAAAAAAAAGAAGTGTCCGGGCTTGCCGCACTAGAAGCATGTCCTCGTGTTCCTCCTCATGTTCACTCAGTTCTCGTGCAACCTCTCGAACCTCCTCGTCAGCTACGCCAGCTCGTCCTCTCCAAGCACATCAAACTCCTCATCTGGCATAGACATCAAAGAGGACAAAGAGAACATCCTAGTGGATGGGTTAGCGTTAGTCTTTCCTTTCGAGCCACCGATGAGGGCGAGACTATGAGAGTCAGTTGGACCGTCAATCTTGGCTGTCATGCCCCGATCCACCTCAGCCGACTTGAGCTTCGAGAACAGCTCGTTCACGATCAGAGTGTCATACTTCTCTGACTCCACAATGGCCTCAAACTTTCCGCCCCAAACCGTATGATCCAACGAGTGTAAGACCTTCACTGCTCTATCATGATCATCATACGGGAGCACGTCCACATTGGCCCTCATGTTGTTCACCACAACCGTGAACCTCTGAAACAGGGCATCAATGGACTCACCGAGAAGATGAGTGAAGTTCTCATACTCTCTCGGGTAAGTTGCATACATCCGAGCCTGAACCTGGGTGTTTCCAACATGAGCTTCCTTCAACACCAACCAGATTCTACAAGCTAAGCTCTCCGTGTGCACCCGGTCGAATTCAGGCTGACACAGAGCACGAAACAAGTAGTCGACCGCCTTGTTGTTGGCGTCGAACATGTCCCTCGATCCTAGAGCAAGGAAGTTCATCGGCTGGACATAACCTGTGTCCATCGTGACATCCCAAAGGATCTGACACTTTCTGTGGAGGAACGCCACCATCCGCTTACTCCACAACTGGTAGTTCTTACCATCTTACCATGAAAGTGTGGAGGACCCGAACCTCGTTCCTGGTACGCCATCTTTGGATCTTAGACTGGTTAGAGTCAATAAAGACCCAAACCGGCTATTGTACCAATCTAAGGACTGATTAGGCGACCAGAGAGGGCGGGGGGAGTGAATGGGAGCCGATAAAATTTCTTCTCGAAGGAGATTGAAACTCCAACAAGATGAACTCACTCGGTTGGACCCCCAAAATCACATGCTCCACACTTCTACCTTTCGTTTGCCAAAACCACGTAGCCATTGGAGTGCTACTAGTCCTATGAACAAACACTACCAGCAGCCTCGATTCCTACACAAACACGGCAGCGGAAACAACTCGGGAGCCAGCTGACAGGAGCGGGCGGTCAGACCGGGTATGGGGGGCGGTTACACCGCCTCCACCTGGTGACCAAGAAATCCTCCGAAAAGCCTCTTCTGAGCACCAAAACGCACCACGGTATGACCAACAGAAATCTCTGGTCGAGGTCAAGCTAGCTACCAGCAAATCTTGGCGAAAACCAACACTTCACCCAGGGGCCTAGGGGCGGTTAGACCGGCCACCAGGAGCGTTCTAACCTCCTGTACCAGCAACGAACTCCAAGCAAGAACTCCTAGCAAACTGCACGAAAACGACCCGAAATTTCACCTGAACGCTCCTCCGATCAAGGAGAACAAACTCACATAGGAAAATCCGAAAAAATCAAAACCTCGACCTGGAAGGCCCAGAGCGGTTAGACCGCCCCCTAGGCGGTTAGACCGCCCCTTCCAGAAAACCTACCTGCTGGTCAAACCTCAACGTCCCAACGCCCGATCTCCCACAGCACTCCACGGATTGCAGCGAAACTTCGAGAATAGCTGGGTTACCTCCTGGGCAACCTCTACCTCGAAGGTATTGACCCAAAACGCTCACAATCAAGAGGAATTGAAGATTTCGGCTCACTTGGGCAAGAACTCGAGCAACTAGAAAAACCACCAAATCGAGTCCAATTCAAGGGAGATTTGAGGGCAAAGTCACCAGCCAAAGAGGCACAAGGTCCTCATATGTGACATCTAACAAATCCCCTAGAAATTGTCCTCAAAACTCTGCTAAGAAAATCACAACAAAGAGCTCCGAAAATCACCACAAAGAAAGACGGGAAAAGCACCACACAACCTTGAGGAACCACGCCGAATCATCCATACATACCTTGAAGTTTCATACATGGTCTAGCTTGCCACCCGTACATCCATCCCTCTCATGATCTCACATGAAGCTCTTAAGCTAGTCACAGAAAAGTAGAGGAAAATAAGGACAAAAATAAGAAAACAAAATGAGCTAGGGTTCCATGAGTTGACTGCCATCCATCCCCTCAAGTGTTTAATGGAGGCACCCAAAAGTCTAAACTCCATTACTTAATAACTAGGGATACAAGCCCCTCAAGGGCGAATTTGAAAGTCTTCAGATTTTCTCCATTGGACGGATGCCCAACGACCGCAACCTGCTTAGCCTCGACGCAAGCCTTGCGATCCTGACGCGTGTCCTCCGCTTCGAAGCTTCTCGGCGGCAGCGACCAGGGCGGTCAGACCGCCCCTCCTGGGCAGTTAGACCGGCCTGGGTGACCGCACCTCCTTGTCGAGTCTTTGGCCTCGGTTTTGTGGCTCAACCGAGTAACCCAGTGGTTTTCTGGTGAACCACTGCAAACCCCACGAACTCGGTGTAGCCTCCACCAATCGCCACTCATGACCCGGCTCCCACGAAGTCCCAGCTCGACCTTGGTTTTGAGGCTCAACCAAGAAACCGTCCACGACTTCGTCCCGCTATTCTTGCCACCATGCGGCCCGCACTTGACTCCGCTGGCCACCGGGTCCCTCGAACCAAGCCTACTTTTCTTCTCCACACCTAGAGGCCTCAGTGGAGACGACCTTTCGCGCTTGTTCTTCACCTGCACCAACACTAGTCAAGCCGCAACCTGCACCTGCAATACTTAGCGAAGAGCCAGTCCACACAATGTTTCCAATCACTCATCACACCAGGAAGCGACCATCCACCAGTCCTCGAACCACACATGGTCCTCAACAACTAGCTGAATTGGCATTCAAGGTCTCTTGCCAACTTTGAGAGAAAAATATTCATACATGACTTCGAGAGTCTTAGCTAGCTAGTTAGTAGGATGAGTCAGAAGACTGCAACATCTTATGAGCCTAGGAAGAAGGTGTCTTATGTGGATTACTCTAACTCAGAAGATGAAGATAACATGATAGGGCTTGCAGAGTGGGTCAAAGGCAAGAAGACAGTATCCTGCCCCTTTGGTAAGAAGGAACCAAAAAAATTCGGTTTTGATATCACTAAGGCCGATGAGATATCTGATTTGTTGCTTCAACAAGGGCAGATCAAACTCTCCGAGTTTCACACCATACCATTTGCAAAAGAGCTCAAGAGAATGAAGTATTGCAAATGGCATAATGCCATGTCACACGATACCAATGATTGCAAGATCTCCAAACAACATATTCTATCACCTATTGAGCAAGGGAAACTCAAGTTTGAAACCCCTACCAAAGCTGAAAAGCCAATGAAGATTGATCAGCACCCGTTCCCAACTAATACAAATGTGGTGTCTAGTGAAGACACGTCACATGTTAAGTTGCTGACGTCAGAATCAGCTCAAAATAAAAGAGTTGTTGATCCCAAAGTACAAGCAACCGCTGTCGATGTTAAAGGAAAAGGGTTGCTGCTTGAAGAAGAAGAAGAAGACATGAAACCACGTTGACCTGTCATGTCCCAAATGCTAATCAATAAGTTTCAACAACAGCAAGAAAAACCAAGAGGAAGAGAGGAGTGGGCATGACGCAACGAAGGACATTGGAGATGTCCATTCTTCAAGTACTTTTGGGAGGAAGGAATCAAGCTACCGACGGTATAAAATTGTCCAGAATTCAATGGGCTTATAACAATAGTAGATCATCTAAAAGGGTTTGCTTCGAAGACAGAAGGCCTACAGCTGGGGATCACCATGGATTCAGTAATCAACGGATCCTAGTTCATCAATGGCTAGGGGCAAAGACAGCGTCCACAATCGGCTAGGGGCAAGGCCAGTGTTCATGATCAGTTGGGAGGGCAAGTCAATGAAAAGTCAAACGATCGGCTGGAAGAGATGGCCGATTCCCTGGTCCTTGATGAAGATATCATCTGTCGATGCATGTTGCAACTGGACGATAAAGAGTCAAGCAGATGATACAAGAAGCCTAATGTACAATGGTGTCTAGATGGCTTGACTAAATCTCAAAAAGGAGAGTTCAACGCTTACATCAACTAGAACAGTAAGAAGAAGCAGAAAGACACGTGCTGGACAAGAAAAAGGTTCGGTCTAAAGTTTGGCATCCAAAGCCTAAGGCTGATGATGGGTAGGATGACAAACCAAGAGCTGATATAACCATGGTCGTCCTCCTGCCAAAGGAGTTCATGGCTCCAGTTGATTCAAATGTGTCCGATGAAGACCTTGTGAAGGATCAGATGGCGACTAGAGAGGGGGGGGGGAGTGAATAGGAGCCGGTAAAAATTCTTCCAAAAGAACCCGGCCTATGCCCTAATCAAATCCCGGTCACACACGAGCGATGGATCGAATCACACACCAATCGCCAAGACAACGAGGTTATGGATCAACCTCTAGCCTTAGGAACGATTCCTTGAAGCACACGCGGAAGCACGAAAGAAGAAGGAGAGGAATCGAATCAAGAAGCAAAGCGCGCAGCCTCTGGCGGACCGTCCGGCCAGACAGGGCGGACCGTCCGCGATGAGCAGCGCGGACCGTCCGGCAGGGGACCGCGGACTGTCCACCACCTTGCCGCGGACTGTTGGGCCTGAGCCGCAGACCGTCCGTTAAAACCAAACAGAACCAACAGGGACGCACCTGCACCATGGACCGTCCGCGGGGAGCACGCGGACTGTCCGCCAGGCACCCGCGGACCGTCCGCCCTTTGCTGCGGACCGTCCGAAACTCCGTCCAACCGAAAACCAAAATCGCGACAGATCGAAACGGAAGACGAGCACGAACACAAAGAACACGGGACGAACCCTAGCAGCGTGGACCGTCCGCCAGGTCCTCGCGGACCGTCCGCCAGGTGCGGACAGAGCAGAAAACGCCCGACCCCGAAAGTCAACTCCCCCAAATCATCATCGGATTTCCCAAACAGTTGAAGCTGTGGAGACAAGGGTTTGGGGACATGAAAAGCATCACACAAGGATGCTATAGCCCAAAAATCTTGCCACCTAACTCTCTAAATCCTTTGAGCACCACCAAAAGCTAGAGCACTGAACGAAAAACTTCGAATCGAAGTGGTTTCCCGGCGTTTGAGGGCACAAGATCAAACACAAAGATGCACGAGACATCTATCCATGTTTCCCTCAAAGAAATCCGGGGAGAAACCCACTCAAATCCGCGGAAACACACCGGGAACAAAGGCACGAAAACAAGCACAAAAAGACCACGAAAAACACAACCCCGAATCTTCTATACAAACCAGGAAAGATTCACAAGGTCTAGCATGCCGCCCTAGCATCTATCCCTCTCAACAAATCTCTCATGAAGCTCTCATGCTAGCCTAGAGAAAATGGAGAAGAAAAAAATACCTACAAAAATGAGAAATGGGAGGGAGGAAAATGAAACCCTAAGTCGCGGAGAGCCAACGCCATCCACACACACTCATGGCTTATATATCAGGTCCCGCCGGAGTGGTAAATGACTCGACTACCCCTAACTTAACTACTGGCGATACAACCCATGTAGGGGCATTTAGGTAATGTTTGTGGGTCTTGCCATCAGACGGCCACGCCTTTGCCGCACCCCGCGTCCTCCCGACGCAAGCCATGCGATCCTGCCGCGTGTCCTCCGCCTCGATGCTTCCCGACATGCCCGGATCCCGTCTCCGTCGTGTTGGGCCCTCGGACTTGGTTTTGAGGCCCAAACCAAGAAACCGTCCGCCGATGGTTTTGTGGGCAAACCACCAAACCCCGCGTGCTCGGTCCGGCCTCCTGCCAAACCACTTGACTTGACCACCACCGTGCACCGGCTCACTTGTCCATGACTTCGTCTTGCTTGTGTCGCCACCATGTGACCCGCACCCAGTCCCGCTGTCCACCGGGTCCGTCGAACCGAGCCTACTTGTCTCTCCATCTCCCGGAGGCCCCTCAAGGCTGAAGACCTTTCGCGCCCATTCTTCACCTGCAACAACACGAACTAGGCCGCAGCCTACACCTGCGCACTAAGCCAAGAGTCAGTCCAACATTCGTTGTCAATCACTCATCACTGAGGAGCGGTCATCCATCGACCACTGGGACGCTCCTGGTCCTCAATCTCCCCCTTGATGAGTGCATTGACAACACACAAAGCGAAATGAAATTGAGAGAAAGAAAGAAAGGAGGAAGAAAGAAAAACAAAGAAGCTCAACTCATGTCCAAAACTAAGGAAAGGCAAAGAAAGGTCACAAGCCAGGCAAAGCACAAAATCCACACCGAAAACAGCAAGAAAGCTCCCCCTGAGCAAATGCAAACTTCCAAATTTCTGCTCACCTCTTCTGAATTTTCATTAAGCTCACCTCTTCTCCCCCTTGTTGACGATGTATGAATCAAGGTGAAAATGCAGAAATACAAAACAAAGCATATAAACGTCTACAGGAGCTTCTCAAATAGGCCAAATCTAGTGTCAAAGGATAAGAATGAGACAAAGACCACACATATGAATCATAGCATAGTCAAAGCATCGCCACAAGTAATATATGAAAATACAAGCATGTGACAAAGCAAAATTTTCAGATTTAAGCAGTTTTACCAAAAGAAGGCTCGCTTCACATGTAAAAGCCTATCCATGTCACACTTGAGCCACAAACATGCATACCACTCAAAGATCATACAAGGATATCAAATTCTCAGCAAAAGATCATGGAAAACACCCATAAAGCAAAGCATGTCATGTCAAAGCTCATGAGCCATGTGTCCATTTCGGGGAGACTTCTCCACTGGTGAACATCATGCAGCATGTTTTGCACCCATATGTGAAAGATAAGACATTTTAAGCATAGACATGATGGATGGAGCATTTTTCAAGCATTATACACTTCTTTTCAAGATTAAATCATTTCATGGTACATGAAGTGCCTTTGCGGCAAAAAGAAGCTTATGCTCGCCCATGAATGCAACATAGGCTAAACATTCATAATGATATTCGGCCTTTGGCCCAAATGCAAGAACAAGGCATCCAAGCACATTCTAAGCATGAAAAGCGCATTTAGACCAAACTGTGACATGGATACACAACAACACACGAGTGGAGCATATTTCATCAAAATTTAGTCAAGATTAGCATTTATTTCAAAAAGGGCTATCTCACCACACATATATCTCAAATATTCCAAGAGCATAGCCTCACATCACCATTTCTCCACACATATGACCAATATCTTACAAATAGCCAGAGAACCTCAAATATGGCATATGAAAGAAGCTCATCATCCTAAAATGCAATATGATACAAATGCAACATGATATATGACAAGATGGCTATCCTACCATGGTTTATACATCAAGCAAAGCATGTATATACATCAAAGTAAAACATGGTATGATACATATGGTACAAGAGAAAATCCCCCAAGAATCAACTAGAAAGGGCAACAAACACCAAGTTCCCCCCACAAGCGCACAAATGTAGCTTGGTCGAGAGGCTTTGTAAAGATGTCGGCTAGCTGATCTTGGGTAGGGACATGACTCAACACAATGGTTCCTTTCTCCACATTGTCCCTCAAGAAATGATACCTCACTTCTATATGTTTGGTTCTGGAGTGAAGCACTGGGTTTTTGGCTATGCTTATGGCACTGGTGCTATCACAAAGAAGTGGGATCTGGGTGCACTCCTCACCAAAGTCTCTCAAAGTGTACGAAATCCACAACAGCTGGGAACAACAACTCGCGGCAGCAACATACTCCGCCTCGGTGGTAGACTGAGCTACACTAGACTGCTTGCGGGAAGACCATGAAACCAGCGAAGACCCAAGAAACTGGCAAGTACCAGAAGTAGACTTCCTCTCGACTCGACAACCAGCAAAATCCGCATCGGAAAAACCATGAAGAGAAAGAGTCGAGGAGGACGAATACCAAAGGCCAAGATCAGGGGCAGACTGTAGGTACCTGAAAATCCTCTTGACGGCCTGTCGATGTGATGTCCTCGGCGAAGCCTGAAAATGAGCGCACAGACACACGCTGAACTGTATGTCTGGCCTCGTCGCCGTCAAGTAGAGGAGGGAGCCGATCATGCTCCTGTACTCCCGCTGGTCCACTGGTTCTCCATCCTCATCCGCATCCAAAGTGGCCGTACTCCCCATGGGAGTCGACATCGGCTTCACATCTTGCATCTGGAACTTCTTCAACATGTCTTTCGTGTATTTGGTCTGGTGCACGAATGTTCCATCCTTCACTTGCTTGATCTGCAACCCGAGAAAATACTGCAACTCGCCCATCATGCTCATCTCGAACTCCCTGCTCATCTCATCTGCAAACTTGGCAACAAGGTTATGTGACGAGCCACCAAAGACAATATCATCCACGTATATCTGAACAATCAACAAGTCATTTCCATGCTTGAGGAGAAACAAGGTTCTATCCACGGTACCCATCACAAACCCTCTGCTCAATAGAAAACCTCTCAATCTCCCATACCAAGCACGGGCGCATGTTTCAACCCATACGAGCCCTTTTCAACCCGTATACCCCGTGTGGGTACAGCTCGCTCTCAAACCCGTGTGGTCGCTTCACATACACCTCCTCCTCTATGACCCCATTCGGAAAAGCACTCTTCACGTCCATCCGAAACAACTTGAACCCTTTAGCCACGGCAAAGGCTAGAAGGATCCGAATTGCCTCAAGACGGGCCACAGGAGCAAAGGTCTCCTCATAGTCGATCCCCTCCTTCTGACTAAACCCCTGAGCAACAAGTCTGGACTTGTTCCTCACAACCATCCCATTCTCTCCCTCTTTGTTCTTCCAAACCCACTTAGTTCCAATGGGATGGCAATTTGGAGGTGGTTCAACTAACTCCCACACCTGATTCCTCTCAAAGTTTTCCAACTCCTCATGCATAGAATTGACCCAGTTTGCATCAGATAAAGCATGTCCAATGTCCTTGGGCTCAAAAGTGGCAACAAAAGCACCATGAGCAAAATGAGAGGAATTCCTGGACCTTGACCGTGTAGTGCGTTCATCGATGTTCCCAATGATCTTCGACAAGGGAAGCACTTCTTGAATCCGCCGGGGAGCCTCACGCCTCGAGACTACCTCCCCCTCAACTTCAGCTTCTCTCGCCTGGTCCTCTTGTCGCACCGTCGTTGTCCATGAAGTAGACGGTCCACGCTCCATAGTGGTCGTAGGGGAAGTAGTGGGTACACACTCAGCTTCAGGCGCATGGTTCTCTCCATCATCATCTCCAGCTTCATCCTTCTCCTCTTCAAAGAGGTCCTCGGCCATCTCCTCATCACCTGCACATTCAAAGCCAAGGGAGGTACATGGCATTGTCTCGTCGAAGGTTACCTCGCAAGTCTCCATGATTTTGTTAGTCTCAAGGTTAAGCACCCTATAGGCTCTAGAGTGGTTAGCATATCCAAATAAAATACCATCACTAGACCTAGCCTCAAACTTGTCGAGTTTTCCCTTCTTAAGAATGAAACACTTGCAACCAAAGACTCGTAAATGACTCACCTTGGGTGCCCGACCATGCATAAGCTCATAACATGTCTTCTTCTTGAAAGCTCGCAATAAAATCCTGTTGACAAGGCGTATTGACCGCCTCAGCCCAATACCTCCTAGGAGTCCTGTGCTCATCGAGCATCGTCTTAGCCATCTCACAAAGAGTCCGATTTTTCCTTTCCAGGACTCCATTTTGAGGGGGAACATAAGGGGTCGAATACTGATGTTCAAGACCTAGATCACGACAAAAGGCATCAAAACGAGAATTCTTGAACTCTGAGCCATTATCACTGCGGATAGCTCGAATAGCATTCCCATGCCTCTCGTTTTTCAACCTCACGATCAGATCTCGAACAAAACCAAATGTCTCACTCTTATCTTCCAAGAAAAACACCCAGGCATAGCGAGAGTAATCGTCCACCACAACAAGGACATACCACTTCCCACCCACCGAGCGAACTCGAGCTGGCCCAACAAGGTCCATATGCAACAGCTCTGTCGGACGCTCGGTCATGACATCGGTCAGGGGTGGATGGGGAGTGGCTACCATCTTGCCATGCCTACAAGGAGCACAAACCAAATCCTTCTCAAGCTTCAACCTCGGCAATCCTCGGACAAGGTCAAGACCACTCAAGCGGGAAACCAAATCAAAGCTCAAGTGTCCCAACCGCCTATGCCATTTCCACAAATCGAAGAAGGACCGGCCATCAAACAGCGAGCAAGACCCAGAGAACGAGAGAAATCGCCCCGAAAATCGACCCTCGGGGATGATCATACGACAAGATCACCTCGAGAATCAAGCAAACGAGACTCGCCGGACTTGAAACGCACCTCAAAACCCTCATCAAGCAACTGAGAAACCGAAAGCAAATTGAAACCCAAAGACTTCACAAGAGCCACTCTCTTCAACGTTACCTTGTCACTCACATGCACAACACCCTCAGAAATCACCCTTCCTCGTCCATTGTCCCCAAAAGTGATGTACATCCTTTCTTTCACTGGGGTGAGGCTGGAGAACCACTTCTTATCTCCGGTCATGTGTCGAGAACACACGGAGTCGATCAACCAAATGTCCTCCAAGCCTCCCCGCAGCAATGGAAACAAGAACGAGAATGAGCTAGCGACTCGACACTGGGGTTAGCACACAGAAAGTTGAACCAGTGTCGAGCCATCTGCTCAAAAGAGGGGTTAGCAAACATCATTCCCTTGCCACCAAACATCCCATGTCCCATGGGAGGAGTACGAGCACCACGAGGGGGAAAACGTGGTTCGTAGTTCCTCGGGAACCCAAAGCTGCGATCATCTCCCCTAGACCCGTATTGAGGACGAGTAGGGGGACGTCCAGCAAAGCCACCACGAGCCCGACCAAACCTCTCACCAGCACGCACACCATCATCTCTCCTAGAAAACCTCTCACCACCACCTCTCTGTGGGAACCTGCCAACACTCCTCACACTTCCCACACCCCGTGGAAGTGGAACTCTAGGCTCAGGAATACCATGAGACTGGCGATACCTGTCCTGGTTCGCTTGCTCCCTAGCAAGCCTCTCATCCCTCTTCCTCTTGTAGCAAAACTCTGCAAGATGCCTCTCCTTGCCACAATACTCACACCAGAAGGGGATGGGTTTTGGTTTTGGCTCTGGCTTCTCTCTAGGCTTCTCACCCTTCTCACTCACAAACCTCACCGGTTTCTGGAAGTCATTTGTTTTAGGTGGAAATTTGGGTGGATCTTGGGTTGTGTCAAGCTTGTTGCAAAGGTGATTGGGCTTTGGTGTGAAAGAGTTCTTGGGTGCTTTTGGAAGTGGAACTTGGATCTCTCCGATCACCTCAAACTTGGGGTTAGACTCAACACACTTCTCATACACACTCTCCCCACTGTTCTCTCCCACTTTCTCACCCAACTTCTCAAACCCCAAACCACGACCATCAGCTCTCTTGAACTCCTCAATCATGATTTTCAATTGAGGTTCCTGCCCAGACAACCAACCCAACACCTTCCTCAAATAGTCATTCTCCTCATAAATGACATCCAAACGGGAAGTAAGTTCAAGATTGCGCAAAGTAACTTCATCACAGCTAGAGCATGCATTTGCAACAGGAGATTTCAAAGATGCTTCCAAAGAACTAATGGTAGAACGAGCATCAACAAGCTTAGCATGCATAGTAGGACATGATTTACAAGCACCAAGCAAAGTGGGTCTAGCCTTAAGCTCATCATATTCAGTCCTAAGAGCATCCAGTTTAGCCAAAGTGGAAGCATTCTTCTAATTAAGCAACTTGATCTCATTCAACCATGCATCACACTCAAGACATTCAACATCATCAGGAGTAGTAGGAGCAAGTTTCAAAGAGTCATTCTCAAGTTTCAATTCAAGCAATTTCGACTCTAGCTCTCCTACTTTCTCACAAGCATTCTCAAGTTGAGCCCTAAGATCTTTCCTCATCTTTTCGGCATCTCTTAGCACACTATCACGGTTGTCAATCAAGCAATTCAACCTAGCAATCTCAGCAAGCAAAGAGGCGGGGTCACGATTTACCTCATCCTCCGAGTCGGAGTCGCTGTCTTCCTTCTCGCTCTTCTTGCTGCTTGAGCTATGGGCCATGCCACAAAAGCCCTCAAGCGCCACACAGCTCAACCCGCTGAGGTTCCGGCTTGCACTCTTCTTGCCCTTGCGCCTCCCGGCGTCTTCATCTTCGCTGCTTGAGCTTGACTGCTCGTCGCTTGAGCTTGAGTCGACGTCGCTCGCACCGGCCACCATCGCTCTTGCCTTGTTCTTCTTGTAGCCGCTCTTGCTCGGTCGCCGCTTGTCCTTGTCCTTGCCCTTGGACTTGTTGAAGTGCTTGCCCTTGGAGGAGTACTCGGCGATGAAGTGGCCTCGCTTGCCACACTTGTAGCACGTCCTTGAGCTCCGCCTTGCATTCCTCTGACTCTCGTGTAGTCGATCAAACCTCCTTGAGAGCAAGGCCAGCTCCTCCTCGCCCAGCACATCAAACTTCTCATCTGGAATGGACATAAGAGAAGACAAGGAAAACTGTCGACAGGAAGGGTTAGATTTGCCCTTTGATCCGCCCACAAGAGCAAGACTATGGTCAGTCGAGCCCTCATGCTTGGATTGCAACTTCCTGTCAACCTCAGCCGACTTGAGCTTAGAAAAGAGGTCATCCAACTCAATAGTCAAATATTGCCCGGACTCCTTGATGGCCTCAACCTTATCATCCCAAACATTTGGGTCCAAGACATGCAAGAGCTTCAAAGCCTGATGAGCAGCGCGGACCGTCCGGCAGGGGACCGCGGACTGTCTGCCACCTTGCCGCGGACTGTTCGGCCTGAGCCGCGGACCGTCCGTTAAAACCAAACAGAACTAACAGGGACGCACCTGCACCACGGACCGTCCGCAGGGAGCACGCGGACTGTCCACCAGGCACCCGCGTACCGTCCGCCCTTTGCTGCGGACCGTCCGAAGCTCCGTCCAACCGAAAACAAAAATCGCGACAGATCGAAACGGAAGACGAGCACGAACACGAAGAACACGAGACGAACCCTAGCGGCGCGGACCGTCCGCCAGGTCCTCGCGGACCGTCCGCCAGGTGCGGACAGAGCAGAAAACGCCCAACCCCGAAGTCAACTCCCCCAAATCATCATCGAATTTCCCAAACGGTTGAAGCTGTGGAGACAAGGGTTTGGGGACTTGAAAAGCGTCACAAAAGGATGCCATAGCCCAAAAATCTTGCCTCGTAACTCCCTAAATCACCGGGAATCGCGAATCCTTTGAGCACCACCAAAAGCTAGAGCACCGAACGAAAAACTTCGAATCGAAGTGGTTTCCCGGCGTTTGAGGGCACAAGATCAAACACAAAGATGCACGAGACATCTATCCATGTTTCCCTCAAAGAAATCCGGGGAGAAACCCACTCAAATCCGCGGAAACACACCGGGAACAAAGGCACGAAAACAAGCACAAAAAGACCACGAAAAACACAACACCGAATCTTCTATACAAACCAGGAAAGATTCACAAGGTCTAGCATGCCGCCCTAGCATCCATCCCTCTCAAAAAATCTCTCATGAAGCTCTCATGCTAGCCTAGAGAAAATGGAAGAAAAAAATAGCTACGAAAATGAGAAATGGGAGGGAGGAAAATGAAACCCTAAGTCGCGGAGAGCCAACGCCATCCACACACACTCATGGCTTATATATCAGGTCCCGCCGGAGTGGTAAATGACTCGACTACCCCTAACTTAACTACTGGCGATACAACCCATGTAGGGGCATTTAGGTAATGTTTGTGGGTCTTGCCATTGGACGGCCACGCCTTTGCCGCACCCCGCGTCCTCCCGACGCAAGCCATGCGATCCCGCCGCGTGTCCTCCGCCTCGAAGCTTCCCGACACGCCCGGATCCTGTCTCCGTCGTGTTGGGCCCTCGGACTTGGTTTTGAGGCCCAAACCAAGAAACCGTCCGCCGATGGTTTTGTGGGCAAACCACCAAACCCCGCGTGCTCGGTCCGGCCTCCCTCCAAACCACTTGACTTGACCGCCACCGTGCACCGGCTCGCTTGTCCATGACTTCGTCTTGCTTGTGTCGCCACCATGTGACCCGCACCCAGTCCCGCTGTCCACCGGGTACCTCGAACCGAGCCTACTTGTCTCTCCATCTCCCGGAGCCCCTCAAGGCTGAAGAGCTTTCACGCCCGTTCTTCACCCGCAACAACGTGAACTAGGCCGCGGCCTACACATGCGCACTAAGCCAAGAGTCAGTCCAACACCCGTTGTCAATCACTCATCACTGAGGAGCGGTCATCCATCGACCACTGGGACGCTCCTGGTCCTCATCTTGGCATGGCTCAACTGACACTGGAATCTACACAAGCTATTTTGATAAGCCAGAAAATGAGAAAAGACAACACTTGAAGGCATTATTTGTCAAAGGCTTTGTCAATGGGAAACCAGTCACCAGGATGGTAGTAATGGAGGAGCAGCAGTCAATCTGATGCCATACACCATGCTACGCAAGATTGGGAAGTCTGATGAAAATTTAACCAAACTGACATGATGCTGGTGGACTTTGAAGGCAATGTCTCTTCGGCTCAAGGTGCAATCTGCGTAGAGCTCACCGTCGGCAGTAATACCCTTCCAAATGCTTTCTTTGTCATTAAAGAGATGGGATCTTATAATTTACTACTAGGTCGGTATTAAATACATGACAATTTTTACATACCCTCTAGGGATTCAATGGAGATGGTCAAATGATCAACATCCTTGACAGTAGTAGCTACAGAAGCACAAGGATGGACCTATGATCAAGTAAGTTGCATATCCGGGAAAGCATGGGATACCAAGTATCTCAAGGAGATGTTTTTGTAGCTCCATGAGGGGCCATTCGGTAAGCCCATAGCGCTTCACTGAGTACCGAATGCCACCTCCTCGGCTTCTGGTCGATCTTCTTTTGTATCAGCTTGATCATGATCTTATTAGAAGCCCTTGCCTGACCATTAGCTTGGGCAAATTCTCTGAACTCCAAGGACACGAATTGGGCTCCTTGATCAGTTGTGATTGTCTGAGGGATTCCGAACCGATAGATGATGTGTTCCTTGACGAATTCAACCATGTTTTCCGACGTCACCTTCTTTAGTGGAATCGCCTCAACCCTTTAGTAAAATAGTCTGTAGCCAAAAGCACAAACTTATGTCCCTTGCTGGATGGTGGATTAATCTGGCCAATCAGGTCTATACCCCAGCCCCTGAACGGCCATGGCTTGATGATGGGATTTAATGCTGATGCAGGAACCCTTTGAATATTTCCGAACCTCTGGCAGTCTTGACATCCCTTGTAATACTCAAAGCAGTCCTCTAATATCGTCAGCCAAAAGCACCCAGCTTGCCTAATAACCCATTTCATGCGGTAGGCCGATTGGTGTGCTCCACATATCCCATCATGCTCTTCACTCATCATCCTTTTAGCTTCCTATGGACCCAGGCATCGCAACAATACCCCATCTAATGATTTGTAAAACAAATTATCATCCAGAAGGACGAATTTTATGGCCATGTACCTGAGCTTCCTAGAGACCTTTCGGGATGGATCTATCAAATAGTCAACGATCTCTTTTCTCCAATCACCCTCTGCAAGATCCAATCCTAGCGTGCATATCTCTGCGGCGAACGCTTCTTGATCTTCCTTATAACCCGAGGCGCTTTGAGCCAGCCGGTTTGCCTCTTCGTTATGTTCCCTAGGAATATGCTGTAGAGTCACCAACGGAAAGCTCTTCAAGATTTCCCTGCATTCTTCGTAGTAACTCCTCAGTGCTTCACTTTTACATTCGTACTGGCCGTTCAATTGCTTTATTACCAACTCTGAATCTCCATAAACCTCAACTGAAACGGCCCCGACTTCTCTCAAATATTGAATCCCCCGAAGCAATGCCTCGTACTCTGCCTGATTGTTTGTAACAGTGGGCTGTATAGGGATGGCAAACTCAAACATCTCACCTCTAGGCGAAATTAGAAAAATCCCTACTCCCCCACCTTTGCCACATGACGACCCATCAAAAAATAAAGCCCAAGGGGTAATTTCAAGCAAATCAATTGACAGATTGTGATGTTCAGTTATAAAATCGGCAATGATCTGACCTTTAATAGCTTTTGCCGATTCGAACTTCAACTCAAACTCTGATAAAGCCAGGATCCATTTGCCAATCCTGCCATTCAAAATTGGCATAGATAACATGTGTTTTATTACATCAAACTTAGAATATACAGTGCATTCGGCATTCAACAAGTAGTGCCGAAACTTTGTACATGAGTAGTACACGCATAGGCACAACCTTCTCTCGTACCGAATACCTGGTTTCGGGATCAAGTAATTTTTGGCTAAGATACGCTACTACCCGCTCCTTTCCTTCGAATTCTTGAATAACGGCCGATCCAATGGTTTGGGTATCGGCCGCCACGTACAACTTGAAAGGCTTATCCAACCGAGGAGGAACCAGTACTGGTGGCTCCTTCATGCATTGCTTGATCTCGTCAAAAGCCTTTTGTTGTTCGTCACCCCAAGTGAACTTCTGATCTTTCTTAAGTTTCAGCAATGGAGAAAACGGCAAAACCTTCTGTGATACGTTTGAGATGAATCTCCTTACAAAATTAATTTTGCCGACCAGTGATTGCAATTCCTTAAGATTAGTTGGAGGGACAACTTCATCAATGGCCTTCATGCTCTTCTTGCCAACTCCGATCCCCCTTCGTGGACTAAGAACCCCTAGAACTCTCCAGCTGATACCCCAAAAGCGCATTTGTTTGGATTCATCTTCAAACCATGCTTTCGGGTGCACTCCAAAGTCCTTTTCACATCTTCCAAATGTGTGTCTTGACTCAGAGACTTGATCACGACGTCATCAATGTAAATTTCGACAATTTTGCCGATCAGCTCGTGAAAGATGTAGTTCATGGCTCGCTGATAAGTTGCACCGGCATTCTTCAACCCAAATGTCATGACTATCCATTCAAACAGGCCTATGTGACCAGGACATCTGAAGGCTGTCTTTGATATATCCTCTATTGCCATAAAAATTTGGTTATACCCCGCATTACCATCCATGAAACTGATGACCTTGTGTCCAGCAGCAGCGTCAACCAACAAATCAGCAACAGGCATGGGGTAAGCATCCATGGGAGTAGCTCTGTTTAAATCCCTGAAATCTATGCAGACCCTCATCTTTCCATTCTTCTTGTAGACAGGGACAATATTAGAGATCCACTCCGCGTATCTGCATGGCCGAACGAAGTTTGCATCAAGTAATCTTTCAACTTCTTTCTTCACATCGGCCAATACTTCGTCTTTGTAAATTTTCCGGGGAGGTTGCTTGTAAGGTTTAAAACCAGATTTGATTGGCAACCGATGCTCAACAATGGAACGGTCCAGTCCAGGCATCTCCGAATAATCCTAGGCGAAGCAATCCTTTTATTCCTTAAGCAACTTCATCAATTCCTCCCTGAAGTCTAAGCGCAGGTTTGCGCTGATGAATGTCGGCCTTGGTTTGTCACCGTTTCCAATGTCAATCTCTTCTAATTTATCGGCCGACATGAATCCTCGCCCCAACTTGCCGTCAGTGCCATCGACGGGGTTATCCATTAAAAATTGCTATAGGAGCCGACTGCTTGAATCGGCTGTTGATCGCTGCTGACAGGCTCAACAGGACCTTCTCCCCGCCTTTTCCCCGAGAAACGACCAATGCCTTGATATTCCCAGAAAGCTGGTTCCACATTTGCAACTCTCACGGAGTCATCTGCTTGGACCACCTCAATATCGTCATCCACCCATTGGATGAGCTGCTGATGCATGGTAGATGGGACGCAACAGTTGGCGTGAATCCAGTCCCGTCCAAGCAGTAGGCTGTAGGCTCCTTTACCTTTGATGACAAAGAAGGTTGTGAGCAGTGTTTTGGACCCGATCATCAGATCCACGTGGGCACATCCCTTGGTGTTTGAGGGATTCCCGGCGAAATCGTTCAGTATTATGCTTGTAGGTGTCAGATCGCCAGGGCCCATGCCAAGCTTCCTGAAAGTGGTGTACGGCATTACATTGACCGCCGCTCCACCGTCAACAAACATCTTGGTCAATGGCTTGCCATTGACGTATCCCTTCAAGTATAGCGGCCTCATGTGTCGATTTTTGGCCGGTTTGTCGAAGATGGCTTGCTTGGCTAGCACCAGCTGCGCCATCAGTCCCTCAATCTGCTCATCGTCCAGGGACGCCTCTTCCTACACAACCTGATTAGCATGAGCCATAAATTCATTCGGCAGAAAATATACCATACACGCTGGGGCCGAACGGTTTGACCCTTCAGGTTTATCCTTTGGACGCCACACCTGTCGTGTCTGGATCCCTGCCTGCCTCAGTTCACTATTCCTCAAGCGCTGAACCCTCCTTTTCTAACTCTTTCTTAGGCCGAGTGGGCACCATTGCCCCTTTTGCCAGATGTACTCGTCCTCGTCTTCTTCCTGATCAGCCCACCTCAAATCAGCTTGTCTCTTCCTGGGATGATCAATGACTTCAATTTTTTGGCGCCGATCCTCGCTAGGATGCATCCTTCCAATTCTTTCGTGGACGGATCGGCGATTGGCAGTCTCCTGCCTATACTCAAAATACCTATCGCTGCATTCAGGGCAATTTCTTAGCGTGGGAAGCTTCAACCCTTCGTTCCAGCAGTGCCTGAAGAACGCACACCCCCAGTGCGCACGCTCCTGCTCGCGCGTATATTGCTCCAGATCTCTCCTGCATGCTTCCTTTTCGGCCCTGCTCCTCTCCTCCTCATGCTTCCGTCTCTGGTAGCACTCTTTCTCCAACTGGCGCTGCCACTTATTGAGGAGGATGCGCGTGGTCACCCTGGGTTTGGCCCTGAATGATTCCCCGATTTCGACCTGGCTCCTGAGAACGCGGGGGGCTTCACCATGCACCTGCTCCAAGGTCATTTGACGTTCTGGGTCTACTACTCTATCCTGCCTTGCCCTGGCTGAAGTCAATACTTTGACCTTGCCCTTCTCCTCGGCCGTCACCATGTTGACGGAAAAGCCTATCATGTTCTGGGGAAAAGGGTGGCCGTCCAGTTTCATCTTGTTATCGAACTTGAGGTGTCCCTCCTGGATGGCTTTCTGGATCCTCATCCTGAAGACCCTGCAGTCGTTGATGGAGTGCGAGTTCCTGTCTTGGAAGCCACAGTAACGTTTCTCCTTTACTCCATCGGGCCGAAGCATGGAATGCCCTTCAAGCAATCTGATTCGGCCTTCCTTCACCTGGAGCTCAAACAGCTTATCAGCTTTAGTGATGTCGAAATCGTAGGTGCCTTTGGTCTGTTTGACCAAGTGCTGATTCATGGTCAACGGTTCTTTTCCCCACATGATTTTGGCCGCAGCCACGTCCTGGTCATCATTAGAATCCTCCATTTGGTCGGCTTTTTCCAGGAACTGATTGTAGATATCTGCCACGTCGTGCTGTTTGTCGAACCTGGCATCTTTCCTGAAACCGTAGGCTTGGTTGCTCATCAACGACAGCTTTTGGGACAGTTGACCCAGGTTGTCGAATTCCATGCCGAACAGCTTTTCACGCACGGCCGGCAGCATCCCGGCAACTGCCATGTCGGCCAACTGGTCATCCGTCAGATTTAGCGAAAAACACATGCCCTTGACTTCCCTGAACCTCCTGAGGATCTCCAAGGGCGTCTCACTGTGTCTCTGCTTCAGGGTAGCGAGATCGATCAGCTTCTTTTCTGCGCTGCCGCTGAAATAGTCGGCGTGGAATTTCCGTTCCAGCTCCTTCCATGTGCTAACTGATTGAGGGGGCAAAGATGAAAACCATTGGAACGCCGCACCCGTTAGTGACGTGGGGAAGTATCTGACCCTGAACGCTTCTTCGGATGAGCACTCTCCAAGCTGCATCAGGTAGCAAGCAATATGCTCCACCGTGCTCGTGTCGTCCTGCCCAGAAAACTTTGTAAATTCCGTCGGGGGCTTTACTCTTGGCGGCAGGATCACGTTGTAATACCATTCCGGGAACGGAGGCGTGTAGGTAGGTCCTTGCATTTTTGGCTTGAGGCCGAATTGATTCGGCATCAAGTCGGCCATCTTCTGCGCCAGGATATCATCCTCCCGCGCGCCCTTAGCTGGTCCGTAACCCGGATTCGGGAGAGCATTGATGGCTCCGTAGTTCCCCACCTCGTGGTAGCCTCCGCCGTGCAAATTCCTCTGCAGCCTGTTGCTGGCTGGGGCAATCCTATAGCCGGAAGCAAGCGGGGCTCCAGGCGAGCCGAATGCCGCCCTCCCCCGTACGTGGGCCGGCACGGGTTCGGCCGTTGCACGGGTTGACCCGCGCCGCCCGCGGTGGTGGGCCGGACCGGTCGCCCTCCCCGCGGCCCGCGGGGGGGGGGCGAACTTGCCGACCTCCAAGACCCATGTGGAGGAGGCTGGAAGGCTTGGCTCCCAACGCTCTGCGGAGGAGGCTGGACTAGCTGGCTCTGCAATGGCGGTTGAGAACTGGACTCACCCATCTCCACGGTGCCTCCTTCAAAGGGTGTTTTGTTGAACACCTGTTCCATGCCTGGACCGAAGACAGCCACCATCATTTGTTTGAACGCACCTAGGAAAGCTCTATGGTGCCTGCTTAAGACGTGGTCTGCGGTATCTCGGAACGCTTGCAGGCATTCCTCCCTCTCCTGCTGGGTTGTAGCGTCACTCTCTCCTGGTAACAACACCCTGGGCACCTCATTTTTCAAGTATGGGACGCCGCTTCTGTTCTTCTTGAATGACAGCAAACACTTCTGTTGGAATTGATCCACGACATCCTGTAGCTGTTGCCGCTGTTCCGGAGAGAGGTCTTCAACGTTGACATCCATGATATCCCCGATGTCAGGCATCTTGGTTTTCGGCTGTGGTCCCATTGGGCGTGCCAAAAAGTGTGTTGACGCAAAATCCACACCTAGCGCCAAGCACACAGCAAGCCGAACAAGCTGGCTTCACACGTGAAGAGATCACAAGACGTGCCAGTCAATTTTCCCTGAAAAATTGACAAAAGACAAAGTAGTTAAATCTCAAAGCTTGGAACTTGCCGGGTGGTACCAGAAAGTTCCATATTTACGGCTATAGAGCCAGATTAGATGACATATAGCTATGGAAAGCTATCTGCCAGCAAACTGAAACTATTCGGGAGCTCTAAAAAGGAAAAAGTAACATAGCTGAATAGATGACGTGAGCATGACGACAAATCTGTCTTTATCTGGACAAAGATGCACGTGCGCAAGACCGTGACCGATCCTCGTGATGATCAATATTAAGTAATAAATGAAGTAAAAGCGCGAGCATAAATATGTAATAAACAAGCATGCATAGGTCCAAAGCACTTAGTCTACCGCATGTCTAGGTACTTTAAAACCCGTCAGGTACGACACCAAGCGAATCTATCCACCGCAAGATACAACTTGCTTGGGATCGTGCCACCTTCCACAAACAGATCAATCCACCGCATGATACGATCTAAATATGGAAAGCTAAAAGCATACAATATTTAAAGCATGAATTATGCACGTGTTTTACTCATGAAGAACATAACCGAACACGGTCGAACGATACCGATTCGGGTGCATCAAGAAGGAACGAACATTACCAAGTAAGATAAATCTATCAAATTGATTTGAAATCTAATCCACCGGATGATTAGCTCCAAAACAACCCAAAAACCTGCATCTACCGCGTGATACCCAGCTCTTTCAAGATTTATACGAGCTTTGGCAAGCTTGAACCCACAACATGTGACAACCTAGATCGATTTGGTTTCGGCTATCAAAGAGCATGTCATCCACGTGTCAATTTGGCCAAAGGAACGAACTCGATTCGTATAAGGATCATCAAAAAGGGATAAAGCCGATCCAAACCCATCTAGATTGGGCAAAGAAGTGTTACATGAAGTTAAACATAAAGCAAAAACTCAAAGCAACACATGGTAACTTAATGAATCTACTGAATCTTGCCAAAATTCAATAGAGCTGATAACTAGCTTTAAGCTAGATCTTAGCCTACCGCATGGCTCATGACCTAACAAGAAACCTTCTTGAACCAAGCTTGAATCTACCGCATGACACTAAGCATGGTAACAAGACTACTTGCATCAGATCTAAATCCACCGCATGATACTAGATATGATACAAGGTTGCCGGTACTCACGGAGGTCGACGGATCAATAAACCCTCTCGAAGAACTCGACGACACGACAAATGGACTCTAGGGTTTGGCGTAAAGTCGGTTTGTATTGAGAATGATTTCGTCCCCATTACATACATTCAGGGTTCATATTTATACCCTGCCAAGCACAACCTCGAATGGATTTGATGCCTAATTTATCTCTAAGCTTGATCGCTTATCCATCCATTCGTCTTTTCCGCTTGGGCCACGTCACCATACAATCCCGCAAAATCAGCTCAACAATTTCCTTGCCGAACGGGAGCAGATAGCCGACTGCGAATTTTTCTGCTGAATGCCTCTGAAGAAAACTTCCTTCCACCGGACGGATTTCTCAGCGAGTTGGTCCCACAAGTTAGACTCCTTACAAAATTTTGGTGTTAATAAGTTTGACTCCTACGAGAGTCTTTTTCTATTTTTAGTAGTCATCGTTTTCTTTAGATGCCAGTAAACAATGCCATAATCGGCTAGGAGTCGGGTTGTCCTTAGGACATAACTAGAGACCCTGCATGGTCGGAAAAAAGCTTACTAACCAATATCAAAGAAACCACCTCCGGGCAAACTCTTTACAATTTACAAGATCTACTTTTTGGCAAATTCGCCATTGCGTTTTTTTGTCTTTGCTACAACACCATCCTTCAAGTTCGTCAAGCTGCGTCAATCTCCACCATGCTTGTGAGTATCGTTTTAAAGAATGACCCTAGGCTTTAACCTCTAGGCGCATTGCGGAGATTTCGTTTAGTTCTTTATTCACCCCTTATCAATATTAGCTAGATCTGCAAGTTTTTGTACCAATTCTTGTGGTTTTTAGCTATTATCACCAAATTATCACACTCGATCCAGATTCTGACCTTTCTGAGTGCTGACGTCACGATCAGCTGATCCAACCGATCTTTTACTCACATCCACGCGCCTTGGTTGCTTTTGAGCCAGCCAATCCCGCTCTTTCGTATCGACAAATTGGTTGGTATACGTGTCACTAAAAGGCCATCAGTTCTCTAGTCGATCCCTAATATTTTTCCATTGTCAATCAACAGGTCAGATTGGCTGGCAAGCTGAGGATTGGAGCGTCCGAGGACTGGTGGATGGTCACTCCTGACTGTGATGAGTGATTGACAACGTGGTGTGGACTGACTCTCGGCCGAGTATTGCATGTGCAGGTTGCGGCTTGATTTGCGTTGGTGCAGGTGAAGAGCGGACGCAAAAGGTCTATGCATTGCGGGGCCTCTGAGGAGTGGAGAGACATGTAGGCTCGACTCGAGGGACCCGGTGGCCAGCGGGGTCAAGTGCGGGCCGTGTGGTGCTAAGAAAAGCAAGACGAAGTCGTGGACAAGAGCTGGTGCAGGGTAGCGGCTCACGAACCATCATGTTACTTGGTTGAGCCATAAAACCAAGACCGGAGGGTCGACAGGCGGAGACGGGATACGGGCGCGCTGAGAGACTTCGAAGCGAAGTACATGTGTCAGGATCGCAAGGATTGCGTCGAGGCTAAGCTTGGTGCGGTCGCCGGGCATCCGTCCGATGGTGCTACGAAGAGAATTCCCAAAGTGCCCTTCGGCGGCGTGTATCCTAGTATTATGTAATAGGGTAGTTTCATCTTTCGGTTGCCTCCATATAAACTTAGAGGAGAGAGGATGGCAGTCATCTCTTGAAACCCTAGTTTATTTCCCTTTGCTATTTTCCCTTCCTATTTTCCCTATGTTTTCCATAGGACTAGCTTGAGAGCTTCATGGTGAGATCTTGAGAGAGGGATGGATGTTGAGGAGGCAAGTTAGACCTTGTATGAATCTTTCATGGTGTGTATAGAAGGTTTGGCGTGATTCCTCAAGTGTGAGAGTCATGTGTGGTTCGAGGACCAGTGGATGGTCGCTTCCTGGCGTGATGAATGATTGACAACATGGTTGGTGTGGACTGATTCTAGTTGGCTCAGTATTGCAGGTGCAAGTTGCGATTTGACTGGTGTTGGTGCAGGTGAAGAACAAGCGCGAGAGTCGTTGCTGGTGAGGCCTCCGGATGTAGAGAAGACAAGTTGTCTTGGTTCGAGCGACCTGGTGGCCAGCATGGTCAAGTGCGGGTCGCATGGTGGCAAGAACGGCAAGATGAAGTTGTGAACGGTTTCTTGGTTGAGCCTCAAAACAAGGTCTAGCTGAGACTACGTGGGAGCCGAGTCATGAGTGGTGATTGGCGGAGGCTACACTGAGTTCGCGGGATTTTCTGTGGTTCACAATAAAACTACTGGTTCCTTGGTTGATCCACAAAGCCAAGATCGAAGAACCGAAGACAAAGATGCAGCAGCATCGGGACCAGTCTGCCCGATCTGACATGTGGGTACCGTTCTGACCCATGTGCATGCAGTCTGAAGACTTCGAAGCGGTGGACACGCGTTGGGATCACAAGGCTTGCGTCGAGGCTAAGCAAGTTTGCGGTTGCTGGGCATCCGTCCAATGGAGCAAAGACAAAGACTTCCAAACTCACCCTTGAGGGGCGTGTATCTCTAGTTAGCTAGTAAGGGTATTTTAGTCTTTAGGTTGCCTCTATATAACCCAAGTGGTGAGAGGATGGCAGCTATCTCTTGGAACTCTAGCTCATTTGTTTTCCTATTTTCCCGTCCTATTTTCCTTAGGATTTCCATAGGACTAGCTTGAGAGCTTCATGGTGAGATCTTGTGAGAGGGAAGGATGATCAGGAGACAAGGTAGACCTTGTATAAACCTCTTTGGTATGTATAGATGATTCGGCGTTGTTCCTCATGACTTGGATGTGTCTTTCCCGTTTCTCCTTTTTGGTGATTTTCGGAGCCCTTTCTTGGTGATTTTCATGGAGCGATTTCGAGGCCTTTCGCTTTGGGATTTGGTGGGGGTGTTTGCTTGAAACCTTCGTGGTTCTTTACCCTTCGATCACCCTCCCAAATCTGTGAGCAAAGGGGCTCGATTATGGGGTTTTCTTAGCTCTAGGGTTAGAGGCGTTCTTGGTGGGATTTCTTCGATTCCTCTCGATTTAGCAAGTTTTGGTGGACCAAATCTTGGCTACGGAGTGCCCATTAGATGTTCCTACTATCCCCAAAGTCTTACACAAATCCGTGGAGCGATTCGGGAGATCGGGAGTTGGATTTGGGGGAGTTGACCCGCGTGCGCTATTCATCCACGGAGCTCAGTTCACACCGGCCTGACCGGTGCCGCACACCGGTCTGACCGGTGTAGACTCTTGATTGAGTTTTGCTCAAGTGAACATCTTGGTGAGTTATGTGTTGTCTTGTGTTGTTGCTGTTTCGACTTTGGTTCGTTTTGGAGCTCAGTAGGTCTGTTTGGTGGATTCGGGATTTGCTGGCTTGGACCGGTCTGACCGGTGATCTACACCGGCCTGACCGGTGTTGGGGCCTTATGTGGAAGTTCTCAGATTTAGCCAATAGGGACTAGTTTGACCGGTGCTGCTCACCGGCCTGACCGGTGTAGCCCAGTGGTGCTCGAGTTGCTAGTCCCGCTGCGTTCTCGAGTAGGTGTAGGTGGTTGTTGGTTCCTTGGACCAGTAGCACTTTAGTGGTTGTGTGGTCTTGACCAACTTGGGTAGTTGGGTTGGAGACGTGTTTTGGAAGCCATATTCATCTTGTTGGAGTTATCATCTCATTCGAAAAGAATTTTTATCAGCTCACATTCACTCCTCCCCTCTCTGTTTCGCCTAATCGATCCGTTAATTGGTATCATAACCAGTTCGAGTATTTATTGACTCTAGCCAGTCTAAGATCCAAAGATGGTATACCAGGAACGGGGTTCGGGTCCTCTGCACTTCGATGGGAAGAACTACCAGATGTGGCAAAGGCGGATGGTGGTGTTCCTCCGCGGAAAGGGTCAGATCCTTTGGGATGTCATGGTGAACACAACTTATGTTCATCCTGTGAACTTTCTTACTCCAGGATCGAGGGACAAGTTCGACGCCAACAACAAGACAGTCGACTGCCTGTACTGTGCTCTGTGTCAGTCGGAATTCGATCGGGTTCAAACAGAGGACTTGGCGTGCAAAATTTGGTTGGAGCTGAAGAATGCTTGTTCAGGCACGATTGTATGTGACTTGCCGAAGAGAGTACGAGAACTTCACTCATTTCTCCAGTGAGTCTATTGATGCCTTGTTCTAGCTGTTCACGGTGGTTGTGAACAACATGAGGGTCAACGTCGACATCCTCCCGTACGATGACCATGATAGAGTTGTGAAGCTCTTACATGTGCTGGATCGTAACGTGTGATATAGGAAGGTCGAGGTCATTCTTGAGTCCGAGAAGTACACCACTTTGACGGTGAACGAGCTGTTCTTGAAGTTTAAGTCTGCTGAGGTTGATCGTGGTTTGACAGCCCAGCTTGAGAGCCCGACTGATTCTCATAGTCTTGCTCTCGTCGGTGGCAAAGTGGCTAAGTCTAACGCTAACGCATTCTCCAGGATGTACTATCTGTCTTCTTTGATGTCTTTGCTAGACGAGGAGCTTGACGTGCTTGGAGAGGATGAGCTGGCGTTGCTGACCAGGCGGTTCGAGAGGCTGCACGAGAACTGGGTGAACACGAGGAGGACAGCACGGACGTGCTTTCAGTGAGGCAAGCCAGGACACTTCATCACCATCTGGCTGGAGAAGATGGAGAATAAGGACGGATACAAGGATTGCTACAAGCAGCAGTCAAGCAAGGACAACAAATACCGATTGAGGTGTGATCACAAGCACAAGAACAAGCACATCGACGAGCGATGGTCGATGAAGAAGGACGGTCGTGGTAGGAAGGCCCGAGCGATGGTCGAAGCGAGTGATGTTGACTCCAGCTCCGCCTAATCTTCCTCGAGCTTGAGTAGCAGTGAAAATGAACGTGATCCGCGCAAGAACAAGAAGGCATCCGAGAACTTGAGCGGGTTGATCTGCTTCATGGGAGATGGCTTCCGCCGCATGGCTCGTAGCTCCGGCGGCAAGAAGAGTCACCAGAGTGACTCAGACTCTGACTCTGAGGATGAGGTACGTGACGAACTTACCTTCTTGCATGATGAGAATGAGCATCTTGGCAAGTTGCTTGATAATCGTGATTACATTCTTAGAGAGGCCAAGAAGATGAGGAAAGAGCTTAGGGCCTCACTAGAAGTTGCTAGGAACCATGTGGCTTAGCTTGAAACCCAGATCCTAGTTGCTAAGCTTGAAATTGATTCGCTTAAGTCTTCTCTTATGGTTTCTAATGAGATTGACTGCTGTGATTGCTCTGTGTACCTAGCTAATCTTACTAGTCTTAAGGATAAGCATGCCTCTACTTGTGATGAACCTGATGTGCTTAGGGTTGAAGTGGCTGAGATCAAGTCTAGACCTACTTTGCTATGTGCTTGCACTTCTTGACTTGTTTTGCATGGAAATATTGATGAGATGCATGCTTACACTGTATCGCTTGAGGCTAAGTTGAAAGAGCCTTTTTCTACTTCTTGCTCTACTTGTGAAATGCATGCTGTGAAAGTGTTGGGGAATTCAGAAAAACCCGTCACCCTCGGAACGTTGGGTTTAACAAAGTTCTCGAAGCATGTTTTTCAGGAGGCACGATTTTTGGAAGCCTGGAACCTATGAAGCCTCGAATTCGTGAATGTGCAAAGTTCGGGAATCTTGATTCGGTGAAGAAGTGGAGTCATGAACATGCGGAAGCCCGGAATCTCGAACTGTCGATGGCCCGAACTTCGGAGAACGGCCGATTCGGGAATCTGTTGAGGGCTGAGTTCGGGAGTCAGGCGCGTGGACATGCGCGAACCAGCGGAGAAGCGAAGGCCAACTCGGGAATCTGCTGAAGACCCAGTTCGGGAGTTTCACGCGAAGACATTCACGAACCAGGAGAGAAGCAAAGTCAAAGTTGTTGTCCCAAAAAGTCCGGGTTTAGAGTGTGAACTAGTGGAAGATTTGTAAATATGTTAGAGGAAAAAGACAATCCTGTATGCGTTCACACTAGGAATATTCTCTGAGGCTAAGGTTGTTATCGGTATGTAAAAGTCCCTTCGTCTCCCTATAAAAGGGGGCGCAAGGGCACGTGTAAACGGATTCAGACTTTTTTGGAACTTGTGCAACTTGCAGAGGGAATCACAGTCTCTTTGCGCTCTCACTTTGTACTTGAACGTGTTAAGAACTCTCACTTGTGTTAGAGCAGTCATCCGAATTTTTCGGGTAACCCCCCAACATTGGGGCCCACCGTGTTCCAACCGAAAGGAAACTCACGATGCCACCTCAGAAGAAGTCCAAGAAGACTGTCCCAGCACAGGCTAACCGAGACGATCGCCATCTCACCCAAGGGAATGAAACCTCGTTTGTTCCTGAATCCTCGAACATAACAGACCAAGAACGAAGAGAAAAGCTCGAGGCCCTCATGAAGGCAAGAGCAGAAAAGACAGCTCACATCCAAGAACACCCGGCTGAGCAACAGGAGTTCGAGAATGTCAATGATGATGATGATGCCATAGACAGAGAGCTAGCCATGGTTCAAGAAAAGATACAAGGCACTGCAGAAAGATAAGGAAAAGTTCGCAGCTCAGTTACAAGCAAAGGGGAAAATCTCCGAAAAGCTAGAGCAGCTGAACAAAGCAAAAGAGCAGATAGAAGCAATGCAAAAAGAAATTGATGAAATGAAAGAACAAGAGAACAGTTTCCTGTGGCAGGAGTCACCGCGTCAGAACCCTGCACCTGCAAGAAAATCCCTGAAAGAAAACTTCTTCGCGGGAAACGGAGTCTCACACTTCGTGGATTATGAATCGCCGCAGTCAATAGGGCTGCAAACAGCACCTTGGCCGCCGAAGTTCAAGCCTGTATATCTTCCCAAATACAACGGCTTCGGAAACTCCAGGCAGTTTCTCATGAGATACGAATCAGCTGTGAACTCAGCAGGAGGAGATGATGTTGCACTGGCCAAATCCTTCATCATAGCTTGCGAAGGACCAGTACTGAATTGGTACTCACTGCTGCCTCCACACTCAGTCTACAGCTGGGTAGACCTCAAGACAAAGTTCATGCAAGCGTTTCAGATGTTCCACGACACAACAGCCGAAGCCTCAGATCTGTACAACTGCAAGCAGAAGGACAGAGAACCACTGCGGAACTTTGTGAGAAGGTTCATGCAACAGAGGTCTCAAATTCCCGACGCTGATGACAAGACAACGATCAAGGCACTGATCAAAGGTCTCACCCTAGGGCCAACAGCTTCCCACCTCACGAGAAAGAAGCCCGAAACAGTTGAGGAACTTTTTCGAGAATTGGAAGAGTACATTCTGTCTGACGACGACCACCGCAAGAGGGTAGCTGAGCGAGACGAGACGAGACAGGGCAACAGAGATATGACCTGGCGGGCACCACCCCAACATCCACGAAATGTCAATAGCGTTGCAAACTCCCAACCACAACAAGACAACAGGCCAACCACCAGGGGAGGATTCAATCCCAGAGGAAGGGGGAGAGGAAGAGGAACCCCAGGACTCACGAACCACAACCCATGAGATCCTCACTTCTACTGCCAGTATCATGGAAGAGGCCACAGCACCGAAGGGTGCCCAGAGACAAAGAAAAACATGGCAAGAATCCAACAAGAGAAATCACTGATGAACATTGCATCCTCGATGCCAAGCCAGTTTCGTCCGAACTTCTGGCAACCGCAGTTCGCGAACCCACAGTCAAGCTCTGTACCAGTTCAGCAATTTCCACAACCACAGCCAGCATGGCAGCCATCGCAGCAATTTTTCCCTCACTCGCAAGCGATTCAGTCAATCCAGCAACCGCAACCCATTCGAGAAATCTTGCCACCACCCCCAGAAAGTTCGTCAAGACCTCAGTCAAGTTCGGGACCCGTAACTCCAAAGCATTGCCATCGTTCGGGACTATCATGCCAATCACGGGTGGATCTGCTATGGAATTCGAAACAAAGAAGCGAGAGAAACAATTACATCGGATCCGTGAACACCATCATCAATGATGGCCCGGCTTGCCCGCCGGAGTGGGCGAAGGTGCCAATCACCTTTACAGAAGAAGATTTCAGGTTGAAATCCGCGATTCATAATGACGCCATGGTGATTGAAGTCAATATTGCTGGGTGGGTCATAGGAAAAGTCCTGGTTGACAACGGGAGTTCGGAAGATATCCTGTTCCTGAAAACATTCGAGAAAATGAATATGAGCCAGCACATGTTGGATCCAACAGAGTACCCATTGCAGGGGTTCGGAGGAAAGCCCATCAAGCCGGTGGGAAAAATATCACTCCCAGTTTCTTTCGGAGATCTTGAGAATGCCAGAACGGAGAGCCTCACTTTCGATGTAGTTGACATATATCACCCATACCTCGCGATCTTCGGCAGAGGTTTAATGAACAAGTTTGATGCTGTCATAAGGCAACAATTCCTATGCATGAAGATGCCTGCACTCAAAGGGGTCATCACCGTGTTCGGCAATCAACAGGAGGCCAGGAATATAGAAAAAGGCCACACGCCCGGCCAAACAAATGTGTAGCAGCTGAAAGCAGCCGATGAGAGGACGGAAACTTATGAAGAGCCTAAGCGCGACAAGGAAAAAAAATGAAATAACCGCAGAAGATGAAACAAAGAAAGTGTGTTTGGATGACATGCCCGACAGAGCAGTCATAATAGGGGCAAACCTCAGCGCCGAAGAGGACAGTGAACTCATACGATTCCTGAACAAAAATAAGGATTTTTTCGCATGGTCAGCTAAGGACTTGCAAGGTGTTGACAGGGATATCATCGAACATGCCCTGGAAACAGACGAGAGAATACCACCCAAGAAGCAGAAACTTCGGAAAATGTCCGAGGAAAAAGTCAAAGCAGTGGAAGCAGAAGTTCAGAGGTTGCAGGACGCCCAAGTAATCAGAGAGGTCAAGTACCCAGTCTGGCTAGCCAACACTGTGCCAGTTAAGAAGAAAAATGGAAAATGGAGAATGTGTGTGGACTTCACCGATTTAAACAAGGCATGCAAGAAGGACGACTTTCCCTTGGAAAGAGTAGACAAAATCATGGATGATGCAGCCAACAGTGAGATGCTTTCGCTCCTGGATATGTTCTCTGGGTATCATCAGATCAGGGTTCGCAAAGAGGACGAAGAGAAGACAAGTTTCATCACTCCTTTCGGAACATTTTGTTTCGTAAGAATGCCAGAGGGGCTGAAAAATGCAGGATGCACGTTTTCGAGAATGATAGCAATAGTACCGCACCAGCAGATTCGGAGAAACATTTTGGCATATGTGGATGACATAGTTGTCAAAAGTGTTCAGAGGAGAGACCATATCATTGATCTGGCAGAGACATTCGCGAACATGAGGGCAGCGAACTTAAAGCTAAATCCGGAAAAATGTGTGTTCGGCATTCACAAGGGAAAAGTTCTTAGATGCCTAGTTTCAACGAAAGGCATAGAGGCAAACCCTGACAAAATAAAGGCCCTGGTAGAAATGCAAGAGCCAATCTCAGTGAATGATATTCAGAAGTTGACAGGGAGAGTGGCTGCCCTCAACAGATTTATTCCCAGAGCCGCAGAAAGAAGTTTACCGTTCTTCCAAGTCCTCAAAACTGCCAAGAAATTCCAGTGGTCCGAACCTCAGAAGCAGGCCTTTCACAAACTGAAGGATTACTTGTCCACCATGACCAAACTCTGTCCTCCCGAACCAAAATCGCCGCTTCTGCTGTATGTGTCCGCATCAAATTCGGCAGTAAGCGCAGTGTTGGTACAGGAAAAGGAAGAAGAAGGAAAGCTCAGGCAAATTCCTGTATACTTCGCCTCTGAAGCATTTTCTCGTTCCAAGGTTTTCTATTCTGAACTGGAAAAGATCGAGTATGCGGTCATTATGGTAGCAAGAAAGCTAAGACATTACTTCGAGGGTCACAGAATAAGAGTCATCACCAATCAGCCGTTGAGTGACTTGTTCGCAAATAGGGAGGCATCCACCCGAATCATCAAGTGGGGTGCCGAACTTTCCGAGTATGTGGTAGATTTCGAGAGAAGAAGTGCAATAAAATCGCAAGTTCTGGCAGATTTTGTTGTGGACTGGACTTCACCCACTCAAAATCTCGAGGAAAATATACCCGAATCTTGGACAGTGCAGTGTGATGGAGCATGGTGTTACAAGGGGGTTGGAATTTCGGCAGTTGTAACATCCCCGACGGGCGTAGTCATAAGATATGCAGCACGACTCGTATTCGCGAACAATGAACATTCCACAAACAACACAACGAAGTACGAAGCCCTACTGCTGGCATTAAGGAAAATGAAAGCCTTGGGGCAGCAGACCTTCATAATCAGAACGGATTCGAAAGTGATCCAAGAGCATATTGAGAAGGAAAGCGAGGTCAGGAATCCAGTTCTCATGAAATATCTCGAAAAACTCAGAGAAATGGAAAAACACTTCAAAGGGTATTCAGTCCAGCATATCCCAAGGGATGATAACAATGAGGCAGATAAACTGGCGAAGGCATCAGCCAGAAATCAAGAGCTACCACCGGATGTGTTCTTTGAAATCATCAGAAAGCCCTCCATCAAAGATTCGAGGGCCCAAATCATGAATATAGTGGAAATTCCAGACTGGAAAGCAGAAATCATGGCCTATCTGAGAGGACATTATGAACCACAAGATGGATTGGAGGAAAAAAGATTGAAGCGAAGGGCTCGGGGCTATACAGTAGTAAATGGAGAATTATACAAATCAGGAGTCACTGAGCCTTGGCTGCGCTGCATCACCTCCGAAAAAGGTTGGGAACTTCTGAAAGAAATTCACAGCGGATTCTGTGGGGCGCACATAGGAACCAGGGCTTTAGCTGGAAAGGCGATAAAGCAGGGATTCTATTCGCCCACCATAAACATCGATGCCAAGATGTTGGTTTGGCAATGTGAAGCGTGCCAGAAGACGGGAAATCAACAGAATCTGCCTTCAATGCCAGTTAATCTAATTCCTCCAACTTGGCCTCTGCAGAGGTGGAGAATGGACCTAGTAGGCCCGTTGCCAACAGCTCAAGGAAACTGCCGATTCGCGGCTGTAGAAGTCGATTATTTCACGAAGTGGGTGGAGGCAAAACCACTCGCGAATATCACAGCAACAACAGTTAAGAAATTCTTTTGGCAGAATATAGTCTGCAGGTTCGGAGTTTCTAGAGAACTGACGGTTGACAATGGCAAACAGTTTGACTGTTACACCTTCAAAGAATACTGCAGAACCTTAGGCACACAGGCGAAGTTTTCATCAGTATATCATCCACAGTCCAATGGTGCAGTTGAAATAGCCAACGGCTCTGATCTTTTCGGGAATCAAGAAATGTTTGTTCGATCGAAAAAAGGGAAAGTGGGTCGATGAACTTCCGAAGGTGATCGGTCTCACAACACCACGGTTTCAAGAGCAACGGGTTTCACGCCTTTTCGCTTACTTTTCGGGATCGAGGCTATGACACGGAGGAGATCGGGGAATGAAAGCATGAGAGTCCTGAAGGGAAAAGAGATAGAGGAAATTGATAAGAAGGTGGAAAAAGACATGATAGAGCTGACAATCCTTGAAGCAGCAGAAAACATTGATAAATACCTGAGGACCATGTGTGGTTCGAGGACCGGTGGATGGTCGCTTCCTTGTGTGATGAGTGATTGACAACGTTGTGTGGACTGATTCTTGGCTAAGTATTGCAGGTGCAGGTTGCGGCTTGACTCGTGTTGGTGCAGGTGAAGAACAAGCGCGAAAGGTCGTTGCGGTGAGGCCTCCGTGTGTGTGGAGAAGACAAGTAGGATTCGTTCGAGGGACCCGGTGGCCAGCGGGGTCAAGTGCGGGCCGCATGGTGGCATGAACTGCAAGATGAAGTCGTGGACGGTTTGTTGGTAGAGCCTCAAAACCAAGGTCGAGCAGGGACTACGTGGGAGCTGAGTCATGAGTGGAGATTGGCGGAGGCTACACCGAGTTCACGGGGTTTGCAGTGGTTCACCAGAAAACCACTGGGTTACTCGGTTGAGCCACAAAACCGAGGCCGAAGACTCGACGAGGAGGTGCGGCCACCCAGGCCGGTTCAACCGCCCAGGAGGGGCAATCAGACCGCCTGGGGCCGGTCAGATCCACCGGGCCGGTCTAACCGCCCAGGGGGGGCGGTCTGACCGCCCTGGCCGCCGGCGCCGAGAAGCTTCGAAGCAGAGGACACGCGTCGGGATCGCAAGGCTTGCGTCGAGGCTACGCAGGGTGCGGTCGCCGGGCATCCGTCCGATGGTGAAGACGTCAAGAATTCCAAATCCGCCCTTGAGGGGCATGTATCCCTAGTTATTAGTGAAGGGTAGTTTAGTCTTTTGGGTGCCTCCATATATACTCATTAGAGGGGTGGATGGCAGCTAACTCTTGGAACCCTAGCTCATTTAGTTTTTCCATTTTCGTTCTCCATTTTCCTTAGGATTTTAGAAGGCTAGCTTGAGAGCTTCATGTGAGATCTAGAGAGAGGGATGGATGTTTGGGTGGCAAGCTAGACCTTGTACAAACCATTCATGGCATGTATAGAAGGTTTGGCGTTGTTCATCATGGTGGTTTTCCCATCTCTTTGGTGTTGATTTTCGGAGCTATTTTAGGCGGTGTTTTGAGGACGATTTTTTGGGGTTTTTGGTGGGTGTCACGTATGAGGTTCTTGTGCCTCTTTGGCTGGTGACTTTGCCCCCAAATCTCCTTTGAATCGGACTCGATTTGGTGGTTTCTCGAGTTGGGCGAGTTCTTGACCTAGAGAAGCGATTTCTTCGATTCCTCTTGATTGTGAGCGTTTCGGGTCGATTCCTTTGAGGTAGAGGTTGCCCAGGAGGTAACCTAGCTATTCCCGAAGTTTGGCTGCAATCCGTGGAGTGATTCGGGAGATCGGGCGCGAGGAAGTTGAGGTTTGACCCGCGGGTTCGTTTTCGGAAGGGGCGGTCTAACCGCCTACGGGGGGCGGTCTAACCGCCCCCGGGTGTTTCCGGGTCAAAGTTTTGTTTCGCCGGATTTTCCTCTGTGAGTTTGTTCGCCTTGATCGGAGGAGTGTCCGGGTGAAATTTGGGGTCGTTCTCGTGTAGTTTGCTAGGTGTTCTTGGTCGGGGTTCGTTGCCGGGTACGGGAGGTTAGACCGCCCCGGTAGCCGGTCTAACCGCCCCTAGGCCCTTGGGTGAAGTTTTGGTTTTCGCCAAGATTTTCCGGTAGCTAGCATGGCCTTGACCGAGAGATCTCTGTTGGTGAAACCGTGGTGTGTTTTGGTGCTCGGAAGAGGCGTTTCGGAGGATTTCTTGGTTGCCGGGTGGAGGCGGTCTAACCGCCCCCTATACCCGGTCTAACCGCCCCCTCCGGTTAGCCGGCTTTCGAGTTGTTTCCCGCCGTCGGTGCTGCGTGTGTGTTGTGGTTGCTTTGGTAGAGTTTGTTCCTAGGACCGGTAGCACTCCGCTGGCTACGTGGTTTTGGCAAACGGGAGGTAGAAGTGCGGAGCGTGTGAGTTCGGGGGTTCGACCGAGCTAGTTCGTCTTGTCGGAGTTTCAATCTCCCTCGAGAAGAATTTTTATCGGCTCCCATTCACTCCCCCCCTCTCTGGTTCGCCGTATCGGTCCTTCAAGTGGTATCAGAGCCGGTTCGGGTCTTTATTGACTCTAACCAGACTAAGATCCAAGGATGGCGTACCAGGAACGGGGTTCGGGTCCTCCACACTTCGATGGCAAGAACTACCAGATGTGGAGCAAGCGGATGGGTGCGTTCCTCCGCGGAAAGGGTCACCTGCTTTGGGATGTCAGGGTGGACACAGGCTATGTCCAGCCAATGGATTTCTTGCTTTAGGGTCGAGGGACAGATTCGACGCCAACAATAAGGCAGTCGACTACTTGTTTCGTGCTTTGTGTCAACCTGAGTTCGATCGGGTGCACACCGAGCACTTGGCTTGTAGGATTTGGGCGGTGTTGAAGGAGGCTCATGTTGGGAACGCCCAGGTTCAGGCACGGATGTATGCGACCTACCAGAGAGAGTACGAGAACTTCACTCATCTCCCCGGTGGTGGTGAACAACATGAGGGCCAATGTGGACGTGCTCCCGTACGATGATCATGATAGAGCGGTCAAGCTCTTACACTCTTTGGATCGTACGATATGGGGCGGAAAGTTCGAGGCCATAGTTGAGTCGGAGAGGTATGATACTCTGACGGTGAACGAGCTGTTCTCGAAGCTCAAGTCGGCTGAGGTGGATAGGGGCATGACTGCCAAGCTCGAGGGACCGACCGACTCCCATAGTCTTGCCCTCGTTGGTGGTTCCAAAGGAAAGACTAACTCCAACCCATCCACCGGGATGTTCTCGTTTTCCTCTTTGATGTCTATGCCGGATGAGGAGTTTGATGACCTTGGAGAGGACGAGCCGGCGTTGTTGACGAGGCGGTTCGAGAGGCCGCACGAGAACCGTGTGAACATGAGGAGGAACACGAGGACTGCTTCCGATGCGGCAAGCGGGACACTTCGTCGCCGACCGCCCGGAGAAGGCCGAGAACAAGGACGGCTACAAGCACAAGCCGAGGATGAACGATGGCAAGTACCGTTCGAGGCGCGACCACAAGAGCAAGCACAAGAACAAGTACAAGGACGAGCGACGATCGAGGAAGAAGGAGGGCCGAGGCAAGGCCCGAGCGATGGTTGGAGCGAGCGACGTCGACTCCGCTTCCGCGTACTCCACCTCGAGCTCGAGCGGCGGTGAAGACGAGGGAGATCGCCGCAAGAACAAGAAGTCGTCCAAGAACCCGAGCGGGCCGAGCCGCTTCGCGAGAGATGGCTTCGCACCATGGCGGCGAGCTCGGCGGCAAGAAGAGCACACGGAGCGACTCGGACTGCGAGTCCGACGACGAGGTGCGTGATGAACTCCCCTTCTTGCGCCGGAGAATGAGAGGCTTGGCTCTTTGCTTGATAACCGTGATGACATGCTTAGAGAGGCCAAGAAAATGAGGAAAGAGCTTAGGGCTTCACTCGAGGATGCTAGGACTAGAGTGGGCCGAGCTAGAGATACGGGTGCTTGATAGCAAGCTTGAGATTGATTCGCTTAAGGCTAGCCCCGTTGTTTCGATGAGAATGATTGTCTTGATTGCTCCATATTCCTTGCCGATCTTGCTTTGTTTAAGGAGAAGCATGCCTCCAAGTGTGAGGAACTAGATGTGCTTAGGGTTGAAGTGGCTGAGCTTAAGTCTAGACCTGCTTTGCTAGGTGCTTGCACTTCTTGCCCTGTTTTGCATGCTAAGATTGATGAGATGCATGCTCACACTAGTTCGCTCGAGGCTAAATTGAAGGAACCCATGCCTACATCTTGCTCTACTTGTGAAATGCATGCATTGAAAAATTTGGAGCTTGCACATTATGTTGATCGTTAGCAGGATGAGAATGATGATTTGAGGAAGTTGATGGGTTGGTTGTCCGGTCATGAGCCTCAGTTGAGGATGATGATCGAGGCCTTTAAGAGGCAAGATGGTGAGGGGCTTGGGGCAAACAAGGTTGGTGAAGGAAGTGGAGAGAATATCCGGAGCCACCAAAAACCCACCACAAAAATGATTTCCCTCCAAAACCCAACCATCTTAGGAACCGACTAGACACAACCCCGGCCTCCACCTATATTTCCTACACCCACAAATGATCTCCGAAGGCCTATCAAGTTTGTGAGCACTTCCGGGAAAGTGTTCTTTGGGAAAGTGAGTGAGAAGGCAAGTGAGGAGAAATCGGTGGAGGAGTTGAGTGGAGAGAAACCAAGCGAGCAGCCCCAATCCAAACCTAAACCCAAGCTTGTGAGGTTTCGTTGTGGCCATTGTGGGAAAGAGGGTCACAAGGATGAGTTTTTCTTCAAGAGGAAGCGGGAAGAGAGGATGGCAAAGGAGTGGGCGAACAAGGATAGGTACAACCCTTCCCATGGTGTACTTAAGCCTCGTATGCCACTACCCAGGGGTAAGGCTGTGGTGAGAAGTGTTCCGACATGGGGAGATGCAAGTTCCCGCAGTCGAGGAGCAGTTCTGGAGGGGGCGGTCAGACCGGCCTGGCTAGGCGGTCAGACCGGCCCAGCCCAGAGGGGGGCGGTTAGACCGGCCTGGCTAGGCGGTTTAACCGCCCCCCCCCCCCCAGAATTCTGGGCGGAGTGGTTTTCGAGGTGGTGAGTCGAGAGGTTTCAGGTCTGGAGGTGGAGTTGCTGGTGGTTGGTCTGGAGAGACAGCAGGTGGTCAGTTTGCTAGGCATTCTCCCCCTCGAGGTCACTACGGGGATGGGAGGAGTCGTAGCTTTGAGAAGGAGAGGAGGGACGTTCCACGGGTTGTCTTCCGTGGTTTTGGTCCTCCTCCAGGCAGTGAGGGGTGGTTCCCTCGGAGTGGTTACCGAGGTGGTGTTCGTGGTGGTAGTTATGGTAGGAAAGATGGCTTGATGTGTGCTAACCCCACTTTCGAGCAAATGGCTCGGCACTGGTTTTCCTCCTTTGGTACTAACCCCAGTGCTGAGTCGTTTGTTCGCTAACGTGCTTGTTTTTGAATTTCAGGTGGGAGACATGAAGAACATTTGGTTGATTGACTCCGGTTGCTCGAGGCATATGACCGGAGACAGGGGGTAGTTCTCAAGTCTCGTCCCGGTGGTGACGAAGAGGTACATCACCTTTGGGGACAATGGGCGTGGGCGTGTGCTTTCAGAAGGTGAGATAAAAGTGAGTGACAAGATCACTCTGAGGCGTGTTGCTCTTGTTCAATCGCTGGGGTACAATTTGCTTTCTCGTGTCCCGCGTTGTTGGATGAGGGCTTTGAGGTGTTGTTTCGGCCGGTGGTTCTCGATTGTGGACTCTCGAGGGGACCTTGTCCGTATGGTCGTTCCCGAGGGTCAGGTGTTTCGTGCTGATTTTTCTCAGTATTCGGGTGTGGAGCGTTGTTTCTTGGCTGGTTCTTCGAGTGAGTTGTGGAAGTGGCATAGGAAGTTGGGTCACTTGAGCTTTGACCTTTTGTCTCGCTTGAGTAAACTCAATTTGGTCCGAGGATTGCCACGTTTGAGGCTTGAGAAAGAGTTGGTTTGTGCTCCGTGTAGGCATGCCAAGATGGTGGCCTCTTCTCACCCGCCTCTCACCGATGTGATGACTGAGCGTCCATGCGAGCTGCTCCATATGGACCTTGTTGGCCCAGCTCGTGTGCGATCTCGCGGTGGGAAGTGGTATGTCCTTGTTGTGGTGGACGACTATTCTCGGTATGCTTGGGTGTTCTTTCTCGAGGATAAGGGGGAGACGTTTGGTTTTGTTCGAGATCTAGTCTTGAGGTTGAGGAACGAGAGGCACGGAGATGCCATACGAGCTATCCGCAGTGATAATGGCTCGAAATTCAGGAACTCTAGTTTTGAAACCTTTTGCCATGACTTGGGTCTTGCGCACCAGTTTTCGAGTCCGTATACGCCTCCCCAGAATGGTGTTGTGGAAAGGAAGAACATGACCTTGTGCGAGATGGCTCGAACGATGCTTGATGAGCATAGGACTCCGAGGAGGTATTGGGCTGAGGCGGTGAATACCGCGTGCTATGTGTCGAACAGGATATACCTCAGAGTGCACAAGAAGAAGACATGCTATGAGTTGATGCATGGTCGCACACCCAAGGTGAGTCACTTCCATGTCTTTGGTTGCAAGTGTTTCATTCGAAGAAAGGCGGGAAGTTGGATAAGTTTGACGCTAGGTCCGTCGATGGCATTTTCTTTGGTTATGCATCTCATTCTAGAGCATATTGTGTGCTCAATCTTGAAACTAACCAAATCGTGGAGACTTGCGAGGTAACCTTCGACGAGACGAGCCACGTAGTCGGCTTGTCTTTGAGTGTGCGGTGATGATGAGCTTGGCGAGGAGATCTTTCGGGAGGAGGAGCATGAACATGGTGATGATGAAGATGGCGGTGTGGTGCCCCCGCCGAACATGTACCCACTACTTCGACAACGATGATGGATGGACCCTCTGCTACACCTACGACAACAAATCAAGAACGAGGAGAAGCTGATGTTGAGGGGGAGGTAGCTTCGAGGCGAGAACCTCCCCGGCGAGTTCAAGTGGATCACCCAGCTTCGAGGATCATCGGCGACATGAATGAACGCACTACACGGTCGAGGGTTCGAAACAATTCCCATTTTGCTCATGCTGCATTTGTTGCTTCTTTCGAGCCCAAAGACATTGGACACACACAATCTGATCACAATTGGGTTAATTCGATGCATGAGGAGTTGGAGAACTTTGAGAGGAATCAGGTATGGGAGTTGGTTGACCCTCCCCCAGGGTGTAAGCCGATTGGTACAAAGTGGGTGTGGAAAAACAAAGAGGGAGAGAAGGGTGAGGTTGTGAGGAACAAGTCGAGACTTGTTGCTCGGGGGTTCGGTCGAAGGAGGGGATCGACTACGAGGAGACCTTTGCTCCCGTAGCCCGTTTGGAGGCGATTAGGATTCTTCTAGCCTTTTCTCGTGGCTAAAGGGTTCAAGTTGCACCAAATGGACGTGAAGAGTGCTTTTCTGAATGGAGTGTTGGAGGAAGAAGTGTATGTGAGGCAGACCTCCGGGGTTTGAGAGTGAGAAGTACCCCCACCGGGTGTACAAGTTGAGGAAGGCGCCGTATGGGTTGAAGCGGCGCCTAGAGCTTGGTATGGCGAGGTTGAGGGGGTTCTTGTTTGAGAGAGGTTTTGAGATGGGGAAGGTCGATCGACCTTGTTTTTGCCTGAGGCAGGGGCGAGATATCCCGATTGTGCGGGTGTACGTGGATGATATTGTCTTTGGTGGCTCGTCTAACTCTCTTGTTGCAAGGTTTGCGAGTAAAATGAGCGAGGAGTTCGAGATGAGCATGATGGGTGAGTTGCGCTTCTTCCTCGGGCTACAAATCAAGCAATCAAAGGAAGGAACATTTGTGCACCAGGCTAAGTACACCAAGGACATTGTGAGGAAGTTCAAGATGGAGGACTCCAAGGCTATGACGACACCGATGAGTACGACTACGGCTCTTGATGCGGACGAGGAAGGTGAACACGTGGACCAGAAGGAGTACCGGAGCATGATCGGGTCACTCCTCTACTTGACGGCGACGAGGCCGGACATACAGTTCTCAGTGTGTCTTGAAGGATCGGATGGCGACTACAGAGGGGGGGAGTGAATAGGAGCCGGTAAAAATTCTTCTCAAAGAACCCGGCCTATACCCTAGTCAAAACCCGGTCACACACAAGCGTTGGAACAAATCACACACCAATCGCCAAAACAACAAGTTCTTGAAACACACGCGGAAGCACGAATGAAGGAGGGAGGAATCGAACCAAAGAGCAAAGCGCCCGAGGCTCGGCGGACCGTCCGGCCGGCGGGGCGGACCGTCCGCGATGGCCGCGCGGACCGTCCGGCGGGGTCCCGCGGACCGTCCGCACCCTTGCCGCGGACTATCCGGCCCGAGCCGCGGACCGTCCGTTAAAGCGAACGGAACCACCGTAACCGACCCGAGAAAAACGGACCGTCCGCGAAGACCGGCGGACCGTCCGCGCGGGTCACGGACCGTCCGCTACCGAAGCTCGGACCGTCCGCAAACCACCGCAACGAAAAACCAAAACCAAATCGGATCGAAAGCAAAGCCGAGGAAGAACACGAAGAACACGCGAAGAACACTGTACACGCGGACCGTCCTCCTGGCCCTCGCGGACCGTCCGCCAGGTGCGGACAGAGCTGAAAACGCCCAACCCCGAATGTCAACTCCCCCAAATCATCATCGGATTTCCCAAACGGTTGAAGCTGTAGAGACAAGGGTTTGGGTACTTGAAAAGCGTCACACAAGGATGCTATAGCCCAAAAATCTTGCCTCCTAACTCCCTAAATCACCGGGAATCGCGAATCCTTTGAGCACCACCAAAAGCTAGAGCACCGAACGAAAACTCAAGAATCGAAGTGGTTTCCCGGCGTTTGAGGGCACAAGATCAAGCACAAAGATGCAGAAGACATCTATCCATGTTTCCCTCAAAGAAATCCGGGGAGAAACCCACTCAAATCCGCGGAATCACACCGGGAACAAAGGCACGAAAACAAGCACGAAAATAGCACAAAAAGAGCTCCGAAAAAGCAATAAAAGAAATTCGGCAATAGAAAGATTGGCACAAGATTTAGAGGATGAAATCACTATGAATATCTTGTCCAAACGATTACAAGCCACTCCTAGAAATCAAATCTAAGATGGCAAAAAGCTCCAATCAAAGAGCCACTCTCCCCTCTCTCCCTCTCTCCCAAAGCACTCTAAAATGAAAGAGTACCGCCGCCTCTAGCCCAAGAGTTGGCTGAAAATTCAGCCCCCTCCTCCTATATATGGGCCCTCCGGAAAAGACCGAAGTGCCCCGACACTAGGAGTACAACACAAGCCCTCACAGGGGCATTTTGGTCAACACATGAAGTTCACCATCGGACGGCCGCGCATCCATCAGGCCTTCACGTCCTCCCGACGCAAGCACCTCGATCATGCCGCGTGTCGCCCGCCTCGAAGCTTCCCGACGCACCCGGATACCGTCTCCGTCACGTCAGGCCCTCGGGCTCGGTTTTGAGGCCCAAACCGAGAAACCCTCCTCCGATGGTTTTGTGGCCAAACCACCAAACCCCGCGTACACGGCCCGGCCTCACCACGCCAAGCGTCGAGCCCTCCAAGCCTTTCACCTCCGGCGCCCGGACGGTCTACTCAGTCTTGCCTCGTTCCTTGACTTGGCCACCACCAATGCACCGGCTCCATGTCCACAACTTCTTCTTGCTCTTCTTGCACCATGCGGCTCGCACTTGATCTCGTCGGCCACCGGGTCCCTCGAACAAAGCCTACTTGTCTCTCCACTCCTCGGAGGCCCCGCAAGGCTAAGACCTTTCGCGCCTGTTCTTCACCTGCACCAACGCAAACCAAGCCGCAACCAACACCTGCAGTACTAGGCCAAGAGTCAGTCCACACAACGTTGTCAACCACTCCTCACGAGTGCATTGACAACACACCACATAAACAATAAGGTAAATACACAAAATAAAACACACACAACACAACTCAACACTACACACACAAAGCTTCAAACCATCCGGTCAATCACTCATCACACACGAACCAAGGTACTTCTCAACTTGGTTCCTCAATCACCCCCTTGATGAGTGCATTGACAAAAGAAGGTCAAAAAGCAAATAAGAACTCATTCAAGCGCCACAAAGCCTATAAAAAGCAAACAAAAGGCCACTTGAAGTGAGAAGGGATAAAAGCATGCTCCGACAAATTTCTCTCGAAACCAAAGCAAGAACAAGGGCTAAGTGCAAACGAAGATACACACTACCAACATGCAATCCCTAAAAGCCATCAAACCAAAATGCTCAACACAAAGTGCCATAAAACTCTTACCAAAACACTTGTCAACCGCTCATCACCATCAAATCAAGGTTCATATCAACTTGATTTTCCAAATTTCTCCCCCTTGAGGAGCGGATTGACAACAAGTGAGCACAAAGAAAAGGTTTGAGAGGGCAAAGACCGAACACCTCATCCAAGTGAAAGAAAACCACACAAGAGCAAAGAACAAGGTCACTTGGCATGAGAGAAACCACAAAGGCCAACTCAATGTCTCGGTCCCCAAAGACATGGGCAACGGCTCGACACAACCGAGACAAGAATGCATGATCCCTCGACACAACCAGAGGCACAAAGGGCTCAACACCGATCATGGACAAGCGAAATCACACGATCTCTCAAGAAGAGGCACAAAGGGCTCAACACCAATCATGTGATAATCGAAAACATACGTCAACCGCCGGCTCCTCAAGAAGAGGCAAAGGGGCTCAACACCACCGGCACAAGAGCACAAAACTCACAAGCTCCCCCTAAACACATGCACTAGGAACAAAGAGCATACAAAGCTCACCCTAAACTCATGAGATAGAGAAAAGAGCACACCAAGCTCACAAGCTCCCCTAAACACATGCACTAGGGACAAAGAGCATACAAAGCTCACCCTAAACACACGTGATAGAGCAAAAAGCAACCACCAAAGCACAACTCAGGCAAACACAGGAGACTCACCAAAGCTCCCCCTACACAAATGCAAACTCCCCCTGAACAAGAGGAGCAAACTCCCAAATTTTAAATGCAGTTTTCTGAATTTTTCATTAAGCTCACCTCTTCTCCCCCTTGTTGACAATGTATGAAGCAAGGTGAAAATGCAGAATTGCAAAACAAAGCATATAAACATCTACATGAGCTTCTCAAATAAGCCAAATTTAGTGACAAAGGCTAGAAATGAGACAAAAAGCACATATATGGATCATAACAAAGTCAAAGCATTGCCACAAGTAATATATGGAAATATAGGCATGTGACAAAGCAAATTTCCAGATTTGAGTAATTATATCAAAAGATGGCTCACTTCAAATGTAAAAGCCTATCCATGTCACACTTGAGCCACAAACATGCATACCATTCAAAGATCATACAAGGATATCAAATTCTCAGCAAAAGATCATGGCAAACACCCATAAAGGAAAGCATGTCATGTCAAAGCTCATGAGCCATGTGTCCACTTCGGGGAGACTTCTCCACTGGTGAACATTATGCAACATGTTTAGCACCCATATGTGAAAGATAATACATTTTAAGCATAAACATGATGGATGGAGCATTTTTCAAGCATGCACACTTCTTTTCAAGATTAATTCATTTCATGGTACATGAAGTGCCTTTGCGGCAAAAAGAAGCTTATGCTCCTCCATGAATGCAACATAGGCTAAACATTCACAATGATATTGACCTTTGGCCCAAATGCAAGAAAGAGACATCCAAGCACAATCTAAGCATGAAAGGCACATTTAGACCAAAAAGTGACATGGATATACTACTACACATGAGTGGAGCACATTTCATCAAATTTAGTCAAGTTTAGCATTTATTTCAAAAAGGGCTATCTCACCACACATATATCTCAAATATTCCAAGAGCATAGCCTCACATCACCATTTCTCCACACATATAACCAATATCTCACAAGTAGCCAAAGAAACTCAAATGAGGCATATGGAAGAAGCTCATCATCCTAAAATGCAATATGATACACATGCAACATAGGTAGATATGTACATCAAAAGGAACATGATATATGATAAAATGCGAGACACAAATGTCAAACCTACCAAAGTCTATGCATCATGATATATGATACATATGCAATGCAGAATGCATAGGGAGACAAGGAACTTGACTTAACACCAATAAAGCTCACAAGGGAACACATCAACCAAGAATCGCTCCAAGCGAGAGAAGAGCCACCAAAGGTCCCAATTGAGTACCATAGAAAAAGTACCAATTGCAAAACCGCAAAGATCCCAATTGAATACCATAGAACGAATACCAATTTAAGGATCACAAAGACCGCCCAAGCCACAACCCTTCTTGGAATCAAATTCCGTATCAAAAGAAGCCAAGCTCCCCCTCAACCAAGGGCAGCTAACAAAGCAAAAACTAGGAAAAGGAAGAGCAAGGAAAAACTCTAAAACCAACCGAAAAGAGGAACAACAACACAACTCGAAGACAAGACAAGCCCAAAACTACAAGGAAAGCTCACAACATGCTACACAAAGCATTTATAATATCAATTAACATAAATAGAGCATTGTAACATGATTCCACAAATATGAATAAGCATGGGCAAGCAAGAATGTCAACAAGGTGCAACACTAAACCAAAATGATACCAAAGAACAACATGCCAAACAATATACAAGAACTAAACAAAGGCATGATACAAGATCACATGGATCATCCACCAACATATATTACAAAGCTAGCATGACAAGATATACATGGGGGACAAACATGCTAACAGGAAAGGTACCATCGAGCTAGACAAACATGATATGAATGAACAACATGACATATCCGAGCAATCAACCATAAAGCATGACATGATGTTCATAAATAACATCCACCATAAAATCATACAAAGATAGCAATATAGATATTCAAGATCACAAAGCTATCATGAACAAGGTGGCTAGCCTACCATGGTTTTCACACAAGCAAGACACAAGTATATACAAGGGAGGACAAGGGGAAAAGAAAACTCACTATACATGTGTACAAAGGCTTTCAAGAGCCATCCAAAACGGTGTGGAGAACCATCATGTCTCCATTGAGCCCATGTTCTCCAACCGCGTCTCCATACCTACACACAAGGAGACGAGAAAGACCGAGGCTTGGATCCCAAAGGGTTAGCAAGCACGTACTTGGGAATCCAAGATTTGGTCACACGGGTGAGTGGTGCACACAACCTATCATGTGGGTTAGCATGATGCAAATGCCGGTTGGAATGAAAAGTCTTTCGAACACCCTTGGAACCATGCCTCAAAGAAGTCACTCGCGAGGAAAGTTGAGTGCTACCACGAGCAAAAAGGCAAAGATCCTTCGGGGTCGTAGGAGAAGAACCAACACAAGCACCACGGGAAGCATGTCGCGGACCAACACAAGAAACACTAGAAGCATGTCCACGAGCATGGCCTAACTCACTAGAAAGAGTGTCATAAGACCCATCCACAAATCGCGCCTTCTTAGGCTCACAAGTGTTCATGCCATGAGAAAGGCTATGAACAACCAAAGGCCTAGAGGCACCTCCTCGCCGTATTCTCCTTGCCCGGCGGTAGCAAAATCTCTCTTGATGCCCATCCTTCCCACAGTGAGAGCAATGGTACAAAGGCCTATCGAGAGGCACGGTCCGAGTGGATGAATCACCATTCTCTTGTAAGTGGGAAGTCCCTTGGGACTTAGAGCATGAAGCATCAACCCCAACATCCAACTTGGTGTCCACATTAGAATCACACGTGCCATGAGAAAGACTACGTGGCTTCTTAAAAGCTTTAGCACGCACACGTCGCTCGTGCTTGACACGGCGAAAGCAAAACTCAACGGTATGCCCATCCTTCTTGCAAAAGGTGCATTGGAACCTCGGCTTGGGAGTATGAGTTCCAAATATGTGGGAGGCACCCTTTCCATTCAAATCACCTTGGGAAACACCGGAAGAAGCAACAAGCTTAGGAGTAGCTATGGGACAAAGAATCCAAGGCACTAGCACACTTACCACCATCCAAAGACTCACACTTAAGAGAAGAAGTCGACTCCGGTTTAGAAGAAGCAAATTTAGAAGTATCAACACCGGAGTGACAAGAGAAGCGAGACTCCAAACCCTTGGCACAAAGACTCTTGCACCTTGTGCGCAAAACCTCATTTTGAGACTTGAGGCGCTCACAAGTACCACATGTCATATTTCTCAAGTTATTGATTTCTTCTTCAATGCATTTAGCATATGTGGTACGCAAGAGTTCATTTTCTTTCTCAAGGTTGGCAGTCATCTCATCATGCTCAACCAACTTAGCGCTCATATCCTCGCGCATCTTTTTCAAAGCCAAAACATCACTTTCCAAATCAATGCATGAGGTGCAAACGAAATCACATGAACAAGCAACATCATTTACATCTCGTAAAGCATTATCATCATTGCAAGAAGTATGGCAAGCATCCTCAACCAGCAACAAAGAACACTTGCTACAAAGCATGGATTTCATATCACAAATTTCAGCCCTAACATGCTCAAGTTCATCTACACATGTGGTGTGAGTCAATTTTAGTTCATTAATTTCAGCAAGCAAAGACTCACAAGAAACACATGGTAGAGAAGCACTTGACTCTAACAAAGCAATCTTACTCCTAGCCATATCAAGTTCATCATTCAAAACAACACAAGAGTTGCAAGGCATAGAAGCATTGGATTTCAACAAGTCAATTTCAGATTGCAAGTTAGCAAGAGATGATCTCAATTCATCATTCTCAAAATCAAGATTATCGCATGCTCTTCTAAAAGCTTCAACATGCAATTTGCGCCAACTAACTTCATCTTTTAATTTTTCATTTTCAAGACACACAAGGCATCGCATGATTTGCAAGGCAAAGAAGCTTTGAAATTTAACACCTTAATTTCAGATTTCAAGCATGCAATGGAAGCAATCAAAGCATCATTTTTAGCATGCATGGTGTTACAAGAAGTGCAAGAATTCAAAGCACGAGACCTCCAATGAGCCATACCACATTTCAACCTAGTAAGAGAGCATTTCATCTTCTCATTCTTCCTACACAAGGCATCACACAAATCTATGTTTCTCCTATGCAAGTCTCCACAATCACACTCACAATCATCCAACCTATTGCATAGGATCAAGATAGCTTTGGCAAGTGTACCTTGGTTCATGCCTCCTAGCTTGTGGTAGAGCTCGCCTTTCTTGATGTCACCATCTCGATAGTCCTCGATGAGAGATATCATCTCCTCCACTTCGGCTTCCGCCTAAACCTCCATACTCCTCCTGCTCAAAGAACCACAAGGAGAAGAACTTGGTGCCATAAACAAAGTACCGGTTAGGATTAGCCGAAACCAAGCTCAAGGAACAAGCAACGATGCAAAGAAAGCGCTCAAAAAGCCTCAAATCTCTAACAACTACTGACGAGTTCAATAGCAAAGGATCTTATCTTTTTCCCAAAATTTTACCACTGAACAATGAGCACCAAAGATAGAGGCACAAAAAATTTCAGCTCAAGATAAGGTGAAATGAAGCCTAGAGAAAATCCAGAAGAAACAAGACAAAGCCGCAAGAGACATAAATGAGGATTTTTCAATTATCTTCTTGATTTTTTCTGAATTTTTGAAGACCCCAAAATGGTCTATAGATGTTTTGGATCACCTACAAATGGAGTCAAGAAACCGCTGTAAAAAGTTGAGCCAAAACGGAGCACCGAGCGAAAAGTTATGCCCGTTTTACTAAAGGTATCTCAAGTTATGGTTTTCCAAGGACACAACTCCAAATCGTCGGCCTCAAAACGTGCAAACCAAGGTCGCAAGCAAAAGCACCTCTTTCCTCTAGTCACCCTATGGATTCAAGACTTGTTAGAGCCTAAAGAATCCACAACCGGCTCTGATACCAATTGAAGGATCGGATGGCGACTAGAGAGGGGGGGGGAGTGAATAGGAGCCGGTAAAAATTCTTCTCAAAGAACCCGGCCTATACCCTAGTCAAAACCCGGTCACACACAAGCGTTGGAACGAATCACACACCAATCGCCAAAACAACGAGTTCTTGAAACACACGCGGAAGCACGAATGAAGGAGGGAGGAATCGAACCAAAGAGCAAAGCGACCCGGGCTCGCGGGCCGTCCGGCCGGGCGGGGGCGGAGGGACCGTCCGCGATGGCCGCGCGGACCGTCCGGCGAGGGTCCCGCGGACCGTCCGCACCCTTGCCGCGGACTGTCCGGCCTGAGCCGCGAACCGTCCGTTAAAGCGAACGAACCACCGTAACCGACCCGAGAAAAACGGACCGTCCGCGAAGACATGGCGGACCGTCCGCGCGGGTCACGGACCGTCCGCTACTGAAGCTCGGACCGTCCGCAAACCGGCTGCAACGAAAAACCAAAACCAAATCGGATCGAAAGCAAAGCCGAGGAAGAACACGAAGAACACGCGAAGAACACTGTACACGCGGACCGTCCGCCTGGCCCTCGCGGACCGTCCGCCAGGTGCGGACAGAGCTGAAAACGCCCAACCCCGAAAGTCAACTCCCCCAAATCATCATCGGATTTCCCAAACGGTTGAAGCTGTAGAGACAAGGGTTTGGGTACTTGAAAAGCGTCACACAAGGATGCTATATCCCAAAAATCTTGCCTCCTAACTCCCTAAATCACCGGGAATCGCGAATCCTTTGAGCACCACCAAAAGCTAGAGCACCGAACGAAAACTCACGAATCGAAGTGGTTTCCGGCGTTTGAGGGCACAAGATCAAGCACAAAGATGCACAAGACATCTATCCATGTTTCCCTCAAAGAAATCCGGGGAGAAACCCACTCAAATCCGCGGAATCACACCGGGAACAAAGGCACGAAAACAAGCACGAAAATAGCACAAAAAGAGCTCCGAAAAAGCAATAAAAGAAATTCGGGAATAGAAAGATTGGCACAAGATTTAGAGGATGAAATCACTATGAATATCTTGTCCAAAAGATTACAAGCCACTCCTAGAAATCAAATCTAAGATGGCAAAAAGCTCCAATCAAAGAGCCACTCTCCCCTCTCTCCCTCTCTCCCGAAGCACTCCAAAATGAAAGAGTACCGCCGCCTCTAGCCCAAGAGTTGGCTGAAAATTCAGCCCCCTCCTCCTATATATAGGCCCTCCGGAAAAGACCGAAGTGCCCCTACACTAGAAGTACAACACAAGCCCTCACAGGGGCATTTTGGTCAACACATGATGTTCACCATCGAACGGCCGCGCATCCATCAGGCCTTCACGTCCTCCCGACTCAAGCACCTCGATCATGCCGCGTGTCGCCCGCCTCGAAGCTTCCCGACGCACCCGGATACCGTCTCCGTCACATCAGGCCCTCGGGCTCGGTTTTGAGGCCCAAACCGAGAAACCCTTCTCCGATGGTTTTGTGGCCAAACCACCAAACCCCGCGTACACGGCCTGGCCTCACCACGCCAAGCGTCGAGCCCGCCAAGCCTTTCACCTCCGGCGCCCGGACGGTCTACTCAGTCTTGCCTCGTTCCTTGACTTGGCAACCACCAATGCACCGGCTCCATGTCCACGACTTCTTCTTGCTCTTCTTGCACCATGCGGCTCGCACTTGATCCCGTCGGCCACCGGGTTCCTCGAACCAAGCCTACTTGTCTCTCCACTCCTCGGAGGCCCCGCAAGGCTAAGACCTTTCGCGCTCGTTCTTCACCCTCGCACCAACGCAAACCAAGCCGCAACCAACACCTGCAATACTAGGCCAAGAGTCAGTCCACACAACGTTGTCAACCACTCCTCACGAGTGCATTGACAACACACCACATAAACAATAAGGTAAATACACAAAATAAAACACACACAACACAACTCAACACTACACACACAAAGCTTCAAACCATCCGGTCAATCACTCATCACACACGAACCAAGGTACTTCTCAACTTGGTTCCTCATGTCTGTGCGCTCGTTTTCAAGCGTCTCCGAGGACTTCGCATCGACAAGCGGTAAAGAGAATTTTCAGGTACTTGCGTCACACTCCCGACTTCGGCCTTTGGTACTCCGCGTCCTCTTCGTTGGCGCTTCATGGTTTTTCAGACGCGGATTTTGCCGGGTGTCGGTTGGACAGGAAGTCCACTTCTGGGACTTGCCAGTTTTTGGGTTCTTCGTTGGTGTCTTGGTCTTCTCGTAAGCAGTCGAGTGTTGCTCAATCCACGACCGAAGCCGAGTATGTTGCCGTTGCTAGTTGTTGCTCTCGGCTCCTTTGGATCACCTACACCATGAGTGACTTTGGTGAGGAGTATACCCATGTCCCACTTCAATGTGATAGCACCAGTGCCATAAGCGTTGCAAAGAACCCAGTGCTCCATTCCAAAACCAAACACATAGAAGTGAGGTATCATTTCCTGAGAGACAACGTAGAGAAAGGGAAGATAGCTTTGATCCATGTACCCACACATGACAAACTAGCCGATATTTTCACCAAACCCCTAGATCAAGCAACTTTCACTCGTTTGCGGGGGGAACTTGGTGTGTGGTTGATTTCTTGAGTTGGGTGTGTGGGAGCTCCTTTGTAGCATATGTATAGCTTTTCCTTTGTGCATTTCTTGCATTTGGCATTGCATTTGTAACATGATGTATAGGCATCCTTGTATCTTAGATTGCATGCATTTTGTATCATATGCATCGGATAGGAAAAGCTTCTCCTATATACAGTGTTTACCATGGGTTGCTATATATGTTCTTGTGAGCTTGTTTGATATGCTACGGTTAGTTTGGCTTAGCTCTTGATGATCTTGATGAATGATCCATGGTTGATGGCTAATTTTTGAAAAATGTCATATACATGCTCTCTCATGCGTAAATGCCTATATATGATCTTGACATGTTTTAGTGGCTTTGCTATGCTTACTTTGTGGTTGGATAGCTAGTTTATTGATCATATGGGGCCAAAGGCTCACTTGCCATCATGAATGTTTAGCCCTCTTGCTTAATCTTGTGGAGGGGCATAAGTTCCTTTTTGTCGCAAAGACATTTCATGTACCATTCATAAATCAGAAAATGAAATGAAAAAATGCTTGGAAAATATGCTCCCATGTCATATGTGCTGAAATTAATTTGCTTTGGGTGCTAAACCATTGCATGATGCCTACCAATGAGAAGTCTCATTCATAGAAGTAGGCACATGGCTCGGTGGCTTTGACATGACATGAGGTGCTTTTGGGTGTTTATGATGGTCTTATGATTAGAATGGCTGTCCTAGCATGAAGTTTGAGTGGCTTTGCCATTTTGATATGTTTTGCTCATGTTTAGGTATTTGCTTGTGAGAGAGTAACTTTTCGCAAAATTACTCAAATCTTTTTTAGCTTTGTCCAATGGTTGTGAAGCTTGGTGATCACGTAGTTAAGGTCATTACGAACCTGTCGAGTATCTAACTTGCTCATTTGGACTTGTGTAGCTCCTTGTGATGAATTTTGTATATTCGAGAAGCTATATGTTGAAAGTTTTTGCATTTTGCCTTGATTAATGCATTGTCAACAAGGGGGAGAAGTTTGTGCATGTGTTGGGCACCTGGGAGTGTTTGGAAGGTGTTCCAATTGTTTCGGGCAATTTTTGAGCAGTTTGGTGCAGGGCCGGTCTCTTGGGGCGGTCTAACCGCCCCCGGGCGGTCGGTTCGGGCAGAGGCGGTCTAACCGCCTCGTACGAGCGGTCTAACCGCCCTAGGCGGTGTGAGCAAGTTTTTGCTCTTTGTTGCATTCCCCGAGTTGCATTGATGCATGTGTTCAGGGGGAGTGTGCTGTGGCTCAGGGGGAGCTTGCATATGTGCAGGGGGAGCTCTTTGTGGTGTTCGAGTTTTGCTTTGGTGGTTTGCGCTCTTTGCTTGAGCTGTGTTTTGTCTCGGATGTGTCGAGCCGTTGCCCTTGCCTAAGGGATTCGAGACTTGTCTTCTTCAAGTGATCTTGATCTTTGCCTTTCTTTGGCTTTCGATCGCTTGTTAGGGTTTCTTTTTCTTTTGTTTCTTTTCTTTTCCTTTTCTCTTGTGTTACTTCATGTGAGCGTGTTGTCAATGCACTCATCAAGGGGGAGATTGAGGACCATGTGTGGTTCGAGGACCGGTGGATGGTCGCTTCCTTGTGTGATGAGTGATTGACAACGTTGTGTGGACTGATTCTTGGCTAAGTATTGCAGGTGCAGGTTGCGGCTTGACTCGTGTTGGTGCAGGTGAAGAACAAGCGCGAAAGGTCGTTGCCGGTGAGGCCTCCGGGTGTGGAGAAGACAAGTAGGCTTCGTTCGAGGGACCGGTGGCCGGCGGGGGTCAAGTGCGGGCCGCATGGTGGCATGAACAAGAAGATGAAGTCGTGGACGGTTTCTTGGTAGAGCCTCAAAACCAAGGTCAAGCCGGGACTACGTGGGAGCCGAGTCATGAGTGGAGATTGGCGGAGGCTACACCGAGTTCGCGGGGTTTGCAGTGGTTCACCAGAAAACCACTGGGTTACTCGGTTGAGCCACAAAACCGAGGCCGAAAACTCGACGAGGAGGTGCGGCCACCCAGGCCGGTTCAACCGCCCAGGAGGGGCGGTCAGAACGCCTAGGGCCGGTCAGATCCACCGGGCCGGTCTAACCGCCCGGGGGGCGGTCGACCGCCACGGCCGCCGGCGCCGAGAAGCTTCGAAGCGGAGGACACGCGTCGGGATCGCAAGGCTTGCGTCGAGGCTACGCAGGGTGCGGTCGCCGAGCATCCGTTCGATGGTGAAGACGTCAAGAATTCCAAATCCGCCCTTGAGGGGCATGTATCCCTAGTTATTAGTGAAGGGTAGTTTAGTCTTTTGGGTGCCTCCATATATACTCATTAGAGGGGTGGATGGCAGCTAACTCTTGGAACCCTAGCTCATTTAGTTTTTCCATTTTCGTTCTCCATTTTCCTTAGGATTTTAGAAGGCTATCTTGAGAGCTTCATGTGCGATCTAGAGAGAGGGATGGATGTTTGGGTGGCAAGCTAGACCTTGTACGAACCATTCATGGCATGTATAGAAGATTTGGCGTTGTTCATCATGGTGGTTTTCCCATCTCTTTGGTGTTGATTTTCGGAGCTCTTTTTGGCGGTGTTTTGAGGACGATTTCTTAGGGTTTTTGGTGGGTGTCACGTATGAGGTTCTTGTGCCTCTTTGGCTGGTGACTTTGCCCCCAAATCTCCTTTGAATCGGACTCGATTTGGTGGTTTCTCGAGTTGGGCGAGTTCTTGACCTAGAGAAGCGATTTCTTCGATTCCTCTTGATTGTGAGCATTTCGGGTTGATTCCTTTGAGGTAGAGGTTGCCCAGGAGGTAACCCAGCTATTCCCGAAGTTTTGCTGCAATCCGTGGAGTGATTCGGGAGATCGGGCGGGAGGAAGTTGAGGTTTGACCCGCGGGTTCGTTTTTACGGGAAGGGGCGGTCTAACCGCCTACGGGGGCGGTCTAACCGCCACGGGTGTTCCGGGTCAAAGTTTTGTTTCGCCGGATTTTCCTCTCGTGAGTTTGTTCGCCTTGATCGAGGAGTGTCCGGGTGAAATTTGGGGTCGTTCTCGTGTAGTTTGCTAGGTGTTCTTGGTCGGGGTTCGTTCTTTGGGTACAGGAGGTTAGACCGCCCCGAGTAGCCGGTCTAACCACCCCTAGGCCCTTGGGTGAAGTTTTGGTTTTCGCCAAGATTTTCTGGTAGCTAGCATGGCCTTGACCGAGATCTCTGTTGGTGAAACCGTGGTGTGTTTTGGTGCTCGGAAGAGGCGTTTCGAAGGATTTCTTGGTTGCCGGTGGAGGCGGTCTAACCGCCCCCTATACCGGTCGGCCTAACCGCCCCCTCCGGTTAGCCGGCTTTCGAGTTGTTTTCGCTATCGGTCTTGCGTGTGTGTTGTGGTTCTTGGTAGAGTTTGTTCCTAGGACCAGTAGCACTCCAGTGGCTACGTGGTTTTGGCAAACGGGAGGTAGAAGTGCGGAGCGTGTGATTTCGGGGGTTCGACCGAGCTAGTTCGTCTTGTCGAAGTTTCAATCTCCCTCGAGAAGAATTTTTATCGGCTCCCATTCACTCCCCCCCTCTCTGGTCGCCTTATCGGTCCTTCAATACCAGAGAGAGACAAGGGCATGGAGGGACAAAAAGGTGGTCCGAAAGGACATTAAAACTGGTGATCTTGTCTTGAAAAGAAAGAAAAATTGGGAAAACCCAGGGAAACTTCATGAGTCATGGGAAGGGCCTTACATTGCCAGGGAAACAGATATGCCAGGGGCTTTTCGCCTGATGGAGCAGACTGGCGAAGAGTTGCCGTATTCGTGGAATGCTGACAGCCTAAAAAGGTATTATCCATGAAAATCCTAGTTGTAGATAGATGTAGCGTGTAGTAGTTTTTTGATTTTCGTAAGTTTGCACTTTAGAAAGACAGAAATCCAAATCACGTGTCTATAAGTGATTTCGGAGCAAAAATTAGTTTTACTTCTTATAGTCGTATTAGAATAAGAAGGACCATACTCTTTTCGTTGCAAAGAGGGCTCTAAATCAAGAGGCAAGGTTTTTAACGAGGCAGATCCTATGTAAATACTCTTTCTGATATATATATGAAAAGAGTCTTCCCCAGATTGCCTGTCTCGAGAATTCCATCGTGAAAAAAGAAAAAGTTCGTGAGAAAGGTTTCGTGATAGCCGAAATTCCATCGTGAAAAAAGAAAAAGTTCGTGAGAAAGGCTTCGTGATAGCCGAAATTCCACCGTGAAAAAAGAAAAAGTTCGTGAGAAAGGCTTCGTGATAGCCGAAATTCCACCGTGAAAAAAGAAAAAATTCGTGAGAAAGGCTTCGTGATAGCCGAAATTCCATCGTGAAAAAAGAAAAAGTTCATGGGAAAGGCTTCGTGACAGCCGAAATTCCATCGTGAAAAAAGAAAAACGTTCGTGAGAAAGGCTCCGTGATAGCCGAAATTCCATTGTGAAAAAAGAAAAAGTTTGTGAGAAAGGCTTCGTGACAGCCAGAATTCCATCAACGAAAAAGAGGCCTGAGACAACGACAAGTTGTGGCCCAGAAAATCCCATCCACGAAGGGATTCCCACCGAAAAGGCCTGAGACAACAACAAGTTGTGGCCTAGAAAAATCCCATCCATCAAGGGATTCCAACCAAAAAGGCCTGAGACAACAACAAGTTGTGGCCTAGAAAAATCCCATCCACGAAGGGATTCCCACCAGAAAGTTCACATGATGATTTCGAGAAAGTGAATGCCTAAGAGTTTGCCTGCGTATTCTGACTCAGTATGGATTATTGCAAATTTTTTCAGGTATCATCATTGTAAGAAAAGGGCAAGGGGCTCCATCAGAGAATCATAGAAAAATCTTGGTTGAAGCAACTGAGGGTTGCAATTTCAACCGAGGCAAGTCTGCCGATCGGGGCAAAGTCCACAAAATTCGAAAAACAAATTTTGTCGACTTGCACAACGACGGTCGAAATTTTCAAAAATTAATGAAGATTTCTCCTAAAAGATGTGCTCGAAATCCTGGAATAGTAAGATTTGTGAACCTGCCTTCGAGTTTTCATGCAAAACGGCAAGGAGGGGGAGGGTGATGATTTTTCAAGAAAAAACGTATTGATTGCCTTATTCGCATAAAAACTCCCGAATAGTTCCTCAATAATTACAGCAATCAGTGCGAAATTTAGAATGAAAGCTCTACAACATGTCCTGGTTTACAAACGTTGTTTTCAGCCATATCGCTAGCATAGGCGAAGTCAGATGAACCGGCTAAGGGGCTAAGGGGCTCCGTCTTTGGAATTCTCGTGGATCGAGAAGTAGAGGACGCAGAACGACTCTTTTTACGAAGCAAGAAAAATGAAGAAAGATCAAAACAACCTATAGAAAATTTAAGTGAGGCCTCAAGCCAAAAATCGGAAAAATCTTATTCAGGATGTGCTTGCTTGAATAGGCGCCATGCTTCACCACTAACGAACATACAGTCTCGGTGAATTCGCAGCGGCAAAACGTCCTGCGCAGGCCCAGCTTGCAGGACCTGCGCAGGTTAAAAATATACAAAACATTTGTTCAGTGAAGTTTGAGGAATCTACATGAATCTACAACCAATCTCGAATACACCCAAGGTTCGGACATATTGTTTAGTTTGTAACATCCACCTTCGGCGCATCCTCCTCTTGTTCGGGAGCCTGTTCGCCGTCGTTGCCATCGTCGCTGCTTCTACTACTGCTGCTGCTGCCACCCGAGCCATCTCCGCCGGACTCGCTCGAACCCTCGCCGGAAGTTGATCCTTCAGGAGACGCGGCAGTGTCCTCTCGATTGTCCTCTTCGTTCAGCTGAGAAAGGAAGGAAAAAGTGAAGAAGGCTTAAGAAACTAAAACATCAGCGACAAACACAAGTCATGAAATCGGACAAAAGAAACTACCTCCGCAAGCTTTGCTTGAGCAATGGTCTTAACAATATCCTCCCCGCCAGTCAGCCAAAACTCCCTCGCGAACTTCATCTTGATGGCTTGAACGTCGGAGTTGGCTCGAAGTATCGCGGTACTAGTAGCGCTGGGGAATCGAGAGAGATTCGCGCCAAATTTCTCCAGGTCGACACGGTCATAGTCGTGAAGAATTTTCAAAATACTCTCCACAGAGAAAGCAACAGCAAAGTTGCTGGCGCCGGAGATCACCTCGGTAAGGGCCTTGAACTCGGCCTCCAGCCAATCCATGAAATCAGGAATATCAATGTTATCCGGGAGAGGGGCTGGACGAACACCGAACTCATTCAAGGACTTCTGGTACTCCTTATAGAGCAGTTTCAGCTTTTCCAGAATCTCTGAAGTGTTTTTCTTTGAAGCCTCACTTTGTTCTGCCAACGCCTTCTCAAGATCCACGATTTTGCGGTCCTTTGCGCTCATGGACTTGGCGAGGCTGGCATTATTGATACGAAGATCTTCGGCGGTTTTCGTAGCTCGCTCTTGCTTTTCCTGAAGCTTTTCAATCACGCTCAGATCATCTTCATGAGATTTTCGAACTTTCTCAAGCTCTTTCTTGGATTGCTCGAGCGCGGCCTCTGCGACCTTCTTTTCATCATGACTTGTATTCAAAGCTTCCGCCAACTCAGCCACCTTTTTCTCGAGCTCCATGTTCGCGGATCGCGCGAAGGCGAAGTTACGCTCCAGTTCCTTCGACTTCTGGGAAAGCTGTTCGTTAATCTTCTCATGCTCATCGAGCCACTCTATGGCAACCTTCCCGAGCATAGAGTGCTTGAGGGCATAATCCTCTTGAAAGCATGCAAGCTTTGAAGGAGAGTAAGAGTGCAGAAGATTCTTGAATTCTGAAAAAATCAGGAGTAAGTCTCAGGTCAAGATTCAACAATTGTGAAACATATGAAAAGGTAGTGAGAAGGAACGAACCTTGCTTAGAAAAATGCTGCATGGTGACTTGTTTAGTCGAACCAGAAGAAGTCTTCCCACGAGGTGAAGGAGTGGTTTCGGAGACAGAGTGAGGCCCTCTCTCGGAGTCCTGGGCAGCTTCTTTGGGTTGTTCTGAGGCCTCCCCTCCTGTTTCATCAACAATTGTGGACGATTTCCACAGAGTTAAAAACTTGGACGTCTTGCTCCCAACGCCAGTTGTCTCGAAACCAACACGCAATAGCTTGCCGCGATGAGACGTACCAAAACTTTTGTTAAAAGCGGCTAAGGAAGGAGAGGGAGCCTGGTCTTCAGGGACAATCTCCCGAACTTCAACCAAAGGAACATGTTCGGTAGGATTGTCTCCTCTTTGAATAGTGAGTTCAAGGTCCTGGGCGAATTCGGAGGAGACTTGCTCAGCAGCAGGGACTTCGGCAACAGGATCTTCGGTAACAACGGGGGACTCAGCGGGAACAGCCACGTCAGCAGCAACAATAGACTTATCAGCAACGGCAGGAGCGGTTTCCTTTTGAACATCGGGGACAGCCTTCTTTAGTTTCTTGCGGCTCATCTGGGCAAGCCCCGAAGCAGCCTGGAGTTCAGCATCCGAAGTCCGAAGTTCGGAAGTCTTTCGTTTCCGCTTCGATGATTCCAGCGATCTAGTCCTCGAAGGCTTGACTCCCGAAGAGGCCCCCTCACTGGCAGGCGACGAGCCTCGTTTCGACGACCTTATTCGGGGAGCGTTGATTGGGGCGGCTGAGCAACTGGCCACAGCGACGGCGGGAAGTTTCAACTTGGGACCAGGGCCTCGAGAGCTGAAAATTTTATCACCGCAAACTTCCGAAAAGATGCGGTTGATCTTCTTATTTTGCTTCACTAGGGCCTTATACGCCTTGTACTCGTTCATGGTATATTCACCTACCATGACGTTCACCCTTTTTTCCACTTTATCCATGAAGTCCTTGGCGCTCTGTCCTTCGTGAAGTTTGATCCCGAACTTCGGGAAAGGCACCTTCTGGTTTGCCCAGTTGACATTGTAGTACACGAGCTCAGAAGGGGACCAACCGTTCGAGATGGGCCAGACCCGGGCGGCAACGAATTCTTCGATGATGTCACGACCGCCGAGTATGGTGCTGGCCAGGTGAAATGCATTTTCACAGCTTCTGATTCCCAAGGCCCGATGGTTGTACTTCCTGACATTCACCGCGGCAAGAGGCGCGATCGGGCATGACAGCTTCGGCATATCGACCTTCAGATAAAACCAGTAAGATCTCCAATCATCATAAGGTTGGACTGGCAGCAAGGAGCGATCTGGATTCGGATGATTCCTTGTCGGGTGTTCTGACGTCGCGTGTTGAAGGTGCAGCACGCGTGCTGACTGTGGTAGAACTGCCCATCTTCACCCTTGACAACTACGGGAATGATCACTAGTTCGTAGAATCTGGTGAAAGCGTTGACGCTAGGACTGCAGCCGAAGGTCTTCAAAATCCATATAAACTTCGACACTTCAACGAAGGATGTCGGAGAAAGCTAGTGGATCTTCACCGAAAAAACATCGAGAATAGCTGGCAAGACGGGGTCACAGGGGAACCTCAGTCCACAGATAAAGAAATCCTGAAACACCACAATCTCTCCATCCTTAGGAATTGGAATCAGCTCAACAAGTGGGGCACGCCCAGCGCCAGGGGAGAAGAACCCGGCCTCCTCGTACTCACGAATCGTGTTGCTAGTCACCCTCGACTCTCCGAAGGCGAGTGAGGGTGGCAACGGGCCGGAGGACCTTGCCCTGATCAGGTCGTCGACACCGGCATCCACATCTCCGATGTCTTCGGCGCCGTCAGACCGAGCCTCCCCATCTTCGCGACTACGAGAACCACTGGGCGAACCAGAATCTTCAGCCGGTGCGGCATGCTCTGCATTTTCGGCAACTGGGTCGAGCGGGAGGCCGGCAGCAACGAGCTCTTCGTTAGTCATGGGTCTAGCCGTGCTTTTAACGCGAGCCACCTAACCAACAGTTACGAACATACAAACAGTTAAGAATAACATTCGAGAATAAAGCTCGCGAATTCGCGACATCACTGCACCGAAGTTTAACGAGTAACAAATTGACAAAAGAAAGATGAAGGGATACCTTAGAGAAGCGTGAACAAGACCTGGAGCTCGCGAGTTTTCTAGCAGAAGACCAGATTCCGTGAAGAAAAAGAGATGCACGAATCGTGAAAAGCTGGAGAGCTGTAAATTTTTTTTAACAGCGACGGCCTTGTATTTATAGGGCCGGGGAGGGGTAGTTCCGCGAAACGCGCCTCGATTTAACCGTCATTGGTTTCCCGGGCGACGCGTGTCCCCTCCGACGTTCCGAGGGTGACGTTTTTTACTAAATTTCCGAAGGATTCGTGGAATCGGATCGTCGGAGTCAACCCTCTTCCCCGAGGGGCTAGTGTTGGGGAATTCAGGAAAACCCGTCACCCTCGGAACGTTGGGTTTAACAAAGTTCTCGAAGCATGTTTTCCAGGAGCAGGGAATTCACGATTTTTGAAAGCCTGGAACCTGTGAAGCCTCGAATTCGTGAATGTGCAAAGTTCGGGAATCTTGATTCGGTGAAGAAGTGGAGTCATGAACATGCGGAAGCCTGGAATCTCGAACTGTCGATGGCCCGAACTTCGGAGAACGGCCGATTCGGGAATCTGTTGAGGGCTGAGTTCGGGAGTCAGGCGCGTGGACATGCGCGAACCAGCGGAGAAGCGAAGGCCAACTCGGGAATCTGCTGAAGACCCAGTTCGGGAGTTTCACGCGAAGACATTCACGAACCAGGAGAGAAGCAAAGTCAAAGTTGTTGTCCCAAAAAGTCCGGGTTTAGAGTGTGAACTAGTGGCAGATTTGTATTTATGTTAGAGGAAAAAGACAATCCTGTATGCGTTCACACTAGGAATATTATCTGAGGCTAAGGGTGTTATCGGTATGTAAAAGTCCCTTCGTCTCCCTATAAAAGGGGCGCAAGGGCACGTGTAAACGGATTCAGACTTTTTTGGAACTTGTGCAACTTGCAGAGGGAATCACAGTCTCTTTGCGCTCTCAATTTGTACTTGAACGTGTTAAGAACTCTCACTTGTGTTAGGGCAGTCATCCGAATTTTTCGGGTAACCCCCCAACAGAAAGAACTGGAACTTGCACACTATGCGAATTGCTTGCAGGATGAGAATGATGAGTTGAGGAAAATGATGGGTTGGTTGTCGGGGCATGAACCTTAGTTTAGGATGATGATAAAGACATACAAGCGCTATGATGGGCAAGTGCTTGTTTCGGAGAAGGTTGGAGAGTGTAGTGGTGAGGGAGGAGAGAAGATTGGTGATATACAAGCTCCACCAAAAACCTTCCAGAAAAATGCCTATGCTCCTAAAATGAACCAACTAAAAAACAAACTTGACACAAACCCAGATCCTCCCATATTCCCTCACTCCACAAATGATTTGAGAAACCCATCAAGTTCAAGAGTAATTTGGGGAATGAGTTCTATGGGAAAGAGAGTGTAAAGTCTAGTGAGGAGAAACCGGTAGAGAAGCCAAGTGAGGAGAAACCAAGTGAGCAGCCCCATCCCAAGCCTAAACCTAAGCCCGTGCGGTTTCATTGTGAATATTGTGGGAGAGATAGTCACCAGGGCGAGTTTTGCTTCATGAGGATGCGTGAGGACAGAATGGCAAAGGAGTGGGCTAACAAGGACAAGTACCACCCTTACAATGGTGTACTTGAGCCTCGTATGCAGATGCCCAGGGCCAAGGCAACTGTGAGGACGGTTCCGACTTCGGGGGATCGAAAGGTTGCAAGTGGTGCTGCTGGTTGAGCCACACCGGTCAGACCGGTGTGCTACACCGGTCAGACCGGTGCAGATTTGGACAGATAGTGGTCTAGTTCGTGCTCATGAGGATGCTCAGTTTGGTTCAGGTGGTCGTGGTTTTGGTGGTTGGTATGGAAAGTCTGCAGGTGGTTAGTTTGCTAGATGGTGTCCACCTCGTGCTCAATACGAGGGTGGGAGGAGTCGTAGCTTTGAGATGGAGAGCAGGAACGTTCCACGGTGTTCCTTTTGTGGATTTCGTCCTCCTCCAGCTAGAGAAGGTTGGTTCCCTCGTATTGGTCACCGTGGTGGTGTTCGTGGTCGTAGCTTTGATAGGTGTGATGATATGGTTTGTGCTAACCTCACTTTGGAGCAAATGGCTCGACACTGGTTTTACTCTTTTGGTACTAACCCCAATGCTGAGTCGTTTGTTCACTCGCGTGCTTCCTTTTGAATTTCAGGTGGGAGACTTGAGGAACGTTTTGCTGATTGACTCTGGTTGCTCGATTCATATGACCGGGGACAAGGGGTGGTTCTCAAGTCTTGTCCCGGTGGTATCCAGGACATACATGACCTTTGAAGACAATGGGCGAGGGCGTGTGCTTTCAGAAAGTGAGATCAAGGTAAGTGACAAGGTCACTCTCAGACGTGTTACTCTTGTTCAATCTCTGGGGTTCAATTTGCTTTCTGTGTCTCAGTTGTTGGATGAGGATTTTGAGGTGTTGTTTCGGCCTGGTGGTTCTCGGATTTCAGATTCTCGAGGGGACCTAGTTTGCATGGTCGTTCCTGAGGGTCAAGTGTTCCGAGCTGATTTCTCTTTGTCTCCTACTGTGGAGCGTTGCTTTTTGTCTAGTTCTTTAAGTGAGTTGTGGAAGTGGTATAGGAAGTTGGGTCACTTGAGCTTTGACCTTTTGTCTCGCTTGAGTAAACTCAATTTGATCTGAGGATTGCCACGGTTGAGGTTTGAGAAATAGTTGGTTTGTGCGCCATGTAGGCATGACAAGATGGTAGCCTCTTCTCACCCGCCTCTCACCGATGTGATGACTGAGCGTCCATGTGAGGTGCTCCTTATGGACCTTGTTGGCCCAGCTCGTGTGCGATCTGCAAGTGGGATGTGTTACATCGTAGTTGTGGTGGACGACTACTCTCGGTATGTGTGGGTGCTCTTTCTTGAAGAGAAAGAGGAGACGTTTTGTTTTGTTCGAGATATTGTCTTGAGGTTAAGGAACAAGAGTCTCGGAGATGCCATACGAACGATCCGCGGTAACAATGGCTCGAAATTTAGAAACTCTCGCTTCGAAACCTTTTGCCATGACTTGGGTCTTGAACACCAGTTTTCGAGTTCGTATACACCTCCCCCGAATGGTGCGGTGGAAAGGAAAACAGGACCTTGTGCGAGATGGCTCGGACGATGCTTGACGAGCATAAGGCTCCGAGAAGGTTTTGGGCTAAGGCAGTGAATACCACGTGCTACGAGTCGAACAAGATCTACCTCAGAGTTCACAAGAAGAAAACCTGTTACGAGTTGATGCATGGTCACACACCCAAGGTGAGTCACTTCCATGTCTGCTTCATTATAAAGAAAGGAAGAACTAGGACAAGTTCGAGGCTAGGTCTGTCGATGGCATTTTCTTTGGTTACGCATCTTATTTTAGAGCATTTCGTGTGCTCAATCTTGAAAGTAACCAAATCGTGGAGACTTGCGAGGTAACCTTCGACGAGACACAGCCACATAGTCAGCTTGTTTTGAGTGTACAGGTGACAACGAACTTGGCGAGGAGATTTTCCAGGAGGTGGAGCATGCACATGGAGATGATGAAGATGGGGGTGTGGTGCCCACGGCTGAACACCTACCCACTACTTCGATGACGATCGATAACGGGCCCTTTCCCACACCTACAATGACAAACCCAGATCAAGGCGAAGCTGCTGTTGAGGGGAAGATAGCATCAAGGCGAGAACCTCCCCGACGAGTGCAAGTGGATCACCTAGCTTCGAGGATCATCGGCAACATGAATGAACGTACTACACGGCCGAGGGTTCGGACAATTCTCATTTCGCTCATGCTGCTTTTGTTGCCACCTTTGAGCCCAAAGACATTGGACACACGCTGAAGGACCGATATGGCGAACCAGATAGGGGGAGTGAATGGGAGCCGATAAAAATTCTTCTCGAAGGAGATAAGAACTCCAACAAGACGAACACGACTTCCAACACACGTCTCCAACTCACTACCCAAGTTGGCCAAGCCCACGCAGCCACTGGAGTGCTACTGGACCTAGGAACCAACAAACAACCTTCCAAGCCAAAACACACCAACACGCACAGCGGAAACTTGCACGGCTTGCTGCCTGTCCTGCACCGGTCAGACCGATGGCCTGCGCCGGTCAGACCGGAGGACAGAGCCGGTCAGGCCGGTGGCTACAGCAGCCTCCCAACAAGCATTCCAGAGAGCCTCAGTGACTTTTCTAGGAACCCACCAACAAAACACAACCAACACGGAAGGAAAAACCTACACAAAACCTATCTAGACAACACCGAACAGACCATGAACTGACCAGCAACACCACAACCTAAAAACAGACGAGTCCAGCAGATCACCCGAGGCAAATCCCACAAGTGGTTTGCACCGGTCAGACCGGTCAAGAGCACTAGTCAGACTGGTGTAACCTGGGCAGCTCGGGATGAAGAGAACCCGCGGGTCAACTCCCCCAAATCTAAACCTTGATCTCCCGAATCGCTCCACGGACTTGAGCAAGACTTTGGGGATAGTAGGAACACCTCATGAGGAGTCCATAGCCAAGATTTTGTCCACCAAAACCTGCCAAATCAAGAGGAATCGAAGAAATCCCGCAAAGAACTCCACTAACCCTATAACACCGAAAACCGCAAAATCGAGCCCCTTAACTCACGGATTTGGGAGGGGAATCAAAGGAAAAAGAACCACGAAGGGTTCACACGAATTTTCCCCATCAAATCCCCAAGAGCAAGGTCCCGAAAACACACTGAGAAAACCATCAAGAGAGGGCCTCGAAAATCACCACCAAGAACAACCGGGAACAACACAACAAAGCCTTGAGGAACCATGCCGAATCATCTATACATACCAAGGAGGTTCATACAAGGTCTAGCTTGCCGCCCGATCATCCAACCTTCTCACAAAATCTCACCATGAAGATCTCAAGCTAGTCCTATGGAAACCCTAAGAAAATAGGAAGGGAAAATAGGAAAGCAAATGAACTAGGGTTCCAAGAGATGGCTGCCATCCTCTCACCTCTTGGGTTATATAGGAGGCAACCGAAAGTCAAAAATACCCTTACTTAATAACTAGGGATACAAGTCCCTCAAGGGTGGTTTGGAAGTCTTCAGATTTTCTCCATCGGGCGGATGCCCGACGACCGCACCTTGCTTAGCCTCGACGCAAGCCATGCGATCTCGACATGTGTCCTCCGCTTCGAAGATTCCGAACTGCATTGTCGCACACCGGCCAGACCGGTGCACCTCACCGGTCAGACCGGTACCCACCGGTCAGACCGGTTTGGAGCTGCTGCAGCACCGTCTTCGATTCTTCGGTCTTGGCTTTGTGGATCAACCAAGGAACCCAGTGGTTTTCTAGTGAACCACTGGAAACCCCGCGAACTCGGTGTAGCCTCTGCCAATCTCCAATCATGACTTGGCTCCCACATAGTCCTGACTCAACCTTGACTTCATCTCGCTGTTCATGCCACCATGCGGCCCGCACTTGACCCCGCTGGCCACCGGGTCCATCGAACGAAGCCTACTTGTCTTCTCCACACCTGGAGGCCTCACCGGCGACGACCTTTCGTGCTTGTTCTTCACCTGCACCAACACCAGTCAAGCCGCAAGCCGCACCTGCAATACTTAGCCAAGAATCAGTCCACACAACGTTGTCAATCACTCATCAAACAAGGAAGCGACCATCCACCGGTCCTCGAACCACGCATGGTCCTCACACACTATCTAATGATAATTGGGTTAATTCGATGCATGAGGAGTTGCCGAATTTTGAGGGGAACCAAGTTTGGGTGTTGGTTGACCCTCCCCTAGGGTGTAAGACGATTGGGACAAAGTGGGTGTGGAAGAACAAAGAGGGAGAGAAAGGAGAAGTGGTGAGAATCAAGTCAAGGCTTGTTACTCGAGGGTATAGTCAGAAAGAGGGGATCGACTACAAGGATATTTTTGCTCACATAGCTCGTTTGGAGGCGTTTAGGATCATTCTAGCCTTTTCCGTGGATAAAGGGTTCAAGTTTCATCAAATGGACGTGAAGAGTGCTTTCCTAAACAGTGTGTTGGAGGAAGAATTGTATGTGAGGCAACCACCGGGGTTTCAGAGTGAGAAGTACCCCTTCCGGGTCTACAAGTTGAGGAAGGCGCTGTATGGGTTGAAGCAGGCGCCTCGCGCTTGGTATGGTAGGTTGAGGGGGTTCCTGTTTGAGCGAGGTTTTGAGATGGGAAAGGTCGATCAGACCTTGTTTCTTCTCAGGAAGGGTAGAGATATCTTGATTGTGCAGGTGTATGGGGATGATATTGTCTTTGGTGGTTTGTCTAACTCTCTTGCTCCAAGGTTTGCAGAAGACATGAGCAGGGAATTTGAGATGACCATGATGGGTCAGTTGTAGTTCTTCCTTGGGCTCTAGATCAAGCAATCAAAAGAAGGAACATTGGTGCACCAAGCTAAGTACACCTAGGACACTATGAGGAAGATTAAGATGGAGGACTCCAAGGCCATGGCAACGCCTATGAGTACGACTACAGCTCTTGATGTGGCGGAGGAAGGTGAGCATGTGGACCAGAAGGAGTACCGGAGAATGATCGAATCACTCCTCTACTTGACGGTGACGAGGGCGGACATCCAATTTTTGGTATGTTTGTGCGCTCATTTTCAAGTGTCTCCAAGGACTTCGCATTGGCAAGCGGTCAAGCGCATTTTCAGGTATTTGCGTCACACTCACGACTTGAGCCTTTGGTACTCCGCGTTTTCTTCTTTGGCTCTTCATGGATTTTTGGACGCGGATTTTGCCGGGTGTTGGTTGGATAGGAAGTCCACTTCTAGGACTTGCCAGTTCTTGGGTTCTTCTTTGGTGTCTTGGTCTTCTCGCAAACAGTCGAGTGTTGCTCAATCCACTCCCGAGGCAGAGTATGTGGCCGCAGCTAGTTGTTGCTCTCAGCTCTTTTGGATCACATACACCATGAGTGACTTTGGTGAGGAGTATACCCATGTCCCACTTCAATGTGATAGCACCAGTGCCATAAGTGTTGCAAAGAACCCAGTGCTTCAGTCCAAAACCAAACCCATAGAAGTGAGGTATCATTTTCTGGGAGACAACATAGAGAAAGGAAAAATCTATTTGATCCATGTACCCAAACATGACCAGCTAGCCGACATTTTCACCAAACCTCTAGATCAAGCAACTTTGACTCATTTGTGGGGGGAGCTTGGTGTTTGTTTGATTTCTTAAGTTGGGTGCGTGGGAGCTCCTTTGTAGCATATGTATAGCTTTCGTTTGTGCATTTCTTGCATTTGGCATGGCATATGTAACATGATGTATAGGCATCTTTGTATCTTAGGTTGCGTTCATTTTGTATCATATGAATTTTGTAGTAAAAGCTTCTCCTATATACATTGTTCACCATGGTATGATATATATGACCTTGTGAGCTAGTTTGGTAACCTATGTTTAGTTTGGCTTAACTCTTGATGATCTTGGTTTATATGCATTGTTGATGGCTATGTTTCTGAAAAATGTCACATGTATGCTCTCTTGTGAGGAAATGTCTTTATATGATCTTGACATGTTTTAGTTGTTTGGCTATGCTTAATTTGTGGTTGGATAGCTTATTTTGATCTTATGGGGCCAAAGGCTCATTTTCCATCATGATTGTTTAGCCCCCATGCTTGATCTTGTGGAGGGGCATAAGTTCCTTTTTGTCGCAAAGACATTTCATGTACCAATTTCAAATCTGAAAGCGAAATGTAAATTACTTAGAAAATGTGCTCCCTTGTCATATGTGCTAATTTTAATTTGCTTTGGGTGCTAAACCGTTGCATGATGCCTACCGATGAGAAGTCTCATATATAGAAGTAGGCACATGGCTCGGTGGCTTTGACATGACATGAGCTGCTTGTGGGTGTTTATGATGGTCTTATTATTATAATGGTTGTCCTAGCATGAAGTTTGTGTGGCTTTGCCATTTTGATATGTTTTGCTCATGTTTAGGACTTTGCTCATGAGAGGGTGATTTTTTGCAGAATTGCTCAATTCTATCATAGCTTCGTCCAATGGTTGTGAAACATAATGATCTTGTAGTTGATGTCATTACGAAGCTAGAGTATCTAACATGCTCATTTGGATATGTGTAGCATCATGTGTTGAATTTTGTCTATTTGAGAAGCTCTAGGTTGCATATTTTAGATTTTTGGCTTGATTCATGCATTGTCAACAAGGGGAAGAAGATTGAGCATGTTTTAGCTTGCTTCATGCATTAGAAGGTTTCCAAGTGGTTTCGGCTAGTTTTGAGGTCGGGCAGCTCGCAGTTTTTTCCTGGTGCTCATCGACCTGACCGGTGAGGTACACCGGTCTTACCAGTGTGAGCATCAGGTGCTGGATGATCTAGCACACCGGTCTGACTGGTGTGGTTGACCAGTTTGACCGGTCAGAGCAAGGCTAAAGTAGCTGCTCTGTGTTGCGAGGTTGTTTGCATGCACTCGTCCAGTGGCAGTTGCTTTGGTTTAGGGGGAGCTTGCATGTGTGCAGGGGGAGCTCTTTGTGGTTTTCGAGCTTTGGATTGTTGGTTTGTGCTCTTTGCTTGAGCATGGTTTTGTCTCGGATGTGTTGAGCCGTTGCCATTGCCTAAGGGGTCCGAGATTTGTCCTCTTCAAGTGATCTTGTTCTTTGCCTTTCTTTGGCTTTCGATTGCTTGTTGGAGTTTCTTTTCTTTTCTTCTTCTCTTTGATTACCAAAATGTGTGTGTTGTCAATGCACTCATTAAGGGGGAGATTGAGAGCCATGTGTGGTTCGAGGACCGGTGGATGGTCACTTCCTGGTGTGATGAGTGATTGACAACATGGTGTGGACTGATTCTTAGCTAAGTATTGCAGGTGTAGGTTGCGACTTAACTGGTGTTGGTGCAGGTGAACAACAAGCACGAAAGGTCGTTGCCGGTGAGGCCTCCATGTGTGGAGAAGACAAGTAGGCTTGGTTCGAAGGACCCGGTGGACAGCAGGGTCATGTGTGGGCCGCATGGTGGCAAGAATGACAAGATGAAGTCGTGGGAGGTTTCTTGGTTGAGCCTCAAAACCAAGGTCGAGCCGAGACTACGTGCTTGCCAAGTCATGAGTGGTGATCGGTGGAGGCTACACCGAGTTCGCGAAGTTTCCGGTGGTTCACTAGAAAACCACTGGGTTCCTTGGTTGGTCCACCAAGCCAAGACTGGAGAACCAAAGACGGAGGTGCAGCAGAATCAGACCGGTCAGACTGGTGGGTACCAGTCTGACCGGTAAGGAGCACCGGTCTGATCGGTGTGTGTTGGTATTTGTTAAGCCTACAGAAATATTATGATGGATAATCCGCAAGCCATGGATACCAGGGTGTAAGCCGATAGAGAGAAAATGGGTGTGGAAGAACAAAGACGGAGAGAAAGGAGAAGTGGTGAGAAACAAGTCAAGTCTTGTTGCTCGAGGGTATAGTCAGAAAGAAGGGATCAACTACAAGGAGACCTTTGCTCACGTAGCTCGTTTGGAGGCGATTAGGATCATTCTAGCCTTTTCTGTGGCTAAAGGGTTCAAGTTTCAACAAATAGACGTGAAGAGTGCTTTCCTGAACAGTGTGTTGGAGGAAGAAGTGTATGTGAGGCAACCACCGGGGTTTCAGAGTGGGAAGTACCCCCACCGGTTGTACAAGTTGAGGAAGGCGCTGTATGGGTTGAAGCAGGCGCCTCGCGCTTGGTATGGTAGGTTGAGGGGGTTCCTTTTTGAGCGAGGTTCTGAGATGGGAAAGGTCGATCAGACCTTGTTTCTTCTCAGGCATGGTAGAGATATCTTGATTGTGCAGGTGTATGAGGATGATGTTGTCTTTGGTGCTTTGTTTAACTCTCTTGCTCCAAGGTTTGCAGAAGACATGAGCAGGGAATTTGAGATGACCATGATGGTGTAAGGAATCAAATGCTCGTTAGCCTAAGAGGGGGGGGGGTGAATTAGGCAATTTAAAACCTTAACCTATGGCTTCACTATTTTTACACAAAGGTAAACTAGAACATACTGTGACGTCCCAAGTTTTTAATTAGCCTTAACCACCGGTCAACGGGTCAACAGTGGTCAAACCATGTTCAACCTGGGCCTCACCTCGAAAATCTCACTAACCCACCCTAGTGACCCTAATTGACTAGTAAACACACTTGTGGGGCCAACCCATGGTCAAAGGATGGTCCAACCCCCTTGCCACTCTAGTGTCCCCAAGTGTCTACCGGAACTTTTGCCGCGTTCTCCAAAATTTCCCTAAACACTTAAAATTCTACCTTTATGAAAGTTGTAGATCTTGATGAGGGACACAACTTTCATGTAGATTGGCATTTCCAATTTTGAGAGGAAAAACTTGAAAAATCAACTGCAAGCCAGAATTCACTGTTTGCAATAACCTGCTGACATTCAAAGTTGGCATTCAAATAACTTTTAATCCGGGCAGAAAAACCCTATACGGCTTTTGTAGAAAATATTGTTGGTAGTTAGATCTACAACTTTGGTGTTTACCACTTGGTCGACTTCTATTCAAAAATCCAGAGACAAATCGGTTCAAACTCAGCCCCAGCGAAATGTTCAAACCCAGAGCGCCGCTCGCCGCGACGTCGTGCGCCCCGTGCGCCGCCCACCGCCCGCCGCGCGACGCCGGCTCCGGCGTCCCTCGCCACCGCTCGCCCAAGGCCCCCGCGCCGAGGCACGCCCGTCCCGAGGCCCCGCGCCCCAACACGCGCCCGCACGAGGCGCCCCGGTGGTCGGCGGCCCGCGCGCGCGCGCGCACGCCGCCGCGGACCGGCGGTCCGTCGGCCGTGTCGCCGCCGCACGCGCGCCGCCCGAGCTCCATAGTACGGTGAGGCATCTTCACCGTCATCCATTCGTCACCCCGGACATGCCCGGTCCCATATAAAAGCACCCCCCTCGTCCTCCGCGCGCCGGCCCGAGCCGCGGCCCGCCATTGCCGCCGCCGCCCGGAGCTGGAGCTCGCCGCCGGTGCTCACCGCCCACCAGCTGCCCTATTAGCTCCCCTGGCCCCTAGTGAAGCTCACGCAGTCGCTTGTTTGCCCTCATTTCGCCTCCACGCCGTCGTTCACCGAGCCGCCGCGGCCACCGCCGCTGGACCTCGACGCCGGCCAACTCCCCGCCTCCACTCCCGTACCCTACCGCTTCTAGGTGAGCCACATGACCCCCTAAGCCGCTTGCCTGGCCGGCAGAGCCGCCGGCTCGGCGGGCGATCGGCCGTGCCCGCGCCGCCCGGCCGGCCAAGGACCCGATTGCTTCGATTTCAATAATTCTAAGGGTGCATCGCGTAAATTTCAGGGCTTGGTTGTAAAGATCCTTATCTAGTTTTTCTTGTAGTTCAGTCCAGCGCCTTGTAAAATCCCTAGAAATTCGTAGAAAAATCAGAAAATTCCCAAACCAATTTTGTAGGGTTCAGGAAGATAAATCCCATCTCTTTTGTTATTTGCACATGGCTGGATTCTAAATAGTTTTAGCATGAAAAATACACATGTGAAAAATCTAGATCTGGCATAACTTGGAATCCATAACCCCTCTGTATTCCAATTTTGGATATATTGTGTGCTAGGTCATAACTAGATGCTATGCCAAAAATTGCACAAAGTTATGCAGTAGATCTTGCTAAATAAATTCTTTTCCATTCTTGCAGAAACTGCCTAAATGATTTTTCTTGTTAAATATATTTATGTGTTTGAGCTCAACTTGTGCACACTGTCTTGATATACCAAAATACACATTTTGTGAATTGATCATGATTTTTGGCTTACCATAAATAATTATTCTTGATTTATGCATGTTTTCCTTTGCAAATGGATAAGGCAAGATCAGTAGAGCCTCTAGGTGAATGTGCTGGTTCTTTAGGCTTGTTTAGAACCAGAGAGCATGCATAAGAAAGTTTGGATAAATTTGATGCTTATTTATTTTTGAATACATTTAAATGGAATCACTAGCTAGCCCTTGTTATTTTCTCCAATATTTAATTTCCTAGCATCCAACATTTACATGTGGGTCCAATGGACCAGGATAGGTGCTAGTATGCTTAAGAAACATTTCCTTAATTTTTGGTAATTTAATTGCTTAATAAAAAGCTTAAAAGCCCTTTTAATATTAAAGAGAAGTTAAATAAAGAAAAACCCCTAATTAATTCTTTTTCCTTTTTGAAAGTATTATTACATATAATTAAAAGATAATTAATTATCAGCACTGATCAGAAAGTAACTCCTAAATAAAAATACTATTTATACCCTTGCTTGTGAAGATGAAAGGAATTAAAGCTTTCACATGAAATGAGAAGTATAATAAAAACCTTTATTCAATGTTCAATAAAAGGATAACCCATGTACTTCAGTAACCTTCCTAAAAGAGAAACCCGATCTAAATGCTTGTTAAGGTGAATATGACCAACCCAGGGTTGGATAAGACAACAAACTATCACATCACCTAAACTTGCATTGCATTCCGTGTAGATCTTCCGAACGGAGATTACTCCCTTGTCCCGGAAACCGAGGAAGGAGGAGCGGAAGCGTCGCAACAGTACGTGGAAGTACTCGACACCGAGGGTGCCCAGGCTAACCTAGCTGACGAAGGCAAGCTCCGGTGCATCTAACCTAGTTCTAAAGTTCTTTATTCAATTATCTATGAATGATTGTGCATTTACGTTCAGGAGTTGAATGAAACCCTAGATGCATGATCCATAGGTACCTTTTGTCCTTACCAGTATGATAGGTCGATAGCTGCTAAGCTATAGGACCGTTACAAGTCGAGTGATGACCTCACTCGCGAGAATAGGTTCCTAGATAGGAATCACAATGTATCATTAAATGGATTGCTCACGTGGTAAGAGCATGGGATCTGGGCTCCGGTCCAGTGGTTATGTGGGTTAAGTTTTTGAACGTACTAAGCACATGTCGGTTATGGGACCGGTAAGCCTAGTACCTTAATGAGACGGCTAGGGATGGAACTGTCACTACTATTGGGATTCGCTCTCACAGCTCGCCACCGGTGGTGTACGGTGATTCCGGGTATCTCGCGGGGTATGCCGGATAGCCTGCACCAAAGACTGTGGCCTTTTATCCCGACCCGGGGATTTTTGGGGACGGGCTGGGACAACTGTACCTTGGTGGGCAGCCTACCGTGTGCTTGGGTCTACCTTGCAAGGTTTAAATCAATCGATTGTCGGCCTCTCACCGTTATCCGAGACTACTTACTCCACTAGTCATGAGATCCTAGTTTCGTTGGGTTGGTTCACACTTTCCTAGGCACATCCAGGTTCAGGACCATCCACCTTGTTCCTTTTTCGATGCTCTACCTTAAAATTTAGTTAATTGTTAAGGGATTTATTTTTGAACTCGGAAAACTTGGGAAAGTTTTGAGGGTTCTTGATTTTTGGTTTTGAATTTTTATTCACGGCTGCCAGAACTTCACCATTTGACATGCCGTTCTCTTTGAGATCTGACATGAGTTACATTTGTGTATAGATGGATTTCCCCTTGTTCCACCAGTTCGACGCTGACGGTACGATCCGTACCAACGGGTTGCACTGGGAGGGTTTTCCGCGCCTTGCGTGGGAAGCGCTCAGTGCCGCAGGCTACCTAACCCCTCCGACTTACGAGGTGAAGGAGTTTGAGCGCTATGGCGTTCCCCGCTGCAGAGTGATCGTTACTGTTCTGCCACACCCGGACCACGCCGACTGGTTTGACTTGAGTTTTATCTACTGGGGATTTATCACTCACGAGTCCGTTGAGTCAGCCGCCCTCAGAGTGTTGACAGACTTTTGTGACCACAACCCCACCGTGGTAGCTCTCTCTCCGTTTGGACTGTTTCCTGCTGTGAGTCCTCACGACCCAGCATGGTTGGACCGTATGGACCACCTACGGGAGCTACTGACACTAGCAGAGCCGTTGGATGTTACTCAAACGCTAGCTCGTTGTCTGAACGTGGTTTTCACACTTCAGGGGCTGCGCTATAATACCGCAGCGATTATTGGACGGCGTTTGGAGGCATCCCGACGCGATTGGGAGCAGCTTTCAGCAGCACACCAGCAGCTGACCTTTACTCTTACTCAGGTGCAGCAGGAGAACGACAGGCTGCGTGCTAGGAGGTTTCAGTTAGAGCTTGAGAGAGGTGATCTCTTACAGAGGATTATAGATTTGGAGGAGGAGAACCATGCACTAGAGGAGGATGCCGATGCGCACGAGATTGAGAGGCTAATGAAACGACCCGAATTTCCGCGAACGGAAACCCGACTCTCTGCACCTCCGTGATAGTCCCAGGAAGAGGCTATCACGTGCAATCCCTGTCTCAAGTGGTACAAATCCATACAACATGGGAATAAAAGAAGAATTACATAATATTATTATTACAACATCAGAGTACAACTCTTCGGCACAAGCCGGGTACAAGTCCAACAGGACTGAGTCAAGAAAGGTAAAACACCTACGCAGCGGATCTACATAAGCGAAGCGTCTCCAGCTCCACAGGCAAACTCGAGCATAGGACCAGCTCTTATCTTCACACCTTCGTCACAGAAGTTGTAGTCGTAGACGGTCACCGAGTCTGAAATGCCAGCATCTACCCGATAAGCGGGTAGATCATGTCAGCTTCCCAACAAAGAGCAAAAGCGGTGGTTGAATCTAGTATGCATGGATAAAACCTATTTTGGGCTGTAGAAAGTTATGCATGCAGCAACGTGGTAGCAACAATCAAGGTATGCAGAATATGCAGCGAGGTCCACACCTCCGGGAGGTCCAAACCCTCGAGGTCCACACCTCCGGGGTCCACACCCCTCAACAAGGATGTCCACACCAAAGCACTGAATCACAACCACGATCCAGCTCCCAACTCTCATCTGCGATGTGGGGCCCACCTACTCCTATCCCCACATCTCAACGGCCACAGGCCGAGCTCACACACTCGGGGGAGAGAAGAAGCACAAGAAAAGAGTCTAGCCAGGTGAGAGATCGAGAGGGGCCGTCCATATCCAGTGGACACGGACTATAGCTATAGGTTTAAACACTCTGCAGAGGTTGTACAACTGTACCCGCCCGAGTAGAGCCGGAAACGGTGGCCGCCGTCCCAAACCCTACCATACGGCTGGAGTCCAAGTAAGTGGATAGTACCCTCCTGCGTCTCCGAGTCTGGCGCAGCCCCTGCTGTAGAGCTCATACTGCCAGCGAGGGGTCCCTCGAAGCTGTGGAACCCTTCCCCGGCCTCGCCGGGGCGAAGTCTTCTAAGGAGGAAAGAGCCGTCTCCCGACACGATCACACCGATCCGCCTACAGGAGGGGTGCTATCCACTACGAGTCTCACCCCGCACCCCCGCCCAATACAAGGCGGGCGGTTTGTACGGTAAAAGTCCACTGAAGCAAGGTCAGGCGACGATCGGTCCTTAAGGGCCGAGAGCAAGCACTCACCATCTCCATCCCGTCCGACACGCCGCTCGGGCGAGAGGCCAGATCGCATCTCCCCGAGGTAGGCGTTCACAAGTAACCAAACGGCTCGCTCCCGCCAGTAACACGTCAAGGAAGAACACACCCAGAACTCACGCTAGAACACACCGAGATCTCCCACATCTCAGTCCAAACCCAGAGAACCATCCATAATGATGCAACAAAAGTATGGATAGTAAGTATATGGGACTAGCTAGGGGTCTGTAGCTAATCCCGAGGTAGGTAAAGCAAGGAATCAGGATATATCAAATAACAAGGCAGGGCTAATCAAATGGCTATGCAATCCATCAAATCAAGTAACATAAATATAGCACTAGCAACTAATAGCATGCATGGGTTCCACATGGTTGGGAGTGACATGACACCTGCGCGGTAGTCGTCGTAGAGTAGTAGAGGTTGAGCGTCCTCTCGGGCAAAGTCGGGGTAGTCGCGTCTCCTCAGACGTCGCAGCTCGGGTCTTCAACAAGAACACAAGCCTACACGAGATGCGATGTGGAAATAAATAACGAGCATTCATCTAATGCAAAAACATCAATAAGAACCAATTTAGAAGATCCAAATAAACTCCAGAGTAAATGCAAGCAGCACTGGTTTAATTAATGAATATAAAGCAATTGGTTTTAAAACAAAAGTAGTTTAAGCAACTAGTTTTAATATCCTAGAAAACAGGGTAGGATCAAGAGTTAGCTTACGGGTCTTACGGCTAAGATCTTAGGTAGCCAAGCCTGCAAGCAGGAAAGCGGAGAGGCTGAGATCAAGCTCTTGCTAGGTTTTAGCTCACAGAGGATTGAAGCGGTAGAGCGAAGGGTGATGAAAGCAGAGCGAATCAAAGATAACTAGAAAAGGCATTATCATGCCAAGATATGCGGCGACAGCTCAGACGGGATGAAAGGATCATCTTGTGGCCGACATCGGGTGGCGATGAGATAAAGTGTGTTTAAGAGCGCTACGAGTCATGTACGACGATGCGGCATCATCCATGGCATGGCAGCTAGGTTGCGGCTCGGGGTTGCCGTTCGTGAAACAGTGGCCACTGCTCACGACTTGGCCATCCATCACGGGCGACGTCCTGGCTTCAAGCACATGGCACGGTACACGCTTCACAACACATAGCTTCGTAGAGCAGAAGCGGGTTAAGCGCGAAGCAGCAAAAAGGGAAGGCAAAGGTGTAGAGAAGGTCGACGATGAGATAATGGGGTAGGATTCCTGTCCGCGGCACGCCAATGGTTAGTTGCGGGGCTCCGGCGTCCCAGACCCACATTGGCACAGTGGCGGGCAGCGATCACGAGTTCTACACCATGAACGCGGGGTATAAAGGGCTCGGTTCAAGGGCAAGAGCGGTTAAGGATAGGATAGCAGCAAGTGCCTAGGAATTATGAAACCAACGCAAGTGGTTTCATAATTTTTCGGGTCTTCGGATAATTAGTTAGGAATTTTTGAGGGGGAGGGGGAAAGGACTTATAAAACAGGATGTCATCAGCCTGACGTCAACAGTCAGTGGGCCAGAAGCGGCCCATTGGACCTGGCCCGAGAAGGACTGGATAGCCAAGTCCAGAGATCCACCCTGGATCCTCCCCTAAGGTTCGACTGGGTTCTTTGGTCACGCATCGAACATGTGGTGGGCATGACAATGATGCAGCTTCAACAAGGCAACCATGGTTGCCGAGGTGACAGAGGAGACAAACAGCAGGCACAACACGATGGCTGGCGACACAGGCATGATCACAGGAGAAGGTTCTAGCCACATGATACGTTCATGCTCGGCCTTTGTGTGCGTGGGTGCACGACTTCGGCGCGAGGTGACGACTCGGAAGCCGGGCAGTGACCACGGAGGGCACGGCGACGGTTCATCGACCGATAAAGCAGAGCAAAAGCAAAATAGAATGAGGGAAGGTATTCCAAGCGAGAAGCGAGCGCAGCGCGCGTTGATGACGGCGGCGGCACCTGCAGTTAAAAACCCGGCGCGAAGGCCGGTTTCTCGTAAATTTGACGGCGCACGCGCGGCGGTAGCGCGGCGCGCGCAAAGCTTGCGGCGAGAACAGGGCGTCAGAGGTAAGAAGGGTCTTGGTGATGACTCGGTTAGGTGCGAAGGTGTGTTCGGCTAAGGCAACCATGGTCGTCGATGTCCCCAAGGAAAGCAGAAGCCGCACGGCACGATGGCCGGCCTCCACAGGCAGGCAAGATAGGATAAAATGTTGGGAGCTTGGTCGAGGTTGCTCACCATCGGGTTCGACGGCGAGCAAGGCGGGGCCGGGAGAGGTCGCGGCCGCGGTGAGGTGAAGCGGGCCGGCTTGATGTTGTGGTTCGGCTCGCGGAACATCCTGCAGTACGGGCTCGGCAAACCATCGAACAGCTGCTAGGCGACGGGAAGAAAGAGTTGCAGCTTGGGCGACGGGCAGTGCGGCTGGGCCGTAGCCTGCAGGAGATGAACACGGCACAAAGGCCGGCGATTCAGAGACATCCACAGAGAAGAGCTTCGGTTGCCAAGGTCTCAAGGGCTTGCTCCTGCATTACTTCGAACAGGTGATGGGCAAAGGAGGCAGAAAGGACCTGAGAACGGTATCGTGGCAGCGGCTTGGCATGGTGCTCCTCCAGCACGAGGTGGTGTACGAGAAGCACCTGGAAGGTGACGTGATGCTCGACGCCGTACCGGTTTCCTTCTTGCAAACGACAGCAGTGGCTTGGCGTTCCCCGGCGTGCGGCTCCAGTTGGCGGCGACGGCGGGCGTGGTACGGGACGAAGGGGCGGAGCGGCGACGGTCCGAGCTCGCTATCCACGGGGCGAGCAGTCCCGTCCTTGGGTCGGCACTCCGGTGGTCTTCGGGCCGCGATGCCCCTTTCCCCGGCGCGGCACCGAACAAAGCAGAAGGCCGCACATGCGGCCTCGGCTCCTCCTTGCCGCAACAGGGACGGCGGCACGCCTCCCCGACGCACGGGCCGGCGGCCACCCTTGGCCCCTCACTGTCCTGCTTCTTCTCTTGAGCGGTGGCGGCGGATTGGGGTTTTCCCCTGGGCGGCGGCGGTCACGGGGTGAAAGGGGGGTGCGACGCAGGCTTTAAGGGGGGGCGAGTGCTAGGGTTGGTGAGCGTGGGCGGCCGGGATGCAGCGCGGGGCGCGTGGCTCGCATCCAGGTGCGCCGGCACGGCCGGGGCGGCACCATAGGCGGGGACGCGAGCTCGCGGTGCGGCGCGCCCCCGGTCGGCCGGCCGCCGGCGTCGGCGGGGGAAAAAGGAGGAGGAACAGAGTTGGCTGGCGCACGGGACCCGCTGGTCAGCGAAAGAAAGGAAGAAATAGGGAGAGGCTGGCGGGCTGTGCTGGGCTACGGAGATGGGCTTTTAAATGGGTTTCGCGGTTCACACACTTAGAGATCAGGGGCCCACGGTAGACTTTCAGCGAAAGGAAGCAGCCCAAGTTAGCTATTAGCTTCTTTCAAATAGTTTTGAATATAGTTTGAGTTTAAGAATTTGAATTATATTCAAATTCAAACAGCATACAATTTGAAGACATCAAATAAAATTCATAAAAGATCCAACTCAAGTTTTTACCGTAATTTGAAAATAATTTTTATATGTTTTATTTTAATACGGAGTTTGAGATGAGAGGTTAGCAAATTGGGATAAAATTTGGTAGCATGCGAGTTCAAACAAAAAGTTTTAAATTTTTGCGAAAATTCACACATGGTAAAATCATTCAAATTTCTGGTATGTTACAGCTAACACTACTGCAGAACATTGTTGAGATGCAGGAGCACGTGTAGGAGGTCGAGGTACAGGTGGCAGCTTTGCAGGCTATAGTGGCCTTACGACCATCGCCCCCGATGCGCAGCACACCGGAGGAGCGAGCGAGGCTTTGTCGAGTCCGGGATCGACGAGCCGGGCAGGACCACCACTACCGACTCCCCCAGCTTCGCCTACGTACAGTGGTGCTTCAGTGGGCAACTAGGTTGCCGACAGCAGGAATAAGAAGGATGTCGATCCGATCGAGTTGTCGTTGAGATGTTTAGAGTAGTTGGCTTGACGGCACGTCTTCGTGCCAAGTAACTGCTTGTATCATGTCATGTCATGTTGTTCGAATTCGAGTTGTAATGTCCGTGAACCTTGTGCTATCGTATTGTAATAAAACAATGCTTAAGCATGTGTGCTTTAAGTGGAAATTCCTTTGCTGTTCAAAGTTGAAACCTTCTGCGTGTGACTACCAGACTCTTGGAAAAACCGTTGCAAATGACCATGTTTGTCAATTTTGCATTTTCACCTAGAAACATAGTAAACCAAAGCATTTCTAGGGGCATCACTCGTTGCCAGCGACTAAGTGCTCGCTCGTATACCACCTTCGTTGGTACCCGAAATGACAGGAAATTGTCCGAGGGTAAATGTGGCCCGTGCACTCGAGTGATCGCATTCCGAACCATGTTAAGAAAGCAGTTCTATGCATCTTGGTGGCTATGGAATATTGTTGATTGTTGCTGTCCTCATCATTTAAGTGCTAATGAGATGAGATTATGCATGATCAGGCTTGTCATCATTTGGAGTAAGCTTTTGGTTATCTCACTAATAAAGCTCACTTTTTAGATGGTGGGAACCACGCGCAGCTCTCCCAACCGTTTCAGAGCAAGTGGTAGCGGTGACTTACCACCACCCCCGCCCATGACGCCGTCGGAGGCCTTTATGGCCACCCAAACTGAAGTGCTGCGCCAGATCCTGCAGACGCAGCAGCAGATCGCCCAGCAGATGAACCGAGGGCCGCCACACGGGGCCAACCACGAGGGGCCTAACCAGGTCATTACGTATGCCCAGTTCATCGCTATGAAGTCGCCAACCTTCACTAAAGCAGAAGGCCCTCTGGAAGCTGAGGCTTGGGTCAAGGCCATAGAGGCGAAATTCTCTGCCTTTGTGTTGCCTTGCTCCGAGGAGAACAAAGCCAACTTCGCAGCGCTGCAACTGCGAGGAGAAGCTTTGATGTGGTGGGACCACTTCAAGTCAATGCAGCGAGGGCACGCTGTGACTTGGGATGAGTTCAAGCAGGCTTTCAAGAGCCACCACATTCCCAATGGACTGATGGATAGGAAGATGAGGGAGCTGTTGGCCCTCCGTCAATGATCCGACACAGTGTACCGCTATGCTCAGAAGTTTAAAAGCTTGTGCCAATATGGTGGGCATCACGTTGATACTGATGCAAAGAAGATGGAAAGGTTTCGTGACGGGCTTGACGGCAAGCTGTATGAGCAGCTAAACCTGCTCGAGCCCGCGAACTTCCATGAGCTAGTAAACAAGGCTATCTCGCAAGAAGACGCTATGAAGAAAGCCCACGGGGACAACAAGAGGATGTCTGGTTTCACCCCAGGCAGCGGAACGAGCAAAAAGTTTCGCTTTGTGAAGAAGGAAGCTCCAGGCCCATCTCAGCAATCTTCAACTGGACGCTGGACGATGAGGCCACCTCAAAGCAAACCCACAGGGAACTTCCAGTTCCGTAGTGCCCAGCAGCAGGCTCCAAAGCCTAATGCACCTCCTCGCAGTGTGGGAGATCGTCGTTGATACAACTGTGGCCAGCCAGGGCACTACATTAATGAGTGTCCCAAGCCCAGGCAGATCAAGCCCAACCCGCAGAATCAGGGTGCAGGAAGCAAGCCTACCACTCCGGCTAAGAAGCCTATGGTGCAAGTGGGCCAGGGCAAGTTGAACTTCACCGCAATGAGTGACATTCCATAAGGAGCTTCAGTACTAACGGGTACATTCTCTATCAACGACACTCCTGTTAAGGTTTTATTTGATTCGGGAGCTACCCATAGTTTCATCAGTGAGAGGCTAATAAACAAACTGGGTTTGAAGGGTTCCCATATCACTTCCACTTATAAGATAATTACTCCCGGAGGACAAATTACCTCCAATATCCTAATCCGAGGAGTATGTTTGGGTTTGGGTAGTAAAATTATTCCGACAAACCTTATCGTCATAAACTTGGTTGGAATGGATGTTATCTTGGGTATGGAATGGATGAATCAGCATAAGGTGATCCTAGATATATCAGATAGGGTCGTAGAGATCAATTCTCCTACGGTTGGGCACACTACCTTGTACCTACTGTTAACACCAAAATTTGGTAAGGAGTCTGACTTGTGGGTCCGGTTCGATAAAGAGTCCGTCTGGTGGAAGGAAGGGCTTTTTCAAAGATATTCAGCAAAGAGATCTGCGGTCGGCTATCTGCTCCGGTTCGGCAAAGGAACAGTAAAGCTGATTTTGCGGGATTGGACGGTGACGTGGCACAATCAGGGGAAACGAATGGATGGATAGGCGATCAAGCTTAGAGATAAGTTAGGCAACGAATCCATTCGAAGTTGTACTCAACAGGGTATAAATATGACCCCTGAATGTATGTAAACAAAGGGAATCATTCTTCAATACACACCGGCCTTACGCCAAACCCTAGAGTCCTTGTCGTGTCGTCGAGTTCTTCGAGAGGGCCAATCGATCCGTCGACCTCCGTGAGTACCAGCAACCTTGTATCATGTCTAGTATCATGCGGTGGATTTAGATCTGATGCAAGTAGTCTTGTTACCATGCTTCGTGTCATGCGGTAGATTCAAGCTTGGTTCAAGAGGGTTTCTTGTTAGATCATGAGTCATGCGGTAGGCTAAGATCTAGCTTGAAGCTAGTTATCGGCTCTGTTGGATTTTGGCAAGATCCAATAGATTCATTAAGTTACCCCGTGTTATCTTGAGTTTTACTTTATGTTTTAATTCATGTAACACACCTTTGCCCAATCTAGATGGGTTTGGATCGGCTTTATCTCTTTTATGATCCTTGTTCGAGTAAATTTAATGTTTTAACACGTGGATCTTATGCTTTCCGATAGCCGAAACCGAATCGATCTAGGTTGTTACGTGTTGCGGGTTCAAGCTTGCCAATGCTCGTATAAATCTTGAAAGAGCCGGGTATCATGCGGTAGATGCAGGTTTTTGGGTTGCTTTGGAGCTAATCATCCGGTGGATTAGATCCCCAAATCAATCTGATAGATTTGTTCGCTTGGTAATGTTTGTTCCTTCTTCATGGACCCCGAATCGGCTGTTCAGCCGTATTCGGTTATGTTTCTTCATGAGTAGAACACGTGCGTTATTCGTGCTTTGAATGATGTGTGCTTTTAGCTTTCTATATTTAGATCGTATCATGCGGTGGATAGATCTGTTTATGGGAAGTGGTACGGTTTTTCATGCAAGTTGTATCATGCGGTGGATAGATTTGCTTGACATCGTACTTGACGGGTTTTAAAGTAACTAGACATGCGGTAGACTAGTGCTTTGGATCTATGCATACTTGTTTAATACATAATCATGTTCGTGCTTTGCTTTATTTATTTATTTAATGCTAATTTTCACGAGGATCGGTCATGGCCTCGTGCGTACGTAATTCTTACAAAGACCGATCGCTGTCATACTCACGTCATCCATTCGGCAGTGTTGCTTTCCCCTTTGCGGTTTCCCTAATGGTTCTAGTTCGTTGGCGGATAGCTCCTTATAGCTATGTGTCATCTTGTTTGGCTTCCTAGGTAGAATATGGAACCGTCGGTACCACCCGACAAGTTCCAAGCTTTGGTATTTAACTGCTTTATCTTTTGTTAATTTTCAGGAAAAATTGACTGGCACGTCTTTTGCTCTCTGCGCGTGTGAAGCCAGCTTTGTTCGGCTTGCTGTGTGTTTGGCGTTGAGTGCACTTTTTGCGTCAACACACTTTTTGGCACGCCCAGTGGGACACAGCCGAATAGATTCAAGATGCCTGAAATCGCAGATCTCATGGATGTTGACCTAGAAGATCTTTCTCCAGAGCAGCGGCAGCAACTTCAAGACGTCGTGGACCAGTTTCAGCAGAAGTGTCTGCTGTCGTTCAAAAAGAATAGAAGCGGCGTCCCGTACTTAAAGAACGAGATGCCCAGAGTACTGCTGCCAGGGGAAAGTGATACCACATCCCAGCAAGAAAGGGAGGAGTGCATGCGGGTGTTCCAGGAATCCGCAGATTACATGCTTAGCAAGCACAACAAGGCTTTCCTCGGCGCGCTCCAGCAGATGATGGTGGCTGTCTTCGGCCCTGGCATGGAGCAAGCGTTCAGCAAAGCGCCCGTCCAGGGGGGCACTGTGGAACTGGGCGAATCAAGCTCTCAGCCGCCACTTCGGAGCCCGCCAGTGCAGCCTCCTCCCCAAAGCGCTGGAAGTCAAGCCTTCCAGCCTCCGCCACAGGCCGCTGGGAAACAGCCAGTGCAACCCCCACTGCAGGCCTCAGGACAACCGATCCAGCCACCACCGCAGGGCAGCACAGGTCAACCTGTGCAACAGCCGAATCCGTACCAACCCTTCGCTCACTTCCGGCCAGAGGATTGCTCCGGCGACCAACTGGCTGCAGAGAAACTTGTACGGCGGTGGCTATCATGAAGTGGGGAACTACGGGGCGTTTGATGCTTTCCCACATCCAGGATACGCGCCAGCTGCAGGCGCGCAGGAGGATGACGCCCTAGCACGGAGAATGGCCGAATTGATGCAAAATCAGTTCGGCCTCAAGCCAAAGATGCAAGGACCCGCCTACAAGCCGCCATTCCCGGAATGGTACTACAATGTGCTCTTGCTGCCCAGGGTGAAGCCGCCAACGGAGTTCACAAAATTTTCGGGGCAAGACGACACGAGCACGGTCGAGCACATTGCTCGTTACCTCATGCAGCTCGGGGAGTGCTCGGCTGAGGAGACTTTCAGGGTCCGCTACTTCGCTGCATCGCTGACAGGTCCAGCGTTTCAGTGGTTCACGTCCCTGCCCCCTGAATCAGTTTCCAGATGGAAGGATTTGGAGCGGAAGTTCCACGCTCATTACTTCAGCGGCAGTTCGGAGAAGAAGCTCATTGACCTCGCGACCATGAAGCAGAGGCATAGCGAGACGCCGCTGGAGTTTCTCCGGAGGTTCAGGGAGGTCAAGGGCATGTGCTTCTCGCTCAACTTGCCAGATGACCAGCTGGCTGACATGGCTGTCGCCGGGATGCTACCGGCCGTACGCGAAAAGTTGTTCGGAATGGAGTTCGAGAATCTGGGACAGCTATCACAGAAGCTGTCATTGATGAGCAACCAGGCATATGGCTTTAAGAAAGACGCCAAATTTGGCAAGCAGCACGACGTCGCTGGCGTCTACAACCAGTTCTTGGACAAGGCTGATATGTTCGAAGAATCTGATGATGAACTGGATGTAGCCGCAGCAGAAATCATGTGGGGCAAAGAGTCGTTGACAATGAATCAGCGCTGGGTCAAGCAGACCAAGGGAACTTATGATTTTGACAACACGAAGGCTGATAAATTGTTCGAGCTCTTAGTGAAAGAAGGCCGGATCAAGCTGCCCGAGGGGCATTCCATGCTTCGGCCTGATGGAGTTAAAGCAAAACGTTACTGTGGTTTCCATGACAGGGACTCACACTCCATCAATGATTGCAGGGTCTTCAGGATGAGGATCCAAAAGGCTATCCAGGAGGGCCACCTCAAGTTCGACAATAAAATGAAGCTGGATGGCCACCCTTTTCCTCAGGGCATGGTGGGTTTTTCTGTCAATGTGATAACTGCCGAGGAAAAGGGAAAAGTCAAGGTCTTGACCTCAGCCAGGTCTAGACAAGGTGGAGCGGTGGACCCAGAGCGCCAGGTGACTCTGGAACAGATGCAAGGTGACGCCCCCCGTATTCTTAAAAGCCACATTGAAATTGGGGAGTCATCCAGAGCCAAGCCCAGGGTGACATCGCGCATCCTCCTCAACAAGTGGCAGCGCCAGATTGAGAAAGAGCGTTATCAGAAGAGGCGCTATGAGGAGGAGCAACGCAGAGCCGAAGAAGAGGCGCACAGGAGGGACCAGGAGCAGTACACGCGCGAGCAAGAGCGCGCGCACTGGGGATGCGCCTTCTTCAGGCATTGCTGGAATGAGGGGTTGAAGCTACCCACGCTAAAGAACTGTCCGGAATGCAGCGACAGGTATGTTGAGTACAGGCAGGAAACTGCCAATCGCCGATCCGTCCACGAAAGAATTGGAAGGATTCACCCTAATGGGGATCGGCGCCAAAAAATTGAAGTCATCGATCATCCCAGGAAACGCCAAGCTGATCTCAAATGGGATGATCAAGAGGAGGATGAAGATGACCACGTCTGGCAGAAAGGGCAATGGTGCCCACCCGGCCTGAGGAGGAGCCAGAAGAGACGGGTCCAGCGCTTGAGGAACCGCGAGTTGAGGCAGGCCGGGATCCAGACAAGACAGGTGTGGCGCCCCAAGGATCAACCGGAGGGATCGAAGCGTTCGGCTCCTACATGCATGGTATACTTTCTGCCGAACGAGTTCATGGCTCCCGCTAACCAGGTTATGCAGGAGGAAGCTTCCTTCGATGATGAGCAGCCCGAGGGGATGATGGCACAACTAGTGCTGGCCAAGCAGGCCATTTTCGACAAGCCGGCCAAGAACCGTCATATGAGGCCGCTGTACTTGAGGGGGTACGTCAATGGCAAGCCATTGACCAAAATGTTCGTCGACGGTGGAGCGGCAGTCAACGTAATGCCGTACACCACCTTCAGGAAGCTTGGCATGGGCCCGAGCGATTTGACGCCTACAAGCATCATCTTGAACGATTTCGCCGGAACCCCTCGGACACCAAGGGATGCGCTCACGTGGACTTGATGATCGGGTCCAAGACGCCGCTCACCACCTTCTTTGTCATCGAAGGCAAAGGAGCCTACGGCCCGTCGCTTGGGAGGGACCGGATTCATGCTAATCGCTGCGTCCCATCCACCATGCATCAACGGCTTATCCGGTGGGTGGATGATGAGATCGAGGTCGTCCGGAGCGGATGACTGCGTGAGCGTGGCCAACATGGAACCAGCCTTCGGGAGTACCAAGGCATCGATTGCTTCTCGGGGAAGGATCGGGGGAGAAGGTCTGTTGAACTCGTCGGCGGTGACCAACGGCCCGATTCAAGCAGTCGGCTCTTATAGCAATTTTTAATGGAGAACCCCGTGGATGGCACTGATGGCAAATTAGGGCGAGGATTCATGTCGCCTGATAAGCTGGAAGAAGTTGACATTGGAAGCGGTGATAAGCCAAGGCCGACGTTCATCAGTGCAAATTTGCAACCAGACTTCAGGGGGAATTTAATTGAGCTCCTCAAAGAATACAAGGATTGCTTCGCTTGGGATTATTCGGAGATGCCTGGATTGGATCGTTCCATCGTCGAGCATCGGTTGCCAATCAAACTTGGTTTCAAACCATATAAGCAACCACCCCGGAAAATCTACAAGGATGAGGTATTGGCCGATGTGAAGAAGGAAGTCGAAAGATTACTTGATGCAAACTTCGTTCGGCCATGCAGATATGCGGAGTGGATATCTAACATCGTCCCTGTGTACAAGAAGAATGGAAAAATGAGGGTTTGCATAGATTTCAGGGACCTGAACAGAGCTACTCCGATGGACGGATACCCGATGCCTATTGCCGATTTGTTGATTGACGCCGCCACTGGACACAAGGTGATCAGCTTCATGGATGGCAATGCGGGATACAATCAGATCTTCATGGCAATAGAAGATATCTCAAAGACGGCCTTTAGATGCCCTGGTCATATAGGCCTAATCGAGTGGATCGTCATGACATTTGGGTTGAAGAATGCCGGTGCAACCTACCAACGAGCCATGAATTACATTTTTCATGAGTTGATCGGCAAGATTGTGGAGATCTACATTAATGATGTGGTAATCAAGTCCCTAAGTCATGACACCCATTTGGAAGATGTGAAAAGGACCTTGGAGTGCACCCGGAAACATTGCTTGAAGATGAATCCAAACAAGTGCGATTTTGGGGTTTCAGCTGGAGAATTCTTGGGGTTTTTGGTCCACGAAGGAGGAATTGAAGTTGGCAAAAAGAGCATGAAGGCCATTGATGAAGTCGTTCCTCCAACTAACCTCAAGGAGCTGCAGTCGCTGCTCGGCAAGATCAATTTTGTAAGAAGATTCATATCAAATTTGTCACAGAAGGTCTTGCCGTTTTCTCCGTGTTGAAGTTAAAGAAAGATCAGAAGTTTATTTGGGGCGACGAATAACAAAAGGCTTTCGATGAAATCAAGCAGTACATGAAGGAGCCACCGGTGCTGGTTTCTCCCCAGCTGGATAAGCCTTTTAAGTTGTACGTGGCGGCCGATACCCAAACCATTGGATCGGCCCTTATTCAAGAATTTGAAGGGAAGGAGCGGGTAGTAGCTTATCTTAGCCGAAAACTACTTGATCCTGAAACCAGGTATTCGGCTGTAGAGAAACTGTGCCTTTGCGTGTACTACTCGTGTACAAAGTTTCGGCACTACCTGTTGAATGCCGAATGCACTGTATATTCCAAGTTTGATGTGATAAAACATATGTTATCTATGCCAATTTTGAACGGTAGGATTGGCAAGTGGATTTTAGGTTTATCGGAGTTTGAGTTGAAGTTCGAATCGGCAAAAGCCATCAAAGGTCAGATTATTGCCGATTTCATAACTGAACATCGCGATCCGTCAATTGATTTGCTTGAGATTACCCCTTGGGCTTTGTTTTTTGATGGATCATCATGTGGCAAAGGTGGGGGAGTAGGGATCCTGCTGATTTCGCCTAGAGGTGAGATGTTCGAATTCGCCATCCCTATACGTACCTTGTCACAAATAATCAAGCGAATATGAGGCACGCTTCGAGGGCTTCGGTACTTGAGAGAAGCGAGGCCGTTTCGAGTTGAAGTTTATGGGGATTCGGAGCTGGTAATTAAGCAATTGAACGGCCAATATGAATGCAAAAGTGAAGCGCGAGGAGTTACTACGAGGAGTGCGGGAAATCTTGAAAAGCTTCCCATTGGTAACCCTACGACACATTCCTAGAGAGCATAACGAAGAAGCAAACGGGTTAGCTCGAGTGCTTCTGGTTACAAGGAGAGCCAAGAAGCGTTTGCTGCGGAAGTGTGTGCACTAGGAGCGGATCTTGCAGGAGATGATTGGAGGAAAGAGATCGTTGATTACTTGAAGGATCCTTCCCGTAAAGTCTCTAGGAAGCTCAGGTACAAGGCCATAAAGTTCATTCTTCTGGATGATAATTTATTCTATAAATCGTTGGATGGGGTATTACTATGATGCCTGGGTCCAGAAGAAGCAAAGAACATGATGAGCGAAGTGCATGATGGGATATGTGGAGCGCACCAATCGGCCCACCGCATGAAGTGGGTTATTAGACAAGCTGGATGCTTTTGGCCGACGATATTAGAGGACTTCTTTGAGTATTACAAGGGATGTCAGGATTGCCAAAGGTTCGGGAATATTCAAATGGTCCCTGCATCAGCATTGAATCCCATCATCAAACCATGGCCATTCAGGGGTTGGGGCATCGACTTGATTGGCCAAATTAACCCACCATCTAGCAAGGGGCATAAGTTCGTGCTTTTGGCTACAGATTATTTCACTAAATGGGTCGAGGCGATTCCACTGAAGAAGGTGACGTCAGAAAACATGGTTGAATTCGTCAAGGAACACATCATCTACCGATTTGGAATCCCTCAGACGGTTACCACTGATCAAGGGGGCACAATTTGTGTCACTGGAGTTCAGAGAATTTGCCGAAAGCATGGGGATCAAATTGTTTAACTCCTCTCCCTATTATGCCCAAGCTAATGGTCAAGCAGAGGCTTCCAATAAGATCATGATCAAGTTGATACAAAAGAAGATCGATCAGAAGCCGAGAAGGTGGCATTCGGTTCTCAGCGAAGCATTGTGGGCTTACCGAATGGCCCCCCATGGAGCCACAAAGACTTCTCCTTACGAGTTGGTTTACGGGCATCACGCAATTCTGCCTTGGGAGATGCAATCAGATTCAAGGAGAGTGGTGCTGCAGAAGGATTTAAGCTCCAAAGATTACAGTGGCCTAATGATGGACGAGCTGGAAGATCTACATATGATCCGTCTTAGAGCCCTGGAAAACATTGAGAAAAACAAACTGCGGGTTGCCAAGTACTACAATAAGAAGGTAAAAGTAAGGCAATTTGCAGAAGGCGATCTGGTGTGTGGAAAGCATTATTGCCGATTGGAACTAAATACAGCGATTTCGGCAAATGGTCCCCTAACTGGGAAGGACCTTTTCGTGTGGTCAGATGCGTCCCTGGTAATGCATATATATTGAAAACTTTGCTAGGAGAAGAATTTTCCGCTGCAATAAATGGAAGATATCTGAAGAAATATTATCCTAGCATTGAGATCGACCGGTGATTGCACACATCTGGCACAGAGATAGCCGGCACTCAAGAATGAGGCCGCCTTCAGAACAAAAATCCATGAACAGGAGAAATGGCCAATGTTTAGATGCATTGCCCTTAGCACAAAAACTACAATTACAACGGCTTCTTGCAGGTTTACATCTAACAACCCTGATGGTCAGGTCCCCAAGGAGGTGGGAAGCAGAAGGTGTCGGGGACCGCCCTAGGGGTCCCCTCAAACAATGGGGGAACCCTTACTTAAATTCCTGCATCAAAATAAGCTAAGCCTAACCATGCAGGAGACTAACCATGCAGGACATGGCCCATGCAGCAGGACTTCGGAGGCCCACCAAGACGGCTCGTCTGTAAGACCCCTCGAGCAGGCTCCGCCTCGCCCGAGGGTACGCTCCTCCTCGGACGGGCTCCGCCCCGTTCGAGGGGCAACCCCCTCCTCGAACGGACTCCGCCCCCGTTCGAGGGGCGACCCCTTCCCTCGAGCGGTCCCGCCCCCGCTCGAGGGCTCGATCCCCCCTCGAGCGGGCCTCGCCTCGCTCGAGGGTCCGCTCCACCCTCGGGCCGGGGCCCGCCACGCTCACGGGCGCCCGCGCGCGTGCGCCGCCCCGTACTTGGGCATTTAACGCCCCGACGCCGCAAGACGGCGTCATCATGCGCCGGGGCTCACGCCCCGGGTGCCGCCGCACCAACTCCCCGGGGAGGAGCCCATCCCCGCTACCGTGGGATGGACCGTGCGGTACGGCCGGTGTCGGTCCCGTGACACCGTGCGCCCGCTACCTTGTACGGCTAACGCGCCCGACCCTCGAAAGGGGGCCGGGGCGCACCCTCGACTCCACTTTCCCGTGACCTCGCGAGGTTGGGTGAGGGGCGCTAGGCGGTGGGCGGCCATCCCGCCACCGTAACGGCGCGGCCGCCGTGCCCACGCGTGCGGGCGCACGCCCGACTCCGCGAGGCGCACGCCCGAGCACCGCAAAGCAACCACTCCACCACCGCGAGCTCATTGGGAAGGAACGCCGTTCCGCCCGCTCCCCCGTACTCCGTACCGGCCATCATCGGCACCTCCCCTCGAAGCCTATCGGGGGGCGCCATCGCCATCTGCCGCCTCCCTACCCTCGAACCGCCCCCGTTCGGGTACGAGGTAGGCCATCATGGCCGGATCGCGGCGAAGATCGTCCGGACGGCCGCCCACTCTACGCCGTAGCACGACGTGCTTCCACACGTAGCTAGGTAGCGCGGCGTGCATGTAACTCGCCGCCCCCTTGGCCTATAAAAGGGGGAGGCGAGCCCCCGGCGCGGGGGGGGGGGGACGAGGGGCGTCGAGAGGGATACGGCGCACCGGTGCACTCACTCTCTTATTCTCCCACGACATCTCCAGCCACTCACCCAGGGACTTGGAAGCCACGCTTCCTCTCCCGCCTTGCTTGTACTTGCCCCACTACAAGCACCCCCGGTGCTGAGCAATATAGTGCCACGAGCACGCCCCTGCTGGACGTACGGCCCCCTCGGCCGAAACCAGGATAAAACCTTGTGTCATTTGTTGCTTAGCATCGACCATCGAGGGATAGACCTAGGCGTTATCTACTGGTTAGTGTCGGGACCATATTCCGCACCGACAGTTGGCGCCCACCGTGGGGCGAACGAGCGCCTAAGGTCATTTCGCTAACTCCCTCCATGGTGATTCGCACTGAGTACCGTAGCACCCGCTACAACATGGGTAGCTCGGACCCTCTTCCCGGCCGGGTTCGAGATCCGCCGGGGACTTGAACTTCCGGGCCACGGGGAACGGCTATCTCATGCGCCTCACCAACCGTGAGGAGCTCGCGCGCGCGGCGAGGCCGGGGTCCGCTCTCCGGTCTCCGCCGCACGCACGACACGGCGCGAGGCACCCGCGGGCACGGATGCCGCGGGCCGTCGACGCCGCGACGCCGTCGTCGCTCCAGGCTACGCTCGCGTCGGGGCGCGGTCCGAGCGGCGGCAGCCGAGCGCGCGCGCCGCTCGGCGCGGTGCACCCACCGTCACGACGGCCGCCACCGCCCCGGCGGACCGCGTGCGGTCTCCGGGACCACGCATCCCCATCGGGCCGCGTGGCGCCACTACGGCCTACAACGCCAACGCCAACACGACAATGCGCGGGGTTCCGCCCGGTCGGCACGTCTTCGTCGCCGGGGATCCCGGCACTTCGGCCAGCGGACGAGTCGTCCCCGGGCTCCGTCGACACGATGCCACCCGCCAACCGACACGGGTACGCGGAGTGGGGACTTCTCCGGCGTGCCGGACCCGGGGTCGCGTTCGGGCGCTTCCTCGACGCCGCGGACTCACCGGTTTGGCTGCTCCGACGACTCCCCGGCGCACGGGAGCTACGACCCCACGCGGGAGTGTTGCGCCGGGTCATCACCAACGACCGGCAAACGCTCGCCGTGCGGCGGGGTGCCGGAGACGGGGAAGTCACGCTGCCCCGGGGATCGCCGCGCGCCCGGCCGCGGGCCGAGCCCGCTCATGCGTCGGGGCCGACGTCGACGCACGGGCGGCCCAAGCCCGCGAGCTCGAGGCCAGGCGGCGGAGGAGTACGGACGGTGCGGGCGCTCCGCGCCTCGATGGCGGGGGAAGCCTCCACGCGCGGCGAACGCGCGCGGAGCCGGGGCCGACGGTCCGTGACCGCCTCAACCCCGTCCCCAACGTCGACAACGCGGATACACCACCACGGGCGAGCCAAAAGCTCATCACCGCCGCGACGTTGCTACGCGCCATGCCGGCACCATCAACCCCCGAGGCTCGAGACATGCACCGCGAGGTGCAGACTCTCCTTGAGCAAGCGGCCGTCCAGCAGGCCAAGAGCTCAGCCTCACGCATCCGCCAACAGGGGGACGCACGAGGCGATGATCCTGCACCGGGAGGCGAACCCTTGGTGCACGTAGGTCAACCTGCCGACCAGGGACGCACGCCGGCCAGGGAACGGCTCCTCGACACGCGCAGGGCGCTGGATGGCGATGCCCGCAACGTCATCAACGCCAGGCGCACCAGCAAGGCAGACGCGCGAGCAGCTAGGGGCTACCACCCTCGAAGGGGTGGACGCTACGACAGCGGTGAGGATCGCTCCCCGACACCGAGCCCCCGGGCACCCGTGTGTTCGGCCGGGAGATCCGCACGGCGGCGTTCCCCCGCCGCTTCCGTCGGCCCTCGACGATCGTCAAATACAACGGGGAGACGGACCCTCGTGTCCGGCTCAACGATTACCGCCCGGCTTTGTCGGTGGGCGGGGCCACCAACGACGAAGTAATCATCCGCAACTTGCCCCCTGCATCCGGGCGACGCGGCCGGACATGGCTCGAGCACTTGCCCGCCGGCCCGGATCCATAGCTGGGACGATCTAGTCCACACCTTCGTGGGCAACTTCTAGGGCACGTACGTGCGCCCCGGGAACTCCTGGGATCTGCGCTCCTGCACGCAGAAGCCGGGCGAGTCGCTACGGGACTTCATACGGCGATCCTCCAAGCGCTGCACAGAGCTCCCCAGCGTGGCACAATCCGAGATCGTGCACGCGTTCCTCGAGGGCACCTCGTGCCGGGACCTTGTGCGCGGCCGGGACGCGGCCCGCCCACGGACTCGAACGAGCCGTTCGACATTGCCACCGGCTTCGCCTCCGGAGAGGAGGCCGTGGGGGCAATCTTCGACGGCAAGAAGGGCAAGCGCTCCGAGGACACGCCGCGGAGGGCGGCGGGTCCAAGGAGCCGCGCCGCAACGACAAGCGGGGCAAGAAGGGGAAGAAGCCGCGCCGCGGGCGCGCGAGCGAGGGGCGCAACGGCGGCAACGCCGAGGCCCTCGCCTTGTTGACCCGGCCCGACGGGGCCCTCGACCGGCTCCTCGAGGCCCGGGGTGTTCGACGACATGATGAAGAAGCCATGCCCCTACCACAAGACCCCCGTAAACCACACTCTTGAGCGAGTGCGACATGCTCAAGAAGTTCTATGGCCGTGCCGCCGCGAAGGAGGCGAGAGGCCAAGAAGGATGGGGGAGACGGCGACGCGGGTGGTTTCCCCCGCCGTCGAAAATGTGTTCCTCATCTTTGGGGGACCTACTCTGTCGACATGTCGACCCGGCGGCGCAAGAAGGAGCGGCACGAAGTCCTCGCCGCGAGAGAGGGCACCTCCGGCCTTTCTCAATCGGTCGAAGGATGCCATCACCTTTAGCCGGGATGATCACCCAAATCGCATCCCGAACCGGGCCGGTATCCAACGGTGGTCGATCCCATCATCGGGAACGCCGGTTTCGAAGGTCCTTATGGACGGAGGCGGTAGCCTCAATATCCTCTTCGCGCATACATTGCGCCCGATGGGGATTGGGGTGGACAGCTGCGGCCCGAAGACGAAGCCGTTTCACGCGCATCGCGCCGGCAAGCGGGTTCAACCCCTCGGGCGGTCGGGACCGCCCGTCCGGTTCGGGACCCCCAAGAACTTCCGCAAGGAAACCCTCACCTTCGAGGTGGTGGGATTCAAGGGGCCTACCATGCCATCCTTGGGCGACCATGCTATGCCAAGTTCATGGCGGTCCCCAACTACACGTACCCGAAGATGAAGATGCCGAGTCCAAACGGCGTCATCACCAGTCGGGTCATCGATCGAGCATGCATTCGGCTGCGATGTCGAGTGCGTGGAACATGCGAGAGGCACTAGCGCCGGGATGAAGCGGTGAACACACCGGAGAAGATGGTCAACGACGACCTCGGCTCCGCCGCCAAACACATCGGTACCTTCGAGGCCGCCGAGCAAACCAAGGGGTCCCCCTCGACCGACGGCCCCCGAGGAGCAAGGTGTTGAGGGTCGGCTCGACCCTCGATCCTAAATAGGAAGCAAGTGCTCGTCGACTTCCTCCGCGCCAACGCCGACGTCTTCGCGTGGAGCCCCTCGGACATGCCGGGCATCCCGAGGGAGGTCGCCGGCACTCCCTTGATATCTCGCCTAACGCTCGCGGCGCCTTCGGCGGCCGGCCGCGCCGCCCCGACGAGGAGCGGCGACGGGCGATCGGGCGGAGGCGCGGAAGCTCCTCGAGGGCGGATTCATCAAAGAAGTGTTCCACCCTACGTGGCTAGCTAATCTGTGCTTGTAAAAAAGAAAAATGGGAAGTGGAGGATGTGTATTGACTACACCAGTCTCAATAAAGCATGTCCAAAGGTTCCTTTTCCTTTGCCACGCATAGATCAGATCGTTGATTCCACTGCCGGGTGTGAACTACTCTTGTTTCCTTGATGCCTACTCGGGATATCACCAAATAAAAATGAAGGAGTCCGACCAGCTCGCGACTTCGTTCATCACACCGTTCGGGACGTTACGGTACGTCACGATGCCTTTTGGCCTCGAAACGCGGGCGCAACATATCAGCGCTGCATGCAGCACGTTTTTGGGGACCATATCGGGCGAACGGTCGAGGCTTACGTGGACGACATCGTCGTCAAGACCCCGAGAAGGCGGACGACCTGGTTAGCGATCTTGGCATCGCGTTCAGCTGCCTGCGGGCCAACGGGGTCAAGCTCAACCCCGAAAAATGTGTCTTCGGAGTGCCGCGGGGCATGCTCCTAGGGTACATCGTCTCCCAGTGGGGAATCGAGGCCAACCCTGAAAAGGTCGCGGCCCTCGAGCGAATGGGTCCAATTCGGGACCTCAAAGGGGTGCAGAAGGTGTTGGGGTGCCTTGCCGCCTTGAGCCGCTTCGTCTCGAGGGCTCGGTGAGAAGGGTCCGCCCCTCTCTCGCCGCTCAAGAAGCACGAACGCTTCTCTTGGACCGCCGAGGCCCGGGGAAGCGCTCGACAAGCCGAAGGCGTCTCGACACACGCCCCAATCCTTACGCCGCCGCGAGACGGCGAACCCCTCCAACTCTACGTGGCCGCAACCACCCGGGTGGTCGGCCGCCGTGATCGTTGTGGAGCGCACGGAGGAAGGGCATGCCTTACCCGTGCGAGAGGCCGGTCTACTACATCGGCGAAGTCTGTCGGACACGAAGACGCGCTACCCCCGTGTCCGGAAGGCTGTTGTATGCGGTAGTCCTCGCGCGGCGCAAGCTCCGCCACTACTTCGAGGCCCACCCGGTTCACGGTGGTCTCTTCCTTCCCGTTAGGAGAGATCATTCGCAACCCCCGACGCGGCGGCGGGATTGCCAAGTGGTCCGTGGAGTTGATGGGCGAGACGCTCGCCTACGCTCCGCGCAAGGCCATCAAATCGCAAATCCTAGCCGATTTCGTCGGCCGAGTGGACGGACACGCGTGCCGCCCCCTCGGATTCAGCGAGTGCCGGACTCTCGTTCTTCGACGGCTCGGTGATGAAGACGGGGAGCGGGCGCGGGCACGCTCTTCGTGTCACCCCTCGGGGAGCACATGCGCTATGCGGTGCGTCTCCACTTCCCCGCGTCCAACAATATGGCGGAATACGAGGCCCTTCTCTCGCGGCCTCAAAATCGCCATTGAGTTGGGCATCAAGCGCCTCGACGTGCGAGGGGATTCGCGGCCTCGTGATCGACCAAGTCATGAAGAACGCGAGCCGCCACGATGACAAGATGGAGGCCTACCGTAAAGCCGTCCGGCCCTCGAGGACAAATTCTATGGCATCGAGCTTAATCACGTACCCCGCGGATACAACGAGGAAGCGGATGAACTTGCCAAGATCGCGTCGGGCGGATCACCGTTCCCCCCGAACGTTTTCGCGCGTGACATCGCGCGGCCCTCGGTCACCTTCGAGCCTTACCCCTCGAGCGACGGCGGACCCTCGGGGGGCTCCCTTGAACCCATCGGGTGCGGAACCCATGGAAGAGGACCCCTCGAACGAGGCGTACGTGCTCTCCCTTCTTGAGGGGTACGGCTCCCCACGAGGCCGTCGCGATGGACATCGAGCCGGCTCCCGGTCCGAGGCGGACCGGCGGGAGAAGTACATTGCACGGATTGCTCGAGGGGAACTCCCCGCGGACCGGCCACGGCCGGGCGCATCGCCGGATGGCCAAGTCATTCACCCTCGTCGACGGCGAGCCGTACAAGCGCGCCGCGTCGGGCATCCTCCGGCGGTGTATACCCATTCCCGAGGGGCGCGAGCTCCTACGGGACATCCACGCGGGGATCCGTGGCCACCACGCCGCGCCACGCACCCCTCGTTGGCAACGCGTTCCGCCAAGGCTTCTATTGGCCTACCGCGGTCGCGGATGCCGCGAAATAGTGCGCACCGCGAAGGGTGCCGGTTCTACGCCCGCAAGACCAATTTGCCCGCTCACGCCCGCAAACGATCCCCGTGACATGGCCGTTCGCCGTGTGGGGGTTGGATATCGTCGAAAATGTGTTCCTCATCTTTGGGGGACCTACGTCGACATGTCGACCCGGCGGCGCAAGAAGGAGCGGCACGAAGTCCTCGCCGCGAGAGGGCACCTCCGGCCTTTCTCAACCGGTCGAAGGATGCCATCACCTTTAGCCGGGATGATCACCCAAATCGCATCCCGAACCCGGGCCGCACTCCACCGGTGGTCGATCCCATCATCGGGAACGCCGGTTTTCGAAGGTCCTTATGGACGGAGGCGATAGCCTCAATATCCTCTTCGCGCATACATTGCGCCCCGATGGGGATTGGGTCGGGACCAGGCCGCGGCCCGAAGACGAAGCCGTTTCACGGCATCGCGCCCGGCAAGCAGGTTCAACCCCTCGGGCAGATCGATCTGCCCGTCTGGTTCGGGACCCCCAAGAACTTCCGCAAGGAAACCCTCACCTTCGAGGTGGTGGGATTCAAAGGGGCCTACCATGCCATCCTTGGGCGACCATGCTATGCCAAGTTCATGGCGGTCCCCAACTACACGTACCTGAAGATGAAGATGCCGAGTCCAAACGGCGTCATCACCGTCGGGTCATCGATCGAGCATGCATTCGACCGCGATGTCGAGTGCGTGGAACATGCAGAGGCACTAGCGCTGGATGAAGCGCTGGTGAACACACTGGAGAAGATGGTCAACGACGACCTCGGCCTCCGCCGCCAAACACATCGGTACCTTCGAGGCCGCCGAGCAAACCAAAGGGGTCCCCCTCGACCCGACACCCCCCGAGGGCAAGGTGTTGAGGGTCGGCCTCGACCCTCGATCCTAAATAGGAAGCGAGTGCTCGTCGACTTCCTCCGCGCCAACGCCGACGTCTTCGCGTGGAGCCCCTCGGACATGCCGTGCATCCCGAGGGAGGTCGCCGAGCACTCCCTTGATATCTCGCCTAACGCTCGCGGCTGCTCGGCGGCGGGCCGCGCCGCTTCGACGAGGAGCGGCGACGGGCGATCGGGGCGGAGCTGCGGAAGCTCCTCGAGGCCGGATTCATCAAAGAAGTGTTCCACCCTACGTGGCTAGCTAATCCTGTGCTTGTAAAAAAGAAAAATGGGAAGTGGAGGATGTGTATTGACTACACCAGTCTCAATAAAGCATGTCCAAAGGTTCCTTTTCCTTTGCCACGCATAGATCGATCGTTGATTCCACCGCCGGGTGTGAACTACTCGTTTCCTTGATGCCTACTCGGGATATCACCAAATAAAAATGAAGGAGTCCGACCAGCTCGCGACTTCGTTCATCACACCGTTCGGACGTTCCGTTACGTCACGATGCCTTTTGGCCTCGAAACGCGGGCGCAACATATCGGCGCCGCATGCGGCACGTTTTTGGGGACCATATCGGGCGAACGGTCGAGGCTTACGTGGACGACATCGTCGTCAAGACCCGTGAAGGCGGACGACCCGGTTAGCGATCTTGGCATCGCGTTCGACCGCTCGCGGGCCAACGGGGTCAAGCTCAACCCCGAAAAATGTGTCTTCGGAGTGCCGCGGGGCATGCTCCTAGGGTACATCGTCTCCCGCTGGGGAATCGAGGCCAACCCCCGAAAAGGTCGCGGCCCTCGAGCGAATGGGTCCACTTCGGGACCTCAAAGGGGTGCGAAGGTGTTGGGGTGCCTTGCCGCCTTGAGCCGCTTCGTCTCGAGGCTCGGTGAGAAGGGTCTCCGCCCCTCTCTACCGCCGCTCAAGAAGCACGAACGCTTCTCTTGGACCGCCGAGGCCCGAGAAGCGCTCGACAAGCCGAAGGCGTCTCGACACACGCCCCAATCCTTACGCCGCCGCGAGACGGCGAACCCCTCCAACTCTACGTGGCCGCAACCACCCGGGTGGTCGGCGCCGTGATCGTTATGGAGCGCACGGAGGAAGGGCATGCCTTACCCGTGCGAGAGGCCGGTCTACTACATCGAGCGAAGTCTCGTCGGACACGAAGACGCGCTACCCCCCGGAGTCCGAGAGCCGTTGTATGCGGTAGTCCTCGCGCGGCGCAAGCTCCGCCACTACTTCGAGGCCCACCCGAGTTACGGTGGTCTCTTCCTTCCCGTTAGGAGAGATCATTCGCAACCCCGACGCGGCGAGCGGAATTGCCAAGTGGTCCGTGGAGTTGATGGGCGAGACGCTCGCCTACGCTCCGCGCAAGGCCATCAAATCGCAAATCCTAGCCGATTTCGTCGGCCGAGTGGACGGACACGCGACCGCCGCCCCTCGGATTCAGCGAGTGCCGGACTGCGTTCTTCGACGGCTCGGTGATGAAGACGGGGAGCGGGCGCGGGCCTGCTCTTCGTGTCACCCCTCGGGGAGCACATGCGCTACGCGATGCGTCTCCACTTCCCCGCGTCCAACAATATGGCGGAATACGAGGCCCTTCTCTCGCGGCCTCAAAATCGCCATTGAGTTGGGCATCAAGCGCCTCGACGTGCGAGGGGATTCGCAGCTCGTGATCGACCAAGTCATGAAGAACGCGAGCCGCCACGATGACAAGATGGAGGCCTACCGTAAAGCCGTCCGGGCCCTCGAGGACAAATTCTATGGCATCGAGCTTAATCACGTACCCCCGCGATACAACGAGGAAGCGGATGAACTTGCCAAGATCGCGTCCGGCGGATCACCGTTCCCCCGAACGTTTTCGCGCGTGACATCGCGCAGCCCTCGGTCACCTTCGAGCCTTACCCCTCGAGCGACGGCGGACCCTCGGGGGCTCCCTTGAACCCATCGGGTGCGGAACCCATGGAAGAGGACCCCTCGAACGAGGCGTACGTGCTCTCCCTTCTTGAGGGGTACGGCTCCCACGAGGCCGTCGCGATGGACATCGAGCCGGCTCCCGTCCAGGCGGACTGGCGGGAGAAGTACATTGCCTGGATTGCTCGAGGGGAACTCCCCGCAGACCGGGCCACGCCCGGCGCATCGCCGGAATGGCCAAGTTATTCACCCTCGTCGACGGCGAGCCGTACAAGCGCGCCGCGTCGGGGCATCCTCCAGCGGTGTATACCCATTCCCGAGGGGCGCGAGCTCCTACGGGACATCCACGCGGGGATCTGTGGCCACCACGCCGCGCCACGCACCCTCGTTGGCAACGCGTTCCGCCAAGGCTTCTATTGGCCTACCGCGGTCGCGGATGCCAGCGAAATAGTGCGCACCTGCGAAGGGTGCCAGTTCTACGCCCGCAAGACCAATTTGCCCGCTCACGCCCTGCAAACGATCCCCGTGACATGGCCGTTCGCCGTGTGGGGGTTGGATATCGTCGGGCCCCTCGCGGAAGGCGCCGGGGGCTTCACCCACCTGCTTGTCGCGATTGACAAATTCTCCAAGTGGGTGGAGGTGCGCCCCATCACGAATTTGAAGGCTGAGCGGGCGGTCACGTTCTTCACCGACATCGTCTACCGCTTTGGAGTGCCAAACTCCATCATCACGGACAACGGGTCCCGGTTCACGGCCGGAAGTTCTTGGAGTTCTCGCGACAAGTTCCACATCCGCGTGGATTGGGCAGTCCGTGGCACACCCACAAACCAACGGCCAAGTGGAGCGCGCCAACGGCATGATTCTACGGGGCCTCAAGCCCCGAATTTTGACCGGCCTCAACAAATGCGGCCGGAAATGGCTCCAAGAACTACCGAGCGTCGTGTGGAGCCTAAGGACCACCCCAAGCGCAGCCACCGGTTCACACCGTTCTTCCTAGTTCATGGCGCGGAGGCCATCCTCCCCACGGATCCGGGAATACGGGTCGCCCAAGGTTCGAGGCTACAACGAAGATGCTAACCAGCGAGCCCGCGAGGACTCACTGGACCAGCTAGACGAAGTACGCCTCGTGGCGTTGATGCACTCCGCGAGGTATCAACAGTCCCTACGACGTTACCAAGCACGCAAGATACGTCGGAGGGATTTCACCGAGGGGGATTTGGTCCTAAGGCTACGCCAAGACAATCGAGGGCGCCACAAGCTATCGCCCCCATGGGAGGGACCCTACGTCGTGGTGAAGGTGCTCAAACCGGCACATACAAGCCGGCCAACGAGGACGGCGAAGAACTCACCAACGCTTGGAATATCCAACGACTACGTCGCTTCTACCCTTAACTAGGATTTCCAAGTATTTTCTCGTTGTAAAAACGCATGGCCAACGCCCCGCTTGGTGTCACCTATGTAAATACTCCAAGTCTAATAAAAGGGCAACTCGGCTTTCCCCCGAAACCCAAGTTACCCTCGGGGGCTACCGCGGGGGCACCCCCCCAAATGGTCCCATTTTTTCGCGCAAAAAAATGTAACAACACACGCTAAGTTTGTTTCCTACTTCAACCACGAGCCATGATTCGAACGGGGCGTAGGCGGCACGGCGGAAGGAGCGCGCGAGCCGAGACGCCTACGCCGCGTGGCTATGGCCCGTCTCTCTCGCCTCCAACCCGGCGGGCCCCTTACGAAAAACGAACTCCCCTAACTAGAATCTACTCGGGAAGAAGGAGAAACAAAAAGCGTAATAAGCAAACGATTTCATTTACAACAACCGCCCATGTTCATGAAATAACTTGTTTATTTACAAAAAGGCCACGAGGCCGAATTCGATACACATAAAACAAAAAACGGGCCCGGCGCCCGGATGCTCGGGCGGGCGGGCGGAGCGACGGCATCGGCGGCGTCCGGAAGAGGAATTCTTCGAAGGCCTCGGCGAGCGACCCGGCGGCGTCAGCAACAAGCGCGTCCGCACGCTCCATGGCCACCTCGTCCTCGACGCCCTCGGGCACGATGTACCCTCCCGCCACCGCCTCGAGGTTGACCTCGTAGTGGGATCGCACCACTCCGAGGGCCTTCTGCACGCCTAGATGCAACGCCGGCGCATCCGCTCCGTGACGCGGCCGCCGAGGGCGCGCAGGCGGCCGGCCGCCGCGCCGCCGGCACGGGCCTCGCCTTCCTCGACGACGCGGCGGGTCTCGAGGGCTGCGTCACGCGGCTCCTCCCCGCAGCTCTGCTCGGAGGAGTTGTAGGAGGCTGCGGGGCCTCGGCCCGCCCGGCCGGCGTGCCCCAAGGCGGCGCAAGCCCGGAATCAACAAGACGACAAGAAATCAGAAAGGGGAAGCGAACCCTCTAAAACAAAAAAAACAACAAACAAAGTCGAAAAGTCCGACCCTCGACTTGCTTCCTCTCCAGTTGAGGTCGCGCGCGCGCGGACTCGAGTGCCGCCGAGACGCCGGACGGCCTCGCCTTGCTCACGGAGGGCCATCTCCTGGCTGGCATTGCTGATGCTGAGCGAGAGCGCTTCATCCTCAACCTTGGAGAATGCGGCGTTCCGCTCCTCCGGGCGACTTCTCCGCCGCTTCGCGAGCAACGCGCTCCCGCTCCGGCCGCCGTTCGAGCGTCGCCGAGGGCAGCCCTCGCTCTTGCCGGAGCCGCCCCTCGGCCCCCCGGCGGGCGACGCGCTCTCCGCCGAAGCCGCTCCTCGCCGACGACAAGGGCCGCGGCCTTGGCGTCGAGGGCGGCCTTCGTGTCATCGGCCTCCTTGGCGCGCTTGCTCCGGCCCGCGCGCCCGCTCCTCGGCCGGCGCCGCGCCCTGTGCCCCCTCGAGCGACGTGCGGAGCTCCCGGGTCTCGGCGCGAGCGGTGGCCACCTCCGCCTCCCGAGGTGGCGGCCGGCGTCCGCGTCTTGTCCGTGTCCTCACGCGCGTTCCACGGCGCCTCGTCGCGATCGACGAGGGCCGCGCGGATCCGCTCGAGGCTCGCATGACGCGCCGTGCCCTGCCCTGAGCTCTCGGGGAGCACGTCGCACCACGCCATCGCCCGGTACACCAGCCAGCTGTCCGGCGTCCTGAGAGCTTCCGCAAGCGCGTCGAAAGCGCTGCATCACTCCCGGAGCTGGCGGGCCTCGGCGTTCACCTGGTCGAACGCGCTGTACTTCTCATGGGCGCGGCACTCGAGCTCCTGGCATCCACACATCGAACCTCGTGAGCGCCAAGTCTTGAATGCAGCACGCGAAAACGAAAAAAGGAAGGGAGAAGAGCCACCGTGGCTCACCTGGAAGACGATCCGGGCCGGCCGCCGTGGACCCGCGGCGCCTCGTTTAACGCGCGGTTGAGCGTGGCGCCATGGCTCCGGAGCTCGCCCCCAGCTCTCGCTCCCCCCCGGCGTCGGCAAACGCAGGGGGGATCCTCCACGGCCCCCCCCCACCCGGGCGGGGCGGCCGGCGTGGGAGGACGAGGCCCCAAGACACGGGTGCCCTTGACCCCCCACCGATTAGGTGACCCTCGCGCCGCCCTCACGAGGGCCCCCTCCCCGGGGCTCGGGGGAGGTCGTGGGCCGGCCGGCCCACCGGTTCCACCCGTGCGGCGGGGAGTCATCCGAGAGCTCCACCACCTCCGCCCGGAGACCGCCGGCGGGAGGAGCCGCCCCCGCTCCGCCTCCGCCGGCGCCTCCACCGCGCCTCCGCGGCGACGGCGCCCGTCGTGGCGCCGTTGCCGCCACCTCCGCCCGTGCCGCCGCATCCGCGGGCGCCCCCGCGAGTTGCGCCCGCTCCGCCTCCTCCGCGGTGGCCGCCCCCGCGGGCGGCACCTCCACCGTAGCCACCGCCGCGGCTCGCGCCTCCGTGGCGACCGGCGCCGGCCGCCCCCCGGCGACCTCGGGCCGCGCCCGCGGCGGGCGATCCGCCGACCGGGGCCTCGAGGCCCCGGCCCGGCCTTGCGAGCTCGTGCCCGCCGCCGCGCCTGTCCCCGGCGCGACCCCCTCGACGAACGCCGCCGGGTGGGGATCGACGCGTCCGTCCTCAGCACCTTGGCCGGTGCAAGAGGAGGGACGGTTGGCACCGCCCTGCGCAAACACGAACGGAGGGTTAGAGCATCTAATAACCAGCAAACTAAAGCCAAGCAAAGGAGGAACAGGTTCCTTACCTCGCGGAGGAAAAGGCCCGCTTCCTTTTCCTCGAGGCCTCCGACGAGGCCGCCGCGCGGGGGCCGAGCTCGCCCGCCGCCTCCCCGACGGCGCCACCGCGAGCGCGGGCACGCCCGCCTCGCGCGTGGGCGCGCCCGATGCCGTACCCCCCGATGACGCCACCGCTCGCGGGGGCACGCTCGCCCCCGCACGCGGGCACGCCCGCCGACGCGCCCCGCGACGATGACGCCGCGCGCGCGGACGCGCTCCGCCGCGCGCGCGGGCACGCTTGACGCGCGCGCGGGCACGTCCGCCGCGCGCGCCTCCGCGGCGCGCGCCGGCACCTCCCCGCGGCGCGTGCCGCCCCCGACGATGATTGCTGGCGACGGGCGCCGCCGCGCCCACCCCGAGCAAAGCCGCCCCCGACGCCGGCGCGGGTTCCGGCGACGGGGGCGCGGCGCCACCCGTCGAGGGGCCCTCCCCCTCGGACTCTTCCTCCTCGTCCTCGCTCCGAGGACGAGGGCTCCTCGATGTCCGGGGAGGAGAGCCCCGGCTCCTCCCGCCGCCGGTACTCCGCGGACCGTGCGTCGCGGCGCGCTTGGCGCCGCCTTGCGTGCTCCCTCCCCGCGCGCCGCTCGCTCCCTCGCTGCTCCCGGCCGCGCCGCCGGCCGAGCGCACGGGAGTCGGGGGGTGGGTGGAACGGACTTGGCGGCGTTGAACCGCACCGCGCGCGCGAGAGCAACGATGGCGCATCGGGAAACGGAAGCAAGAACAAGGACTAAAACGAGAATCAAAAACCACACTCACCAACGGGCCGACGGGGAGCATCTCGATATCCCACGGGGTCCGACCCGCGAGCGCCGGCGTCCGGTGGCGACGGCGCTCCGCGCCGGGTGAGCGCGTACGGCCGCTCCGGCGGCGTCGGGAGCATCCGCGACCTCGCCGGTCGACGGGGTTGGCCGCCTCCGTCATCTCGAAGATGCGAGAGGGGCCTCTCCATCAACGGCACGACCCGCCGGTGGTGGAGGAAGGCGAGGACGCCCATCGCGTTGAGCCCCTCCTTCGCCCGGCCCGCCGCAGGCGGCAAGGACGGACCCCTCGGCGCGCCGGTGATTGGCCGTAGGCAACCCGTAGCCCCGGAGTCCGGCCTCTTCTTGAACACCCGGCCGGTGTAGGGAGGGGAGGCCGGGCTCGGCGTTGCGCAGATAAAACCATCCCCGCTCCCAGCCGGCGTTGTTCGTCGTCATGGTGCAGGGGATGTAGAAATCCTTGAGCTGTCCCCGCAGAGCGAGCGACATCCCGCCGGCGCGGACCGCGCGGCGGGTCCTCGGCTCCGACGTGGGCTGCGTGATGAGCTCCCCGCGGAAGAGGTGTACCCGTAGCTCCCAATTGGTCGGGATCCCCGGGTACCCCTCCCGCGAGACGCCCACGAATGTGGCCGCTCGCGAGATCGCATTGGGGGCAAAGTTGTGCGGCTCCACCCCATAGTGGTAGCACAATGCCCGCATGAATGTGCTCGCCGCGCGTTGAAGCCGCGCTCGTGATAGCGGAGGAAGCTCACCACGTAACCCTCCGGCGGATTGGGCTCGAGGTGCGTCGACGGCGGCACGATCCACTCCGCCGGGCGCCCTTCTTCGTTGGCCGACGGTGGCCGGCGGCGACCGGCTCGCCCCGGGCGAGCCGGGTCACGGCCGACCTCTCCCGGGCGTACGGCTCCGGGACCCCCGATCGGAAGCTGAGGCGGCGCCATAAGGGGGGACGAACGAGTGCGAAGGCGGAAGACAAGGAAACGAGGAAAAAGCTCTAAGCAGCGAGCCGCGCGCGCGGCGGCAAGAGTGAGACGAAGGCGAAGGGACGGAGGACTGAAAACGGTGAGAAGCCAAGGTAAAAAAACCGCCGTCCCTTCCTCACCGCAGTCTTATAGGCAACGGGCGAGTTCTCCGGAGCGGACGCCCCGCCAACATTAACTGCAGGAATCTTTCCATCGCGTCGACGGGCGGGCCCCACCACGGCTTGCGGCGGCTCTAACACCGCAGCGGGTCATCATTACGGCATGACCGGCGCCGACCGAGGCAAAACCGTCACGTCCGCCGGCCACGTCGCCCACTACGCGCGCGCGCGGCCGCGGCGCCTAAAAAGGCGCGCTGCGCCTCGCAAAACCGCGGCCACGACCGCAAGGCAATTAAATGCCGGGCCCCTTGCCAAGCAAGGAGAGCCCTCGAGCGAGGCGAATCCTCGGCTCGAGACAAAGGCGACCCTCGATGGGATGACGGCGTGAGAAGGTCGCCGGGACTGCTCGGTGTAGAGCGAGGCGGCCGCGGCACCCATGCCACGTGAAGCCCTCGAGTGTCGTGACCCTCGGCACGAAACAAGGCGACACTCGATGGGATATCAGCGTGAGAAGGACGCCCGGGACCTGCTCGACGTAGAGTAGACCACCGCGGGCACCCATGCCACGTAGGACCCTCGAGCGGCATGACCCCCAACTCGAGACAATGTCAACCCTCTAAAAGAAGGCACGCGCGTAAGAAGATCGCCCAGGTCACGCTTGAAATAGAGCGACACCGAAAGCACTCATGCCGCGCCGTGCTGCCAACAAGCACCTCGAGGGCTGGCACGTCCAGACCCCTCGACGGCCGCAAACGCGAAAAGACGGGGCTGTCCATGCACGGCCCCGCACGGCCTTACTGATCAGAGGTTCGAAGCCTGACCCTCGACGGGTTCGAACAGGCGCCCCAGATCACAGAGTTAGGGACGACGAGGGCACGCGCATTCGAGCCGTTCCTCGAGCCCGTCGGCTCGAGGGTGCCCCACATGTCGTGTTCGAGAGCTAGCGAGGGCAGCTAGCAGGGGGATCCCACCGAGGGAGAGCTTCCGCGCCCTCGGTCCCTAGCGAACGGGACCGAGCCCCACCTAGCAAACCCACGCAAGCGCTTCCATGGACGTGTCTCGGACCGCGCAGCCTACCCTTATCGAACGGGGCATGGATGTCCACTTGAACCACCCGCTAGCAGCTCGATGAGGAATCCGCAATTCGCGACCCGCTCGATGGGAGTCGTGGAAACCTCACCCTCCGTCCCGCGGAGGGACGGCGAGGGCGCGATAAAAAACAAGTCGTCAGGCTCGACCCGATCGCCTCGAACAGGCCAAGGCTCAGGGGCTTGACGCACGGCTACACCTCCTTGGAATTGCACCCGCCGGAGATAGTGACAGGGGAGCGTGCACCCCCGATGCCGGCTGAAATACCGCCGATCTTGGTTGGCATATGTGCCACGCCTTTACGACCGAATTGCTCGCGGTTAACCCCTGCCCGAAGAGCCCACACTCTGCCCGGGGCTTCGGGGCTAGACCCGCGGGTCCGCTGACGCGGCCCCACGGAAAGCGTTCGCAAACAAGGAGGGAAGAACGTCCTATCAGTAGGTTCCAGCATCTGCGGGAGCCTCAATGGCAAACCCGCAGATGCTCGGGGGCTACTGTCGGGGACCGCCCTAGGGGTCCCCTCAAACAATGGGGGAACCCTTACTTAAATTCCTGCATCAAAATAAGCTAAGCCTAACCATGCAGGAAACTAACCATGCAGGACATGGCCCATGCAGCAGGACTTCGGAGGCCCACCAAGACGGCTCGTCTGTAAGACCCCTCGAGCAGGCTCCGCCTCGCCCGAGGGTACGCTCCTCCTCGGACGGGCTCCGCCCCGTTCGAGGGGGCAACCCCCCTCCTCGAACGGACTCCGCCCCGTTCGAGGGGCGACCCCTTCCCTCGAGCGGTCCCGCCCCGCTCGAGGGCTCGATCCCCCCTCGAGCGGGCCTCGCCTCGCTCGAGGGTCCGCTCCACCCTCGGCCGGGGCCCGCCACGCTCACGGGCGCCCGCGCGCGTGCGCCGCCCCCGTACTTGGGCATTTAACGCCCCGACGCCGCGGGACGGCGTCATCATGCGCCGGGGCTCACGCCCGGTGCCGCCGCACCAACTCCCCGGGGAGGAGCCCATCCCCGCTACGTGGGATGGACCGTGCGGTACGGCCGGTGTCGGTCCCGTGACACCGTGCGCCCGCTTCGTACGGCTAACGCGCCCGACCCTCGAAAGGGGGCCGGGCGCACCCTCGACTCCACTTTCCCGTGACCCCGAGAGTTGGGTGAGGGGCGCTAGGCCGGTGGGCGGCCATCCCGGCCGCGTAACGGCGCGGCCGCCGTACCCACGCGTGCGGGCGCACGCCCCGACTCCGCGGGCGCACGCCCGAGCACCTTGCGGCAACCACTCCACCACCGCGAGCTCATTGGGAAGGAACGCCGTTCGCCCGCTCCCGTACTCCGTACCAGCCATCATCAGCACCTCCCTCGAAGCCTATCAGGGGGCGCCATCGCCATCTGCCGCCTCCTACCCTCGAACCGCCACTTGTTCGGGTACGAGGTAGGCCATCATGGCCGGATCGCAACGAAGATCGTCCGGACGGCCGCCCACTCTACGCCGTAGCACGACGTGCTTCCACACGTAGCTAGGTAGCGCGGCGTGCATGTAACTCGCCGCCCCCTTGGCCTATAAAAGGGGAGGCGAGCCCCCGACCGCGGGGGGGGGGGGACGAATTCAGAGGAATACAGCGCACCGTGCACTCACTCTCTTATTCTCCCACGACATCTCCAGCCACTCACCCAGGGACTTGGAAGCCACGCTTCCTCTCCCGCCTTGCTTGTACTTGCCCCACTACAAGCACCCCCGGTGCTGAGCAATATAGTGCCACGAGCACGCCCCTGCTGGACGTACGGCCCCCTCGGCCGGAACCAGGATAAAACCTTGTGTCATTTGTTGCTTAGCATCGACCATCGAGGGATAGACCTAGGCGTTATCTACTGGTTAGTGTCGGGACCATATTCCGCACCGACAGAAGGCGTGGAGAAAGAAGCGGAAGTATGATTCAATCTTTTCTTTACTTCTTCGGCTGCTGCTCCCTCTTCATTTGTTCCAGGACCACTGTGACGGCAACTTGGAACGCACGAGGATGACCATGGTTGGCGGCCTCTACCAAGCTATCCCAGGCCGTCTTTAGGTTGTTGTACCTGTTAGAGACATCTGGAGCAGGGGAATCAACGTTAGGGGCAAGAAATCCAGATGCAAGCATAAAGAAGTCAGGAGCGCTTACCCCCTACTAGTGCTTCCAGAGCCATGCGACGCTCGCGCTCGGCTTGGCAACGGGCGGTGATGTCCCCCGAGACGGTGCTCCGGATGCCGGACGCGGCGGCGCGGTCGATGGTTGGTCTTACGTTCGGGCGTGGCCTCCTCTCGCCTCGAGGGAGGAATCGGGAGGAAATGTACTCCGGCACATCTTCGGTCCCAATGATCACTTCAGGGAGCAAATCAAGACTGAAAAAGGAAAAGAAAGGAGAACATGAAGCACGAGATCATGCAGAAGAACGAGGAGTAGATCAAGGGAGAACTCACTCCCGAATCGTGCGCTTCTTTGATGAACTGCTCTCTTGAGGTTGCTTGCCCTTGTCCATGGCTTTGGGGTTTTTCTCCTCTGAGGATGGGGAAGAGGTGAGAAATGATGGATGAGTGTGCGAGTGGATTTGCGGGGGCATCCCCGACGAGGCTATTTTATTGACCGAAGGGGTGCATTGGGAGTGATGACCAGCTAGTACACACTGTTGGAATACCAAACGGCAGGGTTTTCTCCCAAGTGCGAAGGGTTTTGTTTGAACAGTGTTTATGGATTGCCGAATTGGGATCTTCTGTGGATTTTGCGCCAAGGGGCAGTTGTTCTCACGCATTCGGCTCAAGATAGTTCCCGGATGCATTCAAAGAAAACAAGATTCACGGATGCAAAGTGCAAAAAGAATCATCACAAAACGAACACAGGATTCAAAAGCTCTTCATTTATTGCTGATATTTACGCATCCCTAATACAATCTAGTCAAAGAGTCTGTTCAACACAGATTGGGGATGAGTAATTTCGGCAATGGCGTCGCCGTGGCCGTCGAGGCGCTCCAGGATGAGCTCGATCTCGTCGATGTCCTCCGCGCGCGCCGCCCGGAAGCCACGCTGCCTGGTGGAGTAGTCGACGTCCGTATGCGTCGCCATGGCAGCCAGGCCCAAGGTGGTGCCCAAACGAACGCCATGGACAGCCACCTCGTCGACGCGGTGCTCCACAGCGGCAAGGCGCTCCGCCGGCGTGTCGCCACGGGCATTCACCTTCTCCGCCAGCTGCTCCACCAGCGCCTTCAGTTGGTCGAGCTCAGCGTCGCGGGCTGCAAAGAGCAAGAAGAAAAGATTAGCATCGAAAGCCGGGCTGGATCAAGAATCACTTTCAGAGCCGTACCGTCGATGGCTTCCAGCAACTGTTTGCGCTGGTCCTCCCACTCTAGCTCGGCTACGCCCGCCTTCTTGGAGACGTCCTCCAGCTCACGCCGGGACGCCTCCAGCTCCTCCTTGAAGCGGAGGGCATCGACTTCCCCGTACGGCACGGGGGAGTGGCCATCGGACTCCGAAGAGTCGTCCGGAAGGGGTTGATTGGCCGGCGCAGGAGATGGATTCCACTGAATCAATCTGAAAAGGGATGATCGTCAAGGCAAGAAGAAGATCAAAGCTGAATCAAAGAGGAGGAGTTGACGATCATTACCTCCGGCGCGCGTTGGCGCTGCTCCCCTCTGCCTCGTCGGAGGCGCGGCGGCGGTTGAGGCGGCGCACCATGGTGGCTTGGGATGTGCACTGTTTACAGAAAGGCTGAGATCGGCAAAGATTCGAAAGCTAGAAGGCCTGGTGGAGAGCTAGGGGCACCTACGGTTGCATTTATAGGCACGGCGGGGATGAATCGTGGCTTCGAGTCGTGGTGCTAAATCGTGGCGCATATCCCAAGAAAATCGGAAGGTGGAAAGGTTTCCTTGGCCGGCCCCGTCGACGGCCGCTTGGAGTTCTAGGCCGAGCCGCGTTCGGTTGATCGGTTCGGCTAAAGAGAATCAAAGTGCCATTCGGGAGTTAGCGTTTCATTGCCGAATGGGTCGTTCAGTACTATATTTGAAGGTGCGCAGAAGAAAGGAAACAAATTGCAAGGCAATATTACAGGAACGACCAATTCAGTTATACATCAATGGGGGCATTCAAATGTTCAGGTATTTTGCAATCACACCACGAGCATTAGATGTTGTCTGACGAGCATTGTCCAGCAGCTCTTGGCAATCTTTTTGGGTACCCGACAGGTTGATGAGTTCTGCATCGCATTGCTTTATCTTGGTGATAGCCGATTCTGCTTCCGCTTGGATCTCTTCAATCTGTCCAGGGAGTTCGGCTATTTTCTTCTTGTCAGCCTCTATCTCCGCTGACAGGCTTCTTAGTTCTCGCTTCTAGAGCAGCTTTCCTGGCAATTTTCGGATCGTAAGAAGCCCGCGAAGTTGGCCAGTGTATCCTTGTGGCTTTCTGCTCGGGATTGTGCCCCGGTCATGGTATGTTCAGCATCGGCTTTCTTGTTTTCAATAGCCGGGCGGGAGCGCAATTTCCTCAAGGCGTGCTTTATGGGTGCATAAAGAGTGTCCAAGCCATAAACAGAGGATAGAGGAGTTCTGATATCTTCAGGAAGTTCCTGGCTGATGGGTTCAAACAGCTCCTCGAAGTGGTCGAGATCTTTGAATTGATCTTGTGCGTCCCTTTCCAGCCAGGCAACCATTTCTTTGAGCCTTGATAACACTTCATCTGACAGAGGCTGGTGTGCTCTTTCCATCACCTCGGCACCTGGATTGCTTTCTGACGGCGGGCTTGGTAAAGATAGAGCCTGATCCTGAGGAGCAGTATTGCCGGGTTAAGAGTGCTAAATGTGGAGGTAGCAGAGTTAAGTGCAGATGGATACCTCATGGCTGATTTCCTGAGTAGGGGCAATCACAGGAGAAGGAGGCGCTCCCGGGTAGAGCCGAAGCTTCCGAGCTGGGAGGTGTCGATGCAGCTGCTGGTAGCTCGTGGGCTTCTGGCTGATGAGAAGTGGGGTCTACCTCTGTTGGGACTGTTGTCTCTGTATGACCAACAGGTGATTGCGCCCTTGGAGGACTTGGTGGCTCCGGCTTGGATTGGGAGATTCATCTCCGGAGAATGTATTGCTTACGCCGAAAGGTGATGAAGATGAGATCTCCACTGGGATAGGTAATTCAGCCTCGGATGGACTTGCTTGCTGGACCGCTGGGACATCTACAAGCTGCTCTTCAATTGTTTTTTCTGCAAATGTCAAATTGGAAGGGTAAATGCCAGTGCTCATCCTTAAAGGAAAGACGGTAAAGGTCATACCAGTGGATGGGGCATTGGCAGGTGTTGGTTCTGAAGACTGCTGGGCTCTGGTCTGAAAATGCACAATGATATGATTCATCAAGAACAGAGTAATCTTGTGATCAAGGGGGTAAAGGATTCTACCTCAATGAGCACTTTCTTGACGAGTTCTCCTCCTCTTGGCAGTGGAGGGGCAACCAAAGATAGACCTTGCCTCTTGTCGGCGGCAAGGCTAGAGAGGTCGGGATCCGTGGTGGCATACCCGGCCATTAGTTGAGTCGAGTTGTGGATTTGAACCCCGATCTTGAAATTGGGCCTTCGGCATTGTAAGTAATATCCCTAGCTAGAGGGGCGGGCACCGTGTTCGTAGGCGAGAAGGATGAAGGTCGAATCATGAATAAAGAGGACATGTCGATCCAAGGGTTCATTGTATTACCTCCGGAGTTGGCGGGAAATCGGGCGTCAACTCGCACGGAACACGGGGACGGGCTCACTGAAGATGTGATCATGAAATTTTTGCCACCAGGAGTGGAAGGTGGGGTGAGCTATGGTTGTGGGCACAAAAGGACATGTGTAGACAGTTGGACTGCACTCATAATTAAAAACCCGGCTGCCCTGCATCAGCTCTTTGATTTCTTCTCTGGGCTTGAGGAATTTGTGCAGGAACAGTCTTGGGGGCATCTGTCCACATCCAATTTGCCTGGCCATTACATTGGGCTGACAATACTCATAAGTGCTAACATTCAGTCGCCCTCCATTGAACTCAGCCGGCAGTATGCATGGGCGGATTATGATGTTGAAGATCTCTAAGAATCTCCCATTTTGACGGCCGGGTTCGAAGGAAAATTCAATGGGGAAGATTAAAGTGTCATTGTCCAGATAGGGAAGCCAGAGAGGATTGGGGAAACCTTTGAAAAATAGCTCGAAAAGCTGGCTGATGTCCTGCTGAACAAGAACAGTTGAAGCCGCTTCTCCGTAACTCTGGCATCCTCTGGTAGTTTGAGGCTCTCCTTCAAGGAAATTGGACAAGGGGAAGAACCTGGAATTCAAATCGACACCAACGATCTGATGCATGTGGAGTTGCAGCCACATTTGAACGAACCACCAAGGGCCGTTGACACATGTTATCCTTTGGCTGGTATACATTTGGGTAACAGTCTGATGAAGCATATGGTATACGTTGCCCAAGAAGAATTTTCCCAGAGGGAGGCGATTGCCACCAGCCAGATGAGTCGCCATTGTGATGTGGTTCAAGGTGGGCTCGTTGGCTTTGCCACAGAAAACAAATCTGCACAGCCACATATTCAGAAAGGCTCTATATTCAACCTCACCAAGGGGATTGTTTTTCATATGCGTCAAAATGTAATTCTTGTATCCGTTCCCTGGCTTTACCCCTGTCTGGCGTGAAGATCCTTTGAATTTCCAGGGCTGAACAGACCCTGTGATGTCAAGGCCGGTGATCATGTATACATCGGCCAAGGTAGGAGACATTGGACCGTGACCAAAGAGGAAGGCGTTGACGCCATTTGACCAAAAGTGGCAGGCGGCTATCGGGGAGGTCTTCATTTTTTGGGGTCTCAGCCACGGATAACTCCGAACGCGAGAGATGCGGAGGGCATCTAGGTTGGTTAATCCACTCTTGTCCGCAAGGATCCTCCGATACCAAGTTCTCCAGCCTGCAATTGGGGTAAAGGCCAGTTCTTGAAAGCGTCTTGCCATTGAACCGGTGGAGACAGAGCTGCTTTAAAGGGGATTCTCTGAGATTCAGCCGCAATAAAATCTCGAGGGTCAGGGTTCCCCACAATACCAAGATAGTAAGATCTCGAATTGGCCTCGGTGCGAATCAAAAGCTCAGTAGAGAGCTCCTGGAAAGGAAGCGGAAAAGGAAATCTCAGGTAAAATTGAAAGCCTAAATGCCGAACGAAGCTTACGAGGGATGAACTTACCTGAGCATCTTGGTTTTGAGCTGCCATTGGAGGTTTGAGGTCGAGACGAGAGGATTTAGGGTTGGATCTGGATGAAGACTCCGGCGGATTGCGAAGAACAGGTGTTGACAGATTCGATTTGAGGTATTCGTGGCAGGAGTCAATTGTGGAACAAAATTACTTATATCCCACAATTGAAGGGGCATGTGTTAACACCAAAATTTGGTAAGGAGTCTGACTTGTGGGTCCGGTTCGATAAAGAGTCCGTCTGGTGGAAGGAAGGGCTTTTTCAAAGATATTCAGCAAAGAGATCTGCGGTCGGCTATCTGCTCCGGTTCGGCAAAGGAACAGTAAAGCTGATTTTGTGGGATTGGACGGTGACGTGGCACAATCAGGGGAAACGAATGGATGGATAGGCGATCAAGCTTAGAGATAAGTTAGGCAACGAATCCATTCGAAGTTGTACTCAACGGGGGTATAAATATGACCCCCGAATGTATGTAAACAAAGGGAATCATTCTTCAATACACACCGGCCTTACGCCAAACCCTAGAGTCCTTGTCGTGTCGTCGAGTTCTTCGAGAGGGCCAATCGATCCGTCGACCTCCGTGAGTACCGGCAACCTTGTATCATGTCTAGTATCATGCGGTGGATTTAGATCTGATGCAAGTAGTCTTGTTACCATGCTTCGTGTCATGCGTTAGATTCAAGCTTGGTTCAAGAGGGTTTCTTGTTAGATCATGAGTCATGCGGTAGGCTAAGATCTAGCTTGAAGCTAGTTATCGGCTCTGTTGGATTTTGGCAAGATCCAATAGATTCATTAAGTTACCCCGTGTTATATTGAGTTTTACTTTATGTTTTAATTTATGTAACACTCCTTTGCCCAATCTAGATGGGTTTGGATCGGCTTTATCTCTTTTATGATCCTTGTTCGAGTAGATTTAATGTTTTAACACATGGATCTTATGCTTTCCGATAGCCGAAACCGAATCGATCTAGGTTGTTACGTGTTGCGGGTTCAAGCTTGCCATTGCTCGTATAAATCTTGAAAGAGCCAGGTATCATGCGGTAGATGCAGGTTTTTGGGTTGCTTTGGAGCTAATCATCCGGTGGATTAGATCCCCAAATCAATCTGATAGATTTGTTCGCTTGGTAATGTTTGTTCCTTCTTCATGGACCCCGAATCGGTACATCGGCCGTATTCGGTTATGTTTCTTCATGAGTAGAACACGAGCGTTATTCGTGCTTTGAATGATGTGTGCTTTTAGCTTTCTATATTTAGATCGTATCATGCGGTGGATAGATCTGTTTATGGGAAGTGGTACGGTTTTTCATGCAAGTTGTATCATGCGGTGGATAGATTTGCTTGACATCGTACTTGACGGGTTTTAAAGTAACTAGACATGCGGTAGACTAGTGCTTTGGATCTATGCATACTTGTTTAATACATGATCATGTTCGTGCTTTGCTTTATTTATTTATTTAATGCTAATTTTCATGAGGATCGGTCATGGCCTCGTGCGTACGTAATTCTTACAAAGACCGATCGCTGTCATGCTCACGTCATCCATTCGGCAGTGTTGCTTTTCCCTTTGCAGTTTCCCAAATGGTTCTAGTTCGTTGGCGGATAGCTCCTTATAGCTATGTGTCATCTTGTTTGGCTTCCTAGCCGTAAATATGGAACTGTCTGGTACCAACCGGCAAGTTCCAAGCTTTGGTATTTAACTGCTTTATCTTTTGTTAATTTTCAGGAAAAATTGACTGGCACGTCTTCTGCTCTCTGCGCGTGTGAAGCCAGCTTTGTTCGGCTTGCTGTGTGTTTGGCGTTGAGTGCACTTTTTGCGTCAACACCTACCTTTCAGGGACAGTACCGATTCTTGTGCCTATGTGACCATTATCTCCCCTCATGATGAAATTCTAGTAGTGTGCGAGTACCCGGATGTCTTTCCTGATGAGTTGCCTGGTATGCCACCAAATAGAGATGTCGAGTTTGTGATCGAACTCCAGCCCGGCACCGCACCCATTTCCAAAAGACCCTATTGCGTGCCACCCAAAGAGTTAGCCGAGCTAAAAGCCCAACTCCAAGAACTGTAAGATAAGGGTTATATTCGCCCGAGCTCTTCTCCTTGGGGTTGCCCTGCCCTCTTTGTTAAGAAGAAAGATGGTATCTTGAGAATGTGCGTAGATTATCGACCACTCAATGCAGTCACCATCAAAAACAAATACCCGCTTCCTCGAATCGATGTTCTTTTTGACCAATTGGCTAGTACCAAAGTCTTCTCTAAGATCGACCTTCGTTCTGGCTACCACCAAATCAAGATTCGACTGTGCGATATTCCTAAAACCGCGTTTTCCACTCGTTATGGTCTTTACGAGTTCTTGGTAATGTCTTTCGGACTCACTAATGCCCCCGCCTACTTCATGTACCTCATGAACTCCGTGTTCATGACGGAGCTCGATAAATTTGTCGTGGTTATTATCGGTGATATTCTCATCTATTCCAAAAGCGAGAAAGAGCACGCCAAACATCTTCGAGTTGTCCTTCAGCGTTTGCGAGATCACAAGATTTATGCTAAGTTCTCCAAATGCGAATTCTGGTTGAAAATTGTGAAATTCTTAGGGCACACCATTTCCCACGATGGTATCTCCGTAGACCCTAGCAAAGTTCAAGAGGTGATGGATTGGAAACCACCCAAGTCCGTACATCAAATCCGCAGTTTCCTAGGATTGGCGGAATACTACCGTCGGTTCATTTCTGACTTTTCCAGAATCGCAAAACCCATGACCGAGTTACTCAAGAAAGGAGTGAAATTCGTGTGGATCGAAGCATGTGAGAAAGCTTTCCACACCCTCAGGCAACATCTAACTTCAACCCCAGTGCTAGTTCAACCCGATAATTCCAAACCGTTTGAAGTCTTCTATGACGCATCAGGCACGGGTCTTGGCTGTGTCCTTATGCAAGAGGGCCGAGTCATTGCCTATGCTTCACGGGCACTTCGACCCCATGAGCTTAATTATCCTACCCATGATCTTGAGTTAGCTGCTGTTGTTCATACCCTCAAGATATGGAGACATTATCTAATGGGTAATCGTTGCAATATCTTCACCGATCACAAGAGCCTCAAGTACATCTTCACCCAATCTGAATTGAACATGAGACAGAGAAGATGGCTTGAGTTGATTAAGGATTATGATCTAGAAGTGCACTATCATCCCGGCAAAGCAAATGTTGTTGCGGATGCTCTTAGCCGCAAAGACCATTGCAACCACCTAGAGTTGGAGCCAGTCAGTGAACCATTGTGTGAAGAGATGAGAAGGCTCAACTTGGAAGTGGTACCGCAGGGAATTCTTTATGCCTTGACGGCAGAGTCCGATCTTTATGACAGAATTGTCACTACCCAGCGCAATGATGCAGATATCCAAACCATCAAACAAAAACTAGCTGAGGGAGACACCAAGTACACTTGTTTCCAGAAGGATCACCAGGATGTGGTCTGGTTTGGGAAACGCCTAGTGGTCCCCATTGACCCAGAAGTTAAGAAAATCATCCTAGATGAAGCTCACAGGTCCAAATTCTCTATTCATCCCGGTAGTACCAAGATGTACCAAGATCTGAAACAGAACTTTTGGTGGTCCAATATGAAGGTGGATGTGGCCAAGTATGTAGCTGAGTGCGATACTTGCCACCGGATGAAAGCAAGTCATTTGAAATCGGCAGGTGTACTCCAACCCCTGTCAATACCTATGTGGAAGTGGGACCATATTAGTATGGATTTCATTGTGGGTTTACTCCTAACAGCTAGAAAGAAAGACTCTATTTGGGTAATTGTGGATAGACTCACCAAGACCGCTCACTTCATTGCCGTGCACACCACTTACTCTGTACAACAATATGCAGAGTTGTACGTGGATCACATAGTTCGTCTGCGTGGAATCCCAAAGACTATAATCTCTGATAGAGGGACTCAGTTTGTAGCTCGTTTTTGGGAACAATTGCATGAGTGTTTGGGAACCCAGCGGATCCGCAGCTCCAGTTATCATCCGCAGACCGACGGTCAGACAGAGAGAATAAATTAGATTTTAGAGGACATGTTGAGAGCAAGCATCTTGCACTTTGACAAGAGTTGGGACAAATGTTTGTCCTTGGCAGAGTTCTCCTACAATAACAGCTATCAAGCCAGTTTGAAAATGGCACCGTTCAATGTTCTATACGGATGTAGATGCCGCACTCCACTGAATTGGTCAGAGGCCGGAGAGAGAACACTCTTTGGACCGGAATTAGTTAAAGAGGCCGAAGAAAGGGTACAAGTGATAAGAGAGAATTTGAAGATGGCACAGATGAGGCAAAAGAGTTACCATGACAAGGGAACCGCACGTCGACACTTTGAAGTGGGAGATTATGTATATTTGAAGGTATCCCCCACCAAGGGTGTGCAAAGGTTCGGAGTCAAGGGAAAGTAAGCCCCGCGCTACATTGGACCATATGAAGTTATAGAAGTGTGTGGTCCCGTGGCTTACCGTATCCAATTGCCAGAACGGTTTTCCGCTGTGCCCAGTGTGTTCCATGTAACTCAATTGAAGAAGGGAAAGCCTATGCCGGAGAATGAAATCATCACGGAAGCTAATGCTTGGATTGAGCCGGATTTCTCGCTCATCGAGCACCCATTGAAAGTACTAGACCAAAAAGAGCGAAAGACCCGAAGGCAGACCGTGCGAATGTACAAGATCCAATGGAGCCATCATACGGAGGAAGAAGCAACGTGGGAGACGGGGGACTATCTTAATACTAAGTATCCGGGCTTCCTACAATCTCGAAACCGTGAGTCCTTCTCCCCATCTCTTCGTTATCAAATCGAATTTCGGGACGAGATTCCGTTTAAGGGGGGTAGGCTGTGACACCCCATGTTTTTAATTAGCCTTAATCACCGGTCAACGGGTCAACAGTGGTCAAACCATGGTCAACCGGGGCCTCACCTCGAAAAACTCACTAACCCACCCTAGTGACCCTAATTGACTAGTAAACACACTTGTGGGGCCAACCCATGGTCAAAGGATGGTCCAACCCCCTTGCCACTCTAGTGTCCCCAAGTGTCTGCCGGAACTTTTGCCGCGTTCTCCAAAATTTCCCAAAACACTTAAAATTCTACCTTTATGAAAGTTGTAGATCTTGATGAGGGACACAACTTTCATGTAGATTGGCATTTCCAATTTTGAGAGGAAATACTTTGAAAAATCAACTGCAAGCCAGAATTCACTGTTTGCAATATCCTGCTGACATTCAAAGTTGGCATTCAAATAACTTTTAATCTGGGCAGAAAAACCCTATTCGGCTTTTGTAGAAAATATTGTTGGTAGCTAGATCTACAACTTTGGTGTTTACCACTTGGTCGACCTCTATTCAAAAATGCAGAGAAAAATCGGTTCAAACTCAGCCCCAGCGAAATGTTCAAACCCAGAGCGCCGCTCGCCGCGACGTCCTGCGCACCGCGCGCCGCCCGCCACCCGCCGCGCACCACCGGCTCCCGGCGTCCGCGCCACCGCTCGCCCAAGGCTCCACGGCCCTAAGGCATGCCCCGTCCCGAGGCCCCGCGCCCCAACGCGCGCCCGCCCGAGGCGCCCGTGGTCGGCGCCATGCTTGCGCGCACGCCGCGGACCGGCGGTCCGTCGGCCGTGTCGCCGCCGTACGCGCGCCGCCCCGCGCCGTAGTACGGCGAGGCATGTTCACCGTCATCAATTCGTCACCCCGGACGCGCCCGGTCCCATATAAAAGCGCCCCCTCGTCCTCCGCGCGCCGGCCCCGAGCCGCCGCCGCCATTGCCGCCGCCGCCAAGTGCTGGAGCTCGCCGCCGGTGCTCACCGCCCACCAGCTACCCTATTAGTTCCCCTGGCCCCTAGTGAATCTCACACAGTCACTTGTTTGCCCGCATTTCGCCTCCACGCCGTCGTTCACCGAGCCGCCGTGGCCACCGCCGCTGGACCTCGCCGCCGGCCAACTCCCCGCCTCCACTCCCGTACCCTACCGCTTCTAGGTGAACCACATGACCCCCTGAGCCGCTTGCCTGGCCGGCGGAGCGGCCGGCTCACCGGCGATCGGCCGTGCCCGCGCCGCCCGGCCGGCCGGCCAAGGACCCGATTGCTTCGTTTTCAATAATTCTAGGGTGCATCACATAAATTCCAGGGCTTGGTTGTAAAGATCCTTATCTAGTTTTTCTTGCAGTTTAGTCCAGGGCCTTGTAAAATCCCTAGAAATTCGTAGAAAATCAGAAAAATCCCAAACTAATTTTGTAGGGTTCAGGAAGATAAATCCCATCTCTTTTGTTATTTGCACATGGCTGGATTCTAAATAGTTTTAGCATGAAAAATACAAATGTGAAAAACCTAGATCTGACATAACTTGGAATTTATAACCCCTCTGTATTCCAAATTTGGATATGTTGTGTGTTAGGTCATGACTAGATGCTGTGCCAAAAATTGCACAAAGTTATGCAGTATATCTTGCTAAATAAATTCTTTTCCATTCTTGCAGAAACTGCCTAAATGATTTTTATTGTTAAATATATTTATGTTCTTGAGCTCAACTTGTGCACGCTGTCTTGATATACCAAAATACACATCTTGTGAATTGATCATGATTTTTGGCTTACCCGAAATAATTATTATTGATTTATGCATGTTTTCATTTGCAAATGGATAAGGCAAGATCAGTAGAGCCTCTAGGTGAATGTGCTGGTTCTTTAGGCTTGTTTAGGACCAGAGAGCATGCATAAGAAAGTTTGGATCAATTTGATGCTTATTTATTTTTGAATACATTTAAATGGAATCACTAGCTAGCCCTTGTTATTTTCTCCAATATTTAATTTCCTAGCATCCAACATTTACATGTGGGTCCAATGGACCAGGATAGGTGCTAGTATGCTTAAGAAACATTTCCTTAATTTTTGGTAATTTAATTGCTTAATAAAAAGCTTAAAAGACTTTTTAATATTAAAGAGAAGTTAAATAAAGAAAACCCCCTAATTAATTCTTTTTCATTTTTGAAATTATTATTAAATATAATTAAAAGATAATTTATTATCAGCACAGATCAGAAAGTAACTCATAAATAAAAATACTATTTATACCCTTGCTTGTGAAGATGAAAGGAATTAAAGCTTTCACATGAAATGACAAGTATAATAAAAACCATTATTCAATTTTCAATAAAAGGATAACCCATGTACTTCAGTAACCCTCCTAAAAGAGAAACCTGATCTAAATTCTTGTTAAGGTGAATATGACCAACCCAGGGTTGGATAAGACAACAAACTATCACATCACCTAAACTTGCATTGCATTCCGTGTAGATCGTCCGGACGGAGATTACTCCCTTGTCCCGGAAACCGAGGAAGGAGGAGCGGAAGCGTCGCCGCAGTACGTGGAAGTACTCGACACCGAGGGTGCCCAGGCTAACCTAGCTGACGAAGGCAAGCTCCGGTGCATCAAACCTAGTTTTAAAGTTCTTTATTCAATTATCTATGAATGATTGTGCATTTACGTTCAGGAGTTGAATGAAACCCTAGATGCATGATCCATAGGTACCTTTTGTCCTTACCAGTATGATAGGTCGATAGCTGCTAAGCTATAGGACCGTTGCAAGTCGAGTGATGACCTCACTCGCGAGAATAGGTTCCTAGATAGGAATCACAATGTATCCTTAAATGGATTGCTCACTTGGTAAGAGCATGGGATCTGGGCTCCGGTCCAGTGGTTATGTGGGTTAAGTTTTTGAACGTACTAAGCACATGTCGGTGAGGACCATGTGTGGTTCGAGGACCGGTGGATGGTCGCTTCCTTGTGTGATGAGTGATTGACAACGTTGTGTGGACTGATTCTTGGCTAAGTATTGCAGGTGCAGGTTGCGGCTTGACTCGTGTTGGTGCAGGTGAAGAACAAGCACGAAAGGTCGTTGCCGGTGAGGCCTCCAGGTGTGGAGAAGACAAGTAGGCTTCGTTCGAGGGACCCGGTGGCCTGCGGGGTCAAGTGCGGGCCGCATGGTGGCATGAACGAGCAAGATGAAGTCGTGGACGGTTTCTTGGTAGAGCCTCAAAACCAAGGTCGAGCCGGGACTACGTGGGAGCCGAGTCATGAGTGGAGATTGGCGGAGGCTACACCGAGTTCGCGGGGTTTGCGATGGTTCACCGAGAAAACCACGGGGTTACTCGGTTGAGCCACAAAACCGAGGCCGAAGACTCGACGAGGAGGTGCGGCCACCCGGGCCGATTCAACCGCCCGGGAGGGGCGGTCGGACCGCCCGGGGCCGGTCGGATGTCCGGGCCGGTCTAACCGCCCGGGGGCGGTCTGACCGCCCTGGCCGCCGGCGCCGAGAAGCTTCGAAGCGGAGGACACGCGTCGGGATCGCAAGGCTTGCGTCGAGGCTAAGCAGGTTACGGTCGCCGGGCATCCGTCCGATGGTGAAGACATGAAGACTTCCAAATCCGCCCTCGAGGGGCATGTATCCCTAGTTATTAGTGAAGGGTAGTTTAGTCTTTTGGGTGCCTCCATATATACTCATTAGATGGGTGGATGGCAGCCAACTCTTGGAACCCTAGCTCATTTAGTTTTTCCATTTTCGTTCTCCATTTTCCTTAGGATTTTAGAAGGCTAGCTTGAGAGCTTCATGTGAGATCTAGAGAGAGGGATGGATGTTTGGGTGGCAAGCTAGACCTTGTACGAACCATTCATGGCATGTATAGAAGGTTTGGCGTTGTTCATCATGGTGGTTTTCCCGTCTCTTTGGTGTTGATTTTCGGAGCTCTTTTTGGCGGTGTTTTGAGGACGATTTCTTGGGGTTTTTGGTGGGTGTCACGTATGAGGTTCTTGTGCCTCTTTGGCTGGTGACTTTACCCCCAAATCCCCTTTGAATCGGACTCGATTTGGTGGTTTCTCGAGTTGGGCGAGTTCTTGACCTAGAGAATCGATTTCTTCGATTCCTCTTGATTGTGAGCGTTTCGGGTCGATTCCTTTGAGGTAGAGTTGCCCAGGAGGTAACCCAGCTATTCCCGAAGTTTGGCTGCAATCCGTGGAGTGATTCGGGAGATCGGGCGCGAGGAAGTTGAGGTTTGACCCGCGGGTTCGTTTTCTGGAATGGGCGGTCTAACTGCCTATAGGGGGCGGTCTAACCGCCCGGGGTGTTTCCGGGTCAAAGTTTTGTTTCACCGGATTTTCTTCTGTGAGTTTGTTCGCCTTGCTCAGAGGAGTGTCTGGGTGAAATTTGGGGTCGTTCTCGTGCAGTTTGCTAGGTGTTCTTGGTCGGGGGTTGGTTCTTTGGGTATAGGAGGTTAGACCGCCCCGGTAGCCGGTCTAACCGCTCCTAGGCCCTTGGGTGAAGTTTTGGTTTTCACCAAGATTTTACGGTAGCTAGCATGGCCTTGACCGGAGATCTCGTTGGTGAAACCGTGGTGAGTTTTGGTGCTCGGAAGAGGTGTTTCGAGAGGATTTCTTGGTTGCTAGGTGGAGGCGGTCTAACCGCCCCCTATACCCGGTCTAACCGCTCCCTACGGTTAGCCGGCTTTCGAGTTGTTTCCGGCTTGTCGGTCTTGCGCGTATGTGTTGTGGTTCTTTGGTAGAGTTTGTTCCTAGGACCAGTAGCACTCCAGTGGCAACGTGGTTTTGGCAGACGGGAGGTAGAAGTGCGGAGAGTGTGATTTCGGGGGTTCGACCGAGCTAGTTCGTCTTGTTGGAGTTTCAATCTCCCTCGAGAAGAATTTTTATCGGCTCCCATTCACTCCCCCCCTCTCTGGTCGCCTAATCGGTCCTTCAAGTGGTATCAGAGCGGGTTCGGGTCTTTGTTGACTATAACCAGTCTAAGATCCAAGGATGGCGTACCAGGACCGGGTTCGGTTCCTCCACACTTCGATGTTAAGAACTACCAGATGTGGAGCAAGCGGATGGGTGCGTTCCTCCGCGGAAAGGGTTAGCTGCTTTGGGATGTCACGGTGGACACAGGCTATGTCCAGCCGATGGATTTCCTTGCTCCAGGGTCGAGGGACAGATTCAACGCCAACAATAAGGCGGTCGACTACTTGTTTCGTGCTTTGTGTCAGCCTGAGTTCGATCGGGTGCACACCGAGCACTTGGCTTGTAGGATTTGGGCGGTGTTGAAGGAGGCTCATGTTGGGAACGCCCAGGTTCAGGCACGGATGTATGCGACCTACCAGAGAGAGTACGAGAACTTCACTCATCTCCCCGGTGAGTCCATCGATGCCTTGTTTCAGAGGTTCACGGTGGTGGTGAACAACATGAGGGCCAATGTGGACGTGCTCCCGTACGATGATCATGATAGAGCGGTCAAGCTCTTACACTCTTTGGATCGTACGATATGGGGCGGAAAGTTCGAGGCCATAGTCGAGTCGGAGAGGTATGATACTACGACGGTGAACGAGCCGTCTCGAAGCTCAAGTCGGGCCGAGGTGGATAGGGGCATGATCGCCAAGCTCGAGGGACCGGCCGACTCCCATAGTCTTGCCCTCGTTGGTGGTTCCAAAGGAAAGACTAACTCTAACCCATCCACCGGGATGTTCTCGTTTTCCTCTTTGATGTCTATGCCGGATGAGGAGTTTGATGACCTTGGAGAGGACGAGCTAGCGGCCGTTGACGAGGCGGTTCGAGAGGCCGCACGAGAACCGCGTGAACATGAGGAGGAACACGAGGACTGCTTCAAGTGCGGCAAGGCTTGGACACTATTTCGCCGAGTGTCCGAAGGTGAACAACCACGACAAGCACAAGTTCAAGGACAAGAGGAAGATGTCCAAGAAGAAGGATCATGGACATGGGAAGAAGGCACGGTCTCGAGAGAAGATGAAGAGATCAAGCGACATCGAGTCGATTCGAGGACACGTCTTCAAGCTCGAGTGATGAAGACGAAGAGGATGAGAAGAAGAGGAAGAAGAAGAAGAACCTTGGCAAGTATCTCAACGGCCTTTGTGTGACGGGCCTAAGCCTCAAGGACGACTTCTGCGGCATGGCTCGCGGTTCGAGCAGCAAGAGAAGCCAGAAGGACGCCTCGGACTTGGATTCCGAGGATGAGGTATGTGATGAGCTCTCTTCTTTGCGCAAGGAGAATGAGGAGTTGGTTGACTTGCTTGATAATCGCGATCACATGCTTAGAGAGGCTAAGAAGCTTAGGAAGGAGCTTAGATCTTTGCTCGAGGATGCTAGGACTAGAGTGGGTGAGCTAGAAACACGGGTTCTTGATAGCAAGCTTGAGATTGATTCGCTTAAGGCTAGTCTGTTGTTTCGATGAAAATGATTGTCTTTGATTGCTCTGCTTTCCTAGGCGACTTGGTGATCTTAGGGAGAAGTATGCCTCCAAGTGTGAGGAACTAGATGTGCTTAGGGTTGAGTTGGTTGAGCTACAATCTAGACCCACTTTGCTTGGTGCTTGCACTTCTTGCCCTGGTTTGCATGAGAAAATTGTTGAGCTTCGTTCTCGCATTGGTTCGCTAGAGGCTGATTTGAAAGTGCCTATTCCTACTTCTTGTTCTACATGTGAGTTGCATGCTATGAAGAATTTGGATCTTGCAAAATGTGTTGGTCGCTTGCAAGATGAGAATGATAAGTTGCGTGAAGCGCTGAGTTGGTTGTCGAGTCAAGAACCTCAGCTTGGTATGATGATTGCTAGCTGTAAGCGCTTTGATGGTTGGGCTTTGGGATTGGATAAGGTTGGTGAGGGCAGTGGTGAGAGAGAAAGGAAATTTGGGAATGTTTTAGTTCCACCACAACCCACACCCAAAGACAAGTTTGCATCCAAGCAAAACCAACCTAGTGAAAAGCCTAGTGAGAAACCAAGTGAAGAGTCTCACCCCAAGCCTAAGCCCAAATCAATCCTTTTCCATTATGAGTTTTGTGGGAAGGATGGTCACAAGAGAGAGTTTTGCTATAAGAGAAAGAGAGAGGCGAGAATGGCTAAGGAGTGGGCGAACAAGGACAGGTACCACCCTTCTCATGGTGTGCCTGAGCCTCGTATGCCACTGCCTAAGGGAAAGGGCTTTGTGCGTAAGGATTCGGCATGGGGATATGAGAAATCCCGTAGCCGCAGTGGTGGTCTAGAGAGGGCGGTCAGACCGGCCTGGCTAGGCGGTCAGACCGGCCCTGCCCAGGGAAGGGCGGTCAGACCGGCCTGGCTAGGCGGTCAGACCGGCCCTCCCCAAATTTCTGGGCAGTTCTATTTCCGAAGTCGTGATGTTGGTGGTTTCAGTTCCCTTGGTCATGGTGCAGATGGTAGACACTTTGAGTCTGGTGGTGTTGAGTTTGCTGGACGTTCTCTACCTCGTGATCAATACGAGTTTGGGAGAGGTCGCAGCTTTGAGTCTTAGAGGGGCTACGGACCATGCCTTCCTTTTCGTGGTACTCGTACTCCTCCAGTGAGACGGGAGTGGTGTTCCCATGGTGGTTCCAGGTTTGATAGGTTTGACAGGATGGATCGGCGTATTGATAGGCGGGGGTAGGATGAATGTTGCTAACCCTACTTTTGAGGAAATAGCCCGACACTGGTTTCACACCTTTGGGACTAACCCCAGTGTTGAGTCATTTTCTCGTTCTCGCTCTTGGTTTTGAGTTGCAGGTGGGAGGCCCGGAGAACATTTGGTTGATATCGGGGGTGGTTCTTCGGCCTCATACCCCGGTGGTGACATGTAGGTGCATCACTTTCGGGGATGGTGGACAAGGATGAGTGAATTGTGAAGAAATGATAAAGGTATGTGCTTTGTGACCTTCAAGTGTGTGGCCTTGGTCAAGCCACTTGGTTTGTTTTGCTCCTTCTCTATATCATGTGTGTAGGGTGAGCTTTGTATGCTCTTTGGCCCTAGTGCATGTGTTTAGGGGGAGCTTGTGAGTTTTGTGCTCCTTTGCTCTTTTGCCGGTGGTGTCGAGCCCTTTTTGCCTCCCCTCGAGGAGCCGGTCTTTTGTGAGCTTTGTGTGTGTGGTTGGTTTCCTAAGTTGGTGGTGAAGCTCCTTTGTAGCATATGTATAGCTTTCTTTTGTGCATTTCTTGCATTTGGCATTGCATATGTAAAATGATGTATAGGCATCCTTGTATCTTAGATTGCATGCATTTTGTATCATATGCATTGGATAGGAAAAGCTTCTCCTATATACATTGTTCACCATGGGTTGCTATATATGTTCTTGTGAGCTTGTTTGGTATGCTACAGTTAGTTTGGCTTAGCTCTTGATGATCTTGATAAATGATCCATGGTTGATGGCTAACTTTTTGAAAAATGTCACATACATGCTCTCTCATGTGTAAATGCCTATATATGATCTTGACTTGTTTTAGTGGCTTTGCTATGCTTACTTTGTGGTTGGATAGCTAGTTTATTGATCATATGGGGCCAAAGGCTCACTTGCCATCATGAATGTTTAGCCCTCTTGCTTAATCTTGTGGAGGGGCATAAGTTCCTTTTTGTCGCAAAGCCATTTCATGTACCAATCATAAATCTGAAAATGAAATGAAAAATGCTTGGAAAATATGTTCCCATGTCATATGTGCTGAAATTAATTTGCTTTGGGTGCTAAACCGTTGCATGTTGCCTACCAATGAGAAGTCTCATACATAGAAGTAGGCACATGGCTCGGTGGGTTTGACATGACATGAGGTGCTTTTGGGTGTTTATGAAGGTCTTATGATTAGAATGGCTGTCCTAGAATGAAGTTTGAGTGGCTTTGCCATTTTGATATGTTTTGCTCATGTTTAGGTATTTGCTTGTGAGAGAGTAACTTTTCGCAAAATTACTCAAATCTTTTTTAGCCTTGTCCAATGGTTGTGAAACTTGGTGATCACGTAGTTAAGGTCATTACGAACCTGTCGAGTATCTAACTTGCTCATTTGGAGTTGTGTAGCTTCTTGTGATGAATTTTGTATATTCGAGAAGCTATATGTTGAAAGTTTTTGCATTTTGCCTTGATTCATGCATTGTCAACGAGGGGGAGAAGTTTGTGCATGTTTTGGGCACCTGGGAGTGTTTGGAAGGTGTTCAAATTGTTTCGGGCAATTTTTGAGCAGTTTGGTGCAGGGCCGGTCTCTTGGGGCGGTCTAACCGCCCCCAGGCGGTCAGTTCAGGCAGAGGCGGTGCAGGGCCGGTCTCTTGGGGCGGTCTAACCGCCCCGTACAAGCGGTCTAACCGCCCCGGCGATGTGAGCAAGTTTTTGCTCCTTGTTGCATTCCCGAGTTGCATTGATGCATGTGTTCGGGGGGAGTGTCTTGTGGCTCGGGGGGAGCTTGCATATGTGCAGGGGGAGCTCTTTGTGGTGTTCGAGTTTTGCTTTGGTGGTTTGCGCTCTTTGCTTGAGCTGTGTTTTGTCTCGGATGTGTCGAGCCGTTGCCCTTGCCTAAGGGGTCCGAGACTTGTCTTCTTCAAGTGATCTTGCTCTTTGCCTTTCTTTGGCTTTCGATCGCTTGTTAGGGTTTCTTTTTATTTTGATTCTTTTCTTTTCCTTTTCTCTTGTGTTACTTCATGTGAGTGTGTTGTCAATGCACTCATCAAGGGGGAGATTGAGGACCATGTGTGGTTCGAGGACCGGTGGATGGTCGCTTCCTTGTGTGATGAGTGATTGACAACATTGTGTGGATTGATTCTTGGCTAAGTATTGCAGGTGCAGGTTGCGGCTTGACTCGTGTTGGTGCAGGTGAAGAACAAGCGAGAAAGGTCGTTGCCGGTGAGGCCTCCAGGTGTGGAGAAGACAAGTAGGCTTCGTTCGAGGGACCCGGTGGCCAGCGGGGTCAAGTGCGGGCCGCATGGTGGCATGAACAACAAGATGAAGTCGTGGACGGTTTCTTGGTAGAGCCTCAAAACCAAAGTCGAGCCGGGACTACGTGGGAGCCGAGTCATGAGTGGAGATTGGCGGAGGCTACACCGAGTTCGCGGGGTTTGCAGTGGTTCACCCGAGAAAACCCCTTTGGGTTACTCGGTTGAGCCACAAAGCCGAGGCCGAAGACTCGACGAGGAGGTGCGGCCACCCGGGCCGGTTAAACCGCCCGGGAGGGGCGGTCGGACCGCCCGGGGCCGGTCGGATGTCCGGGCCGGTCTAACCGCCCAGGGGGGGCGGTCTGACCGCCCTGGCCGCCGGCGCCGAGAAGCTTCGAAGCGGAGGACACACGTCGGGATCGCAAGGCTTGCGTCGAGGCTAAGCAGGTTGCGGTCGCCGGGCATCCGTCCAATGGTGAAGACATGAAGACTTCCAAATTCGCCCTTGAGGGGCATGTATCCCTAGTTATTAGTGAAGGGTAGTTTAGTCTTTTGGGTGCCTCCATATATACTCATTAGATGGGTGGATGGCAGCCAACTCTTGGAACCCTAGCTCATTTAGTTTTTCCATTTTCGTTCTCCATTTTCCTTAGGATTTTAGAAGGCTAGCTTGAGAGCTTCATGTGAGATCTAGAGAGAGGGATGGATGTTTGGGTGGCAAGCTAGACCTTGTACGAACCATTCATGGCGTGTATAGAAGGTTTGGCGTTGTTCATCATGGTGGTTTTCCCGTCTCTTTGGTGTTGATTTTCGGAGCTCTTTTTCGCGGTGTTTTGAGGACGATTTCTTGGGGTTTTTGGTGGGTGTCACGTATGAGGTTCTTGTGCCTCTTTGGCTGGTGACTTTGCCCCCAAATCCCCTTTGAATCGGACTCGATTTGGTTGTCTCTCGAGTTGGGCGAGTTCCTGACCTAGAGAAGTGATTTCTTCGATTCCTCTTGATTGTGAGCGTTTCGGGTCGATTCCTTTGAGGTAGAGGTTGCCCAGGAGGTAACCCAGCTATTCCCGAAGTTTGGCTGCAATCCGTGGAGTGATTCGGGAGATCGGGCGCGAGGAAGTTGAGGTTTGACCCGCGGGTTCGTTTTACGGAAGGGGCGGTCTAACCGCCTATAGGGGGCGGTCTAACCGCCGGGGTGTTTCCGGGTCAAAGTTTTGTTTCACCGGATTTTCCTCTCGTGAGTTTGTTCGCCTTGATCGGAGGAGTGTACGGGTGAAATTTGGGGTCGTTCTCGTGCGGTTGCTAGGTGTTCTTGGTCGGGGTTCGTTCTTTGGGTACGGGAGGTTAGACCGCCCCGGGTAGCCGGTCTAACCGCCCCTAGGCCCTTGGGTGAAGTTTTGGTTTTCACCAAGATTTTACGGTAGCTAGCATGGCCTTGACCGAGAGATCTCCGTTGGTGAAACCGTGGTGAGTTTTGGTGCTCGGAAGAGGTGTTTCGGAGGATTTCTTGGTTGCCGGGTGGAGGCGGTCTAACCGCCCCCTCTACCCGGTCTAACCGCTCCCTACGGTTAGCCGGCTTTCAAGTTGTTTCCGGCTTGTCGGTCTTGCGTATGTGTTGTGGTTGCTGGTAGAGTTTGTTCCTAGGACCAGTAGCACTCCAGTGTCTACGTGGTTTTGGCAAACGGGAGGTAGAAGTGCGGAGAGTGTGATTTCGGGGGTTCGACCGAGCTAGTTGGTCTTGTTGGAGTTTCAATCTCCCTCGAGAAGAATTTTTATCGGCTCCCATTCACTCCCCCCCTCCTTGGTCGCCTAATCGGTCCTTCAGTCGGGTATGGGACCGGTAAGCCTAGTACCTTAATGAGACGGCTAGGGATGGAACTGTCACTACTCTTGGGATTCGCTCTCACGGCTTGCCACTGGTGGTGTACGGTGATTCTGGGTATCTCGCGGGGTATGCCGGATAGCCTGCACCAAAGACTGTGGCCTTTCATCCCGACCTAGGGATTTTTGGGGACGGTGTGGGACAGCTGTACCTTGGTGGGCAGCCTACCGTGTGTTTGGGTCTACCTTGCAAGGTTTAAATCAATCGATTGTCGGCCTCTCACCGTTATCCGAGACTACTTACTCCACTAGTCATGAGATCCCTAATGATGGAAGTTGATGAATACTATGCTTGATTAATTGTATTGTACAACTTGTTTGTACTAGTTGGCTAATGTAGTAAAGATGAAACCTACTAGAACTTGTGCTAAAATCTTGAAAGTAAGGACCTACTCTTTGTTACTTTTTAGCAAAAGCAACCCAGTAGCCAATAAGCCTTTCATGGTCTAGATTGGTGAAGTAGTTATCACCGACGGGTAAGACTTGCTGAGTATTAGTATACTCAGCCTTGCTATAATGTGTTGATCCAGGTAATGCCTTCAGTGATGTGTGGCCCGGAGAGATCCCGCCCGGCTGGGAGCTGGAGTGGGTGGAGGACGACTACTGAAAGCATCATGGATGGCCTCCTGTGGTGTCTTCTCTTCCGTTAATTAAATTCCGCTGCTTTTCGAAAACTCTGAACCATTTCATCGTGACGAAAACTATGATTTGTAATAATTAAACCCCTTCGGGGTATGAAGTTGCATATCAATGATGATGTATCTCTGGACTCGCCTTCGAGTGAGTTTTAATGCATATATTCGATCCTTGTTGCTTTTCAAGTGATTTACCGGGCGTTAACCCGGCAACTAACGACAGGATGATACTTTATTATTGCTTAATGACCAAAGTGGATCGGTCTTAGGCGATAGTACGGTATTTTCCTGGGCGGGTTGTCACACATACTATCTAGATGTGCAGCTAGGGTTGTTCTAGTGTGAAACTCTGATCCCAAAATAAGGTTTGCAACCTATAGCCAATCCTAGCATGATACTACTGTAGGAAAGTAAAGGCAAGAAAAGATTGCAATAGAGTAAATGCGGAAACGTAAAGGGGATGAGAGGAAGCAAACTCTTGACATGCGATTTATCCTGTGGTATCGGTAGGCACTAAGCCACCCCTAGTCCACGTTGAAGCACTCACACAAGAGTATTGCTTCCTGCTTTCCAAAGCTCTCCCAAGAGCACCACTTGACTCGCCACAAAGGCTAGCCACTTAGGCCCTTGCCAAGCTCAGTCACCTTGATGCCTCCTGCACTAAGGAGCTTCTCCACCAAGAAAGGGGGTCTTCACGTCCCCCGCACAAAGTGTCCTCACCGCTCCACACCAAGCCGGAGGGTCGATGACGATTGCCGGTGAGCCACTTAGGCCCCAATGCTTCCGGCGAACCTTGTACACCTTGATTCACTGAAGAATCACCTCACAAGGTTGGTACAACCTTGCACTCACTCAGCTCTAAGCTAAGCCTAGCACTATAGACATACACAAAGCATATGCAAGTCTAAGGATGAAAAATTAAGCACTTGGATGGAATGGATATGATCTTCAATGTGTCTTGAACTCCTCTGCACTTCCACACAATCCAGCAACCTTAAATTGGTGAGTGGAGGGGGTATAAATAGCCCAAGGCATCCAAAGAGCAGTTGGCTAACAACCACTGAAAAAGGTAGCGTAGGATGAACCGATGCTAGTTTTTCCAGGGCGTCGGTTCATCCGGTGCCCCTCCCACGTCACTTAGCCGTTGAGATTATCAGACACAACTGCTCTGACGCTATACACCGACGGTCCGTCGGATCATCCAGTGCTGAAGACCCCACAAGCAAGTCGTATCTGTTAGCTTCCACGCGACCGTCAGATAGACCGGCGCTACCCCTTGACCATGGCGTCGGATCATCCGGTGATGAAAGCTTTGTCTTGGCGCGTCTCTGTCTTGATTCAAACTAAGCGCCGGATAGACCGATGGTGTCCTCACTTAGACCGTCGGATCATCCGGTGCTACTGTCTTCGCTGCTCTTCCTCTGCAACTCGTCTGACGCTACTAGAAAATGGACCGTCGGTTCATCCGACGGTGCCAAGGGTTTCACCCAGTGTACCAACTCGTCCGACGATTGCACCGACGCTTGCTATCTAGGTACTGTCGTTTCATCCGACGGTGTCTTTTTCCTTCCTTTTCTTTGCGTCTTCAACTTGGGTCTTTGCTTCTACTTAACATACTTAACACATGCCATTACTTATAGCCTCCAAATATATACTTAGTCCTCAAATTTGTTGTAAGTAACCTAACATGTCCATGGTATGTTAACTTGTGGCATGAAATGTTAGCTTGGGCATGGTATGTTAACTTGTGCATGGTATGTTAACTTGTGCATGGTTTGTTAACATGTGGTAACATCCGTGGGACCTATGAATGCCTACAAAGACATGCTAGACAATGTGGTTAGTCCCATTACTTGTGTTAGCATGAATCACCAAAATCAACTCGAACAAATGGCAAATGGGGCCATGTTCGCTACAATCTCCCCCTTTTTGGTGATTTATGACAACACAAGCAAAGCAAGCATAAATTTGCAAAAATTGACAAAATTAGAGCCACTTACACTTGCTTGGATGCTTACCAACATCCAAACTCCCCCTAGATCAACCTTCCCCCTTTTTAATCTTCTCTTCTTATGTTCACATTCTCCCCCTTTGGTCTCATATCCTTGAAACCACTAGCTTGCTTTGGTCTCACATTCTCCTCATTTGGAACCAAATCTCCAAAAAGTACAAAACAAAAGGGCTCCAAGGAAGCTAGCAAATCCTAGCAAACATAGCTCCAAAAGAAATGTTAAATACAAGGGAAAAAGCTGCATGAACCATGATCCATATGTATGATTGAGGACCATGTGTGGTTCGAGGACCGGTGGATGGTCGCTTCCTTGTGTGATGAGTGATTGACAACGTTGTGTGGACTGATTCTTGGCTAAGTATTGCAGGTGCAGGTTGCGGCTTGACTCGTGTTGGTGCAGGTGAAGAACAAGCGCGAAAGGTCGTCGCCGGTGAGGCCTCCAGGTGTGGAGAAGACAAGTAGGCTTCGTTCGAGGGACCCGGTGGCCAGCGGGGTCGAGTGCGGGCCGCATGGTGGCAAAAACAGCAAGATGAAGTCGGTGGACGGTTTCTTGGTTGAGCCACAAAACCAAGGTCGAGCCGGGACTTCATGGGAGCCAAGTCATGAGTGGTGATTGGCGGAGGCTACATCAAGTTCGCGGGGTTTGCGGTGGTTCACCAGAAAATCACCGGGTTACTCGGGCGAGTCACAAAGCCGAGGCCGAAGATCGGGTGTGGGTGTCCCGGCCAAAACCGGCCCCGACCGGTTTGGAGAACCGGTCGACCGGTTTGGGGTCGCGGGGCGCCGGAAGCTTCGAGGCGGAGGACACTCGTCGGGATCGCAAGGCTTGCGTTGAGGCTACGCGGGGGTGCGGTCGGCGGGCATCCGTCCGATGGTGAATACATCAAGAATTCCGAATCCGCCCTTGAGGGGCTTGTATCCCTAGTTAGTAGAGAGGGGCATTTTAGACATTCGGTTGCCGCCTATATAACCCAAGAGGTGAGAGGTTGGCAGCCAACTCTTGGAACCCTAGCTCATTAGTTTTCCTATTTTCCACCTATTTTCTCTAGGTTTTCCTTAGGACTAGCAAGAGAGCTTCACGGAGAAATCTTGTAGAGAGGGATGGATGATCGGGCGGCTTGCTAGACCTTGTACGAATCTTTGTTTCATGTATAGATGATTCGGCGTGATTCCTCAAGGTTTGGATGTGTTTTCCCCGGTTGTTTTTGGTGGTGATTTTCGGAGCCCTCTTCGGTGATTTCTTTGGAGTGTTTTTGGGGCTTTTCTCTTTGTGATTCGGTGGGGGAAATTTGTGGGAACCCTTCGTGGTTCTTTGGGCTGTGATTCCCCTCCCAAATCCGTGAGGAAAAGTGCTCGATTTTGGGGTTTCTTGAGTTCTTGGGTTGGTAGTGCCTTTGGCGGGATTTCTTCGATTTCTCCTTTTTGGACGAGATTTGGTAGGATTAAACTTGGCTATGGACTCCTCATGAGGTGTTCCTGATATCCCCAAAGTCTTGTTCAAGTCCATGGAGTGATTCGGGAGATTGAGATTTGGTTTTGGGGGAGTTGACCCGCGGGCTGTGTTCTTCTCGACTGTTCAGGCTAAAACCGGCCTGACCGGTTTCCCAAACCGGTCTGACCGGTTTCGCCCAGTGGGCTGTCGAGAAAGATCTTTGAACGAGGAAGTCTTTATTGCTCCATGGCTTCGTTTGTTCAGATGTTGAAAGGCTTTTGAAGTGTTTGGGGGGTCTTGGGGAGTTTACGGGACGAGAATCGGTCGACCGGTTTGCCTAACGGTCGACCGGTTTCCCCTCGCCCTCGTGAGGCTAAGTCCTACGGGAGCGGTCCGACCGGTTTCGAAACCGGCTTTGACCGGTTTGTCTTGCCAACGACCTTGTCGTGTGAGTTTCCGCTGTGTGTGTGTTGAGGCTGTTGGTCGGGTCTTGTTCCTAGGTTCAGTAGCACTCCAGTGGCTACGTGAACTTGGCAAGAGAAGCTTGCGGAGGTGCACGAGTGAATTTGGGTTCATAGGCCGAATTCTTGAATAGAATTTTTATCGGCTCCCATTCACTCCCCCCCCCCTCTGCGGTTCGCCGTTTCGGTCCTTCAAGTGGTATCGAGCCGGTTCGGGTCTTTGTTGACTCTAACCGATCTAAGATCCAAGGATGGCATACCGGGAACGGGGTTCGGGTCCTCCACACTTCGATGGCAAGAACTACCGGATGTGGAGCAAGCGGATGGGTGCGTTCCTCCGCGGAAAGGGTCGGTTGCTTTGGGATGTCACGGTGGACACGAGGCTATGTCCGGCCGATGGATTTCCTTGCTCCGGGGTCGAGGGACGGATTCGACGCCAACAATAAGGCGGTCGACTACTTGTTTTGTGCTTTGTGTCGGCTCGAGTTCGATCGGGTGCACACCGAGCACTTGGCTTGTAGGATTTGGGCGGTGTTGAAGGAGGCTCATGTTGGGAATGCCCAGGTTCGAGGGCACGGTTGTATGCGACCTACGGACGAGTACGAGAACTTCACTCATCTCCCCGGTGAGTCCATCGATGCCTTGTTTCGAGAGGTTCACGGTGGTGGTGAACAACATGAGGGCCAATGTGGACGTGCTCCCGTACGATGATCATGATAGAGCGGTCAAGCTCTTACACTCTTTGGATCGTACGATATGGGGCGGAAAGTTCGAGGCCATAGTCGAGTCGGAGCGGTATGATACTCTGACGGTGAACGAGCTGCTTCTCGAAGCTCAAGTCGGGCGAGGTGGATAGGGGCATGACTGCCAAGCTCGAGGGACCGGCGATTCCCATAGTCTTGCCCTCGTTGGTGGTTCCAAAGGAAAGACTAACTCTAACCCATCCACCGGGATGTTCTCGTTTTCCTCTTTGATGTCTATGCCGGATGAGGAGTTTGATGACCTTGGAGAGGACGAGCGGCGGCGGTGACGAGGCGGTTCGAGAGGTTGCACGAGAACCGCGTGAACATGAGGAGGAACACGAGGACTTGCTTCCGGTGCGGCAAGCGGGACACTTCGTCGCCGGCCGCCCGAGAAGACCGAGAACAAGGACGGCTACAAGCACAAGCCGAGGAAGAACGATGACAAGTACCGTTCGAGGCGCGACCACAAGAGCAAGCACAAGAACAAGTACAAGGACGAGCGACGATCGAGGAAGAAGGAGGGCCGAGGCAAGGCCCGAGCGATGGTTGGAGCGAGCGACGTCGACTCCGGTTCCGCGTACTCCACCTCGAGCTCGAGCGGCGGCGACGACGAGGGAGATCGCCGCAAGAACAAGAGGTCGTCCAAGAACACGAGCGGGGGCGGGCCGCCGCGAGAGACGGCTTCGCACCATGGCGTTGAGCTCCGGCGGCAAGAAGAGCACACGGAGCGACTCGGACTGCGAGTCCGACGACGAGGTGCGTGATGAGCTTCCCTTCTTGCGCCGGGAGAATGAGAGGCTTGGCTCTTTGCTTGATAACCGTGATGACATGCTTAGAGAGGCCAAGAAAATGAGGAAAGAGCTTAGGGCTTCACTCGAGGATGCTAGGACTAGAGTGGTTGAGCTAGAGACACGGGTGCTTGATAGCAAGCTTGAGATTGATTCGCTTATGGCTAGCCTGTTGTTTCGATGAGAATGATTGTCTTGATTGCTCCATGTTCCTTGCTTGATCTTGCTTTGTTCAAGGAGAAGCATGCCTCCAAGTGTGAGGAACTAGATGTGCTTAGGGTTGAAGTGGGCGAGCTTAAGTCTAGACTGCTTTGCTAGGTGCTTGCACTTCTTGCCTGTTTTGCATGCTAAGATTGATGAGATGCATGCTTACACTAGTTCGCTCGAGGCTAAATTGAAGGAACCCATGCCTACATCTTGCTCTACACCGTGAAATGCATGCATTGAAAAATTTGGAGCTTGCACATTATGTTGATCGCTTGCGGGATGAGAATGATGATTTGAGGAAGTTGATGGGTTGGTTGTCCGGTCACGAGCCTCAGTTGAGGATGATGATCGAGGCCTTTAAGAGGCAAGATGGTGAGGGGCTTGGAGCAAACAAGGTTGGTGAGGGAAGTGGAGAGAATATCCGGAGCCACCAAAAACCCACCACAAAAATGATTTCCCACCAAAACCTAACCATCTAAGGAACCGACTAGACACAACCCCGGCTCCACCCGTGTTTCCTACACCCACAAATGACCTACAAAAGCCTATCAAGTTTGTGAGCACTTCGGGGAAAGTGTTCTTTGGGAAGGAGAGTGAGAAGGCTAGTGGTGAGAAGCGGTGGAGGATTTGAGTGGAGAGAAACCGAGTGAGCAGCCACATCCCAAGCCTAAGCCTAAGCTTGTGAGGTTCCATTGTGGCTATTGTGGAAGAGATGGCCACAAGGAGGAGTTTTGCTTCAAGAGGAAGCGAGAGGAGAAAATGGCGAAGGAGTGGGCTAACGGGGACAAGTTTCACCCCTCCGGCGGTGTACTTAAGCCTCGTGTGCGGATGCCCGGGGCCAAGGCGAGTGTGAGGATAGTTCGGCTTGGGGTGATCGAAAGAGTGCGGGGAGGTCTTCTTTGGAGGAGTGGCGGGTCGGACCGGTTTTGGAACCGGTCGGACCGGTTTGGGGTACGACGGAATGACAAGCTTGGTTTCCGTGCTCGTACGGGTGCAAGGGTTGTTTACGGAGGTCGTGGTTCGGTGGATGGGGTGGAGAGTTTGCGGGTGGTCGGGTTGCTAGGCGTTCTCCCCCTCGAGCTCACTACGGGGATGGGAGGAGTCGTAGCTTTGAGAAGGAAAGGAGGGACGGTCCACGAGTCCTCTTTCGTGGTTTTGGTCCTCCTCCGGGCGGAGAGGGGTGGTTCCCTCGGGGTGGTTACCGTGGTGGTGTTCGTGGAGGCGGTTTTGGTAGGAGAGATGCTTTGGTTGGTGCTAACCCCACTTTCGAGCAAATGGCTCGGCCTTTGGTTTTCCTCCTTTGGTACTAACCCCGGTCTTTGAGTCGTTTGTTCGCTCACGTGCCTATTTTTGATTTTCGGGTGGGAGACTTGAAGAACATTTGGTTGATTGACTCCGGTTGCTCGAGGCATATGACCGGAGACGGGGGGTGGTTCTCAAGTCTCGTCCCGGTGGTGACGAAGAGGTACATCACCTTTGGGGACAATGGGCGTGGGCGTGTGCTTTCGAAGGTGAGATAAAAGTGAGTGACAAGATCACTGCGAGGCGTGTTGCTCTTGTTCAATCGGCGGGGTACAATTTGCTTTACGTGTCTCGGTTGTTGATGAGGGCTTTGAGGTGTTGTTTCGGCTTTGGTGGTTCTCGGATTGTGGACTCTCGAGGGGACCTTGTTTGTATGGTCGTTCCCGAGGGTCGGGTGTTTCGTGCTTGATTTTTCTCAGTCTTCGGGTGTTGAGCGTTGTTTCTTGGCTGGTTCTTCGAGTGAGTTGTGGAAGTGGCATAGGAAGTTGGGTCACTTGAGCTTTGACCTTTTGTCTCGCTTGAGTAAACTCAATTTGGTCCGAGGATTGCCACGGTTGAAGCTTGAGAAAGAGTTGGTTTGTGCTCCGTGTAGGCATGCCAAGATGGTGGCCTCTTCTCACCCGCCTCTCACCGATGTGATGAGCGAGCGTCCATGCGAGCTGCTCCATATGGACCTTGTTGGCCCAGCTCGTGTGCGATCTGCGGGTGGGAAGTGGTATGTCCTTGTTGTGGTGGACGACTATTCTCGGTATGCGTGGGTGTTCTTTACGGAGGATAAGGGGGGGGACGTTTGGTTTTGTTCGAGATCTAGTCTTGAGGTTGAGGAACGAGAGGCACGGAGATGCCATACGAGCTATCCGCGGTGATAATGGCTCGGAATTCGGGAACTCTCGTTTTGAAACCTTTTGTCATGACTTGGGTCTTGAGCACCGGTTTTCGAGTCCGTATACGCCTCCCCGAATGGTGTTGTGGAAAGGAAGAACGAGGACCTTGTGCGAGATGGCTCGGACGATGCTTGATGAGCATAGGACTCCGAGGAGGTATTGGGCGGGGCGGTGAATACCGCATGCTATGTGTCGAACGGGATATACCTCGAGTGCACAAGAAGAAAACATGCTATGAGTTGATGCATGGACGCACACCCAAAGTGAGTCACTTCCATGTCTTCGGTTGCAAGTGTTTCATTCGAAGAAAGGCGAGGAAGTTGGATAAGTTTGAGGCTAGGTACGTCGATGGCATTTTCTTTGGTTATGCATCTCATTCTAGAGCATATCGTGTGCTCAATCTTGAAACTAACCAAATTGTGGAGACTTGCGAGGTAACCTTCGACGAGACGAGCCACGTAGTCGGCTTGTCTTTGAGTGTGCGGGTGATGATGAGCTTGGAGAGGAGATCTTTCGGGGAGGAGGAGCATGAACATGGTGATGATGAAGATGGCGGTGTGGTGCCCCCGGCCGAACATGTACCCACTACTTCGACTACGATGATGGATGGACCCTCTGCTACACCTACGACGACAAATCAAGAACGAGGAGAAGGCGTTGTTGAGGGGGAGGTAGCTTCGAGGCGAGAACCTCCCCGGCGAGTTCGGGTGGATCACCCGGCTTCGAGGATCATCGGCGACATGAATGAACGCACTACACGGTCGAGGGTTCGAAACAATTCCCACTTTGCTCATGCTGCATTTGTTGCTTCTTTCGAGCCCAAAGACATTGGACACGCACTATCGATCACAAGCCGGGTTAACTCGATGCATGAGGAGTTGGAGAATTTTGAGAGGAATCGGGTGTGGGAGTTGGTTGACCCTCCCCCGGGGTGTAAGCCGATTGGTACCAAGTGGGTGTGGAAAAACAAAGAGGGACGAAGGGTGAGGTTGTGAGGAACAAGTCGAGACTTGTTGCCCGGGGGGTTCGGTCGGAAGGAGGGGATCGACTACGAGGAGACCTTTGCTCCCGTAGCCCGTTTGGAGGCGATTAGGATCCTTCTAGCCTTTTACGTGGCTAAAGGGTTCAAGTTGCACCAAATGGATGTGAAGAGTGCTTTTCCGAATGGAGTGTTGGAGGAAGAAGTGTATGTGAGGCGGCCTCCGGGGTTTGAGAGTGAGAAGTACCCCCACGGGTGTACAAGTTGAGGAAGGCGCCGTATGGGTTGAAGCGGGCGCCTAGAGCTTGGTATGGCGAGGTTGAGGGGATTCTTGTTTGAGAGAGGTTTTGAAATGGGGAAGGTCGATCGGACCTTGTTTTTGCGAGAGGCGGGGCGGAGATATCCCGATTGTGCGGGTGTACGTGGATGATATTGTCTTTGGTGGCTCGTCTAACTCTCTTGTTGCGAGGTTTGCGGATGATATGAGCGGGGAGTTTGAGATGAGCATGATGGGCGAGTTGCGGTTCTTCCTCGGGCTACAAATCAAGCGATCAAAGGAAGGAACATTTGTGCACCGAGGCTAAGTACACCAAGGACATTGTGAGGAAGTTCAAGATGGAGGACTCCAAGGCTATGACGACGCCGATGAGTACGACTACGGCTCTTGATGCGGACGAGGAAGGTGAACACGTGGACCGGAAGAAGTACCGGAGCATGATCGGGTCACTCCTCTACTTGACGGCGACGAGGCGGGACATACGGTTCTCGGTGTGTACGTGCGCTCGTTTTCAAGCGTCTCCGAGGACTTCGCATCGGCAAGCAGTGAAGAGAATTTTCAGGTACTTGCGTCACACTCCCGACTTCGGCCTTTGGTACTCCGCGTCTTCTTCGTTGGCGCTTCATGGTTTTTCAGACGCGGATTTTGCCGGGTGTCGGTTGGATAGGAAGTCCACTTCTGGGACTTGCCAGTTTTTGGGTTCTTCTTTGGTGTCTTGGTCTTCCCGCAAGCAGTCGAGTGTAGCTCAATCCACGACCGAGGCTGAGTATGTTGCCGCTGATAGTTGTTGCTCTCAGCTCCTTTGGATCACCTACACCATGAGTGACTTTGGTGAGGAGTATACCCATGTCCCACTTCAATGTGATAGCACCAGTGCCATAAGCGTTGCAAAGAACCCAGTGCTCCATTCTAAAACCAAACACATAGAAGTGAGGTATCATTTCCTGAGAGACAACGTTGAGAAAGGAAAGATAGCGTTGATCCATGTACCCACACATCACCAACTAGCCGATATTTTCACCAAACCCCTAGATCAAGCAACTTTCACTCGTTTGCGGGGGGAACTTGGTGTGTGTTTGATTTCTCGAGTTGGGTGTGTGGGAGCTTTCTTTTGCCGGTGGTGTCGAGCCCGTTTTGCCTCCCCTCGAGGAGCCGGTTTGTAGCATATGTATAGCTTTCCTTTGTGCATTCCTTGCATTTGGCATGGCATATGTAACATGATGTATAGGCATCCTTGTATCTTAGATTGCATGCATTTTGTATCATATGCATTGGATAGGAAAAGCTTCTCTTATATACATTGTTCACCATGGAATGAGATATATGTCTTTGTGAGCTTGTTTGGTATGCTATGGTTAGTTTGGCTTAGCTCTTGATGATCTTGATGAATAATCCATGGTTGATGGCTATGTTTTTGAAAAATGTCACATGTATGCTCTCTCATGTGTAAATGCCTTTATATGATCTTGACATGTTTTAGTGGCTTTGCTATGCTTAATTTGTGGTTGGATAGCTAGTTTATTGATCATATGGGGCCAAAGGCTCATTTTCCATCATGAATGTTTAGCCCTCTTGCTTCATCTTGTGAAGGGGCATAAGTTCCTTTTTGTCGCAAAGACATTTCATGTACCATTTACAAATCTGAAAATGAAATGAAAAATGCTTGGAAATATGCTCCCATGTCATATGTGCTGAATTTAATGTGCTTTGGGTGCTAAACCGTTGCATGATGCCTACCAATGAGAAGTCTCATACATAGAAGTAGGCACATGGCTCGGTGGCTTTAACATGACATGAGGTGCTTGTGGGTGTTTGTGATGGTCTTATGATTAGAATGGCTGTCCTAGCATGAAGTTTGTGTGGCTTTGCCATTTTGGCATGTTTTGCTCATGTCTAGGTTTTTGCGTGTGAGAGAGTAACTTTTCGCAAAATTACTCAAATCCTTGCTAGCCTTGTCCAATGGTTGTGAAACTTGGTGATCATGTAGTTGAGGTCCATACAAACCTGTAGAGTATCTAACTTGCTCATTTGGACATGTGTAGCATCTTGTGATGAATTTTGTATACTTGAGAAGCTCTAGATTGCATTTGTGCCTTGATTCATGCATTGGCAACAAGGGGGAGAAAGGAAGGTGGAGAAAAGTTGGTTTGTATCTCTGGAATCTATCCCAAGTGTCAAGGGGGAGCTTGTGCATTTCTTTTGCATTTTTGGCTTTTGGGGTGTGGTCTGCTGTGTGAAATCGGCCTGACCGGTTGTGGAAACCGGTCTGACCGGTTTTGATGGAACCGGCCTGACCGGTTATGGGAACCGGTCGACCGGTTTGTGCCCCGAGTTGGCACTTGATCGGGGGAGCTTGCTTCGTGCGGGGGGAGCTCTTGTGTGCTTTGGTGGTTGGTGCTCTTTGCTTGAGCATGGTTTTTGTCTCGGATGTGTCGAGCAGTTGCCTTGCCTAAGGGGTCCGAGACTTGCTTTCTTCAAGTGATCTTGATCTTTGCCTTTGTTTGGCTTTCGATCACTTGTTGGAGTTTCTTTTTGTTCGTTTCTTTTCTTTTTCTTTTCTCACTTGTTACTTTCATGTGGGTGTTGTCAATGCACTCATCAAGGGGGAGATTGAGGACCATGTGTGGTTCGAGGACCGGTGGACGGTCGCTTCCTTGTGTGATGAGTGATTGACAACGTTGTGTGGACCGATTCTTGGCTAAGTATTGCGGGTGCGGGTTGCGGCTTGACTCGTGTTGGTGCGGGTGAAGAACAAGCGCGAAAGGTCGTCGCCGGTGAGGCCTCCGGTGTGGAGAAGACAAGTAGGCTTCGTTCGAGGGACCGGTGGCCGGCGGGGGTCGAGTGCGGGCCGCATGGTGGCAAGAACGACAAGATGAAGTCGGTGGACGGTTTCTTGGTTGAGCCACAAAACCAAGGTCGAGCCGGGACTTCATGGGAGCCAAGTCATGAGTGGTGATTGGTGGAGGCTACATCAAGTTCGCGGGGTTTGCGGTGGTTCACCGAGAAAATCACCGGGTTACTCGGGCCGAGTCACAAAGCCGAGGCCGAAGATCGGGTGTGGGCACATGCGGCCAAAACCGGCCGACCGGTTTGGAGAACCGGTCGACCGGTTTGGGGTCGCGGGCGCCGGAAGCTTCGAGGCGGAGGACACGCGTCGGGATCGCAAGGCTTGCGTTGAGGCTACGCAGGGTGCGGTCGCTGGGCATCCGTCCGATGGTGAATACATCAAGAATTCCGAATCCGCCCTTAAGGGGCTTGTATCCCTAGTTAGTAGAGAGGGGCATTTTAGACATTCGGTTGCCGCCTATATAACCCAAGAGGTGAGAGGTTGGCAGCCAACTCTTGGAACCCTAGCTCATTAGTTTTCCTATTTTCCACCTATTTTCTCTAGGTTTTCCTTAGGACTAGCAAGAGAGCTTCACGGAGAAATCTTGTAGAGAGGGATGGATGATCGGGCGGCTTGCTAGACCTTGTACGAATCTTTGTTTCATGTATAGATGATTCGGCGTGATTCCTCAAGGTTTGGATGTGTTTTCCCCGGTTGTTTTTGGTGGTGATTTTCGGAGCCCTCTTCGGTGATTTCTTTGGAGTGTTTTTGGGGCTTTTCTCTTTGTGATTCGGTGGGGGGAAATTTGTGGGAACCCTTCGTGGTTCTTTGGGCTGTGATTCCCCTCCCAAATCCGTGAGGAAAAGTGCTCGATTTTGGGGTTTCTTGAGTTCTTGGGTTGGTAGTGCCTTTGGCGGGATTTCTTCGATTTCTCCTTTTTGGACGAGATTTGGTAGGATTAAACTTGGCTATGGACTCCTCATGAGGTGTTCCTGATATCCCCAAAGTCTTGTTCAAGTCCATGGAGTGATTCGGGAGATTGAGATTTGGTTTTGGGGGAGTTGACCCGCGGGCTGTGTTCTTCTCGACTGTTCAGGCTAAAACCGGCCTGACCGGTTTCCCAAACCGGTCTGACCGGTTTCGCCCAGTGGGCTGTCGAGAAAGATCTTTGAACGAGGAAGTCTTTATTGCTCCATGGCTTCGTTTGTTCAGATGTTGAAAGGCTTTTGAAGTGTTTGGGGGGTCTTGGGGAGTTTCTGGACAGAATCGGTCTGACCGGTTTGCCTAACCGGTCTGACCGGTTTTTCCCTGCCCTCGTGAGGCTAAGTCCTACAGGAGCGGTCCGACCGGTTTCAGAAACCGGCCCCGACCGGTTTGTCTTGCCCGGCCGGCCTTGTCGTGTGAGTTTTCGCTGTGTGTGTGTTGAGGCTGTTGGTCGGGTCTTGTTCCTAGGTTCAGTAGCACTCCAGTGGCTACGTGAACTTGGCAAGAGAAGCTTGCGGAGGTGCACGAGTGAATTTGGGTTCATAGGCCGAATTTTTGAATAGAATTTTTATCGGCTCCCATTCACTCCCCCCCTCTCTGGTTCGCCGTTTCGGTCCTTCAATGATATCAATGAAGATACCACATGTAAGAATAACTAAGGTGGATCACAAGCTCATGAGACTAGCATGATACAAACTAAGCTCCCCCTAAGTGTACGTGGTCCCGACTTGCAATGCCCACGACGCGAAATTACAGCCCCGACTGCATAGCATTTAATGGCTCGGTTCCTTACAAGGTACGCAGAACCCTCGAGCGGCACGAACCCCTGGCTCGGGAGAGTTCCAACCCTCTAAAGGGCATTGGCGTGAGAAGGTCGCCTCGGGGCCCGTTTGAAACAAAGCGGGCACCGCAAGCACCCATGCCACGCAAAACCCTCAAGCGGCACGAGCCCCTGGCTCGGGACGATGTCAGCCCTCTAAAGAGCACAGGCATGAGAAGGTCGCCTCGAGGCTCGTTTCGGAACAAAGCGGGCATCGTGAGCACCCATGCCACGCTGCATTACTGATCAGCGCCTCGGGGACTGGCTCGCCCAGGCCCCTGGATGGTCGCAGACGCCAGGCCGGGAGCGCTTAGCCGCCGCCCCGCACCACTGTTACTAATCGGCACCTCGAGGGCCGGCTCGCCCGGGCCCCTCGACGGTCGCAAACGCAAAGACGGGGCCGCCCAGGCGCCGCCCCGCACGGCCCTACTGATCAGAGGTTCGAAGCTTGACCCTCGACGGGTTCGAACAAGCGCCCCAGATCGCAGAGTCAGGGACGACGAAGGCACGCGCATTCGAGCCGTTCCTCGAGCCCGTCGGCTCGAGGGTGCCCCATATGTCGTATTCGAGAGCCAGCGAGGGCAGCTAGCCGGGGGATCCCACCGAGGGAGAGCTTCCGCGCCCTCGGTCCCTATCGAACGGGACCGAGCCCCACCTAGCAAACCCACGCAAGCGCTTCCATGGACGTGTCTCTGGACCACGCAGCCTACCCTTATCGAACGGGGCATGGGCGTCCACTCGAACCACCCGCCAGCAGCTCAACGAGGAATCCGCAATTCGCGACCCTCTCGATGGGGGTTGCGGAAACCTCACCCTCCGTCCCGCGGAGGGACGGCGAGGGCGCGTTAAAAGACAAGTCGTAAAGCTCTACCCGATCGCCTCGAACGGGCCCAGGCTCAGGGGCTTGACGCACGGCTACACCTTCTGGATTGCACCCGCCGGAGATAGTGCCAGCGGCGCGTGCGTCACCGAAGCCGGCTGAGACATTGCCGATGCCGGTTGAAACATTTACCATTCCCCCTAGCCAACTCTCACGGTTAACCCCTCCAGAGCTCCCACGCTCCTGCAGGGCTTCGGGGGCTAGACCCGCGGGTCCGCTGACGCGGCCCCACGGAAAGCGTTCGCAAAACCAGAAGGGAAGAACGTCCTATCAGTAGGTTCCAGCATCTGCGGGAGCCTCAATGTGAGGACCATGTGTGGTTCGAGGACCGGTGGATGGTCGCTTCCTTGTACGATGAGTGATTGACAACGTTGTGTGTGGACTGATTCCTGGCTAAGTATTGCAGGTGCAGGTTGCGGCTTGACTCGTGTTGGTGCAGGTGAAGAACAAGCGCGAAAGGTCGTTGCCGGTGAGGCCTCCAGGTGTGGAGAAGACAAGTAGGCTTCGTTCGAGGGACCCGGTGGCCAGCGGGGTCAAGTGCGGGCCGCATGGTGGCATGAACAGCAAGATGAGGTCGTGGACGGTTTCTTGGTAGAGCCTCAAAACCAAGGTCGAGCCGGGACTTCGTGGGAGCCGAGTCATGAGTGGAGATTGGCGGAGGCTACACCGAGTTCGCGGGGTTTGCAGTGGTTCACCAGAAAACCACTGGGTTACTCGGTTGAGCCACAAAACCGAGGCCGAAGACTCGACGAGGAGGTGCGGCCACCCGGGCCGGTTCAACCGCCCGGGAGGGGCGGTCGGACCGCCCGGGGCCGGTCAGATCCACCGGGCCGGTCTAACCGCCCGGGGGGGCGGTCGACCGCCACGGCCGCCGGCGCCGAGAAGCTTCGAAGCGGATGACACGCGTCGGGATCGCAAGGCTTGCGTCGAGGCTACGGCGGGTGCGGTCGCCGGGCATCCGTCCGATGGTGAAGACATCAAGAATTCCAAATCCGCCCTCGAGGGGCATGTATCCCTAGTTATTAGTGAAGGGTAGTTTAGTCTTTTGGGTGCCTCCATATATACTCATTAGATGGGTGGATGGCAGCCAACTCTTGGAACCCTAGCTCATTTGGTTTTTCCATTTTCGTTCTCCATTTTCCTTAGGATTTTAGAAGGCTAGCTTGAGAGCTTCATGTGAGATCTAGAGAGAGGGATGGATGTTTGGGTGGCAAGCTAGACCTTGTACGAACCATTCATGGCATGTATAGAAGGATTGGCGTTGTTCATCATGGTGGTTTTCCCGTCTCTTTGGTGTTGATTTTCGGAGCTCTTTTTGGCGGTGTTTTGAGGACGATTTCTTGGGGTTTTTGGTGGGTGTCACATATGAGGTTCTTGTGCCTCTTTGGCTAGTGACTTTGCCCCCAAATCCCCTTTGAATCGGACTCGATTTGGTGATTTCTCGAGTTGGGCGAGTTCTTGACCTAGAGAAGTGATTTCTTCGATTCCTCTTGATTGTGAGCGTTTCGGGTCGATTCCTTTGAGGTAGAGGTTGCCCAGGAGGTAACCCAGCTATTCCCGAAGTTTGGCTGCAATCCGTGGAGTGATTCGGGAGATCGGGCGCAAGGAAGTTGAGGTTTGACCCGCGGGTTCGTTTTATGGAAGGGGCGGTCTAACCGCCTACAGGGGGCGGTCTAACCGCCACGGGTGTTTCCGGGTCAAAGTTTTGTTTCGCCGGATTTTCCTCTATGAGTTTGTTCGCCTTGATCGGAGGAGTGTCTCGGGTGAAATTTGGGGTCGTTCTCGTGCGGTTTGCTAGGTGTTCTTGGTCGGGGGTTCGTTCTTTGGGTACGGGAGGTTAGACCGCCCCGGTAGCCGGTCTAACCGCCCCTAGGCCCTTGGGTGAAGTTTTGGTTTTCGCCAAGATTTTACGGTAGCTAGCATGGCCTTGACCAGAGATCTCTGTTGGTGAAACCGTGGTGTGTTTTGGTGCTCGGAAGAAGCGTTTCGGAGGATCTCTTGGTTGCCGGGTGGAGGCGGTCTAACCGCCCCCTATACCCCGGTCTAACCGCCCCCCTCGGTTAGCCGGCTTTCGAGTTGTTTCCGGCTTGTCGGTCTTTGCGTGTGTGTTGTGGTTGCTGGTAGAGTTTGTTCCTAGGACCAGTAGCACTCCAGTGACTACGTGGTTTTGGCAAACGGGAGGTCGAAGTGCGGAGCGTGTGATTTCGGGGGTTCGACCGAGCTAGTTCGTCTTGTCGGAGTTTCAATCTCCCTCGAGAAGAATTTTTATCGGCTCCCATTCACTCCCCCCCCCTGTCTGGTCGCGTAATCGGTCCTTCAAGTGGTATCAGAGCCCGTTCGGGTCTTTGTTGACTCTAACCAGTCTAAGATCCAAGGATGGCGTACCAGGAACGGGGCTCGGGTCCTCCACACTTCGATGGCAAGAACTACCAGATGTGGAGCAAGCGGATGGGTGCGTTCCTCCGCGGAAAGGGTCAACTGCTTTGGGATGTCACGGTGGACACAGGCTATGTCCAGCCGATGGATTTCCTTGCTCCAGGGTCGAGGGACAGATTCGACGCCAACAATAAGGCGGTCGACTACTTGTTTCGTGCTTTGTGTCAACCTGAGTTCGATCGGGTGCACACCGAGCACTTGGCTTGTAGGATTTGGGCGGTGTCGAAGGAGGCTCATGTTCGGAACGCCCAGGTTCAGGCACGGATGTATGTGACCTACCGGAGAGAGTACGAGAACTTCACTGATCTCCCCGGTGAGTCCATCGATGCCTTGTTTCAGAGGTTCACGGTGGTGGTGAACAACATGAGGGCCAATGTGCACGTGCTCCCGTACGATGATCATGATAGAGCGGTCAAGCTCTTACACTCTTTGGATCGTACAATATGGGGCGGAAAGTTAGAGGCCATAGTCGAGTCGGAGAGGTATGATACTCTGACGGTGAACGAGCTGTTATCGAAGCTCAAGTCGGCTGAGGTGGATAGGGGCATGACTGCCAAGCTCGAGGGACCGACTGACTCCCATGGTCTTGCCCTATTTGGTGGTTCCAAAGGAAAGACTAACTCTAACCCATCCACCAGGATGTTCTCGTTTTCCTCTTTGATGTCTATGCCAGATGAGGAGTCTGATGACCTTGGAGAGGACGAGCTGGCGCTGTTGACGAGGCGGTTCGAGAGGCTACACGAGAACCGCGTGAACATGAGGAGGAACACGAGGACACCGCTCCCGGTGCGGCAAGCCGGGTCACTTCGTCGCCGACCGCCGGAGAAGGCCAAGAACAAGGACGGCTACAAGCACAAGCCGAGGATGAACGATGGCAAGTACCGTTTGAGGCGCGACCACAAGAGCAAGCACAAGAACAAGTACAAGGACGAGCGACGATCGAGGAAGAAGGAGGGCCGAGGCAAGGCCCGAGCGATGGTTGGAGTGAGCGACGTCGACTCCAGTTCCGCGTACTCCACCTCGAGCTTGAGCAGCAGTGAAGACGAGGGAGATCGCCGCAAGAACAAGAAGTCGTCCAAGAACCTGAGCGGGCTAAGCTGCTTCGCGAGAGATGGCTTCTGCACCATGGCGCTGAGCTCCGGCAGCAAGAAGAGCACATAGAGCGACTCAGACTCTGAGTCCGACGACGAGGTGCGTGATGAACTTCCCTTCTTGCGCCAGGAGAATGAGAGGCTTGGCTCTTTGCTTGATAACCGTGATGACATGCTTAGAGAGGCCAAGAAAATGAGGAAAGAGCTTAGGGCTTCACTCGAGGATGTTAAGACTAGAGTGGCTGAGCTAGAGACACGGGTGCTTGATAGCAAGCTTGAGATTGATTCGCTTAAGGCTAGCCCTGTTGTTTCGGATGATAATGATTGTGCTGATTGTTCCGTATTCCTTACTGATCTTGCTTTGTTTAAGGAAAAGCATGCCTCCAAGTGTGAGGAACTAGATGTGCTTAGGGTTGATGTGGCTGAGCTTAAGTCTAGACCTGCTTTGCTAGGTGCTTGCACTTCTTGCCCTGTTTTGCATGCTAAGATTGATGAGATGCATGCTTACACTAGTTCGCTCGAGGCTAAATTGAAGGAACCCATGCCTACATCTTGCTCTACCTGTGAAATGCATGCATTGAAAAATTTGGAGCTTGCACATTATGTTGATCGTTTGCAGGATGAGAATGATGACTTGAGGAAGTTGATGGGTTGGTTGTCCGGTCATGAGCCTCAGTTGAGGATGATGATCGAGGCCTTTAAGAGGCAAGATGGTGAGGGGCTTGGGGCAAACAAAGTTGGTGAAGGAAGTGGAGAGAATATCTCGGAGCCACCAAATACCCACCACAAAAATGATTTCCCTCCAAAACCCAACCATCTTAGGAACCGACTAGAAACAACCCCAGCTCCACCTATATTTCCTACACCCACAAATGATCTCCGAAGGCCTATCAAGTTTGTGAGCACTTCCGGGAAAGTGTTCTTTGGGAAAGTGAGTGAGAAGGCAAGTGAGGAGAAATCGGTGGAGGAGTTGAGTGGAGAAAAACCAAGCGAGCAGCCCCAATCCAAGCCTAAACCCAAGCTTGTGAGGTTCCGTTGTGGCCATTGTGGGAAAGAGGGTCACAAGGATGAGTTTTGCTTCAAGAGGAAGCGGGAAGAGAGGATGGCAAAGGAGTGGGCGAACAAGGATAGGTACAACTCTTCCCATGGTGTACCTAAGCCTCGTATGCCACTACCCAGGGGTAAGGCCGTGGTGAGAAGTGTTCCCGGCATGGGGAGATGCGAGTTTCCGCGGCCGAGGAGCGGTTCCCGGAGGGGGCGGTCAGACCGGCCTGGCTAGGCGGTCATACCGGCCCTGCCCAGTGGGGGCGGTTAGGCCCGGCCGGCTAGGCGGTTTAACCGGCCCCCTCCCCGAGGTCGGGCGGAGTGGTTTTCGAGGTGGTGAGTCGAGAGGTTTCAGGTCTGGAGGTGGAGTTGCTGGTGGTTGGTCTGGAGAGACAGCAGGTGGTCAGGTTGCTAGGCATTCTCCCCCTCGAGTTCACTACGGGGATGGGAGGAGTCGTAGCTTTGAAAAGGAGAGGAGGGACGTTCCACGGGTTGTCTTCCATGGGTTTGGTCCTCCTCCAGGCAGTGAGGGGTGGTTCCCTCGGAGTGGTTATCGAGGTGGTGTTCGTGGTGGTAGTTATGGTAGGAAAGATGGCTTGATGTGTGCTAACCCCACTTTCGAGCAAATGGCTCGGCACTGGTTTTCCTCCTTTGGTACTAACCCCGATCTTTGAGTCGTTTGTTCGCTCACGTGCTTGTTTTTGAATTTCGGGTGGGAGACTTGAAGAACATTTGGTTGATTGACTCCGGTTGCTCGAGGCATATGACCGGAGACAGGGGGTGGTTCTCAAGTCTCGTCCCGGTGGTGACGAAGAGGTACATCACCTTTGGGGACAATGGGCGTGGGCGTGTGCTTTCAGAAGGTGAGATAAAAGTGAGTAACAAGATCACTCTGAGGCGTGTTGCTCTTGTTCAATCGCTGGGGTACAATTTGTTTTCCGTGTCCCAGTTGTTGGATGAGGGCTTTGAGGTGTTGTTTCGGCCAGGTGGTTCTCGGATTGTGGACTCTCGAGGGGACCTTGTTTGTATGGTCGTTCCCGAGGGTCAGGTGTTTCATGCTGATTTTTCTCAGTCTTCGGGTGTGGAGCGTTGTTTCTTGGCTGGTTCTTCGAGTGAGTTGTGGAGGTGGCATAGGAAGTTGGGTCACTTGAGTTTTGACCTTTTGACTCAATTTGGTCCGAGGATTGCCACGGTTGAGGCTTGAGAAAGGGTTGGTTTGTGCTCCGTGTAGGCATGCCAAGATGGTGGCCACTTCTCACCCGCCTCTCACCGATGTGATGACTGAGCGTCCATGCGAGCTACTCCATATGGACCTTGTTGGCCCAGCTCGTGTGCGATCTGCGGGTGGGAAGTGGTATGTCCTTGTTGTGGTGGACGACTATTCTCGGTATGCGTGGGTGTTCTTTCTTGAGGAGAGGGGGAGACATTCGGTTTTGTTCGAGATCTAGTCTTGAGGTTGAGGAACGAGAGGCACGGAGATGCCATACGAGCTATCCGTAGTGATAATGACTCAAAATTCAGGAACTCTCGTTTTGAAACCTTTTGCCATGACTTGGGTCTTGAGCACCAGTTTTCGAGTCCGTATACGCCTCCCCAGAATGGTGTTGTGGAAAGGAAGAACAGGACCTTGTGCGAGATGGCTCGGACAATGCTTGATGAGCATAGGACTCCGAGGAGGTATTGGGCTGAGGCGGTGAATACCGCGTGCTATGTGTCGAACGGGATATACCTCGAGTGCACAAGAAGAAGACATGCTATGAGTTGATGCATGGTCGCACACCCAAGGTGAGTCACTTCCATGTCTTTGGTTGCAAGTGTTTCATTCTGAAGAAGGGCAGGAAGTTGGATAAGTTTGAGGCTAGGTCTGTCGATGGCATTTTCTTTGTTTATGCATCTCATTCTAGAGCATATCGTGTGCTCAATCTTGAAACTAACCAAATCGTGGAGACTTGCGAGGTAACCTTCGACGAGATAGAGCCACGTAGTCAGCTCGTCTTTGAGTGTGCAGGTGATGATGAGCTTGGCGAGGAGATCTTTCAGGAGGAGGAGCATGAACATGGTAATGATGAAGATGGCGGTGCGGTGCCCCCGGCTGAACATGCACCCACTACTTCGACTACGATGATGGATGGACCCTCTGCTACACCTACGACGACAAATCAAGAACGAGGAGAAGCTGATGTTGAGGGGGGGGGGTAGCTTCGAGGCGAGAACCTCCCCGGCGAGTTCAAGTGGATCACCCAGCTTCGAGGATCATCGGCAACATGAATGAACGCACTACACGATCGAGGGTTCGAAACAATTCCCATTTTGCTCATGCTGCGTTTATTGCTTCTTTCGAGCCCAAAGACATTGGACACGCACTATCTGATCACAATTGGGTTAATTCGATGCATGAGGAGTTGGAGAACTTTGAGAGAAATCAGGTGTGGGAGTTGGTTGACCCTCCCCCAGGGTGTAAGCCGATTGGTACAAAGTGGGTGTGGAAAAACAAAGAGGGAGAGAAGGGTGAGGTTGTGAGGAACAAGTCGAGACTTGTCGCTCAGGGGTTCAGTCAGAAGGAGGGAATCGAATACGAGGAGACCTTTGCTCCCATAGCCCGTTTGGAGGTGTTTAGGATCCTTCTAGCCTTTTCTGTGGCTAAAGGGTTCAAGTTGCACCAAATGGATGTGAAGAGTGCTTTTCTCAATGGAGTGTTGGAGGAAGAAGTGTATGTGAGACAGCCTCCAGGGTTTGAGAGTGAGAAGTACCACCACCCGGTGTACAAGTTGAGGAAGGCGCTGTATGGGTTGAAGCAGGCGCCTAGAGCTTGGTATGGCAGGTTGAGGGGGTTCTTGTTTGAGAGAGGTTTTGAGATGGGGAAGGTCGATCAGACCTTGTTTTTCTTGCCGAGGCGGGGCGAGAGATATCCCGATTGTGCGGGTGTACGTGGATGATATTGTCTTTGGTGGCTCGTCCAATTCTCTTGTTGCAAGGTTTGCGGATGATATGAGCGAGGGAGTTTGAGATGAGCATGATGGGTGAGTTGCAGTTCTTCCTCGGGCTACAAATCAAGCAATCAAAGGAAGGAACATTTGTGCACCGAGGCTAAGTACACCAAGGACATTGTGAGGAAGTTCAAGATGGAGGACTCCAAGGCTATGACGACGCCGATGAGTACGACTACGGCTCTTGATGCGGACGAGGAAGGTGAACACGTGGACCGGAAGGAGTACCGGAGCATGATCGGGTCACTCCTCTACTTGACGGCGACGAGGCCGGACATACGATTCTCGGTGTGTCTGTGCGCTCATTTTCAAGCGTCTCCGAGGACTTCGCATCGGCAAGCAGTGAAGAGAATTTTCAGGTACTTGCGTCACACTCCCGACTTCGGCCTTTGGTACTCCGCGTCCTCTTCTTTGGCGCTTCATGGTTTTTCAGACGCGGATTTTGCCGGGTGTCGGTTGGATATGAAGTCCACTTCTGGGACTTGCCAGTTTTTGGGTTCTTTTTGGTGTCTTGGTCTTCCCGCAAGCAGTCGAGTGTTGCTCAATCCACGACCGAAGCCGAGTATGTTGCCACTGCTAGTTGTTGCTCTCAGCTCCTTTGGATCACCTACACCATGAGTGACTTTGGTGAGGAGTATACCCATGTCCCTCTTCAATGTGATAGCACCAGCGCCATAAGCGTTGCAAAGAACCCAGTGTTCCATTCCAAAACCAAACACATAGAAGTGAGGTATCATTTCCTGAGAGACAACGTAGAGAAAGGAAAGATAGCTTTGATCCATGTACCCACACATGACCAACTAGCCGATATTTTCACCAAACCCATAGATCAAGCAACTTTCACTCGTTTGCGGGGGGAACTTGGTGTGTGCTTGATTTCTTGAGTTGGGTGTGTGGGAGCTCCTTTGTAGCATATGTATAGCTTTCCTTTGTGCATTTCTTGCATTTGGCATTGCATATGTAACATGATGTATAGGCATCCTTGTATCTTAGATTACATGCATTTTGTATCATATGCATTGATAGGAAAAGCTTCTCCTATATACTTTGTTCACCATGGGTTGCTATATATGTTCTTGTGAGCTTGTTTGGTATGCTATGGTTAGTTTGGCTTAGCTCTTGATGATCTTGTTGAATGATCCATGGTTGATGGCTAATTTTTGAAAAATGTCACATATATGCTCTCTCATGTGTAAATGCCTATATATGATCTTGACATGTTTTAGTGGCTTTGCTATGCTTACTTTGTGGTTGGATAGCTAGTTTATTGATTATATGGGGCCAAAGGCTCACTTGCCATCATGAATGTTTAGCCCTCTTGCTTAATCTTGTGGAGGGGCATAAGTTCCTTTTTGTCGCAAAGACATTTCATGTACCAATCATAAATCTGAAAATGAAATGAAAAATGCTCGGAAAATATGTTCCCATGTCATATGTGCTGTAATTAATTTGCTTTGGGTGCTAAACCGTTGCATGTTGCCTACCAATGAGAAGTCTAATACATAGAAGTAGGCACATGGCTCAGTGGCTTTGACATGACATGAGGTGCTTTTGGGTGTTTATGATGGTCTTATGATTAGAATGGCTGTCCTAGCATGAAGTTTGAGTGGCTTTGCCATTTTGATATGTTTTGCTCATGTTTAGGTATTTGCTTGTGAGAGAGTAACATTTCGCAAAATTACTCAAATCCTTTTTAGCATTGTCCAATGGTTGTGAAACTTGGTGACCACGTAGTTAAGGTCATTACGAACCTGTCGAGTATCTAACTTGCTCATTTGGACTTGTGTAGCTCCTTGTGAAGAATTTTGTATATTCGAGAAGCTATATGTCGAAAGTTTTCGCATTTTGCCTTGATTCATGCATTGTCAACAAGGGGGAGAAGTTTGTGCATGTTTTGGGCACATGGGAGTGTTTGGAAGGTGTTCCAATTGTTTCGGGCATTTTTTGAGCAGTTTGGTGCAGGGCCGGTCTCTTGGGGCGGTCTAACCGCCCCCAGGCGGTCAGATCTGGCACAGGCGGTCTAACCGCCCTGTACGGGCGGTCCTAACCGCCCTGGGCAGTGTGAGCAAGTTTTTGTTCTGTGTTGCATTCCCGAGTTGCATTGTTGCATGTGTTCGGGGGGAGTGTCTTGTGGCTCGGGGGGAGCTTGCATATGTGCGGGGGGAGCTCTTTGTGGTGTTCGAGCTTTGCTTTGGTGGTTTGCGCTCTTTGCTTGAGCTGTGTTTTGTCTCGGATGTGTCGAGCCGTTGCCCTTGCCTAAGGGGTCCGAGACTTGTCTTCTTCAAGTGATCTTGTTCTTTGCCTGTATTTGGCTTTCGATCGCTTGTTGGGGTTTCTTTTTATTTATTTCTTTTCTTTTCCTTTTCTCTTGTGTTACTTCATGTGAGTGTGTTGTCAATGCACTCATCAAGGGGGAGATTGAGGACCATGTGTGGTTCGAGGACCGGTGGATGGTTGCTTCCTTGTGTGATGAGTGATTGACAACGTTGTGTGTGGACTGATTCTTGGCTAAGTATTGCACGTGCAGGTTGCAGCTTGACTCGTGTTGGTGCAGGTGAAGAACAAGCGCGAAAGGTCGTCGCCGGTGAGGCCTCTAGGTGTGGAGAAGACAAGTAGGCTTCGTTCGAGGGACCCGGTGGCCAGCGGGGTCAAGTGCGGGCCGCATGCTGGCATGAACAACAAGATGAGGTCGTGGACGGTTTCTTGGTAGAGCCTCAACCGCCCAGGAGGGGCGGTCAGACCGCCTGGGGCCGGTCAGATCCACCAGGCCGGTCTAACCGCCCAGGGGGGCGGTCTGACCGCCCTGGCCGCCGGCGCCGAGAAGCTTCGAAGCGGAGGACACGCGTCGGGATCGCAAGGCTTGCGTCGAGGCTACGCTGGGTGCGGTCGCCGGGCATCCATCCGATGGTGAAGACATCAAGAATTCCAAATCCGCCCTCGAGGGGCATGTATCCCTAGTTATTAGTGAAGGGTAGTTTAGTCTTTTGGGTGCCTCCATATATACTCATTAGATGGGTGGATGGCAGCCAACTCTTGGAACCCTAGCTCATTTGGTTTTTCCATTTTCGTTCTCCATTTTCCTTAGGATTTTAGAGGACTCGCTTGAGAGCTTCATGTGAGATCTAGAGAGAGGGATGGATGATTGGGTGGCAAGCTAGACCTTGTACGAACCATTCTTGGCATGTATAGAAGGTTTGGCGTTGTTCATCATGGTGGTTTTCCCGTCTCTTTTGTGTTGATTTTCGGAGCTCTTTTTGGCGGTGTTTTGCAGACAATTTCTTGGGGTTTTTGGTGGGTGTCACGTATGAGGTTCTTGTGCCTCTTTGGCTGGTGACTTTGCCCCCAAATCCCCTTTGAATCGGACTCGATTTGGTGATTTCTCGAGTTGGTCGAGTTCTTGACCTAGAGAAGCGATTTCTTCAATTCCTCTTGATTGTGAGCGTTTCGGGTCGATTCCTTTGAGGTAGAGGTTGCCCAGGAAGTAACCCAGCTATTCCCGAAGTTTGGCTGCAATCCGTGGAGTGATTCGGGAGATCGGGCGCAAGGAAGTTGAGGTTTGACCCGCGGGTTCGTTTTACGGAAGGGGCGGTCTAACCGCCTACGAGGGGCGGTCTAACCGCCCGGGTGTTTCCGGGTCAAAGTTTTGTTTCGCCGGATTTTCCTCTCGTGAGTTTGTTCGCCTTGATCGAGGAGTGTCCGGGTGAAATTTGGGGTCGTTCTCGTGCGGTTTGCTAGGTGTTCTTGGTCGGGGTTCGTTCTTTGGTACCGGAGGTTAGACCGCCCCGGTAGCCGGTCTAACCACCCCTAGGCCCTTGGGTGAAGTTTTGGTTTTCGCCAAGATTTTCTCGGTATCTAGCATGGCCTTGACCGAGAGAACTCGTTGGTGAAACCGTGGTGTGTTTTGGTGCTCGGAAGAGGCGTTTCGGAGGATCTCTTGGTTGCCGTGTGGAGGCGGTCTAACCGCCCCCTATACCCGGTCTAACGGCCCCCCTCCGGTTAGCCGGCTTTCGAGTTGTTTCCGCCGTCGGTCTTTGCGTGTGTGTTGTGGTTGCTTGGTAGAATTTGTTCCTAGGACCGGTAGCACTCCAGTGGCTACGTGGTTTTGGCAAACGGTAGGTAGAAGTGCGGAGCATGTGATTTCGGGGGGTTCGTCTTGTCGGAGTTTCAATCTCCCTCGAGAAGAATTTTTATCAGCTCCCATTCACTCCCCCCCTCTCTGGTCGCCTAATCGGTCCTTCACAATGGCAAACCCACAGATGCTCGGGGGCTACTGTCGGGGACAGCCCTAGGGGTCCCCTTTAACAACTCGGAAATCCCCACTTAAAACCCGCAACAAAGCCAAACACACTTTGCCTAACCATGCAGGATACGGCCCATGCCGCGGGGACCTCAACGGCCCACCAAGGCGGCCCTCTCAAAGATCCCCTCGAGCAGGCTTCGCCTAGCTCGAGGATGCGCGCCTCCCTCGGGCAGGCTCCGTCCCGTTCGAGGGGGTGCACTTCCCTCGAGCGGGCTCCGCCTCGCTCGAGGACCGCGCTCCCCTCGAGCGAGGCTCCGCCTCGCTCGAGGGCGCCCCGCACGCATGCTCCTCGCTCCCGTACGCGGGCATTTAACGCCCTGACACCGGCGGGACGGTGCCATCATGCGCCGGGGCACGCGCCCGTGCCGCCGCACCAACTCCCCGGAGGGAGCCCATCCCCATCACCGTGGGGGGGGGGGACTATGCAACGCGGCCGGTGCCAGTCCCGTGACGCCGCCGCCCGCGCTCCGCAGACGGCGGCTAACGCGCCGAGCCCTCGCGGGGGGCCGGCCGCACCCTCGATTTGCTTTCTTGTGACCTTGCAGGGTTAGGTGGAGGCGCTAGGCCGGTGGGACGCCATCCCCGCCACTGTTGACGGCATGGCTGCCGCCCCCACGCGTACGAACCGCACGCCGGGCGCTGTGGCAACGGTTCGCGGCCGCGGAGCGTACGGGAACGGAACGTCGCCCTGCCTGCCACTGCGCCTCGTACGGACCGACGTCAGCAGCTCCCTCGAGCCTATCAGAAGACATCACAGCCATCCACCGCCCTTCTACCCTCGAAGCCGCTACTGTTCGGGTACAAGATAAGCCTTGATGGCCGGATTGCTGCAAGGATCGTCCGGACGGCCGCCCACTCTACAGCATAGCACGCCACGCCCCTTCACGTAGCTAAATAGCACGGCGCGCATGTGATTCGCTCCCTCCTTGATCTATAAAAGGGGGACGAACGCCCCCCTGTCGCGAGGGGGAGACAGACACAACACAACAGGAGACAGGCTGCGCCGCGCACTTGCTCTCCAATTCTCCCACAACATCTTCATTCACGACACCAGGGACTTGGAAGCCACGCTTCCTCTCCCGCCTTGCTTGTAGCAGCCCCACTACAGGCACCCCCGGTGCTGAGCAATATAGTGCCTTGAGCACACCACTGCTGGACGTACGGCCCCCTCGGCCGGAACCAGGATAAATCCCGTGTCTCTTATTGCTTAGCATCGACCATTGAGGGATAGACCTCGGCGCTTACCTCGGTTAGTGTCGGGACCATATTCCGCACCGACAGTTGGCGCCCACCGTGGGGCAATCGAGCGCCTAAGGTCATTCCATCAACTCCCTCCATGGTGATCCGCACTGAGTACCGCAGTACACGCTACTGCATGGGCAGTTCGGACCCCCTCCCCGCCGGGTTCGAAATCCGGTTCGGGGGCCTGAACTTTCAGGCCACGGGGAACGACTACCTCATGCGCCTCACCAACCGTGACGAGCTCCGCGAGCGGCGCCAGGCCGGGTCCGCTCCGGTCCCTGCTGCGCGCACCACCACGGCGCGGACGCCCGCCGGCGCGGACGCCGCGGGCCCGTCAACGCCACGGCGCCGCCGTCGCTCGGACTGCGTTCACGCCGGGCACGGTTCGAGTGATGGAAGGCCGAGCGCGCCGCCTCTCGGCGCGACGCGCCCGCCATCACGGCATCCGCCACCCCGACGGGACAGCGCACGGTCTCCGGACCGCGCTTTCCCATTGGGCTGCGTGCAGCCACGACGGCCTACAACAACAACGTCAACACCACGATGAGCAGGGTTCCCCCCGGCCGTCACGTCTTCGTCGCCAGGGATCCCAGCGCCTCAGCCGGTGACGAATCATCCCTGGGGTCCCTTGACGCGCCGCCACCCGCTAACCTCCACGGGTACGCGGAGTGGGATTTCTCCGGCGTGCCGGACCCAGTCATGTTCCGGCGTTTTCTCGACGCTACGGACTACTGGTTCGGTTGCTCCGACGACTCCAGCACCGGAGCTACGACCCCGCACGGGAGTGCTACGTTGTCATCACCAACGACCCAGCCAATGCCGCCGGCGCGGTGGGCGCCGGAGACGGGGAGATCATGCCTGCCCCAGGGATCGCCACGCACCTGGTCGCAGGGCCAAGCGCTCCTGCTGGAGCCGACGCCGACGCGCAGCTGGCCTAGGCCCGCGAGCTCGAGGCTAAGCTGGCGGAGGAGTACCAGACGGTGCGGCTGCTCCGTGGCTCAATGGCAGGAGAAGCCTCCGCGCGCGGCGAACGTGCGCGGGAGCTAGGCAAACAGGTCCGTGACCGCATCAACAACGTCGACAACACGGACGCACCTCCGCGGGCGAGCCAAAAGCTCATTGCCGCCGCCACGCTGCTGCGGGCCATGCCGGCACCCTCGACCCCTAAGGCGCGAGACCTGCACCGTGAGGTGCAGACTCTCATCGAGCAAGCGGCCGTCCAGCAGGCCGAGAGCTCGGCATCACGCATCCGCCAACAGGGGGATGCGCGGGACGACGGAGCCGCACCGGGGGGGCGAACCCTCGGTCCACGCAGGAGTAGCGGTGGGACGACCCGCCAACCCGTGGCGCACGCCGGTCAAGGAGCGGCTCTTTGACGCGCGCAGGGCGGCGGACGGCGACGCCCGCAACGTCATCAACGCCGGCGCACGAGCAATGCGGACGCGCGAGCAGCGGTGGGCTACCACCCTCGACGGGGTGGGCGCTACGACAGCGACGAAGACCGCTCCCCGACGCCGGAGCCCCCGGGGACCCGTGTGTTCAGCCGGGAGATCCGCGCGGCGGCCTTCCCCCAATGCTTCCGTCAACCCTCGACCATCGTCAAGTACAATGGGGAGACGGATCCCCGCGTGTGGCTTAACGACTACCGCCTAGCGTGCCAGCTGGGCAGGACCACCAACGACGAGGTCATCATCTGCAACTTGCCCATGCACCTCGGCGACGCAGCCCAGACATGGCTCGAGCACTTGCCCGCCAGCCAAATCCACAACTGGGACGACCTCGTCCGCACGTTCGTGGGCAACTTCCAGGGCACATACGTGCGCCCTGGGAATTCCTGGGACCTGCGCTCCTGCACCCAGAAGCCCGACGAGTCGCTGCGGGACTTCATACGACGCTTCTTCAAGCGCTGCACAGAGCTCCCTACCGTGGCACAGTCCGAAATCGTGCACGCCTTCCTCGAGGGCACCACGTGCCGAGACCTCGTGCGAGAGCTGGGGCGCAGCCCGCCCGCGGACTCCAATGAGCTGTTCGACATCACCACCAGTTTTGCCTCAGGAGAGGAGGCCGTGGGGGTGATCTTCGACGGCAAGAAGGGCAAGCGCTCGGAGGACGCGCCCGCGCAGGGCAGAAAGTCCAAGGAGCCCCACCGCAACGACAAGCGGGCAAGAAGGGAAAGAAGCCGTGCCGCGAGGCGCGCGAGCAGGGGCGCGACGGCGGTAATGCCGAGGCCCTTGCTGTTGACCCGGCTCGACGAGGCCCTCGACCGGCCCCTCGAGGTCCGGGGGTGTTTGATGACATGCTAAAAAAGCCATGTCCTTAGCACAAGACCCCAGTAAACCGCACCCTTGAGCAGTGCGATATGCTCAAGAAGTTCTATGGCCGCGCCACCGCGAAGGAGGCAGAGGCCAAGAAAGACGGAGGAGATGGCGACGCGGCGGCTTCCCCGCCGTGGAAAACGTGTTCCTCATCTTTGGGGGACCAACCGTCGACATGTCGACCCGCCAGCGCAAGAAGCAGCGGCACGAGGTCCTCACCGCGAAGAGGGCGCCTCCGTCCTTCCTCAACTGGCCGGAGGACGGCATCACCTTCAGCCGGGAGGATCATCCGAACCGGATCCCCAACCCGGGCCAGTACCCGCTGGTGGTCGACCCAATCATCGGGAACGCGCGGTTCTCGAAAGTCTTGACGGACGGAGGCAGCAACCTCAACATCCTCTACGTGCATACGTTGCGCCTGCTGGGGATTGGGTTGGACCAGCTGCGGCCCAGCACGAAGCCGTTCCACGGCGTCGCGCCCGGCAAGCAGGTCCAGCCCCTCGTGCAGATCGATCTGCCGGTTTGGTTCGGCACCGCAAAAAATTTCCGTAATTAAACACTCACCTTCGAGGTGGTGGGGTTCAAGGGCGCCTACCATGACATACTTGGGCGGCCCTGCTATGCCAAGTTCATGGCGGTCCCCAACTACACCTACTTGAAGATGAAGATGCCAGGACCGAACGGCGTCATCACCGTAGGCTCATCCATCGAGCACGCATTCGACTGCGACGTCGAGTGCGTAGAGCACGCAGAAGCACTGGCGCTGGATGAAGCGCTGGTGACCACATTGGAGAAGATGGTCAGCGAAGACCTCGACTCCGCCGCCAAGCACACCGGCACCTTCGAGGCCGCGGAGCAGACCAAGGAGGTCCCCCTCGACCCTTCTGCCCCCGAGGGCAAGGCGTTGAGGGTCAGCTCCACCCTCGATCCCAACTAGGAAGTGGTGCTCGTCGACTTCCTCCGCGCCAACGCCGACATCTTCGCGTGGAGCCCCTCGGATATGCCAGGCATCCCGGGGGAGGTCGCCGAGCACTCCCTTGACATCCTGCCTCACGCCCGTGCCGTGCAGCAACGGCTGCGCCGCTTCGACGAGGAGCGGCGACGGGCTATTGTAGTGGAGCTGCGGAAGCTTCTAGAGGCCGGGTTTATCAAGGAGGTGTTCCACCCAACGTGGCTAGCAAATCCTGTACTTGTAAAGAAAAAGAATGGGAAGTGGCGGATGTGTATAGACTACACTAGTCTTAATAAAGCATGTCCTAAAGTTCCTTTTCCTTTGCCACGCATTGATCAAATCGTTCATTCAACGGCTTGGTGTGAACTGCTCTGCTTCCTTGATGCCTACTCCGGGTATCACCAAATAAAGATGAAGGAGTCCGACCAGCTCGCGACTTCATTCATCACGCCGTTCGGGATGTTCTGCTACGTCACGATGCCGTTCGGCCTCCGAAACGCGGGTGCGACATACCATCGCTGCATGCAGCACGTTTTCGGGGATCACATCGGGCGGACGGTCGAGGCGTACGTAGATGACATCGTCGTCAAAACCAGGAAGGCGGACGACTTGGTTGGCGACCTTGGCATCGCGTTCGGCTGCCTACGGGCCAATGGGGTCAAATTAAACCCCGAAAAGTGTGTCTTTGGAGTGCCGCGGGGCATGCTCCTGGGATACATCGTCTCCCAACGGGGAATCGAGGCCAACCCCGAAAAGGTCGCGGCCCTCGAACGAATGGGTCCGATCCGGGACCTCAAAGGGGTGCAGAAGGTGCTGGGGTGCCTTGCCGCCTTGAGCCGCTTCATCTCGCGGCTCGGCGAGAAGGGCCTGCCCCTCTACCGCCTCCTCAAGAAGCACGAGCGCTTCTCCTGGACCGCCGAGGCCCAGGATGCGCTCGACAAGCTGAAGGCGTCTCTAACGCATGCCCCGGTCCTCACGCCGCCGTAGGACGACGAACCTCTGCAGCTCTATGTGGCCGCAACCACCCAGGTGGTCAGCGCCGTGATTGTGGTGGAGCGCGCGGAGGAAGGGCACGCCCTGCCGGTCCAGCGGCCGGTCTACTACATCAGCGAGGTCTTGTCTGACACCAAGACGCGTTACCCTCAGTTCCAGAAGCTGCTGTATGCGGTAGTCCTCGCACGGCGCAAGCTCCGCCACTACTTCGAGGCCCACCCCGTCACGGTGGTCTCCTCCTTCCCGCTGGGGGAGATCATCCGCAATCCCGACGCGGCGGGTAGAATTGCCAAGTGGTCCGTGGAGCTGATGGGCGAAACGCTTGCCTAGGCCCCGCGCAAGGCCATCAAGTCTCAAATCCTGGCGGATTTTGTCGCTGGATGGACGGACACGCAGCTGCCGCCGCCGCAGATCCAAGCAGAGTGCTGGACTCTGTTCTTCGACGGCTCGGTGATGAAAACAGGGGCGGGCGCGGGCCTGCTCTTTGTGTCACCCCTCGGGGAGCACATGCGCTACACAGTGCGCTTCCACTTCCCCGCCTCGAACAACATGGCTGAGTACGAGGCCCTCCTTTGTGGCCTCAAAATCGGCATTGAGATAGGCGTCAAGCGCCTCGACGTACGGGGGGACTCGCAGCTCGTGATCGATCAAGTCTTGAAGAATGCGAGCTGCCATGATGATAAGATGGAGGCCTACTGCAAGGCCGTGCGAGCCCTCGAAGACAAATTTTACGGCATCGAGCTCAATCACGTGCCCCGCCGGTACAACGAGGAGGCAGACGAGCTGGCTAAGATCGCGTCCGGGCGAATCACCGTCCCCCCGAACGTTTTCGCCCGCGACATCGCTCAGCCCTCGGTCGCCCTCGAGCCTCACCCCTCGAACCACGCAGAACCCTCGGGGGCTCCCTCGAATCCAACGGGTGCGGAACCCATGGATGAGGACCCCTCCAACGAGGCGTACGTGCTCTCCCTCCTCGAGAGGTATGGCTCCTACGAGGGCGACGTGATGGACATCGAGCCAGCCCCCGTTAAAGCGGACTGGCGCGACAAATACATCGCTTGGATGGCTCGAGGAGAGCTCCCCTCGGACCAGGCAAAGGCCAGACGCATCGCCAGGATGGCCAAGTCATTTGCCCTCGTCGACGCCGAGCTATACAAGCGCGCCGCCTTCGGCATCTTGCACGGACCATCCCCATAACATGGCCGTTCGTCGTGTGGGGGCTGGACATCGTCGGGCCCCTGCGGAAGGCTCCCGGGGGCTTCACCACTTGCTGGTCGCGATCGACAAGTTTTCCAAGTGGGTGGAGGTACGCCCCATTACGAACCTCAGGGCGGAGCAAGCGGTGACGTTCTTCACCGACATCGTCCACCGCTTTGGAGTGCCAAACTCCATCATCACCGACAACGGGTCCCAGTTCACGGGCAGGAAATTCTTGGAGTTTTGCGACAAATTCCACATCCGTGTGGATTGGGCAGCTGTGGCACACCCACAGACCAACGGCCAAGTAGAACGTGCCAACGGCATGATCCTACAAGGCCTTAAGACTAGAATTTTTGACCAGCTAAACAAATCTGGTCGGAAATGGCTCCAAGAATTACCAGCAGTCGTGTGGAGCCTAAAGACCACCCCAAGCAGAGCCACCGGGTTCACCCCGTTTTTCCTAGTCCATGGCGCGGAGGCCGTCCTCCCCACGGACTTAGAATACGGATCGCCTAGGGTTCGAGGCTACAACGAGGATGCCAACCAGCGAGCCCGCGAGGACTCGCTGGACCAGCTCGACGAGGCGTGCCTCGTGGCCTTGATGCATTCCGCGAGGTATCAACAGTCCCTCAGGCGCTACCAAGCACGCAAGATACGCCGACGGGACTTCAGTGAGGGGGATTTGGTCCTAAGGCTACGCCAAGACATCCGAGGACGCCACAAGCTATCGCCTCCGTGGGAGGGACCCTACGTCGTGGTGAAGGTACTCAAGCCCGGCACATACAAGCTGGCCAACGAGGACGGAGAAGAGCTCACCAACGCTTGGAACATCCAACAGCTACGTTGTTTCTATCCCTAGCTAGGATTTCCAAGTATCTTTTGTTGTAAAAATCACATGACCAACGCCCCAGTTGGTGACAACTATGTAAACGCCACGAATCTAATTCAAATGGCAACTCGGCTTTCCCCCGAAACCCAAGTTACCCTCGGGGGCTACTGCGGGGGGCATTCCCCCCCAAAATGGCCCCATTTTCGCGCAAAAATGAAATGACTCACGCGCGCTAAGTTTGCTTTCTACTTCGACCCCGAGCAACGATTCGAACAGGGCGCAAGCAGCCTAGCGGAAGGAGCGCGCGAGTCAGAGATAGCCCACGCCGCGAGGATACGGCCCTTCTCTCTCGCCTCCAACCTAGCAGGCCACCCGCGAAAGTCGAACTCCCCTAAGTAGAATCTACTCAGGAAGAAGGAGAAACAAAAAAGCGCAATAAGCAAAAGACATCACTTTACATCAACAAATGTTTATGTCAAGAACAACTTGTTTATTTACAAAGGCCATACGGCCAACGTACTGATACATCAAACAAAAACGGGCCTAGCGCCCAGCTGTCTTCAGGCGGGAGGAGCGGCGGCGTCAACAGCTTCCGGGAAGAGGAACTCCTCGAAGGCTTCAGCGAGCGTCCCGGCGGCGTCGGCGGCGAGCGCGTCCACTCGTTCCATCGCCACCTCGTCCTCAACACCGTCGGGGACGACGTAACCCTCCGCCAGCGCCTCGAAGTTGACCTCGTAGTGGGATCGTACCACTCCGAGGGCCTTCTGGACGCCCAGATGCAGCGCCCGGCGCATTCGCTTAGTGACGTGGCCGCCAAGGGCGCGCTGGCGGCGGCCGGCCGAGCGCCGCCCGTGCTTCGCCCTCCTCCACGACCCTTCAAGTCTCGAGGGCCGCGTTGCGCAACTCCCCCGGCCCTCCCCGCTCGCAGGAGTTGCGGGGAGGCTTGCAGCGCCTCGGCCCGCTCGGCCGCGTGCCCCAATCGGTGCGCAAGCCTGGAGTCACCAAGACAAGAAAGAAATCAGAAAAAGGAGTGCGAATTCCCAAACTGAAAACCAACCAAACAGGAGTCAAGCAGCGGCTCACCTTCGACTTGCTTCTTCTCCACCTCGAGGGCACGGCGCTCGGCTTCGACCGCCAGCTCGAGGCCCTCGACGGTCTCGCCCTGCTCCTGGAGGGCCAGCTCCTAGTTCGCGCTCGCGATGCTGAGCATTATCAGCTCGCCCTCGACCTTGGAGAACGCGGTGTTCCGCTCCTCCAGCGACTTCTGCGCCACCTCGCGAGCGACGCGCTCCTGCTCCAATACCGACCGGGCGTCGGCAAGGGCGGCCTGCTCCTGCTGGAGCCGCCCCTCAGCCCCTTGGCAGGCGGTGCGCTCCCCGCGTGCCGGTCCTCGAAGCGGCGAGCGTCGCGGACTTGGCGTCGAGGGCGGCCTTCAAGTCGTCGGCCTCCTTCGCCCTTTGCTCGAGCGTGCGCGCCCGCTCCTCGGCCTGACGCTGCTGCGCTTGCGCCCCCTCGAGCGACGAGCGGAGCCCCCGGTTCTCGCTGCAGACGCTGGCCACCTCCGCCTCCCAGTTGGTCGCCAGCGTCCGCATCTTCTCCAGGTCCGAGCGTGCCTGCCACAGTGCCTCATCGCGGTCGATGAGGGCTGTGCAGATCCGCTCGAGGCTAGAGCGACGTGCCGGGTCTTGCCTCGTGCTCTCGGGGAGTTCATCACGCAAGGCCATGGCCCGGTACGCTAACCAGCCGTCCGGAGTCGTGAGGGCGTCGGCGAGCGCGTCGAAGGCGCCACATCGCTCCCGGACCTGGTGGAGCTCGGCGTTCACCCGATCAAAGGCGCCGTACTTGTCGCGGGCACGGCGCTCGAGCTCCTGTCGCCCACAAGTCAAGACCCGTAAGCACCCTGATACAGAGACACCACGCAGGAAGCGAGAGGAAGAGGAAAACGAGCAGCGATGCCCTACCTGGAAGACATGCCATGCGTGGCCGCCGTGGACCCTCAGCGCCTCGTTCAGCGCACGGTTGAGCGTGGCGCCGTGGCTGCGGAGCTCTCCCCATGGCTCCTGCTCCGCCTGGGCATAGGCGAACGTGGGCGGGTCGTCAGGGACCCCCTCCACATAGGCGGAGTGGCCGGCACGGGAAGACGAGGCCTCGGCGCCATGTCCTCGGCCCCCCGCCACCATGTGGCCCTCGCGCCGCCTCACGAGGGCCCCCTTTTGGGACTCTAGGGAGAGCGTGGGGAAGCTCGTCCACTGGTCCCACCCGGGCGGCGGGGAGTCGTCGTCCGGGACCTCCACCACCACCGCCCGGGAGCCGCAGGCAGGCGCCAACCCCTGCACCGCTTCCGCCGGCACCTCCACTCGCGCCTCCGCGGCCACGGGCGCCCGACGCGGCGCCGTGGCCATCACCTCCGGCCGCGCCTTCGCGACCACGGGCACCCGTCCGCCCTCCTCAACCGCGACCACGGGCGCCACCGCGGGCCGCGCCCGCTCGCCTCCGCCGCGGCCGGCGCCACGGGCCGCGCCTCCGCCGCGGCGCCCACCGCCGGCCGCGCCTCCTCCACGCCCGCCTCCCGCAGGCTGCGCCTCCGCCGCGACCGGCGCCCGCTCCTCTTCGACGACCGCCGGCCGCGCGGCGGCAGGCCGATCCGCTCGCCGAGGCCTCTCGCAAGGCGCGGCCGAGGCCTCGAGGCCTCGCCCGCGCCCTTGCGAGCCCCCCGCCCGCCGCCGCCGTGCTTGCCCCCGCCCGTGGCGCCCTCGACCAGCGCCGCCGGGTGGGGACGGACGCGTCCGCCCTCAGCACCTTAGCCGGTGCAAGGGGAGGAACGGCTGGCACCACCCTGCCCGACCACAAACAGAAGGTCGGAACGCCTGATCCACAAAAAACCTAACCCAGCAGAAGGGCAAGCCCCTTATCTCGAAGAGGAGAAGGCGCGCTTCCGTTTCCTCGAGGCCTCAGTAGATGAGGCCCGCGTGGCCGACGCGACGGTCGCCGCGCCCCCTGACGCCTCCACCACGCGCACGGGCCCCACCCCACGCGCGGGCGTGCTTGCCGCGCACGCCTCCGCGCGCGCGCGCGGTACCTCCGCGGCTCGCGCCGCCTCTCGTTGTTGAATGCCCGGCGGCGGGCGCCGTTGCACCCGCCCCGGGCGCATGCTCGCCTTGCCGCCGGGAGCCGGCTCCGCGACGGGGCGCGAGCTCCCACCTATCGAGGGGCCCCCGCCCCCCGGCCTTCTTCCTCCTCGTTCTCCTCGGAGGACGAGTACTCCTCGGTCTCCCGTGAGGAGAGCCCCGCCGCTCGCGCCGCCGGTACTCCTCGCTCCGCCGCTCACGGCGCTCGCGGTGCCGCCTCGCGCGCTCCCTCTTGCGCGCCGCCCGCTCCGCTCCCGTTCGTTCGCGCCGCCCGACCAAGCGCGCGGGAGTCGGGGGTAGGCGGAACGGACTTCGCGGCGGTGAAGTTCACCAGCTGCATGCGAAAACGTCAAAGGCGCGTCGGGGGGCAGAGGCAACACCAAGAACTAAAACGGAATCAAGAATCACAGTCACCAGCGGGCCGGTGGGGAGCATCTCGAACTCACACGGGGACCGGCCCTGGCGCAGCATCCGGGTGTCGACGGTGTTCCGCGCCCGCGTGAGCGCGTACGCCTGCCCAAGGGGGGTCGGGAGCATCCGCGACCTCGCCAGCGCGACGGGGTCCGCCTCCTCTGTCATCTCGTAGATGCAGAGCGGCCTCTCCATCAGAGGCACGACCCGCCGGTGGTGGAGGAAGGCGAGAACGCCCACCGCGGTCAGACCGCGCGTCGCCAGGTTCCTCAGGGCGGCCAGGACCGAGTCCTGCCGCCTTCGATGCTGGGGCGTGGGTACCCCGTAGCCCCAGGAGTCGGGCTTCTCCTTGAACACCCGACCGGTGTAGGGGGGAGGCCGGGCTCGGCGTTGCGCAGGTAGAACCACCCCCGCTCCCAGCCGGCGTTGTTCGTCGTCATAGTGCAGGGGATGTAGTCGTCCTTGAACTGCCCCCGCAGGCCGAGCGACATCCAGCCGGCGCGCACCGCGCGGCGGGTCCTTTGCTCCGTCGTGGGTTGCGTGAAGAGCTCCGCGCGGAAGAGGTGTATCCAGAGCTCCCAGTTGACTGGGATCCCTAGATACCCCTCGCAGACGCCCACGAACGTGGTCACCGTGAAATCGCGTTCGGCGCGAAGTTATGCAACTCCACGCCGTAGTAGTGGCAGAGCACCCGCATGAAGCGGCTCGCCGGCGCGGTGAAGCCGCGCTCGTGGAACCGGATAAATCTCACCATGTAGCCTTCCGGCGGGTTGGGCGCGCGGTCCCCCGCCGGCGGCACTATCCGTTTGCCGCCAACTAGCCGGCGGTGACCAGCTCGCCGAGGGCCAGAGGGGTCACCGTCGACTGCTCCCAGGCGTACGGGTCGAGGACGGTGAGGGGCGGATGCGGCGCCATTAGAAAGGACAAGGAATGCGAGAGCGGAAAACTAGGAAAGGAAGAGGAGCTCTAATGGCGAAGGCGCACGATGGCAAGAGCAACCCGAATGCGAGAGCACAAGGGGCGAGAACGGCGAAATGCTAAAGTAAAAAACCGCCGTTTTTCCCTCCCCTCAGATTTATAAGCCGCAGGCGAGCTCTCCGGGGCGGACGTCTCGCGCGCATTAACTGCAGGGAATCTCCTTTCTCGCTGACGGGCGGGCCCCACCACGACTGCAGCGGCCACGCCACCGCGAATAAGCCATCATCACGGTGGAGAATAGCAGGGGCCGTGACAGCGGTCACGTCCGCCTGCCCAGGCCGCCCACTACGCGCACGCGCGCGGTTGCAACGCCTAAAAAGGCGCGCCCACGACGTGAAATTACAGCCCCGACTGCATAGCATTTAATGGCTCGGTTCCTTACAAGGTACGCAGAACCCTCGAGCGGCACGAACCCCTGGCTCGGGAGAGTTCCAACCCTCTAAAGGGCATTGGCGTGAGAAGGTCGCCTCGGGGCCCGTTTGAAACAAAGCGGGCACCGCAAGCACCCATGCCACGCAAAACCCTCGAGCGGCACGAGCCCCTGGCTCGGGACGATGTCAGCCCTCTAAAGAGCACAGGCGTGAGAAGGTCGCCTCGAGGCTCGTTTCGGAAAAAAGCGGTCATCGTGAGCATCCATGTCACGCTGCATTACTGATCAGCGCCTCGGGGACTGTCTCGCCCAGGCTCCTGGATGGTCGCAGACGCCAGGCCGGGAGCGCTTAGCCGCCGCCCCGCACCACTGTTACTAATCGGCACCTCGAGGGCCGGCTCGCCCGGGCCCCTCAATGGTCGCATACGCAAAGACGGGGACGCCCAGGCGCCGCCCCGCACGGCCCTACTGATCAGAGGTTCGAAGCTTGACCCTCGACGGGTTCGAACAAGCGCCCCAGATCGCAGAGTCAGGGACGACGAAGGCACGCGCATTCGAGCCATTCCTCGAGCCCGTCGGCTCGAGGGTGCCCCATATGTCGTATTCGAGAGCCACCGAGGGCAACTAGCCGGGGGATCCCACCGAGGGAGAGCTTCCGCGCCCTCGGTCCCTATCGAACGGGACCGAGCCCCACCTAGCAAACCCATGCAAGTGCTAACATGGACGTGTCTCTGGACCACGCAGCCTACCCTTATCAAACGGGGCATGGGCGTCCACTCGAACCACCTGCCAGCAGCTCAACGAGGAATCCGCAATTCGCGACCCGCTCGATGGGGGTTGCGGAAACCTCACCCTCCGTCCCGCGGAGGGACAGCGAGGGCGCGTTAAAAGACAAGTCGTAAAGCTCTACCCGATCGCCTCGAACGGGCCCAGGCTCGGGGGCTTGACGCACGGCTACACCTTCTGGATTGCACCCACCGGAGATAGTGCCAGCGGCGCGTGCGTCACCGAAGCCGGCTGAGACATTGCCGATGCCGGTTGAAACATGTACCATGCCCCCTGGCCAACTCTCACGGTTAACCCCTCCAGGAGCTCCCACGCTCCTGCAGGGCTTCGGGGGTAAGACCCGCGGGTCCGCTGACGTGGCCCCACGGAAAGCGTTCGCAAAACCAGAAGGGAAGAACGTCCTATCAGTAGGTTCCAGCATCTGCGGGAGCCTCAATGGCAAACCCACAGATGCTCGGGGGCTACTGTCGGGGACAGCCCTAGGGGTCCCCTTTAACAACTGGGAAATCCCCACTTAAAACCCGCAACAAAGCCAAACACACTTTGCCTAACCATGCAGGATACGGCCCATGCCGCGGGGACCTCAACGGCCCACCAAGGCGGCCCTCTCAAAGATCCCCTCGAGCAGGCTTCGCCTCGCTCGAGGATGCGCGCCTCCCTCGGGCAGGCTCCGTCCCGTTCGAGGGGGTGCACTTCCCTCGAGCAGGCTCCGCCTCGCTCGAGGACCCGCTCCCCCTCGAGCAGGCTCCGCCTCGCTCGAGGGCGCCCCGCACGCGTGCGCCTGCTCCCGTACGCGGGCATTTAACGCCCTGACACCGGCGGGACGGCGCCATCATGCGCTCGGGGCACGCGCCCCGGTACCGCCGCACCAACTCCTCAGGAGGGAGCCCATCCCCATCACTTTGGGGGGGGGACTGTGCAACGTGGCCGGTGCCAGTCCCGTGACGCCGCCGCTCCGCGTACGGCTAACGCGCCGAGCCCTCGCGGGGGGCCGGGCCGCACCCTCGATTTGCTTTCTTGTGACCTTGCGGGGTTAGGGTGGAGGCGCTAGGCCGGTGGGACGCCATCCCTGCCACTGTTGACGGCATGCGCCGCCCCCGCGCGTACGAACCGCACACCGGCGCCGCGGCACCCGGTTCGGCGCCCGCGGAGCGTACGGGAACGGAACGTCGCCCTGCCTGCCACTGCGCCTTGTACGGACCGACGTCAGCAGCTCCCTCGAGCCTATCAGAAGACATCACAGCCATCCACCGCCCTTCTACCCTCGAAGCCGCTACTGTTCGGGTACAAGATAGGCCATGATGGCCAGATCGCTGCAAGGATCGTCCGGACGACCGCCCACTCTGCAGCATAGCACACCACGCCCCTTCACGTAGCTAAATAGCACGGCGCGCATGTGATTCGCTCCCTCCTTGATCTATAAAAGGGGGACGAACGCCCCCTACCGCGAGGGGGGGACAGACACAACACAACACGAGACAGGCTGCGCCACGCACTTCCTCTCCAATTCCCTCACAACATCTTCATTCACGACACCAGGGACTTGGAAGCCACGCTTCCTCTCCCGCCTTGCTTGTAGCAGCCCCACTACAGGCACCCCTGGTGCTGAGTAATATAGTGCCTTGAGCACACCACTGCTGGACGTACGGCCTCCTCGGCCGGAACCAGGATAAATCCCGTGTCTCTTATTGCTTAGCATCGACCATTAAGGGATAGACCTCGGCGCTTACTACTGGTTAGTGTCGGGACCATATTCCGCACCAACAAGGGCACAACTACAAACTAATAAGACAATGGAAGCTTAGAGCTTATCATGCAAGGAGGTACCTTAAATGACAAGAAATAAGACAAATGGGTTCTTGTTACATTACCACTTGTAGATATCACTTGTAGTCTTTTGATCATTGCATACCTCCAGGGGTTGATTCTCTCTACCTTGTTGGCACCACATTGAGAAGAGCCACTTGGAAATGATATCACTAGATGAGTACATTGCTAAAGTATGAGACACTTGGGGTACCACAAGGATTACTAAAGTATGAGTACATTGCCTTTGAACTTATATAGAAACATAAGCTCGCAAGGGCATGACTCAATAGCATGAAGCTCATATTGCTATATTGACTCTTTTAGAGATGTTAGATCACATTGAGAGTGAAATAGCATTCTCTTAGAATGAAGCACCGCACCGGAACGCGTCGCCAAGGGACTACATAAGATAAGCTTGAAACAATGTTAGTCCCATAACCAAACCATATGATGAGCTCCCCCTAAATGTGTGCATTTAGTGTTTGAATCGCCAACCAAATGTATGCACATTGTTTATGACAAAAAAAGGGAAGGTAACCCTATAGCTTGCTCATGATGCAAAAAGATATATACGAAAACATGCACCATGAAAGAACAAGTGTAGCTTTCCTACACACTAATCAATCCATGTAGATTGCTCATGGGTTAGCACATGACACAAGCAACCTACCATATGTAAATATTGTAACAAATGCAACCTAAACAAGGCAATGGAGCTACAATGATACAAGAGATGGGTACTAGTTTCCATTACCTCAACCGGGGAACTTGGGCAATACATGTCCAACTTGCAAGCTTGGCTTCTAGGCTTGAATCTTCTCATCTTGATTGTGCCAAGCTTCCCAAGTCCCCGCTCACATAGCCTTCAAGTGGCCTTTGGAACCCAAACCATTTGAGGCCCCTTCATGTTGATGATGACTTCCTTGGGCACCCAAATAGGTTGGTTCCAACCCCGCTCATCCTTCATCTTCCCAACCTTATGTGCAACCACCTTGCCATTTGCCTTCTTCTTGATGACGTAGGTGTTGCTATTGGTCTTGTTCTTGCGATTGGGGTTGGTGTAGATGAGGGAGCTCTTGATGGTGGGGTTCAACTTCTTCTTTGCGCCCTTGTCCATCTTTTTGACAAATTGAGGGCATTTGTAGAACTTGTGCTCTTCTTCATGACACTTGTAGCAAGTCACGGTTGCACCCTTCTCAAGCTTCTTCACCATGGGATCACAGTTATTTTGAGAAGGTTGGACTTTGCTCTACATGTCTTGAGAGATATCCACTTGTTCTTCATCGTTCTTGCCCTTGCCCATCAAGCTTGCCAACCTCTCTCGGAGCCATTTCACTTCTTGCTTGAGCTCATCAGTTTTTTGCCTATGAGACAATCACATGTTTCTGCAACAACATTCTCATTGCAAGATGGTGATCAAGATTCATCAATTAAATCAATGCAAGAAGTTGAAGCATCTACCTTGGAGATAAGAATTGCACAAGGGATAGATGATTCATCAAGCTCAAAGGATTTACTTGTTTTAGTCTCATTGCTCTCAAGCTTAGATTTTAGCTCATCACACTCCTTGCTAAGCAATTTGAATTTGCACAACAAATGCTCATAATTTATAGGAAGGGTTTCACTAAGATCATTGAGAGCATTGAGTTCTTCAATTTCATTAGCTTGTTTCTCAATAATTCCTTTTAGCTCATGGACTAGCTCAACAAGATCATCAAGAGAGGTGGTGTTCGATTCATCACATTGCTTTCCTTACCTTTGGCCATAAGGCACATGCGTAGTGATGATGAAGGACCTTGCATGAAGCGGGTGGTGAAGTTCTTTCTTGATTAATCACTTGAGCTAGAAGAACTTGATTCTCCCCCACTTGTCCACTCACAGACGGCGATAGTTGCCTTTTGCCTTGGTCTCCTCTCCTTGACCACCTTCTTCTTGGGCTTGTGCTCGATCTTGGTGAACTTGATGTGTTGATGATGACGTCCTTCTCTCAAGTGGACATTGTAGTCGTACATGTTGTCTTTCTTCACATACTTGAATATCTTCTTCACGTACTCGGCTACCATGGATTCAACCTCTTCATCACTTGAGGGATCTTCATCGTCACCATCATCACCTTCATCCTCGCTTGAGCTTCCATGAGTAGCCATCCTACTCAACATCTTCTCTTATTGGCTTGAAAGAGCATGGCTTGTAGTCGAAGAGGATGATTCTTGGGGTTTTTCTTAGGGCGCTTTCTTTGACTTGGGCATGTGTTGAAGCTCATGTGCCATGATCTTACTCAAGATATGAGATGGCTTCAAATCTTTGAGCTCCTTCTCGTAGATGATTGCCTTCACCAAGTCATAATCGGGCTTCCGGAGACTTTGAAGGATCTTGTAGTTGAGGATCAAGTCCGTGATGTCCTTCACACCTAAAGCATTGATCTCATTGACAAGCACATTTAGGTGTGAGTACATAGATTCGGCATTTTCATTTGCAAGTTGCTTAAAGCTATTGAATTCCTCAAGGAGACAACCGTAGTGTTCATTAGCAACTTCTTTTGAACCCTCATTTTGCTCCTTCTTGGTTTTCCATAGCACATGAGCATTTTCACAAGTAAAAACTCTATTGAAAACGCCTACATCTAGTGAGGACAAAATGATTCTCTTAGCAATCACATCAAATTGCTTTTCCTTCTTAGTACCATTTCTCATGCCCTCATCGGTGACTCTCCAGACATCAAGGTCCTTTGCTTGGAGATAGGCCTCCATGTGAACCTTCCACCGAGGATAGCCTGTGCCATCGAAATGTGGAGCCAAACCTAAGGTATCCACCCCTTTCATGCCTCTATAGAGCAACTCACTAGGCGGTGAAGCCTAACCGTTCCAATGAGCCGGTTTTCACAATTTACCACTTGAATTGGTGATTCCTTGTGAAGGAAGTGAGTCCCGGCTCTGATACCACTTGTAAGGAATTGGATGCTCGTTAGCCTAAGTGGGGGAGGGGGTGAATTAGGCAACTTAAAACCTTAACCTATGGCTTCACTATTTTTACACAAAGGTAAACTAGAACATACTATCTAGATGTGCAACTAGGGTTGTTCTAGTGTGAAACTCCCATCCCAAAACAAGGTTTGCAACCTATAGCCAATCCTAGCATGATACTACTCTAGGAATGTAAAGGCGAGCAAAGATTGCAATAGAGTAAATGCGGAAACGTAAAGGGGATGAGAGGAAGAAAACTCTTGACACGCGATTTATCCAGTGGTATCGGTAGGCACTAAGCCAGCCCTAGACCACGTTGAAGCACTCACACAAGAGTATTGCTTCCCGGTCACCAAATCTCTCTCAAGAGCACCACTTGACTCGCCACAAAGGCTAGCCACTTAGGCACTTGCCAAGCTCCCTTGGTCACCTTGATGCCGCCTCCACTAAGGAGCTTCTCCACCAAGAAAAGGGGTCTCCACGTCCCCCGCACAAAGTGTCCTCGCCGCTCCACACCAAGCCGGAGGGTCGATGATGATTGCCGGTGAGCCACTTTGAAGGACCGAAACGGCGAACCAGAGAGGGGGGAGTGAATGGGAGCCGATAAAAATTCTTCTCGAAGGAGATGGAAACTCCAACGAGATGAATGCGGCTTCCAACACACTTCTCCAACACACTACCCAAGTTGGTCAAGTCCACGTAGCCACTGGAGTGCCACTGGACCTAGGAACCAACACACAACCTTCCGACCCGAGAACGCAGTGGAACACCAAATCTCGAGTCTACAGACCAACACCAGTCAGACCGGTGAGCAACACCAGTCAGACCGGTCCCTGCAGATGAAACTGGGCAACTTTCACCAAGTGGCTCCACAATGGTCAGACCGGTGAGACACACCGGTTAGACCGGTCACAGCCTAAAAGCCCCCAAAGCACCAAACAGGCCAACCGACCACCAAACTGACCCAAACTCGAAACAGCAGCAACACAGGACAACAGCAAACACACCCAGACGTTCACTCGAGCAAAAACCCATCGAGAGTTGCACCGGTCAGACCGGTCAAGATCACCGGTCAGACCGGTGTAGCCTGGGCAGCTCGGGATGAACAGCACTCGCGGGTCAACTCCCCCAAATCCAAACCTCGATCTCCCGAATCGCTCCACGGACTTGAACAAGACTTTGGGGATATTAGGAACACCTCATGAGGAGTCCATAGCCAAGTTTAATCCCACCAAAACTTGCCCAAAAAGGAGGAATCGCCGATAAGGCCTCCAGGTGTGGAGAAGACAAGTAGGCTTCGTTCGAGGGACCCGGTGGCCAGCGGGGTCAAGTGCGGGCCGCATGGTGGCATGAACAGCAAGATGAAGTCGTGGACGGTTTCATGGTTGAGCCTCAAAACCAAGGTCGAGCCGGGACTACGTGGGAGCCAAGTCATGAGTGGAGATTGGCGGAGGCTACACCGAGTTCGCGGGGTTTCCGGTGGTTCACCAGAAAACCACTGGGTTCCTTGGTTGATCCACAAGCCAAGACCGGAGAACCGAAGACGGAGGTGCGGCGGCACGGGGCCGGTCCGACCGGTGGGTCCGTCCGGTCGACCGGTGGGGACCCGGTCCGACCGGTGAGGAGCACCGGTCCGCCGTGTGCGACGACGCGGTCCGAATCTTCGAAGCGGAGGACACGCGTCGGGATCGCATGGCTTGCGTCGAGGCTACGCGGGGTGCGGTCGCCGGCATCCGTCCGATGGTGAAGACATCAAGAATTCCAAATCCGCCCTTGAGGGGCTTGTATCCCTAGTTAGTAGAGAAGGGCATTTTAGACATTTGGTTGCCTCCATATAACCCAAGAGGTGAGAGGATGGCAGCCAACTCTTGGAACCCTAGCTCATTAGTTTTCCTATTTTCCACCTATTTTCCTTAGGTTTTCTCTAGGACTAGCAAGAGAGCTTCACGGAGAGATCTTGTAGAGAGGGATGGATGATCGGGCGGCTTGCTAGACCTTGTACGAACCTTTGTTTCATGTATAGATGATTCGGCGTGATTCCTCAAGGTTTGGATGTGTTTTCCCCGGTTGTTCTTGGTGGTGATTTTCGGAGCCCTCTCTCAGTGATTTCTTTATGTTGTTTTCAGGGCTTTTCTCTTGGGGATTTGATGGGGGAAATTTGTGGGAACCCTTTGTGGTTCTTTGGGCTATGATTCCCCTCCCAAATCCGTGAGGAAAAGTGCTCGATTTCGGGGTTTCTTGAGTTCTTGGGTTGGAATTGCTTTCGGCGGGATTTCTTCGATTCCTCCTTTTTGGACGAGATTTTGTGGGATTAAACTTGGCTATGGACTCCTCATGAGGTGTTCCTGATATCCCCAAAGTCTTGTTCAAATCCGTGGAGTGATTCGGGAGATCGAGTTTTGGTTTTGGGGGTGTTGACGCGCGGGTGCTGTTCATCCCGAGCGCCTGTGCCACACCGGTCTGACCGGTGCTCTTGACCGGTCTGACCGGTGCAAGCCCTTGTGGGATTTTGCTCGGGTGAACGTCTTGGTGAGTTCGCTGTTGTCCCGTGTTGCTGCTATTTCGAGTTTGGGTCTGTTTGGTGGTCGGTTGGCCTGTTTGGTGCCTTGGGGGCTTTCAGGCTGCCATCGGTCTGACCGATGTGTCTCATCGGTCTGACCGGTGTAGAGCCACTTAGTGGAAGTTGCTCAGTTTCACCAGCAGAGACCGGTCTGACCGGTAGTGCTCACCGGTCTGACCGGTGTGAGTCTGTAGACTCGAGGTTTGGTTTTTCCGCTGCGTTTCTCGGGTCGGAAGGTGGTGTGTTGGTTCCTAGGTCTAGTGGCACTCTAGTGGCTACGTGGGCTTGACCAACCTTGGTAGTGAGTCGGAGACGTGTGTTGGAAGCCGTGTTCATCTTGTTGGAGTTTCGATCTCCTTCGAGAAGAGTTCTTATCGGCTCCCATTCACTCCCCCCTCTCTGGTTCGCCGTATCGGTCCTTCAACCATCCACTGGTCCTCGAACCACACATGGTCCTAAATCTCCCCCTTGATGAGTGCATTGACAACACCCACATGAAAGTAACAAGAGAGAAAAGAAAAAGAAAAAAACGAACAAAAAGAAACTCCAACAAGCGATCGAAAGCCAAACAAAGGCAAAGAGCAAGATCACTTGAAGAAGACAAGTCTCGGACCCCTTAGGCAAGGGCAACGGCTCGACACATCCAAGACAAAACAAAGCTCAAGCAAAGAGTGCAAACTCGAAAAACCACAAAGAGCGCAAACTCGAAAAACCACAAAAAGCTCCCCCTGCACACATGCAAGCTCCCCCTGAACCAAAGCACCTCCCCCTGGACGAATGCATGCAAACCAGCTGAAAACAGGGCAGCTGCAGCAACTTCAGCTCACACCGGTCAGACCGGTGCCTAAGTGTGCACAGGATCAGCACTCACACCGGTTAGACCGGTGACCTCGACCGGTCAGACCGGTGACCAACAGAGCCCAGAAATGGCTCGAAACCACCTGAAAACCTTCTAAATGCGTCCAGCAAGCCATTTCAAGCTCAAACTTCTCCCCCTTGTTGGAAAATGCATGAATCAAGACAAAAATGCAAAAATTTCAACCTAGAGCTTCTCAAATAGACAAAATTCAACAAAGAATGTTACACATGTCCAAATGAGCAAGTTAGATACTCTATAGCTTCGTATCGATCTCAACTACATGATCACCAAGTTTCACAACCATTGGACGAAACTAAGATGGATTTGGGCAATTTTGCGAAAAACTTGCCTCTCATGAGCAATGTCCTAAACATGATGAAGACATATCAAAATGGCAAAGCCACACAAACTTCATGCTAGGACAGGCATTCTAATCATAAGACCATCACAAACACCCACAAGCACATCATGTCATGTCAAAGCCACCGAGCCATGTGCCTACTTCTATGTATGAGACTTCTCATTGGTAGGCATCATGCAATGGTTTACCACCCAAAGCAAATTAAATTCAGCACATATGACATGGGAGCACATTTTCCAAGCATTTTACATTTCATTTTCAGATTCATATATGGTGCATGAAATGTCTTTGCGACAAAAAGGAACTTATGCCCCTCCATAAGATAAATCAAGAGGGCTAAACATTCATGATGGCAAATGAGCCTTTGGCCCTATATGATCAATAAACTAGCTATCCAACGACAAATTAAGCATAAGGCACTAAAACATGTCAAGATCATATAAAGGCTTTTACACATGAGAGAGCATACATGTGACAATTTTTCAAAAACATAGTCATCAGCCATGGATTATTCATCAAGATCATCAAGAGCTAAGGCAAACTAACCATAGCATACCAAACAAGCTCACAAAGACATAAATAGCATTCCATGGTGAACAATGTATATAGGAGAAGATTTTCCTATCCAATGCATATGATACAAAATGCATGCAATCTAAGATACAAGGATGCATGTATATCAGGTTACATATGCCATGCCAAATGCAAGAAATGCACAAATGAAACTATACATATGCTACAAAGGAGCTCCCACACACCCAACTCAAGAAATCAAGCACACACCAAGTTCCCCCCGCAAATGAGTGAAAGTTGCTTGATCTAGGGGTTTGGTGAAAATATCGGCTAGTTGGTCATGTGTGGGTACATGGATCAAAGCTATCTTTCCTTTCTCTACGTTGTCTCTCAGAAAATGATACCTCACTTCTATGTGCTTGGTTTTGGAATGGAGCACTGGGTTCTTTGCAACGCTTATGGCACTGGTGCTATCACATTGAAGTGGGACATGGGTATACTCCTCACCAAAGTCACTCATGGTGTATGAAATCCAAAGGAGCCGAGAGCAACAACTAGCAGCGGCAACATACTCGGCCTCGGTAGTGGATTGAGCAACACTCGATTGTTTGCGGGAAGACCAAGACACCAAAGAAGAACCCAAAAACTGGCAAGTCCCAGAAGTGGACTTCCCATCCAACCGACACCCGGCAAAATCCTCGTCTGAAAAACCATGAAGCGCCAAAGAAGAGGACACGGAGTACCAAAGGCCGAAGTCGGGAGTGTGATGCAAGTACCTGAAAATTCGCTTCACCGCTTGCCGATGCGAAGTCCTCGGAGACTCATGAAAACGAGCGCACAGACACACCGAAAACTAGATGTTTGGCCTCGTCACCGTCAAGTAGAGGAGTGACCCGATCATGCTCCGGTACTCCTTCTGGTCCACATGTTCACCTTCCTCGTCCGCATCAAGAGCTGTAGTCGTACTCATCGGCGTCGTCATAGCCTTGGAGTCCTCCATCTTGAACTTTCGCACAATGTCCTTGGTGTACTTAGCCTGGTGCACAAATGTTCCTTCATTTGATTGCTTGATTTGTAGCCCGAGGAAGAACTGTAACTCGCCCATCATGCTCATCTCAAATTCTCTGCTCATAACATCTGCAAACCTTGCAACAAGAGAGTTGGACGAGCCACCAAAGACAATATCATCCACGTACACCTGCACAATCAGGATATCTCTCGCCCGCTGCCCCAAAAAAACAAGGTCGATCGACCTTCCCCATCTCAAAACCTCTCTCAAACAAGAACCCCTCAACCTGCCATACCAAGCTCTAGGCGCCTGCTTCAGCCCATACAACGCCTTCCTCAACTTGTACACCCGGTGGGGGTACTTCTCACTCTCAAACCCCGGAGGCTGCCTCACATACACTTCTTCCTCCAGCACACCATTCAGAAAAGCACTCTTCACATCCATTTGGTGTAACTTGAACACTTTAGCCACGGAAAAGGCTAGAAGGATCCTTATCGCCTCCAAACGGGCTACGGGATCAAAGGTATCCTCGTAGTCGATCCCCTCCTTCTGACTGAACCCCTGAGCAACAAGCTTTGACTTGTTTCTCACAACCTCACCTTTCTCTCCCTCTTTGTTCTTCCACACCCACTTTGTACCAATCGGCTTACACCTTGGGGGAGGGTCAACCAACTCCCAAACCTGATTCCTCTTAAAGTTCTCCAACTCCTCATGCATTGAATTAACCCAATTGTGATCAGATAGTGCGTGTCCAATGTCTTTGGGCTCAAAAGTAGCAACAAATGCAGCATGAGCAAAATGAGAATTGTTTCGAACCGTCGACCGTGTAGTGCGTTCATTCATGTCGCCAATGATCCTCGAAGCTGGGTGATCCACTTGTACTCGCCGGGGAGGTTCTCGCCTCGATGCTACCTCCCCCTCAACATCAGCTTCTCCACTTTCTTGATTTGTCGTCGTAGGTGTAGTAGAGGGTCCGTCCATCACCGTAGTCGAAGTAGTGGGTACATGTTCAGCCGGGGGCATCGCACTGCCATCTTCATCGTCTCCATGTTCATGCTCCTCCTCCTGAAAGATCTCCTCGCCAAGCTCAGCATCACCTGCACACTCAAAGACAAGCTTACTACGTGGCTCTGTCTCGTCGAAGGTTAGTTTCAAGATTGAGCACACGATATGCTCTAGAGTGAGATGCATAACCAAAGAAAATACCATCGATAGACCTAGCCTCAAACTTATCCAACTTCCTGCCTTTCTTCAGAATGAAACACTTGCAACCAAAGACATGGAAGTGACTCACCTTGGGTGTGCGACCATGCATCAACTCATAGCATGTTTTCTTCTTGTGCACTCTGAGGTAGATCCTGTTCGACACATAGCACGCGGTATTCACCGCCTCAGCCCAATACCTCCTCGGAGTCCTATGCTCATCAAGCATCGTTCGAGCCATCTCGCACATGGTCATATTCTTCCTTTCCACAACACAATTTTGGGGAGGCGTATACGGTCTCGAAAACTAGTGCTCAAGACCCAAGTCATGACAAAAAGTTTCAAAAGGGGAGTTTCTGAATTCCGAGCCATTATCACTGCGGATAGCTCGTATAGCATCTCCGTGCCTCTCGTTTCTCAACCTCAAGACTAGATCTCGAACAAAACCAAACGACTCCCCCTTATCCTCAAGAAAGAACACCCACGCATACCGAGAGTAGTCGTCCACCACAACAAGGACATAACACTTCCCACCCGCAGATCGCACACGAGCTGGGCCAACAAGGTCCATATGGGGCAGCTCGCATGGACGCTCAGTCATCACATCGGTGAGAGGCGGGTGAGAAGAGGCTACCATCTTGGCATGCCTACAAGGCGCACAAACCAACTCTTTCTCAAGCCTCAACCGCGGCAATCCTCGGACCAAATTGAGTTTACTCAAGTGAGACGAAAGGTCAAAGCTCAAGTGACCCAACTTCCTATGCCACTTCCACAACTCACTCGAAGAACCAGCCAAGAAACAATGCTCCACACCCGAAGACTGAGAAAAATCAGCACGAAACACCTGACCCTCGGGAATGACCATACAGACAAGGTCCCCTCAAGAGTCCAAAATCCGAGAACCACCTGGACGAAACAACACCTCAAAGCCCTCATCCAACAACTGGGACACAGAAAGCAGATTGTACCCCAGCGATTGAACAAGAGCAACACGCCTCAGAGTGATCTTATCACTCACTTTGATCTAACCTTCTGAAAGCACACGCCCACGGCCATTGTCCCCAAAAGTGATGTACCTCCTTGTCACCACCGGGACGAGACTTGAGAACCACCCCCTGTCTACGGTCATATGCCTCGAGCAACCGGAGTCAATCAACCAATGTTCTTCAAGTCTCCCACCTGAAATTAAAAAACGAGCACGTGAGCGAACAAATGACTCAGCACTGGGGTTAGTACCAAAAGAGTAAAACCAGTGCCGAGCCATTTGCTCGAAAGTGCGGTTAGCACCAACCAAAGCATCTCTCCTACCAAAGCTACCTCCACGAACACCACCACGGTAACCACCCTGAGGGAACCACCCCTCTCTGCCTGGAGGAGGACCAAAACCACGAAAGAGAACCCGTGGACCGTCCCTCCTCTCCTTCTCAAAGCTACGACTCCTCCCATCCCCGTAGTGAACTCAAGGGGGAGAACGCCTAGCAACGTGACCACCTGCAAACTCTCCAGCCCAACCACCAGAACCTCGACCTCCGGAAACAACCCTCGCACCTGTACGAGTACGAAACCCGAACTGCTGCCTGTCCAGGCCTGCACCGGTCTGAACGGTGCCTCACACCGGTCTAACCGGTGTGACCTGGGCAGCAGCCCCTCCCACAACCTTCTGCTCTCTCCAAGCCCGAACTGTCCTCACACTCGCCTTGGCCCTGGGCATCTGCACACGAGGCTCAAGTATACCATCGGAAAAGGGGGTACTTGTCCTTGTTAGCCCACTCCTTTGCCATTCTCTCCACTCGCTTCCTCTTGAAGCAAAACACATCCTTATGGCCATCTCTCCCACAATAGCCACAATGGAACCTCACAAGCTTAGGCTTAGGCTTGGGATGTGGCTGCTCACTAGGTTTCTCTCTACTCAACTCCTCCACCGGTTTCCCCTCACTAGCCTTCTCACTTTCTTTCCCAAAGAACACTTTCCCCGAAGTGCTCACAAACTTGATAGGCTTTTGTAGATCATTTGTGGGTGTAGGAAACACAGGTGGAGCTGGGGTTGTGTCTAGTCGGTTCCTAAGATGGTTAGGTTTTGGGGGGAAATCATTTTTGTTGTGGGTTTTTGGTGGCTCTGGGATATTCTCTCCACTTCCCTCACCAACCTTGTATGCCCCAAGTCCCTCACCATCCTACCTCTTAAATGCCTCGATCATCATCCTCAACTGAGGCTCATGACCAGACAACCAACCCATCAACTTTCTCAACTCATCATTCTCATCCTGCAAACGATCAACATAATGTGCAAGTTCCAAATTTTTCAAAGCATGCATTTCACATGTAGAGCATGATGTAGGCATGGGTTCCTTCAACTTAGCCTCAAGAGAACTAGTGTAAGCATACATCTCATCAATCTTAGCATGCAAAACAGGGCAAGAAGTGCAAGCACCTAGCAAAGCAGGTCTAGACTTAAGCTCAACCACTTCAACCCTAAGCACATCTACTTCCTCACACTTGGAGGCATGCTTCTCCTTAAACAAAGCAAGATCAGAAAGAAAGATGGAGCAATCAGCACAATCAATCTCATTCGAAACAATAGGGCTAGCCTTAAGGGAATCAATCTCAAGATTGCTATCAAGCACGTGTGTCTACCATGACATCCCAAAGGAACTGACCCTTTCTGCGGAGAAACGCACCCATCCGCTTGCTCCACATCTGGTAGTTCTTGCCATCGAAGTGTGGAGGACCCGAACCCCGTTCCTGGTATGCCATCCTTGGATCTTAGACTGGTTAGAGTCAATAAAGACCCGAACCGGCTCTGATGCCACTTGAAGGACCGATACGAGGAACCATAGAGGGGGGAGTGAATGGGAGCCGATAAAATTCTTCTCGAAGGAGATGGAAACTCCAACGAGATGAACACGGCTTCTAGCACACTTCTCCAACTCACTACCCAAGTTGGTCAAGTCCACGTAGCCACTGGAGTGCCACTGGACCTAGGAACCAGCACACAACCTTCCGACCCGAGAACGCAGCGGAACACCAAATCTCGAGTCTACTGACCAACACCGGTCAGACCGGTCCCTGCTGGTGAAACTGGGCAACTTTCACCAAGTGGCTCCACAACGGTCAGACCGGTGAGACACACCGGTTAGACCGGTCACAGCCTGAAAGCCCCCAAAGCACCAAACAGTCCAACCGACCACCAAACTGACCCAAACTCGAAACTGCAGTAACACAGGACAACAGCGAACACACCCAGACGTTCACCCAAGAAAAAACCCATTGAGAGTTGCACCGGTCAGACCGGTCAAGAGCACCGGTCAGACCGGTGTAGCCTGGGCAGCTCGGGATGAACAGCACCCGCGGGTCAACTCCCCCAAATCCAAACCTCGATCTCCCGAATCGCTCCACGGACTTGAACACGACTTTGGGGATATTAGGAACACCTCATGAGGAGTCCATAGCCAAGTTTAATCCCACCAAAACTTGTCCAAAATGGAGGAATCGAAGAAATCCCGCCAAGAACACCACAAACCCTAGAACTCGAAAAACCCCAAAATCGAGCCCCTTTACTCACGGATTTGGGAGGGGAATCACAGCCCAAAGAACCATGAAGGGTTCCCATAAATTTCCCCCATCAAATCCCTAAGAGAAAGGTCTCAAAAACAACCCAAAGAAATCACCAAGAGAGGGCTCCGAAAATCACCACCAAGAACAACCGGGAACAACACGTCCAAACCTTGAGGAACCACGCCGAATCATCTATACATGCAACAAAGGTTCATACAAGGTCTAGCTTGCCGCCCAATCATCCAACCCTCTCACAAGATCTCTCAATGAAGCTCTCAAGCTAGTCCTATGGAAATCCTAAGGAAAATAGGAAGGAAAATAGGAAAACAAATGAGCTAGGGTTCCAAGAGTTGGCTGCCATCCTCTCACCTCTTGGGTTATATGGGGGCAACCGAAAGTCTAAAATACCCTTCTCTAACAACTAGGCATACAAGCCCCTCAATGGCGGCTTTGGAAGACTTGAAGCTTTCTCCATCGGACGGATGCCCGGCAACCGCAACCTGCTTAGACTCGACGCAAGCCTTGCGATCCCGACGCGTGTCCTCCGCTTCGAAGATTCCGAACTGCGTCGTCGCACACCGGTCAGACCGGTGCTCCTCACCGGTCAGATCGGTCAGACCCACCGGTCAGACCGGTCTAGCACTGCTGCAGTACCGTCCTCGGTTCTTCGGTCTTGGCTTTGTGGATCAACCAAGGAACCCAGTGGTTTTCTGGTGAACCACCGGAAACCCCGCGAACTCGGTGTAGCCTCTGCCAATCTCCACTGATGACTTGGCTCCCACGTAGTCCCGGCTCGACCTTGGTTTTGAGGCTCAACCAAGAAACCGTCCATGACTTCATCCTGCTGTTCATGCCACCATGTGGCCCGCACTTGACTCCGCTGGCCACTGGGTCCCTCGACCGAAGCCTACTTGTCTTCTCCACACCTGGAGGCCTCACCGGCGACGACCATTCGCACTTGTTCTTCACCTGCATCAACACCAGTCAAGCCGCAACCTGCACTTGCAATACTTAGCCAAAAATCAGTCCACACAACGTTGTCAATTACTCATCACACAAGGAAGCGACCATCCTCCGGTCCTCGAACTACACATGGTCCTCGGCCCCAAGGCTTTCGACGAACCTTGTACACCTTGATTCACTCAAGAATCACCTCACAAGGTTGGCACAACCTTGCAGTCACTCAGCTCTAAGCTAAGCCTAGCACTAAGCACATACACAAAGCATATGCAAGTCTAAGGATGAGCAATTAAGCAGCTGGATGGATTGGATATGATCTTCAATGTGTCTTGAACTCCTCTGCACTTCCACACAATCCAACAACCACAAATGGGTGAGTGGAGGGGGTATAAATAGCCCAAGGCATCCAAAGAGCCGTTGGCTAACGACCACTGAAAAAGGTAGCGTCGGATGAACCGATGCTAGTTTTTCCAGGGCGTCGGTTCATCCGGTGCCCCTCCCACGTCACTTAGCCGTTGAGACTCTCTGACACAACTGCTCCGACGCTATACACCGACGGTCTGTCGGATCATCCGGTGTTGAAGACCCCGCAACCAAGTCGTCTCTTTTAGCTTAAAGGCGACCATCAGATAGACCGACGCTACCCCTTGACCAAGGCATCGGATCATCAGGTGCTAATGGCTTCGTATTCACGCATCTCTGTCTTGATTCAAGCTAAGCGTCGGATAGACCGACGGTGTCCTCACTCAGACCGTCGGATCATCCGGTGCTACTGTCTTCGCTGCTCTTCCTCTGCAACTCGTCCGACGCTACTAGAAAATGGACCGTCGGTTCATCCGACGGTGCCTAGGGTTTCACCCAGTGTACCAACTCATCCGACGATTACACCGACGCTTGCTGTCTATGTACTGTTGTTTCATCCGACGGTGTCTTTTTCCTTCCTTTTCTTTGCGTCTTCAACCTGGGTCTTTGCTTCTACTTAACATACTTAACATACTGTCGGGGACAGCCCCAGAGGTCCCCTAAAACAATGGGGAAATCCTCACTTAAAACCCGCAACAAAACCAAAAACACAGTTTGCCTAACCATGCAGGATACGGCCCATGCCGCAGGGACCCCGACGGCCCACCAAGGCGGACCTCCTGAAGATCCCCTCGAGCAGGCTCCGCCTCGCTCAAGGATGCGCGTCCCCCTCGGGCGGGCTCCGCCCCGTTCGAGGGGGTGCACCTCCCTCGAGCGGGCTCCGCCCCGCTCGAGGGCCCGCTCCCCCTCGAGCAGGCTACGCCTCGCTCGAGGGTCCGTCCCGCTCTCGACCGGGGTCCGCCACGCTCGAGGGCGCCCCCCACGCGTGCGCCGGCCCCCGTACACGGGCATTTAACGCCCTGACACCGGTGGGACGTCGCCATCATGCGCCCGGGGCTCGCGCCCCAGTGCCGCCGCACCAACTCCCCAGGGAGGAGCCCATCCCCATCACTGTGGGGAGGGACTGTGCAGCGCGGCCGGTGTCAGTCCCGTGACGCCGCGCGCCTGCTCCAGTACGGCTAACGCGCCGAGCCCTCGAAGGGGGGCCGATTGCACCCTTGATTTGCTTTCTTGTGACCCTACAGGGTTAGGTGGAGGCGCTAGGCCGGTGGGACGCCATCCCTGCCACTGTAACGGCGTGGCCGCCGTCCCCGCGCGTGCAGGCGCATGCCAGGCGCTGTAGCAACAACTCCAGCACTGTGGAGCGTGCGGGAACGGGACGCCACCTTCCCTACTCCTGTACTCCGTACGGGCCAACGTCAGCAGCTCCCTCGAGCCTATCAGAAGGCATCACCACCATCCGCCGCCCTTCAACCCTCGAACCGCCACTGTTCGGGTACAAGATAGGCCATGATGGCCAGATCGCTGCAAGGATCGTCCGGACGGCCGCCCACTCTACAGCATAGCACGTCGTGCTTCCTCAAGATAGCGCGGCGCGCATGTGATTCGCCTCCTCCTTGATCTATAAAAGGAGGGCGAACCCCCCTGCCGCAGTGGAGGGGAAGACAGAACAATAGATAGCACACAGCACACCACGCACTCATTCCCCAATTCTCCCACAACATCTTCATCCACTTCACCAGGGACTTGGAAGCCACGCTTCCTCTCCCGCCTTGCTTGTAGCAGCCCCACTACAGGCACCCCCGGTGCTGAGCAATATAGTGCCTCGAGCACACCACTGCTGGACGTACGGCCCCCTCGGCCGGAACCAGGATAAATCCCGTGTCTCTTATTGCTTAGCATCGACCATTTAAGGATAGACCTCGGCGCTTTCTACTGGTTAGTGTCGGGACCATATTCCGCACCGACAGTTGGCGCCCATCGTGGGGCAATCTGAGCGCCTAAGGTCATTCCACCAACTCCTTCCATGGTGATCCGCACTGAATACCGTGGTACACGCTACTGCATGGGCAGCTCAGACCCCCTCCCCCGCCGGGTTCGAAATCCGGTTCGGGGGACCCGAACTTTCGGGCTACGGGGAACAGCTACCTCATGCGCCTCACCAACCGTGAGGAGCTCCGCGCACGGTGCCGGGCGGGTCCGCTCCGGTCCCCGCCGCACGCACCACCCCGCGCGCGCGCGCCCGCAGCACGGATGCGCGCGGGCCCGTCGACGCCACGACGCCGCCGTCGCTGCGGGCGCGCGTTCGCGCCGGGCGCGGTCCGAGCGGCGGCAGCCGAGCGCGCCGCCTCTCGGCGCGGCGCGCCGCGCCGTCACGACCGCCACCATCCCGGCGGGACAGCGCATGGTTTCCGGACCGCGTATCCCCATCGGGCTGCGTGGCGCCACGTCGGCCTACAACGCCAACGTCAACACCACGATGTGCAGGGTTCCGCCTGGCCGCCACGTCTTCGTCGCCAGGGACCCCAGCGCCTCAGCGGGCGACGAATCGTCCCTGGGTTCCCTCGACGCGTTGCCACTCGCCAACTGCCACGGGTACGCAGAGTGGGACTTCTCCGGCGTGCCGGACCCAGTCATGTTCCGGCGTTTCCTCGACGCTACGGACTACTGGTTCGGCTGCTCCGACGACTCCAGCACTGGGAGTTACGACCCCGCGCGGGAGTGCTACGCCGTCATCACCAACGACCCAGCCAATGCCGCCGGTGTGGTGGGCGCTGGAGACGGGGAGATCACACCTGCCCCAGGGATCGCCACGCGCCTGGCCGCGGGGCCAAGCGCTCTCCGCCGGGGCCGACGCCGACGCGCGGTGGCCCAAGCCCGCGAGCTCGAGGCCAAGCTAGCGGAGGAATGCCGAACGGTGCGGCCGCTCCACGCCTCAATGGTAGGGGAAGCCTCCGCGCGCGGCGAACGCGCGCGGAGCCGGGGCCGACAGTCCGTGATCGCATCAACGTCGACCCCAACATCGACAACGCGGACGCACCCCCCGCGGGCGAGCCAAAAGCTCATCGCCGCCGCGACGCTGCTGCGGGCCATGCCGGCACCCTCGACCCCCGAGGCTCGAGACCTGCACCGTGAGGTGCAAACTCTCATCGAGCAAGCGGCCGTCCAGCAGGCCGAGAGCTCCGCCTCACGCATCCGCCAACAGGGGGATGCGCGGGACGACGGAGCTACACCGGGAAGCGAACCCTCGGTCCACGCATTGGGGCCGGCGGGGCGACCCACCGACCAAGGACGCACGCCGGCCAAGGAGCGGCTCCTTGACGCACGCGGGCGCCGGATGGCGACGCCCGCAACGTCATCAACGCCGGCGCACGAGCACGGGCGGACGCACGAGCAACAATGGGCTACCACCCTCGACGGGGTGGACGCTACGACAGCGGCGAGGACCGCTCCCCGACGCCGGAGCCCCCAGGGACCCGTGTGTTCAGCCGGGAGATCCGCACGGCGGCGTTCCCCAACGCTTCCGCCAACCCTCGACCATCGTCAAGTATAACGGGGAGACGGACCCCCGCGTGTGGCTCAATGACTACCGCTTGGCTTGCCAGCTGGGCGGGGCCACCAGCGACGAGGTCATCATCCGCAACTTGCCCCTGCACCTCGGCGACGCGGCCAAGACGTGGCTCGAGCACTTGCCCGCCAGCCAAATCCACAACTGGGACGATCTAGTCCGCACGTTCGTGGGCAACTTCCAGGGCACATACGTGCGCCCCGGAAATACATGGGACCTACGCTCCTGCACACAGAAGCCCGGCGAGTCGCTGCGGGACTTCATACGGCGCTTCTCCAAGCGCTGCACGGAGCTCCCCAGCGTGGCGCAGTCCGAGATCGTGCACGCCTTCCTCGAGGGCACCACGTGCGGGGACCTCGTGCTGGAGCTGGGACGCAGCCCGCCCGCGGACTCCAACGAGTTGTTCGACATCGCCACCAGCTTCGCCTCTGGAGAAGAGGCCGTGGGGGCGATCTTCGACGGCAAGAAGGGGAAGCGCTCGGAGGACGCGCCCGCGGAGGGCAGCAAGTCCAAGGAGCCCCACCGCAACGACAAGCGGGGCAAGAAGGGAAAGAAGCCGCGCCGCGAGGCGCGCGAGCAGGGGCGCGATGGCGGTAATGCCGAGGCCCTTGCTGTTGACCCGGCTCGACGGGGCCCTCGACCGTCCCCTCGAGGCCCGGGGGTGTTTGACGCCATGCTGAAAAAGCCATGTCCTTACCAAAAGACCCCAGTGAACCACACCCTTAAGCAGTGTGATATGCTCAAGAAGTTCTATGGCCGCGCCGCCGCGAAGGAGGCAGAGGCCAAGAAAGACGGAGGCGATGGCGACACAGGCGGCTTCCCCGCCGTGGAAAACGTGTTCCTCATCTTTGGGGGGCCAACCGTCGACATGTCGACCCGCCAGCGCAAGAAAGAGCGGCACGAGGTCCTCACCGCGGAGGGGGCGCCTCCGTCCTTCCTCAATTGGTCGGAGGACGCCATTACCTTCAGCCGGGAGGACCACCCGAACCGCGTCCCCAACCCGGGCCAGTACCCGCTAGTGGTCGACCCCATCATCGGGAACACACGGTTCTCGAAGGTCCTCATGGACGGAGGAAGCAGCCTCAACATCCTCTACGCGCATACGCTGTGCTTGATGGGGGTCGGGTTGGACCAGCTGCGGCCCAGCACGAAACCATTCCACAGCATTGCGCCCGGCATGCAGGTCCAGCCCCTCGGGCAGATCGACCTGCCAGTTTGGTTTGGCACTCCGAAGAATTTCCGCAAGGAGATCCTCACCTTCGAGGTGGTGGGGTTCAACGGGGCCTACCACGCTATACTTGGGCGACCCTGTTACGCCAAATTTATGGCGGTCCCCAACTATACCTACTTGAAGATGAAGATGCCGGGACTAAACGGCGTCATCACTGTCGGCTCGTCCATCGAGCACGCATTCGACCGCGACGTCGAGTGCGTAGAACACGCAGAGGCACTGGCGCTGGATGAAGCGCTGGTGAACACTTTGGAGAAGATGGTCAGCGAAGACCTCGACTCTGCCGCCAAGCACGCCGGCACCTTCGAGGCCGCGGAGCAGACCAAGGAGGTCCCCCTCGATCCTTCTGCCCCTGAGGGCAAGGCGTTGAGGGTCAGCTCCGGCCTCGATCCCAAATAGGAAGTGGTGCTCGTCGACTTCCTCCGCGCCAACGCCGACATCTTCGCGTGGAGCCCCTCGGATATGCCAGGCATCCCGAGGGAGGTCGCCGAGCACTCCCTTGACATCCTGCCTCACGCCCGTGCCGTGCAGCAACGGCTGCGCCGCTTCGACGAGGAGCGGCGACGGGCAATCGGAGCGGAGCTGCGGAAGCTTCTCGAGGCCGGATTCATCAAGGAGGTGTTCCACCCAACGTGGCTAGCAAACCCCGTGCTTGTAAAGAAAAACAATGGGAAGTGGCGGATGTGTATAGACTACACTAGTCTTAATAAAGCATGTCCTAAAGTTCCTTTTCCTTTGCCTTGCATTGATCAGATCGTTGATTCAACGGCTGGGTGTGAATTGCTTTGCTTCCTTGATGCTTACTCCGGGTATCACCAAATAAAGATGAAGGAGTCTGACCAGCTCGCGACTTCGTTCATCACACCGTTCGGGACGTTCTGCTACGTCACGATGCCATTTGGCCTCAGAAACGCGGGTGCGACATACCAGCGCTGCATGCAGCACGTTTTCGGGGATCACATCGGGCGGACGGTCGAAGCGTACGTAGACGACATCGTCGTAAAGACCAGGAAGGCGGACGACCTTGTTGGAGACCTTGGCGTCGCGTTCGGCTGCCTACGGGCCAATGGGGTCAAGTTAAACCCCGAAAAGTGTGTTTTTGGAGTGCCGCGAGGCATGCTCCTGGGATACATTGTCTCCCAATGGGGAATCGAGGCCAACCCCGAAAAGGTTGCGGCCCTCGAATGGATGGGTCCGATCCGGGACCTCAAAGGGGTGCAGAAGGTGCTGGGGTGCCTTGCCGCCTTGAGCCGCTTCATCTCGCGGCTCGGTGAGAAGGGCCTGCCCCTCTACCGCCTACTTAAGAAGCACGAGCGCTTCTCCTGGACCACCAAGGCCCAGGATGCGCTTGACAAACTGAAGGCGTCTCTAACGCACGCCCCGATCCTCACGCCGCCGCAAGACGGCGAACCCCTGCAGCTCTACGTGGCCGCAACCACCCAGGTGGTCAGCGTCGTGATCGTCGTGGAGCGCACGGAGGAAGGGCACGCCTTGCCTGTACAGCGGCCGGTCTACTACATCAGCGAGGTCCTGTAAGACACGAAGACGCGCTACCCCCAGGTCCAGAAGTTGCTGTACGCGGTAGTCCTTGCACGACGCAAGCTCCGCCACTACTTCGAGGCCCACCCCGTCACGGTGGTTTCCTCCTTCCCACTAGGGGAGATCATCCGCAACCCCCGACGCTGCGGGCAGGATCGCCAAGTGGTCCGTGGAGCTGATGGGCGAGACGCTCGCCTACGCCCCGCGCAAGGCTGTCAAATCCCAAATCTTGGCTGATTTCGTCGCTGAGTGGATGGATACGCAGCTACCGCCGCCACAGATCCAAGCGGAGTGCTGGACTCTGTTCTTCGACGGCTCGGTGATGAAAACCGGGGCGGGCGCGGGCCTGCTTTTCGTGTCACCCCTCGGGGAACACATGCGATACGCGGTGCGCCTCCACTTCCCCGCGTCTAACAATATGGCTGAATACGAGGCCCTCCTCTGCAGCCTCAAGATCGCCATTGAGTTAGGCGTCAAGCGCCTCGACGTGCGGGGGGGGGACTCGCAGCTCGTAATCGATCAAGTCATGAAGAACGCGAGCTGCCATGACGACAAGATGGAGGCCTACTGCAAAGCCGTGCGAGCCCTCGAGGACAAGTTCTACGGCATCGAGCTCAACCACGTGCCCCGGCGGTACAACGAGGAGGCGGACGAGCTGGCCAAGATTGAGTCCGGGCGGATCACCGTCCCCCCGAACGTTTTCGCACGCGACGTCGCTCAGCCCTCGGTCGTCTTCGAGCCCCACCCCTCGAGTCACGACGAACCCTCGGGGGCTACCTCGAATCCGGCGGGTGCGGAACCCATGGACGAGGACCCCTCGAACGAGGCGTACGTGCTCTCCCTCCTCGAGGGGTATGGCTCCCACGAGGCCGACGTAATGGACATCGAGCCAGCTCCTGTCAAAGCGGACTGGCGCGAAAAATACATCGCCTGTATCGCTCGAGGGGAACTCCCCGCGGATCGGGCCGCGGCCAGGCGTACCGCCAGGATGGCCAAGTCCTTTGCCCTCGTTGACGGCGAGCTGTACAAGCGCGCCGTCTCCTGCATCCTGCAGCGGTGCGTGCCCATCCCCGAGGGGCGCGAGCTCCTACGGGACATCCACGCGGGGACCTGTGGCCACCACGCCGCGCCCCGCACCCTCGTCGGCAACGCGTTCCGCCAGGGCTTTTACTGGCCTACCGCGGTCGCGGACGCCACCGAGATCGTACGCACCTGCGAAGGGTGCCAGTTCTACGCCCGCAAGACCAACTTGCCCGCACATGCCCTGCAGACCATCCCCGTAACGTGGCCATTTGCCGTGTGGGGGCTGGACATCGTCGGGCCCCTGCGGAAGGCGCCCGAGGGCTGCACCCACTTGTTGGTCGCGATCGACAAGTTCTCCAAGTGGGTGGAGGTGCGCCCCATCACGAATCTCAGGGCAGAGCAGGCGGTAACATTCTTCACCGACATCGTCTACCACTTTGGAGTGCCAAACTCCATCATCACCGACAATGGGTCCCAGTTTACGGGCCGGAAGTTCTTGGAGTTCTGCGACAAGTTCCACATCCGTGTGGATTGGGCAGCCGTGGCACACCCGCAGACCAACGGCCAAGTAGAGCGTGCCAATGGCATGATCTTGCAAGGCCTAAAGCCCAGAATTTTCGACCAGCTGAACAAATATGGGCGAAAATGGCTCCAAGAGCTCCCAGCGGTTGTGTGGAGCCTAAGGACCACCCCGAGCAGAGCCACTGGGTTCACCCCGTTTTTCCTAGTCCATGGCGCGGAGGCCGTCCTCCCCACGGACTTAGAATACGGTTCGCCCAGGGTTCGAGGCTATGACGAGGATGCCAGCCAGCGAGCCCGCGAGGACTCGCTGGATCAGCTGGACGAGGCACGCCTCGTGGCCTTGATGCATTCCGCGAGGTACCAACAGTCCCTCAGGCGCTACCAAGCACGCAAGATACGCCGGCGGGATTTCAGCGAAGGGGATCTGGTCCTAAGGCTACGCCAAGACAACCGAGGGCGCCACAAGCTATCACCTCCGTGGGAGGGACCCTACGTCGTGGTGAAGGTACTCAAGCCCGGCACGTACAAGCTGGCGAACGAAGACGGTGAAGAGCTCACCAACACTTGGAATATCCAACAGCTACGTCGTTTCTACCCCTAGCTAGGATTCCCAAGCATTTTCTGTTGTAAAAATCATATGGCCAACGCCCCAGTTGGTGACAACTATGAAAACGCCTCAAGTCTAATGGAAAGGGCAACTCGGCTTTCCCCTGAAACCCAAGTTACCCTCAGGGGCTACTGTGGGGGGCACCCCCCCCCCCAAAATGGTCCCATTTTCGCGCAAAAATAAAACAACTCACACGCGCTAAGTTTGTTTTCTACTTCAACCTCGAGCAACGGTTCGAACAGGGCGCAGGCGGCCTAGCGGAAGGAACGCGCCAGTCAGAGATAGCCTACGCCGCGAGGATACGGCCCTTCTCTCTCGCCTCCAACCCAGCAGGCCCCCCGCGAAAATCGAACTCCCCTAAGTAAAATCTACTCAGGAAGAAGGAGAAACAAAAAAGCGCAATAAGCAAAAGACTTCATTTCGTATCAACAAATGTGCTTATTTACAATGCCGCATGGCCAGAATACTGATACACGAACAAAAAACGGGCCTAGCGCCCAACTGTCTTCAGGCGGGAGGAGCGGCAGCGTCAGCGACGTCCGGGAAGAGGAACTCCTCGAAGGCTTCGGTGAGCGACCCGGCGGCGTCGGCGGCGAGCGCATCCACACGCTCCATCGCTAGCTCGTCCTCGACGCCCTCGGGAACGATGTAGACCTCCGCCAGCGCCTCGAAGTTGACCTCGTAGTGGGACCGCACCACTCCGAGGGCCTTCTGGACGCCCAGATGCAGCGCCCGGCACATCCGCTCGGTGACGTGACCGCCAAGGGCGCGCAGGCGGCTGGCCAGCGAGCTGCCGGCCTGCTCGGAGGAGTTATAGGAAGCCTGCAGTGCCTCGACCCGTTCAGCTGCATGCCCCAAGGCGGTGCGCAAGCCTGGAATCGCCAAGACAAGAAAGAAATCAGAAAGGGGGATGCGAGCCCTCTAACAGAAAAACCAACAAAGCAAGAGCCAAACAGTGGCTCACCTTCGACTTGTTTTCTCTCCACCTCGAGAGCGCGGCACTCGGCCTCGACCGCCAGCTCGATGCGCTTGACGGACTCACCCTGCTCCTGGAGGGCCAGCTCTTGGTTTGCGCTCGTAATGCTGAGCACAATGAGCTCGCCCTCGGTCTTAGAGAGCTTGGTGTCCCGCTCCGCCAATGACTTCTGCGCCACCTCGCGGGCGACGCGCTCTTGCTCCAGCACCGTCCGGGCATCGACGAGGGCGGCCTGCTCCTGCTGGAGCCGCCCCCTCGGCCCCTTGGCGGGCGGTGCGCTCCTGCGGGGAGCCGCCCTCGGCGACGACGAGCGCCGCGGCCTTGGCGTCGAGGGCGGCCTTCAAGTCGTCGGCCTCCTTGGCCCGGCCGCTCCCGGCCGCGCGCCCGCTCCTCGGCCCCGGCGGCCGCCGCACCTGCGCCCCCTCGAGCGACGAGCGGAGCCCCCGGTTCTCACCGAGGACGCCGGCCACCTCTGCCTCCCAGTTGGTCGCCAGCGTCCGCATCTTCTCCAGATCCGAGCGCGCCCGCCACAGCGCCTCATCACGATCGATGAGAACCGTGCAGACCCGCTCGAGGCTAGAGCGGCGCGCCGGGTCCTGCCCCGTGCTCTCGGGGAGTTCGTCGCGCAAGACCACGGCCCGGTACACCAACCAGCCGTCCGGGGTCCTGAGAGCATCGGTGAGCACGTCGAAAGCGCCGCATCGCTCCCGGAGCTGGTGGAGCTCGGCGTTCACCCGATCAAAGGCGTTGTACTTGTCATGAGCGCGGCGCTCGAGCTCCTGTCACCCACAAGTCGAAATCCGTAAGCGCCACGACACATAAACAGCGCACAAAAACGAGAGAAAGTAGAAAACGAACAGCAACGCCCTACCTGGAAGACACGCCATGCGGGGCCGCCATGGACCCTTAGCGCCTCGTTCAGCGCGCGGTCGAGCGTGGCGCCATGGCTCCGGAGCTCTCCCTAGAGCTCCTGCTCTCCCTGGGCGTCGGCGAACGCAGGCGGATCGCCGACGGCCCCCTCTACCTGGGCAGAGTGGCCGGCACGGGCGGACGAGGCCTCGGCGCGGTGTCCTCGGTCCCCCGCCACCATGTGACCCTCGCGCCGCCTCACGAGGGCCCCCTCCTGGGGCTCGGGGGAGCGCGTGGGGAAGCTCGCCCACTGATCCCACCCGGGCGGCGGGGAGTCGTCGTCCGGGACCTCCACCACCTCCGCCGGGAACCGCCGGCGGTGCCAACCCTTGTGCCGCCTCCGCCGGCGCCTCCACTTGCGCCTCCACGGCCACGGGCGCTTGACGTGGCGCCGCGGCCACCACCTCCGGCCGCGCCCCCGCGGCGGTGGGCGCCCGGCCGCCCTCCGCGGCGGCCACCGCCTCCGGCCGTGCCTCCGCGACCACGGGTGCCACCGCGGGCTGCACCCGCCCCCGCCGGCATTGTTCGTCGTCATGGTGCAGGGGATGTAGTGGTCCTTGAACTGCCCCCGCAGGGCGAGCAACATCCCGCCGGCGCGCACCGTGCGGCGGGTCCTCGGCTCCGTCGTGGGCTGCGTCAAGATCTCCGCGCGGAAGAGGTGTACCCAGAGCTCCCAGTTGACTGGGATCCCCAGGTACCCCTCGCAGACGTCCACGAATGTGGCCGCCTGCGAGATCGCATTGGGCGCGAAGTTGTGCAGCTCCACGCCGTAATAGTGGCACAACGCCCGCATGAAGCGGCTCGCCGGCGCGTTGAAGCCTCGCTCGTGGAAGCGGACAAAGCTCACCACGTAGCCTTCCGGCGGGTTGGGCGCGCGGTCCCCCGCCGGCGGCACTATCCACTCCGCCGGGCGCCCCTCCTCATTTGCCGCCAGCTGGCCGGCGGTGACCAGCTCGTTGAGAGTCAGCGGGGTCACCGACGACCTCTCCCAGGCGTACGGGTCAAGAATCGTGATGGGCGGAGGCGGCGCCATGAGAAGAGGGCACAGGAATGCGAGAGCGGAGGACAGGAAGAGGAAGAAGAACTCAAATGGCAAAGCCGCACGGTGGCGAAGGCGAGGCGAAGACAAAAGCACAGGGGGCGGAAATGGCGGAGCGCTAAGGTAAAAAACCACCGCTTCCCCCTCCTCTCAGATTTATAAGCCGTGGGCGAGCTCTCCGGGGCGGATGTCCCGCGCGCATTAACTGCAGGGAATCTTCGCTTCACGCTGACGAACGGGCCCCGCCACAACCACAGCGGCCACATCACCGCGAGCGGGCCATCATCACGGTGAAGACTAGCAGGGACCGAGGCAGGCGGTCACGTCCGCCTGCCACACCGCCCACTACGCGCGCGCGCGGCCGCAACGCCTAAAAAGGTGTGCCCGCGTTGCGAAACCGCAGCCCCTACTGTGGGGCATTTAATGACCCGGTCCCTTGCCAAGCAAGGAGAAACCTCGAGCGGAGCAAGCCCCTGGCTCGGGGTAAATTCAACCCTCGAAGGGACATCGGCGTGAGAAGGTCGCCCGGGGCCCGCTTGAAGTAAAGCGGGCACCACGAGCACCCATACCACGCAAAACCCTCGAGCGGCACGAGCCCCTGGCTCGAGACGATGTCAGCCCTCGAAGGGACATCGGCGTGAGAAGGTCACCCGGGGCCCGCTTGAAGTAAAGCGGGCACCACGAGCACCCATGCCACGCAAAACCCTCGAGCGGCACGAGCCCCTGGCTCGAGACGATGTCAGCCCTCGAAGGGACATCGGCGTGAGAAGGTCGCCCGGGGCCCGCTTGAAGTAAAGCAGGCCCCGCGAGCACCCATGCCACGCAAAACCCTTGAGCGGCACGAGCCCCTGGCTCTAGACAATATCAACCCTCTAAAGCGACACAGGCGTGAGAAGGTCGCCCGGGGCCCGCCTGAAACAGAGCAGGTGCCACAAGCACCCATACCACGCTGTGCTGCTGACCAGCGCCTCGAGGGCTGGCTCGCCCAGACCCCTCGACGGCCGCAAACGCAAAAGACGGGGCCGCCCAGGCGCCGCCCCGCACGGCCCCTGCGATCGAGGTTCGAAGCCTGACCCTCAACGGGTTCGAACAGGCGCCCCAGATCGCAGAGTCAGGGACGACGAAGGCACGCGCATTCGAGCCGTTCCTCGAGCCCGTCGGCTCGAGGGTGCCCCACATGTCGTGTTCCAGAGCCAGCGAGGGAAGCTAGCCGGGGGATCCCACCGAGGAAGAGCTTCCGCGCCCTCGGTCCCTAGCGAACGGGACCGAGCCCCACCTAGCAAACCCACGCAAGAGCTTCAATGGACGTGTCTCCGGACCACGCAGCCTACCCTTATCGAACGGGGCATGGACGTCCACTCGAACCACCCACTAGCAGCTCAAAAAGGAATCCGCAATTCGCGACCCGCTCGATGGGGGTTGTGGAAACCTCACCCTCCGTCCCGCGGAGGGACGGCGAGGGCGCGTTAAGAAACAAGTCGTAAAGCTCTACCCGATCGCCTCGAACGGGCCCAGGCTCAGAGGCTTAACGCACGGCTACACCTCCTTGGTTTGCACCCGCCGGAGACAGCGCCAGCAGCGCGTGCGTCACCGAAGCCGGCTGAGACATTGCCGATGCCGGTTGGAACATGTGCCACGCCCTCTGACCAGTTCTCGCGGTTAACCCCTGCAGGAGCATCAACGCCCCTGCCGCGGGGGGCCCGAGGGGCTAGACCCGCGGGTCCGCTGACGCGGCCCCACGGAAAGCGTTCGCAAAACAAGGAGGGAAGAACGTCCTATCAGTAGGTTCCGGCATGCGGGAGCCTCAATGGCAAACCCGCGGATGCTCGGGGGCTACTTGTCGGGGACGCCCCCGGGGTCCCCTAAAACAACGGGGAAATCCTCACTTAAAACCCGCAACAAAACCAAAAACACGGTTGCCTAACCATGCGGATACGGCCCATGCCGCGGGGACCCCGACGGCCCACCAAGGCGGACCTCCCGAAGATCCCCTCGAGCGGGGCTCCGCCTCGCTCGAGGATGCGCGTCCCCCTCGGGCGGGCTCCGCCCCGTTCGAGGGCGTGCGCCTCCCTCGAGCGGGCTCCGCCCCCGCTCGAGGGCCCGCTCCCCCTCGAGCGGGCTCCGCCTCGCTCGAGGTTCCGTCCCGCTCTCGACCGGGGTCCGCCACGCTCGAGGGCGCCCCCCACGCGTGCGGCGGCCCCCGTACACGGGCATTTAACGCCCCGACACCGGCGAGACGGCGCCATCATGCGCCGGGGCTCGCGCCCGGTGCCGCCGCACCAACTCCCCGGGGAGGAGCCCATCTCCATCACCGTGGGGAGGGACCGTGCGGCGCGGCGGTGTCAGTCCCGTGACGGCGCGCGCCTGCTCCAGTACGGCTAACGCGCCGAGCCCTCGAAGGGGGGCCGGTTGCACCCTCGATTTGCTTTCTTTTGACCCTACAGGGTTAGGTGGAGGCGCTAGGCCGGTGGGACGCCATCCCTGCCACTGTAACGGCATGGCCGCCGTCCCCGCGCGTGCACGCGCACGCCAGGCGTTGTAGCAACAACTCCAGCACTGTGGAGTGTGCGGGAACAGGACGCCGCCTTCCCTACTCCTGTACTCCGTACGGGCCAATGCCAGCAACTCCCTCGAGCCTATCAGAAGGCATCACCACCATCTGCCACCCTTCAACCCTCGAACCGCCACTGTTCGGGTACAAGATAGGCCATGATGGCCAGATCGCTGCAAGGATCGTCCGGACGGCCGCCCACTCTACAGCATAGCACGTCGTGCTTCCTCATGTAGCTAGATAGCGCGGCGAGCATGTGATTCGCCTCCTCCTTGATCTATAAAAGGAGGGCGAACCCCCCTGCCGCAGGGGAGGGGAAGACAGAACAACAGATAGCACACAGCACACCATGCACTCATTCCCCAATTCTCCCACAACATCTTCAGCCACTTCACCAGGGACTTGGAAGCCACGCTTCCTCTCCCGCCTTGCTTGTAGCAGCCCCACTACAGGCACCCCCGGTGCTGAGCAATATAGTGCCTCGAGCACACCACTGCTGGACGTACGGCCCCCTCGGCCGGAACCAGGATAAATCCCGTGTCTCTTATTGCTTAGCATCGACCATTGAGGGATAGACCTCGGCGCTTTCTACTGGTTAGTGTCGGGACCATATTCCGCACCGACACATACTTAACATGCCATTACTTATAGCCTCCAAATATGTACTAAGTATTCAAATTTGCTGTAAGTAACCTAACATGTCCATGGTATGTTAACTTGTGACATGACATGTTAGCTTGGGCATGGTATGTTAACTTGTGCATTGTATGTTAACATGTGGTAACATCCATGGGACCTATGAATGCCTACAAAGACATGCTAGACAATGTGGTTAGTCCCATTACTTGTGTTAGCATGAATCACCAAAATCAACTTGAACAAATGGCAAATGGGGCCATGTTCGCTACAGATGGGTCAGTTGCAGTTCTTCCTTGGGCTCTAGATCAAGCAATCAAAGGAAGGAACATAGGTGCACCAAGCTAACTACACCTAGGACATTGTGAGGAAGTTTAAGATGGATGACTCCAAGGCCATGGCGACGCCTTTGAGTACGACTACTGTGACAGAACCGCTCAAATTACTTCCATAATATCGCCTAAACCCCTCCTCTGGGCCATTAAGCCATAATATAGATGTAACTCGTCGTATCTGTTGGGTCGTACCCAGTAAATCACTTACATCACAGGATCGACATTTGTACAACAAACTCACACGAAGGCGAGTCCAGAGGCAAACAAGTCACCATTTATTACATAACATCCTTCACAGGTTCATTATTACAAACCAAGTCTTTTGCATAAAGGTAAACAGTTCAGAGTTCGAAACACTGCGGAAATAAACACTACACGACATAAGTAACATCACATGAGGCCATCTGTGATGCCACTAAGCACTGTCATCCTCCCACTCGTATTCCCAACCGGGTGGGAGAGAACCAGGCCACGGAGAGCCATCATCACACAGATCATCATCTGAAAATCAGCAACAAAAGCAAGGCTGAGTATGCTAATACTCAGCAAGACTTAACCGTCGGGTGATTCAGAAAATCACCAACCCTCTAGACATGCAAGGCTTTATGGTTGGTGGTTTGTTTTGCTGATAAGTAATAAAGAATATGTCCATACTTTCAAGTTTTAGCTCATATTCTAATCTTTTAACCATTACTAGGTTAGCCAACTAATTCAAGCAAAAGTTGTACAATACAAGTTAACAAGTATACAAGTTCTTTCTCGATTCCATCATTAAGGGACGTAGAGTGAATGGTTAAGCAGTCTCAGATGACGCTGAGAGGCCGACGATCGATCGGTTAGTAACCTTGCAAGGTGGACCTAAACATACGGGAGAATGCATACCCCAAAATGCCAAATAAAACCAAAGGGGTGGGGTATACACCAACCAGGCGGTTCCCAACCGTCCTCAATTCTGGATCAAGTCCACAGTCCCTGGTACGAGGTTATCCAGCCACGGTATCTGACCGTCCAGATCCACCTACGCACCACTGCCTAGTATCTGGGGATCTCTCCCGGGTGTAGTGGTAGAGAGTTCCCTTCTTTGGATCGGGGAAAGTACTAGGCTTACCTGGTCCCATTCCCGACAAATGCTTAGTACGTTCAAAAGCTTAACCACGGACATCCACCGGCCGGAGTCAGTCCCATGCTCTTACCACATGAGCAGATAAGTTCAACAATCTTATGATTCCAACATAAGAGACCTATAGCTCGCGAGTGACGGTCATCACTCGACTTCTACCGTGGCCCTAAGCCTGGAAACTAGCGACCTAACAGGCTAGTATTAAAACATAGGAACCTAGGATCATGCATCTAAGGTTTCAAGTCAACTCCTGAACGTAAATGCACAGACATTGCATAAAGGAAAGGAAAAATTGCAGGAGTTTAACAAAAATAGGTTATGCTCCGGGGCTTGCCTTTGCTGGCAAAGTCAGAAGCGAAATCCTCCGAACTTTGGTTCGGGTCTTGCTGCACTTCCACCACGTTCACGTCTCCCTCGGCTGGTTCTCCTTCAGACTCAGGCACCAGCTCGTAGTTCCCGTCAGGAAGTTCTATACGACATGCAGATGCATTAGGATTCAAGTATACAATTTTAAGTAGGTGAATTCAGTTCTGAATTTGGAGATAAACTCAGGGGTTCTTGTTGGTCATATTCACCTTAACAAGTTTTCAATTAACTGTTTTTCATTAGAACAATGGATGGGTGTGAAGGTTCATTCTTGTTTGATGGTGATTGTGTGCACATCTAAGTTCATTAGCTAAGTGAACTTCATTAAAATGTTTTGGGGCTGTTCAGATATGGTTTCACAAGTTTCAAGCTTGGAATTCAATTAGCACATGGAGACAAGTTTGTTTTCCCTTTATTTGACCTATGTTAAGCTTGGGGACTTAGGGAAATTAATTCTGGCAAAGATATACCCAAACTGATCATAAATTTTCACCAGCATGCACATAACAGCAAGACCTATATTTCTAACCAAAATTAGGCAAAACAACATTACCAAGCAATTATGACAAAAATAACAAACTTAAGCTAGTAGAAGCATGAATAAATCATAAAGCACAAAATACTCAGAATCTGAAGCTGTAACTTTGCACACAGCATGATAGGGACATATTTAGCCCACACACCAAAAATCACATCCATAGCTGCAGTAGAAATATGGATTTGAATTTAACTCAAAATAGCAACCATAAATTAGCAGGGCATTTTACACAAGCCTAAAATTCATCTCTGATTTATGAAACACACTACTGAGCAATGCAAAGCTACAGGAGAAAGCTGAAAGGAATTTGACTAACAGATAATTCTAAACAATTCATAAATGGAGAACAGGCTGAAATCAATATAAATTCATAACTGAAGTTTCACACATGATTTCAATTTCGTTTTTCTACACAAGGTCAGGAAAGCTATTATTGACAATATATCCAAAATTGACATGCAGATCATTTATACATTTCAAGTTATTTCAAATTTACTCAAACTGATCAATTCAAGTTCATTTAAAAACTACTCTGAAATTTAAAAACTTCCTTTCTAGAAAAGTTAGGTTTCTTCGCAAGGATTCCAGAACAGTTGAGTTTGCATTTTTACGATTTTCCTGTGATTTTATATTGATTTTACAAGGTTCAGCTTGTTAACCCTAAACCTATAGATGTCTTTTTGCAGACAGGCCCTCCGATCAAAAACTAAGATTGCAATCAAGTCCCTGGCGGCGGCGCAAGGCTGGCCGGCGGCGAGGGGCGGCCGGACTCCGGCCAGCAAGCGGCTAGGGTGGGGTTTGGACTCACCCTCAGTCGATTGGCGGGGTTGGTTTAGCAGAAGACGGTTCCGGCGATGGTCGGCGGCGAGGGGTGCGGCGGACGGCCGCTGCGACCGCAATGCCGGCAATCTGGCAGGTCGGCGGACCAATGTGCGTGCACCGGAGCGTTCCAGGGGTGTGTGTGTAGGCTAGGGTAGAGCTTGGGTTCGAGCGGAGGCGGTGGATGGCGGGGCGCACCGGCGAGCTTGGCGCGGTGCGGTGCCTGAACAATGCGAGCACGGGGGAGATGTGTGGGGCGTTGGGGCGTCTAAGGACTTGCATGCAGGCCAGCTGGCGCGGCTGCCGGGCCCCGGGCCCGAGTGCGCGGGGCACGGCGCGTGGCCGTGGCGACCGGCGTGCGCATGGCGCGGCCCGGCCGGCGCGCGCGCGCGCGCGGGCGTGCGGGCGTGCGGGGAGGGCGGGCGGGGCGCGGTGGGCCCGACCGTCGAAGACCGACACGTGGTCCTCGCCGTGACGGCCTACGGACGGCGGGCGGGCGTGGGCCCGGCGCGATGCGCCGGCGCGGCGCGCCCTGACGTTCCTGCCCACACTCGTTTCAAAGTACCCCACTATGACCGATTCAAACTCAAAAATTTTGAACTAAAGTTCAAAACCGCCAAATACGAAAGTTGTAGAACAGTTAACCCTCTCCAACTTTCGTTGAGACCGGTCGGTCTAATTCTCAACGGATTGGGAGATAATCCCCTCCAAAGTTACAGATTTGTATGCATTGGTCAAACTGTGCAGCAGGGCTTTGACTGAGTTTTTGAGCATTTAAACCTCAGAATTTGAAATGCCAACAATGGAATGAAATGTGTTCCCGGAAAGTCTGAGAAACTTTGTTGTTGGTCGATTTTGAAGTTCTATAGGAAAATTTTGAGAACGCGCAAGAAAACTAATCCAGCCTTAAGAAGCACTTGGGCTTTGACCACAGATTAGGGTGTTGACTAAGGTTCTTTGTGAAAAAGTGTGACTCACTATGTTAAACATGATTAGAGGCTACTTAAACTTGGTTATTAAGGCCAGGTGATGTCATAAGCAAAAACAAACATCAGGGATGTTACAGCCTATCCCCCTTAACAAGGATCTCGTCCCGAGATCGACATTTAAAAGCAAGAGTTAGGGGGCAAGGTCACTTACGGTTCTGGACTTGTAGAAATCTTGGATAATGAGTGTTAAGATAGTGTTCAGTTTCCCATGTGGCTTCCTCTTCTGTATGAATGAGTTATGCACTCCCAAAGCAGCCACCTCCAGCGTCTCCAGCAACTGGACGCTCACCACGTCCGTGCTCAGGTCGGCCCACTCTAGGTGGTCAGGGTGGAGCGGCACAGACACCCGAACACGGCAGCGGGGCACTCCCAGCTGCAAGGTCTCCATCGCCTCGTACGTCGGAGGCGTCGGGTCCCAAACGAGCGGAGGGCATCCCACAAGATGCGGGCAAAACCCTCAAGGTGCGGCCGTCAGTAAGGACTGAACCGTCTGGACGAACCTCCCAGAAAAGCCGTCCAGCCATCTGCATCACAAAACTCCCACTGGTTAGCGTGCCGGGCATACTCCCCGGGTACTCATGCAAGGAAGGAAGAAGACGGACTCCTACTAGAATTCCCCTGTACTCCTACTAGGACTCGCTCTGTGTAATCCTACTAGGACTCCTGCCTTGTAATCGACTAGGAACCCGCCCCCTGGACTATATAAAGGAGGGCCGGGTACCTAGGAGGACATCCACAATCCCTCCGGGGATCAACACCAAGCGCAGGGCGCAATACTACCCCAAACAGGACGTAGGGCAGCTACTCCGGCTACCCGAACCTGTATAAATCTTGTGTCTTGTGTCCTCGTGCGTACCTTCGGGTTCCAGATCATGGCGATCCCTACCTTCTACCTTGCTGCGGGTACCTCCCATGGAGGTCGAGAGGTTTAAACACCGACACGGCGCCCACCGTGGGGCCATCGTCACGATCATCGGCGAATTCGAAGGACCTCATCTCGCAAAATCAATCTACCGCAGGCGGTTATTGGCTGATTCAATCAACTCGCCGCATCAATGCGCACGACGGGTCGCAACTCGTCGACTTGGTGGAGTTTCGCTCGAGTTCAAGAACGACACGGAATCAACTTCGTGTCACCTATCCGCCGAGACGGAATCATGTTCGGAATCAAGCTCCAATTATTGCTCGCGAGAAGTTAACCCCCGTGCCCCGGCGGCCATCGAGTCCGAAGCCGACCATGAAGATTACGCTGCACGTGAAGATCATGGAGAATATTGGCTCTTGACAACAGCCACACCAAAGCTATACCAGGAACATGCAAGATTTTTTGCTTGGTGCACACGGCAAGACGTACGTGGGCACACCTACTTCAACTACTCGAGTACGACTACTACATCGCCGTCCAGACGCATCAACTCGCCGACTACTCATCACCCGGCCGCACGGGCTCTACGTCAACCTGGCCGTGCACCGTGAGTACTCGTCTCTCGGCCACAGCGGCTCTACATCGACTACGCCGTACGCCGCCACGACGTCGTTTTCTGGGCGTACGACTACTTCGACTACTATATCGACTAGTAAACTAGTCGAGAACGGCTTTCGCGACATCGACAACTAGTCGGATCCACCTCCAACTAGTCGACTTCGGCTCCAACCGTCGCGGCTCCATCACCGATCGCCATGGCTTCGTCGACTCTCGTCCACGAATCAAGCTAAGTCACTTATTTCAATAATTATTCTTTCTTCGGCTTGCTCTCCACATACGGGAAGCAATCCCAAAGACTACTTCGTGTACGCCTCTCAACGGCTACCTGCACGGCGAGCTACACCGTGCCGGCTATTCCTTGGGGATGTTGGATCGCTGCCACGAGCTTGGTGCACCAAATTAGCGGGCTCTTGCCACGACGTTTCGTGTGCCGAGTGCTTGGAGGTGCACAACTACACCCCGAGGAGGCACCGCGCAATCTTGCTCTCCGCCATGCGGAACAACGAGCAAACGCGCTCTCTCTTGTCGCCTCGCCGACTACTTTCGTCTACCTCGTAATGGTCTTGCTACAATAGCACACGCCTTGATCCGCGCAAAGCCTCGGCTCTCTCGTCATGCCCGCACGCCCTCGGCGGCTATGGCTAAACGGGCTCCTCGGGGACCGGGCGCTTAAACCAGCTCTTCTGTCATGCCTCCACGCCCCCAGCGGCTATGGCTAAAAAGCGACCACGAGAGGCGGGCGCTAAACCGCATCAGGCTAACTACTCGACGCCTCACGACCACAACAAGAGCATGACACATGACATTTACATCTATATTCATATTTGTATTTGTCATTTGTAGATTCAATTTCTACAAAAATGCTACATAATGTACGCATCTCTACTTTCAGGTCAAGCTTCGGCGACGACTTCCAGTACGCTCCGCGTACCTCTACCGGCGCGGCTAGTTCCCAACTCGGGGGCTATGCACCAAATTACTACTCGATGACAGCTCGAGTAGTCTCCGCTAGCTCTCTAGCTCAGGGGCTCAGCACCAACAACTACTCGACGTGGCTCCTACAGCTCACCTAGCGATAAGCTCGGGGGCTAAACGCTGCAAGAGTACTCGGATGATGTCTTCCGCGAACACTGAAGACCCTTGGATTGATTACCTAATCATTTCAAGGCTCGGGGGCTACTAGGCTACACCCATCAAGTGATTTTTTCAAGACGGAAGCAGAATCAAGATTGACCCTCAGCCAGAGTCTACAACTCAACCTAAGGCTCGGGGGCTACTCCATATGGAGTGCGATTTTGCAATCACACTTCCATATAATCTCGACTTCAAGACTGATGAGCTGGACCACCTTCCGGCTGGCGGCGCTTCAAGTACTATTGAAGACTTCTCCAAGCAGTACTCGAGGACGCTCAAGAACTACTCGAAGAGGCTTCAAGACTACTCGAACTACTACTCTCGACTACAATGTGCTCGGGGGCTTGTCGGGCATACTCCCCGGGTACTCATGCAAGGAAGGAAGAAGACGGACTCCTACTAGAATTCCCCTGTACTCCTACTAGGACTCGCTCTGTGTAATTCTACTAGGACTCCTGCCTTGTAATCGACTAGGAACCCGCCCCCTGGACTATATAAAGAAGGGTCGGGTACCTAGGAGGACATCCACAATCCCTCCGGGGATCAACACCAAGCGCAGGGCGCAATACTACCCCAAACAGGACGTAGGGCAGCTACTCCGGCTACCCGAACCTGTATAAATCTTGTGTCTTGTGTCCTCGTTCGTACCTTCGGGTTCCAGATCATGGCGATCCCCACCTTTTACCTTGCTGCGGGTACCTCCCATGGAGGTTGAGTGGTTTAAACACCGACATAGCGTGAGTTGAGAAATGACAGATTCTGTACAGTGCACAAAAATGCATGTAACTCAAAAACTATTGAGCCAAAAATTCCGAAATTTCACCAGATTCTTGCTGAGATACTAAGACACAAGTTTGGTATTCAAAAGTCGAGCCAAAAACGAAAGGAAAATGGCCAAAAAGCTACAAGTTCAGGTTGCTGTCACCCAGAAATTCCAGCCAACAGCACTGTACTAAACAGAGCATAACTTCACTTCCCTTTATCCAAACTTCTTGAATTTTTCACAGCAGATCCACAACAAGATTTAGAGCACCTTTTGTATCTAGTACTTTTGCTGGAATCTAGATTTTTGGGGGCCTAAAAGTTTCAGAACCGAACTACTGCTAAAAGACAGCTAGAACAACCTTAGGAAGAAATCCTAACATTAGTTTGGTTAAACCAAGTTTTATGAAATTTTTACGTTATACTCTTTGGAAGATTTAGAACCTTTTTCTTAGATGATTTCTGAAGAAAAAATTGTTATATTAATCGAGAAAATAATTCCAGACCAGCAGCTTATTCACAAGTTATCTAGTTGGATCTTACATGTCTTTTGACAGATTGTTGGTCAAGTCTTGACTTCAGGTTTTAATTGTAGGGTTGCTGTTCACTTGTGATTTTTAACATGATGCAAGCACACCTATGCGTCCTCACAGACAATTTCTTGTCAACACGAAGTTAGTGCCGGTGGCAGGGCAGTTAATCTCTCCCTATAATAGCTAGTCGATAGCTAAACCAAGAAGTTACCGGATCTAACGATTTGCTGTTAGCGTACCTGCAGAAAATCACAGAACATCCCGAACCTTTCATGCCAGCACTCATAAAAGCATCCCCATACATTACCGTTCACTATAGAAACGGCATCCATTCATAAAGCTGCTGCATGGACAGCATCCTAATTAAGACTCCGACGCGACGTGAGTGCCCCTTGGAATAGGCCTCACTCATCCCTCACGGACTTCCCGTGGTACCTTCACGTATAAGACACGTGACGAGACTCAGACGCGACGTGGCACCCTTTGGAATAGGTCCCACTAGTCCCTCACAGGACTTTCCTGTGGTACCACCACGTATAAGACACGTGATAAACTAGTATGGTTGTGCAAGAAAGTAAATCTTGACTGAAAGTAATGTGCTGGAAGTTAGTCTAGATAAACCATAGTTAACTAGCCACCAGAAAAACCCAAAAACCTCTAGGGCCTCTCGGACTAACCCATCATTATCGTCCCAAACGTACTTTGGAAAACACACCTTACTCTTGCAAGTTTTATTCTAAAACAGGTTGTTAAGGGTGTATTAAGACCTCTTGTGTACAAATCAAGCTCTGATGCCAGCTGTGACAGAACCGCTCAAATTACTTCCATATTATCGCCTAAACCCCTCCTCTGGCCATTAAGCCATAATACAGAAGTAACTCGTCGTCTCTGCCGGGTCGTACCCGGTAAAGCACTTACATCACAGGATCGACATTTGTACAACAAACTCACACGAAGGCGAGTCCAAAGGCAAACAAGTCACCATTTATTACATAACATCCTTCACAGGTTCATTATTACAAACCAAGTCTTTTGCATAAAGGTAAACAATTCAGAGTTCGAAACACAGCGGAAATAAACACTACACGACATAAGTAACATCACACGAGGCCATCTGTGATGCCACTAAGCACTGTCATCCTCCCACTCATATTCCCAACCGGGTGGGAGAGAACCAGGCCACGGAGAGCCATCATCACACAGATCATCACCTGAAAATCAGCAACAAAAGCAAGGCTGAGTATGCTAATACTCAGCAAGACTTAACCGTCGGGTGATTCGGAAAATCACCAACCCTCTAGACATGCAAGGCTTTATGGCTGGTGGTTTGTTTTGCTGAAAAGTAACAAAGAATATGTCCTTACTTTCAAGTTTTAGCTCATATTCTAATCTTTTAACCATTACTAGGTTAGCCAACTAATTCAAGCAAAAGTTGTACAATACAAGTTAACAAGTATACAAGTTCTTTCTCAATTCCATCATTAAGGGACGTAGAGTGAATGGTTAAGCAGTCTCAGATGACGGTGAGAGGCTGACGATCGATCGGTTAGTAACCTTGCAAGGTGGACCTAAACATACGGGAGAATGCATAACCCAAAAATGCCAAATAAAACCAAAGGGGTGGGGTATACACCAACTAGGCGGTTCCCAACCGTCCTCAGTTCGGGATCAAGTCCACAGTCCATGGTACGAGGTTATCCAGCCACGGTATCTGACCGCCCGGATCCACCTACGCACCACTGCCTAGTATCTGGGGATCTCTCCCGGGTGTAGTGGTAGAGAGTTCCCTTGCTGGATCAAGAAAGTACTAGGCTTACCGGTCCCATTCCCGACAAATGCTTAGTACGTTCAAAAGCTTAACCACAGACATCCACTGACTGGAGTCAGTCTCATGCTCTTACCACATGAGCAGATAAGTTCAACAATCTTATGATTCCAACATAAGAGACCTATAGCTCGCGAGTGACGGTCATCACTCGACTTCTACCGTGGCCCTAAGCCTGGCAACTAGCGACCTAACAGGCTAGTATTAAAACATAGGAACCTAGGATCATGCATCTAAGGTTTCAAGTCAACTCCTGAACGTAAATGCACAGACATTGCATAAAAGAAAGGAAAAGTTGCAGGAGTTTAACAAAAATAGGTTATGCTCCGGGGCTTGCCTTCGCTGGCAAAGTCAGAAGGGAGATCCTCCGAACTTTGGTTCGGGTCTTGCTGCACTTCCACCACGTTCACGTCTCCCTCGGCTGGTTCTCCTTCAGACTCAGGCACCAGCTCGTAGTTCCCGTCAGGAAGTTCTATACGACATGCAGATGCATTAGGATTCAAGTATACAATTTTAAGTAGGTGAATTCAGTTCTGAATTTGGAGATAAACTCAGGTGTTCTTGTTGGTCATATTCAGCTTAACAAGTTTTCAATTAACTGTTTTTCATTAGAACAATGGATGGGTGTGAAGGTTTATTCTTGTTTGATGGTGATTGTGTGCACATCTAAGTTCATTAGCTAAGTGAACTTCATTAAAATGTTTTGGGGCTGTTCAGATATGGTTTCACAAGTTTCAAGCTTGGAATTCAAATAGCACATGGAGACAAGTTTGTTTTCCCTTTATTTGACCTATGTTAAGCTTGGGGACTTAGGGAAATTAATTCTGGCAAAGATATACCCAAACTGATCATAAATTTTCACCAGCATGCACATAACAGCAAGACCTATATTTCTAACCAAAATTAGGCAAAACAACATTACCAAGCAATTATGACAAAAATAACAAACTTAAGCTAGTAGAAGAATGAATAAATCATAAATCACAAAATACTCAGAATCTGAAGCCGTAACTTGGCACACAGCATGATAGGGACATATTTAGCTCACACACCAAAAATGACATCCATAGTTCCAGTAGAAATATGGATTTGAATTTAACTCAAAATAGCAACCATAAATTAGCAGGGCATTTTACACAAGCCTAAAATTCATCTCTGATTTATGAAACACACTACTGTGCATTGCAAAGCTACAGGAGAAAGTTGAAAGGCATTTGACTAACAGATAATTCTAAACAATTCATAAATGGAGAACAGGCTGAAATCAATATAAATTCATAACTGAAGTTTCACACATGATTTCAGTGCCATTTTTCTACACAAGGTCAGGAAAGCTATTATTGACAACATATCCAAAATTCACATGCAGATCATTTATACATTTCAAGTTATTTCAAATTTACTCAAACTGATCAATTCAAGTTCATTTAAAAACTACTCTGAAATTTAAAAACTTCCTTTCTAGAAAAGTTAGGTTTCTTCACAAGGATTCCAGAACAGTTGAGTTTGCATTTTGACGATTTTACTGTGATTTTATATCGATTTTACAAGGTTCAGCTTGTTAACCCTAAATCTATAGATGTCTTTTTGCAGACAGGCCCTCCGATCAAAAACTAAGATTGCAATCAAGTCCCTGGCGGCGGCGCAAGGCTGGCCGGCGGTGAGGGGCGGCCGGACTCCGGCGAGCAAGCGGCTAGGGTGGGGTTTGGACTCACCCTCAGTCGATTGGCGGGGTTGGTTTGGCGCAAGACGGTTCCGGCGATGGTCGGCGGTGAGGGGTGCGGAGGACAGCCGCTGCGACCGCAATGCCGGTGAGCTGGCGGGTCAGCGGACAAATGTGCATGCACGGGAGCGTTCCAGGGGTGTGTGTGTAGGCTAGGGTGGAGCTTGGGTTCGAGCGGAGGCGGTGGATGGCGGGGCGCACCGGCGAGCTCGGCGCGACGGCGGCGATGGACGCGGGGGAGCGGCGCGGTGCGGCGCCCGAGCAATGCGAGCACGGGGGGAGATGCGTGGGGCGTTGGGGGCGTCTAAGGACTTGCATGCGGGCCGGTTGGCGCGGGCCGGGCCGGGCCCGGGCGCGCGGGGCACCGGCGCGTGGCCGTGGCGACGGCTTGCGCACGGCGCGGCCCGGCCGGCGGCAACGTGCGCGCGGGCGTGCGGGCGTGCGGGGAGGCGGGCGCTAGGCCGTGGGCCCGGCCGTCGAAGACCGGCGTGTGGTCCTCGCCGTGACGGTGTACGGACGACGGGCGGGCGTGGGCCGGCGCGATGCGCCGGCGCGGCGCCGACGGGCGACGTCGCGCGCGGGGCGCGCCCTGACGTTCCTGCCCACACTCATTTCAAAGTACCCCACTTTGACCAATTCAAACTCAAAATCTTGAACTAAAGTTCAAAACCGCCAAATACGAAAGTTGTGGAACAGTTAACCCTCTCCAACTTTCGTTGAGACCGGTCGGTTTAATTCTCAACAGATTGGGAGATAATCCCCTCCTAAGTTACAGATTTGTATGCATTGGTCAAACTGTGCAGCAGGGCTTTGACTGAATTTCTGAGCATTTAAACCTCAGAATTTGAAATGCCAACAATGGAATGAAATGTGTTCCCGGAAAAACTGAGAAACTTTGCTGTTGGTCGATTTTGAAGTTCTATAGGAAAATTTTGAGAACACGCAAGAAAACTAATCCAGCCTTAAGAAGCACTTTAGATTTGACCACAGATTAGGGTGTTGACCAAGGTTCTTTGTGCAAAAGTGTGACTCACTATGTTAAACATGATTAGAGGCTACTTAAACTTGGTTATTAAAGCCAGGTGATGTCATAAGCAAAAAAAAAAACATCAGGGATGTTACAACTATAGCTCTTGTTGTGGAGGAAGGTGAGCATGTGGACCAGAAGGAGTACCGAAGAATGATTGAGTCACTCCTCTACTTGATGGTGACGAGGCCGGACATCCAATTTCTGGTATGTTTGGGCGCTCATTTTCAAGCGTCTCCAAGGACTTCGCATTGGCAACCAGTCAAACGCATCTTCAGATATTTGCGTCACACTCACGACTTCACCATTTGGTACTCTGCGTCTTCTTTTTTGGCTCTTCATGGATTTTCGGACGCGGATTTTGCCGGGTGTTGGTTGGATAGGAAGTCCACTTCTAGGACTTGCCAGTTCTTGGGTTCTTCTTTGGTGTCTTGGTCTTCTAGCAAATAGTTGAGTGTTGCTCAATCCACTACCGAGGCAGAGTATGTGGCCGCAGCTAGTTGTTGCTCTCAGCTCCTTTGGATCACATACACCATGAGTGACTTTGGTGAGGAGTATACCCATGTCTCACTTCAATGTGACAGCACTAGTGCCATAAGTGTTGCAAAGAACCCAGTGCTTTAGTCCAAAAACAAACACATAGAAGTGAGGTATCATTTTCTGGGAGACAACGTAGAGAAAGGAAAAATCTAATTGATCCATGTACCTACACATGACCAGCTAGCCGACATTTTCACCAAACCCCTAGATCAAGTAACTTTCTCTCATTTGCGGGGGGAGCTTAGTGTTTGTTTGATTTCTTAAGTTGGGTGCGTGTGAGCTCCTTTGTAGCATATGTATAGCTTTCATTTGTGCGTTTCTTGCATTTGGCATGGCATATGTAACATGATGTATAGGCATCTGTTGACGGATAAAACTCGTATCCACCTACAATCCGCAAGCGTACGGACCTACACCTTTTTCACCACGGGATTCCCAAGGTTCTTGTCAATCCGCAGAGCAAGGGGATTACTAGCGCTTAACCAAGTACTAATCTAGTTGAATGGAAAACCTTTGAAAGAGAGTATTAATCTAAAAGATAAAGACAATCTAACCTAAGTTAATCTAAGTTAAGTTGATCAAACAAATCTAGGGTTAAACTAGATGGTAAAGGGTGAACACAAGAGAGTGAGTAAGAATGATAACCGTTCCCTCCCTAGGATCTAGGATAACATGGTATGCATCTACTACACGAAAGCAGTAAACCAATCTACTGGGGGTTGTGACCACGGTTTCGCCCTTTCCCTCCTCTCGTACTGTCACTACGCGAAGGTATTCGTGACTAGACCTATGATGGACACGGTATGTTGATGGAATCTATGGGAGTAGCGGATATCATACGCCCGAAAACACGGTGGCCTACCTTAATCATCAAAGCATCATCAACATGAAAGCAATAGATTGAAACCACGAATCAAGTAGCGATCACATAGCATGTATCCATCTAATCCTAGGAATGAACGGAGACATTACCCCATCATCTTACACGGATTGAAGCACATAGGGGTGATGGAGACTCCGGAGAACGTCGTCGATTAAGATGGCAGCGATGGAGCTTGGGAACACCCTTAGGCCAGCGGCTTGGAGTCCTCCTCATGCTTCCTTCTCTCCGCCGGTGTTGATCCTTGCGACGAGCTCATCTAACTCTCTCCCTCATCTTGCCGCGGCGGTTTTCTGGTGATTGACGTCGGTAGGATGATTTGTTCGATGTGGCGGCCGACGGCGGCGGAGGCAATAAATAGACGAACACCTAGGGCAAAAGGGGGACCGAACCGACCCGGAGTGGGGCTGGGCCGGTCGGCCCGAGCCGGCCGGCCCAGGCCCACTTCGGCCCGGTTCGGCCCCGGTTTCCTCCTCGGTTGCTTCTCGCGTGATCTCTTATTCGTGTGCACTTGCATGTGGGCCTTTGACGCCGTTTCCTTCATGGTTAAGGCTTGAATCCTTGCTATGCAAGCTTCGCTGTTTTGTGGTTGAGTCCCTAAAGACTTGCACATTGACGCTTCGGTCCTTGGGTCATTTGGAGTCATGTTCATTGCGTGTCTTTACTCTTGTCGGGCTTCATGATCTTCTTCCAAAGTGCTTGGTGAACTTATCCCGAAAGTCTCCTCTTTAGCGTAGATTTCCTGCGTAACAACAAACTCCAAAATCGACATGCAAGTGTGAACTTGTTATATCATTAGTATGCCTAGTGGCCGGTTAGTTGCAAATCATAATCGAAACCAATGTATAACAAGTAATCTAGGTTGACGGAAATTCACCGTCAAAATCTCCCCCATGCTTAAACCTTGCTCGTCCTCGAGTAAGTAATCCTTGCTTAAAAGGGAAATCAGTGTTGCCTTCTAATGTTGTCCCTGCACTTAGTCATTCATGACGAGGCAAATGGCTCTCTCTTAAGAATTTATTTTTAAAGTTCAAGTTGTGACCGGTTTCTTTTTCATTATGGAAGATAGACTAACAATAAAGAACAAGCCACATTTAACACGATGCTCTCAAACTTAAGTGAACTTCAAACCATTACCTTGTCACATGGGAGATTTTCAAAAAGATGCATATCCAACATAAGTGAAAATCTCTTGCAAGAGCTCATGGAACACTCATCTCATCAAGTCACTCAAGCCTATACTAGATTATTTTCAACCTACTCTACTTATATGTGATAGTGGAAGGCTTATGTGGAGCTTGGAAGGTTAAAAACAATCCTAGCAAAACATATATCCGAAATATTGTCAAATTAAGAGAGAGATCTATTGGAATTACCAAGACTCGTGAAAAAGGCCATGGAAAATAAATGTTGGAAAGAGAGAGGGACGAAACACACACATTTAGATTAGTGGACATGTGCAAGTGGCAAATAGATGATCCCGAGGCACGAGTGAAGTCCTCGTTATCGGATTGCACATGGTTGGAAGATTTGAGTATGGATTTGTCATTAAGGCACTTGAGAACTTATGAAGCAAAAAGATCCGAGGAGCATCTTTATTATTTTTTTACTTTTATTCTATTTCCTTCTCATTTTTCTCTCTTTCTTTTTTTTCACTTTATTCTTCCTATTTTTCTTACTTTTCTTCTCATCATATTTTTTCATTTTTCATTTTTTTTGTTTTTTCCTTTTGCTCCTCAAAACTTTTTGCAACATAATACTTACATAACATTTGTGTCAGAGAATGACTCCTCCCCCATGCTTGAACGATGCTCGTCCTCGAGCATAAAAGAGAGGGGAAATGACTGCTAAAGTAAGTATAAATTTCATAATCTTGTGGAATATTTCAATCTCCATCGAGAATTTTACTCCATACTCAAATTGGGTTGTGGACAAGGAGGTGATCACAAAAAGATATTTTTGGTTTAGGGTTGATGCGCAGCGAAGTTTGTGGAATTTTCGATGTGAAAACCCACAATGCATGGACAAAAAGGCTAGCATGAAAAAGTTACACAAAGGAATGACCAGCTTCTTAGTCTCTAACCATAGAAATCAATCCTAATCCAACTCATCAAAACATATTTTTGCAATCTACGGGTTTTGTTATCATAAAACATATATGTATATGGCTTTGGTAGGTAGAACTTTGCAAGAGCATCACAAATATGTAGATAGCATAAAAGTTAAGTTTTCATAAAAGTTATCCGGCTATCCATAAACTTAAATCAAAGAGCAAAGATATGTATGTGGGTCTAGAGCATAGTCATTTCAACTCCACAAATAAAAGAGCCGGTATTTAAATTAATTTTAGATCATATTATAGAGGGCAATTAGCCAAGACATGTATAACTTCATGTAGGTAAAACAAAGCGGCAACTTTCATCATCTTTCCGTAAGCATAGGCAATATAGAACATCGAGGTGAACACATGGTCTTGCTTATCTATTGAAAGTAAAATGGAACCTAGGTTGTCCTCCTAGTAGCCATGTTATTGTTTAAGAGAAAAACAAAAGGATGCACCTAGTTGATGTTGAAGGCATACTTACAAGCATTTGTGTTTGGAAAAGAGAAGGTCCATGGAGATGTTACCATCTTTTGTAATCCTTCGTTGCCTTCTTCCGGCATCTCCATGTATCGATGTGGATTTTGCTTTTATCTTGATTTATGAATGCTCCTAAACTTCTGAATTTGATCTTGTATGCTTAATGGAGTCATTGGTCACCCTTCTCTTCAATGTTGTCATCACCATCTCCTCTTTCTTGTTCTCATCATCTCCTTGCTGTCTCTTTTTCATGGATTTCCCCCTCTGTCCAGAACAGAACATATATCGAAATATAGCTCTATTGAAAAGTTTATGAAATTACATTTCCAATGCGTGGTCATTCACCGAAAACGGAGTTCAAACAAGGGAGCTATGTCCGTTTTACTTCAGCGCTGCGTGCTGTCCAAAACTGATTTCAGGACGTGTTGCACTCGGTGATTCGAGCATAATCACTTGTAGGAACCTCCGATTGTCTTGATTCTTGATTTGTTGGAATCGCAACTTCATGGGGCTTCTAAATATCCAAAAATATCCAGTGTTTTCCCTTCGAGACCATGCAGAATTTTGATGAGATTGTTGGCTTCTTGTGCATTGATCCGGAGATGTTAACGATCTTTATCATTCTATCTTCTAGAGTGTCATGTTGCACTTCCGTGTTGAAGATTCAGGGTCTCCCCCATGCTTAGCATTTTGCTAGTCATGGAAGAAGAAGACAAAGCACTTCTTAGCCATCCTTCAATTTCCTTGTAGTGAGAGTCTTTATCTTGCCTGTAAGACGTTTTAAACGCACATTCTACCCCCAAGGTGACGGTTGGGAGTAGATAGAATTGCCAACAATCCAACAATGTCTCCTAAGATTCTTAACTTGTGGCATAATTAGTTTAATGAGGAATAAAAACCTAATGAGTGTACGTGGTGCAAGGTGTGTATGCACATGTTAGGAAAGCATATAAACAAAGACAATGTTTTCACCTAGTTCTAAACACCATGTTTACAACTAGGTTGCCGAATTTTTCCATAGCCATAAAGGTTTATTTATCAAGGGTTAAAACACCATGTCTATCCTTAAATCAATAACCCTTATAGCACAAGGAAAATTAAGCGCATTGCAGAGCTTATAAACTAACCAATGCAACATGAAAACAGATGAAAAGCTAGCAAGGTTTATCGAACTTAATGATGATGGTCCGAAATCATGTTTAAACACCACGTTTACACAAGATCACAAAAGGAAAATACCCATAGGGCCCTATGAAGAATTAACATGGAAACTGAAGCATACATCATTAAGTATATAAAACAAACAAGCCAACTATGTGCAAAACATGTATACACAAAGAAACATCACGAGGACAACAAAATGCAATGCATGCAAATAAATAAATATGAGCATGAACATGATGGTGGTTCTAAAAAGGAAATCTAAACTTAGATTAATAACCACAAGTTGATCATCATAAGATGGTGCCATTCTTTATTCTCTCTAAGAAAGTAGTAAAAATATAAAGAAACGGGTTGCCTCCCGAAAAGCGCTTCATTTAAAGTCATAGAGCTCGACTTTCTCACATACCTTCTTTTCGTTGCATAGCCATGGCCCTTCATGCAAGAAGAAAAGGTACCAATGCAGTTTTAATTTACTTCCCATGTTGTGCTTGATTACTTATAGAACACTTGCCCAAAGCATCCTTTTGTTTCATCGTTATCTCCTTCTTTATCGTCCTTCGGCGCTACCTTCACTCCATGAATTTTTTTTAATGTCCAGAACAGAAAGTATACTCAATCTCTACTCCATTGCACAGTGCACAAAATTTCCTTTCCAACGGTTCTTCATTTGCTCAAATCGGACTCCGGACAAGAGAGTTACGTTCCTTTTACTTCGGCGATGAAATCTGCCCTGAAATTTCAGAACGCGCAACGCTCAATGTTTCCTCCATAACTCCTTGCACGGGTCTTCAAACTTGTTGGTTCTTGATGCGTTGGAATGATAATTTGATGGAGCTTCTGAATATCTCATTTTCTTCATTTTTACACCTCTGAACAAGCTCTCAAATTGATGAAGACAACAGCATCCATCGCGGGATTCGGAGAGGTTGATGATTTATCTTGCAACTCTTTTAGGCATGACTTCTTTTTTTCATTATTCAAGCCTTGTCTACATGGTTAGTGAAAATCGGGACTTCTCCCGACATGTGATTCTTTAAGGTCATTAGCTTGACCAAGCGCAAAGCTTGATCGAGATTTACAAAACTTATTGTAAACATACGCGTCCATAATTAACACCACATGTGAATTGTAGCAATAAGTCAAGGTGTAAATAAAAGCAGCATATGTTTCATGCATAGCACATAGCTCATCATTAGGCAAAGGTTGTTTAGGTGTGAGATTAATTGGATCAAAAATAAATGTTTCCTCTTTTTCATTCTCAAGAAAATCTAGCCTATCAACATGATCACTATTGGAACAAGGCATAGACATTAAACTATCATTCATACTATTGGCTGAGCATGAGTATTTGAATTTATCAACATCAATACCAATAATATCTTGAGATTTCAGCGCGTACCTTGGCCTTAGAGATTTTTCAACAAGAGTGATATTTGGTTCATCAAGCGGTGTTGAAGGCGAATCGATCTCAACAAGTGTAGTTGCCTCTTCATCACCATCTTGCAATTTCTTCAACTCATCATGTGGAACATGTAATCCTTCAACTATGTACGCATTCATCTCTTCTTTGAAGTCTTCTTTATCAACCAGATCTTCATCTTCAAAGACTTGTATGTTGCTTTCTTTATCTTCCATGTACCACATCTCATCAAGATCACTCATTGTTGATTCACTCTTTCCTTCATCCTTGAGTACTTCCATGTCTTGATTTGCTAGTGTGTAGGCTTCAATAGCACACAAGCTATCATCTAGCTTGAGTCCTATCTCCTCCCATTTATCCTTTGAGTCACTAGGCTCATCACGGTTGTACTCTTCTCTTCCTTCATCATAAATCTTTGAGTTGTCAAACCGGTCGATCCATCCTTCATCTCCTTCTTCTCTTTCTTCTTCAAACATCTTTTGGATGGACTCTCCACTCATCTCTTGATCAAATATATCTTCAACTAGTTTCGCAACGTGTCGGCGTTCCTCCTTCCTTCGGTAGTTAATTAGTGGGGCGAAATCAACTTGAACCCAATCGGATTGAATGAACTCCACCAATGGTCTAGCATTCCACATACTTCGGCCTACATTCATGTTAGTTTCAACATTTTTAACATCCGAAATGACTTCTCTTACCTTGGGAAGTGGATCTTCAATTTCTTGAATGGTCGGTTCATCTTCCTTGACCTTCGGTTCATCTTTTTCAGAAATTTCAGCAAGCACCTTGGTCTTACTTTTGTCGTTTTGCTCCTCTCGACAAATCTTTGCCAATTTCATAGCATTCTTTGTCCATTGCTTATCCTTTGTAAGATTTGTGCGGCCTCACTAATTGTTTTATCCATTATATCACCGCCTGCACACATGCTTACAAAACGAGACGAGTTAGGGGTTAGTGAAAAATAAAAGGTATGCAACATCAAGTCACCGGAAAATCCCAAGTTCGGGCCTCGCTCAAGTAGTTCATTAAAACGGTCCCATGCTTCATCAATTCCTTCATCCTCTCCTTGCTTGAAAGTGAGCACTTGCCTCCTTAAGTCTTGAACCTTGCTTATGGGAAAGAACTTTAAAAGAAACTTCTTCACTAGCTCATCCCAATTTCCTTTTGCTTCAACGGACGCAAGTGTGTACCATCTTCGCGCTTCATCTTCGAGAGAGAACGGAAAAAGATTCCACTTGAACCAAGCGGCCGGAACTCCATTTTGTTGCACCGTGTTGCATAACATCGTGAATTCCTTAATGTGTCTATATGGGTTGTCATCCTCCAATCCTCTAAATGGTTTTGTCGCCACTAACTTGATGATTCCAGGCTTCACTTCATAGTGGGTTGTAGCAAACGTCAAATCTGATTTTTGCATCTCAATGTCTTCCATTGACGGCATTGCTAGCTCCCTTAGCGACATCTCTTCGTCTTCCAATGGTGAGGTGAACAAATCCATCTAGGCACAAGAAAAGTAGAAAGAAAAACAAAAAAGATTTTTTTTTCTTTTTTTTAGAAAATAAGGGTTAGGTGTTAGTAATCAACAAAATTAATACTAGATTAAACGTAGCAAACTGGCTTGCTCCCCGGCAACGGCGCCAGAAAAAGGGGCTTGTTGACGGATAAAACTCGTATCCACCTACGATCCGCAAGCGTACGGACCTACACCTTTTTCACCACGGGATTCCCAAGGTTCTTGTCAATCCCGCGGAGCAAGGGGATTACTAGCGCTTAACCAAGTACTAATCTAGTTGAATGGAAAACCTTTGAAAGAGAGTATTAATCTAAAAGATAAAGACAATCTAACCTAAGTTAATCTAAGTTAAGTTGGTCAAACAAATCTAGGGTTAAACTAGATGGTAAAGGGTGAACACAAGAGAGTGAGTAAGAAAGATAAGCGTTCCCTCCCTAGGATCTAGGATAACATGGTATGCATCTACTACACGAAAGAAGTAAACCAATCTACCGGGGGTTGTGACCACGGTTTCGCCCTTTCCCTCCTCTTGTGCTGTCACTACGCGAAGGTATTCGTGACTAGACCTATCATGGACACGGTATGTTGATGGAATCTATGGGAGTAGCGGATATCATACGCCCGAAAAACACGGTGGCCTACCTTAATCATCAAAGCATCATCAACATGAAAACAATAGATTGAAACCACGAATCAAGTAGCAATCACATAGCATGTATTCATCTAATCCTAGGGATGAACGGAGACATTACCCCATCATCTTACACGGATTGAAGCACATAGGGGTGATGGAGACTCCGGAGAACGTCGTCGATTAAGATGGCAGCGATGGAGCTTGGGAACACCCCTAGGCCGGCGGCTTGGAGTCCTCCTCTTGCTTCCTTCTCTCCGCCGGCGTTGATCCTTGCGACGAGCTCATCTAACTCTCTCCCTCATCTTGCGGCGGCGGTTTTCTGGTGATTGACGTCGGTAGGATGATTTGTTCGATGTGGCGGCCGACGGCGGCGGAGGCAATAAATAGACGAACACCTAGGGCAAAAGGGGGACCGAACCGACCCCGGAGTGGGCTGGGCCGGTCGGCCCAGGCTGGCCGGCCCAGGCCTACTTCGGCCGGTTCGGCCCCGGTTTCCTCCCGGTTGTTTCCCGCGTGATCCCTTATTCGTGTGCACTTGCATGTGGGCCTTTGACGTCGTTTCCTTCACGGTTAAGGCTTGAATCCTTGCTATGCAAGCTTCGCTGTTTTCTGGTTGAGTCCATGAAGACTTGCACGTTGACGCTTCGGTCCTTGGGTCATTTGGTGTCATGTTCATCGCGTGTCTTGACTCTTGTCAGGCTTCATGATCTTCTTCCAAAGTGCTTGGTGAACTTATTCCGAAAGTCTCCTCTTTAGCGTAGATTTCCTGCGTAAACAACAAACTCCAAAATTGACATGCAAGTGTGAACTTGTTATATCATTAGTATGCCTAGTGGCCGGTTAGTTGCAAATCATAATCGAAACCAATGTATAACAAGTACTCTAGGTTGACGGAAATTCACAGTCAACAGCATCTTTGTATTTTAGGTTGCGTTCATTTTGTATCATATGCATTTTGTAGGAAAAGCTTCTTCTATATACATTGTTCGCATTGGTATGATATATATGACCTTTTGAGCTAGTTGGGTAACCTATGTTTAGTTTGGCTTAACTCTTCATGAGCTTGGTTTATATGCATGGTTGATGGCTATGTTTTGAAAAATGTGACATGCATACTCTCTTGTGAGTAAATGCCTTTATATGATCTTGACATGTTTTAGTTGTTTGGCTATGCTTAATTTTGTGGTTGGATAGCTTATTTTGATCATACGGGGCCAAAGGCTCATTTTCCATCATGATTGTTTAGCCCTCATGCTTGATATTGTGGAGGGCCATAAGTTCCTTTTTGTCGCAAAGACATTTCATGTATCAATTTCAAATCTGAAAGCCAAATGTAAATTACTTGGAAAATGTGCTCCCATGTCATATCTGCTAATTTTTACTTTGGGTGCTAAACCGTTGCATGATACCTACCAATGAGAAGTGTCATATATAGAAGTAGGAACATGGATCTGTGGCTTTGACTTGACATGAGCTGCTTGTGGGTGTTTATGATGGTCTTATTGTTAAAATGGTTGTCCTAGCATGAAGTTTGTGTGGCTTTGCCATTTTGATATGTTTTGCTCATGTTTAGGACTTTGCTCATGAGAGGGTGATTTTTCACGGAATTGCTCAATTCTATCATAGCTTCGTCCAATGGTTGTGAAACTTAATGATCTTGTAGTTGATGCATTGTCAACAAGGGAGAGAAGTTTGAGCATTTTTTGGCTAGCTTCGTGCATTTAGAAGGTTTCCAAGTGGTTTCGAGCTAGTTTTGAGCTCAGGCAGCTCGCAGTTTTTTCCAGGTGCTCATCGGCCTGACCGGTGAGGTACACCGGTCTTACCGGTGTGAGGATCAGGTGCTGGATGATCTAGCACACCGGTCAGACTAGTGTGATTGACCAGTTTGACCGGTCAGAGCAAGGCTGAAACAGCTGCTCTATGTTGCGAAGTTGTTTGCATGCATTCATCCAGGGGGAGTTGCTTTGGTTTAGGGGGGGCTTGCATGTGTGCAGGGGGAGCTCTTTGTTGTTTTTGAGCTTTGGATTGTTGGTTTGTGCTGTTTGCTTGAGCATGGTTTTGTCTCAGATGTGTTGAGTCGTTGCCATTGCCTAAGGGGTGCGAGATTTGTCCTCTTCAAGTGATCGTGTTCTTTGCCTTTCTTTGGCTTTTGATTGCTTGTTGGAGTTTCTTTTCTTTTCTTTTTCTCTTTGATTACCAAAACGTGTGTGTTGTCAATGCACTCATTAAGGGGGAGATTGAGAGCCACGTGTGGTTCGAGGACTGGTGGATGGTCACTTCCTGGTGTGATGTGTGATTGACAACGTGGTGTGGACTGATTCATAGCTAAGTATTGCAGGTGCAGGTTGCGACTTAACTGGTGTTGGTGCAGGTGAACAACAAGCACGAATGGTCGTTGCCGGTGAGGCCTCCAGGTGTGGAGAAGACAAGTAGGCTTGGTTCGAGGGACCCGGTGGACAGCAGGGTCAAGTGTGGGCCGCATGGTGGCAAGAACGGCAAGATGAAGTCATGGGCGGTTTCTTGGTTTAGTCTCAAAACCAAGGTCGAGTCAAGACTACGTTGGAGCCGAGTCATGAGTGGTGATCGGCGGAGGCTACATCGAGTTCGTGGAGTTTCCGGTGGTTCCCTAGAAAACCACTGGGTTCCTTGGTTCACCAAGCCAAGACCGAAGAACCGAAGACGGAGGTGCAGCAGCATTAGACCAGTCCGACTGGTGGGTACCAGTCTGACCGGTAAGGAGCACCGGTCTGACCGATAAAGAGTAATCTAAAACTAAAAAAAAGAAGGATACAAGATTAGTTATACTCGAAGAGTTTTCTCTTAACCGTTCTCCCCGGCAACGACGCCAGAAATGTTTGTTTGTATTTGTTAAGCCTACAATAATATTATGATGGATAATCCGCAAGCGCACAGATACCGGTGAGCATTACACCCGGGAGAGGGTTTTAAATATTGAATTGACACGGAGAATGGTAAAGAGAGTATCTAAGGTATATAATTAATCACTGAGTAGCTATCAAGGACATGAAAGAAAGAGAGACATGGAAAACTTAAGGATGTCTGGTTCTTATTCTCACAAGCTATGTCTATATTTTTCTTATGGGGTGATTGTCTGAAGGCACACTTAGTAAAGGGAACCTCCCGAGTGAAGGACCGATACGGCGAACCAGAGAGGGGGGAGTGAATGGGAGTCGATAAAAATTCTTCTCGAAGAAGATAGAGGCTCCAACAAGATGAACACGGCTTCCAACACACGTCTCCAACTCACTACCCAAGTTGGCCATGACCACGCAGTCATTGTAGTGCTACTGGCCCTAGGAACCAACAACCAACTTCACGGACCCGAGAACGCAGCGGAACACCAATTCGAGCCTCACTAACCTACACCGGTCAGGTCGGTGAGCACCACCGGTCAGACCGGTCCCTGCTGGTAAAACCTGGGAACTTCCACAAAAAGGCCCCTACACCGGTCAGGCTGGTGCAGCTCTCCGGTCAGATCGGTTCAAGCCAGGAACCCCCAAATCTACCCAACAGGTCTACCGAGCACCAAACTGACCCAAACATGAAACAACAGTAACACAGGACAACAGCGAACTCACCCAAATGTTCACCCGAGCAAAACTCAATAGGAGTCTGCACCGGTCCGACCGGTGAGAGGCACCGGACAGACCGGTGTGACCTGAGCTCGTCGGGATGAACAACACCCGCAGGTCAATACTCCCAAATCCAACTTCCGATCTCCCAAATCGCTCCACGTATTTGCACAAGACTTTGGGGATAGTAGGAACACCTCATGGGCACTCCATAGCCAAGATTTTTTCCACCAAAACTTGCTAAATCGAGAGGAATCGAAGAAATCCCGCCAAGAACTCCTCTAACCCTAGAGCACCAAAAACCCCAAAATCGAGGTACTTTGCTCATGGATTTGGGAGGGGAATCAATGGGAAAAGAACCACGAAGGGCTCATGCATACATCCCCCACCAAATCCGAAAGAGAACCTCGAAATCGCTCCAAGAAAATGACAAGAAAAGGCTCCAAAAATCACCAAAAAGAACGAATGGGAACAACACATCCAAGCCTTGAGGAACCACGCCGAATCATCTATACATCACAAAGAGGTACATACAAGGACTAGCTTGCCACCCGATTATCCTTCCCTCTCACAAGGTCTCACGATGACACTCTCAAGATAGTCCTATAGAAATCCTAGGGAAAATAGGAAGGGCAAATAGGAAAATTAAATGAGCTAGGGTTCCAAGAGTTGGCTGCCATCCTCTCACCTCTTGGGTTATATGGAGGCAACTGAAAGTCTAAAATGCCCTTACTAGCTAATTAGGGATACATGCCCCCTCGACGGCGAATTCGGTAATCTTTGTCATCGCTCCATCAGACGGATGCCCAGCGACCGCAAACTCATGCCTTGCGATCCCGACGTGTGTCCTCTGCTTCGAAGTCTCCGGACTGCGTCATCGCACAACGGTCAGACCGGTGCTCCTCACCGGTCAGATCGGTACCCACCGGTCAGACCGGTCTGATGCTGCTGCACCTCTGTCTTCGGTTCTTTGGTCTTGGCTTTTTGGATCAACCAAGGAACCCAGTGGTTTTCTGGTGAACCACCGGAAACCCCGCGAACTCGGTGTAGCCTCTGCCAATCGCCACTCATGACTCGGCTCCCACTTAGTCCCGGCTCGACCTTGGTTTTGAGGCTCAACCAAGAAACTGTCCATGACTTCATCATGTCGTTCTTGCCACCATGCGGCCCGCACTTGACTCCGCTGGCCACCGGGTCCCCCGATCGAAGCCTACTTGTCTTCTCCACACCTAGAGGCCACACCGGCAACGACCTTTCGCACTTGTTCTTCACCTGCACCAACACCGATCAAGCCGCAACCTGCACCTGCATTACTTAGCCAAGAATTAGTCCACACAATATTGTCAATCACTCATCACACCAGGAAGGGACCATCCACCGTTCCTCAAACCACACATGGTCGTCAATCTCCCCCTTGATGAGTGCATTGACAACACACACATATTGTAACCCGAATGAAAAGAAAATGAAAAGAAACGAATAAAAAGAAACTCCAACAAGCGATCGAAAGCCAAACAAAGGCAAAGATAAAGATCACCTGAAGAAGACAAGCCTCGGACCCCTTGGGCAAGGGCAACGGCTCGACACATCCGAGACAAAACTATCCTCAAGCAAAGAGCAGAACCCACCAAACCAAGGCTCGAAAACCACAAAGAGCTCCCCTGCACACATGCATGCTCCCCTTTGAACCAATTTAACTCCCCCTGGACGAATGCATGCAAACCACTTGATGAAAACAGAGCAACTGCATCAGCTCAGCTCTGACTGGTCAGACCGGTCACCCTCACCGGTCAGACCAGTGGGCAAGATCGCCCAACACCTAGGAATTACACCGATCTGACCGGTCCTTCTCACCTGTTAGGCCGATGCCACCTGGGAACTGCCTGAGCTTAAAAATAGCCTGAAACCACTCGGAAACCTTCTAAATGCGTGCAGCAAGCCAATTCAAGCTCAGACTTCTCCCCCTTGTTGACAATACATGAATCAAGCCAAAAATGCAAACCTTCAACCTAGAGCTTCTCAAATAGACAAAATTCAACATAGGATGCTACACATGTCCAAATGAGCAAGTTAGATACTCTATAGCTTCGTATTGACATCAACTACATGATCACCAAGTTTCACAACCATTGGACGAACCTATGATAGAATTGAGCAATTTTACGAAAATTTACCCTCTCATGAGCAAAGTCCTAAACATGAGAAAAACATGTCAAAATGACAACCATTCTAATCATAAGACCATCAAAAACACCCACAAGCACCTCATGTCAAAGCCACCGAGCCATGTGCCTACATCTATATATGAGACTTCTCATTGGTAGGCATCACGCAACGGTTTAGTACCCAAAGCAAAATAAATATAGCACTTATGACATGGGATCACATTTTTCAAGACTTTTACATTTCATTTTCAGATTCATATTTGGTACATGAAATGTCTTTGCGACAAAAAGGAACTTATGCCCCTCCATAAGATAAAGCATGAGGGCTAAACATTCATGATGGCAAATGAGCCTTTGGCCCCATATGATCAAAATAAGCTATCCAACCACAAATTAAGCATAGCCAAGCCACTAAAACATGTTAAGATCATATAAAGGCATTTACTCACAAGAGAGCATACATGTGACATTTTTCAAAAACATAGCCATCAACCATGGATATAAACCAAGATTATCAAGAGCTAAACCAAACTAACCATAGGTTACCAAACAAGCTCACAAAGACATACATATTTTCCTACCCAATGCATATGATACAAAATGCATGTAATCTAAGATACAAGGATGCCTATACATCATGTTACATATGCCATGCCAAATGAAAGAAATGCACAAAAGAAAGCTATACATATGCTACAAAGGAGCTCCCACACACCCAACTCAAGAAACCAAACACACACCAAGCCCCCCAAACGAGTGAATGTTGCTTGATCTAGGGGTTTGGTGAAAATATCAGCTAGTTGGTCATGCATGGGTACATGGATCAATGCTATCTTCCCTTTCTCTATGTTGTCTCTCAGAAAATGATATCTCACTTCTATGTGCTTGGTTTTGGAATGGAGCACTAGGTTATTTCCAACGCTTATAGCACTGGTGCTCTCACATTGAAGTGGAACGTGGGTATACTCCTCACCAAAGTCACTCATGGTGTATGTGATCCAAAGGAGCTAAGAGAAACAACTAGCTGCGGCAACGTACTCTGCCTCGGTTGTGGATTGAGCAACACTCAACTGTTTGCGGGAAGGCCAAGACGCCAAAGAAGATCCCAAAAACTGGCAAGTCCCAGAAGTGGACTTCCTATCCAACCGATACCTGGCAAAATCCGAGTCTGAAAAACCATGAAGCGCCAAAGAAGAAGACGCGGAGTACCAAAGGCCGAAGTTGGGAGTGTGATGCAAGTACCTGAATAAGCGCTTGACCGCTTGCCAATGCGAAGTCCTTGGAGATGCTTGAAAACGAGCGCACAGACATATCGAGAACTAGATGTCCGGCCTCGTTGCCGTCAAGTAGAGGAGTGACCCGATCATGCTCCGGTACTCCTTCTAGTCCACGTGTTCACCTTCCTCATCCACATCAAGAGTTGTAGTCATACTCATAGGCGTCGTTATAGCCTTGGAGTCCTCCATCTTGAACTTCGTCACAATGGGCTTGGTGTACTTAGCTTGGTGCACAATTATTCCTTCCTTTGATTGCTTGATTTGTAGCCCGAGGAAGAACTAGAACTCACCCGTCATACTCATCTCAATTTCCCTACTCATATCACCTGCAAACCTTGCAACAAGAGAGTTAGGCGAGCCACCAAAGACAATATCATCCACGTACACCTGCACAATCAGGATATGTCTGCCCTGCCTGAGTAAAAAACAAGGTTTGATCTACCCTCCCCATCTCAAACCCTCTCTCGAACAGGAACACCCTCAACCTACCATACCAAGCTCTAGACGCCTACTTCAACCCATACAGCGCCTTCCTCAACTTGTACACCCGGTGGGGGTACTTCTCACTCTCAAACCCCGGTGGTTGCCTCACATACACTTCTTCCTCCAACACACCATTCAAGAAGGCACTCTTAACATCCATTTGGTGCAACTTGAACCCTTTAGCCACGGAAAAGGCTAGAAGGATCCTAATCGCCTCCAAACGGGCTACGGGAGCAGTGGTCTCCTCGTAGTCGATCCCCTCCTTCTGACTGAACCCCTAAGCAACAAGCTTTCACTTGTTTCTCACAACTTCACCTTTCTCTCCCTCTTTGTTCTTCCACACCCGTTTTGTCCCAATTGGCTTACACCCTGGGGGAGGGTCAACCAATTCCCAAACCTGATTCCTCATGCATAAATTTACCCAATTATGATCAGATAGTGCGTGTCCAATGTATTTGGGCTCAAAGGTGGAAACAAAAGCAGCATGAGCGAAATGAGAATTGTTCCGAACCCTCGACCGTGTAGTGCGTTCATTCATTTCGCCGATGATCCTTGAAGCTGGGTGATCCACTTGTACTCGCCGGGGAGGTTCTCGCCTCGATGCTACCTCCCCCTCAACTGTAGCTTGTCCTTGATCTTAGTTTGTCGTCGTAGGTGCGGGAGAGGGGCCATCCATCACCATAGTTGAAGTAGTAGGTACATGCTCAGCCGCGGGCACCACACCACCATCTTCATCATCTCCATGCTCATACTCCTCCTCCTGAAAGATCTCCTCGCCAATTTCATCGTCACCTGCACACTCAAAGACAAGTAGACTACATGGTTGTGTCTCATCGAAGGTTACCTCGCAAGTCTCCATGATTTGGTTAGTTTCAAGATTGAGCACACAATATGCTCTAGAGTGAGATGCATAACCAAAGAAAATATCATCGACCAACATAGCCTCAAACTTATCCAACTTATTCCCTTTCTTAAGGATAAAGTGAGGACCATGTGTGGTTCGAGGACCGGTGGATCGTCGCTTCCTGGTGTGATGAGTGATTGACAACATGGTGTGGACTGATTCTTGGCTATATATTACAGGTGCAGGTTGCGGCTTGACTAGTATTTGTGACAGAACCACTCGAATTAATTCCATATTATTGCTTAAACCACTCCTCTTGGCCATTAAGCAATAATATAGAAGTAACTTGTCGTCTCTGCCGGGTCAAACGCGGTGAGTCACTTACATCACAGGATCAACAATTATACATCAAAACTCACACGAAGGTGAGTCCAGAGATAAACAAGTCACAAATTATTACATAACATCCTTCAAAGGTTCATTATTACAAACCAAGTCTTTTGCATGAAGATAAATAGTTCAGAGTTCATAACACAACGGAAATAAAGTACTAAACGACATAAGCAACATCACACGAGGCTACCTGTGATGCCACTAAGCACTGTCATCCCCCCACTCGTACTCCCAACCGGGTGGAAGAGAACCAGGCCACGGAAAGCAATCTTCACACACATCATCACCTGGAAAACATCAACAAAAGCAAGGATGAGTATACTAATACTCAGCAAGACTTAACCGTCGGGTGATTGGGAAATCACCAACTCTCTAGACATGCAAGGCTTTATGGCTGGTGGGTTGTTTTGCTGAAAAGTAACAAAGGGTATGTCCTTACTTTCGAATTTTAGCTTCAAAATCTATTGGTTTAACCATTACTAGGTTAGCCAACTAATTCAAGCATGAGTTGTACAGTATAAATTAAACAAGTATACAAATTCCTTCTCAATTCCATCACTAAGGGACATATAGTGGATGGTTAAGTAGTCTCAGATAACGGTGAGAGGCCGATGATCGATCTATCAGTAACCTTGCAAGGTGGATCTAAACATACGGGAGAATGCATACCTCAAGAATGCAAAATAAAACCAAAAGGGGTGGGGTATACACCAACTAGGCGGTTCCCAACCGTCCTCAGTTCGGGATCAAGTCCACAGTCCTTGGTACAAGGTTATCCGGTCACGGTATCTGACCGCCCGGATCCACACATGTACCACTGCCTAGTATTTGGGGATTACTCTCGGGTTTAGTGGTAGAGAGTTCCCTTGCTGGATCAGGAAAGTACTAGGCTTACCAGTCCCATTCCCGACAATTGTTTAGTACGTTCAAAAGCTTAACCACTGACATTTATTGACCGGAGTCAGTCCCATGCTCTTACAACACGAGCTGATAAGTTGAACAATCTTATGATTCCAACGTAAGAGACCTATAGCTTGCGAGTGACGGTCATCACTCGACTTCTACCGTGGTCCTGAGTATGGCAACTAGCAACCTGATATGCTAGTATTTGAACATAGGAACCTAGGATCATGCGTCTAGGGTTTTAATTCAACTCCTGAACGTAAATGCACAAGCATCACACAAAAGGAAAAGTTGCAGGAGTTAGCAAAAGTAGGTTTTGCTCCGGGGCTTGCCTTCACTGGTGTCACACCCTGAAATTTCCAATTTCAGGATGTGAATAGAGATAATAATTAAATAACGATTTTCTCATAATTTTAAAAGTTTTCCAACATTTATTTTCTTTACAGGGAATATAGAATAGGAAAAATCCATTGTTTGATTTTCCGAATTAAAACAAAGTTGTGAGTGTTGCATTCATGCCAATGCATATTGGTCCTTCCTGAGTGCTTAAGGTTTCAAAACCACGTTTAGGAGGTGTCCAAATCCTTCCGAGAATTTTCTGGATTTTTCTGGAATTTATTCTCATTTTTCTTGAGCTATTTCTATTTATTAGAAGGCTCTAAAATCTTTTTGATGAGCTCCAAATGCTTAATTTGGATTGTTCATGTCTTAATCTATCTCTAGGAATTTTCCTAGAATTTTTGGAATATTTTTCGTGGCTTTTAGGAATTATCTAGCTATTTCTAGATTATTCTTTTCCCGAAAATAAATTCTGGAAATAAATCCCTTTTCCCTTCTTCCTTTTTATTCCTTCCTGTCTTTTGGCCCACGACTACTTTCAACCCCGATGGCCGAAGTCCGGCGGTGCCCCTCAACTCTCTTCCCTTAGCCGCATGCCAGCCCAACTCGGCCCGTCGGTTGAAGTCTAGTGGTGCTCCCTCAACTCCTTCACCGGCCGCGGTTGCTCGCGCAGCCACAACCCACCAAGCCGCAGCCCAACTAGGCCCAAATCGCGGACCCGCCCGACCCGGTCCAATAGCCGACGTGGCCCCGTGCCGGCCGCGCGGAGCCCATCGAGGCACATCCGGCGCCGGCCGCCGCCCGGACTCCGTCGGAGTCCGGCGTCCCCACGCCCGGGCGTCCGTGCCGAGCACGACAAATCCGCGTGCCTATTTAACCGCGCCGCCCGAGCCCCCTCGCGCGCCCTTGCTCCCCGAGCCGCCGCCGCCGCCCTGTTCACCGCCGTGAGGACCAGCCGGAGCCACCCGAGGCCGCTAGGAGGACGTCCGCGACGAGCCGCACTCCCGTCGGCCATCCTCGTCGCCGGAGGCTCACCGGAACCCCGCAGCTCCTTGAAGTCCGAGCCGGCCACCATGGCCAACCGCCGGTCTGTCCTTCCTTGAATTCCGGCCGCTGCCGTCGTCTTCCGCCGAGGGTAAGCAGCTGCACAAGTCCTCCTCCCTCTCCTCTCCCGTAGATGGCCAGGGTGCCAGCAATTTGGCCGGCCAGGCCGCCGTCTGCCGTGAGCCAGAGGAAGGGGAAGAGTTGGTCGTTTAGCGAACGACCCCCTAGTAGATCCTGTTATCCGGTTTTGATTTTATGTGTTTTGCACTTTTCACATGATAACCCCTAGAAGTCCTAGATCCATACAAGCAGATCCAACCCAAGCCTTTTATCAGATCTAACCTCGATCTTTAACCTTTTTGCGAGCACTATTCAGTGTGTCTTGCATATCTTCTCTGCTAACCCCCGACATCTATGGTTAATTGCGTTTAGGTCCCTGCTATCTTGTTTATCTTGTAAAATCTCCGTTTTAACTTCGATTTAATCCGTTCAAGTTGCGTTAGGTTCATAATAATGTAAAGCACGCGTTAGCGGAGTGTGTTCACCATGTTTTGTTTTCTGAAAATAAAATTAATATTAATTTTGATTAATGTCTATTTACACATGTCTTTTATAAATAAAAGTAATATAGATCTATATATCGTTTTTTATAAGCAAATTTAATTTGATTAATGTTTCTATCACATGTTTTTGCACAAAAAAGTTAATTAGATCTTTATCTCGGTTTTCGTAAACCAAATGTTAATTTGTTTAATAGTTAATTCATCTTTTCTAACTAAAATTGGATTAAGCTTTTACATCGGCTTTTATAATAAATATTAATTTGATTAATGCCAATATTATAATGTTTTTAATAATAATGTGATCTACTCGAATTACAAAGTTACATTTAGATTGCTCATATAGTTTGGTTTTTATAAAATTAAATGTTTAATTGGTATAATCTATATATGAATCTTTGTCAATAAAACTTGACTAGTTCTTTACACCGATTTTGCAAATAAAGTTTAATCTACTTTAATTCCAACATGGGGTCTTTTATTTATGAAATATCCTTACATATATTTTGTTAATTAAAATAAATCCAGCTCATAGCCTTGTTCTCTTATTTATGCAAACAATTCGTTAGACGTTCGGTATCAGCTTTATCTCTTTTGATCAAGTTTATCTGAAGCTCTAAATCTTTCTAGTGTTAGCCCAAGCTCAAACCATGTCCAGCTATTCAGATCCTTCCCTTTTAAGCACGGTTTGTGTGCTTTGGTGATCCAAGTAGATATCTTAGAGTTTCTGTTTTTATTTCTTTATCAAGTAATCCTACCATGATTATTTCATGTTTCTCGTAGAATCTCGTTCATCAATACCTAGTTCATTCCTATCCTATCCCAGCTAGGTTGTCTCCTTATGAATCAGTTGTGTTCTTGTGCCTAATCTATCGTAGCTATCTTTCTTTAGAGTTTACCCTGTTATCTGCTTCACCTGTCAGATCAGTTCACCCTTGGTTAGTGTGTCAGTTGTTCATCCGAGTTCTCTTTGTAGGCTAGTTCTCCTAAACCCTAGCCTAAGGTTTGTGTGCGTGCTATAGTTCGTTGTTATCGTTCTAGTTCGTTTCACCTTAACTTGTACGTTAGCATGTGTATCACCTGTTACTTGTTTTAACATTAAAGATGCATGTTAATCTTGACTAATTCTTATTCCAATGCTTTTATAAGTAAAAAGTGATTAGGATCTAATCCAGTTTTCTTTAATCATGATGTAATTAGTTAATCCCTATTCATAACTAGTTTTTTCTAAATAAAAGATGTTAGAGTTAAACATCGGTTTTCATAATAAAGTTAATATGCCTAATGACATCACAAATGCCTTTTCAATATTAAATATGTTTAGTTGAACACGTGACATAAAGTTACTCGCCTAGATGTCTTATACTTGCTTTATCCTATTAAAGTAATTGTTAATTTGACATAACTTCTACTCGAATGTTATAAATAAAATATGATTAGGTTTATCGTGATTTCTTTAATTAAGTGTAACTTGTTTAATAGTAACCTAGAGTATTTCTCTGAAATATTGTTTCACGTGATTTCTTAATTAAAATATGCCAAGCGTAGTCTCTTGTTGTTTGATAATAATCTCACGATAGTTCCGAGCTTAGTTTTGTTTCAGCGTTTCTTGCGCTTGCGTAACCAATAGAATCGAGCTCTATCTTAGTGTGATCTTTTTGGTACTTGCTCAATCTTATGCGAACATCTCTTCAAAGTTAACCAAGCCTTTCCCTTCCAAGCACTTTGTGTTCTTTAGTGATCCATCTAATCAAGTCTATCCTTTAGTGCGTTCTTTTAAAGCTTTTCTTTCGAGTGGTGTATTGTTCTTAATTTGTTTGTCTGTCTGTCTGCTTTGTGTATGTTTGTGCCCGATGATTGATGCGAGTAGAATGAACGTGGTTCGAGAGCTTGGAAGAGTGTGAAGGTGAAGATTCTGAGCAACATCACCACTTTGGTTAAAGGCAAGTGTGTCCTTGATCTTTTGTCCTAATAACTTTATTAATCACTGTTGCATTGCTATGCATTAATTTTGATGGGTGCCTATTAAGGATGACTAGCCTCTTTTGACCATTATCTTGAACCTGGTTTTAATTAATTTTGATGGTAGCTATTGCTTAGTGTGCTCAACTGGGTTGGTAATAATCAACATGGTTATCATTTTATGCTCTATGTTCCTTTATGATAATTTTAATACAAGATCACTGTGCATTAATCGGAACATGGAGAACCACCCAGGAAAACAATACAACCACAAGAACTAATGGGCAATGGTCTTCGCTGAATAATTAGGAACTTTAGCTTGGGGTGATCTTACCTGATAAGGACAAGGGATCAGCGCTACTGCGGGGTATGGACTCGCTCTAGCAGGGGGTTGGGTGAGTTATTCTTCTATGGTGGGGTATCGACCTGCTAGGGGACTTTATACCTTGCTAACTGATCCGGACCTTGTGGGTCACAACTTGCTGGGGAACCTTTGTAAAGGCCATGTAGCGTCCCTATGCAACCACACCTTGGTAGTGTGGTATGGTGCTTGGCCGGCATCGCATGGTTGGGTTCAAAGTTCTTCGGAGCTTTTACACTGCTTGTGGTGAAAGTGTACAACCTCTGCAGAGTGTTAAACTAATCGATTAGCCGTGGTCACGGTCAATTGCGGCCTGGACCCTCACATGATAATTGAACTTGAAGATGGACTTAAATTGTGATATGTGTTATGGTTATGCTTGCCATGTGCTCATGGTGTATCTTTTATCTTTATGCTTAATTGTGGGTTGGTATAAAATTATACTTTATTAGTAATCAGGTGCTAATAAAACTTGATCAACTAAAATGCTAAATGCTTATAGCCCAGTCCACTATAAAGCCTTTGCATTCATACTTTCCCCACACTTGCTGAGTACGACAAGTGCTCACCCTTGCTATAAACAATGTTGCTCAGAAGGAGGAAGCTACTCTGAAGTCTTGTGAAGATGTTGCTGGTTCTAGGCGTACGCAACCCCCAGTCGACTGCTTGTGGAGTTTGGTGCCTCTGTTTCCAGGATTAAGCGTAAATCTCTGATAATCTTCCTTTTTCTTACGTGATATTGTTACTGTTATTCACTTTTGTCAGCTATATGCATGAAACTTGATCCTGGCATGCATATAGGTTTGCACTTGGTTTTCTATGGAAAAACAGGTGTGACAACTGGCAAAGTCAGTAGCGAGATCCTCCGAACTTTTGTTCGGGTTTTGCTGCACTTCCACCATGTTCACTTCTCCCTCAGCTGGTTCCCCTTCAGACTCAGGCACCAGCTCGTAGTTCCCGTCGTGAAGTTCTATACGATAAGCAGATGCATTATGATTCAAGTATACAAACTTAAGAAATTAAATTCAGTTCTGAATTCAGAGATAAACATAAGGCATTTTGTTGGTCATATTCACCTTAACAAGTTTTTAATTAAACTTTTCTTCATTAAGGATAAGTGGATGGGTGTGAAACTTTATTCTTGTGTGATGGTGATTATGTACACATCTAAGTTCATTAATTAAGTAAACTTCACTAAACTGAAGTGGGGTTGTTCAGAGATGGTTTTATAAATCCCAAGCTTGAATTTTAGCTGCAAATGGAGTTATGTCTGTTTTTTCTTTATTTTGTTCATTTAAAGCTTGATTACTTAGGAAATCAATTCTGGCAAATATATATACCAGCTGACAAGGAAACTTTACCAGCATGCAAATAACAGCAACTCATAAATTCTGACCAAAAACGAGATAACACAAAGCTAAAGAATAAATATGATAAATGCGACAATTTTAAGCTACTAGGAGCATGAATAAATCATAAAACAAAATATACATAGGATCTGAGGCTATAACTTGGCACACAACATGATAAGAAATATTTAGCTCACACACCAAAAATTGCATACATTACTGTAGTAGAAATATGGATTTGAATTTAACTCAAACAAACCACCAAAATTAGCAGAGCAATCTACACATGTCAAAATTCATCTCTGTTTTGTGACAGATGCTAATAAGCATTTCAGAGCTACAGAAGAAAATTGGAAGGCATTTTATCAACAGATAAATTTAAACAATTCATAAGTGGAGAACAGACCGAAATTAACATAAATTCATAACTGAAGATATACAGATGATTTATGTGCCAATTTTCTACACAATGCCAGGAATGGTAACAAGAACAACATATCCTTAATTCACATCCACAACATTTATACATTTCAAGTTATTTCAAATTTACACATACTGATCAATTCAAAACCATTTAAAAACCACTGAAATTTGAAAACTTCCTTTCCAGAAAAGTTAGGTTTCCTCAAAAGGATTCCAGAACAATTGAGTTTGCATTTTTCTGATTTTTCTACCATTTACTACGTAATTTACAAGATTTAGGATTTTGAATCTAGGGTTTAAGATTCCTTTTACAGTTAGACCCCCAGTTCTTATGCTTAGGCCCCTGGAAAGATTTCAATCCTCGCAAGGAGGTCCCCGGTGGTGGAGCAAGGCCGGCCGGCGGCGAGGGACGGACGGACTCCGGCGAGTGAGCGGCTAGGGTAGGGTTTGGACTCACCCTCATTCGATTGGTGGGGTCGGTTCGGCCGGAAACGGCTCCGGCTACGGTCGGCGGCGAGGAGGGCGGTAGTCGGCAGCGGCGGCCGCAATGCCGGTGAGCAGGCGAGTCGGCCAGCTAATGCACGTGCATGGGAGGGCCCAAGGGATGCAGGTGGAGGCGTTTGTGGTGCTTGAATTCTAGGAGGGGCGGTGGACGGTGGGGGCGCACGGCGAGCTCGGCCGGCGGCGGCGGCGGGCGCGGAGGGGTGGCTGCGAGCGCGCCCGAGCGAATGCGAGGTGGGAGAAGTGCGTGGTGCATCGGGCGGACCTATTAGCGCGCATGGACGCCGGGTGGCTTGGCCGGGCCGGGCCCCGACGCATTGGGCGCGGCGCGTGGCCCCTCGCGACGGCGGGCGCACGGCGCGGCCGGCCGTCGGCGGCGCACGCGTGCGCGACGCGCGGGCGTGAGGTCGTGGGCAAGGCCACGATGACCAACGCGTGGTCCTCGCCGTGACGGTGTACAAACGGTGGGCGGTGTGGGCCCAACGCGCGCGCGCGCGCGCGGCGCCGACGGCATGACGTCGCGCGCAGAGCGCGCTCCGGCGTTCCATCCTTTTATTGTACCCTTCTTTGACCGATTCAAACTCAAAAACTTTGAACTAAAGTTCAAATTCTCCAAATACGAAAGTTGTAGACCAGATAACCCTTTCCAACTTTCATAAAGGCCGACCTATCAAATTCTCAACAGATTTGGAGATAAACTTGTTTGAAGTTGCAGATTTTTATGGCTTGGTCAAACGGTTCAGCAGAGCTTTGACTGAGTTTTTGAGGGCCCAAACCTCAAAATTTGAAATGCCAGTAATTGAATGAAATGTGTTACCGGAAAAACTGAGCAACTTTGGTATTGGCCGATTTTGAAGTTCTATATTGAAATTTTGAGAACGCGCAACAAAACCAATCCAGCCTTTAAGAAGCACTTAGGGTTTGACCGTGGTATGGGATTTGGACCAATGTCTTTTGTGCAAAAGTGTGACCAAACATGTCAAACATGCTTAGAGGCTAAACAACCTTGGTTAACACAGCTAAGTAATATCATTAGCACAATTAAACATCAGGGATGTTACAGTATTGGTGCAGGTGAAGAATAAGCGCGAAAGGTCGTTGCCGGCGAGGCCTCAAGGTGTGGAGAAGACAAGTAGGCTTCGTTCGAGGGACCCGGTGGCCAGTGGAGTCAAGTGCGGGCTGCATGGTAGCAAGAATGACAAGATCAAGTCATGGACAGTTTCTTGGTTGAGCCTCAAATCCAAGGTCGAGCCGGGAGTACGTGGGAGCCAAGTCATGAGTGGCGATTGGCAGAGGCTACACCGAGTTCACTAGGTTTCCGATGGTTCACTAGAAAACCCCCCTTGTTGACAATGTTTAGCCCTCTAGCTTTATCTTGTGGAGGGGCATAAGTTCGTTTTTGTCGCAAAGACATTTCATGTACCAAATATGAATCTAAAAATGAAATGTAAATTACTTGGAAAATGTGCTCCCATGTCATATGTGCTAAATTTAATTTGCTTTTGGTGCTAAACCATTGCATGATGCCTACCAATGAGAAGTCTCATATATAGAAGTAGGCACATGGCTCGGTGGCTTTGACTTGACATGAGGCGCTTGTGGGTTTTTGTGATGGTCTTATGATTAGAATGGTCGTCCTAGCATGAAGTTTGTGTTGCTTTGCCATGTTGACATGTTTTGCTCATGTTTAGGACTTTGCTCATGAGAGGATAATTTTTCGCAAAATTGCTCAATTCGATCTTAGCTTCATTCATTAATTGTGAAACTTGGTGGTCATGAAGTTGATGTCATTACAAAGCTATAGAGTATCTAACTTGCTCATTTGGACATGTGTAGCATCCTATGTTGAATTTTGTCTATTTGAGAAGCTCTAGGTTGAACGTTTTGCATTTTTGGCTTGATTCATGCATTGTCAACAAGGGGGAGAAGTTTGAGCTTGAATTGGCTTGATGCACGCATTTAGAAGGTTTCCAAGTGGTTTCGAGCTATTTTTGAGCTCAGGCAGTGTCCTAGGTGGCATCGGCCTGACCGGTGAGGGGCACCGGTCTAACTGGTGTAGTTCCCAAGTGCTGGGCGATCTTGCCCACCGGTCTGACTGGTGAGGGTGACCGGTCTGACCGGTAAGAGCTGAGCCGATGCAGCTGCTCGGTTTGTTTCAAGTGGTTTGCATGCATTCATCCAGTGGGAGTTGCATTGGTTCAGGGGGAGCTTGCATGTGTGCAGGAGGAGCTCTTTGTGGTTTTCGAGCTTTGGTTTGGTGGTTTGTGCTCTTTGCTTCAACATGGTTTTGTCTCGGATGTGTCAAGTCGTTGCCCCTGCCTAAGGGGTTCGAGACTTGTCTTCTTCAAGTGATCCTGCTCTTTGCCTTTCTTTTGTTTTCGATCGCTTGTTGGAGTTTTGTTTTATTCGTTTCTTTTCTTTTTCTTTTCTCTCAAGTCGCTTTGCCTTGTGTGATGAGTGATTGACAACGTTGTGTGGACTGATTTTTGGCTAAGTGTTCAGGTGTAGGTTGCGGCTTGACTAGTATTGGTGCAGGTGAAGAACAAGCGCGAAAGGTTGTTGCCGGCGAGGCCTCCAGGTGTGGAGAAGACAAGTAGGCTTCGTTTGAGGGACCCAGTGGCTAGTGGAGTCAAGTGCGGGCCGCATGGTAGCAAGAAAAACAAGGTCATGTCATGGACGGTTTCTTTGTTGAGCCTCAAAACCAAGGTCGAGCCGGGACTACGTGGGAGCCAAGTCATGAGTAGCGATTGGCGAAGGCTACACCGAGTTCGCGGGGTTTTCGGTGGTTCCCCGGAAAACCACTGGGTTCCTTGGTTGGTCCACAAAGCCAAGATTGATGAACCGAAGACGGAGTTGTAGCAGCTCCAGACCGGTCTGACTGGTGGGTCTCACCAGTGGGTACCTATCTGACCGGTGAGGAGCACCGGTCTGACCGGTGTGTGACGATGCAGTCCAGAGACTTCGAAACAAAGGACACACGTCGGGATCGCAAGGCTTTCGTTGAGGCTAAGCAAGTTTGCGGTCGCTGGGCATCTAAGTTCATTAATTAAGTAAACTTCACTAAACTGAAGTGGGGCTGTCCAGTGATGGTTTTATAAATCCCAAGTATGAATTTAAGATGCAAATTGAGATATGTTTGTTTTTCCTTTATTTTGTTCATTTAAAGCTTGATTTCTTAGGAAATCAATTTTGGCAAATATATACACCAACTGACCAGGAAACTTTACCAGCATGCAAATAACAACAACACATAAATTCTTACCAAAACTAAGATAACACAAAGCTACAGAATAAATATGATAAATGCGACAAGTTTAAGCTACTAGGAGCATGAATAAATCATAAAACAAAATATACATAGGATCTGAGGCTATAACTTGGCACACAACATGATAAGGACATATTTAGCTCACACACCAAAAATTGCATCCATTACTGCAGTAGAAATATGGATTTGAATTTAACTCAAACTAACCACCATAAATTAGCAGAGCAATCTACACAAGTCAAAAATTCATCTCTGTTTTGTGACTGATACTAATAAGCATTGCAGAGCTATAGAAAAAATTTGGAAGGCATTTGATCAATAGATAAATTTAAACAATTCATAAATGGAGAACAGGCTGAAATTAATATAAATTCATAACTGAGGATATACAGATGATTTAAGTGCCAATTTTCTACAAATGCCAGGAATGATAACAAGAACAACATATCCAAAATTCACATCCACAACATTTATACATTTCAAGTTATTTCAAATTTACTCAAACTGATCAAATCAAAACCATTTAAAAACTACACTGAAATTTGAAAACTTCCTTTCTAGGAATGTTCGGTTTCCTGACAAGTATTCCAGAACAGTTAAGTTTGCATTTTTCAGATTTTTCTAACATTTACTACGTAATTTACAAGATTCAAGATTTTGAATCTAGGGTTTAAGATTCCTTTTACAGTTAGACCCCCAGTTCTTATGCCTAGGCCCCTGGAAAGATTTCAATCCTCGCAAGGAGGTCCCCGGCGGCGGAGCAAGGCCGGTCGGCGGTGAGGGACGGCCGGACTGCGCCGAGTGAGCGGCTAGGGTGGGGTTTGGACTCACCCTTGGTCGATTGGTGGGGTCGGTTCGGCCGGAAACGGCTCCGGTGACGGTCGGCAGCGAGGAGGGCGGCGGTCGGCAGCGGCGGCCGCAATGCCGGAGAGCAGGCGAGTCGGCCAGCCAATGCACATGCACAGGAGGGTCCAAGGGATGCGTGTGGAGGCGTTTGTGGTGCTTGAATTCGAGGAGGGGCGGTGGACAGTGGGGCGCACTAGCGAGCTCCGACGGCGGCGACGGCGGGCGCGGAGGGGCGGCTCGCGAGCCGCGCCCGAGCGAATGCGAGCCGGGGAGGAGTGTGTGGGGCATCGGGGCGAGCCTATTGGCATGCATGCACGCCCGGTGGCTTGGCCGGGCCGGGGCCCCGGCGCGTGGCCCTCACGACGGCGGGCACACGGCGCGGCAAGGCCGTCGGCGGTGCGCACGTGCGGGTGCGCGGGCACAAGGCCGTGGGCCGGCCACGATGACCGACGCGTGGTCCTCGCCGTGATGGCGTACGGACGGCGGACGGTGTGGGCCCAGCGTGTGGCGTCGGCGCGGCGCCGACGGCATGACGTCGCGCGCAGAGCGCGCTTCAGCGTTCCATCCCGTTTTCAATTTGTTGTACCATTCTTTGACCGATTCAAACTCAAAAACTTTGAACTAAAGTTCAAATTCGCCAAATACGAAAGTTGTAGACCAGACAACCCTATCCAACTTTCATAAAGGTCGACCTATCAAATTCTCAACAGATTTGGAGATAAACTTGTTTGAAGTTGCAGATTTTTATGGCTCGATCAAACTGTTCAGCAGAGCTTTGACTGAGTTTTTGAGGGCCCAAACCTCAAAATTTCAAATGCCAGTAATTGAATGAAATGTGTTCCCGAAAAAACTTAGCAACTTTGGTATTGGCCAATTTTGAAGTTCTATATTGAAATTTTGAGAACGCGCAAGAAAACCAATCCAGCCTTTAATGAGCACTTAGGGTTTGACCGTGGTTTGGGATTTGGACCAAGGTCTTTTGTGCAAAAGTGTGACCAGACATGTCAAACATGCTTAGAGGATAAATAACCTTGGTTAACACAGCTAAGTAATGTCATTAGCACAATTAAACATCAGGGATGTTACAATATTGGTGCAGGTGAAGAATAAGCGCGAAAGGTCGTTGCCGGCGAGGCCTCCAGGTGTGGAGAAGACAAGTAGGCTTCGTTCGAGGGACCCGGTGGCCAGTGGAGTCAAGTGCGGGCTGCATGGTAGCAAGAACGGCAAGATCAAGTCATGGACAGTTTCTTGGTTGAGCCTCAAATCCAAGGTTGAGCCGGGAGTACGTGGGAGCCAAGTCATGAGTGGCGATTGCCGAAGGGTACTCCGAGTTCGCGGTGTTTCTGGTGGTTCACCAAAAAAACCCCCTTGTTGACAATGTTTAGCCCTCTTGCTTTATCTTGTGGAGGGGCATAAGTTCGTTTTTGTCGCAAAGACATTTCATGTACCAAATATGAATCTAAAAATGAAATGTAAATTACTTGGAAAATGTGATCCCATGTCATATGTGCTAAATTTAATTTGCTTTGGGTCCTAAACCATTGCATGATGCCTACCAATGAGAAGTCTAATATATAGAAGTAGGCACATGGCTCGGTGGCTTTGACATGACATGAGGTTCTTGTGGGATTTGGTGATGGTCTTATGATTAGAATGGTCGTCCTAGCATGAAGTTTGTGTGGCTTTACCATGTTGACATGTTTTGCTCATGTTTAGGACTTTGCTCATGAGAGGGTAATTTTTCGCAAAATTTCTCAATTCGATCTTAGCTTCATCCATTGATTGTGAAACTTGGTGGTCATGAATTTGATGTCATTACGAAGCTATAGAGTATCTAACTTGCTCATTTGGACATCTGTAGCATCCTATGTTGAATTTTGTCTATTTGAGAAGCTCTAGGTTGAAGGTTTTGCATTTTTGGCTTGATTCATGGATTGTCATCAAGGGGGAGAAGTTTGAGCTTGAATTGGCTTGATGCACTCACTTAGAAGGTTTCAAGTGGTTTCGAGCTATTTTTGAGCTCAGGCGGTTTGCCAGGTGGCATCGGCCTGACCAGTGAGGGGCATCGGTCTAACCGGTGTAGTTCCCAGGTGCTGGCTATCTTGCCCACCGGTCTGACTGGTGAGGGTGACCGGTTTGACCGGTCAGAGCTGAGCTGATGCATCTGCTCTATTTTCTTCAAGTGGTTTGCATGCATTCGTCCAGTGGGAGTTGCATTGGTTCAGGGGGACCTTGCATTTGTGCAGGAGGAGCTCTTTGTGGTTTTCGAACCTTGGTTTGGTGGTTTGTGCTCTTTGCTTCAGCATGGTTTTGTCTCGGATGTGTCAAGTCGTTGCCCTTGCCTAAGGGGTCCGACACTTGTCTTCTTCAACTAATCTTGCTCTTTGCCTTTCTTTTATTTTTAATCGCTTGTTGGAGTTTCATTTTATTCATTTCTTTTCGTTTTGTTTTCTCTCAGGTCGCTTTGCCTTGTGTGATGAGAGATTAACAACGTTGTGTGGACTGATTTTTGGCTAAGTATTGCAGGTGTAGGTTGCGGCTTGACTAGTATTGGTGCAGGTGAAGAACAAGCACGAAAGGTTGTTGCCGACGAGGCCTCCAGGTGTGGAGAAGACAAGTAGGCTTCGTTCGAGGGACCCAAGTGGCCAGTGGAGTCAAGTGCGAGCCGCATGGTAGCAAGAACAACAAGATCAAGTCATGAACAGTTTCTTTGTTGAGCCTCATAACCAAGGTCGAGCCAGGACTACATGAGAGCCAAGTCATGAGTGGCGATTGGCAGAGGCTACACCGAGTTCGCGGGGTTTCTGGTGGTTCACCAGAAAACCACTGGGTTCCTTGGTTGATCCACAAAGCCAAGACTGAAGAACCAAAGATGGAGTTGCAGCAGCTCCAGACCGGTCTGACTAGTGGGTCTGACCGGTGGGTACCGGTCTGACTGGTGAGGAGCACCGGTCTGACCGGTGTGCGACGACGCAGTCTGAAGACTTCGAAGCAAAGCACACACGTCGGGATCGCAAGGCTTGCGTTGAGGCTAAGTAAGTTTGCGGTCGCTGGGCATCCGTCCGATGGAGCGATGAGAAAGATTTCTGAATTCACCCTTGAGGGGCATGTATCTCTAATTAGCTAGTAAGGGCATTTTAGACTTTCGGTTGCCACCATATAACCCAAGAGGTGAGAGGATGACAGCCAACTCTTGGAACCCTAGCTCATTTAGTTTTTCTATTTTGCCTTCCTATTTTCCTTAGGATTTCTATAGGACTAGCTTGAGAGCTTCATGGTGAGATCTTGTGAGAGGGATGGATGATTGGGCGGCAAGCTGGACCTTTTATGAACCTCTTTGTGATGTATAGATGATTCGGCGTGGTTCCTCAAGGCTTGGATGTGTTGTTCCCGTTCGTTCTTTTTGGTGATTTTCGGAGCCTTTTCTTGGCGATTTTCTTGGAGCGATTTCGAGGCCTTTCTCTTCGGGATTTGGTGGGGGGAAGTATGCATGAGCCCTGATAAGTTCTAAGCGGCGTTAGAATGAGGATGGCCCGATCTTCACGGCAGTAGGTCTTGAACTTGAAGAACGACGATGGCGTAGCGGAAAATAGGATGATAACTTACTAGAATTAGAAGATAACTTGCTGAAGATCAGCGGATAACTAGCTTTCTACCTAGCCAAGGTTGGACGCGACCCAAACGACGGGGAGAGAGACACCGAAACCACGAGGACTTCGACTCGATCTCCAAACGACCGCAGAACCACAACCGGAGCTAATCCACACAAGGCGAGGCAGCCGTACTAGAAGTCACAAAGCACTAATTAGTGGACCTCAGAGAGATCTCTTCACAAGTCCAAGTAGAACGAGGAAGAACAAGGGATGAGTAAGCACTCGGGCAGCTCGGCTGCAATATCACTGGATTAATCTCAAATCATCAAAAAGTCATTTTTAGCTTACATATGGGGGGTATTTATACTAGGAACAACCCTCCTAGGTGGGTGGATACACAAAAACAAACTGAATACATCGCCAATGTGAAAGGATCTCCCGAGATGGCCTTCTGAGTTGTTTCCGCGTGACTGTTTGACTGCTGAGTAGTCTTCAATGTTTCGATCATAACTTCTTTTAGGAATTTTCAAATGACGTGGGACTGGATGCGTTGGAATGTTAACTCGATAACCATTCCAACGGTGTATAGCTTGCTATGTGAAACTTCGTAGATTGGTACAGTTTAATGCCCGAACTTCATACTCAGGACTTTGTCGAATGGCTTTGCCGAATGACTTGCTGATTGCTGGAAATTGCCGAATGACCTTGCCGAATGACGAGAACTTTGCCGATTCTAGCTTCGTGACCTTCGTCTTGATGATTCTCTTCAACATACCTAAGTAGTATCGACATACAATACTTAGGTAGCATAAGGTTATCATTGGTATTGAGTTGAAACTCATAAAGTAGTGCGTGCACCTCTTGTTGGATCTATTTAGCTCGGCTACGAGTGATAGGTTCGGTAGAAATTGGAAATGTGGTTGGAGAGGCTGTCAGTGCTGGCATGGTCATATCATCCTCCCTCCCTTTAAAAGGATTCGTCCTCGACTCTAACTCTTGTTGCCCAAATAATTGTAAAAGGCGGATGACTTGTAGTGTTGTGATAATATCTTGATATTCTTCTTCCATCACAGCAACATGTTTGAATCTATAATCATACAAACCAAGGAGTAGTCTTGTAGGTGGGAATCTAAACAATTGAGAACTAAGTTTAGCTTTCACCTTGAATAGTTGTCTTGACCACATGATGAATGTTGATTGCCTTGGCATGGTCACATCATCCTTCCTCCCTTGAAGAAAAGTCGTCCCCGACTTTTGTTTACCAGGAAACAGCCTAGACAAAACAGAGGGCGGATGTACACGATAATTACAATAATCTTGCATTTTGTTTTGTCCACTTGTTCCATTATAATTAATCGTCCAATTATTACCTTTTCCACGTTTTAAACATTCTCTCAATTTTGGCCAACTAGAATATAGCTTCGAAGATGGAAACACAAAAATTTCTTTCAAGCCAATCATTGAGGACCAGGAGCGTCCCGGTGGTCGATGGATGACCGCTCCTCAGTGATGAGTGATTGACAACGGGTGTTGGACTGACTCTTGGCTCAGTGCGTAGGTGAAGGCTGCGGCCTAGTTCGTGTTGTTGTAGGTGAAGAACAGGCGCGAAAAGTCTTCAGCCTTGAGGGGCCTCCAGAAGATGGAGAGACAAGTAGGCTCGGTTCGAGGGACCCGGTGGACGGCGGGACTAGGTGCGGGCCACATGGTGGCGAGACGAGCAAGACGAGGTCGTGGACGATCGAGCCGGTGCACGGTGGCGGTCGAGTCAAGAGGCTTGACGGGAGGCCGGGCCGAGCACGCGGGGTTTGGTGGTTTGCCCACAAAACCATCGAAGGATGGTTTTTTGGTTTGGGCCTAAAAATCAAGTCCGAAGACCCAACACGACGGAGACGACATCCGGGCGTGTCGGGAAGCTCTGAAGCGGAGGACATGCGGCAGGATCGCATGGCTTGCGTCGGGAGGACGCGGAGTGCAGCGAAGGCGTGGCCGTCCGATGGCAAGACCCACAAACATTACATAAATACCCCTGCGTGGGTTGTATCGCCAGTAGTTGAGTTAGGGGTAGTCGAGTCATTTCCCACACCGGCGGGACCCGATATATAAGCCATGAGTGTGTGTGGATGGGGCTCTCTCTCCGCGACTTAGGGTTTCATTTCCCCCCTCCTCTTTCACATTTTCCTGAACTATTTTCTTCTCCATTTTTCTCTAGGCTAGCATGAGAGATTCATGAGAGATTTGTTGAGAGGGATGGATGCTAGGGCGGCATGCTAGACCTTGTGAATCTTTCCTGGTTTGTATAGAAGATTCGGAGTTGTGTTTTTCGTGGTCTTTTGGTGCTTGTGTTCGTGCCTTTGTTCTTGGTGTGATTCCGCGGATTTGAGTTGGTTTCTCCCCAGATTTCTTTGAGGGAAACATGGATGGATGCCTTGTGCACCTTTGTGATTGATCTTGTGCCCTCAAACGCCGGGAAACCACTTCGATTCAAGGATTTTCGGTCGGAGCCCTAGCTTTTGGTGGTGTTCAAAGGATTCGCGATTCCCGGTGATTTAGGGAGTTAGGAGGCAATATTTTTGGGCTATAGCATCCTTGTGTGACGCTTTTCAAGTCCCCAAACCCTTGTCTTCACAGCTTCTACCGTTTGGGAAATCCGATGATGATTTGGGGGAGTTGACCTTCGAGGTCGGGCTGTTTTCAGTTCTGTCCGTGAGGCGCGGACAGTCCGCGAGGGACTGGCGGACGGTCCGCGAGGAGCGAGTTCTTCCCGTGTTCTTCGTGTTCTTGCTCGGCTTCGTTTTCGATCCGTCATGGCTTTGAGTTTTCGTTGGGAAAGGTTTCGGACAGTCCGCAGCAGCGGGCGGACAGTCCGCGGGTGCCTGGCGGACAGTCCGCGTGCTCCCCGAGGACGGTCCGTTATTCGTGGTTGTCTCTGGAGGTTCTGTCTGCTTTTTTGGACAGTCCGCGGCGCAGGGCCGGACAGTCCGTGGTGTGTGTGCAGATAGTCCGCGGCAGCAAGCCGAACGATCCGTGTGGCCCGTGCGGACGGTGCGCCCCTCCTGGCCGAACGGTCCGCCAGAGCCTGAGTGCTTTGCTTCTTGGTCCGCCCCTCCCTTTCTTTCTCGTGCTTCCGCGTGTGCTTCAAGGAATCGTTCCTAAGACTGGAGGTTGATCCATAACCTCGTTGTCCTGGCGATTGGTGTGTGATTCGATCCATCGCTTGTGTGTGACCGGGATTTGACTAGGGTATAGGCTGGGTTCTTTGAAAAGAATTTTTACCGGCTCCTATTCACACCCCCTCTCTAGTCGCCATCTGATCCTTCAATTGGTATCAGAGCTTGGTGCCGGATTCTTTGTGACTTTGACAAGTCTCGAATCCTAAGATGGCATACGTTGAGCGGGGCGGTCCGCCACACTTCGATGGCAAGGGTTACCACAAGTGGGCGGCTCGTATGATGATCTTTCTTCGTGGCAAGTTGTTGGATTTCATTGTGCTTGACAAGACCTATGCTATTCCGGTCAACATCCATACTCTTATGGTGACCGATGCTGGTGCTAAGGCCAAGTAGGAGGCAAATGGAAAAGCCGTGGATCACTTGGTCAGGAGCTTGTGTGATCCTGAGTTTGAGCGTGTTCGCCAGTTGAATCTTGCTTGGCAAATTTGGGAAAAGTTGTTGGTTGCTCACGATGGTGATAACCATGTGAAGGCTCGCCTCTTTGTCTCTTACCGGATGCAATATGAGAACTTCACTCAACTTCCCGGTGAGGACATTGATGCGATGTTTCAGAGGTTCACTGCCATCGTGAACAACATCAAGGCTAATGTTGAGGATTTTCCTTACACCGAGCATGATCAGGCTTTGAAGCTCTTGCATGTATTGGATCCAAATGTTTGGGGGGCTAAGGTTGAGGCCATCAAGGAGTCTGGGCAATATTTGACTATTGAGTTGGATGACCTCTTTTCTAAGCTCAAGTCGGCTGAGGTTGACAGGAAGTTGCAATCCAAGCATGAGGGCTCGACTGACCATAGCCTTGCTCTTGTGGGTGGATCAAAGGGCAAATCTAACCCTTCCTGTCGACAGTTTTCCTTGTCTTCTCTTATGTCTATTCCAGATGAGGAGTTTGATGTGCTGGGCGAGGAGGAGCTGGACTTGCTCTCAAGGAGGTTTGATCGACTACATCAGAACTGTAGGAATGCAAGGCGGAGCTCGGGAACATGCTACAAGTGTGGCAAGCGTGGACACTTCATCGCCGAGTGCCCGGAAGCGGAGGAGAACAAGTACAAGATGAGAGAGTACAAGGCGCACCCAAGGCGTGAAGACAAGTACTCCTCCAAGGGCAAGCACTTCAGCAAGTCCAAGAGCAAGGACAAGGACAAGGACAAGCGACGACCGAGCAAAGGCGGTTACAAGAAGGACAAGGCAAGAGCCATGGTGGCCGGTGCAAGCGACGTCGACTCAAGCTCAAGAGACGCGCAGTCATGCTCAAGCAGTGAAGATGAAGACGCCGGGAGGTGCAAGGGCAAGAAGAGTGCAAGCCGGAACCTCAGTGGAATGAGCTGTGTGGCGCTTGAAGGCTTTTGTGGCATGGCCCATAGCTCAAGCAGCAAGAAGAGCGACAAGGAAGACAGCGACTCCGACTCAGAGGATGAGGTAAATCGTGACCCCGACTCTTTGCTTGCTGAGATCACTAGGTTGAATGGCTTGATTGATAATCGTAATAGTGTGTTGAGAGATGCTAAGAAGATGAGGAAAGATCTTAGGGCTCAACTTGAGAATGCTAGTGAGAAAGTAGGAGAGTTAGAGTCCAAATTGCTTGAATTGAAACTTGAGAATGACTCTTTGAAACTTGCTCCTACTACTCCTGATGATGTCGAGTGTCTTGAGTGTGATGCATGGTTGAATGAGATCAAGTTGCTTAATGAGAAGAATGCTTCCACTTTGGCTAAACTATATGCTCTTAGGACTGAGTATGATGAGCTTAAGGCTAGACCCACTTTTCTTGGTGCTTGTAAATCATGTCCTAGTATGCATGCTAAGCTTGTTGATGCTCGTTCTACTATTAGCACTTTGGAAGCTTCTTTGAAATCTCCTGTTGTCAATGCATGCTCTAGCTGTGATGAAGTTACTTTGCGCAATCTTGAACTTACTTTCCGTTTGGATGTCATCTATGAGGAGAATGACTATTTGAGGAACGTGTTGGGTAGGTTGTCTGGGCAGGATCCTCAATTGAAAATCATGATTGAGGAGTTCAAGAGAGCGGATGGTCGTGGTTTCGTTTTGAGAAGTTGGGTGAGAAAGTGGGAGAGAATAGTGGGGAGAGTGTGTATGAGAAGTGTGTTGAGTCTAACCCCGAGTTTGAGGTGATCAGAGATATCCAAGTTCCACTTCCAAAAGCACCCAAGAACTCCTTCACACCAAAGCCCAACCACCTTTGCAACAAGCTTGACACAACCCAAGATCCACCCAAATTCCCACCTAAGACAAATGACTTCCAGAAACCGGTGAAGTTTGTGAGTGAGAAGGGTGAGAAGCCTAGAGAGAAGCCAGAGTCAAAACCAAAACCCATCCCCTTCAGGTGTGAGTATTGTGGCAAGGAGAGGCATCTAGCAGAGTTTTGCTACAAGAGGAAGAGGGATGAGAGGCTTGCTAGGGAGCATGCAAACTAGGACAGGTATCGTCAGTCTCATGGTATTCCTGAGCCTAGAGTGCCACTTCCACGGGGTGTGGGAAGTGTGAGGAGTGTTGGTAGAGTTGGAGCTCAGAGTGATAGGTTTGCACAGAGAGGTGGCAGTGAGAGGTTTGTTAGGAGAGATGATGGTGTGCGTGCTGGTGAGAGGTTTGGTCGGGCTCGTGGTGGTTTTGCTGGACGTCCCCCTACTCATCCTCAATACGGGTTTAGGGGAGATGATCGCAACTTTGGGTTTCAGAGGAACTACGGACCACGTTTTCCCCCTCGTGGTGCTCGTACTCCTTCCATGGGACATGGGAAGTTTGGTGGCAAGGGAATGATGTTTGCTAACCCCAGTGTCGAGTCGCTAGCTCATTCTCGTTCTTGTTTCTGACTACAGGCAGGAGGCTTGGAGAACATTTGGTTGATCGACTCCGGATGTTCCCGACACATGACTGGAGATAAGAAGTGGTTCTCCAGCCTCACCCCAGTGAAGGAAAAGATGTACATCACATTTGGGGACAATGGATGAGGAAGGGTGATTTCTGAGGGTGTTGTGCATGTGAGTAACAAGGTAACGTTGAAGAGGGTTGCTCTTGTGAAGTCTTTGGGTTTCAATTTGCTTTCAGTTTCTCAGTTGCTTGATGAAGGTTTTGAGGTGCGTTTCAAGTCTGGTGAGTCTCGTTTCTTTGGATTCTCGAGGTGATCTTGTCCGTATGATCATCCCCAAGGGTCGATTTTCGGGGCTGATTTCTCTCGTTCTTTGGGTCTGCTTCTCTGTTTGATGGCTGGTCTTTCTTCTGATTTGTGGAAATGGCATAGGCGGTTGGGACACTTGAGCTTTAATTTGGTTTCCCGCTTGAGTGGTCTTGACCTTGTCCGAGGATTGCCGAGGTTGAAGCTTGAGAAGGATTTTGTTTGTGCTCCGTGTAGGCATGGCAAGATGGTAGCCACTCCCCATCCACCCCTGACCGATGTCATGACCGAGCGTCGACGGAGGCTGTTGCATATGGACCTTGTTGGGCCAGCTCGAGTTCGCTCGGTGGGTGGGAAGTGGTATGTCCTTGTTGTGGTGGACGACTACTCTCGCTATGCCTTGGTGTTTTTCTTGGAAGACAAGAGTGAGACATTTGGTTTTGTTCGAGATCTGATAGTGAGGTTGAAAAACGAGAGACATGGGAATGCTATTCGAGCCATCCGCAGTGATAATGGCTCGGAGTTCAAGAACTCTCGTTTTGATGCCTTGTGTCGTGATCTAGGTCTTGAACATCAGTATTCGACCCCTTATGTGCCCCCTCGAAATGGAGTTGTGGAAAGGAAAAATCGGACTCTTTGTGAGATGGCTAGGACGATTCTCGATGAGCATAGGACTCCTAGGATGTTTTGGGCTAAGGCGGTCAATACGGCTTGTCATGTTTCCAACAGGATTTTATTGCGAGCTTTCAAGAAGAAGACCTGTTATGAGCTTATGCATGGTCGGGCACCCAATGTGAGTCATTTTCGAGTTTTTGGTTGCAAATGCTTTATTCTTAAGAAGGGAAAACTCGACAAGTTTGAGGCCAGGTCTAGTGATGGGATTTTCTTTGGATATGCTAACCATTCTAGAGCCTATAGGGTGCTTAACCTTGAGACTAACAAAATCATGGAGACTTACGAGGTAACCTTCGACGAGACAATGCCGTGTACCTCTCTTGGTTTTGAATGTGCAGGTGATGAAGAGATGGCCGAGGACCTCTTCGAAGAGGAGAAGGATGAAGCTGGAGATGATGATGGAGAGAACCATGCGCCTGAAGCTGAGTGTGTACCCACTACTTCCCCTACGACCACTACGGAGGGTGGACCGTCCACATCATGGACAACGACGGTGCGACAAGAGGACCAGGCGAGAGAAGCTGAAGTTGAGGGGGAGGTAGTCTCGAGGCGTGAGGCTCCCCGGCGGATTCAAGAAGTGCATCCCCTATCGAGGATCATTGGGGACATCGACGAACGTACTACGCGGTCAAGGTCTAGAAATTACTCTCATTTCGCTCATGCTCCATTTGTTGCCACCTTTGAGCCCAAGGACATTGGACATGCTTTATCTGATGCAAACTGGGTTAATTCTATGCATGAGGAGTTGGAAAACTTCGAGAGGAACCAGGTGTGGGAGTTAGTTGAACCACCTCCAAATTGCCATCCTATAGGAACCAAGTGGGTTTGGAAGAACAAAGAGGGAGAGAATGGGATGGTTGTGAGGAACAAGTCCAGACATGTTCCTCAGGGATATAGTCAGAAGGAGGGGATCGACTATGAGGAGACCTTTGCTCCTGTGGCCCGTCTTGAGGCAATTTGAATCCTTCTAGCCTTTGCCGTGGCTAAAGGGTTCAAGTTGTTTCAAATGGATGTGAAAAGTGCTTTTCTGAATGGGGTCATAGAGGAGGAGGTGTATGTGAAGCAGCCACCGGGGTTTGAGAGTGAGAAGTATCCTCACAGGGTGTACAGGTTGAAAAGGGCTCTGTATGGGTTGAAACAGGCGCCCCGGGCTTGGTATGGGAGATTGAGATGTTTTCTGGTGAGCAGAGGGTTTGTGATGGTACCGCGGATAGGACCTTGTTTCTCCTCAAGCATGGGAATGACTTGTTGATTGTGCATATATATGTAGATGATATTGTCTTTGGTGGCTCGTCACATAACCTTGTTGCCAAGTTTGCAGATGAGATGAGCATGGAATTCGAGATGAGCATGATGGGCGAGTTGCAGTACTTTCTCGGGCTGCAAATCAAGCAAGTGAAGGATGGAACATTCGTGCACCAGACCAAGTACACGAAAGACATGCTGAGGAAGTTCCAGATGCAAGATGTGAAGCCGATGTCGACTCCCATGGGGAGTACGGCTACTTTTGATGCGGACGAGGACGCAGAACCAGTGGACCAGCGGGAGTACAAGAGCATGATCGGCTCCCTCCTCTACTTGATGGCGATGAGGCCAGACATACAGTTCAGTGTGTGTCTGTGCGCTCGTTTTCATGCTTCGCCGAAGACATCACATCGACAGGCCGTCAAGAGGATTTTCAGGTACCTACAGTCTGCCCCTGGTCTTGGCCTTTGGTATTCTTCCTCCTCGACTCTTTCTCTTCATGGTTTTTCGATGCGGATTTTCTTTGGTTGTCGAGTCGAGAGGAAGTCTACTTGGTTCTTGTCGAGTTTCTTGGGTCCTCGTTGGTTTCGTGGTCTTCCCGCAAACGAGTCTAGTGTAGCTCGGTCTACCACGCGAGGCGGAGTATGTTGCGGTCGCGAGTTGTTGTTCCCGAGTATTTGTGGATTTCATACACTTTGAGAGACTTTGGTGAGGAGTGCACCCGGATCCCACTTCTTTGTGATAGCACCGGTGCCATAAGCGTAGCGAAAAACACCGTGCTTCACTCCCGAGAACCAAACATATAGAGGTGAGGTACCATTTCTTGAGAGACAATGTGGAGAAAGGGACCATTGTGTTGATCCATGTTCCTACCCAAGATCAGCTTGCAGACATTTTCACAAAGCCTCTCGACCAAGCTACATTTGTGCGCTTGCGGGGGGAACTTGGGGTTTGTTGCCCTTTCTAGTTGATTCTTGGGGGATTTCCTTTTTGTAACATATGTATCATACCATGTTTACTTTGATGTATATACATGCGTTGCTTGATGTATAAACCATGGTAGGATAGCCATCTTGTTATATATCATGTTGCATTTGTATCATATTGCATTTTAGGATGATGAGCTTCCATATATTATTGCTTTGTCACATGCCTATATTTCCATATATTACTTGTGGCAATGCTTTGACTATGTTATGATCCATATATGTGCTCTTTGTCTCATTTCTAGCCTTTGTCACTAAATTTGGCCTATTTGAGAAGCTCATGTAGATGTTTATATGCTTTGTTTTGCATTTCTGCATTTTCGCCTTGATTCATACATTGTCAACAAGGGGGAGAAGAGGTGAGCTTAATGCAAATTCAGAAGAGGTGAGCTAAAATTTGGAAGTTTGCATCCACATGTTCAGGGAGAGCTTGCATTTGTTCAGGGGGAGCTTTCTTGCTGTTTTCGGTGTGGAGTTTGTGCTTTGCTCGGCTTGTGACCTTTCTTTGCCTTTCTTTGGTTTTAGTCATGAGTTGCGCTTCTTTGTTTTTCTTTCTTCTTACTTTTTTTCTCTGAATTTCATTTCGCGTTGTGTGTTGTCAATGCACTCATCAAGGGGTAGATTGAGGACCAGGAGCGTCCCGGTGGTCGATGGATGACCGCTCCTCAGTGATGGGTGATTGACAACGGGTGTTGGACTGACTCTTGGCTCAGTGCGCAGGTGTAGGTTGCGGCCTAGTTCGTGTTGTTGCAGGTGAAGAACGGGCGCGGAAGGTCTTCAGCCTTGAGGGGCCTCCGGGAGATGGAGAGACAAGTAGGCTCGTTCGAGGGACCCGGTGGACAGCGTGACTAGGTGCGGGCCACATGGTGGCGAGACGAGCAAGACGAGGTCATGGACGATCGAGCCGGTGCACGGTGGCGGTCGAGTCAAGAGGCTTGGCGGGAGGCCGGGCCGAGCACGCGGGGTTTGGTGGTTTGTCCACAAAAACATCGGAGGACGGTTTCTTGGTTGGGGCCTCAAAACCAAGTCCGAAGACCCAATACGATGGAGATGGGATCTGGGCGTGTCGGGAAGCTTCGAAGCGGAGGACACGCGGCGGGATCGCATGGCTTGCGTCGGGAGGACGCGGGGTGCGGCGAAGGCGTGGCCGTCCGATGGCAAGACCCACAAACATTACATAAATACCACTGCGTGGGTTGTATCGCCAGTAGTTGAGTTAGGGGTAGTCGAGTCATTTCCCACACTGGCGGGACCCGATATATAAGCCATGAGTCTGTGTGGATGGGGCTCTCTCTCCGCGACTTAGGGTTTCATTTCCCCCCTCCTCTTTCTCATTTTTCTCGACTATTTTCTTCTCCATTTTTCTCTAGGCTAGCATGAGAGCTTCATGAGAGATTTGTTGAGAGGGATGGATGCTAGGGCGGCACGCTAGACCTTGTGAATCTTTCCTGGTTTGTATAGAAGATTCGGAGTTGTGTTTTTCGTGGTCTTTTGGTGCTTGTTTTCGTGCCTTTGTTCTCGGTGTGATTCCGCGGATTTGAGTTGGTTTCTCCCCGGATTTCTTTGAGGGAAACATGGATGGATGCCTTGTGCACCTTTGTGATTGATCTTGTGCCCTCAAACGCCGGGAAACCACTTCGATTCAAGGATTTTCGGTCGGAGCCCTAGCTTTTGGTGGTGTTCAAAGGATTCGCGGTTCCCGGTGATTTAGGGAGTTAGGAGGCAAGATTTTTTGGCTATAGCATCCTTGTGTGACGCTTTTCAAGTCCTCAAACCCTTGTCTCCACAGCTTCTACCGTTTGGGAAATCCGATGATGATTTGGGGGAGTTGACCTTCGAGGTCGGGCTATTTTCAGTTCTGTCCGTGAGGCGCGGACAGTCCGCGAGGGACCGGCGGACGGTCCGCGAGGAGCGAGTTCTTCCTGTGTTCTTCGTGTTCTTGCTCGGCTTCGCTTTCGATCCGTCGTGGCTTTGAGTTTTCATTGGGCAAGGTTTCGGACAGTTCGCAACAGCGGGCGGACGGTCCGCGGATGCCTGGCGGACAGTCCGCGTGCTCCCCGTGGACGGTCCGTTATTCGGGGTCGTCTCTGGTGGTTCTGTCTGCTTTTTCGGACGGTCTGTGACGCAGGGCTGGACAGTCCGTGGTGTGTGTGCGGACAGTCTGCGGCAGCAGGCCGGACGGTCCGCGTGGCCCATGCGGACGGTCCGCCCCTCCTGGCCGAACGGTCCGCCAGAGCCTGAGTGCTTTGCTTATTGGTTTGATTCCAACCTTCCCTTCTCGTGCTTCCGCGTGTGCTTCAAGGAATCGTTCCTAAGACTAGAGGTTGATCCATAACCTCGTTGTCTTGGCGATTTGTGTGTGATTCGATCCATCGCTTGTGTGTGACCGGGATTTGACTAGGGTATAGGCCGGGTTCTTTGAAAAGAATTGTTACCGGCTCCTATTCACACCCCCCTCTCTAGTCGCCATCTGATCCTTCAATCATTTGATTCATATTATCATATTTCATCTTTACAAGGTCATACATATCAAAAGATAAAGAAACATTCTTGCCATTCATATTGCAGACCATGTCAAACTCAAAGATTTCGAAACAGGATGGAAAATTTTTGGGTGAATTAATGGAACTTGTTAGCACAAGTTTCTTATCAAAATAAAACTAATTACTTGTATCAACATGAGATTCAGTCAAATCAGCACAAAGATTTTGACTATGTTGTATTGCTGTAATGTCATGAGTATCCAATTCTAAATTACCAAATTTATTTACATGCAAAGTATCAGATATATAAGTGTATAGTATCATGTATATGAAACATATTGAATCATAGAAAAGATCATTCAGAACTGAACTTTGATTATCAAGTTGCAAAATTTCAGCAAAGATGTCATTATGTGACATTACCAAATCAGTACAACTATCATAGTCAATTTCATTTGAAACATGTGGCTCATCATAATTTCTCACCATAATATTTTGCAAATTCAGATCTAAACCAATTTCAATACCTTTCGTACTTTTTTGAAGTGCAGGTATCATGAATGACACTTTTGAAATCTTACCACTTTCCTCGTTATGGCTCATGTTTTGGGTAGCATACAATTGGATCGGATGAATGGATACCTTCTCACTTCTATCAACATGTATGGTACCATCATGAGGATCCACCTCTTCCACATTCCCATTGCAAACCTGCACATTTGGGAAGAAAACACGAGAAGTAGAGATGAAATTCTTAGTTTCAAAAATATCGTCACACAACTTGTGTTATAATTCTTTATTTTTCAGTGGTGTATCTCTCATGCTCACAGTACTGGTACTCTCAAGGCTCAAGTAGGTGGAATTACTCAACTCTCTTTTGTTTTCACTCTCTTTCGGTTTGGTTATGTAGCCCTTATTCTCACATGGATTTTGATGTACAATTACTTCAATGTCTAGTGGGGCAATGTATTCATATATGTCATACTTCACCGTGTCCTCTAATGAAATTGGAGCAGCAATGGATGCAAAACAATCATGAGCTAAAACCTCCACAAATGTTGTTGAAGTTGCACCACTTGATGTGGAAGGATATGCATTGGTATTTTCTTCAATCTGAACCCGATGTTGCATGTTAAACAATGAAAGTGCAGAAGCTCTATCCATAACCATCATTTGATCTTCTTCATCGAATATTGGGGGCTGGTCATAATTCACCACATCTTTTTCTTCACAAGACTGCATCACACAAGAAACACAACTAGAAGAAGAGATTAAGATGTTAGGAGTGAATAATTGCTCACAAGATTTGTCCTCTTTTTCACTCATTTGGGCATTGGGTACACTCAATTCTTTTAGATCCCCTTTCCTAGCCATCATGACTAATCCCTCTTTTCCCGGTTTTTGGATTCTTTGCGGCTGTGGGGTTTTATGTGGCTGTGGAAACTCTCCCTCACTATTTTTCTGGATCACTCTTAATTGTTTCGCACTCTCTCGCTGAATTTTCTTTTGCTGGAAGCATCTTCAGCACCATTGAGCACACATGGGCGAGGACTATGCCCACGAGCACCTCCCCCATGCTGTCCACTACGGTCCAACATACTACCATAAGTTGTATTTGGGCTACGTTGTTGTGGAGCATAGTGACCAAGTGGTGCAGGGAAACGCTTATTGAACATTCTCCCCATGGCCTCCAAAAATGAGTTTTCAAAATGATGTAACTCAGCCCGGGAGATTGGTGCCTCTGTTTCTCTATGTCCACCATGACGAACACTTGAATATGGTCCTGCCATGTTAGGGGCAGCAAGAAATATATGGAATATGAAGTATTTGTGGAAACACTCAAACTCACCACTTACTTACCCAAGTTCTGCCTGTCCTCAAGGACTGTGATTGTGCTGGTGTTGGCAGCTTCAACGGAGGTGGTAGTGACGTCGTAAGGATTACGATTTGATTGTCCCGGTTTCAGATTTGAAGTGGAGCTATAGGTAGCTAAACAAGGAGGGGCTGCGGTATTGTCAACCAAGTAATTGATGTGTTCAAAAGATATAAAGTTGCAGCAAACAAGATCACCACCAACTTCAAGATGCAACTGAAAATTTCAGCAACACACTTCTTCCATCAATTTTTGTTTCGTTGCTCTTCTATAACTTTTTTTGAACCTTTTCTCTCTCTTTTTTTGACCTTTTTTTATAATACTAACAAGGGTGCTGATAACAAAAGATATATAATAAACGGTGGAGACTAGCAACTTGAAGAACATAAGAACACAAGGTAGCAGTACCGACAAAGGGCTATAGGTATTTTTTTGTCTTTGGACTATAGGACATGAACAAATATATGTAGCAAATCAAATAAGGATAAATATATGTATGGTGATGAGACCTACCGTGTCAACGAAAGCTCTGATACCAGATGATAAGTTCTAACCCGACGTGGGAACGAGGATGGCCCGATATTCACGGCAGTAGGTCTTGAACTTGAAGAACGACGATGGGGTAGCGGAAATAGGATGATAACTTACTGGAATAAGAAGATAACTTGTTGAAGATCAGCGGATAACTAGCTTTATACCTAACCAAGGTTGGATGCGACCCAAACGACGGGGAGAGAGACACTGAAACCACGAGAACTTCGACTCGATCTCCAAACGACCGCAGAACCACAACCGGAGCTAATCCACAAAAGGCGAGGCAGCCGTACTGGAACTCACAAAGCACGAATTAGTGGACCTCAGAGAGATCTCTTCACAAGTCCAAGTAGAACCAGGAAGAACAAGGGTTGAGTAAGCACTCGGGCAGCTCGGCTGCAATATCACTGGATTAATCTCAAATCATCAAAAAGTCGTTTTTAGCCTACATATGGGGGGGTATTTATACTAGGAACAACCCTCCTAGGTGGGTGGAAACACAAAAACAAACTGAATACGTCGCCAATGTGAAAGGATCTCCCGAGATGGCCTTCTGAGTTGTTTCCGCGTGACTGTTTGACCGCTGAGTAGTCTTCAATGTTTCGATCATAACTTCTTCTAGGAATCTTCAAATGATGTGGGACTGGATGCGTTGGAAAGTTAACTCGATAACCTTTCCAACGGTGTATAGCATGCTATGTGAAACGTCGTAGATTGGTACAGTTTAATACCCGAACTTCAGACTCAGGACTTTGCCGAATGGCTTTGCCGAATGACTTGCTGATTGCTGGAAATTGCCGAATGACCTTGCCGAATGACAAGAACTTTGCCAATTCTAGTTTCGTGACCTTCGTCTTGATGATTCTTTTCGACATACCTAAGTAGTATCAACATACAAGACTTAGGTAGCATAAAGTTATCATTAGTATCAAGTTGAAACTCGCAAAGTAGCGCGTGCACCTCTTGTTGGATCTATTTAGCTCGGCTACGAGTGATAGGTCCGGTAGAAATTGGAAATGTGGTTGGAGAGGCTGTCGGTGCTAGCATGGTCTTATCAAGCCCTACGTGGTTCTTTTCCCTTTGATTCCCAACCCAAATCCGTGAGCAAAGGGGCTCGATTTTGGGGTTTTCGGTGTTAGAGGAGTTCTTGGCTGGATTTCTTCGTTTCCTTTTGATTTAGCACGTTTTGGTGGACAAAATCTTGGCTATGGAGTGCCCATGAGGTGTTCCTACTATCCCCAAAGTCTTGTTCAAATCCGTGGAGCGATTCGGGGGATCAGGAGTTGGATTTGGGGGAGTTGACCCGCGGGTGCTATTCATCCCGACGAGCTCAGGTCACACCAGTCTGACCGGTGCCTTTCACCAGTCTGACTGGTGCAGACTCCTGTTGAGTTTTGCTTAGGTGAACGTTTGGGTGAGTTCGCTGGTGTCCCGTGTTGCTGTTGTTTCATGTTTGGGTCAGTTTGGAGCTCGGTAGGCCTATTTGGTAGATTCAGGGATTCTTGGCTTGTACCGGTCTGACCGGTGGGCTACACCGGCCAGACCGGTGTTGGGGCTTTTCTGTGGAAGTTCCCAGGTTTCAACAGCAGGGACCGGTCTGACCGGTGGTGCTAACCGGCTGACCGATGTAGGTCAGTGAGGCTCGAGTACGTGTTCCGCTGCGTTCTCGGGTCCGTGAGTTGGTTGTTGGTTCCTAGGGCCAGTAGCACTCAGGTGGCTGCGTGGTCTTGGCCAACTTGGGTAGTGAGTCGGAGACGTGTGTTGGAAGTCGTGTTCATCTTGTTGTAGCCTCCATCTCCTTCGAGAAGAACTTTTATCGGCTCCCATTCACTCCCCCCTCTCTAGTTCGCCGTATCGGTCTTTCAAGTGGTATCAGAGCCGGTTACAGGTCTTGATTGACTCTAACCAGTCTAAGATCCAAGGATGGCGTACCAGGAACGGGGTTTGGGTCCTCCACACTTTGATGGCAAAAACTACTAGATGTGGAGTAAGCGGATGGCAGCGTTCCTCCGCGGAAAGGATCAGATCCTTTGGGATGTCACGGTAGACACAGGCTATGTCCAGTCGATGAACTTCCTTGCTCCAGGATCTAGGGACATGTTCGACGTCAACAACAAGGTGGTCGACTACTTGTTTCGTGCTGTGTGATAGCTGAGGACCATGTGTGGTTCGAGGACCGGTGGATGGTCGCTTCCTTGTGTGATGAGTGATTGACAACATTCTGTGGACTGATTCTTGGCTAAGTATTGCAGGTGTAGGTTGCGGCTTGACTCGTGTTGGTGTAGGTGAAGAACAAGCGCGAAATGTCATCGCTGATGAGGCCTCCAGGTGTGCAGAAGATAAGTAGGCTTCGTTCGAGGGACCCGGTGGCCAGCGGGGTCAAGGGCGGGCCGCATGGTGGCAATAACGGCAAGATGAAGTCAGCGGACGGTTTCTTGATTGAGCCACAAAACGAAGGTCGAGCCGGGACTTTGTGGGAGCCATGTCATGAGTGGTGATTGGCGGAGGCTACATCAAGTTCGCAGGGTTTGTGGTGGTTTACCAGAAAATCACAGGGTTACTCGGCTGAGCCACAAAGCCGAGGCCGAAGACTGGTCGTGGCTGTCTGGCCGAAACCGGCCTGACCAGTTTGGAGAACCGGTCTGACCGGTTTGGGGTTGCAGGGCGCCGGAAGCTCCGAAGCCGAGGACATGCGCCGGGATCACAAGGCTTTCGTCGAGGCTACGCGAGGTGCGGTTGCTGGGCATCCGTCCGATGGTGCTATGAAGACAAATTCCCAAAGTGCCCTTGGTGGGCTTGTATCCCTAGTTATTAAGTAAGGGTATTGTAGACTTTCGGTTGCCTCCATATAACCCATGAGGTGAGAGGATGGCAGCTATCACTTGGAACCCTAGTTCATTTTTCTTTCCTATTTTCTTAGGATTTCCATAGGACTAGCTTGAGAGCTTCATGGTGAGGTCTTATTGAGAGGGTTGGATGATCAGGCGGCAAGCTAGACCTTGTATGAACCTTTGTGGCATGTATAGATGATTCGGCTTGGTTCCTCAAGGCCTTGTTGTGTTGTTCCCGGTTGTTCTTGGTGGTGATTTTCGGAGTCCTGTCTTGGTGGTTTTCTTGGGTTGTTTTCGAGACCTTGCTCTTGGGGATTTGATGGGGGAAATTTGTGGGAACTCTTCGTGGTTCTTTGAGCTGTGATTCTTCTCCCAAATCCATGACTTTCAGAGGTCAATTTCGGAGGTTTTAGAGTTCTAGGGGTAGACGTGTTCGTGTGGATTGACTTTCAATTCCTCTTTATTGAGTGGGTTTCGGGGACCGTGCTTCTAGCCAAGGGTAGCCCATGAGGTACCCCAACTATCCCCAAAGTCTCACTTTGATCCGTGGAACGAATTGGGAGATCAATTCGAGGAAGTGTTGCGTTTTTCCCATGGGCTGTGTTCTTCCCGACTGTCCAGGCAAAAACCGGCCTGACCGGTTTCCCAAACCGGACTGACCGGTTTCCCAAACCGGTCTGACCGGTTTCTCCCTGTGGCTGTCGAGAAGGGTTTATGAGCAAGGAAGTCTCTGTTGTACCATGGCTTCATTTGTTCTGAAGTGGAAAGGCTCTTGAGGTGTTTTGGGTCTTTGGGGAGGTTCTGGACAAGGTCAGTCTGACCGGATTGCCAAACCGGTCTGACCGGTTTCCCCTGCCTGCGTGAGGCTAAGTCCAACAGAAGCAGTCTGACCGGTTTCAGAAACCGGCCTGACCGGTTTCGGCTGCCAGCAGCCGTGTCGTGTGTGTTTCCGCTGCGTGTGTGCTGTGGCTGTTGGTTGGATCTTGCTCCTAGGTTCAGTAGCACTTCAGTCGCTACGTGAACTTCACAAGAGAAGTTTGTGGAGGTGCATGAGTGAAATCGGGTTCATAGGCCAAATTCTTGAATAGATTTTTTATCGGCTCCTATTCACTCCCCCCTCTCCGGTTCGCCGTTTCGGTCCTTCAAGTGGTATCAGAGCTAGGTTTGGGTCTTTGTTGACTCTAACCAGTCTAAGATCCAAGGATGGCGTACAAGGAACGATGTTCGGGTCCTCCACACTTCGATGGAAAGAACTACAAGATGTGGAGTAAGCGGATGGCGGCGTTCCTCCACGGTAAGGGTCAGATCCTTTGGGATGTCACGGTGGACACAGGTTATGTCCAGCCGATGAACTTCCTCGCTCCAGGATCGAGGGACATGTTCGACACCAACAATAAGGCGGTCGACTACTTGTTTCGTGCTTTGTGTTAGCCTGAGTTCGATCGGGTGCACACCGAGCACTTGGCTTGTAGAATCTGTTTGGTGTTGAAGGAGGCTCATGTTGGGAATGCCCGGGTTTAGGCTCGGATGTATGCGACCTACCGGAGAAAGTACGAGAACTTCACTCATCTCCCCGGTGAGTCCATTGATGCCTTGTTTCAGAGGTTCACGGTTGTTGTGAACAACATGAGGGCCAATGTGGACGTGCTCCCGTACAATGATCATGATAGAGCGGTCAAGCTCTTACACTCTTTGGATCGTACGATTTGGGGTGGAAAGTTCGAGGCCATTGTGGTGTCGGAGAAGTATGACACTTTGACGGTGAACGAGCTGTTCTCGAAGCTCAAGTCAGCTGAGGTGGATAGGGGCATGACAGCCAAGCTCGATGGTTCGACTGACTCTCATAGTATTGCCCTCGTTGGTGGTTCGAAAGGAAAGGCTAACACTAACCCATCCACCAGGATGTTCTCTTTGTCCTCTTTGATGTCTAAGCCAGATGAGGAGTTCGACGTGTGAAGGATCAGATGGCGACTAGAGAGGGGGGGAGTGAATAGGAGCCGGTAAAAATTCTTCCCAAAGAACCCGGCCTATGTCCTACTCAAATCCCGGTCACACACGAGCGATGGATCGAATCACGCACCAATCGCTAAGACCACGAGGTTATGGATCAACCTCTAGCCTTAGGAACGATTCCTCAAAGCACACGCGGAAGCACTAGAAAGGGAGGAAGGAATCGAACCAAGAAGCAAAGCACACGAGCTCGGCGGACCGTCCGCGCAAGGGGGGGCGGACCGTCCGCAAGAGCCGCGCGGACCGTCCGGCGGCCGGGTATCGCGGACCGTCCGCACCGGGCCGCGGACCGTCCGGCCTTAGCCGCGGACCGTCCGTTAATTTACACAGGGAACGACCCAAAGACACACGCGTGTCACGGACCGTCCGCGGGGAGCACGCGGACCGTCCGCCTAGCACCCGCGGACCGTCCGCCCGCACCGCGGACCGTCCGAAACTTCGTCCAACCAAAAACCAAAATCACAACGGATCGAAACAAAAGACGAGCAAGAACACGAAGAACACGGGATGAATCGGACCCGCGCGACCGTCCGCCGGAGGCCGCGGACCGTCCGCGAGGCTCGGACGAACGAGAAAAATGCCCGACCTCGAAAGTCAACCCCCCCAAATCATCATCGGATTTCCCAAACGGTTGAAGCCTGTGGAGACAAGGGTTTGGGTACTTGAAAAGCGTCACACAAGGATGCTATAGCCCAAAAATCTTGCCTCCTAACTCCCTAAATCACCGGGAATCGCGAATCCTTTGAGCACCACCAAAACCTAGAGCACCGAACGAAAACTCACGAATCGAAGTAGTTTCCGGCGTTTGAGGGCACAAGATCAAGCACAAAGATGCACAAGACATCTATCCATGTTTCCCTCAAAGAAATCCGGGAAGAAACTCACTCAAATCCGCGGAATCACACCGAGAACAAAGGCACGAAAATAGGCACAAAAAGGCACGAAAAACAACCCCGAATCTTCTATACAAACCAGGAAAGATTCACAAGGTCTAGCATGCCGCCCTAGCATCCATCCCTCTCAACAAATCTCTCATGAAGCTCTCATGCTAGCCTAGAGAAAATAGGAAGAAAAATGGCTACGAAAATGAGAAAGAGAAGGGGGGAAATGAAACCCTAAGTCACGGAGAGAGAGATCCATCAACACACACTCCAGGCTTATATATCGGTCCCGCCGGAGTGGTAAATGACTCGACTACCCCTAACTACACTACTGGCGATACAACCCACGTAGGGGCATTTTGGTAAAGTATGTGGGTCTTGCCATCGGACGGCCACGCCTTTGCCGCACCCCGCGTCCTCCCGACGCAAGCCATGCGATCCCGCCGCGTGTCCTCCGCTTCGAAGCTTCCCGACACGCCCGGATCCCGTCTCCGTCGTGTTGGGCCCTCGGACTTGGTTTTGAGGCCCAAACCAAGAAACCGTCCGCCGGTGGTTTTGTGGGCAAACCACCAAACCCCGCGTGCTCGGTCCGGCCTCCCGCCAAACCACTTGACTTGACCGCCACCGTGCACCGGCTCACTTGTCCATGACTTCGTCTTGCTTGTGTCGCCACCATGTGGCCCGCACCCGATCCCCGCCGTCCACCGGGTCCCTCGAACCGAGCCTACTTGTCTCTCCATCTCCCGGAGGCCCCTCAAGGCCGAAGACCTTTCGCGCCCGTTCTTCACCTCGCAACAACACGAACTAGGCCGCGGCCTACACCTGCGCACTAAGCCAAGGGTCAGTCCAACACCCGTTGTCAATCACTCATCACTTAAGGAGCGGTCATCCACCGACCACTGGGACGCTCCTGGTCCACAATCTCCCCCCTTGATGAGTGCATTGACAACACACAACGCGAAATGAAATTCAGAGTGAAAGAGAAAGAAAGAAGAAAGAAAAACAAGGAAGCTCAACTCATGACCAAAACCGAAGAAAGGCGAAGAAAGGTCACAAGCCAAGCAAAGCACAAAATCCACACCGAAAACAGCAAGAAAGCTCCCCCTGAACAAATGCCTCCCCCTGAACATGAGGATGCAAATTTCCAAATTTCAGCTCACCTCTTCTGAATTTTCATTAAGCTCACCTTTTCTCCCCCTTGTTGACAATGTATGAATCAAGGTGAAAATGCAGAAATGCAAAGCATATAGACAACTACATGAGCTTCTCAAATAGGCCAAATCTAGTGTCAAAGGCTAAAAATGAGACAAAGATCACACACATGAATCATAGCATAGTTAAAGCATTGCCACAAGTAATATATGAAAATACAAGCATGTGACAAAGCAAAATTTTCAGATTTAAGCGGTTTTACCAAAAGAAGACTCGCTTCACATGTAAAAGCCTATCCATGTCACACTTGAGCCACAAACATGCATACCATTTAAAGATCATACAAGGATGTCAAATTCTCAGCAAAAGATCATGGCAAACACCCATAAAGCAAAGCATGTCATGTCAAAGCTCATGAGCCATGTGTCCACTTCGGGGAGACTTCTCCACTGGTGAACATCATGCAACATGTTTTGCACCCATATGTGAAAGATAGGACATTTTAAGCATAGACATGATGGATGGAGCAATTTTCAGGCATTATGCACTTCTTTGCAAGATTAATTCATTTCATGGTACATGAAGTGCCTTTGCGGCAAAAAGAAGCTTATGCTCCCCCATGAATGCAACATAGGCTAAACATTCACAATGATATCCGGCCTTTGGCCCAAATGCAAGAACAGGCATCCAAGCACAATCTAAGCATGAAAAGCATATTTAGACCAAACTGTGACATGGATACACAACTACACACGAGTGGAGCATATTTCATCAAACATTAGTCAAGTTAAGCATTTATCTCAAAAAGGGGCTATCTCACCACACATATATCTCAAATATTCCAAGAGCATAGCCTCACATCACCATTTCTCCACACATATAACCAATATCTCACAAATAGCCAAAGAGACTCACATATGGCATATAAAAGAAGCTCATCATCCTAAACTGCAATATGATACAAATGCAACATGATATGTGACAAGATGGCTATCCTACCATGGTTTATACATCAAGCAAAGCATGTATATACATCAAAGTAAAACATGGTATGATACATATGGTACAAAAGGAAATCCCCCAAGAATCAACTAGAAAGGGCAACAAACCCCAAGTTCCCCCCGCAAGCGCACAAATGTAGCTTGGTCGAGAGGCTTTGTAAAGATGTCGGCTAGCTGATCTTGGGTAGGGACATGGCTCAAAACAATGGTTCCTTTCTCCACATTGTCCCTCAGGAAATGATACCTCACTTCTATATGTTTGGTTACGGGAGTGAAGCACCGGGTTTTTGGCTACGCTTATGGCACCGGTGCTATCACAAAGAAGTGGGATCCGGGTGCACTCCTCACCAAAGTCTCTCAAAGTGTATGAAATCCACAACAACCGGGAGCAACAACTAGCGGCGACAACATACTCCTCCTCCGTGGTAGACCGAGCTACACTAGACGCTTGCGGGAAGACCATGAGACCAACGAAGAACCAAGAAACCGACAAGTACCGGAAGTAGACTTCCTCTCGACTCGACAACCAACAAAATCCGCATCGGAAAAGCCATGAAGAGACGAGTCGAGGAGGAAGAATACCAAAGGCCAAGACCGAGGGGCGGATCGTAGGTACCCGAAAATCCTCTTGACGGCTGTCGATGTGACGTCCTCGGCGAAGCTCGAAAACGAGCGCACGGACACACGCCGAACCGTATGTCCGGCCTCGTCGCCGTCAAGTAGAGGAGGGAGCCGATCATGCTCCCCGTACTCCCGCCGGTCCACCGGTTCTCCGTCCTCATCCGCATCCAAAGTGGCCGTACTCCCCATGGGAGTCGACATCGGCTTCACATCTTGCATCCGGAACTTCCTCGCATGTCTTTCGTGTACTTGGTCCGGTGCACAAATGTACCGTCCTTCACTTGCTTGATCCGCGGCCCGAGAAAATACCGCAACTCGCCCATCATGCTCATCTCGAACTCCCCGCTCATCTCATCCGCAAACTTGGCAACAAGGTTATGTGACGAGCCACCAAAGACAATATCATCCACGTATATCCGCACAATCGGCAAGTCATTCCTATGCTTGAGGAGAAACAAGGTTCTATCCACGGTACCCATCACAAACCCTCTCGCTCAAAAGAAAACCTATCAATCTCCCATACCAAGCACGGGCGCCCTGTTTCAACCCATACAGAGCCCTTTTCAACCTGTATACCCTGTGTGGGTACAACTCGCTCTCAAACCCAGGTGGCTGCTTCACATACACCTCCTCCTCTATGACTCCATTTAGGAAAGCACTCTTCACGTCCATCTGAAACAACTTGAACCCTTTAGCCACGGCAAAGGCTAGAAGGATCCGAATTGCCTCAAGACGGGCCACAGGAGCAAAGGTCTCCTCATAGTCGATCCCCTCCTTCTGACTAAACCCCTGAGCAACAAGTCTGGACTTGTTCCTCACAACCATCCCATTCTCTCCCTCTTTGTTCTTCCAAACCCACTTGGTTCCTATGGGATGGCAATTTGGAGGTGGTTCAACTAACTCCCACACACTCGGTTCCTCTCAAAATTTTCCAACTCCTCATGCATAGAATTGACCCGGTTTGCATCGGATAAAGCATGTCCAATGTCCTTGGGCTCAAAAGTAGCAACAAAAGCAACGATGAGCAAAATGAGAGGAATTCCTGGACCTCGACCATGTAGTGCGTTCATTGATGTCTCCAATGATCTTCGACAGGGGATGCACTTCTTGAATCCGCCGGGGAGCCTCACGCCTCGAGACTACCTCCCCCTCAACTTCAGCTTCTCTCGCCTGGTCCTCTTGTTGCACCGTCGTTGTCCATGAAGTAGACGGTCCATGCTCCAAAGTGGTCGTAGGGGAAGTAGTGGGTACATGCTCAGCTTCAGGCGCATGGTTCTCCCCATCATCATCTCCAGCTTCATCTTTCTCCTCTTCAAAGAGGTCCTCGGCCATCTCTTCATCACCTCGCACATTCAAAGCCAAGAGAAGTACATGGCATTGTCTCGTCGAAGGTCACCTCGCAAGTCTCCATGATTTTGTTAGTCTCAAGGTTAAGCACCCTATAGGCTCTAGAATGGTTAGCATATCCAAAGAAAATACCATCACTAGACCTAGCCTCAAACTTGTCGAGTTTTCCCTTTTTCAAAATAAAGCATTTGCAGCCAAAAACTCGGAAATGACTCACTTTGGGTGCCCGACCATGCATAAGCTCATAACAGGTCTTCTTCTTGAGAGCTCTCAATAAAATCCGATTGGAAACATGACAAGCTGTATTGACCGCCTCAGCCCAAAACCTCCTAGGAGTCCTGTGCTCATCGAGCATCGTCCTAGCCATCTCACAAAGAGTCCGATTTTTCCTTTCCACGACTCCATTTTGAGGGGGCACATAAGGGGTCGAATACCGATGTTCAAGACCTAGATCACGACAAAAGGCATCAAAACGAGAGTTCTTAAACTCGAACCATTATCACCGCGGATAGCTCGAATAGCATTCCCATGCCTCTCGTTTTTCAACCTCACGATCAGATCTCGAACAAAACCAAAAGTCTCACTCTTATCCTCCAAGAAGAACACCCGAGGCATAGTGAGAGTAATCGTCCACCACAACAAGGACATACCACTTCCCACCCACCGAGCGAACTCGAGCTGGCCCAACAAGGTCCATGTGCAACAGCTCTGTCGGACGCTCGGTCATGACATCGGTCAGGGGTGGATGGGGAGTGGCTACCATCTTACCATGCCTACAAGGAGCACAAACCAAATCCTTTTCAAACTTCAACTTCGGCAATCCTCGGACAAGGTCAAGACCACTCAAGCGGGAAACCAAATCAAAGCTCAAGTGTCCCAATCGCCTATGCCATTTCCACAAATCAGAAGACGGACCGGCCCATTAAACGGCGAGCAGGACCCAAAGAACGAGAGAAATCGCCCCGAAAATCGACCCTCGGGGATGATCATACGTACAAGATCACCTCGAGAATCAAGCAAACGAGACTCGCCGGACTTGAAACGCACCTCAAAACCCTCATCAAGCAACCGAGAAACCGAAAGCAAATTAAAACCCAAAGACTTCACAAGAGCCACTCTCTTCAACGTTACCTTGTCACTCACATGCACAACACCCTCTCGAAAGCACCCTACCTCGTCCATTGTCCCCAAATGTAATGTACATCTTTTCCTTCAACCGGGGTGAGGCCGGAGAACCACTTCTTATCTCCGGTCATGTGTCAAGAACACCGGAGTCGATCAACCAAATGTTCTCCAAGCCTCCCCGCCCGCAAGTCGAAACAAGAATGAGAATGAGCTAGCGACTCGACACCGGGGTTAGCACGAGAAAGTTAAACCGGTGTCGAGCCATCTCGCTCAAAAGAGGGGTTAGCAAACATCACTCCCTTGCCACCAAACTTCCCATGTCCCATGGGAGGAGTACGAGCACCACGAGGGGGAAAACGTGGTCCGTAGTTCCTCTCGGAACCCAAAGCTGCGATCGTCTCCCCTAAACCCGTACTGAGGACGAGTAGGAGGACGTCCAGAAAAACCACCACGAGCCCGACCAAACCTCTCACCAGCACGCACACCATCATCTCTCCCCGACAAACCCCTCACCACCACCACCTCTCCGTGGGAACCCGCCAACACTCCTCACACTTCCCACACCCCGTGGAAGTGGCACTCTAGGCTCGGGGAATACCGCGAGGCCGGCGATACTGTCCTTGTTTGCTTGCTCCCTAGCAAGCCTCTCATCCCTCTTCCTCTTGTAGCAAAACTCGCAAGATGCCTCTCCTTGCCACAATACTCACACCCGAAGGGGATGGGTTTTGGTTTTGGCTCGGCTTCTCTCTAGGATTCTCACCCTTCTCACCCACAAACTTCACCTAGGTTTGCGGAAATCATTTGTCTTAGGTGGGAATTTGGGTGGATCTTGGGTTGTGTCAAGCTTGTTGCAAAGGTAGTTGGGCTTTGGTGTGAAAGAGTTCTTGGGTGCTTTTGGGATTGGGACTTGGATCTCTCCGATCACCTCAAACCCGGGTTAGACTCAACACACTTCTCGTACACACTCTCCCCACTCGTTTTCTCCCACTTTCTCACCCAACTTCTCAAAACCCAAACCACGACCATCGGCTCTCTTGAACTCCTCAATCATGATTTTCAATTGGGGTTCCCGCCCGGACAACCAACCCAACACCTTCCTCAAATAATCATTTTCCTCATAAATGACATCCAAACGGGAAGTAAGCTCAAGATTACGCAAAGTGACTTCATCACAGCTAGAGCATGCATTTGCAACAGGAGATTTCAAAGATGCTTCCAAAGAACTAATAGTAGAGCGAGCATCAACAAGCTTAGCATGCATAGTTGGACATGATTTGCAAGCACCAAGCAAAGTGGGTCTAGCCTTAAGCTCATCATGTTCAGTCCTAAGAGCATCTAGTTGAGCCAAAATAGAAGCATTCTTCTCATTAAGCATTTTGATTTCATTCAACCAAGCATCACATTCAACACATTCAACATCATCAGGAGAAGTAGGAGCAAGTTTCAAAGAGTCATTCTCAAGTTTCAATTCAAGCAATTTTGACTCTAACTCTCCTACTTTCTCACTAGCATTCTCAAGCTGAGCCCTAAGATCTTTCCTCATCTTTTTGGCATCTCTCAAGCACACTATCACGATTATCAAGCAAACCATTCAACCTAGCAATCTCGGCAAGCAAAGAGTCGGGGTCACGGTTTACCTCATCCTCCGAGTCGGAGTCGCCGTCCTCCTTCACACTCTTCTTCTTGCTCGAGCTATGGGCCATGCCACAAAAGCCCTCGAGCGCCACACGGCTCGGCCCCGCCGAGGTTCGCTTGCACTCTTCTTGCCACCGCGCCTCCCGGCGTCTTCATCTTCGCCGCTTGAGCTTGATCGCTCCTCGCTTGAGCTTGAGTCGACGTCGCTCGCACCGGCCACCATAGCTCTTGCCTTGTTCTTCTTGTAGGTGCTCTTGCTCGGTCGCCGCTTGTCCTTGTCCTTGCTCTTGGACTTGTTGAAGTGCTTGCCCTTGGAGGAGTACTTGTCTTCACGCCTCGGGTGCGCCTTGTACTCGTTCACCTTGTACTTGTTCTCCTCCGCTTCCGGCACTCGGCGATGAAGTGGCCACGCTTGCCACACTTGTAGCACGTCCCCGAGCTCCGCCTTGCGTTCCTCCGACTCTCGTGTAGTCGTTCAAATCTTCTTGAGAGCAAGGCCGGCTCCTCCTCGCCCAAGCACATCAAACTCCTCATCCGGAATGGACATAAGAGAGGACAAAGAAAACCGTCGACAGGAAGGGTTAGATTTGCCCTTTGATCCTCCCACAAGAGCAAGACTATGGTCAGTCGAGCCCTCATGTTTGGATAGCAACTTCCTGTCAACCTCAGCCGACTTGAGCTTAGAAAAGAGGTCATCCAACTCAATAGTCAAATAGTTCCCAGACTCCTTGATGGCCTCAACCTTAGCACCCCAAACATTTGGATCCAAAACATGCAAAAGCTTCAAAGCCTGATCATGCTTGGAATACGGAAAATCCTCAACATTTGCTTTCATGTTGTTCACGATGGCGGTGAACCTCTGAAACATTGCATCAATGTCCTCACCGGGAAGTGGAGTGAAATTCTCATATTGCATCCGGTAAGAGACAAAGAGGCGAGCCTTCACATGGTTATCACCACCGTGAGCAACCAACAACTTATCCCAAATTTGCCAAGCAAGATTCAAATGGCGAACACGCTCAAACTCGGATCACACAAGCTCCGGCACAAGTGATCAACGGCTTTTGCATTAGCCTCATACTTGGCCTTGGCATCGGCATCGGTCACCATAAGAGTATGGATGTTGACCGGAATAGCATATGTCTTGTCAAGCACAATAAAATCCAACGGCTTCCCTCGAAGAAAGATCATCATACGAGCCGCCCACTTGTGGTAACCCTTGCCATCGAAGTGCGGCGGACCGCCCCGCTCAACGTACGCCATCTTAGGATTCGAGACTTGTCAAAGTCGCAAAGAATCCGGCACCAAGCTACGATACCAATTGAAGGATCGATGGCGACTAGAGAGGGGGGGGAGTGAATAGGAGCCGGTAAAAATTCTTCCCAAAGAACCCGGCCTATGTCCTACTCAAATCCCGGTCACACACGAGCGATGGATCGAATCACGCACCAATCGCTAAGACCACGAGGTTATGGATCAACCTCTAGCCTTAGGAACGATTCCTCAAAGCACACGCGGAAGCACTAGAAAGGGAGGAAGGAATCGAACCAAGAAGCAAAGCACACAGGCTCTGGCGGACCGTCCGCGCAAGGGGGGGGCGGACCGTCCGCAAGAGCCACGCGGACCGTCCGGCCGGGTATCGCGGACTGTCCGCACCCGGCCGCGGACCGTCCGGCCTTAGCCGCGGACCGTCCGTTAATTTACACGAACGACCCAAAGACACCCGCGTGTCACGGACCGTCCGCGGGGAGCACGCGGACCGTCCGCCTAGCACCCGCGGACCGTCCGCCCGCACCGCGGACGTCCGAAACTTCGTCCAACCAAAAACCAAAATCACAACGGATCGAAACAAAAGACGAGCAAGAACACGAAGAACACGGGATGAACTGGACCCGCGCGGACCGTCCGCCAGGAGGCCGCGGACCGTCCGCGAGGCTCGGACGAACGAAAAAATGCCCGACCTCGAAAGTCAACCCCCCCAAATCATCATCGGATTTCCCAAACGGTTGAAGCTGTGGAGACAAGGGTTTGGGTACTTGAAAAGCGTCACACAAGGATGCTATAGCCCAAAAATCTTGCCTCCTAACTCCCTAAATCACCGGGAATCGCGAATCCTTTGAGCACCACCAAAACCTAGAGCACCGAACGAAAACTCACGAATCGAAGTAGTTTCCGGCGTTTGAGGGCACAAGATCAAGCACAAAGATGCACAAGACATCTATCCATGTTTCCCTCAAAGAAATCCGGGAAGAAACTCACTCAAATCCGCGGAATCACACCGAGAACAAAGGCACGAAAATAGGCACAAAAAGGCACGAAAAACAACCCCGAATCTTCTATACAAACCAGGAAAGATTCACAAGGTCTAGCATGCCGCCCTAGCATCCATCCCTCTCAACAAATCTCTCATGAAGCTCTCATGCTAGCCTAGAGAAAATAGGAAGAAAAATGGCTACGAAAATGAGAAAGAGAAGGGGGGGAAATGAAACCCTAAGTCACGGAGAGAGAGAGCCATCAACACACACTCCGGCTTATATATCGGGTCCCGCCGGAGTGGTAAATGACTCGACTACCCCTAACTACACTACTGGCGATACAACCCACGTAGGGGCATTTTGGTAAAGTATGTGGGTCTTGCCATCGGACGGCCACGCCTTTGCCGCACCCCCGCGTCCTCCCGACGCAAGCCATGCGATCCCGCCGCGTGTCCTCCGCTTCGAAGCTTCCCGACACGCCCGGATCCCGTCTCCGTCGTGTTGGGCCCTCGGACTTGGTTTTGAGGCCCAAACCAAGAAACCGTCCGCCGGTGGTTTTGTGGGCAAACCACCAAACCCCGCGTGCTCGGTCCGGCCTCCCGCCAAACCACTTGACTTGACCGCCACCGTGCACCGGCTCACTTGTCCATGACTTCGTCTTGCTTGTGTCGCCACCATGTGGCCCGCACCCGATCCCGCCGTCCACCGGGTCCCTCGAACCGAGCCTACTTGTCTCTCCATCTCCCGGAGGCCCCTCAAGGCTGAAGACCTTTCGCGCCCGTTCTTCACCTGCAACAACACGAACTAGGCCGCAGCCTACACCTGCGCACTAAGCCAAGGGTCAGTCCAACACCCGTTGTCAATCACTCATCACTTAAGGAGCGGTCATCCACCGACCACTGGGACGCTCCTGGTCCACAACGTGCTTGTAGAGGACGAGCTGGCGTTGCTGACGAGGAGGTTCGAGAGGCTACACGAGAACCAGGTGAACATGAGGAGGAACACGAGGACATGCTTCTAGTGCAGCAAGCCGAGACACTTCGTTGTCGACTGCCCGGAGAAGGGCGAGAACAAGGACGACTACAAGCACAAGTCGAGGATGGATGGCAAGTACCGGTCGAGGCGTGACCACAAGAGCAAGCACAAGAACAAGCACATGGACGAGTGACTGTCGAGGAAGAAAGAGAGCCGAGGCAAGGCCCGAGCGATGGTTGGAGCGAGCGATGTCGACTCCAGTTGCGCATACTCCACCTCGAGCTCGAGCAGCAGTGAAAATGAAGGTGATTTTCGCAAGAGTAGGAAGTCGTCTAAGAACCAGAGCGGGCTGAGCTACTTCGCTAGAGACGGCTTCTACACCATGGCGCTGACCTCCTGCAGCAAGAAGAGCACACAGAGCGACTCGGACTCTGACTCCGACGACGAGGTGCGCGATGAAGTTCCCTTCTTGCGCCAGGAGAATGAACGGCTTGGCTTGTTGCTTGATAATCATGATGTCATGCTTAGAGAGGCTAAGAAAATGAGAAAAGAACTTACGGCTTCACTTGAGGATGCTAGGACTAGAGTGGTTGAGCTAGAAACACAAGTTCTTGAGAGCAAGCTTGAGATTAATTCCCTTAAGGCTAGCCCTATTGTTTCTGATGAGGTTGATTGTGCTGATTGCTCTATTTTCCTTGCTGATCTTGCCTTGTTTAAGGAAAAGCATGCCTCCAAGTGTGAAGAACTAGATGTGCTTAGGGTTGAAGTGGCTGAGCTTAAATCTAGATCTGCTCTGCTATGTGCCTGCATTTTCTGCCCTGTCTTGCATGCTAAGATAGATGAGATGCATGCTTACACTGTTTCACTTGAGGCTAAGCTGAGAGAACCAATTCCTACATCTTGCTCTACCTGTGAAATGCATGCTTTGAAGAATTTGGAACTTGCACATTATGTTGATTGCTTGCAGGATGAGAATGATGAGCTGAGAAAGTTGATGGGTTGGTTGTCTAGTCATGAGCCTGAGTTGAGGATAATGATCGAGCCTTTCAAGAGGCAGGATGGTGAGGGACTTGGGGCAAACAAGGTTGGTGAGGGAAGTGGAGAGAATATCCCAGAGCCACCAAAAACCCACCACAAAAATGATTTCCCCTCAAACCTAACCATCTTAGGAACCGACTAGACACATCCCCAGCTCCACCCGTGTTTTCTCCACCAACAAATGATTTCCAAAAGCCTATCAAGTTTGTGAGCACTTCGGGGAAAGTGTTCTTTGGGAAGGAAAGTGAGAAGGCTAGTGAGGAGAAACCCGTGGAGAAGTCGAGTGGAGAGAAACCAAGTGAGCAGCCCCAATCCAAGCCTAAACTGAAGCTTGTGAGGTTTCATTTGTGGCTATTGTGCGAGAGACGACCATAAGGATGAGTTTTGCTTCAAGAGGAAGAGAGAGGATAGAATGGAGAAGGAGTGGGCTAACAAGGACAAGTATCACCCCTCGAGTGGTGTACTTGAGCCTCGTGTGCAGATGCCCAGAGCTAAGGCGAGTGTGAGGACAGTTCCGACTTGGGGAGAGCGAAAGAGAGGAGGAGGTGTTGCTGGAGGAGTGAAACTGGTCAGACCGGTTTTGAAACCGGTCAGACCGGTTTGGGGTCTGCAGAGTGGCAAGTTTGGTTTTCGTGCCCGTGAGGAGTCTCGGTTTGTCTCAGGTGGTTGGTCTGGAGAGTCTGCAAGTGGTCAGTTTGCTAGGCGTTCTCCCTCTCGTGTTCAATACGGGAATGGAAGGAGTCGTAGCTTTGAGATGGAGAGGAGGGACGATCCACGGTTCTCTTTTCATGGTTTTGGTCTCCTCAAGGCATAGAGGGTTGGTTTCATCGGAGTGGTTACCGAGGTGGTGTTCGTGGTGGCTGTAGTTTCTGTAGGAAAGATAGTTTGGTTTGTGCTAACCCCACTTTCGAGCTAATGGCTCGACACTGGTTTTACTCTTTTGGTACTAACCCCATTGCTGAGTCGTTTGTTCGCTCACGTGCTTGTTTTTGAATTTCAGGTGGGAGACTTGAAGAACATTCGGTTGATTGACTCCGGTTGCTCGAGGCATATAACCGGAGACAAGGGGTGGTTCTCAAGTCTCGTCCCAGTGGTGACAAAGAGGTACATCAACTTTGGGGACAATGGGCGTGGGCGTCTGCTTTCAGAAGGTTAGATTAAGGTGAGTGACAAGATCACTCTCAGGCGTGTTGCTCTTTTTCAATCGCTGGGGTATAATTTGCTTTCTGTGTCCCAGCTGTTGGATGAGGGTTTTGAGGTGTTGTTTCGGCCTGGTGGTTCTCGGATTTTGGATTCTCGAGGGGACCTTGTCTGTATGGTCGTTCCCGAGGGTCAGTTGTTTAGTGCTGATTTTTCTCAGTCTTTTGGTGTGGAGCGTTGTTTCTTGGCTAGTTCTTCGAGTGAGTTGTGGAAGTGGCATAGGAAGTTGGGTCACTTGAGCTTTGACCTTTTGTCTCGCTTGAGTAAACTCAATTTAGTCCGAGGATTGCCACGGTTGAGGCTTGAGAAAGAGTTGGTTTATGCGCCATGTAGGCATGCTAAGATGGTAGCCTCTTCTCACCCGCCTCTCACCGATGTGATGACCGAGCGTCCATGCGAGCTGCTCCATATGGACCTTGTTGGCCCAGCTCGTGTGCGATCTGCGGGTGGGAAGTGGTATGTCCTTGTTGTGGTGGACGACTACTCTCGGTATGCGTGGGTGTTCTTTCTCGAGGATACTGGGGAGACGTTTGGTTTTGTTCGAGATCTTGTCTTGAGGTTGAGGAATGAGAGGCACGGAGATGCCATAAGAGCAATCCGCAGTGATAATGGCTGAGAATTCAGAAACTCTCATATTGAAACCTTTTGTCATGACTTGGGACTTGAACACCAGTTTTCGAGTCCGTATACGCCTCCTCGGAATGGTGTTGTGGAAAGGAAGAACAGGACCTTGTGTGAGATGGCTCGGACGATGCTAGATGAGCATAGGACTACGAGAAGGTACTGGGTTGAGGCGGTGAATACTGCGTGCTATGTGTCGAACAGGATGTACCTCAGAGTGCATAAGAAGAAAACCTGCTATGAGCTGATGCACGGTCGCACACCCAAGGTGAGTCACTTCCATGTTTTTGGTTGCAAGTGCTTTATTCTGAAGAAAGGGAAGAAGTTGGATAAGTTTGAGGCTAGGTGTGTCGATGGTATTTTCTTTGGTTATGCATCTCATTCTAGAGCATATCGTGTGCTCAATCTTGAAACTAACCAAATCGTGGAGACTTGCAAGGTAACCTTCGACGAGACACAACCACGTAGTCCGCTTGTCTTTGAGTGTGCAGGTGATGATGAGCTTGGCGAGGAGATCTTTCAGGAGAAGGAGCATGAACATGGAGACGATGAAGATGGTGGTGTAGTGCCCCGGCTGAACATGTATCCACTACTTCGACTACGGTGGTGGACGGACCCTCTCCTAACCTACAATGACAAATCAAGATCAAGGAGAAGCTGTTGTTGAGGGGGAGGTAGCATCAAGGCAAGAACCTCCCCGGCGAGTACAAGTGGATCATCCAGCTTCAAGGATCATCGGCGAAATGAATGAACGCACTACACGGTCGAGGGTTTGGAACAATTCTCATTTTGCTCATGCTGCATTTGTTTCTACTTTTGATCCCAAAGACATTGGACACACACTATCTAATCACAATTGGGTTAATTCGATGCATGAGGAGTTGGAGTACTTTGAGAGGAATCAAGTTTGGGAGTTGGTTGACCCTCCCCCAGGATGTAAGCCGATTGGTACAAAGTGGGTGTGGAAGACCAAAGAGGGAGAGAAAGGTGAAGTGGTGAGAAACAAGTCGAGACTTGTTGCTCAGGGGTTCAGCCAGAAAGAGGGGATCGACTGCGAGGAGACTTTTGCTCCCGTAGCCCGTTTGGAGGCAATAAGGATCCTTCTAGCTTTTTTTGTGGCTAAAGGGTTCAAGTTGCACCAAATGGATGTGAAGAGTGCTTTCCTAAATGGTGTGTTGGAGGAAGAAGTGTATGTGAGGCAACCACCGGGTGTACAAGTTGAGGAAGGCGCTTTACGGGTTGAAGCAGGCGCCTAGAGCTTGGTATAGCAGGTTGAGGGGGTTCTTGTTTGAGAGAGATTTTGAGATGGGGAAGGTCGATCAGACCTTGTTTCTTCTTAGGCAAGGCAAAGATATCCTGATTGTGCAGGTGTACGTGGATGATATTGTCTTTGGTGGCTCGTCTAACTCTCTTGTTGCAAGGTTTGCAAAGGATATGAGCAGGGAATTCGAGATGAGCATGATGGGCGAGTTGCAGTTCTTCCTCGGGCTACAAATCAAGCAATCAAAGGAGGGAACATTTGTGCACCAAGCTAAGTACACCAAGGACATTGTGCAGAAGTTCAAGATGGAGGATTCCAAGGCTATGACAACGCCGATGAGTATGACTACAGCTCTTGAGGCAGACGAGGAAGGTGAACATGTGGACCAGAAGGAGTACCGAAGCATGATCGGGTCACTCCTCTACTTGACGGCGATGAGGCCGGACATCCAGTTCTCGGTATGTCTTTGCGCTCGTTTTCAAGCGTCTCCGAGGACTTCACATCGACAAGCGGTGAAGCGAATTTTCAGGTACTTGCGTCACACTCCCGACTTCGGCCTTTGGTACTCCGCATCTTCTTCTTTGGCGCTTCATGGTTTTTCGAATGCGGATTTTGCCAGATGTCGATTGGATAGGAAGTCCACTTCTGGGACTTGCCAGTTTTTGGGATCTTCTTTGGTGTCTTGGTCTTCCCGCAAACAGTCGAGTGTTGCTCAATCCACTACCGAAGCAGAGTGCGTTGCTGCTGCTAGTTGTTGCTCTCAGCTCCTTTGGATCACATATACCATGAGTGACGCTGGTGAGGAGTATACCCATGTTCCACTTCAATGTGACAGCACCAGTGCCATAAGCGTTGCCAAGAACCCAGTGCTCCATTCCAAAACCAAGCACATAGAAGTGAGGTATCATATTCTGAGAGACAATGTTGAGAAAGGGAAGATAGCTTTGATCCATGAACCCACACATGACCAACTAGCCGATATTTTCACCAAACACCTAGATCAAGCAACTTTCACTCGTTTGCGCGGGGAGCTTGGTGTGTGTTTGACTTGTTGAGTTGGGTGTGTGGGAGCTCCTTTGTAGCATATGTATAGCTTTCCTTTGTGCATTTCTTGCATTTGGCATGCCATATGTAACATGATGTATAGGCATCCTTGTATCTTAGATTGCATGCATTTTGTATCGTATGCATTTTGTAGGAAAAGCTTCTCTCATATACATTGTTCACCATGATGTGCTATATATGATCTTGTGAGCTAGTTTGGTATGCTATGGTTAGTTTGGCTTAGCTCTTGATGATCTTGATTTATATCCATGGTTGATGGCTATGCTTTTGAAAAATGTCACATATATGCTCTCTCATGTGTAAATGCCTCTATATGATCTTGACATGTTTTAGTGGCTTGGTTTTGCTTAATTTGTGGTTGGATAGCTAGTTTATTGATCATATGGGGCCAAAGGCCCATGTGCCATCATGAATGTTTAGCCCTCTTGCTTTATCTTGTGGAGGGGCATAAGTTTCTTTTTGTCGCAAAGACATTTCATGTACCAAATATGAATCTGATAATGAAATGTAAAATGTTTGGAAAATGTGCTCTCATGTCATATGTGCTGAATTTAATTTTCTTTGGGTGCTAAACCGTTGCATGATGCCTAACAATGAGAAGTCTCATACATAGATGTAGGCACATGGCTCGGTGGCTTTGACATGAAATGAGGTACATGTGAGTGTTTGTGATGGTGTTATAATTAGAATGGTTGTCCTAGCATAAAGTTTTTGTGGCTTTGTCATTTTGACATGTTTTGCTCATGTTTAGGTTTTTGCTCATGAGAGGGTAATTTTTTGCAAAATTGCTCAATTCTATCTTAGCTTCGTCTGTTGGTTGTGAAACTTGGTAGTCATGAAGTTGATGACATTACGAAGCTGTAGAGTGTCTAACTTCCTCATTTGGACATGTGTAGCATCTTGTGATGAATTTTGTATACTTGAGAAGCTCTAGGTTGCATTTTTTTCAAATTTGAGCCTTGGTTCATGCATTGGCAACAAGGGGGAGAAAGGAAGGTGGAGAAAAGTTGCATTGCATCAATGGAGCCTATCCCAAGAGCCAAGGGGGAGCTTGTGCATTTCTTTTGCATTTTTGGCTTTTGGAGGTGTGGTCTGCTATGTGAAATCGGCCTGACCGGCTTGGAGAACCAGTCTGACCGGTTTTGGTTGAACCAGTCTGACCGGTTTTGGGAACCGGCCTGACCGGTTTGTGCCCAGGTTTGGCACTTGTTCAGGGGGAGCATGCATATGTGCAGGGGGAGCTCTTGTATGCTTTGGTGGTTTGTGCTCTTTGGTTGAGCATGGTTTTGTCTCGGATGTGTCGAGCCGTTGCCCTTGCCTAAGTGGTCCGAGACTTGTCTTCTTCAAGTGATCTTGTTCTTTGCCTTTCTCGGCTTTCGATCACTTGTTGAAGTTTCTTTTTGTTTGTTTCTTTTCTGTTTTCTTTTCTCTGATTACCAAATGTGTGTGTTGTCGATGCATTCATCAAGGGGGAGATTGAGGACCATGTGTGGTTCGAGGACTGGTGGATGGTCGCTTCCTTGTGTGATGAGTGATTGACAACGTTGTGTGGATTGATTCTTGGCTAAGTATTGAAGGTGCAGGTTGCGGCTTGACTCGTGTTGGTGCAGGTGAAGAACAAGCGCGAAAGGTCGTCGCCGGTGAGGCCTCCAGGTGTGGAGAAGACAAGTAGGCTTCGTTCGAGGGACCCTGTGGCCAGCGGGGTCAAGTGCGGGCCGCATGGTGGCAAGAACGGCAAGATGAAGTCAGCAGACGGTTTCTTGGTTGAGCCACAAAACCAAGGTCGAGCCAGGACTTTATGGGAGCCAAGTCATGAGTGGTGATTGGCGGAGGCTACATCAAGTTCGCTGGGTTTGTGGTGGTTCACCAGAAAATCACAGGGTTACTCGGCTGAGCCACAAAGCCGATGCCGAAGACCGGGCGTGGCTGTCTGGCCGAAACCAGGCTGACCGGTTTGGAGAACCGGTCTGACTGGTTTGGGGTCGCAGGGCGCCGGAAGCTTCGAAGCGGAGAACACGGGTGAGGATCGCAAGGCCTGCGTCGAGGCTACGCGAGGTGCGGTCGCTGGGCATCCGTCTGATGGTGCTATGAAGACAAATTCCCGAAGTGCCCTTGGTGGGATTGTATCCCTAGTTATTAAGTAAGGGTAATTTAGACTTTCGGTTGCCTCCATATAACCCATGAGGTGAGAGGATGACAGTTATCTCTTAAAACCCTAGTTCATTTTGCTTTCCTATTTTCCCTTCCTATTTTTTTAGGATTTCCATAGGACTAGCTTGAGAGCTTCATGGTGAGATCTTGTTTAAAGGGTTGGATGATCGGGCGGCAAGCTATACCTTGTATGAACCTTTGTGGCATGTATAGATGATTCGTCGTGGTTCCTCAAGGCCTTGTTGTGTTGTCCCGGTTGTTCTTGGTGGTGATTTTCGGAGTCCTCTCTTGGTGCTTTTCTTGGGTTGTTTTCGGGACCTTTCTCTTGGGGATTTGATGGGGGAAATTTGTGGGAACTCTTCGTGGTTCTTTGGGCTGTGATTCCCCTCCCAAATCTGTGAGTTAAGGGGGTCGATTTCGGTGGTTTTGGAGTTCTAGGGGTATAGGTGTTCGTGTGGGTTGACTTTCGATTCCTCTTGATTGAGTGGTTTCGGGGACCGTGCTTCTAGCCAAGGGTAGCACACGAGGTACCCCAACTATCCCCAAAGTCCCACTTTGATCCGTGGAACGAATCGGGAGATCGATTGGAGGAAGTGTTGAGTTTTTCCCACGGGCTGTGTTCTTCCCGACTGTCCAGGCAAAAACAGGCCTGACCGGTTTCGCCCTGTTGTACCATGGCTTCTTTTGTTCTGAAGTGGAAAGGCTCTTGAGGTGTTTTGGGTCTTTGGGGAGGTTCTGGACAAAGTCGGTCTGACCGGATTGCCAAACCAGTCTGACCGGTTTCCCCTGCCTGCGTGAGGCTAAGTTCAACAGAAGCGGTCTGACCGGTTTCAGAAACCGGCCTAACCGGTTTTTGCTGCCAGCAGCCGTGTCGTGTGTGTTTCCGCTGCGTGTGTGCTGTGGCTGTTGGTTGGATCTTGCTCCTAGGTTCAGTAGCACTTCAGTGGCTACGTGAACTTGGCAAGAGAAGTTTGCGAAGGTGCACGAGTGAAATCGGGTTCATAGGCCGAATTCTTGAATAGAATTTTTATCGGCTCCCATGCACTCCCCCCCTCTCTGGTTCGCCGTTTCGGTCCTTCAACAACCTGAATTCGATTGGGTGCACACGGAGAGCTTCGTTTGTAGAATCTGGTCGGTGTTGAAGGAAGCTCATGTTGGAAACACCCAGGTTCAGGCTCGGATGTATGCGACTTACCCGAGAGAGTACGAGAACTTCACTCATCTCCCCGGTGAGTCGATCGATGTTTTGTTTCAGAGGTTCACAGTTGTGGTGAACAACATGAGGTCCAATATGGACGTGCTCCCATATGATGATCATGATAGAGCCGTCAAGCTCTTACACTCATTGGATCGTATGGTTTGAGGAGGGAAGTTCGAAGCCATTGTGGAGTCGGAAAAGTATGACACTCTGACCATGAACGAGCTGTTCTCGAAGCACAAGTCGACTGAGGTGGATCGGGGCATGACAGCCAAGATTGAGGGCCTAACTAACTTGCATAGTCTCGCCCTCATCGGTGGCTCGAATGGAAAATCTAATGCTAACCCATCCACCAGGATGTTCTCCTTGTCCTCTTTAATGTCTGTGCTAGATGAGGAGTTCGACGTGCTTCGAGAGGACGAGGTAGCGCTGCCGACGAGGCGGTTCGAGAGGCCGACTGCCCCGAGAAGGTCGAGAACAAGGACAGCTACAAGCAGAAGTCGAAGACGGAGGGCAAGTACCGATCAAGGCGTGACCATAAGCACAAGCACAAGAGCAAGTACAAAGACGACTGACGATCGAGGAAGAAGGATGGCCGAGGTAAGGCCCGAGCGATGGTTGGAGTGAGCGACGTTGACTCCAGTCCCGTGTACTCCACCTCGAGCTCGAGCTGCAGTGAAGATGAAGGTGATCGGCGCAAAGGCAAGAAGTCGTCCAAGAACCTGAGCGGGCTGAGCTACTTCGCTAGAGACGGCTTCTGCACCATGGCACTTAGCTCTGGCAGCAAGGAGAGCAACCAGAGCGACTCGAACTCCGACTCCGATGACGAGGTGTGTGATGAACTTCCCTTCTTGCGTCAGGAGAATGAACGACTTGGCTTGTTGCTTGATAATCGTGATGATATGCTTAGAGAGGCAAAGAATATGATGAAAGAGCTTAGGGCTTCGCTTGAGGATGCTAGGATTAGAGTGGCTGATTTAGAAACACAGAATCTAGATGCTAAGCTTGAGATCGATTCGCTTAAAGTTTCACCTGTTGTTTCTGATGAAGTTGAATGTGCTGATTGTCCTATTTTCCTAGTTGGTTCCTCTCAAAATTTTCCAACTCCTCATGCATAGAATTGACCCAGTTTGCATCAGATAAAGCGTGTCCAATGTCCTTGGGCTCAAAGGAGGCAACAAATGCAGCATGAGCGAAATGAGAGGAATTTCTGGACCTTGACCGCGTGGTACGTTCGCCGATGTCCCCAATGATCTTCGATAGGGGACGCACTTCTTGAATCCGCCGGGGAGCCTCACGCTTCGAGACTACCTCCCCCTCAACTTCAGCTTCTCTCGCCTGGTCCTCTTGTCGCACCGTCGTTGTCCATGAAGTAGAAGGTCGACCCTTTGTAGTGGTCGTAGGGGAAGTAGTGGGTACACACTCAGCTTCAGGCGCATGGTTCTCTCCATCATCATCTCCAGCTTCATCCTTCTCCTCTTCAAAGAGGTCCACAGCCATCGCTTCATCACCTGCACATTCAAAGCCAAGAGAGGTACATGGCATTGTCTCGTCGAAGGTTACCTTGCAAGTCTCCGTGATTTTGTTAGTCTCAAGGTTAATCACATTATAGGCTCTAGAATGGTTAGCATATCCAAAGAAAATCCCATCACTAGACCTAGCCTCAAACTTGTCGAGTTTTCCCTTCTTAACAATAAAGCACTTGCAGCCAAAAACTCAAAAATGACTCACCTTGGGTGCCCGACCATGCATAAGCTCATAACAGGTCTTCCTCTTGAAAGCTCGCAATAAAATCCTGTTGGAGACATGACAAGCCGTATTCACCGCCTCAGCCCAATACCTTCTAGGAGTCCTGTGCTCATCGAGCATCGTCCTAGCCATCTCACAAGGAGTCCGATTTTTCCTTTCCACGACTCCATTTTGAGGGGGCACATAAGGGGTCGAATACTGATGTTCAAGACCTAGATCACGACAGAAAGCATCAAAATGAGAGTTCTTGAACTCTGAGCCATTATCACTGCGGATAGCTCGGATGGCATTCCCATGTTTCTCGTTCCTCAACCTCACGATCAGATCTCGAACAAAACCAAATGTCTCACTTTTGTCCTCCAAGAAAAACACCCAGGCATAGCGAGAGTAATCGTCCACCACAACCAGGACATACCACTTCCCACCCACCGAGCGAACTCGAGTTGGCCCATCAAGGTCCATATGCAACAGCTCTGTCAGACGCTCGGTCATGACATCGGTCAGGGGTGGATGGGGAGTGGCTACCATCTTGCCATGCCTACACGGAGCACAAACCAAATCCTTCTCAAACTTCAACCTCGGCAATCCTCGGACAAGGTCAAGACCACTCAAGCGGGAAACCAAATCAAAAATCAAGTGACCCCACCGCTTATGCTATTTCCACAAATCAGAAGAAGGACCGGCCATCAAACAGCGAGCAGGACCCAAAGAACGAGAGAAATCAGCCCTGGAAATCTGACCCTCGGGGATGATCATACAAACAAGATCACCTCGGGAATCCAGCAAACAAAACTCACCAGGCTTGAAACACACCTCAAAGCCCTCATCAAGCAACTGAGAAACCGAAAGCAAATTGAAACCCAAGGACTTCACAAAAGCAACCCTCTTCAATGTTACCTTGTCACTCACATGTACTACACCCTCAGAAATCACCCTTCCTCGTCCATTGTCCCCAAACGTGATGTACATCTTTTCCTTCACTAGGGTGAGGCTGGAGAACCACTTCTTGGCTCCGGTCATGTGTCGGGAACATCCAGAGTCGATCAACCAAATGTTCTCCAAGCCTCCTGCCTGTAGTCAGAAACAAGAACGAGAATGAGCTAACGACTCGACACTGGGGTTAGCACAAAGAAAGTTAAACCAGTGTCAAGCTATCTGCTCAAAAGAGGGGTTAGCAAACATCATTCCCTTGCCACCAAATTTCCCATTTCCCATGGAAGGAGTACGAGCACCACGAGGGGGAAAATGTGGTCCGTAGTTCCTCTGGAACCCAAAGCTGCGATCATCTCCCCTAAACCCGTATTGAGGACGAGTAGAGGGACGTCCAGCAAAACCACCACGAGCCCGACCAAACCTCTCACCAGCACACACACCATCCTCTCTCCTATCAAACATCTCACCACCACCTCTTTGTGGGAACCTACCACCCTGAGCTCCAACTCTACCAACACTACTCACACTTCCCACACCCCGTGGAAGTGGCACTCTAGGCTCAGGAATAACATGAGACTGGTGATACCTGTCCTGGTTTGCTTGCCCCTAGCAAGCCTCTCATCCCTCTTCCTCTTGTAGCAAAACTCTGCTACATGCCTCTCCTTGCCACAATACTCACACCTGAAGGGGATGGGTTTTGGTTTTTGTCGTATGGACCTCCCTGGGTCCACCACCTCGGTGGGTAACAAGACCGACTACTCGGTGGGCCCCTGGGACTACCCGACTTGCACTGCACGGTACCTGATGGCGTGAAGCACAAGGACTATATAGGAGAAGTACTCGGATAGGAAGTTGTACATGTCCCGCACTGTATGGAGGACTCCTAGACGTACTCGACTAGTACTCTCTCCCTGTTCCTACTTGTAACCCTGCCTCCCGGACTATATAAGGCGAGGCAGGGACCCCTCTCTCATCATCTCATCTCACGGTGTAAGATTGCATCATCTTGTAATCGTACCCAATCAATCCAGAGCTACGCGACATACAGGACGTAGGGTATTACGCACCTCGCGGCCCGAACCTGTCTAAATTGTGTGTCACATGTCTCTTCCTTCGAGATACCGATCTTGGCGAGGCCACATTCATCTACTTCGAGTACTCCCCTTAGTAGGTTGCCGGTCTAAAACACCGACAGTTTTGGCTCTGGCTTCTCTCTAGGTTTCACATCCTTCTCACTCACAAACTTCACCGGTTTCTGGAAGTCATTTGTTTTAGGTGGGAATTTGGGTGGATCTTGGGTTGTGTCAAGCTTGTTGCAAAGGTGGTTGGGCTTTGGTGTGAAAAGTTCTTGGGTGCTTTTGAAAGTGGGACTTGGATGTCCCCGACCACCTCAAACTCGTGGTTAGACTCAACACACTTCTCATACACACTCTCCCCACTATTTTCTCCCACTTTCTCACCCAACTTCTCAAAACCCAAACCACGACCATCCGCTCTCTTGAACTCCTCAATCATGATTTTCAATTGAGGTTCCTGCCCAGACAACCAACCCAACACCTTCCTCAAATAATCATTCTCATCATAGATGACATCCAAACGGGAAGTAAGTTCAAGATTGCGCAAAGTAACTTCGTCACAGCTAGTGCATGCATCGACAACAGGAGATTTCAAAGAAGCTTCCAAAGTGCTAATGGTAGAACGAGCATCAACAAGCTTAGCATGCATAGTAGGACATGATTTACAAGCACCAAGCAAAGTGGGTCTAGCCTTAAGCTCATCATACTCAATCCTAAGAGCATCTAGTTTAGCCAATGTGGAAGCATTCTTCTCATTAAGCAACTTCATCTCATTCAACCATGCATTACATTCAGAACATTCAACTTCATCAGAAATGGTAGGAGTAAGTTTCAAAGAGTCATTCTCAAGTTTTAATTCAACCAATTTAGACTCTAACTCTCCTACTTCCTCACAAGCATTCTCAAGTTGAGCCCTAAGATCTCTCCTCATTTTCTTAGCATCTCTCAACACACTATCATGGTTATCAATCAAGCCATTCAACCTAGTGATCTCAGCAAGCAAAGAGTCGGGGTCACGGTTTACCTCATACTCTGAGTCGGAGTCGGTGTCTTCTTTCTCGCTCTTCTTGCTGCTTGAGCTATGGGCCATGCCACAAAAGCCTCCAAGTGGCACACAGCTCAACCGACTGAGGTTCCGACTTGCATTCTTCTTGCCCTTGCGCTTCCCGGCGTCTTCATCCTCACTGCTTGAGCTTGAATGCGCATCGCTTGAGCTTGTGTCGATGTCGCTTGCACCGGCCACCATGGCTCTTGCCTTGTCCATCTTGTGGCCGCCCTTGCTCGATCGCCGCTTGTCCTTGTCCTTGCTCTTGGACTTGCTGTAGTGCTTGCCATTGGAGGAGTACTTGTCATCACGCCTTGAGTGTTCCTTGTACTCGCTCATCTTGTACTTGTTCTCCTCCGCTTCCGGGCACTCGGCAGTTAAGTGTCCACACTTGCCACACTTGTAGCATGTCCCCGAGCTTCGCCTTGAATTCCTCCGGTTCTCATGTAGTCGATCAAATCTCCTTGAGAGCAAGGCCAGTTCCTCCTCGCTCAACACATCGTACTCATCATCTGGAATGGACATGAGAGAAGACAAGGAAAACTGTCGACAGGAAGGGTTAGTGTTGGCTTTGCCCTTTGATCCGCCCACAAGAGCAAGACTATGATGAGTCGAGCCCTCATGCTTGGATTACAACTTCATGTCAACCTCAGCCGACTTGAGCTTAGAAAAGAGATCATCCAAATCAATAATCAAGTATTGCCCGGACTCCTTGATGGCCTCAACCTTAGCATCCCCAAACATTTTGGTCCTAGATATGCAAGAGCTTCAAAGCTTGATCATGCTCGGTGTAAGGAAAATACTCAACATTGGCCTTCATGTTGTTCACGATGGCGGTGAATCTCTGAAACATCGCATCAATGTCCTCACCGGGAAGTTGAGTCAAGTTCTCATATTGCATCTGGCAAGAAACAAAGAGGTGAGCCTTCACATGGTTATCACCACCGTGAGCAACCAACAGCTTCTCCCAAATTTGCCAGGCATGATTTAAATGGTGAACACGCTCAAACTCAGGATCACACAAGCTTCGGACCGAGTGATCAACGGATTTTGCATTTGCCTCATACTTGGCCTTAGCACCAGCATCGGTCACCATAAGAGTCTGGATCTCAGCCGGAATAGCATAGGTCTTGTCAAGCACAATGAAATCCAACAACTTGCCACGAAGAAAGATCATCACTCGGGCCGCCCACTTGTGGTAACCCTTCCCATCGAAGTGCAGCGGACCGCTCCGCTCAACGTATGCCATCTTAGGATTCAAGACTTGTCAAAGTCACCACGAATCCGGCACCAAGCTCTGATACCACTTGAAGGACCGAAACGGCGAACCAGAGAGGGGGGAGTGAATGGGAGCCGATAAAAATTCTCTCTCAGAAGAACTCGGCCTATAACCCAATCGCAACTCCGAGTCACACATAAACAAGTGGAGGCACACACAAACCTGCCTTGATACCTTAGGAACAAAGCTTGAAAAGGCTAGGAAGCAAAGCGGAAGCAAACACGAAAGAACTTGAGCAATCAACGAAGAAGGCTGAGACCTACCGGGTCCACTGGCACAAGTGACCGGGTCACTCTGAGCCTTACCGAGCCGCACCGGGTCGCCCGGGCACAAGTGACCGGATCAACCTGCCCCCTTCGAGTCACCCAGCACAGGTGACCGGATCACCCGGGACAGCCCAGAAAACTGCCCGCGAAATCGCCTCAAACTTTCGATCAAAGGATCTCCCAAACCACTTGGAGTCTTGAGACGAAATTTTGGGGAGATGATGAACACCCTAAGGAGAGGTTATGCCCCAAAAATTACGGTCTCAAACTCCCTACAACTCCCGGAATCGCAAATCCTTTCCAAGAACACAATGACCTAGGGTTCATCCAAAAGTCAATGAATCGAAGGCCAAATCCGACGTTTGAGGGGTCAAGATCATCCACAAAGAGGCACAAGGCACTCACCAATGATCCCTTGAAAGAAATCTGGAGAGAAACACCCTCAAATCGACAAATTGCGCGAAGAACGAAAATATCACAAAAATCGAAGGGCCCAGTCAGCCGCCCTTTGACCTAGATGCCTCTCGGGCTATTTATAGCCCCCTGACTAAGAGCCACGCATCAATCAATTCGTGGATTTTGCATTTGCCTCATACTTGGCCTTAGCACTAGCATCGGTCACCATAAGAGTGTGGATCTCAGCCGGAATAGCATAGGTCTTGTCAAGCACAATGAAATCCAACAACTTGCCACGAAGAAAGATCATCATTCGGGCCGCCCACTTGTGGTAACCCTTCCCATCGAAGTGCAGCGGACCGCTCCGCTCAACGTATGCCATCTTAGGATTCAAGACTTGTCAAAGTCACCACGAATCCGGCACCAAGCTCTGATACCACTTGAAGGACCGAAACGGCGAACCAGAGAGGGGGGAGTGAATGGGAGCCGATAAAAATTCTCTCTCAGAAGAACTCGGCCTATAACCCAATCGCAACTCCGAGTCACACACAAACAAGTGGAGGCACACACAAACCTCCCTTGATACCTTAGGAACAAAGCTTGAAAAGGCTAGGAAGCAAAGCGGAAGCAAACACGAAAGAACTTGAGCAATCAACGAAGAAGGCTGAGACCTACCGGGTCAACCGGCCCAAGTGACCGGGTCACCCTGAGCCTTACAGAGCCGCACCGGGTCGCCCGGGCACAAGTGACCGGATCAACCTGCCCCCTTCGGGTCACCCAGCATAGGTGACCGGATCACCCGGGACAGCCCAGAAAACTGCTCGCGAAATCGCCTAAAACTTTCGATCAAAGGATCTCCCAAACCACTTGGAGTCCTGAGACAAAATTTTGGGGAGATGATGAACACCCTAAGGAGAGGTTATGCCCCAAAAATTACGGTCTCAAACTCCCTACAACTCCCGAAATCGCAAATCCTTTCCAAGAACACAATGACCTAGGGTTCATCCAAAAGTCAATGAATCGAAGGCCAAATCCGACGTTTGAGGGGTCAAGATCATCCACAAAGAGGCACAAGGCACTCACCCATGATCCCCTCAAAGAAATCTGGAGAGAAACACCCTCAAATCGACAAATTGCGCGAAGAACGAAAATATCACAAAAATGACTCCGAAAATCATCACGAGAACCACAACGCCGAATCTTCTATACAAATAAGGAAAGATTCACAAGGTCTAGCATGCTGCCTTAACATCCAACCCTCTCAACAAATCTCTCATGAAGCTCTCATGCTATCCTAGAGAAAATAGAGGAGAAAATAGTATAGGAAAAAGAGAAAGAGGAGGGGGGAAATGAAACCCTGGATCGCGGAGGGAGAGAGCCATCCACACACACTCATGTCTTATATATCAGGTCTCGCCGGTGTTGTAAATGACTCGACTACCCCTAACTCAACTATTGGCAATACAACCCACGTGGGGGCATTTATGTAATGTTTGTGGGTATTTCCATCGTACGGCCACGCCTTCGCCGCACCACGCGTCCTCCCGACGCAAGCCTTGAGACCCCGCCGCGTGTCCTCCGCTTCGAAGCTTCCCGACACGCCCGGGTCTCGTCTCCGTCGCGTTGGGCCTTCAGTCTTGGTTTTGAGGCCAAAACCAAGAAACCGTCCTCTGATGGTTTTGTGGGCAAACCACCAAACCCTGCGTGCTCGACCCGGCCTCCCGGTAATCCTCTTGACTCGACTGCCACCGTGCACCGGCTCGATTGTCCACGAATTCGTCTTGCTCATATCGCCAACATGTGGCCCGCACCTAGTCTCGCCATCCACCGGGTCCCTCGAACCGAGCCTACTTGTCTCTCCATCTCCCGGAGGCCCCTCAAGGCTGAAGCCTTTCGCGCCCGTTCTTCACCTGCAACAACACGAACTAGACCGCAGCCTACACCTGCACACTGAGCCAAGAGTCAGTCCAACACCCGTTGTCAATCACTCATCACTGAGGAGCGGTCATCCATCGACCACCGGGACGCTCATGGTCCTCACACTTACCGACGGATGGTGGGAGAAAGTGTATTCTATAGACACCAAATCTATAGTTATCGAGTTAAAGAAATGGAGAACACCGCTCAAGCGTTGAAGGAAGCCCAAGCATTGACAGCTACTCTCAAGAAGGATAGACGAAAGGACAAGGCAAAGATACGATAACTGAGTGAAGTTATCCATGAGCAGAACTTCCTGTTGCAGCATAATGACCAATATATGCTTGATCTAGAGAATCAACTAGAAGCTATAGCAGCTCCACCCCCGGAACCTGTCATTCCTGGACCAGCAGAAGAAGAAGATGCTGAGGACATCCAAGGAGAGTCCGGAGTAGAGTCTGGATCCAAATCACCATAGTCCTTGAGCATGGAAGATCCAACCTACGAAGTTGGTATGTTGGAAATAAGTTCTGAGTCGTACTAGTGTAGTAGTTGTAAGGAACCCTAGTTGTGAAGCCGTGTTGGGTAGTCGTTGTGGTTGGCTGCACTAGGAGCCCCCTTTGATGCAGCTAGTATGCATTGTAATCCAAAATGTTTTTTGGTAATTCCGAAAGCCCCTCATCGATGTGTTTCCTTGATTGAACATCTTTTTCCGCAGTGATCTTCGTAAGGTATTATTTAAGTTAGTTATGATCAGATCAAAAGTTCTGTGGTGAGTCTCAAAACTCATTCAAAAATTTATTGCCAATCATGATCCAATCGATCTCTCAATCCTGAACTTATTCTTGTTGGCCTTGCTCACAACTTTTTAAATTGAAATGAATGTCACTTTTGAGTATGCATTGCATAACACATGAATTTGGGAACCTGGGTGAACTAACGTGCACTCGCATGGAAATTCCATACCCATACTCTACCTCTCATGTTGGTGATGTAGTTATCCCATAACATAAGGTGCTGCAACGGAGCCTAGGGCATCATGTGCGCTGCAGCCGCATGACTGCCACTAGAAGCGCGCTAGGTATCTTGGTTGTGAGAATGCGACTCACCACACATATTCTTTCTCTACCTGATAATGCCCTCGCGATCACTATTTCGTTTTGTGGGTAACCGAGTTGTACTAACTTGCATCATAAGCACCATACCGCATGGGCATGTGCATAGTGTCTTCACAAGCATGCACATCACATCAACTTCTAAAATCATTGCACCTCAATGTAATGGGTCGTCAACTTCCAAATTCGCAAGCTAATTAAAGTGTGAGCAAGGATATTTCTAAAGTTTCCCCACTAAATTGACTTCCGTACAACGAAGTTATGAAACCCTTTCACTAGCCTTCCTTTTCTTCATAGAAATCTAGTTGGATGATCACTGTCGACTTGGCCCCTCATCACCAATCTCGACATTCTCACAGCATCAACTCCTTTCAATCCAGATAAGTTGTAGAAGTAGAACCAGAGTTTTCTTGAGCAATCGAGGTTCATGAAAAGTTGATCATTTGCAGGATGAGAATGTTGATCATTTGCAGGATGAGAATGATGACTTGAGGAAGTTGATGGGGTGGTTGTCCGGTCATGAGCCTCAGTTGAGGATGATGATCGAGGCCTTTAAGAGGCAAGATGGTGCGGGACTTGGGGCAAACAAGGTTGGTGAGGGAAGTGGAGAGAATATCCCAGAGCCACCAAAAACCCACCGCAAAAATGATTTCCCTCCAAAACCCAACCATCTTAGGAACCGACTAGACACAACCCCAGCTCCACCTATATTTCCTACACCCACAAATGATCTCCGAAGGCCTATCAAGTTTGTGAGCACTTCCGGGAAAGTGTTCTTTGGGAAAGTGAGTGAGAAGGCAAGTGAGGAAAAATCGGTGGAGGAGTTGAGTGGAGAGAAACCAAGCAAGCAGCCCCAATCCAAGCCAAAACCTAAGCTTGTGAGGTTCCGTTGTGGCCATTGTGGGAAAGAGGGTCACAAGGATGAGTTTTGCTTCAAGAGGAAGCGGGAAGAGAGGATGGCAAAGGAGTGGGCAAACAAGGATAGGTACAACCCTTCTCATGGTGTACCTAAACCTCGTATGCCACTGCTCAGGGGTAAGGGTGTGGTGAGAAGTGTTCCGGCATGGGGAGATGCGAGTTCCCGCAGCCGAGGAGCAGGTCTAGAGGGAGCGGTCAGAACGGCCTGGCTAGGCGGTCAGACCGGCCCAGCCCAGAGGGGGGCGGTTAGACCGGCCTGGCTAGGCGGTTTAACCGGACCCCCCAGAATTCTGGGCGGAGTGGTTTTCGAGGTGGTGAGTCGAGAGGTTTCGGTGTCCGGAGGTGGAGTTGCTTGGTGGTTTGTCCGGAGAGACGACGGGTGGTCGGTTGCTAGGCATTCTCCCCCTCGAGTTCACTACGGGGATGGGAGGAGTCGTAGCTTTGAGAAGGAGAGGAGGGACGTTCCACGAGTTGTCTTCCGTGGTTTTGGTCCTCCCCCAGGGGTGGTTTCCTCGGAGTGGTTACCGAGGTGGTGTTCGTGGTGGTAGTTATGGTAGGAAAGATGGCTTGATGTGTGCCAACCCCACTTTCGAGCAAATGGCTCGACACTGGTTTTCCTCTTTTGGTACTAACCCCAGTGCTGAGTCGTTTGTTCGCTCACGTGCTTATTTTTTAATTTCAGGTGGGAGACTTGAAGTACATTTGGTTGATTGACTCCGGTTGTTCGAGGCATATGACCGGAGACAAGGGGTGGTTCTCAAGTCTCGTCCCGATGGTGACGAAGAGGTACATCACCTTTGGGGACACTGGGCGTGGGCGTGTGCTTTCAGAAGGTGAGATCAAAGTAAGTGACAAGTTCACTCTGAGGCGTGTTGCTCTTGTTCAATCGCTGGGGTGCAATTTGCTTTCTGTGTCCCAGATGTTGGATGAGGGTTTTGAGGTGTTGTTTCGGCCAGGTGGTTCTCGGATTGTGGACTCTCGAGGGGACCTTGTCTGTATGGTCGTTCCCGAGGGTCAGGTGTTTCGTGCTGATTTTTCTCAATCTTCGGGTGCGGAGAGTTGTTTCTTGGCTGGTTCTTCGAGTGAGTTGTGGAAGTGGCATAGGAAGTTGGGTCACTTGAGCTTTGACCTTTTGTCTCGCTTGAGTAAACTCAATTTGGTCCGAGGATTGCCACGGTTGAGGCTTGAGAAAGAGTTGGTTTGTGCTCCGTGTAGGCATTCCAAGATGGTGGCCTCTTCTCACCAGCCTCTCACCGATGTGATGACTGAGCGTCCATGCGAGCTGCTCCATATGGACCTTGTTGGCCCAGCTCGTGTGCGATCTGCGGGTGGGAAGTGGTATGTCCTTGTTGTGGTGGACGACTATTCTCGGTATGCGTAGGTGTTCTTTCTTGAGGATAAGGGGGAGACGTTTGGTTTTGTTCGAGATCTACTCTTGAGGTTGAGGAACGAGAGGCACGGAGATGCCGTACGAGCTATCCGCAGTGATAATGGCTCGGAATTCAGGAACTCTCGTTTTGAAACCTTTTGCCATGACTTGGGTCTTGAGCACCAGTTTTCGAGTCCGTATACGCCTCCCCAGAATGGTGTTGTGGAAAGGAAGAACAGGACCTTGTGCGAGATGGCTCAGACGATGCTTGATGAGCACAGGACTTCGAGGAGGTATTGGGCTGAGGCGGTGAATACCGCGTGCTATGTGTCGAACAGGATATACCTCATAGTGCACAAGAAGAAGACATGCTATGAGTTGATGCATGGTCGCACACCCAAGGTGAGTCACTTCCATGTCTTTGGTTACAAGTGTTTCATTTTGAAGAAAGGCAGGAAGTTGGATAAGTTTGAGGCTAGGTCTGTCGATGGCATTTTCTTTGGTTATGCATTTCATTCTAGAGCATATCGTGTGCTCAATCTTGAAACTAACCAAATCGTGGAGACTTGCGAGGTAACCTTCGACGAGACAGAGCCACGTAGTCGGCTTGTTTTTGAGTGTGCGGGTGATGATGAGCTTGGCGAGGAGATCTTTCGGGGAGGAGGAGCATGAACATGGTGATGATGAGGATGGCGGTGCGGTGCCCCCGGCTGAACATGTACCCACTACTTCGACTACGATGATGGATGGACCCTCTGCTACACCTACGACGACAAATCAAGAACGAGGAGAAGCTGATGTTGAGGGGGAGGTAGCTTCGAGGCGAGAACCTCCCCGGCTAGTTCAAGTGGATCACCCAGCTTCGAGGATCATCGGTGACATGAATGAACGCACTACACGGTCGAGGGTTCGAAACAATTCCCATTTCGCTCATGCTGCGTTTGTTGCTTCTTTTGAGCCCAAAGACATTGGACACGCACTATCTGATCACAATTGGGTTAATTCGATGCATGAGGAGTTGGAGAACTTTGAGAGGAATCAGGTATGGGAGTTGGTTGACCCCCCCCCCAGGGTGTAAGCCGATTGGTACAAAGTGGGTGTGGAAAAACAAAGAGGGAGAGAAAGGAGAAGTTGTGAGGAACAAGTCGAGCCTTGTTGCTCATGGGTTCAGTCAGAAGGAGGGGATTGACTACGAGGAGACCTTTGCTCCCGTAGCCCGTTTGGAGGCGATTAGGATCCTTCTATCCTTTTCCGTGGCTAAAGGGTTCAAGTTGCGCCAAATGGATGTGAAGAGTGCTTTCCCGAATGGTGTGCTGGAGGAAGAGGTGTATGTGAGGCAGCCTCCGGGGTTTGAGAGTGAGAAATACCCCCACCGGGTGTACAAGTTGAGGAAGGCGCTGTACGGGTAGAAGCAGGCGCCTAGAGCTTGGTATGGCAGGTTGAGGGGGTTCTTGTTTGAGAGAGGTTTTGAGATGGGGAAGGTCGATCAGACCTTGTTTTTGCTTGAGCGGGGCGGAGATATGCGATTGTGCAGGTGTTCGTGGATGATATTGTCTTTGGTGGCTCATCTAACTCTCTTGTTGCAAGGTTTGCAGATGATATGAGCAGGGAGTTTGAGATGAGCATGATGGGTGAGTTCCAGTTCTTCCTCAGGCTACAAATCAAGCAATCAAAGGAAGGAACATTTGTGCACCAGGCTAAGTACACCAAGGACATTGTGAGGAAGTTCAAGATGGAGGATTCCAAGGCTATGACGACACCGATGAGTACGACTACAGCTCTTGATGCGGACGAGGAAGGTGAACACGTGGACCAGAAGGAGTACCGGAGCATGATCGGGTCACTCCTCTACTTGATGGCGACGAGGCCGGACATACAGTTCTCGGTGTGTCTGTGCGCTCGTTTTGAAGCGTCTCCTAGGACTTCGCATCGGCAAGCAGTGAAGTGAATTTTCAGGTACTTGCGTCACACTCCCGACTTCGGCCTTTGGTACTCCGCGTCCTCTTCTTTGGCGCTTCATGGTTTTTCAGACGCGGATTTTGCCGGGTGTCGGTTGGATAGGAAGTCCACTTCTGGGACTTGCCGCTTTTGGGTTCCTCTTTGGTGTCTTGGTCTTCCCGTAAGCGGTCGAGTGTTGCTCAATCCACGGCCGAAGCCGAGTATGTTGCCGCCGCCGCTTGTTGCTCTCAGATCCTTTGGATTTCATACACCATGAGTGACTTTGGTGAGGAGTATACCCATGTCCCACTTCAATGTGATAGCACCAGTGCCATAAGCGTTGCAAAGAACCCAGTGCTCCATTCCAAAACCAAGCACATAGAAGTGAGGTACCACTTTCTGAGAGACAACGTAGAGAAAGGAAAGATAGCTTTGATCCATGTACCTACACATGACCAACTAGCCGATATTTTCACCAAACCCCTAGATCAAGCAACTTTCACTCGTTTGCGGGGGAACTTGGTGTGTGTTTGATTTCTTGAGTTGGGTGTGTGGGAGCTCTCTTTGTAGCATATGTATAGCTTTCTTTTGTGCATTTCTTGCATTTGGCATTGCATATGTAACATGATGTATAGGTATCCTTGTATCTTAGATTGCATGCATTTTGTATCATATGCATTGGATAGGAAAGCTTCTCCAATATACATTGTTCACCATGGGTTGCTATATATGTTATTGTGAGCTTGTTTGGTATGCTATGGTTAGTTTGGCTTAGCTCTTGATGATCTTGATGAATGGTCCATGGTTGATGGCTAATTTTTTGAAAAATGTCACATATATGCTCTCTCATGTGTAAATGCCTTTATATGATCTTGACATGTTTTAGTGGCTTTGCTATGCTTAATTTGTGATTGGATAGCTAGTTTATTGATCATATGGGGCCAAAGGCTCATTTGCCATAATGAATGTTTAGCCCTCTTGCTTCATCTTGTGGAGGGGCATAAGTTCCTTTTTGTCGCAAAGACATTTTATGTACCATTTATAAATTTGAAAATGAAATGAAAAATGCTTGGAAAATATGCTCCCATGTCGTATGTGCTGAATTGAATTTGCTTTGGGTGCTAAACCGTTGCATGATGCCTACCAATGAGAAGTCTCATACATAGAAGTAGGCACATGGCTCGGTGGCTTTGACATGACATGAGGTGCTTTTGGGTGTTTATGATGGTCTTATGATTAGAATGGCTGTCCTAGCATGAAGTTTGAGTGGCTTTGCCATTTTGATATGTTTTGCTCATGTTTAGGTATTTGCTTATGAGAGAGTAACTTTTCGCAAAATTACTCAAATCCTTTTTAGCCTTGCCCAATGATTGTGAAACTTGGTGATCATGTAGTTAAGGTCAGTACGAACCTGTCGAGTATCTAACTTGCTCATTTGGACTTGTGTAGCTCCTTGTGATGAATTTTGTATATTTGAGAAGCTATATGTTGAAAGTTTTCGCATTTTGACATGATTCATGCATTGTCAATAAGGGGGAGAAGTTTGTGCATGCTTTGGGCACCTGGGAGTGTTTGGAAGGTGTTCCAATTGGTTCGGGCAAATTTTGGGCAGTTTGGTTCAGGGCCGGTCTCTTGGGGCGGTCTAACCGCCCCCCTGGCGGTCAGATGAGGCACAGGCGGTCTAACCGCCCTGTACAGGCGATCTAACCGCCCTGGGCAGAGTGAGCAGGTTTTTGCTCTTTGTTGCATTCCCACGCTGCATTGCTGCATTTGTTCAGGGGGAGTGTGCTTTGGCTCAGGGGGAGCTTGCATATGTGCAGGGGGAGCTCCTTGTGGTGTTTGTGCTTTGCTTTGGTGGTTTGCGCTCTTTGCTTGAGCTGTGTTTTGTCTCGGATGTGTCGAGCCGTTTCCCTTGCCTAAGGGGTCCGAGACTTGTCTTCTTCAAGTGATCTTGCTCTTTGCCTTTCTTTGGCTTTCGATCGCTTGTTGAGGTTTCTTTTTATTTGTTTCTTTTCTTTTCCTTTTCTCTTGTGTTACTTCATGTGAGTGTGTTGTCAATGCACTCATCAAGGGGGAGATTGAGGACCATGTGTGATGGTCGCTCCCTTATGTGATGAGTGATTGACAACGTTGTGTGGACTGATTCTTGGCTAAGTATTGCAGGTGCAGGTTGCGGCTTGACTCGTGTTGGTGCAGGTGAAGAACGAGCGCGAAAGGTCGTCGCCGGTGAGGCCTCCAGGTGTGGAGAAGACAAGTAGGCTTCGTTCGAGAGACCGGGTGGCCAGTGGGGTCAAGTGCGGGCTGCATGGTGGCATGAACAGCAAGATGAAGTCGTGGGCGGTTTCTTGGTAGAGCCTCAAAACCAAGGGCGAGCCGGGACTACGTGGGAGCCGAGTCATGAGTGGAGATTGGCGGAGGCTACACCGAGTTCGCGGGGTTTGCAGTGGTTCACCAGAAAACCACTGGGTTACTCGGTTGAGCCACAAAACCGAGGCCGAAGACTCGACGAGGGGGTGCGGGCACCCAGGCCGGTTCAACCGCCCAGGAGGGGCGGTCAGACCACCTGGTGCCGGTCAGATCTACCGGGCCGGTCTAACCGCCCTGTGGGGGGCGGTCTGACCGCCCTGGCCGCCGGCGCCGAGAGGCTTCGAAGTGGAGGACATGCGTCAGGATCGCAAGGCTTGCGTCGAGGCTAAGCAGGTTGCGGTCGCCGGGCATCCGTCTGATGGTGAAGACATGAAGACTTCCAAATCCGCCCTCGAGGGGCATGTATCCCTAGTTATTAGTGAAGGGTAGTTTAGTCTTTTGGGTGCCTCCATATATACTCATTGAATGCGTGGATGGCAGCCAACTCTTGGAACTCTAGCTCATTTGTTTTTCCATTTTCGTTCTCCTTTTTTCCTTAGGTTTTTAGAGGACTAGCTTGAGAGCTTCATGTGAGATCTAGAGAGAGAGGGATGGATGTTTGGGTGGCAAGCTAGACCATGTACGAACCTTTCATGGCATGTATAGATGGTTCGGCGTTGTTCATCGTGGTGGTTTTCTCCTCTCTTTTGTGTTGATTTTCGGAGCTCTTTGTTGGCGGTGTTTTGAGGACGATTTCTTGGGGTTTTTGGTGGGTGTCACGTACGAGGTTCTTGTGCCTCTTTGGCTGGTGACTTTGCCCCCAAATCTCCTTTGAATCGGACTTGATTTGGTGGTTTCTCGAGTTGGGCGAGTTCTTGACCTAGAGAAGCGATTTCTTCGATTCCTCTTGATTGTGAGCGTTTCGGGTCGATTCCTTTGAGGTAGAGGTTGCCCAGGAGGTAACCCAGCTATTCCCGAAGTTTTGCTGCAATCCGTGGAGTGATTCGGGAGATCGGGCGCGAGGAAGTTGAGGTTTGACCCGCGGGTTCGTTTTACGGAAGGGGCGGTCTAACCGCCTGCGAGGGCGTTCTAACCGCCACGGGTGTTTCCGGTCGAAGTTTTGTTTCGCCGGATTTTCCTTTGTGACTTTGTTCGCCTTGATCGGAGGAGCATCCGGGTGAAATTTGGGGTCGTTCTCGTGCGGTTTGCTAGGTGTTCTTGGTTGGAGTTCGTTCTTGGGTACGGGAGGTTAGACCGCCCCGGTAGCCGGTCTAACCGCCTCTAGGCCCTTGGGTGAAGTTTTGGTTTTCGCCAAGATTTTACGGTAGCTAGCATGGCCTTGACCGAGAGATCTTTGTTGGTGAAACCGTGGTGAGTTTCGGTGCTCGGAAGAGGCGTTTCGGAGGATTTCTTGGTTACCAGGTGGAGGCGGTCTAACCGCCCCCTATACCCGGTCTAACCGCCCCCCTCTGGTTAGCCGGCTTTCGAGTTGTTTCCGCTGTCGTTGCTACGTGTGTGTTGTGGTTGCTGGTAGAGTTTGTTCATAGGACCAGTAGCACTCCAGTGGCTACGTGGTTTTGGCAAACGGAAGGTTGAAGTGCGGAGTGTGTGATTTCGGGGGTTCAACCGAGCTAGTTCATCTTGTCGGAGTTTCAATCTCCTTCGAGAAGAATTTTTATTGGCTCCCATTCACTCCCCCCTCTCTGGTCCCCTAATCGGTCCTTCACATTGTTCCACGGATTTGATACCTTGGGTTAGCCACTCAAGTGAAGAAGGGTCCTTTGTCTACGACGGTGGATTTGTCCGCTTGCAAATCCATATGAACTTTGATACGATAATCTACCGTCAACACTAGTGGAGTTAGTGGTCTCAGATAATGGTGAGAGGCCGACAATCGATTGATTCAACCCTTGCAAGGTAGACCTAAACACACGGTGGGATGCCCCCGCGAGGACAACCACCAAACAGTTCGCAAAAATCCTCGGGACGGGATAAAAGGACAAAGTCTTTGGTGCAGGCTATTCGGTATACCCCGCGAGGCACCTGGACTCACCATACACCACCGGTAGCTAGCCGTGAGACGCATCCCAAGAGTAGTGAAAGTTAAATCCCTAACCGTCTCATTAAGGTACTAGGCTTACCGGTCCCATTCCCGACGAGTGCTTAGTACGTTCAAACACTTAACCCACGATAGCCATTGGACCGGAGTCCTCATCCCATGCTCTAACCACATGAGCAATCCATTTAAGGAGATCTTATGATCTCTACCTAGGAACCTATTCTCGCGAGTGACATCATTACTCGACTTGTAACGGTCCTATAGCTTAGCAGCTATCGACCAATCATACTAGTAAGGACACAGGTACCTAGGGATCATGCATTTAAGGTTCCATACAACTCCTGAACTTAAATGCACAAGCATCCATAGATAATTGTATATCAAATTTGAAAAAAAATTGGGTCATATGCATAGGGGCTTGCCCTCGTCAGCAGAGTTAGCTTGAGCACCCTCGGTGTCTTCCAGTACTTCCACGTACTGCAGTGCAGGTTCCGCTTCTCCTTCCTCGGCTTCCGGCACGACCGAGTAGTCACCGTTAGGAAGATCTACACAGAATGCAATGAAGGGTTCAGGTGATGTGATTGATTGATTTTTTATCTTGTCCAACTCTTGTTGGCCATAATCACCTTAACAATGAATTAATTATGAATTTCTTTTCACGAAGGTTATTATTGATATATGTTTTATTCTTTTAATTTAAACACTTAATTAATGCTTCCTTTTATAAATTGTTATTTCATGTGAAGATTTAATGCTTCACCTTTCACTAGTGAAGGTGTGTACAAAGATAATTAATTACATTTAATTCTTTAAACAACAAAGTGCATTCCTAGATCTTAAATAAGTTTTGCAAACATTTCACAAAAAGGGTATAAAGAAATAAAAGGCATTTTCCTTTTTTAAACGAAACATTAATCTATAAAAGCCTCCAAAGCTTTTATTTAAACAATAAACCACCCAAAATTCAGTGGTGTGCTTCTCAAGCACCATAACACCTATACCAAGCAACAGAGCACACATGCATGCTTGGAAGGGAAAGAAATTAATTATACCAACAATTACAAAAGGTTAAACACATAATTAAGATAAAAGCATATAAAAATAAATAAGCATCTAATTTTTCCAAACTTCCTCACACATGCTCTCTGGTCCCAAACCACCCTAGAAAAGCAGCAAGCACACCTCGAACTACTACTGCTCTTGCATTGTTAAATTAAAAAGGAAAACATGCATATATTAATAATAAATACTTATGGTCATTCTAAAATTGTGATTAATTCACCAGAGGTGTAACTTGGCATAAGAAGACTGCATGTAGAAGTTGGGCTCAAGAACATAATTATTTTTAGCTACAAAAATCATCTAGACAGATTATGCATAAATGGAAAATAATTCATATAAAAAGATTTACATCGTAACTTTGTGCAACGTTTGGTACAGGAGCTAGTCCTAACACAACACACAACATATCCAAAAATTAGATACAGAGGACTGAAGGATTTTGAGATATTCCAGATCTAGGTTTTTCACATTTCTATTTTTCATGCCAAAAATATCAAGAAACAGCCTAGGTGAGTCTGACAAAAGTTGTAGTGCTCATCACCTGGAGTCTAGCAAAATTGAGTTTGCATTGTACTGATTTTTCTACGATTTTCTATAGAATTTACAAGATTCAGCAAAAGCACTTGTACTATTTGAGATCAGGTTTTACCGGCAGGCCCCTGAAACTATCCTAAACTTCACAACCATGCCCTTACTTCGCACAAAACATCCTAGACAGAATGAAAGGAATGCAATTGGGTCCCTAGGCCATGGGGGCGGCGGTGGCGGGGGTCGGCCGAGGAAGGTGGGGAGGACGACTTGGGACTCACCGGCAACTGGTTTGTGGGCTTGGTTGGCGGTGGAGGGTGCCGACGAGGGGGGCTCGGCGGCGCCCGGCGGCGGTGGCCGCGGGAGCTGGTGCTCCCACGAAGGAGCGGCGCGGCCTGGACGACACGCGTGCCGGGGGTGTCGAGTGGATGCTAGGCAAGGCGCCGAAGTAGTTGGGAGGCTTTGGAGGAGGACGCCGGAAGATGCTCAGCGGCGGTAGCCATGGTGAACCGGCGGCCGAGTCAGGTGCAGGATGCGGCGTGCTCGCGCAAGGAGGAGCGCGACGACCTTAAATAGGGGAGCTTCCTCATGCTTCGGAGCTTGGACATCGTCCACCCCAGCCGTAGCACGATGGCCACCTTGGTAGGCGCGCACAAGAGGGGAGCAGCGGACGGACCGGTCGGTCCGGCGCGGCGCGGAGTGGGGGAAACTTCAAGGCGTCTAGGGGCGCTGGGCGGCCTGTGGAAGACGCGCGAGGCCTCGGGAGGCGCGCGTGGACCCGGAAGCCGAGGGTGGCGGGTGGCCGAGGCGCGGCGCGCGGTTGGGGCGGCGCGCGCGCGTGGGTGTGCCCAGCGCACGACATCGCGGCGCGGCATCGGCTGGCGTGAAACCATGCCACTATACCCCTGTTTGAAATCATAAAACTCCAAAAAAATTGAATAGAAGTGCACCAAGTGGTGAATAGGCAAGTTGTAGATCTCACTACCCTCTACAACTTTCACAAAGGTCATAGGGTGTTTTTCTTAACGGATTTTGCACAATCTGCTGCCAAACTTTGAATGTCGCCATGTCTTGGTGAACAGGAGATGCTGCCGGTTGACCACGTTTTCACCAATTTCCTCTCAACATTTCAAATGCCAATCTACATGAAAGTTGTGTCCCTCGACAAACTGGACAACTTTCGTATTGTACATTTTGAAGTGTTTAGGTGAAATTTGGAGAACGTGGCAAAAGTTCTGGAAGACATTCACTAACGTTAGGGTTTAAACGGGGTTTGATCGTGTCTTAGACCAAGGGTTGACCACGAGTGTGTGCGGACATGGTCAAGGGTGTCAATAGTGGTTGTTGGCGAGGTTTTCGAGGTTATGACCCTAGTTGACCAATGTCAGCCAGTTTGACTCAGCTGATTCGGTCATTAGCATTAATGATGCTAATTAAAAACCTAGGGCGTCACACCAGTGCTTCATTCCAAAACCAAGCACATAGAAGTGGGATACCATTTTCTGAGAGAAAATGTAGATAAAGGGAAGATAACTTTGATCCATGTACCCACACATGACCAACTAGCCGATATTTTCACCAAACCCCTAGATCAAGCAACTTTCACTCGTTTGCGGGGGAGCATGGTGTGTGTTTGATTTCTTGAGTTGGGTGTGTGGGAGCTCCTTTGTAGCATATGTACAACTTTCCTTTGTGCATTTCTTGCATTTGGCATGTCATATTTAACATGATGTATAGGTATCCTTGTATCTTAGATTGCATGCATTTTGTATCATATGCATTTCTTGTAGGAAAAGCTTCTCTCATATACATTGTTCACCGTGATGTGCTATGTATGATCTTGTGAGCTAGTTTGGTGTGCTATGGTTATTTTGGCTTAGCTCTTGATGATTTTGATTTATATCCATGGTTGATGGCTATGTTTTTGAAAAATGTCACATGTATGCTCTCTTGTGAGTAAATGCCTTCATATGATCTTGGCATGTTTTAGTGGCTTGGATATGCTTACTTTGTGGTTGGATAGCTTATTTTGATCATATGGGGCCAAAGGCTTATTTGTCATCATGAATGTTTAGCCCTCTTGTTATATCTTGTGGAGGGGCATAAGTTCCTTTTTGTCGCAAAGACATTTCATGTACCAAATATGAATCTAAAAATGAAATGTAAAATTCTTGTAAAATGTGCTCCCATGTCATTTGTGCTAAATTTAATTTTCTTTGGGTGCTAAACCGTTGCATGATGCCTACCAATGAGAGGTCTCATATATAGAAGTAGGCACATGGCTCTGTGGCTTTGAAATGACATGAGGTGCTTGTGGGTGTTTGTGATGGTCTTATGATTAGAGTTGTTGTCCTAGCATGAAGTTTGTGTGGCTTTGCCATTTTTACATGTTTTGCTCATGTTTAGGACTTTGCTCATGAGAGGGTAATTTTTCGCAAAATTGCTCAATTCGATCATAGCTTCGTCCATTGGTTGTGAAACTTAGTGGTCATGAAGTTGATGTCATTACAAAGCTATAGAGTACCTAACTTGCTCATTTGGACATGTGTAGCATCCTATGTTGAATTTTGTCTATTTGAGAAGCTCTAGGTTGAAGGTTTTGCATTTTTGGCTTGATTCATGCATTGTCAACAAGGGGGAGAAGTTTGATCTTGAATTGGCTTGCTGCACGCATTTAGAAGGTTTCCAAGTGGTTTCGAGCTATTTTTGATCTCAGGCAGTTTCCTAGGTGGCATCGGCCTGACCAGTGAGGGGCACCGGTCTGACCGGTGTAGTTTCTAGATGCTGGGCGATCTTGCCCACCGGTCTGACCGGTCAGAGCTGAGCTAATGCATTTGCCATGTTTTCTTCAAGTGGTTTGCATGCATTCATCTGGGGGAAGTTCCATTGGCTCAGGGGGAGCTTGCATGTGTGCAGGGGGAGCTCTTTATGGTTTTCGTGCTTTGGTTTAGTGGTTGTGCTCTTTGCTTGAGTGGGTTTTGTCTCGGATGTGTCGAGCCGTTGCCCTTGCCTAAGGGGCCCGAGACTTGTCTTCTTCAAGTGATCTTGCTCTTTGGAGTTTGTTGGAGTTTCGTTTTATTCATTTCTTTCCTTTTTCTTTTCTCTCAGGTTACTATATGTGTGTGTTGTCAATGCACTCATCAAGGGGGGTATTGAGGACCATGTGTGGCTTGAGGACCGGTGGATGGTGGCTTCCTGGTGCGATGAGTGATTGACAACGTTGTGTGGATTGATTCTTGGCTAAGTATTGCAGGTGCAGGTTGCAGCTTGACTAGTATTGGTGCAGGTGAAGAACAAGCGCAAAAGATCATTGCCGGCGAGGCCACCAAGTGTGGAGAAGACAAGTAGGCTTCGTTCGAGGGACCCGGAAGCCAGTGGAGTCAAGTGCGGGTCGCATGGTAGCAAGAACGGTAAGGTCAAGTCATGGACAGTTTCTTTGTTGAGCCTCAAAACCAAGGTCGAGCCGGGACTACGTGGGAGCCAAGTCATGAGTGGCGATTGGTGGAGGCTACACCGAGTTCGCAGGGTTTCCGCTGGTTCACCAGAAAACCATTGGGTTCCTTGGTTGAACCACAAAGCCAAGACTGTAGAACCGAAGATGGAGTTGTAGCAGTTCTAGATCGGTCTGACTAGTGGGTCTGACCGGTCTAACCGCCGGGTACCAGTCTGACCGGTGAGGAGCTCCGGTCTGACCGGTGTGCGATGACGTTGTACGGAGACTTCGAAGCGAAGGACACGCATCTAGATCGCAAGACTTGCGTCGAGGCTAAGCAAGTTTGCGGTCACTCGGCATCCGTCCGATGGAGCAATGACAAAGATTTCCGAATTCTCCCTCGAGGGGCAGGTATCCATAATTAGCTAGTAAGGGCATTTTAGACTTTCGGTTGCCTCCATATAACCCAAGAGGTGAGAGGATGGCAGCCAACTCTCGGAACCCTAGCTCATTTGGTTTTCCTATATTCCCTTCCTATTTCCCTTAGGATTTCTATAGGACTAGCTTGAAAGCTTCATGGTGAGATCTTGTCAGAGGGATGGATGATCGGGCGGCAAGCTAGACCTTGTATGAACCTCTTTGTGATGTATAGATGATTCGGCGTGGTTCCTCAAGGCTTGGATGTGTTGTTCCCATTCGTTCATTTTGGTGATTTTCGGAGCTTTTTCTTGGCGATTTTCTTGGAGCAATTTCGAGGCTTTTCTCTTTGGGATTTGGTGGGGGATGTATGCATGAGCCCTTCGTGGTTCTTTTTCCTTTGATTCCCCACCCAAATCCGTGAGCAAAGGGGCTCAATTTTGCGGTTTTCGGTGTTCTAGGGTCAAAGGAGTTCTTGGCGGGATTTCTTCGATTCCTCTTGATTTAGCAAGTTTTGGTGGACAAAATCTTGTCTATGGAGTGCCCATGAGGTGTTCCTACTATCCCAAACGTCTTGTTCAAATCCGTGGAGCGATTCAGGGGATCGGGAGTTGGATTTGGGGGTGTTGACCCGCGGGTGTTTTTCACCCCGACGAGCTCAGGTCACACCGGTCTGACCGGTGTCTCTCACCAGTCTGACCGGTGCAGACTCCTATTGAGTTTTGCTCGGGTGAACGTTTGGGTGAGTTCGCTGTTGTCCCATGTTGCCCCTGTTTCAAGTTTGGGTCAGTTTGGAGCTCCGTAGGCCTGTTTGGTAGATTTGGGGTTTCCTGGCTTGTACTGGTCTGACCGGTGGTGCTCACCGGACTGACCGGTGTAGGTCAGTGAGGCTCGAGTTGGTGTTCCGCTGCGTTCTCGGGTCTGTGAGTTGATTGTTGGTTCCTAGGGCCTGTAGCACTCCAGTGGCTAAGTGGTCTTGGCCAACTTGGTTAGTGAGTCGGAGACGTGGGTTGGAAGCCGTGTTCATCTATTTGGAGCCTATATCTCCTTCGAGAAAAATTTTTATCGGCTCCCATTCACTCCCCCCTCTCTAGTTCACCGTATCGGTCCTTCATAAAGCACTTGCAACCAAAGAAATGGAAGTGACTCACCTTGGGTGTGCGACCATGCATCAACTCATAGCAGGTTTTCTTCTTATGCACTCTGAGGTAGATCCTGTTCGAAACATAGCACATGGTATTCAATGCCTCAGCCCAGAACCTTCTTGGAGTCCTATGCTCATCAAGCATCGTCCGAGCCATCTCACACAAGGTTCTATTTTTCCTTTCCACAACACCATTCTGGGGAGCCATCTCACACAAGGTTATATTTTTCCTTTCCACAACACCATCTCTTTATTGCCCAATGAGCCTTTAATTCTAGCTCAATCGGCAAGTGACATGTCTTCCCGTAGACCAGTTGGTAGGGAGACATTCCAATGACGGTTTTATACGCTGTCCGACAAGCCCAAAGTGCTTCGGGTAGCTCGTCTATCCATTTTATACCCATTTGGTCCATTGTCTTTTGTAGAATATTCTTGATCTGCTTATTAGACGTCTCTGCTTGACCACTTGTTTATGGGTGGTAAGGAATAGCGACACTGTGCTTATTATACGTCTCAGAGGTAGATCCTGTTCCAAACATAGCACGTGTTATTCACCGCCTCAGCCCAGAACCTTCTTGGAGTCCTATGCTCATCAACCATCGTCCGAGCCATCTCGCACAAGGTTCTGTTTTTCCTTTCCACAACACCATTCTGGGGAGCCATCTCACACAAGGTTCTATTTTTCCTTTCCACAACACCATCTCTTTATTGCCCAATGAGCCTTGAATTCTAGCTGAACCGGCAAGTGACATGTCTTCCCGTAGACCAGTTGGTAGGGAGACATTCCAATGGCGGTTTTATAAGCTGTCCGACAAGCCCAAAGTGCTTCGGGTAGCTCGTTTATCCATTTTATACCTATTTGGTCCATTGTCTTTTGTAGAATGTACTTGATCTGCTTATTAGACGTCTCTGCTTGACCACTTGTTTATGGGTGGTAAGGAGTAGCGACATTGTGCTTATTATACGTCTCAAAGGTAGATCCTGTTCGAAACATAGCACGTGTTATTCACCGCCTCAGCCCAGAACCTTCTTGGAGCTAGATCCTGTTCGAAACATAGCACATTGTTGCAGGTGTTGTTTGGCCTAGTGAGATTCCACCCGGCTGGGAGCTGGAATGGGTGCAAGGGGACGAGTGATGACATCACGGATGGCCTCCTGTGATGTGTATCGTCACGCTAGTTTATTTATTTTTACTGTTTCCGAACTCTGAACCTTTACTTCTTGTCAAGAACAATGGTTTGTAATAATTTATATTTAATCCGTGCTGTACTCTGGACTCGCCTTCATGTGAGTTTTAATGCATGTGTCGATCCTCTGTATGATTTCCAAGTCATTTACCGGGCATTAACCCGACTACTAACGACAGGATGATACTTTACTATTGCTTAACGACCAAAGTGGATCGGTACTAGGCGATATTACGGTATTTTCCTGGGCGGGTTGTCACACACCCTTTGAGGCTTTGTATGGAAGAAAGTGTAGAACTCCGTTGTACTGGAGTGAGACAGGCGAAAGGCAGTTGTTTGGGGCAGACATCATTCGAGAGGCAGAAAAGCAGGTTCAGATTATCCAGGAAAACTTGAGGATTGCTCAGTCTAGGAAGAAACGTTATGCAGATGGTAAAAGGAGGGACGTGGTCTTTCAAGAAGATGATTATGTTTAGCTAAAGGTGTCACCTATCAGAGGGTTGCGTCAATTCAAAGTCAAAGTGAAGTTGTCACCTCGGTTTATTAGACCATTTAAGATTCTAGAGAGAGTGGGAGAAGTTGCTTAGAGGTTGGAGTTGCCAGTCTAGTTAGTTGATGTGCATGATGTGTTCCATATCTCTCTGTTGAAGGAGGGTTTTAGTCCTCATGACAAAGAGCTGTTACCCTTGGAGGATCTAAATGTTAAAGAGGATCTCACTATTGTTGAACACCCTATCCGGATATTGGAAACTATGACAAGGGTCACCGGGAATAGTGTGATCAAGATGTGCAAAGTACAATGGAGTAATCATGCGGAGGACGAGGCAACATGGGAAAGAGAGGATGAGCTGAAAGCAGAGTTTCCAGATCTTTTTCCCAATCTATCCGAATCTTGAGGATGAGATTCTTCTTAAGGGGGTAGGATTTGTAACACCCTAATTTTGCTAAATTTATCTTTTATTGAAATTGTCTAGAAACCCTTAATTGCTCTTAAGGACTATAAGGTTGCTTTTAATTTATTTTAGTCATTTAAAATTTTTCTAAATAAAATTAATGAACCATAGGAATTAATTGTTGCATTCATGCTGGTCCATTGCTTTTGGTTGTTGGAATTCAAATTCAAAGTTTGAATTCAATTGCTTGAGCCCTTTTCAAAATTTCTAAACCTTTTTCCCTTCTCTACACTATTTTCTTCCCTACCCATTCCTTTCTCCTTTCAGCCCGTAACTCAGTTCAGCCTGCAGCTGCTAGCAGGCCGCGACCCGCTCCTTCTGCGCAGCAGCCCAGCATCACGCGCTTCGCGGCCTAGCCATGCGCACGGCCTGCCGCCGGCCGGCGGCCGTCGGCGCCGCCGCCCGCTTCGTCTCCTCCCCGTACTGCGGTCGATGACAGGTGGGGACCACCGTCATCCCCGACCCGGTGCGTATCCTGGCCGGACTCGAGGTCGAGTCCGACCCGCCACCGCGCGCGCTCGCCTGGTTGCCCTGGCCCGCACGCCAAGGCGGTCCACACGGCCTTTATAAGCCGCACTGCCACCCCTTGGGACCCTCACCCGTGCCCTAGCCGCCCCGAGCCCCTGTGCACCGCCGCCGCTCGGAACCCTAACTCGCCACCGCTACGGTTTCCCCGCCGTCGTCGCCTCACCGCCATCGAGGAGTCATCCAGGAGCTGCGCAAGGAGGTGAGGAGCATCCTGGCATCACTTGTGGTTGCCCAGTGCATCATACCGCCCGCAGTAGCTCGCTGGAGTTCACCGCCGCACCGAGCCGCGCCGCCGCGATGTGCACCGTCGCCACCGCTTCCCAGGCATCAGCGCCACCCTAGATAGCTTCACACGCCCGCGCGCTGCGCATAGCTGCTTTCCGCGCACCGAATCGAGCCCGAGAACCCTAGATCGGGTTTCTTCGGTCAGCTCCATCGCCGCTCACCGCCGACCGCCGCCGTCGGCCGTCGCCCGCCACTGCGCGCCGCACGCACGCATCCTGCGCCGTTAGGTCGAGATCTAACATCTCTGGTCAAACCCGCCGCCATCACTTAAACGGAAAACGCCAGCCACCGTCAGATCTAGATCCACCAGATCTAGATCGAGCCGACTTAGGTCAACACGGTCAAACCCAGCCGACCCTGGCAATTTTGCAGAAAAACCCCTATGCTTTTTGGATTTCACAAAAATACCCTCCCGCCTTAGGAAGTTTCTTACAATTTAGTCCTTTTTCTTTGTTTTAGCCCAGATTCTTTTCAAATATTTACAGATTAGTCCTTGCACCTTCTATAGGGCGTATCTTGGTCGTTTTAGCTCCATTTTTCGCGTTCTTTTTGTCCACGTGATCATCTCGAAGCGTAGATTAGTTTTATGCCACTGTTTTGTTCTGTTTGTACTGTTTGGTGACTGTTTCTTATTTATTCTTGTTGTATTCTTGTATGTGATGATTGTGGATCGTAGAGAGTGAAGTGTTCGAAGGATTTGAAGATCAAGACGCGCCAGAGTTTGAGCAGCCAAGTTCTGTTGAAGGCAAGTCTCACTTGATGCATGCCCACTTGTCCTACGTAACATGCATTTACATTCACTGTATTTACTTTTATTGATTGCATTAACACTGACGGGAACCTATTAAGGATCATACCAAGTCTTTTACAACCTTTACCCTGTAACTGGGTTAATTAAGTTAATCCTGATTATAGCTATGGCTTAGCATGCTTAACTAGGATGGTATTAATCAACTTGGATCCTTTTACATTCTATGTTCCACTTTATGTTACTTTACTTTGCAAGACCACTTTGTTATGTTAATGCGAACATGGAGAACCACCTAGGAAAACCGTACAACCACAAGAACTAACGGGCAATGGTCTTGGCTGATTAATTAGGAATTTTAGCTTGGGGTGATCTTACCTGATAAGGATAAGGGATCGGCGGTACTACGGGGTATGGACTCGCTCTAGCAGGGGGCTGGGTGAGTTATTCTTTTATGGTGGGGTATCGACTTGCTAGGGAACTTTATAACTTGCTAACTGATCCGGACCTTGTGGGCCATAACTTGCTAGGGAACCTTTGTAAAGGCCATGTAGCGTCCCTATGCAATCACACCTCGGTAGTGTGGTATATTACCTTGTAAACACTGCATGGTTGGGTTCAAAGTTCTTCAGAGCTTTTATGCTGCTTGTGGTGAAAGTGTAAAACCTCTGCAGAGTGTAAACTGACTAGTTAGTCGTGCTCACGGTCAAGAGCGGCCTGGACCCTCACATGACAAAATTATGGAATTTAAATATTAAATCGTTGCTTTATTCTTTACTTATAATGCTTAATCTTTATTAATTGGTTTGGTATAAACTTACACTCTTTAGTAATCAGGTTGTTAATAAAACTTGACTCACTAAAATGCTAAACTGCTTGAACCATAGCCATCCACCATATGGCCTTGCATGTTATGTTGTTTCCTCTTGCTGAGTACGTCATGTGCTCATGCTTGTTTACTCTCTTGCATCTACAATACTCAGATTGCTGCTCAGACTGGGAGAACTTTGAAGATTTCCCCGGAGATTTCTAGGAGTTCTAGGTGAGCGTAGTCTTTAGTCAGCTGCCTGTGGAGGCACTTTATCCGCTGCGAGAACTCGATATTTAAGTTTCGCTTAAGACTATGGTTCGTAATAACTCTTTATTCGTGTGGCACTGATTTTGGTATTCACAATGTCTAAGCGTGTGTGTAACTTGATCCTGGCGCACACGTGGTCTATGCATTCGGTTTTGCCTTTAAAACTGGGTGTGACAGGTTGGCGATGAAATGGGATCCTCCGTCACTTATCAATAACCTTGGCATACCGAATCTCAGAAATATTGTCTCTTCAAACATTCCTATTGAGCTTTTGTGGTCAGCAGATCTGCTTAGCAGGGCTTCAACCCATTTAGAGACATAGTCAACTGCCACTAAGATGTACTTGAATTTTCCAGATTTTGGGAATGGTCCCATGTAGTCAATTCCCCAGACATCAAAGAGCTCGATCTGAAGGTTGGTTGTTAGTGGCATGGCATTTCTGGAATTGATATTTTCGTGCCTCTAACAGGAGTTGCACCTTCGCACAAAATCTTTTGCGTCTTGATACATGGTTGGCCAGAAAAATCTGCTTTGCCAGATCTTTGCATGTGTGCGGAAAGCTCTATAATGACCTGCATATAGTGATGAGTGGCACTTCTCAATGATCTTCATTGCTTCTTCTGCCGGTACACACCTCCTGAGTAACCCGTCAGAGCATATTCGAAAAGGGTATGGTTCATCCCACAGATGACGGCGACTCTCGTAAATAAGCTTTTTCTTGTCGGCTCTGCAACCATAAAATTAACAATATCTGCATACCAGGGGTCTAACCGGGCGATCCGATAGAGCATGTCGTCCCTCATTGCATCATTGATGGGTAGTTCCTGTGGTTTCTCAAAATACATTCTAGACAAATGATCGAAAACAAAATTTTCTTGTCCCTTCTTATCTTTTATTTCTATGTCAAATTCTTGGAGAAGTAGAATCCATCTTATTAATCTCGGTTTAGCATCTTTCTTAGTGAGCAAATATTTTAAAGCAGCATGATCATTGTAAACAATAACTCTTGCTCCTACTAAGTAAGATCTAAACTTGTCAATAGCATAAACAATAGCTAGCAGTTCTTTTTTCAGTTGTGGCATAATTGAGTAGAGGTTCTGTCAAAGTTTTACTAGCATAAGCAATGGCATGATGTTTCTTTCCTTTGTTTGCCCCAAAACATCCCCCATAGCATAATAACTTGCATCACACATAATTTCAAAAGGGAAAGACCAATCATGGGGTTGTATAATGGGTGTAGAAATAAGAGCATTTTTTAGAGTTTTAAAAGTTTTAAGACAAGCATCATCAAAATCAAAAGGAACATCTCTGGCAAGCAAGTTTGTAAGATGTCTAGCAATATGAGAAAAATATTTTATAACCCTTCTATAGAAACCAGCATGGCCAAGAAAACTTTTGATTCCCTTGACATTAACAGGTGGAGGTAGTTGTTCAATGACTTATATTTTAGCTCTATCTACCTCATTCCCTCTTTCAGAAATTAGATGGCCTAGCACTATTCCTTCTCTAACCATGAAATGACATTTTTCCCAATTAAGGACTAAGTGCTTTTCTTCACATCTTTGCAAAACCTTATCCAAGTTTTCTAGACAATCATCAAAAAATTTTCCATAAACAGAAAAATCATCCATGAAAACTTCCAAGATCTTTTCAATCATATCAAAGAATATAGACATCATACATCTTTGAAAAGAAGCTAGAGCATTACATAGCCCAAAAGACATTCTACGATAAGCATAAGTTTCATAAGGGCATGTAAAAGTGGTTTTGCTCTTGTCACTGGGATGGATTGGGATTTGGTGATATCCAGAATATCCATCAAGAAAGCACAAGAAAGAGTGATTTGCCAACCGCTCTAACATTTCATCAATGAAGGGCAGTGGAAAGTGATCTTTCCTTGTGGCTTTGTTGAGTTTTCTATAATCTATGCACATACGCCAACTAGTGACGGTTGTCTAAGGAATTAATTCATTCCTCTCAGTTTTCACAATTGTCATGCCTCCCTTTTCAGGCACAACTTGCACGGGGCTCACCCACTCACTATGTGGAACACGATATATAATCCCGACGTGTGATAGTTTCAGAACATCTTTCTTCACTACCTCTCTCATCGCATTGTTGAGTCTTCAGTATGTCTCTAAAGATGGTAGAACATCAGGGTATGTAGGAATGCGATGAGTGCAAAGGGCGGGACTGATGCCCTTAAGGTCTTGGAGTGAGTATCCAAAGGTTGAGCGATGTTGTTCTAAGATGGTTATAAGCCTGTGAGTTTCTTCCTAAGTGAGTTGGTCGTTAATGATCACAGGAGACTCAGGATCATTGTGCAAAAAGGCATATCTAAGATTTAAGCTCAATGGGAGGTCTCGAGGATTCCTCAGTTTCATCGAGGGGCTCATATTCTGTAGGATTTTCTTCTTCCTCCTCGACGAAGAATTCAGTGACATCTTCTTGATTAGATTCTACAAAATGTTCTAGAGATGCTTCATTCACCTCTTCCATTAGGTCAGGTTTAGGACTGGGTTCGGTCTTAGCATGGATCGAATGTGAGAAGTGCATGGGAACTTTAATGGTTTTGCCTAGGCAAACATCAAGTTTCCCTGTGTTTCCTTCTTTAAGGAGTTTTTTGAAAGGATAGCCTATTAAAAGATCAAACTTCTTAATATCACAAATGTGAAAGCACAGGTGAATTGACATGTCGTAAACTGAAACAGCTAAGACATAGAGAATTCCCGAACTTTGAATAATTTGTCCTGAGGAGCACTTTAATAATTTCATTATGGGAGATAATGGCATGTTTTTAATAAATTGATGGAAAAGGATAAGGACATTATATTGATTCCCATAACTGGATTATAAAGGGCATCAAATGGGGTTCCATTGATTGTACATTGAATTGGTATAGAAGGTGAATCCACATGGACTACATCAAAGGAAAGCTCTAACTCTTCCAACCATTCCCCACTCATGATGGATGCAAGCTCCATAGTGTGTTTTCTTGAGAAGGCTTGCTCAAAAGGGTTTATCTTCTCATGTGAAGATGATGTGTGCTTTCGAGGACTCTTCTCTTTATGATATTTCGAGGTGTTTCCAAAATGGGAAAATAAATCATCCTCGATATCATTTATAAAATCAGGTATAGGAATTTCTTCTTGTGGTGATTCTGTATGTTGGATAGTTGTAGGTTCAGATGTTTCTGGCATAGGTTCTGGTGTATCTATCTCTGGAATCTCTTCTTCTAAAGTTTTATCTTCTAAAGCACCATCATTAGTGCTGGCTAGAATGTTGTTTAGGACGGTTCTAGCTCCACTAGATGTAAGGTGTATGAATGATCCATGAGAGGAGGTATTCAAATAGGCTCTACATTCTTTATTAAGACCCATATAGAAATGTCGAAGGAGAATATGGTCTTGAATGCTTAGATCTGGTCCGCATTTGCAAAGAAGTTCAAAACGTTCCCAGGATGAACTCATAGACTCATTATCCCCCTATTTGAAGGATATGATATTGATTCTGAGGTCGACTACTATAGATAAGGGATAAAAATCTATGCAAAAATCTGCACGGAGAGTTCCCCAATCAACATTCATCTTCTCTTTGGTCCGGTCATACCATTGGCAAGCTTTTCCTTTCAGAGTGAATGGAAAAAGCTTCCAATGGATAGTCTCGTCTGACATACCATCAATGTGCAGGCAGTCACAAGTTTGCTCATACTATTGGAGATGATTATAAGGGTCTTTGTCTTCTATTCCTAAGAAAGTGCTGGTTTGGATTATCTTTATTAACTATGGGTGCTGCTCATAGGCATCAGATAAGATTGGTTTTGATGATGGCATAGGCCTAAGGCTGAGCTCTGAGGCTGCCGAAAAGTCTATAATGAGGATAGTAGGTAATCTAAAACTAAAAAGAAAAAGAAAGATACAAAGATTAGTCATACTTGAAGAGTTTTCTCTTAACCGTTCTCCCCAGCAATGGCGCAAGAAATGCTTGTTGGTATTTGTTAAGCCTACAAAAATATTATGATGTATAATACGCAATCGCACGGATACCGGTGAGCATTACACCCGGGAGAGGGTTTTAAATATCAAATCCATAGGGAGAATGACAAAGAGAGTATCTAAGGTATATAACTAATCACTGAGTAGCTATCAAGGCCTTGACAGAAAGAGAGATAAGGAAAACTTAAGGATGCCTGGTTCTTATTCTCACAAGCTATGTCTATATTGTTCTTATGGGGTGATTGTCTGAAGGGACACTTAGTGAAGGAAACCTCCCGAGAATCTATGGGGGAGTCCTACAATTTCTATAGACGGGAGGTGGACTGCAAAGGACTCAATTGTGCTGTAACCACCACACTCTACCATACAATCCGGAATATAAAAGGCATTCATAAGCTAGCTAGTCTAAGCACCACGCTTACACTAAACATGCAACTTTAACTCAAGAACGACAGAAATTAAAGTACTCAGAGAGTTATGAACCACAAGAACAATAAAAACAATGTTGCTCACTTGAATAAGAAGTCGATCTTTCCACAAGGTCTCAGGATCAGGCTCCAGCGGAGTTGATCCCAGAGGTAGAAGATGAAAAGGAGACACTGACAGGTCCGTGCCTTCCTTCAGCTTCGCCTTTACCGCTCTGTAATCCTCTCGAATAAAATCAGCTAGATCTAATTATACCGTGGCTCTAATCTCTCAACGATACTAACTGTCCAACTCTAGTTCTAATTTAGAGCTCTAATCTCAATAGGCATGGAGGCTCTAATAGAATGAATTGTTATCTACCTTGGGGTCAGGGGGTCGGCTTATACAGTCTAGAGGAGATGATGTGCACTGTACGATCAAACCGACCTTAACTTGTGGTTTAGATTGATCCTCATAGGTGGTGGAAGAACATTCCAGAAGGTGGGCCCATTTGGCACCATGGGTGGCTGGTCAGCCCCACCACTGGGCCGATCGGGCTAAGGTGGGACCCCTCGCGGTCCACATCAGCCAGGTGGATCCTTGATCCTTCTAGATGCTTCTTCCTTAGGTGCTAAGTCATGTTGAGTTCCAGAGCCTTCTAGAGTCTTCTAAAGAGGTTTCATTGCATGTTTTCTGAATAGTCCCTGCAAATTCAAAGATTCACCAAAACTCGTGGAAATTGTCAATATAAACCCTAATAAGGTGATCTAATCATATTGTTAACACCAAAATTTGGTAAGGAGTCTGACTAGTGGGTCCAGCTCGGTCAGGAGTCCGTCTCGAGGAAGGGAAGGATTTTTCAGATGTATTCGGCAAAGGAGTCTGCGGTCGGCTATCTGCTCCCGTTCGGCAAAGGAACAGTAGAGCTGATTTTGCGGAATTGAACGATGACGTGGCTCAAGCAGGGAGGACGAATGGATAGATAAGCGATTAAACTTAGAGATAAGTTAGGCAACGAATCCATTCGAGATTGTACTTGGCAGGGTATAAATATGAGCCCTGAATATATGTAATGTACACAATCATTCTTCAAAACACACCGGCCTTACGCCAAACCCTAGAGTCCTTTTGTCGTGTCGTCGAGTTCTTCGAGAGGGTTCATCGATCCGTCGACCTCCGTGAGTACCGGCAACCTTGTATCATGTCTAGTATCATGCGGTGGATTTAGATCTGATGCAAGTAGTCTTGTTACCATGCTTCGTGTCATGCGGTAGATTCAAGCTTGGTTCAAGAGGGTTTCTTGTTAGGTCATGAGCCATGCGGTACGCTAAGATCTAGCTTGAAGCTAGTTATCGGCTCTATTGGATTTTGGCAAGATCCAATAGATTCATTAAGTTACCCTGTGTTACTTCGAGTTTTTACTTTATGTTTAGATTCATGTAACACCTTTGCCCAATCTAGATAGGTTTGGATCGGCTCATCTCTTTCGTGATCCTTGTACGGGTAGATTTCATGTTTTAATGCGTGGATCTTGTGTTATCAAAACCGAAACCGAATCAATCTAGGTTGTTACGTGTTGTGGGTTCGAGCTTGCCAATGTCGGTATAAATCTTGAAAGAACTGAGTATCATGCGGTAGATGCAGGTTTTTGGGTTGCTTTAGAGCTAGTCATCCGGTGGATTAGATTTTGAATCAACCTGATAGATTTATTCGCTTGGTAACGTTCGTTCCTTCTTCATGGACCCCGAATCGGTTGTCTTGCTGTATTCGGTTATGTTTCATCACGAGTAGAACACGTGCGTAATTCATGCTTTAAATAATGCGTGCTTTTAGCTTTCCATATCTAGATTGTATCATGCGGTGGATAGATCTATTTGTGGAAAGTGGTACGATCTTTATGCAAATTGTATCATGCGGTGGATAGATTTGTTTGATATCGTACCCGACGGGTTTTAGAGTACCTAGACATGCGGTGGACTAGTGCTTTGGATCTATGCATGCTTGTTCATTACATGATTATGATCGTGCTTTACTTTATTCATTTATTTAATATTGGTTATCATGGGATCGGTCATAATATCGTGTTTATGCATTTTTGACCAAACAAAGACCGATTACCGTCATGCCTGCGTCATTCATTCGGCAGTATCGATTTTCCTTTTATAAGATCCCGAATGGTTTCAGTTCATTGGCAAATAGCTTTTCCATAGCTATGTGTCATCTCATGTGGCCTTTTAGCCGTAAATATGGAACTGTCTGGTACCACCCGGCAAGTTCCAAGCCTTGGTATCTAACTGCTTTATCTTTTGTTAATTTTCAGGAAAAATTGACTGGCACGTCATCGTTACTCTCTGCGCGTGTGAAGCCAGCTTGTTCGGCTTGCTGTGTGCTTGGCGCTAGGTGCACTTTTTGCGTCAACACACTTTTTGGCACGCCCAGTGGGACCACAGCCGAATAGACCAAGATGCCCGAGATCGTGGACATCATGGACGTCAACCTTGAGGACCTATCTCCCGAGCAGCGGCAGCAACTCCAGGACGCCATGGACCAGTTTCAGCAGAAATGTCTGCTGTCTTTCAAGAAGAATAGAAGTGGCGCCCCGTACCTGAAGAACGAGATGCCCAGGGTGTTGCTGCCAGGGGAGAGCGATGCCACGATTCAGCAGGAGAAAGAAGAGTGCATGCGGGTATTCCAAGAATCCGCAGACTACACGTTGAGCAAGCACAACAAAGCTTTCCTCGGTGCGCTCCGGCGGATGATGGTGGCCGTCTTTGGCCCGGGCATGGAACAAGCATTTAGCAAGGCGCCCGTCCGGGGGGCACCGTGGAGCCGGGCGAATCAAGCTCTCGGCCGCCACTACGGAGCCGGCCCGGTGCGGCCTCCTCCTCAGAGCGCTGGAAGTCAAGCTTTCCAGCCTCCTCCACAGGCCGCTGGGAAACAGCCGGTTCAGCCTCCACTGCAGGCCTCAGGGGGACAGCCAGTCCAGCCACCACCGCAGGGCAGCACAGGTCAACCTGTGCAACAGCCGAATCCGTACCAGCCCACGTACGGAGATGTGGCATTCGGCTCGCTTGGGGCCCCATTCGCTTCCGGTCAGAGGATTGCTCCGGTGAACAACTGGTTGCAGAGAAACCTGTACGGCGGGGGGCTACCATGAGGTGGGAAACTATGAGGCATTTGACGCTTTCCCACACCCAGGATACGCGCCAGCTGCAGGTGCGCAAGAGGACGACGCCCCGGCGCGGAAGATGGCCGAATTGATGCAAAATCAGTTCGGCCTCAAGCCAAAAATGCAGAGACCCGCCTATAAGACCGTTCCTAGAGTGGTACTACAACGTGCTCCTTCCGCCAAGGGTGAAGCCGCCGACGGAGTTCACGAAATTTTCAGGGCAGGACGACACAAGCACTGTTGAGCACATCGCTCGTTACCTAATGCAGCTCGGGGAATGCTCAGCTGAGGAAGCATTCAGGGTCCGCTACTTCCTGGCGTCACTGACAGGTTCAGCATTCCAGTGGTTCTCATCCCTGCCCCCTGAGTCGGTTAGCAGATGGAAGGACCTAAAGCGGAAATTTCACGCTCACTATTTCAGCGGCAGCTCAGAGAAGAAGCTGATCGACCTTGCTACCATGAAGCAGAGGTATAGCGAGACGCCGCTGGAATTTCTCAGGAGATTCAGGGAGGTTAAAGGCATGTGCTTCTCGCTTAACTTGCCAGATGACCAGTTGGCTGACATGGCCGTCGCCGGGATGCTGCCGGCCGTACGCGAGAAATTGTTCGGGATGGAGTTCGAGAACCTGGGCCAGCTATCACAGAAGCTATCACTAATGAGCAACCAGGCGTACGGCTTCAAGAAAGATGCCAAGTTTGGCAAGCAGCATGATGTTGCTGACATCTACAACCAGTTCTTGGACAAAGCTGACCTGGTCGAAGACTCTGATGACGAACTGGATGTGGCCGCGGCAGAGATCATGTGGGGAAAGGAGCCTTTGACGATGAATCAGCGCTGGGTCAAGCCGACCAAGGGCACCTACGATTTTGATATCACAAAGGCTGACAAATTGTTTGAGCTCCTAGTAAAGGAAGGCCGAATCAAGGCGCCCGAGGGGCATTCCATGCTTCGGCCCGATGGAGTTAAAGGAAAACGTTACCGTGGCTTCCACGACAGGGATTCACACTTTGCATCAATGATTGCGGGGTCTTCAGGATGAAGATCCAGAAGGCCATCCAGGAGGGTCACCTCAAGTTCGACAACAAAATGAAGGCTGGATGGCCACCCCTTCCCTCAGAACATGGTGGGCTTTTCTGTTAACATGATAACAGCCGAGGAGAAGGGGAAAGTCAAGGTCTTGACCTCAGCCAGGGCTAGACAAGATGGGACGGTGGACCCAGAACGCCAAGTGACTCTGGAACAGGTGCATGGTGAGGCTCCCCGCATTCTCAGGAGTCACATAGAAATCGGGGAGTCATCCAGAGCTAAGCCAAGGGTGACCACGCGCATCCTCCTGAACAAGTGGCAGCGCCAGATGGAGAAGGAGCGCTACCAGAAGCGCAGAGCTGAGGAGGAGAGGCGTAGAGCTGAGGAAGAAGCGCGCAGAAGGGACCAAGAGCAATACACGCACGAGCAGGAGCGCGCGCATTGGGGATGTGCCTTCTTCAGGCATTGCTGGAATGAGGGTTTGAAGCTGCCCACGTTGAAGAACTGTCCTGAATGCAGTGACAGGTATTTTGAGTACAGGCAGGAGACTGCCAATCGCCGATCCGTCCACGAGAGAATTGGAAGGGTCCACCCTAATGGGGATCGGCGACAAAAAATTGAAGTCATTGATCATCCTAGGAAGCGGCGAGCTGACCTCAGGTGGGCTGACCAAGAAGAGGATGAAGATGACTACATATGGCAGAAGGGGCAATGGTGCCCGCCCGGCCTGAGGAGAAGCCAGAAGAGGCGGGTCCAGCGCTTGAGGAACCGCGAGCTGAGGCAGGCTGGGATCCAGACGAGGCAGGTGTGGCGCCCCAAAGATCAACCTGAAGGATCAAAGCGTTCGGCTCCAACATGCATGGTATACTTTCTGCCGAACGAGTTCATGGCTCATGCTAACCAGGTTGTGCAGGAGGAAGCGGCCCTAGATGATGAACAGGCCGAGGGGCTGATGGCACAACTGGTGCTGGCCAAGCAGGCAATCTTCGACAAACCGGCCAAGAATCGACGTATGAGGCCGCTGTACTTGAGAGGATACATCAATGGCAAGCCATTGACAAAGATGTTCGTCGACGGTGGGGCGGCAGTCAACATAATGCCGTACACCACCTTCAGGAAACTTGGCATGGGCCCGAGCGATCTGACACCTACAAGTATAATCCTGAATGACTTCGCTGGGAACCCTTCTGATACCAAGGGATGCGCGCACGTGGATTTGATGATCGGATCCAAGACGCTGCTCACTACCTTCTTTGTCATCGAAGGCAAGGGGGCCTACAGCCTGCTTGCTTGGGCGGGGCCCGGATTCATGCCAAGCATTGCGTCCCGTCCACCATGCATCAACGACTTATCCAGTGGGTGGACGATGAGATCGAGGTCGTTCAGGCAGATGACTCCGTGAGCGTAGCGAACATGGAACCAGCTTTCTGGGAGGACCAAGGTATTGATTGCTTCTCAGGGAAAGACTGGGGAGAAGGTCCTGTTGAGATTGTCAGCAGTGATCAACAGCCGATTCAAGCAGTCGGCTCTTATAGCAATTTTTAATGGAGAACCCCGTAGACGACACTGATGGCAAGTTGGGGCGGGGATTCATGTCGGCTGATAAATTAGAAGAGGTTGACATTGGAAATGGTGATAAGCCAAGGCCGACATTCATCAGCGCAGACTTGCAGCCGGACTTCAGGGGAGAATTAATTAAGCTTCTCAAGGAATACAAAGATTGCTTCGCCTGGGATTATTCGGAGGTGCCTGGATTGGATCGTTCTATCGTCGAGCATCGGTTGCCAATCAAATCTGGTTTCAAACCATATAAGCAACCACCTCGGAAGATCTACAAAGATGAAGTATTGGCCGATGTGAAGAAGGAAATTGAAAGATTGCTTGATGCAAACTTCGTTCGGCCGTGCAGATATGCGAAGTGGATTTCTAACATCGTCCCTGTATACAAGAAGAATGGAAAAATGAGGGTTTGCATAGATTTCAGGGACCTGAACAGAGCTACTCCGATGGATGGTTACCCAATGCCTATTGCCGATTTGTTGATTGACGCCGCAGCTGGGCACAAAGTCATCAGTTTCATGGATGGTAATACGGGTTACAACCAAATCTTCATGGCGATAGAGGACATATCAAAGACGGCCTTTAGATGTCCTGGTCATATAGGCCTGTTTGAATGGATAGTCATGACGTTTGGGTTAAAGAATGCCGGTGCAACTTGTCAACGAGCCATGAATTATATTTTTCACGAGTTGATCGGCAAAATTGTGGAAATCTACATTGATGATGTGGTGATCAAGTCCCTGAGTCATGACACGCATTTGGAAGATGTGAAGAGGACCTTGGAGTGCACCCGAAAGCATGGTTTGAAGATGAATCCAAACAAGTGCGCTTTTGGGGTATCAGTGGAGAATTCTTGGGGTTTTTGGTCCACGAAGGAGGAATTGAAGTTGGCAAAAAGAGCATGAAGGCCATTGATGAAGTGGTTCCTCCAACTAACCTCAAGGAGTTGCGATCAATGCTCGGCAAGATTAATTTCGTAAGAAGATTCATATCAAATTTGTCACGAGAAAGTCTTGCCATTCTCTCCGCCGTTGAAGTTAAAGAAAGATCGAAGTTCACACGGGGCGACGAACAACAAAAGGCTTTCGATGAAATCAAGCAGTACATGAAGGAGCCACCAGTGCTGGTTCCTCCTCAGCTGAACAAGCCTTTCAAGTTGTACGTGGCGGTCGATACCCGAACCATTGGATCGGCCCTTATTCAAGAATTTGAGGGAAAGGAGCGGGTAGTAGCCTATCTTAGCCGAAAATTACTTGATCCTGAAACCAGGTATTCGGCTATAGAGAAGCTGTGTCTTTGCGTGTACTACTCGTGTACAAAGTTTCGGCACTACCCGTTGAATGCCGAATGCACCGTGTATTCCAAGTTTGATGTGATAAAACATATGTTATCTATGCCAATTTTGAACGGCAGGATTGGCAAGTGGATTTTGGCTTTATCGGAGTTCGAGTTGAAGTTCGAATCGGCAAAGACCATCAAAGGTCAGATCATTGCCGATTTTATAACTGAACATCGCGATCCGTCAATTAATTTACTTGAAATTACCCCCTGGGCTTTGTTTTTTGATGGATCGTCATGTGGTAAAGGTGGGGGAGTAGGGATCCTACTGATTTCGCGTAGAGGCGAGATGTTTGAATTTGCCATCCCTATACAGCCCACTGTCACAAATAACCAGGCTGAATACGAAGCATTGCTTCGAGGGCTCAATATTTGAGGGAAGCCGGGGCCGTTTCAGTCGAAGTTTATGGAGATTCAGAGCTGGTGATCAAGCAATTGAACGGCCAATACGAATGCAAAAGTGAAGCGCTGAGGAGTTACTACGAAGAATGCAGAGAAATCTTGAAGAGCTTCCCGTTGGTGACTCTACAGCATATTCCTAGGGAACATAAAGAAGAAGCAAACAAGCTGGCTCAAAGCGCCTCTGGTTAAAAAGAGAGCCAAGAAGCGTTTGCTGCAGAAGTGTGTGCACTGGGGACGGATCTTGCAGAAGATGATTGGAGGAAAGAGATCGTTGATTACTTGAAGGATCCATCCCGCACGGTCTCTAGGAAGCTCAGGTACAAGGCCATAAAGTTCGTTCTTTTGGATGATAACTTACTCTACAAATCATTAGATGGGGTATTGCTACGATGCCTGGGTCCAGAAGAGGCCAAGAACATGATGAGCGAAGTACATGATGGGATATGTGGAGCACACCAGTCGGCCTACCGTATGAAATGGGTCATCAGACAAGCCGGATGCTTTTGGCCGACGATATTAGAGGATTGCTTTGAGTATTACTGTCACACCCGACTTTCCGAAGAAAACCAAGTGCAAACCCATATGCATGCCAGGATCAAGTTTCATGCATATGGTGACATAAAAGTGTATACAGAAACAGTATCTCGTAAGAAAAAGAAAGATTATCAGAGATTTACGCTTAAACCTGGAAACGAAGGCTCCAAACATCACAGGCAGTCGACTGGGGGTTGCGTACGCCTAGCACCAACAACATCTTCACTAGACTTCAAAGTAGCATCCTTTTTCTGAGCAACAATATTTATAGCAAGGGTGAGCACTTGTCGTACTCAGCAAGTGTGGAAAAAGATATGAATGCAAAGGCTTTATAGTGGACTGGGCTATAAGCATTTAAGCAATTTTAGTTGGTCAAATTTTATTAGCACCGATTACTAATAAAGTATAAGTTTATACCAACCCACATTAAGCATAAGGTAAGAAATACGCCATAAGCACATAGCAAAGATAACCGAGAGAACACGATTTAAGTCCATCTTCAAGTTTAATTATCATGTGAGGGTCCAGTTTGCTCTTGACCGTGAGCACGGCTAATCGATTAGTTTTACACTCGCGAGGTCGTACATCTTTACCCACAAGTCGCGTAAAAGTCCCGAAGAACTTTAAACCCAACCATGCGATGCCGGCCAAGCATCATACCACACTACCGAGGTGTGATTGCATAGGGACGCTACGAGGCCGTTACAAAGATCCCCGGATGTAGGTCGCCCGCTAGGTTACCCCGGTCGGTGCAACGTATAAAGCTCCCGGACGAGTACCGTGTCTTAGCCAAGCTCACACCTACGCCCGAGCGGGTCCATACGCCACTACCCGCCGGCCCCCAACCCTTATCGGGTAAAGCATACCTAACATCTAGTTCACTAATTAATAAGCCAAGACAGAGCCATATGTCTTGTGGTAGTACTTGTTTTCTGGGTGGTCGCTCCATGTTCCGATTAATGCACGGTGATCTTGTATTAACCGAGAGATATATAGCATCAAAGTAAAGCATGTTCATCATTGTTGTTCATTAAAACCACCATAACCCAGGTATAGCAACTAAGCATAGCTACCCAACATAAACATAAACCCAGGTTGACAAGGAATGATGACAAAGGCTAGGCAAACCTTAATAGGACCCATCAATATTAATGCAAAGCAATGCAAAGTGATTAATCAGAGTTATTGGGACAAAGATCAAGGACACACTTGCCTTTAACCAAGGTAGTTGCTCAGAATCTTCAACTTCAAGCTCTTCCAACTTCTCGAACGGCGTTCACTCTAAGCGCATCAATCATCGGGCACAAACATACAAACAAACAGACATACTAAGAACAAAGCACCAATCAAAAGAAAACTTTAAAAGAACGCACTAAAGGATAGGATCGATTAGATGGATCACTAAAGCACACAAACCATGCTTAGAGGAAGAAAGGCTTGGTTTGCATTAAAAGAGATGGTCGCGGAAGATTGAGCAAGGACCGTAAAGATCACACCGGGATAGAGCTCGATTCTATGGTTACATAGGCGCAAGAAACGCCGAACACAAAACTAAGCTCGAAACTATCGTGAGATCATCAACAAACAACAAGAGACTACGCTTGGCATATTTTAATTAAGAAATCATGTGAAAGAATATTTCAGAGAAATACTCTATGTTACCATTAAACAAGTTACATTTAATTAAAGTAATCACGATAAACCTAATCATGTTTTATTTAGAACATTCGAGTAGAAGTTATGTCAAATTAACAATTACTTTAGAAAGATGAAGCAAGTATAACATATCTAAACGAGTAACTTTATGTCACGTGTTCAACTAAACATATTTAATATTGAAAAGGCATTTATGAAGTCATTAGGTATTTTAACTTTATTATGAAAACCGATGTTTAACTCTAACATCTTTTACTTAGAAAAAACTAGTTATAAATAGGGATTAACCAATTGCATCATGATTAAAGAAAACCGGATTAGAACCTAATCACTTTTTATTTATAAAAGCATTAGGATAAGAATTAGTCGAGATTAACATGCATCTTTTAATATTAAAACAAGTAACAGGTGATACACATGCTAACGCATAAGTTATGGCGAAACGAACTAGAACGGCACAAACGAACTATCAACGCACAAGAGAACCTTAAGGTGGGTTTAGGAAAACTAGTCTACGTAGAGAACTAGATCGAAGGGCAACAAGCGAGCAAAAAGGTAAGCTAAACTAGTTGATAAAGGAACTGATAACGAGATTAGCTCTGAAGAAAGGTATAGCTACGAAAGGTTGAGCATAAGAACATAGCTGATTTATGAAAAGACAACCTAACAGAGATGGGATAGACATCAACTAGCTAGATGCTGATATACAAGATTCATGAAACAAGAGTGATAAGATTATTTGATAGGCAAATGAGCAGTGCAAACTACTCACACGAACAAAGCTACCGAGCTAAACGAAACTCTAAGGCTTGACTAGATGCACACGGTTTAGCTTGGGGCTAACACTAGAAAGGTTTAGAGCCTCGACAAACTTGATCAAAAGAGATACTAAGATAAAACTGACACCGAACGTCTAACGAATTATTTGCATTAATGAGAGATCAAACTATGAGTTGGGTTTATTTTAATTAATGAAATATATATAAGGATATAAATAAAATACCCCAGGTTGGAATTAAAGTAAATTAAGCTTTATTTACAAAACCGGTGTAACGAACTAGTCAAGTTGTATTAATAAAGATTCATATATGGATTAAACTGATTAAACATTTAATTTAGAAAAACTAAACTATATGAACAATCTAAACGAAACTTTGTAATTCGAGTAGATCATATCAATATTGAAAACATTATGGAACCGATATTAATGATATTAACATTTATTATAAAAGCCAATGTAAAAGCCTGATCAAATTTTAATTAGAAAAGATTAACTAAATCATTAAGCAAATTAACATTTGGTTTATGAAAACCGAGATAAAGATCTAATTAGATTTTATATATGAAAGCATGCGATATAATTATTAATCAAATTAACATTAATTATGAAAAACGGTGCGTTGCTACATTGCTTTTATTTATAAAAGGCATGTATAACTAGGCATTAACCAAATAATATAGAATAAATTATCAAAACACATTTTAGAGTAACCATCATGTCTAGCGCATTGTTTATGATGAGACCAACTAAAGCAACAAGAACGAGCTTAAACGGGCTAAACGTGAGATATATAGATTAAACAAGGATTAAGGATCTAATCAAGGTTAACTGAAGATTGCGTTGGATGGGTGATTTACAACGCAAAGAGTAGGTAGAGACATGTAGCTTAGATTACTAGTGTTGGCTCGATAAGCAAAATAATATATTTGTGACATAAGCATGATGTCATGCTCACATCAAGCAAGGAACATGAACAGACAAGTGAAATACACTAGCTTGTTGATGTACGGCAAAGATAGATGTTTATTAGCACGTTACTATGAGATAAGCCACAAGGTTAAGAATGAGATGAATCAAAGGTGCTGAAATATCTGCCGGCAACAATTAACTTAAGTAGAACCAAAGACTAACTTGAGTGCTCGATGTGTGTGAGCTGAATTCACGGTGAATTGAATAACTGAACGGATTGCATAATGAACTACCATGTAGTAGATGTTGCGAACTTGCAGGTGATGGCCGGTGTGAAACGGAGGACGTGCAAAACGACATTTAAGCACAGAATGGAAGAAGGCCAGCGTAAGAAATCTTGTTACCTCTAGTGTGATCAGTGATGGTGAGCGCATCCGATGATGGCAGCAGCTTGATAGAGACTTGACCAACAGCTTATCCAGCGAAAGCAACCTTACTGAAGCTTCAGAGCATGGCAGCAGCGAGTCGGTTGAAATGACAGAGACGGACGGGTATTGGTGGAGACAGTGGTCTTCTTGGTGGCGAAGGTATGGTGGCTGGCTCGATCTTAGCAGGTGGCGGCGTGAGACTCCTCTAGTGACGAAATGCAAACGACGGGCAGCAAGCGTGCGGCTCGGCGCTGCATCCGGTGGTGTCCTGGTTCGGCACAAGGAGGAGGAGGAGACGACACACGACTCTGGCCGGCGAGCATGCGAGGCAACGGTGCACGACTCCGGGGCGGCTTCAGCTTGGCCCCGGGGAGCTCCTGGCCGGCCGGCGAAGGCGACAAAAGCCAGTTGCGACGCACAGCGGACTCCATGCGGCGGTGTTCGTCTTGGCCGCTGCTAGAGGAGGGAACGGTGGCCTGCAGCCTGGGCGTGCATGGACGGTGAGGTCCCGGCGGCGCGGAAGTGAAGAGGTTGGCCGGCGGGTGTCGTGCACCGTGCTGCAGACCTCCTGGAGGCGACCGCTCCGCCCGGCACGAGGAAGCTTGTGGCGGGGTCGGCTCTGTCGCAGCAGATCGACGACGGCAACATCGGCGGCGGGCGGAAGGTCACGGCAGCCAGCTTGGCCTCCCATGGACGGCGGCGTTCCAGAGGTCCTCCACCGGCGGGTGACGGCTCCTTAGATGCGGCTCGTCACAGAGAAGCTCTTGGCGACGACGGCCTGCTCCGACTGTGGCCCTAGGCGGCGAATCGGACGAGCAGCCGGCGGCGGCGCTCGACCTCGGCGGTGGCGCGGGCTGCGCGGAGCGCGAAAGCGGGGCGGCGGCGGCGCGCGGCGAGGACGGGGCACGGCTAGGGTTCGTGGGGCGCGAGGAGGCCACCTTTATAGGCGCGGGGCCCCCGGCGCGCATGCCGAGGGCGGCGGCGGCGGTGCCCTGGCCATGGCCGTGAGGCCAAAGTGCTGATGGGCCTTGGCGGGCCTAAGGCTGGGCCGGGGTGGGGTGCGGGTCGGAGCGGGTCGAGCCTCCGGGCTCGGCCCGTTAGGAATAGGTTAGGTTTTCTTTTTTTTTCTTTTTTTCTGAAATATTTTCCAGTGCAAAAGTAATTCCAGAAAAAGTCCAGAAAATACTTTAAAGCACAAAAAATAGTCAGAAAATCCCAAATATTCCAGGAAAATTCCTAGAGCTAGATTAAGACATGAACAATCCGAATAAAACATTGGGAGCTCATGAAAAAGATTTTAAAGCCTTCTAATAAATAGAAATAGCTCATGGAAAATGAGAATAAATTCCGGAAAAATCTGGAAAATTCTCGGAAGGTTTTGGACAGCTCCTAAACGAAGTTTTGAAACCTTTTGCACTCAAGAACCACTAGATGCATCGGCATGAATGCAACACACATAATTTTTTTATTTAATTTAGAAAATCAAACGATGGTTTTTTTCCTATACTATATTTCCTGTAAAGAAAATAAATGTTGGGAAAATTTTTTAAAATTATGAGAAAATTGTTATTTAATTATTCTTTCTATTCACAACCTGAAATTGGAAATTTCAGGGTGTGACAAATCTACCCCCCTTAAACGGAATCTCGTCCCGAGATTCGAAGAAAGAAAAAGCAAGGAGGAGGGAGATAAACAAGAACATTGCTCCCAAGGTAGGTAGACGGTCATCCTCTTTTGTTGATCGGTGTGAAGTCCTCAATCTTTTTCTTTGTTGGTTGCTGGGGTCTTCATCAGAGTGAGGTAGGTGGGACAAAAGAAAGCACAAGGTGGGAAGGAAGGTAGAGTGATGTCTTCTTTTCTTCATCTTGCATCTGCCTTTGACTTCCTTCCGGTAACACCTCTATTGAGTTGAAACAAAGAAAGATGACAAGGATGTGGGAGGTACAAAAGAGAAACCCGACTAGGCAACTGATGTCATTGCAGATATAAGACCCACAATACACCAACACTCACTTCAAAGAACCAACATAAGCAATATCATAAAACCAAGCATCATCATGCAAACACTGAATTCCACCAATCAAGGCATGTTTAAGGGAACGATACTACACGTTGTTAATATAGTCAGGGGGTATCCTCCTAATAGATCAGATATATCTCCCAGCAAGGATATCCATAAATAATGGATTTTTCCCAAATCAAGGAGTACGAAATTATGAGTTCAACCCAACTGGAATCACCTCAATCGGAGGTTCGGAACTCGAGATACGAATTAAACAAGATGAATATGTCAGCAGTGTTGACAGATTCTGAATGCTCCACTAATTCGTAGGTATCTCTTTGGATACAAAACGAATACTGCTGAATTTTGGACAGAGTGAGGCTGATGAAATTCCTGAACTACTCCAATTGGATTTACCTCAATCGGAGGTCTATAGCTTGAGATATAGAATATTGAAAGTAACTAGGTCAGCAGAATTTTACAGATTCTGACCACTCCCATGTTTCATGCATAGCTCCCAGGATAAGTTTTGGATGGGGCTGAATTTTTGACAGAAAATTTGTTATGAAATTTGGGAACTAACCCAACTAGTTTCGTGTCAATCGGAGTTCTGTAGCTCGAGATAAAATTGAAACAGCGCTGATGTGTCGGAGAGCTGCGCGAATAGATGGAATATGAAGGGTAACGGTTCTACCAATGAATCAAGGGGGTGTTATTGGTTGAAAGAATGCACGAGGGAGATCGAAAAAATGTTCAAGGAGAGTGAAGATAAATATACAAGAATTCATGGTATGGAGATAAAACAAATAGGGTTAAGATGTGAGATAATTCATCGAGAGGTCAAGGATAAGGTAAGGAGGGATTGTAGAACAAAAGAGGCATCAAGAAACGACCAATACTAACTAGGCTTACGTCCTACGGTCGATACGGCTACGATACCACTCTGTCACACCCGACTTTCCGAAGAAAACCAAGTGCAAACCCATATGCATGCCAGGATCAAGTTTCATGCATATGGTGACATAAAAGTGTATACAGAAACAGTATCTCGTAAGAAAAAGAAAGATTATCAGAGATTTACGCTTAAACCTGGAAACGAAGGCTCCAAACATCACAGGCAGTCGACTGGGGGTTGCGTACGCCTAGCACCAACAACATCTTCACTAGACTTCAAAGTAGCATCCTTTTTACGAGCAACAATATTTATAGCAAGGGTGAGCACTTGTCGTACTCAGCAAGTGTGGAGAAAAGAATGAATGCAAAGGCTTTGTAGTGGACTGGGCTATAAGCATTTAAGCAATTTTAGTTGGTCAAGTTTTATTAGCACCTGATTACTAATAAAGTATAAGTTTATACCAACCCACATTAAGCATAAGGTAAGAAATACGCCATAAGCACATGGCAGCATAACCAGAGAACACGATTTAAGTCCATCTTCAAGTTTAATTATCATGTGAGGGTCCAGGCCGCTCTTGACCGTGAGCACGGCTAATCGATTAGTTTTACACTCGCGAGAGGTCGTACATCTTTACCCACAAGTCGCGTAAAAGTCCCAAAGAACTTTAAACCCAACCATGCGATGCCGGCCAAGCATCATACCACACTACCGAGGTGTGATTGCATAGGGACGCTACGAGGCCGTTACAAAGATCCCCGGATGTAGGCCGCCCGCTAGGTTACCTGGTCAGTGCAACGTATAAAGCTCCCGGACGAGTACCGTGTCTTAGCCAAGCCCACACCTACGCCCGAGCAGTCCATACGCCACTACCCGCCGGCCCCCAACCCTTATCGGGTAAAGCATACCTAACATCTAGTTCACTAATTAATAAGCCAATACGAGCCATATGTCTTGTGGTAGTACTATTTTCTCGGGTGGTCGCTCCATGTTCCGATTAATGCACAGTGATCTTGTATTAACCAGAGATATATAGCATCAAAGTAAAGCATGTTCATCATTGTTGTTCATTAAAACCACCATAACCCAGGTATAGCAACTAAGCATAGCTACCCAACATAAACATAAACCCAGGTTGACAAGGAATGATGACAAAGACTAGGCAAACCTTAATAGGACCCATCAATATTAATGCAAAGCAATGCAAAGTGATTAATCAGAGTTATTGGGACAAAGATCAAGGACACACTTGCCTTTAACCAAGGTAGTTGCTCAGAATCTTCAACTTCAAGCTCTTCCAACTTCTCGAACGGCGTTCACTCTAAGCGCATCAATCATCGGGCACAAACATACAAACAAACGGACATACTAAGAACAATGCACTACTCAAAAGAAAACTTTGAAAGAACACACTAAAGGATAGGATCGATTAGATGGATCACTAAAGCACACAAACCATGCTTAGAGGAAGAAAGGCTTGGTTTGCATTAAAAGAGATGGTCGCGGAAGATTGAGCAAGGACCAGAAAGATCACACTGGGATAGAGCTCGATTCTATGGTTACATAGGCGCAAGAAACGCCGAACACAAAACTAAGCTCGAAACTATCGTGAGATCATCAACAAACAACAAGAGACTACGCTTGGCATATTTTAATTAAGAAATCATGTGAAAGAATATTTCAGAGAAATACTCTATGTTACCATTAAACAAGTTACATTTAATTAAAGTAATCACGATAAACCTAATCATGTTTTATTTAGAACATTCGAGTAGAAGTTATGTCAAATTAACAATTACTTTAGAAAGATGAAGCAAGTATAAGATATCTAAACGAGTAACTTTATGTCACGTGTTCAACTAAACATATTTAATATTGAAAAGGCATTTATGAAGTCATTAGGCATTTTAACTTTATTATGAAAACCGATGTTTAACTCTAACATCTTTTACTTAGAAAAAACTAGTTATAAATAGGGATTAACCAATTGCATCATGATTAAAGAAAACCGGATTAGAACCTAATCACTTTTTATTTATAAAAGCATTAGAATAAGAATTAGTCGAGATTAACATGCATCTTTTAATATTAAAACAAGTAACAGGTGATACACATGCTAACGCATAAGTTATGGCGAAACGAACTAGAACGGCACAAACGAACTATCAACGCACAAGAGAACCTTAAGGTGGGTTTAGGAAAACTAGTCTACGTAGAGAACTAGACCGAAGGGCAACAACTGAGCAAAAAGGTAAGCTAAACTAGTTGATAAAGGAACTGATAACGAGATTAGCTCTGAAGAAAGGTATAGCTACGAAAGGTTGAGCATAAGAACATAGCTGATTTATGAAAAGACAACCTAACAGAGATGGGATAGACATCAACTAGCTAGATGCTGATATACAAGATTCATGAAACAAGAGTGATAAGATTATTTGATAGGCAAATGAGCGAAGTGCAAACTACTCACACGGACAAAGCTACGAGCTAAACGAAACTCTAAGGCTTGACTAGATGCACACGGTTTAGCTTGGGGCTAACACTAGAAAGGTTTAGAGCCTCGACAAACTTGATCAAAAGAGATACTAAGATAAAACTGACACCGAACATCTAACGGAATTATTTGCATTAATGAGAGATCAAACTATGAGTTGGGTTTATTTTAATTAATGAAATATATATAAGGATATAAATAAAATACCCCAGGTTGGAATTAAAGTAAATTAAGCTTTATTTACAAAACCGGTGTAACGAACTAGTCAAGTTGTATTAATAAAGATTCATATATGGATTAAACTGATTAAACATTTAATTTAGAAAAACTAAACTATATGAACAATCTAAACGAAACTTTGTAATTCGAGTAGATCATATCAATATTGAAAACATTATGGAACTGATATTAATGATATTAACATTTATTATAAAAGCCATTGTAAAAGCCTGATCAAATTTTAATTAGAAAAGATTAACTAAATCATTAAGCAAATTAACATTTGGTTTATGAAAACCGAGATAAAGATCTAATTAGATTTTATATATGAAAGCATGCGATATAATTATTAATCAAATTAACATTAATTATGAAAAACGGTGCGTTGCTACATTGCTTTTATTTATAAAAGGCATGTATAACTAGGCATTAACCAAATAATATAGAATAAATTATCAAAACACATTTTAGAGTAACCATCATGTCTAGCGCATTGTTTATGATGAGACCAACTAAAGCAACAAGAACGAGCTTAAACGGGCTAAACGTGAGATATATAGATTAAACAAGGATTAAGGATCTAATCAAGGTTAACGAAGATTGCGTTGGATGGGTGATTTACAACGCAAAGAGTAGGTAGAGACATGTAGCTTAGATTACTAGTGTTGGCTCGATAAGCAAAATAACATATTTGTGACATAAGCATGATGTCATGCTCACATCAAGCAAGGAACATGAACAGACAAGTGAAATACACTAGCTTGTTGATGTACGGCAAAGATAGATGTTTATTAGCACGTTACTATGAGATAAGCCACAAGGTTAAGAATGAGATGAATCAAAGGTGCTGAAATATCTGCCGGCAACAATTAACTTAAGTAGAACCAAAGACTAACTTGAGTGCTCGATGTGTGTGAGCTGAATTCACGGTGAATTGAATAACTGAACGGATTGCATAATGAACTACCATGTAGTAGATGTTGCGAACTTGCAGGTGATGGCCGGTGTGAAACGGAGGACGTGCAAAACGACATTTATGCACAGAATGGAAGAAGGCCAGCGTAAGAAATCTTTGTTACCTCTAGTGTGATCAGTGATGGTGAGCGCATCCGATGATGGCAGCAGCTTGATAGAGACTTGACCAACAGCTTATCCAGCGAAAGCAACCTTACTGAAGCTTCAGAGCATGGCAGCAGCGAGTCGGTTGAAATGACAGAGACGGACGGGTATTGGTGGAGACAGTGGTCTTCTTGGTGGCGAAGGTATGGTGGCTGGCTCGATCTTAGCAGGTGGCGGCGTGAGACTCCTCTAGTGACGAAATGCAAACGACGGGCAGCAAGCGTGCGGCTCGGCGCTGCATCCGGTGGTGTCCTGGTTCGGCACAAGGAGGAGGAGGAGACGACACACGACTCTGGCCGGCGAGCATGCGAGGCAACGGTGCACGACTCCGGGGCGGCTTCAGCTTGGCCCCGGGGAGCTCCTGGCCGGCCGGCGAAGGCGACAAAAGCCAGTTGCGACGCACAGCGGACTCCATGCGGCGGTGTTCGTCTTGGCCGCTGCTAGAGGAGGGAACGGTGGCCTGCAGCCCGGGCGTGCATGGACGGTGAGGTCCCGGCGGCGCGGAAGTGAAGAGGTTGGCCGGCGGGTGTCGTGCACCGTGCTGCGGACCTCCCGGAGGCGACCGCTCCGCCCGGCACGAGGAAGCTTGTGGCGGGGTCGGCTCGTCGCAGCGGATCGACGACGGCAACATCGGCGGCGGGCGGAAGGTCACGGCGGCCGGCCTTGGCCTCCCATGGACGGCGGCGTTCCGCAGGTCCTCCACCGGCGGGTGACGGCTCCTTAGATGCGGCTCGTCACGGAGAAGCTCTTGGCGACGACGGCTCGCTCCGACCGTGGCCCTAGGCGGCGAATCGGACGAGCGGCCGGCGGCGGCGCTCGACCTCGGCGGTGGCGCGGGCTGCGCGCGGAGCGCGAGGCGGGCGGCGGCGGCGCGCGGCGAGGACGGGGGCACGGCTAGGGTTCGTGGGGGCGCGAGGAGGCCACCTTTATAGGCGCGGGGCCCCCGGCGCGCATGCCGAGGGCGGCGGCGGCGGTGCCCCGGCCATGGCCGTGAGGCCAAAGTGCGATGGGCCTTGGCGGGCCTAAGGGCCGGGCCGGGGTGGGGGTGCGGGTCGGAGCGGGTCGAGCCTCCGGGCTCGGCCCGTTAGGAATAGGTTAGGTTTTCTTTTTTTTTTCTTTTTTTCTAAAAAATATTTTCCGGTGCAAAAGTAATTCCGGAAAAAGTCCGGAAAATACTTTAAAGCACAAAAAATAGTCGAAAAATCCCAAATATTCCAGGGAAAATTCCTAGAGCTAGATTAAGACATGAACAATCCGAATAAAACATTGGGAGCTCATGAAAAAGATTTTAAAGCCTTCTAATAAATAGAAATAGCTCATGGAAAATGAGAATAAATTCGGAAAAATCCGGAAAATTCTCGGAAGGTTTTGGACGGCTCCTAAACGAAGTTTTGAAACCTTTTGCACTCAAGAACCACTAGATGCATCGGCATGAATGCAACACACATAATTTTTTTATTTAATTTAGAAAATCAAACGATGGTTTTTTTCCTATACTATATTTCCTGTAAAGAAAATAAATGTTGGGAAAAATTTTTAAAATTATGAGAAAATCGTTATTTAATTATTCTCTCTATTCACATCCTGAAATTGGAAATTTCAGGGTGTGACAATTACAAGGGATGTCAGGATTGCCAAAAGTTTGGAAATATTCAAAGGGTCCCCGCATCGGCATTAAATCCCATCATCAAGCCATGGCCATTCAGGGGCTGGGGGATAGACTTGATTGGCCAAATTAATCCACCATCTAGCAAGGGGCATAAGTTCGTGCTTTTGGCTACAGATTATTTTACTAAATGGGTCGAGGCGATCCCACTGAAGAAGGTGACATCAGAAAACATGGTTGAATTTGTCAAAGAACACATCATCTATCGGTTTGGAATCCCTCAGACTATCACCACTGATCAAGGGGCACAATTCGTGTCACTGGAGTTCAAAGAGTTTGCCGAAAGCATGGGGATTAAATTATTTAACTCTTCTCCTTATTATGTCCAAGCTAATGGTCAAGCAGAGGCTTCTAACAAGATCATGATCAAGCTGATACAAAAGAAGATCGACCAGAAGCAAAGAAGGTGGCATTCGGTACTCAGTGAGGCACTGTGAGCTTACCGAATGGCCCCCCATGGAGCTACAAAAACTTCTCCTTACGAGTTGGTTTATGGACACCACGCGGTTTTACCTTGGGAGATGCAATCAGATTCAACGAGAGTGGTGTTGCAGAAAGATTTGGGCTCCAAAGATTACAGTGGCTTAATGATGGATGAACTAGAGGATTTGCACATGATCCGTCTTAGAGCCTTGGAAAACATCGAGAAAAACAAGCTGCGGGTTGCCAAGTACTATAACAGGAAGGTAAAAGTAAGGCAATTTGCAGAAGGCGAGTTGGTTTGGATAGAGCTATTGCCGATTGGAACTAAGTACAGTAAATTCGGCAAATGGTCCCCTAACTGGGAAGGACCTTTTCGTGTGGTCAGATGCGTCCCTTGTAATGCATATATATTGAAAACTTTGCTAGGAGAAGAATTTTCTGCTGCAATAAATGGAAGATATCTGAAGAAATATTATCCTAGCATCGAGATCGATCGATGATTACACACATCTGACACAGAAACAGCCGGCGCTCAAGAACGAGGCCGCCTTCAGAACAAAATCCATAAACAAAAGAAATGGCCAGTGCCTAGATGCATTGCCCTTAGCACAAAAATCATATTACAACTGCTTCTTGCAGGTTTACATCTAACAACCCTGATGGTCAGATCTTCAAGGAGGTGGGAAGCAGAAGGCGTGGAGAAAGAAGCGAAAGTATGATTCAATCTTTTCTTTGCTTCTTCTGCTGCTCCCTCTTCAGCTGTTCCAGGACGACCGTGACGGCAACTTGGAACGCATGGGGGTGACCATGGTTCGCGGCCTCCATCAAGCTGTCCCAGGCCATCTTCAGGTTGTTGTACCTGTCAGAGACATCTAAAACGGAGGAGTCGATGTTAGGGGCAAGAAATCCGAATGCGGGCATGAGGTCAAGAAGAAGTCAGAAACATTTACCCCCTACTAGTGCCTCCAGAGCCATGCGACGCTCGCGTTCGGCTTGGAAACGGGCGGTGATGTCCCTGAGGCCGTGCTCCGTGTGCCGAACGCGGCGGCGCGGCTTGATGGCCGGTCCTCTCGCTCGGGCGTGGCATCCTCTCGCTTCGAGGGAGGAATCGGAGGAGATGTACTCGGGCACATCTTCAGTCCCGATGATTTCTTCAGGGAGCAGATCAAGGCTGAAAGAGGAAAAGAAGAAAACATGAAGCACGGGATCATATGGAGGACGAGGAACAAATCAGGAAAGAACTCACCTTCGAATCGCACGCTTCTTTGATGAACTGCTCTCCTGGGGTTGCTTGCCCTTGTCCATGGCCTCGGGGTTTTTTCCTCTAGAGACAGGGGAAGAAATGAGAAATGATGGATGAGTGTGTGGGTGGATTTGCAGGGCATCTCGGCAGGCTCTTTTATTGACCGAAGGGGTGCATTGGGAGTGATGACCGAGCCGATGACGCACCTGTTGGAATACCAAACGGCAGGGTTTTTCTCTCCAAGTACAAAGGGTTTTTGCTTGAACAGTACTCGTGGATTGCCGAATCAAGATCTTCTGTGGATTTTGCGCCAAGGGGCAACTGTTCCCGCGCGTTCGGCTCAAGATAGTTCCCAGGCGCATTCGAGAAAAAATAAGAATCATGGATGTGAGTGCAAGGTGAATTCATTCAGAAGTTCTTATTTATTGCTGATGATCAAACATCCCTAATACAATCTAGTCGAAAAGCCTGTTCAGTACAGATTGGGGATGGGTGATTTCGGCAATAGCGTCGCCGTGGCCATCGAGGCGCTCAAGGATGAGCTCGATCTCGTCGATGTCCTCCGGTGCGCCGCCCCGGAAGCCGCGCGGCCTGGTGGAGTAGTCGACGTCCGTATGCGTCGCCATGGCAGCCAGGCCCAGGGTGGTGCCCAAACGAACACCATGGGTCGCCATCTCGTCGACGCGGTGCTCCACCGCGGCAAGGCTCTCCGCCGGCGTGTCGCCGCGGGCATTCACCTTATCGGCCTGTTGCTCCACCAGTGCCTTCAACTGGTTGAGCTCAGCATCGCGGGCTGCAAGAAAAGGGGAATTAGCATCAAGAGCTGGGTTGGATCAAAGATTCGATTACAGAGCGGTACCGTCGATGGTTTCCAGCAGTTGTTTGCACTTGTCCTCCCACTCAAGCTCGGCTATGCCTGCTTTCTTGGAGACATCCTCCAGCTTGCGTCGGGCCGTCTCCAGCTCCTCCTTGAAGCGAAGAGCGTCTTCTTCCCCGTAGGGTACGAGGAAGTGACCGTCGGACTCCGAGGAGTCGTCTGGAAGAGGTTGATTAGCCGGCGCGGGGGACGGATTCCACTGAATCAACCTGAAAGGGAGATGATCGTCAGAAACAAGAGAAGACCGAAGTTGAAGCAGAAAAGAGGAATCGGCGATCATTGCCTCCGGCACGCGTTAGCGCTGCTCACTTCTGCCTCGTCGGAGGCGCGGCGGCAGTTGAGGCGGCGCGCCATGTTGGCTTGGGATGTGCACTGTTTGAAGAGAGGAAGAGCTGAGATTGGCAAAGATTCGAGAGCTAAAAGGCTTGGTGGAGGGCTAGGGCCACCTACGGATACATTTATAGGCCTGGCAGGATGAATCGTGGCTTCGAGTCGTGGCTCTGGATCGTGGCGCATATCCCAAGAAAATCGGAAGGTGGAAAGGTTTCCTTGGCCAGCCCGTCGCTTGGAATTCTAGGCTGAGTCACATTCAGTTGATTGGCTCGGCTGAAGGGAGTCAAAGTGCCATTCAGGTGTTGGTATTTCTTTGCCGATTGGATCGTTCAGCGTTTACACTTAGAGGTATGCGAAAGAAAAGGAAATTAAATGCAAGGATAAGTATTACAAGAGCGATCAATTCGGTTATACATCAATGTGGGTATTCAAATGTTCAAATGTTTCGTAATCACATCACGAGCATTTGATGTTGCTTGGTGGAAGCTGTCCAACAGTTCCTGGCAATCTTTTTGAGCACCAGACAAGTTGGTGAGTTCTGCATCACATTGCTCTATCTTGGTGATAGCCGATTTTGCTTCCGCTTGGGTCTTTTCTATCAATCCAGGGAGCTCGGCTATTTTCTCTTTATCAGCCTCTATCTCAGCTGACAGGCTTCTCAGTTCTTCTTCTAGAGCAGCTTTCCTGGCAATTTTCAGATCATAAGAAGCCTGCAGGCTAGCCAATGTATCTCTGTGGCTCTTTGCTTGGGATTGTGCCCCGTTCATGGTGTGTTCAGCATCAGCTTTCTTCTTTTCGATAGTCAGGCGGGAGCGCAATTTCCTCAAAGCGTGCCTTATGGGCGCATAAAGGATGTCCAAGCCACAGATGGATACTAGAGAAACTCTGACGTCTTCAGGAAGTTCTTGGCTGATAGATTCAAGCATCTCTTCGAAGTGATCGAGATCCTTGAACTGATCTCGTGCGTCCCTTTCTAGCTAGGCAGCAATTTCTCTAAGCTTTGATAACACCTTATCTGACAGAGGCTGGTGCACTCCTTCCATTGCCTCGGCAACCGGGTTGCTCTCCGATGGCAGGCTTGATGATGACGGAGCCTGATCCCAAGAAGAAGTATTGCCGAGTTAAGGGTGTTAAATGTAAAGGTAGCAGAGTTAAGTGCAAATGAGTACCTCACGGCTGATTTCTTGAACAGGGGTAATCGCGGGTGAGGAAGGTGCTCCAGGCAAAGCTGAAGCTTCCAAGTCAGAAGGTGTTGATGTAGTCGCTGGTAACTCAAGGGCTTCTGGCTGAAGGGTAGTTGGATCCACCTCTGTTGAGATTAGTGTCTCCGCGTGACCCACGGGTGATTGTGCCCTTGGAGGACTTGATGGCTCTGGCTGGATTGGGAGACTCATCTCTGGAGAATTCATTGCTTCTGCAGAAGGTGATGAAGATGAGATCTCCACTGGGATAGGTAATTCAACCCTGGGTGGACTTGCTTGTTGAGCCACGGGGACATCCACCAGTTGTTCTTCCGTTGTTTCTTCTGCAAGTGTCAAAGTAAAAGGGTAAATGCCAGTGTTCGTCCTTAAGAGAAGACAGTAGAGGTCATACCAGTGGATGAGGCATTGGCAGGTTCTGATACTGAAGGTTGTTGGGCTCTAGTCTGAAAATGCGCAAGAGATGATTTGTCAGAAACTAGAGTACCCTTGTGATCAAGAAAGCAAAAGGTTTTACCTCAACAAGAACTTTCTTGACAGTTCTCCTCCTGTTCGCATTTGGAGGAGCAACCAGAGACAAACCTTGCCTCCTGTCAGCAGCAAGGCTGGAGAGGCTTGGATCGGTTGTAGCAAACCTGGCCATTAGCTGGGCCAGAGTTGGGGACTTGAATCCTAGTGCTGAAATCGGGCCTACAACATTATAGTTGATATTTCTGGCTCGAGGGGCAGGCACTGTGTTCTGTGGAGTCAAAGGAATAAGGTCAAAATCGTTGATTAAGAGGAAAATGTCTGATCCAAAAGTTCATTATATTACTTCTGAAGTTGGTAGGAAATCCAGCATCAATTCTGCGCAGAACACGTGTACAGGCTCACTGAAGATGTGATCGTGGAGTTCTTGCCTCCAAGAGTTAAAGGTGGGATGAGCTATGGTTGTGGGCACGAAAGGACAGGTGTAGATAGTGGGACTACACACATAATGGAAAACCCTGCTGTTGTGCATACTCTCTTTGATTTCCTCTCTGGGCTTGAGGAATTCGTGCAGGAATAATCTTGGGGGCATCTGACCACATCCAATTTGCCTGGCCATTACATTGGGCTGATAATATTCATAAGTGCTAGAATTCAGCCTTCCTCCGTTGAATTCAAATTCGGCGGCATACATGGGCGGATTATGATGTTGAAAATTTCTAGGAATCTCCCATCTTGACGACCAGGCTCAAAGGAGAATTCAACAGGGAAAGTCAATGTGTCATTGTCCAGATAGGGTAGCCGAGAGGATTCTGGAAACCTTTGAAGAACAGTTCGAAAAGCTGGCTAATGTCTTGCTTGAATGAGAACAGTTGAAGCCGCTTCTCCATAATTCTGACATCCCCTGGTAGCATTGTTTTCTCCCTCAGGGTGATTGGACGAAGGGAAGAGCCTGGTGTTCAAATCAACACCAACAATTTGATGCAGGTGGAGCTGCAGCCATATCTGAACGAACCACCAAGGGCCGTTGACACATGCTATCCTTTGGCTAGCGTACATTTGTGTAACAGTTTGGTGAAGCATGTGGTATACACTGCCTAGGAAGAATTTCCCAAGGGGTAGGCGGTTGCCACTAGCCAAATGAGTCGCCATTGTGATATGATTCAGGGTGGGCTCGTTGGCTTTGCCACAGAAGACAAATCTGCATAGCCACATATTCAGGAATGCCCGGTATTCAACATCGCCAAGGGGGTTGTCTTTCATGTGGCTCAAAATATACTGTTTATATCCGTTCCCTGGTTTCACCCCTGTTTGGCGTGAAGAACCTTTGAAGTTCCAGGGCTGAACAGACCCTGTAATGTCAAGGCCGGTGATCATATACACATCGGCCAGGGTTGGAGACATTGGGCCATGGCCAAAGAAGAAGGTGTTGACACCGTTTGACCAAAAGTGGCAGGCTGCTATCAAAAGGTCTTCATTTTTGGGGGTCTCGGCCAAATATAACTTCAAGCATTGAGCAATGCGGAGGGTATCCCAGTTTTTGGTCAATCCGCTCTTATCTGCGAGGATTCTCTGGTACCAAGTTCTCCAGCCTGCGATTGGAGGTAAAGGCCAGTTCTTAAAAGTGTCTTGCCACTGAGGAGGTGGGGACAGAGCCGCTTTGAAAGGAATCCTCTGAGATTCAGCCGCGATGAAATCTTGAGGATCAGGGCTCCCCACAGGTCCAAGATAATAGGATCTTGAATTGGCCCCGGTGCGAATCAAAAGCTCAGTTGAAGGCTCCTGAGGAAGGCGGAAACGGAATCTCAGGCAAAATTGAAAACCTAAATGCCGAATGAAGCTTACGGGAGGAGGATTTACCTGAGCATCTTGGTTTTGAGTCGCCATTGAAGACTTGAGCTTAGGACAAGGAGATCTAGGGTTTGAATCTAGACGAAGGTTCTGGCGGATTGAGAAGGAAGAAGAACAGGTGTTGACAGATTTGAGTTGAGCTATTCGTGGCTGGAGTCAATTGCGGAACAAAATTACTTTTATCCCGCAATTGAAGGGGCATATGTTAACACCAAAATTTGGTAAGGAGTCTGACTAGTGGGTCCAGCTCGGTCAGGAGTCCGTCTCGAGGAAGGGAAGGATTTTTCAGATGTATTCGGCAAAGGAGTCTGCGGTCGGCTATCTGCCGTTCCCGTTCGGCAAAGGAACAGTAGAGCTGATTTTGCGGAATTGAACGATGACGTGGCTCAAGCAGGGAGGACGAATGGATAGATAGGCGATTAAACTTAGAGATAAGTTAGGCAACGAATCCATTCGAGATTGTACTTGGCAGGGTATAAATATGAGCTCTGAATGTATGTAATGTACACAATCATTCTTCAAAACACACCGGCCTTACGCCAAACCCTAGAGTCCTTTTGTCGTGTCGTCGAGTTCTTCGAGAGGGTTCATCGATCCGTCGACCTCCGTGAGTACCGGCAACCTTGTATCATGTCTAGTATCATGCGGTGGATTTAGATCCGATGCAAGTAGTCTTGTGACCATGCTTCGTGTCATGCGGTAGATTCAAGCTTGGTTCAAGAGGGTTTCTTGTTAGGTCATGAGCCATGCGGTAGGCTAAGATCTAGCTTGAAGCTAGTTATCGGCTCTATTGGATTTTGGCAAGATCCAATAGATTCATTAAGTTACCCTGTGTTACTTCGAGTTTTTACTTTATGTTTAGATTCATGTAACACCTTTGCCCAATCTAGATAGGTTTGGATCGGCTCATCTCTTTCGTGATCCTTGTACGGGTAGATTTCATGTTTTAATGCGTGGATCTTGTGTTTTCAAAAGCCGAAACCGAATCAATCTAGGTTGTTACGTGTTGTGGGTTCGAGCTTGCCAATGTCGGTATAAATCTTGAAAGAACTGAGTATCATGCGGTAGATGCAGGTTTTTGGGTTGCTTTAGAGCTAGTCATCCGGTGGATTAGATTTCGAATCCACCTGATAGATTTATTTGCTTGGTAACGTTCGTTCCTTCTTCATGGACCCCGAATCGGCTGTCTTGCTGTATTCGGTTATGTTTCATCACGAGTAGAACACGTGCGTAATTCATGCTTTAAATAATACGTGCTTTTAGCTTTCCATATCTAGATTGTATCATGCGGTGGATAGATCTATTTGTGGAAAGTGGTACGATCTTTATGCAAATTGTATCATGCGGTGGATAGATTTGTTTGATATCGTACCCGACGGGTTTTAGAGTACCTAGACATGCGGTGGACTAGTGCTTTGGATCTATGCATGCTTGTTCATTACATGATTATGATCGTGCTTTACTTTATTCATTTATTTAATATTGGTTATCATGGGATCGATCATAATATCGTGTTTATGCATTTTTGACCAAACAAAGACCGATTACCGTCATGCCTGCGTCATTCATTCGGCAGTATCGATTTTCCTTTTATAAGATCCCGAATGGTTTCAGTTCATTGGCAAATAGCTTTTCCGTAGCTATGTGTCATCTCATGTGGCCTTTTAGCCATAAATATGGAACTGTCTGGTACCACCCGGCAAGTTCCAAGCCTTGGTATCTAACTGCTTTATCTTTTGTTAATTTTCAGGAAAAATTGACTGGCACGTCATCGTTACTCTCTGCGCGTGTGAAGCCAGCTTGTTCGGCTTGCTGTGTGCTTGGCGCTAGGTGCACTTTTTGCGTCAACACACTTTTTGGCACGCCCAGTGGGACCACAGCCGAATAGACCAAGATGCCCGAGATCGTGGACATCATGGACGTCAACCTTGAGGACCTATCTCCCGAGCGACGGCGGCAACTCCGGGACGCCATGGACCGGTTTCGGCGAAAATGTCTCGCTGTCTTTCAAGAAGAATAGAAGTGGCGTCCCGTACCTGAAGAACGAGATGCCCATGGTGTTGCTGCCAGGGGAGAGCGATGCCACGATTCAGCAGGAGAAAGAAGAGTGCATGCGGGTATTCCAAGAATCCGCAGACTACATGTTGAGCAAGCACAACAAAGCTTTCCTCGGTGCGCTCCAGCAGATAATGGTGGCCGTCTTTGGCCCAGGCATGGAACAAGCATTTAGCAAGGCGCCCGTCCAGGGGGGCACTGTGGAGCTGGGCGAATCAAGCTCTCAGCCGCCACTACGGAGCCAGCCAGTGCAGCCTCCTCCTCAGAGCGCTGAAAGTCAAGCTTTCCAGCCTCCTCCACAGGCCGCTGGGAAACAGCCGGTTCAGCCTCCACTGCAGGCCTCAGGGGGACAGCCAGTCCAGCCACCACCGCAAGGCAGCACAGGTCAACCTGTGCAACAGCCGAATCCGTACCAGCCCACGTACGGAGATGTGGCGTTCGTTTCGCTTGGGGCCCCATTCGCTTCCGGTCAGAGGATTGCTCCGGCGAACAACTGGTTGCAGAGAAACCTGTACGGCGGGGGCTACCATGAGGTGGGAAACTATGGGGCATTTGACGCTTTCCCACACCCAGGATACGCGCCAGCTGCAGGCGTGCAAGAGGACGACGCCCCGGCACGGAAGATGGCCGAATTGATAAATAATGCGTGCTTTTAGCTTTCCATATCTAGATTGTATCATGCGGTGGATAGATCTATTTGTGGAAAGTGGTACGATCTTTATGCAAATTGTATCATGCGGTGGATAGATTTGTTTGATATCGTACCCGACGGGTTTTAGAGTACCTAGACATGCGGTGGACTAGTGCTTTGGATCTATGCATGCTTGTTCATTACATGATTATGATCGTGCTTTACTTTATTCATTTATTTAATATTGGTTATCATGGGATCGGTCATAATATCGTGTTTATGCATTTTTGACCAAAGACCGATTACCGTCATGCCTACGTCATTCATTCGGCAGTATCGATTTTCCTTCTATAAGATCCCGAATGGTTTCAGTTCATTGGCAAATAGCTTTTCCATAGCTATGTGTCATCTCATGTGGCCTTTTAGCCGTAAATATGGAACTGTCTGGTACCACCCGGCAAGTTCCAAGCCTTGGTATCTAACTGCTTTATCTTTTGTTAATTTTCAGGAAACATTGACTGGCACGTCATCGTTACTCTCTGCGCGTGTGAAGCCAGCTTGTTCGGCTTGCTGTGTGCTTGGCGCTAGGTGCACTTTTTGCGTCAACACACTTTTTGGCACGCCCAGTGGGACCACAGCCGAATAGACCAAGATGCCCGAGATCGTGGACATCATGGACGTCAACCTTGAGGACCTATCTCCCGAGCAACGGCGCAACTCCGGGACGCCATGGACCGGTTTCGCAGCGAAATGTCCGCTCGTCTTTCAAGAAGAATAGAAGTGGCGTCCCGTACCCGAAGAACGAGATGCCCATGGTGTTGCCGCCGGGGAGAGCGATGCCACGATTCGGCGAGGAGAAAGAAGAGTGCATGCGGGTATTCCAAGAATCCGCGGACTACATGTTGAGCAAGCACAACAAAGTTTTCCTCGGTGCGCTCCAGCAGATGATGGTGGCCGTCTTTGGCCCAGGCATGGAACAAGCATTTAGCAAGGCGCCCGTCCGGGGGCACCGTGGAGCTGGGCGAATCAAGCTCTCAGCCGCCACTACGGAGCCAGCCAGTGCAGCCTCCTCCTCGCAGCGGCCGAAAGTCAAGCTTTCCGGCCCTCCTCCACAGCCGCCGGGAAACGGCGGTTCGGCCTCCACCGCAGCCCTCGGGGGGACAGCCAGTCCAGCCACCACCGCAAGGCAGCATAGGTCAACCTGTGCAACAGCCGAATCCGTACCAGCCCACGTACGGAGATGTGGCATTCGGTTCGCCTGGGGCCCCGTTCGCTTCCGGTCAGAGGATTGCTCCGGCGAACAACTGGTTGCAGAGAAACCTGTACGGCGGGGGCTACCATGAGGTGGGAAACTATGGGGCATTTGACGCTTTCCCACACCCAGGATACGCGCCAGCTGCAGGCGTGCAAGAGGACGACGCCCCGGCACGGAAGATGGCCGAATTGATAAATAATGCGTGCTTTTAGCTTTCCATATCTAGATTGTATCATGCGGTGGATAGATCTATTTGTGGAAAGTGGTACGATCTTTATGCAAATTGTATCATGCGGTGGATAGATTTGTTTGATATCGTACCCGACGGGTTTTAGAGTACCTAGACATGCGGTGGACTAGTGCTTTGGATCTATGCATGCTTGTTCATTACATGATTATGATCGTGCTTTACTTTATTCATTTATTTAATATTGGTTATCATGGGATCGGTCATAATATCGTGTTTATGCATTTTTGACCAAAGACCGATTACCGTCATGCCTACGTCATTCATTCGGCAGTATCGATTTTCCTTTTATAAGATCCCGAATGGTTTCAGTTCATTGGCAAATAGCTTTTCCATAGCTATGTGTCATCTCATGTGGCCTTTTAGCCGTAAATATGGAACTGTCTGGTACCACCCGGCAAGTTCCAAGCCTTGGTATCTAACTGCTTTATCTTTTGTTAATTTTCAGGAAAAATTGACTGGCACGTCATCGTTACTCTCTGCGCGTGTGAAGCCAGCTTGTTCGGCTTGCTGTGTGCTTGGCGCTAGGTGCACTTTTTGCGTCAACACACTTTTTGGCACGCCCAGTGGGACCACAGCCGAATAGACCAAGATGCCCGAGATCGTGGACATCATGGACGTCAACCTTGAGGACCTATCTCCTGAGCAGCGGCAGCAACTCCAAGACGCCATGGACCAGTTTCAGCAGAAATGTCTGCTGTCTTTCAAGAAGAATAGAAGTGGCGTCCCGTACCTGAAGAACGAGATGCCCATGGTGTTGCTGCCAGGGGAGAGCGATGCCACGATTCAGCAGGAGAAAGAAGAGTGCATGCGGGTATTCCAAGAATCCGCAGACTACATGTTGAGCAAGCACAACAAAGTTTTCCTCGGTGCGCTCCAGCAGATGATGGTGGCCGTCTTTGGCCCAGGCATGGAACAAGCATTTAGCAAGGCGCCCGTCCAGGGGGGCACTGTGGAGCTGGGCGAATCAAGCTCTCAGCCGCCACTACGGAGCCAGCCAGTGCAGCCTCCTCCTCAGAGCGCTGAAAGTCAAGCTTTCCAGCCCTCCTCCACGAGCCGCCGGGAAACGGCCCGGTTCGGCCCTCCACCGCAGCCTCGGGGGGACGGCCGGTCCCGCCACCACCGCAAGGCGAAGACAGGGTCAACTCCGTGCAACGCGGCCGAATCCGTACCGCCCACGTACGGAGATGTGGCGTTCGTTTCGCTTGGGGCCCCATTCGCTTCCGGTCGGAGGATTGCTCCGGCGAACAACCGGTTGCGCAGAAACCCGTACGGCGGGGGCTACCATGAGGTGGGAAACTATGGGGCATTTGACGCTTTCCCACACCCGGGATACGCGCCGGTCGCGGGCGTGCAAGAGGACGACGCCCCGGCACGGAAGATGGCCGAATTGATAAATAATGCGTGCTTTTAGCTTTCCATATCTAGATTGTATCATGCGGTGGATAGATCTATTTGTGGAAAGTGGTACGATCTTTATGCAAATTGTATCATGCGGTGGATAGATTTGTTTGATATCGTACCCGACGGGTTTTAGAGTACCTAGACATGCGGTGGACTAGTGCTTTGGATCTATGCATGCTTGTTCATTACATGATTATGATCGTGCTTTACTTTATTCATTTATTTAATATTGGTTATCATGGGATCGGTCATAATATCGTGTTTATGCATTTTTGACCAAAGACCGATTACCGTCATGCCTACGTCATTCATTCGGCAGTATCGATTTTCCTTCTATAAGATCCCGAATGGTTTCAGTTCATTGGCAAATAGCTTTTCCATAGCTATGTGTCATCTCATGTGGCCTTTTAGCCGTAAATATGGAACTGTCTGGTACCACCCGGCAAGTTCCAAGCCTTGGTATCTAACTGCTTTATCTTTTGTTAATTTTCAGGAAAAATTGACTGGCACGTCATCGTTACTCTCTGCGCGTGTGAAGCCAGCTTGTTCGGCTTGCTGTGTGCTTGGCGCTAGGTGCACTTTTTGCGTCAACACACTTTTTGGCGAGCCCGTGGGACCACAGCCGAATAGACCAAGATGCCCGAGATCGTGGACATCATGGACGTCAACCTTGAGGACCTATCTCCTGAGCAGCGGCAGCAACTCCAAGACGCCATGGACCAGTTTCAGCAGAAATGTCTGCTGTCTTTCAAGAAGAATAGAAGTGGCGTCCCGTACCTGAAGAACGAGATGCCCATGGTGTTGCTGCCAGGGGAGAGCGATGCCACGATTCAGCAGGAGAAAGAAGAGTGCATGCGGGTATTCCAAGAATCCGCAGACTACATGTTGAGCAAGCACAACAAAGTTTTCCTCGGTGCGCTCCAGCAGATGATGGTGGCCGTCTTTGGCCCGGCATGGAACAAGCATTTAGCAAGGCGCCCGTCCGGGGGGCACCGTGGAGCCGGGCGAATCAAGCTCTCGGCCGCCACTACGGAGCCAGCCAGGTGCGGCCTCCTCCTCAGAGCGCTGAAAGTCAAGCTTTCCGGCCCTCCTCCACAGCCGCGGGAAATAGCCGGTTCGGCCCTCCACCGCAGCCTCGGGGGGGACGGCCAGTCCGGCCACCACCGCAAGGCAAAGACAGTCAACTCCGTGCAACAGGCCGAATCCGTACCGGCCCACGTACGGAGATGTGGCGTTCGTTTCGCTTGGGGCCCCATTCGCTTCCCGGTCGGAGGATTGCTCCGGCGAACAACCGGTTGCGAGAAACCACGTACGGCGGGGGCTACCATGAGGTGGGAAACTATGGGGCATTTGACGCTTTCCCACACCCGGGATACGCGCCGTACCGCAGCGTGCAAGAGGACGACGCCCCGGCACGGAAGATGGCCGAATTGATAAATAATGCGTGCTTTTAGCTTTCCATATCTAGATTGTATCATGCGGTGGATAGATCTATTTGTGGAAAGTGGTACGATCTTTATGCAAATTGTATCATGCGGTGGATAGATTTGTTTGATATCGTACCCGACGGGTTTTAGAGTACCTAGACATGCGGTGGACTAGTGCTTTGGATCTATGCATGCTTGTTCATTACATGATTATGATCGTGCTTTACTTTATTCATTTATTTAATATTGGTTATCATGGGATCGGTCATAATATCGTGTTTATGCATTTTTGACCAAAGACCGATTACCGTCATGCCTACGTCATTCATTCGGCAGTATCGATTTTCGTTCTATAAGATCCCGAATGGTTTCAGTTCATTGGCAAATAGCTTTTCCATAGTTATGTGTCATCTCATGTGGCCTTTTAGCCGTAAATATGGAACTGTCTGGTACCACCCTGCAAGTTCCAAGCCTTGGTATCTAACTGCTTTATCTTTTGTTAATTTTCAGGAAAAATTGACTGGCACGTCATCGTTACTCTCTGCGCGTGTGAAGCCAGCTTGTTCGGCTTGCTGTGTGCTTGGCGCTAGGTGCACTTTTTGCGTCAACACATATTTTAGTTCTTTTTCCAGTAAATATGAGGGATAAAATTAATAGATAAAATGTGTCAACAGTGTGCAACGACGCAATCCAAAGACTTCGAAGTAGTGGACACGCGCCGGGATCGCAAGGCTTGTGTCGAGGCTAAGCAAGTTTACGGTTGTTGGGCATCCGTCCGATGGAACAAAGACAAAGACTTCCAAACTTTCTGTTGAGGGGCATGTGTCCCTAGTTATCTAGTAAGGGTATTTTAGTCTTTAGGTTGCCTCCATATAACCCAAGTGGTGAGAGGATGGCAGCCATCTCTTGGAACTCTATCTCATTTGTTTTCCTATTTTCCCTTCCTATTTTCCTTAAGATTTCCATAGGACTAGCTTGAGAGTTTCATGGTGAGTTATTGGGAAAAGGAAGGATGATCAGGTGGCAAGCTATACCTTGTATGAACCACTTTGGTATGTATAGATTATTCGGCGTGGTTCCTCAAGGCTAGGAAGCGGGCGATGGATGTGCACATGAACAGCTAATAGCAAACAGATTCCGCCTATGATACAGAGGTACATGCACACCAGTGTCTAGCGAAGCGACTCAAACTCTTCTAAGAATTGAGTCATGGGTGTCAGCGTGACTCGATTCCCTCTTCCGGCCTACTTCCGAGCTTCTTCTTGACGTCGTGGGTGAAGATGAAGAAACAGCTTGCTCGGCGAGGAACGGAACAGTAGGGAGAGATGGGCTAGTGGCAGGGTGGCCAAGACTAGCTAGAGGAAGAACAAGAGTGGTGTTGATGTCGAGCTCAGACTGACACAAGGCGTAGTATCGGCGGTTCTCGGGCAAAGGGCTTCCCTTTTATGGCCGCAGCGGGCTGCAATGGTCATCTAAACCAGCCGGGGTATCCGGTGTGTACCACATGGAGCTTGACAATGGTCTGCCCGTGAGGTCTCGATGGCGTGAGCGTGACTGCGTAAGGAGATGGCAGAGCGGCTTTATGTCGTCGTAGAAACGTGGCTCTAAAAAGGATGACGTCCAACGGTCTGAAGAATCGACCGTGATGGGGAGCAGAACGAGAAGGGACCAGGGTATTAACATCCCAAGCTCGTGATCGCAACTAAGATGATCTTAGCAAAAGTTTCCACTGACCCTGGGTTTGCTTCTTTGCTCGATCCTGAGGTTTGAAGGGTATAAGCATGGATCATGGACGGATAAACGATGGATGACTTCTCGACATTCACTTTTTTTAGAACCTTGACTGCTCAAGAAAATTGTACTTCTACTTCTACAACTTATCTGATTGGAAGGAGAGGATGCTGCAGAAATGTCGAAATTGGCGACAAGAGACCAAGTCGACAGTGAACTCAAAACAGACTTTTATGAAGAAAAGGAAGACTAGCAAAAGATTTCCATAATTCCTTTATACAGAAGACAATTCAGTGTGGGACTGTAGAACAATATTGCTCACACTTAATTAACTTGTGAATTGGGGTGTTGACGACTAATTACATCACGGTGTATTGATTTTAAAAAGTTGGTGCGATGCACATGCTTGTGAAGACACGATGCACATGCTCATGCGGTATGGTGCTCATGATGCACGTTAATATGACTCGGTTACCCACATGTTGTGTTAGTGAGTGAGAGGGCAATCACAGGCAGAGAAAGAACATGTGTGGCGAGTAGCCTTCTCACAACCAATATACCTAGAGCTCTCCTAGTGACAATCACATGGCTGCAGCACACATGATGCACTAGGTTCCGTCATGGCACATTTGGTTATGGGACGACAAAATCACCAAACGAGAGAGATAGGGTATGAACATGGAAGTTTCCCATGTGAATGCACGTTAGTGCACCTAAGGTTCCCAAATGCATATGCTATGCAATGCATACTCAAAAAATGACATTTATTTTAACTCAAAAGGTTGTGAGCAAGACCAAAAAGAATAAGTTCAGGATTGAGAGATCGGATTAATCATGATTGGCGTGAATTTCTAGGACGAGTTTGATATTCCTCACAAACTCTGATCTGATCACCTCCAGCATAAATAATCCCTTCACATAGATCACTAGAGGAAGGTGTTTAATCAAAGCATTACATTTGTGAACGACCTGGAAATTGCCGAAACAACGTTGGGGATTATAATGCAGACTAGCTGCATCAAAGGGAGGCTCCAAGTGCAGCCAACCACAACGAGTACCCAACACGGCTGCACAACTTGGGTTCCTTACAACTACTACACTCGTACGACTCAGAACTTATTTCCAACATACCATCTTCCTAGGGTTGGATCTTCCATGCTGAAGGACTACGGTGACTCGGGTCCAGACTCTACTTCGGACTCTCCTTGGATGTCCTCAGCATCTTCTTCTTCTGTTGGGCCAGGAATGACAGGTCCCGGGGGCGGAGCTGCTATAGCTTCCAATTGATTGTCTACTTCAAGCATATACTGGTCATTATGCTGCAACAGGAAGTTCTGCTCATGGATAACTTCATTCAGTTCTCGTATCTTTTCCTTGTCCTTGCGTCTTTCCTTCCTGAGAGTAGCTATCAATGATTGGGCTTCCTTCAACGCTTGAGTGGTGTTCTCCATTTCTTTAACTTGGTACCTATAGATTTGGTGTCTATAGAATACACTTTCTCCCACCATTCGTCGGTAAGTGTCATACATAGATTCCGAAAAGCGGACCGAGGTGATGAGATCGAGACTGTAGTGAGAGTTGCTCTGAGCTGGAAGAAAAGCTTCGCGTTCGACACAAGGTACAGTGTGTCACTCAGGTACAGGAATTACTTTGGCTGCAGAGCCTACTACCTCATCAGGGTAGTTCCCACAAAAAGTTGTGAGCGCTTCGAGAGCAGCCTTCTGCACGGTGTCAGCCACGTTCCGTCCTTGTGCCTTACACTCCCACTCTTCCCAAGCAGGATTGGTCGGGCACACAGAAATCTTCACCTTCACTTCACAATGAAGGAGCTGGCCGATGGTCATGACCTCACGTGTCGAGTACTCTGGGTAAGCAGTGTACCCAAAGTCCTTTAGGTTGTCCCACAAGAGTGCAGGAAATCCACCCTTCTCGAGGTAGTTCATGAGAGTCCATGCTTCCACATCAGCCGACGCAGATCCAATGTTGTCCATCTGGACATAACGACAGAAGTGAGAGCCAGACGAGTGTGAGTGTACAAGGATAAACTTGATCCATGATACAAGAGTATGTGGTTAAGAAATGTGGTAATCATGTGTACCACGGTATAATCGTATGTAGACTCGAAACGAGCAGACATACTTAAAGACATAAAGTTCTGGCAGTTGTGAACAAAAATTCATAACTTAAAACCAGAGCCCCAAAATTTCTCAAATCTGCGTAGCAACTCAGCAAGTTTATGAGACACAAGTCTGGGTACGCAAGATTGAGCTGGTAGTTTAGGGAGGTGCTTAACTAAGCAAGAATTTCAGATTTGGTTCCTGGAAAAATCCGCAGGACAGAGGTTCACTAATTTGAGCATAACTTGAGATAGACAAAAGCTATGGTCATGAGCTTTTGCGAGCAGGAACTAGATTAGATGTGGAGCAACTTGGGTAGAGATCTCTTAGACAAAAGATTCTTGGACAGGGTGCAAGATCTATACCAATAGCCACAACAGATTTTTGGACAGCAACACCTACACTTGAGAGGCTAGGCAGGACAAAACATACTAGCAATATGTTACCTTAGGGAGCACATGAACAAGGATGGGTTTAGTTTAAGCTCTTTCCATGACTTTTAGCATGATGCGAGACGTCCTATTCGTCCTCACAAGGCAATCAAGCCAAAACTCGAAGTTAGCGCCGGTGGCAAGGCACATACACATTTCTCCCTATAATAGCTAGTCGAGAACTAGTCGATGCTCACTTCACGACTTACGAAACGAGGTTAGTGTACCTGCAGAAGATCACAAAAACACAACGAACCTTTCATGCCAGCACTCATGAAAGCGTCCACATACATTACCGTTCACTATAGAAACGACATCCATGCGTTAAGTCGCTGCATCGACAGCGTCCAACCTCGGACACCTTCCATTTGAATGGAGTGTATCCTTGCCTCATATATTCGACATGCGGAATGCACACGTACAAGACACGTGGCGACAACACAACTGATGACTAGACGCGAAGATGGGATCCGTGGAATGGATCACTCCATCAACCCTCGCAATTCCCGTGATGTGACACAGCACACGTATAAAACACGTGCCTCATCTAGTTTGGTTGTGCAAGAAAGTAAGTCTGACATAAAGTAAATGTACTCGAAGTTAGCAAGATAAACCATATGTTAATAAGCCACCTGAAGAGCCCAAAATTCCCTCAAGGGCCTCTCGGTCTAATTTATACTTAATGGACCAACATATTTTGCAAATTCAAACAATCTTGGAAAATTTATTCAAAAACCAGTGATTAAGGTTATTAATTAAACTCTGCCGCATGCAATCGCTTTGATACCAGTTGTGACAACCCGCCCAGGAAAATACCATACTATCGCCTGCAGGACCGATACGGCCAACCAGAGAGGGGGGAGTGAATGGGAGCCGATAAAAATTCTTCTCGAAAGAGATCGAAACTCCAACAAGATGAACACGGCTTCCAACACACGTCTCCGACTCACTACCAAGGTTGGTCAAGCCCACGTAGCCACTGGAGTGCCACTGGACCTAGGAACCAACACACCACCTTCCGACCCGAGAAACGCAGCCGAAAAACCAAGCCTCGAGTCTACAGACCCACACCGGTCAGACCGGTGAGCACCACCGGTCAGACCGGTCCCTCGCCGGTGAACCGAGCAACTTTCACTAAGTGGCTCTACACCGGTCAGACCGGTGAGACACACCGGTCAGACCGATGTTAGCCTGAAAGCCCCCAAGGCACCAAACAGGCCAACCGACCACCAAACGGACCCAAACTCGAAACAAGAAGCAACACGGGACAACGGCGAACTCACCAAGACGTTCACCCGAGCAAAATCCCACAAGGGCTTGCACCGGTCAGACCGGTCAAGAGCACCGGTCAGACCGGTGTAGCCTGGGCAGCTCGGGATGAACAAAGACCCGCGGTCAACTCCCCCAAATCCAAATCTCGATCTCCCGAATCGCTCCACGGACTTGAACAAGACTTTGGGGATATCATGAACACCTCATGAGGAGTTCATAGCCAAGTTTAATCCCACCAAAACTCGTCCAAAAAGGAGGAATCGAAGAAATCCCGCCGAAAGCACTTCCAACCCAAGAACTCAAGAAACCCCAAAATCGAGCACCTTTCCTCACGGATTTGGGAGGGGAATCACAGCCCAAAGAACCACGAAAGATTCCCACAATTTTGCCCCATCAAATCACCAAGAGAAAAGCCCCGAAAACACCCCAAAGAAATCACCGAGAGAGGGCTCCGAAAATCACCACCAAGAACAACCGGGGAAAACACATCCAAACCTTGAGGAACCACGCCGAATCATCTATACATGAAACAAAGGTTCGTACAAGGTCTAGCAAGCCGCCCGATCATCCATCCCTCTCTACAAGATCTCTCTGTGAAGCTCTCTTGCTAGTCCTAAGGAAAACCTAGAGAAAATAGGTGGAAAATAGGAAAACTAATGAGCTAGGGTTCCAAGAGTTGGCTGCCATCCTCTCACCTCTTGGGTTATATAGGCGGCAACCGAATGTCTAAAAAGCACCTCTCAACTAACTAGGGATACAAGCCCCTCAAGGGCGGATTTGGAATTCTTGATGTCTTCACCATCGGACGGATGCCCGGCGACCGCACCCTGCGTAGCCTCGACGCAAGCCATGCGATCACGACGCGTGTCCTCCGCTTCGAAGATTCCGGACTGCGTCGTCGCACACGGCCGACCGGTGCTCCTCACCGGTCAGACCGGTCCCCACCGGCCGACCGGTCGGACCCACCGGTCGGACCGGTGCCGTGCCGCCGCACCTCCGTCTTCGGTTCTCCGGTCTTGGCTTTGTGGATCAACCAAGGAACCCGGTGGTTTTCCGGTGAACCACCGAAACCCCGCGAACTTGGTGTAGCCTCCGCCAATCTCCACTCATGACTTGGCTCCCACGTAGTCCCGGCTCGACCTTGGTTTTGAGGCTCAACCAAGAAACCGTCCACGACTTCATCTTGCTTGTTCATGCCACCATGCGGCCCGCACTTGACTCCGCCGGCCACCGGGTCCCTCAAACAAAGCCTACTTGTCTTCTCCACACTCCGGAGGCCTCACCGCGACGACCTTTCGCGCTTGTTCTTCACCCGCACCAACACGAGTCAAGCCGCAACCCGCACCCGCAATACTTAGCCAAGAATCAGTCCACACAACGTTGTCAATCACTCATCACACAAGGAAGCGACCATCCACCGGTCCTCGAACCACACATGGTCCTCAATCTCCCCCTTGATGAGTGCATTGACAACACCCACACGGAAGTAACAAGAGAGAAAAGAAAAGAAAAAGAAACGAACAAAAAGAAACTCCAACAAGCGATCGAAAGCCAAACAAAGACAAAGAGCAAGATCACTTGAAGGAAACAAGTCTCGGACCCCTTAGGCAAGGGCAACGGCTCGACACATCCGAGACAAAGCAAAGCTCAAGCAATGAGCACAAAACACCGAAACAAAACTCGAAAACTCACAAAGAGCTCCCCCTGCACACATGCAAGCTCCTCCTGAACCAATGCAACTCCCCCTGGACGAATGCATGCAAGAAACCACATGAAACAGGACAACAGCAAGACTTTCGGCTCACACCGGTCAGACCGGTCATCACCACCGGTCAGACCGGTGCCTAACATATGTACAGGACCAGCACTCACACCGGTCAGACCGGTGCTCTTCACCGGTCAGACCGGTGTACAGAGCCCGAAATGGCTCGAAACCACCCGAAAACCTTCCAAAAGCGTCCAAGCAAGCCATTTCAAGCTCAAACTTCTCCCCCTTGTTGGCAATGCATGAATCAAGCCAAAAATGCAAAAAATGCAACCTAGAGCTTCTCAAATAGACAAAATTCAACAAAGAATGCTACACATGTCCAAATGAGCAAGTTAGGTACTCGACGGCTTCGTATCGATCTCAACTACATGATCACCAAGTTTCACAACCATTGGACGAAGCTAAGATGGATTTTGGCAATTTTGCGAAAAACTTGCCTCTCATGAGCAAAATCCTAAACATGATCAAAGCATATCAAAATGGCAAAGCCACACAAACTTCATGCTAGGACAGACTATTCTAACCATAAGACCATCACAAACACCCACAAGCACCTCATGTCATGTCAAAGCCACCGAGCCATGTGCCTACTTCTATGTATGAGACTTCTCATTGGTAGGCATCATGCAACGGTTTAGCACCCAAAGCAAATTAAATTCAGCACATATGACATGGGAGCATATTTTCCAAGCATTTTTCATTTCATTTTCAGATTTGTAAATGGTACATGAAATGTCTTTGCGACAAAAAGGAACTTATGCTCCTCCACAAGATAAATCTAGAGGGCTAAACATTCATGATGGCAAATGAGCCTTTGGCCCCATATGATCAATAAGCTAGCTATCCAACCACAAATTAAGCATAGCAAAGCCACAAAAACATGTCAAGAGCATGTAAAGGCATTTACACATGAGAGAGCATACATGTGACATTTTTCAAAAGCATAGCTATCAACCATGGATTATTCATCAAGATCATCAAGAGCTAAGCCAAACTAACCGTAGCATACCAAACAAGCTCACAAAGACATATATCTCATTCCAAGGTGAACAATGTATATAAGAGAAGCTTTTCCTAACCAATGCATATGATACAAAATGCATGCAATCTAAAATACAAGGATGCCTATACATCATGCTAGATATGCCATGCCAAATGCAAGAAAAGCACAAAGAAAATCTATACATATGCTACAAACCGGCTCCTCGAGGAGAGGCAAAACGGGCTCGACACCACCGGCAAAAGAAAGCTCCCACACACCCAACTCAGGAAATCAAACACACACCAAGTTCCCCCCGCAAACGAGTGAAAGTTGCTTGATCTATGGGTTTGGTGAAAATATCGGCTAGTTGGTAATGTGTGGGTACATGGATCAACGCTATCTTTCCTTTCTCAACGTTGTCTCTCAGGAAATGATACCTCACTTCTATGTGCTTGGTTTTAGAATGGAGCACTGGGTTCTTTGCAACGCTTATGGCACTGGTGCTATCACATTGAAGTGGGACATGGGTATACTCCTCACCAAAGTCACTCATGGTGTAGGTGATCCAAAGGAGCTGAGAGCAATAACTAGCAGCGGCAACATACTCGGCTTCGGTCGTGGATTGAGCAACACTCGACTGCTTACGAGAAGACCAAGACACCAACGAAGAACCCAAAACCGGCAAGTCCCGAAGTGGACATCCTATCCAACCGACACCCGGCAAAATCCGCGTCTGAAAAGCCATGAAGCGCCAAAGAAGAGGACGCGGAGTACCAAAGGCCGAAGTCGGGAGTGTGACGCAAGTACCCGAAAATTCTCTTCACTGCTTGCCGATGCGAAGTCCTCGGAGACGCTTGAAAACGAGCGCACAGACACACCGAGAACTGTATGTCCGGCCTCGTCGCCGTCAAGTAGAGGAGTGACCCGATCATGCTTCGGTACTCCTTCGGTCCACGTGTTCACCTTCCTCGTCCGCATCAAGAGCCGTAGTCGTACTCATCGGCGTCGTCATAGCCTTGGAGTCCTCCATCTTGAACTTCCTCACAATGTCCTTGGTGTACTTAGCTCGGTGCACAAATGTTCCTTCCTTTGATTGCTTGATTTGTAGCCCGAGGAAGAACCGCAACTCGCCCATCATGCTCATCTCAAACTCCTCGCTCATATCATCTACAAACCTCGCAACAAGAGAGTTAGACGAGCCACCAAAGACAATATCATCCACGTACACCCGCACAATCGGGATATCTCTCGCCCCGCCCTCAAGAAAAACAAGGTCCGATCGACCTTCCCCATCTCAAAACCTCTCTCAAACAAGAACCCCCTCAACCTCGCCATACCAAGCTCTAGGCGCTCGCTTCAACCCATACGACGCCTTCCTCAACTTGTACACCCCGTGGGGGTACTTCTCACTCTCAAACCCCGGAGGTCGCCTTACATACACTTCTTCCTCCAAAGACACCATTCAGAAAAGCACTCTTCACATCCATTTGGTGCAATTTGAACCCTTTAGCCACAGAAAAGGCTAGAAGGATCCTAATCGCCTCCAAACGGGCTACGGGAGCAAAGGTCTCCTCGTAGTCGATCCCCTCCTTCTGACTGAACCCCTGAGCAACAAGTCTCGACTTGTTCCTCACAACCTCACCCTTCTCTCCCTCTTTGTTTTTCCACACCCACTTTGTACCAATCGGCTTACACCCTAGGGAATGGTCAACCAACTCCCACACCTGATTCCTCTCAAAGTTCTCCAACTTCTCATGCATCGAGTTAACCCAATTGTGATCAGATAGTGCGTGTCCAATGTCTTTGGGCTCGAAAGAAGCAACAAACGCAGCATGAGCAAAATGGGAATTGTTCCGAACCCTCGACCGTGTAGTGCGTTCATCCATGTCGCCGATGATCCTCGAAGCTGGGTGATCCACTTGAACTCATCGGGGAGGTTCTCGCCTCGAAGCTACCTCCCCCTCAACATCGCCTTCTCCTCGTTCTTGATTTGTCGTCGTAGGTGTAGCGGAGGGTCCATCCATCATCGTAGTCGAAGTAGTGCGTACATGTTCAGCGGGGGCACCGCGCCGCCATCCTCATCATCTCCATGTTCATGCTCCTCCTCCCCGAAAGATCTCCTCGCCAAGCTCATCATCACCGCACACTCAAAGACAAGGCGACTACGTGGCTCGTCTCGTCGAAGGTTACCTCGCAAGTCTCCACGATTTGGTTAGTTTCAATATTGAGCACACGATATGCTCTAGAATGAGATGCATAACCAAAGAAAATGCCATCGACAGACCTAGCCTCAAACTTATCCAACTTCCCCGCCTTTCTTCGAATGAAACACTTGCAACCAAAGACATGGAAGTGACTCACCTTGGGTGTGCGACCATGCATCAACTCATAGCATGTCTTCTTCTTGTGCACTCGAGGTATATCCCGTTCGACACATAGCATGCGGTATTCACCGCCTCGGCCCAATACCTCCTCGCAGTCCTATGCTCATCAAGCATCGTCCGAGCCATCTCGCACAAGGTCCCGTTCTTCCTTTCCACAACACCATTCGGGGGAGGCGTATACGGACTCGAAAACTGGTGCTCAAGACCCAAGTCATGACAAAAGGTTTCAAAACCAGAGTTCCTGAATTCCGAGCCATTATCACTGCGGATAGCTCGTATGGCATCTCCGTGCCTCTCGTTCTTCAACCTCAAGACTAGATCTCGAACAAAACCAAACGTCTCCCCCTTATCCTCCAGAAAGAGCACCCACGCATACCGAGAATAGTCATCCACCACAACAAGGACATACCACTTCCCACCCGCAGATCGCACACGAGCTGGGCCAACAAGGTCCATATGGAGCAGCTCGCATGGACGCTCGCTCATCACATCGATGAGAGGCGGGTGAGAAGAGGCCACCATCTTGGCATGCCTACACGGAGCACAAACCAACTCTTTCTCAAGCTTCAACCGTGGCAATCCTCGGACCAAATTGAGTTTACTCAAGCGAGACAAAAGGTCAAAGCTCAAGTGACCCAACTTCCTATGCCACTTCCACAACTCACTCGAAGAACCAACCAAGAAACAACGCTCAACACCCGAAGACTGAGAAAAATCAGCACGAAACACCTGACCCTCGGGAACGACCATACAAACAAGGTCCCCTCGAGAGTCCACAATCCGAGAACCACCAGGCTGAAACAACACCTCAAAACCCTCATCCAACAACTGAGACACAGAAAGCAAATTGTACCCCAGCGATTGAACAAGAGCAACACGCCTCAGAGTGATTTTGTCACTCACTTTTATCTCACCTTCTGAAAGCACACGCCCACGCCCATTGTCCCCAAAAGTGATGTACCTCTTCGTCACCACCGGGACGAGACTTGAGAACCACCCTCTGTCTCCGGTCATATGCCTCGAACAACCGGAGTCAATCAACCAAATGTTCTTCAAGTCTCCCACCTGAAAATCAAAAATAGGCACGTGAGCGAACAAACGACTCAAGATCGGGGTTAGTACCAAAGGAGGAAAACCGTGCCGAGCCATTTGCTCGAAAGTGGGGTTAGCACCAACCAAAGCATCTCTCCTACCAAAGCTACCTCCACGAACACCACCACGGTAACCACCCTGAGGGAACCACCCCTCTCTGCCTGGAGGAGGACCAAAACCACGCAAGAAAGCCCGTGGAACGTCCTTCCTCTCCAACTCAACGCCACGACTCCTCCAATCCCCATATTGAGCACGAGGAGGAGAACGCCTAGCAAACTGACCACCTGCACTCTTTCCAACCCAACCACCAGAACCACGACCACCAGAAACAACCCTCGCACCTGTACGAGCTCGAAACCCGAACATCTGTCTGTCCAGGCCTGCACCGGTCTGACCGGTGCCCCACACCGGTCTGACCGGTGTGACCTGGACAAAGAACACCACCCGCAGCCTTCTTCTCTCCCCAAGCCCGAACTCGTCCTCACAATCGCCTTGCCCCCGGGCATCCGCATACGAGGCTCAAGTACACCATCGGAAGGGTGGTACTTGTCCTTGTTATCCCACTCCTTCTTCATTCTCTCCTCTCGCTTCCTCTTGAAGCAAAACTCCTCCTTATGGCCATCTCTCCCACAATAGCCACAATGGAACCTCACAAGCTTAGGCTTTGGCTTGGGATGTGGTCGCTCACTTGGTTTCTCTCCACTCAAACCCTCCACCGGTTTCTCACCACTAGCCTTCTCATTCTCCTTCCCAAAGAACACTTTCCCCGAAGTGCTCACAAACTTGATAGGCTTTTGTAGGTCATTTGTGGGTGTAGGAAACACGGGTGGAGCTGGGGTTGTGTCTAGTCGGTTCCTTAGATGGTTAGGTTTTGGTGGGAAATCATTCTTGTGGTGGGTTTTTGGTGGCTCCGGATATTCTCTCCACTTCCCTCACCAACCTTGTTTGCCCCAAGCCCCTCACCATCTTGCCTCTTAAAAGCCTCGATCATCATCCTCAACCGAGGCTCGTGACCGACAACCAACCCATCAACTTCCTCAAATCATCATTCTCATCCCGCAAACGGTCAACATAATGTGCAAGCTCCAAATTTTTCAATGCATGCATTTCACGGAGTAGAGCAAGATGTAGGCATGGGTTCCTTCAATTTAGCCTCGAGCGAACTAGTGTAAGCATGCATCTCATCAATCTTAGCATGCAAAACGGGGCAAGAAGTGCAAGCACCTAGCAAAGCAGTCTAGACTTAAGCTCACCACCTCAACCCTAAGCACATCTAGTTCCTCACACTTGGAGGCATGCTTCTCCTTAAACAAAGCAAGATCAGCAAGGAATATGGAGCAATCAAGACAATCATTCTCATCGAAACAACAGGGCTAGCCTTAAGCGAATCAATCTCAAGCTTGCTATCAAGCACCCGTGTCTATAGCTCACCCACTCTAGTCCTAGCATCCTCGAGTGAAGCCCTAAGCTCTTTCCTCATTTTCTTGGCCTCTCTAAGCATGTCATCACGGTTATCAAGCAAAGAGCCAAGCCTCTCATTCTCCTCGGCGCAAGAAGGGAAGTTCATCACGCACCTCGTCGTCGGACTCGCAGTCCGAGTCGCTCTGTGTGCTCTTCTTGCTGCCGGAGCTCAGCGCCATGGTGCAGAAGCCATCTCTCGCGAAGCAGCTCAGCCCGCCCAGGTTCTTGGACGACTTCTTGTTCTTGCGGCGATCTCCGTCATCTTCACTGCTGCTCGAGCTCGAGGTGGAGTACGCGGAACTGGAGTCGACGTCGCTCGCTCCAACCATCGCTCGGACCTTGCCTCGGCCCTCCTTCTTCCTCGATCGTCGCTCGTCCTTGTACTTGTTCTTGTGCTTGCTCTTGTGGTCGCGCCTCGAACGGTACTTGCCATCGTTCATCCTCGGCTTGTGCTTGTAGCTGTCCTTGTTCTCGGCCTTCTCCGGCGGTCGGCGACGAAGTGTCCCGCTTGCCGCACCGGAAGCAAGTCCTCGTGTTCCTCCTCATGTTCACGCGGTTCTTGTGCGGCCTCTCGAACCGCCTCGTCAACGGCGCCGGCCTCGTCCTCTCCAAGGTCATCAAACTCCTCATCTGGCATAGACATCAAAGAGGAAAACGAGAACATCCTGGTGGATGGGTTAAAGTTAGTCTTTCCTTTGGAACCACCAACGAGGGCAAGACTATGGGAATCAGTCGGTCCCTAGAGCTTGGCAGTCATGCCCCTATCCACCTCAGCCAACTTGAGCTTCGAGAACAGCTCGTTCACCGTCAGAGTATCGTACCTCTCCGACTCGACTATGGCCTCGAACTTTCCGCCCCATATCATACGATCCAAAGAGTGTAAGAGCTTGACCGCTCTATCATGATCATCGTACGGGAGCACGTCCACATTGGCCCTCATGTTGTTCACCACCACCGTGAACCTCTCGAAACAAGGCATCGATGGACTCACCTAGGGAGATGAGTGAAGTTCTCGTACTCTCTCCGTAGGTCGCATACAACCGTGCTCGAACCTCGGGCGTTCCCAACATGAGCCTCCTTCAACACCGCCCAAATCCTACAAGCCAAGTGCTCCGTGTGCACCCGATCGAACTCGGCCGACACAAAGCACGAAACAAGTAGTCGACCGCCTTATTGTTGGCGTCGAATCCGTCCCTCGACCCCCGGAGCAAGGAAATCCATCGGCCGGACATAGCCCGTGTCCACCGTGACATCCCAAAGCGACTAACCCTTTCCGCGGAGGAACGCACCCATCCGCTTGCTCCACATCTGGTAGTTCTTGCCATCGAAGTGTGGAGGACCCGAACCCCGTTCCTGGTACGCCATCCTTGGATCTTAGACTGGTTAGAGTCAACAAAGACCCGAACCGGCTCTGATACCACTTGAAGGACCGATACGGCGAACCAGAGAGGGGGGAGTGAATGGGAGCCGATAAAAATTCTTCTCGAAAGAGATCGAAACTCCAACAAGATGAACACGGCTTCCAACACACGTCTCCGACTCACTACCAAGGTTGGTCAAGCCCACGTAGCCACTGGAGTGCCACTGGACCTAGGAACCAACACACCACCTTCCGACCCGAGAAACGCAGCCGAAAAACCAAGCCTCGAGTCTACAGACCCACACCGGTCAGACCGGTGAGCACCACCGGTCAGACCGGTCCCTGCTGGTGAAACTGAGCAACTTTCACCAAGTGGCTCTACACCGGTCAGACCGGTGAGACACACCGGTCAGACCGATGTTAGCCTGAAAGCCCCCAAGGCACCAAACAGGCCAACCGACCACCAAACGGACCCAAACTCGAAACAGTAGCAACACGGGACAACAGCGAACTCACCAAGACGTTCACCCGAGCAAAATCCCACAAGGGCTTGCACCGGTCAGACCGGTCAAGAGCACCGGTCGACCGGTTAGCTCGGGCGACTCGGGATGAACAAGACCCGCGGTCAACTCCCCCAAATCCAAATCTCGATCTCCCGAATCGCTCCACGGACTTGAACAAGACTTTGGGGATATCATGAACACCTCATGAGGAGTTCATAGCCAAGTTTAATCCCACCAAAACTCGTCCAAAAAGGAGGAATCGAAGAAATCCCGCCGAAAGCACTTCCAACCCAAGAACTCAAGAAACCCCAAAATCGAGCACCTTTTCTCACGGATTTGGGAGGGGAATCACAGCCCAAAGAACCACGAAAGATTCCCACAAATTTCCCCCATCAAATCACCAAGAGAAAAGCCCCGAAAACACCCCAAAGAAATCACCGAGAGAGGGCTCCGAAAATCACCACCAAGAACAACCGGGGAAAACACATCCAAACCTTGAGGAACCACGCCGAATCATCTATACATGAAACAAAGGTTCGTACAAGGTCTAGCAAGCCGCCCGATCATCCATCCTTCTCTACAAGATCTCTCCGTGAAGCTCTCTTGCTAGTCCTAAGGAAAACTTAGAGAAAATAGGTGGAAAATAGGAAAACTAATGAGCTAGGGTTCCAAGAGTTAGCTGCCATCCTCTCACCTCTTGGGTTATATAGGCGGCAATCGAATGTCTAAAAAGCCCCTCTCAACTAACTAGGGATACAAGCCCCTCAAGGGCGGATTTGGAATTCTTGATGTCTTCACCATCGGACGGATGCCCGGCGACCGCACCCTGCGTAGCCTCGACGCAAGCCATGCGATCCCGACGCGTGTCCTCCGCTTCGAAGATTCCGGACTGCGTCGTCGCACACCGGTCAGACCGGTGCTCCTCACCGGTCAGACCGGTCCCCACCGGCCGGACCGGTCGGACCCACCGGCCGGACCGGTCCGGGTGCCGCCGCACCTCCGTCTTCTCGTTCTCCGGTCTTGTCTTTGTGGATCAACCAAGGAACCCGAGTGGTTTTCTCGGTGAACCACCGGAAACCCCGCGAACTCGGTGTAGCCTCCGCCAATCTCCACTCATGACTTGGCTCCCACGTAGTCACGGCTCGACCTTGGTTTTGAGGCTCAACCAAGAAACCGTCCACGACTTCATCTTGCTGTTCATGCCACCATGCGGCCCGCACTTGACCCCCGCCGGCCACCGGGTCCCTCGAACAAAGCCTACTTGTCTTCTCCACACCCGGAGGCCTCACCGCGACGACCTTTCGCGCTTGTTCTTCACCTGCACCAACACGAGTCAAGCCGCAACCTGCACCTGCAATACTTAGCCAAGAATCAGTCCACACAACGTTGTCAATCACTCATCACACAAGGAAGCGACCATCCACCGGTCCTCGAACCACACATGGTCCTCATCGCCTAAAACCAATCCACTTTGGTCATTAAGCAATAGTAAAGTATCATCCTATCGTTAGTTGCTGGGTTAACACCCGGTAAATCACTTGGAATTCGTACAGAGGATTGACGTATGCATTAAAACTCACGTGAAGGCGAGTCCAGAGTACAACACGTGTTAAATCCGATTTATCACAAACCAATGTTCAAGACATGAAGTAAAGGTTCGGAGTTCGAAAAACAGCGGAAATTAAATAACTAGCACAATGGTAAGCATCACAGGAGGGCATCCGTGATGCCCTCACTTGTCATCATCCACCCGGTCAACAACACCTGCAACCACAGTTTTAAAGCAAGGCTGAGTATACTAATACTCAGCAAGACTTAACCGTCGGGTGATAACTACATCACCAACTCTAGACATGAAAGGCTTTATGGCTGGTGGATTTCCTTTGCTGAAAGCATCAAAGAATATGTCCTTACTTTCCATATTTTATCACAAGTTCTAGATGATTACCATTTCTAAGTGTGCCAACTAATTCAGTCATGAATTGTACAACCAATTAATCCATACAACAATATTCACAAGTTCCATCAATACTGGATATCATGGCCAGTCGATTAAGCAGTCTCGGATAATGGTGAGAGGCTGACAATCGATTGAATTAACCCTTGCAAGATAAACCTAAGAACACGGCAGGTCGCCCCCGCGATGACAGCCATCCAGGCGATTCAAAAAAATCCTCGGGTCTGGATCAAATCTTACAGTCCTGGGTACAAGGCTAACTGACACACCATGCGAGGCATCCAGTCTTGCACATGCACCCCCTTTACGGTAGCTAGCTGGGTAGGTGATTCCTCAAGAGTAGTAATAGTAAGTTCCCACACCGTCTCATTAAGGTACTAGCCTTACCGGTCCCATTCCCGACAAGTGCTTAGTACGTTCAAAAGTTTAGCCCACGAAAGCCACTGGACCGGAGCCCAAATCCCATGCTCTTACCACATGAGCAATCCATTTAAGGGGATCTTACGATTCCAACATAAGAACCTATTCTCGCGAGTGACGAACATCACTCGACATGTACCGGTCCTATAGCATAGCAGCTATCGACCTAGCATAATAGTGATAGAGCATAGGTACCTAGGGATCATGCATCTAGGGTTTCAAACCAACTCAAACGTAAATGCACAAGCATAGCACAAAATAATTGCATAATTTTTAAAAGACAGGGTTAATGATCCGGGGCTTGCCTTTGCTGGCAAGGTTGGTGAGGACCAGGAGCGTCCCGGTGGTCGGTGGATGACCGCTCCTCAGTGATGAGTGATTGACAACGGGTGTTGGACTGACTCTTGGCTTAGTGCGCAGGTGTAGGCTGCGGCCTGGTTCGTGTTGTTGCAGGTGAAGAACGGGCGCGAAAGGTCTTCAGCCTTGAGGGGCTTCCGGGAGATGGAGAGACAAGTAGGCTCGGTTCGAGGGACCCGGTGGACAGTGGGACTGGGTGCAGGCTACATGGTGGCGACACAAGCAAGACGAAGTCATGGACAAGCGAGCCGGTGCACGGTGGCGGTCAAGTCAAGTGGTTTGGCGGGAGGCCGGACCGAGCAAGCGGGGTTTGGTGGTTTGCCCACAAAACCATCGGAGGATGGTTTCTTGGTTTGGGCCTCAAAACCAAGTCCGAGGGCCCAACACGACGGAGACGGGATCCGGGCGTGTCGGGAAAACTTCGAAGCGGAGGACACGCGGCGGGATCGCATGGCTTGCGTCGGGAGGACGCGGGGTGCGACAAAGGCGTGGCCATCCAACGGCAAGACCCACAAACATTACCTAAATGCCCCTGCGTGGGTTGTATCGCCAGTAGTTAAGTTAGGGGTAGTCGAGTCATTTACCAGTCCGGCAGGACCCGATATATAAGCCATGAGGGTGTGTGGATGGCTCTCTCTCCGCGACTTAGGGTTTCATTTCCCCCCTTCAGTTTCTCATTTTCGTAGCTATTGTTTTCTTCCATTTTCTCTAGGCTAGCATGAGAGTTTCATGAGACATTTGTTGAGAGCGATGGATGCTAGGGCGGCATGCTAGACCTTGTGAATCTTTCCTGGTTTGTATAGAAGATTCGGAGTTGTGTTTTCGTGGTCTTTTTGTGCTTGTTTTCGTGCCTTTGTTCTCGATTTCGCGGATTTGAGTGGGTTTCTCCCCGGATTTCTTTGAGGGAAACATGGATGGATGTCTCGTGCATCGTTGTGATTGATCTTGTGCCTCAAACGCCAGGAAACCACTTCGATTCGAGAGTTTTCGTTCGGTGCTCTAGCTTTTTGTGGTGCTCAAAGGATTCACGATTCCCGGTGATTTAGGGAGTTAGGAGGCAAGATTTTTGGGCTATAGCATCCTAGTGTGACGCTTTTCAAGTCCCCAAACCCTTGTCTCCATAGCTTCAACCGTTTGGGAAATCCGATGATGATTTGGGGGAGTTGACCTTCGAGGTCGGGCATTTTTCTGTTCTGTCGGCAAGGGGCGGACGGTCCGCCTGGGGTCGGCGGACGGTCCGCGTGGGTCCTGTTCGTCGGGTGTTCTTCGTGTTCTTGCTCGCCTTTCGTTTCGATCCGTCGCGATTTTGAGTTTTGGTTGGACGGAGTTTCGGACGGTCCGCAGCAGAGGGCGGACGGTCCGCGGGTGCCTGGCGGACAGTCCGCGTGCTCCCCGCGGACGGTCCATTATTCGGGTGCGTCTTTGTTGGCTATGTGTGCTTTATTGGACGGTCCGCAACGTAGGGCCGGACAGTCCGCAGGGTTGGCGCGGACGGTCCGCGACATCAGGCCAGACGGTCCTCGAGGCCAGTGCGGACGGTCCGCCCCTCCTGGCCGGACGGTCCGCCAAAGCCTGTGAGCTTTGCTTCTTGGTTCGATTCCTCTCTTCCTTTCTCGTGCTTTCGCGTGTGCTTCAAGGAATCGTTCCTAAGGCTAGAGGTTGATCCATAACCTCGTTGTCTTGGCGATTGGTGTGTGATTCGATCCGTGGCTTGTGTGTGACCGGGATTTGACTAGGGCATAGGCCGGATTCTTTGGGAAGAATTTTTACCGGGTCCTATTCACTCTCCCCCCCTCTATAGTCGCCATCTGATCCTTCAATTGGTATCAGAGCCTGGTGCCGGATTCTTTGCTACTTTGACAAGTCTCGAATCCTAAGATGGCGTACGTTGAGCGGGGCGGTCCGCCGCACTTCGATGGCAAGGGTTACCACAAGTGGGCGGCTCGTATGATGATCTTTCTTCGTGGAAAGCTGTTGGATTTCATTGTGCTTGACAAGACCTTTGCTATTCCGGTCAACATCCATACTCTTATGGTGACCGATGCCGGTGCTAAGGCCAAGTATGAGGCTAATGCAAAAGCCGTTGATCACTTGGTCCGGAGCTTGTGTGATCTGAGTTTGAGCGTGTTCGCCATTTGAACCTTGCTTGGCAAATTTGGGAAAAGTTGTTGGTTGCTCACGGTGGTGATAACCATGTGAAGGCTCGCCTCTTTGTCTCTTACCGGATGCAATATGAGAATTTCACTCCACTTCCCGGTGAGGACATTGATGTGATGTTTCAGAGGTTCACCGCCATCGTGAACAACATGAAAGCTAATGTTGAGGATTTTCCTTACACCGAGCATGATCAGACTTTGAAGCTCTTGCATGTCTTGGACCCGAATGTTTGGGGTGCTAAGGTTGAGGCCATCAAGGAGTCTGGGCAGTATTTGACTATTGAGTTGGATGACCTCTTTTCTAAGCTCAAGTCAGCTGAGGTTGACAGGAAGTTGCAATCCAAGCATGAGGGCTCGACTGACCATAGTCTTGCTCTTGTGGGCGGATCAAAGGGCAAATCTAACCCTTACAGTCGACAGTTTTCCTTGTCTTCTCTTATGTCTATTCCAGATGAGGAGTTTGATGTGCTGGACGAGGAGGAGCTGGCCTTGCTCTCAAGAAGGTTTGATTGACTACACGAGAGTCGGAGGAATGCAAGGCGGAGCTCAGGGACGTGCTACAAGTGTGGCAAGCGTGGCCACTTCATCGCCGAGTGCCCAGAACCGGAGGAGAACAAGTACAAGATGAACGAGTACAAGGCGCACCCAAGGCATGAAGACAAGTACTCCTCCAAGGGAAGCACTTCAGCAAGTCCAAGAGCAAGGACAAGGACAAGAGGCGACAAGAACAACATGGCAAGAGCCATGGTGGCCAGTGCAAGCGACGTCGACTCGAGCTCAAGCGACGTGCAATCAAGCTCAAGCAGTGAAGATGAAGACGTCGGGAGGCGCAAGGACAAGAAGAGTGCAAGCCGGAACCTCAGCGGGTTGAACTGTGTGGCGCTTGAAGGCTTTTGTGGCATGGCCCATAGCTCAAGCAGCAAGAAGAGCGAGAAGGAAGATAGCGACTCCGACTCGGAGGATGAGGTAAATCGTGACCCCGACTCTTTGCTTGCTGAGATCGCTAGGTTGAACGGCTTGATTGACAACTGTGATAGTGTGCCAAGAGATGCCAAAAAGGTGAGGAAAGATCTTAGGGCTCAACTTGAGAATGCTAGTGTGAAAGTAGGAGAGTTAGAGTCCAAATTGCTTGAATTGAAACTTGAGAATGACTCGTTGAAACTTGCTCCTACTACTCCTGATGATGTTGAATGTCTTGAGTGTGATGCATGGTTGAATGAGATCAAGTTGCTTAATGAGAAGAATGCTTCCACTTTGGCTAAACTAGATGCTCTTAGGACTGAATATGATGAGCTTAAGGCTAGACCCACTTTGCTTGGTGCTTGTAAATCATGTCCTACTATGCATGCTAAGCTTGTTGATGCTCGTTCTACCATTAGTTCTTTGGAAGCATCTTTGAAATCTCTTGTTGCAAATGCATGTTCTAGCTGTGATGAAGTTACTTTGCGCAATCTTGAACTTACTTCCCGTTTGGATGTCATCTATGAGGAGAATGACTAATTGAAAATCATGATTGAGGAGTTCAAGAGAGCTGATGGTCGTGGTTTGGGTTTTGAGAAGTTGGGTGAGAAAGTGGGAGAGAACAGTGGGGAGAGTGTGTATGAGAAGTGTGTTGATTCTAACCCAGAGTTTGAGGTGATCGGAGACATCCAAGTCCCATTTCCAAAAGCACCCAAGAACTCTATCACACCAAAGCCCAACCACCTTTGCAACAAGCTTGACACAACCCAAGATCCACCCAAATTCCCACCTAAGACAAATGACTTCCAGAAACCGGTGAAGTTTGTGGGTGAGAAGGGTGAGAAGCCTAGAGAGAAGCCAAAGCCAAAACCAAAATCCATCCCCTTCAGGTGTGAGTATTGTGGTAAGGAGAGGCATCTTGCAGAGTTTTGCTACAAGAGGAAGAGGGATGAGAGGCTTGCTTAGGAGCAAGCAAACCAGGACATGTATTGCCAGTCTCATGGTATTCCTGAGTCTAGAGTGCCACTTCCACGGGGTGTGGGAAGTGTGAGAAGTGTTGGCAGGTTCCCATAGAGAGGTGGTGGTGCGAGGTTTGAGAGGAGAGATGATGGTGTGCGTGCTGGTGAGAGGTTTGGTCGGGCCCGTGGTGGTTTTGCTGGACGCCCCCTACTCGTCCTCAATACGGGTTTAGGGGAGATGATCGCAGCTTTGGGTTCCAGAGGAACTACGGACCACGTTTTCCCACTCGTGGTACTCGTACTCCTCCCATGGGACATGGGAAGTTTGGTGGCAAGGGTATGGTGTTTTCTAACCCCTCTTTTTAGCAGATGGCTCGACACTGGTTTAACTTTCTTTGTGCTAACCCCAGTGTCGAGTCGCTAGCTCATTCTCGTTCTTGTTTCTGACTGCAGGCAGGAGGCTTGGAGGACATTTGGTTGATCGACTCCGGGTTTTCTCTACACATGACCGGAGATAAGAAGTGGTTCTCCAGCCTCACCCCAGTGAAGGAAATGATGTACATCACATTTGGGGACAATGGACGAGGAAGGGTGATTTCTGAGGGTGTTGTGCATGTGAGTGACAAGGTAACGTTGAAGAGAGTGGCTCTTGTGAAGTCTTTGGGTTTCAATTTGCTTTCGGTTTCTCAGTTGCTTGATGAGGGTTTTGAGGTGCGTTTCAAGTCTGGCGAGTCTCATTTGCTGGATTCTCGAGGTGATCTTGTCTGTATGATCATCCCCGAGGGTCAGATTTTCAGGGCTGATTTCTCTCGTTCTTTGGGTCCTACTCGCTGTTTGATGGCTGGTCCTTCTTCTGATTTGTGGAAATGGCATAGGCGGTTGGGGCACTTGAGCTTTGATTTGGTTTCCCGCTTGACTGGTCTTGACCTTGTTCGAGGATTGCCGAGGTTGAAGCTTGAGAAGGATTTGGTTTGTGCTCCGTGTAGGCATGGCAAGATGATAGCCACTCCCCATCCACCCCTGACCGATGTCATGACCGAGCGTCAGACAGAGCTGTTGCATATGGACCTTGTTGGGCCAGCAAGAGTTCGCTCGGTGGGTGGGAAGTGGTATGTCCTTGTTGTGGTGGACGATTACTCTTGCTATGCCTGGGTGTTTTTCTTGGAAGACAAGAGTGAGACATTTGGTTTTGTTCGAGATCTGATCGCGAGGTTGAAAAACGAGAGGCATGAGAATGCTATTTGAGCTATCCACAGTGATAATGGCTCAGAGTTCAAGAACTCTCGTTTTGATGCCTTTTGTCGTGATCTAGGTCTTGAACATCAGTATTCGACCCCTTATGTTCCCCCTCAAAATGGAGTTGTGGAAAGGAAAAATCGGACTCTTTGTGAGATGGCTAGGACGATTGTCGATGAGCACAGGACTCCTAGGAGGTATTGGACTGAGGCGGTCAATACGTCTTGTCATGTTCCCAACAGGATTTTATTGCGAACTTTCAAGAAGAAGACCTGTTATGAGCTTATGCATGGTCGGGCACCCAAGGTGAGTCATTTCCGAGTCTTTGGCTGCAAGTGCTTTATTCTTAAGAAGGGAAAACTCGACAAGTTTGAGGCTAGGTCTAGTGGTGGTATTTTCTTTGGATATGCTAACCATTCTAGAGCCTATAGGGTGCTTAACCTTGAGACTAACAAAATCATGGAGACTTGCGAGGTAACCTTTGATGAGACAATGTCATGTACCTCCCTTGGCTTTGAATGTGCAGGTGATGAAGAGATGGCCGAGGACCTTTTTGAAGAGGAGAAGGATGAAGCTGGAGATGATGATGGAGAGAACCATGCGCCTGAAGCTGAGTGTATACCCACTACTTCCCCTACGACCACTACGGAGCGTGGACCGTCTACCTCGTGGACAACGACGGTGCGACAAGAGGACCAGGCGAGAGAAGCTGAAGTTGAGGGAGAGGTAGTCTCGAGGCGTGAGGCTCCCCGGCAGATTCAAGAAGTGCATCCCCTGACGAAGATCATTGGGAACATCGACGAACGCACTACACGGTCAAGGTCCAGGAATTCCTCTCATTTTGCTCATGCTGCTTATGTTGCCACCTTTGAGCCCAAGGACATTGGACATGCTTTATCTGATGCAAACTGGGTCAATTCTATGCATGAGGAGTTGGAAAACTTTGAGAGGAACCAGGTGTGGGAGTTAGTTGAACCACCTCCAAATTGCCATCCCATAGGAACCAAGTGGGTTTGGAAGAACAAAGAGGGAGAGAATGGGATGGTTGTGAGGAACAAGTCCAGACTTGTTGCACAGGGGTTTAGTCAGAAGGAGGGGATCGACTATGAGAAGACCTTTGCTCCTGTGGCCCGTCTTGAGGCAATTCGGATCCTTCTAGCCTTTGCCGTGGCTAAAGGGTTCAAGTTGTTTCAGATGGACGTGAAGAGTGCTTTTCTGAATGGGGTCATAGAGGAGGAGGTGTATGTGAAGCAGCCACCTGGGTTTGAGAGCGAGTTGTACCCACACAGGGTATACACGTTGAAAAGGGTTCTGTATGGGTTGAAACAGGCACCCCGTGCTTGGTATGAGAGATTGAGAGGTTTTCTGTTGAGCAGAGGGTTTGTGATGGGTACTGTGGATAGGACCCTGTTTCTCCTCAAGCATGGAAATGACTTGTTGATTGTTCAGATATACGTGGATGATATTGTCTTTGGTGGCTCGTCACATAACCTTGTTGCCAAGTTTGCAGATGAGATGAGCAGGGAGTTCGAGATGAGCATGATGGGCGAGTTGCAGTACTTTCTCGGGCTGCAGATCAAGCAAGTGAAGGATGGAACATTTGTGCACCAAACCAAGTACACGAAAGACATGCTGAAGAAGTTTCAGATGCAAGATGTGGAGCGATGTCGACTCCCATGGGGAGTACGGCCACTTTGGATGCGGACGAGGACGGAGAACCAGTGGACCAGCGGGAGTACAGGAGCATGATCGGCTCCCTCCTCTACTTGACGGCGACGAGGCCAGACATACAGTTCAGCGTGTGTCTGTGCGCTCGTTTTCAGGCTTCGCCGAGGACATCACATCGATAGGCCGTCAAGAGGATTTTCAGGTACCTACAGTCTGCCCCTGGTCTTGGCCTTTGGTATTCGTCCTCCTCGACCCTTTCTCTTCATGGTTTTTCCGATGCAGATTTTGCTGGTTGTCGAGTTGAGAGGAAGTCTACTTCTGGTACTTGCCAATTTCTTGGGTCTTCATTGGTCTCATGGTCTTCCTGCAAGCAGTCTACTGTAGCTCAGTCTACCACCGAGGCGGAGTATGTTGCTGCCGCGAGTTGTTGTTCCCAGCTATTGTGGATTTCATACACTTTGAGAGACTTTGGTGAGGAGTGCACCCAGATCCCACTTCTTTGTGATAGCACCAGTGCCATAAGCATAGCCAAAAATCCAGTGCTTCACTCCAGAACCAAACACATAGAAGTGAGGTATCATTTCTTGAGGGACAATGTGGAAAAAGGAACCATTGTGTTGAGCCATGTCCCTACCCAAGATCAGCTAGCCGACATCTTTACAAAGCCTCTCGACCAAGCTACATTTGTGCGCTTGCGGGGGGAACTTGGGGTTTGTTGCCCTTTCTAGTTGATTCTTGGGGGTTTTCCTTTTGTATCATATGTATTATACCATGTTTACTTTGATGTTTATACATGCTTTGCTTGATGTACAAACCATGGTAGGATAGCCATCTTGTCACATATATCATGTTGCATTTGTATCATATTGCATTTTAGGATGATGAGCTTCTTTCATATGCCTTATTTGAGTCTCTTTGGCTATTTGTGAGATATTGGTCATAGGTGTGGAGAAATGGTGATGTGAGGCTATGCTCTTGAAATATTTGAGATATATGTGTGGTGAGATAGCCCTTTTTGAAATAAATGCTAATCTTGACTAATTTTTGGTGAATTGTGCTCCACTCATGTGTAGTAGTGTATCCATGTCACGTTTTGGTCTAAATGTGCTTTCTATGCTTAGATTGTGCTTGGATGTCTTTTTCTTGCATTTGGGCCAAAGGCTGAATATCATTGTGAATGTTTAGCCTATGTTGCATTCATGGGGGAGCATAAGCTTCTTTTTGCCGCAAAGGAACTTCATGTACCATCAAATGATTTAATCTTGAAAAGAAGTGTATAATGCTTGAAAAATGCTCCATCCATCATGTCTATGCTTAAAATGTCTTATCTTTCACATATGGGTGCAAAACATGTTGCATGATGTTCACCAGTGGAGAAGTCTCCCCGAAGTGGACACATGGCTCATGAGCTTTGACATGACATGCTTTGCTTTATGGGTATTTGCCATGATCTTTTGCTGAGAATTTGCTATCCTTGTATGATCTTTGAATGGTATGCATGTTTGTGGCTCAAGTGTGACATGGATAGGCTTTTACATGTGAAGCGAGCCTTCTTTTGGTAGTATCTTGCTTAAATCTGAAAATTTTGCTTTGTCACATGCTTGTATTTTCATATATTACTTGTGGCAATGCTTTGACTATGCTATGATTCATATGTGTGATCTTTGTCTCATTTTTAGCCTTTGACACTAGATTTGGCCTATTTGAGAAGCTCATGTAGATGTTTATATGCTTTGTTTTGCATTTCCGCATTTTCACCTTGATTCATACATTGTCAACAAGGGGGAGAAGAGGTGAGCTTAATGAAAATTCAGAAGAGGTGAGCTAAAATTTGGAAGTTTGCATCCACATGTTCAGGGGGAGCTTGCATTTGTTCAGGGGGAGCTTTCTTGCTGTTTTCGGTGTGGAGTTTGTGTTTTGCTTGGCGTGTGACCTTTATTCGCCTTTCTTCGGTTTTGGTCATGAGTTGAGTTTCTTTGTTTTCTTTCTTCTTCCTTTCTTTCTTTCTCTGAATTTCATTTCGCGTTGAGGGTTGTCAATGCACTCATCAAGGGGGAGATTGAGGACCAGGAGCGTCCCGGTGGTCGGTGGATGACCGCTCCTCAGTGATGAGTGATTGACAACGGGTGTTGGACTGACTCTTGGCTTAGTGCGCAGGTGTAGGCTGCGGCCTGGTTCGTGTTGTTGCTGGTGAAGAACGGGCGCGAAAGGTCTTCAGCCTTGAGGGGCTTCCGGGAGATAGAGAGACAAGTAGGCTCGGTGGACAGCGGGACTGGGTGCGGGCCACATGGTGGCGACACAAGCAAGACGAAGTCATGGACAAGCGAGCCGGTGCACGGTGGCAGTCAAGTCAAGTGGTTTGGCGGGAGGCCGGACTGAGCACGAGGGGTTTCGTGGTTTGCCCACAAAACCATCGGAGGATGGTTTCTTGGTTTGGGCCTCAAAACCAAGTCCGAGGGCCCAACACGACGGAGACGGGATCCGGGCGTGTCGGGAAACTTCGAAGCGGAGGACACGCTGCGGGATCGCATGGCTTGCGTCGGGATTATGCGGGGTGCGGAAAAGGTGTGGCCGTCCGACGGCAAGACCCACAAACATTACCTAAATGCCCCAGCGTGGGTTGTATCCCCAGTAGTTAAGTTAGGGGTAGTCGAGTCATTTACCACTCCGGCGGGACCCGATATATAAGCCATGAGGGTGTGTGGATGGCTCTCTCTATCCGCGACTTAGGGTTTCATTTCCCTCCTCCAGTTTCTCATTTTCGTAGCTATTTTTTTTCTTCCATTTTCTCTAGGCTAGCATGAGAGCTTCATGAGAGATTTGTTGAGAGGGATGGATGCTAGGGCGGCATGCTAGACCTTGTGAATCTTTCCTGGTTTGCATAGAAGATTCGGAGTTGTGTTTTTCGTGGTCTTTTTGTGCTTGTTTTCGTGCCTTTGTTCTTGGTGCGATTTCGCGGATTTGAGTGGGTTTCTCCCCGAATTTCTTTGAGGGAAACATGGATGGATGTCTCGTGCATCTTTGTGATTGAGCTTGTGCCCTCAAACGCCGGGAAACCACTTCGATTCGAGAGTTTTCGTTCGGTGCTCTAGCTTTTGGTGGTGCTAAAAGGATTCGTGATTCCCGGTGATTTAGGGAGTTAGGAGGCAAGATTTTTGGGCTATAGCATCCTTGTGTGACGCTTTTCAAGTGCCCAAACCCTTGTCTCCACAGTTTCAACCGTTTGGGAAATCCGATGATGATTTGGGGGAGTTCACCTTCGAGGTCGGGCACTTTTCTGTTCTGTCCGCAAGGGGTGGACGGTCCGCCTGGGGTCGGCGGACGGTCCGCGTGGGTCCTGTTCGTCGGGGGTTCTTCGTATTCTTGCTCGCCTTTCGTTTCAATCCGTCGCGATTTTGAGTTTTGGTTGGACGGAGTTTCGGAAAGTCCGCAGCAGAGGGCGGACGGTCCGCGGGTGCCTGGCGGACAGTCCGCGTGCTCCCCGCTGAGGACCATGTGTGGTTCGAGGACCGGTGGATGGTCGCTTCCTTGTGTGATGAGTGATTGACAACGTGGTGTGGACTGATTCTTGGCTAAGTATTGCAGGTGCAGGTTGCGGCTTGACTCGTGTTGGTGCAGGTGAAGAACAAGCGCGAAAGGTCGTCGCCGGTGAGGCCTCCAGGTGTGGAGAAGACAAGTAGGCTTCATTCGAGGGACCCGGTGGCCAGCGGGGTCAAGTGCGGGTTGCATGGTGGCATGAACAGCAAGATGAAGTCGTGGACGGTTTCTTGGTTGAGCCTCAAAACCAAGGTCAAGCCGGGACTACGTGGGAGCCAAGTCATGAGTGGAGATTGGCGGAGGCTACACCGAGTTCGCGGGGTTTCCGGTGGTTCACCGAAAACCACTGGGTTCCTTGGTTGATCCACAAAGCCAAGACCGGAGAACCGAAGATGGAGGTGCAACGAGCACCGGACCGGTCCGACCGGTGAGGAGCACCGGTCGACCGGTGTGCGACGACGCAACCGGAATCTTTGAAGCGGAGGACACGCGTCGGGATCGCATGGCTTGCGTCGAGGCTACGCGAGGGTGCGGTCGCGGGCATCCGTCCGATGGTGAAGACATCAAGAATTCCAAATCCGCCCTTGAGGGGCTTGTATCCCTAGTTAGTAGAGAAGGGCATTTTAGACATTCGGTTGCCTCCATATAACCCAAGAGGTGAGAGGATGGCAGCCAACTCTTGGAACCCTAGCTCATTAGTTTTCCTATTTTCCACCTATTTTCTCTAGGTTTTCCTTAGGACTAGCAAGAGAGGTTCACGGAGAGATCTTGCAGAGAGGGATGGATGATCGGGCGGCTTGCTAGACCTTGTACGAACCTTTGTTTCTTGTATAGATGATTCGGCGTGGTTCCTCAAGGTTTGGATGTGTTTTCCCCGGTTGTTCTTGGTGGTGATTTTCGGAGCCCTCTCTCGGTGATTTCTTTGGGGTGTTTTCGGGGCTTTTCTCTTGGTGATTTGATGGGGAAAATTTGTGGGAACCCTTCGTGGTTCTTTGGGCTGTGATTCCCCTCCCAAATCCGTGAGAAAAGGTGCTCGATTTTGGGGTTTCTTGAGTTCTTGGGTTGGAAGTGCTTTCGGCGGGATTTCTTCGATTCCTCCTTTTTGGACGAGATTTGGTGGGATTAAACTTGGCTATGGACTCCTCATGAGGTGTTCCTGATATCTCCAAAGTCTTGTTCAAGTCCTTGTAGCGATTCGGGAGATCGAGATTTGGATTTGGGGGGAATTGACCTGCGGGTGCTGTTCATCACGAGCTGCCCAGGCTACACCGGTCTGACCGGTGCTCTTGACCGGTCTGACCGGTGCAACCCTCGGTGGGATTTTGCTCGGGCGAACGTCTTGGTGTGTTCTTTGTTGTCCCGTGTTGCTGCTGTTTCGAGTTTGGATCCGTTTGGTGGTCGGTTGGCCTGTTTGGTGTCTTGGGAGCTTTCAGGCTGCCATCGGTCTGACCGGTGTGTCTCACCGGTCTGACCGGTGTAGAGCCACTTAGTGGAAGTTGCTCAGGTTCACCTGCAGGGACCGGTCTGACCGGTGGTGCTCACCGGTCTGATCGGTGTGGGTCTGTAGACTCGAGGTTTGTTTTTCCGCTGTGTTTCTCGGGTCGGAAGGTTGAGTGTTGGTTCCTAGGTCTAGTGGCACTCCAGTGGCTACGTGGGCTTGACCAACCTTGGTAGTGAGTCGGAGACGTGTGTTGGAAGCCGCGTTCGTCTTGTTGGAGTTTTCATCTCCTTCGAGAAGAATTTTTATCGGCTCCCATTCACTCCCCCCCTCTCTGGTTCGCCGTATCGGTCCTTCAAGTGGTATCAGAGCCGGTTCGGGTCTTTGTTGACTCTAACCAGTCTAAGATCCATGGATGGCGTACCAGGAACGGGGTTCGGGTCCTCCACACATCGATGGAAAGAACTACCAGATGTGGAGCAAGCGGATGGGTGCGTTCCTCCGCGGAAAGGGTCAGCTGCTTTGGGATGTCACGGTGGACACAGGCTATGCCCAGCCGATGGATTTCCTTGCTCCAGGGTCGAGGGACAGATTCGACGCCAACAATAAGGCGGTCGACTACTTGTTTCGTGCTTTGTGTCAGCCTGAGTTCGATCGGGTGCACACCGAGCACTTGGCTTGTAGGATTTGGGCGGTATTGAAGGAGCCTCATGTTGGGAACGGCCAGGTTCAGGCACGGTTGTATGCGACCTACCGGAGAGAGTACGAGAACTTCACTCATCTCCCCGGTGAGTCCATCGATGCCTTGTTTCAGAGGTTCACGGTGGTGGTGAACAACATGAGGGCCAATGTGGACGTGCTCCCGTACGATGATCATGATAGAGTGGTCAAGCTCTTACACTCTTTGGATCGTACGATATGGGGCGGAAAGATCGAGGCCATAGTAGAGTCGGAGAGGTATGATACTCTGACGGTGAACGAGCTGTTCTCGAAGCTCAAGTCGGCTGAGGTGGATAGGGGCATGACTGCCAAGCTCGAGGGACCGACTGATTCCCATAGTCTTGCCCTCGTTGGAGGTTCCAAAGGAAAGACTAACTCTAACCCATCCACCAGGATGTTCTCGTTTTCCTCTTTGATGTCTATGCCAGATGAGGAGTTTGATGACCTTAGAGAGGACGAGCTGGCGCTGTTGACGAGGCGGTTCGAGAGGCTGCACGAGAACCGCGTGAACATGAGGAGGAACACGAGGACCTGCTTCCAGTGCGGCAAGCTGGGACACTTCGTCACCGACTGCCCGGAGAAGGCCGAGAGCAAGGATAGCTACAAGCACAAGCCGAGGATGAACGATGGCAAGTACCGTTCGAGGCGCGACCACAAGAGCAAGCACAAGAACAAGTACAAGGACGAGCGACGATCGAGGAAGAAGGAGGGCCGAGGCAAGGCCCGAGCGATGGTTGGAGCGAGCGACGTCGACTCCAGTTCCGCGTACTCCACCTCGAGCTCGAGCAGCAGTGAAGACGAGGGAGATCGCCGCAAGAACAAGAAGTCGTCCAAGAACCTGAGCGGGCTGAGCTGCTTCGCGAGAGATGGCTTCTGCACCATGGCGCTGAGCTCCGGCAGCAAGAAGAGCACACAGAGCGACTCGGACTCGAGTCCGACGACGAGGTGCGTGATGAACTTCCCTTCTTGCGCCAGGAGAATGAGAGGCTTGGCTCTTTGCTTGATAACCGTGATGACATGCTTAGAGAGGCCAAGAAAATGAGGAAAGAGCTTAGGGCTTCACTCGAGGATGCTAGGACTAGAGTGGCTGAGCTAGAGACACAGGTGCTTGATAGCAAGCTTGAGATTGATTCGCTTAAGGCTAGCCCTCGTTGTTTCGATGAGAATGATTGTGTTGATTGCTCCATATTCCTTGCCGATCTTGCTTTGTTCAAGGAGAAGCATGCCTCCAAGTGTGAGAAACTAGATGTGCTTAGGGTTGAAGTGGCCGAGCTTAAGTCTAGACCTCGCTTTGCTAGGTGCTTGCACTTCTTGCCCTGTTTTGCATGCTAAGATTGATGAGATGCATGCTTACACTAGTTCACTCGAGGCTAAATTGAAGGAACCCATGCCTACATCTTGCTCTACCTGTGAAATGCATGCATTGAAAAATTTGGAGCTTGCATATTATGTTGATCGTTTGCAGGATGAGAATGATGATTTGAGGAAGTTGATGGGTTGGTTGTCCGGTCACGAGCCTCAGTTGAGGATGATGATCGAGGCCTTTAAGAGGCAAGATGGTGAGGGGCTTGGAGCAAACAAGGTTGGTGAGGGAAGTGGAGAGAATATCCCTGAGCCACCAAAAACCCACCACAAAAATGATTTCCCTCCAAAACCTAACCATCTAAGAAACCGACTAGACACAACCCCAGCTCCACCCGTGTTTCCTACACCCACAAATGACCTACAAAAGCCTATCAAGTTTGTGAGCACTTCGGGGAAAGTGTTCTTTGGGAAGGAGAGTGAGAAGGCTAGTGGTGAGAAACCGGTGGAGGGTTTGAGTGGAGAGAAACCAAGTGAGCAGCCACATCCCAAGCCTAAGCCTAAGCTCGTGAGGTTCCATTGTTGCTATTGTGGGAGAGATGGCCATAAGAAGGAGTTTTGCTTCAAGAGGAAGTGTGAGGAGAGAATGGAGAAGGAGTGGGCTAACAAGGACAAGTACCACTCTTCCGATGGTGTACTTGAACCTCGTATGCAGATGCCCAGGGGCAAGGCGATTGTGAGGACAGTTCGGGCTTGGGGAGAGAAGAAGGCTACAGGTGGTGCTGCTGTCTAGGTCACACCGGTCAGACCGGTGTGGGGCACCGGTCAGACCGGTGCAGGCCTGGACAGACAGTTGTTCGGGTTTCGGGCTCATACAGGTCCGAGGGTTGTTTCTGGTGGTCGTGGTTCTGGTGGTTGGGCTGGAAAGGGTGCAGGTGGTCAGTTTGCTAGGCGTTCTCCTTCTCGTGCTCAATACGGGGATTGGAGGAGTCGTGGCGTTGAGTTGGAGAGGAAGGATGTTCCACGGGCTTTCTTGCGTGGATTTGGTCCTCCTCCAGGCAAAGAGGGGTGGTTCCCTCAGGATGGTTACCGTGGTGGTGTTCGTGGAGGTAGCTTTGGTAGGAGAGATGCTTTGGTTGGTTCTAACCCCACTTTCGAGCAAATGGCTCGGCACTGGTTTTCCTCTTTTGGTACTAACCCCAGTGCTGAGTCGTTTGTTCGCTCACGTGCCTATTTTTGAATTTCAGGTGGGAGACTTGAAGAACATTTGGTTGATTGACTCCAGTTGTTCGAGGCATATGACCGGAGACAGGGGGTGGTTCTCAAGTTTCGTCCCGGTGGTGACGAAGAGGTACATCACTTTTGGGGACAATGGGCGTGGGCTTGTGCTTTCAGAAGGTGAGATAAAAGTGAGTGACAAGATCACTCTGAGGCGTGTTGCTCTTGTTCAATCGCTGGGGTACAATTTGCTTTCCGTGTCCCGGTTGTTGGATGAGGGCTTTGAGGTGTTGTTTCGGCCTCGGTGGTTCTCGGATTGTGGACTCTCGAGGGGACCTTGTCTGTATGGTCGTTCCCGAGGGTCAGGTGTTTCGTGCTGATTTTTCTCAGTCTTCGGGTGTGGAGCGTTGTTTTTTGGCTGGTTCTTCGAGTGAGTTGTGGAAATGGCATAGGAAGTTGGGTCACTTGAGCTTTGACCTTTTGTCTCGCTTGAGTAAACTCAATTTGGTCCGAGGATTGCCACGTTTGAGGCTTGAGAAAGAGTTGGTTTGTGCTCCGTGTAGGCATGCCAAGATGGTGGCCTCCTCTCACCCGCCTCTCACCGATGTGATGACTGAGCGTCCATGCGAGCTGCTCCATATGGACCTTGTTGGCCCAGCTCGTGTGCGATCTGCGGGTGGGAAGTGGTATGTCCTTGTTGTGGTGGACGACTATTCTCGGTATGCATGGGTGTTCTTTCTTGAGGATAAGGGGGAGACGTTTGGTTTTGTTCGAGATCTAGTCTTGAGGTTGAGGAACGAGAGGCACGGAGATGCCATACGAGCTATCCGCAGTGATAATGGCTCGGAATTCAGGAACTCTCGTTTTGAAACCTCTTGTCATGACTTGGGTCTTGAGCACCAGTTTTCGAGTCCGTATACGCCTCCCCAGAATGGTGTTGTGGAAAGGAAGAACAGGACCTTGTGCGAGATGGCTCGGACGATGCTTGATGAGCATAGGACTCCGAGGAGGTATTGGGCTGAGGCGGTGAATACCGCATGCTATGTGTCGAACATGATATACCTCAGAGTGCACAAGAAGAAGACATGCTATGAGTTGATGCATGGTCGCACACCCAAGGTGAGTCACTTCCATGTCTTTGGTTGCAAGTGTTTCATTCTGAAGAAAGGCAGGAAGTTGGATAAGTTTGAGGCTAGGTCTGTCGATGGCATTTTCTTTGGTTATGCATCTCATTCTAGAGCATATCGTGTGCTCAATCATGAAACTAACCAAATCGTGGAGACTTGCGAGGTAACCTTCGACGAGACAGAGCCACGTAGTCAGCTTATCTTTGAGTGTGCAGGTGATGATGAGCTTGGCGAGGAGATATTTCAGGAGGAAGAGCATGAACATGGTGATGATGAAGATGGCGGTGTGGTGCCCCCGGCTGAACATGTACCCACTACTTCGACTACGATGATGGATGGACCCTCTGCTACACCTACGACGACAAATCAAGAACGAGGAGAAGCTGATGTTGAGGGGGAGGTAGCTTCGAGGTGAGAACCTCCCCGGCAAGTTCAGGTGGATCACCCAGCTTCGAGGATCATCGGCGACATGAATGAACGCACTACACGGTCGAGGGTTCGAAACAATTCCCACTTTGCTCATGCTGCGTTTGTTGCTTCTTTTGAGCCCAAAGACATTGGACACGCACTATCTGATCACAATTGGGTTAACTCGATGCATGAGGAGTTGGAGAACTTTGAGAGGAATCAGGTGTGGGAGTTGGTTGACCCTCCCCCAGGGTGTAAGCCGATTGGTACAAAGTGGGTGTGGAAAAACAAAGAGGGAGAGAAGGGTGAGGTTGTGAGAAACAAGTCGAGACTTGTTGCTCAGGGGTTCAGTCAGAAGGAGGGGATTGACTACGAGGAGACCTTTGCTCCCGTAGCCCGTTTGGAGGCGATTAGGATCCTTCTAGCCTTTTCCGTGGCTAAAGGGTTCAAGTTGCACCAAATGGATGTGAAGAGTGCTTTTCTGAATGGGGTGTTGGAGGAAGAAGTGTATGTGAGACAGCCTCCAGGGTTTGGGAGTGAGAGGTACCCCCACCGAGTGTACAAGTTGAGGAAGGCGCTGTATGGGTTGAAGCAGGCGCCTAGAGCTTGGTATGGCTGGTTGAGGGGGTTCTTGTTTGAGAGAGGTTTTGAGATGGGGAAGGTCGATCAGACCTTGTTTTTGCTGAGGCAGGGCGGGAGATATCCCGATTGTGCGGTGTACGTGGATGATATTGTCTTTGGTGGCTCGTCTAACTCGTCTTGTTGCGAGGTTTGCGGATGATATGAGCAGGGAGTTTGAGATGAGCATGATGGGCGAGTTGCGGTTCTTCCTCGGGCTACAAATCAAGCAATCAAAGGAAGGTACATTTGTGCACCGAGCTAAGTTCACCAAGGACATTGTGAGAAAGTTCAAGATGGAGGACTCCAAGGCTATGACGACGCCGATGAGTACGACCGCGGCTCTTGATGCGGACGAGGAAGGTGAACACGTGGACCGGAAGGAGTACCGAGCATGATCGGGTCACTCCTCTACTTGACGGCGACGAGGCCGGACATACGCTTCTCGGTGTGTCCGTGCGCTCGTTTCCAAGCGTCTCCGAGGACTTCGCATCGGCAAGCGGTGAAGCGAATTTTCGTGTACTTGCGTCACACTCCCGACTTCGGCCTTTGGTACTCCGCGTCCTCTTCGTTGGCGCTTCATGGTTTTTCAGACGCGGATTTTGCCGGGTGTCGGTTGGATAGGAAGTCCACTTCTGGGACTTGCCAGTTTTTGGGTTCTTCGTTGGTGTCTTGGTCTTCTCGTAAGAAGTCGAGTGTTGCTCAATCCACGACCGAAGCCGAGTATGTTGTCGCTGCTAGTTGTTGCTCTCAGCTCCTTTGGATCACCTACACCATGAGTGACTTTGGTGAGGAGTATACCCATGTCCCACTTCAATGTGATAGCACCAGTGCCATAAGCGTTGCAAAGAACCCAGTGCTTCATTCCAAAACCAAACACATAGAAGTGAGGTATCATTTCCTGAGAGACAACGTAGAGAAAGGGAAGATAGCTTTGATCCATGTACCCACACATGACCAACTAGCCGATATTTTCACCAAACCCCTAGATCAAGCAACTTTCACTCGTTTGCGGGGGGAACTTGGTGTGTGTTTGATTTCCTGAGTTGGGTGTGTGGGAGCTTTCTTTTGCCGGTGGTGTCGAGCCCGCTTTGCCTCCCCTCGAGGAGCCGGTTTGTAGCATATGTATAGCTTTTCTTTGGGCATTTCTTGCATTTGGCATGGCATATGTAACATGATGTATAGGCATCCTTGTATCTTAGATTGCATGCATTTTGTATCATATGCATTGGTTAGGAAAAGCTTCTCTCATATACATTGTTCACCATGGAATGAGATATATGTCTGTGTGAGCTTGTTTGGTATCCTACGGTTAGTTTTGGCTTAGCTCTTGATGATCTTGATGAATAATCCATGGTTGATAGCTATGCTTTTGAAAAATGTCACATGTATGCTCTCTCATGTGTAAATGCCTTTACATGCTCTTGACATGTTTTTGTGGCCTTGCTATGCTTAATTTGTGGTTGGATAGCTAGTTTATTGATCATATGGGGCCAAAGGCTCATTTGCCATCATGAATGGTTAGCCCTCTTGTTTTATCTTGTGGAGGAGCATAAGTTCCTTTTTGTCGCTAAGACATTTCATGTACCATTTACAAATCCGAAAATGAAATGAAAAATGCTTGGAAAATATGCTCCCATGTCATATGTGCTGAATTTAATTTGCTTTGGGTGCTAAACCGTTGCATGATGCCTACCAATGAGAAGTCTCATACATAGAAGTAGGCACATGGCTCGGTGGCTTTGACATGACATGAGGTGCTTGTGGGTGTTTGTGATGGTCATGTGGTTAGAATAGCTGTCCTAGCATGAAGTTTGTGTGGCTTTGCCATTTTGATATGCTTTGATCATGTTTAGGACTTTGCTCATGAGAGGCAAGTTTTTCGCAAAATTGCCAAAATCCATCTTAGCTTCGTCCAATGGTTGTGAAACTTGGTGATCAGGTAGTTGAGATCGATACGAAGCCGTAGAGTACCTAACTTGCTCATTTGGACATGTGTAGCATTCTTTGTTGAATTTTGTCTATTTGAGAAGCTCTAGGTTGCATTTTTTGCATTTTTGGCTTGATTCATGCATTGCCAACAAGGGGGAGAAGTTTGAGTTTGAAATGGCTTGTTGGATGCTTTTGGAAGGTTTTCAGGCGGTTTCGAGCCATGTCTGGGCTCTGTTGTACACCGATCTGACCGGTTAGAAGCACCGGTCTGACCGGTGTGAGTGCTGGTCCTGTACATATGTTAGGCACCGGTCTGACCGGTGGTGATGACCGGTCTGACCGGTGTGAGCTGAAAGTGATGCAGCTGTCCTGTTTTCAAGTGGTTTGCATGCATTCGTCCAGGGGAGTTGCATTGGTTCAGGGGGAGCTTGCATGTGTGCAGGGGGAGCTCTTTGAGAGTTTTCGAGCTTTGTTTCGGTGGTTTGTGCTCTTTGCTTGAGCTTTGCTTTGTCTCGGATGTGTCGAGCCGTTGCCCTTGCCTAAGGGGTCCGAGACTTGTTTTCTTCAAGTGATCTTGCTCTTTGCCTTTGTTTGGCTTTCGATCGCTTGTTGGAGTTTCTTTTTGTTCGTTTCTTTTTCTTTTCTTTTCTCTCTTGTTACTTTCGTGTGGGTGTTGTCAATGCACTCATCAAGGGGGAGATTGAGGACCATGTGTGGTTCGAGGACCGGTGGATGGTCGCTTCCTTGTGTGATGAGTGATTGACAACGTGGTGTGGACTGATTCTTTGCTAAGTATTGCAGGTGCAAGTTGCGGCTTGACTCGTGTTGGTGCAGGTGAAGAACAAGCGCGAAAGGTCGTCGCCGGTGAGGCCTCCAGGTGTGGAGAAGACAAGTAGGCTTCGTTCGAGGGACCCGGTGGCCAGCGGGGTCAAGTGCGGGCCGCATGGTGGCATGAACAACAAGATGAAGTCGTGGACGGTTTCTTGGTTGAGCCTCAAAACCAAGGTCAAGCCGGGACTACGTGGGAGCCAAGTCATGAGTGGAGATTGGCGGAGGCTACACCGAGTTCGCGGGGTTTCCGGTGGTTCACCAGAAAACCACTGGGTTTCTTGGTTGATCCACAAAGCCAAGACCGGAGAACCGAAGACGGAGGTGCAGCAGCACCAGACCGGTCTGACCGGTGAGGAGCACCGGTCTGACCGGTGTGCGACGACGCAGTCCGGAATCTTCGAAGCGGAGGACACGCGTCGGGATCGCATGGCTTGCGTCGAGGCTACGCAGGGTGCGGTCGCCGGGCATCCGTCCGATGGTGAAGACATCAAGAATTCCAAATCCGCCCTTGAGGGGCTTGTATCCCTAGTTAGTAGAGAAGGGCATTTTAGACATTCGATTGCCTCCATATAACCCAAGAGGTGAGAGGATGGCAGCCAACTCTTGGAACCCTAGCTCATTAGTTTTCCTATTTTCCACCTATTTTCTCTAGGTTTTCCTTAGGACTAGCAAGAGAGCTTCACGGAGAGATCTTGCAGAGAGGGATGGATGATCGGGCGGCTTGCTAGACCTTGTACGAACCTTTGTTTCTTGTATAGATGATTCGGCGTGGTTCCTCAAGGTTTGGATGTGTTTTCCCCGGTGATTTTCGGAGCCCTCTCTCGGTGATTTCTTTGGGGTGTTTTCGGGGCTTTTCCCTTGGTGATTTGATGGGGGAAATTTGTGGGAACCCTTCATGGTTCTTTGGGCTGTGATTCCCCTCCCAAATCCGTGAGAAAAGGTGCTCGATTTTGGGGTTTCTTGAGTTCTTGGGTTGGAAGTGCTTTCGGCGGGATTTCTTCGATTCCTCCTTTTTGGACGAGATTTGGTGGGATTAAACTTGGCTATGTACTCCTCATGAGGTGTTCCTGATATCCCCAAAGTCTTGTTCAAGTCCGTGGAGCGATTCGGGAGATCGAGATTTGGATTTGGGGGAATTGACCCGCGGGTGTCTTTGTTCATCCCGAGTCGCCTGTGCTACACCGGTCTGACCGGTGCTCTTGACCGGTCTGACCGGTGCAACCCTCGGTGGGATTTTGCTCGGGTGAACGTCTTGGTGTGTTTTTTGTTGTCCCGTGTTGCTGCTGTTTCGAGTTTGGATCCGTTTGGTGGTCGGTTGGCCTGTTTGGTGTCTTGGGAGCTTTCAGGCTGCCATCGGTCTTACCGGTGTGTCTCACCGGTCTAACCGGTGTAGAGCCACTTAGTGGAAATTGCTCAGGTTCACCTGCAGGGACCGGTCTGACCGGTGGTGCTCACCGGTCTGACCGGTGTGGGTCTGTAGACTCGAGGTTTGTTTTTCCGCTGTGTTTCTCGGGTCGGAAGGTTGCGTGTTGGTTCCTAGGTCCAGTGGCACTCCAGTGGCTACGTGGGCTTGACCAACCTTGGTAGTGAGTCGGAGACGTGTGTTGGAAGCCGCGTTCGTCTTGTTGGAGTTTTCATCTCCTTCGAGAAGAATTTTTATCGGCTCCCATTCACTCCCCCCTCTCTGGTTCGCCGTATCGGTCCTTCAGCCGCGGACGGTCCGTTATTCGGGTGCGTCTTTGTTGGTTATGTGTGCTTTATTGGACGGTCCGCGGCGTAGGGCCGGACAGTCCGCAGGGTTGGCGCGGACGGTCCGCGGCATCAGGCGGACGGTCCGCGAGGCCAGTGCGGACGGTCTGCCCCTCCTGGCCGGACGGTCCGCTAAAGCCTGTGAGCTTTGCTTCTTGGTTCGATTCCTTTCTTCCTTTCTCGTGCTTTCGCGTGTGCTTTGAGGAATCGTTCCTAAGGCTAGAGGTTGATCCATAACCTCGTTGTCTTGCCGATTGGTGTGTGATTCGATCCGTCGCTTGTGTGTGACCGGGATTTGACTAGGGCATAGGCCGGGTTCTTTGGGCAGAATTTTTACCGTGTCCTATTCACTCACCCCCCTCTCTAGTTGCCATCTGATCCTTCAGTTGGCCTTGGGCCCTTCTGGACTTTGGTCCCGGTCTTGAGCTACGTCCACGTACTGCAGCTCTTCGTCAGCACCTTCATCTCCTCCTTCTGGCACGAGCATATATCTGCCGTCGGGAAGATCTACACGAAGATGCAAATGCAAGATTTATTTGACGATTTTTAATTTAATTAATTAAAATCAACAAATGACAAACATGGGGTGCATGGTTGACCACAATCACCTAGGTAAGATTACATTCAGCATACTCTTCCAAAAGGGAACAATATGCAGCTCTTTATTAATTATTCTTTTTGATAGGCACTGTGTACATATATATTAAAATAATTTGATTTAAATTCACAAACAACAATGGGTTGGTAACATTTAACTTTTTAATAGGATTTACACACACACAAGGTCATTAAAGGTGGGTTAGTGATTTTCCCATTTAATTAACTATTAACCCTTTATTTGCTTCTATAGCTTTTATACATAAAATTAATTAATAAAATTTCAGTGGAACGGTATATCAAGCACTAAATACCTATAACAAGCCACTGAACACACATGCACACTTAGGAGAGCTACAAATTTAATTATTTTGAAAATAACAAAACCTAGCTAGTAAAACAAGGTAAATGCACACAAAAATAAATAAGCATCCAAATGGTACAATCTTTCCCACACATGTTATATGGTCTAAAACTAACCTAGGGATGCAGCATATACACATAAAACTTAGCTAGTAAGACAACATGCAGAAGTGGGGCACAAAACTCTATTTATCTTTACCTACAAAAATCATTTGGACCGATTCTGCTTAAATAGAAAACAATTTATACAAAACGATTTACAACATAACTTTGTGCAATTTTTGGTAGAGGATCTAGTCATAACCTAACACACAACATATCCAAAAATTAGCTACAGAGGGTTTACGGATTTTGAGATATCTCAGATCTAGGTTTTTCACATTTCTATTTTTCATGCAAAAATTATCAGGAAACAGCTCAAGAAACAATAACAAAAGTTTTAGAGGTTTTCTCCAGGGATCCAACAAAATTAGGTTTGCATTTTTCTGAATTTTCTATGATTTTTTATGGATTTTACAAGAATCAGCAAACTGACTTTACTGTTGAAGATTCAAATTTTTCAGCCAGGCCCCTGGAACTCTTTAGCATTCACACAAATGCCCTTACTTTGCACAAAACCCCTAGAAACAACAAGGGTATTGCAATGTGGTCCTCCGGAGCGGTGACCGACGCGGGCGGCGCAATTCCGGCGAGACCGACGGCCTTGGCCGGGCGGGAGCCGGTGCGGGGAGGGGCTAGGATTCGCTAGGGGGCTATTTGAACCGGAGTTGGGGGTCGAGGAGCGGCCGGCAGCGGTGGATGGCGGCACCAGGCGGTGGCCGCCGCGGGAGGTCTTGCTCTGGCGAGCCTCCGGTTGGGGAAGGGCAACGGGCGGTGCAGGTAGCTCTTAGGTGGTCTAGGGAAGGGGTGGCGAAGCACTAGCTGGCAGCATGTTGACCAGACGGTGGGGCTCCACACAGCAGGGACGACGGGCTCGCGGCGTGTGCGGGGATGGTCGGCCGCGGCTTGTTTTACAGGTGGGGAGGGAGAACGTGCCTTCACCGCGACAGGACACCCCGGCCTTAACTCCTAGCACGACGAGCGGCCTCGACGGGCGCGAGCGCAGGGGAACCCGTGGCGGACCGGTGGACAATGCCGTGCGCGAATGGCGGCAAGGGAGAGGACTCCACGTGGCGTGGGCGTAGACTACACTCGGAGTGCCCCTAGCCTCGGGAAGAAGCGGCCTCGGGAAGGCGCGCGTGGGGCGCGGGCGCCGAGGCAGGCGCGGCGTCGGCCAGCCCGAAATCGTGTCATTGCACCCGTGTTGAACGCTTAAAACTCCAAAAATTTGAATATAAGTGCACAAAGTGGTGAATAGGAAAGTTGTAGATCTCACTACCCTCTACAACCTTTACAAAGGCTCTAGGGTGTTTTTCTCAACGGATTTTGCATAAATTGCAGTCAAACTTTGAATGTCACCATGTCTCGATGAACAGAAGCTGCTGGCAGTTGACAAAGTTTTTCGCCTTTTTCCCAAAAAATTTGAAATGCCAATCTGCATGAAAGTTGTGTCCCTCAACAAACTGGACAACTTTCGTATTGGGAGATTTTGAAGTGTTTAGGTGAAATTTGGAGAACGCGGCAAAAGTTCCGGAAGACATTCACCGACGTCAGGGTTTAAGCGGGGTTTGACCGTGCCTTTGACCAAGGGTTGACCACCATGGTGTGTTGACTTGGTCAAGGGGGTCACTAAGGGTCGTCGACTCGGTTTTTGAGGCGATGACCCAGGTTGACCTAGGTTTGACCAATGTCATCCGGTTTGACTGGGCTGATTCGGCCATTAGCATTAATGACGCTAATTAAAAACCCAACACAGGAGCGTTTTAGGCTTGCCGCCTATTACCCCACCGACCCGCCTTCGAAGCTAGCGGAGACGAGCCGCTGGCCTGGGGGAGTTCGTGGAGTGGTACACCGCGATGTACCCCCGTGGACAACCTGGCCTCCCGGACGACCCGGTGACGGACTACGTCAACAACCTATGAGCGATCGACGCCGCCCCTGGGTCTACGACGACTCGGGGGGTGCAGACCACGCGACGGCACAATCCCACGCGAGAATGCAATGTCTGTGTGGACTTCGCATCAAGCAGCTCCAAACCGGGCCGACACCACGCCACCGTGCCGCTGACGCCCAGCGGCAGGCGTGGCTCGACGAGCTCGCGGAGGCGAGGCGCCAGCTCGACAAGGAGATGTCCCTTCTTCACCAAGAGCTGTGTATGGATGCCGAGCCCTGCGACCGACGGCCTGCAAAACACATCCCTGTGCAGGAGGAACCCCGTGATGGGAACGGTGACCGACGTGAGTGCCGTTCGGTTGCCGACCAGCTGCACGGCCGCGCACCAACGCCACCGGCGCGCGGGCCGGCACGCGACAACAACCGATGTGCCAACGAGGGGGAGAACGTCAACACCAACACCGACGCTGACGCTCTGCCGCTCTTCCGGCGGGCGTCGCAGAACCTCGCCGTTGTGGCCATGCTGCTGCGCAGCTGCCCGGAGGCAGCGACCTCCGAGGAACGACGAGTGCGCCAACAACTGAAGGTGTTGCTCGAGGCGGCGACAGCACAACAGGCAGAGAGCTCCGCCTCGCGCCAGCGCTTGGAGCACAGGCGGGCAGGAGTGTCGTCCACCCACGACCCGAATCCACCTCCTTCCTAGCATCGAGACTGCGGGGAGGGAGGCGGAGCAGCAACATTGACGGTCAGGAGCCAAATCGGGCCCAACCATGACGCATGGAACACCATCAAGGCCAGACAATGGGCCGAGAGCGTGGACAACCATCGCGACAACCACTCGCGCCACCATGACAACTGTGGATGCGGGTGGCGCCGCCACAGCGATGACGACCGCGACCGCAACTGGTCACCGAACCAGAGAGGTCCACGGGCTTTGGTCAGAGCATCCGCGCTGTGAAGTTTCCTTTGCACTTTCGTTCTCTGACCAACGTGCCAAGGTACGATGGGGACACCAACCCCAACATGTCGCTTGAGGACTACCGGCTCCCGTGCCATGCCGGGGGAGCGACAGATGATCTCTTCGTCATCAAAAACCTGCCGCTCTACCTCGATGACTCCGCGTGGACATGGCTCGAGCACCTGCCACAGGACAAGATGAACAACTGGACCGACCTAAGTCGCGTCTTCGTCGGCAACTTCCAAGGCACCTACATGTGCCCCGGCAAGTAGTGGGAGCTGCGCAACTACAAGCACAGCCGGGGGAGAGCCTTCGCGAGTACATACAACGCTTTTCCATGCGCTGCACCGAGATCCCTGATGCGACCGACAATGACGCTATCTCGGTGTTCCAGAACAGCACGACGTGCACGTCCCACATCCACCGACTCAGGCGCCGCATGCCCCGCACGACTCGTGAGCTCCTCGACATTGCGAGCAACCACGCCGACGGAGAGGAAGCGGTCGCCGTAATTGTCAACACCCCGCAAGAAAAGGGGGAAAAAGTCGTGGACCACAGCAAAGGGATGTCCTCGCACTTCAAAAAGAAGAAGAAGAATGACAAGCGCCGCCGTGTCGACAACTTTGTCGAGGCAGTAAAGGGCAAGACGTCACGCCCCAAGGGCAACCGGACCAAGCCCGCACCATCCAAGGACAACTTCGAGAGGCTCCTGGAAGCGTCGTGCCCGCACCACAAGGTCCCTGTCAAGCACATGCTCAGGGAGTGCCGGCTCATGAAGCACTACGTCAACGACACCCACAAGCCAGGAATAGCGGACCTGTCCAAGAAGAGAGGGCCGTCCCCCGACAACAACGATGGCGCGGGGCTATGTTCCCAAGAGAAGACGGCGCGGTGCACATGATCTCTGGGGGATCTCCAGCAAGACCCTCGAGGCGGCGCGAGAAGCTCATCCAACGAGAAGTCTTCAACGCTGACGTTGCGCAGTCGTCCTACCTAAAGTGGCCAGAGGTTCCGATAACCTTCTACCGCGAGGACCATTCCGACCATGTGCCTCAGCTTAGATCCTACCCACTAGTGGTTGCTCCCCTATTCAATTCCAAAAGGGACCACAAGGTCCTGATGGATGGGGGAAGCGGAATCAACGTGCTCTACGCATCAACGCTTGATAACACGGGCATCCCGCGGTCCGTGTTGAGGCCGTTGACTGCGTCGTTCCATGGGGTCGTACCCGAGATGGATGCACTCTCCAATAGACAGATCGATTTGCCCGTCATGTTCGGGGACGTATGGAACTTCTGCACAGAAACCCTCACTTTCGAAGTGGTGGGGTTCTCAGGGATGTACCACGCGATCCTCAGGAGGCCAGCATATGCGAATTTTATGGCCGTGCCCAACTATACGTACCTGAAACTGAAGATTCTCGGTCCGAAGGGGATCATCACAGTAGGGCCAACGTATCAGCAAGCATACGAGTGCGACGTTGAGTGCTTTCTGTTCGCTGAAGCAATCATCCGGTCCGAGAGGCTTCGCGTGCGAGCCTTGATCCGAGGACCAAGATGTCCCCGAGTCGTCCCAGCGAGCGGCCTGATCTTTCGAGCCCGATAAGGACGTCAAGGATGCAGTCATCTCCGATGAGAGCCGTACGCTCCGTATCAGGATGGCGCTCTATCCTAAATAGCAAAGAGCGCTCATCGACTTCTTCAAAGAGAACCTTGACATGTTTGCATGGAAACCCTCCGACATGAAGGGGATCCCGAGAGAGGATGCCGAGCAGAAGTTAAACATCAAGCCGCGATGGAAACTGGTGAAATAGAGCCTTCACCGCTTCAAGGACGTGAAGTGCAAGGCGAGTGGCAAGGAGGTCATGAAGCTCCTTAGTGTAGAGTTCATCTAAGAAGTCTTCAACCCTGAGTCGCTAACAAACCCTGTACTTGTAAAGAAGAAGAATAAGGAATGGAGGATGTGTGTTGACTACACGACACTTAAGTAGGCGTGTCCCAAAGATCCGTTTCCTTTGCCTTGGATAGATTAGGTTGTCGATTCAACAGCAGGGTGCGAAACCGTCTGTTTTCTCGATGCGTACTCCGGGTACCACTAGATAGCGATGTGCATAGCGAACCAACTCGCGATCTCATTCATCACTACGTTCGGCGTGTACTGCTACCAAATGATGCCCTTCGGGCTCAAGAAAGCGGGAGCCACTTTCTGGTCAGGTCCTCGGAGTCTGTCGTCTTCTCGGATCAAGTTCCTGGCCTCTTGGAGTTAAGTTTGCTTCGTTGCATGACTTGTACGGGGTTTCAAGGTCTTGTCATGAGGTGCTTGATGAACTTATCCCGAAAGTCTTGCATTCAACACTAAAACCCTGCATAAACATTAAACTCCAAAACTGACATGCACACGTGAACTTGTTATACCACGGGGGTTAGTACCAATGGATAAGGTATAAAACTCATGCCAACACCGAAGGTAAACTCATGGCTAGGTTGACGGATTTTCACCGTCAACATCTCCCCCATGCTTAAACCTTGCTCGTCCTCGAGTAAGCCTTCGATGGATATCATCATTGCCAAACAATGTTTAAACCTTGCACTTGATCACACATGAGAAAACATAATGCTCTCAATATTTTAATTCATTAAAGATCCATAATGTACTAGCCTTCATCTCTACGGAGGGTAGATTCTTATTAAGCTTATCCCACAAGTATTAACATGCTCACAAAGTTTAAATAGATCTCAGTATTTTTGAAATAAAGAACGAGATAAAGAAAAGCTAAACCAAGTTCACAAATTTAAATCATCTTGCATATTGCTCATGAACTCTCATCTCGCTTGTCTCTCAAGCCTATATATACTACTCCTTTCCCTCTCATAACATATATGTGTGGTAGGCTTTATATGGAGCTTTTTGGGAAAGTTTAGTTTTAACAAGATTTTATAAATGAGGTGTTGTCAAAACAAGACAAGCTTCTCATGGTCTTACCGAGACTCGTCAAAAAGGTCATTGGAAAATAATGTTAAATCAAGGAGGGAAAGAGAAAAATACACACACTTTTAGATGAGTGGACATGTGCAAATGGCAAAGAGTGATCCCGAGGAACAAAGGAAGTCCTCGTTATCGGATTGCACACAGTTGGAAAATGAGAATGGATCTTTTTAACTTAAAGCCTTGAATGCACTTTTAGAGAACCGGGGAGTTCACTTTACACATATATTTTTTATCTCTTTCTCATATTTCTCATTCTTTTCTTTCTTTCTTTCTTTCATTATATATATTATTTTTTTTCTTTCTTCTTGTGAGACCTTCACCTTGGAAGTCACGTATGTCGCCGAATTTTTTTTCTTTCATCATTGTATTATTTTTTTTAAAATACTCCCTTTTGAACTCTAAAACTGCACCGTACCTACCTCCTCCCCCATGCTTAGACGTTGCTCGTCCTCGAGCAAAGAGGCGAAAAATAAGGTAGGTACCGGAAATAATCTTCAATGTCGGCACCGTCTTGCGATCTTCCTTGAATTGACGATCCATTCTCAACGATAGGTTGTGGTAAAGGAGGTAATCACAAAAGATGATATTTGGTTTAAGGGTGGATATCCGGCGAAGTTTGTGAGATCTCCGATGCGGGGATACACAATGCACGGATAAAAGGCTAGCAAAAAGATAGATACGCAAAAAAAATGGAATGTCCAGCTTCTTAGTCTCGGGCCAGAGAAATCATGGCCTGCAATAACTCACTCAAAAATAAATCTTGTACACTAAGGTTTATGCACTAAAATATGTATTAGGCTTTGGATAGGTTGAGCAACACACAAGCGCTATTTGTGACAAGGTTAGCGATATTTTTGAGCATAAAAGACATCTTTAATCTATTCATAACTTGAGAGCACATAAAATACTATGGGTCTTTATTTTAATCATAACCTCCGCTGAAAATTAAGCTAGGATTTAAATAAATTCAGATTTGTATTTTTAAGAGAGCACTAGCTTAAGCATGCATAGATCAATTACAAAGATGAACAAAGCTGCAATTATAATCATATATCATCATGGCACGAATTTTGTTACTTTTCCAATGATATAATCAAGGTGGTGTCTTTATTAATGATGACATCAAGTTGAAATACAAACTGAAAATAAACAAACATGCTTGCTGAAATTTAAATAAAAACAGAAAATACTACGCAAACACACATAAGCAAAAGCTGAAAATTACAGAGAAAAAGAAAAGAAAAGAAACCTAAAGTTCCTAAATCTTCTAGTCCTCCGCCGGCGGTTGATGTCGATGATCTTGATAATAATACCCTTGCTCATAATATGATTGGACATTTCCTCCGACGAATTGATTTGGCTCCACAAGGTGAAGGCGTCCAAGCTCAAAGGCAATATTTGCATTTCCTTCACCAAGTTGAGTTGCATTAGCTTGGATGGCTGCGATGTTTTGGGCGTTTCTTGCAGCATACCCTCCAATTATGGCCATGCTTTGTTGTGGTTGGGGATGATGAGTGTACGACTCCGTGAAGTTAGCGATGGGCACAACATAATTTGGTGGGGGTACCGGTGCACCACCCCCCATGCTTGCTCTTGTGGCCCTCCGTAATAACTTGGCGGAGGAGGGATCCCGCCGAATGGTTGCACATTGGGTTGTGCTCCACTCACTTGTGCGAAGGATGTTCCCTCCTCTACGATTCTTCCTCTTTTGTTCTTCCTTGCAGGGACAAGTAGTTTCTCTTCCAACCAATCTTCTCTCCCTTCGGTGAAAAGCCTAAGCCTCTCATTGGGAAGGGATAGGTTCACTATGGCCAACCGATAACCTCCTCTCTCATCTCCACTAATGTATTTGCCTTGCCGCAAATACTCAATGCCGAGAGAGGTACCACGCAATGGGGTTTCTTGCGATCCCCGGCCGTAAGGAGAAGGCCAACATGCAGAGGTAGCACCCCGAACCAATAATACCCGCCCCCGATGTTGCTTCACAACACCAACGATTGATCATAAGGTAAGAGGGGTCTATTGGCTGCCTGGCGATTAAAGCCGAGTATAGCCAATACAACTCCGTGTCGGTCACCTTTGTCTCCTTCATCCTCCCCAGTACCCTCTTGCACATCCAAGAGTGAAATATCCGGATAATGGGGTTGAGGATGCAATTGCGTTGTTGATGGGCTTCTCCGGAGATCATATTCCAAAATCCCGCTAACATGCCGGTGGCACGTCAACTTTCTCTCGGAGCTCCCTTGTGGAATCCAAGTAGTCCCTAACGTGCTCGTAGGGAACCACTTGTTGGACTCCCTCCAAACGGAATGACAAGCTTTGCACCCCATCATCATCAAGGATGGGTGCAATAGTCATCAAAATTTCCAAGGCGAACCCCAAGTTGGTGTCCACCGATACTCTGTTGGAGAACTGCACCCATCCAAGGTGCCCCAACATATAGTATATGTCGGTGCCAAAACCCAAGGTGTAGAGTGCTTGGTCGTCGAACTCGACGTTGGGCACAAGCCTCTTCTCAAGATTAGAGAGCCTCTCCTCCTCCTCCGATGACAAGATGATGAAGCCGTACGAAGAGTATGTCGGAGTGTAGAGAGGTGGCGCGGTTGAACGGGTCGATCGTCGTGGTGGCGGGGGCTGCTCCTCCGTGTGCCCACCAGGTTCGGTAAACCTCATGGACGTGCTTCTTGCAGCCCTCATACCACCAAGGAGGAGAGCATCGTTCCTCCTTGGTGGTGCCGTATCCGTCTCCATGCTCCGGGGAGACTCGGAAACCGAGTGCCTCCTCGAAGACGTGGTTGATGACGGCTTGGACGACGACGAACTCTTCTTCTTGGAGAAGAGACTTGTGGTTTTCTTCCACATGGTTTCTACACTCTTTTCTTCAACTAAAACTCCGGGTTGCAACTGGTAACTAGGTACTTAAACTCTTTGCTTCGGATGTGGACTTTGAGTGGATTAAGGATGTGGATTTTTTTTTCTTGAGCTATCAAGCTTGGGAAGGTTGGTTATGTCTACGGAGGTTTTGAGCACACAAACTTGAACACACAGACAAAGGAAGGAGAGGGAAGCTTGCCTGCAGAAAACGGGAGCCGGGGGGCTCCTTAAGTAGGTGAGGCCGGCCGGCCTGGGCCGACCGGCCTGGGGTCCTTCTGGCTCCTCCCCGCCTCGTCTTTCGTCCAGCATGATCATTTCGCCTCTGCAACTTTCCTGCCCGCGTGCTCCACGAGTTGCACCGCCCAAACGCTCTCGTCCACTCCTTTTCTTGCATTATTGGTCCTTCCACTTGATGCTTCATGCTTTGGGTCATATCCATGCTCCCTAGCTCCACTTGCTTCACATGCCACCATGAAATTCCTGCAAAGTTGATGCTTGCTGCCCACCATGCTTGTCCTTTGCATGTGGAATTGTTGAAAGTTGATAAAAGGGAATCCAAAGGTGCATGCATGATTAATTCAAACTAGATTGCCTCCATTAAGGTGTGTTTAAGGTTAAGCACTCCTCTAATTCGAAATTTAAAATATTTTTCAGAGCCATGCAAGAGCTCAAACATAATTTTAGAGAAGTTTTTAAACCATTAAAAATAAATGTAAGTCAAAAATATTTTTCGACTACGTCGATTTCGGTCTCACCGGTATAGTTTGCCTTCATCGGTTGAGAGCAGACTTTTTCCCGGCTTGATCATAGGGGCATAGGTTTAGGTTCTAATTTTGGCTAAAATAAGAAAGATTTTGAATAAAACAAAATTAGAATAGGCTTAGAAAATTTCTAATCCTAGAGAAACCAATGATATAGATTTTTAAAACCAACCAAAAGTTTTGATTTCTAGGTTCACGCGAGTTCTACCACGTGCTGAATTTTATTAACACTTAAATATAAATCGTGGCTCTACTCGTGTGGTTTTAGCATGAAAAATAAGTCCACCTCAGCACCATAGTGAGGGTGAAAGGTTGAGTTAGGTTCTGAAATTATTTGGTTGAGGTTTCTCGAAAAGAAAAGAACAAACAAGCACATAGGAGGGTTCATGCAAAGGGTTTATGATAAAGCAAACATTTAATCAAGAATTATGGCTCTAATATTGTTCAACCACTTCTAAGTCTAATGTCTTTGCGTAATAAAACTCTAAAACTCAATTATCAAAAATACTCGAAAAACCTGGAATCGGGTTGTCCTCCCGGTAGCTTATTCTTGACTCGATGAAACGGGTTGCCTCCCGCCTAGCGCTTCGTTTATAGTCTACAGCTAGACTTCTTCACTTGATTACTCCGGATCAACGCTCTTTACGGGTGTTGCAATCTTGGGTACCCACTTCTGCACCATCTTGGGCGCGGGCTTGTCTTCCGGCTTAGTCGGCTTAGTCATTTTTTTGGTCTTCACAGGCGGCTTCTCTTCCTTTGTCTTGACGGATGCAACACCTTCTTTGATTTTCTCTACGTTCATTTTTTTCGGCTCCTTCTTCTTTTTCAGCCCCTCCGTTTGTTTTGGTTCTCCCTTCACTCCAATCATGTTGCATGCCTCAATTCTTGGACGGAACTTGAAGGAACTCCTTTCTCCGTTGTTATCGAACATGATCTCCCCCTTGCCAACATCAATAGTAGCTCCCACGGTCTTGAGGAACGGCCTCCCTAGGATGAGCGGCGGCTTCTCCCTCTCTCCCATCTCTCGACGGGGATGAAGTGGTGTCCAATCTTCACGGGTACATCTTCAGCAATGCCCAAGGGATAGCGAATGGAGTTGTCACACAACTCCAAACATATTCCCGTAGGCTCCATCGGTAGGCGTAGCTTCTCGAACACATCCCTCGGCATGATGCTTACACTAGCTCCAAGGTCGCATAACGCCTTCTCGAAGTTGAAAGAACCAACTGAACATGGAATTGTAGGGCACCCGGGGTCTTTTTGCTTCTCTAGCCCATTAGCAATAGCGGCACTACACTCCTCGGACATCTTGACATGATCTACCCCGAGTGTTGCTATCTCATATTTATTTGCAAGTATGTCTTTAAAGTAACGAGAATATGTAGGTACTTGTAGGGCATCTAGTAATGGCATGTTGATGCTAAGTCTACGCACAACTTCCACAAACTTCTCAAAGTGGTTGTCAAGTTTACCTCGGAAGAAGCGTGGCTTGAGTTGCGGTATCCTCGTGTCTTCCTCCGGCATCTCGAATTCGGGTTCCTCGGTGACGATCCCCGTAACCTTCTCTTTAACAACTCCTTCCACATCGGTGGATGGTTTAAGCTTCCTTGCTCCCGCGAAACGTTCCGGATCTTCGGTCTCCTTCCCCGAACGTGTTTGAATGGCCTTCGCCGATTCGGGACATTTGGGTTGTCCCGGAAGCTTCCCTTCATCATTAGTGAGGCGCCCCGCAAGTTGTCCAACTTGCGTCTCGAGCATCTTCATCATGTTGAGCACTTGATGATTGGAACTTCCGACCTCCGTCACTTTGCTATCGATGTTCTCCAACACCTTGTCTATGGTCTTGAACTTGGTGACGGTGTCCTTGTTGATGTTAGCTTGCTCATCCATGAACTCCTTCAATTGTATACGAAGCGGAACCGCGTTAGGAATAGATGAGCTTGCATTAAATTGAGGCCTACCTTGCCCGTAGCAGAAGTTTGGCAATTCTCCCTTCCTCATGTAGTCGAGCACTTTGGCTTCCTTCGGACAATCTTTGCGGACATGGCCATACTCTCCACATTCTTCACATGTGGACCTTGCTTTGGCGGCCTTCAAGTCTTGAGCCTCTTTCTTTTCCATCTCCATCTTCTCCAACCTCCTCATGAGCGAGTGGATCTTGCCTTCAAGTATGTTCTCCTTATCCACTTGCAAGACTCCTTTGACGTTCCCCGTGGGTTGAACCGGATGTAGGCGCCCGGACGACGCCCACGTGTCATTATCTGCGGCCTTCTTGAATAGAGTGAAAGCTTCCGTCGGTGTAAGTTCGATGATGGATCCTCCCGTCGATGCATCGATGATCGTCCTTGACGCCATGGTGAGTCCTTGATAGAACTTTTGCACGAGGTCTTCCTTCGGGAACTTGTGATGTGGAACCGCCCGGGTGTACTCGTTGAAGCGCTCGAATGCCTCCGAGATAGTTTCCGTAGGATATTGAACAAAGGTGGCAATCTTATTACGCAAGCTTTGAGTTTTACCCGGTGAGTAGTATTCCTTCATGAAAGCCTTCATCAACGTGTTCCAATTTTGCACCGTCTCCGCCGGTTGAGAGTGGAACCATTGCAAAGCCTTCCCGAGTAGTGAAAACGGAAAAAGCCTTGCCCTCATTTGGTCTTGAGTCACCCCATCCATGTTGAAAGTCTGACATAGTTGAATGAATGCTTGGAGGTGAAGGTTCGGATCCTCTTTACCGGTGAAGGGTGAATGTTGCACCATGCGGATTGTTGAGGTCTTGATCTCGAACGGTCTTCCGATCTCCTCGAGGTTCAAGATTGGTAGGTCGATGATGTCTGGGGTGCATAGCTCCCCAATCTTGCGTTCTTGCGGTGGTTGGTCACCCATCGGTGGAAGTCGATTCTCCCGAGGACTTTGAGGTGCTGAATTCTTCGGAGATTCCTGCGATCCTTTGTCTTTCGACTCCGAATCTACAAAATCCGCTTTTTAGCTTGATGTGCTTCACGTCTCCTTAGCCTGTAAAGTTTTTCTGGATCATCCACAAAATTATTGGGTTTGTTGGAGAGGTAGCCGTCCATCTCCTGTTAGGGTTAGCAATAAACAAAGTATGCAAAAACTAGAAAGTAAAAACAAATCTATAAAAACTAGAGTTAGACAACTAGATTAGATGTATTTTGAGGATGATCAAAGTTTAGTAGATGCAAAAATAAAAACAAAAAGAAAACTGAAAATTACAAAAAGGCAATAAAAAATCAAATCTTGATCACTTGTTCCCCGGCAACGACGCCAGAAAAAGGGGCTTGTTGACGGTTAATAATTGTATCAAAGTTTGTTTGTGACTTGCAAGCGTACAAGTCTCCCGTCGTAGTCAAGGGACCCTTCTTCCCTCGAGTGGTGAACCCAAGGTATCGAATCCGTGGAACAAATGTGTGACACAAAACTTAATCTAATAAAGCCAAGTAACTTCAATCTTCGATAAAAGAAACCCTAATGCATCTAAGTAAAAGACACGAAACGAATCTAATCTAATAAAGACCGGAGAAAACAAAGTAAGATTGGGTAGATAAACCGATCTAGAGGGATCGGGGTAAGCCTTTTGTTGAAGTTCCAAGCAAGAGAAGAAGTAGCAAATCGAATCTTAATAGAAGCCTCTTTAAATCGTGGTTTCCCGTCCAAATCCGAAAACATCCGCCTTTCCGAACCCCCGTTCTGTCACAACGTATCCCTATTCATGCGGGGAGCTTAGGGCGAGTCAAAAGACAAGTCGAGATTCTTTCGGAAGATCCGGCGCGTACCTCTAGCCACCGCGGCTACAAGAACACCCTATGTGATCTATCTCGAGAATAGAATTGGAATAAGCAAAGCCGATCGAAAAATGAAATCTTCGAGGAAACACTTGATCGCTAGGAAAAGATTCAACTTGATAATTCAACTATAACAATGATACATACACAAGATCACCACCGGGATCTTTCCTTGATCTTGCTTCTAGCTCCGGGAACTCCGACGTGGTCTTCCGTGCAAGGTTCCCACGTCGTCTAGGGAACCCTAGTCAACTAGCTCGACCCTCTCCTCTCCGAGATGGTGTCCCTCTCTTCTCTGCTCCTCGGTGGCCGATGACGAATTCTTCTCTCGCGTGGCTCTCGGTCGGGGGGCTATAAATAGCCCGATTGGCGGCTAGGGCAAAGGAGGGGGCAAATGGGCCCCGGATGGGCACCGGGCCGACCGGACCGGGCCGGCCGGCCCGGGCACATCTAGGCCCGGCCCGAGGGCTCCTTTGCTCTACGTCGGTTCCCTTGCTTCCGGATGTTTCCCCCTTCGCATGTAGGTCCATGTCGTCGGTTTCCCTTCGAATTGGACTCAACTCCTTGTCTTGCAAGATTCGGCAAGACTTTTCTCGGTCGGTCCTCGGAGTCCGTCGTCTTCTCGGATCAAGTCCCCGGCCTCTTGGAGTTCGGTTTGCTTCGTTGCATGACTTGTACGGGGCTTCAAGGTCTTGTCATGAGGTGCTTGATGAACTTATCCCGAAAGTCTTGCATTCAACACTAAAACCCTGCATAAACATTAAACTCCAAAACCGACATGCACACGTGAACTTGTTATACCACGGGGGTTAGTACCAATGGATAAGGTATAAAACTCATGCCAACACCGAAGGTAAACTCATGGCTAGGTTGACGGATTTTCACCGTCAACAGACATGACTCAAAGCATGAAGCATCAAGTGGAAGGACCAATAATGCAAGAAAAGGAGTGGACGAGAGCGTTTGGGCGGTGCAACTCATGGAGCACGCGGGCAAGAAAGTCATGGAGGGGAAATGATCGTGCTTGGAAAAAGAGCCGAGCCAGGGGGGCCAAACCGGCGCACCCTAGGCCTGTGTCTGCTCCGCCCGCCCGGCCAGTGTCGCGGGTGAGGCTTCTCTGAGTTGGCCTGGGTTTGGCATGGTCTCCTGATAAATGGTGGGCCCATTCCATCTCGGCTCCCATCTTGTGCTACCAAATGGTGCAGATGAAAGTACCCCCCATCCTCTCCTTCCCCTCGTGAAGCTTGTGTGCTCAAGTTTTCATGCCCAGAACCACCATTGACATAGCCAACCTTCCCAAGCTTGATAGCTCAAACAATTCACACCCTTAATCCACTCGAAGTCCACGTTCTGAAATAAGTTTTTAAGTGCCTAGTTACCGGTTGAAACCCGGAATCTTAGTGGAGAGAAGAGTGTTGCAATCATGTGGAAGAGAACCACAAGTCTCTTCACCAAGAAGAAGGGGTCATCGTCGTCCAAGCCATCTTCGACGACGTCTTCGAGGAGGCACTCAGTTTTCGAGTCTCCTCGGAGCATGGAGGGGGACACGGCACCGCCAAGGAGGAACGACACTCTCCTCCTCGGTGGCATGATAGCAACAAGGAGCACGTCCTTGAGGTTTACCGAACCTCAAGGGCGTACGGAGGAGCCGCCCGTCCCACCTCGTCGATCGACCCGTTCATCTGCGCCACCTCCATACACTCCGCGGTACTCCACATATGGCTTCATCATATTGTAGGAGGAGGAGAATAAACTCTCTCGCCTTGAGAAAAGGCTTGTGGAAAACGTCGGTTTCGACGATCAAGCTCTCAATGCATTGGGTTTCGGCACAGACATATATTATATGTTGGGGCACCATGGATAGGTGCAATTCTCCAACGGGGTGTCGGCAAACACCCACAAGGAGTTTGCCTTGGAAATCTTGATGACTATGGCACCGTTGACGGTTAATGTTTGTATCAAAGTTCGTTCGTGACTCGCAAGCGTACAAGTCTCCCGTCGTAGTCAAGGGACCCTTCTTCCCTCGAGTGGTGAACCCAAGGTATCGAATCCGTGGAACAAATGTGTGACGCAAGAATTAATCTATTAAAGCCAAGTAATCTTCAATAATCGATAAAAGACCTAATGCATCTAAGTAAAGACACAAAACGAATCTAATCTACTAAAAACCGGAGAAGACAAAGTAAGATTGGGTAGATAAACCGATCTAGAGGGATCGGGGTAAGCCTTTCGTTGAAGTTCCAAGCAAAAGAAGAAGTAGCAAATCGAATCTTAATAAAAGCCTCTTTAAATCGTGGTTTCCCGTCCAAATCCGAAAACATCCGCCTTTCGAGACCCCCGTTCTGTCACAACGTATCCCTATTCATGCGGGGAGCTTAGGGCGAGTCAAAAGACAAGTCGAGATTCTTTCGGAGGATCCGGCGTGTACCTCTAGCCACCGCGGCTACAAGAACACCCTATGTAATCTATCTCGAGAATAGAATTGGAATAAGCAAAGCCGATCGAAAAACGAAATCTTCGAGGAAACACTTGATCGGCCGAGAAAAGATTCAACTTGATAATTCAACTATAACAATGATACATACACAAGATCACCACCGGATCCTTCCTTGATCTTGCTTCTAGCTCCGGAACTCCGACGTGGTCTTCCTTGCAAGGTTCCCACGTCGGCTAGGGAAACCCTAGTCAACTAGCTCGACCCTCTCCTCTCCTAGATGGTGTCCCTCTCTTCTCTCGCTTCTCGGCGGCCGAAGACGAAATCTTCTCTCCGTGGCTCTCGGTCGGGGGACTATAAATAGCCCGATCGCAACTAGGTCAAAGGGCGGCGTGTTTGGGCCCTAAATGGGCCCCGGGCCGACCGGACCGGGCCGGCCGGCCCGGGCCCATTTAGGCCCGCCCCGCGGGCTCCTTTGCCCGAGGTCGGTTCCCTTGCTTCCCGGATGCTTCCCCCTTCGCATGTAGGTCCATGTCGTCGGTTTCTCTCCGAATTGGACTCAACTCCTTGTCTTGCAAGCTTCGACACTTTTACGGTCGGGTCCCCGGAGTTTGTTGTCTTCTCGGATCGAGTCCCCGGCTTCTTGGAGTTAATATCACTTCATTGCATGACTTGTTCGGGACTTCAAGGTCTTGTCATGAGGTGCTTGATGAACTTATCCCAAAAGTCTTGCATTCAACACTAAATCCCCGCATAAACATTAAACTCCAAAAACGACATGCACACGTGAACTTGTTATACCACGGGGGTTAGTACCAATGGATAAAGTAGAAAATTCATGCCAACACCGAAGGTAAACTCATGGCTAGGTTGACGGATTTTCACCGTCAACATCTCCCCCATGCTTAAACCTTGCTCGTCCTCGAGTAAGCCTTCGATGAATATCATCATTGCTAAACGATGTTTAAACTTTGCATTTGATTACACATGGGAAAACATAATGCTCTCAAAATTTTAATTCATTAAAGTTCCATAATGTACTAGCCTTCATCTCCACGGAGGGTGGATTCTTATTAAGCTTATCCCACAAGTATTAACATGCTCACAAAGTTTTAAATGGATCTCAGAATTTTTGAAAAGAAGAACAAGATAAGAAAAGCTAAACCAAATTCACAAATTTAAATCATCTCATGTATTGCTCATAAACTCTCATCTCACTTGTCTCTCAAGCCTATATATTCTACTCCTTTCCCTCTCATATATATGTGGAAGGCTTTATATGGAGCTTTTGGGAAAGTTTAGTCCTAACAAGAATTTATAAGTGAGGTGTTGTCAAAACAAGACAAGCTTCTCATGGTCTTACCGAGACTCGTCAAAAAGGTCATTGGAAAATAATGTTAAATCAAGGAGGGGAAAGAGAAAAATACACACACTTTTAGATAGGTGGACATGTGCAAATGGCGAGAGTGATCCCGAGGCACAAAAGAAGTCCTCGTTATCGGATTGCACATGGTTGGAAAATGAGAATGGATCTTTTTATCTTGAAGCCTTGAATGCACTCTTAGAGAACCGGGAGTTCATTTTACGCACAAATATATTTTTCCTCTTTCTTCTCTTTCTTATATTTCCCATTCTTTTCTTTCTTTCTTTCTTTCATTCATTATATATATATATTTTTTCTTTCTTCACCTTGGAAGTCATGTACATCGCCGAATTTTTTTTTCTTTCATCATTATATATTTTTTTTTTAAAATACTCCCTTTTGAACTCTAAGGCAGCACCGTACCTACCTCCTCCCCCATGCTTAGACGTTGCTCGTCCTCGAGCAAAGAGGCGAAAAATAAGGTAGGTACCGGAGATATTTTCCTTGGAGAGATACTTGAAATCTTCAACGTTGGCACCGTCTTGCGATCTTCCTTGAATTGATGATCCATTCTCAATGATAGGTTGTGGTCAAGGAGGTAATCACAAAAATTGATATTTGGTTTAAGGGTGGATATCCGGCGAAGTTTGTGAGACCACCGATGCGGGGATACACAATGCACGGATAAAAGGCTAGCAAAAAGATAGATACGCAAAAACGGAATGACCAGCTTCTTAGTCTCGGGCCGCAGAAATCATGGCTTCCAATAACTCACTCAAAAATAAATCTTGTACACTAAGGTTCATGCACTCAAATATATATAAGGCTTTGGATAGGTTGAGCAACACACAAGTGATATTTGTGACAAGGTTAGCAATATTTTTGAGCATAAAAGACATCTTCAATCCATTCATAACTTGAGAGCACATAAAACACTATGGGTCTTTATTTTAATCATAACCTCCGCTGAAAATTAAGCTAGCATTTAAATAAATTCAGATCTGTATTTTTAAGAGAGCACTAGCTTAAACATGCATAAATCAACTACAAAGATGAACAAAGCTGCAATTTTAATCATATATCAACATGGCACAAATTTTGTAACTTTTCCAATGATAAAAATCAAGGTGGTGACTTTATTAAAGGTGATATCAAGCTGAAATACATACTGAAAATAAACATAACAAGCTTGCTGAAAATTAAATAAAAACAGAAAAATACTACGCAAACACATAAGAGCAAAAGCTGAAAATTACGAGAGAAATAGAAAGGAAAAGAAAACTAAAGTTCCTTAAGTCCTCTAATCCTCCGCCGGCGGTTGATGTTGATAGTCTTGATAATAATAGCCTTGCTCATAATATGAATGAACGCTTCCTCCGTCGAATTGATTTGGCTCTACAAGGTGAAGGCGACCAAGTTCAAAGGCAATATTCGCGTTGCCTTCACCGAGTTGAGCTGCGTTGGATTGGATGGCTGCGATATTTTGAGCATTTCTTGCAGCGTATCCTCCAATAATAGCCATGCTTTGTTGTGGTTGGGGATGATGAGCGTAGGCCTCCGCGAAGTTAACGTTGGGCACAACATGATTTTGAGGGGGTACCGGTGCACCACCCCCCCACGCTTGTTGTTGAGACCCTCCGTAATAACTTGGCGGAGGAGGAACCCCGCCGGATGGTTGCACATTGGGTTGTGCTCCACCCTCTTGTGCGGAGGATGTTCCCTCTTCTACGATCCTTCCTCTTTTATTTTTCCTTGCGGGGACAAGTATTCCCTCTTCCAACCAATCTTCCCTTCCTTCGGTGAAAAGCCTAAGCCTCTCATCCGGAAGAGGGAGGTTCACAATGGCCAATCGGTAACCTCTTCTCTCATCTCCACTAATGTACTTGCCTTGCCGCAAGTACTCAAAACCGAGAGAGGTACCGCGCAAAAGGTGAGCGGGGTTTCTTGCGATCCCCGGTCGCAAGGAATAGGCCAACATGGAGAGGTAACACCCCGAACCAATATCACTAGCCCCCGATGTTGCTTCACAACACCAACGGTTGATCATGAGGTAAGAGGGGTCGATTGGCTGCCTGGCAATCAAAGCCGAGTATAGCCAATTTAACTCCGTGTCGGTCACCTTTGTTTCCCTCATCCTCCCCAATACCCTCTTGCACATCCAAGAGTGAAATATCCGGATAATGGGGTTGCGGATGCTTTTGCGTTGTTGATGGGCATCTCCGGAGATCATGCCCCAAAATTCCGCCAAAATGCCGGGAGGCACGTCGACTTTCTCCGGAGCGCCCTTGTGGAATCCAAGCAGCTCCCTTACGTGCTCGTAGGGAACCACTTGTTGGATTCCCTCCAAACGGAATGACAAGCATTGCACCCCATCATCATCAACGATGGGTGCCATAGTCATTAAAATTTCCAAGGTGTAACCCAAGTGGGTGTCCACCGAGATTCCGTTGGAGAATTGAATCCACCCGAGGTGCCCCAACATGTAGTTTATGTCGGTGCGAAAACCCAAGGTGTGGAGTGCTTGGTCGTCGATCTCGACATTTGGCACAAGCCTCTTCTCAAGATTGGCGAGCCTATCCTCCTCCTCCGCCGACATGATGATGAAGCCGTACGAAGATTGTGTCGGGGTGTAAGGAGGTGGTGCGGTTGAGCGAGTCGATCGTCGTGGTGGCGCGGGCTGCTCCTCCGTGTGCCCACGAGGTTCGGTGAACCTCATGGAAGTGCTTCTCGCAGCCCTCATCCCACCAAGGAGGAGAGCGTCGTTCCTCCTCGGTGGTGCCGTGTCCGTCTCCATGCTCCGGGAGACTCGGAAACCGAGTGCCTCCTCGAAGACGTGGTTGATGACGGCTTGGACGACGACGAACTCTTCTTCTTAGAGAAGAGACTTGTGGTCTTCTTCCACATGCTTGCTGCACTCTCTCTTCAACTAAAAATCCGGGTTGCGACCGGTAAACTAGGCACTTAAACTCTTTGCTTCGGATGTGGACTTTGAGTGGATTAGGGAGGTGGATTTTTTTTCTTGAGCTCTCAAGCTTGGGTGGTTGGCTAAGTCTACGGAGGTTCGAGCACACAAACTTGAACACACAAACAAGGGAAGGAGAGGGAAGCTTGCTGCGAGAAGACGGGCGCCGGGGGGCACCATTTATAGGGCGGGCCGGCCGGCCTAGGCCGGCCGGCCCCGGGGCTCCAACGGCTCCTCCTCGGTGCGTCTTTCTCCCAGCACGATCATTTCGCCTCTGCAACTTTCCTGCCCGCGTGCTCCACAAGTTGCACCGCCCAAACGCTCTCGTCCACTCCTTTTCTTGAATTATTGGTCCTCCCACTTGATGCTCCATGCTTTGGGTCATGTCCATGCTCCCTAGCTCCACTTGCTTCACATGCCACCATTGAAATCCTGCAAAGTTGATGCTTGCTGCCCACCATGCTTGTCCTTTGCATGTGGAGGTGGTGAAAGTTGATAAAAGGGGATCCAATGGTGCATGCATGATTAATTCAAACTTCATTGCCTCCATTTAGGTGTGTTTAAGGTTAAGCACTCCTCTAATTCGAATTTTAAAATATTTTTCAGAGCCATGCAAGAGCTTGAACATAATTTTAGAGAAGTTTTTAAACCATTAAAAACAAATGTAAGTCGAAAATATTTTTCGACTACGTCGATTTTCGTCTTACCGGTATAGTTTGCTTTCATCGGTTGAGAGCGAACGTTTTCCCGGTTTGATCATGGGGGCATAGGTTTGGGTTCTAATTTTGGCTAAATAAGAAAGATTTTGAACAGAACAAAATTAGAATAGGCTTAGAAAAATTCTAATCCTAGAGAAACCAAGGATAAAGATTTTTAAGATCAACCAAAAGCTTTGATTTCTAGGTTCACGCGAGTCCTACCACGTGCTGAATTTTTATAACACTTGAATATAAATCGTGGCTCTACTCGTGTGGTTTTAGCATGAAAAATAAGCCAACCTCAGCACCATAATGAGGGTGAAAGGTTGAGCTAAGGTTCTGAAATTATTTGGTTGAGGGGTTTCTCGAAAAGAAAAGAATCAAACAAGCACATAGGAGGGTTCATGCAAAGGGTTTATGATAAAGCAAACATTCAATCAAGAATTATGTCTCTAATATTGTTCAACCACTTCTAAGTCTAATGTCTTTGCGTAGTAAAACTCAAAAACTAAATTATTAAAAATACTCGAAAAACCTGGAATCGGGTTGTCCTCCCGTAGCTTATTCTTGACTTGACTTGACGAAACGGGTTGCCTCCCGCCTAGCGCTTCGTTTATAGTCTATAGCTAGACTTCTTCACTTGATTACTCCGGATCAATGCTCTTTGCGGGCGTTGCAATCTTGGGTACCCACTTCCGCACCATCTTGGGCGCGGGCTTGTCTTTTGGCTTGGTCGTCTTAGTCATTTTTTTGGTCTTCACGGGCGGCTTCTCTCTCCTTTGTCTTGACGGATGCAACACCTTCTTTAATTTTCGTTACGTTCACTTTTTTCGGCTCCTTCTTCTTTTTCAGCCCCTCCGTTTGTTTTGGTTCTATCTTCACTCCAATCATGTTGCATGCCTCAATCCTTGGACGGAACTTGAAGGAACTCCTTTCTCCGTTGATATCGAACATGATCTCCCCCTTGCCAACATCAATAGTTGCTCCCACGGTCTTGAGGAACGGCCTCCCTAGGATGAGCGGCGGCTTCTCCCTCTCTCCCATCTCGAGCACAACGAAGTCGACGGGGATGAAGTGGTGTCCAATCTTCACGGGTACATCTTCGCAATGCCCAAGGGATAGCGAATGGAGTTGTCACCCAACTCCAAACATATTCCCGTAGGCTCCATTGGTAGGCGTAACTTCTCGAACACATCCCTCGGCATGACACTCACACTAGCTCCAAGGTCGCATAACGCCTTCTCGAAGTTGAAAGAACCAACTGAACATGGAATTGTAGGGCACCCGGGGTCTTTTTGCTTCTCTAGCCCATAAGCAATAGCTGCACTACACTCCTCGGACATCTTGACATGATCTACCCCGAGTGTTGCTATCTCATATTTATTTGCAAGAATGTCTTTAAAGTAACGAGAATATGTAGGTACTTGTAGGGCATCTAGTAACGGCATGTTGATGCTAAGTCTACGCACAACCTCCACAAACTTCTCAAAGTGGTTGTCAAGTTTACCTCGGAAGTAGCGTGGCTTGAGTTGCGGTATCCTCGTGTCATCTTCCGGCATCTCAAATTCGGGTTCCTCGGTGACGATCCCCGTAACCTTCTCTTTAGCGGCTCCTTCCACCTCGGTGGACGGTTTCGGCTTTCTTGCTCCCGCGGTACGCTCCGGATCTTCGGTCTCCTTCCCCGAACGCGTTTGAATGGCCTTCGCCGATTCGGGACATTTGGGTTGTCCCGGAAGCTTCCCTTCATCATTAGTGAGGCGCCCCGCAAGTTGTCCAACTTGCGTCTCGAGCATCTTCATCATGTTGAGCACTTGATGATTGGAACTTCCGACCTCCGTCACTTTGCTATCGATGTTCTCCAACACCTTGTCTATGGTCTTGAACTTGGTGACGGTGTCCTTGTTGATCTTAGCTTGCTCATCCATGAACTCCTTCAATTGTATCCGAAGTGGAACCGCGTTAGGAATAGATGAGCTTGCATTAAATTGAGGCCTACCTTGCCCGTAGCGGAAGTTCGGCAATTCTCCCTTCCTCATGTAGTCGAGCACTTTGGCTTCCTCCGGACAATCTTTGCGGACATGGCCATACTCTCCACATTCTTCGCATGTGGACCTTGCTTCGGCGGCCTTCAAGTCTTGAGCCTCTTTCTTTTCTATCTCCATCTTCTCCAACCTCCTCATGAGCGAGTCGATCTTGCCTTCAAGTATGTCTTCCTTCTCCACTTGCAAGACTCCTTTGACGTTCCCCATAGGTTGAGCCGGGTGTAGGCGCCGGATGACGCCCACGTGTCATTATCCGCGACCTTCTTGAATAGCGTGAGAGCTTCCGTCGGTGTAAGCTCGATGATAGATCCTCCCGCCGATGCATCGATGATCGTCCTTGACGCCATGGTGAGTCCTTGATAGAACTTTTGCACGAGGTCTTCTTTCGGGAACTTGTGATGTGGAACCGCCCGGTGTACTCGTTGAAGCGCTCGTATGCCTCCGAGATAGTTTCGTAGGATATTGAACAAAGGTGGCAATCTTATTACGCAAGCTTTGAGTTTTACCCGGTGAGTAGTATTCCTTCATGAAAGCCTTCATCAACGTGTTCCAATTTTGCACCGTCTCCGCCGGTTGAGAGTGGAACCATTGCAACGCCTTCCCGAGTAGTGAAAACGGAAAAAGCCTTGCCCTCATTTGATCTTGAGTCACCCCATCCATATTGAAAGTCGACATAGTTGAATGAATGCTTGGAGGTGAAGGTTCGGATCCTCTTTGCCGGTGAAGGGTGAATGTTGCACCATGCGGATTGTTGAGGTCTTGATCTCGAACGGTCTTCCGATCTCGTCGAGGTTCAAGATTGGTAGGTCGATGATGTCTGGGGTGCATAGCTCCCCAATCTTGCGTTCTTCCGGTGGTTGGTCACCCATTGGTGGACGTCGGTTCTCCCTCGGACTTTGAGGTGGTGAATTTTCCGGAGATTCCTGCGATCCTTCGTCTTCCGACTCCGAATCTACAAAATCCAGCTTTTTAGCTTGATGTGCTTCGCGTCTCCTTAGCCTGTAAAGTTTTTCTGGATCATCCACAAAATTATTGGGTTTGTTGGAGAGGTAGCCGTCCATCTCCTGTTAGGGTTAGCGATAAACAAAATATGCAAAAGAAACTAGAAAACAAAACAAATCTATAAAGACTAGAGTTAGACAAACTAGATTAGATGTATTTTGAGGATGATTGAATTTTAGTAGATGCAAAAATAAAACAAATTCAGTACTGAAAATTACAAAAAAAAGCGATAAAAAATCAAATCTTGATCACTTGTTCCCCGGCAACGGCGCCAGAAAAAGGGGCTTGTTGACGGTTAATGTTTGTATCAAAGTTCGTTCGTGACTCGCAAGCGTACAAGTCTCCCGTCGTAGTCAAGGGACCCTTCTTCCCTCGAGTGGTGAACCCAAGGTATCGAATCCGTGGAACAAATGTGTGACGCAAGAATTAATCTATTAAAGCCAAGTAATCTTCAATAATCGATAAAAGACCTAATGCATCTAAGTAAAGACACAAAACGAATCTAATCTACTAAAAACCGGAGAAGACAAAGTAAGATTGGGTAGATAAACCGATCTAGAGGGATCGGGGTAAGCCTTTCGTTGAAGTTCCAAGCAAAAAGAAGAAGTAGCAAATCGAATCTTAATAAAAGCCTCTTTAAATCGTGGTTTCCCGTCCAAATCCGAAAACATCCGCCTTTCGAGACCCCCGTTCGTCACAACGTATCCCTATTCATGCGGGGAGCTTAGGGCGAGTCAAAAGACAAGTCGAGATTCTTTCGGAGGATCCGGCGTGTACCTCTAGCCACCGCGGCTACAAGAACACCCTATGTAATCTATCTCGAGAATAGAATTGGAATAAGCAAAGCCGATCGAAAAACGAAATCTTCGAGGAAACACTTGATCGCTGAGAAAAGATTCAACTTGATAATTCAACTATAACAATGATACATACACAAGATCACCACCGGGATCCTTCCTTGATCTTGCTTCTAGCTCCGGGAACTCCGACGTGGTCTTCCTTGCAAGGTTCCCACGTCGGCTAGGGAAACCCTAGTCAACTAGCTCGACCCTCTCCTCTCCTAGATGGTGTCCCTCTCTTCTCTCGCTTCTCGGCGGCCGAAGACGAAATCTTCTCTCCGTGGCTCTCGGTCGGGGGACTATAAATAGCCCGATCGGCAACTAGGTCAAAGGGCGGCGTGTTTGGGCCCTAAATGGGCTCGGGCCGACCGGATCGGGCCGGCCGGCACGGGCCCATTTAGGCCCAGCCCGCGGGCTCCTTTGCCCGAGGTCGGTTCCCTTGCTTCCTGGATGCTTCCCCCTTCTGCATGTAGGTCCATGTCGTCGGTTTCTCTCCGAATTGGACTCAACTCCTTGTCTTGCAAGCTTCAGCACTTTTCTGGTCAGGTCCCTGGAGTTTGTTGTCTTCTCGGATCGAGTCCCCGGCTTCTTGGAGTTAATATCACTTCATTGCATGACTTGTTCAGGACTTCAAGGTCTTGTCATGAGGTGCTTGATGAACTTATCCCAAAAGTCTTGCATTCAACACTAAATCCCCGCATAAACATTAAACTCCAAAAACGACATGCACACGTGAACTTGTTATACCACGGGGGTTAGTACCAATGGATAAAGTAGAAAATTCATGCCAACACCGAAGGTAAACTCATGGCTAGGTTGACGGATTTTCACCGTCAACGGGCACCTATCCTTGATGAGGGGGTGCAAAGTTTATCATTCCGTTTGGAGGGAATCCAACAAGTGGTTCCCTACGAGTATATTAGGGAGCTACTTGGGTTCCAAAAGGGAGCTCCAAAGAAAGTTGACATGTCGGAAGGCATGTTGGATGGATTTTGGAATTTAATCTCCGGAGAAGCCCACCAACAATGCAATTCCATCCGCAACCCCATTATCCAAGTATTCCACTCTTGGATGTGCAAGAGGATTATGGGGACGATGAGGGAAACGAAGGTGACCAATACGGAGTTGAATTGGCTCTACTCGGCTTTAATTGCCAAGTAGCCAATAGACCCCTCATACCTTATGATCAAACAATGGTGTTGCGAGGCAACATCGTGATCGATAGATATTGGTTCGCGGTGCTACCTCTCTATGTTGGCCATCTCCTTAAGGCTGGGGATTACAAGGAATCCCGAACATCTTTTAGGTGGGACACCTCTCGGATTGGAGTATTTGATGCAAGGAAAATATATTGGTGGAGATGAGAGAGGAGGCTTTCATGTGGCCAAGGTGAACCTACCCCTTCCGGATCCAAGACTTAGGCTTTTCATTCAAGGGAAGGAAGATTTGTTTGAGGAGGGACTGTCGTATAGACCTCCCTGGGCCCACTACCTCGGTGGGTACCAGGACCGACTACTCGGTGGGCCCCTGGGACTACCCGACTTGTGCCGCACGGTACCTGATGGCATGAGGCACAAGGACTACGGTGGAGAAGTACTCAGATAGGAAGCTATACATACCATGTACTGTGTAGAGGACTCCTAGACGTACACGACTAGTATTCTCTCCCTAAACCGACCTGTAACCCTGCCTCCCGGACTATATAAGGCGAGGCAGGGACCCTTCTCTCTCATTACGCATCATCTTGTAATCACATCCAATCAATCCAGAGCTACGCAACATACAGGACGTAGGGTATTACGCACCTCGCGGCCCGTACCTGTCTAAATTGTGTGCCACGTGTCTCTTCCTTCAAGTTACCGATCTCGGCGAAGCCACATTCATCTACCTCTAGTACCTCCCCTTGGTAGGTTGCCAGTCTAAAACACCGACAGCTAGCGCGCCAGGTAGGGGATCTCACCGAACATCATATGGCGAACTTGACGACTACAATCTTCATCAAGCCAACTGTCGCCTTCAACCGCGGCGACACCTTTGTCTTTGGCTCCTGCGTCTGCACTGCTGACGGTGCCGGATCCTTCCAGCGCCGCCTCACCATGCCGCCCAACCCGAAGACTGGCCTCGTGACGCTTACCGAAGTAGTCACGGGCGATCTCGCCGGAATATTTGGCGAAATTTCGCTCTACAACCAGCAAGCGGACTTCGAGCCTGGATCCGACTCCAACTCGAACTCGGCGTCACCGTGGGCCATCGCATGCGAGCCGGCTATCGAGCCATCGTGTGCAGACTCCCCACTCCCTGAGCACTTCCCATACGGCCTCTGCATTGCTAGAAAGGCCCACGCGAAGGCTCTCTCCGCACGCTGGGCTGGGAAAGAGATCGCCTCCGAGGACGACTTGGACTCCTACCCCATCTCCGGCTACTACTCGGACTCCTCCTACGAGTTCGACTTCGGAGTGGACCCGGACGAGCCTGAGTTCGATACCTACACGACGGAGCAACCGCTGTCAGGTCTTGCATCTGGCCTGGTTATAACATCTACACCCGTCAGTAGATTCGTCTACTGGCCAGACCGCAAGCCCGCAGACCTGACAGACGAGAACTCACGCTGCATCGCCTACCTCGACTCACTGCCGTTCCAAGAGGGAACACTACTAGTTCCAACTGAGGAGCACACTCCAACAGAGGTGGCAACCAGTGACTCCAGCCTCGGCTCTCCTGACCGGCAAGTCTTCATGACTACCAATGAGACGCCGGGACCCTCATGGACAGTCCCTGACCGATATCTCGAGGATATCTCAGCAGACGAGTTGTCTGCCAACGCACCCGCAGACAAGACCGACGCCAATAGGGACGCTCGACGTGAATGCAACAGAAAGCGGAACGAACGGCGCCGACATCTCCGCGAGTCTCTTCCCATCCGGAACCTCGTAGAAGCCCTCGACCAAGTCGAGAGCCGGGTACAAACTACCCTAGAGCAATGCCTCATGTCTATCACTACGATAGCACGTCAGGCTCAGGGGATGCGTGTAGGAGAAGTCATCGCCAAGCTCGCAGACGATGCCTACTTCATGCAAGTTGACAACAGGGTCACTCAAGTGCCCCGCGTCAGGAACCGCCAGCAAGACAACGAAGCAACAAGTCGCAGTGCGAACATCGGTCGTAACCGTACTCGAGGGGAGCTACCGGCTAACCCCAACCGTACCCGGGCATCGGCCGGTGGACTCTCTCATGGCGGCAACAGCGCCGGCGCCGCCAGCGCCAACCGTGAGATCATCCCTCACCGTGATCCTGGCGGAGGAGGCAGCGAAGGCGGGAGCTCCAACCACGGGGCTGGCAGGAGAGCCGGGGGCGGAGTCGACCGCGGCGGCCGAGGCCATTGAAACAGCCAAAAATCGAAGAACTACGGCGCAAGAAGTCCTTCACGGCAGGCGACAACGATGGCTTCCCCGCCTACTCCGCGTGGCTTCTCAATCTACTTCTACCGGAGAAATTCAAACCTCTTGGTATCACCAAGTACGACGCGAAGCAGAATCCAGTGCAGTGGCTCAGATGCTACGCCCTTTCCAATGAGAACGCTGGTGGCAATAACGACACAAACTGCCTCTACTTTCCCTTCTGTATAGATCAGGCCCCGCTTACATGGCTCGAGTGGCTCAAGATGTACTCGATCGATAAGTGGGACCAATTTAAGGAACAGTTCACCAGCAACTTCGCGGGCACTATGGGTCACTCGGGTACTCACATGGACCTAGCAATGGTGAAGCAGGAACAGGGCGAGACCCTTCGCAAGTACATGCGGCGCTTCTTTGACAAGCGCACCACCGTAGTCGACGTCTCCGACAAGGAAGTCATCAACCTCTTTCAGGACGGTCTCTATCACCGTCGCACCTTTGAAGACTTCGGTCGTCGCCGCCCGAGCTCCATCACCCACCTCAAGGACATGATCACCTCCTGGGCTGATGAAGAAGACAAGGCCAACGCCAAGAACGACGCCATCCGTGGCAAGAGCAAACAGAACACGGGCGGCAATAGCAACAACAACAGGAACAAGGGCGGTCGCAGCAACTACTTGGGTCCCAATCGCAAGCGCAAGCTAGACAACACTGTCGCGTCTATCCAGCGCCCTGCGAAGACAACTCGAAGAAGACCTCTAGCGGCTTCAAAGACTTGCTGAAAGAAAAGTGCCCGTGGCATCTGGATGGCAACCACACCACCGAGCAGTGCTACCAACTCCGGCGAGCACTCAAGGACACTCTAGAGCCACGACACCCTCACGACAAGAAAGGCAAGAAGGCCGGCGAAGGCAACGGCGACTTCCAGGAACTCAACAAGACGGTGAACGTCCTTTTCGGCGGACTACCCAACAGACGAGCTCAGAAAGCTACTCGATGAGAAGTCTTGAGCATTGAACCAGCGGTTCCGACCCCACTCCGGTGGTCGGAGGTACCCATTACCTTCTCCCGCGCGGATCAATGGACAAGCTTCTCTGAACCAGGACGGTTCCTACTCGTCCTGAAGCCGGTGGTCGCGGGCTCCAAACTCAACAAGGTCCTCATCGACGGTGGAAGCCAGCTCAATGTCCTTTTCACCAAGACCTTGAAGAAAATGAAGCTCGACATCACCCACATGCTCACCAAGAGCACTTCTCCCTTCTACGGCATCGTACCCGGGAACGCGGCTATCCCACAAGGCTCAGTTGTCCTGCCAGTTACCTTCGGGGGGACAAGGGAAAACTACCTCACCGAGTACATTAAGCTCGAAGTCGCGGACTTTAAAACTTCCTACCATGCCATCCTCCGCAAACCAGCTATCGCCAAGTTCATGGCGGTACCCCACTACACGTACTTGGTACTCAAGATGCCAAGTTCGGCCGATGTACTCTCACTGCAAGGGGACTTGAAATATCCTTCGACTGCGACACAAAAGTTGTGGAACTCGCAGCCACGAATCAAGTACCCAACGCAATGATGGAGATCTACGCTGCATCCAAGAAGCTAGCCCCAAGCGAACTCGACATCCAGAGAAGTCGGATGAAACCAACAAGCCTCAGCCAGCTGAGGAGGTTCAAGTCAAGACGATTGACCTTGAGACAGGAGACAGCAGCAAGACCACCACCATCGGGGCAGGCCTCAACCCGAAATAGGAAGACACGCTCATCAGCTTCCTTCGGGCTAACCGAGACATCTTCGCGTGGAAACTAGTGGACATGCCAGGGGTGCTCAGGAACCTGATCGAGCATTCACTCAACGTCGACCCTAAAGCTACCCCGAAGCGACAACACCTCCGCAGCTTCACCGACGATAGACGGGATGCCATCAAGAAGGAACTCGCCAAACTACTCGCGGCTGGCTTCATTAGAGAAGTCTTCCATCCTGAGTGGCTTGCCAACCCCGTCCTCGTCCGCAAGAAGAAATTGAACGAGTGGAGGATGTGCGTCAACTACACCAAACTCGACAAACACTGCCCCAAGGACCACTTCGGGTTGCCGCGGATAGACCAAGTCATCGACTCCACAGCAGGCTACGACCTACTCTGCTTCCTCGACTGCTACTCCGGGAACCACCAGATCGCAATCAAGGAAGAAGACCAGGAGAAGACCGTGTTCATCACCCCGTTTGGCGCGTATTGCTACACGATCATGTCCTTCAGGCTGAAGAACGCCGACGCTACCTACCAGCGAGCTATCCAGCCCTGTTTCAAGAGGCAGCTCAACAAGAACGTCGAAGCCTATGTGGATGACGTGGTCGTCAAGACCAGAAACTCCGACACACTCATCGCCAATCTTGAAGAGACTTTCGCAACCCTGCGAGAGTACCGTTGGAAGCTCAACCCGAACAAGTGCGTCTTCGGCGTACCGTCGGGCAAACTACTCGACTTCATCATCAGCCACCGCAGCATCGAAGCCAATCCCGAGAAGATCTTCGCCATCACTAGAATTAAAGCTCCCACGTGCATCAAAGACGTGCAGAAGCAAACCGGGTGCATGGCGGCCCTGAACAGATTTATCTCGAAGCTTGGAGAACGGGGGCTCCCCTTCTTCAAACTACTCAAACATCAAGAGAGGTTCGCATGGACTCCAGAGGCAGACCAAGCCCTTGCTCAGCTCAAGGACTTCTTATCCAAGCCACCAGTCCTCACGGCTCCTCGCAAAAAGGAGCAGCTACTGCTCTACCTCGCTGCAACTACTCACGTGGTCAGTACTGCCATCATCGTCGAGCGGCAGGAAGACGGCCACGACTACCCAGTCCAGCGACCAGTCTACTTCGTTAGTGAGGTCCTGTCAGAATCCAGGGCACGCTATCAACGCCGTACAGAAGCTACTGTATGCAGTGCTCATCACCTCGCGGAAGCTACGACACTACTTCCAGGAGTACTCAATCTCCGTCGTCACCGACTACCCGCTCGGCGACATCTTGCGGAACCAAGACGCTACTGGAAGGATCTCGAAGTGGGCAGTCGAACTCGGTGCCCTCGACATCGACTTCAAGCCACGAACAGCCATCAAGTCGCAGGCACTAGTCGACTTTATGGCGGAGTGGCGGGAAAATCAGCTACATACTCCAACCGAGTGCCAAGAGCACTAGGTGATGTACTTCGACGGCTCGCTCAAGCTTGAAGGCGCAGGTGCAGGGGTACTCCAGATTTCCCCAACGGGCAAACAACTCAAGTACGTCCTGCAGATCTTTTGGAACGTCTCAAACAACGAAGCCGAATACGAAGCCCTACTACACGGGCTCCGTCTCACGGCTTCACTGGGCATCAAGCGGCTACTAATCTACAGCGACTCCGCAGTGGTCATCAACCAAGTCAACAAGTCCTGGGACCGCAACAAGGAGAACATGGATGCCTACTTCCTAGAAGTCCGCAAGCTCGAGAACAAGTTCTACGGTCTTGACTTCCATCACGTCGTCCGCGACAACAATGTTGCAGCGGACGTCCTGTCGAAGCTTGGTTCTACTCGCGCTCAAGTACCAGCGGGTGTCTTCATCCACGAGCTTCACGCGCCATCCATCCCGGAGTCGGTGCCACCGACCACTGACCTAGTACATCCCCTGGCTGGTCAAGAGGTCATGATGATAGACGTGGACTGGAGGCAACTGTTCATCGACTATATCCGTGAGCAGAAAGTTCCCTCAAACAAGAACATGGCCGAGCAACTCATCCACCGCGCCAAGTCCTATGTCCTAGTCGGAGAAAAGCTCTACAGGCGGGGCGCATCTTCCGGAGTACTCATGAAGTGCGTCCCCCGAGAAGAAGGCAAGGGCATCTTGGAGGAGATCCACAAAGGTGTCTGCGGCAACCACGCGTCCTCACGCACGCTGGTCAGCAAGGCCTTCCGACGAGCCTTCTACTGGCCCACAACTCTGGGAGATGCTGAAGAACTCGTCCGAAGGTGCCAAGGGTGCCAGTACTTTGCCAAGCAGCAACACGTCCCGGCCTACAAGCTAGTCACCATACCGCCAACCTGGCCCATCTCCTGCTGGGGGCTCGACATGATTGGGCCACTCCCAACTGCGCCAGGTGGATTCAACAGAGTCTTGGTGGCCATCGACAAGTTCACCAAATGGATCGAGGTCAAGCCGGTCACATGCCCCAAGGCCGACAGACTACTCGACTTCTTGGATGAACTCGTGCATCGCTACGGACTACCCCACCACATCATCACAAACCTAGGCTCCAATTTGAACAATCACCAGTTCTGGGAGTATTGTGAGAACAGTGGGATCGACGTCCGATATGTCTCAGTTGCCCATCCTCGGGCCAATGGACAAGTCGAGCGTGCCAATGTGATGGCACTCGACACTCTTAACAAGCGACTGCATGATGCTGCTAATTCAAAAGGAGGCAAGTGGATCAATGAATTACCCAATGCGTTATGGGGGTACGTACTCAACCCTCCAAGCCAACGAGACAATCGCCATACTTCCTGGTCTACGACTTCGAAGCAATCCTCCCCGCCGATGTCATGTGGGATTCACCAGCAGTAGAGAAATACGACGAAGGCATATCAGAAGACAGCAGACGAGTTGATAATGTTGGACTCGAAGAAGCTCGCTGTGCCGCCCTCGCCTAGTCAGCAAGGTACCTTGAGGGTATCCAACGCTACCATGATCGCAACGTCAAGGAACGCTATTTCAACGTTGGTGATCTCGTCCTCCGCCGCATTCAGAACACGGAAGGACTACACAAGATCAGCTCGCCCTGGGAAGGTCCCTTCACAGTCGCAAAGGTGACTGGACCAGGCTCCTACCGCCTCCAGACACTTGAAGATTAAGACGTCAACAACTCGTGGAATATCGACCAGCTCCGTCGATTCTACGCCTAGTCTCTCGACTACCCCTTCGCTGTAAGCGGCCTTCGGGTCCAGGCACTAGTCTCCGGACAACTCTACTCCAAGATCCAGCGTTAACGGCTACCAACGGATCTTGGGCTGCTCTAAGCGACAAAGGACTCCAGCAGCGGTCTACTAAGAGACCATGTACTCCTAGATCCAGCCTACACGGCTACTAACGGATCTACTGCTATAAGCGGCTATATGCCCTAGCACCACTCAGCCGTAGGCAGCCTCCGGGTCCTGGCAACTACTCTTGTAAAACGGCCCTGTCCATCCAGGTGTACTTCCCTCAGTAATAAAGTTTGATTATCTATCAACTGACTTACTATGTTTCCCTTAACAGGTCCACTGGCGAGTACCACTACTCGTGACAACTCCATAATGAGAACTCCGCATACATATCTCGACAATGAGTACTCATATCTGAAAGTTTTCTCATTCATAATTAAACAAGTTTAGTACAAATTTGTTTATACACAGTTACTACTACAAGGTAACCCTACAGGACTACTGAAGGTTCAGCTTTTCGGCGACCTGCTCAGCAATTGGCGCCATCTGCTCCAGGAGTTCCGCGTACTGCTCATCAGTGCAGTTGGTGGCTAGACCACCCGCGACTACATCCACCGGAGCCTTCGTGAAGTACGACTTCATGCACGCCAATATTTGATTGGGGATTGACTTCGCCAAATGATTGACATACATCGCCAGACGACTGGGAGCTTCTCTCAGCCGGTCCACCAATAGAGCTATCTTCGGCCCGCCCGGATGAGGCACCAGTAGTCTCGCAATGGGGAGCGCGGCTTTTTCAAGTTCTTTCAGCTGGGCCCGCAAGTTCTCGCAGTCTTCGTTCAACTTCTGCAGGGATTTGTAGCAGTTGACGAGGTCACGATCGGAGGCAATTCGGAGCTCCATGTGCTTATAGTACTCGTAAGCCAACTGCTTATAATCATATTCATGTACCTCACGGGCCTCTGTCTCCCTGTAGAAGAGGTTCTTCATGTCGACTTCTGAAGATCTCAGTTGCTCGATCCGGGTCTCAAGCTCTGCAATCAACAAGGCGGGGTTAGACCACTGCAAGACACCTCCAATGGGTACTCGACAAGACAGCAGCGCACCTTTGTTCTTGTTGCGGAGCGACTTGATCTTCCGCACCAGCTCGTCACTCTTCGCCTACATGTTCTGGACTTCGTTATGGTATTGGGCAAAGGCGGCGTCAAGCTTCGACTGGAGCATGGCAGAGTGCTTCCGGGCCTTTGTGAGTTGTTCATCCAATGCCTCCGTCCGGAGCACTGTGTCGCCATATCCCTAGAGCATGTTAGATTTCTGTCGGGATCTCTCCACGACATCCTGCGGCAGATAACAACCGTTAGTTGAGTACTCAACATCTATGGCTGGGCCTGGCCCATCCATAGACTACTTGAGGGTACCAACAACTCACCTTCATCCATTGCTGGACCTGGCGCATCGCCTCCAAGTGATGCGCTACTACCGCCGGGTCGACGAGGTCGTCTGCCAGGAGTTCGATCCCACCACGACTACTCGTGGCGGCCCCGGACATCGGTGCCGAACGGATCGGCTCCGCATCTTCAATTTCTGGCGAGCGGACAACTACTTCCAGGTTTGACTCTGGCAGTACATCATCGCACCCCACTCCGGCCATCACGGGGGCTCCTCCGCTGGCTACCTCGGTGCCAAGCTTTCAACGGGCACCGCCTCGGGGATGGTGCTTTACTCAGCTTCGACTCCTGTCAACAGAAGACATTCGGACTAGTCTCCCTTGGCGGCCACGACTACTCCTTGAGGACGACTGCGTTCGTGTAGTGTGCTCACCTTCTACAATGCTAGCCTCCGGCAGTGTAGCCTCTACGGCTGGTGCCACGGTCTTTGCTTGGGGGGCAGGAGCAGACTCCTCAGCGGCTGGCGCGGAATCCTCTTCGGCCATTGTAGCACTGGGTTCATCCTCATCCCAGGTCAAGTTCGTGGATTTCGTGCATGGTATACAACTGGTTGTCAACCAAGTACGACTACCAAACTACATGTACTACTCGGGAAAGATCTTCACTTACAAGCTCGATCGGACCACTGTCACGGTTGGGGCGCCAACTGTGTTGGCGATGTCGACAAGGCCAGCTTCAGCAGGCGCCTCCTCTTCGGCTTCAGTAGCCGCTGGCTCTTCAGCATCAACAGTTGCGGCTAGTTTAGTCCTGCCCTCCGGAACCGGCGCCTGCGGCATGGCTTCTGGCATGGCGGGGGCTCGGCTGCGGCTTCTCTCAGCCGGCTCCCCCACAGTGTCGGTCGCCTTCGTCCCCCTATTATACAGGGTCGGAAGGCGGAATCTCCTTCAAGCAATAGAATTTCGTCGTCAGCATACACAACATCGAGAAACAAGTACTCGGCTACTCTACTGAAGGAAGCTTACCTCTTGAGAATTGGTCTCAGTGACCTTGAGCTTCTTGGCCACGCGCTTGCGTGCCACGTTGCGGGGCCTCCTCGGCGGCGCAGCCAAACTAGCCTCCAAGCTAGTCGGAGGATCTTGGATGAGAGGGACATTGGGCAGTCCAGGGAAGCTGAATCTCGACCGCAGCTGGAACCGCTCTTGAAGCTTTTCCTCGTCATCTTCATCTGATGTGTCTTCGACGACAACAGTGTCGTCCCCTTCGCCGACTTCACGGTGCTCTTTGGCTTTGCCCATCCCCTCCTCTGGGATTTCGACAAGTCGAGGAGGCGACACCGGCTCGGAGACAAACTTCACTATGTCATCCTGCAAGAAGCACATTGGGTGAGCACGACTACTACTACATAATCAGTACTCGACACTGAGTACGGCTACTGACCTCGTTCAGTGGGCGCGCGGCGGAGTACTCCGAGACTGGACAGGGCGTGTACGCCGGCATGTCCTTAAAGATCCTGCCAAGCCTGTCGATGATATCGTCGTCGTCAATGTCGCCGCCGGGCATCCGCGATGAGTCACCCTCACCGGTGTACTGGTAGCCGAGGGTGTCGCGAGCCATCAGCGGCTGCACCCTCCTCTTCATAAAGCTGGAGGCAACATGCTCGGCCCTCAGCCTGGCTTCCCTCAAAGCCTTGATCTTTGCCAGCAGTTCGGGTAGCTGGATACCCTCCTGCATCATTGGCTCAGTGTTCCACCAGGGCCAGTGCTTTGGCTGCTTCCCGCTGGGCTTCGGCAGCTCCGGGTGGTGGTTGGTGAAGTAGAACCACTTCGGCTTCCAATCCTGGTTGGAGTCGATCAACTTATGCACCAGGTACTGCTCCACGGTGTCCTCGTGCATCTGGATGCCGGCCCCTCCGACTACTCGGGGGTCGTTGGCGCTCAGCTGAGGCTTCACGCGGAAGAACTTCCGCAAGAGTACCCAGTGGGGCTTGATCCCCAAAAAAGCTCGCAAAAATGGACGAAGACGGAGGTGTGGAAGAAACCGTTGGGGTTGATATTGAGGTACTCGATACCGTACTACTCCAAGAGCCCCTTGAAGAAGTTTCTTGCCGGGAGGGCCAACCCGCCCTCCATGAACCGCGTGAACATCAGGATCTCATCCGGATTCTTCTCCATCGGGTATGGATCTCCCGCGGCGGCGCGCCACATGTCGACCTCCTTCTCCTGAAGAAATCCACTGTTGAGCAGCGCCAGCAGGTCCTCAGTCTTGGCCTTTGACTTCTTCCATTCCTTGTTGGGATTTGGGCGTGGGGGAGACACTGGCGCGTCGACCCTCCGGCGGATCCAGCAGCTTCCTCTCGGGATCTCTTCTTCCCGCCGACGGTCTTCATGCTCTTGGATGGCGAGGGCTTCATTATCCAAGTGCACCGGGTTTTCACTCGCATTCGCTCGGGGGATACAGTGGTGATTATCCGCGGCGGCGTGCTTGGATCTGCGATCTACACTGAGGTGGAGGCGAGATGTGCTCTGAATAGCTGCAAGTGTGTGGGGTGAAAAACCCTAAGGGTTTTGGCTTCTATTTATAAGTCAACAGGCGGCTCCTTAACGGCCGGATGGATATGTTTCAACACGGCTGACTCAGCGGCAGCGTCTGACCCTTCAACTTCTAGTAGTCGATGCGCCTTATCTCGGGGGCTCGGCTACATCTAATCAACTCCATGGGTAGCGACAAGATTCAAGAGCAACTCAGGACACATTCTACATACAAGATGACCCTTCAATTCGAGATGAAATACTCGACTCAAGGCTTCGGGGCTCTGTGCCACGTGTCCTTCGGTTTTTTCTCTGGATTTTGCGGGATAATCTTGCCAGAACTTCAGATTGACCCTCAGCTAGAGTCTACGACTCAACCTAAGGCTTGGGGGCTACTCCATGTGGAGTGCGATTTTGCAATCGCTCTTCCATATAAACTTCAGCTTCAAGTCAACACGAGTTCTATTGAAGACCTTCGAGAGCAGAACTCGAGGACGCCTGGGGACTACTCGAGAAGACTTCTGGATTACTCAAGGATCAGCTGGAGTACCTTCCAGCCTCGAGATGCTTCAAGTATTCTTGTGGACTTTCGACTTGTATTACTCGGGGACGCTTGGGACTACTCGTCAAGGCCGTCAAGACTACTCGAAGCTATCCTGCTCGACTACAAAGTACTCAGGGGCTTGTCGTATGGACCTCCCTGGGCCCACTACCTCGGTGGGTACCAGGACCGACTACTCGGTGGGCCCCTGGGACTACCCGACTTGTGCCGCACGGTACCTGATGGCGTGAGGTGCAAGGACTGTTGGCGCAAAACGTGCACCCGGCGCCAAACACACAGCAAGCCGAACAAAGCTGGCTTCACACGCGCAAAGAGTAACAAGACGTGCCAGTCAATTTTTCCTGAAAATTAACAAAAGATAAAGCAGTTAAATATCAAGACTTGGAACTTGCCCGGTGGTACCAGACAGTTCCATATTTACGGCTAAGAAGCCACATGAGATGACACATAGCTATGGAAAAGCTATTTGCCAATGAACTGAAACCATTCGGGAACTTATAAAAGGAAAATCAATACTACCGAATGAATGACGTAAGCATGACGGCAATCGGTCTTTGTTTGGTCAAAGATACATGCACACGAGATTATGGCCGATCCCCATAATAAGCAACATTAAATAAATGAATAAAGTAAAGCACGAACGTAATCATGTAATAAACAAGCATGCATAGATCTAAAGCACTAGTCTACCGCATGTCTAGGTACTCTAAAACCCGTCGGGTACGATATCAAACAAATCTATCCACCGCATGATACAATTTGCATGAAGACCGTACCACTTTCCACAAATAGATCTATCCACCGCATGATACAATCTAAATATGGAAAGCTAAAAGCACACATTATTTGAAGCATGAATTACGCACGTGTTCTACTCGTGAAGAAACATAACCAAATACGGCTGAACAGCCGATTTGGGGTCCATGAAGAAGGAACGAACATTACCAAGTGAATAAATCTATCAGATTGATTTAAGATCTAATCCACCGGATGACTAGCTCCAAAGCAATCCAAACACCTGCATCTACCACATGATACTCAGTTCTTTCAAGATTTATACCGACATTGGTAAGCTTGAACCCGCAACACGTAACAATCTAGATTGATTCGGTTTCGGCTATCGGAGAGCACATGATCCACACGTTAAAACATGAAACCTACTCGAACAAGGATCAATAAAAGAGGTAGAACCGATCCAAACCCATCTAGATTGGGCAAAAGTGTTACGTGAATTTAAACATAAAGTAAAAACTCAAAGTAACACGGGGTAACTTAATGAATCTATTGGATCTTGCCAAAATCCAATAGAGCCGATAACTAGCTTCAAGCTAGATCTTAGCCTACCGCATGGCTCATGACCTAACAAGAAACCTTCTTGAACCAAGCTTGAATCTACCGCATGACACGAAGCATGGTAACAAGACTACTTGCATCAGATCTAAATCCACCGCATGATACTAGACATGATACAAGGTTGTCGGTACTCACGGAGGTCGACGGATCGATGAACCCTCTCGAAGAACTCGACGACACGACAAAAGGACTCTAGGGTTTGGCGTAAGGCCGGTTTGTATTGAAGAATCATTCTTTTTTTTACATACATTCAGGGCTCATATTTATACCCTGCGAAGTACAATCTCGAATGGATTTGCTGCCTAACTTATCTCTAAGCTTTGATCGCCTATCTATCCATTCGCCCTTTCTGCTTGAGCCACGTCACCATCCAATCCCGCAAAATCAGCTCTACTGTTTCTTTGCCGAACGGGAGCAGATAGCCGACCACAGATCTCCTTACCGAATACAGCTGAAGAGATCTTTCCTTCCACCAGACGGACTCCTCATCGAGCTGGACCCACGAGTCAGACTCCTTACCAAATTTTGGTGTTAACACATGCCCCTTCAATTGTGGGATAAAAGTAATTTTGTTCCGCAATTGACTCCAGCCACGAACACTTTCAAATCGAACTTGTCAACACCTGTTCTTCTTCCTTCGCAAATCCGCCGGAATCCTCATCTAGATCCAAACCCTAGATCCTCTTGTTCGAAGCTCAAACTCCCAATGGCGGCTCAAAACCAAGATGCTCAGGTAAATTCCCCTTCCGTAAGTTTCATTCGGCATTTAGGTTTTCAACTTTACCTGAAATCTCTCTTCCGCTCTTCCTCAGGAGCCTTCCACTGAGCTTCTGATTCACACCGCGGCCAATTCAAGATCCTATTATCTTGGTCTTGTGGGGAACTCTGACCCTCAAGATTTCATCGTGGCTGAATCTCAGAGGATCCCCTTCAAAGCAGCTCTGTCCCCACCTCCTCAGTGGCAAGACGCATTCAAGAACTGGCCTTTACCTCAAATCGCTGGCTGGAAAACTTGGTACCGGAGGATCCTCGCAGACAAGAGTGGACTGACCAAAAACTGGGATACCCTCCGCATTGCTCAGTGCTTGGAGTTATCCTTGGCCGAGACCCCCAAAAATGAAGACCTTTTGATAGCAGCCTGCCACTTTTGGTCAAACGGTATCAACGCCTTCCTCTTTGGCCACGGCCCGATGTCTCCAACTTTGGCCGATGTGTATATGATCACCGGCCTCGACATTACAGGATCCGTCCAACCCTGGAACTTCAAAGGTTTTTCACGCCAAACAGGGGTGAAACCAGGGAACGGATACAAACAGTATATCCTGAAGCACATGAAAGACAACCGCCTTGGTGATGTCGAATATAGGGATTTTATGAATATGTGGCTGTGCAGATTTGTCTTCTGTGGCAAAGCCAATGAGCCTACCCTGAATCACATCACAATGGCGTCTCATTTGGCTAGTGGAAACCGCCTCCCCCTTGGAAAATTCCTCCTAGGCAGTGTGTACCATATGCTCCACCAAACTGTCACCCAAATGTACACCAGTCAGAGGATAACATGTGTCAACGGTCCTTGGTGGTTTGTTCAAATGTGGCTGCAGCTTCACATGCATCAGATCATTGGTGTTGATTTGAACACCAGGCTCTTCCCTTTATCCAATCATCCTGAAGGGAAGGCCCATGCCACCAGAGGATGCCAGAATTATGGAGAAGCGGCTTCAACTGTTCTTGTTCAGCAGGACATCAGCCAGCTTTTCGAGCCTGGACAATGACACTTTGATTTTCCCTTGTGACTTCTCCTTTGAATCTGGACGCCAAGATGGGAGATTCTTTGAGATCCTCAACATCATAATCCGCCCATGCATGCTGCCAGCTGAATTCAACGGAGGAAGGCAGAACTCCAGTACTTATGAATATTATCAGCCCAATGTAATGGCTAGGCAACTTGGGTGTGGCCGGATGCCCCCAAGGTCGTTCCTTCATGAGTTCCTCAATCCCGCAGAGGAAATCATAGAACTTATGCACAAGCGACGGGGTTTTTCATTATGTGTGTAGTCCCACTATCTACACCTGGCCTTTTGTGCCCACGACCATAGCTCATCACACCTTCAATTCCTGGTGGCAAGAATTCCATGATCACATCTTCAATGAGCCTGTGCATTCGTTCTGTGCAGAGTTGATGCCTGATTTTCAGCCAACTTCAGAGGTAACATGATGAATTACTGAATCAGACATATCTTCTTTCAATCATGATTCTGACCTTCATTTTCCTCACAGAACACAGTGCCTGCCCCTCGAGCTAGGAATATCACCTACAATGTCGGAGGCCCAATCTCAAGATCGGGATTCAAGTCCACAACTCTAGCTCAGTTAATGGCCAGATTTGCTACAACAGACCCCAGCCTCTCTAGCCTTGCTGCTGATAGGAGGCAAGGTTTGTCTCTGATTGCTCCTCGAAATGCCAAGAGGAGGAGAACTGTCAAGAAAATGCTTGTTGAGGTAAAATCCTTTGCCTTCTTGATCACAAGATTACTCTATTCTTGACAAATCATGTCTTTGTGCATTTTCAGACTAGAGCCCAGCAACCTTCAGTGTCAGAACCTGCCAATGCTCCATCCACTGGTATGACCTTTGTTGCCTCTTTTAAGGATGAACACTGGCATTTACCCTTTTAACTTGACACTTGCAGAAGAGACAATGGAAGAACAACTTGTGGATGTCCCAGTGGCTCAACAAGCAAGTCCACCCAGGGTTGAATTACCTATCCCAGTGGAGATCTCCTCTTCATCACCCTCTCGAAGCAATGAATTCCCCGAGAGATGAGTCTCCCAATCCAAATGGAGCCGTCAAGTCCTTCAAGGGCACAATCACTTGTTGGTCATGCAGACACCAATCCCAACGAGAGGTGGATCCAGCTCCTCTTCGACCACCGACCCCATGAGTTACCGGCGGATCGCATTACCACCTTTTACCTTGGAGGCCTCAGCTTTACCTGGAACACCTTCTTCACCTGTGATTGCCCCTGCTCAAAATCTTGCCCCAGCTCAAGAAATCAGCCATGAGGTACTCAATTGCACTTAACTCTGCCACATTTGCATTTAGCACCCCTAACTTGGCAATACTGCTTCTTAGGATCAGGCTCCATCAATCCTGCCATCGGGAAACAATCTAGTTGCCAAGGCGATGGAAGGGATGCACCAGCCTCTGTCAGATGAGGTGCTAGGAAAGCTTAGAGAAATTGTTGCCTGGCTAGAAAGAGATGCACAAGACCAATTCAAGGATCTCGATCACTTTGAGGAGATACTTGAATCTATCAGCCAAGAACTCCCTGAAGATGTCAGAGCTTCCCTAGTATCCATCTGTGGCTTGGACATCCTTCATGCGCCCATAAGGCACGCTTTGAGGAAATTGCGCTCTCGCCCGGCTATTGAAAAGAAAAGAGCCAATGCTGAACAAGCCATGAACGGGGCGCAATCCCAAACGAAGAGCCACAGGACACATTGGCCAGTCTGCTAGCTTCTTCTGATCTGAAAATTGCCAAGAAAGCTGCTCTAGAATCGGAGCTGAGAAGCCTGTCAGCTGAGATAGAGGCTGATAAAAAGAAAATAGCCGAGCTCCCTGGATTGATAGAAAAGACCCAAGCGGAAGCAAAATCGGCTACCGCCGAGATAGAGCAATGCGATGCAGAACTCACCGGCCTTGTCCCGGCGCCCAAAAAGATTGCCAGCAGCTACTGGGCAACTTCCGCCAAGCAACATCCAATGCCCGTGGTGTGATCGCGAAACATTTGAACATTTGAATGCTCTAATTGATGTATAACCGAATTAGTCGCTCTTGTGATATTTTTCCTGCAATTCATTTCTTTTTCTTCTGCGCACCTTCAAATATAATGCTGAACGACCCATTCGGCAAAGAAACGCCAACACCCGACTGGCACTTTGACTCCTCTCAGCCGAGCCAGTCAACCGAATACGACTCAACCTTGAACTCCAAACGACCCATCGGCAGCCTGGTCAAGGAAACCTTTCCACCTTCCAATTTTCTCGGGATATGCGCCACGATCCAGAGCCACGACTCGAAGCCACGATCTGTCTTGCCAGGCCTATAAATGAACCCGTAGGTGCCCCTAGCTCTCCACTAAGTCTTTTAGCTCTCGAATCTTTGCCAATCTCAGCTCTTCCTCTCTTCAAACAGTGCACATCCCAAACCAACATGGTGCGCCGCCTCAACCGCCGGCGCGCCTCCGACGAGGCAGAGGGGAGCAGCGCCAATGCGCGCCGGAGGCAATGATCGTCGATTCCTCTTCTTTGCTTCAACTTTTGATCTTTTTCTTGTTTTGACGATCATCTTTTTTTTAGATTGATTCAGTGGAATCCGTCTCCTACGCCGGCCAATCAACCCCTTCCAGACGACTCCTCGGAGTCCGACGGCCACTCCCCCGTGCCGTACGGGGAGCTTGATGCCCTCCGCTTCAAGGAGGAGCTGGAGACGGCCCGGCGTGAGTTGGAGGACGTCTCCAAGAAGGCGGGCATAGCCGAACTAGAATGGGAAGACCAGCGCAAACAGCTGCTGGAAACCATCGATGGTACAGCCTTGAAATCAGCTCTTTGATCCAGCCCGGCTTTTGATGCTAATCTCTTTTCTTCTTGCTTCTTGCAGCCCGCGATGCCGAACTCAACCACCTGAAGGCGCCGGTGGAGCAAATGGCCGACAAGGTGAATGCCCACGGCGGCACACCGGCGGAGCGCCTTGCTTTGCGGTGGAACACCGCGTCGACGAGGTGGCCACCCATGGTGTCCGTTTGGGCACCACCTTGGGCCTAGCTGCCATGGCGACGCATACGGACGTCGACTACTCCACCAGGCCGCGCGGCTTCCGGGGCGGCGCGCTGGAGGACATCGATGAGATCGAGCTCATCCTGGAACGCCTCGATGGCCACGGCGACGCCATTGCCGAAATCACTCATCCCCAATCTGTACTGAACAGGCTTTCAACTAGATTGTATTAGGGATGTTTGATCATCGGCAATAAATAAGAACTTTTGAATTCTGTGCTTGTGCTGTTATTAATTCGCTTCGCATTTGCATCCATGGTTCTTATTTTTCTTTGAATGCATCCGGGAACTATCTTGAGCCGAACGCACGAGAACAGCTGCCCTTTGGCGCAAAATTCACAGAAGATCCCGATTCGGCAATCCACGAGCACTGTTCAAGCAAAAACCCTTTGTACTTGGGGAGAAAAACCATGCCGTTTGGTATTCCAACAGTGCATACTGGCCGGTCATCACTCCCAATGCACCCCTTCGGTCAATAAAAGAGCCTGCTGAGATACCCTGCAAATCCACTCGCACACTCATCCATCATTTCTCATTTCTTCGCCTGTCTCTAGAGGAGAAAACCCCAAGGCCATGGACAAGGGCAAGCAACCCCAGGAGAGCAGCTCATCAAAGAAGCGTACGATTCGAAGGTGAGTTCTTCCTTGATTTATTCCTCGTTCTCCATATGATCTCGTGCTTCATGCTTTCTTCTTTTCCTCTTTCAGCCTTGATCTGCTCCCTGAAGAAATCATCGGGACTGAAGATGTGCCTGAGTACATCTCCTCCGATTCCTCCCTCGAAGCAGAGGATGCCACGCCTGAGCAGAGGACCAGCCATCAACTGCGCCGCTGCGTTCGGCACGTGGAGCACGGCCTCAGGGACATCACCGCCCATTGCCAAGCCGAATGCGAGCGTCGCATGGCTCTGGAGGCACTAGTAGGTGGTAAATGTTTCTGACCTCTTCTTGACCTCATGCCTGCATTCGGATTTCTTGCCCCTAACATCGATTCCTCTGTTTTCAGATGTCTCTGACAGGTACAACAACCTGAAGACGGCCTGGGAGAGGTTGGTTGAGGCCATGCGTTCCAAGTTGCCGTCACGGTGGTCCTGGAACAGCTAAAGAGGGAACAACAGAAGAAGCAAAGAAAAGATTGAATCATACTTTCGCTTCTTCCTCCAAGCCTTCTGCTTCCCACCCCCTTGAAGATCTGACCACCAGGGTTGTTAGATGTAAACCTACAAGAAGCAGTTGTAGTTTTTGTGCTAAGGGCAATGCATCTAGGCACTGGCCATTTCTCCTGTTTATGGATTTTTTGTTCGGAAGGCGGCCTCGTTTTCGATCGCCGGCTGTCTCTGTGTCAGATGTGTGTAATCATCGATCGATCTCAATGCTAGGATAATACTTCTTCAGATATCTTCCATTTATTGCAGCGGAAAATTCCTCTCCTAGCAAAGTTTTCAATATATATGCATTACCAGGGACGCATTTGACCACACGAAAGGGTCCTTCCCAGTTAGGGGACCATTAGCCGAATTCACTGTATTTAGTTCCAATCGACAATAGCGCTTTCCAAACCAAATCTCCTTCTGCGAATTGCTTGACCTTTACCTTCTTGTTATAGTACTTGGCAACCCGCAGCTTGTTTTTCTCGATGTTTTCCAAGGTTCTAAGACGGATCATGTGTAAGTCCTCTAGCTCGTCCATCATTAGACCACTGTAATCCTTTGAGCTCAAATCTTTCTGTAGCACAACCCTCCATGAATCAGATTGCACTTCCCACGGTAGAACCGCGTGATGCCTATAAACCAATTCGTAAGGAGAAGATTTTGTAGCTCCATGGGGGGCCATTCGGTAAGCCCATAGTGCCTCACTGAGTACCGAATGCCACCTTCTTGGCTTCTGGTCGATCTTCTTTTGTATCAGCTTGATCATGATTTTGTTAGAAGCCTCTGCTTGACCATTAGCTTGGGCATAGTAAGGAGAACAGTTAAATAATTTAATCCCCATGCTTTCGGCAAACTCTCTGAACTCCAGTGACACGAATTGTGCCCCTTGATCAGTGGTGATAGTCTGAGGGATTCCAAACCGATAGATGATGTGCTCCTTGACAAATTCAACCATGTTTTCTGATGTCACCTTCTTCAGTGGGATCGCCTCAACCCATTTAGTAAAATAATCCGTAGCCAAAAGCACGAACTTATGCCCCTTGCTAGATGGTGGATTAATTTGGCCAATCAAGTCTATTCCCCAGCCCCTGAATGGCCATGGCTTGATGATGGGATTCAATGCTGACGCGGGGACCCTTTGAATATTTCCAAACCTCTGGCAATCTTGACACCCCTTGTAATACTCAAAGCAATCCTCTAATATCGTCAGCCAAAAACACCCAACTTGTCTAATAACCCATTTCATACGGTAGGCCGACTGGTGTGCTCCACACATCCCATCGTGCACCTCGCTCATCATGCTCTTGGCTTCTTCTGGACCCAGGCATCGCAGCAATACTCCATCCAATGATTTATAGAATAAATTGTCATCCAGAAGAATGAATTTTATGGTCTTGTACCTGAGCTTCCTAGAGACCTTTCGGGATGGATCCTTCAAGTAATCAACGATCTCTTTCCTCCAATCACCTTCTGTGAGACCCGTCCCTAGTGCACACACCTCTGCAGCAAACGCTTCTTGACTCTCTTTGTAACCAGAGGCGCTTTGAGCCAGCCTGTTTGCTTCTTCATTGTGTTCCCTAGGAATATGTTGTAGAGTTGCCAAGGGGAAGCTCTTCAAGATTTCCCTGCACTCTTCATAGTAACTCCTTAACGCTTCGCTTTTGCACTCGTATTGGCCGTTCAATTGCTTGATCACTAGCTCTGAATCCCCGTAAACTTCAACTGAAACGGCCCCGGCTTCTCTCAAATACTGAAGCCCTCGAAGTAGTGCCTCGTACTCGGCTTGGTTGTTTGTAACAGTGGGCTGTATAGGGATGGAGAATTCAAACATCTCACCCCTAGGTGAAATTAGTAGGATCCCTACTCCCTCACCTTTACCACATGACGATGTATCAAAAAATAAAGCCCAGGGGGTAATTTCAAGTAAATCAATTGACGGATCGCGATGTTCAGTTATAAAATCGGCAATGATCTGACCTTTGATGGCCTTTGCCGACTCGAACTTCAACTCGAACTCTGATAAAGCTAAAATCCACTTGCCAATCCTGCCGTTCAAAATTGGCATAGATAACATATGTTTTATCACATCAAACTTGGAATACACAGTGCATTCGGCATTCAACAGGTAGTGCCGAAACTTTGTACACGAGTAGTACACGCAAAGACACAGCTTCTCTACAGCCGAATACCTGGTTTCAGGGTCAAGTAATTTTCGGCTAAGATATGCTACTACCCGCTCCTTTCCTTCAAATTCTTGAATAAGGGCCGATCCAATGGTTTGGGTATCGGCCGCCACGTACAACTTGAAAGGCTTATCCAGCTGAGGAGGAACCAACACCGGTGGCTCCTTCATGTACTGCTTGATCTCATCGAAAGCCTTTTGTTGTTCGTCGCCCCATGTGAACTTCTGATCTTTCTTTAGCTTCAACAGTGGAGAGAATGGCAAAACCTTTTGTGACAAATTTGAAATGAATCTTCTCACGAAATTGATTTTGCCGAGTAGTGATTGTAACTCCTTGAGATTAGTTGGAGGAACAACTTCATCAATGGCCTTCATGCTCTTCTTGCCAACTTCGATTCCCCCCTCGTGGACTAGAAATCCTAAGAACTCTCCAGCTGATACCCCAAAAGTGCACTTGTTTGGATTCATCTTCAGGCCATGCTTCCGGGTGCACTGTAGGGTCCTCTTTACATCTTCCAAGTGCATGTCATGACTTAGGGACTTGATCACCACATCATCAATGTAGATTTCCACAATTTTGCTGATCAACTCGTGAAAAATGTAATTCATGGCCCGCTGATAAGTTGCACCGGCATTCTTTAACCCAAATGTCATGACTATCCACTCAAACAGGCCTATATGACCAGGACATCTGAAGGCCGTCTTTGATATATCCTCTATTGCCATGAATATTTGGTTGTACCCCGCGTTGCCATCCATGAAACTTATCACCTTGTGTCCAGCTGCGGCGTCAATCAACAAATCGGCAATAGGCATTGGGTAACTGTCCATCGGAGTAGCTCTGTTTAGGTCCCTGAAATCTATGTAGACCCTCATTTTTCCATTCTTCTTGTATACAGGGACAATGTTAGAAATCCACTCTGCGTATCTGCATGGCCGAACGAAGTTTGCATCAAGCAATCTTTCAACTTCCTTCTTCACATCGGCCAATACCTCATCCTTGTAGATTTTCCGGGGTGGTTGCTTGTATGGTTTGAAACCAGATTTGATTGGCAACCGATGCTCGACGATGGAACGATCCAATCCAGGCATCTCCGAATAATCCCAGGCGAAGCAATCCTTGTATTCTTTGAGAAGCTTAATTAATTCCCCCCTGAAATCTGGTTGCAAGTTTGCGCTGATGAACGTCGGCCTTGGCTTATCACCGCTTCCAATGTCAACCTCTTCTAATCTATCGGCCGACATGAATCCTCGCCCCAACTTGCCATCAGTGCCATCTACTGGGTTTTCCATTAAAAATTGCTATAAGAGCCGACTGCTTGAATCGGCTGTTGATCACTGCTGACGGGTTCAACAGGACCTTCTCCCCAGTCTTTCCTTGAGGAACAATCAATGCCTTGGTATTCCCAGAAGGCTGGTTCCATGTTCGCCACGCTCACGGAGTCATCTGTCTGGACGACCTCAATCTCATCATCCACCCACTGGATAAGCTGTTGATGCATGGTGGATGGGACGCAATAGTTGGCATGAATCCAGTCCCGCCCAAGCAGCAGGCTGTAGGCTCCTTTACCTTCGATGACAAAGAAGGTAGTGAGCAGCGTCTTGGATCCGATCATCAAATCCACGTGAGCGCATCCCTTGGTATCTGAAGGATTCCCAGCGAAATCATTCAGTATTATGCTGGTAGGCGTCAGATCGCTCGGGCCCATACCAAGTTTCCTGAAGGTGGTGTACGGCATTACGTTGACTGCCGCTCCACCGTCGACAAACATCTTGGTCGATGGTTTGCCATTGTCGTATCCTCTCAAGTACGGCGGCCTCATATGTCGATTCTTGGCCGGTTTGTCGAAGATTGCCTGCTTGGCCAGTACCAATTGCGCCATCGTCCCCTCGACCTGCTCGTCATCTAGGGACGCTTCCTCCTGCACAACCTGGTTAGCAGGAGCCATAAACTCGTTCGGCAGAAAGTATACCATGCACGTTGGAGCCGAACGCTTTGACCCTTCAGGCTGATCCTTGGGGCGCCACACCTGCCTTGCCTGGATCCCAGCCTGCCTCAGTTCGCGGTTCCTCAAGCGCTGGACCCGTCTCTTCTGGCTTCTCCTCAGGCCGGGCGGGCACCATTGCCCCTTTTGCCAGACGTAGTCGTCTTCATCCTCCTCTTGATCAGCCCACCTGAGGTCGGCTTGCCGCTTCCTAGGATGATCGATGACTTCAATTTTTTGGTGCCAATCCCCATTAGGATGGATCCTTCCAATTCTCTCATGGACGGATCGGCGATTGGCAGTCTCCTGCCTGTACTCAGCATACCTGTCACTGCACTCGGGCGCTTCCTCGCCGTGGGCAGCTTCAAACCCTCATTCCAGCAATGCCTGAAGAAGGCACATCCCCAGTGCGCGCGCTCCTGCTCACGCGTGTATTGCTCCTGGTCCCTTCGGTGTGCTTCTTCTTCGGCTCTGCGCTTTTCTTCCTCGTAGCGTCGCTTCTGGTAGCGCTCTTTCTCCATCTGGCGCTGCTACTTGTTGAGGAGGATGCGCGTGGTCACCCTGGTCTTGGCTTTGGATGACTCCCCGATTTCGATGTGACTCCTGAGAACGCGGGGGGCTTCACCATGCACCTGTTCCAGAGTTACTTGGCGCTCCGGGTCCACTACTCCATCCTGTCTAGCCCTGGCTGAGGTCAAGACCTTGACCTTTCCCTTCTCCTCAGCCGTCACCATGCTGACAGAGAAGCCCACCATGTTCTGAGGGAAGGGGTGACCATCCAGCTTCATCTTGTTGTCGAACTTAAGGTGCCCTTCCTGGATGGCCTTCTGGATCCTCATCCTGAAGACCCTGCAATCGTTGATGGAGTGCGAATCCCTGTCGTGGAAGCCACAGTAACGCTTCCCCTTAACACCATCGGGCCGAAGCATGGAATGCCCCTCACGCAGCTTGATTCGGTCTTCCTTTACTAAGAGCTCAAACAGTTTGTCAGCCTTTGTGATATCAAAATCGTAGGTGCCCTTGGTCTGTTTGACCCAGCACTGATTCGTCGTCAAAGGCTCTTTCCCCCACATGGTCTCGGCTGCGGCCACATCCATCTCATCATCAGAATCCTTGAACAGATCAGCCTTGTCTAAGAATTGGTTGTAGATGTCAGCGACATCATGCTGCTTGCCAAACTTAGCATCCTTCTTGAAGCCATACGCTTGGTTGCTCATCAGTGATAGCTTCTGTGACAGCTGGCCCAGGTTTTCAAACTCCATCCCGAACAATTTCTCACGTACTGCCGGCAGCATCCCGGCGACGGCCATATCAGCCAACTTATCATCTGGCAAGTTGAGCGAGAAGCACATGCCTTTAACCTCCCTGAATCTCCTGAGAAACTCTAACGGTGTCTCGCTGTGACTCTGCTTCAGGGTGGCAAGGTCGATCAGCTTCTTCTCCGAGCTGCCACTGAAATAATGAGCGTGGAATTTCCGCTCTAGGTCCTTCCATCTGCACACTGACTCAGGGGGTAGGGACGAGAACCACTGGAATGCTGGACCTGTCAGTGATTCGGGGAAGTAGCGGACCCTGAATGTTTCCTCAACTGAGCATTCCCCGAGCTGCATGAGGTAACGAGCGATGTGCTCCACCGTGCTTGTGTCGTCCTGCCCTGAAAACTTCGTGAACTCCGTCGGCGGCTTCACCCTTGGCGGAAGGAGCATGTTGTAGTACCACTCTGGGAACTGCGGCTTGTTGGCAGGTCCCTGCATTTTTGGCTTGAGGCCGAACTGATTTTGCATCAACGCGGCCATCTTCCGTGCCAGGGTGTCGTCCTCTTGCGCGCCCGCAGCTGGCGCGTATCCTGGATGCGGAAAGGCATCAAATGCCCCGTAGTTTCCCACCTCATGGTAGCCTCTGCCGTATAAATTCCTCTGCAGCCAGTTGTTTGCCGGAGCAATCCTGTGGCCGGAGGCAAGTGTGGCTCCAGGCGAGCCGAACGCTAGTTCCCCGTACGTAGGCTGGTATGAATTCGGCTGTTGCGCGGGTTGACCCGTGCTGCCCTGCGGTGGTGGTTGGATTAGCTGTCCTCCTGAGGTCTGTAGTGGGGGCTGAACTGGCAGACCCCCAGCACCTTGAGGAGGAGGCTGGAACGCTTGACTTCCAGAGCTTTGAGGAGGAGGCTGATGTGGCTGGCTCCGTAATGGTGGTTCAGAGCTTGACTAGCTCAGCTCCACAGTGCCCCCTTGGACGGGTGCCTTGCTGAATGCTTGTTCCATGCCTGGGCCAAAGATGGCCACCATCATCTACTGGAGCGCACCGAGGAAAGCTTTGTTGTGCTTGCTCAGCATGTAGTCTGCAGATTCCTGGAATATTCGCATACACTCCTCTTTCTCCTGCTGAGCCGTGGTATCGCTCGCCCCTGGCAGCAACGCCCTGGGCATCTTGTTCTTCAAGTACGGGACGCCACTTCTATTTTTCTTGAAGGACAGCAGGCATTTTTGCTGGAACTGGTTTATGGCGTCCTGGAGCTGCTGCCGCTGCTCGGGAGAGAGATCCTCAAGGTTGACGTCCATGATGTCCACGATGTCAGGCATCTTGATCTATTCGGCTGTTGTCCCACTGGGCGTGCCAAAAAGTGTGTTGACGCAAAACGTGCACCCGGCGCCAAACACACAGCAAGCCGAACAAAGCTGGCTTCACACGCGCAAAGAGTAACAAGACGTGCCAATCAATTTTTCCTGAAAATTAACAAAAGATAAAGCAGTTAAATACCAAGACTTGGAACTTGCCGGTGGTACCGCATGGTTCCGCATTTACGGCTAAGAAGCCACATGAGATGACACATAGCTATGGAAAAGCTATTTGCCAATGAACTGAAACCATTCTGGAACTTATAAAAGGAAAATCAATACTACCGCATGTAATAATCATGAAAAGCACTAGTCTACCGCACTAAAACCATTCGGGAACTTATAAAAGGGAAAACCAACATTAAATAAATGAATAAAGTAAAGCACGAACATAATCATGTAATAAACAAGCATGCATAGATCTAAAGCACTAGTCTACCGCATGTCTAGGTACTCTAAAACCCGTCGGGTACGATATCAAACAAATCTATCCACCGCATGATACAATTTGCATGAAGACCGTACCACTTTCCACAAATAGATCTATCCACCGCATGATACAATCTAAATATGGAAAGCTAAAAGCACACATTATTTAAAGCATGAATTACGCACGTGTTCTACTCGTGAAGAAACATAACCGAATACGGTGAACGTACCGATTCGGGGTCCATGAAGAAGGAACGAACATTACCAAGTGAATAAATCTATCAGATTGATTTAAGATCTAATCCACCGGATGACTAGCTCCAAAGCAATCCAAAAACCTGCATCTACCGCATGATACTCAGTTCTTTCAAGATTTATACCGACATTGGTAAGCTTGAACCCGCAACACGTAACAATCTAGATTGATTCGGTTTCGGCTATCGGAGAGCACATGATCCACACGTTAAAACATGAAACCTTCTCAAACAAGGATCAATAAAAGAGGTAGAACCGATCCAAACCCATCTAGATTGGGCAAAAGTGTTACGTGAATTTAAACATAAAGTAAAAACTCAAAGTAACACGGGGTAACTTAATGAATCTATTGGATCTTGCCAAAATCCAATAGAGCCGATAACTAGCTTCAAGCTAGATCTTAGCCTACCGCATGGCTCATGACCTAACAAGAAACCTTCTTGAACCAAGCTTGAATCTACCGCATGACACGAAGCATGGTAACAAGACTACTTGCATCAGATCTAAATCCACCGCATGATACTAGACGTGATACAAGGTTGCCGGTACTCACGGAGGTCGACGGATCGATGAACCCTCTCGAAGAACTCGACTACACGAAAAAAGGACTCTAGGGTTTGGCGTAAGGCCGGTTTGTATTGAAGAATCATTCTTTTTTTACATACATTCAAGGCTCATATTTATACCCTGCGAAATACAATCTCAAATGGATTTGCTGCCTAACTTATCTCTAAGCTTTGATCGCCTATCTATCCATTCGCCCTTTCTGCTTGAGCCACGTCACCATCCAATCCCGCAAAATCAGCTCTACTGTTTCTTTGCCGAACGGGAGCAGATAGCCGACCGCAGATCTCCTTACCGAATACAGCTGAAGAGATCTTTCCTTCCACCAGACGGACTCCTCATCGAGCTGGACCCACGAGTCAGACTCCTTACCAAATTTTGGTGTTAACAAGGACTACGGTGGAGAAGTACTCGGATAGGAAGCTATACATACCATGTACTCTGTAGAGGACTCCTAGATGTACACGACTAGTACTCTGTCCCTAAACCGACCTGTAACCCTGCCTCCCGGACTATATAAGGCGAGGCAGGGACCCTTCTTTCTCATTACGCATCATCTTGTAATCACATCCAATCAATACAGAGCTACGCAGCATACAAGACGTAGGGTATTACGCACCTCGCGGCCCGAACCTGTCTAAATTGTGTGCCACGTGTATCTTCATTCGAGTTATCGATCTCGGCGAGGCCACATTCATCTACCTCGGGTACTCCCCTTGGTATGTTGCCGGTCTAAAACACCAACACGGACTCCTTGTCCCGGCGAAGAAAAATAAAAGAGGAAGAATTGCAGAGGAGGGATCCTCCTCCGCACAAGAGGGTGGTGCACAACCAAATTATGTGCCACCGTTCGGTGGAATCCCTACTCCGCCATGTTATTACGGAGGGCCACCAATGTAAGCATGGGGGAGTGGTGCACCTTTGCCCCCACAAAATTATGTGGTGCCCAACGTAACCTTTGCTGAGCCCTACGCACAATACCCCCAACCACAAGAAAGCATGGCCATAATTGGAGGGTATGCTACGAGAAACATGCAAAACGTCGCAGCCATCCAATCCAATGCGGCTCAACTTGGTGAAGGCAATGCAAATATTGCTTATGAGCTTGGGCGTCTTCACCTAGTTCCGCCGGATCAATTCGTTGAAGGGGATGTCCAAACCTACTATGAGTAAGGGTACAACTACCAAGATCATCAATACCAATCACCGGCGGAAGATTGAGAAGAAGGAGGAGCTTTAGTTTTCTTTTCTTTTCCCTTTTTCTGTAATTTGCAGCTTGTGTTTGCTTATGCTTGCGTAGTGTTTTCAGTTTTTATTTAAATTTCAGCAAGTGTGTAAGTTTATTTTCAACATGTACTTCAATTAGTTTTCATCATTAGTAAAGACACCACCTTGTTTATACCTATGGAAAAGTTATTAAATTTGTGCCATGATGATATATGATTATAAATGCCGCTTTGTTTATCTTTGTAATTGATGTATGCATGTTAAAGCTAGTGCTCTCTTAAAATATGAATCTGAATTTATCTAAATACTACCTTAATCTTTAGCGGAGGTTATGATTAAAATAAAGACTCATAGTGTTTTATGTGCTCTCAAGTTTTAGACAGATTAAAGATGGTTTTTTCCTAAAAGTAATGCTAACCTTGTCATGAATATCACTTGTGTGTTGCTCTACCTATCCAGAGCCTTATAATATTTGAGTGCATAAACCTTAGTGTACAAGATTTATTTTTGAGTGAGTTATTGTAGGCCATGACTTCTCTGGCTCGAGACTAAGAAGCTGGTAATTTCGTTTTTGCGTATCTATCTTATTGCTAGCCTTTTATCTGTGCATTGTGTATCCCCACATTGGAGATCTCACAAACCTCGCCGGATATCCACCCTTAAAACCAAATATCATCTTTTATGATTACCTCCTTGACCACAACCTATCGTTGAGGATGGATCATCAATTCAAGAAAGATTGCAAGACGGTGCCAACATTGAAGATTTCAAGTATCTCTCAAAGGAAAAAGTATTCCCGGTACCTACCTTATCTCTATCAACTCTTTGCCTGAGGACGAGCAACGTCTAAGCATGGGGGAGGAGGTAGGTACAATGTAATTTTAGAGTTCAAGGGGAGAAAATAAAAAAAATTGAGAAAGAAAAAAAAAGAAAGAAAGAAAAAATATATGTATGAGAAAAAAGAAAAATTAGGAGTTGTGTAAAAATAAAATAAAGTGAACTCCCCGGTTCTCTAAAGTGCATTACGAATTTCAAGGTTTCAAGATTAAAATATCCATACTCATTTTCTAACCATGTGCAATCTGATAACGAGGACTTCCTTTGTGCCTCGGGATCACTCTTTGCCATTTGCACATGTCCACCTATCTCTAGTCTGTGTATTTTTCTCTTTCCCCTCCTTGACTTAACATTATTTTCCAAAGACCTTTTTGACGAGTCTCGGTAAGACCATGAGAAGCTTGTCTTGTTTTGACAACATCTCATTTATAATATCTTGGTAGGACTAAACTTTTACAAAAAGCTCCATATAAAGCCTACCACATATATATGTTATGAGAGGGAAAGGAGTCGAATAAATAGGCTTGAGAGACAAAGTGAGATGAGAGTTCATGAGCAATATGCAAGATGATTTAAATTTGTCACTCCTAACTGCGCCAGGTGGATTCAACAGAGTCTTGGTGGCCATCGACAAGTTCACCAAATGGATCGAGGTCAAGCCGGTCACATGCCCCAAGGCCGACAGACTACTCGACTTCTTGGATGAACTCGTGCATCGCTACGGACTACCCCACCACATTATCACAGACCTAGGCTCCAATTTGAACAATCACCAGTTCTGGAGTATTGTGAGAACAGCGGGATCGACGTCCGATATGTCTCAGTTGCCCATCCTCGGGCCAATGGACAAGTCGAGCGTGCCAATGTGATGGTACTCGACACTCTTAACAAGCGACTGCATGATGCTGCTAATTCAAAAGGAGGCAAGTGGATCAAGGAATTACCCAATGCGTTCTGGGGGTACGTACTCAACCCTCCAAGCCAACAGGACAATCGCCATAGTTCCTGGTCTATGACTTCGAAGCAATCCTCCCCGCCGATGTCATGTGGGATTCACCAGCAGTAGAGCAATACGACGAAGGCATATCAGAAGACAGCAGACGAGTTGATATCGATGGACTCGAAGAAGCTCGCTGCGCCGCCCTCGCCCATTCAGCAAGGTACCTTGAGGGTATCCAACGCTACCATGATCGCAACGTCAAGGAACGCTATTTCAACGTTGGTGATCTCGTCCTCCGCCGCATTCAGAACACAGAAGGACTACACAAGCTCAGCTCGCCCTGGGAAGGTCCCTTCACAGTCGCAAAGGTGACTGGACCAGGCTCCTACCGCCTCCAGACGCTTGAAGATTACGACGTCAACAACTCGTGGAATATCGACCAGCTCCGTCGATTCTACGCCTAGTCTCTCGACTACCCCTTCGCTGTAAGCGGCCTCCGGGTCCAGGCACTAGTCTCCGGACAACTCTACTCCAAGATCCAGCGTTAACGGCTACCAACGGATCTTGGGCTGCTCCGAGCGACAAAGGACTCCAGCAGCGGTCTACTAAGAGACCATGTACTCCTAGATCCAGCCTACACGGCTACTAACGGATCTACTGCTGTAAGCGACTATATGCCCTAGCACCACTTAGCCATAGGCAGCCTCCGGGTCTTGGCGACTACTCTTGTAAAACGGCCCTGGCCATCCAGGTGTACTTCCCTCAGTAATAAAGTTTGATTATCTATCAACTGACTTACTGTGTTTCCCTTAACAGGTCCACTGGCGAGTACCACTACTCGTGACAACTCCATAATGAGAACTCCGCATACATATCTCGACAATGAGTACTCATTTCTGAAAGTTTTCTCATTCATAATTAAACAAGTTTAGTATAAATTTGTTTATACACAGTTACTACTACAAGGTAACCCTACAGGACTACTGAAGGTTTAGCTTTTCGGCGACCTGCTCAGCAATTGGTGCCATCTGCTCCAGGAGTTCCGCGTACTGCTCATCAGTGCAGTTGGTGGCTAGACCACCCGCGACTACATCCACCGGAGCCTTCGGGAAGTACGACTTCATGCACGCCAATATTTGATTGGGGATTGACTTCGCCAAATGCTTGACATACGTCGCCAGACGACTGGGAGCTTCTCTCAGCCGGTCCACCAATAGAGCTATCTTCGGCCCGCCCGGATGAGGCACCAGTAGTCTCGCAATGGGAAGCGCGGCTTCTTCAAGTTCTTTCAGCTGGGCCCGCAAGTTCTTGCAGTCTTCGTTCAACTTCTGCAGGGATTTGTAGTAGTTGACGAGGTCACGATCGGAGGCAATTCGGAGCTCCATGTGCTTATAGTACTCGTAAGCCAACTGCTTATAATCATATTCAAGTACCTCGCGGGCCTCTTTCTCCCTGTAGAAGAGGTTCTTCATGTCGACTTCTGAAGCTCTCAGTTGCTCGATCCGGGTCTCAAGCTCTGCAATCAACAAGGCGGGATTAGACCACTGCAAGACACCTCCAATGGGTAATCGACAAGACAGCAGCGCACCTTTGTTCTTGTTGCGGAGCGACTTGATCTTCCGCACCAGCTCGTCACTCTTCGCCTACATGTCCTGGACTTCGTTATGGTATTGGGCAAAGGCGGCGTCAAGCTTCGACTGGAGCATGGCGGAGTGCTTCCGGGCCTTTGTGAGTTGTTCATCCAATGCCTCCGTCCGGAGCACTGTGTCACCGTATCCCTATAGCATGTTAGATTTCTGTCGGGATCTCTCCACGACATCCTGCAGCAGATAACAATCGTTAGTCGAGTACTCAACATCTATGGCAGATTGACTACTCGAGGGTACCAACAACTAACCTTCATCCATTGCTCGGCCTGGCGCATCGCCTCCAAGTGATGCGCTACTACCGCCGGGTCGACAGGTCGTCTGCCAGGAGTTCGATCCCACCACGACTACTCGTGGCGGCCCCGGACATCGGTGCCGAACGGATCGGCTCCGCATCTTGAATTTCTGGCGAGCGGACGACTACTTCCAGGTTTGACTCCGGCAGTACATCGTCGCACCCCACTCCGGCCATCACGGGGGCTCCTCCGCTGGCTACCTCCTTCGGCTCGTGGGCTGCTCCGGCGGCTCCTTGGGCCTCCGGCGCCAAGCTTTCAACGGGCACCGCCTCGGGGATGGTGCTTCCCTCAGCTTCGACTCCTGTCAACAAGAGACATTTGGACTAGTCTCCCTTGGCGGCCACGACTACTCCTTGAGGACGACTGCGTTCGTGCAGTGTACTCACCTTCTACAATGCTAGCCTCCGGCAGTGTAGCCTCTACGGCTAGTGCCACGGTCTCTGCTTGGGGGGCAGGAGCAGACTCCTCAGCGGCTGGCGCGGAATCCTCTTCGGCCATTGCAGCACTGGGTTCATCCTCATCCCAGGTCAAGTCCGTGGATTTCCTGCATGGTATAGAACTGGTTGTCAACCAAGTACGACTACCAAACTACATGTACTACTCGGGAAAGATCTTCACTTACAAGCTCGATCGGACCACTGTCACGGTTGGGGCGCCAACTATGTTGGCGATGTCGACAAGGCCAGCTTCAGCAGGCACCTCCTCTTCGGCTTCAGTAGCCGCTGGCTCTTCAGCAGCAGCAGTTGCGGCTGGTTTAGTCCTGCCCTCAGGAACCGGCGCCTGCGGCATGGCTTCTGGCATGGCAGGGGCTCGGCTGCGGCTTCTCTCAGCCAGCTCCCCCACAGTGTCCCAGTCTCCTTCGTCCCCCTATTCTACAGGGTCGGAAGGCGGAATCTCTTGCAAGCAATAGAATTTCGTCGTCAGCATACACAACATCGTGAAACAAGTACTCGGCTACTCTACTCAAGGAAGCTTACCTCTTGAGACATGGTCTCAGTGACCTTGAGCTTCTTGGCCACGCGCTTGCGTGCCACGTTGTGGGGCCTCCTCGGCGGCGCAGCCAAACTAGCCTCCAAGCTAGTTGGAGGACCTTGGATGAGAGGGACATTGCGCAGTCCAGGGCGGCTGAATCTCGACCGCGGCTGGAACCGCTCTTGAAGCGTTTCCTCGTCATCTTCATCTGATGTGTCTTCGACGACAACAGTGTCGTCCCCTTCGCCGACGTCACAGTGCTCTTTGGCTTTGCCCATCCCCTCCTCTAGGATTTCGACAAGTCGAGGAGGCGACACCGGCTCGGAGACAAACTTCACTATGTCATCCTGCAAGAAGCACATTGGGTGAGCACGACTACTACTACATAATCAGTACACGACACTGAGTACGGCTACTGACCTCGTTCGGTGGGTGCGCGGCGGAGTACTCCGGGACTGGACAGGGCGTGTACGCCGGCATGTCCTTAAAGATCCTGCCAAACCTGTCGATGATGTCGTCGTCGTCAATGTCGCCGCCAGGCATCCGCGATGAGTCACCCTCACCGGTGTACTGGTAGCCGAGGGTGTCGCGAGCCATCAGCGGCTGCACCCTCCTCTTCATAAAGCTGAAGGCAACATGCTCGGCCCTCAGCCTGGCTTCCCTCAAAGCCTTGATCTTTGCCAGCAGTTCGGGTAGCTGGATACCCTCCTGCATCGTTGTCTCAGTGTTCCACCAGGGCCGGTGCTTTGGCTGCTTCCCGCTGGGCTTCGGCAGCTCCGGGTGGTGGTTGCTGACGTAGAACCACTTCGACTTCCAATCCTGGTTGGAGTCGATCAACTTATGCGCCAGGTACTGCTCCACGGTGTCCTCGTGCATCTGGATGCCGGCCCCTCCGACTACTCGGGGGTCGTTGGCGCTCAGCTGGGGCTTCACGCGGAAGAACTTCCGGAAGAGTACCCAGTGGGGCTTGATCCCCAAAAAAGCTTCGCAAAAATGGACGAAGACGGAGGTGTGGAAGATACCGTTTTGGTTGATATAGAGGTACTCGATACCGTAGTACTCCAAGAGCCCCTTGAAGAAGTTTCTCGCCGGGAGGGCCAACCCGCCCTCCACGAACCGCGTGAACATCAGGATCTCATCCGGATTCTTCTCCATCGGGTATGGATCTCCCGCGGCGCGCGCCACATGTCCACCTCCTTCTCCTGAAGAAATCCGCTGTTGAGCAGCGCCAGCAGGTCCTCAGTCTTGGCCTTTGACTTCTTCCATTCCTTGTTGGGATTTGAGCGTGGGGGAGACACTAGCGCGTCGACCCTCCGGCGGATCCAGCAGCTTCCTCTCGGGATCTCTTTTTACCGCCGGCGGTCTTCATGCTCTTGGATGGCGAGGGCTTCATTATCCAAGTGCACTGGGTTTTCACTCGCATTCGCTCGGGGGATACAGTGGTGATTATCCGCGGCGGCACGCCTGGATCTGCGATCTACACTGAGGTGGCAGTATGCACTGGCGGCGGATTCTAGGCGAGATGTGATCTGAATAGCTGCAAGTGTGTGGGGTGAAAAACCCTAATGGTTTTGGCTTCTATTTATAAGTTAACAGGAGGCTCCTTAACGGCCGGATGGATATGTTTCAACACGGCTGACTCAGCGGCAGCGTCTGACCCTTCAACTTATAGTAGTCGATGCGCCTTATCTCGGGGGCTCGGCTACATCTAATCAACTCCATGGGTAGCGACAAGATTCAAGAGCAACTCAGGACACATTCTACATACAAGATGACCCTTCAGTTCGAGATGAAATACTCGACTCAAGGCTCGGGGGCTCCGTGGCACGTGTCCTTCGGTTTTTTCTCTGGATTTTGCGGGATAATCTTGCCAGAACTTCAGATTGACCCTCAGCCAGAGTCTACGACTCAACCTAAGGCTCGGGGGCTACTCCATGTGGAGTGCGATTTTGCAATCGCAATTCCATATAAACTTCAGCTTCAAGTCAACACGGGTACTATTGAAGACCTTCGAGAGCAGAACTCGAGGACGCTTGGGGACTACTCGAGAAGACTTCTGGATTACTCAAGGATCAACTGGAGTACCTTCCAGCCTCGAGATGCTTCAAGTATTCTTGTGGACTTTCGACTTGTATTACTCGGGGACGCTTGGGACTACTCGTAAAGGCCGTCAAGACTACTCGAAGCTATCCTGCTCGACTACAAAGTACTCGGGGGCTTGTCGTATGGACCTCCCTGGGCCCACTACCTCAGTGGGTACCAGGACCGACTACTCGGTGGGCCCCTGGGACTACCCGACTTGTGTCGCACGGTACCTGATGGCGTGAGGTGCAAGGACTACGGTGGAGAAGTACTCGGATAGGAAGCTATACATACCATGTACTCTGTAGAGGACTCCTAGATGTACACGACTAGTACTCTTTCCCTAAACCGACCTGTAACCCTGCCTCCCGGACTATATAAGGCGAGGCAGGGACCCTTCTTTCTCATTACGCATCATCTTGTAATCACATCCAATCAATCCAGAGCTACGCAGCATACAAGATGTAGGGTATTACGCAGCTCGCTGCCCGAACCTGTCTAAATTGTGTGCCACGTGTATCTTCATTCGAGTTATCGATCTCGGCGAGGCCACATTTATCTACCTCGGGTACTCCCCTTGGTAGGTTGCCGGTCTAAAACACCAACACGGACTCCTTGTCCCGGCGAAGAAAAATAAAAGAGGAAGAATTGTAGAGGAGGGATCCTCCTCCGCACAAGAGGGTGGTGCACAACCAAATTATGTGCCACCGTTCGGTGGAATCCCTACTCCGCCAAGTTATTACGGAGGGCCACCAATGCAAGCATGGGGGAGTGGTGCACCTTTGCCCCCACAAAATTATGTGGTGCCCAACGTAACCTTTGCTGAGCCCTACACACAATACCCCCAACCACAAGAAAGCATGGCCATAATTGGAGGGTATGCTGCGAGAAACATGCAAAACATCGCAGCCATCCAATCCAATGCGGCTCAACTTGGTGAAGGCAATGCAAATATTGCTTATGAGCTTGGGCGTCTTCACCTAGTTCCGCCAGATCAATTCGTTGAAGGGGATGTCCAAACCTACTATGAGTAAGGGTACAACTACCAAGATCATCAATACCAACCACCGGCGGAAGATTGAGAAGAAGGAGGAGCTTTAGTTTTCTTTTCTTTTCCCTTTTTCTGTAATTTGCAGCTTGTGTTTGCTTATGTTTGCGTAGTGTTTTCAGTTTTTATTTAAATTTCAGCAAGTGTGTAAGTTTATTTTCAACATGTACTTCAATTAGTTTTCATCATTAGTAAAGACACCACCTTGTTTATACCTATGGAAAAGTTATTAAATTTGTGCCTTGATGATATATGATTATAAATGCCGCTTTGTTTATCTTTGTAATTGATGTATGCATGTTAAAGCTAGTGCTCTCTTAAAATCTGAATCTGAATTTATCTAAATACTACCTTAATCTTTAGCGGAGGTTATGATTAAAATAAAGACTCATAGTGTTTTATGTGCTCTCAAGTTTTAGACAGATTAAAGATGGTTTTTTCCTAAAAGTAATGCTAACCTTGTCATGAATATCACTTGTGTGTTGCTCTACCTATCCAGAGCCTTATAATATTTGAGTGCATAAACCTTAGTGTACAAGATTTATTTTTGAGTGAGTTATTGCAGGCCATGACTTCTCTGGCTCGAGACTAAGAAGCTGGTCATTCCGTTTTTGCGTATCTATCTTATTGCTAGCCTTTTATCCGTGCATTGTGTATCCCCACATTGGAGATCTCACAAACCTCGCCGGATATCCACCCTTAAAACCAAATATCATCTTTTATGATTACCTCCTTGACCACAACCTATCGTTGAGGATGGATCATCAATTCAAGAAAGATTGCAAGACGGTGCCAACATTGAAGATTTCAAGTATCTCTCCAAAGGAAAAAGTATTCCCGGTACCTACCTTAACTCTATCACCTCTTTGCATGAGGACGAGCAACGTCTAAGCATGGGGGAGGAGGTAGGTACAATGTAATTTTGGAGTTCAAGGGGAGAAAATAAAAAAAATTGAGAAAGAAAAAGAAAAAGAGAAAGAAAGAAAAAATATATGTATGAGAAAAAAGAAAAATTATGAGTTGTGTAAAAATAAAATAAAGTGAACCCCCCGGTTCTCTAAAGTGCATTACGAATTTCAAGGTTTCAAGATTAAAATATCCATACTCATTTTCCAACCATGTGCAATCTGATAACGAGGACTTCCTTTGTGCCTCGGGATCACTCTTTGCCATTTGCACATTCCCACCTATCTCTAGTCTGTGTATTTTTCTTTTTCCCCTCCTTGACTTAACATTATTTTACAATGACCTTTTTGACGAGTCTCGCTAAGACCATGAGAAGCTTGTCTCTTTTTGACAACATTTCATTTATAATATCTTGGTAGGACTAAACTTTCCCAAAAAGCTCCATATAAAGCCTACCACATATATATGTTATGAGAGGTAAAAGAGTCGAATAAATAGGCTTGAGAGACAAAGTGAGATGAGAGTTCATGAGCAATATGCAAGATGATTTAAATTTGTGAACATGGTTTAGTTCTTTTTCATCTCGTTCTTTATTTCAAAATTTCTGAGATCTATTTAAACTTTGGAACATGTTAATACTTGTGGGATAAGGTTGAATTAATAATCTACCCTCCGTAGAGATGAAGGCTAGTACATTATGAAACTTTAACGAATTAAAATTTTGAGAGCATTATGTTTTCTCATGTATGATCAAGTGCAAGGTTTAAACAATGAAGGGCAATGATGACATCCATCGAAGGCTTACTCGAGGACGAGCAAGGTTTAAGCATGCGGGAGATGTTGACGGTGAAATTTCTTCACCTAGCCATGAGTTCACCTTCGTTGTTGACATGAGTTTTATACTTTATCCATTGGTACTAACCCCCTTGGTATAACAAGTTCATTCGTGCATGTCGGTTTTAGAGTTTAGTGTTTATGCAGGTTTTTGATGTTGAAAGCAAGACTTCCGGGATAAGTTCATCAAGCACCTTGTGACAAGACCTTGAAGCCCCGTACAAGTCATGCAATGAAGCAAACTTGACTCCAAGAAGCCCAGGGACCAAACCAGAGAAGATGACAAACTCCGAGGCCCTACCCAAAAAAGTGTCGAATCTTGCGGGACAAGGAGCTACGTCCAACTCGGAGAGAAACTGATAACAAGAGCCCACATGCAGAAGGGGGAAGGATCTAGAAGACTTGGGAACCGACGTAGGGAAAAGGAGGCAGGCAACTGGGCTGGGATGGGCCCAGGCCTGTCGGCCCAGGCCGGCCGACCCAGCCCATTCCAGGGCTCGGTTACCTCCCCGTTTGACCTAGACGCCATTCAGGTTATTTATAGCCCCGGGGTCGAGAGCCACGGAGGGCTTCATTTGTCATCGGCCGTCGAGCAGCAGAGAAGAAAGGGACACCATCCCGGAGAGGAGAGGGTCTAGCTAGTTGACTAGGGTCTCCCTAGCCGACGTGGGAACCTTGCAAGGAAGACCACGTCGGAGTTCCCGGAGCTAGAAGCAAGATCAAGGTAGGATCCTGGTGGTGATCTTTTTCACATATCATTGTACTAGTTGATGTATCAAGTTGAATCCGATTCTTAGCGACTAAGTGTTTCTCTGAAGTTTTTGTTTTCGATCGGCTTTGCTTATTTTAGATCTATTCTCGAGATAGATCATATAGGGTGTTCTTGTAGCCGCGGTGGCTAGAGGTGCACGCCTGATCTTTCGAAATAACTCGACTTGTCCTCAGACTCGCCCTAGACTACCCGCAAGAATAGGAGTACGTTGTGACAGAACGGGGGCTCTGAAAGGCGAGCGTTTTTGGAGTTGGAAGGGAAACCACGGTTTAAAGAGACTTCTAATGAGATTTGATGTGCTACTTCTTCTTTTGCTTGGAACTTCAACAAAAGGCTTGACCCGATCTCTCTAGATCGGTTTATCTACCCCCTTTATCTTTGTTACCTCCGGTCTTTAGTAGATTAGATTCGTTCTTGTGTTGATTCTTATGATTAGATGCATTAGGGCTTTATCTCTTGAAGATTGAAGTTACTTGGCATTACTAGATCATCTCTTGCGTCACACATTTGTTCCACGGATTCGATACCTTGGGTTCACCACTCGAGGGAAGAAGGGTCCCTTGACTACGACGGGAGACTTGTCCGCTTGCAAGTCTAAACAAACTTTGATACAACTATTAACCGTCAACAGAGGCAAGTGCTCACTTTCAAGCAAGGAGAGGATTAATGAATTGATGAAGCATGGGACCTTTTTAATGAACTACTTGAGCGAGGCCCGAACTTGGGATTTTCCGGTGACTTGATGTTGCATACCTTTTATTTTTCACTAACCCCTAACTTGTCTCGTTTTGTAAGCATGTGTGTAGGCAGTGATATAATAGATAAAACAATTAATGAAGCCACACAGATATTACAAAGGATAAGCAATGGACAAAGAATGCAATGAGATTGGCAAAGACATTGTCGAGAGGAGCAAAATGACAAAAGCAAGGCCAAGGTGCGTGCTGAATTTTCTGAAAAAGATGAACCAGAGGTCAAGAAAGATGAACGGACCGTACAAAAAATTGAAGATCCACTTCCCAAGGTAAGAGCAATCATTTTAGATGCTAAAAATGTTGAAACTAACAAGAATATAGGCCGAAGAATGTGGAATGCTAGACCATTGGCAGAGTTCAATCAATCCGGTTGGATTCAAGTTGATTTTGCCCCGCTAATCAACTACCGAAGGAAGGAGGGAAGCCAACACATTGCCGAACAAGTTGAAGATATATTTGATCAAGAGATGAGTGGAGAGTAGATTGAAAAGATATTTTAAGAAGGTAGAGAAGAAGGAGATGAAGCATGGATCGACCGGTTTGACAACTCAAGGATTTATGATGAAGAAAGAGACAACGATGAAGCAAGCTAGTGACTCGAAGGATAAATGGGAGAAGATAGGACTCAAGCTAGAAGATGAATGGGAAGGAGTTGACATAGAGCAAGTACTTGAAGAAGGCCCCTCCCCACAAGGTGATAGCTTGTGTGCTATTGAAGCCTACACACTAGCAAATCAAGACATGGAAACACTTAAGGATGAAGAAAAGAGTGAATCAACGATGAGAGATCTTGACGACATGTGGTACATGGAAGATAAAGAAAGCAACATATAAGACTTTGAAGACGAAGATTGGGATGACAATGAAGACTTCAAAGAAGAGACAAATGCAAATGTAGTTTATGGATTGCACGTTCCACATGATGAGATGGAGGGGGTGCAAAAAGGTAACAATGAGACACCTTCACTTGTTGAGATTGATTCGCCTTCAATACCGCTAGATGAACCAAATATCACTCTTGTTGAAAAAGCTCCAGGGCCAAGGTACATGCTGAAATCTCAAGATGTTATTGGTATTGATGATGATAAATTCTAATACTCATGCTCAACCAATAGTATGAATAATAGTTTAAATTCTATGCCTTATTCCAATAGTGATCATGTTGACAGGCTAGAATTTCTTGAAAATGAAAAAGAGGAAACATTTATGTTTGAACCAATTAATCTCACACCTAAATAACCTTTCCCTAATGATGAGCTAAGTGCTATGCATGAAACATATGCTTCTTTTCATTACACCTTGATATATTGCAACAATTTGCTTGTGGTGTTAGTTATGGACGTGTATGTTTACAATAAGTTTTGTAAATATCGATCATGCTTTGTGCTTGGTAAATCTAATAACCTTAAAGAAGCACATGTCAGGAGAAGGCCCGATTTTCACTAGTCATGTAGACAAGGCTCGAATAATTAAAAGACAAGTCATGCCTAAAGCTTTGCAAGATAAATCATCAACCTCTCCAAATCCCACGATGGATGCTACTGTCTTCTTCAATATTAGAACTTGTTCTGAGGAGTAAAAATGAAGAAAATGAGATATTCAGAAGCTCTATTAAGTTGTCTTTCCAACGCATCAAGAACCAACAAATTTGAAGACCCGTGCAAGGAGTTATGGAGAAAACATTGAGCGTTGCACGTTCTGAAGTTTCAGGACAGATTTCATCACCGAAGTAAAACGGAGTCCGATTTGGGCATATAAAGATTTGTTGGAAAGGAAATTTTGTGCAATGTGCAATGGAGTAGAGCTTGGGTATACTTTCCGTTCTAGACATTAAAGAAAAATTCATGGAGTGAAGGCAGCACCGAAGGGTGATAAAGAAGGAGACAACGATGAAGCAAAAGGATGCCTTGGGCAAGTCTTCTATAAGTGATCAAGCACAACATGGGAAGTAAATTAAAAATGTATTGGTACCTTTTCTTCTTGCATGAAGGGCCATGGCTATGCGATGAAAAAAAGGTATGTGACAAAGTCGAGCTCTATGACTTTAAATGAAGCGTTTTTCGGGAGGCAACCCGTTTTTTCATGTTTTTTCTCCATTCTTAGAGAAAATAACGTGTGAAATTATACTATGATGATCAAATTGTGGTTATTAATCTAAGTTTAGTTTTCCTTTTTAGAACCACCATCATGTTCATGATCATATTTATATATTTGCATTGCATTTTGTAATCAATGTGATGTTTCTTTGTGTATACATGTTTTGTACATATTTGGCTTGGTTGTTTTATATACTTAATGATGTATGCTTCATTTTCCATGTTAATTCTTCATAAGGCCTTATGAGTATTTTCCATTTGTGATCTTGTGTAAATGTGGTGTTTAAAAATGATTGCGGACCATCATCATTAAGTTCGATAAACCTTGCTAGCTTTTCATCTGTTTTCATATTGCATTGGTTAGTTTATAAGCTTTGCAATGCGCTTAATTTTTCTTGTTCTATAAGATTTAATGATCTAGGGATAGACATGGTGTTTTAACCCTAGATTTATTAACCTTTGTGGCTATTGAGATGTTCAGCAACCTAGTTTTAAACATGACGTTTAGAACTAGGTGAAAAATATTGTCTTTGTTTATATGCTTTCCTATCATGTGCATACACACCTTGCACCACGTACACTCATTAGGTTTTTATTTCTCATTAGACTAATTATTCCACAAGTTAAGAATCCTAGGAGGTATTGTTGGATTGTTGGCAATTCTATCTACTCCCAACCGTCACCTTGGGGGTAAACTGTGCGCTTAAAACGTCTTGCAGGCAAGATAAAGACTCACACTACAAGGAAATTGAAGGATGACTAAGATAAAAATGTTTTATCTTCTTCTTCCATGTCTAGAAAAATTCTAAGCATGGAGGAGACCCTGAATCTTCAAAATGGAAGTGCAACATGACGCTCTAGAAGATAGAATGATCAAGATCATTAACATCACCAGATCAATGCGCAAGAAGCTACTGATCTCATCAAAATTTTGCGTGGTCTCGAAGGGAAAACACTGAATATTTTTGGATATTTAGAAGCCCTATGAAGTTACGATTCCAACAAATCTAGAATCAAGACAATCGGAGGTTCCTACAAGCCTTTATGCTCGAATCACCAAGCACAATACGTCCTGAAATTAGTTTTGGACAGTACGCAGCGCTGAAGTAAAATGGACATAGATCCCTTGTTTGAACTCCGTTTTCGATGAATGACCACGCGTTGGAAATGTAATTTCATAAGCTCTTCAATAGAGCTATATTTCGATATATTTTCTGTTCTAGACAAGGGAAAATCCATGAATAAGAGATAGCAAGGAGATGATGAGAACAATAAAGAGGAGATGGTGATGACAACATTGAAGAGAAGGGCGACCAATGACTCCATTAAGCATACAAGATCAAATTCAGAAGTTTAGAGAATTGATAAATCAAGACAAAAGCAAAAGTCACATCGATACATGGAGGTGTCGGAAGAAGGCAACAAAGAACTACAAAGGATAGTAACATCTCCATGGACCTTCTCTTTTCCGAACATTTGTAAGTATGCCTTCAACCTTAGGTGTAACATTTTGTTTTTCTCTTCCAAAAATAACATGGATAGTAGGAGGACAATCTAGGTTTCTTTTTTATTTTCAATAGATAGGCACGACCATGTGTTCACCTCGATGTTTTATATTGCCTATGCTTACGGAAAGATGATGAAAGTTGCCGCTTTGTTTTACCTACACGAAGTTATACATGTCTTGGCTAATTGCTCTCGTATGATCTAAAATTAATTTAAATACCGGCTCTTTTATTTGTGGAAGTGAAATGACTATGCTCTAGACCCACATACGTATTTTTGCTCTTTGATTTAAGTTTATGGATAGCCGGATAATTTGTTATTTTTATGAAAACTTAACTTTTATGCTATCTATATATTTGTGATGCTCTTGGAAAGTTATACCTACCAAAGCCATATACATATATGTTCTATGATAACAAAACCAATAGATTGAAAACATATATTTTGATGAGTTGGATCAGGATTGATTTCTATGGTTCGAGACTGAGAATCTGGTCATTCATTTGTGTAACTTTTCATGCTAGACTTTTTGTCCATGCATTGTGGGTTTACACATTGAAAATTTCATAAACTTCGCTGGGCATCCACCCTAAACCAAAAACAACTTTTTGTGATCACCTCCTTGTCCACGACCCAATTTCAGTATGGAGTAAAACTCTCAATGGAAATTCAAATATTCCGCAAGATGATAGAATTTATACTTACTTTGGCAGTCATTTCCCCTCTCTTTTATGCTCGAGGACGAGCATCGTTCAAGCATCGGGGAGGAGTCATTACATCATCTCTGACAAATGCTATGTAAGTATTATGTTGCAAAAGTTTTAAGGAGCAAAAGAATAAATGAAAAATGAAAAAATATTATGATGAGAATAAAAGAAAAGTAAAAAAAGAATAAAGTAAGAAAAAAAGAACAAGTGAAAAATGAGAAGGAAATAAAATAAAAGTAAAAAATAAAATAAAGATGCTCCTCGGTTCTTTTTGCTTTATAAGTTCTCAAGTGCCTTGTTGACAAATCCATACTCAAACCTTCCAACCATGTGCAAACCTTCACTCGTGCCTCGGGATCATCCTTTTTCCACTTGCACATGTCCACCTATCTAAATGTGTGTGTTTCATACCTCTCTTTCCAATATATATTTTCCATGGCCTTTTTGACGAGTCTCGGTAATTCCAATAGATGTCTCTCTTAATTTGACAATATTTCGGATGTATGTTTTTCTATGATTGTGTTTAACCTTCCAAGCTCCACATAAGCCTTCCACTATCACATATGAGTATAGTAGGTTGAAGATAATCTAGTATCGGCTTGAGTGACTTGATGAGATTAGTGTTTCCATGAGCTTTTCCAAGAGATTTTCACTTATGTTGGATATACATCTTTTTGAAAATTCTTCCATGTAACAAGGTAATGGTTTGAAGTTTGCTTAAGTTTGAGAGCATCGTGTTTATTAAATGTGGCTTGTTCTTTATTGTTAGTCTATCTTCCATAATGAGAAAGAAGTCAGTCACAACTTGAACTTTAAAAATAAATTCTTAAGAGAGAGCAATTTTCCTCGTCATGAATGACTAAGTGCAGGGACAACATTGGAAGGCAACACTGATTTCCCTTTTAAGCAAGGATTACTTACTCAAGGACGAGCAATGTTTAAGCATGGGGGAGATGTTGACGGTAAATTTCCATCAACCTAGAGTACTTGTTATACATTGGTTTCGAGTATGATTTGCAACTAACCCGCCACTAGGCATACTAATGACATAACAAGTTCACACTTGCATGTCGATTTTGGAGTTTGTTGTTTACGCAGGAAATTAATGTTAAAGAGAAGACTTTCGGGATAAGTTCATCAAGCACTTCAAGAGAACATCATGAAGCCCGTCACAAGTCAAGACACGAATTGAATAAGACTCCAAACAACCCAAGGACCCAAGCATCAACACGCAAAACTCTGGGGACTTGGATGTTTACCAACGAGATCTACTCAGCCCAAGAAATATTCTCACAGCCCAGAACAGCATGATCTTTCGGTGCGGATTCGGAGACTTAAACGGCCTTTAATGGCAAAAGTTTGACTACCAAAGGTGTGGTCTTGACGATACCTTCGATTTGGACATGTGGAAGGCCCAATTCGGATAAGGGAGCTAGGAGATATGACCTCCGAAATTTCTGCTGTGCAGTGAGTCCGAAATGAGAACAGATCATCTTCCAAGGCCGATTTGGAGATCTTATCTTCGTTTCAATGGAAAGAAATGAATACCAAAGTTGAAGATAATTTCATGGCACACAACATGGACACCGAATTTGGAATATTTGGAGTCCGGACCTGGGAGATATGGCGCCGGCAAGGAAGGGCTGCGAATCAGGAAAATCTGGACGAGGCTGATTTTATGGAAACCAAGTTTGCTTTTCTCCCAAGGAGGATCTCGTGCAAGGCAAGGTGGAGCACGCGCCAAAGGCACCCCAAGGACATAAATAAAACCCCCTAGGCGCCCCGAGATGGTTACCCATTGACAACAAATCATTCTACCGACACCATTCACCAGAAAACCGCCGCCGCAAGATGAGAGAGAGAGTTGGATGAGCTCGTTGCAAGGATCAACGTCGGCGGAGGGAATGAAGCAAGAGGAGGACTCCGGGCCACCGGCCTAGGGGTGTTCCCAAGCTTCATCGCCACCATCTTCATCGACGACGTTCTCCGTAGTCTTCATCACCCCTATGTGCTTCAATCCTTGTAAGATGATGGGGTAATGTCTCCGTTCATCCCTAGGGTTATGTTGACGGTGAATTTCCGTCAACCTAGAGTACTTGTTATACATTGGTTTCGATTATGATTTGCAACTAACCCGCCACTAGGCATACTAATGATGTAACAAGTTCACACTTGCATGTCGATTTTGGAGTTTGTTGTTTACGCAGGAAATCTACGCTAATGAGGAGACTTTCTAGATAAGTTCACCAAGCACTTTGGAAGAAGATCATGAAGCCCGACAAGAGTCAAGACACGCGATGAACATGACTCCAAATGACCCGAGGACCGAAGCGTCAACGTGCAAATCTTCAGGGACTAAACCGAAAAAACGGCGAAGCTTGCATAGCAAGGATTCAAGCCTTAACCGTGAAGGAAACGACGTCAAAGGCCCACATGCAAGTGCACACAAATAAGGGATCACGGGAGAAGCAACCGGGGAGGAAACCGGGGCCGAACCGGGCCGAAGTGGGCCCTCGGGCCGGCCGGCTCGGGCCGACCGGCCCGGCCCACTCCGGGGTCGGTTCGGTCCCCCCCTTTGCCCTAGATGTTCATCTATTTATTCCCTCCGCCGCCGTCGACCGACACATCGAACAAATCATCCTACCGACGCCAATCACCGGAAAACCACCGCCGCAAGATGAGGGAGAGAGTTAGATGAGCTCGTCGCAAGGATCAACGCCGGCGGAGAGAAGGAAGCAAGAGGAGGACTCCAAGCCGCCGGCCTAGGGGTGTTCCCAAGCTCCATCGCCGCCATCTTCATCGACGACGTTCTCCGAGTCTCCATCACCCCTATGTGCTTCAATCCATGTAAGATGATGGGGTAATGTCTCCGTTCATCCCTAGGATTAGATGGATACATGCTATGTGATCGCTACTCGATTTGTGGTTTCAATCTATTGTTTTCATGTTGATGATGCTTTGATGATTAAGGTTAGCTACCATGTTTTTCGGGCGTATGATATCCGCTACTCCCATAGATTCCATCAACATACCGTGTCCATCATAGGTCTAGTCACGAATACCTTCGCGTAATGACAGTACGAGAGGAGGGAAAGGGCGAAACCGTGGTCACAACCCCCGGTAGATTGGTTTACCGCTTTCGTGTAGTAGATGCATACCATGTTATCCTAGATCCTAGGGAGGGAACGCTTATCTTTCTTGCTCACTCTCTTGTGTTCACCCCTTTATCATCTAGTTTAACCCTAGATTTGTTTGATCAAATTAACTTAGATTAACTTAGGTTAGATTGTCTTTATCTTTTAGATTAATACTCTCTTTCAAAGGTTTTCCATTCAACTAAATTAGTACTTGGTTAAGCGCTAGTAATCCCCTTGCTCCGCGGATTGACAAGAACCTTGGGAATCCCGTGGTGAAAAATGTGTGGGGTCCGTACGCTTGCGGATCGTAGAGGGATACATCTTTTATCCATCAACAAGCCCCTTTTTCTGGCGCCGTTGCCGGGGAGCAAGCCAGTTTGCTACGTTTAATCTAGTATTAATTTTGTTGATTGCTAACACCTAACCCTTATTTTCTAAAAAAAAGAAAAAAAATCTTTTTTTGTTTTTCTTTCTACTTTTCTTGTGCCTAGATGGATTTGTTCACCTCACCATTGGAAGACGAAGAGATGTCGCTAAGGGAGCTAGCAATGCCGTCAATGGAAGACATTGAGATGCAAAAATCAGATTTGACGTTTGCTACAACCCACTATGAAGTGAAGCCTGGAATCATCAAGTTAGTGGCGACAAAACCATTTAGAGGATTGGAGGATGACAACCCATATAGACACATTAAGGAATTCACGATGTTATGCAACACGGTGCAACAAAAAGGAGTTCCGGCCGCTTGGTTCAAGTGGAATCTTTTTCCATTCTCTCTCAAAGATGAAGCGCGAAGATGGTACACACTTGCGTCCGTTGAAGCAAAAGAAAATTGGGATGAGCTAGTGAAGAAGTTTCTTTTGAAGTTCTTTCCCATAAGCAAGGTTCAAGACTTAAGGAGTCAAGTGCTCACTTTCAAGCAAGGAGAGGATGAAGGAATTGATGAAGCATGGGACCGTTTTAATGAACTACTTGAGCAAGGCCCGAACTTGGGATTTTCCGGTGACTTGATGTTGCATACCTTTTATTTTTCACTAACCCCTAACTCGTCTCGTTTTGTAAGCATGTGTGCAGGCGGTGATATATTGGATAAAACAATTAGTGAAGCCGCACAAATCTTACAAAGGATAAGCAATGGACAAAGAACAATACGAGATTGGCAAAGATGTTGTCAAGAGGAGCAAAATGACAAAAGCAAGCCCAAGGTGCTTGCTGAAATTTCTGAAAAAGATGAACCGAAGGTCAAGGAAGATGAACCGACCATACAAGAAAGTGAAGATCCACTTCCCAAGGTAAGAGAAGTCATTTCCGATGTTAAAAGTGTTGAAACTAACATGAATGTAGGACGAAGTATGTGGAATGCTAGACCATTGGCGGAGTTCAAGCAATCCGGTTGGGTTCAAGTTGATTTCGCCCCACTAATTAACTACCGAAGGAAGGAGGAACGCCGACACGTCGCCAAACTAGTTGAAGATATATTTGATCAAGAGATGAGTGGAGAGTCGATCCAAAAGATGTTTGAAGAAGAAAGAGAAGAAGGAGATGAAGGATGGATCGACCGGTTTGACAACTCAAAGGTTTATGATGAAGGAAGAGAAGAGTACAACCGTGATGAGCCTAGTGACTCAAAGGATAAATGGGAGGAGATAGGACTCAAGCTAGATGATAGCTTGTGTGCTATTGAAGCCTACACACTAGCGAATCAAGACATGGAAGTACTCAAGGATGAAGGAAAGAGTGAATCAACAATGAGCGATCTTGACGACATGTGGTACATGGAAGATAAAGAAAGCAACATACAAGTCTTTGAAGATGAAGATCCGGTTGATAAAGAAGACTTCAAAGAAGAGATGAATGCGTACATAGTTGAAGGATTACATGTTCCACATGATGAGTTGAAGAAATTGCAAGATGGTGATGAAGAAGCAACGCACTTGTTGAGATCGATTCGCCTTCAACACCGCTTGATGAACCAAATATCGCTCTTGTTGAAAAATCTCTAAGGCCAAGGTACGTGCTGAAATCTCAAGATATTATTGGTATTGATGTTGATAAATTCAAATACTCATGCTCAACCAATAGTATGAATGATAGTTTAATGTCTATGCCTTGTTCCAATAGTGATCATGTTGATAGGCTAGATTTTCTTGAGAATGAAAAAGAGGAAACATTTATGTTTGATCCAATTAATCTCACACCTAAAGAACCTTTGCCTAATGATGAGCTAAGTGCTATGCATGAAACATATGCTTCTTTTATTTACACCTTGACTTGTTGCTACAATTCACATGTGGTGTTAATTATGGACGCGTATGTTTACAATAAGTTTTGTAAATCTCGATCATGCTTTGCGCTTGGTCAAGCTAATGACCTTAAAGAAACATATGTCGGGAAAGGCCCGATTTTCACTAACCATGTAGACAAGGCTTGAATAATGAAAAAAGAAGTCATGCCTAAAAGAGTTGCAAGATAAATCATCAACCTCTCCGAATCCCGCGATGGATGCTGCTGTCTTCATCAATTTGAGAGCTTGTTCAGAGGTGTACAAATGAAGAACATGAGATATCCAGAAGCTCCATCAAGTTACCATTCCAACGCATCAAGAACCAACAAGTTTGAAGACCCGTGCAAGGAGTTATGGAGGAAACATTGAGCGTTGCGCGTTCTGAAATTTCAGGACAGATTTCATCACCGAAGTAAAACGGACGTAACTCTCTTGTCCGGAGTCCGATTTGAGCAAATAAAGACTCGTTGGAAAGGAAATTTTGTGCATTGTGCAATGGAGTAGAGCTTGAGTATACTTTATGTTCTGGACATTAAAAAAAATTAATGGAGTGAAGGCAGCACCGAAGGATGATAAAGAAGGAGATAACGATGAAACAAAAGGATGCTTTGGGTAAGTCTTCTATAAGTGATCAAGCACAACATGGGAAGTAAATTAAAGCTGCATTGGTACCTTTTATTCTTGCATGAAGGGCCATGGCTATGCAACGAAAAGAAGGTATGTGAGAAAGTCGAGCTCTATGACTTTAAATGAAGCGCTTTTCGGGAGGCAACCCGTTTCTTTATATTTTTACTACTTTCTTAGAGAAAATAAAGAATGACACTATCTTATGATGATCAACTTGTGGTTATTAATCTAAGTTCAGTTTTCCTTTTTAGAACCACCATCATGTTCATGATCATATTTATTTATTTGCATGCATTGCATTTTGTTGTCCTCGTGATGTTTCTTTGTGTATACATGTTTTGCACATAGTTGGCTTGGTTGTTTTATATACTTAATGATGTATGCTTCATTTTCCATGTTAATACTTCATAAGGCATTATGAGTATTTTCCTTTTGTGATCTTGTGTAAACGTGGTGTTTAAACATGATTGCGGACCATCATCGTTAAGTTCGATAAACCTAGCTGGCTTTTCATATGTTTTCATGTTGCTTTGGTTAGTTTATAAGCTTTGAAATGCGCTTAATTTTTCTTGTGCTATAAGAGTTATTGATTTAGGGATAGACATGGTGTTTTAACCCTAGATATATAAACCTTTATGGCTATGGAGAAATTCAGCAACCTAGTTGTAAACATGGTGTTTAGAACTAGGTGAAAACATTGTCTTATTTATATGCTTTCCTATCATGTGCATACACACCTTGTACCACCTACACTCATTAGGTTTTTATTCCTCATTAGACTAATTATGCCACAAGTTAAGAATCTTAGGAGACATTGTTGGATTGTTGTCAATTCTATCTACTCCCAACCGTCACCTTGGGGGTAGAATGTGCGTTTAAAACGTCTTACAGGCAAGATAAAGACTCTCACTACAAGGAAATTGAAGGATGGCTAAGAAGTGCTTTGTCTTATTCTTCCATGACTAGCAAAATGCTAAGCATGGGGGAGACCCTGAATCTTCAACACGGAAGTGCAACATGACACTCTAGAAGATAGAATGATAAAGATCGTTAACATCTCCGGATCAATGCGCAAGAAGCCACCAATCTCATCAAAATTCTGCATGGTCTCAAAGGGAAAACACTGGATATTTTTGGATATTTAGAAGCCCCATGAAGTTACGATTCCAACAAATCAAGAATCAAGACAATCGGAGGTTCCTTCAAGCGGTTATGGCCGAATCACCGAGTGCAATACGTCCTGAAATCAGTTTTGGACAGCACGCAGCGCTGAAGTAAAACGGACATAGCTCCCTTGTTTGAACTCCGTTTTCGATGAATGACCACACGTTGGAAAGGTAATTTCATAAACTTTTCAATAGAGCTATATTTCGATATATGTTCTGTTCTGCACAGAGGGGGAAATCCATGAAAAGAGAGACAGCAAGGAGATGGTGAGAACAAGAAAGAGGAGATGGTGATGACAACATTGAAGAGAAGGGTGACCAATGACTCCATTAAGCATACAAGATCAAATTCAGAAGTTTAGGAGCATTAATAAATCAAGACAAAAGCAAAAGCCACATCGATACATGGAGATGTCGGAAGAAGGCAACGAAGAATTACAAAGGATGGTAACATCTACATGGACCTTCTCTTTTCCAAACACAAATGCTTGTAAGTATGCCTTCAACCTCAACTAGGTGCAACCTTTTGTTTTTCTCTTCAAACAATAACATGGCTACTAGGAGGACAACCTAGGTTTCTTTTTACTTTCAATAGATAAGCATGACCATGTGTTCACCTCGATGTTCTATATTGCCTATGCTTACGGAAAGATGATGAAACTTGCCGCTTTTCTTTACCTACATGAAGTTATACATGTCTTGGCTAATTGCTCTCTATAATATGATCTGAAATTAATTTAAATACCGACTCTTTTATTTGTGGAGGTGAAATGACTATGCTCTAGACCCACATACATATCTTTGCTCTTTGATTTAAGTTTATGGATAGCCGGATAACTTGTTGTTTTTATGAAAACTTAACTTTTATGCTATCTACATATTTGTGATGCTCTTGCAAAGTTCTACCTACCAAGGCCATATACATATATGTTTTATGATAACAAAACCCGTAGATTGCAAACATATGTTTTGATGAGTTGGATTAGGATTGATTTCTATGGTTCGAGACTAAGAAGCTGGTCATTCCTTTGTGTAACTTTTTCATGCTAGCCTTTTTGTCCATGCATTGTGGGTTTTCACATCGAAAATTTCACAAACTTCGCTGTGCATCCACCTAAACCAAAAATATCTTTTTGTGATCACCTCCTTGTCTACAACCCAATTTGAGTATGGAGTAAAATTCTCGATGGAGATTCAAATATTCCGCAAGATTATGGAATTTATACTTACTTTAGCAGTCATTTCCCCTCTCTTTTATGCTCGAGGACGAGCATCGTTCAAGCATGGGGGAGGAGTCATTCTCTGACACAAATGCTATGTAAGTATTATGTTGCAAAAAGTTTTGAGGAGCAAAAGAAAAAAGAATAAAAATGAAAAATAAAAAAAATATGATGAGAAGAAAAGAAAAGTAAGAAAAATAGGAAGAATAAACGTGGAAAAAAAGAAAGAGAGAAAAATGAGAAGGAAATAGAATAAAGAAAAAAAATAAAGATGCTCCTTGGTTCTTTTTGCTTCATAAGTTCTCAAGTGCCTTGATGACACATCCATACTCAAATCTTCCAACCATGTGCAATCCGATAACGAGGACTTCACTCGTGCCTCGGGATCATCCATTTGCCACTTGCACATGTCCACTTATCTAAATGTGTGTGTTTCATCCTTCTCTCTTTCCAACATTTATTTTCCATGGCCTTTTTGACGAGTCTCGGTAATTCCAATAGACCTCTCTCTTAATTTGACAATATTTCGGATGTATGTTTTGCTAGGATTGTTTTTAACCTTCCAAGCTCCACATAAGCCTTTCACTATCACATATGAGTAGAGTAGGTTGAAAATAATCTAGTATAGGCTTGAGTGACTTGATGAGATGAGTGTTTCCATGAGCTTTTGCAAGAGATTTTCACTTATGTTTGATATGCATCTTTTTGAAAATCTTCCATGTGACAAGGTAATGGTTTGAAGTTCACTTAAGTTTGAGAGCATCGTGTTAAATGTGGCTTGTTCTTTATTGTTAGTCTATCTTCCATAATGAAAAAGAAGCCGGTCACAACTTGAACCTTAAAAATAAATTTTTAAGAGAGAGCAATTTGTCTCGTCATGAATGACTAAGTGCAGGGATAACATTGGAAGGCAATGCTGATTTCCCTTTTAAGCGAGGACCACTTACTCGAGGACGAGCAAGGTTTAAGCATGGGGGAGATGTTGACGGTGAATTTCCGTCAACCTAGATTACTTGTTATACATTGGTTTCGATTATGATTTGCAACTAACCCGCCACTAGGCATACTAATGATGTAACAAGTTCACACTTGCATGTCGATTTTGGAGTTTGTTGTTTATGCAGGAAATCTACGCTAATGAGGAGACTTTCGGGATAAGTTCACCAAGCACTTTGGAAGAAGATCATGAAGCCCGACAAGAGTCAAGACACGCGATGAACATGACTCCAAATGACCCGAGGACCGAAGCGTCAACGTGCAAATCTTCAGGAACTCAACCAGAAAACAGCGAAGCTTGCATAGCAAGGATTCAAGCCTTATCCGTGAAGGAAACGACGTCAAAGGCCCACATGCAAGTGCACACAAATAAGGGATCACGGGAGAAGCAACCGGGGAGGAAACCGGGGCCGAACCGGGCCGAAGTGGGCCTGGGCCGGCCGGCCTGGGCCGACCGGCCCAGCCCACTCCGGAGTCGGTTCGGTCCCCCCTTTGCCCTAGATGTTCATCTATTTATTCCTTCCGCCGCCGTCGACCGACACATCGAACAAATCATCCTACCGACGCCAATCACCAGAAAACCGCCGCCGCAAGATGAGGGAGAGAGTTAGATGAGCTCTTCGCAAGGATCAACGCCGGTGGAGAGAAGGAAGCAAGAGGAGGACTCCAAGCCGCTGGCCTAGGGGTGTTCCCAAGCTCCATCGCCGCCATCTTCATCGACGACGTTCTCCGGAGTCTCCATCACCCCTATGTGCTTCAATCCGTGTAAGATGATGGGGTAATGTCTCCGTTCATCCTTAGGATTAGATGGATACATGCTATGTGATCGCTACTCGATTTGTGGTTTCAATCTATTGTTTTCATGTTGATGATGCTTTGATGATTGAGGTTAGCTACCATGTTTTTCGGGCGTATGATATCCGCTACTCCCATAGATTCCATCAACATACTGTGTCCATCATAGGTCTAGTCACGAATACCTTCGCGTAGTGACAGTACGAGAGGAGGGAAACGGCGAAACCGTGGTCACAACCCCCGGTAGATTGGTTTACCGCTTTCGTGTAGTAGATGCATACCATGTTATCCTAGATCCTAGGGAGGGAACGCTTATCTTTCTTGCTCACTCTCTTGTGTTCACCCCTTTATCATCTAGTTTAACCCTAGATTTGTTTGATCAAATTAACTTAGATTAACTTAGGTTAGATTGTCTTTATCTTTTAGATTAATACTCTCTTTCAAAGGTTTTCCATTCAACTAGATTAGTACTTGGTTAAGCGCTAGTAATCCCCTTGCTCCGCGGATTGACAAGAACCTTGGGAATCCCGTGGTGAAAAAGGTGTGGGGTCCGTACGCTTGCGGATCGTAGAGGGATACATCTTTTATCCGTCAACAGGTTAGATGGATACATGTTATGTGATTGCTACATGAACACTATGCCTTTCGATGCTTAATGGTCTATGTCCATGCGAGTGCTTTATTCACATATGTATGTACAACATGTGTTCTTAGTAGGGTTTGTGGTAATCGTGGTGATTAGCTTAACCCATTGGATGCTTAGGTATAGATGTTGTTATACGTGAAAGTGTTTGATTATCTTGCGTAGTGACAGTACGGTGGAGGGAAAAGGCTTAGCGGCCACATAACCACCATGAAGCTTGTGTAGGCAACACCTTTTTCATGTAGTAAATGCATGTTCATGTGATCCTAAACTCTAGGGAGGGAACGCTTATCTATCTTAATCTCTATCTTGTGTCCACCCTTTGCCATCTAGTTTCACCTTAGACTTCTTAGATTAACATAGGTTAGATTGTATTTAGCTTTAGATTAATACCCCTGTCAAAGGTTTCCCAACAACTAGATTAGTACTTTGTTAAGCACTAGCAACCCCCTTGCTCTGCGGATTGACAAGAACCTTGGGGGTCACCCCGTGGTGGAAAAGGTGTAGGTCCGTACGCTTGCGGATTGAAGGTTGTTGCATGTTTCAACCGTCAACAGTGACATCCTACGGAACCAAAACTCTACTAGAAGAATCTCTAAATGAGCAGTCGAACTTGGTGCCCTCAACATTGATTTCAAGCCACGAGCAGCCATTAAGTCACATGCACTAGTCGACTTCATGGCAGAGTGGCGGGAGAATCAGCTACCAACCCTAACCGAGCGGCCAGAGCGTTGGGTGATGTACTTTGACGGTTCACTCAAGCTCGAGGGCGCGGGTGCAGGAGTACTCTTGATCTCTCCAAAGGGTGAACAACTCAAGTACGTCCTGCAGATCTTTTGGAAGGTCTCAAACAACGAAGCCGAGTATGAAGCTCTGCTACACGGGCTCCACCTCGTAATATCATTGGGCATCAAGCGACTACTAGTCTACGGTGACTCCGCTATGGTCATCAACCAAGTTAACAAGTATTGGGATCGCAACAAGGAGAACATGGGCGCCTATTGCCTAGAAGTCCGCAAGCTCGAGAACAAATTCTACAGTCTCGAGTTCCATCACGTCGTACGCGATAACAATGTCGCAGCAGACGTCCTGTCGAAGCTTGGCTCTACTCGCGCACAAATATTAGCGGGTGTCTTCGTCCACGAGCTTCACGCACCATCCATCTCGGAGCCAGTGCCCACGACCACTAACCCATCACCCTCTCAGCCTAGCCAAGAGGTCATGATGATAGACGTGGACTGGCGACAACCATTCATTGGCTACATCTGCTAGCAGAAGGTTCCTTCAGACAAGAACTTGGCTGAGCAACTCGTCCGCCACGCCAAGTCCTATGTACTAGTCGGAGACAAGCTCTATAGGAGGGACGCCACTTCTGGAGTACTCATGAAGTGCGTTCCCCGAGAAGAAGGCAAGGGCATCTTGGAGGACATCCACAAAGGCGTCTGCGGCAACCACGCGTCTTCTCGTACGCTGGTCAGCAAGGCTTTTCAATGAGCTTTCTACTAGCCCATGGGTCTGGGTGATGTCGAGGAACTTGTCAGAAGGTGCCAAGGGTGCCAGTACTTCGCCAAACAACAGCACGTCCCGGCCCAGAAGCTAGTCACTATACCACTAACCTTGCCTTTCGCCTGTTGGGGGCTCGACATGATCAGGCCCCTTCCGACTGTGCCAGGAGGGTTCAACATAGTTCTGGGTCAAGTTCACCAAATGGATCGAAGTCAAGCCGGACCAGGCTCTTATCGCCTTTAGACTCTCGTAGGCAACAACGTCATCAACTCGTGGAACATCGACCAGCTTTGTCAATTCTATGCATAGTCACTCGACTACTATTAAGTCCTAGTCATCACGACTACTCCCGCGCTTCTCGCCATAAGCGGCCCTCCGGTCCAGACACTAGTCTCCGGACTACTCTACCCCAAGATCTAGTGTCAATGGCTACTAACGGATCCCATGCTACTTAGAGCATCAAGGACTCTAGTGGCGGTCTACATGACCATGTATTCTAGATCCAGCCTATAAGGCTACTAACGGATCTCCAGCTGTAAGCGGCCACCGGACACCAGGTCCAGGCGACTACACTTGTAAAACGGCCCTGGTCATCCAGGTGTACTTTCCTTTCAGTAATAAATCTTGATTTCCAGTCAACTCATTTACTGTGTCTCCTCGCAAAGGACCTAGTGTCGAGTATTACTACTCGTGACATTTCCATGGATGGGTACCCCGCACATTTAAAACAGCGACAACGAGTACTCATCTCAAACATAAATCATGGAAGACTTTCATTCAAACTTAAACAAGATCTTGTTAACTTCGTTTATATTACATATGCTGCCAAAAGCTAACCCTACAGGATCACTACTGAAGGTTGAGCTTCGAGACAACTTGTTCCGCGATCGGCGCCATCTGCTCGAGCAGCTCCTTGTATTGGTCACCTGTGCAGTTCACGGCAAGTCCCCCGGCGACTACATCTACCAGAGCCTTGGGAAAGTACGACTTCATGTAAGCCAAGACCTGGTTAGGGATGGACTTTGCCAGATGCTTCACGTAGGTCGCCAGACGCTCAGGGGCTTCCTTCAGTCAATCTAACAATGGAGCTATCTTGGGCCCGCCTGGATGAGGCACCAGCAGTCTCGCAATTGGAAACGCGGCTTCTTCCAGCTCTTTCAGCTGACCGCGCAGCTTCTCACAGTCCTCGTTCAGCATCTACAGAGATTTATAACAATTGACGAGATCACGATCCGAGGCTTCGCGAAGCTCCATGTGCTTAATGCACTCATGAGACAGCTTCTTATATTCATACTCCATGTGCTTCAGTGGACTTTTTTCGTACAAACCGCCCGCCTTGTATTTGTCGGGGGTGTGGGGTGAGTGTAACATCACTGATGTTTAATTGTGCTAATGAAATTACTTAGCTGTGTTAACCAAGGTTATTTAGCCTCTAAGCATGTTTGACATGTTTGGTCACACGTTTGCACAAAAGACCTTGGTCCAAATCCCATACCACGGTCAAACCCTAAGTGCTCCTTAAAGGTTGGATTGGTTTTCTTGCGTGTTCTCAAAATTTCAATATAGAACTTCAAAATCGGCCAATACCAAAGTTGCTCAGTTTTTCCGGGAACACATTTCATTCAATTACTGGCATTTCAAATTTTGAGATTTGGGCCCTCAAAAACTCAGTCAAAGCTCTGCTGAACAGTTTGACCGAGCCATAAAAATCTGCAACTTCAAACAAGTTTATCTCCAAATTTGTTGAGAATTTGATAGGTCGGCCTTTATGAAAGTTGGAAAGGGTTATCTGGTCTACAACTTTTGTATTTGGCGAATTTGAACTTTAGTTCAAAGTTTTTGAGTTTGAATCGGTCAGAGAAGGGTACAGCAAATTGAAAACGGACTGGAACACCGGAGCGCGCTCTGCGCACTACGTCGCGCTGTCGGCGCCGCGCTGGCGCCACGCGCTAGGCCCACACCGCCCACCGTTCGTACACCGTCACGCGCCGAGGACCACACGTCGGTCATCGTGGTCGGGCCCACGGCCTCGCGCTCGCGCCCCCCGCAAGCGCGCACGCCCGACGGCCGGGCCGCGTCGTGCGTCCGCCGTCGCGAGGGCCACGTGCCTCGCGCAACACACCGGGGCCCAGCCGGGCAAGCCACCTGGCGTGCATACGGGCCAATAGGCCCGCCCGACGCCCCACGCACTCCTCCCACCTTGCATTCGCTCGGGCGCAGCTCAGAGCTACCCCTCCGCGCCCGCCGTCACCGCCGGTCGTAGCTCGCTGGTGCGCCCCACTGTCCACCGCCCCTCCTCGAATTCAAGCACAACAAACGCCTCCACCCGCATCCCTTGTACCCTCCCGTGCACGTGCATTAGCCGGCCGACTCGCCTGTTCGCCGGCATTGCGGCCACCGCGGCCGGCCGCCACCCTCCTTGCCGCCGACCATCACCGGAGTCGTTTCCGGCCGAACCGACCCCACCAATCGACCAAGGGTGAATCCAAACACCACCCTAGCCGCTCACTCGCCGTAGTCCGGCCGTCCCTCACCGCCGTCCGGCCTTGCTCCGCCGCCGGGGACCTCCTTGCGAGGATTGAAATCTTTCCAGGCGCCTAAGCATAAGAACTGGGGGTCTAACTGTAAAAGGAATCTTAAACCCTAGATTCAAAATTCTGAATCTTGTAAATTACATGGTAAATGATAGAAAAATAGGAAAAATGCAAACTCAACTATTCTGGAATCCTAGTGGGGAAACCTAACTTTTCTAGAAAAGAAGTTTTCAAATTTCAGTGTAGTTTTTAAATGGTTTTGAATTGATCAGTTTGAGTAAAATTGAAATAACTTGAAATGTATAAATGCTGTGGATGTGAATTTTGGATATGTTGTTCTTGTTATCATTCCTGGTATTGTGTAGAAAATTGGCACTTAAATCATTTGTATATCTTCAATTATGAATTTATATTAATTTCAGCCTCTTTTCCATTTATGAATTGTTTAAATTTATCTGTCGATCAAATGCCTTCCAATTTTCTGCTGTAGCTCTGCAATGCTTATTAGTATCTGTCATAAATCCGAGATGAATTTTTCACATGTGTAGATTGCTCTGCTAATTTATGGTGGTTAGTTTGAGTTGAATTCAAATCCATATTTCTACTGTAGTAATGGATGCAATTTTTGGTGTGTGAGCTAAATATGTCCTTATCATGTTGTGTGCCAAGTTATAGCCTCAGATCCTATGTATATTTTGTTTTATGATTTATTCATGCTCCTAGTAGCTTAAACTTGTCGCATTTATCATATTTATTCTGTAGCTTTGTGTTATCTCGTTTTTTTTCAGAATTTATGTGTTGTTGTTATTGGCATGCTGGTAAAGTTTCCTGGTCAGTTGGTGAAGGACCGAAACGGCGAACCGGAGAGGGGGGGGGGAGTGAATGGGAGCCGATAAAAATTCTTCTCGAAGGAGATGGAGACTCCAACAACAGGAACATAGCTTCCAACACACTTCACCGACTTACTACCCAAGTTGGCCAAGCCCGCTTAGCTACTGAAGTGCCACTGGACCTAGGAACCAACACACAACCTTTCGACCTGAGAACGCAGCGGAACAACAAACCCGAGTGCACTGACCAACACCGGTCAGACCGGTTAGCACCACCGGTCAGACCGGTCCCTACTGGTGAAACTTGGCGACTTCCATAGAAAGGCTCCACACCGGTTAGACCGATCTTAGCCAGAAAGCCCCAAAACACCAAACATGCCAACTGAGCTCCAAACCGACCCAAACTCGAAAATATTGCAACACAGGACAACAGCAAACACACCCAGACGTTCACCCGAGCAAAAACCTAACAGGGGTTGCACCGGTTAGACCGGTGAGAGGCACCGGTCAGACTGGTGTGACCTGGGCTTCTCGGGATGAACAGCACCCGCGGGTCAACACCTCCAAATCCAAGCCTTCCCGAATTGCTCCACAGGCTTGAACAAGACTTTGGGGACAATAGGAACACCTCATGAGGAGTCCATAGCCAAGTTTAATCCCCCCAAAACTTGTCCAAACAAGAGGAATCGAAGAGATCCTGCCAAGAACTCCTCTAACCCTAGAACACCGAAAACCGCAAAATCGAGCCCCTTAACTCACGGATTTAAGAGGGGAATCACAGCCCAAAGAACCACGAAGGGTTCCCACAAATATCCCCCATCAAAACCTGAAGAGCAAGGTCTCGAAAACACCCCAAGAAAACCACCAAGAGAGGCCTCCGAAAATTACCACCAAGAACAACCGAGAACAACACAACAAGGCCTTGAGGAACCACGCCGAATCATCTATACACACCACAAAGGTTCATACAAGGTCTAGCTTGCCACCCGATCATCCAACCCTCTCACAAGTTCTCACCATGAACCTCTCAAGCTAGTTCTATGGAAATCCTAAGAGAATAGGAAGGGAAAATAGGAAAGCAAAATGAAATAGGGTTCAAGAGTTTGGCTGCCATCCTCTCACCTCATCGGTTATATGGAGGCAACCGAAAGTCCAAAATACCCTTTCCTAACAACTAGGGATACAAGCCCCTCAAGGGCGGTTTTGGAAGTCTTCATGTTTTCTCCATCGGACGGATGCCCAGTTACCGCAACCTACTTAGCCTCGATGCAAGCATTGCGATACCGATGCGTGTCCTCCGCTTCGAAGATTCCGGACTGCGTCGTCGCACACCGGTCAGACCGGTGCTCCTCACCGATTAGACCGGTGCCCACCGGTCATATCGGTCTAGCACAGCTACAACACCGTCTTCGGTTCTTCGGTCTTGGCTTTGTGGATCAACCAAGGAACCCAGTGGTTTCTGGTGAACCACCAGAAACGCCGCGAACTCGGTGTAGCCTCCGCCAATCGCCACTCATGATTCGGCTCCCACATAGTCCCGGCTCGACCTTGGGTTTCAGGCTCAACCAAGAAACCGTCCATGACTTCATCTTGCTGTTCGTGCCATCATGCGGCCCGCACTTGACCCCGCTGGCCACCGGGTCCCTCGAACGAAGCCTACTTGTCTTCTCCACACCTGGAGGCCTCACCAGTGACGACCTTTCGCGCTTGTTCTTCACCTGCACCAACACCAGTCATGCCGCAACCTGCACTTGCAATACTTAGCCAAGAATCAGTCCACACAACATTGTCAATCACTCATCACACAAGGAAGCAACCCCCCACCGGTCCTCGAACCACACATGGTCCTCAGTTGGTGTATATATTTGCAAGAATTGATTTCCTATGTAATCAAGATTTAAATGAACAAAGTAAAGGAAAAACAGACATATCTCCATTTGCAACTTAAATTCAAGCTTGGGATTTATAAAACCATCTCTAGACAGCCCACTTCAGTTTAGTGTAGTTTACTTAATTAAAGAACTTAGATGTGTACATAATCACCATCACACAAGAATAAAGTTTCATACCCATCCACTTGTCCTTGGTGAAGAAAAATTTAATTAAAAACTTGCTAAGGTGAATATGGCCAACAAAATGCCCTATGTTTATCTCTAAATTCAAAACTGAATTTAATTTCATAAGTTTGTATACTTGAATCATAATGCATCTGCATATCGTATAGAACTTCCCAACAGGAACTACGAGCCAGTGCCTGAGTCTAAAGGGGAACCAGCTGAGCGAGAAGTGAATGTGGTGGATGTGCAGCAAGACCCGAACCAAAGTTCGGAAGATCTCGCTTCTGACTTTGCCAGTGAAGGCAAGCCCCGGAACAAAGCCTACTTTTGTTAACTCCTTCAACTTTTCCTTTTGTGTGATGCTTGTGCATTTACGTTCAGGAGTTGAATTGAAACCCTAGATGCATGATCCTAGGTTCCTATGTTCAAATACTAGCATATCAGGTTGCTAGTTGCCATGCTCAGGACCACGGTGTTGTATGGACCTCCCTAGGCCCACTACCTCGGTGGGTACCAGGACCGACTACTCGGTGGACCCCTGGGACTACCCGACTTGCGCTGCACGGCACCTGCTGGCGTGAAGCACAAGGGCTGCAGAGGAGAAGTACTCGGTTAGGAAGCTGTACATGGCGTGAAGCACAAGGGCTACAGAGGAGAAGTACTCGGTTAGGAAGCTGTACATGTCCCGCACTGTATGGAAGACTCATAGACGTACTCGACTAGTACTCTCTCCCTGAACCGACTTGTAACCCTGCCTCCCGGACTATATAAGGCGAGGCAGCGACCCCTCTCTCAATCATCTCATCTCACGGCGTAAGATTGCATCATCTTGTAATCGGACCAAATCAATCCAGAGCTATGCAACATACAGGACGTACGGTATTACGCACCTCGCGGCCCGAACCTGTCTAAATTGTGTGCCACGTGTCTCTTCCTTTGAGTTACCGATCTCGGCGAGGCCACATTCATCTACTTCGGGTACTCCCCTTAGTAGGTTGCCGGTCTAAAACACCGACACCTGGCGCGCCAGGTATGGAATCTCGCCCGAGATCACATGGTGAACTCGACGGCTCCTATCTACATCAAGCCAACCGTCGTCTTCAACCGCGGCGACACCTTCTTCTTCGGTGCCTGGGTATGCACTGCTGACGGTGCTGGATCCTTCCAACGCCGCCTCACCATGCCGCCCAACCCGGAGACCGGCTTCGTGACGCTTCCCGAAGTAGTCATGGGCAAACTCGCCGGCAAGTTCGGCGAAATTTCGCTTTTCGACCAACACGCCGACTTCGAGCTCGGATCCGCCCCCAACTCGAACTCGACGTCTCCGTGGGCTATCGCATGTGAGCCGGCTACCCAGCCATCGCATGTGGTTTCCCCATTCCGCGAGCGCTCCACGCGTGGCCCCCGCAACCTCGGGAGGGCCCGCACGGAGGCTCCCTGTACACGCCGGGCCGGCAAGGAGCCCGTACCCGAGTACAACTCGGACTCCGACACCGCCCCCGGCCACGCCTCGGACTCCAACCCCCTCTCCGGCTTCTACTCGGACTCCGCGTACGAGTTCGACTTCGGGTCGGACCCTGAGGATCCCGAGTCCGAGGACAACTCTACCGAGCAACCCTTATCAGGGTCGGCTTCTTGGCTAGTTATAACGTCCACTCCCGCCGGGAGATTCGTCTACTGGCCAGACCGCAAGCCCGCCGACCTGATAAGTGGGGACTCACGCTACATCGCCTACCTCGACTCGCTTCCCTTCTAGGAGGGAACACCACTCGCTGGAGCTGAGGAGTACACTCCAACTGAGGTGGCGAGCTCCGACTCTAGTCTTGGCAACCCTGATCACCAAGTCTTCATGGCTGCCAGCGACATGCTAGGAACTTTGGGGACGGCACAAGACAAGTACCTTGAAGACATCTCTGCAGACGAGCTGTCCGCTAAAGCATCCGCGGATGAGACCGATGCCAACAGGGACACTCGACGTGAGTGCAACAGAAGGCGGAACGAACGGTGCCGGCGTCTCCGAGACAACCTCCCCATCCGCAACCTTGCAGAGGCCCTCAAACAAGTCGAGAGCAGGGTACACACCACCCCCGAGCAATGCCTCATGTCGATCACAGCGATCCCACGCCAGGCTCAGGGGATACGCGCTGGAGAAGTCATCGCCAAGCTCACAGAAGACGCTTACTTCATGCGAGTCGACAGCAGAGTCAACCAGCCTCCTCCCGCCTGGAACCGCGACAACGAAGCTACAAGTCGCATCGCGAACCTCAGCCATAACCGTACTCGAGCTGAGCTGCCGGCTCAGCCCAACCGTACTCGTGCAAATGCCGGCGGACCCTCACAAGCTGGCAACAGCGCCGCAGCTGCTGCCGGTGGTCGTGAGATCACCCCCACCGTGACCCTGGCGGCGGAGGCAGTGACGGCGGAAGCTCCAACCATGGTGCCAACAGGAGGGCCGGCGGCGGAGGCGATCGCTGTGGCCGGGGCCACGCGAACAGCCACGCCTTCGGAGCCTCACAGGGCGGCTACGAGGCCCGCCAGAAGATTGAAGAATTGCGGCGGAAGAAGTCCGCCACCACAGGAGACAACGACGGCTTCCCTGCCTTCTCTCCTCGGCTTCGCAACTTACTCCTCCCGGACAAGTTCAAACCTCTGGGAATCACCAAGTACGACGTGAAGCAGGATCCCATCCAGTGGCTCAGGTGCTCCGCCCTCTCCATCGAGAACGCTGGCGGCAACAACGACACCAAGTGCCTCTACTTCCCCTTCTGCCTAGACCAAGCCCCGCTCACATGGCTCGAGTCGCTGGACAAGCACTCGATCGACAAGTGGGATCAGCTGAAGGAGCAGTTCACCAGCAACTTCGCGGGCGCCATGGGCTGATCGGGTACTCGCATGGACCTAGCTATGGTGAAGCAGGAACAAGGCGAGACCCTCCGCAAGTACATGCGCCGCTTCTTTGACAAGCGCGCCACCGTAGTCGACGTCACCTACAAGGAGGTCATCGACCTCTTCCAAGATGGCCTCTACCACCGTCGCACCTTCGAAGACTTCGGTCGCCGCCGCCCCAAGTCCATCCCCCATCTCAAGGATATGATCTCATCCTGGGCGAATTAAGAAGACAAATCCAACGCCAAGTACGATGCCATCCGTGGCAAGAGCAAACAAAACACGGGCGGCGGCAGCAGCAACAACGGGAACCATGGTGGTCGCAACAACAACAATTACTCGGGTCCCAACCGCAAGCCCAAGCCAGACAACACTGTCGCGACTATGCAGCGCCCTTCGAAGGAGAACTCGAAGAAGACCTCTGGCGGCTGCAAAGACTTGCTGAAAGAGAAGTGTCCGTGGCATCTTGATGGCAATCACACCACCGAGCAGTGCTACCAACTCAGGCGAGCACTCAAGAGTACTCTAGAGCCGCCGCACCCTCATGACAAGAAAGGCAAGAAGAAGCATGACGACGGCAACGGCGACTTCCAGGAACCCGACAAGATGGTCAACGTCCTCTTCGGTGGACTACCCAGCAGACGGGAACAAAAGGCTACCCGTCGAGAAGTCATGAGCATTGAACCAGCGGTTCCGACCCCTCTCAGGTGGTCAGAGGTACCCATTAACTTCTCCCGCGCGGATCAATGGACTAGCTTCTCCGAACTAGAGTGGTTCCCTCTCGTCCTGAAGTCGGTGGTCGTGGGCTCCAGGCTGAACAAGGTTCTCATCGATGGTGGAAGCGGGCTCAACGTCCTTTTCACCAAGACCTTGAAGAAGATGAAGCTCGACATCACCCACATGCTCACCAAGAGCACTTCGCCCTTCTACGGCATCGTCCCCGGGAATGCGGCTATCCCACTGGGCTCAGTGGTCCTGCCAGTTACCTTTGGGGAATCTCAAGACAACTACCGTACTGAGTACGTCAAGTTCGAAGTCGCGGACTTCGAGACGTCCTACCATGCCATCCTCGGCAGACCGGCTATCGACAAGTTCATGGCGGTACCCCACTACACCTACTTGGTACTCAAGATGCCAAGACCAGTAGGTGTACTCTCACTGCAAGGGGATTTGAAGATCTCGCACGACTGCGACACGGAAGCTGTGGAGATTGCCTCCACAAATCAAGTACCAAATGCAATGATGGAGATCTACGCTGCGTCGAAGAAGCTTGCCCCAAGTGAACTCGACATCCCAGAGAAGTTAGACAAAGCTAACAAGCCTCAGCCAGCTGAGGAGGTTCTGGTCAAAACAATTGACCTCGGGACAGGCGACAGCAGCAAGACCACCACCATCGGGGTGGGTCACGACCCCAAATAGGAAGACGCGCTCATCAACTTCCTCCGAGCTAATCGCGACATCTTCGCGTGGAAGCCAGCGGACATGCCAGGGGTGCTCAAGGAGTTGATCGAGCATTCCCTCAACATTGATCCTAAAGCTACCCCGAAGCGACAACACCTCCGCCGCTTCACCGACGACAGACGGGACGCCATCGAGAAGGAACTCACCAAACTACTCGCGGCTGGCTTCATCAAAGAAGTCTTCCATCCTGAGTGGCTCGCCAACCCCGTCCTCGTCCGCAAGAACATCGAACGAGTGGAGGATGTGCGTCGACTACACCGACCTCAACAAGCACTGCCCCAAGGACCCCTTCGGGTTGCCGCGGATTGACCAAGTCATTGACTCCACGGCGGGCTGCGACCTGCTCTGCTTCCTCGACTGCTACTCCGGGTACCACCAGATCGCGATCAAGGAAGAAGACCAGGAGAAGACCGCGTTCGTCACCCCGTTTCGCGCGTACTGCTACACGACCATGTCCTTCGGGTTGAAGAACGCCGGCGCCACATATCAACGAGCTATCCAGGCCTGCTTCAAGAGGCAACTCAACAAGAATGTCGAAGCCTACGTGGATGACGTGGTCATCAAGACCAGGATCTCCAGTACCCTCATCGACGATCTTGGAGAGACTTTCACATCTCTGCGCGAGTACCGCTGGAAGCTCAACCCGAACAAGTGCATCTTCGGCGTACCTTCGGGCAAACTACTCGGCTTCATCATCAGCCACCGCGGCATTGAAGCCAACCCCGAGAAGATCTCCGCCATCACCGGAATGAAAGCTCCCACGTGTATCAAAGACGTCCAGAAGCTGACCGGGTGCATGGCGGCCTTGAACAGATTTATCTCGAAGCTTGGAGACCGGGGGCTCCCCTTCTTCAAACTACTCAAGCACCAAGAGAAGTTCGTGTGGACTCCAGAGGCGGACCAAGCCCTTACCCAGCTCAAGGACTTCCTATCAAAGCCACCAGTCCTCACGGCTCCTCGCAAAGGAGAGCAGCTACTGCTCTACCTCGCTGCGACTTCCCTCGTGGTCAGTACTACCATCTTCGTCGAGCGGCAGGAAGACGGCCCTGCCTACCCAGTCCAGCGACCAGTCTACTTCGTCAGCGAGGTTCTGTCAGAATCCAAGACACGCTACCAGCCCGTGCAGAAGCTTTTGTATGCAGTGCTAATCACCTCGCGGAAGCTACCACACTACTTCCAGGAGTACTCGATCTCCGTCGTCACCGACTACCCGCTCGGCGACATCCTATGGAACCAAGATGCTACTGGAAGAATCTCCAAGTGGGCAGTCGCACTCGGCGCCCTCAACATCGACTTCATGGCGGAGTGGCGGGAGAATCATCTACCTACTCCAACCGAGCGCCAGAGCACTGGGTGATGTACTTCGACGGCTCACTCAACCTCGAGGGCGCAGGTGCAGGAGTACTCTTGATATCTCCAACGGGCGAACAACTCAAGTACGTCATGCAGATCTTCTGGAAGGTCTCAAACAATGAAGCCGAGTACGAAGCTCTGCTACACGGGCTCCGCCTAGCGGCCTCACTGGGCATCAAGCGGCTACTAGTCTACAGCGACTCCGCAGTGGTCATCAACCAAGTCAACAAGTCTTGGGACCGCAACAAGGAGAACATGGACGCCTACTACCTAGAAGTCTGCAAGCTCGAGAACAAGTTCTATGGTCTCGAGTTCCACCACGTCGTCCGCGACAACAACGTTGCAGCGGACGTCCTGTCGAAGCTTGGTCCTACTCGCGCTCAAGTACCCGCGGGTGTCTTCGTCCACGAGCTTCACGCGCCATCCATCTCGGAGCCGGTGCCACCGACCACTGTCCCAGTGCATCCCCTTGCTGGCCAGGAGGTCATGATGATTGACGTGGACTGGAGGCAACCTTTCATCGACTACCTCAGTGAGCAGAAGGTTCCCTCGGACAAGAACTTGGCCGAGCAGCTCATCCGCCGCACCAAGTCCTACGTCCTCGTCGGAGACAAGCTCTACAAACGGGGCGCATCTTTTGGAGTACTCATGAAGTGCGTCCCCAGACAAGAAGGCAAAGACATTTTGGAGGAGATCCACAAAGGCGTCTGCGGCAACCACGCGTCTTCTCACACGCTGGTCAGCAAGGCCTTTCGACGAGCTTTCTATTGGCCCATAGCTCTGGGCGACGCTGAAGAACTCGTCAGAAGGTGCCAAGGGTGCCAATACTTCGCCAAGCAGCAACACGTCCCAGCCTACAAGCTAGTCACCATACCGCCAACCTGGCCTTTCGCTTGCTGGGGGCTCAACATGATTGGGCCACTACCAACTGCACCAGGTGGATTCAACAGAGTATTGGTGGCCATCGACAAGTTCACCAAGTGGATCGAGGTCAAGCCGGTCACATGCTCCAAGGCTGACAGAGTACTCGACTTCCTGGATGAACTCGTGCATCACTACGGACTATCCCATCGCATCATCACTGACCTGGGCTCCAACTTCAATAACCACCAGTTCTGGGAGTACTGCGAGAACAGCGGGATCGACGTCGGATATGTCTCAGTTGCCCATCCTGGAGCCAACGGACAAGTCGAGCGCGCCAACGGGATGGTGCTCGACGCTCTCAAAAAGCGGCTACACGCCGCTGCCAACTCCAAAGGAGGCAAGTGGATCAAGGAACTACCCAATACACTCTGGGGACTACGTACTCAACCCTCCAAGCCAACGGGGCAATCTCCTTACTTCCTGGTCTAGGCTCCGAAGCAATCCTCCCTGCCGATGTCATGTGGGACTCACCAACAATGGAGCACTACGACGAAGGCGTCTCTGAAGACAGCATACGAGTTGACATCGAAGGACTCGAAGAAGCTTGCTATGCCGCCCTTGTCCAATCAACAAGGTACCTGGAGGGTATCCGACGCTACCACGATCACAACGTCAAGGAACACTCCTTCAACGTTGGTGATCTTGTCCTCCGTCGCATCTAGAACACAGAAGGACTACACATGCTCAGCTCGCCCTGGGAAGGTCCTTTCACAGTTGCAAAGGTGACCGGACCGGGCTCCTACCTCCTCCAGACACTTGAAGGCGAAGACGTCAACAACTCGTGGAACGTCGACCAACTGTTGACGGTTAATAATTATATCAAAGTTCGTTCGTGACTTGCAAGCGTACAAGTCTCCCGTCGTAGTCAAGGGACCCTTCTTCCCTCGAGTGGTGAAACCATGGTATCGAACCCGTGGAACAAATGTGTGACACAAAACTTAATCTAATAAAGCCAAGTAACTCCAATCTTCGATAAAAGAAACCCTAATGCATCTAAGTAAAAGACACAAAATGAATCTAATCTACTAAAGACCGGAGAAAACAAAGTAAGATTAGGTAGATAAACCGATCTAGAGGGATCGGGGTAAGCCTTTTGTTGAAGTTCCAAGCAAGAGAAGAAGTAGCAAATCGAATCTTATAAGAAGCTTCCTTAAATCGTGGTTTCCCGTCCAAATCCGAAAACATCCGCCTTTCCGAACCCCCGTTCTGTCACAACGTATCCCTACTCATGCGGGGAGCTTAGGGCGAGTCAAAAGACAAGTCGAGATTCTTTCGGAAGATCCGGCGTGTACCTCTAGCCACCGCGGCTACAAGAACACCCTATGTAATCTATCTCGAGAATAGAGTTGGAATAAGCAAAGCCGATCAAAAAACAAAATCTTCGAGGAAACACTTGATCGCTAGTAAAAGATTCAACTTGATAATTCAACTATAACAATGATACATACACAAGATCACCACCGGGATCCTTCCTTGATCTTGCTTCTAGCTCCGGGAACTCCGACGTGGTCTTCCGTGCAAGGTTCCCACGTTGGCTAGGGAAACCCTAGTCAACTAGCTCGACCCTCTCCTCTCCGAGATGGTGTCCCTCTCTTCTCTGCTCCTCGGCGACAGATGACGAATTCTATTCTGCGTGGCTCTTGGTCAGGGAGCTATAAATAGCCCGATTGGCGGCTAGGACAAAGGAGGGGGCAAACGGGCCCTGGATGGGCCTGGGCCGACCGGACTGGGCCGGCCGGCCTGGGCCCATCCAGGCCCAGCCCGAGGCCTCCTTTGCTCTACGTCGGTTCCCTTGTTTCCCCCTTCTGCATGTAGGTCCATGTCGTCAGTTCCTCTCCGAATTGGACACAACTCCAATGGGTGCCACATCGTGTCTGAGTCTCGTCACGTGTCATATACGTGATGGTACCATGGGAAAGTCCGTGAGGGATGATTGAGGCCTATTCCAATGGGCAGTCACGTCGCGTCAGAGTCTTAAATAGGATGCTGTCCATGCAGCAGCTTTATGCATGGATGTCGTTTCTATAGAGAACGGTAATGTATGTGGACGCTTTCATGAGTGCTGGCATGAAAGGTTCGGGATGTTCTGTGATTTTCTGCAGGTACACTAACCACGATTCGTTAGATTCGGTAACTAATTTGATTTAGCTTTCGACTAGCTATTATAGGGAGAGATTACATGCCGTACCACCCACACTAACTTTGTGTTGACAAGGAATTGTCTGTGAGGACGCATAGGTGTGCTTGCATCATGTTAAAAATCATAAGTGAACAACAACCTTAAACTTTAAAACTTGAAGTCAAGACTTGATCAAAATCTGTTAAAAGGCATTTAAGGTTCGTCTAGTTAGCATGTGAACAAGCTGCTAGTCTGGAATTCTTTTTCCAATCAGTATAACAAGTTTTATTCAGAAATCATCTAAAAAAAAGATTCCAAACCTTCTAAAGGGTATACTGTAAAAATTTCATAAAAATTGGATCAACCAAACTCAAGTTAGGATCTTTTCCTAAGGTTTAATCTAGCTGTCTTTTGGAGCAGTTCAGTTCTGAATTTTTTCGGCCCCCAAGATCTAGTTTCTAGGAAAAGTGGCTCTAAATCTTGTCATGGTTCTGCTGTGAAAAATTCAAGAATTTTGTGTAAGGGAATTTGGAGTTATGCTCAGTTTAGTGCAGTGTTGTTGGCTGGAATTTCTGGGCGACAACTATCTGAACTTTGAGCAATTTGACCATTTTCCTTTCGTTTTTAGCTCAACTTTTGAATACCAAACATGTGTCATAGTATATCAGCAAGAATCTGGTGAAGTTTGGGAATTTTTGGCTCAACAGTTTTTGAGTTACATGCATTTTTGTGCGTTGTACGGATTCTGCCATCTTTTAACTCACGCTAACCAGTGGGAGTTTTGTGATGCAGATGGCTGGACAACTTTTCTGGGAGGTTCGTCTAGACGGTTCAGTCCGTACCGACGAGCTGCACCTTGAGGGGTTTGCCCGCATCTTGTGGGACGCCCTTCGCTCATCAGGGTACCCTACGCCTCCGACTTACGAGGCGGTGGAGACCACGCAGCTGGGAGTGCCCCGCTGCCGTGTTCAGGTGACCGTGCTGCTCCACCCGGACCACCTGGAGTGGGCCGACCTGAGCACGGACGTCGTGAGCATCCAGCTGTTGGAGACCCTGGAGGTGGCTGCCTTGGGATTGCTTAACTCCTTCTGCGACCAGCACCCTGACGAGGAATCCACCTCACTGGTGGGACTACTGCCTACTGTGGACCCCGAGGACCCTGCGTGGAGGCACCGTATGGGGCACATGGCCGACCTTTTGGCCGGCATGCGCCCACTCGACACGCTGCAAAAGATGGTTCGGCGCGAGGGTGCGCTATACCGTCTACAGGCCCTTCGCAGTGTTGCTTCCACCGTGGTGACTGCTTCTGCTCTCGACTCAACTGGAGATTTGGGAGTGCGCACCCACCACCTATGCTCCCTCTCGTTTGGCTACATGGGCCTTGAGCGGGACCTTGCCGAGGCACGACTATGGGTCGGACAGCTCGAGGCCCGTGAGGCCAACTGGGTGGCACGTGACGCTCAGTGGGTCAACGTGCTCACTGATCGTCTCCATGCCATTGTGGGGCTGCAGGAGCAGAGGGAGCAGCAGAGAGAGGAGTTGGAGCAGCTGAAGGACGAGAGGTTTGTTCACCTCCAGGCACTGGTGGACATGGATGGACAGCTTCTGGCCATGGACCAGGACTTGGAGGCGGCCAACAAGTTGATCCAGGTGCTGCAGCAGCCGGTTCCACCGCCAGCCCCAGGGGCTATGGAGGGTGACCAGGATGACCCTCAGTCCATGGTGGATGACACCGAGGCTCCACTGCTGGACCCGATGGATGAGGGGTCGCCTGCTGCTAGTGCCGCCTCGGGTGGTGGTGGTGCTCACTAGATGTTGATAGACTTGTGTCGTACTCATACGGGTAGCCTGATTTTAGTCCATGAATGATATAGGCTAACGTAGAAAGAGTATTCTTTTGGGTAGCCTGATGCTACCATTGACCACTGTGTAACGTAGGGAGAAGACTTGCTAAGGTTAGGCTCATGTGTTGTAATTAAGCCTGCTAGCTGAATGCTGCGATCTGGGTGCAGCAGTATGTAAAGGGAAGATTGAACCTCTTTATGGTCAGAACTAGGCTGTCAAATGAATAACAAAGTTGTTGGAAATTATCTTGTGTGCATGCTCGTAAAATTGCAGCCTCATTGCTTTTACAGTCTGGAAGATATGAATTTTTTTGTAACTGGCTGTAGTCTGAAATTCAGGCTGGACAGACAGATGGAATTTTAATTTTTCGGGCATTTTAACATCAAAATTCATGGCTCAGTTGAATACCAAAGTTGTAGTGTATGAAATTTTTCTACTACTGACCAAAATTTAGCATTTTACGATAATCGAGCAGCGAGATATGAATTTTATATGACAGAGTGTATGGCTGTCTTCTCTGGAAATTTGTGTATGGATGGAACTCTTTTCACATGTTCTTCTTGTTTATGCTTATATTGGCAAGATTATGGATGTGTGGCTAAGCTCCATTACAAATTTTTCATATGGTGGGATCAACACACGGTACTCCCCATGGGTTTGGTGTGCTAGTGGTAGCGATCTACCGCCACCACCTCCCCCACCGAACATGACGCCTATGGAGACCTTCCTCCTTGCTCAAACTCATATGATGTGCCAGATACTGCAAAATCAACAGCAGATGAATTAGCGGCGTAATAATAAGCAAGATGAAGATCCTCGAGTGGCTACCTATGCTCAGTTCTCCGCACTGAAACCGCCGCTTTTTCACAAAGCGGAGGAACCATTAGAGGCTGATGCTTGGCTGCGTGCTATTGAAGCCAAGTTGGATGTTTTCACATTGCCATGCTCCGAGGAGCCAAAGGTTAAGTTTGCAGCAATGTATCTTCGTGGTCCGGCACTGCTTTGGTGGGATCACTTTAAGATGATGCAGACAAATGGGCATGAGATCACGTGGGCTGAATTCAAGACTTCATTAAAAAATCATCACATTCCTAAGGGGATGGTGGAGAGAAAATTGAATGAGCTATTGAACTAGAGGTCGGGTTCTGACTCTGTGTATCACTATGCACAGAAATTCAACAATATGTGTCAGTATGGTGACTATTATGCTGATATAGATGCAAAGAAAATGGATCGCTTTCGTAGGGGTCTTGATCCCGAGCTCTATGAAAAGCTGAACCCCACCAAGACGAACAACTATCATGAGATAGTGGACCTGGCCATATCCCAGGAGGATGCAATGTAGAGGGTGCATAATGCAAAGAAGAGGAAGGCTGCGTTCAACTCTAACAACGCGCCTAAGCGCAAGTTCCGCATCGTTCGGAAGGCACCACAAAATTCTCAGTGGAACCAACGCTCTAGGCGTTGGGTTGTGAGACCTCCCCAAAATCAGCAGCAAGGGAATTTCCGTTCCCCAAATTTTTAGCAGCAGAATGCTAGGCCCAATGCACCCCCACCTGCCCGCAACAACAATGAAGGACGTTGCTACAATTGTGGGAAACCCGGGCATTTTATGAATGCCTGTCCTCACCCCAGGCAGCAAAATCAGGGTCGTCTGAACTTCGCCACAATGGTGGGAATTCCTGAGGGAGTGAAGGATCAGATGGCGACTAGAGAGGGGGGGAGTGAATAGGAGCCGGTAAAAATTCTTCCCAAAGAACCCGGCCTATGTCCTACTCAAATCCCGGTCACACACAAGCGATGGATCGAATCACGCACCAATCGCCAAGACCACGAGGTTATGGATCAACCTCTAGCCTTAGGAACGATTCCTCAAAGCACACGCGGAAGCACTAGAAAGGGGAGGAAGGAATCGAACCAAGAAGCAAAGCACACGGGCTGCGGCGGACCGTCCGCGCGGGGAGGGGCGGACCGTCCGCAAAGAGCCGCGCGGACCGTCCGGCCGGGTATCGCGGACCGTCCGCACCCGAGCCGCGGACCGTCCGGCCCGAGCCGCGGACCGTCCGTTAAATCACACGAACGACCCAAAGCCACCCCCGAGCCACGGACCGTCCGCGGGGAGCACGCGGACCGTCCGCCGGCACCCGCGGACCGTCCGCCCTCTCGCGCGGACCGTCCGAAACTCCGTCCAACCAAAAATCAAAATCGCGACGGATCGAAACGAAAGACGAGCAAGAACACGAAGAACACGGGACGAACCCTAGCCACGCGGACCGTCCGCCCGGTCCTCGCGGACGTCCGCCGAGTGCGGACGGAGCCGAAAACGCCCGACCCCGAAAGTCAACTCCCCCAAATCATCATCGGATTTCCCAAACGGTTGAAGCCGTAGAGACAAGGGTTTGGGTACTTGAAAAGCGTCACACAAGGATGCTATACCCCAAAAATCTTGCCTCCTAACTCCCTAAATCACCGGGAATCGCGAATCCTTTGAGCACCACCAAAAGCTAGAGCACCGAACGAAAACTCACGAATCGAAGTAGTTTCCCGGTGTTTGAGGGCACAAGATCAAGCACAAAGATGCACAAGATATCTATCCATGTTTCCCTCAAAGAAATCTGGGAAGAAACTCACTCAAATCTACGGAATCACACCGGGAACAAAGGCACGAAAATAAGCACAAAAAGCCACGAAAAACAACCCCGAATCTTCTATACAAACCAGGAAAGATTCACAAGGTCTAGCATGCCGCCCTAGCATCCATCCCTCTCAACAAATCTCTCATGAAGCTCTCATGCTAGCCTAGAGAAAATAGGAAGGAAAATAGCTACCAAAATGAGAAAGAGAAGGGAGCAAATGAAACCCTAAGTCGCGGAGAGAGAGAGCCATCAACACACACTCCTGGCTTATATATCAGGTCCCGCCGGAGTGGTAAATGACTCGACTACCCCTAACTAAAACTACTGGCGATACAACCCACGTAGGGGCAATTTGGTAATGTTTGTGGGTATTGCCATCGGACGGCCACGCCTTTGCCGCACCCCGCGTCCTCCCGACGCAAGCCATGCGATCCCGCCGCGTGTCCTCCGCCTCGAAGCTTCCCGACACGCCCGGATCCCGTCTCCGTCGTGTTGGGCCCTCGGACTTGGTTTTGAGGCCCAAACCAAGAAACCGTCCGCCGATGGTTTTGTGGGCAAACCACCAAACCCCGCGTGCCCCGGTCCCGGCCTCCCGCCAAACCACTTGACTTGACCGCCACCGTGCACCGGCTCACTTGTCCATGACTTCGTCTTGCTTGTGTCGCCACCATGTGGCCCGCACCCGATCCCCGCCGTCCACCGGGTCCCTCGAACCGAGCCTACTTGTCTCTCCATCTCCCGGAGGCCCCTCAAGGCCGAAGACCTTTCGCGCCCGTTCTTCACCTCGCAACAACACGAACTAGGCCGCGGCCTACACCCGCGCACTAAGCCAAGAGTCGGTCCAACACCCGTTGTCAATCATTCATCACCGAGGAGCGGTCATCCATTGACCACCGGGACGCTCCCCGGTCCACAATCTCCCCCTTGATGAGTGCATTGACAACACACAACGCGAAATGAAATTCAGAGTGAAAGAGAAAGAAAGAAGAAAGAAAAACAAAGAAGCTCAACTCATGACCAAAACCGAAGAAAGGCGAAGAAAGGTCACAAGCCAAGCAAAGCACAAAATCCACACCGAAAACAGCAAGAAAGCTCCCCCTGAACAAATGCAAGCTCCCCCTGAACATGTGGATGTAAACTCATGCAAACTCCCAAATTTCAGCTCACCTCTTCTCGAATTTTCATTAAGCTCACCTTTTCTCCCCCTTGTTGACAATGTATGAATCAAGGTGAAAATGCAGAAATGCAAAGCAAAGCATATAAACAACTACATGAGCTTCTCAAATAGGCCAAATCTAGTGTCAAAGGCTAAAAATGAGACAAAGATCACACACAGGAATCATAGCATAGTCAAAGCATTGCCACAAGTAATATGTGAAAATACAAGTATGTGACAAAGCAAAATTTTCAGATTTAAGCAGTTTTACCAAAAGAAGGCTCGCTTCACATGTAAAAGCCTATCCATGTCACACTTGAGCCACAAACATGCATATTACTCAAAGATCATACAAGGATATCAAATTCTCAGCAAAAGATCATGGCAAACACCCATAAAGCAAAGCATGTCATGTCAAAGCTCATGAGCCATGTGTCCACTTCTGGGTGACTTCTCCACTGGTGAACATCATGCAACATGTTTTGCACCCATATGTGAAAGATAAGACATTATAAGCATAGACATGATGGATGGAGCATTTTTCAAGCATTATGCACTTCTTTTCAAGATTGATTCATTTCATGGTACATGAAGTGCCTTTGCGGCAAAAAGAAGCTTATGCTCCCCCATGAATGCAACATAGGCTAAACATTCACAATGATATCCGGCCTTTGGCCCAAATGCAAGAACAAGGCATCCAAGCACAATCTAAGCATGAAAAGCACATTTAGACCAAACTGTGACATGGATACACAACTACACACGAGTGGAGCATATTTCATCAGAAATTTGTCAAGTTAAGCATTTATTTCAAAAGGGGCTATCTCACCACACATATATCTCAAATATTCCAAAAGCATAGCCTCACATCACCATTTCTCCACACATATAACCAATATCTCACAAATAGCCAAAGAGACTCAAATATGGCATATGAAAGAAGCTCATCATCCTAAAATGCAATATGACACAAATGCAACATGATATATGACAAGATGGCTATCCTACCATGGTTTATACATCAAGCAAAGCATGTATATACATCAAAGTAAACATGGTATGATACATATGGTACAAAAAGGAAATTCCCCAAGAGTCAACTAGAAAGGGCAACAAACCCCAAGTTCCCCCCGCAAGCGCACAAATGTAGCTTGGTCGAGAGGCTTTGTAAAGATGTCGGCTAGCTGATCTTGGGTTGGGACATGGCTCAAAACTATGGTTCCTTTCTCCACATTGTCCCTCAGGAAATGATACCTCACTTCTATATGTTTGGTTCCGGGAGTGAAGCACTCGGGTTTTTGGCTACGCTTATGGCACTTGGTGCTATCACAAAGAAGTGGGATCCGGGTGCACTCCTCACCAAAGTCTCTCAAAGTGTATGAAATCCACAACAACCGGGAGCAACAACTAGCGGCGACAACATACTCCGCCTCCGTGGTAGACCGAGCTACACTAGACCGCTTGCGGGAAGACCAAGAGACCAACGAAGAACCAAGAAACCGACAAGTACCGAAGTAGACTTCCTCTCGACTCGACAACCGGCAAAATCCGCATCGGAAAAACCATGAAGAGACGAGTCGAGGAGGAAGAATACCAAAGGCCAAGACCAGGGGCGGATCGTAGGTACCCGAAAATCCTCTTGACGGCTCGTCGATGTGATGTCCTCGGCGAAGCCTGAAAACGAGCGCACAGACACACGCTGAACTGTATGTCTGGCCTCGTCGCCGTCAAGTAGAGGAGGGAGCCGATCATGCTCCTATACTCCCGCTGGTCCACTGGTTCTCCGTCCTCATCCGTATCCAAAGTTGCCGTACTCCCCATGGGAGTCGACATCGGCTTCACATCTTGCATCTGGAACTTCCTCAGCATGTCTTTCGTGTACTTGGTTTGGTGCACAAATGTACCGTCCTTCACTTGCTTGATCTGCAGCCCGAGAAAATACTGCAACTCGCCCATCATGCTCATCTCGAACTCCCCGCTCATCTCATCCGCAAACTTGGCAACAAGGTTATGTGACGAGCCACCAAAGACAATATCATCCACGTAAATCCGAACAATCGGCAAGTCATTTCCATGCTTGAGGAGAAACAAGGTTCTATCCACGGTACCCATCACAAACCCTCTCGCTCAAAAGAAAACCTCTCAATCTCCCATAGCAAGCACGGGGCGCTGTTTCAACCCATACGAGCCCTTTTCAACTCCGTATACCCCGTGTGTGGGTACAACACGCTCTCAAACCCAGGTGGCTGCTTCACATACACCTCCTCCTCTATGACCCCATTCAGAAAAGCACTCTTCACGTCCATCTGAAACAACTTGAACCCTTTAGCCACGGCAAAGGCTAGAAGGATCCGAATTGCCTCAAGACGGGCCACAGGAGCAAAGGTCTCCTCATAGTCGATCCCCTCCTTCTGACTAAACCCCTGAGCAACAAGTCCGGACTTGTTCCTCACAACCATCCCATTCTCTCCCTCTTTGTTCTTCCAAACCCACTTGGTTCCTATGGGATGGCAATTTGGAGGTGGTTCAACTAACTCCCACACTCGGTTCCTCTCGAATTTTCCAACTCCTCATGCATAGAATTGACTCGGTTTGCATCAGATAGAGCATGTCCAATGTCCTTGGGCTCAAAAGTAGCAACAAAAGCAGCATGAGCAAAATGAGAGGAATTCCTGGACCTCGACCGTGTAGTGCGTTCATCAATGTTCCCAATGATCTTCGACAGGGGATGCACTTCTTGAATCCGCCGGGGAGCCTCACGCCTCGAGACTACCTCCCCCTCAACTTCAGCTTCTCTCACCTGGTCTTCTTGGTGCACCGTCGTTGTCCATGATGTAGACGGTCCATGCTCCAAAGTGGTTGTAGGGGAAGTAGTGGGTACATGCTCAGCTTCAGGCTCATGGTTCTCCCCATCATCATCTCCAGCTTCATCTTTCTCCTCCTCAAAGAGGTCCTCGGCCATCTCTTCATCACCTGCACATTCAAAGCCAAGAGAGGTACATGGCATTGTCTCGTCGAAGGTCACCTCGCAAGTCTCCATGATTTTGTTAGTCTCAAGATTAAGCACCCTATAGGCTCTAGAATGGTTAGCATATCCAAAGAAAATACCATCACTAGACCTAGCCTCAAACTTGTCGAGTTTTCCCTTCTTCAAAATAAAGCACTTGCAGCCAAAAACTCGGAAGTGACTCACCTTGGGTGCTCGACCATGCATAAGCTCATAACGGTCTTCTTCTTGAAAGCTCTCAATAAAATCCGGTTGGAAACATGACAAGTCGTATTGACCGCCTCGGCCCAAAACCTCCTAGGAGTCCGGTGCTCATCGAGCATCGTCCTAGCCATCTCACAAAGAGTCCGATTTTTCCTTTCCACGACTCCATTTTGAGGGGGCACATAAGGGGTCGAATACGATGTTCAAGACCTAGATCACGACAAAAGGCATCAAAACGAGAGTTCTTAAACTCGAGCCATTGTCATCCGCGGATAGCTCGAATAGCATTCCCATGCCTCTCGTTTTCAACCTCACGATCGGATCTCGAACAAAACCAAAAGTCTCACTTTTATCCTCCAAGAAGAACACCCGAGGCATAGCGAGAGTAATCGTCCACCACAACAAGGACATACCACTTCCCACCCACCGAGCGAACTCGAGCCGGCCCAACAAGGTCCATATGCAACGGCTACGTCGGACGCTCGGTCATGACATCGGTCAGGGGTGGATGGGGAGTGGCTACCATCTTACCATGCCTACAAGGAGCACAAACCAAATCCTTCTCAAGTTTCAACTTCGGCAATCCTCGGACAAGGTCAAGACCACTCAAGCGGGAAACCAAATCAAAGCTCAAGTGTCCCAACCGCCTATGCCATTTCCACAAATCAGAAGTCGGACCAGCCATCAAACAGCGAGCAGGACCCAAAGAACGAGAGAAATCAGCCCTGAAAATCTGACCCTCGGGGATGATCATACAGACAAGATCACCTCGAGAATCAAGCAAGCGAGACTCGCCAGACTTGAAACGCACCTCAAAACCCTCATCAAGCAACTGAGAAACCGAAAGCAAGTTAAAACCCAAAGACTTCACAAGAGCCACTCTCTTCAACGTTACCTTGTCACTCACATGCACAACACCCTCTGAAAGCACCCTACCTCGTCCATTGTCCCCAAATGTAATGTACATCTTTTCCTTCACCGGGGTGAGGGTGGAGAACCACTTCTTATCTCCGGTCATGTGTCGAGAACACCGGAGTCGATCAACCAAATGTTCTCCAAGCCTCCTGCTGCCCGCAGAAACAAGAACGAGAATGAGCTAGCGACTCGACACCGGGGTTAGCACAAAGAAAGTTAAACCGGTGTCGAGCCATCTCGCTCAAAAGAGGGGTTAGCAAACATCACTCCCCTTGCCACCAAACTTCCCATGTCCCATGGGAGGAGTACGAGCACCACGAGGGGGAAAACGTGGTCCGTAGTTCCTCTCGGAACCCAAAGCTGCGATCATCTCCCCTAAACCCGTGCGAGGACGAGTAGGAGGACGTCCGGCAAAACCACCACGAGCCCGACCAAACCTCTCACCAGCACGCACACCATCATCTCTCCCGACAAACCTCTCACCACCACCTCTCCGTGGGAACACCGCCAACACTCCTCACACTTCCCACACCCCGTGGAAGTGGCACTCTAGGCTCGGGAATACCGCGAGACCGGCGATACTGTCCCGGTTTGCTTGCTCCCTAGCAAGCCTCTCATCCCTCTTCCTCTTGTAGCAAAACTCGCAAGATGCCTCTCCTTGCCACAATACTCACACCCGAAGGGGATGGGTTTTGGTTTTGGCTACGGCTTCTCTCTAGGCTTCTCACCCTTCTCACCCACAAACTTCACCGGTTTCGGAAATCATTTGTCTTAGGTGGGAATTTGGGTGGATCTTGGGTTGTGTCAAGCTTGTTGCAAAGGTGGTTGGGCTTTGGTGTGAAAGAGTTCTTGGGTGCTTTTGGGAGTGAGACTTGGATCTCTCCGATCACCTCAAACTCGGGGTTAGACTCAACACACTTCTCGTACACACTCTCCCCACTTTGTTCTCTCCCACTTTCTCACCCAACTTCTCAAACCCCAAACCACGACCATCGGCTCTCTTGAACTCCTCAATCATGATTTTCAATTGAGGTTCCCGCCCCGACAACCAACCCAACACCTTCCTCAAATAGTCATTCTCCTCGTAGATGACATCCAAACGGGAAGTAAGTTCAAGATTACGCAAAGTGACTTCATCACGAGCTAGAACATGCATTTGCAACAGGAGATTTCAAAGATGCTTCCAAAGAACTAATGGTAGAACGAGCATCGACAAGCTTAGCATGCATAGTAGGACATGATTTGCAAGCACCAAGCAAAGTAGGTCTAGCCTTAAGCTCATCATGTTCGGTCCTAAGAGCATCTAGTTGAGCCAAAATAGAAGCATTGTTCTCATTAAGCGAGTTTGATCTCATTCAACCAAGCATCACATTCAACACATTCAACATCATCGAAGGAGTAGGAGCAAGTTTCAAAGAGTCATTCTCAAGTTTCAATTCAAGCAATTTTGACTCTAACTCTCCTACTTTCTCACTAGCATTCTCAAGCCGAGCCCTAAGATCTTTCCTCATCTTTTTGGCATCTCTCGGCACACTATCACGGTTATCAAGCAAACCATTCAACCAAGCAATCTCAGCAAGCAAAGAGTCGGGGTCACGGTTTACCTCATCCTCAGAGTCGGAGTCGCTGTCTTCCTTCTCGCTCTTCTTGCTGCTTGAGCTATGGGCCATGCCACAAAAGCCCTCGAGCGCCACACAGCTCAGCCCGCTGAGGTTCCGGCTTGCACTCTTCTTGCCACTGCGCCTCCCGGCGTCTTCATCTTCGCTGCTTGAGCTTGACTGCTCCTCGCTTGAGCTTGAGTCGACGTCGCTCGCACCGGCCACCATCGCTCTTGCCTTGTTCTTCTTGTAGGCGCTCTTGCTCGGTCGCCGCTTGTCCTTGTCCTTGCTCTTGGACTTGTTGAAGTGCTTGCCCTTGGAGGAGTACTTGTCTTCACGCCTCGGGTGCGCCTTGTACTCGTTCACCTTGTACTTGTTCTCCTCCACTTCCGGGCACTCGGCGATGAAGTGGCCACGCTTGCCACACTTGTAACACGTCCCTGAGCTCCGCCTTGCGTTCCTCCGACTCTCGTGTAGTCGTTCAAACCTTCTTGAGAGCAAGGCCAGCTCCTCCTCGCCCAGCACATCAAACTCCTCATCTGGAATGGACATAAGAGAGGACAAAGAAAAACTGTCGACGGGAAGGGTTAGATTTGCCCTTTGATCCTCCCACAAGAGCAAGACTATGGTCAGTCGAGCCCTCATGCTTGGATAGCAACTTCCTGTCAACCTCAGCCGACTTGAGCTTAGAAAAGAGGTCATCCAACTCAATAGTCAAATAATTCCCAGACTCCTTGATGGCCTCAACCTTAGCACCCCAAACATTTGGGTCCAAGACATGCAAGAGCTTCAAAGCCTGATCATGCTCGGAGTACGGAAAATCCTCAACATTAGCCTTCATGTTGTTCACGATGGCGGTGAACCTCTGAAACATCGCATCAATGTCCTCACTGGGAAGTGGAGTGAAATTCCCATATTGCATCCGGTAAGAGACAAAGAGGCGAGCCTTCACATGGTTATCACCACCGTGAGCAACCAACAACTTATCCCAAATTTGCCAAGCAAGATTCAAATGGCGAACACGCTCAAACTCTGGATCACACAAGCTCCAGCACAAGTGATCAACGGCTTTTGCATTAGCCTCATACTTGGCCTTGGCATCGGCATCGGTCACCATAAGAGTATGGATGTTGACCGGAATAGCGTAGGTCTTGTCAAGCACAATAAAATCCAACAGCTTTCCTCAAAGAAAAATCATCATACGAGCCGCCCACTTGTGGTAACCCTTGCCATCGAAGTGCGGCGGACCGCCCCGCTCAATGAGGACCAGGAGCGTCCCAGTGGTCGGTGGATGACCGCTCCTTAGTGATGAGTGATTGACAACGGGTGTTGGACTGACTCTTGGCTTAGTGCGCAGGTGTAGGTTGCGGCCTAGTTCGTGTTGTTGCAGGTGAAGAACGGGCGCGAAAGGTCTTCAGCCTTGAGGGGCCTCGGGAGATGGAGAGACAAGTAGGCTCGGTTCGAGGGACCGGTGGACGGCGGGGCCGGGTGCGGGCCACATGGTGGCGACACAAGCAAGACGAAGTCATGGACAAGTGAGCCGGTGCACGGTGGCGGTCAAGTCAAGTGGTTTGGCGGGAGGCCGGACCGGGCACGCGGGGTTTGGTGGTTTGCCCACAAAACCATCGGCGGACGGTTTCTTGGTTTGGGCCTCAAAACCAAGTCCGAGGGCCCAACACGACGGAGACGGGATCCGGGCGTGTCGGGAAGCTTCGAAGCGGAGGACACGCGGCGGGATCGCATGGCTTGCGTCGGGATGACGCGGGGTGCGGCAAAGGCGTGGCCGTCCGATGGCAAGACCCACAAACATTACCAAAATGCCCCTACGTGGGTTGTATCGCCAGTAGTGTAGTTAGGGGTAGTCGAGTCATTTACCACTCCGGCGGGACTCGATATATAAGCCTGGAGTGTGTGTTGATGGCTCTCACTCTCCGCGACTTAGGGTTTCATTTCCCCCTTCCTCTTTCTCATTTTCGTAGCTATTTTCCTTCCTATTTTCTCTAGGCTAGCATGAGAGCTTCATGAGAGATTTGTTGAGAGGGATGGATGCTAGGGCGGCATGCTAGACCTTGTGAATCTTTCCTGGTTTGTATAGAAGATTCGGGGTTGTTTTTCGTGGCTTTTTGTGCTTATTTTCGTGCCTTTGTTCCCGGAGTGATTCCGCGGATTTGAGTGAGTTTCTTCCCGGATTTCTTTGAGGGAAACATGGATAGATGTCTTGTGCATCTTTGTGCTTGATCTTGTGCCCTCAAACGCCGGAAACTACTTCGATTCGTGAGTTTTCGTTCGGTGCTCTAGTTTTTGGTGGTGCTCAAAGGATTCGCGATTCCCGGTGATTTAGGGAGTTAGGAGGCAAGATTTTTGGGCTATAGCATCCTTGTGTGACGCTTTTCAAGTACCCAAACCCTTGTCTTCACAGCTTCAACCGTTTCGGAAATCCGATGATGATTTGGGGGAGTTGACTTTCGAGGTCGGGCATTTTTCTGTTCTGTCCGAGCCTCGCGGACGGTCCGCGCCCTCCTAGCGGACGGTCCGCGCCGCTCGAGTTCATCCCGAGTTCTTCGTGATCTTGCTCGTCCTTTGTTTCGATCTGTTGTGATTTTGGTTTTTGGTTGGACGAAGTTTCGGACAGTCCGCGGTGTCGGGCGGACGGTCCGCGGGTGCTTGGCGGACGGTCCGCGTGCTCCCCGCGGACGGTCCGTGGCACGGGGGTGTCTTTGGGCCGTTCTGTGTAAATTAACGGACGGTCGCGGCTAAGGCCGGACGGTCCGCGGCTCGGGTGCGGACGGTCCGCGATACCCGGCCGGACGGTCCGCGCGGCTCTTGCGGACGGTCCGCCCCTCTGCGCGGACGGTCCGCCGAGCTCGTGTGCTTTGCTTCTTGGTTCGATTCCTTCCTCCCTTTCTAGTGCTTCCGCGTGTGCTCTGAGGAATCGTTCCTAAGGCTAGAGGTTGATCCATAACCTCGTGGTCTTGGCGATTGGTGCGTGATTCGATTCATCGCTTGTGTGTGACCGGGTTTCGAGTAGGACATAGGCCGGGTTCTTGGGGAAGAATTTTTACCGGCTCCTATTCACTCCCCCCCTCTCTAGTCGCCATCTGATCCTTCAATTGGTATCAGAGCTTGGTGCCGGATTCTTTGCGACTTTGACAAGTCTCGAATCCTAAGATGGCGTACGTTGAGCGGGGCGGTCCGCCGCACTTCGATGGCAAGGGTTACCACAAGTGGGCGGCTCGTATGATGATTTTTCTTCGAGGAAAGGCTTTGTTGGATTTTATTGTGCTTGACAAGACCTATGCTATTCCGGTCAACATCCATACTCTTATGGTGACCGATGCCGATGCCAAGGCCAAGTATGAGGCTAATGCAAAAGCCGTTGATCACTTGTGCCGGAGCTTGTGTGATCCGAGTTTGAGCGTGTTCGCCATTTGAATCTTGCTTGGCAAATTTGGGATAAGTTGTTGGTTGCTCACGGTGGTGATAACCATGTGAAGGCTCGCCTCTTTGTCTCTTACCGGATGCAATATGAGAATTTCACTCCACTTCCGGTGAGGACATTGATGCGATGTTTCGAGAGGTTCACCGCCATCGTGAACAACATGAAGGCTAATGTTGAGGATTTTCCGTACTCCGAGCATGATCAGGCTTTGAAGCTCTTGCATGTCTTGGACCCAAATGTTTGGGGTGCTAAGGTTGAGGCCATCAAGGAGTCTGGGAATTATTTGACTATTGAGTTGGATGACCTTTTTTCTAAGCTCAAGTCGGCCGAGGTTGACGGAAGTTGCTATCCAAGCATGAGGGCTCGACCGACCATAGTCTTGCTCTTGTGGGAGGATCAAAGGGCAAATCTAACCCTTCCTGTCGACGAGTTTTCTTTGTCCTCTCTTATGTCCATTCCGGATGAGGAGTTTGATGTCTTTGGGCGAGGAGGAGGCGGCCTTGCTCCCAAGAAGGTTTGAACGACTACACGAGAGTCGGAGGAACGCAAGGCGGAGCTCAGGGACGTGCTACAAGTGTGGCAAGCGTGGCCACTTCATCGCCGAGTGCCCGGAAGCGGAGGAGAACAAGTACAAGGTGAACGAGTACAAGGCGCACCCGAGGCGTGAAGACAAGTACTCCTCCAAGGGCAAGCACTTCAACAAGTCCAAGAGCAAGGACAAGGACAAGGACAAGCGGCGACCGAGCAAGAGCAGCTACAAGAAGAACAAGGCAAGAGCGATGGTGGCCGGTGCGAGTGACGTCGACTCAAGCTCAAGCGAGGAGCAGTCAAGCTCAAGCAACGAAGATGAAGACGCCGGGAGGCGCAGTGGCAAGAAGAGTGCGAGCCGGAACCTCAGCGGGCCGAGAGCCGTGTGGCGCTCGAGGGCTTTTGTGGCATGGCCCATAGCTCGAGCGAGCAAGAAGAGTGTGAAGGAAGACGGCGACTCCGACTCGGAGGATGAGGTAAACCGTGATCCCGACTCTTTGCTTGCCTGAGATTGCTAGGTTGAATGGTTTGCTTGATAACCGTGATAGTGTCTTTGAGAGATGCCAAAAAGATGAGGAAAGATCTTAGGGCTCGGCTTGAGAATGCTAGTGAGAAAGTAGGAGAGTTAGAGTCAAAATTGCTTGAATTGAAACTTGAGAATGACTCTTTGAAACTTGCTCCTACTTCTCCTGATGATGTTGAATGTGTTGAATGTGATGCTTGGTTGAATGAGATCAAACTGCTTAATGAGAAGAATGCTTCTATCTTGGCTCAACTAGATGCTCTTAGGACTGAACATGATGAGCTTAAGGCTAGACCTACTTTGCTTGGTGCTTGCAAATCATGTCCTACTATGCATGCTAAGCTTGTTGATGCTCGCTCTATTATTAGTTCTTTGGAAGCATCTTTGAAATCTCCTGTTGCAAATGCTTGCTCTAGCTGTGATGAAGTCACTTTACGTAATCTTGAGCTTACTTCCCGGTTGGATGTCATCTATGAGGAGAATGACTATTTGAGGAAAGTGTTGGGTTGGTTGTCTGGGCAGGAACCTCAATTGAAAATCATGATTGAGGAGTTCAAGAGGGCTGATGGTCGTGGTTTGGGGTTTGAGAAGTTGGGTGAGAAAGTGGGAGAGAACAGTGGGGAGAGTGTGTACGAGAAGTGTGTTGAGTCTAACCCGGGTTTGAGGTGATCGGAGAGATCCAAGTCCCACTCCCAAAAGCACCCAAGAACTCTTTCACACCAAAGCCCAACAACCTTTGCAACAAGCTTGACACAACCCAAGATCCACCCAAATTCCCACCTAAGACAAATGATTTCCGAAACCGGTGAAGTTTGTGGGTGAGAAGGGTGAGAAGCCTAGAGAGAAGCCGAGCCAAAACCAAAACCCATCCCCTTCGGTGTGAGTATTGTGGCAAGGAGAGGCATCTTGCGAGTTTTGCTACAAGAGGAAGAGGGATGAGAGGCTTGCTAGGGAGCAAGCAAACCGGGACGGTATCGCCGGTCTCGCGGTATTCCCGAGCCTAGAGTGCCACTTCCACGGGGTGTGGGAAGTGTGAGGAGTGTTGGCGGGGTTCCCACGGAGAGGTGGTGGTGAGAGGTTTGTCGGGGAGAGATGATGGTGTGCGGGGCTGGTGAGAGATTTGGTCGGGCTCATGGTGGTTTTGCTTTGGACGTCCTCCTACTCGTCCTCGCTAAGGGTTTAGGGGAGATGATCGCGGCTTTGGGTTCCGGAGGAACTACGGACCACGTTTTCCCCCTCGTGGTGCTCGTACTCCTCCCATGGGACATGGGAAGTTCGGTGGCAAGGGAGTGATGTTTGCTAACCCCTCTTTTGAGCAGATGGCTCGACACTGGTTTAACTTTCTCTGTGCTAACCCCAGTGTCGAGTCGCTAGCTCATTCTCGTTCTCGTTTCGACTGCAGGCAGGGAGGCTTGGAGAACGTTTGGTTGATCGACTCCGGTGTTCTCGACACATGACCGGAGATAAGAAGTGGTTCTCCGGCCTCACCCCGGTGAAGGAAAAGATGTACATTACATTTGGGGACAATGGACGAGGTAGGGTGCTTTCGAGAGGGTGTTGTGCATGTGAGTGACAAGGTAACGTTGAAGAGAGTGGCTCTTGTGAAGTCTTTGGGTTTTAATTTGCTTTCGGTTTCTCGGTTGCTTGATGAGGGTTTTGAGGTGCGTTTCAAGTCCGGCGAGTCTCGTTTGCTTGATTCTCGAGGTGATATTGTCCGTATGATCATCCCCGAGGGTCGATTTTCGGGGCTGATTTCTCTCGTTCTTTGGGTCCCGCTCGCCTGTTTGATGGCTGGTCCTTCTTCTGATTTGTGGAAATGGCATAGGCGGTTGGGACACTTGAGCTTTGATTTGGTTTCCCGCTTGAGTGGTCTTGACCTTGTCCGAGGATTGCCGAGGTTGAAGCTTGAAAAGGATTTGGTTTGTGCTCCTTGTAGGCATGGTAAGATGGTAGCCACTCCCCATCCACCCCTGACCGATGTCATGACCGAACGTCCGACAGAGCTGTTGCATATGGACCTTGTTGGGCCAGCTCGAGTTCGCTCGGTGGGTGGGAAGTGGTATGTCCTTGTTGTGGTGGACGATTACTCTCGCTATGCACCGGGTGTTCTTCTTGGAGGATAAGAGTGAGACTTTTGGTTTTGTTCGAGATCTGATCGTGAGGTCGAAAAACGAGAGGCATGGGAATGCTATTCGAGCTATCCGCAGTGATAATGGCTCTGAGTTTAAGAACTCTCGTTTTGATGCCTTTTGTCGTGATCTAGGTCTTGAACATCAGTATTCGACCCCTTATATGCCCGCTCAAAATGGAGTCGTGGAAAGGAAAAATCGGACTCTTTGTGAGATGGCTAGGACGATGCTCGATGAGCACAGGACTCCTAGGAGGTTTTGGGCTGAGGCGGTCAATACAGCTTGTCATGTTTCCAATCGGATTTTATTGAGAGCTTTCAAGAAGAAGACCTGTTATGAGCTTATGCATGGTCGGGCACCCAAAGTGAGTCATTTCCGAGTTTTTGGCTGCAAGTGCTTTATTTTGAAAAAGGGAAAACTCGACAAGTTTGAGGCTAGGTCTAGTGATGGTATTTTCTTTGGATATGCTAACCACTCTAGAGCCTATAGGGTGCTTAACCTTGAGACTAACAAAATCATGGAGACTTGCGAGGTGACCTTCGACGAGACAATGCCATGTACTTCTCTTGGCTTTGAATGTGCGGGTGATGAAGAGATGGTCGAGGACCTCTTTGAAGAGGAGAAAGATGAAGGCGGAGATGATGATGGGGAGAACCATGCGCCCGAAGGCGAGCATGTACCCACTACTTTCCCTACGACTACTTTGGAGCATGGACCGTCTACTTCATGGACAACGACGGTGCAACAAGAGGACCGGGCGAGAGAAGGCCGAAGTTGTGGGGGAGGTAGTCTCGAGGCGTGAGGCTCCCCGGCGGATTCAAGAAGTGCATCCCCCGTCGAAGATCATTGGAGACATCAATGAACGTACTACACGGTCGAGGTCCGGGAATTCCTCTCATTTTGCTCATCTTGCTTTTGTTGCTACTTTTGAGCCCAAGGACATTGGACATGCTTTATCTGATGCAAACTGGGTCAATTCTATGCATGAGGAGTTGGAAAACTTTGAGAGGAACCAGGTGTGGGAGTTAGTTGAACCACCTCCAAATTGCCATCCCATAGGAACCAAGTGGGTTTGGAAGAACAAAGAGGGAGAGAATGGGATGGTTGTGAGGAACAAGTCCGGACTTGTTGCTCGGGGGTTTAGTCGAAGGAGGGGATCGACTATGAGGAGACCTTTGCTCCCGTGGCCCGTCTTGAGGCAATTCGGATCCTTCTAGCCTTTGCCGTGGCTAAAGGGTTCAAGTTGTTTCGGATGGACGTGAAGAGTGCTTTTACGAATGGGGTCATAGAGGAGGAGGTGTATGTGAAGCGACCACCCGGGTTTGAGAGCGAGTTGTACCCACACAGGGTATACAGGTTGAAAAGGGCTCTGTATGGGTTGAAACAGGCGCCCCGTGCTTGGTATGGGAGATTGAGAGGTTTTCTTTTGAGCAAAGGGTTTGTGATGGGTACCGTGGATAGAACCTTGTTCCTCCTCAAGCATGGAAATGACTTGCTGATTGTTTAGATTTACGTGGATGATATTGTCTTTGGTGGCTCGTCACATAACCTTGTTGCCAAGTTTGCAGATGAGATGAGCAGGGAGTTCGAGATGAGCATGATGGGCGAGTTGCAGTATTTTCTCGGGCTGCAGATCAAGCAAGTGAAGGACGGTACATTTGTGCACCAAACCAAGTACACGAAAGACATGCGAGGAAGTTCCGGATGCAAGATGTGAAGCCGATGTCGACTCCCATGGGGAGTACGGCCACTTTGGATGCGGATGAGGACGGAGAACCGGTGGACCGGCGGGAGTACGGGAGCATGATCGGCTCCCTCCTCTACTTGACGGCGACGAGGCCGGACATACGGTTAAGCGTGTGCTCGTGCGCTCGTTTTCGAGGCTTCGCCGAGGACATCACATCGACGGACCGTCAAGAGGATTTTCGGTACCTACGGTCCGCTCGGTCTTGGCCTTTGGTATTCTTCCTCCTCGACTCTGTCTCTTCATGGTTTTTCCGATGCGGATTTTGCTGGTTGTCGAGTCGAGAGGAAGTCTACTTCTGGCACGTGTCAGTTTCTTGGTTCTTCGTTGGTCTCATGGTCTTCCTGCAAGCAGTCTAGTGTAGCTCAGTCTACCACAGAGGCGGAGTATGTTGCTGCCGCTAGTTGTTGCTCCCAGTTGTTGTGGATTTCATACACTTTGAGAGACTTTGGCGAGGAGTGCACCCAGATCCCACTTCTTTGTGATAGCACCAGTGCCATAAGCGTAGCCAAAAACCCAGTGCTTCACTCCTGAGGGACAATGTGGAGAAAGGAACCATTGTTTCGAGCCATGTCCCTACCCAAGATCAGCTAGCCGACATCTTTACAAAGCCTCTCGACCAAGCTACATTTGTGCGCTTGCGGGGGGAACTTGGGGTTTGTTGCCCTTTCTAGTTGATTCTTGGGGGATTTACTTTTTGTACCATATGTATCATACCATGTTTACTTTGATGTATATACATGCTTTGCTTGATGTATAAATCATGGTAGGATAGCCATTTTGTCATATATCATGTTGCATTTGTGTCATATTGCATTTTAGGATGATGAGCTTCTTTCATATGCCATATTTGAGTCTCTTTGGCTATTTGTGAGATATTGGTTATATGTGTGGAGAAATGGTGATGTGAGGCTATGCTCTTGGAATATTTGAGATATATGTGTGGTGAGATAGCCCCTTTTGAAATAAATGCTAAACTTGACTAATTTTTGATGAAGTTTGCTCCACTCGTGTGTAGTTGTGTATCCATGTCACAGTTTGGTCTAAATGTGCTTTTCATGCTTAGATTGTGCTTGGATGCCTTGTTCTTGCATTTGGGCCAAAGGTCGGATATCATTGTGAATGTTTAGCCTATGTTGCATTCATGGGGGAGCATGAGCTTCTTTTTGCCGCAAAGGCACTTCATGTACCATGAAATGAATTAATCTTGAAAAGAAGTGCATAATGCTTGAAAAATGCTCCATCCATCATGTCTATGTTTAAAATGTCTTATCTTTCACATATGGGTGCAAAACATGTTGCATGATGTTCACCAGTGGAGAAGTCTCCCCGAAGTGGACACATGGCTCATGAGCTTTGACATGACATGCTTTGCTTTATGGGTGTTTGCCATGATCTTTTGCTGAGAATTTGATATCCTTGTATGATCTTTCAATGGTATGCATGTTTGTGGCTCAAGTGTGACATGGATAGGCTTTTACATGTGAAGCGAGCCTTCTTTTGGTAAAACTGCTTAAATCTGAAAATTTTGCTTTGTCACATGCTTGTATTTTCATATATTACTTGTGGCAATGCATTGACTATGCTATGATTCATGTGTGTGATCTTTGTCTCATTTTTTGCCTTTGACACTAGATTTGGCCTATTTGAGAAGCTCATGTAGATGTTTATATGCTTTGCTTTGCATTTCGCATTTTCACCTTGATTCATACATTGTCAACAAGGGGGAGAAAAGGTGAGCTTAATGAAAATTCAGAAGAGGTGAGCTGAAATTTGGGAGTTTGCATGAGTTTACATCCACATGTTCAGGGGGAGCTTGCATTTGTTCAGGGGGAGCTTTCTTGCTGTTTTTCGGTGTGGATTTTGTGCTTTGCTTGGCTTGTCACCTTTCTTCGCCTTTCTTCGGTTTTGGTCATGAGTTGAGCTTCCTTGTTTTTCTTTCTTCTTTCTTTCTCTTTTACTCTGAATTTCATTTCGCGTTGTGTGTTGTCAATGCACTCATCAAGGGGGAGATTGAGGACCAGGAGCGTCCCAGTGGTCGGTGGATGACCGCTCCTTAGTGATGAGTGATTGACAATGGGTGTTGGAGCGACTCTTGGCTTAGTGCGCGGGTGTAGGCTGCGGCCTAGTTCGTGTTGTTGCGAGGGTGAAGAACGGGCGCGAAAGGTCTTCGGCTTTGAGGGGCCTCGGGGAGATGGAGAGACAAGTAGGCTCGGTTCGAGGGACCCGGTGGACGACGGGGCCAGGTGCGGGCCACATGGTGGCGACACAAGCAAGACGAAGTCATGGACAAGTGAGCCGGTGCACGGTGGCGGTCAAGTCAAGTGGTTTGGCGGGAGGCGGACCGGGCACGCGGGGTTTGGTGGTTTGCCCACAAAACCATCGGCGGACGGTTTCTTGGTTTGGGCCTCAAAACCAAGTCCGAGGGCCCAACACGACGGAGACGGGATCCGGGCGTGTCGGGGAAGCTTCGAAGCGGAGGACACGCGGCGGGATCGCATGGCTTGCGTCGGGATGACGCGGGGTGCGGCAAAGGCGTGGCCGTCCGATGGCAAGACCCACAAACATTACCAAAATGCCCCTACGTGGGTTGTATCGCCAGTAGTGTAGTTAGGGGTAGTCGAGTCATTTACCACTCCGGCGGGACCTGATATATAAGCCTGGAGTGTGTGTTGATGGCTCTCACTCTCCGCGACTTAGGGTTTCATTTCCCCCTTCCTCTTTCTCATTTTCGTAGCTATTTTCCTTCCTATTTTCTCTAGGCTAGCATGAGAGCTTCATGAGAGATTTGTTGAGAGGGATGGATGCTAGGGCGGCATGCTAGACCTTGTGAATCTTTCCTGGTTTGTATAGAAGATTCGGGGTTGTTTTTCGTGGCTTTTTGTGCTTATTTTCGTGCCTTTGTTCCGGAGTGATTCTGCGGATTTGAGTGAGTTTCTTCCCGGATTTCTTTGAGGGAAACATGGATAGATGTCTTGTGCATCTTTGTGCTTGATCTTGTGCCCTCAAACGCGGGAAACTACTTCGATTCGTGAGTTTTCGTTCGGTGCTCTAGTTTTTGGTGGTGCTCAAAGGATTCGCGATTCCCGGTGATTTAGGGAGTTAGGAGGCAAGATTTTTGGGCTATAGCATCCTTGTGTGACGCTTTTCAAGTACCCAAACCCTTGTCTTCACAGCTTCAACCGTTTGGGAAATCCGATGATGATTTGGGGGAGTTGAATTTCGAGGTCGGGCATTTTTCTGTTCTGTCCGAGCCTCGCGGACGGTCCGCGCCCTCCTGGCGGACGGTCCGTGCCGCTCGAGTTCATCCCGAGTTCTTCGTGATCTTGCTCGTCCTTTGTTTCGATCCGTTGTGATTTTGGTTTTTGGTTGGACGAAGTTTCGGACAGTCCGCGGTGTCGGGCGGACGGTCGCGGGTGCTGGCGGACGGTCCGCGTGCTCCCCGCGGACGGTCCGTGGCACGGGGGGTGTCTTTGGGCCGTTCTGTGTAAATTAACGGACGGTCCGCGGCTAAGGCCGGACGGTCCGCGGCTCGGGTGCGGACGGTCCCCGCCGATACCGGCCGGATGGTCGCGCGCGGCTCTTGCGGACGGTCCGCCCCTCTCGCGCGGACGGTCGCGAGGCTGTGTGCTTTGCTTCTTGGTTCGATTCCTTCCTCCCTTTCTAGTGCTTCCGCGTGTGCTCTGAGGAATCGTTCCTAAGGCTAGAGGTTGATCCATAACCTCGTGGTCTTGGCGATTGGTGCGTGATTCGATTCATCGCTTGTGTGTGACCGGGTTTCGAGTAGGACATAGGCCGGGTTCTTGGGGAAGAATTTTTACCGGCTCCTATTCACTCCCCCCCTCTCTAGTCGCCATCTGATCCTTCACTCAACGTACGCCATCTTAGGATTCGGGACTTGTCAAAGTCGCAAAGAATCCGGCACCAAGCTCTGATACCAATTGAAGGATCAGATGGCGACTAGAGAGGGGGGAGTGAATAGGAGCCGGTAAAAATTCTTCCCAAAGAACCCGGCCTATGTCCTACTCAAATCCCGGTCACACACAAGCGATGGATCGAATCACGCACCAATCGCCAAGACCACGAGGTTATGGATCAACCTCTAGCCTTAGGAACGATTCCTCAAAGCACACGCGGAAGCACTAGAAAAAGAGGAAGGAATCGAACCAAGAAGCAAAGCACACAGGCTCTGGCGGACCGTCCGCGCAGGAGGGGCGGACCGTCCGCAAAGAGCCGCGCGGACCGTCCGGCCGGGTATCGCGGACCGTCCGCACCCGAGCCGCGGACCGTCCGGCCCGAGCCGCGGACCGTCCGTTAAATCACACGATCGACCCAAAGCCACCCCCGAGCCACGGACCGTTCGCGGGGAGCACGCGGACTGTCCGCCAGGCACCCGCGGACCGTCCGCCCTCTGCTGCGGACCGTCCGAAACTCCGTCCAACCAAAAATCAAAATCGCGACGGATCGAAACGAAAGACGAGCAAGAACACGAAGAATACGGGACGAACCCTAGCCACGCGGACCGTCCGCCTGGTCCTCGCGGACTGTCCGCCAGGTGCGGACAGAGCTGAAAACGCCCGACCCCGAAAGTCAACTCCCCCAAATCATCATCGGATTTCCCAAACGGTTGAAGCTGTAGAGACAAGGGTTTGGGTACTTGAAAAGCGTCACACAAGGATGCTATACCCCAAAAATCTTGCCTCCTAACTCCCTAAATCACCGGGAATCGCGAATCCTTTGAGCACCACCAAAAGCTAGAGCACCGAACGAAAACTCACGAATCGAAGTAGTTTCCCGGCGTTTGAGGGCACAAGATCAAGCACAAAGATGCACAAGACATCTATCCATGTTTCCCTCAAAGAAATCCGGGAAGAAACTCACTCAAATCCGCGGAATCACACCGGGAACAAAGGCACGAAAATAAGCACAAAAAGCCACGAAAAACAACCCCGAATCTTCTATACAAACCAGGAAAGATTCACAAGGTCTAGCATGCCGCCCTAGCATCCATCCCTCTCAACAAATCTCTCATGAAGCTCTCATGCTAGCCTAGAGAAAATAGGAAGGAAAATAGCTACCAAAATGAGAAAGAGAAGGGAGCAAATGAAACCCTAAGTCGTGGAGAGAGAGAGCCATCAACACACACTCCTGGCTTATATATCAGGTCCCGCCGGAGTGGTAAATGACTCGACTACCCCTAACTAAAACTACTGGCGATACAACCCACGTAGGGGCAATTTGGTAATGTTTGTGGGTCTTGCCATCGGACGGCCACGCCTTTGCCGCACCCCGCGTCCTCCCGACGCAAGCCATGCGATCCCGCCGCGTGTCCTCCGCCTCGAAGCTTCCCGACACGCCCGGATCCCGTCTCCGTCTTGTTGGGCCCTCGGACTTGGTTTTGAGGCCCAAACCAAGAAACCGTCCGCCGATGGTTTTGTGGGCAAACCACCAAACCCCGCGTGCCCGGTCCGGCCTCCCGCCAAACCACTTGACTTGACCGCCACCGTGCACCGGCTCACTTGTCCATGACTTCGTCTTGCTTGTGTCACCACCATGTGGCCCGCACCCAGTCCCCGCCGTCCACCGGGTCCCTCGAACCGAGCCTACTTGTCTCTCCATCTCCCGGAGGCCCCTCAAGGCTGAAGACCTTTCGCGCCCGTTCTTCACCTGCAACAACACGAACTAGGCCGCAGCCTACACCTGCGCACTAAGCCAAGAGTCAGTCCAACACCCGTTGTCAATCACTCATCACTGAGGAGCGGTCATCCATCAACCACTGGGACGCTCCTGGTCCACAGGGAGCAGCAGTTACGATGGGTACCTTCTCTATCCATGGCAAACCTGTTAAGATTTTGTTTGATTCCGGTGCTACACATAGTTTTTTGAACCAAAGTACACAAGTCAACTTGGGTCCAAATGTGCTTCGAGTTAAGAATGAGCATAAGATCGCAACCTCTGGAAGAAAAATATCCTCCAACACACTAGTCAAGAGTGTACCTTTGCAGCTAGGTAGCAAGGTCTTCCAAACCAATCTCTTGACCTTGGGGCTAGATGGAATAGATGTCATTTTGGGAATGGATTGGATGACACATCATAAAGTAACCTTGGATATTGCTGAGTGAAGAATAGAAATCGCTTCACCTGCTGTCGGTGCCTTGACTCTTTACTTACCTTTGAGGGAATCTATGGACCCTAGCACATATGTCTCAATAGCCACAAACTTAGAGAAAATCCCTGTGGTCTGTGATTATCCGGATGTTTTTCCTGATGATCTGTGGGGCATGCCACCGGATTGGGACATTGAGTTCGTGATTGAACTACAACCTAGTACGACTCTATTTCGAAAAGAGCTTACCGTATGCCACCCAAGGAGCTAGCTGAGTTGAAGACCCAGCTTCAGGAATTATTGGATAAGGGTTTCATTTGCCCGAGTTCATCACCTTGGGGATGTACTGCTCTCTTCATTAAGAAGAAAGACAGTAGTTTGAGGCTATGCGTGGACTACCGCCCTCTCAATGCGGTCACTAACAAAACTAAATACCCCTACCTGCATTGATGTACTATTTGATCAACTAGCTGGAGCCAAGGTCTTTTCCAAAATAGATCTTAGGTCGGGTTATCATCAGATAAAGATTTTGCCTTGTGATATTCCTAAGACTACCTTCTCCACACGATATGGGTTATATGAATATCTGGTTATGTCCTTTGGTATTACTAATGCACCTGCCTACTTCATGTATCTCATGAACTCAGTGTTCATGATTGAACTGGATAAATTCGTTGTGGTTTTCATCGATGACATCTTGGTTTATTCCAAAAACAAAGAAGAGCATGCTGAACATCTTCGCATTGTTCTTCAACGTTTGAGGGATCATAGACTCTATGCCATGTTCTCCAAATGCGAATTCTGGTTGGATAGTGTCAAGTTCTTAGGGCACACCCTTTCTAAGGAAGGTATATCCGTGGATCCAAGTAAAGTACAAGAGGTGATGGAATGGAAGCCACCAAAGTCCATTCATCAAATTAGAAGCTTTCTTGGGCTAGCTGGGTATTACCGTCGCTTTGTCCCGGATTTTTCTAGAATCGCCAAACCTATGACTTAATTGTTGAAGAAAGGAGTCAAATTCGTGTGGGATGAAAAAATGCGAGAATGCTTTCGAAACTTTAAAGTAATACTTAACTTCAGCCCCAGTGTTAGCTCAACCCAATAACTCCAAGCCAGATGAGGTTTATTGTGATGCCTCGGGCACAGGTCTGGGTTGTGTCCTCATGCAAGAAAACCGAGTTATTGCCTATGCTTCCAGAGCACTCCACCCACATGAGAATAATTATCCAACTCACGGTCTTGAGCTAGCAGCGGTCGTTCACGCCTTGAAAATCTGGAGGCATTACTTAATGGGAACCCGTTGCAACATCTACACCGATCATAAAAGTCTCAAGTATATCTTTACCCAAGCTGATTTGAATATGCATCAACGGAGGTGGTTAGAGCTCATTAAGGATTACAATCTTGAGGAGCACTACCACCCCGACAAAGAAAATGTAGTTGCGGATGCTCTTAGCCTCAAGGTTCGTTGCTACTGCTTGTCCGCATAATCATATAGGGATACTTTGTGCAGCGAGCTAAGTAAATTACACCTAGAAATTGTTCCTCAAGGCATGTTGAAAACCATCTTGGTAGAGTCTGTCTTGTGGGATAAATTATTAATGGCTCAAGCCAATGATGAGGGAATCAAAACCATCAAATAGAGGTTGTCTCAAAATGATCCAAAATACACATGCTTCCGACAATATCCAAAAGGTACAATTTGGTTTGGGCAGCGTATAGTTGTTCCAGAATACCCTACCCTCAGGAAGGAAATTGTGGATGAGGCTCATCTCTCTATATTATCGATTCACCCTGGGAGTAGTAAAATGTACCAAGATTTGAAAGGGAATTTCTGGTGGTCCAATATGAAGGTCGACATAGCAAAGTATGTTTCTGAGTGCGACACATGTTCTAGAATCAAGGCAAGCCATTTAAAAACAGTGGGTACTCTCCAAACTTTGCCCATACCTTCGTGGAAATGGGATGACATCAGTATGGACTTTATTGTAGGATTGCCACTCACCTCCAGGAATCACGATTCTATCTAGGTCGTGGTGGATAGGTTAACCAAGACTGCACATTTCATCGCTGTTAACAGCACTTACTCAGCCAAAGACTATGCAGAGATCTATCTTGACCGCATAGTGCTATTGCACAGAATCCCCTAAGGCCATCATTTTTGATCAAGGTCCTCAGTTTATAGGTCATTTTTTGGAACAATTACACGAAAACTTGGGAACAAAGTTAATCTGTAGTTCCGCCTATCATCCTCAGACGGATGGACAGACGGAAACAGTCAACCAAATTGTTGAAGACATGCTTCGGGCATGTATCATTCACTTTGACAAGAGTTGGGACAAATGCTTGGCCTTGGCAGCATTTTCTTACAATAATAGCTATCAGGCTAGCTTGAAGATGGCACCTTTTGAAGCTCTTTATGGGCAAAGATGCCGCACCCCTTTGAACTGGTCTCAAGTGGGAGAGCGGAAGTTCTTTGGTCCAAATTTAGTTAAAGAAGCCGAAGAGAGGGTTGAAGTGATAAAAGAAAACTTAAAAGCCGCACAGATGAGACAAAAGAGTTACCATGACAAGGGAAAAGCCGTAAGGGAATACCAAGTTGGTGAAAAGGTGTATTTGAGAGTTTCACCAACAAAAGGGTTACAAAGATTTGGAGTGAAAGGGAAATTAGCTCCAAGATACATTGGCACTTACGAAATTACGGAAATTTGTGGACCAGGTGCTTATCACATTCGCATACCCGAGCGGTTTGCTGCTGTCCACAATGTGTTCCACGTGTCTCAATTAAGGAAGTGTGCCCATGAACCTCAAATGAGGGTTATCAATGAAGCCAACGCATGGATACAACCAGATCTTTCTCTGGTCGAACATCCTATACGGATTCTTGACACGAAAGAAAGAAAAACAAGGAGAAAATCAGTGACCATGTACAAAATCTTATGGAGTCATCATACACAAGAAGAAGCCGCATGGGAAACTGAACACTACCTTAACACTCATTATCCGGGATTCTTACAAGTCCAGAATCGTAAGTGTCTTTCCCCCAACCTTTGTCTTTAAATTCCGATCTCGGGACGACATCCTTGTTAAGGGGGTTAGGCTGTAACATCCCTGATGTTTAATTGTGCTAATGACATTACTTAGCTGTGTTAACCAAGGTTATTTAGCCTCTAAGCATGTTTGACATGCTTGGTCACACTTTTGCACAAAAGACCTTGGTCCAAATCCCAAACCACGGTCGAACCGTAAGTGCTCCTTAAAGGCTGGATTGGTTTTCTTGCGCGTTCTCAGAATGTCAATATAGAACTTCCAAATCGGCCAATACCAAAGTTGCTCAGTTTTTTTGGGAACACATTTCATTCAATTACTGGCATTTCAAATTTTGAGTTTTGGGCCTGTCGTATGGACCTCCCTGGGCCCACTACCTCGGTGGGTACCAGGACCGACTACTCGGTGGGCCCCTGGGACTACCCGGCTTGCACTACACGGCACCTGATGGCGTGGAGCACAAGGACTACGGAGGACAAGTACTAAGTTAGGAAGCTGTACATGTCCTGCACTGTATGGAAGACTCCTAGACGTACTCGACTAGTACTCTCTCCCTACTCCAACTTGTAACCCTGCCTCCCGGACTATATAAGGAGAGGCAGGGACCTTTATCTAGCATCTCATCCAATCCACGGTGCACTATTACACCATCTTGTAATCGTGCCCAATCAATCCAGAGCTACGCAACATACAGGACGTAGGGTATTACGCAGCTCACGGCCCGAACCTGTCTAAATTGTGTGCCACGTGTCTCTTCCTTCGAGTTACCGATCTCGGCGAGGCCACATTCATCTACTTCGGGTACACCCCTTAGTAGGTTGCCGGTCTAAAACACCGTCAGCTGGCGCGCAAGGTAGGGGATCTCGCCCGAGATCACATGGCGAACTCGACGGCTCCCGTCTACTTCAAGCCAACCGTCGCCTTCAACCGTGGCGACACCTTCGTGTTCGGTGCCTGGGTCTGCATCGCAGACGGCACGGGCTCCTTCCAGCACCGCCTAACCATGCCGCCCAACCCGAAGACCGGCTTCGTGACGCTTCCTGAAGTTGTCACAGGCGAACTCGCCGGCAAGTTTGGCGAAATTTCGCTCTTCAACCATCACGCTGACTTCGAGTTCGAGTCTGCTTCCAACCCAAACACGACGTCTCCATGGGCCATCGCATGCGAGCCGGCTGCTCAGCCATTGCAGGCGGTCCCCTCACCTCGTGAGCGCTCCGCGCGTGGCCACCTCATCCTCAGCCGGGCCCGCGCGGGGGATCCCTCTTCGCGCTGGGCCGGCAAGGAGCCCGTACCTGAGTACAACTCGGACTCTGACACCGCCCCCGGCCACGCTTCGGACTCCAACCCTCTCTCCGAGTTCTACTCGAATCCGGCATACGAGTTCGACTTCGGGTCGGACCCTGAGGATCCCGAGTCCGAGGACAACTCCACTGAGCATCCCTTGTCAGGGCCGGCCTCTGGGCTGGTTATAACATCCACACTGGCCAGCAGATTTGTCTACTGGCCAAACCGCAAGCCTGCTGACCTGATAAGTGGAGACTCACGCTACGTCACCTACATCGACTCGCTACCGTTCCAGGTGGGAACACCACTTGCCCGAGCTGACTCGAACACCCCAACTGAGGTGGCGGTTTCTGAGTCCAGCCTTGGCACCTCTGATCGCCAAGTCTTCATGGCTGCCGGCGACACCCCAGGAACTTCAGGGACGGCCCAAGACAAGTACCTTGAAGACATCTCCTCTGACGAGCTCTCTGCTGATGCTCCAGCAAACGAGACCCCCACAGACAGAGATGCTCGACGTGAGCGTAACCGGAAGCGCAGCGAACGTCGCCGACGCCTTCGCGACAACTTCGCCATCCGCAACCTTGCGGAAGCTCTCGAGGCGGTCGAGAGCAGAGTACACACTACCCCTGAGCAATGCCTCATGTCGATCACAGCGATCGCACGCCAGGCTCAGGGCATACGTGCTGGAGAGGTCATCGCCAAGCTCGCTGAAGATGCCTACTTCATGCGGGTCGACAACAGGGTCAACCAACCTCCTCCCACCAGGCACCGCGACAACGAAGCCAGAAGTCGCAGCGCCAACAACGGTCCCAACCGTACTCGAGCTGAGCTTCCCGCTCAGCCCAACCGCACTCCCTCCAACGCCGGCGGACCTCCACAGGGTGGCAATAGCAACCGCGAAGTCGTCCCTCACCGTGCTCCGGCCGGTGGCGGCGGCCATGACCCTGACGGCGGCGGCAGCGACGGCGGAAGCTCGAACCATGGAGCCAACAGGAGGGCCGGTGGCGGCGGCAGTCGCAGCGGCCGAGGCCACGCGAACAGCCACACCTCTGGCGCCTCCCAGGGCGGCTACGACCACCGCAGACGACAACGACGGCTTCCCCGCCTTCTCACCTCGACTTCGCAACTTGCTCCTCCCCGACAAGTTCAAGCCTTTGGGGATCACCAAGTACGACACAAAGCAGGACCCCATCCAGTGGCTCAGATGCTATGCCCTCTCCATCGAGAACGCTGGCGGCAACAACGACACCAAGTGCCTCTACTTCCCCTTCTGCCTGGACCAAGATCCACTCACATGGCTCGAGTCGCTGGACAAGCACTTCATCGACAAGTGGGACCAGTTGAAGGAGCAGTTCACCAGCAACTTCGCGGGCGCCATGGGCCGATCGGGTACTCGCATGGACCTGGCCATGGTCAAGCAGGAACAAGGCGAGACCCTCTGCAAGTACATGCGCCGCTTCTTGGACAAGCGCACCACTGTGGTGGACGTCACCGACAAGGAGGTCATCGACCTCTTCCAAGACGGCCTCTACCATCACCGCACCTTTGAAGACTTCGGTCGTCGCTGCCCCAAGTCCATCCCGCACCTCAAGGACATGATCACGTCCTAGGCGGATGAAGAAGACAAGGCCAACGCCATGTACGACGCCATCCGTGGCAAGAGAAAGCAGAGCACTGGTTGCGGCAATGGCAACAACGAGAACCGAGGCGGTCGCAACAACAACTACTACTACTACTACTCGGGTCCCAACCGCAAGCGCAAGCCAGACAACACTGTTGCGGCTATACAGCGCCCTGCGAAGGAGAACTCGAAGAAGAACTCTGGCGGCTTCAAAGACCTGTTGAAGGAGAAGTGCCCGTGGCATCTGAACGGCAACCGCACCACCGAGCAGTGCTACCAGCTCAGGCATGCACTCAAGGGTACTCCAGAGCCACCGCACCCTCACGATAAAAAGGGCAAGAAGAAGACCGACGGAGACAACGGCGACTTCCAGGAACCCGACAAGACCGTCAACGTCCTCTTCGGCGAACTACCCAGCAGGCGGGAGCAAAAGGCTACCCGTCGAGAAGTTATGAGCATTGAACCAGCGGTCCCGACCCCTCTCAGGTGGTTGGAGGTACCCATCACCTTCTCCCGCGCGGATCAATGGACCAGCTTCTCCGAACCAGGACGGTCCCCCCTCGTCCTGAAGCCAGTGGTCGCGGGCTCCAAGCTTAACAAGGTCCTCATCGATGGTGGAAGCAGGCTCAACGTCCTTTTCACCAAGACCTGGAAGAAGATGAAGCTCGACATCACCCACATACTCACCAAGAGCAACACACCCTTCTACGGCATCGTTCCCGGTAACGCGGCTATCCCACTGGGCTCAGTGGTCCTGCCAGTTACCTTCGGGGAATCTTGGAACAACTACCGTACCGAGTACATCAAGTTCGAAGTCGCGGACTTCGAGACTTCCTACCACGCCATCCTCGGCAGACCGGCCATCGCCAAGTTCATGGCGGTGCCCCACTACACCTACTTGGTACTCAAGATGCCAAGCCCAGCGGGTGTGCTCTCTCTCCAAGGGGACTTGAAGATCTCCCACGACTGCGACACAGAAGCCGTGGAGATCGCCTCTACGAATCAAGTAACCAACGCCATGATGGAGGTCTACGCTGTGTTGAAGAAGCTTGCTACAAGTGAACTCGACATCTCGGAGAAGTCTGACAACAACAACAAGCTTCAGCCACCTAAGGAGGTTCTTGTCAAGACGATCGACCTCGAGACAGGCGACCCCAGCAAGACCACCACCATCGGGGCCGGCCTCGACCCCAAATAGGAAGACGCGCTCATCAACTTTCTCCGGGCTAACCGCGACATCTTCGCGTGGAAGCCAGCGGACATGCTAGGAGTGCCCAGGGAGTTGATCGAGCACTGCCTCAATGTCGATCCAAAGGCCACCCCCAAGCGACAACGCCTCCGACGCTTTGCCGATGACAGACGGGACGCGATCAAGAAGGAACTCGCCAAACTACTCGTGGCTGGCTTCATTAGAGAAGTCTTCCATCCTCAGTGGCTCGCCAACCCCGTCCTCGTCCGCAAGAAGAACTCGAACGAGTGGAGGATGTGCGTCGACTACACCGACCTCAACAAGCACTGCCCCAAGGACCCCTTCGGGTTGCCGCGGATTGATCAAGTCATCGACTCCACGGCGGGCTGCGACCTGCTCTGCTTCCTTGACTGCTACTCCGGGTACCACCAGATCGCGATCAAGGAAGAAGACCAGGAGAAGACCGCGTTCATCACCCCGTTTGGCGCGTATTGCTACACGACCATGTTCTTCGGGTTGAAGAACGCCGGCGCCACCTACCAACGAGCTATCCAGGCCTGCTTCAAGAGGCAACTCAACAAGAACATCGAAGCCTACGTGGATAACATGGTCGTCAAGACCAGAAACTCCAGTACCCTCATCGACGACCTTGAAGAGACCATCGCATCTCTACGTTAGTACCGTTGGAAGATCAACCCGAACAAGTGCGTCTTCGGCATACCTTCGGGCAAACTACTCGGCTTCATCATCAGCCAGCGCGGCATCGAAGCCAACCCCGAGAAGATCTCCGCCATCACCAGCATGAAAGCTCCTACGAGCATAAAAGACGTCCAGAAGCTGACCGGGTGCATGGCGGCACTGAATAGATTTATCTCGAAGCTTGGAGAACGGGGGCTCCCTTTCTTCAAACTACTCAAGCACCAAGAGAAGTTCGTGTGGACTCCAGAGGCAGATCAAGCCCTTGCCCAGCTCAAGGAGTTCCTATCAAAGCCGCCGATCCTCACGGTTCCTCGCAAGGGCGAGCAGATACTGCTCTACCTCGCTGCGACTACTCACGTGGTCAGTACTGCCATCGTCGTCGAGCGGCAGGAAGACGGCCACGCCTACCCAGTCCAGCGCCCAGTCTACTTCGTCAGCGAGGTCCTATCAGAGTCCAAGGCACGCTATCAGCCCGTGCGGAAGCTCCTGTACGCAGTACTCATCACCTCACGGAAGCTACGACACTACTTCCAGGAGTACTCGATCTCCGTCGTCACCAACTACCCGCTCGGCGACATCCTGAGGAACCAAGATGCTACTGGAAGAATCTCCAAGTGGGCAGTCAAGCTCGGCGCCCTCACCATCGACTTCAAGCCACGCACAGCCATCATGTCGCAAGCGCTAGTCGACTTCATGGCAGAGTGGCGGGAGAACCAGCTACCTACCCCAACCGTGCAACCAGAGCATTGGGTGATGTACTTCGATGGCTCACTCAACCTCGAGGGCGCAGGTGCAGGGCTACTCCTGATCTCTCCGATGGGCGAACAACTCAAGTACGTCCTGCAGATCTTCTGGAAGGTCTCAAAAAATGAAGCCGAGTACGAAGCTCTCCTAAATGGGCTCCGCCTCGTGGCTTCACTAGGCATCAAGCGGCTACTAGTCTATGGCGACTCCGCAGTGGTCATCAACCAAGTCAACAAGTCCTGGGACTGCAACAAGGAGAACATGGACGCCTACTGCCTAGAAGTCCGCAAGCTCGAGAACAAGCTCTGCAGTCTCGAGTTCCACCACATCATCCGCGACAACAACATTGCAGCGGACGTTCTCTCGAAGCTTGGATCTACCCGCGCTCAAGTTCCAGCGGGTGTCTTCGTTCACGAGCTTCACGCACCATCCATCCCGGAGCCGGCGCTACCGACCACTTCCTCAGCGCACCCACCAGCTGGACAAAAGGTCATGATGATCGACGTGGACTGGAGGCAACCCTTCATCGACTACCTCAGCGAGCAGAAGGTTCCCTCGGACAAGAACTCGGCTGAGCAGCTCATCCGCCGCGCCAAGTCCTACGTCCTCGTCGGAGACAAGCTTTACAAGCGGGCGCATCTTCTGGAGTACTCATGAAGTGCGTCCCTCGGCAAGAAGGCAAGGACATCTTGGAGGAGATCCACAAGGGCGTCTGCGGCAACCACGCGTCCTCCCGCACGCTGGTCAGCAAGGCCTTCCGACGAGCTTTCTACTGGCCCACTGCTCTAGGCAACGCTGAAGAACTCGTTAGACGATGTCGAGGACGCCAGTACTTCGCCAAGCAGCAACACGTCCCTGCCTACAAGCTAGTTGGCCCTTCGACTGCTGGGGGCTCGACATGATTGGGCCACTGCCAACTGCGCCAAGTGGTTTCAACAGAGGATTGTGGCCATCGACAAGTTCACCAAGTGGATCGAAGTCAAGCCGGTCACATGCCCCAAGGATGACAGAGTACTCGACTTCCTGGATGAACTCGTGCATCGCTACGGACTACCCCACCGCATCATCAGAGACCTGGGATCCAACTTCAACAACCACCAGTTATGGGAGTACTGCGAGAACAGCGGGATCGACGTTCGATACGTCTCAGTTGCCCATCCTTGGGCCAACGGACAAGTCGAGAGCGCGAACGGGATGGTGCTCGACGCTCTCAAGAAGCGGCTACACGATGCTGCTAACTCCAAAGGAGGCAAGTGGATCAAGGAACTACTCAACGCACTCTTGGGACTACGTACTCAGCCCTCCAAGCCAACGGGGCAATCCCCTTACTTCTTGGTCTACAGCTCCGAAGCAATCCTCCCTGCCGACGTCTGAAGCTTGCTGCGCTGCCCTCGTCCAATTAGCACGGTACCTGGAGGGTATCCGACGCTACCACAATCGCAACGTCAAAGAACGCTCCTTCAACATTGGCGATCTAGTCTTCCGTCGTATCTAGAACACGGAAGGACTACACAAGCTCAGCTCCTCCTGGGAAGGTCCCTTCACCGTGGCAAAGGTGACTGGGCTGGGCTCCTACCGCCTCCAGACACTTGAAGGTGAAGACGTCAACAACTCGTGGAACGTCGACCAGCTCTGTCGGTTCTACACCTAGTCTACACGACTACTCCGGGGTTCAAGTCTACACGACTACATCAACACCCCTCCGCCGTAAGCGGCCTCTGGGTCCTGGCTCCAGTCTCCGGACTTCTCCTCTCCAGGATCCAGCCCGCACGGCTACCTACGGATCCTGGGCTGCAACGAGCGACAAAGGACTCTAGCAGCGGTCTACTAAGAGACCATGTACTCCAAGATCCAGCCTACACGGCTACTTACGGATCTACTGCTGTAAGCGGCTACTCGCCCTAGCACCACCTAGCTGTAAGCGGCCTCCGGGTCCATGCGACTGCTCTGTAACTACGGCCCTGGCCATTCAGGGGTACTTCTTCAGTAATAAAGTTTGATCGATTGTCAACTTCTTTACTGTCTACTTCCCTCAACGGGACTACTGCCGAGTACGACTACTCGCACCAACTCCACGATGGGGCTCCGCACTCTAAGATCGCGACTACGAGTACTCATTGATGGAACTTTTCTTTCATTAACACTTAAACAATTACATTGCAAATGTTTTTGTACACATACTACTGTGAGCTGACTATTACAGGGCTACGGGAGATTAAGCTTATAGGCTACTTGCTCCACAATGGGCGTCATCTGCTCCAGCAGCTCCGCGTACTGCTCATCTGTACAGTTGGCGGCTACCCCGCCACCGACTACTTCCACCGGTGCCTTCGAGAAGTAGGACTTCATGAAGGCCAAGACCTGCTTCGGGATCGACCTCGCCATATGCTTCACACAAGCCGCCAGCCTGCTGGGGGCTTCCTTGAGGCGATCCACGAGCGGAGCGATCTTGGGGCCGCCTGGATGAGGCACCAAGAGCCTTGCGATTGGTAGCGAGGCTTCCTCAAGATCCTTCAGCTGGGCCCGCGGCACCTCACAATCTTCATTCAACTTCTGCAACGATTTGTAGCAGTTGACGAGATCGCGGTCAGAAGCGATCCGAAGCTCCATGTGCTTCTCGCACTCGAAGGTAAGTTTCTTATAGTCAAGCTCGAGTACCTGGCGGGCCTCCTGCTCCCGGTAGAAGAGGTTCTTCATATCTGTCTTGGAGGTCCTCAACTACTCCACCCGGATCTCAAGCTCTGCAAGACAAGGCGCAGCGGGTCAGACTACCTCTCGACCTCTAATAACTACCCAACAAGTCAAGCGGCGTACCTTTGTTCTTGTTGCGGAGTGTCTTGTTCTTCCGCACCAAGTCGTCGCCCTTTGCCTGCAACTCCTGGACGTCATTATGATACTTGGCAAAAGCGGCGTCGAGCTTGGACTGCATGGCGGCCGCGTGCTTCTGCGACTTCAAGAGTTGATCTTCTAGTGCCTCAGCCCGAAGCACCGCGTCACCAAAGCCCTGCAGCATGTTGGACTTCTCGCGGGACCTCTCCACGACGTCCTGCACAGACAACACGAGTCAAACCAGTACTCAACAACAGAAGATTGACTACTCAGGAGATAAGACTACTCACCTTCATCCATTGTTCTGCCTGGCGGACCGCCTCCAGATGCCTGGCTACCGTCGTCGGGTCCACCAAGTCGTCAGCCAGCAGCTCCACTCTGCCACGACTACTCGTGGCAGCTTCCGTCATTGGCGCAGAGCGGATGGGCTTTGCGTCCTGAATCTTCGTGGAGCGCACAACCACCTCCAGAGCAACCTCTGGCGGTACGGCGGCCTCCTCTCCTCCAGTTGCCGCAGCGGCTTCCTTGGCGACCTCCTCCACCGGCTCAGGGGCTCCCTCAGCAGCCTCCGGCGCCTGTGGTGTCGACTTCTGCATGGGCACCGCTGCATGGATGTCCCTCCCTTCGGCCTCGACGCCTGACCAGAAGACGTCAAGCTCATCAGAAACTACGACTACTCTATGGGGAAAGCTAAAACCTTAGTAGAATACTCACCCTCGACCACGCTGGCCTCGGGCAACGCAGCTCCAGCAGCTGGCGCCTCTGACTCTGCTTGAGGGGCTGGGGTAGACTCCTCAGCGGGTGGCGCAACTTCTTCCTCCACCACCGTCGTCGAGGCCTCATCTCCCTCCCAAGATAGGTCTATTGATTTCCTGCAGAAGTACAAAAAAATTGGTTGTCAAATCAAGCTCGACTACTACACCAAGTACTACTCGGGAAGGCTCAGTACTTACAGGCTTGAACGGACTATCGTCACGGTCGGGGCACCGAGGATGCTGGCAACGTCTACCAGTCCACCCTCGGTGGGCGTTTCCTCTTGCGCCTCGGCGGTAGCTGCCTCCTCTGCAGCAACGGTTGCCGGTGCAGCGCCCTCCCGCGCTCCTGCGGTCATCACCTCTTCGACGGCGGGGGCTGCGGGTTCCATGCTCTCTTGATGAGCAGGGGCTGGCGCTCCAACTGCGGTATGAGCTCCTCAACAGTGGGGGCTGGGCTACGACTCCCAGCCGGCTCTCCCACTGTATCCCACTCGCCTTCGTCGCCCTCATCAGTGGGCTCTGTTGGCGGCACCTCCTGCAAGCAAAGGAAGCTTGGTCATCAGCAAATGAACTCGACAGATGGGTACTCGACTACTCGACTACACTACTCAAGACGACTTACCTCTTGAGGCGTGGCCTCAGAGACCTTCAGCTTCTTTGTCACCCGCTTGCGGGTGGGGTTGCGCGGCTTCCGTGGCGGCGCAGCCAGACTAGCCTCCAGGCTAGCCGGCGGATCTAGCATGAGGGGTACATGAGGCAAGCTGGGTCGGCTGAACCTCGACCGCAGCTGCAAGCGGTCCTATAGCGTCTCCTCGTCGTCGTCGTCGTCGGACGTGTCTTCTACGATGAAGTGTCATCTCCTTCGCCGATCTCTCGCCGCTCTTTGGCTTTGGCTTTCCCCTCCTTCGGTATCTCGATTCCCTGAGGGGGCGGCTGCGGCTCGGAGACGAACTTCTTCAAGTCGTCCTGCAAGGCAAAAGACATCAGCGTGACTACTCACAAGCAATGACTACTCGACTAGGGGGTACGGATACTTACCTCCTTAGGCGGGCGCGCGGCGGAGTATTCCTGGACCGGGCACGCCGTGTATGGTGGCATGTTCTTGAAGATGCGCGTCAGCCTGTAGATGATGTCGTCGTCGTCGACCTCGCCTCCGGGCATCCGCGACGTGTCGTCGTCGCCGGCGTACTCGAAGCCCAGGGTGTCGCGGGCCATCAGTGGCTGCACCCTTCGCTTCATAAAACTGAAGGCCACGTGCTCGGCCCTCAGTCTAGCTTCTCTGAGCACCTTGATGCGTGCCTGCAGCTCGGGGAGCTGGATCCCCTCCTGCATCGTGGGCTCTGTGTTCCACCAGTCCCGTTGTCTGGGCTGCCTCCCGCTCGGCTTTGGCAAGCTAGTGTGGTGGTTCGTGACGTAGAACCACCTCGCCTTCCAATCCTGGTTGGAGTTGATGAGCGTGTACGCGAGGTACTGCTCGGCGGCGTCCTCCCGCATCTGGATGCCGGCTCCGCCTACTACTCGAGGGGTGCTGGCGCTCGGCTGTGGCTTCACCCGGAAAAACTTCCGGAACAGGATCTAGGGGGGCTTGATCCCCAGGAATGCTTCCCAAAGTGAATGAAGACGGCGGTATGGAATATACCGTTGGGGTTGAGATTGACGTACTCGACGCTGTAGTACCCGAGAAGACCCTTGAAGAAGTCGCTTGCAGGCAGTGCGAGTCCGCGCTCCGCGAAGCGCATGAACATCGGAATTTCATCCTCGCTCTTCTCCATGGGGTACGGGTCCCTGGCGACGGCCCTGTCACACCCAGTTTTAAAGGCAAAACCAAGTGCATTGATCACGTGTGCGCCAGGATCAAGTTACACACACGCTTAGACATTATGAATACCAAAAATAGTGCAACACGAATAAAGAGTTATTACAAACCATAGTCTTAAACGAATCTTAAACAAACGAGTTCTCGCAGCGGACAAAATGCCTCCACGAAACGTCGATCGAAGACAACGCACACCTAGAACTCCTGGAAATCTCCTGGAATATCATCAAAGTTCTCCCAGTCTGAGCAGCAAATCCGGGTATTGTAGATGCAAGAGAATAAACAAGCGTGAGCACATATCGTACTCAGCAAGAGAAAACAACATAACATGCAAGGACATATGGTGGATGGCTAAGGTTCAAGCACTTTAGCATTTTAGTTGGTCAAGTTTTATTAGCAACCTGATTACTAAAAGTGTAAGTTCATACCAACCCAATTAATAAGATATAAGCATCATAAATAAAGAATAAAACAACAATTTAAACATTAAAGTTCCATAGTTTAATCATGTGAGTGTCCAGGCCGCTCTTGACCGTGAGCACGGTTAATCGATTAGTTTAACACTCGCGAGAGGTTGTACATCTTTACCCACAAGCAGCGTAAAAGCTCCGAAGAACTTTGGACCCAACCATGCGGTGTTTGCAAGACACCATATCACACTTCCGAGGTGTGACTGCATAGGGACGCTACATGGCCTTTACAAAGGTTCCCTAGCAAGTTATGACCCACAAGGTCCGGATCAGTTAGCAAGGTATAAAGTCCCCTAGCAGGTTGATACCCTACCATAAAAAGAATAACTCACCCAACCCCCTGCTAGAGAGAGTCCATACCCCACAGTACCGCCAATCCCTTGTCCTTATCAGGTAAGACTATCCCAAGCTAAAGTTCCTAATTATTCAGCCAAGACCATTCCCCATTAGTTCTTGTGGTTGTACTGATTTCCTGGGTGGTTCTCCATGTTCCGATTATCATATTAAAGTGGTCTTGTAAAGTAAAAGAGCATAAACGGAACATAGAATAACAAAAAGTAACCAAGTTGATTAATACCAATTCCCAGTTGAGCATGCTAAGCAATAACTACCACAAGATTAATTTAATTCCCGGCATCAAGGTAGAGGTAGTAAAAAGCTAGGCATGATCCTTAATAGGTTCCCATCAAATTAATGCAAGCGGAAAAGTAAAAACAGTGAATTTAAATGCATGTTATGTAGGACAAGCGGGCATGCATCAAGGAATACTTGCCTTCGACAAAGCCATGCTGCTCAAACTCTTGCACGACTTGATCTTCAAATCCCTCGAACGAATCGCTCTCTACGGTCCACAATCATCACATACAAGCATACAATAGGAATAAATAAGAAACAGTCACCAAACAGATCAAACAGATCTAAACAGTAGCATAAAACTAATCTACGCTTCGAGACGAACGCGTGGACATAAAGAACGCTAAAATCGGAGCTAAAACGACTAAGTTATGGCTTAGGGAAGGTGTAGGGACTAAACTTTAAGGTTTGAAAAGGTTTTGGGCTAAAATAAAGAAAAAGGACTAAACTGTAAGAAAACTTCTAAGGTGGAAGGGTATTTTTGTAAATATAAAAAACTCAGGGGCTTTTCTGCAAAACGGCCAGGGCTGGCGGTGGGTTTGACCTAGTTGACGGGGTCGGGTTGATTTAGATCCATTGGATCTGGATCTAAGGGCTGAGGCTGTTTGCGGCGGCGCGGCTTAGATCGATCCATTGGATCTCGATCCGGCGGCCGAGGACACGCGCAAGCGACGGGCGGCGGGGGAACACAAGCCGGCGGCGGCAAGCGGCGGCGGGCGGCGGCGGACTCGCCGGCGGGGACCCCGATCTAGGGTTTCGGCCACGGTTTCGGGCGCGGATGGCACCTACGCGACGCGCGCGCGGAGTTGGCGAACCGATCTAGGGCGGCGGCTCGGGCGGAGACGCGGCGGCACGGGCGGTCGACGTGGCGGCGCGGGGCGCGGACTCCGGCGAGGTCGCAAGGGCGGCGGGGTGCACGGGGATGACGACGTGTAGCACGGGCGCGCTGCTCACCTCCTTGCGCGGCCTCGGAGCGATTCCCCGGCGGCGGAAGGACGACGGTGGCGGGATCCGACGGCGGCGGCGGCGGCGAGCTCGAGCTAGGGTTCGCGGTTAGGCAAGAAGGCGGCGCAAAAGGCGGCGGTGTCTCGGGTAGGCGATCCAGGGGGCGGCGGCGGGCTTAAATAGCCCGGGGAACCGACCATGGCGTGCGTGCCGGCTTGGGCTGCGCGGTTGCGGCGGCGGGGGTCGGACTCGGGGTTGAGTCGGCGTGGGGACGACGCGCGGGCGCGATGACAACGGGGCCCCACGGGTCGGCGGCACGGGCGCGGAGGCGGGTGGGCGCGGCGGGCCGGAGCGGCCGTGCCGGGCCGGCTAGGCCGGGTCGCGGGCGCGGTTAAGGCGGCTGCGGCCTGCTAGCGGCGCGGGTTGGGCCTGCTGGCTAGCCGGGCCGCGGTGTCCGGCGATGGGCTAGAAGGGGGAAAGGGTTAAGGGAAAAGGAGAAAAGGTTTAGCATTTTGGCAAAGGGGTTTCAACAATAGAATTCACATTTGAATTTGAATTCCAGCAACCAAAAATAATGCACCAGCATGAATGCCACAAATAATTGCTATAATTCATTAACTTTATTTTAGAAAAGTTTTTGAATGCCTAAAATAAATAAAACAACCTTATATTCCTTAGGCAAATAAATGGTTGCTAGCAAATTTTTATAAAGCCAAAATTTTAATAAAATTAGGGTGTTACAAATCCTACCCCCTTAAGAAGAATCTCGTCCTCGAGATTCGGATAGATTGGGAAAAAGATCCGGAAATTCTGCTTTTAGTTCATCCTCTCTTTCCCATGTTGCCTCATCCTCTGCATGATTACTCCATTGTACTTTGCACATCTTAATCACAATATTCCTGGTGACCCTTGTCATTGTTTCCAATATCCGAATGGGGTGTTCAACAATAGTGAGATCCTGTTTAACGCTTAGATCATCCAAGGGTAAAGGCTCCTTGTCATGAGGACAAAAACCCTTCTTTAACTGAGAAATATGGAACACATCATGCACATCAGCTAGCTGGACTGGCAACTCCAATCTGTAAGCCACTTCTCCCACTCTCTCAAGGATCTTGAAAGGTCCAATAAACCGAGGTGACAACTTTTTTTTAACTCTGAATCAACGCAAACCTCTGATGGGTGACACCTTTAGGTACACATAATCGCCTTCCTGAAAGACCACATCCCTTCGTTTGCTGTCTGCATAACTTTTCTGTCTAGACTGAGCAATCCTCAAATTTTCTCTGATGATCTGAACTTGTTGCTCCGCTTCTCTGATGATATCTGCCCCGAATAATTGCCTTTCGCCTGTCTCACTCCAATATAACGGGGTTCTACATTTCCTTCCATACAGGGCCTCAAAGGGTGACATTTTGAGACTGGCTTGGTAGCTGTTGTTATAAGAGAACTCCGCGTATGGAAAGCTATTATCCCAACTACAACCATGCTTAAGCGCATAGGCTCTCAGCATGTCTTCTAGGATCTGATTGGTTCTCTCTGTCTGTCCATCTGTCTGTGGATGATAAGCTGAGCTGAAATTTAGCTTGGTATCCAGAGATTCATGCAACTTCCCCCATAAACGAGAAGTAAACTGAGTACCTCTGTCTGACACGATCTTCTTTGGTACACCATGCAAACACACAATCCTGGACATATATAGTTCTGCCAACTTAGCTCCTGTATAATTAGTCTTTACCGGAATGAAGTGAGCTACCTTAGTCAAACGGTCCACGATAACCCAAATCGAATCATAACCATCTCGGGTTCGGGGTAAACCCACTATGAAATCCATCCCGATCTCTTCCCACTTCCACTCAGGCACCTTCAATGGTTGAAGCAAACCAGCGGGTCTCTGATGTTCAGCCTTAACCCGGTGGCAAGTGTCACACAAAGCCACATGTGCGGCCACATCTCTCTTCATACCGTACCACCAATACCTCTGCTTGAGATCCTGGTACATCTTAGTCTTGCCTGGATGGATAGAATAATATGAGTCATGAGCTTCTCTCAAGATCGTCTCTCTGAGATCTCCTGTCTCTGGTACACACAACCGGTTCTTAAACCACACGGTTCCTTGCTCATCTTCTGTGAAATCTGGGGCTTCTCCTTGTTGCATACTCTCCTTAATTTTCTGTATTCCAGCATCCTCTAACTGCCACTTACGTATCTCTTGCTCCATAGTGGACTGCACTTCCAAAGTCACTCCTTCTGCATGTGCAACCACTTTCAAGTTGAGCCATCAAACTCTTTTACCAACTCATCAGGAAATTGAATGGTCATAGCCATGTTAGTGGGGCCCTTCCGACTCAAAGCATCAGCAACCAGATTCGCTTTACCCGGATGGTAATGAATCTCTAGATCATAGTCCTTGATCAACTCTAACCAACGACGCTGTCTTAGATTAAGATCCTTCCGGGTGAAGATATACTTCAGACTCTTGTGATCAGTATAGATCTGACACTTAGTTCCCATAATGTAGTGTCTCCAAATCTTTAATGCATGAACCACTGCTGCTAACTCAAGATCATACGTAGGATAGTTCAACTCATGCTTCCTCAACTGACGAGATGCATAGGCTATAACATGACCTTCTTGCATCAACACACATCCTAGACCTTGTCGAGATGAATCACAGTAAGTGTCAAAACTCTTTCGTAGATCAGGCATTACTAGAACAGGTGCTGTGGTTAACCGCTTCTTTAACTCTTCAAAACTGGACTGACATGCATTGGTCCATTTGAACTCCCTGTCCTTCTCTAGCAATGTAGTGAGAGGCTTCACAATTTTGGAGAATCCTTCAATAAACCTACGATAGTAACCAGCAAGTCCAAGGAAACTCCGAATCTCAGACACTGTGCGAGGGGCTTCCCAACTCAATACATCACTAACCTTGCTCGGATCCACTGCAATACCTCCGTTGGTGATGATATGACCTAGAAAAGTCACTTCCTTGAGCCAGAACTCACACTTGCTAAACTTCGCATATAACTCATGCTCTCTCAGCTTCTGCAACACAAGTCTCAAATGCTCCTCATGGTCCTCCTCATTCTTGGAGTAAATCAAAATGTCATCAATGAATACCACAACAAACTTGTCCAGATACTCCATAAAGATCTTGTTCATCAAGTACATAAAGTAAGCGGGTGCATTGGTTAACCCAAAAGACATAACTGTGTACTCATAAAGTCCGTATCTGGTAGTAAAAGTTGTCTTAGAAATACATGAAGGCCTAATCTTCAAATGATGATAACCAGACCGCAGATCGATCTTAGAAAACACTTTAGCTCCTCTCATCTGATCAAACAAATCTTCAATACGTGGCAGAGGATACTTGTTCTTGATGGTAACATCATTAAGGGACCTGTAATCGACACACATCCTCTGTGTGCCATCTTTCTTACCCACAAAGATAACGGGTGCTCCCCAGGGTGATGAACTAGCACGGATAAACCCTTTACCCAATAATTCTTTAATCTGAGCTTTAAGTTCTTGTAACTGATCACTAGACATTCTATATGGGCGCTTAGAGATAGGGGCAGTACCAGGTAAAAGATCAATAACGAACTCAACATCTCGGTCAGGGGGCATACCTGGCAACTCCTCGGGAAACACATCAGGATAATCGCACACTACTCGTATGTCTTCCAAGGCTGCTCCATCAAGCTTATTCACAGCACTGGCATTTGATGGTGCGGGATCCGCTGCAAACTCAAATCTTTCACCAGGTGGACTTGTAAGTAGGATTGATCTCTTAGCACACTGTATCACCGCATCACACGCGGTCAACCATCCCATTCCCAATATCACATCGATCCCCTTTGAATCCAAGATTATAAGGTTGGCACGGAAATCTCTGCCCACAATCTTGAGATGGACGTTATCACATTTATAGATAGCTTTCAATTCCCCCCCAGGTGAGGTAACTAACATGTGGCGAGACATGGGACTGATAGGTAGATTATGTTGAGCTACGAACTTGGATGTAATGAAAGAATGAGATGCTCCGGAATCAAACAAAACCGAGGCGGGAGTAGAGTTGACTAGAAACATACCGAGCACTACTCGCGGGGTTCTCTCGGGCGACTTCGGCATCAACGTGCATCGCCTTGCCTCGTGCATAGCTCTGTTGTCCTTTGTTAGACTGCGGGGTTTGGCTTCCGCTCCTTGTCTGCTGCTGGTTCTGCACAGGGGTGTGTGGAGGGTTCCTCTTTGGGCAAGCATTGGCATAGTGACCAAGCTCTCCGCACTTGAAGCAAGTAGTGGTGGCAGGATTGGGCGGCGCCACGGACCTACAGGTGTGCCAACTGGGGCTCTCTGCTGACTCTGCTGGGAAGCTGGGCGGGGAGTCTGAGGAACAGGATGCTGAAACCGCCGAGCGGATCTGCCGGAACCGCCGAGCGGGACGCCGGGACCGCCGTCCGCCCAAAGTTTCCACCCGGTCCCCCAAAGCGGAACGGGGTGTTCGGCGGTGGGTTGAAGCGCGGGCGAGACGCACTCCCAAACCGCCCGCAGCCGGCGGCTTTCCTCTTCTCGCTCTCCGAGCTTCTTGCGCTTGTGCTCCAAGCGGATGGCGGCATCAACTAGGCTGCCGAAAGTTAGGGAAAGGATAGGACATCGGTGGTACTTGCGGCGAACCAGCTAACCCATCCAGAAACAGCTCCTGCTTCTTCCTATCTTCAGCAACCTCCTCAGCTGCATAGCAAGACAACTCAGTGAACTTGTCTCTATACTCAGCTACTGACATTCCTCCCTGCTTTAGAGAAAGGAACTCCTTCTTGATCTTCATGACTCCAGAGGGTATGTGATGGCTCCTGAAGTTGGTGGTAAACTCCTCCCAAGTGATAGTGTCTGGGGCGGCATGAGCGGCAGAGTACGCATCCCACCAAGCGGCTGCAGATCCTTGAAGTCGTCCCGCTGCATACAGGACCTTCTCTCTGTCGTCACACTGACAGGTAGTGAGCATCTTCAATATTGTCTTGAGCCAATCTTCCGCTTCTAGTGGATCAGCGGCGTGAGTAAACACATGAGGGTGATGACTCATGAACTCCCGGTGCTTGTTGCGAGGCGCGGGTGGCGGCACCGGTGGATTGTTGACCTGGGCTTGCAAGTTTGTCACGGTGGTGGTCAAGTTCTGGAGGAGCTGGGTCTGTGCCTCCAGGAACTGCTGCATAGCGGGATCCATTTGTGCTGGCTGGGGTGCTCTTCCTGCTGGTTGATCAACACCTGATCCTGACCTGGTGTTCACCATCTGAGTGTTAGGGACATTATTTTAGATGATTGCACCAAGGGTTAAACTTAGGAAGTTAAGATAGCAATGATATTCAGATAAGACAGATTCTGTTGACTCCAAACAATCAGGCATAGCTCTCAGTGTGGGTAACCAAAAATTATGGATTTTGGACTGATAAAAGGTAATGAAATTACGAAACAACTCCAACTGGAATCACCTCAATCGGAGTTGTGTAGCTCTGGTTACAAAATAAACAAGTCAGGTAGGTCAGCAGTGTTTAACAGATTCGTGAGGTTGTAATGTTTCAGTCATAACTCTCTGGTTATCCATCCAAATATTCTGAATTTTTCACAGAAAATCAGTCACGAAATTTTTGAACTTTTCCAATTGGTTTTACTGCAATCGGAGTCCTGTAGCTCGAGATAAAATTAAAACAGTGCTGCTGACTCAGAAAACTGTGCGAGCAGATTTAGGGATCTCGAATTTTGCATTAAGGGAAAACTTAAGGGGACAAAAAGATTAAGATAGATAACTGATTGAGACTAAAAGTTAACCCCCACAAACTTACTACTAAACCAATGTCGCTGTGGTCATCACTCCACAACACATTGCACTCAACCAAATATCCAACTCACACATTAAACACAAAATCAAGCATTCAACCACACCTCTACACTAAACACACTTTACCGATCGTCTACCAGCGATTACAAAGAGATCCTATCCCTTAATCTTAAACCTAAGGACTATCTTCTGCCATGGCATCTGTGCGGGCGTCAGGGGAGTCGTAGTGTGGCCTCTTGGGTGACGGGGAGGTACATCCTTCTGTGGCTTCATGGGCTTCTGGCTGCTCCCTGTTCAGAAGTGCAGCTTCTAAGGCACACCTCTGCGCCTCCAGAGTGAAAATCTGCTGCTGGGCTGCATATAGAGTGTTGTTGGCATCATCCAATGTGGTGTTCACAGCTGCAAGTAGACTCCGAACATTGTTGAGCGTCCCTTCATAGGCTGGTGCTGGGGCGATGTAAGTCTTGGCTTCCCCACTTGCTCTGAAAGGTGTGTAACGGCAGTGGGTATCCTCCAACCTGTCACGCTCCTTGTGAGAGAGCACATAAAGCGCCCTCCGAGCTGACTCTGCTATCCCAGCATACATAGTAGTCCTGTGAGCCACGTCATGATGCTTGGACACCTCCTTCACTCCACGGCATGGAATGTACTCCTCCAAGATGGCAGCAACCTCCCAATGGGGCTCGAACCACGGATGAGTCCACAGCTCACAATGGTAGACAGGGGCCATGTCATAGCCCAGGCGAAGTGTCATTGCTCTCAGGTGGTCTACCATGGGAATGCCTACTCCATCAGCTCTGTAGTGGTACACTTCCCAGATCGCTTCCACATCTTCCTCCTCTTGCTCTTGTTCTTCCATCTCTTGATCCAGGTGATCCTCATCTTCTCCTGGCGCTTGCTCCTCTAGGTTTGGTCGTTCAGCTAGCTCATCCTCCTCTGGAATCATCTCCTCCGGATTTTCCTCATCGTCAGGCACCATGATAAGGTTAGGGAAAACCACAGGTGCAGGCTCCATCTCAATCTCCTCATCTGTATCTCCATCATGCAAATCATGGTACTGTTCCTGTGGAGCATACTGATGGACTGCTCCAGCCTGAGAGGTCTTCAAGCTACAAACCATCTGTAGTGTAATGCAGAATGAGAAAGATGGTAAGGCAAAAAGTACGAGAGCTAAAGCAAGCACAAGGTAAAGAATGCAGACAGCTCAAGAGTGAAGCAAAAAGGCAAGAGTAAGGTTAATAAGAATAAAGCAAGCATGTAAGAGAAAGCTTCTATGAGTATAAAATCCTTAGTTCGACCATTTTTATCTAGGCTAGCGTTCCTACAGTCAACACAGCTCTGGTACCACTCTGTCACACCCAGTTTTAAAGGCAAAACCGAGTGCATTGATCACGTGTGCGCCAGGATCAAGTTACACACATGCTTAGACATTATGAATACCAAAAACAGTGCCACACGAATAAAGAGTTATTACAAACCATAGTCTTAAACGAATCTTAAACAAACGAGTTCTCGCAGTGGACAAAATGCCTCCACAGGCAGATGACTGAAGACTACGCACACCTAGAACTCCTGGAAATCTCCTGGAATATATTCAAAGTTCTCCCAGTCTGAGCAGCAAATCCGGGTATTGTAGATGCAAGAGAATAAACAAGCGTGAGCACATATCGTACTCAGCAAGAGAAAACAACATAACATGCAAGGCCATATGGTGGATAGCTAAGGTTCAAGCACTTTAGCATTTTAGTTGGTCAAGTTTTATTAGCAACCTGATTACTAAAAGTGTAAGTTCATACCAACCCAATTAATAAGATATAAGCATCATAAATAAAGAATAAAACAACAATTTAAACATTAAAGTTCCATAGTTTAATCATGTGAGTGTCCAGGCCGCTCTTGACCGTGAGCACGGCTAATCGATTAGTTTAACACTCAGTAGAGGTTGTACATCTTTACCCACAAGCAGCGTAAAAGCTCCGAAGAACTTTGGACCCAACCATGCAGTGTTTGCAAGACACCATGTCACACTTCCGAGGTGTGACTGCATAGGGACGCTACATGGCCTTTACAAAGGTTCCCTAGCAAGTTATGACCCACAAGGTCCGGATCAGTTAGCAAGGTATAAAGTCCCCTAGCAGGTCGATACCCCACCATAAAAAGAATAACTCACCCAACCCCCTGCTAGAGCGAGTCCATACCCCACAATACCACCGATCCCTTGTCCTTATTAAGTAAGACCATCCCAAGCTAAAGTTCCTAATTATTCATCCAAGACCATTCCCCATTAGTTCTTGTGGTTGTACTGTTTTCCTGGGTGGTTCTCCATGTTCCGATTATCATATTAAAGTGGTCTTGTAAAGTAAAAGAGCATAAACGGAACATAGAATAACAAAAAGTAACCAAGTTGATTAATACCAATTCCCAGTTGAGCATGCTAAGCAATAACTACCACAAGATTAATTTAATTCCCGGCATCAAGGTAGAGGTAGTAAAAAGCTAGGCATGATCCTTAATAGGTTCCCATCAAATTAATGCAAGCGGAAAAGTAAAAACAGTGAATTTAAATGCATGTTATGTAGGACAAGCGGGCATGCATCAAGGAATACTTGCCTTCGACAAAGCCTTGCTGCTCAAACTCTTGCACGACTTGATCTTCAAATCCCTCGAACGAATCGCTCTCTACGGTCCACAATCATCACATACAAGCATACAATAGGAATAAATAAGAAACAGTCACCAAACAGATAAAACAGATCTAAACAGTAGCATAAAACTAATCTACGCTTCGAGACGAACGCGTGGACATAAAGAACGCTAAAATCGGAGCTAAAACGACTAAGTTATGGCGTAGGGAAGGTGTAGGGACTAAACTGTAAAGGTTTGAAAAGGTTTTGGGCTAAAATAAAGAAAAAGGACTAAACTGTAAGAAAACTTCTAAGGTGGAAGGGTATTTTTGTAAATATAAAAAACTCAGGGGCTTTTCTGCAAAACGGCCAGGGCTGGCGGTGGGTTTGACCTAGTTGACTGGGTCGGGTTGATTTAGATCCATTGGATCTGGATCTAAGGGCTGAGGCTATTTGCGGCGGCGCGGCTTAGATCGATCCGTTGGATCTCGATCCGGCGGCCGAGGACACTCGCAAGCGACGGGCGGCGGGGGAACACAAGCCGGCGGCGGCGAGCGGCGGCGGGTGGCGGCGGACTCGCCGGCGGGGACCCCGATCTAGGGTTTCGGCCACGGTTTGAGGCGCGGATGGCACCTACGCGACGTGCGCGAGCCGGCGAACCGATCTAGGGCGGCGGCTCGGGCGGAGACGCGGCGGCGGGGGCGGTCGACGCGGCGGCGCGGGGCGCGGACTCCGGCGAGGTCGCAAGGGCGGCGGGCTGCACGGGGACGACGACGTGTAGCACGCGCGCGCGCTCACCTCCTTGCGCGGCTCGGAGCGATTCCCCGGCGGCGGAAGGACGACGGCGGCGGGATCCGACGGCGGCGGCGGCGAGCTCGAGCTAGGGTTCGCGGTTAGGCAAGAAGGCGGCGCAAAAGGCGGCGGCGTCTCCGGTAGGCGATCCAGGGGGCGGCGGCGGGCTTAAATAGCCCGGGGAACCGACCATGGCGTGCGTGCCCGGCTTGGACTGCGCGGTTGCGGCGGCGGGGTCGGACTCGGGGTTGAGTCCGGCGTGGGGACGACGCCGCGGGCGCGATGACAACGGGGCCCCACGGGTCAACGCGCACGGGCGCGCGAGGCGGGTGGGCGCGGCGGGCCGGAGCGGGCGCTAGGCCGAGCGAGCGGCGCCGGGCCGGCTAGGCCGGGTCGCGGGCACGGTTAAGGCGGCTGCGGCCTGCTAGCGGCGCGGGTTGGGCCTGCTGGCGAGCTGGGCTGCAGGTCTGCTGATGGGCTAGAAGGGGGAAAGGGTTAAGGGAAAAGGAGAAAAGGTTTAGCATTTTGGCAAAGGGGTTTTAACAATAGAATTCAAATTTGAATTTGAATTCTAGCAACCAAAAATAATGCACCCGCATGAATGCCACAAATAATTCCTATAATTCATTAACTTTATTTTAGAAAAGTTTTTGAATGCCTAAAATAAATAAAACAACCTTATATTCCTTAGGCAAATAAATGGTTGCTAGCAAATTTTTATAAAGCCAAAATTTTAATAAAATTAGGGTGTTACAGGCGCTCCAACTGTCCATCTCCTTCTCACGGATGAACCCGCTGTTGAGGAGGGCCAGTAGATCCTCCGTCTTCGTCTTCGACTTTTTCCACTCGCGGCTTGGATCTGACCACGGTGGAGACATCGGCGGCGCTGCCCCCGTGGCAGCTGCGGCGGCCTCGTCACGGCCCCTCTTCTTCCCGGCGGTCTTCGTAGACTTGGACGGTGAAGGCTTCATTCTCCAAGTACACGGCGTCTTCACGCGCATTCGCTCGGGGGCTACCCTAGCAGCTCTGGGTGGCGGCGCGCTTGGATCTACTGCGGCGGCGGCGTGCGCTGGATGTGAATCTGGCTCAGATCTATTCGAAATGGCTATAGCAGTGATGGGTGGAACACCCTAAGGGTTTTGGTTTCTATTTATAAGCCAAAATGGCCTTCCAACGGCCGGACGGGTGAGTCCACGCTCGGCTAACTCAGCGGCCGCGTGTGACCCTTCGTATTCTACTAGTCGACGCGCCTCACCTCGGGGGATCGGCTACCTCTATTCGATTACGTGGGAAGCGACAAGACTCAGGAGCATCTCAGGACACATTCTTCAAGATGACCCTTCAATTCGAGAGGAAGTACTCGACTCAAGGCTCGGGGGCTCCGTGCCACGTGTCCTTCGATTTTTTCTCTCCGAATTTTTCGGGATTTTCTTGCCAAGACTTCAGATGGACCCTCAGCCAGAGCCTGCGGCTCAACCTAAGGCTCGAGGGCTACTCCATATGGAGTGCCATTTTGCAATCGCACCTCCATATCAGCTTCGGCTTCAAGACAAGGCGGGCATTTTTGAAGACCTTCGAGGGCAGCACTCGAGGACGCTTGGGACTACTCGAGAAGACTTCAAGATTGCTCAAACATCAGCTGGAGTACATTCCAGCCTCGGGATGCTTCGACTACTCTTGAGGACTTTGACTTGTAGCCCTCGGGGACGCTTGGGGACTACTCGTTAAGGCCATCAAGACTACTTGAAGCTATCCTTCTCGACTACAAAGTACTCGGGGGGCTTGTCGTATGGACCTCACTGGGCCCACTACCTCGGTGGGCCCCTGGGACTACACGGCTTGCGCTACACGGCACCTGATGGCGTGGAGCACAAGGACTATGGAGGAGAAGTACTCGGTTAGGAAGCTGTACATGTCCTGCACTGTATGGAAGACTCCTAGACGTACTCGACTAGTACTCTCTCCCTACTCCAACTTGCAACCCTGCCTCCCGGACTATATAAGGCGAGGCAGGGACCTTTCTCTAGCATCTCATCCAATCCACGGTGCACTATTACACCATCTTGTAATCGTGCCCAATCAATCTAGAGCAACGCAGCATACAGGACGTAGGGTATTACGCACCTCGCGGCCCGAACCTGTCTAAATTGTGTGCCACGTGTTTCTTCCTTCGAGTTACCGATCTCGGCGAGGCCACATTCATCTACTTCGGGTACTCCCCTTAGTAGATTGCCAGTCTAAAACACCGACAGGGCCCTCAAAAACTCAGTCAAAGCTCTGCTGAACAGTTTGACCGAGCCATAAAAATCTGCAACTTCAAACAAGTTTATCTCCATATCTGTTGAGAATTTGAAAGGTCGGCCTTTATGAAAGTTGGAAAGGGTTATCTGGTCTACAACTTTCGTATTAGGTGAATTTGAACTTTAGTTCAAAGTTTTTGAGTTTGAATCGGTCAAAGAAGGGTACAACAAATTGAAAATGGGCTGGAACGCCGGAGCGCGCTATGCGCGCGACGTCGCGCCGTCGACAAATTGAAAATGGGCTGGAACGCCGGAGCGCGCTATGCGCGCGACGTCGCGCCGTCGACGCCATGCCGGCGCCGCGCGCTAGGCCCACACAGCCCGCCGTTCTACGCCGTCATGGCGAGGACCACGCGTCGATCATCGTGTCCGAGCCCACGACCTCGCGATCGCACACGCGCACGCCCACATCCGGGCCGCGCTGTGCGCCCGCCATCGCAAGGGCCACACACCGTGCCCAACGCGCGGGGGCCCAGCCGACCAAGCCACCTGTTGTGCATGCGTGCCAATAGGCCCGCTCGACGCCCCACGCACTCCTCCCACATCGCATTCTCTCGGGGCGCGGCTCGGAGCCGCCCCTCCGCGCCCGCCGTCGCCACCGATCGGAGCTCGCCGGTGCGCCCCACTGTCCACCGCCCCTCCTCGAATTCAAGCACTACAAACGCCTCCACCTGCATCCCTTGGACCCTCCCGTGCACGTGCATTGGCCGGCCGACTCGCCTGCTCGCCGACATTGCGGCCGCCGCGGCCGACCGCCACCATCCTCGCCGCCGACCGTCGCCAGAGTCGTTTCCGGCCGAACCGACCCCACCAATCCACCGAGGGTGAATCCAAACCCCACCCTAGCCGCTCACTCGCCGGAGTCCGGTCGTCCCTCGCTGCCGGCCGGCCTTGCTCCGCCGCCGGGGACCTCCTTGCGAGGACTGAAATCTTTCCAGGGGCCTAAGCATAAGAACTGGGGGTCTAATTGTAAAAGGAATATTAAACCCTAGATTCAAAATCCCGAATCTTGTAAATTACGTAGTAAATGGTAGAAAAAATGGAAAAAATGCAAACTCAACTGTTCTGGAATTCTTGTGAGGAAACCTAACTTTTCTAGAAAGGAAGTTTTCAAATTTCAGTGTAGTTTTTAAATGGTTTTGAATTGATCAGTTTGAGTAAATTTGAAATAACTTGAAATGTATAAATGTTGTGTATGTGAATTTTGGATATGTTGTTCTTGTTGTCATTCCTGGCATTGTATAGAAAATTGGTACTTAAATCATCTTTATATCTTCAGTTATGAATTTATATTAATTTCAGGCTATTCTTTATTTACGAACTGTTTAAATTTATCTGTTGATCAAATGCCTTCCAATTTTCTGCTATAGCTCTGCAATGCTTATTAGTATCTGTCATAAATCAAAGATGAATTCTTGACATGTGTAGATTGATCTGCTAATTTATGGTGGTTAGTTTGAGTCAAATTCAAATCCATATTTCTACTGCAGTAATGGATGCAATTTTTTGTGTGTGAGCTAAATATGTCCTTATCATGTTGTGTGCCAAGTTACAGCCTCAGATCCTATGTATATTTTGTTTTATGATTTATTCATGCTCATAGTAGCTTAAACTTGTAGCATTTATCATATTTATTCTGTAGCTTTGTGTTATCTAGTTTTTTGTCAGAATTTATGTGTTGCTGTTATTTGCATGCTGGTAAAGTTTCCTGGTCAGTTGGTGTATATATTTTGCCAGAATTGATTTCCTAAGTAATCAAGCTTTAAATGAAAAAATAAAGGAAAAACAGACATATCTCCATTTGCAGCTTAAATTCAAGCTTGGGATTTATAAAACCATCTCTGGACAGCCCCACTTCAGTTTAGTGATGTCTACTTAATTAATGAACTTAGATGTGTACACAATCACCATCACACAAGAATAAAGTTTCGCACCCATCCACCTGTCCTTGGTGAAGAAAAGTTTAATTAAAAACTTGTTAAGGTGAATATGGCCAACAAAATGCCCTGTGTTTATCTCCGAAGAACTGAATTTAAATTCTTAAGTTTGTATACTTGAATCATAATGCATCTGGATATCGTATAGAACTTCCCAACGGGAACTACGAGCTGGTGCCTGAGTCTGAAGGGGAACCAGCTGAGGGAGAAGTGAACATGGTGGAAGTGCAGCAAGACCCTAAACAAAGTTCGGAGGGTCTCACTTCTGACTTTGCAGTGAAGGCAAGCCCCGGAGCATAACCTACTTTTGTTAACTCCTGCAACTTTTCCTTTTGTGTGATGCTTGTGCATTTACGTTCAGGAGTTGAATTGAAACCCTAGATGCATGATCCCAGGTTCCTATGTCCAAATACTAGCATATCAGGTCGCTAGATGCCATGCTCAGGACCACGGTAGAAGTCGAGTGATGACCGTCACTCGCGAGCTATAGGTCTCTTATGTTGGAATCATAAGATTGTTGAACTTATCGGCTCATGTGGTAAGAGCATGGGACTGACTCCGGTTAATAGATGTCAGTGGTTAAGCTTTTGAACGTACTAAACATTTGTCGGGAATGGGACCGGTAAGCCTAGTACTTTCCTGATCCAGCAAGGGAACTCTCTACCACTAAACCTGGGAGTAATCCCCAGATACTAGGCAGTGGTACATGTGTGGATCCGGGCGGTCAAATACCGTGACCGGATAACCTTGTACCAGGGACTGTGACTTGATCCCGAACTGAGGACGGTAGGGAACCGCCTGGTTGGTGTATACCCCACCCCTTTTGGTTTTATTTGGTATTCTTGGGGTATGCATTATCCCGTATGTTTAGGTCCACCTTGCAAGGTTACTAATCGATCGATCTTCGGCCTCTCACTGTTATATGAGACTGCTTAACCATCCACTCTATGTCCCTTGATGATGGAATTGAGAAGGAACTTGTATACTTGTTTAATTTGTATTGTACAACTCATGCTTGAATTAGTTGGCTAACCTAGTAATGGTTAAACGAATAGAATTTGAAGCTAAAATTCGAAAGTAAAGACATACTCTTTGTTACTTTTCAGCAAAACAACCCACCAGACATAAAGCTTTGCATGTCTAGAGAGTTGGTGATTTTCCAATCACCCGACGGTTATGTCTTGCTGAGTATTAGTATACTCAGCCTTGCTTTTGTTGACATTTTCTAGGTGATGATGTGTGTGATGATGGCTTTTCGTGGCCTGGTTCTCTTCCACCCAGTTGGGAGTACGTGTGGGAGGATGACAGTGCTTAGTGGCATCACAGATGGCCTCGTGTGATGTTGCTTAGGTCGTTTAGTACTTTATTTCCGCCGTGTTTCGAACTCTGGACCATTTATCTTAATGCAAAAGACTTGGTTTGTAATAATGAACCTTTGAAGGATGTTATGTAATAATTTGTGACTTGTTTATCTCTGGACTCGCCTTCGTGTGAGTTTTGATGTACAATTGTCGATCATGTGATGTAAGTGACTTACCAGGTTTGACCCGACAGAGACGACAAGTTACTTCTATATTATTGCTTAATGGCCAAGCGGAGTGGTTTAAGCAATAATATGGAATTAACTTGAGCGGTTTTGTCACAGTGAGACTCGTTGTGGATAGCATCCTGCCTGTAGGTGGATCGGTGTGATTGTGATGGGAGACGGCGTTCCTCCTTAGCCGACTTCACCCCGGCGAGTCCAGGGAAGGGTTCCACAGCTTCGAGGGACCCCTCGCTAGCAGTACGAGCTCCATAGCGGGGGCTGCACCAGACTTGGAGAGGTAGGAGAGTGCTATCCACTTACTTGGACTCCAGTCGTATTGTAGGGTTTCGGGTGGTTCGCTACCATCCGGGCTCTATTCGGGCGGGTACAGTTGTACAACCTCTACAGAGTGTTTAAACCTATAGCTATAGTCTGTGTCCACTGGTTATGGACAGTCCTCTGATCTCTCACCTGGCTAGACTTTTTTCTTGTGCTTCCTCTCTCCCCCGAGTGAGTGAGCTCGGCCTGAGGTGTTGAGATGTGGGGATAAGAGCAGGTGGGCCCCACATCGCAGATGAGAGTTGGGAGCTAGATCGTGGTTGTGATTCAGTGCTTGGGTGTGGACTTCCTTGTTGAGGGGTGTGGACCCCGGAGGTGTAGACCTCAGAGGTGCGGACCTCCCGGAGGTGTGGACCTCAGAGGTGTGGACCTTTCTGCTTATTCTACATACCTTGATTGTTGCTTTCGCGCGACTGCATGGATACCTTTCTACAGCCTAATGTAGGTTTTATCCATGCACATTAGATTCAACCACTGCTTTTGCTCTTTGTTGGGAAGCTGACATGACCTACATGCTTATCGGATAGATGTTGGCGTTTCAGACTTGGTAACTGTCTACGACTACAACTTCAACGACGAAGGTGTGAAGACTAGAGCTGGTCCTATTCTCGAGTTTTCCTATGGACCTGGAGATGCTTCGCTTCGATAGATCCACTGAGTAGGTGTTTTACCTTTCTTGATTTAGTCCTGTTGGACTTGTACCCGGCTTGTGCCGAAGATTTGTACTCTGATGTTGTAAAAATATAATGTAATGTCTATTTTATTCCCGTGTTGTGTGGATTTGTACCACTTGAGATAGGGATTGCATGTGATAGCCACTTCCTGGGACTATCACGGAGGTGCAGAAAGTCAAGTTTCTGTTTGCGGAAATTCATTTCGTTTCAGGTGGTATCTGACTCATACTTGACCGTAGGACGAGCCCTAGCAATGGCCGATAGTTTAGGATAGCCTGAACATCCTTGATTGCGTATATACTTCTTGACTCTTATATAAACCCCTTGAATTCTACTATTAAATCCTTGATTTCTCACTAACTGACCCACTAACAACCCCTCTACGCGGTTGGTGACCCAAGGAGAACAACAAATGTCACATGCTTGAAGACCCTGCAACTCTACAGAATGATGTCTGATACAAGGGAAAGACAACTACATCAGTGACACTCATGAAAACGAAGTACAAGGACGAGATGAAGCAGAATCTACAGGACTCGACAGATTATCTCGGGTGACTCTTCAATGTGGGGTTATGCCAACATGGTTGTCTCTACTTTGGAACTCAATCCACCAAAGAATGAACAGACTGGCCCGTGATGCATGAATTCTGCGTACAGATGAAGCTACAACAAAAGGATGCACTCTTCCACCTGTTGCTCGAAATGGAGCTTGGGTGACACCAGGTGCCTACTCCGAGGATATTGAGGAGTTAAGATTTTGGATCCAAGTGTGCCAACATAAGATGGAAGTGGCACGCACAAGGTTGGATGAAGAGTCAGAGATTTCTGAGAAGCCCGTAGCTCAGCAGTTGGATGAAGACCCAAAGACTCGAAGCTATATGGATAGCTGAGTTATAGATGATTGAGATAATTTAACAAGATGCAGCTATATGAGGCAACCAATGTATTAAACGATCAAGTTAATACCAGATGACAAGAGAGCATCACATGCCCGAAATAACCACTGGATAAATGACCCTATGGACTTTTCCCCTCGGCAAATAGTACGGAACTTGGATGCTCTGCTAAGGTCGATGACTGGAATAAGATGAACGACTGAGGAACAAGGGGGCATGGATACAACATTAAATACAGATTACCCCTTTCTTCCAAGTCCAAAGCCATGAGAGCCAGCACGAAGAAAAGTTCCACCAACCTGCTTCAGAAAGATCAGTATCGAAACAACAGATGCATGTGTTTTTTCAAGTGTGGTATCCCTAACATTAGGAAAAATCCCTCAAGTGCCCACGATATACTAGTATGGTTACGTTGGTGTAATCTCGATGGTCTTAGGAGTCAGCCTCAAGGTAGACATTTGATTGGTGCATTGCTTGAGTGATTGGATCTTTATAGTTTAATGGATGTTATGCCTCTTCGTGATTGTGTGAAATTGTATTGAGTGCTTATGCTTTCTAGGTCTTTAGATTATTCCTTTAGAGGCCTTAGCTAACAATCCTGCAAGATCAATGTTGTGGGATAGCGAAGCTATCTTTTCAAAAATAATGAAGGAAAAACTAAAGGCTCAAGAAACAAAACCAAACTCAAACTGCACTCAAAAGAAAACTAATGCTCTCATTTTCAACAGTGAATTTCTTAAAAGTCGATCCCCTTTACAAGTGCCGGTCTGTCTCCTTTTATATGGGAGGCGAACGAACTTTTTACATACGGAGAATGCCCTCGTGTAAAACGAATCAAAACAGAATGTGCTAGGCTAATTTTGGGAAATCTCCAATTAGGTCTTCACGTACCGGTGCCTTGCAATGTCACGCCGCTAACCGCTGCGCCTTTCGCGTTGTCATCACGTGCGCTTGTCGGGAGAAGACCTCTGATCTTTTGGAAACCCCCCTTTCTCCTGGCACATTCATTTACCTGAAACAAAAATCACAACCAAACTTGATTGCATTACAAGTTAGAGACGACGAAACCCCCAAGTGAAACCTAGGCTATAACTAGCTGGGTGGGTAAGATTTGCCCCTGGCGTTTCGTCGTGGGAAAAATCTAGTAGTCTATCCGAGACCCTAACGCTTTGAACCGCGGGGCTTATTGGGCTGCTCTGTTGGTGATGAAGGGTGCTAGTCGAAAGATGGATTCTGAGAGATGAAAACAGACTTGAGAACTTCTGGGGTTTCATGGCTGAGCCCTTGGAATCAAGCTTGACTAACTAAAATGATCTCACGTTTTGGGATATGAAAGGCTTGATTCCGAAACCCCCCAACAATCAAGCTAACAGAATGAAGATCGACGTGTTCAAGCCAACCTAACTAGGTCAAGCTTCAGAAGACGTGAAGGATTTCTTGCAACCTCGGCAAATCAGACCAAGACTTTGGATGAGATCCCCTATGAACATTGGACTCGAGTTCGTAAACTGGAAAATGAGCACCTCAAGAATTCATCACTTTTGAAGCTTGGAAGTGCATGTACCTCTATGGAAGCATATGTTGGTTAAGATTAATTGAGTGTCCCAAGATGTCAGCAACACACATTTTGGATAATCTCAGTTGGAACTTAATTATCAGATAAAGATGAAGTAATCCCTATGGAACGACAGGCAGTACCAGAAATTTTATTCGAGTACTTTAGTTTCCGTAAGGTACCTTATGAACGTCCGCATTTGGAATTTGCTGATGGAATACAGAGTTTGCCTATAAGGTTCTTCGCACTAAATGTGAATTTACCTATGTGGAGACTCGAAGGAACATGGTAACCTCATATCTTGGTAATGGATTCATCGACGAGAGTGACTAACACATTGGAAGACAACCCAAGATAATGAGGGAGTGGATATAAGCTCATCGAACTCTTCACAGATGGACAATCACACATGTTTTATGGAACTACACCATTGACCATGTATTCGGATGTAATGAATCCATGCATCAAAGATCATCCCTAAGTAGACAGTACCCCGACCCGGGAGGTATTGTTGAGGTTTTGGATTTGATTCAGATGACTAAACTCAAAGGATACAAGGTTTGCACTACACGAGTAGTCATCCTGGAGTCATTTTTATTGGATTAATCCCTCTTACACCCCTAAGCAGTTGTTTTGGAAACTACTGTGTAAGCAGTAAATAGCTGCGCTCCACAAGTTGTGCTTTTGGAATAGGATGCCCGGAGGATATCTAAAGGAATTACGAGGTTGATAATTAGAGTAAGATGCGATGATCAGTCAACCCCTCTTTCAGAATAAACACGTAACAAAGGAACTCTATGGTACACTACCTTTCGGATCAGTGGGAAGAGGAATTACTTCGACAACTATGGAACACAAGTTATCTGTTCGACCTCACAATTGGATCTTACCACCCTATTGGGAAATAGGTAATAAGAGTTGTTGAGTTTAAGTGAAGAATATTGCCCACCTAGACGGGTGTTGTTATTTGGAATTGTTGAATAAGCATGGCAAAGCCATGAAGCTATGAATAATTCCAGAATATTTAAAGGTGAGAATACCGTCATAATGAGTAAGTCTAAGGAGTGGTAAAGGATCATGGTCTACGTTAAGGTTGCACAAGTGAATTGATCCTTCCTCGAAGTTACGATAACTACGGACGTCCTGAGGAAATTAATTAAGCTTTGATGGTATTCCTAAGAGTTAACATCACCTATGTATCTTGAGTTTGTTGAATACGCATGAGTAAATGGAAGCGACTTCCTCGAGAAGATCAATTTGAAGAAGTTGGAATCAAAAGGACTGGTGTAAGATTTCAGATAGATAGAATCACTCACATAGGTGTTGTAGACAAGCCCTCTTAACATGGACTATCAAGAATGGGAAGTAATGATTCATAGTGTTCATGACAAGAAGTTTATCAGACATGTTGTTGACAGTTCAAAACCATGGTCAAGTTCACCGCAAGCCTACGGGTGACTTGGTGCCTTTTTCACCAAGGAGGGTCCTCCCTAGATTTGTCAATCCAAGGATCGGAAGCAAACTCCTAGGATTCTCCATCTAACCTATTGATCTAGCCTAACATGAAGCATTGATTGCATAAAGGTAATCATACAAACACGAAGGGATGTATGGATCACATCCACCTAGCCATAAAGGTAAGCAAACCAAAGGTAAACCTAGCCTATCGTCTTCTAGTCGTAGTTCTAGCCAAAAGAGCAAGCGCGACATGCATCTCATCCAAAGCCATCTTTAAACTACTATCCTCTGGTCCGATTCCGAAAACACCTGCCTTTCGGAGCAATCGTTCTGTCACAACAGACTCCTATTCATGCGGGTAGTCTAGGGCGAGTCCAAAAGAACCGGTTGAAATCACTTGGTCGGTCCGGTATGCACCTCTAGACACCACGGCTACAAGAGCACCCTATGCTATCTAACTTAAGTATAGATTAAGGAAGAAGTAAAACCAAGAGAGAGCAAAATCATAAAGGGAGGGATCGAGTCACTAAAAGATCGGATGACATGAAGTACTTTACTCACATAATAAATGTGTTTAGATCATCCCCACCGAGTACATACCGTTGATGACCTCAACTAGCTTCGGAACTCCGCCATGGCTCAACCGTGCAAGGTGGCCATGGTGGCTAGGGTAGGCCTAGGCCATCTCCTAGACGACTTCGAGGACTCGCGGCGGCCGGCGGCTTCCTCCGGGTGCTTCTCCTTCGTGTTGGTGGCTCTCTGATGAATGGATGGATTGATCACCCCGCTTGGGCGCCCAAGGGGGTGTATTTATGCCCTTGGGGAGGCTTGGGGCGTGCTCCACCTTGCCTTGCACGAGATCTTCCTTGGGAGAGATCCATAAAATCAGCCTCGTCTAGATTTTCTGATTCGTTGCCCTTCCTTGCCGTCATTGTATCTCCCACATCCGGACTCTAAATAATGCAAATTAGATGTCCTGGTTGTATGGCACGAAATTTCCTTCAACTTTGGTATTCATTTCTTTCTTTGGAAACGAAGATAAAATCTCCAAATCGGCCTTGGAAGATAATCTGTTCTGATTTCGGACTGACTGCGCAGCAAGGATTTCGAGGGTCATATCTCCTAGCTCCCTTATCGGAATTGGGCCTTCCACATATCCAAATCTAAGGTATTGTGGATGCCCACAACTTTGGTAGTCAAACATTTGCCATTAGAGGACATTTAAATCTTTGAATCTGCACCAAAAATCATACTGTCCTAGGTTGCGAGAATATCTCTCGGGCTGAGTTGATCTCGTTGGTAAACATCCAAGTCCCCAGAGTTTTACGTGTTGATGCTTCGGTCCTTGGATCATTTGGTGTCGTGTTCACTTCATGACTTGACTTATGACGGTCTTCATGATCTTCTCATAAAGTGCATGATGAACTTATCCCGAAAGTCTTCTCTTTAACGTTAATTTCCTGCGTAAACAACAAAATCCAAAATCCACATGCGAGAGTGAACTTGATACCTCCGGGGGGTTAGTACCATTAGTTAGAATATCAAATATGTGTGAATGTTGATGGTAAACTCATAGCTAGGTGTACCAAAATCGACCGTGAACACATGTCCGATATTGCCAGTACCCTAACGAGAATAGTAGCGGGTGTGCTAAGCCAACAAAAGGATTACAGCATGAGTGGTATACGAAGTTGGTGAGGTTTGTTGGACCCTCGGAAGAAGGAAGTTGGAGGGAGGTTATGTTCAACCAGGTTCAGCTAGTTGCTGAGAGTGCATGCCGTAAGAGGTGCGATTGCACTAATATTTTGGAAAACCAGGATATCTACCCATGGATCAAGAGATAATATTTTATATCTTCAACATATCCCAGATGGACATGGTTTCAAGAAGATTCCATGGATAAATTAGGGAAATCTAGAGATGTATAAGAAAACCTGAATGAAGCATACCAAGATGAAGATTTGGTAACCAAGGGAAAGAGATTAAGTTGCCACTTTATCGATTATCGTGGAGTATACCTTGGACCACACTAAAATGGTTAGTGACCCTGGAAGTGCCTATGCAACCTTTGGTATTGGACTCACCTTCTCAGCGTACTACTTTTGGATAAGCAGTCGGGTTTGGATAAAGGTAATGGGTACGCTAAGAATGCAAGCTTTGTTATATGGCAACAATTTGGATAAGAACTTGCCATATGCAATCGAACTACGTGCATGCCACAAGATAGGCCGAGATATACCGGATATGCACGATTCTACCAGGCATAAAGTATACGACTCCCTTATATGGAAAGAAGTGGGAGAATCATGCCTATTTGGATTAAAAGTACAAAATGGAAGCCATAAGAAGGTGGCAAAGTTCATTAATGATAATTACGGAATGCGCTAAATTTATAAGAAGAATGTTATCTCGAACGCAAGGATTGGGATAATATGAGAATGTCATATTCTACCACCGGAGATTTTACTCATAAGCTTATCAAGATTAGGTAACACGGCTAGATAAGATGGATTGTCATAAGGAAAATCTAGCCAGTAGTTGGAATTACTCACGTATGATCGTGAGATAGTTGAACCCGAGTATGATCGTGCGATATATGTGGATGATATTCCGATATTCTTATGGATGCTACTGGCAGAGGACACATACTAGCACTTGGCTTCGAAAGCCCCACATGGAAACAAGTCAGTTTGAAATTAAACACAAGTGGAACAATTTGGAGGAAAGACATTACCCATGAAGACATATGTCGTCCAATAACTTGATGCTAAAGAAAAGAAGTGATGCCACACTGAAGTGGAGACCCTCACCACACCTGGTATGAGCTTAATCTCGAGGACGAGATTCTCGTGAGGGGGTAGAATGTAACATACCAGAAATTTGAATGATTTACCATGTGTGAATTTTCGCAAAAATTTAAAACTTTTTGTTTGAACTTGTGTGCTACCAAATTTGATCCCAATTTGCTAGCTTTTCATCCTAAATTCTCTATAAAATAAAACTATATAAAAATTATTTTCAAATTATGGTATATATGTGACTTGGAGTTCTTGGATTCATTTTGGAGTTCGATTGTGAGGAGCATCACACCTTCGCCATCCAGAAGCCGAGGCCGTGATGTCATCCTCCAGGAGCACCGCGACGTCACCATCGAGGAGCACTGCATCGCCGCCGCTCGAGAACGTCGCGACCTCGCTGTCCAGAGGTGCCACGTTGTCGCACAAGAGTGTTGCGCCGTAGCTACTCCAGAGCTCCGCATCGTCGCCGAACAGTAGGCCACTGTCGCCGCTCTTTCTCCGTGTGCTCGACCTTCGTGTCGTTGTCCTGCCGGTGCTACGTAGACGCCCTGCCTTGACTTGAACACCGACACGCCCCATGGTGAGCACTCATCCAAGCCTTCTTTTTGCCCGCCATCTTTTTAGTAAAATGCCTGAAACGCGAGATGTTGCTGTCGCCACCCTTCTTTTATTTCTGAAGCCGGCCATCGTGTTGTGATCATCTCCTGCATGTCGCAACCCATCTGCATGGCCCGTCGCCCAAGTTGCAGCATTTCCTTTCCATGCCTACAACATGTTCGATCCTATGTCCGAACAACCAACTGATGTCTTTCTTTTTCCTCTTCACCAAGCATGACGCCATGATGATCTCAAGCCGAACCAAAGTTGCTGCCATGTATGACACCGACATCCTCAAGGCGGGAACGCATTGCCACAAGCCCGTCACCTTGGTCGCCTTCGACGTGTTCGACAGAATGAACTTCATGTCAACAAGCCCGTTGGTGAGCCCTCCGACCAAGCCAACTCTATTTTAACCCTCCGATGCATGCCTGTGTCGCCAGCCTTCATGCTATGCCTGCTCCCTGAGAACACTAGTGACCTTGGATGCATATTCTATAGCTCCACCGTGACATGCCCACCACCTGTTCGATGTTTTGCCTAAATGAAACCTTTCACACTTAAGTGGCTGAAGGTTTCTCCCTTTTTTGTGTTTTTGTCTTCCGGCCTTCGAGCCGCATGTTCCTAGCCGTGGCCATGCCACACTCACCGCCGCTATAGCTCAATGTTGCCTTGTGTTATTGACCTTCGAGTCGTGCATTTTCCTGCATGTGCCGCTCGCCGTCGCTAGCCGCTTATCACCTTGGCTGAGATCAACTGAGAGGTTGTGGCCTAGCCATTGTCTTATTTCTGCTCGTTGTTGCCATGCTACGTGTGCGGCCTTGCTTCTCTCTACTTCGCTTTTCCCACACTACCGCACCTACCCCTGTGCTTGCCGGTCAACAAGTCGTCGGGCGTTGCACGGGCCCTCAGACGCTAGTGCCCCGCGTACGTTGTGAACATGTCATGGACATGGGACGCACGTGTGAGCGACCTCATCACCCAGATAAGCCAGGAACCTTTTTCACCCCTCTTTGTGCCTGCTTTGCTACAATCCGCATACCCGCTCTCGCCCTACTTTGCTTTGTGCTGCGAAGCGTGTTCTGCATCATGTGTTTGTAACTAAAATGTCGCGCGTGATGGAAGGCTATTCCGTGAGCAAAGGCCTCTGCTTCACACGCGGCAACCCCGAGTTGCAACCTAGTTACTTAGCATTTGTCATTGCCGCATCGCTAGTACATGCCCCTTGGCGCATTTGAGCACGCCTTGTCGCATCACCCCCTTTTATCGATGCTAGTCGATCCTCTCATCCTCTCTATGCTATCGCCACATATCTTGGCATGATAATGCCTTTCCTAGTTTATCTCCATCTCCCTTTGCTACCATCCTCCTTTGCGCTACTGCTTTAACCATCCGAGAGCTAGTACCTTGCAAGTGCTTGATCTCAGCCTCTCCGCTTCTCGACTGCAGACAGGATCACCTATGAATCTTAACCTTGAGACCTTTAACCTGACCAGAAACTAACCCTGGTTCCTTCCCTGTTCTCTAGTATAGAAAACTAAATTGTTTAAACTACTTTTGTTTTGAAACCAATTGCTTTATTTTCATTATTTAAACTAGTGCTGATTGTATTTAGCTTGGAGTTTAATTGGATCTTCTAAATTGGTTCTTATTGGTGTTTTTTGCACTTGATGAATGCTCATTATTTATTTTCCTCATCGCATCTCGTGTCGGTTTGTGTCCTTGTATGAAGACCTCGAGTTGCGACGACTGAGGAGACGCGTCTACCCCGACTTTGCTCGAGAGGACGCTCAACCTCTAATACTATACGTTGACTACCGCGCAGGTGTCATGTCACTCCCAACCATGTAGAACCCCTGCATGCTATTAATTGCTAGTGCTATATTTATGTTACTTGATTTGATGGATTGCACAGCCATTTATTTAGCCACGCCTTGATATTTCATATATCTTGTTTCCTTGCCTTACCTACCTTGGGACTAGCTACAGACCCCTAACTAGTCCCATATTCTTACTATCCATACTTTTATTGCATGATTATGGATGGTGTTCTAGGCTTGGACTAAGATGTGGGAGATCTCAGTGTGTTCTAGCGTGTGTTCTGGGTGTGTTCTTCCTTGACATATTTCTTGGTGGGAGCGAGCCGTTTGGTTACTTGTGAACACCTACCTCGGGGAGATGCGATCTGGCCTCTCACCCGAGCGGCGTGTCGGACGTGATGAAGATGGGGAGTGCTCGCTCTCGGCCCTTAAGGACCGATTGTCAGTTGACCTTGCTTCAGTGGACTTTTTTCGTACAAACCGCCTGTCGTATGGACCTCCCTGGGCCCACTACCTTGGTGGGTACCAGGACCGATTACTCGGCGGGCCCCTGGGACTACTCGTCTTGTTCCACACGACACCTGATGGCGTGGGGTGCAAAGACTATGGTAGAGAAGTACTCGGATAAGAAGGTATACATGTCCTGTACTATGTACAGAACTCCTAGATGTACCTGACTAGTACTCTCTCCTCAAACCGACATGTAACCCTGCCTCCCGAGCTATATAAGGCGAGGCAAGGTCCCCTCTCTCTCTCATACGCATCATCTTGTAAACACACCTAATCATTCCAGAGCTACGCAACATACAGGACGTAGGGTATTACGCACCTCGAGGCCCGAACCTGTCTAAACTGTGTTCCACGTGTCTCTTCCTTCGAGTTACCGATGTCAGCGAGGCCACTTTTATTTACCTCGGGTACTTTCCTTGGTAGATTGCCGGTCTGAAACACTGACAGCTGGCGCGCCAGGTAGGGGCTCTCGCCGAAGATCTCATGGCGAACGCAACGGCTTCAATCTCCATTAAGCCAATCGTCGCTTTCAACCGCGGCGACACCTTCGTCTTCGGGTCCTGGGTGTACAATGCCGACGGCGCTGGATCCTTCCAACGCCGCCTCGCCATGACTCCCAACCCAAGCACAGGGCTCGTGATGCCGAAGTAGTCACGGGCGAACTCGTCGGAAAATTCGGTGAAATTTCGCTCTACAACCAACACGCCGACTTCGAGCTTGGATCCGACTCCAACTCGAACTCAACGTCCCCGTGGGCCATCGCATGCGAGCCGGCTAATCAGCAATTATGTGCAGACTTCCCACTCCACGAGCACTTTCCATACAGCCTCTACAATGCTAGCAAGGCCCATGCGAAGGCTCTCACAGCGCGCCGGGCCAGCAAGGAGATCGTCTCCGACTACGACTCAGACTCCAACCCCGTATCCGGCTATTACTCCGACTCCTCCTACGAGTTCGACTTCGGATCGGACCCCGACGAGTCCGAGTCCGAGAACTCCCCGATTGAGCAACCTCTGTCAGGACCAGCCACCAGCCTTGTTATAACATCTATGCCCGCCAGGAGATTCGTCTACTGGCCAGACCGCAAGCCTGCAGACCTAACAGACGGGAACTCACGCTGCGTCACCTACCTCGACTCGCTTCCCTTCCAGAAGACACCACTATCTCTAGCGGAGGAGCACACTCCAACAGAGGTGGTGACTACTGACTCCTGTCTCGGCTCTCCGGATCGCCAAGTCTTCATGAGTACCAACGAGACGCCGGGACCCTCAGGGACCCGACCTGACCGCTACCTCGAAAATATCTCAGCAGACAAGTTGTCTGCCAATGCACCCGTAGACGAAACCAACGATGACAAGAACGCCCAATGTGAGAGCAACATGAAGCGCAATCCGTGAGAGCCTTCCCATAGGGAACCTCACAGAGGCACTTAACCAAGTCGAAAGTCGGGTGCATACTACCCCTGAACAGTGCCTCATGTCTATCACCATAATAGCACGTTAGGCTCAGGCGATGCGCGCGGGAGAAGTCATCGCAAAGCTCGCGGAGGACGCCTACTTCATGAGAGTCGACAACAGAGTCACTCAAGTGCCTCCCCTCAGAACTTGTGAAGCCGACCATGAAGCCACAAGTCGCCTCCCAGCTGACAACGGACGCAACTGTACTCGAGGAGAACTACCACAGAACCCCAATCGCACTAGGGCATCAGCTGGTGGACCTTCTCAGGGCAGCAACAGCGCCGGTGGCACTGGTGGCAGTCGCGCCGTGGTGGCTCATGGTGACGCTGGCAGTGGAGGCAGCGGCGGCTGGAGCTCCTCACACAGGGCTGGAAGGAGAGCCGGTGGTGGAGGCGATCGCAGAGGCCGAGGCCATGCAGAGAGCCACGTCACTAGTGTTTCACGCGGCGACTATGATGCCCGCCGCAAAATTGAAGAAATTCGACGCAAGAAATCATCCACAGCAGGCCAAAATGACGGCTTCTCTGCCTTCTCTGCTCGACTTTGCAATCTGCTTCTCCCAGAGAAATTCAAGCCTCTTGGGATCACCAAGTACGATGCAAAGCAAGATCCAGTACAATGGCTCAGAAGCTATGCCCTTTCCATGGAAAATGCTGGTGGCAACAACGACACGAAGTGCCTCTACTTCCCCTTCTGTCTGGACCAAGGTCCACTTACATGGCTCGAGTCACTCGAAAAGTAGTCGATTGACAAGTGGGACCAGCTCAAGGAACAGTTCACTACCAACTTCGCGGGCACCATGGGACGCTCGGGTACTCGCATGGACATAGCCATGGTGAAGCAGGAACAGGGCGAGACCTTACGCAAGTACATGCGGTGCTTCTTTGACAAGCGCGCCACTGTAGTCGATGTCACCGACAAGGAGGTCATCGACCTTTTCCAATATGGCCTCTACCATCGTCACACCTTCAAAGACTTCGGTCCCCACCGCCCGAGCTCCATCACCAAGCTCAAAGACATGATCACTTCACGGGCCGACGAAGAAGACAAGGCGAACGCTAAGTACGACGCTATTCGTGGCAAGAGCAAGCAAAACGTGAGCGGTAGCAAAAACAACAACCGGGATCAAGGCGGTCGCAACAACAACTACTCGGGTCCTAATCGCAAGCGCAAGCTAGACAACACAGTCGCGGCTATCCAGTGCCCTGCGAAGGAAAACTTGAAGAAGACCTCTGGCGACATCAAAGACTTGCTGAAAGAAAAGTGCCTGTGGCACCTGGAGGGCAACCACACTACCGAGCAGTGCTACCAACACCGGTGAGCACTCAAGGACTCTCCAGACCCACGGCCTCCTCGTGACAAGAAGGCAAGAAAAAAGCCGACGAAGGCAACGGCGACTTCCAAGAACCCGACAAGACGGTGAACGTCCTCTTCGGCGGACTACCCACCAAACGGTCTCAGAAGGACACTCGACAGGAGGTCTTGAACATTGAACCATCGGTTTCGACCCCTCTCAGGTGGTCGGGGGTACCCATCACCTTCTCCCGCGCAGATCAATGGACAAGCTTATCTGAACTAGGGTGGTTTCCTCTCGTCCTGAAGCCGGTAGTCGCGGGCTCTAGAATCAACAAGGTACTCATCGATGGTGGGAGTGGGCTCAATGTCCTCTTCACCAAGACCATGAAGAAGATGAAGCTCGACATCACTCACATGCTCACCAAGAGCACGTCGCCTTTCTACGGCATTGTCCCCGGGAACGCGGCTATTCCACTGGGCTCAGTGGTCCTGCCAGTCACCTTCGGGGAAACCAGAGAAAACTACCGCACCGAGTACATCAAGTTCGAACTTGCAGACTTCGAGACTTCCTACCATGTCGTCCTCGGCAGACCAGCTATAGCCAAGTTCATGGCGGTACCCCACTACACGTAGTTGGTACTCAAGATGCCAAGTCCGGCCGGTGTACTCTCACTACAAGGGGACTTGAAGATATCCTTCGACTGCGACACAAAAGCTGTGGAACTCGCAGCCACCAATCAAGTAGCCAATGCCATGATGGAGATCTATGCTGCATCAAAGAAGCTTGCCCCAAGTGAACTCGACATCCCAGAGAAGTCGGACAAAGCCAACAAGCCTCAGCCATCTGAGGAAGTGCAAGTCAAGGCAATTGATCTTGGGACAGACGACAGCAGCAAGACTACCATCGTGGAAGGCCTCGACCCGAAATAGGAAGACGCCCTCGTCAGATTCCTTCGAGCTAACTGAGACATCTTCGCTTGAAAACCAGCAGACATGCCAGGGGTGCCCAGGAATCTGATCCAGCACTCACTCAACGTCGACCCTAAAGCCACCCCGAAACGACAACACCTCCGCTGTTTCACCGACGACCGACGGGATGCCATCAAGAAGGAACTCGCCAAACTACTCGCGTCTGGCTTCATCAGAGAAGTCTTCCATCATGAGTGGCTCGCCAACCCCGTCCTCGTCTGCAAGAACACCAACGAATGGAGGATGTGCGTCGACTACACCGACCTCAACAAGCACTGCCCCAAGGACCCCTTCGGGTTGCCGCGGATAGATCAACTCATCGACTCCACAGCGAGCTGCGACCTGCTCTGCTTCCTCGACTACTACTCCAGGTACCACCAGTTTGCTATCAAAGAAGAAGACCAGGAGAAGACTGCATTCATCGCCCCATTTGGCACCTACTACTACACGATCATGTTATTCGGGTTGAAGAACGTCAGCGCTACATACCAGCGAGCTATCCAAGCCTGTTTCAAGAGACAGCTCAACAAGAACGTTGATGCCTACGTGGATGACTTGGTTGTCAAGACCAGAATTCCGACACGCTCATCGCCGATCTTGAAGAGACTTTCGCATTCTTTCTAGAGAACCGCTGGAAGCTCAACTTGAACAAGTGCGTCTTCGGCGTACCGTCGGGAAAACTACTCGGCTTCATCATCAACCATATTGGCATCGAGGCCAACCCCGATAAGATCTCTGCCATCACCAATATGAAAGCTCCCACCTGCATTAAAGATGTGCAAAAGCTTACCGGGTGCTTGGCGGCCTTGGACAGATTCATCTCGAAGCTCGGAGAACGGGGGCTACCCTTCTTCAAACTACTCAAGCCTCAAGAAAAGTTCGTGTGGACTCTAGAGGCAGATCAAGCTCTCGCTCAGCTCATGGATTTCCTATCCAAACCGCCAGTCCTCACGGCTCGTCACAAAAAGGAGTAGCAACTGCTCTACCTCGTTGCGACTACTCACATGGTCAGTTCTGCCATCATTGTCGAGTGGCAGGAAGACGGCCACGCCTACCCAGTCCAGCGACCAGTCTACTTCGTCAGCGAGGTCCTGTCGGAATCTAAAGCACGCTACCAACCAGTACAGAAGCTACTATATGCAGTACTCATTACATCGCGGAAGCTACGACCCTACTTCCAGGAGTACTCGATATCCGTCGTCACTGACTACCCACTCGGTGACATCCTGCGGAACCAAGATGCTACTGGAAGAATCTCCAAGTGGGCAGCCGAACTCGGCGCCCTCAACATCGACTTCAAGCCACGAACAGCCATCAAGTCACAAGCACTAGTCGACTTCATGGCAGAGTGGCGGGAGAATCAGCTACCAACTCCAACCGAGCGACTAGAGCATTGGGTGATGTACTTCGACAGCTCACTCAAGCTCGAAGGTGTGGGTGCAGGGGTACGCCTGATTTCTCCAACAGGCGAACAACTCAAGTACGTCCTGCAGATCTTTTGGAAGTCTTAAACAACGAAGCTGAGTATGAAGCTCTACTACACGGGCTCCGCCTCACAGCTTCTCTGGGCATCAAGCGACTACTAGTCTACGGCGACTCTGTAGTGGTCATCAACCAAGTCAACAAGTCTTGGGACCACAACAAGGAGAACATGAACGCCCACTGCCTAGAAGTCCGCAAGCTCGAGAACAAATTCTACGGTCTCGAGTTCCATCACGTCGTCCACGACAACAACGTTGCAGCGGACGTCTTGTCGAAGTTTGGTTCTACTCGCGCTCAAGTACTAGAGGGTGTCTTCGTCCACGAGCTTCACACGCCATCCATCCTGGAGCCGGCGCCCATGACCACTAACCCAGCGCCTCTACCAGCTGGACAAGAGGTCATGATGATCGACGTGGACTGACGACAACCCTTCATCGACTACATCCGCGAGCAGAAGGTACCCGTGGACAAAAACTTGGCCGAGCAGCTCATTCGCCGGGCCAAGACCTACGTCCTAGTCGGGGACAAGCTCTACAGGCGGGGCGCCACTTCCGGAGTACTCATGAAGTGCGTCCCACGAGAAGAAGGCAAGGACATCTTGGAGGAGATCCATAAAGGCGTTTGCGGCAACCACGCGTCTTCACGTACACTGGTCAGCAAGGCCTTCCAACGAGCTTTCTACTGGCCCACAGCTCTGGGCGATGCCGAGGAAGTCGTCAGAAGGTACCGAGGGTGCCAGTACTTCGCCAAGCAACAGCACATCACGACCTACAAGCTAGACACCATACCACCAACCTGGCCTTTCGCCTACTGTGGGCTCGACATGATTGGGCCTCTTCCAACTGCGCCAGGAGGATTCAATAGAGTTCTGGTGTCCATCGACAAGTTCACCAACTGGATCAAAGTCAAGCCGGTCACATATCCCAAGGCCGACAGGGTACTCGACTTCTTGGATGAACTCGTGTACCAGTACGGACTACCCCATCGCATCATCACAGAACTGGGCTCCAACTTCAACAATCACAATTTCTGTAATTACTGTGAGAATAGCGGGATCGACGTCCGGTACGTCTCAGATGCCCATCCACGGGCCAACGAACAAGTCGAGCGCGCCAATGGGATGGTACTCGACGCTCTCAAGAAGCGACGGCACGATGCTGCTAACACAAAAGGAGGCAAGTGGATCAAGGAACAGCCCAATGCACTCTGGGGGTTGCGTACCCGACCCACTAAGCCGACGGGATAGTCACCCTATTTCCTAGTCTACGGCTCCGAAGTTATTCTACCTGCCGACGTCATGTGGGACTCGCCAGCAGTAAAGCAATACGACAAAGGCATATCTGAAGACAGCAGACGAGTTGACATCGACGGACTCGAAGAAGCCCGTTGTGCTGCCCTCGTCCAATCAGCAATGTACCTAGAGGGTATCTGACGCTACCACGATCGCAACGTCAAGGAACGCTCCTTCAACGTTGCTGATCTAGTCCTCCGCCGCATCCAGAACACAGAATGGCTACACAAGCTCAGCTCGCCATGGGAAGGTCCCTTCACAGTTGCAAAAGTGACCGGACCAGGCTCGTATCGCCTCCTGAGGACCAGGAGCGTCCCAGTGGTCGGTGGATGACCGCTCCTCAGTGATGAGTGATTGACAACGGGTGTTGGACTGACTCTTGGCTTAGTGCGCAGGTGTAGGCTGCGGTCTAGTTCGTGTTGTTGCAAGTGAAGAACGGGCGCGAAAGGTCTTCAGCCTTGAGGGGCCTCCGGGAGATGGAGAGACAAGTAGGCTCGGTTCGAGGGACCCGGTGGACAGCGGGACTGGGTGCGGGTCACATGGTGGCGACACAAGCAAGACGAAGTCATGGACAAGCAAGCCGGTGCACGGTGGCGGTCATGTCAAGTGGTTTGGCGGGAGGCCGTACTGAGCACGCGGGGTTTGGTGGTTTGCCCACAAAATCATCGGCGGACGGTTTCTTGGTTTGGGCCTCAAAACCAAGTCCGAGGGCCCAACACGACGGAGACGGGATCCGGGCGTGTCGGGAAGCTTTGAGGCGGAGGACACGCGGCGGGATCGCATGGCTTGCGTCGGGAGGACGCGGGGTGCGGCAAAGGTGTGGCCGTCCGATGGCAAGACCCACAAACATTACCTAAATGCCCCTGCGTGGGTTGTATCGCCAGTAGTTATGTTAGGGGTAGTCGAGTCATTTACCACTCCGGCGGCACCCGATATATAAGCCATGAAGGTTTGTGGATGGCTCTCTCTCTCCGCGACTTAGGGTTTCATTTCCTCCCTCCTCTTTCTCATTTTTTGTAGTTATTTTTCTTCCATTTTCTCTAGGCTAGCATGAGAGCTTCATGAGAGATTTGTTGATAGGGATGGATGCTAGGGCGGCATGCTAGACCTTGTGAATCTTTCCTGGTTTGTATAGAAGATTCGGGGTTGCGTTTTCGTGGCCTTTTTGTTCTTGTTTTCGTGCCTTTGTTCCCAGTTCGTATCCGCGGATTTGAGTGGGTTTATCCCCGGATTTTTTTGAGGAAAACATGGATAGATGTCTCGTGCATCTTTGTGATTGATCTTGTGCCCTCAAACGCCGGGAAACCACTTGGATTCGTAGTTTTTCGTTCGGTGCTCTAGTTTTTGGTGGTGCTCAAAGGATTCGCGATTCCGGTGATTTAGGGAGTTAGGAGGCAAGATTTTTGGGCTATAGCATCCTTGTGTGACGCTTTTCAAGTCCCCAAACCCTTGTCTCCACAACTTCAACCGTTTGGGAAATCCGATGATGATTTGGGGGAGTTGACTTTCGGGGTCGTGGGCTTTCTGTTCTGTCCGCGCGGTGCGGACGGTCCGCGGGGTGGTCGCGGACGGTCCGCGAGTGGCGTGTTCGTCGCGTGTTCGTCGTGTTCTTGCGCGTCTTTGCTTTTGATCCGGTTTGGCTTTTGGTTTTGGTTGCAGCCAGTTTGCGGACGGTCCGTGGGTGGCGCGGACGGTCCGCCCGGCCTTGGCGGACGGTCCGTTTTCCCCGGGTCATTTCTGGTGGTTCTGTGTGCTTTAACGGACGGTCCGCAGGGTTGGGCCGGACGGTCCGCGGTGCTGTCGCGGACGGTCCGCGGCTTCAGGTCGGACAGTCCGCAAGGCCTGCGCGGACGGTCCGCCCCTCCTGGCCGGACGATCCGCCAGAGCCTGTGCGCTTTGTTTCTTGGTTCGATTCCTCCCTTCCCTTTCTAGTGCTTCCGCGTGTGCTTCAAGGAATCGTTCCTAGGACTAGAGGTTGATCCATAACCTCGTGGTCTTGGCGATTGGTGTGTGATTCGATCCATCGCTCGTGTGTGACCGGGGTTTGACTAGGGTATAGGCCGGGTTCTTTGGAAAGAATTTTTACCGGCTCCTATTCACTCCCCCCTCTCTAGTCGCCATCTGATCCTTCAATTGGTATCAGAGCACGGTGCCGGATTCTTTGCGACTTTGACAAGTCTCGAATCCTAAGATGGCGTACGTTGAGCGGGGCGGTCCGCCGCACTTCGATGGCAAGGGTTACCACAAGTGGGCGGCTCGTATGATGATCTTTCTTCGTGGGAAGCTATTGGATTTCATTGTGCTTGACAAGACCTATGCTATTCCGGTCAACATCCATACTCTTATGGTGACCGATGCCGGTGCTAAGGCCAAGTATGAGGCTAATGCAAAAGCCGTTGATCACTTGGTCCCGAGCTTGTGTGATCCGAGTTTGAGCGTGTTCGCCATTTGAATCTTGCTTGGCAAATTTGGGAAAAGTTGTTGGTTGCTCACGGTGGTGATAACCATGTGAAGGCTCGCCTCTTTGTCTCTTACCGGATGCAATATGAGAATTTCACTCCACTTCCCGGTGAGGACATTGACGCGATGTTTCAGAGGTTCACTGCCATCGTGAACAACATGAAAGCTAATGTTGAGGATTTTCCTTACACCGAGCATGATCAGGCTTTAAAGCTCTTGCATGTCTTGGACCCAAATGTTTGGGGTGCTAAGGTTGAGGCCATCAAGGAGTCTGGACATTATTTGACTATTGAGTTGGATGACCTCTTTTTAAGCTTAAGTCGGCTGAGGTTGACAGGAAGTTGCAGTCCAAGCATGAGGGCTCGACTGACCATAGTCTTGCTCTTGTGGGCGGATCAAAGGGCAAATCTAACCCTTCCTGTCGACAGTTTTCCTTGTCTTCTCTTATGTCCATTCCAGATGAGGAGTTTGATGTGCTGGGCGAGGAGGAGCTGGCCTTGCTCTCAAGGAGGTTTGATCGACTACACGAGAGTCAGAGGAATGCAAGGCGGAGCTCAGGGACATGCTACAAGTGTGGCAAGCTTGGCCACTTCATCGCCGAGTGCCCAGAAGCTGAGGAGAACAAGTACAAGGTGAACGAGTACAAGGCACACCCGAGGCGTGAAGACAAGTACTCCTCCAAGGGCAAGCACTTCAGCAAGTCCAAGAGCAAGGACAAAGACAAGCGGCGACCGAGCAAGAGCGGCTACAAGAAGAACAAGGCAAGAGCGATGGTGGCCGGTGCGAGCGACGTCGACTCAAGCTCAAGCGAGGAGCAGTCAAGCTCAAGCAGTAAAGATGAAGACGCCGAGAGGCGCAAGGGCAAGAAGAGTGCAAGCCGGAACCTCAACGGGCTGAGCTGTGTGGCGCTTGAGGGCTTTTGTGGCATGGCCCATAGCTCAAGCAGCAAGAAGAGCGAGAAGGAAGACAGCGACTCCGACTCGGAGGATGAGGCAGGAGGCTTGGAGGACATTTGGTTGATCGACTCCGGGTGTTCTCGACACATGACCGGAGATAAGAAGTGGTTCTCCAGCCTCACCCCAGTGAAGGAAAAGATGTACATCACATTTGGGGACAATGGACGAGGAAGGGTGATGTTTGAGGGTGTTGTGCATGTGAGTGACAAGGTAACGTTGAAGAGAGTGGCTCTTGTGAAGTCTTTGGGTTTCAATTTGCTTTCGGTTTCTCAGTTGCTTGATGAGGGTTTTGAGGTGCGTTTCAAGTCTGGCGAGTCTCGTTTGCTTGATTCTCGAGGTGATCTTGTACGTATGATCATCCCCGAGGGTCGGATTTTCGTGGCTGATTTCTCTCGTTCTTTGGGTCCTCGCTCGCCGTTTGATGGCCGGTCCTTCTTCTCGATTTGTGGAAATGGCATAGGCGGTTGGGACACTTGAGCTTTGATTTGGTTTCCCGCTTGAGTGGTCTTGACCTTGTCCGAGGATTGCCGAGGTTGAAGCTTGAGAAGGATTTGGTTTGTGCTCCTTGTAGGCATGGTAAGATGGTAGCCACTCCCCATCCACCCCCCGACCGATGTCATGACCGAGCGTCCGACGGAGATGTTGCATATGGACCTTGTTGGGCCGGCTCGAGTTCGCTCGGTGGGTGGGAAGTGGTATGTCCTTGTTGTGGTGGACGATTACTCTCGCTATGCCCGGGTGTTCTTCTTGGAGGATAAGAGTGAGACATTTGGTTTTGTTCGAGATCCGATCATGAGGTTGAAAAACGAGAGGCATGGGAATGCTATTCGAGCTATCCGCGGTGATAATGGCTCGAGTTCAAGAACTCTCGTTTTGATGCCTTTTGTCGTGATCTAGGTCTTGAACATCGGTATTCGACCCCTTATGTGCCCCCTCAAAATGGAGTCGTGGAAAGGAAAAATCGGACTCTTTGTGAGATGGCTAGGACGATGCTCGATGAGCACGAGAACTCCTAGGAGGTATTGGGTCGAGGCGGTCAATACAGCTTGTCATGTTTCCAACAGGATTTTATTGCGAGCTTTCAAGAAGAAGACCTGTTATGAGCTTATGCATGGTTGGGCACCCAAGGTGTGTCACTTCCGAGTTTTTGGCTGCAAGTGCTTTATTCTGAAGAAGGGAAAACTCGACAAGTTTGAGGCTAGGTCTAGTGATGGTATTTTCTTTGGATATGCTAACCACTCTAGAGCCAATAGGGTGCTTAACCTTGAGACTAACAAAATCATGGAGACTTGCGAGGTGACCTTCGACGAGACAATGCCATGTACCTCTCTTGGCTTTGAATGTGCAAGTGACGAAGAGATGGCCGAGGACCTCTTTGAAGAGGAGAAGGATGAAGCTGGAGATGATGATGGAGAGAACCATGCGCCTGAAGCTGAGTGTGTACCCACTACTTCCCCTACGACCACTATGGAGCGTGGACCATCTACTTCATGGACAACGACGGTGCAACAAGAGGACCAGACGAGAGAAGCTGAAGTTGAGGGGGAGGTAGTCTCGAGGCGTGAGGCTCCCCGGCGGATTCAAGAAGTGCATCCCCTGTCGAAGATCATTGGGAACATCGATGAACGCACAACACGGTCAAGGTCCAGGAATTCCTCTCATTTTGCTCATGCTGCTTTTGTTGCCACTTTTGAGCCCAAGGACATTGGACATGCTTTATCTGATGCAAACTGGGTCAATTCTATGCATGAGGAGTTGGAAAACTTTGAGAGGAACCAGGTGTGGGAGTTAGTTGAACCACCTCCAAATTGTCATCCCATAGGAACCAAGTGGGTTTGGAAGAACAAAGAGGGAGAGAATGGGATGGTTGTGAGGAACAAGTCCAGACTTGTTGCTCAGGGTTTTAGTCAGAAGGAGGGGATCGACTATGAGGAGACCTTTGCTCCCGTGGCCCGTCTTGAGGCAATTCGAATCCTTCTAGCCTTTGCCGTGGCTAATGGGTTCAAGTTGTTTCAGATGGACGTGAAGAGTGCTTTTCTGAATGGGTTAATAGAGGAGGAGGTGTATGTGAAGCAGCCACCTGGGTTTGAGAGCGAGCTGTACCCACACAGGGTATACAGGTTGAAAAGGGCTCTGTATGGGTTGAAATAGGCGCCCCGTGCTTGGTATGGGAGATTGAGAGGTTTTTTGTTGAGCAGAGGGTTTGTGATGGGTACCGTGGATAGTACTTTGTTTCTCCTCAAGCATGGAAATGACTTGTTGATTGTTCAGATATATGTGTATGATATTGTCTTTGGTGGCTCGTCACATAACCTTGTTACCAAGTTTGCAGATGAGATGAGCAGGGAGTTCGAGATGAGCATGATGGGTGAGTTGCAGTATTTTCTCGGGCTGCAGATCAAGCAAGTGAAGGATGGAACATTTGTGCACCAGACCAAGTACACGAAAGACATGCTGAGGAAGTTCCAGATGCAAGATGTGAAGCCGATGTCGACTCCCATGGGGAGTACGGCCACTTTGGATGCGGATGAGGATGGAGAACCAGTGGACCAGCGGGAGTACAGGAGCATGATCGGCTCCCTCCTCTACTTGACGGCGACGAGGCCAGACATACAGTTCAGCGTGTGTCTGTGCGCTCGTTTTCAGGCTTCGCCGAGGACATCACATCGACAGGCCGTCAAGAGGATCTTCAGGTACCTACAGTCTGCCCCTGGTCTTGGTCTTTGGTATTCTTCCTCCTCGACTCTTTCTCTTCATGGTTTTTCTGATGCGGATTTTGCTGGTTGTCGAGTCGAGAGGAAGTCTACTTCTGGTACTTGACAGTTTCTTGGTTCTTCGTTGGTCTCATGGTCGTCCCGCAAGCAGTCTAGTGTAGCTCAGTCTACCACCGAGGCGGAGTATGTTGCTGCCGCGAGTTGTTGCTCCCACTGTTGTGGATTTCATACACTTTGAGAGACTTTAGTGAGGAGTGCACCCAGATCCCACTTCTTTGTGATAGCACCAGTGCCATAAGCGTAGCCAAAAACCCAGTGCTTCACTCCAGAACCAAACACATAGAGGTGAGGTATCATTTCTTGAGGGACAATGTGGAAAAAGGAACCATTGTGTTGAGCCATGTCCCTACCCAAGATCAGCTAGTCGACATTTTCACAAAGCCTCTCGACCAAGCTACATTTGTGCGCTTGCGGGGGGAACTTGGGGTTTGTTGCCCTTTCTAGTTGATTCTTGGGGGATTTCCTTTCTGTACCATATGTATCATATCATGTTTTACTTCGATGTATATACATGCTTTGCTTGATGTATAAACCATGGTAGGATAGCCATCTTGTCATATATCATGTTGCATTTGTATCATATTGCATTTTAGGATGATGAGCTTCTTTCATATGCCATATTTGAGTCTCTTTGGCTATTTGTGAGATTTTGGTCATATGTGTGGAGAAATGGTGATGTGAGGCTATGCTCTTGGAATATTTGAGATATATGTGTGGTGAGATAGCCCTTTTTGAAATAAATGCTAATCTTGACTAATTTTTGATGAAATATACTCCACTCATGTGTAGTTGTGTATCCATGTCACAGTTTGGTCTAAATGTTCATTTCATGCTTAGATTGTGCTTGGATGCCTTGTTCTTGCATTTGGGCCAAAGGCCGGATATCATTGTGAATGTTTAGCCTATGTTGCATTCATGGGGGAGCATAAGCTTCTTTTTGCCACAAAGGCACTTCATGTACCATGAAATGAATTAATCTTGAAAAGAAGTGCATAATGCGTGAAAAATGCTCCATTCATCATGTCTATGTTTAAAATGTCTCATCTTTCACATATGGGTGCAAAACATGTTGCATGATGTTCACCAGTGGAGAAGTCTCCCCGAAGTGGACACATGGCTCATGAGCTTTGACATGACATGCTTTGCTTTTTGGGTGTTTGCCATGATCGTTTGCTGAGAATTTGATATCCTTGTATGATCTTTGAATGGTATTCATGTTTGTGGCTCAAGTGTGACATGGATAGGCTTTTACATGTGAAGCGAGCCTTCTTTTGGTAAAACTGCTTAAATCTGAAAATTCTGCTTTGTCACATGCTTGTATTTTCATATATTACTTGTGGCAATGCTTTGACTATGCTATGATTCATTTGTGTGATCCTTGTCTCAGTTTTAGCCTTTGACACTAGATTTGGCCTACTTGAGAAGCTCATGTAGATGTTTATATGCTTTGCTTTGCATTTCTGCATTTTCACCTTGATTCATACATTGTCAACAAGGGGGGGAAGAGGTGAGCTTAATGAAATTTCAGAAGAGGTGAGCTGAAATCTGGAAGTTTGCATCCACATGTTCAGGGGGAGCTTGCATTTGTTCAGGAGGAGCTTTATTGCTGTTTTCGGTGTGGATTTTGTGCTTTGCCTGGCTTGTGACCTTTCTTTGCCTTTCCTTGGTTTTGGTCATGAGTTGAGCTTCTTTGTTTTTCTTTCTTCTTCCTTTCTTTCTTTCTCTAAATTACATTTCGTGTTGTGTGTTGTCAATGCACTCATCAAGGGGGAGATTGAGGACCAGGAGCGTCCCAGTGGTCGGTGGATGACCGCTCCTCAGTGATGAGTGATTGACAACGGGTGTTGGACTGACTCTTGGCTTAGTGCGCAGGTGTAGGCTGCGGTCTAGTTCGTGTTGTTGCAGGTGAAGAACGGGCACGAAAGGTCTTCAGCCTTGAGGGGCCTCCGGGAGATGGAGAGACAAGTAGGCTCGGTTCGAGGGACCCGGTGGACAGCGGGACTGGGTGCGGGTCACATGGTGGCGACACAAGCAAGACGAAGTCATGGACAAGCAAGCCGGTGCACGGTGGCGGTCAAGTCAAGTGGTTTGGCGGGAGGCCGGACCGAGCACGCGGGGTTTGGTGGTTTGCCCACAAAATCATCGGCGGACGGTTTCTTGGTTTGGGCCTCAAAACCAAGTCCGAGGGCCCAACACGACGGATACGGGATCCGGGCGTGTCGGGAAGCTTCGAGGCGGAGGACACGCGGCGGGATCGCATGGCTTGCGTCGGGAGGACGCGGGGTGCGGCAAAGGCGTGGCCGTCCGATGGCAAGACCCACAAACATTACCTAAATGCCCTTGCGTGGGTTGTATCGCCAGTAGTTATGTTAGGGGTAGTCGAGTCATTTACCACTCCGGCGGGACCCGATATATAAGCCATGAGGGTGTGTGGATGGCTCTCTCTCTCCACGACTTAGGGTTTCATTTCCTCCCTCCTCTTTCTCATTTTTTGTAGCTATTTTTCTTCCATTTTCTCTAGGCTAGCATGAGAGCTTCATGAGAGATTTGTTGAGAGGGATGGATGCTAGGGCGGCATGCTAGACCTTGTGAATCTTTCCTGGTTTGTATAGAAGATTCGGGGTTGTGTTTTCGTGGCCTTTTTGTTCTTGTTTTCGTGCCTTTGTTCCCAGTTCGTTTCCGCGGATTTGAGTGGGTTTCTCCTCGGATTTCTTTGAGGAAAACATGGATAGATGTCTCGTGCATCTTTGTGATTGATCTTGTGCCCTCAAACGCCAGGAAACCACTTGGATTCCTCCAGAGCCTGTGCGCTTTGTTTCTTGGTTCGATTCCTCCCTTCCCTTTCTAGTGCTTCCGCCTGTGCTTCAAGGAATCGTTCTTAGGACTATAGGTTGATCCATAACCTCGTGGTCTTGGCGATTGGTGTGTGATTCGATCCATCGCTCGTGTGTGACCGGGGTTTGACTAGGGTATAGGCCGGGTTCTTTGGAAAGAATTTTTACCAGCTCCTATTCACTCCCCCCTCTCTAGTCGCCATCTGATCCTTCACCTCCGGACACTTGAAGGTGAAGACATCAGCAACTCGTGGAATGTTGACCAGCTCTGTCGATTCTACGCAGTCTCCCGACTACTCTGGGGGCTCAAGTCTACACGACTACTCCTGGGCCTTTCGCTGTAAGCGGCCTTCTGGTCCAGGCACTTGTCTCCGGACTACGCCACTCCGAGATCCAGCGCTAATGGCTACTAACGGATCTCGGGCTGCTCATGGCGTCAAGGACTCTAGCAGCGGTCTATCAAGAGGCCATGTACTTCTAGATCCAGTCTATACGGCTACTAACGGATCTACAGCTATAAGCGGCAATGCGCCCTAGCACTACTGTAGCCGTAGACAGCCTCCGGGTCCTGTCGACTACACTTATAAACGGCCCTGGCAATCCAGGTTTACCCTTTCAGAAATAAGGTTTGATTCTCGATCAACTCATTTACTGTGTCTCCCTCAACAAATCTTCTATCGAGTACTACTACTCGCAACAATTCCAGGATGGGCACTCCGCACATATACACCGCGACAACGAGTACTCATTTTCAAAAAAATTTTTCATTAAAACTTAAACAATTTCATTACAACTTTGTTTATATTATAGTTGCTTCTACAAGCTACCCCTACAGGATCACTACTCGAGGTTCAGCTTCTCCGCGACTTGTTCTACGATCGGCGCCATTTTCTCCAGAAGCTCCTTATACTGCTCATCTGTGCAATTGGCGGCTAGTCCACCCGCTACTACATCCACCGGAGCCTTGGGGAAGTACGACTTCATGTACGCCAAGACTTGGTTCGGGATGGACTTCGCTAGATGCTTTACATAAGTAGCCAGGCGTCCGGGGTCTTCCTTCAGCCGGTCAACCAGAGGAGCTATCTTTGGCCCGCCCGGGTGTGGCACCAGTCACCTAGCGATCGGGAGCGCGGCTTCTTCGAGTTCCTTGAGCTGCCCCCGCAACCTCTCGCAGTCTTCATTCAGCTTCTGCAGAGATTTATAGCAGTTGATAAGGTCACGATCCGAGGCGATCCGAAGCTCCATGTGCATATTACACTCATGAGCCAACTGCTTATAATCGTACTCAACTACCTCGCGGCCATCCTTCTCTCGGTAGAAGAGGTTCTTCATATCGACCTCCGATGCTCATGGTGCTTCAAGATCTGCAAACAACTCAAGGGGAGATGTCATATTACTATAGGGTACCCACAAAAAGTACTCGCCAGGATGACATCCGCATACCTTTGTTCTTTTGGCACAGCGATTTGTTCTTGCGGACCAACTCATCGCTCTTCGCCTGCATGTCTTGTACCTCGTTGTGGTACAGGGCGAAGGCACCATCAAGCTCTGGGGCATGGCGGAGTGCTTCCTGGCCTTATTGAGTTCTTTCTCCAGTGTTTCTGCCCGGAGCACTATATCGCCATATCCCTGGAGCAAATCGGATTTCTGTCGGGATCTCTCCACGACATCCTACTAAAGGCAATAATTATTATTCGGGTACTCAAGTTTTGTGGAATTCGACGACTCAAGGGTACTGTTACGTACCTTCATCCATTGCTCAGCCCGGCGCATCGACTCCAAGTTGCGGGCTACAGTCACCGGGTTGATAAGGTCATCTGCGTGAAGTTCGAGCCTATCATGACTAGTCGCTGCGGCCTCGGACATCGGCGCCGAACGGATCGGATCCGCGTCTTGGATTTCCGGCGAGCAGACGAGTACATCCAGTCTTGTCTCCGACAATGCATCGTCATGCAACTCTTCTGTCACCCTGGGGGCTGTTGTCTCCGCCGACTTTGTCGCTGTTCCTGTGATCACCTCGGCTTCCGGCACGACGCCTTCAACCGGCACGACTTCGGGGATTTTGCTTCCCTCGACTTGTGCTCCTGTCAACACAGAACATACAGTATCAGTACCCGAGGGCTATGACTACTACTTGAGGTAGGCTGCATCATCGCAGTCTACTTACCTTCTACTACACTGGCTTCTGGCAACGTAGCCTCTGCGACTAGCGCCATGGTCTCGGCCGGAGGGAGGGGAGCAGACTCCTCGGCAGCAGGCGTGGGAATTTCTTCAGCCGCTGTCGTGCTGGGTTCATCTCCTTCCCAGGATAAATCAGTCGACTTCCTGCACAGTAGAAAATTGGTGGTCAACCAAGTAAGATTACCAAGTCACAAGTACTACCCGGGAAAGGTTTTCACTTACAAGATAGACTGGACGACAGTCACGGTCGGAGCGCCAAGTATGTTGGCGATGTCTACAAGCCCAGCTTCGGTGGGTGCCTCTTCTTCAGTTTGAGCCACTACTGGTTCTTCGGCACCGGTAGTTGCGCTCGGTTCTAACCTGCTCTCCACGGCCGGAGCCTGCGGCTCGACAACTCTAGTCGCCCGCTGTGTCATTTGCGACACATGTTCTTCTACAGTGGGGGCTGGACTGCGGCTTCTCTCAGCCGGCTCGCCCATCGTCTCCCAGTCATCTCCTTGCCCTTGATCAACGGGGTCAGATGGTAGAATCTCTTGTGCGAAATCAGAATTCAATTGTCAGCATACACAATACTTCAAGATAGGTACTCGACTACTTTACTCGAGGAGCTTACCTCTTGAGACGTAGTCTCGGTGACCTTCAACTTCTTGGTGACACATTTGCGCACCACATTGCGCAGCCTCCTTGGCGGCGCAAGGAGACTAGCCTTCAGGCTAGTCGGTGGATCATCGATAATGGGGACATTGGGCAGTCCAGGATGGCTGAACCTGGACCGCACCTGAAAATGCTCCTGCAGCGTCTCCCCGTCCTCCTCGTCAGACGTATCTTCAATGGTGACAGTGTCGTCACCTTCGCCAACTCCACGGCGTTCCTTAGCCTTGCCCTTGCCCTCCTCTAAAATTTTAAAAAGTCAAGGAGGAGAAGCAAGATCGGAGATAAACTTTGCAATATGATCCTGCAACAAACAGCTTGGGTGAGCACGACTACTTCACTTTAACCAATACTCGGAGACAAAGTTCGATTACCAACCTTGTTTGGCGGACGAGCCGCGGAGTACTCGGGCACTTGGAAGGGTGTGTATGATGGCATGTCCTTGAAAATCCTACCCAGTCTCTCGACAATGTCTTCATCATCGACTTCATTACCGGGCATCCTCAACGTATCGTCGTCGCCCGTATACTGGTACCCAAGGGTTTCGCGCGCCATTAACGTTTGTGCTGAAGGACCGATACGGCGAACCAAAGAGGGGGGAGTGAATGGGAGCCGATAAAAATTCTTCTCGAAGGAGATGAAGACTCCAACAAGATGAACACGGCTTCCAACACACGTCTCCGACTCACTACCCAAATTGGCCAAGTCCACGTAGCCACAAGAGTGCTACTGAACCTAGGAACCAGCACACAACCTTCCGACCCGAGAACGTAGTGGAACACCAAACCTCGAATCCACTGACAAACACCAGTCAGACCGGTGAGCACCACCAGTCAGACCGGTCCCTGCTGGTGAAACTTGGCGACTTCCACAGAAAGGCTCCACACTGGTCAGGCCGGTGCAACACACCGGTCAGACCGGTCATAGCCAAAAAGCCCCAAAACACCAAACAGGCCTACGGACCTCCAAACAGACCCAAACTCGAAACAGCCCCAACACAGGACAACAGCAAACACACCCAGACGTTCACCGAGAAAAAACCCACCATGGTTGCACAGGTCAGACCGGTCAAGAGCACCGGTCAGACCGGTGTAGCCTGGGCAGCTCAGGATGAACAGCACCCGCGGGTCAACTCCTCCAAATCCAAGCATTGATCTCCCGAATCGCTCCACAGGCTTGAACAAGACTTTGGGGACAATAGGAACACCTCATGAGGAGTCCATAGCCAAGTTTAATCCCACCAAAACTTGTCCAAACAAGAGGAATCAAAGAAATCCCGCCAAGAACTCCTCTAACCCTAGAACACGGAAAACCCCAAAATGGAGCCCTTCAACTCACGGATTTGGGAGGGGAATCACTACCCACGAAGGGTTCCCACAAATTTCCCCCAACAAATCCCCAAGAGAAAGGTCCCGAAAACACCCCAAGAAAACCACCAAGAGAGGGCTCCGAAAATCAGCACCAAGAACAAGTGGGAACAACACAACAAGGCCTTAAGGAACCACGCCGAAGCATCTATACATGCCAAGAAGGTTCATACAAGGTCTAGCTTGCCGCCCGATCATCCAACCCTATCATAAGATCTCACCATGAAGCTCTCAAGCTAGTCCTATGGAAATCCTAAGAAAATAGGAAGGAAAATAGGAAAGCAAAATGAACTAGGATTCCAAGAGATGGGCTGCCATCCTCTCATCTCATGGGTTATATGGAGGCAACCGAAAGTCGAAAATACTCTTTCCTAACAACTAGGGATACAAGCCCCTCAAGGGCGGTTTCGGAAGACTTCAAGTTTTCTCCATTAGACAGATGCCCGGCGACCGCAACCTGCTTAGCCTCGACGCAAACCTTGCGATCCCGACGTGTGTCCTCCGCTTCGAAGATTCCGGACTGCGTCGTCGCACACCGGTTAGACCGGTGCTCCTCACCGGTCAGACCGGTACACACCGGTCAGACCGCTCAGACCAGTACACACCGGTCAGACCGCTCAGACCCACCGGTCAGACCAGTCTGGCACTGCTGCAGCACCGTCTTCGGTTCTCTGGTCTTGTCTTTGTCGATCAACCAAGGAAACCAGAGGTTTTCTTGTGAACCACCGGAAACCCCGCGAACTCGGTATAGCCTCCGCCAATCACCACTCATGACTCGACTCCCACGTAGTCCCGGATCGACCTTGGTTTTGAGGCTCAACCAAGAAACCGTCCACGACTTCATCTTGCTGTTCATTCCACCATGCGGCCCGCACTTGACCCCGTTGGCCACCGGGTCCCTCGAACGAAGCCTTCTTGTCTTCTCCACACTTGGAGGCCTCACCGGAACACCTGCACCAACACCTGTGAAGCCGCAACCTGCACCTGCAATACTTAGTCAAGAATCAGTCCACACAACGTGGTCAATCACTCATCACATAAGGAAGCGACCATCCACCGGTCCTCGAACCACACATGGTCCTCAATCTCCCCCTTGATGAGTGCATTGACAACACCCACAAAAAGTAACAAGAGAGAAAAGAAAAAGGAAAGAAACTCCAACAAGCGATCAAAAACCAAACAAAGGCAAACAGCAAGATCACTTGAAGAAGACAAGTCTCGAACCCCTTAGGCGAGGGCAACGACTCGACACGTCCGAGACAAAGCAAAGCTCAAGCAATGAGCGCAAACCACCAAACCAAAGCTCGAAAAACCACAAAGAGCTCCCCCTGCACACATGCAAGCTCCCCCTGAACCAATGCACCTCCCCCCGGACGAATGCATGCAAACCACTTGAAAACAGGGCAGCTGCAACAACTTCAGCTCACACCGGTCAGACCGGTCTGCACCAAACGGTCAGACCGGTTCCCAACATGTGCACAGGACCAGCACTCTGACTGGTTAGACTGGTGACCTCAACCGGTCAGACCGGTGCACACCAGAGCCCAGAAATGGCTCAAAACCACCTGAAAACCTTCAAAATGCATCCACAAAGAGCTCCCCTGAACCAATGCACCTCCCCCTGGACGAATGCATGCAAACCACTTTAAAACAGGGCAGCTGCAACAACTTCAGCTCACACCGGTCAGACCGGTCTCCACCACTGGTCAGACCGGTTCCCAACATGTGCACAGGACCAGCACTATGACCGGTCAGACCGGTGACCTCAACCGGTCAGACCAGTGCACACCAGAGCCTAGAAATGGCTCGAAACCACCTGAAAACCTTCTAAATGCAACCAGCAAGCCATTTCAAGCTCGGACTTCTCCGCCTTGTTGGCAATGCATGAATCAAGCCAAAAATGCAAAACTTTCAACCTAGAGCTTCTGAAATAGACAAAATTCAACATAGGATGCTACACATGTCCAAATGAGCAAGTTAAATACTCTATAGCTTCATATTGACATCAACTACAAGATCACCAAGTTTCACAACCATTGGACGAAGCTAAGATGGATTTGGGTAATTTTGCGAAAAAATTTGCCTCTCATGAGCAAAGTCCTAAACATGATCAAAACATATCAAAATGGCAAAGCCACACAAACTTCATGCTAGGACAACCATTCTAACCATAAGACCATCACAAACACCCACAAGCACCTCATGTCATGTCAAAGCCACAGAGCCATGTGCCTACTTCTATGTATGAGACTTCTCATTGGTAGGCATCATGCAACGGTTTAGCACCCAAAGCAAATTCAATTCAGCACATATGACATGGGAGCACATTTTCCAAGCATTTTACATTTCATTTTCAGATTCATATTTGGTACATGAAATGACTTTGCGACAAAAAGGAACTTATGCCCCTCCATAAGATAAAGCAAGAGGGCTAAACATTCATGATGGCAAATGAGCCTTTGGCCCCACATGATCAATAAACTAGCTATCCAACCACAAATTAAGCATAACCAAGCCACTAAAACATGTCAAGATCATATAAAGGCATTTACACATGAGAGAGCACACATGTGACATTTTTCAAAAACATAGCCATCAACCATGGATTATTAAACAAGATCATCAAGAGCTAAGCCAAACTAACCATAGCTTACCAAACAAGCTCACAAAGACATATATCTCATTCCATGGTGAACAAAGTATATAGGAGAAGCATTTCCTAACCAATGCATATGATACAAAATGCGTGCAATCTAAGATACAGGGATGCCTATCCACATGTTACATATGCCATGCCAAGTGCAAGAAATGCACAAAGGAAAGCTATACATATGCTACAAAGGAGCTCCCACACGCAAAGCTCACAAACATCCGGCTCCTCGAGGGGAGGCAAAACGGGCTCGACACCACCGGCAAAAGAGCAAAGGAGCACAAAACTCACAAGCTCCCCCTAAACTCAAGCATTAAGGCCAAATAGCATACAAAGCTCACCTTACACACATGAGATAGGGCAAAGAGAAAAAGAAACCAAGTGGCTTGACCAAGGCCACACACTTGAAGGTCACAAATACACTTACCTTTATCATTTCTTCACAATTCACTCATCCTTGTCCACCATCCCCGAAAGTGATGCAACTACATGTCACCACCGGGATATGAAGCCGAAGAACCACCCCCGATATCAACCAAATGTTCTCCGGGCCATCCACCTGCAACTCAAAACCAAGAGCGAGAGCGAGCAAAGGACTCAACACTAGGGTTAGTTCCAAAAGTGTAAAACCAGTGCCAAGCCATTTGCTCGAAAGTGGGGTTAGCACAAACCAAACCATCTTTCCTACCAAAGCTACCCCACGAACACCACTACAGTAACCACCATGAGGGAACCAACCCTCTCAACCTGGAGGAGGACCAAAACCACGAAAGAAAGCCCGTGGACTGACCCTCTTCTCCTTCTCAAGGCTAAGACTCCTCCCATCCCCGTAGTGAGCTCGAGGGGGAGAATGCCTAGCAAACTGACCTCATGCAAACTCTCCAGCCCAACCACCAGAACCATGAACTCCAGAACCAAACCTCACACCTGTACAAGCATGAAACTCAAACTGCTGCCTGTCCAGACCTGCACAGGTCTGACCGGTGCCTCTCACCGGTCTGACCGGTGTCGGGGACCGCCCTAAGGGTCCCCTCAAACAATGGGGGAACCCCTATCCAAATTCCTGCATCAACATAAGCTAAGCCTAACCATGCAGGAAACTAACCATGCAGGATACGGCCCATGCAGCAAGACTTCGGAGGCCCACCAAGGCGGCCCGCCTAGGAAGACCCCTCGAGCGGGGCTCCGCCTCGCCCGAGGGCATGCTCCCTCCTCGAACGGGCTCCGCCCCCGTTCGAGGGGCAACTCCCTCCTCGAACGGGTTCCGCCCCGCTCGAGGGGCGGCCCCCCTTCCCTCGAGCGGTCCGCCCCGCCCGAGGGCGCGCTCCCCCTCGAGCGAGTCCCGCCTCGCTCGAGGGTCCGCTCCGCCCTCGGCGGGGGCCCGCCACGATCACGGGCGCCCCGCACGCGTGCGCCGGCCCCGTACTTGGGCATTTAACGCCCGACGCCGCGGGGACGGCGCCATCATGCGCCGGGGCTCACGCCCGGTGCCGCCGCACCAACTCCCCGGGGAAGGAGCCCATCCCCGCCCGCGTGGGATGGACCGTGCGGTACGGCCGGTGTCGGTCCCGTGACACCGTGCGCACGCCGCCCCATGCGGCTAACGCGCCCCGACCCTCGAAAGGGGGCCCGGCGCACCCTCGATTCCACTTTCCCGTGACCTTGCGGAGTTAGGTAAGGGGCGCTAGGCCGGTGGACGGCCATCCCGGCCACCGTAACGGCGCGGCCGCCGTACCCACGCATGCGGGCGCACGCCCGACTCCGCGGGCGCACGCCCAAGCACCGCAGCGGCAACCACTCCGCCACCGCGAGCTCATTGGGAAGGAACGCCGTCGCCCGCTCCCCGTACCCCGTCCGGTCATCATCGGCACCTCCCTCGAAGCCTACCGAGAGAACGCCATCACCGTCGCCGCCTCCTACCCTCGAACCGCCACTTGTTCGGGAACGAAGTAGGCCATCATGGCCGGATCGCGGCATGGATCGTTCGGACGATCGCCCGCTCTACACCGTAGCACCACGTGCTCCTACACGTAGCTAGGTAGCGCGGCGTGCATGTAACTCGCCGCCCCCTTGGCCTATAAAAGGGGAAGCGAGCCCCCCGGCCGCGGGGGACGAACCCGGAGGAACACGGCGCATTGTGCACTCACTCTCTTATTCTCCCATAACATCTCCGGCCACCCACCGGGGACCCGGAAGCCACGCTTCTTCTCCCACCTTGCTTGTACTTGCCCCACTACAAGCACCCCGGTCTTGAGCAATATAGTGCCACGAGCACGCCACTGGCTGGACGTACGGCCCCCTCGGCGGGAACCGGGATAAACCTTGTGTCATTTGTTGCTTAGCATCGACCATAGAGGGATAGACTTAGGCGTCATCTACTGGTTAGTGTCGGGACCATATTCCGCACCGACAGTTGGCGCCCACCGTGGGGCTAACGAGCGCCTAAGGTCATTTCGCTAACTCCCTCCATGGTGATTCGCACTGAGTACCGTAGCACCCGCTACGACATGGGTAGCTCAGACCCCCTTCCGGCCGGGCTCGAGATCCGCTTCGGGGACTTGAACTTCCAGGCCACGGGGAATGGCTATCTCATGCGCCTCACCAACCGTGAGGAGCTACGCGCGCGCGCGGGAGGCCGAGTCCGCTCCGGTCTCCGCCGCGCGCACGACACGCGCGCGAGGCACTGCGGGCACGGACTGCGCGGGTCCCGTCGACGCCGCGGCGCCGCCGCCGCTCGGGCTACGCTCGCGCCGGGCGCGGTCCGAGCGGCGGCGGGCGGCGCGCGCGCCGCCCGGCGCGGTGCGCCCAACGTCACGGCCGCCGCCACCACCCCGGGCGGGACCGCGTGCGGTCTCGGGGACCGCGCGTCCCCATCGGGCCGCGTGGCGTCACTACGGCCTACAACGCCAACGTCAACACGACAATGCGCGAGGGTGCCGCCCGGTCGGCACGTCTTCGTCGCCGGGGATCCCGGCACTTCGGCCGGCGGACGAGTCGTCCCTGGGCTCCGTCGACACGATGCCACCCGCCAACCGTCATGGGTACGCGGAGTGGGACTTTTCGGTGTGTGCGGGACCCGGTCGCGTTCGGGCGCTTCCTCGACGCCACGGACTGCGGTTCGGGCTCCGACGACTCCGACGCTTGGGAGCTACGACCCCACGCGGGAATGCTGCGCCGTCATCACCAACGACCCGGCCAACGCCGCCGGTGCGGCGGGCGCCGGAGATGGGGAAGTCACGCCAGCCCCAGGGGTTGCCACGCGCCCGGCCGCGGGGCCAAGCGCACCCGCCGGGGGCCGACGTCGACGCGCGCGCCGGCCCAAGCTCGCGAGCTCGAGGCCAAGGCCGCGAGGAGTACGGACCGTGCGGCTACTCCGCGCCTCGATGGCGGGGGGAGGCCTCCGCGCGCGCGGCGAACGTGCACGGGAGTTAGGCCGACAAGTCCGCGACCGCCTCAACCCCGTCCCCAACGTCGACAACGCGGATACTCCACCGCGAGCGAGCCAAAAGCTCATCGCCGCCGCGACACCGCCTGCGCGCCATGCCGCACCCTCGACCCCCGAGGCTCGAGACATGCACCGCGAGGTGCGGACCCTCCTTGAGCAAGCGGCCGTCCGGCGGGCCGAAAGCTCGGCCTCACGCATCCGCCAACGGGGGGACGCGCGGGGTGATGATCCCGGCACCGGGGGGCGAACCCTCGGTGCATGCGGGTCGACCCGCCGACCGGGGACGCACGCCGGCCAAGGAACGGCTCCTCGGACACACGCGGGCGGCGGATGGCGACGCCCGCAACGTCATCAACGCCGGCGCACCGGCAAGGCGGACGCGCGAGCGGCCGGGGGCTACCACCCTCGAAGGGGTGGGCGCTATGACGGCGGTGAGGATCGCTCCCCGACGCGGAGCCCCCGGCACCCGTGTGTTCGGCGGGGAGATCCGCACGGCGGCGTTCCCCCGCCGCTTCCGTCAACCCACGACGATCATCAAGTACAACGGGGAGACGGACCCTCGTATTTGGCTCAACGATTACCGCCTAGCCTCGTCGCTGGGCGGGGCCACCAACGACGAAGTAATCATCCGCAACTTGCCCCCGCATCCGGGTGATGCGGCCGGGACATGGCTCGAGCACTTGCCCGCCGGCCCGGATCCACAACGGGACGATCTAGTCCACACTTTCGTGGGCAACTTCCGGGGCACATACGTGCGCCCCCGGGAACTCCTCGGGATGCGCGCTCCCCGCATGCGAGGAGCCGGGCGAGTCGCCTGCGGGACTTCATACGGCGCTTCTCCAAGCGGCCGCACGGAGCTCCCCGGCGTGGCACGGTCGAGAGATCGTGCACGCGTTCCTCGAGGGCACCACGTGCGGGACCTTGTGCGCGAGCCGGGGCGTAGCCCGCCCACGGACTCGAACGAGGCGTTCGACATTGCCACCCGGCTTCGCCTCCGGAGAGGAGGCCGTGGGGGCGATCTTCGACGGCAAGAAGGGCAAGCGCTCCGAGGACACGCCCGCGGAGGGCGGCGGGTCCAAGGAGCCACGCCGCAACGACAAGCGGGGCAAGAAGGGGGGGAAGAAGCCGCGCCGCGAGGCGCGCGAGCGAGGGCGCAACGGCGGCAATGCCGAGGCCCTCGGCCGTTGACCCGGCCCCGACGGGGCCCTCGACCGGCTCCTCGAGGCCGGGGGTGTTCGATGACATGATGAAGAAGCCATGCCCCTACCACAAGACCCCCGTGAACCACACTCTTGAGCGATGCGACATGCTCAAGAAGTTCTACGGCCGTGCCGCCGCGAAGGAGGCGAGGGCCAAGAAGGATGGGGGCGATGGCGACGCGGGCGGTTTCCCCGCCCGTCGAAAATGTGTTCCTCATTTTTGGAGGACCTACGGTTGACATGTCAACCGGCGGCGCAAGAAGGAGCAGCACGAAGTCCTCGCCGCGAGAGAGGGCACCTCCGGCCTTTCTCAAGCGGTCGAAGGATGCCATCACCTTTAGCGGGATGATCACCCAAATCGCATCCCGAACCGGGCCGGTACCCCCCGGTGGTCGATCCCATCATTGGGAACGCCGGGTTTCGAAGGTCCTTATGGACGGAGGCGGTAGCCTCAATATCCTCTTCGCGCATACGTTGCGCCCGATGGGGATTGGGGCGGGACCAAGCTGCGGCCCAGCCACAAAGCCGTTTCACGGCATCGCGCCCAGGAAAGCGGGTTCAACCCCTCGGGCGGATCGATGCGCCCGTCCGGTTTGGGACCCCCAAGAATTTCCGCAAGGAAACCCTCACATTCGAAGTGGTGGGATTCAAAGGGGCCTACCACGCCATCCTCGAGCGACCGTGCTATGCCAAGTTCATGGCGGTCCCCAACTACACGTACTCGAAGATGAAGATGCCGGGTCCAAACGGCGTCATCACCGTCGGGTCGTCGATCGAGCATGCATTCGACTGCGACGTCGAGTGCGTGGAGCATGCGGAAGCACTAGCGCCGGGACGAAGCGGCGGTGAACACACCTGGAGAAGATGGTCAACGACGACCTCAACTCCGCCACCAAGCACGTCGGCACGTTCGAGGCCGCCGAGCAAGCCAAAGGGGTCCCCCTCGACCCATCGGCCCCCGAGGGCAAGGCTTTGAGGGTCAGCTCGACCCTCGATCCTAAATAGGAAGCGGTGCTCGTCGACTTCCTCCGCGCCAACGCCGACGTTTTTGCGTGGAGCCCCTCGGACATGCCAGGCATCCCGAGGGAGGTCGCCGAGCACTCCCTTGATATCTCGCCCAACGCACGCGGCGTTCGGCGGCGGGCGCGCCGCTACGACGAGGAACGGCGACGGGCGATCGGAGTGGAGCCGCGGAAGCTCCTCGAGGCCGGATTCATCAAGGAAGTGTTCCACCCGACATGGTTAGCTAATCCCGTGCTTGTAAAAAAGAAAAATGGGAAGTGGAGGATGTGTATCGACTACACCGATCTCAATAAAGCATGTCCAAAAGTTCCCTTTCCTTTACCACGCATAGATCGGATCATTGATTCCACTTCTTGGGTGTGAACTACTCCGTTTCCTTGATGCCTATTCGGGATATCATCAAATAAAAATGAAAGAGTCCGACCAGCTCGCGACTTCGTTCATCACACCGTTCGGGACGTTCGTTACGTCACGATGCCTTTTGGCCTCGTAAACGCGGGCGCAACATACCGGCCGGCGCATGCGGCACGTTTTTGGGGACCATATCGGGCGGACGGTCGAGGCTTACGTAGACGACATCGTCGTCAAAACCGAGAAGGCGGACGACACGGTCGGCCGATCTTGGCATCGCATTCGGTTGCTGCGGGCCAACGGGGTCAAGCTCAACCCCGAAAAATGTGTCTTTGGAGTGCCGCGGGGCATGCTCCTAGGATACATCGTCTCCCGGCGGGGAATCGAGGCCAACCCCGAAAAGGTCGCGGCCCTCGAGCGAATGGGTCCACTTCGGGACCTCAAAGGGGTGCGAAGGTGTTGGGATGCCTTGCCGCCCCGAGCCGCTTCGTCTCGAGGCTCGGTGAGAAGGGCTCCGCGCCCTCTACCGGCCGCTCAAGAAGCACGAGCGCTTCTCTTGGACCGCCGAGGCCCGGGGAAGCGCTCGACAAGCCGAAGGCATCTCGACGCACGCCCCAATCCTTACGCCGCCGCGAGACGGCGAGCCCCTCCAACTCTACGTGGCCGCAACCACCCAGGTGGTCAGCGCCGTGATCGTCGTGGAGCGCACGGAGGAAGGGCATGCCCCGCCCGTGCGAGAGGCCGGTCTACTACATCGGCGAAGTCCTATCGGACACGAAGACGCGCTACCCCCGAGTCCGAGAAGGCTGTTGTACGCGGTAGTCCTCGCGCGGCGCAAGCTCCGCCACTACTTCGAGGCCCACCCGATTACGGTGGTCTCTTCCTTCCCATTAGGAGAGATCATTCGCAACCCCGACGCGGCGAGCGGGGTTGCCAAGTGGTCCGTGGAGTTAATGGGCGAGACGCTCGCCTACGCCCCGCGCAAGGCCATCAAATCGCAAATCCTAGCCGACTTCGTCGGCCGAATGGACGGACACACGCTCGCCGCCCCAAATTCAAGCGAGTGCTTTGGACTCGTTCTTCGACGGCTCGGTGATGAAGACGGGGAGCGGGCGCGGGCTTTGCTCTTTGTGTCACCCCTCGGGGAACACATGCGCTACGCGGTGCGCCTCCACTTCCCCGCGTCTAACAATATGGCGGAATACGAGGCCCTCCTCTCGCGGCCTCAAGATCGCCATTGAGTTGGGCATCAAGCGCCTCGATGTGCGAGGGGATTCGCGGCTCGTGATCGACCAAGTCATGAAGAACGCGAGCTGCCACGACGACAAGATGGAGGCCTACTGCAAGGCCGTGCGGGCCCTCGAAGACAAGTTCTACGGCATCGAGCTCAATCATGTACCCCGCCGGTACAACGAGGAGGCAGATGAACTTGCCAAGATCGCGTCCGGGCGGATCACCGTTCCCCCGAACGTTTTCGCGCGCGACATCGCACAGCCATCGGTCACCTTCGAGCCCTACCCCTCGAGCGACAGCGGACCCTCGGGGACTCCCTCGAATCCAGCGGGTGCGGAACCCATGGAAGAGGACCCCTCGAACGAGGCGTACGTGCTCTCCCTTCTCGAGGGGTACGGCTCCCACGAGGCTGTCGCAATGGACATCGAGCCGGCTCCCGCCCAGGCGGACTGGCGGGAGAAGTACATCGCCTGGATTGCTCGAGGGGAGCTCCCCGCAGACCGGGCCGCAGCCAGGCGCATCGCCAGGATGGCCAAATCATTCACTCTCGTCGACGGCGAGCTGTACAAGCGCGCCGCGTCGGGCATCCTCCAGCGGTGTATACCCATTCCCGAAGGGCGCGAGCTCCTACGGGACATCCACGCGGGGATCTGTGGCCACCACGCCGCGCCGCGCACCCTCGTCGGCAACGCGTTCCGCCAAGGCTTCTATTGGCCTACCGCGGTCGCAGACGCCAACGAAATCGTGCGCACTTGCGAAGGGTGCCAGTTCTACGCTCGCAGGACCAACTTGCCAGCTCACGCTCTGCAAACAATCCCCGTAACATGGCCGTTCGGCCGTGTGGGGGTTGGACATCGTCGGGCCCCTCGCGGAAGGCGCCGGGGGCTTCACCCACCTGCTGGTTGCAATTGACAAGTTCTCCAAGTGGGTGGAGGTGCGCCCCATTACGAATCTGAGGGCTGAGCGGGCGGTCACGTTCTTCACGGACATCGTCTACCGCTTTGGAGTGCCAAACTCCATCATCACAGACAACGGGTCCCAGTTCACGGGCGGAAGTTCTTGGAATTCCGCGACAAGTTCCACATCCGCGTGGATTGGGCGGCCGTGGCACACCCACGGACCAACGGCCAAGTAGAACGTGCCAACGGCATGATCCTACGGGGCCTCAAACCCGAGATTTTCGACCGGCTCAACAAATGCGGCGGAAATGGCTCCAAGAAGCGCCGGCGGTCGTGTGGAGCCTAAGGACTACCCCAAGCGCAGCCACCGGGTTCACCCCGCTTTTTCCTAGTCCACGGCGCGGAGGCCGTCCCTCCCCACGGATGCGGAATACGGGTCGCCCAAAGTTCGAGGCTACAACGAGGATGCTAACCCGGCGAGCCGCGAGGACTCGGCCGGATCGGGCCGGACGAAGTACGCCTCGTGGCGTTGATGCACTCCGCAAGATATCAACGGTCCCTACGGCGCTACCAAGCGCGCAAGATACGTCGGAGGGATTTCGGCGAGGGGGATTTGGTCCTAAGGCTACGCCAAGACAACCGAGGGCGCCACAAGCTATCGCCCCCATGGGAGGGACCCTACGTCGTGGTGAAGGTGCTCAAACCGAGGCACGTACAAGCTTGCCAACGAGGACGGCGAAGAACTCACCAACGCTTGGAACATCCAACGGCTACGTCGCTTCTACCCTTAGCTAGGATTTCCAAATATTTTCTCGTTGTACAAATACACGGCCAACGCCCCGGTTGGTGTCACCTATGTAAATACTCCAAGTATAATAAAAGGGCAACTCGGCTTTCTCCCCGAAACCCAAGTTACCCTCGGGGGCTACTTGCGGGGGGGGCACCCCCCCCCAAATGGTCCCATTTTTTTCACGCAAAAAACGTAATAACACGCGCTAAGTTTGTTCCCCACTTCAACCTCGAGCCATGATTCGAACAGGGCGTAGGCGGCACAGCGGAAGGAGCGCGCGAGCCAGAGACAGCCTACGCCGCGCGGCTATGGCCCGTCTCTCTCGCCCCCAACCCAGCGGGCCCCTGCGAAAGGCGGACTCCCCTAACTAGAATCTACTCAGGAAGAAGAAGAAGCAAAAAGCGCAATAAGCAAGCGATTTCATTTATAAACTGACCATGTTCACGAAACTACTTGTTTGTTTACAAGAGGCCACGAGGCCAGAGTTCTGACACACATAAACAAAAAATGGGCCTAGCGCCCAGGTGCTTTCAGGCGGGTGGAGCGGCAGCATCAGCGGCGTCCGGGAAGAGGAACTCTTCGAAGGCCTCGGCGAGCGACTCGGCGGCGTCAGCAGCAAGCGCGTCCGCACGCTCCATGGCCACCTCGTCCTCGACGCCCTCGGGCACGATGTAGCCTTCCGCTACCGCCTCGAGGTTGACCTCGTAGTGGGATCGCACCACTCCGAGGGGCCTTCGCACGCCCGGGTGCAACGCCCGACGCACCCGCCCCGTGACGTGGCCGCCGAGGGCGCGTAGGCGGCCGGCCGGCCGAGCCGCCGGCATGGGCATCGCCTTCCTCGACGACGCGACAGGTCTCGAGGGCCGCGTCCCGCAGCTCCTGCAGCTCCTGCTCAGAGGAGTTGTAGGAGGCTTGCAGGGCCTCGGCCCGCCCGGCAGCGTGTCCCAGGGCAGTGCGCAAGCCTGGGAGCGACGAGACGACAAGAAATCAGAAAAGGGGAAACGAACCCTCTAAAGCCAAAACTAACGAGCAGGGTCAGACAATAGCTTACCTTCGATTTGTCTCCTCCCCGGATCGAGGTCGCGGCGCGCGGACTCAAGCGCCGCCTCGAGGCTCTGGACGGTCTCGCCTTGCTCGACGAGGGCCATCTCTTGGGCAGCATTGCTGATGCTGAGCGTCAACGCCTCATCCTCAACCTCGGAGAATGCGGCGTTCCGCTCCTCCGGCGACTTCTCCGCCGCCTCGCGAGCAACACGCTCCCCGCTCCCGGCGCCGTCCGGGGCGTCGCCAAGGGCGCGCTCCCGCTCTCGCCGGAGCCGCCCCTCGGCCCCCGGCGGGCGATGCGCTCTTGCCGGAGCCGCCCCTCGGCGGCGACGAGAGCCGCGGCCCTGACGTCGAGGGCGGCCTTCGGGTCGTCGGCCTCCTTGGCGCGCTCGCTCCGGCCCGCGCGCCCGGCTCCTCGCCCCCGCGGGCGCGCGCGCTGCGCCCCCTCGAGCGACGTGCGGAGCTCCCGGCCTCGGCGCGAGCGGTGGCCACCTCCGCCTCCCGGTGGCGGCCGGCGTCCGCGTCTTGTCCGAGGTCCTCGCGCGCATTCCACGGCGCCTCGTCACGATCGACGAGGGCCGCGCGGATCCGCCCGAGACTCGAGTCACGCGCCGCGTCCCGCCCCCGAGCTCTCGGGAAGCACGTCGCACCACGCCATCGCCCGTAGACCGCCGGTCGTCCGGCGTCCTAAGAGCTTCCGCAAGCGCGTCGAAAGCGGCGCATCGCTCCCGGAGCCGGCGGGCCTCGGCATTCACCCCGGTCGAACGCGCTATACTTTTCACGAGCGCGGCGCTCGAGCTCCCCGGCATCCACACATCGAATCTCGCAAGTGTCAAGGCTTGAATGCGGCACGCGAAAACGAAATAAGGAAGGGAGACGAGCAACCGTGGCTCACCCGGAAGACGATCCAGGGCCGGGCCGCCGTGGACCCGCGGCGCTTCGTTCAACGCGCGGTTGAGCGTGGCGCCGTGGCTCGGAGAGCTCGCCCCGCAGCTCCCGCTCCCTCTCGGGCGTCGGCGAACGCCGGGGGGATCCTCCACGGCCCCTCCCACCCGGGCGGGGCGGCACCGCATGGGAGGATGAGGCCTCGGCGTCGTGCCCTCGGCCCCCCACTATCATGTGACCCTCGTGTCGCCTCACGAGGGCCCTCTCTCCGGGGCTCGGGGAGAGTTCGTGGGCCGGCCGGCCCACCGGTTCCACCCGGGCGGCGAGGAGTCATCCGAGAGCTCCACCACCTCCGCCCGGGGACCGCCGGCGGCGGAGCCGCTCGCTCCGCCTCCGCCGGCGCCTCCACCGCGCCTCCGCGGCCGCGGGCGCCCGTTGTGGTGCCGTTGCCGCCACCTCCGTCCGCGCCGCCACGTCCGCGGGCGCTCCCGCGAGTTGCGCCCGCTCCGCCTCCTCCGCGGTGGCCGCCACCGCGGGTGGCACCCCCACCGTAGCCGCCGTTGCGGCCCGCGCCTCCATGGCGACCGGCGCCGGCCGCCCCCGGCGACCTCCGGCTGCGCCGCGGCGGGGTTGATCCACCGGCCGGGACCTCGAAGCCCCGGCCCCGGCCTTGCGCGCCTCGTGCCCGCCGCCGCGCTCGTTCTCGGGCGCGACCCCCTCGACGAACGCCGCCGGGGTGGGGATCGACGCGTCCGTCCTCGGCACCTTGGCCGGTGCAAGAGGAGGGACGGTTGGCACCGCCTGCGGAAACACGAACGGAGGATTAGAGCGTCTAATAACCAGCAAATTAAGGCAAAGCAAAGGAAGAACGGGTTCCTTACCTTGCGGAGGAAAAGGCCCGCTTCCTTTTCCTCGAGGCCTCCGACGAGGCCGGCGCGGGGGCCGCGCCTGCCGCGGCACCTCCCCGACGGCGCCGCCGCACGCGCGGGCACGCCCACCTCACGCGTGGGCACGTCCGACGCCGCCACCACGCGCGGGGGCACGCTAGCCCCGCGCGCGGCGCGCCCACCGACGCGCCCCTCGACGAGGACGCCGCGCGCGCGGACGCGCTCCCCGCCACGCGCGGGCACGCTTGACGCGCGCGCAGCACGTCCGCCGCGCGCGCCTCCGTGGCGCGCGCGGCGCACCTCGCGGCGCGTGCCGCCCCCGACGACGACCGCCCCGGCGGCGGACGCCGACGCGCCCGCCCCGAGGCAAAGCCACCCCCGACGCCGGCGCGAGATCCGGCGACGGGGGGCGCGGGCCGCCACCGTCCGAGGGGCCCTCCCCCTCGGACTCTTCCTCCTCGTCCCGGTCCGAGGACGAGGGCTCCCTCGATGTCCGGGGAGGAGAGCCCCGGCTCCTCCCGCCGCCGATATTCCGCGGACCGTGCGTCGCGGCGCGCTTGGCGCCGCCTTGCGTGTTCCCGTCCGCGCGCCGCCCGCTCCCCGCCGCTCCCCGCCCGCGCCGCCCGGCCGAGCGCACGGGAGTCGGGGGTGGGCGGAACGGACTTGGCGGCATTGAACCGCACCGCCGCGCGCAAGAGTAACAATGGCGCGTCGGAAATCAAAAACAAGACCAAGGATGGAAGTGAAATCGGGAACTCTACTCACCCGGCGGGCCCGTGGGGAGCATCTCGATATCCCACGGGGGTCCGACCCGCGGTGGCGGCGTCCCCGGTGTCGACGGCACTCCGCGCCCGGTGAGCGCGTACGGCCGCTCCGGCGGCGTCGGGAGCATCCGCGACCTCGCCGAGTCGACGGGGTTGGCCGCCTCCGTCATCTCGAAGATGCGGAGGGGCCTCTCCATCAACGGCACGACTCGCCGGTGATGAAGAAAGGCGAGGACGCCCATCGCGTTGAGCCCTTCCCTCGCCCGCCCGCCGCAAGGCGGCGAGGACGGACCCCCGGCGCGCCCCGATGGTTGGCCGTGGGCAACCCGTAGCCCCGCACGGCTCCGGCCTCTTCTTGAACACCGGCCGGTGTAGGGAGGAAGGCCGGTCTCGGCGTTGCGCGGATAAAACCATCCCCGCTCCCGGCCGGCGTTGTTCGTCGTCATGGTGCGGGGGATGTAGAACTCCTTGAGCGCCCCCCGCACGGCGAGCGACATCCCGCCGCGCGCGCACCGCGCGGCGGGTCCCTCGGCTCCGACGTGGGGCTGCGTGATGAGCTCCGCGCGGAAGAGGTGTACCCAGAGCTCCCAATTGACTGGGATCCCCAGGTACCCTTCGCAGACGCCCACGAACGTGGCCGCCTGCGAGATAGCGTTGGGGGCGAAGTTGTGCAGCTCCACTCCATAGTGGTAGCACAATGCCCGCATGAATGTGCTCGCTGGCGCGTTGAAGCCGCGCTCGTGGTAGCGGAGGAAGCTCACCACGTAGCCCTCCGGCGGATTGGGCTCAAGGTGTGACGATGGCGGCACGATCCACTCCGCCGGCGCCCTTCTTCGTTGGCCGAGAGCCGGCCGGCGGCGACCGCTCGCCCGGGCGAGCCGGGTCACGGTCGACTTCTCCCATGCGTATGGCTCCGGGACCCTAATCGGAAGGCGAGGCGGCGCCATAAGGAAGGACGAACGAGGTGCGAGGGCGGAGGACAAGGAAGCGAGAAAAAAGCTCTAAGCGACGAAACCGCGCGGTGGCGAGAGCAAGACGAAGGTGAAGGGACGGAGGACCGAAAACGGTGAGGAGCCAAGGTAAAAAAAACCACCGTCCCTTCCTCACCGCGGTTTATAGGCAACCGGCGAGTTCTCCGGAGCGCACGCCTCGCCAACAAGAATCTGCGGGAATCTTTCCATCGCGTCGACGGGCGGGCCCCACCACGGCTGCGGCGACTCTAACACCGCGGGCGGGTCATCATTACGGCGAGACCGGCGGCGACCGAGGCGAAACCGTCACGTCCGCCGGCCACGTCGCCCACTACGCGCGCGCGCGCCGCGCCGCCTAAAAAGGCGCGCCCGCGCCGCAAAACCCGCGGCCACGCCCCGGGGGCAATTAAATGCCCGGCCCCTTGCCAAGCAAGGAGAGCCCTCGAGCGAGGCGAATCCTCGGCTCGAGACAAAGGTGACCCTCGATGGATGACGGCGTGAGAAGGTCGCCGGGACCCGCTCGGTGTAGAGCGAGCGCGGCCGCGGGCACCCATGCCACGTGAAGCCCTCGAGCGGCATGACCCTCAACTCGAAACAAGGCGACCCTCGATGGGATATCAGCGTGAGAAGGTCGCCCGGGACCTGCTCGATGTAGAACAGACCACCGCGGGCACCCATGCCACGTAGGACCATCGAGCGGCATGACCCTCAACTCGAAACAAGGCGACCCTCTGAAAGAAGGCATGCGCGTGAGAGGATCGCCCAGGTCACGCTTGAAATAGAGCGACACCGAAAGCACTCATACCGCGCCACGCCGCCAACAAGCACCTCGAGGGCCGGTACGCCCAGACCCCTCGACGGCCGCAAACGTGAAAAGACGGGGCTGGCCAAGGCACGGCCCCGCACGGCCTTGCGATCGGGGGTTCGAAGCCTGACCCTCGACGGGTTCGAACAGGCGCCCCAGATCTCAGAGTTAGGGACGACGAGGGCACGCGCATTCGAGCCATACCCCCGAGCCCGTCGGCTCGAGGGTGCCCCACATGTCGTGTTCAAGAGCCAGCGAGGGCAGCTAGCAGGGGGATCCCACCGAGGGAGAGCTTCCGCGCCCTCGGTCCCTAGCGAACGGGACCGAGCCCCACCTAGCAAACCCACGCAAGCGCTTCCATGGACGTGTCTCCGGACCGCGCAGCCCTACCCTTATCGAACGGGGCATGGACGTCCACTTGAACCACCCGCTAGCGGCTCGAAGAGGAATCCGCGATTCGCGACCCGCTCGATGGGAGTCGTGGAAACCTCACCTCCCGACCCGCGGAGGGACGGCGAGGGCGCGATAAAAAACAAGTCGTCAGGCTCGACCCGATCGCCTCGAACAGGCCAAGGCTCGGGGGCTTGGCGCACGGCTACACCTCCTTGGAATTGCACCCGCCGGAGACAGTGACAGGGGAGCGTGCACCCCCGATGCCGGCTGAAATACCGCCGATGCCGGTTGGCATATGTGCCACGCCTTTCTGACCGAATTGCTCGCGGTTAACCCCTGCAGGAGAGCCCACACTCTTGCAGGGCTTCGGGGGCTAGACCCGCGGGTCCGCTGACGCGGCCCCACGGATAGCGTTCGCAAACAAGGAGGGAAGAACGTCCTATCGGTAGGTTCCGGCATCCGCGGGAGCCTCAATGGCGAACCCGCGGATGCTCGGGGGCTACCGTCGGGGACCGCCCTAAGGGTCCCCTCAAACAATGGGGGAACCCCTATCCAAATTCCCGCATCAACATAAGCTAAGCCTAACCATGCAGAAACTAACCATGCAGGATACGGCCCATGCAAGCAAGACTTCGGAGGCCCACCAAGGCGGCCCGCCTAGGAAGACCCCTCGAGCGAGGCTCCGCCTCGCCGAGGGCATGCTCCTCCTCGAACGGGCTCCGCCCCGTTCGAGGGGCAACTCCCTCCTCGAACGGGTTCCGCCCCCGCTCGAGGGGCGGCCCTTCCCTCGAGCGGTCCCGCCCGCCCGAGGGCGCGCTCCCCCCTCGAGCGAGTCCCGCCTCGCTCGAGGGTCCGCTCCGCCCTCGGCCGGGGCCCGCCACGATCACGGGCGCCCCGCACGCGTGCGCCGGCCCCGTACTTGGGCATTTAACGCCACGACGCCGCGGACGCCCGCGCCATCATGCGCCGGGGCTCACGCCCCGTGCCGCCGCACCAACTCCCCGGGGAAGGAGCCCATCCCCGCCACCGTGGGATGGACCGTGCGGTACGGCCGGTGTCGGTCCCGTGACACCGTGCGCACGCCGCCGTACGGCTAACGCGCCCGACCCTCGAAAGGGGGCCGGGCGCACCCCTCGATTCCACTTTCCCCGTGACCTTGCGGGTTAGGTAAGGGGCGCTAGGCCGGTGGACGGCCATCCCGGCCACCGGCGCGGCGCGGCCGCCGTACCCACGCATGCGGGCGCACGCCCGACTCCGCGAGGCGCACGCCCAAGCACTCGGCAACCACTCCGCCACCGCGAGCTCATTGGGAAGGAACGCCGCTCGCCCGCTCCCCGTACCCCGTACCGGTCATCATCGGCCACCTCCCTCGAAGCCTACCGAGAGAACGCCATCACCGTCCGCCGCCTCCTACCCTCGAACCGCCACCGTTCGGGAACGAAGTAGGCCATCATGGCCGGATCGCAGCATGGATCGTTCGGACGATCGCCCGCTCTACACCGTAGCACGACGTGCTCCTACACGTAGCTAGGTAGCGCGGCGTGCATGTAACTCGCCGCCCCCCTTGGCCTATAAAAGGGGAAGCGAGCCCCCGCCCGCGGGGGGACGAACCCGAGAGGAACACGGCGCATTGTGCACTCACTCTCTTATTCTCCCATAACATCTCCAGCCACCCACCGGGGACCCGGAAGCCACGCTTCTTCTCCCACCTTGCTTGTACTTGCCCCACTACAAGCACCCCCGGTGCTGAGCAATATAGTGCCACGAGCACGCCACTGCTGGACGTACGGCCCCCTCGGCCGGAACCAGGATAAACCTTGTGTCATTTGTTGCTTAGCATCGACCATAGAGGGATAGACTTAGGCGTCATCTACTGGTTAGTGTCGGGACCATATTCCGCACCGACAACCGGTGTAGCCCGTCCAGCAACACCACCAACAGCCTTCCGCTCTCTCCAAGCCCGAACTGTCCTCACACTCGCCTTGGCCCTGGGCATCTGCACATGAGGCTGAAGCACACCATCGTAAGGGTGGTACTTATCCTTGTTAGCCCACTCCTTCACCATTCTCTCCTCTCTCCTTCTCTTATAGCAAAACAATTTCTTGTGACCATCCTTTCCACAAAACTCACAATGGAAATGGATTGGTCTTGGCTTAGGCTTGGGATGATGTTTTTCACAAGGCTTCTCACTAGGCTTCTTACTTACCTTCTCACTCAGTTTTTCTCTTAGTTTAATCGACTGGTTTGGCTTGGGTGCAAACATATCTTTGTGTGTGGGTTGAGGTGGAGCTGAAACATTCCCGAATTTCCCTTCTCTCTCACCACTGCCCTTACCAACCTTATCGAAACCCAAAGCCCAACCATCAAAGCGCTTACAACTCGCAATCATCATACCAAGCTGAGGTTCCTGACTAGACAACCAACTCAGCACTTCACGCAACTTATCATTCTCATCTTCCAAACGACCAACACATTTTGCAAGATCCAAATTCTTCATTGCATGCAGCTCACATGTAGAACAATAAGTAGGAATAGGCACTTTCAAATCAGCATTAAGCGAAATAATGCGAGAACGAAACTCAACAATTTTCTCATGCAAACTAGGACAAGAAGTACAAGCACCAAGCAAAGTGGGTCTAGATTGTAGCTCAGCCAACTCAACCCTAAGCACATCTAGTTCCTCACACTTGGAGGCATACTTCTCCCTAAGATGCGATCACACAGTCCGCCTAGGAAAGCGAGCCAATTAGCACAATCATTATCGGCGAAACAACAGGGCTAGCCTTAAGAGAATCAATTTCAAGCTTGCTATCAAGAACCTGTGTTTCTAGCTCAGCCACTCTAGTCTGGGCATCCTCGAGCAAAGATCTAAGCTCTTTCTTAAGCTTCTTAGCCTCTCTAAGCATGTGATCGCGATTATCAAGCAAGTCAACCAACTCCTCATTCTCCTTGCGCAAAGAAGAGAGCTCATCACATACCTCGTCCTCGGAATCCAAGTCCGAAGCGTCCTTCTGGATTCTCTTGCTGCTAGAGCTGCGAGCCATGCCACACAAATCGTCCTTGAGGCTTAGGCCCATCAAAAAGAAGCTGTTGAGATACTTGTTGAGGTTCTTCTTCTTCTTCTTCTTATCATCCCCTTCGTCTTCATCACTCGATCTTGAAGACGTGTCCTCGGAATCGGACTCAATGTCGCTCGATCTCTTCATCTTCTCTCGAGACTGAGCCTTCTTCCCATGTTCATGATCCTTCTTCTTGGACATCTTCCTCTTGTCCATGAACTTGTGCTTGTCGTGGTTGTTCACCTTCGGACACTCGGTGAAAAAGTGTCCGGCCTTGCCGCACTTGAAACACGTCCTCGTGTTCCTTCTCATGTTCACCCAGTTCTCATGCAGCCTCTCGAACCTCCTCGTCAGCAACGCCAGCTCGTCCTCTCCAAGCACGTCGAACTCCTCATCTGGCAAAGACATCAAAGAGGACAAAGAGAACATCCCGATGGATGGGTTAGTGTTAGCCTTTCCTTTCGAGCCACCAATGAGGGCAAGACTATGGGAATCAGTCGGACCCTCGAGCTTGGCCGTCATGCCCCTATCCACCTCAGCCGACTTGAGCTTCTAGAACAGTTTGTTCACCATCAGAGTGTCATACTTCTCCGACTCCACAATGGCCTCAAACTTTCCGCCCCATATCGTACGATCCAAAGAGTGTAAGAGCTTGAAATGTAGCGGCTAGCGTAGTCATGATCATCGTACGGGAGCACGTCCACATTGGCCCTCATGTTGTTCACAACCACCGTGAACCTCTGAAACAAGGCATCGATGGACTCACCGGGGAGATGAGTGAAGTTCTCGTACTCTCTCCGGTAGGTCGCATACATCCGATCCTGAACCTGGGCATTCCTAACATGATCCTCCTTCAACACCAACCAGATTCTACAAGCCAAATGCTCGGTGTGCACCCGATCAAACTCAGGCTGACACAAAGCACGAAACAAGTAGTTGATCGCCTTATTGTTGGCGTCGAACATGTCCCTCGGTCCTGGAGCGAGGAAGTTCATCGGCTGGACATAGCCTGTGTCCACGGTGACATCCCAAAGGATCTGACCCTTTCCGCAGAGAAACGCAGCCATCCACTTACTCCACATCTGGTTGTTCTTGCCGTCGAAGTGTGGAGGACCCGAACCCCGTTCCTGGTACGCCATCCTTGGATCTTAGACTGGTTAGAGTTAACAAAGACCCGAACCGGCTCTGATACCACTTGAAGGACCGATACGGCGAACCAAAGAGGGGGGAGTGAATGGGAGCCGATAATAATTCTTCTCGAAGGAGATGACGACTCCAACAAGACGAACACGACTTCCAACACACGTCTCCAACTCACTACCCAAATTGGCCAAGTCCACGTAGCCACAGGAGTGCTACTGAACCTAGGAACCAACTCACAACCTTCTGACCCGAGAACGCAGCGGAACACCAAACCTCGAGTCCACTGACCAACACAGGTGAGACAGGTGAGCACCACCGGTCAGACCAGTCCCTTCTAATGAAACTTGGCGACTTCCACAGAAAGGCTCCACACCAGTCAGGTCGGTGCAACACACCAGTCAGACCGGTCACAGCCAGAAAGCCCCAAAACACCAAACAGGCCTACCGACCTCCAAACACACCCAGACGTTCACCCGAGCAAAAACCCACCAGAGGTTGCACCGGTCAGACCGGTCAAGGGCACCGGTCAGACCGGTGTAGCTTGGCAGCTCGAGATGAACAGCACCCGTGGGTCAACTCCTCCAAATCCAAGCCTTGATCTCCCGAATCGCTCCACAGACTTGAACAAGACTTTGGGGCCTACAAGAACACCTCATGAGGAGTCCATAGCCAAGTTTAATCCCACCAAAACTTATCCAAACAAGAGGAATCAAAGAAATCCCGCCAAGAACTCCTCTAACCCTAGAACACGGAAAACCCCAAAATCGAGCCCTTTATCTCACGTAAGAGGCGTCGCCAGACATCGATGAAGCTGAACAACTTGGGCTGATGGCACAGCTGGTGTTGGCCAAGAAGCAACCTTTGACAAGCCAGCCAAGAATCGGCACATGAGACCACTGTACTTGAGGGGATATGTCATTGGGAAGCCATTGACCAAGATGTTCATTGATGGTGGAGCGGCGGTCAATGTGATGCCGCATACTACGTTTAGGAAGCTTGGCATGGGCCCTGGGGATTTGACGCCAACAAGTATAGTTCTGAATGATTTTGCTGGGAGTCCATGTGGATTTGATGATCGGGTCTAAGACCCTGCTCACGACCTTCTTTGTCATTGAGGGCAAAGGGGCATATAGCTTGCTGCTTGGAGGGACTGGATCCATGCAAATTGCTGCATCCCATCTACCATGCATCAACAGCTTGTTCAGTGGGTGGATGATTGTTAACACCAAAATTTGGTAAGGAGTCTCACTTGTGGGTCCGGCTCGATGAGGAGTTCGTCTGGTGGAAGGAAAGGTTTTTTCAGATGTATTCGGCAGAAAGATCCGCGGTCGGCTGTTTGCTTCCGTTCGGCAAGGGAACAGTTGAGCTGATTTCGCGGGATCGGACGGTGACGTGGCTCAAGCAGGAAGGACGAATGGATGGATAGGCGATCAAGATTAGAGATAAGTTAGGCAACAAATCCATTCGAAGTTGTACTTGGCAGGGTATAAATATGAGCCCTGAATGTATGTAACAAACAACAATCATTCTTCAATACAAACCGGCCTTACGCCAAACCCTAGAGTCCATTTGTCGTGTCGTCGAGTTCTTCGAGAGGGTTCATCGAACCGTCGACCTCCGTGAGTACCGGCAACCTTGTATCATATCTAGTATCATGCGGTGGATTTAGATCTGATGCAAGTAGTCTTGTTACCATGCTTCGTGTCATGCGGTAGATTCAAGCTTGGTTCAAGAGGGTTTCTTGTTAGGTCATGAGCCATGCGGTAGGCTAAGATCTAGCTTGAAGCTAGTTATCGGCTCTATTGGATTTTGGCAAGATCCAATAGATTCATTAAGTTATCCCGTGTTGCTTTGAGTTTTTACTTTATGTTTAAATTCATGTAACATCTTTTGCCCAATCTAGATGGGTTTGGATCGGCTTTATCCTTCTTTTGATCCTTACGCGAGTAGAATCCGTGCTTTAACACGTGGATCTTGTGCTTTCCGATAGCCGAAACCGAATCGATCTAGGTTGTCACGTGTTGCGAGATCAAGCTTGCCAGCGTTCGTATAAATCTTGAAAGAACTGAGTATCACGCGGTAGATGCAGGTTTTTGGGTTGCTTTGGAGCTAGTCATCCGGTGGATTAGATTTCAAATCAATCTGATAGATTTATTTCACTTGGTAATGTTCGTTCCTTCTTCATGGACCCTGAATCGGCTGTTCAGCCGTATTCGGTTATGTTTCTCACGAGTAGAACACGTGCGTAATTCATGCTCTAAATAATGTATGCTTTTAGCTTTCCATATTTAGATTGTATCATGCGGTGGATAGATCTATTTGTGGAAAGTGGTACGATTTTTCATGCAAGTTGTATCATGCGGTGGATAGATTTGTTTTGGCATCGTACCCGACGGGTTTTAAAGTATCTAGACATGCGGTAGACTAGTGCTTTGGTTCTATGCATGCTTGTTTATTACATGTTTATGCGTGTGCTTTACTTTATTTACTTATTTAATGTTAATCACCATGGGGATCGGTCGTGATCTTGTGCACATGCATCTTTCCTCTAAACAAAGACCGATAACCGTCATGCTTGCGTCATCCATTCGGCTATGTTACTTTTCCTGTTGAAAGCTCCCGAATGGTTTCAGTTTATTGGCAGATAGCTTTCTATAGCTATGTGTCATTCCATTTGGCTTCTTAGCCGCAAATATGGAACTGTCTGGTACCACCCGGCAAGTTCCAGGCTTTGGTATCTAACTACTTTGTCTTTTGTTAATTTTCAGGAAAAATTGACTGGCACGCCTCGTGATTCTTTGCACGTGTGAAGCCAGCTTGTTCGGCTTGCTGTGTGCTTGGCGCTAGGTGCACGTTTTGCGTCAACACACTTTTTGGCACGCCTGGTGGGACACAGCCGAAAAGATCAAGATGCCTGAAATCGCGGACATCATGGATGTCAACATTGAAGACCTCTCCCCTGAACAACGGCAGCAGCTCCAGGACGTTATGAACCAATTCCAGCAGAAGTGTCTGCTGTCCTTCAAGAAGAACAGAAGTGGTGTCCCATACCTGAAGAATGACATGCCCAGGATATTGTTGCCAGGGGAGAGCGACGCCACGACCCAGTAGGAGAGAGAGGAATGCCTGCAAGCGTTCCGGGATGCTGCGGATCATGTTTTGAGCAAGCACCACAAAGCTTTTCTTGGTGCGTTCCAGCAAATGATGGTGGCTGTCTTTGGTCCAGGCATGGAGCAGGCATTCAGCAAGGCACCCATCCAAGCGGGCACCGTGGAATTGGGCGAGTCAAGCTCTCAACCACCACTACGGAGCCAGCCGGTCCAGCCTCCTCCTCAGAGCGCTGGGAGTCAAGCTTTCCAGCCCCCTCCGCAGGGCACTGGGGGTCAGCCAGTTCAGCCCCCACTACAGGCCTCAGGAGGACAACCAATCCAGCCACCACGCAGGGCAGCACGGGTCAACCTGTGCAACAGCCAAACCCGTACCAGCCCACGTACGGAGAAATAGCGTTCGGCTCGCCTGGGGCCCCGCTCTCCTCCGGCCACAGGATTGCTCTGGCAAACAACTGGCTGCACAGGAACCTATATGGCGGAGGCTACCACGAGGTGGGAAACTACGGAGCCATCGACGCTTTCCCGCATCCAGGTTACGCACCAGCTGCAGGCACACAGGAAGACGACGCCCTGGCGCGGAAGATGGCCGAGTTGATGCAAAATCAGTTCGGCCTCAAACCGAAAATGCAGGGACCTGCCTACAAGCCGCCGTTCCCAGAGTGGTACTTCAACGTGCTCCTTCCGCCAAGGGTGAAACCTCCAACGGAATTCACGAAATTTTCTGGGCAAGATGACACAAGCACGGTGGAGCACATTGCTCCTTACCTGATGCAGCTCGGAGAGTGTTCAGCTGAGGAAGCGTTCAGGGTCAGGTACTTCCCCGCATCGCTGACGGGCCTGGAATTCCAGTGGTTCTCGTCCTTGCCCCCTGAGTCAGTTAGCAGATGGAGGGACCTGGAACGGAAATTCCACGCCCATTATTTCAGCGGCAGCTCAGAGAAGAAGCTGATCGACCTTGCCACCCTGAAGCAGAGGCACAGCGAGACGCCCTTGGAATTTCTCAGGAGGTTCAGGGAAGTTAAGGGCATGTGCTTCTCGCTCAACTTGCCAGATGACCAGCTGGCTGACATGGCCGTCGCCGGGATGCTGCCGGCCGTGCGTGAGAAGTTGTTTGGTATGGAGTTTGAAAACCTGGGCCAGCTGTCTCAAAAGCTCTCATTAATGAGCAACCAAGCGTATGGCTTCAAGAAGGATGCCAGGTTTGGCAAGCAGCATGACGTGGCGGACATCTACAACCAGTTCTTGGACAAGGCCGATCTGATAGAAGACTCTGATGATGAACTGGACGTGGCCGCAGCCGAAATTATGTGGGGAAAAGAGCCATTAACGATGAATCAGCGCTGGGTCAAGCAGACCAAGGGTACCTACGACTTCGACATCACGAAAGCTGACAAGTTGTTTGAGCTCCTGGTAAAGGAAGGTCGAATCAGGTTGCCTGAAGGGCATTCCATGCTTCGGCCCGATGGAGTCAAGGGGAAACGTTACTGTGGCTTCCACGACAGGGACTCGCACTCCATCAACGACTGCAGGCTCTTCAGGATGAATATCCAGAGAGCCATCCAGGAGGGGCACCTCAAATTTGATAGCAAGATGAAGCTAGATGGCCACCCTTTCCCTCAGAACATGGTGGGCTTTTCGGTCAACATGGTGTCAGCTGAGGAGAAGGGCAAGGTCAAGGTCTTGACCTCAGCCAGGGCTAGGCAGGATGGAACTATGGACCCGGAGCGTCAAGTAACTTTGGAGCAGGTGCATGGTGCAGCCCCCCGCATTCTCAAAAGCCACATCGAAATCGGGGAATCATCCAAAGCCAAGCCCAGGGTGACTATGCGAATCCTACTCAACAAGTGGCAGCGCCAGTTGGAGAAAGAGAGCTACCAGAAGCAAAGATACGAGGAAGAGAAGCGTAGAGCCGAAGAGGAGGCACACAGAAGGGACCTGGAGCAATACACGCGCGAGAAGGAGCGCGCACACTGAGGATGTGCATTCTTCAGGCATTGTTGGAACGAAGGTTTAAAGCTGCCCACGCTGAGGAACTGCCCTGAGTGCAGTGACAGGTATTTTGAGTACAGGCAGGAGACTGCCAATCGCCGATCCGTCCATGAGAGACTTGGAAGGATCCATCCTAGCGAGGATCGGCGCCAAAAAATTGAGATCATTGATCATCCCAGGAAAAGGCAAGCTGATTCAAGGTGGGCTGATCAAGAGGAGGACGAGGACGAATACATCTGGCAAAAGGGGCAATGGTGCCCGCCCGGCCTAAGGAGAAGTCAGAAGAGACGGGTTCAGCGCTTGAGGAACCGTGAACTAAGGCAGGCTGGGATCCAAACGAAGCAGGTGTGGCGTCCAAAGGATCAGCCTGAAGGGTCAAAGCGTTCGGCTCCAACATGCATGGTATATTTTCTGCCGAACGAGTTCATGGCTCCTGCTAACCAGGTTGTGCAGGAGGAGACGTCCCTGGATGATGAGCAAATCGAGGGGGTGATGGCGCAGCTGGTGCTAGCCAAGCAAGCCGTCTTTGACAAACCGGCCAAAAATCGACACATGAGGCCGCTGTACTTGAGGGGATATGTTAATGGCAAGCCATTGACCAAGATGTTTGTCGACGGTGGAGCGGTAGTCAACGTAATGCCGTACACCACCTTCAGCAAACTTGGCATGGGCCCTAGCGATCTGACGCCTACAAGCATAATACTGAACGATTTTGCTGGGAATCCTTCAGACACCAAGGGATGCGCTCACGTGGATCTGATGATCGGGTCCAAGAGACTGCTCATGACCTTCTTTGTGATCGAAGGTAAAGGAGCCTACAGCCTACTGCTTGGACGGGACTGGATTCATGCCAATTGCTGCGTCCCATCCACCATGCATCAGCAGCTCATCCAGTGGGTGGATGATGATATTGAGGTTGTCCAAGTAGATGACTCCGTGAGTGTTGCAAACATGGAACCAGCTTTCTAGGAGTATCAAGGCATTGACTATTTCTCAGGGAAAGACTGGGGAGAAGGTCCTGTTGAACCCGTCAGCAGCGATCAATAGCCGATTCAAGCAGTCGGCTCTTGTAGTAATTTTTAATGGAGAACCCCGTCGATGGCACTGATGGCAAGTTGGGGCGAGGATTTATGTCGGCCGATAAATTAGAAGAAGTTGACATTGGAAGCGGTGATAAGCCAAGGCCGACATTCATCAGCGCAGACTTGCAACCAGACTTCAGGGAGGAATTAATTAAGCTGCTCAAGGAATATAGAGATTGCTTCGCCTGGGATTATTCGGAGATGCTGGACTGGATCGTTCCATCGTTGAGCATAGGTTGCCCATCAAATCTGATTTCAAACCGTACAAGCAACCGCCCCGGAAAATCTACAAGGATGAGGTATTGGCCGATGTGAAGAAAGAAGTTGAAAGATTACTTGATGCAAACTTCGTTCGGCCATGCAGATACGCGGAGTGGATTTCTAACATTGTCCCTGTCTACAAGAAGAATGGAAAAATGAGGGTCTGCATAGACTTCAGGGACTTGAACAGAGCTACTCCGATGGATGGTTACCCCATGCCTATTGCCGATTTGTTGGTTGACGCTGCTGCCGGGCACAAGGTTATCAGTTTCATGGACGACAATGCGGGATACAACCAAATTTTCATGGCAGTAGAGGATATATCGAAGACGGCCTTCAAATGCCCTGGTCATATAGGCCTATTTGAATGGATAGTCATGACTTTTGGATTGAAGAATGCCGGTGCAACTTATCAGCGAGCCATGAATTACATTTTTCACGAGTTGATCGGCAAAATTGTGGAAATTTACATTGATGATGTGGTGATCAAGTCCCTAAGTCATGACACACATTTGGAAGATGTGAAAAGGACCTTGGAGTGCACCCGAAAGCATGGTTTAAAGATGAATCCAAATAAGTGCGCTTTTGGGGTATCAGCTGGAGAGTTCTTGGGATTTTTGGTCCACGAAGGGGGGATTGAAGTTGGCAAGAAGAGCATGAAGGCCATCGATGAAGTTGTTCCGCCAACTAATCTCAAGGAGTTACAATCACTGCTCGGCAAAATTAACTTCGTGAGGAGATTCATTTCAAATTTGTCACAGAAAGTTTTGCCGTTTTCTCGATTGCTGAAGCTAAAGAAAGATCAGAAATTCATGTGGGGCGACGAACAACAAAGGGCTTTCGATGAAATCAAGCAATACATGAAGGAGCCACCAGTACTGGTCCCTCCTCAGCTGGATAAGCCTTTCAAGTTGTACGTGGCGGCCGATACCCAAACCATTGGATCGGCCCTTATTCAAGAATTCGAAGGGAAGGAACGGGTAGTAGCATATCTTAGCCAAAAATTACTTGATCCTGAGACCAGGTATTCGGTACGTAGAGAAGCCGTAATGTCGTGCATATACTACTCGTGTACAAAGTTTCGGCACTACTTGTTGAATGCCGAATGCACTGTGTATTCCAAGTTTGATGTAATAAGACATATGTTATCTATGCCAATTTTGAACTGCAGGATTCTCAAATAGATTTTGGCTTTATCAGAATTCGAGTTGAAGTTCGAATCGGCAAAAGCTATCAAAGGTCAGATCATTGGCGATTTTATAACTAAACATCGCGATCCGTCAATTGATTTGCTTGAAATTACCCCTTGGGCTTTATTTTTTGATGGATCATCATGTGGTAAAGGTGGGGGAGTAGGGATCCTACTGATTTCGCCTAGAGGTGAGATGTTTGAATTTGCCATCCCAATACAGCCCACTGTCACACATAATCAGGCTGAATACGAAGCATTACTTCGAGGGCTTCAATACTTAAGAGAAGCCGGGGCCGTTTCAGTTGAGGTTTATGGAGATTCGGAACTGGTGATCAAGCAATTGAACGGTCAATACGGATGCAAAAGTGAAGCACTGAGGAGTTACTACGAAGAATGCAGGGAAATCTTGAAGAGCTTTTCGTTGGTAACTCTACAGCATATTCCTAGAGAACATAACGAAGAAGCAAACAGGTTGGCTCAGAACGCCTCGGGTTACAAAGAGAACCAAGAAGCGTTTGCCGCGGATGTGTGTGCATTAGGGACGGATCTTACGGAGGATGATTGGAGAAAAGAGATCGTCGACTATTTGGAGGATCCATCCCGAAAGGTCTCTAGGAAGCTCAGGTACAAGGCCATAAAATTCGTTCTTCTGGATGACAATTTATTTTACAAATCATTAGATGGGGTGTTGTTACGATGCCTGGGTCCAGAAGAAGCGAAAAAGATGATGAGTGAAGTGCATGATGGGATATGCGGAGCACACCAATCGGCCTACCGCATGAAATGGGTCGTGCCGGCAAGCCGGGTGCTTTTGGCCGACGATATTAGAGGATTGCTTTGAGTATTACAAAGGATGTCAGGATTGCCAAAGGTTTGGAAATATTCAAAGGGTCCCTGCATCAGCATTGAACCCCATCATCAAGCCATGGCCATTCAGGGGCTGGGGTATAGACTTGATTGGCCAGATCAGTCCACCATCTAGCAAGGGGCATAAGTTTGTGCTTTTGGCTACGAACTATTTTACTAAATGGGTTGAGGCGATCCCACTGAAAAAGGTGACGTCGGAAAACATGGTTGAATTTGTCAAGGAGCACATCATCTATCGATTTGGAATCCCTCAAACCATCACAACTGATCAGGGAGCTCAATTCGTGTCCCTGGAGTTCAGAGAATTTGCCGAAAGCATGGGAATCAAATTGTTTAACTCTTCTCCCTATTATGCCCAAGCTAATGGTCAAGCAGAGGCTTCTAATAAGATCATGATCAAGCCAATACAGAAGAAGATCGATCAGAAGCCAAGGAGATGGCATTCGGTACTCAGTGAAGCATTATGGGTTTGGTGAAAATATCGGCTAGTTGGTCATGTGTGGGTACATAGATCAAAGCTATCTTTCCTCTCCTTATGTTATCTCTCAGAAAATGATACCTCACTTATATGTGCTTGGTTTTGGAATGGAGCACTGGGTTCTTGGCAACGCTTATGGCACTAGTGCTGTCACATTGAAGTGGAACATGGGTATACTCCTCACAAAAGTCACTCATGGTATCTGTGATCCAAAGGAGATGAGAGCAACAACTAGCAACGGCAACGTACTCGGCCTCGATAGTGGATTGAGCAACACTCGACTGTTTGCGGGAAGACCAAGACACCAAAGAAGAACCCAAAAACTGGCAAGTCCCAAAAGTGGACTTCCTATCCAACCGACACCCGGCAAAATCCGCGTCTGAAAAACCGTGAAGCGCCAAAGAAGAGGACGCAGAGTACCAAAGGCCGAAGTCGGGAGTGTGATGCAAGTACCTGAAAATTCGCTTCACTGCTTGCCGATGAGAAGTCCTTGGAGACGGTTGAAAACGAGCGCACAGACATACCGAGAACTGGATGTCCGGCCTCGTCGCCGTCAAGTAGAGGAGTGAACCGATCATGCTCCGGGACTCCTTCTGGTCCACGTGTTCACCTTCCTCGTCCGCATCAAGAGCTGTAGTCGTACTCATCGGCATCATCATAGCCTTTGAGTCCTCCATCTTGAACTTTCGCACAATGTCCTTGGTGTACTTGGCTTGGTGCACAAATGTTCCTTCCTTTGATTGCTTGATTTGTAGCCCTAGGAGGAACTGCAACTCGCCCATCATGCTCATCTCAAATTCCCTGCTCATATCCTCTGCAAACCTTGCAACAAGAGAGTTAGACGAGCCACCAAAGACAATATCATCCACATACACCTGCACAATCAGGATATGTTTGCCCTGCCTTAGTAGAAACAAGGTCTGATCGACCTTCCCCATCTCAAAACCTCTGTCAAACAAGAACCCCCTCAACCTGCAATACCAAGCTTTAGGCGCCTGCTTCAACCCATAAAGCGCCTTCCTCAACTTGTACACCCGGTGAGGGTACCTCTCACTCTCAAACCCTTGTGGTTGTCTCACATACACTTCTTCCTCCAACACACGATCTAGGAAAGCACTCTTCACATCCATTTGATGCAACTTGAATCCTTTAGCCACGGAAAAGGCTAGAAGGATCCTTATCGCCTCCGAACAGGCTACGGGAGCTAAGGTCTCCTCGTAGTCAATCCCCTCCTTCTAACTGAACCCCTGAGCAACAAGCCTTAACTTGTTTCTCACCACTTCACCTTTCTCTCCCTCTTTGTTCTTCCACACCCACTTTGTACCAATCGGCTTACACCCTGGGGGAGGTTCAACCAACTCCCAAACCTGATTCGTCTCAAAGTTCTCCAACTCCTCATGCATCGAATTAACCCAATTGTGATCAGATAGTGCACGTCCAATGTCTTTGGGATCAAAAGTAGCAACAAATGCAGCATGAGCGAAATGAGAGTTGTTCCGAACCCTCGACCGTGTAGTGCGTTCATTCATGTCGCCGATGATCCTTGAAGCTGGGTGATCCACTTGTACTCACCGGGGAGGTTCTCGTCTTGATGCTACCTCCCCCTCAACTGTAGCTTCTCTTTGATCTTGATTTGTCGTTGTAGGTGTAGGAGAGGGTCCGTCCACCACCGTAGTCGAAGTAGTGTGTACATATTCAGCCGGGAGCACCACACCACCATCTTCATCGTCCCCATGTTCATGCTCCTCCTCCTGGAAGATCTTCTCGCCAAGCTCATCATCACCTGCACACTCAAAGACAAGCTGACTACGTGGCTGTGTCTCCTCGAAGGTTACCTCGCAAGTCTCCACAATTTGGTTAGTTTTAAGATTGAGCACACGATATGCTATAAAAATGAGATGCATAACCAAAGAAACTACCATCGACAGACCTAGCCTCAAACTTATCCGGCTTCTTCCCTTTTTTTCACAATGAAACACTTGCAACTAAAGACATGGAAGTGACTCACCATGGATGTGCGACCGTGCATCAGCTCATAACATGTTTTCTTCTTATGCACTCTGAGATAGATCTTGTTCGACACATAGCATGCGGTATTTAGCGCCTCAGCCCATTACCTTCTCGGAGTCCTATGCTCATCAAGCATCATTCGAGCCATCTTGCACAAGGTCCTGTTCTTCCTTTCCACAACACCATTCAGGGGAGGCGTATACGGACCCAAAACTGGCGTTCAAGACCCAAGTCATGGCAAAAAGTTTCAAAACGAGAGTTTCTGAATTCAGAGCCATTGACACTGCGGATTGCTCATATGGCATCTTCGTGCCTCTCATTTCTCAACCTCAAGACAAGATCTCGAACAAAACCAAATGGCTCCCCCTTATCCTCGAGATAGAACACCCACGCATACCAAGAATAGTCGTCCACCACAACAAGGACATACCACTTCCCACACGCAGATCGAACACGAGCTGGGACAACAAGGTCCATATGGAGCAGCTCGCATGGATGCTCAGTCATCACATCGGTGAGAGGCGGGTGAGAAGAGGCTACCATCTTGGTATGCCTACACAACGCACGAACAAACTCCTTCTCAAGCCTCAATTGTGGCAATCCTCGGACCAAATTGAGTTTACTCAAGCGAGACAAAAGGTCAAAGCTCAAGTGACCAAACTTCCTATGCCACTTCCACAACTCACTCGAAGAACCAGCCAAGAAACAACACTCCACACCAGAAGACTGAGAAAAATCAGTACGATACACCTGACCCTCGGGAACGACCATACAGACAAGGTCCTCTCGAGAATCCAAAATCCGGGAACCACCAGGCCGAAACAACACCTCAAAACCCTCATCCTATAGCTGGGACACAAAAAGCAAATTGCACCCCAGCGATTGAACAAGAGCAACACGCCTTAGAGTGATCTTGTCACTCACCTTAATCTCACCTTCTGAAAGCACACGCCCACGCCCATTGTCCCCAAAAGTGATGTACCTCTTTGTCACCACCGGGACGAGTCTTGAGAACTACCCCTTGTCTCTGGTCATATGCCTCGAGCAACCGGAGTCAACCAACCAAATGTTCTTCAAGTCTCCCACCTGAAATTCAAAAAAGAGCACGTGAGCGAACAAACGACTCAGCACTGGGGTTAGTACCAAAAGAGCAAAACCAGTGCCGAGCTATTTGCTCGAAAGTGGGGTTAGCACAAACCAAGCCATCTTTCCTACCAAAACTACCACCACGAACACCACCTCGGTAACGACTCTGAGGAAACCAAGCCTCTGTGCCTGGAGGAGGACCAAAACCACGAAAGGAGAACCGTGGATCGTCCCTCCTCTCCATCTCAAAGCTACGACTCCTCCCATTCCCGTATTGAGCACAAGGGGGAGAACGCCTAGCAAACTGACCACCTGCTGACTCTCCAGACCAACCACCAGAACCACGACCACTAGAGACAAACCGAGACTCCTCACAAGCATGAAAACCAAACTTGCCACTCTGCAGACCCCAAACCGGTCTGACCGGATTCAAAACCGGTCTAACTCCTTTAGCAACACCTCTTGCAGCCTTTCGCACTCCCCAAGCCGGAACTATCCTCACACTTGCCTTGGCCCTGGGCATCTGCACACGAGGCTCAAGTACACCACTGGAGGGGTGATACTTGTCCTTGTTAGCCCACTCCCTCGCCATTCTCTCCTCTCGCTTCCTCTTGAAGCAAAACTCATCCTTATGGCCATCTCTCCCACAATAGCCACAATGAAACCTCACAAGCTTAGGTTTGGGCTTGGATTGAGGCTGCTCACTTGGTTTCTCTCCACTCGACTTCTCCACCGGTCTCTCTTCACTAGCCTTCTCACTCTTTTTCCCAAAGAACACTTTCCCCGAAGTGCTCACAAACTTGATAGTCTTTTGGAAATCGTTTGTTGGTGGAGGAAACACGGGTGGAGCTAGGGTTGTGTCTAGTCGGTTCCTAAGATGGTTAGGTTTGGGAGGGAAATCATTTTTGTGGTGGGTTTTTGGTGGCTCTGGGATATTCTCTCCACTTCCCTCACCAACCTTGTTTGCCCCAAGTCCCTCACCATCCTGCCTCTTGAATGACTTGATCATTATCCTCAACTGAGGCTCATGACCAGACAACCAACCCATCAACTTTCTGAGCTCATCATTCTCATCTTGCAAATGATCAACATAATGCGCAAGTTCCAAATTCTTCAAAGCATGCATTTCACAGGTAGAGCAAGATGTAGGAATTGGTTCTTTCAGGTTAGCCTCAGGGGAAGCAGTGTAAACATGCATCTCATCAATTTTTGCATGTAAGACAGGGCAAGAAGTGCAATCACCTAGCAAGGCAGATCTAGATTTAAGCTCAGCCACTTCAACCCTAAGCACATCTAGTTCCTCAAACTTAGAGGCATGCTTCTCCTTAAACAAAGCAAGATTAGCAAGAAAGATGGAGCAATCAGCACAATCAACCACGTTAGAAGCCCTAAACTTAGGGAATGAATCTCAAGCTTGCTATCTAGAACCTGTGTTTCTAGCTCAGCCACTCTAGTCCTAGCATCCTCGAGTGAAGCCCTAAACTCTTTTCTCATTTTCTTGGCCTCTCTAAGCATGTCATCACGGTTATCAAGCAACGAGCCAAGACTTTCATTCTCCTTGCGCAAGAATGGAAGTTCATCACGCACCTCATCATCGGAATCAGAGTCTGAGTCGCTCTGTGTGCTCTTCTTGCTGCCGGAGCTCAGCGCCATGGTGCAGAAGCCGTCTCTAGCGAAGCAGCTCAGCCCGCTCAGTTTCCTGGACGACTTCCTACTCTTGCGACGATCACCATCATCTTCACTGCTGCTCGAGTTCGAGGTGGAGTACGCGGAACTGGAGTCGACGTTGCTCGCTCCAACCATCGCTCGGGCCTTGCCTCAGCTCTCCTTCTTCCTCGATCGTTGTTCGTCCTTGTGCTTATTCTTGTGCTTGCTCTTGTGGTCACGCCTCGACCGGTACTTGCCATCCGTCCTTGACTTCTGCTTGTTGCCATCCTTGATCTCGACCTTCTCCGGGCAGTCAGCGACTAAGTGTCCCGACTTGCCGCACTGGAAGCATGTCCTCGTGTTCCTCCTCATGTTCACCCGGTTCTCGTGCAGCCTCTCGAACCTCCTCGTCAGCAACGCCAGCTCGTCGTCTCCAAGCACGTCGAACTCCTCATCTGTCATAGACATTAAAGAGGACAAAGAGAACATCCTGGTGGATGGGTTAGTGTTAGCCTTTCCTTTCGAACCACCAATAAGGGCAAGACTATTGGAATCAGTCGGAGCCTCGAGCTTGGCTGTCATGCCCCTATCCACCTCAGTCGACTTCAGCTTCGAGAACAACTCGTTCACCGTCAGAGTGTCATACTTCTTCGACTCAACAATGGCCTCAAACTTTCTGCCCCAAATCGTACGATCCAAGGAGTGTAAGAGCTTTACCGCTCTATCATGATCATCGTACGGGAGCACGTCCACATTGGCCCTCATGTTGTTCACAACCACCATGAACCTCTGAAACAAGGCATCGATGGACTCACCGGGGAGATGAGTGAAGTTCTCGTACTCTCTCCGGTAGGTCGCATACATCCGAGCCTGAACCTGGGCATTCCCAACATGAGCCTCCTTCAACACCAACCAGATTCTACAAGCCAAGTGCTCGGTGTGCACCTGATCGAACTCAGGCTGACACAAAGCACGAAACAAGTAGTCGACCGCCTTATTGTTAGCATCGAACATGTCCCTCGATCCTGGAGCGAGGAAGTTCATCGGCTGGACATAGCCTGTGTCCACCGTGACATGCCAAAGGATCTGACCTTTCCGCGGAGGAACGCTGCCATCTGCTTACTCCACATCTGGTAGTTCTTTCCATCAAAGTGTTGAGGACCCGAACACCGTTCCTGGTACGCCATCCTTGGATCTTAGACTGCTTAGAGTCAATAAAGACCCGAACCGGCTCTGATACCACTTGAAGGACCGAAACGGCGAACCAGAGAGGGGGAAGTGAATGGGGGCCGATAAAAATTCTATTCAAGAATTCGGCCTACGAACCCGATTTCACTCGTGCACCTCCACAAGCTTCTCTTGCCAAGTTCACGTAGCCACTGAAGTGCTACTGAACCTAGGAGAAAGACCCAACCAACAGCCACAGCACACACGCAGCGGAAACACACACAACACGGCTGTTGGCAGCCCAAACCGGTCAGGCTGGTTTCTGAAACCGGTCAGATTGCTTCTGTTTGACTTAGCCTCACGCAGGCAGGGGAAACCTGTCAGACCGGTTTGGCAATCCGGTCACACTGATTTTGTCCAGAACCTCCCCAAAAACCCAAAACACCTCAAGAGCCTTTCCACATCAAAACAAAAGAAGCCATAGCACAACATAGACTTCCTTGCTCAAAAACCCTTCTCGACAGCCCACCTGGCGAAACCGGTCAGACCGGTTTGGGAAACCGGTCAGACCGGTTTTTGCCTAGACAGTCGGGAAGAACACAACCCACGGGAAAAACTCAACACTTCCTCCAATCAATCTCTCGATTCGTTCCACGGATCATAGTGAGACTTTGGGGATAGATGGAGTACCTCGTGGGCTGCCCTTGGCTAGAAGCTCGGTCCCCGAATCCCACTCAATCAAGAGGAATCGAAAGTCAACCCTCAGAAACACCTCTAACCCTAGAACTCCAAAACCACCGAAATCGAGCACCTTAACTCACGGATTTGGGAGGGGAATCACAGCCCAAAGAACCACGAAGGGTTCCCACAAATTTCCCTCATCAAATCCCCAAGGCCAAGGTGCCGAAAACAACCCAAGAAAATCACCAAGAGAGGACTCCGAAAATCACGACCAAGAACAACCGGGGACAACACATCCAAACCTTGAGGAACCATGCCGAATCATCTATACATGCCACAAAGGTTCATACAAGGTCTATCTTGCCGCCCGATCATCCAACCCTCTCAACAAGATCTCACCATGAAGCTCTAAAGCTAGTCCTATGGAAATTCTAAGAAAATAGGAAGGGAAAATAGGAACGCAAATGAACTAGGGTTCCAAGAGATGGCTGCCATCCTCTCACCCCTTGGGTTATATGGAGGCAATTCGAAAGACTAAAATACCCCTAAAGCCTAAACTAGGATACACGCCCACCAAGAGTACTTTGGGAATTTGTCTTCATAGCACCATTGGACGGATGCCCAGCGACCGCATCTCGCGTAGCCTAAATGTAAGCCTTGAGATATCGACGCGTGTCCTCCGCTTCGAAGCTTCCGGCGCCCTGCGATCCCAAACCGGTCAGGCCGGTTTCGGCCAGACATCCACGCCTGGTCTTCAGCCTCGGCTTTGTGGCTCAGCCGAGCAACCCAGTGATTTTCTGTTGAACCACCGCAAACCACGCGAACTTGATGTATCCTTCGCCAATCACCACTCATGACTTGGTTGCCACGAAGTCCCGACTCGACCTTAGTTTTGTGGCTCAACCAAGAAACCGTCCACCGACTTCATCTTGCTGTTCTTGCCACCATGCGGCTCGCACATGACCCCGCTGGCCACCGGGTCCCTCGAATGAAGCCTACTTGTCTTCTCCACACCTAGAGGCCTCACCGGCAATGACCTTTCGCGCTTGTTCTTCACCTGCACCAACACGAGTCAAGCCGCAACCTGCACCTACATTACTTAGCCAAGAATCAGTCTACACAACGTTGTCAATCACTCATCACACAAGGAAGCGACCATCCACCGGTCTTCGAACCACACATGGTCCTCAGATGCCTTCAACAAAAGCTTCGGTACGTTGCATCACAGTGAATTGTTAAGTGTTGGCTGTGAGGTGGCTAGAAACAAAGGTGGCGCACCCAAGATTTAAACACTTTGGAAATTGTCTACGCTTATTGATGAAACAGGGGAGGGGGTTCGGAACAGTCGCTTCACTCACTTGGAGGAGCTGTTCGCGATTCCGGGAAGGAACCTCGCTCATCTCTGAAGAAAACTTCCGCCTCCTTGGGCAAATCTTCTTAGGGTTCAGGGAAGAAGGTTACTGTACAAAATCTAAGTAGACAAGGTTCATCTCTTTTCGTTAACTCTTATGCTTCTCAGCTTTACGATTTTCTGCTCATTATTTTAATCATGGAACTTTTTAGAGTTTAAGGACCTTCGTTCGTACCCTCTGTCCAAACTTGCGAAGTTCCAAGAAGATTATGCTCTCAAATCTTCCATGCTTGGGAAAGTTGCTGTTGAACGGCTCATCAATCCAGAGAAGGTGAAAAAGCAACTATCTCATGAATCTAAAGAGCTTAAACGCAACTTCACTCTTGCTCAAGCTGCGAATCTCGACCTCGAGAAGAAAGTAGTCGAACTGGTGGAAGCCCTTAAGCATTGCCAGGAAGAGAAGAAGGCTGCTGAAGAGGCACTTGACCAGTCTAAGAAGGACCTTGAGAAACTCGAAAAGACACATGACGATGATTTGCAGTTGATCGAGAATCTTCGCAAGGATCATGACAAGTCCTTGAAAACTGCCGAAGATCTTCGCACAAACAATGCTGATCTGCTAAGACTTTGAGCAGCAAGGAATGAAGGATACAAGATCTCGAGAGGGCACTGACTGAGCAGAGGGAGGCTTCGGGGAGGAATGTTTCTGACATTGTCAGCAAGTTGAAGATTTTGTTTTAAGAATACGAGAGATCTCCGAACGAATTTGGTGTTCGTCTTGCGCCGCTCCCTGCTGACTTAGGACTTCCTGAGTTCTTGGAATGGATCGATGCTGAATTCAAAGCGCTCCCCGAGGTTATCTCTAGTGCTAACGATTTCGTAGCGGCCTTTTCTGTAGAGAGCATCTTGAAGCTTCTTCATGATTTTGACTGCGCGGATCTCGTGAAGTTTCGTGAGAAACTTCCACAATTTCCCGACGCCATGAGCACTTCATGACTCTGTCCCAATGAAGATGTTCAAGCTATCAGGTCAAAATTCACGAGAGAGTTCTGGCTCGCTAGCGGGAAGGAAGCTGTTAAGAACATTGCCCGGCTAAACTTGCTCAGGTTGGTTTTCTTAGAAACTCTTGTAATTTCTACGAGTTCGCAAAATTTTTCCTGCTTTTCTTATATTTATTTCTTTTCCTTCCTCAGTTGATTGAAGAAGAGAAACAAGGAAGGGGCACTGCACATTCAGAATCCTCTTCCGAAGATAACGAAAACGAAGAATCATCAGACTCAGGCAAGGAAGACTCTGGCGATAGCAGCGACGACGGCAGTGATGGTGGTCATACCTCCGAACATGAGGAAGATTCCCCGAAGGTTGACATCACGGGCTAAACTCTGATGAACATTTGCCCTTCGTGGCCCTTGTGTGTATTTGTAACTTCATTAGGATGTAACATTTTGCTCGAACAAATTGTCTTGTAACTTTAACCTGCGCAGGTCCTGCAAGTTGGGCATGCGTAGGATGTGATTCCACTACGAATTCATCGTGGAAATGTATTTGTTAGTGGCGAAGCTTGGCGTTTGTTTAAGGAAGCTCATCCAGAGCAAGACTTCTCGGATTTCTGGCTTGAAGCTTCACTCAAATTTTTGATAAGCTGCTTCGATCTTTCTTATTTTTTCTTCTTCGTAAAGACAAGAACCCGACTACTGCGAGTTCGAACCCTTCGCAAATCCTGAAGACGGAGCCCCTTAGCCCCATTACCAGTGGGCTCAACTTTGCTACGCGAGCGATATTGTAGAAGATAGTAGCCGCGAACCAGGGCACATCGTTGAACTTTCGTTCTAGGAATTGTATTTCTCAATGTAATTGTTACGAAACTATGTCGAACTTTTTATGCATTTAAGGCAATAAGGACGTTTTGTTTGGAAAAAACGTCACCCTCCCCCATCTTGCCGTTTTGCATGAAAATTTTGAGGCAAGTTAAAGAAATTTTACTGTTCTTCGGTCATCCTGATTATATACACTTCTGAGAAATTGTCGTGAGTTTTGAAATTACGAATACTAAGGTGCAAGTCGACAAAATTTGTTTGCGAATTTTGTGGACTTAACCCGCTTGGCATAATTGCCACGGTTGATACTGCAATCCTCAGTTGCTTCAACCACGATCTTCTATGAACCTTCACACAAGCCCCTTGACCTTTTTACGAAATATTTTCGCCACGGAAAGTTTTCATGAACTTGTTATCAAGGAATTTTTAAACAATCGACACATACACTCGATTGGCTGCAATCGCCATTAATTACCATGATTTTAACTCAGGCTACAACTCATTGCTGTCTCAAGCCTTTGTTGGGAATCCCTTTGACGGTGGGATTTAGGCCACAACTTGTTGTTGTCTCCGGCCTTTCGGTGGGAATCCCTTTGACGATGGGATTTAGGCCACAACTTGTTGTTGTCTCAGGCCTTTCGGTGGGAATCCCTTTGATGATGGGATTTAGGCTTTCACGGAGCCTTTTTCACAAAATTTTCCTCTTTTCACAATAGAATTATGGCTATCAGGAAGCCTTGCACAAAATTTTTTTCTTTTTCAATGGAATTTCGGCTATCACGAAGCCCCTTTTCTCAAATTTTTCTTTCACAAAGGAATCTCGGCTATCACAAAGCCTCTTTTCACGAATTTTTTTTCACAAAGGAATCTCGGCTATCACAAAGCCCTTTCACACAAACTCTTTTTTCGGGATGGAATTCTGGCTATCAAGGAGCCTTTCACATGAACTTTTCTTTTTCACGATGGAATTCTGGCTATCAAGGAGCCTTTCACATGAACTTTTCTTTCTCACGATGGAATTCTGGCTATCAAGGACCCTTTCACATGAACTTCTATTTTTCACGATGGAATTCTGGCTATCAAGGAGCCTTTCACACGAACTTTTCTTTTTTACGATAGAGTTCTGGCTATCAAGGAGCCTTTCACACGAAATTTTCTTTTTCATGATGGAATTCTGGCTATCAAGGAGCCTTTCACACGAACTTTTCTTTTTTACGATGGAATTCTTGCTATCAAGGAGCCTTTCACACGAACTTTTCTTTTTCACGATGGAATTCATAAAATGCGCGATTTGGGGGAAGACTCTTTTCATACATATATCACAAAGAGTATTTACATAGGATCCGCCTCATTAAAAACCTTGCCTCTTGATTTAGAGCCCCCTTTGCAAGGAAAAGAGTACGGTCCTTCTTATTGTAATGCTGCTACGAAAAAGAAAGCTAATGTTTTCCCCGAAATCACTTATAGACACGTGATTCGGCTTTTTTGATTTTCTAAAATATAAAATTGCAAAAAAAAAGAAAAAGTACTCTAAATTAAATCGAGCTACTTCTGAAACTTTCAAGGGTAGTACCTTTTCTGGCTATCGGCATTCCACGAATATGGCAACTTTTCGCCAGTCTGCTCTAGCAAACTAAAAGCCCTGGCATGTCTATTTCTTTATCTATGAATGGCCCTTCCCAAGATTCATGAAGTTTTGCCGGGCTCTCCCAGTTCTTCTTTCATTCCACCACCAGATCGCCAGTTTTGATGTCCTTGCGAACCACTTTCTTGTCTCTCCATGCTTTGGTCTCTTTTTGGTACTTCTCAATGTTCTCAGTGGCTTCGAGGATTGTCAACTCAATCATATGTTTTTCCACTTTCTGATCAATTTCTGCAATTTCTTTTTCTTTCAACACTCTCATGCTCTCATTCTTGATTTCCTCGGGTGTCATTGCCTCAGTGCCGAAGAGTAGGCGAAATGGCGTGAAACCTGTTGCTCTTGAAACAGTAGTGTTATGGGACCAAATCACTTTCGGCAATTCATCTACCCATTACCCTTCTTCTGATCAAATAAGCACTTCTGGATTCCTGAAAATATCACGCCATTTGCCCTTTCAACTCCTCCGTTGGACTGCAGATGATACACTGATGAAAATTTCGCATGAGTACCTAGTGTCTTGCAATACTCTTTGAAAGTGTAACAGTTAAATTTTTTCCCATTATCGACAGTCAGTTCCCTAGGAACTCCAAATCTGCAGATTATGTTCTGCCAGAAGAACTTCTGAATTGTTGCTGCTCTGATGTTCGTGAGTGGTTTTGCTTCTTGAAATAGTCGACAGCAACAGCCGCGAATCGGCAGTTTCCTTGAGCCGTTGGCAATGGTCCGACCAGATCCATCCCCCACCTTTGCAGTGGCCATGATGGTGGGATCAAGTGCACTGGCATTGAAGGTAAATTTTGTTGATTCACCGTTTTCTAGCATGCTTCACATTGTCGAACTAGCGCCTTCGCATCTATGTTTATGGTAGGCCAATATAATCCCTGCTTTATTGCTTTTCCTGCTAGAGCCCTGGTGCCTATGTGTGCACCGCAGAATCCACTGTGAATTTCTTTGAGAAGTTCAAGGCCTTTTTCGGAGGTGATGCACCTTAGCCAAGGCTCAGTGACTCCCGATTTGTACAGTTCTCCATTAACCACTACGTAGTCCCTTGCCCTTTGTTTTAACCTTTTTTTCTTCCAACTCATCTTGTGGTTCATAATGGCCTTTCGGATAAGCCATGATTTCTGCTCTCCAATCGGGAGTTTCCACAACATTCACGGTTTTCGGCCTTGGTTCCTTGATGGATGGTTCTCTAATGATTTCGAAGAACACATCAGGAGGCAATTCTTGATTTCTGGCTGCTACTTTTGACAGCTTGTCTGCTTCGTTGTTGTCGACTCTTGGAATATGTTGCACTGAATAACCTTTGAAATGCCTTTCCATTTCTCAGACCTTTTCAAGGTATTTCATCAAGACAGGATTCCTTGCTTCACTTTCTTTCTCGATATGTTCTTGAATAACTTTTGAATCCATTCTGATGATGAAGGTTTGCTGACCCAAGGCTTTCATCTTTCTTAGTGCCAAGAGTAAGGCTTCATATTCTGTTGTGTTGTTCGTGGAATGCTCATTGTTCGCGAATATGAGCCGTGCTGCGTATCTTATCACGACTCCCGACGGAGATGTTACCACCGCTGAAATTCCAACTCCCTTGTAGAACCAAGCTCCATCACACTGCACTATCAAAGGCGTAGGTATTTCTTCATCAAGATTTCGAGTTGGTGAAGTCCAATCCACGACAAAGTCTGCCAATACTTGCGATTTTATCGCGCTTCTTCTCTCGAAATCTACGATGTATTCTGAGAGTTCAGCACCCCACTTGATTAGTCGGGTAGATGCCTCTCTGTTTGCGAACAAGTCACTCAGTGGTGAATTGGTGATGAACCTTATCCTGTGACCCTTGAAGTAGTGTCTCAATTTCCTCGCAACCATGATGACCGCATATGCAATCTTCTCCAACTCAAAATAGAAGATTTTCGAGCCAGACAGGACTTCTGAAGCGAAATATACTGGAATCTGCTTGAGCTTTCCATCTTCTTCCTTTTCTTGCACTAATACAGCACTCACTGCCGAATTTGATGCAGACACATATAGGACAAGTGGCGATCTTGGTTCGGGAGGGCACAACTTGATCATATTGGACAAGTAGTCTTTCAGTTCATGGAAAGCTTGCTTCTGAGTTTCGGACCACTGAAAATTCTTAGCACTTTTGAGAACTTGAAAGAACAGCAAGCTTCTTTCTGCAGCCCTAGGAATGAATCTGTTAAGCACGGCCACTCTTCCTGTCACTTTTTGCACATCCTTCACAGACACTGGATCTTGCATTTCTACTAGTGCCTTGATTTTGTCGGCATTCGCCTCTATGCCCTTTGTTGAGACTAGGCATCCGAGGACTTCCCTTTCAATGCTTATACCCTGGAGGTGTTGGTTGCCGAACTATCAGTGTTGCCTTTCAATGCTTATACCCTGGACATGATCATACAAAAGAAAAGATAATGCTCTCAACGATTTAATTATTAAAGTTCCACAATGTACTAGCCTTCATCCTTGTGGAGGGTAGATATTAATTTAAGCACTTCCCACAAGTGATTACCTCATGCTCCCAAATTTCGAATGAATCTTAGAAATTTTGAAATTAAGAGCGAGATGAAGAAAAAGAGCTAAACCAAGATCAAAAATAAACTTTCTTGCATCTTGCTCTTGTACTCTCATCTCATCTTGTCTCTCAAAGCCTATTCATTCTAATCCTTTCCCCTCTCAATAGATATATATATAGTGGAAGGCTTTATGTGGAGCTATATGGGAAAACTTTAGTCCTACCAAGATATTATAAATGAGATGTTGTCAAAACAAGACAAGCTTCTCATGGTCTTACCGAGACTCATCAAAAAGGTCATTGAAAAATAATGTTATATCAAGGAGGGGAACAGAAAAATACACACACTTTGAGATAGGTGGACATGTGCAAATGGCCAAGAGTAATCCCGAGGCACAAAGGAAGTCCTCGTTATCGGATTGCACATGGTTGGAAGGATGAGTTTGGATCTTAAATCTTGAAACTTTAGAGATTCCTAATGCACTTTAGAGAACCAGGGAGTTCACTTTATTTTATTCTTATAAACTCATATATTTTTTCTCTTTTCTCATACATATTTTTTCTTTATCTCTTTTTCTTTTCTTTATACCCATTTTTCTTTTTTTTCTTCTTTCATCGTTTTTCTTATTTGCTCCCCTTGAACTCTAAATTGCATTGTATCTACCTCCTCCCCCATGCTTAGACGTTTGCTCGTCCTCGGGAAAAGAGGTGATATAGATAAGGTAGGTACTAGAAATATTTTCCTTTGGAGAGATACTTGAAATCTTCAACCTTGGCACCATCCTGCGATCTTCCTGGAATTGACGATCCGTACTCATACGATTGGTTGTGGTCAAGGAGGCAAACACAAAAGATGATATTTTTGGTTTTAAGGGTGGATAGCCGGCGAGGTTTGTGAAATCTCCGATGTGGGGATACACAATGCACGGATAAAAAGTCTAGCAAAAAGATAGATACGCAAAAAACGGAATGACCAGCTTCTTAGTCTCGGGCTAGAGAAATCAAGGTCTGTAATAACTCACCCAAAAATAATTCTTGTATACTAAGGTTTATGCACTCAATATATATATATATATATATATATATATATATGGCTTTGGATAGGTAGAGCAAAATGCAAGTAACATTAGTGACAAGGTTAGCATATATATTTTTAAGAACAAATCATCTTTAACTCATCCAAAACTGAGAGCATGAAAATAACACTATGGGTCTTGTTTTTATCATAACCTCCACAAAAGAATAAGGTAGCATTTAATTAATTTCAGATTCATATTAAAGAGAGCATTAGCTTAATCATGCATAAAACAAGTACAAAAGTTGAGCAAAGTGGCAATTTTTCATCATATATTATCATGGCATCAACTTAATATTTTTACCAAAGGTTGATCAAGGTGGAAAACGTTATTTATGATGATCTTAAACTAACTCTACTGCTATCACACATGCTGAAAATAAATAAAAACAAAAAATGCTACACATATATAAACTTGCACAAAAGCTAAAAATAAAGAAAAGGAAAAGGATAAAATCAAACCGAATTTGGAAGCATTATTATTTTCTTCTCTTCCTCCTTCTTCCTTTATTTTTTGGAGGTTGATATTGATGGTCCGACGTGTTGTATCCTTTCTTATATTATTATTGTGTCGGTCCTCCTCTAAATTGCTCCAATCGTGAAGGCGACCAATTTGATAGGCAATGTTTGCGGTTCCTTCTTCTTGCTTTTGTTGAATGGAGCGCCATGAAAACTTCGTGAGGAACGTGTATGGTGGAGGATGTAGTGGCGTGGCTGCCCCACTACCCCATGCTTGCATTTGACATACTTCCTTCATATGGTGGTGGCATTGGAATCCTTCCATGGTTGATTATTAGCTTCATGTGTAGCTCCTCCTACGTCTTGGGCCACGGAGGGTGATCCCTCTTACACAATTTTCCTTTTTAATCCTTTTTACCGGTACAAGAAATCCTTCCTCTAACCAATTTTTGTCTCCCTTCAACAAATAAATTCAGCCCCATGTTGGAAAGAGGAACGTCAACTTGCACCCTCTCCTCTCATCTCCACTAATTTATTTTCCTTGCTTCATGTACTCGATCCCAAAGAAATCCCGACAAGGAGAAATTTTAGGTTCCTTGTAATCTTCTTTCGAAATCATCCCCCAAAAATCCTTCTAACATTTTTTCTTGGACGTCAACTTGCTCCGGGCTTCCTTCTTGTAACCGAGTAGCTCTCCAATATATCCATAAGGAACTAGTTGCTTTTCATCTTCAAGGCGAAATGAGAGGCATGACACTCCTTCATTAATGACCGGTGCTAATGTCATAAGAACTTCCAAATCAAGCTCCTTGTGAGTATTCACACCAACTCCATTAAAGAATCGCACCCATCCAAGGTTGCTCAAGATTTGATATCCGAGTAGAATCCAACACTTGGAGGGAGTCATCAAAATCAACATTTGGCTCGAGCCTCTTCTCAAGATGAACGCGCCTCTCCTCCTCCTCTGTCTTCACGATACATCCATTGGAACACCTCGGAGTGTATGGTGGTGGAGCAGATGAACGAGTTGAGCAACATAGTGGAACGTGTGGCTCTTCCGTGTGTCCTTGCGGTTCGGTGTACCACATGGATGAACTTCGTGTACTCCTCATGCCACCAAGGGGCAGCGTGTTGCTCCTCGGTGGTGCCATGTCTTCCTCCATGCTTTGGTGAGACTCGGAAACCGAGTGCCTCCTTGAAGAGCTTGATGATGGCGCCTTCGATGATCGTGTCTTCTTGGTGAAGAAATTGGTGGCCATCTTCCACATTGTTGTTGCACTAACTCACAACGAGTTCACCGAGGGTTGCTTGCCGATGGGAAAAACACACAACGGAAGTATATGGAGGGTGGAGTTTATTATATGCATTTTCTTTATTATTATTGTTGGAGGGTGGTGAGTGAGGTGCACAAGTTAGGATGGATATTAGCCCCATAGGGTTTATGGATTCTTGAACATGCAACCACCTATTAAGGTGAAGCTAAACTAATATATTGAGGTGTGTACATAAGGCCACTTTAGCTAAACCTACAAAAGATATGTTGATGGGATCTACGGGAGCAGCGGACCTCATACTCCTATTAAGCATGGTAGCTAGCCTTAGGCATCAAACAATTATCAACATGAATGAAATAAAAGATTCGGCTATTACATGACAAGATCCTACAACATCATGGACCTCAATTTTTTCTAGGTTGTTTCTGAAACTTATGGGCTATGAACTCAAGAACACAAATTAACAAATGCATAAAATACTTACCAGGCGAAGGGGAGCACCGGAGGCTTGATCTATCTCCAAGATGCTTCTTGCTCCCTTCTTTCCTTGTGTCCACGTGATCCTCGAGATTCCTTTGCCCAAACCGTTCACAACCACACCTTTGCTTGCGTGATTAATCTTCCACCTCCATTGTTTTACTTCATGTCACATCTTGTTCCCTTTCCTCTTGTGCTTCCACCAATTTTCTACAAAACAAATCCCTTTCTTCCCCCATGCTTGTTCTTTGCATCTGCTCAAGATGCCAAATGATGGACACGTGATGCATCATGGGGCACTATATGTTAATCAAGCTCAAAAACCTCTTTGAATCACATTTAGATGCTAATCAATCCTCTAATTTTGAAACTTTAAGAATTAACTCAGTGCTAGTGATGAGTTCAAATATATCATTAGAGGAGCTTTTAGGCATCAAAAAAATGATTACAAACTTTATTTTGGTTGCACCGGGATCGATTGCTTTCATTAACCGATAGCAATTCCTCCGCACGACCGTGGGGGTATAGGTTTTGGTTCTAATTTTGGCCAAACGTGAGAGCAATAGTTTGAGTAAAAATAAAGTCAATGGGTCTTAGAAGAATTCTAAATCTATAGAAACTAATTCATGTCAAGTTGAATGAAACCAAAAATCAAGTTTCTTAGGTTCACACAAGTCCTACCATGCATCAAAAATTAAAAACATAAAGAAACATGGCAAGGCTCTACTCGCGTGTTTTTATCATGTAAAACAAGCCAACCTTAACACCATGGAGAGGATGAAAGGTTGGGGTCGGTGCTGAATTTTTGGTACTAGTTTCTCTAAAAGAAGCAAAGAAAACTTGGGATGGCTCAAGTCATCAGTTTATGATCAATATAAAATTCAAGTACAATGACCGAGCAATTATAATGTCTCTAAAAATTATTCAACCACATAGAAAATGTAATGCGTAGCAAATTCTAAGACCAACTTACTTGAAAAACTTTAAAATTTTCTTCGGGTTGCCCTCCCGGTAGCTTGACTCTTCAACAGGTTGTCCTCCCGTAGCTTATTCTTGACTTGACGAACGGGTTGCCTCCTGCCAAGCACTTCGTTTATAGTATATAGCTAGATTTCTTCTCTTTTCTCCGGATCAATGCTCTTTGCGGGCGTTGCCACTTCTACACCATCCATGGCCTTGGTGTAGGTTTATTCTTCGGCTTAGTCATCTTTTTGTTCTTCACAGGCGAGCGTTGATTCTTGGTCTTGACAGATGCAACAACTTTAATGTCTTCTTTGCTTCATACTCCCTTGACTCCTCCCTTCCGATGCGATGATGAGGTAGGATGTAATTAACATGAATCGTGTTGCATACCTCGAATCATGGTTGACTTGAATGCACTCCTCACGCCATCGATGTGGAACTTGATCTCCCCTTTTGCCGATGTTGATTGTTCCGACGGTCTTGAGAAACAATCTCCCTAGGATGAGTGGCGATGAGGTTGATCTCCTCTCGATCTTGGAGGTGGAGTTTCTCTTGGAGATCCCGACGATGTTCGACCTCCGCTTTTAGACCTCGTGTTGCACGTCACCTTTGCCTGCAAATATTTTTCCCTAGACCATCCACAAAATATATGTTTTTCGTTGGAGATGTAGCCGTCCATCTCCGGTTAGGGTTAGCAATAAACAAAATATATACAAAAGCTAAAAAACTAGGGTATAGAGAAACCCTAGATTGATTTTTTTGTTTTGTGGATGATCAAAATCAAGAGAAGCAAAAAGAAAAATCAAGAGAAAAAACTTAAAATATTCACAAACGCAAACTAGATTGAATCTTTATTACTTGCTCCCCGGCAACGGCGCCAGAAAAAGGGGCTTGTTGACGGTTAAAATATGTATTAACTTACGTTTGGACTCGCAAGCGTACAAGTCCACCATCGTAGCCAAGGGACCCTTCTTCCCTCAAGTGATGAACCCAAGGTACCGAATCCGTGGAACAATATGTAACGCAAGATCCAATCTAATGAACAGAAAAGCTTTGATCTCAAAAGGTTGTAATTGCATCTAATCTACTAGATCATCAAGACTTATCTAGTGTACCGCAACCCGGAGGTAGCAAGAGAAAGAGAGGGGAGAACCAATCTAGAGATTGAATCAGGTCTTTTGTTGAAGTTCCAAAGTAAAGAAGAATGTAGCAAAACGAATCTCATTGAAAGCATGGCTCTCGTTCCAACTCCGAGGACGCTCATTTTTCTCCTTTACCGTACTGTCACTACGGGGGATAATCTTACGGGTTAGTACTACTCGGCGGGTTCAAGAAGAACAAGATGAAAACGTTTGGTAGATCGGGTATGCACCTCTAGCCACCATGGCTACAAGAACATCCTATGCAATCTACCCAAAGGATAGATCGAGGAGGAAAACACCCAAACGAAGACAAAATCACAACATAGAAGTAATACATGGACAAGATCACCATCGGGATCCTACCTTGATCTTGATCCTAGCTCCTGGAACTCCAACGTGGTCTTTCATGCAAGGTTCCCACGTCGTCTAGGGGAACCCTAGTCAACCATCTCGACCCTCTCCTCTCCGAGATGGTATCATTCTCTTCTCTGCTCCTCGGTGGCGGATGACGAATGTATTTTCCTTGGCTCTCGGCCAGGGGGCTATAAATAGCCCGAGAGGCGGCTAGATCGAAGGGGGCACCGAATCGGGCCCGGAATGGGCTGGGCCGTTCGGCCCAGGCCGGCCGGCCCAGGTCCATTTCGGCCTAGTTCGGCCCCTGTTTCTTCCCAAGTTGCTTCTCGCACAATTCCTTATTTGTGTGCACTTGCATGTGGGCATTTGACGTTGTTTCCTTCATGGTTAAGGCTTGAATCTTGCTATCCAAGCTTCACCGTTTCCTGGTTGTGTCCCTGAAGATTTGCATGTGGACGCTTCAGTCCTCAGGTCATTTTGAGTCATGTTCATTGCGTGTCTTGACTCGTGTCGGGCTTCATGATCTTCTTCCAAAGTGCTCGATGAACATATCCTGAAAGAGTCCTCTTTAGCGTAGATTTCCTGCGTAAACAATAAACTACAAAATTGACATGCAAGAGTGAACTTGTTATATACGGGGGTTAGTTCCAGTGGTTAGAATAATAAATCAATGCCAACTTTAAAGGTAAACTCATGGCTAGGTTGACGGAAATTTACCGTCAACAGTCTGTGTCCACTGGTTATGGACAGTCCTCTGATCTCTCACCTGGCTAGACTCTTTTCTTGTGCTTCTTCTCTCCCCCGAATGAGTGAGCCCGGCCTGAGGCCGTTGAAATGTGGGGATAGGAGCAGGTGGGCCCCACATCACATATGAGAGTTGGGAGCTGGATCGTGGTTGTGATTCAGTGCTTGGGTGTGGACTTCGTTGCTGAGGGGCGTGGACCACAGAGGTGCGGACCTCCCGGAGGTGTGGACCTCGGAGATGTGGACCTCGTTGCTTATTCTGCATGTCTTGATTGTTTCTTTCGTGCGGCTGCATGCATACCTTTCTACAGCCCAATGTAGGTTTTATCCACGCATATTAGATTCAACCACTGCTTTTGCTCTTTGTTGGGAAGCTGACATGACCTTCCCGCTTATCGGGTAGTTGCTGGCGTTTCAGACTTGATAACCGTCTACGACTACAACTTCAACGACGAAGGTGTGAAGACTAGAGCTGGTCCTTGCTCGAGTTTGCCTGTGGAGCTGGAGACGCTTCGCTTCGATAGATCCGCTATGTAGGTGTTTTACCTTTCTCGATTCAGTCCTGTTGGACTTGTACCCGACTTGTGCTGAAGAGTTGTACTTTGATGTTGTAACAATATAATGTAATGTCTCTTTTATTCCCGTGTTATATGGATTTGTACCACTTGAGACAGGGATTGCACGTGATAGCCGCTTCCTGGGACTATCACAGAGGTGCAGAGAGTCGAGTTTCCATTTGTGGAAATTCGGTTCGTTTCAAGGAAAGGGAGCCAATCCTGAAAAAGGTTGAAGAAATTGAACTTGCGAAATCTGGAACCGTCCTAGAGACTGATAACACTAAGACAAGCAAAGCAAGTGAAAGGACTATGTCAAGCGCGAAGCCACTAAGGGAGTTCGAGAAAATGGATTGGGTCCCGATTGATTTTGGAGAAATCTTTGACAAGAAAAGACTATTCCCTAATCAAAAGGGGATGGTGAAAGCTGTGGAGATAGACTTTCCACCGGAGAAACATGTGGAACAACAATACAACCTAGAGACAACCAGGGAGGTCCTTCAAAAACTCTTTAGCGAAGAAGAAGTGGATCCGGACCATGTGTCCGAAGCAAAGAGCATCACCATTCGGTCGCCTCGCTGAAATTTATGCCATAGGAGCCGATGAAGAAGAGAAGGCATCGCCGCGTATAGATTGCAAGGTCAACAACATTGATTGCAAGGCATAATGCTACATTGGAGCACAAGTAAGTGTCTTGTCTTCTAAAATTTTCGATGAAATTCATGATCATACCATTGACCTAGCTCAAACCACTACTAGATTAATCATGGGAGATGGTAGAATTGTTAAACCTATTGGAATTGCTTGAAATCTAGAAGTTTTAATTTCTGGAAAACATATACCAACTGATTTCTTCTTGTTGATGTCTACTATGATAAAAATGATCATGTAATTCTTGGTAGACCTTTTCTCAAGTTGGTTAATGCCATTTTAGATGTCGGAAAAGGAAAAGTAACTATTAACCTTGATGGGGATAATCACACATGTAACTTTCTTCCCACTTCTAGAATTGCCTCACCCCTACCTCTTGATGACGAAGAGGTAGAGAGCCTTCATTTTGTTGAAACCTTTAGGGATCCATTGCAAAGAGCAATGGAGAATGAAACTAATAATGAGCTAGATGATGAATTAGCACAAGCAACAAAAGGTCCAGAACCACAAGATGGAAGCTTAGAGGAAGATAATTTTGAAGACATAGGGGAAATTAAACATGAAGAACCACAAGTACCAGAGGTGGATCTTAAGCCATTGCCCAAAGGATTAAAATATCAATTTTTGGGGCCGGACAAGACTTATCCCGTGATCGTGAGCGACGAATTGAGTCCCTAGGAGAATGTCATGTTGCTGAATTTATTGAAAAAGCACAAGAAAGTGATCGAATATTCGAGAAATGACCTCAAAGGACATAGTACAGCGTTTTGCACTCACCGCATACCTATGTGTATCGAACATGGCCCCATATGCCATTAGTTTGAGTTTGATTTTGGTGATTCATGACAAAATAATCATTGGGACTAACCTTATTGTTTTAGCATGTATTTGTAGACACTTCGAGGTCCCAAAGATACAAGAAAACCACATGCCAAAATGAGAAAATCAAGGGTCAAAACCGAGCAAGAAAAGGAAAAGAAAAGACACCGTCGGATGAACCGAAGGTCCCTCAATTGCAAGCGTCGGTGCAATCGTCGGACGAGTTGGTACACAGGGTGAAACCCTAGGTACGGTCGGATGAACCGACGGTCCATTTTCTAGATGCGTCGACGCGTTGCAGGGGAAGAGCAGCGAAGACAGTAGCACCGGATGATCCGACGGTCTGAGTGGGGACACCGTCAGTCTATCCGACACTCAGTTTGAATCGAGACAGAGATGTGCCAAGACGAATACTTCAGCACCAGATGATCTGACGCCTTGTTCAAGATGAAGCGTCGGTCTATCCAACAGTCACGTGGAAGCTAACAGAGGCGACTTGGACGCGGGGTCTTCAGCACCGGATGATCCGACGCACCATCAGCGCATAGCATCGGAGCAGTTGTGTCAGAGAACCTCAACGGCTATGTGGAGAGGGAGGGGCACCGGATGAACCAACGCACTGGAAAAGTATAGCATCGGATCATCCGACGGTACTACTTTCAGCAGCTTTTAGCCAATGGCTAGTTTGATGCCTTGGGCTATTTATACCTCCTCCTCCCGCCCATTTGAGGTTGCTGGATTGTGTGGAAGTGCAGAAGAGCTCAAGACACATTGATATCATATCCAATCCATCCAAGTGCTTAATTGCTCATCCTTAGACTTGCATATGCTTTGTGTATGTGCTTACTGTTAGGCTTAGCTTAGAGCTGAGTGAGTGCAAGGTTGTGCCAACCTTGTGAGGTGATTTTTGAGTGAATCAAGGTGTACAAGGTTCACTGGAAGCCTTGGGGCCTAAGTGGCTCACCGGCAATCGTCATCGACCCTACAGCTTGGTGTGAAGCGGCAAGGACACTTTGTGCGGGGGACGTGGAGACCCCCTTCCTTGGTGGAGAAGCTCCTTAGTGGAGGCGGCATCAAGGTGACCAAGGGAGCTTGACAAGTGCCTAAGTGGCTAGCCTTTGTGGCAAGTCAAGTTGTGCTCTTGGAAGAGACTTGGTGACCGGGAAGCAATACTCTTGTGTGAGTGCTTCAACGTGGACTAGGGGTGGCTTAGTGCCTACCGATACCACGGGATAAATCGCGTGTCAAGATTTTGCTTCCTCTTATCCCCTTTACATTTCCGCATTTACTCTATTGCAATCATTGCTTGCCTTTACTTTCCTAGTGTAGTATCATGCTAGGATTGGCTATAGGTTGCAAACCTTGTTTTGGGATGGGTGCTTCACACTAGAACAACCTAGTTGCACATCTAGATAGTATGTTCTAGTTTACCTTTGTGCAAATTTAGTGAAGCCATAGGCTAAGTTCTTAAGTTGCTTAATTCACCCCCTTCCCCTCTTAGGCTAACGAGCATCCGGTTCCTTACAAGTGGTATCAGAGCCGGGACTCACTTCCTTCACAAGGAAACGCTAATTCGATTGGTAAATTGTGAAAATCGGCTCATTGGAACGGTTAGGCTTCACCGCCTAGTGAGTTGCTCTTTAGAGGAATGAAAGGGGTGGATACCTTAGGTTTGGCTCCACATTTCGATGGCACGGGCTATCCGTAGTAGAAGGTTCTCATGGAGGCCTATCTCCAAGCAAAGGACCTTGATGTTTGGAGAGTCACCGATGAGGGCATGAAAAAATGGTACTAGAAAGGAAAAGCAATTTGATGTGATTGCTAAGAGTATCATTTTGTCGTCACTAGATGTAGGCGTTTTCAATAGAGTTTTTACTTGTGAAAATGCTCATGAGCTATGGAAAACCATCAAGGAGCAAAATGAGGGTTCGAAAGAAGTTGCTAATGAACGTTACGGTTGTCTCCGTGAGGAATTCAATAGCTTTAAGCAACTTGCAAATGAAAATGTCAAATCTATGTACTCACGCCTAAATGTGCTTGTGAATGAGATCAATGCTTTAGGTGTGAAGGACATCACGGACTTGAACATCAACCGCAAGATCCTTGAAAGTCTCCGGAAGCCCGATTATGACTTGGTGAAGGAAATCATCTATGAGAAGAAGCTCGAAGATTTGAAGCCATCTCATATCTTGAGCAAGATCATGGCATATGAGCTTCAACTCATACCCAAGTCAAAGAAGGCGCCCCAAGAAAAGCCTCAAGAACCATCCTCTCCAACTACAAGCCATGCTCTCTCAAGCCAACAAGAGAAGATGTTGAGTAGGATGGCTACTCATGGAAGCTCAAGCAAGGATGATGGTAATGATGGTGACGATGAAGGTTCCTCAAGTGATGAAGAGGTTGAATATATGATGGCCGAGTACGTGAAGAAGATCTTCAAGTATGTGAAGAAAGTCAACATGTACAGCTACAACGTCCACTTGAGAGAAGGGCGTCATCATCAACACATCAAGTTCACCGAGATCGAGCACAAGGCCAAAAGGAAGGTGGTCAAGGAGAGGAGGCCAAGGCAAGAAGCAACTATCGCCGTCCGTGAATGGACAAGTGGTGGAGAATCAAGTTCTTCTAGCTCAAGTGATGAATGAAGAAAGAACTTTACCACCCGCTTCATGCATGGTCCTTCATCATCACTACACATGTGCCTTATGGCCAAAGGTATGGAAAGCAATGTAAGTTATGACGAATCCGACACCACCTTTCTCAATGATCTTGTTGAGCTAGTACATGAGCAAAAAGGAATGTTTGATAAACAAGCTAATGAAATTAAAGAACTCAATGCTCTCAATGATCTTAGTGCAACCCTTGCTACAAATTATGAACATTTGTTGTGCAAATTCAAATTTCTTATAAAGGAGTGTGATGAGCTAAAAGCTAAGCTTGAGAGCAATGAGACTAAAACAAGTAATTCCTTTGAGCTTGATGAAACATCTATCCCTTGTGCAATTCCTATCTCCAAGGTAGATGCTTCAACTTCTTGCATTGATTTAATTGATGAATCTTGCTCACCATCTTGCCATGAGAATGTTGTTGTAGAAACATGTGATTATCTCATAGGCAAGGAAAATGATGAGCTCAAGCAAGAAGTGAATGGCTCTGAGAGAGGTTGGCAAACTTGAAGGGCAAGAGCAAGAACAATAAAGAACAAGTGGACATCTCTCAAGACATGAAGAGCAAAGTCCAACCTTCTCAAGATAACCGTGATCCCATGGTGAAGAAGCTTGAGAAGGGTACAACCGTGACTTGCTACAAGTGTCATGGAGAAGGGCACAAGTTCTAAAAATGCCCTCAATTTATCAAGAAGATGGACAAGGGCGAAAAGAAGAAGTTGAAGCCCACAATCAAGAGCTCCCTCATCTACACCAAGCCCAACCGCAAGAACAAGACCAAGAGCAACACCTACGTCATCAAGAAGAAGGCTAATGGCAAGGTGGTTGCACACAAGGTTGGGAAGATGAAAAAGGAGCAGGGTTGGAACAAACCCATTTGGGTGCCCAAGGAAGTCATCATCAACATGAAGGGGCCTCAAATGGTTTGGGTTCGAAAGGCCACGTGAAGGACATGAGAGTAGGGATTTGGGAGGCTTGGTACAATCAAGATGAGAAGATTCAAGCCTATAAGCCAAGCTTGCAAATTGGACATGTGTTGCCCAAGTTCCCCGGTTGAGGTAATGGAAACTAGTACCTATCTATTGTATCATTGTAGCTCTATTGCCTTGTTTTAGTTGCATTTGTTGCAATATTTACATATGGTAGGTTGCTTGTGTCATGTGCCATGAGCAACTTACATGGTTTGATTAGTGTGTAGGAAAGCTACACTTGTTCTATCATGGTGCATGTTTTCATATACATCTCTTTGCATCATGAGCAAGCTATAGGGTTAGCTTCCCTTTTGTTGAAACAATGTGCATACATTTGGTGGTGATTCAAACACTAAAAGCACACATTTAGGGGAAGCTCATCCTATGGTTTGGTTGTGGGACTAACATTGTTTCAAGCTTATCTTATGTAGTCCCTTAACGATGCGTTCCGGTGTGGTACTTCATTGTAAGAGAATGCTATTTTACTCTCAATGTGATCTAACATCTCTAAAAGAGTGAATATAGCAATATGAGCTTCATGCTATTAAGTCATGTCCTTGCGAGCTTATGTCTCTATATAAGTTCAAAGGCAATGTACTCATACATTCCTGATCCTTGTGGTACCCCAGTGTCTTCTATGCAAGCTTCTTTCAAGTGGTGCCACCTAGTGATATCATTTCCAAGTGGCTCATCTCAATATGGTGCCAACCAGGTAAAGAGGATCAACCCCCAGAGGTATGCAATGATCAAAAAACTACAAGTGATATCTACAAGTGGTAATGTAACAAGAACCCATTTGTTTTATCTCTTGTCATTTAAGCTACCTCCTTGCATGATATGCTCTAAGCTTCTTTGTCTTTCAAGTTTGTAGTTGTGCACTTGTTTCTGACTACCCTTGTCTTACAAGTGGTATCCTTTTGTGCACACACTTAGGGGGAGCTTAGTTTGTATCATGCTAGTCTCATGAGCTTGTGATCAACCTTAGTTATTGTCACATATGGTATCTTCATTGATATCATACATATGGATCATAATTCATGCGGCTTTCTCCCTTGCATTTAACATCTCTCCTTTGAGTTATGTTTGCTAGGTCTTGCTAGTTTCCATGGACCCCTTTTTGCTTTGGACTTCTTAGATATTTTATTCCAAAGGGGGAGAATATGAGACCAAAGCAAGCTAGTGGTTTAAGCTTACAAGTGGTTTCATGGATATGAGACCAAAGGGGGAGAATGTAAACATAAGATCAAAAAAGAGGGAAGTTTGATCTAGGTGGAGTTTGGATGATGGTAAGCATTCAAGCAAGTGTAAGTGGTTCTAATTCTGTCAATATATGTAAATTTATGCTTGCTTTGGTAGTGTTGTCATAAATCACCAAAAAGGGAGAGATTGTAGCGAACATGGCCCCATATGCCATTAGTTCGAGTTTGATTTTGATGATTCATGACAACATGATCATTGGGACTAACCTTATTGTTTTAGCATGTCTTTGTAGACACTACAAGGTCCCAAGGATACAAGAAAACCACATGCCAAAATGAGAAAATCAAGGGCCAAAACCGAGCAAGAAAAGGAAAAGAAAAGACACAGTCGGATGAACCGATGGTCCCTCAATTGCAAGCGTCGGTGCAATCGTCAGAAGAGTTGGTAGACTAAAACCCTAGGTACCGTCGGATGAACGGACGGTCCATTTCTAGATGCGTCGGACAAGTTGCAGAGGAAGAGCAGCGAAGACAGTAGCACCGGATGATCCGACGGTCTGAGTGGGGACACCGTCGGTCTATCCGACACTCAGTTTGAATCAAGACAGAGACGCGCCAAGATGAAGCCTTCAGCACCGGATGATCTGACGCCTTGGTCAAGATGAAGCATCGGTATATCCGACGGTCGCGTGGAAGCTAACAGAGGTGACTTGGACGCGGGGTCTTCAGCACCGGATGATCCGACGCAGTGTCGGTGCTTGGCGTCGGAGCAGATGTGTCAGAGAACCTCAATGGCTATGTGGCGAGGGAGGGGCTTTGGATGAACTGACGCCCTGGAAAAGTATAGCGTCGGATCATCCGACGGTACCACTTTCAGCAGCTTTTAGCCAACGGCTAGTTTGATGCCTTGGGCTATTTATACCTCCTCCTCCCACCCATTTGAGGTTGCTGGATTGTGTGGAAGTGCAGAGGAGCTCAAAACACACTGAGATCATATCCAATCCATCCAAGTGCTTAATTGATCATCCTTAGACTTGCATATGCTTTGTGTATGTGCTTAGTGCTAGGCTTAGCTTAGAGCCGAGTGAGTGCAAGGTTGTGCCAACGTTGTGAGGTGATTCTTGAGTCAATCAAGGTGTACAAGGTTCGCCGAAAGCCTTGGGGCCTAAGTGGCTCACCGGCAATCGTCATCGACCCTCCGGCTTGGTGTGGAGTAGCGAGGACACTTTGTGCGGGGTACATGGAGACCCCCTTCCTTGGTGGAGAAGCTCCTTAGTGGAGGCGGCATCAAGGTGACCAAGGGAGCTTGACAAGTGCCTAAGTGGCTAGCCTTTGTGACGAGACAAGTGGTGCTCTTGGGAGAGACTTGGTGACCGGGAAGCAATACTCTTGTGTGAGTGCTTCAACGTGGACTAGGGGTGGCTTAGTGCCTACCGATACCACGGGATAAATCACGTGTTAAGAGTTTGCTTCCTCTTATCCCCTTTACGTTTCCGCATTTACTCTATTGCAATCATTGCTTGCCTTTACTATCCTAGATTAGTATCATTCTAGGATTGGCTATAGGTTGCAAACCTTGTTTTGGGATGGGAGCTTCACACTAGAACAACCTAGTTGCACATCTAGATAGTATGTTCTAGTTTACCTTTGTGCAAATTTAGTGAAGCCATAGGCTCAGTTCTTAAGTTGCCTAATTCACCCCCTCCCCCTCTTAGGCTAACGAGCATCTGATTCCTTACACTATGGAGGATCAATTCAATCCCGTGGTGGACCATCAAAGGAGGTAGACCCATGCCATGCGAGAGGTGGTGAAGAAGGAGGTCATCAAGTTGTTAGATGTCGGAATCATCTACCCGGTGCCACATAGCGAATGGGTGAGCCCCGTACATTGTGTGCCGAAGAAAGGAGGTTTGACCGTGGTGAAGAATGAGAGGAATGAATTAATACCTCAAAGAACCGTGACCGGATGGAGGATGTGTATAGATTATCGTAAGCTAAACAAAGCAACGAAGAAGGATCACTTCCTCCTACCATTCACTGACGAGATGCTTGAGAGGTTAGCAAACCATGCATATTTTTGCTTTCTTGGTGGATACTCAGGGTTCTTGCAAATTCCCATTCACCCGGATGATCAACACAAGACAACATTCACTTGCCCTTATGGAACATTTGCATATAGAAGGATGTCCTTTTGTTTATGTAATGCTACAGCCTCTTTTCAACTATGCATGATGGCGGTATTCTCAGAGTACATCGAGGAAATAGTCGAAGTATTTATGGATGACTTCTCCATTTATGGTAAAACTTTTGCGAATAGTTTAGCAAATTTGGATAAAGTTCTTACAAGGAGTGGGGAGGTTGACTTGGTGCTATATTGGGAGAAATGTGAGGACCATGTGTGGTTCGAGGACAGGTGGATGGTCGCTTCCTTGTGTGATGAGTGATTGACAACGTTGTGTGGATTGATTCTTGGTTAAGTATTGCTGGTGCATGTTGCGACTTGACTGGTGTTGGTGCAGTTGAAGAACAAGCGCGAAAGGTCGTCGCCGGTGAGGCCTCCAGGTGTGGTGAAGACAAGTAGGCTTCGTTCGAGGGACCCGGTGGCCAGCGGAGTCAAGTGCGGACCGCATGGTGGCATGAACAGCAAGATGAAGTCATGGACGGTTTCTTGGTTGAGCCTCAAAACCAAGGTCGAGCCGGGACTACGTGGGAGCTGAGTCATGCGTGGCGATTGGCGGAGGCTACACCGAGTTCGCGGGGTTTCCAGTGGTGCACCAGAAAACCACTGGGTTCCTTGGTTGATCCACAAAGCCAGGACCGAAGAACCGAAGACGGTGCTGCAGCAGCGCCAAACCGGTCTGACCGGTGGGTCTGACCTGTCTGACTGGTGGGTACCGGTCTGACCGGTGAGGAGCACCATTCTGACCGGTGTGCGACGACACAGTCCGGAATCCTCGAAGCGGAGGACACACGTCGGGATCGCAAGGCTTGCGTCGAGGCTAAGCAGGTTGCGATCGCTGGGCATCCGTCCGATGGAGAAAACTTGAAGACTTCCAAAACCGCCCTTGAGGGGCTTGTATCCCTATTTATTAAGTAAGGGTATTTTAGACTTTCAGTTGCCTCCATATAACCCATGATCTGAGAGGATGGCAGCGATCTCTTGGAACCCTAGTTCATTTGCTTTCCTATTTTCCCTCCCTAATGTCTTAGGATTTCCATAGGACTAGCTTGAGAGCTTCATGGTGAGATCTTGTTGAGAGGGATGGATGATCGGGCGGAAAGCTAGACCTTGTATGAACCTTCTTGGTATGTGTTGTTCCCGGTTGTTCTTGGTGGTGATTTTTTTAGACCTCTCTTGGTGGTTTTCTTGGGGTTTTCGGGACCTTGCTCTTGGGTATTTGATGGGGGAAATTTGTGGGAATCCTTCGTGGTTCGTTGGGCTGTGATTCCCCTCCCAATTCCGTGAGTTAAGGGGCTCGATTTTGGGGTTTTCGGTGTTCTAGGGTTAGAGGAGTTCTTGGCGGGATTTCCTCGATTCCTCTTGTTTGGACAAGTTTTGGTGGGATTAAACTTGGCTATGGACTCCTCATGAGGTGTTCCTACTGTCCCCAAAGTTTTGTTCAAGCCTGTGGAGCGAATCGGGAGATCAAGGCTTGGATTTGGAGGTGTTGACCCGCGGGTGCTGTTCATCCCGAGAAGACCAGGTCACGCCGGTCTGACCGGTGCCTCTCACTGGTCTGACCGGTGCAACCCCTGTTGGGTTTTTGCTCGGGTGAACGTCTGGGTGTGTTCGCTGTTGTCCTGTGTTGCAGCATTTTCGAGTTTGGGTCAGTTTGGAGGTCGGTAGACCTGTTTGGTGATTTGGGGGATTTTTGGCTAAGACCGGTCTGACCTGTGTGTTTCACCGGCCTGACCAGTGTGAAGCCTTTCGGTGAAAGTCATCAAGTCTCACCAGCAGGGACCGGTCTGACCAGTGGTGCTCACAGGTCTGCCCGGTGTTGGTCAGTGCACTCGAGGTTGGTGTTCCTCTGCGTTCTCGGGTCTGTGAGGTTCGAAGTTGGTTCCTAGGTTCAGTAGCACTCTAGTGGCTACGTGGACTTCGACGATATGGGTAGTGAGTCGGAGACGTGTGTTGGAAGCCGTGTTCGTCTTGCCGCAGCCTTCATCTCCTTCAAGAAGAATTTTTATCGGCTCCCATTCACTCCCCCCCCTCTCTAGTTCGCCGTATCGGTCCTTCAAGTGGTATCAGAGCTGGTTTGGGTCTTTATTGACTCTAACCAGTCTAAGATCCAAGGATGGCGTACCAGGAACAGGGTTCGGGTCCTCCACACTTCGATGGCAAGAACTACCAGATGTGGAGTAAGTGGATGGCGGCGTTTCTCCGAGGAAAGGGTCAGATCCTTTGGGATGTCACGGTGGACACAGGCTATGTCTAGCCGATGAACTTCCTCGCTCCAGGATCGAGGGACATGTTCGACGCCAACAATAAGGCGGTCGACTACTTGTTTCGTGCTTTGTGTCAGCCTGAGTTCGATCGGGTGCACACTGAGCACTTGGCTTGTAGAATCTGGTTGGTGTAGAAGGAGGCTCGTGTTGGGAATGCCCAGGTTCAGGCTCGGATGTATGCGACCTACCGGAGAGAGTACGAGAACTTTACTCATCTCCCCGGTGAGTCCATAGATGCTCTGTTTCAGAGGTTCACGGTGGTTGTGAACAACATGAGGGCCAATGCGGACATGCTCCCGTACGATGATCATGATAGAGCTGTCAAGCTCTTACACTCTTTGGATCATACGATCTGGGGCGGAAAGTTCGAGGCCATTGTGGAGTCTGAGAAGTATGACACTCTGACGGTGAACGAGCTGTTCTCGAAGCTCAAGGCCGGCGAGGGGGATAGGGGGATGACCAGCCAAGCTCGAGGGCCCAACTGACTCTCACAGTCTTGCCCTCGTTGGTGGTTCGAAAGGAAAGGCTAACACTAACCCATCCACCAGGATGTTCTCTTTGTCCTCTTTGATGTCGATGCCAGATGAGGAGTTCAATGTGCTTGGAGAGGACGAGCTGGCGTTGCTGACGAGGTGGTTTGAGAGGCTGCACGAGAACCGGGTGAACATGAGGAGGAACACGTGGACATGCTTCCAGTGTGGCAAGCCGGGACACTTCGTCGCCGGTTGCCTGGAGAAGGTCGAGAACAAGGATGGCTACAAGCACAAGTCAAGGACGGATGTCAAGTACCGGTCGAGGTGTGACCACAAGAGCAAGTACAAGAACAAGCACAAGGACGAGCGACGATCGAGGAAGAAGGAGAGCCGAGCCAAGACCCAAGCGATGGTTGGAGCGAGCGACGTCGACTCCAGTTCCACGTACTCCACCTCGAGCTCAAGCAGCAGTGAAGACGAAGGCGATCGTCGCAAGAGCAGGAAGTCATCCAAGAACCTGAGCGGGCTGAGCTGCTTCGCTAAAGACGGATTCTGCACCATGGCGCTGAGCTCTAGCAGCAAGAAGAGCACACAGAGTGACTCGGACTCTGACTCCAATGACGAGGTGCGTGATGAGCTTCCCTTCTTGTGTCAGGAGAATGAACGGCTTGGCTCGTTGCTTGATAATCGTGATGACATGCTTAGAGAGGCCAAGAAAATGAGAAAAGAGCTTAGGGCTTCACTCGAGGATGCTAGGACTAGAGTGGTTGAGCTAGAAACACAGGTTCTTGATAGCAAGCTTGAAATTGATTCCCTTAAGGCTAGCCCTGTTGTTTCTGATGAGACTGAGTGTGCTGATTGCTCTATTTTTCTTGTTGATCTTGCCTTGTTTAAGGAAAAGCATGCATCCAAGTGTGAGGAACTAGATGTGCTTAGGGTTGAAGTGGCTGGGCGTAAATCTAGATCTGTTTTGCTAGGTGCTTGCACTTCTTGCCCTGTCTTGCATGCTAGAATTGATGAGATGCATGTTTACACTGCTTCCCTTGAGGCCAAGCTAAAAGAACCAATTCCTACATCTTGCTCTACCTGAGAAATGCATGCTTTGAAGATTTTGGAACATGCACATTATGTTGATCGCTTGCAGGATGAGAATGATGAGCTGAGAAAATTGATGGGTTGGTTGTCTGGTCATGAGCCTCAGTTGAGGATAATGATCGAGACATTTAAGAGGCAGGATGGTGAGGGACTTGGGGCAAATAAGGTTGGTGAGGGAAGTGGAGATAATATCCCAGAGCCACCAAAAACCCACCACAAAGATGATTTCCCTCCTAAACCTAACCATCTTAGGAACCGACTAGACACAACCCCAGCTCCACCCGTGTTCCCTACACAAACAAATGATCTCCAACAGCCTATCAAGTTTGTGAGCACTTCCGGGAAAGTGTTCTTTGGGAAAGAGAGTGAGAAGGCTAGTAAGGAGAAACCGGTGGAGAAGACGAGTGGAGAGAAACCAAGTGAGCAGACCCAACACAAGCCTAAGCCTAAGCTTGTGAGGTTTCATTGTGGCTATTGTGGGAGAGATGGTCATAAGGATGAGTTTTGCTTCAAGAGGAAGCGAGAGAAGAGAATGGCGAAGGAGTGGGCTAACAAGGACAAGTACCACCCTTCCGATGGTGTACTTGAGCCTCGTGTGCAGATGCCCAGGGCCAAGGGGAGTGTGAGGACAGTTGGGGCTTGGGGAGAGCGGAAGGCTGTTGGAGGTGCTGCTGCCCAGGCTACACCGGTTAGACCGGTGAGGGGCACCGGTCAGACCAGTGCAGGCCTGGACAGGCAGCAGTTTGGGTTTTGTGCTCGTACAGGTGCGAGGTTTGTTTCTGGAGGTCGTGGTTCTGGTGGTTGGGTTGGAGAGTTTGCAGGAGGTCAGTTTGCTAGGCGCTCTCCCCCTCATGCTCAATACGGGAATGGGAAGGGTCGTAGCTTTGAGTTGAAGAGGAGGGATGTTCCACGGGCTTTCTTTCGTGGTTTTAGTCCTCCTCCAGTTAGAGAGGGATGGTTCCCTCATGCTGGTTACCGTGGTGGTGTGAGTGGAGTTAGCTTTGGTAGGAAAGATGGCTTGGTTGGTGCTAACCCCACTTTCGAGCAAATGGCTCGGCACTGGTTTTACTCTTTCGGTACTAACCCCAGTGCTGAGTCATTTGTTCGCTCACGTGCTCGTTTTTAATTTCAGGTGGGAGACTTGAAGAACATTTGGTTGATTGAATCCGGTTGCTCGGGCATATGACCGGAGACAAAGAGTGGTTCTCAAGTCTCGTCCCGGTGGTGACAAGGAGGTACATCACTTTTGGGGACAATGGGCGTGGGTGTGTGCTTTCAGAAGGTGAGATTAAGGTGAGTGACAAGATCACTCTCAGGCATGTTTCTCTTGTTCAATCGCTTGGATACAATTTGCTTTCTGTGTCCCAGTTGTTGGATGAGGGTTTTGAGGTGTTGTTTCAGCCTGGTGGTTCTCGGATTTTGGACTCTCGAGGGGACCTTGTCTGTATGGTCGTTCCCGAGGGTCAGGTGTTTCGTGCTGATTTTTCTCAGTCTTTTGGTGTGGAGTGTTGTTTCTTGGCTGGTTCTTCGAGTGAGTTGTGGAAGTGGCATAGGAAGTTGGGTCACTTGAGCTTTGACCTTTTGTCTCGCTTGAGTAAACTCAATCTGGTCCGAGTGTTGCCACGGTTGAGGCTTGAGAAAGAGTTGAGGTTTGTGCGCCGTGTAGGCATGCCAAGATGGTAGCCTCTTCTCACCTGCCTCTCACCGATGTGATGACTGAGCGTCCATGCGAGCTGCTCCATATGGACCTTGTTGGCCCAGCTCGTGTGCGATCTGCGGGTGGGAAGCGATATGTCCTTTTTGTGGTGGACGACTACTCTCGGTATGCGTGGGTGTTCTTTCTCTAGGATAAGGGGGAGACGTTTGGTTTTTTCGAGATCTTGTCTTGAGGTTGAGGAACGAGAGGCACGGAGATGCCATACGAGCAATCCGCAGTGACAATGGCTCAGAATTCAGAAACTCTCATTTTGAAACCTTTTGCCATGACTTCGGTCTTGAAAACCAGTTTTCGAGTTCGTATACGCCTCCCTAGAATGGTGTTGTGGAAAGGAAGAATAGGACCTTGTGTGAGATGGCTCGGACGATGCTTGATGAGCATAAGAATCCGAGAAGGTTCTGGGCTGAGGCGGTGAATATCGCGTGCTATGTGTCAAACAGGATCTACCTCAGAGTGCATAAAAGAAACATGCTACGAGTTGATGCACGGTCGCACACCCAAGGTGAGTCACTTCCATGTCTTTGGATGCAAGTGTGTTATTCTGAAGAAAGGGAAGAAGCTGGATAAGTTTGAGGCTAGGTCTGTCGATGGTATTTTTTTTGGTTTTGCATCTCATTCTAGAGCATATCGTGTGCTCAATCTTGAAACTAACCAAATCGTGGAGACTTGCGAGGTAACCTTCGACGAGACACAGCCACGTAGACAGTTTGTTTTTTAGTGTGAGGGTGATGATGAGCTTGGCGAGGAGATCTTTCAGGAGGAGCATGAACATGGAGACGATGAAGATGGCGGTGTGGTGCCCCCGGCTGAACATGGACCTACTACTTCGACTACGGTGGTGGATGGACCCTCTCCTACACCTATGACGACAAATCAAGATCGAGGAGAAGCTGTTGTTGAGGGGGATATAGCATCAAGGAAAGAACCTCCCTGGCGAGTTCAAGTTGATCACTCAGCTTCAAGGATCATCGGCGACATGAATGAACGCACTACACGGTCGAGGGTTTGGAACAATTCTCATTTCGCTCATGCTGCATTTGTTGCTACTTTTGAGCCCAAAGACATTGGACACGCACTATCTGATCACAATTGGGTTAATTCGATGCATGAGGAGTTGGAGAACTTTGAGAGGAATCAGGTTTGGGAGTTGGTTGACCCTCCCCCAGGGTGTAAGCCGATTGGTACAAAGTGGGTGTGGAAGAACAAAGAGGGAGATAAAGGTGAAGTGGTGAGAAACAAGTCGAGGCTTGTTGCTCAGGCGTTCAGTCAGAAGGAGGGGATCGACTATGAGGAGACCTTTGCTCCCGTAGCCCGTTTGGAGGCAATAAGGATTCTTCTAGCTTTTTCTGTGGATAAAGGGTTCAAGTTTCACCAAATGGATGTGAAGAGTGCTTTCCTGAATGGTGTGTTGTAGGAAGAAGTGTATGTGAGGCAACCACCGGGGTTTGAGAGTGAGAAGTACCCCCACCGGGTGTACAAGTTGAGGAAGGCGCTTTATGGGATGAAGCAGGCGTCTAGAGCTTGGTATTGTAGGTTGAGGGGGTTCCTTTTTGAGAGAGGTTTTGAGATGGGGAAGGTTGATCAGACCTTGTTTCTACTTAGGCAGGGTAGTGATATCCTGATTGTGCAGGTGTACGTGGATGATATTGTCTTTGGTGGCTCGTCTAACTCTCTTGTTGCAAGGTTTGCAGAGGATATGAGCAGGGAATTTGAGATGAGCATGATGGGTGAGTTGCAGTTCTTCCTCGGGCTACAAATCAAGCAATCAAAGGAAGGAACATTTGTGCACCAAGCTAAGTACAACAAGGACATTGTGCGGAAGTTCAAGATGGAGGACTCCAAGGCTATGACTACACCGATGAGTATGACTACAGCTCTTGATGTGGATGAGGATTGTGAACATGTGGACTAGAAGGAGTACCGGAGCATGATCGGGTCACTCTACTTGATGGCGACGAGTCCGGACATCCAGTTCTCGATGTGTTTGTGCGCTCATTTTCAAGCGTCTCCGAGGACTTCGCATCGACAAGCGGTGAAACAAATTTTTAGGTACTAGCGTCACACTCCTGACTTCGCGTCCTCTTCTTTGGCGCTTCATGTTTTTTCGGATGCGGATTTTGCCGGGTGTCAGTTGGATAGGAAGTCCACTTCTGGGACTTGCCAGTTTTTGGGATCTTCTTTGGTGTCTTGGTCTTCCCGCAAACAGTCGAGTGTTGCTCAATCCACTACCGAGGCAGAGTACGTTGCCGCTGCTAGTTGTTGCTCTCAGCTCCTTTGGGTCACATACACCATGAGTGACTTTGGTGAGGAGTATACCCATGTCCCACTTCAATGTGATAGCACCAGTGCCATAAGCGTTGCAAAGAACCCTGTGCTCCATTCCAAAACCAAACACATAGAAGTGAGGTATCATTTTCTGAGAGACAACATAGAGAAAGGAAAGATAGCTTTGATCCATGTACCCACACATGACCAACTAGCCGACATTTTCACCAAACCCCTAGATCAAGCAACTTTCACTCGTTTAAGGGGGGAACTTGGTGTGTGTTTGATTTCTTGAGTTGGGTGTGTGGGAGCTCCTTTGTAGCATATGTGTAGCTTTCCTTTGTGCATTTCTTGCATTTGGCATGGCATATGTAACATGATGTATAGGCATCCTTGTATCTTAGATTGCATGCATTTTGTATCATATGCATTGGTTAGGAAAAGCTTCTCCTATATACATTGTTCACCATGGAATGCTATGTATGTTTTTGTGAACTTGTTTGGTATGCTATGGTTAGTTTGGCTTAGCTCTTGATGATCTTGTTAATCCATGGTGGATAGCTATGTTTTTGAAAAATGTCACATGTATGCTCTCTCATGTGTAAATGCCTTTATATGATCTTCACATGTTTTAGTGGCTTGGTTATGCTTAATTTATGGTTGGATAGCTAGTTTATTGATCATATGGGGCCAAAGGCTCATTTTCCATCATGAATGTTTAGCCCTCTTTTTTATCTTGTGGAGGGGCATAAGTTCCTCTTTGTCGCAAAGACATTTCATGTACCAATTATAAATCTGAAAATGAAATAAAAAATGCTTGGAAAATGTGCTCCCATGTCATATGTGCTGAATTTAATTTGCTTTGGGTGCTAAACCGTTGCATGATGCCTACCAATGAGAAGTCTCATACATAGAAGTAGGCACATGGCTCTGTGGCTTTGACATGACATGAGGTGCTTGTGGGTGTTTGTGATGGTCTTATGATTAGAATGGCTGTCCTAGCATGAAGTTTGTGTGGCTTTGCCTTTTTGGTATATTTTGATCATGTTTAGGACTTTGCTCCGGAGAGGCAATTTTTTTGCAAAATTGCCCAAATCCATCTTAGCTTCGTCCAATGGTTGTGAAACTTGGTGATCATGTAGTTGAGATTGATACGAAGCTATAGAGTATCTAACTTCACTAGTACAGTACTCAACATCAATGACCAAACGGTTTGGTCACGGTACATGCAAATTTGGTCACGGAACACTTTTTTATGACCAACTTATGACCAAATTGAATTGGTCTACCATGAACAATCGGTCATTTTTGTCATAGAAGTGGAACTTTTCCATGACCAACACGTTTTTCGTCATAGAAGTGTATTTCTTCTATGACCAAGCCAAATGGTCACAAAATTGGTCACGGAAGGGGATCCCACGTGGCACGGCCCATGCTGGCTGCTGACGTGGCAAGGCGCGTGCTGACATGGATATGATGACATGGCTCTTTGACACAGCGCCACGTGTCGTGCTGCGGTTTGTCCATGTGTCGAGCTCTGAATGGTCCACATGTCGCACTCAAGTTTGTCCACGTGTCGCGCTGCGGTTTGTCGACGTGTCATTTTTTGGTTGGGCCACCTTTTCATTTTTGGTTGGGCCACGCGTTTGATTCAGGTTGCGACACGTGGTTGCTTCTAAATGCACCACGTGTCTCTTTCCAGTTTCACTGTCAATACACATACAATTCACAGGAGACATGAATTTCTGCTTATATAACATATTCATATGACACAAGGCATATAACAGACGACACAAACATGTTTTGGACTCGCAAGACAACCATGTTCACAGACGACACAACCATGTTCACAGATGACACAATCATGTTCACAGAAGACACATACGACTAAGCAGAACACAAGACAAGTTCAGATCTGATAGCAGCACAAGTCTTCAAGTTCAAGCAAAACAAAACTTCCAGGAAGAGGCTGATCCTTCAAAGATTCCATGGCAGCCTACCATCATCAAAGTGTAATACAACAATTAGCTCAAAGGAAATAGCATTTCTGATTCAAACTAACAGTACTTATTAATATATGGAAAGGAAACCATTTCAATGATTCAATGTAACAAATATACCACAAAGCTCAAAGGAAATAAACCGGGATGATCCGAAATGTCCAAGAAAAGATTTCAAATAGGTTGTTGATGCTATTTTTAATTATAAGAAATCACCAAGTAACAATAACAATCACATCAAAGCAGCACAACCCCATCTTCAAGATGAACCAAATATTGTCCCCATAGTGACTCCCATGAAACACAGAATGCTAAGAACTATAAAGCACAGCTGTAGGCTATATATCAACAGCATTGGACAATCATTGTAACCTTTGACATATACTTAACAGGTTCAGCCATTCAGTTGGAATTTGGTCTCAGCAAATCACAACACTAAACCTATAAAAGGCACCTTATTATAACAGGTTCAGCCTTTCAGTTGTATGCTTGCATTTTTTGAAGATTCATAGAAGAAGAAGCTGTGATATGAACAGTCAATGCCAATTTGAAGAAATTCTTCAAGTCAAAAGCCCTGAATTCTGCTTCAACTCCAGGTTCCTGTCAATCAATGTGACGCTCAAAAGGTAAGTTTAAAAATCAGCAGCACTTAAAAGGTAAATTTAAATATGGAAGTTGAAAACCAGAGAGGATTCAAGTTGATGCGACTAGTCCACACAGATTAAAGTTATTGGTAAATTACTGGCATACTAGAGAATAAAGATCGGTAATTATTACCCAACTAATTATTACTGGCATACTTGATTTGGCACCGCCCATCAGGAACTTTGGGAATGGAGTGTTCCCTGAGCATGCTAACCAGAGTAGACCTCAAACACTGCAGTCAAAATGAAACTACCAGTCTACCACGAGGAACGTCAGACGTTTGCTATATCACCAGATTTCAAGTCCAAAACCGAACCAAGATTCAAACAAGAGGAACTCTGAGCCCAACTCTAACCCAAAACAAGCAGGTCCATTTCGCATCTTGGACGGGACAAACCAAGCATCTGAACGCCAGCGCAACAGCTGCACAACCCGTGCGCCTAACCCACTCGTAAACCCTACAGAGGCGGCACCCACACGCAGACTGGAAATCCGTTGCCGTCGCGGATAGCAGCAGCAGCGCCATCGATAGCTGGGCAACGGGGCGCCGCCGCACCGAGGACAGTAGAGCGGGAACGGATGGGAGAGAGATGAGAGGAGAGGGGCGGACCGTACCTTGGCGACAGACGGCCCCGCGCCGGGCTGCGAGTGGTGTGGCGTCGCGGGAACCGGCCCCGTGGCGGTGCGGCGGAGGAGGGAAGCGGTGCGCGCGACGGCCTGCATCGTGAAGAGGAGGAGGGTTGGGAAGCCACAGCCGCCGGGCTGCGCAAGCGAGCGAGGTGGCGCAGCGGCGGAGGAAAGGGGGCGGGGATGAAATTTGTGGGGGGAGAGTGGGAGCAGGGGCGGCGGAACTAGGGAGGGGGATGGGTGAGGCGGGAGGAGAGCAGGAGGACTAGGGGAGAGAGAGGGGAGGAGGGACTGCGGGAGGAGGGCGATGGGGTTAGGGTTAGGGTTGGATGATGCGTTATATACCAAGAAAACACGATGAGAACCATTGGATCGACAATTGATGGCTGCAAATCGTTGGGCTATTTGGGCCGACATGGGCTTCTCTGTTTATTGTTTTTCTTTTTTCCTTTTTCCTTTTTATTGCACCATTGTGAAGTAACACTAAAAAATAATTATGTTATATGTACAAATATATTTTTTATATATAACAGTATGGATACAAGTTTTCATTTAGGAGTTTCAAGATTATTCAAGTGGATTTGCTATTTTCTATCATTTAAATGAATTTCTACGTGTTTACCGAAAGTAATTCAAAATTGACCTATATGTGCATCTAATAAGTTTAAAAAATTCAAAAAAAAAAATATTTAGGCGCCTATGGTCCATTCTAGGCCACATCTAGGAGATTGACAAAAAATTCAATTGTCTTGTAGGAAATTTCAAACTTCTACTAGTCACCTTGTTATAAAATAATGATAATAATAAATAAAACTTATCAAAAATTATGTAAATTGGCATAGGATCATTTTATCAATGTACAAGCTCGACAAAAAAGTTTCATAAGATTTTGTAAAAATTGGAGTATATATTGTTCATAAACTAGTTAGATCATCACAATGTTTCATACAACTCAACTTAAACTTCAAAGTTTGTACACACTCAAATACTTTCTTACTCATGGGCACCTCAAATTTGGATGCAACCTTGTGTTGACCATAACATTATAGAATATTAAGTTATATTAGCAATTATTATGAAAAGACATGTTTTTTATATTCTCTTTTTAGTTGGAAAAGATATGTCGTATGAAAAGCAATCAATAAATAGTAATTAAGATACAAACAAATGTCACTTGGTAAAACATCTCGATTTTAGAAAAAATTAGGAAAAAGAATCAACCGATTTGGACTTCATATGAGGGAGAAAGACTAGTTACAATTTTTAATACGAGGAAAAAAAGAGAAATCGGTCCTTCTTCATGAACACGTGACGAACTGGAATGAACTGATCGATTTTTCTTTTTTTCCTCGGATTAAAACATGTAACTAGTCGTTCTCCCTCATACGAACTCGAAATGAGATGATTCTTCTTCCCAAAATTTTTTAAAATCATGATGTATCAAGTTATGATGTTGGATTCAATCATTTCTTCATGCAACAAAACATGAGCAATTCAAATTTTAAAATCCAAGTTTGACTCGGTCAAAACTCAGTCAAACGAAACACGAAATGAACTCGGATGAAAATCTTCTGAACACCAAAGTTTCATAACTTGTCGAGACTAACAAACTTTGTGTAGGTCAAATTTCCATTTGTAGAAGTGGTGATATTATGTAGTTCAAATATAACAAGCCACTCACATAGTTTAAGGAACTATGTGAGTGACTTGTTATATTTGGACTACATAGCGCTCAACTTTTTTGAAATGACTGGAGATTTTTTCATTTGTAGCAAAAATACGGTCCCTCACAAGAACTTACATTTTTTAACAATTATTTTAATTTTGTTATTTTTTCGTGTTGTGTGAGACAAAATATGGTGAATTATACATTGAAAACTCTATAATTATGCAGCGACCTCCACATGTATTTGTTTCCTAGGACACAAGGGACCTTGTGGCGATGTTTGGTGCCATTCCTGATCTTTTCGAGGGTGGGCCTAGTTCAACACATAATTACCGAGCGAAGTCGCGTGGAAATTTAATTAATCTGAAAAAAGTACCAAACGAATTCCAAAAAATCTCAAACTTGGTGGTTGCTTCACAAAAGGTATTTGGAGCATGACCAGGCTGGCCTGGCTTCGGACGGCTGGGCGGCAGAAATTTTTTTATTTAACAAATATAATTTTTTTAGAAAAGTTGGCATGGGAGATTTTAGAAAAAATTAGGAAAAAGTATCGGCCTAAAATTATCATGCTCACCATCCTTTCTTGCCCTAAACTTCAACGTACTAGTTTTGAAAATTGAATTTGTAAATCAAATTCAAAAAGAAAGAAAGAAAGAGTGGAAAAATCAAAATTGTAAATGAAATTTGAATTCAAATGTTTAAAAATGACGAAAATAGAAAGGAAAGAAAAGAAAAAAAGCAAAAGAGAAAGAAGCCCATAACCCCCAGCCGGCCCGCCTCCACCGGCCCAGACTACCTTCTCCCGCTCGCGCACCAGCCTAGCTGGCCGGCTGGTGGGCCGAGCAGGTCTAGCGGGCTGCGGGGGAGAAAGGCCAGGCAGGTGTGGAGAAAGGCTAGGAAACTGTGACCAATAGGATTATTATTCTGTGACCATTTTTTCCTATTCGTCATTATTCCTTAGTGGCCTAGCGGCGTAACACCTCATCTGTGACCAAATTATGTAAATCGTCACTGAAGACTACACTTCTATGACCAATACATAAATGGTCATGGGGAAATGGTCATGGATGTGAGGTTTTCTACTAGTGCTTGCTCATTTAGACATGTGTAGCAACCTATGTTGAATTTTGTCTATTTGAGAAGCTCTAGGTTGCATTTTTTGCATTTTTGGCTTGATTCATGCATTGCCAACAAGGGGGAGAAGTTTGAGCTTGAAATGGCTTGCTGGATGCATTTAGAAGGTTTTCAGGTGGTTTCGAGCCATTTCTGGGCTCTGGTGTGCACCGGCTCGACCGGGTCGAGGTCACCGGTCTGACCGGTCAGAGTGCTAGTCCTGTGCACATGTTGGGCACTGGTCCGACCGGTGGTGGTGACCGGTCTGACCGGTGTGAGCTGAAGTTGTTGTAGCTTCCCTGTTTTCAAGTGGTTTGCATGCAATCAACCAGGGGGAGTTGCATTGGTTCAGGGGGAGCTTGCATGTGTGCAAGGAGAGCTCTTTGTGGTTTTTCGATCTTTGCTTTGGTGCTTTGCGCTCTTTGCTTGAGCTTTGTTTTGTCTCGGATGTGTCAAGCCGTTGCCCTTGCCTAACGGGTCCGAGACTTGTCTTCTTCAAGTGATCTTGCTCTTTGCTTTTGTTTGGCTTTCGATCGCTTGTTGGAGTTTCTTTTTGTTTGTTTCTTTTCTTTTTCTTTTCTCTCTTGTTACTTTATGTGGGTGTTGTCAATGCACTCATCAAGGGGGAGATGGAGGACCATGTGTGGTTCGAGGACCGGTGGATGGTCGCTTCCTTGTGTGATGAGTGATTGACAACGTTGTGTGGACTGATTCTTGGCTAAGTATTGCAGGTGCAGGTTCCGACTTGACTAGTGTTGGTGCAAGTGAAGAACAAGCACGAAAGGTCGTTGCTGGTGAGGCCTCCGGGTGTGGAGAAGACAAGTACGCTCCGTTCGAGGGACCCGGTGGCCAGCGGAGTCAAGAGCGGACCGCATGGTGGCATGAACAACAAAATGAAGTCATGGACGATTTCTTGGTTGAGCCTCAAAACCAAGATCGAGCCGGGACTACCTGGGAGCCGAGTCATGAGTGGCGATTAGCGGAGGCTACACCGAGTTCGCGGGCTTTCTAGTGGTTCAGCTGAAAACCACTGGGTTCCTTGGTTGATCCACAAAGCCAAGACCGAAGAACCGAAGACGGTGGTGGGTTTGACCGGTCTGACCGGTGGGTACCGGTCTGACCGGGGAGGAGCACCGGTCTGACCGGTGTGCGACGACGCAGTCCGGAACCTTCGAAGCGGAGGACACGCGTCGGGATCGCAAGGCTTGCGTTGAGGCTAAGCAGGTTACGGTCGTCGGGCATCCGTCCGATGGAGAAAAGTTGAAGACTTCCAAAACCGCCCTTGCGGGGCTTGTATCCCTAGTTATTAAGTAAGGGTATTTTAGACTTTCGGTTGCCTCCATATAACCCATGAGGTGAGAGGATGGAAGCGATCTCTTGGAACCCTAGTTCATTTGCTTTCCTATTTTCCCTTCCTATTTTCTTAGGATTTCCATAGGACTAGCTTGAGAGCTTCATGGTGAGATTTTGTTGAGAGGGTTGGATGATCGGGCAGCAAGCTAGACCTTGTATGAACCTTCTTGGTATGTATAGATGATTCGGCGTGGTTCCTCAAGGCCTTGTTGTGTTGTTCCCGGTTGTTCTTGGTGGTGATTTTCGGAGCCCTCTCTTGGTGGTTTTCTTGCGGTTTTCGGGACCTTGCTCTTGGGGATTTGATGGGGAAATTCGTGGGAATCCTTTGTGGTTCTTTGGGCTGTGATTCCCCTCCCAAATCTGTGAGTTAAGGGGCTCGATTTTTTTTGTTTTCAGTGTTCTGGGGTTAGAGGAGTTCTTGGCGGGATTTCTTCGATTCCTCTTGTTTGGACAAGTTTTGGTGGGATTAAACTTGGCTATGGACTCCTCATGATGTGTTCTTATTGTCCCCAAAGTCTTGTTCAAGCTTGTGGAGCGAATCGGGAGATCAAGGCTTGGATTTGGAGGTGTTGACCTGCGGGTGTTGTTCATCCCGAGAAGCCTAGGTCACACCGGTTTTTGCTCGGGTGAACATCTGGGTGTGTTCGCTGTTGTCCTGTGTTGCAGCATTTTCGAGTTTGGGTCAGTTTGGAGGTCGGTAGACCTGTTTGGTGATTTGGGGGCTTTCTGGCTAGGACCGGTCTGACCGGTGTGTTTCACCTGCCTGACCGGTGTGAAGCCTTTCGGTGAAAGTCGTCAAGGCTCACCAGCAAGGACCGGTCTGACCGGTGGTGCTCACCGGTCTGACCGGTGTTGGTCAGTGGACTCGAGGTTGGTGTTCCACTGCGTTCTTGGGTCTGTGAGGTTCGAAGTTGGTTCCTAGTTCAGTAGCACTCCTGTGGCTACGTGGACTTGTCCGATTTGGGTAGTGAGTCGGAGACGTGTGTTGGAAGCCGTGTTCCTCTTGTCGGAGCCATCATCTCCTTCGAGAAGAATTTTTAACGGCTCTCATTAACTCCCCCCCTCTCTGGTTCGCCGTATCGGTCCTTAAAAATGTCACTTCATGGTGAAACTTCATGGTGCTAAATTGGGAGAAATGTTACAAGGAATAATGTTGGGACACATGATATCAGAGAGGGGGATTGAGGTGGATGAGGCCAAAGTTGAAGCGGTTGAGAAGCTTCCACCACCGACGGATATCAAATCTTTGAGGAGTTTCTTAGGCCATGCAAAATTTTATAGTAGATTCATCAAGGATTTCTAAAAGATTACAAAGCCATTGACTAATCTTCTCTAAAAAGATGTGCCATTCGATTTTAATGAGAAGTGTTTGGCGGCATTCCGGACACTAAAGAGGGCTCTCGTAACTGCACCTATCATTCAACCGCCCGATTGGAGTAAACCATTTGAGATCATGTGCAACGCTAGCGACTATTCCGTTGGAGTCGTGTTGGGACAACGAAAAGAAGGCAACGTACATGTTATATATTATGCTAGAAAAACCCTTAATGGAGCTCAATCGAATTATGCAACAACGAAGAAAGAATTGCTTGCGGTAGTATTTGCCTTTGAAAAATTCAGATCTTATATTGTGAATTCTAAAGTAATTGTGACGCACTAGGTCTTTAATTAACCCTAACATTCGGTCAGCCCGGCTGACAGTGGTCAAATCACGGTCAACCTGGGCCCTCACCTCGGAAAACTCACTAACCTACTCTAATGAACCCTTTTCGCTAGTAGACACACTTGTGGGGCCAACCCATGGTCAAGGACTTGGTCAACCCCCCTTCACCACTTGTGTCCATAGCTGTCTGTCGGAACTTCTGCCGCGTTCTCCAAAATTCACCTAAACACTTAAAAATCTACCTTCATGAAAGTTGTATATCTTGTTGAGGAACAGAACTTTCATGTAGATTGGCATTTCAAATTTGGAGACGAAAAGCTTGAAAAACTTGCTCCAAGGTCAGCATCTACTATTCAAGAGCACAGGCTGACATTCAATGTTGGCAACTGTTTCTTCAAAAGTCTGTTGAGAAAACCCAATATAGCTTTTTTGAAAATGATAGAGGGTAGTTAGATCTACAACTTTCATGTTCAACGATTAGAGCACTTTTATTCAAAAAATTGGAATTTTTCCTTTTCAAAGAAGTGTTCAGCAAAATCGTTTTGGGCAGGGCGCGCCCACGCCGCGACATCGCGCGCGTCGCCGGCCGCGCGCCGGCCGGCCCTCGACGGCCGTGCCCCGCGCGCCTTCCCAACACCTCTCTCCGCCCGAGGCCGCGCGCCACCCGAAGCCCCACCTCGCAACGCGTCTCCTTGCCCGAGGTGCCTCGAACCGCGCCGCCGAGGCGCCGTACACGCGCGCGTGCGCGCGACGGACCCCTCGGTCCGTCCGCGGCGCCGACCGTACGTGCGCTGGCCGAGGCGCCGTAGCACAGCGGAATCCCCCGTCGTTACCTCGCCGTCACCCTGAGTCCGCGCGTATAAAAGGCCGTCGAATTTTTCCCCAATCACGTTGTCCCGCCGTTCTTCCCCATCCGCCGCCGGCCACCATTAGGGCCGCCGCCGAAACCCTAGCTTCGCTCACCCCCGGCGTTGTGCGAGTTGCTTGGCACCTTCCCTAGCTACCACTTGATGTCCTTGGCTCGCTTGTTGTCCACCCCGAGCTGTAGCCTCGCCGGAGCTCACGCCGCCGCGGCAACCTCCACCGGCCGCCGGCGATTCCCCACGCCGGCGTGCTCTCCGCCCCAACTCCGACTACGCCCAGTCCCTAGGTGAGCATGCAGACACCCCACCGCCGTTCCCCGGCCGGGGAGCCGCCGTAGCCGCCGGAATACCAGCGAGCCCGCTGCCTCCCACGGCCAAGGACCCAATTGCAAGGCTCGAATCTTAGTAGAGAGTTTTGTGTGAACGAGGGACCTATCCGTGAGAGTTTATTCTTTGTAGGGGTTTCGGTGTAAGATTGAATCTTCAATAGTGTTGCAGATTTGCAGAAACTTGTAAAATGTGTAGAAAATCGTAGAAAATTCAGAAAAATGCAAAACCAATTTTGTTGGATTCGTTGTGAAGAATACTACAACAAATAACATTTGTTATTCTCACATGGTCTGATTCTAGATATTTTTAACATGAAAAATAGGAATGTGAAAACCTAGATCTGCCATAACTCAAAAACTATAAATCCTCTACATCCAAATTTTGGATATGTTGTGTATCATGTCATGACTAGCTCTTGTGCCAAACGTTGCACAAAGTTATGCAGTAAATCTTTTTATATAAATTGTTTTCCTATTATGCAGAATCTGCCTAGATGGTTTTTGTAGCTAAAAATATTTATGTTTATGTGCCCAACTTGTGCATGCTGTCTTGTTATGCCAAATCACAGCTCTGTTGAATTAATCATGATTTTTGGTTTATCAGAAATAGTTATTCTTAATTTGTGCATGTTTTCCTTTATAGAATTAATGAAGCAAGAGAAATAGAGCTTCTAGGTGTGCTTGCTGGTTCTTTAGGTTTGTTTAGGACCAGAGGACATGCATATGAAAGATTGAAGCAGTTTGATGCTTATTTAATTTTTGTATGCATCTAATTTGTTTGCTAGCTAGTCTTTTGTTACTTTCCAAAATGTTTTGTTTTCTAGCTTCCAAGCCTTGCATGTGAGTCTAGTGGTTCAGTATGAGTGTTGTTATGCTTAAGAAACACTTCTTCAAAATTTTAGTGATTTATTGCTTAATAAAAAGCTTTAGAGCCCTTTTAAAGATTAAAGGGTGAGTAATCAAGGAAAATGCTTTTAATTCTTTCCTTTTAGGGAAGTGTGACCTAACCTAATTAAAGGTTAAACCCTAGCTGATAAAGGAATTAAGTTAAATAAATATCCTTGTACACACCTGTTGACGCGAAAAGTGCACTCAACGCCAATCACACAGCAAGCCGAACAAAGCTGGCTTCGCACGCGCAGAGAGCGAAATGACGTGCCAGTCAATTTTTCCTGAAAATTAACAAAAGATAAAACATGTTAAATACCAAAGCTTGGAACTTGCCGGGTGGTACCAGACAGTTCCATATTTGCGGCCAAGAAGCCAAGCAAGATGACACGTAGCTATGTAGAGCTATCTGTCAAAGAACCACAGCCATTCGGACCATTACAAAGGGAAAAAGGAACACTGCCGAATGGATGATGTAGGCATGACGGCGATCGGTCTTTGTATAAACAAAGATGCAAGCACAAAGTTATGACCAATCCCCATTAAATAAAATAAGGTAAAGCACGGACATGATCATGTATTAAATAAGCATGCATAGATCCAAAGCACTAGTCTACCGCATGTCTAGTTACTTTAAAACCCGTCGGGTACGATAAAAAACAAATCTATCCACCGCATGATACGATTTGCATGAAAAACGTACCACTTTCCACAAATAGATCTATCCACCGCATGATACAATCTAAATATAGAAAGTTAAAAGCATACATCACTTAAGACATAAATAATGCACGTGTTCTACTCATGAAAACATAACCGAACACGGCTAAACAGCCGATCCAGGGTCCATGAAGAAGGAACAAACATTACCACATGAATAAATCTATCAGATTGATTTGGGAATCTAATCCACCGGATGACTAGCTCCAAAGCAACCCAAAAACCTGCATCTACCGCATGATACTCGGTTCTTTCAAGATTTATACGAACATGGCAAGCTTGAACCCGCAACACGTAGCAACCTAGATCGATTCGGTTTCGGCTATCGGAAAGTATTAGATCCACGCGTCAAAACACGAAACTTGCTCGAACAAGGATCACAAAAGAGATATAGCCGATCCAAACCAATCTAGATTGGGCAAAGATGTGTTACATGAATTAAAACATAAAGTAAAACTCAAGATAACACGGGATAACTTAATGAATCTATTGGATCTTGCCAAAATCCAATAGAGCCGATAACTAGCTTCAAGCCAGATCTTAGCCTACCGCATGGCTCGTGATCTAACAAGAAACCCTCTTGAACCAAGCTTGAATCTACCGCATGACACGAAGCATGGTAACAAGACTACTTGCATCAAATCTAAATCCACCGCATGATACTAGACATGATACAAGGTTGCGGTACTCACGGAGGTCGACGGATCGATTGGCCCTCTCGAAGAACTCGACGACACGACAAGGACTCTAGGGTTTGGCGTAAGGCCGGTGTGTATTGAGGAATGATCGTGTTTGTTACATACATTCGGGGGTAGTATTTATACCCCGTCGAGTACAATCGCGAATGGATTCATTGCCTAACTAAACTTGATCGCCTATCCATCCATTCGTTTCCCCCCGATTTAGCCACGTCACCGTCCAATCCCGCAAAATCGGCTCTCTTGTTCCTTTGCCGAACCGGAGCAGATAGCCGACCGCAGATCCTTTTGCCGAAAATCTCTGAAAATATCCTTCCTTCCGCCAGACGGACTCTTTTTCGAACCGACCCACATGTCAGACTCCTTACCAAATTTTGGTGTTAACACATGCCCCTTCAATTGTGGGATAAAAGTAATTTTGTTCCACAATTGACTCCGACCACGAATCCGTCAACACCTTTGTTCTTCGCAATCCGCCGGAATCTTCGTCCGGATCTAACCCTAGATCCCCTTGTTACGAGCTCGAACCTCCAATGGCAACTCAGAACCAAGCTGCTCAGGTAAATTCATTCTCCACAAATCTTGTTCGGCATTAGGTTTTCAATTTTACCTGAGATTTTCCTTTTCCGCTTTCCTCCAGGAGCCTTCTACTGCTCTTCTGATTCCTATTGAGGCCAATGCGCAGTCTTATTACCTTGGTCCTGTAGGGAATCCTGACCCTCGAGATTTTATTGCCGCTGAATCTCAGAGAATCCCTTTCAAGGCAGCTTTGTCTCCACCTCCCCAGTGGCAAGATGCTTTCAAGAACTGGCCTTTGCCCCCAATTGCGGTCCGGAAGACTTGGTATCGGAGGATTCTTGCGGATAAAAGTGGACCGACCAACCTGGATACTCTCCGCATCGCCCAATGCCCGGAGCTATCCGTGGGCGAGACACCCAAGAATGAAGATCTTCGATAGCCGCATGCCACTTCGGTCAAATGGCGTTAACGCCTTCCTTTTTGGGCATGGCCCAATGTCTCCAACCTTGGCCGATGTATACATGATCACCGGCCTTGACATCACCGGTTCGTCCCGGCCACGGGAATTCAAAAACTCTTCACGCCGGACGGGGGTAAAGCCGGAAACGGCTACAAGAATTATATCTTGAAGCACATGACGGACAATCCCCTTGGCAATGTTGAATACGAGCTTTTACGAAGATGTGGGTGTGCGGGTTCGTTTTACGTGGTAAAGCCAACGAGCCTACTTTAAACCACATTGCAATGGCGACTCATCCGGCCGGTGGCAATCGCCTTCCTCTCGGGAAAATTCTTCTTGGGCGGCGTTTATCATATGCTTCATCGATCGTCACCCAAATGTACACCGGTCGAGAGGATAACGTGCGTCAATGGCCCTTGGTGGTTTGTTCAAATGTGGCTGCAGCTCCACATGCATCAAATTGTTGGTGTCGATTTGAACTTCAGGTTCTTCCCTTTGTCCAATCACCCCGAAGGAGAACCTCAAGCTACCAGAGGATGCCAAAACTACGGAGAAGCGGCTTCAACTGTTTCTATCCAGCAGGACGTCAGCCAGCTCTTTGAATTGTTCTTCAAAGGTTTCCCCAATCCTCTTTGGCTTCCTTATCTGGGCAACGACGCCTTGACCTTCCCTGTTGAGTTTTCCTTTGAGCCCGGCCATCAAGATGGGAGATTCTTGGAAATCCTTAACATCACAATCCGCCCATGCATACTGCCGGCCGAGTTCAATGGAGGAAGACTGAATGTCAGTACTTATGAATATTATCAGCCTAATGTAATGGCCGGGCGGCTTGGATGCGGCCGGATGCCCCCAAGATTATTTCCGCATGAATTCCTCAAACCCAGGGAGGAAATCAAAGAACCGATGCGAGCGGCGAGTTTTCAACTATGTGTGCGGTCCCACCGTCTACACATGTCCTTTTGTGCCCACAACCACAACTCACCCCACCTTCAACTCCTGGTGGCAAGAATTTCATGACCATATCTTCGGTGAGCTCGTTCATGTGTTCTCCGTGCGGCATTGGTGCCCGATTTTCTCGCCGACTTCGAGAGGTAACATAATGAGCCCTTGGATCAAGCATTCCCTCTTTATTCATGGTCTTGACCTTCATCTTTTGTCCACGAACACGCTTGCCTGCCCCTCGAGCCGGGGCAATTGCTTACAATGTCGAAGGCCCAATTTCAGCACTAGGATTTAAATCCACCACTCGCATCAACTAATGGCTAGGTATGCTACCACGGATCCCGACCTTTCTAGCCTTGCTCGTGATAGGAGGCGGTGGTCCGCATCCGATTGCCCCTCCAAGTGCTAAAAGGAGAAGGACTGTCAAGAAAGTGCCTGTTGAGGTAAACCCTTTTACTTTCTTGATTACCAGGTCACTCTGTTCTTGATGAATCATATCATTGTGCCTTTCAGACCAGAGCCCAGCAGCCTTCAGAACCAATACCTGCCAATGCCCCATCCACTGGTATGACCTCTACTGTTCTTTCTTAAAGATGAGCACTGGCATTTACCCTTCCCATTTGACATTTGCAGAAGAAATGATAGAAGAGAAGCTTGTAAATGTCCCAGTGGTGCAGCAAGCAAGCCCACCCGGGGTTGAATTACCTATCCCAGTGGAGATTTCATCTTCATCACCTTCTCGCGAAGCAAAGACATTCTCCAGAGATGAATCTCCCTGTTCAACCAAGTCCCCCAAGGGTACCATCACCTGTCGGTCAAGCAGAGATGACCAACCCAACAGAGACGGATCCAACTCCTCATCAGCCAGAAACTCACGAGCCGCTGATGGCCGCATCAGCATCCCCCAACTTGGAAGTTTCGGCTCTGCCTGGAGCATCTCTTTCGCCTGTGATCGCTCCCGCTCAAGAAACCAGCCATGAGGTATCCAATCCGCGCTTTATTCCGGTACCTCGATGTTAGCATTCTTAACTCGGCAATGTTGTTTCTCAGGATCAGGCTCCATCATCGTCAATCTTGCCATCAGAGAGCCAATCAACTGCCGAGGTGATGAAAGAAATAAACCAGCCGCTGCCAGATGAAGTGTTGCCCAAACTCAAAGAAATTGCAGCCTGGCTAGAAAAAGATGTTCAGGATCAGTTTAATGATCTCCATCACTTCGAAGAGATGTTTGAATCTGTCAGTCAAGAACTTCCTGAAGACATCAGAGCTTCTCTATCATCTGTCTATGGCTTAGAAGCTTTTTATGCACCCGTAAGGCGTGCTTTGAGAAAATTGCGCTCCCGCCCGGCCATTGAAAAGAGGAAGATCGATGCCGAACATGCCATGAACGGGGCCCAATCCCAAGCGAGAGGGCCATAAGGACGCATCGGGCCGACCCGCAAGCTTCCTACGATCCGAAAGTTGCCGGGGAAGGCTGCTCTAGAGGCGAAGCGAGAAGCTTATCAGCAGAGATAGAAATTGCCAAAGGGAAAATAGCCGAACTTCCCGGATTGATAGCAAAGACCCAAGCGGAAGTAAAATCGGCTATCACCAAAATAGAGCAATGTGACGCAGAACTCACTGACTTATCCGGAGCCCAAAAGGATTGCCAAGAGTCGCCGGACAATTCCCATTTGATAACATCCAATGCTCGTCGTGTACTTGCCAAACTTTTGAATGCTTGAATGTCCTTATTGATGTATAACTGAATTGGTCGTTCCTGTAATATCTTCTTGTGATCTGTTTCCTTTCTTTTGCGCACCTTCACACGTAATGCCGAACGACCCATTCGGTAGTGAAACGCCAACCCCCGAATGGCACTTTGATTTCCTTTAGCCAAACCAATCAATCTGCACGCGGCTCAGCCTAGAACTCCAAGCGACTCGCCGACGGGCTGGTCAAGGAAACTTCTCCACCTTCCGATTTTCTTGGGATATGCGCCACGATCCACAGCCACGACTCGAAGCCACGATTCATCCTGCCAGGCCTATAAATGTTACCATAGGTGCTCCTAGCTCTCCACCAGGCCTTCTAGCTTTCGAATCTTTAGTCCTCTCGCAAACAGTGCACATCCCAAACCACAATGGTGCGCCGTCTCAACCGCCGCCGCGCCTCCGACGAGGCCGAGGGGAGCAGCGCCAATGCACGCAGGCGGTGATGATCGTCGATCTCTCCCCTTTGATTCTGTTCTTGATCCTCTTTTGCCTTGACGATCATCCCCTTTTTTCAGATTGATTCAGTGGAATCCGCCTCGTGCGCCGGCCAATCAGCCTCTGCCAGATGACTCTTCGGAGTCCGATGGCCACTCCCCGGTGCCGTACGGGGAAGAAGACGCCATCCGCTTCAAGGAGGAGCTAGAGGCGTCCCGTCGCGAGCTGGAGGACGTCTCCAAGAAAGCGGGTGTGGCCGAGCTAGAATGGGAGGACCAGCGCAAACAGCTGCTGGAGGCCATTGACGGTATGGCTCTGAGATTGATTCTCGATCTAGCCTGGCCTCTGATGCTAATCTTTTCTCTTTGCTCTTTGCAGCCCGCGACACCGAGCTCGACCAGCTAAAGGCGCTGGTAGAGCAATTGGCCGAGAAGGTGAATGCCCGCGGCAACACGCCGGCGGAGCGCCTGGCCGCGGTGGAGCGCCGCGTCGACGAGGTGGCCGTCCATGGCGTTCGTTTGGGCACCACCTTGGGCTCCGGCTGCGATGGCGACGCATACGGACGTCGACTATTCCACCGCACCGCGTGGCTTCCGTGGCGGCGCACCGGAGGACATCGACGAGATCGAGCTCATCTCCGGAGCGCCTTGACGGCCACGACGACGCCATTGCCGAAATTACCCATCCCCAATCCGTGTTGAACGAGGCTCTTCGACTAGATTGTACTAGGGATGTGTAAATATCGGCAATAGATGAAGAACTTTTGAATTACGCACCTGTTCGTGATGATTTCCCTTTGCATTTGTATCTCGCGAATTGTGTTTTCTTTAATCGCATCCGGGAACTATCTTTAGCCGAACGCGCGAGAACAACCGCCCCTTGGCGCAAAATCCACAAAGGATCCCAATTCGGCAATCCGTAAACACTGTTCAAGAGAAAACCCTTCGCACTTGGTGGAAAACCCCGCCGCTTGGTATTCCAACAGTGTGTACTGGCCAGTCATCACTCCCAATGCGCCTCCCCCGGTCAATAAAATAGCCTCGTGGGGTGCTCGCAAATCCATTCGCACACTCCTCCATCATTTCTCATCTCTTCCCCCCGCCTCCCGCAGGAAAAAACCCCAACGCCATGGACAAGGGTAAACTACCTCAGGAGAGCGGCTCATCAAAGAAGCGTACGATTCGGAAGTGAGTCTTTTCTTGATCTGCTCCTTGTTATCCCACTTGATCTTGCGCTTCATGTTTTCCTTTCGTCCTTTTCAGCCTTGATTTGCTTCCCGAAGAAGTCATCGGGACCGAAGATGTGCCTGAGTACATCTCCTCCGATTCCTCTCTCGAAGCAGAGGATGCCACGCCTGAACAGAGGACCAACCATCGGCTGCGCCGCCGCGTATGACACCTGGAGCGTGGCCTTAGGGACATGTCCGTCCGTTGCCAAGCCGAGTGCGAGCGTCGCATGGCGCTGGAAGCACTAGTAGGGGGTAAATGCTTCTGACTCCTTCATGTTTGCATCTGGATTTCTTGCCCCTAACCTTGATTCTCCCGCTCCAGATGTCTCTGACAGGTACAGCAACCTGAAGGCGGCCTGGGATAGCTTGGTAGAGGCCGCCAATCATGGTCATCCTCGTGCGTTCCAAGTCGCCGTCACGGTGGTCCTGGAACAACCGAAAAGGGAGCGACGACCGAAGAAGCAAAGAAAAGATTGAATCATACTTTCGCTTCTTCCTCCACGCCTTCTCGCTTCCCACCTCCTAGGGGACCCGACCATCGGTGGCCGTTAGTTGTAATCCCGCAAGAAGCGCTTGTAATGTAGTATTGAGCTAAGGGCAATGCATCCGTGGCACCGGCCATCTTCTCTTGTTCATGGATTTTGTTCGAAGGCGGCCTCAATCTCGAGCGCCGGCTATTTTTTGTGCCGTATGTGTGTAATCATCGATCGATCTCAATGCTAGGATAATATTTCTTCGTATATCTTCCATTTATTGCAGCGGAAAATTCTTCCCCTAGCAAAGTTTTCAATATGTATGCATTACCAGGAACGCATCCGACCACACGAAAGGGCCCCTCCCGCTTAGGGGACCATTTGCCGAATTCACCGTATTTAGTTCCAATCGGCAATAGTGCTTTCCACACTAGATCACCTTCTCGCGAATTGCCTTACTTTTACTTTCTTGTTATAGTACTTGGCGACTCGCGGCTTGTGTTTTCTCGATGTTCTCCGGGGCCCTGAGACGGATCATATGCAAATCCTCTAACTCATCCATCATTAGGCCACTGTAATTCTTGGAGCTTAACTCGTTTTGCAACACTACTCTCCTTGAATCTGATTGTATTTCCCAAGGCAGGATTGCATGATGCCCGTAAACCAACTCGTAAGGAGAGGTCTTTGTAGCTCCATGGGGGGCCATTCGGTAAGCCCACAGCGCTTCACTGAGTACCGAATGCCACCTCCTTGGCTTCTGATCGATCTTCTTCTGTATCAGCTTGATCATGATCTTATTAGAAGCCTCTGCTTGACCATTAGCTTGGGCATAATATGGAGAGGAATTAAACAATTTGATTCCCATGCTTTCGGCAAAATCTCTGAACTCCAATGACACGAATTGTGCCCCCTGGTCAGTGGTAATCGTCTGAGGGATCCCAAATCGATAGATAATGTGTTTTTTGACGAACTCGACCATGTTCTCTGACGTCACCTTCTTCAGTGGGATTGCCTCGACCCATTTGGTAAAGTAATCTGTAGCCAAAAGCACGAACTTATGCCCCTTGCTAGACGGTGGGTTAATTTGGCCAATCAAGTCTATACCCCAGCCCCGAATGGCCATGGCTTGATGATGGGATTCAATGCCGATGCGGGGACTCTTTGAATATTCCCGAACTTCCGGCAATCTTGACACCCCCTGTAATACTCAAAGCAGTCCTCTAATATCGTCGGCCAAAAGCATCAAGCTTGTCTAATAACCCATTTCATCCGATAGGCCGATTGGTGCGCTCCACATATCCCATCGTGCACTTCGCTCATCATGTTCTTGGCTTCCTCTGGACCCAGGCATCGTAGCAACACCCCATCTAACGATTTATAGAATAAATTATCATCCAGAAGAACGAACTTGATTGCCTTGTACCTGAGCTTCCTAGAGACTTTTCGGGATGGATCTTTCAAGTAATCAATGATTTCTTTCCTCCAATCATCCTCTGCCAGGTCCGTCCCTAGTGCAAACACCTCTGCAAAGAAACGCTTCTTGACTCTCTTTATAACCGCAGGCGCTCGAGCCAGCCTGTTTGCTTCCTCGTTATGCTCTCTAGGAATGTGTTGTAGGGTTACCAATGGAAAGCTCTTCAAGATTTCTCTCGCACTCTTCGTAGTAACTCCTCGCCGCTTCGCTCCCGCACTCGTATTGGCCGTTCAATTGCTTGATGACCGCTTCGAATCCCCATAGATCTCAATCGAAACGGTCCCGCTTCTCTCAAATATTGAAGCCCTCGAAGTAGTGCCTCGTATTCGGCTTGGTTATTTGTGACGGTGGGTTGTATAGGAATGGCGAATTCAAACATCTCACCTCCGGGCGAAATTAGCGGATCCCTACTCCCCCACCTTTGCCACACGATGACCCATCGAAAAATAAAGCCCAAGGGGTAATTTCAAGCAGATCAATTGACGGGTCACGATGTTCAGTTATAAAATCGGCAATGACCTGACCTTTGATGGCTTTTGCCGATTCGAACTTCAACTCGAATTCTGATAACGCTAAAATCCATTTGCCAATCCGACCATTCAAAATTGGCATAGATAACATATGTTTTATCACATCAAACCTTGAGTATACGGTGCATTCGGCATTCAACAAGCGATGCGAAACTTTGTACACGAGTAGTACACGCAAAGACACGGTTTCTCTATAGCCGAATACCGGTTTCGGGATCAAGTAGTTTTCGGCTAAGATAAGCTACTACCCGCTCCTTTCCTTCGAACTCTTGAATAAGGGCCGATCCAATGGTTTGGGTATCGGCCGCCACGTACAACTTGAAAGGCTTGTTCAGCTGAGGAGGAACCAGCACCGGCGGCTCCTTCATGTACTGCTTGATCTCATCGAAAGCCTTTTGTTGTTCGTCGCCCCATGTGAATTTCTGATCTTTCTTTAGCTTCAGCAATGGAGAGAATGGCAACACCTTCTGTGATAAATTTGAGATGAATCTTCTCACGAAGTTGATCTTGCCGAGCAGTGATTGCAATTCCTTGAGGTTGGTTGGAGGAACGACTTCATCAATGGCTTTCATGCTCTTTTTGCCAACTTCGATTCCCCCCTCGTGGACCAAGAACCCCAAGAACTCTCCAGCTGATACCCCAAAAGCACACTTGTTTGGATTCATCTTCAGACCATGTTTCCGGGTGCACTCCAAGGTCTTCTTCACATCTTCCAGATGGGTGTCATGACTTAAGGACTTCATCACCACGTCATCAATGTAGATTTCCACAGTTTTGCCGATCAACTCATGAAAAATGTAATTCATGGCCCGTTGATAGGTTGCACCGGCATTTTTCAACCCAAACGTCATGACTATCCACTCAAATAGGCCTATATGACCAGGACATCTGAAGGCCGTCTTTGACATGTCTTCTAATGCCATGAAAATCTGATTGTATCCCGCGTTGCCATCCATGAAACTAATCACCTTGTGTCCAGCAGCGGCGTCAATCAATAAATCGGCAACAGGCATCGGGTATCCATCCATGGGAGTAGCCCTGTTTAGGTCCCTGAAGTCTATGCAAACTCTCATTTTTCCATTCTTCTTATACACAGGGACGATGTTAGAAATCCACTCCGCATATCTGCACGGCCGAACGAAGTTTGCATCAAGTAATCTTTCGATTTCCTTCTTCACATCGGCCAATACTTCATCCTTGTAGATCTTCCGGGGTGGTTGCTTATATGGTTTGAAACCAGGCTTGATTGGCAACCGATGCTCGACGATGGAACGATCCAATCCAGGCATCTCCGAGTAATCCCAGGCAAAGCAATCTTTGTATTCTTTGAGCAGCTCAATTAAATTCCCCCTGAAGTCTGGTTGCAAGTTTGCACTGATGAACGTCGGCCTTGGCTTATCACCGCTTCCAATGTCAACCTCTTCCAGTTTATCGGCCGACATGAATCCTCGCCCTAATTTGCCATCAGTGCCATCCACGGGGTTCTCCATTAAAAATTACTATAAGAGCCGACTGCTTGAATCGGCTGTTGGTCGCTGCTGACAGGTTCAACAGGACCTTCTCCCCAGTCCTTCCCTGAGAAGCAATTGATGCCTTGGTACTCCCAGAAGGCTGGTTCCATGTTGGCCACGTTCACGGAGTCGTCTGCATGGACGACCTCAATCTCATCATCCACCCACTGGATAAGCTGTTGATGCATGGTGGATGGGACGCAGCAGTTAGCATGAATCCGGGCCCCGCCCAAGCGGCGGTCGTAGGCTCCTTTGCCCTCGATGACAAAGAAGGTGGTGAGCGGCGTCTTGGACCCGATCATCAAGTCCACGTGGGTGCATCCTTTGGTGTCTGAGGGGTTCCCGCGAAGTCGTTCAAGATGATGCTTGTAGGTGTCGATCGCTCGGGCCCATGCCAAGCTTCCTGAAGGTGGTGTACGGCATTACGTTGACTGCCGCGCCACCGTCGACGAACATCTTGGTCAATGGTTTGCCATTGACGTACCCCCTCAAGTACAGCGGCCTCATATGGCGGTTCTTGGCCGGCTTGTCGAAGATGGCCTCGCTTGGACAAGCACCGACCGCGCCATCATCCCCTCGGTCGCTCGTCATCGAAGGGAAGCTTCCTCCTCGCATAACTTGCTTAGCAGAGCCATGAACTCGTTCGGCGGGAAGTATACCATGCATGTAGGAGCCGAACGCTTCGATCCTTCCGGGCCGGTCCTTGGGGCGCCACTTCGCCTCGTCCGGATCCCGGCTTGTTTCATCTCGCGGTTCCTCAAGCGCCGGACCCGCCTCTTCGGCTCCCCGCGTAGGCCGGGCGGGCACCACCGCCCTTTCTCGCCGGACGTGGACCTCCTCGTCCTCTTCTTGATCGCCCCACCCGAGATCGGCTTGGCGCTTCCTGGGATGATCGATGATTTCAATTTTTTGACGCCGATCCCTATTCGGGTGGATCCTTCCAAGTCTCTCGTGGACGGATCGGCGATTGCGTTTCCCTGCCTGTACTCAACGTATCTGTCGCTGCACTCAGGACAGTTCTTTAATGTGGGCAGCTTTAGGCCTTCGTTCCAGCAGTGCCTGAAGAAGGCGCATCCCCAGTGTGCGCGCTCCTGTTCGCGCGTGTACTGCTCTCGGTCCCTTCTACGCGCTTCCTCTTCAGCTCTGCGTTGCTCCTCCTCGTGGCGACGCTTCTGGTAGCGCTCTTTCTCTATCTGGCGCTGCCATTTGTTGAGGAGAATGCGCGACGTCACCTTGGGTTTAGGCCTGGATGACTCCCCAATCTCGATGTGGCTCTTGAGCACGTGGGGTGCGTCACCTTGCACTTGCTCCAGGGTCACCTGGCGTTCTGGGTCCACCGCTCCACCTTGCTTGGACCTGGCTGAGGTCAGGACCTTGACCTTCCCCTTCTCCTCGGCTGTTATCGCATTGACAGAAAAGCCGAGCATGTTCTGAGGAAAGGGGTGGCCATCCAGCTTCATCTTGTTATCGAACTTGAGGTGTCCCTCCTGGATAGCCTTCTGGATCCTCATCCTGAAGACCCTGCAATCGTTGATGGAGTGCGAGTCTCTGTCATGGAAGCCACAGTAACGCTTCGCTTTAACTCCATCAGGCCGAAGCATAGAATGCCCCTCAGGCAGCTTAATTCGGCCTTCTTTCACCAAGAGCTCGAACAACTTATCAGCCTTTGTGACGTCGAAGTCGTAAGTCCCTTTGGTCTGCTTGACCCAACGCTGATTCATTGTCAAGGGCTCTTTACCCCACATGATTTCCGCTGCAGCTACCTCCAATTCATCGTCAGAATCCTCGAACAGATCAGCTTTGTCCAGGAACTGGTTGTAGATGTCAGCGACGTCGTGCTGCTTGCCAAACTTGGGGTCCTTCTTGAGGCCATATGCCTGATTGCTCATCAGAGATAACTTTTGTGACAAATCGGCCCAAGTTCTCAAACTCCATCCCAAATAGCTTTTCGCGCACGGCCGGTAACATCCCGGCGACGGCCATATCAGCCAGCTGATCGTCTGGTAAGTTCAATGAGAAGCACATGCCCTTGACTTCCCTGAATCTTCTAAGAAACTCCAGCGGCGTTTCGCTGTGCCTTTGCTTCAGGGTGGAGAGATCAACCAACTTTTTCTCAGAACTGCCGCTGAAGTAATGAGCGTGGAATTTACGCTCCAAGTCCTGCCATCTGGCCACCGATTCAGGCGGCAGGGACGAGAACCACTGAAAAGCTGGACCCGTCAGTGAGGCGGGGAAGTAACGAACTCTGAACGTCTCTTCGGCCGAGCATTCCCCAAGCTGCATGAGGTAACGGGCGATGTGCTCGACCGTGCTTGTCTCGTCCTGCCCCGAGAACTTTGTGAATTCCGTCGGCGGCTTCACTCTAGGTGGCAAGAGCACGTTATAGTACCATTCCGGGAACGGTGGCCTGTAGGCGGGGCCCTGCATCTTCGGCTTGAGGCCGAACTGATTCTGCATCAATTCGGCCATCTTGCGCGCTAGGGCGTCATCTTCTTGCGCGCCCGCAGCTGGCGCGTACCCTGGGTGCGGGAAAGCGTCGAACGCTCCGTAATTTCCCACTTCATGATATCCTCCGCCGTACAAATTCTTCTGGAGCCAGTTGGTCGACGGAGCAATTCTCCGACCGGGGTCAAGTGGGGCCCCAGACGAGCCGAACGCTAGGTCTCCGTACGTAGGCCGGCACGGATCGGCCGCGTGCACGGGCCGACCCCGTGCCGTTCGTGGTGGAGGCAGGATTGGTTGACTTCCCCCGAAGCTTGTAACGGGGCCGAACCGGCCGCCCCCCCCGGCCCTGCGGAGGAGGTTGGAACGCTTGGCTTCCGCGCTCCGAGGAGGAGGCCGCCGTGGCCGGCTCCGAAGCGGCGGCCGAGAGCTTGATTCACCCGGCTCTACGGTGCTCCTCTCGGAAGGGCGCCTTCCCGAACGCTTGCTCCATGCCCGGCCAAAGATGGCCACCATCATCTGCTGGAGCGATCCGAGGAAGGCCTTGTTGTGCTTGGTGAGCATGTAGTCTGCTGACTCTTGGAACACCCGTGCGCATTCCTCCTTTTCCTGCTGAGACGTAGCATCGACCTCTCCCGGTAGCAGCACTCTAGGCATCTCATTCTTTAGATATGGGACACCGCTTCTGTTCTTCTTAAATGACAACAGCACTTCGCCGAAATTGATCTACGACGTCTTGGAGCCGCTGCGCCGTCGCTCCGAGAAAGATCCTCTAGGTCGACGTCCATAAGGTCCGCAATCTCGGGCATCTTGAATTAATTCGGCTGTTTGTCCCACCGGGCGTGCCAAAAAGTGTGTTGACGCGAAAAGTGCACTCAACGCCAATCACACAGCAAGCCGAACAAAGCTGGCTTCGCACGCGCAGAGAGCGAAATGACGTGCCAGTCAATTTTTCCTGAAAATTAACAAAAGATAAAACATGTTAAATACCAAAGCTTGGAACTTGCCGGGTGGTACCAGACAGTTCCATATTTGCGGCCAAGAAGCCAAGCAAGATGACACGTAGCTATGTAGAGCTATCTGTCAAAGAACCACAGCCATTCGGACCATTACAAAGGGAAAAAGGAACACTGCCGAATGGATGATGTAGTGTAACACCCTAAATTCCAACTTCTGAATTTAATTAAAATTTGCTTAGCAACATTTCGATCTCGCTTAAGGAATATAAGGTTGTTGTGCTTTTACAGGCATTTAATTGTTTTTATTAATTAATTAATGAAATATAGGAGTTTACTGTTGCATACATGCTGGTGCATTGCTTTTGGTTGATGGATTCAAATCCTGGTTTGAATTCAATGGTTGTTTGTAGTTTATTTTTTTGGTTTGAGAAGATTTGGATTTGAAAAAGGAAAAGGAAAAAAAAAAAGGAAAACATCTCCCGCAAACCGCGCGACCCCGGCCCACCCCACCTAGTCCTAGGCGGCCCCGGCCGCGGCCCGGCATCCGCACCGCGGCCCCTCGCCCGCCCGGCGCCTCCGACGCGCGGGCCCCGCGCGTCGGCTTCCTCCTCACGCCGCCGCCCGCCTCCGACTCGCGGCGCGCGCCCGAGTCCGGCTCGGCGTCCGTGCCGCGCCGCCGCGGGCCCGCATGCCGCCGCCCGCGCCGCGTCCTATTTAATGCGCCGCCTCCCCGGTGCCTTGCCTACCCGAATCCCCCGAGCCCGTGCGCCAAACCCCTAACCTAGCCGCGCCGTCCCGAGCTCCGCCGCCGTTGCCTCGGTCCGCGCCGCCGATCCGCGCCGTCGCCGCCTCGCCGTCTAATTGGAGCCGTCCCGAGCTTCGCATCTAGGTGAGGAACACCCCCGGTGCGGTTGGTTTGGGTTCCCGTGCGCCGCACCACCGCCCTCGCCGTCGCCGGCCGTGCGCCGCCGCCATGCCTCGCCGGCGCCGTCGTCCTTCTTCGTCGCCGCCCGTGAGGGCCGCCGGTGGTTTCGCCCGCGCGCGCTCGTCGTCGCGAAGGCAATCCCCGTGCAAGTTGGTGCACCCCGCGTGCCGTTTCGGGTTCGCGCCGCCGCCGCCGCGCGCGCGCGCCGCCGCCGCCGCCGCCGGCCGTGCCCCGCCGCGCCTCGCTTGCGCAGGGTTCCCGACCGCCGGATCCCCATCCGACGGCCACCGCGCGCCCAAGCCGCCGGTCAAACCCCGCCCGCGGTCAAACCGTTACGGGGTTGATCCAAGCCGCCCGATCGTGATCCAACGGATCCGATCTATTCCCTTATCCTTAACCGCACGTTTTGCTAAAGAAACCCCGAGTTTCCCCTGTTTAACAAAAATACCCTTCCACCTCGTAAAACTTTCACGATTAGTCTCGTTTTCTTCTCGTTTTAACCCGAAGCCCCAAAATTCTTTGCAAATAAGTCCTAAAACTTGTTTTAATCATAACTTCGTCGTTTTAACTCCGTTTTCAGTGTTCTTTATATCCACGCGATCGTCTCGACGAGTAGAATAGTTTCCTGTCGCTTTTGTTACTGTTTGAGATGATTGGTGTACTGTTTCTTATTTATTTCCATTGCTTGCTTGTATGTGATGTGTGGAGCGTAGCGTACGAGCAATTCGGGGACTTCGCCGTCGTTGAAGAGTATCAAGACCCCGAGCGCTTTCCGGTGCTGGTAGAAGGCAAGTCCTTGCTGCATTCCCGTTAAATTCCTATTACAACATGCATTTTAATTACACCGTTGTTTACTTTTGCTATGCATTAACTTGATGGGTCCTATTGTTAAGGTTCGACTAGCTTTGTTATCCTATGCCTTGATCAACCGGGTTTACTTTATGTTGGGTAGCACATGCTAGCGCTTTACGTGGTTTTGGGATGGTTTAATGAACACTTGATGATATGGCTTTATTTATGTTATCATTTCATGTAATGCAAGAACACTTTACTTTGTTAATCGGAACATGGAGAACCACCCGGAAAACAAGTACTACCACAAGACATATGGCTCTGTCTTGGCTTATTAATTAGTGAACTAGATGTTAGGTATGCTTTACCCGATAAGGGTTGGGGGGCGGCGGGTAGTGACGTATGGACTGCTCGGGCGCGGGGTGTGGGCTTAGCTAAGACACGGTACTCGTCCGGGAGCTTTATACGTTGCACCGACCGGGTAACCTAGCGGGCGACCTTCATCCGGGGATCTTTGTAACGGCCTCGTAGCGTCCCTATGCAATCACACCTCGGAAGTGTGGTATGGTGCCTTGCAAACACCGCATGGTTGGGTCCAAAACTCTTTTGAGTTTTTACGCGACTTGTGGGTAAAGATGTACAACCTCTCGCAGTGTAAAACTAACTAGTTAGCCGTGCTCACGGTCAAGAGCGGCTGGACCCTCACATGATTAATTCTATGGAAGATGGAACTTTAAACTTGTGCATTACATTTTATGGATCTCGTTGCATTTTATTATCCGGGTTTGGTATATACTTACACTTGCTAGTAACTCGTTGCTTAATAAAACTTGACCAACTAAAATGCCGACTTGCTTATGAGCCAACAACTTCCACCATAAAGCCTTGCATGTTGTTATAGAACTTTTTCCTTGCCGAGTACGACATGTGCTCACGCTTGTTGTTTATGTATTGCATCTACACTACCCGTACGCTGCTCGGATGGGCGTTTTGAAGACTACAATGATGAGTTTGATGGGTTCTAGGCGTCCGTTCTCCCGGTCACTGCCCTGTGGAGGACTTCTACGTGTGTTTCTTTTCCGCCGTTAGCTACTCGAACGATTGTTAGTTGAGACATTCGGTCATGTAATAACTCGTTTAATACTCTCTTTACGCTTTTACACTCGTGTTTTGGTATTCACCGCGTCGATGCATGTGTGTAACTTGATCCCGGCGCACATGTATTCTTGCATTCGGGTTTGTCCTTAAATCCGGGTCCGACAAAGTGGTACCGAGCCGTGTTGACCGTAGGACGTTAGCCTAGTTAGAACTCGGTCGGAAATTAAGGATTTTATAACATTAGAAGCCACACATAGCTTAGCTTGCTTTATTCTATTTTATTACATCTAATCTTGGTTTAATCTTATCCTTGTTTGCTTTTTGTTATCTAAGCTTGATCTTGTCTCTTTTAGTAATCTGCACTGTCTCATCTATCTTAGATGGTTCGTCGGCTGAAGACCACGCGTTCGGGTGCCTACCGCTTTCCTAGGTACCTGGAGGACCAGGACTTCTACTGCTACTCAACCGACAAGTGAGGAGCATCGGGGAAGCTTCGGAGAGGGAAGTGGAGCAAGCTCTGCTTCAGAGCAAGCTCCTCCGCCCGCTGTGATTGAGATATCGGATGATGAGCCCGAAGAGTCAGAGGAAGAGCAAGAGCCTGAGGAGGAGTCAGCTGAGGAGCCAGAGCAAGGAGATGATCCGGATGACCCCTCAGACCCTGAAGACTCTGACCCAGAAGATGGAGATGCTGAGGATCACCCTGCGCCAGAGAAGTGGAAGGTGGTCATTTGTCATCACGATGGAGGGCATGCACGCTTTCCGTCTAAGTTGAGGAGGCTCTTCCAGCGTCTTCGGTGAACGTGACGATCGACTACGTGGGACCGAAGAGGACTCACCCTCGCTACCCGACCCGGTGGGATGTGTCCGTGCGCATCCCGGAAGATAACCCGCTGGATGGAGGGGTGTACGAGGTTGTTGTCCATCAAGCTCTAGCTACCAGAGCTACCTTTGCAGCCGGAAGAGATGATGCAGCTAGGAGGGCTCTATCCGCTTGGTGCTACGAGGAAGCTCATCACCTCACCAACTCTGTGTGGGGAGATCTACCCCGCCGTCGCTCTGGAGCTGTGGGCAGTGAAATTCCTATGGCCAATGAAACTTTGGGAGCACGCTATGCCATGCAAGTGGGTCACGTAGCCGCTCTCAATACCAACTTGGATGACACTCTCATGGAGCTTCAAGATCTCCGTGACCAGCAAGATGAAGACCGCAGAGAGATCAAGAGGCTCAAAGCAGTGATCGCAGGCGAGGATGAAGATGAGGTGCAAGCTGATGGAGAGGACTGGCCTGCCATGTCGCCAAGACCTGCAAGAACAAGCTATGGTTCACTTGGGTCCCGCACCAGGATTATTTGGCCATAGGAGCTAGGTGTTAGAAGTCTTTATCTTTCTGTTATCGAGTCTGTAAACGTTAGAAACGACACGTTGGAACGATGAGTTAGATAGTGGTGTGCTTGAATGCTTGGTTTGTGAACATCTGTGATTTGGATTTTTGGTTGATTGCAATGTGTTGTGGATTAATGCCACAATGACATTGGTTTAGTAATAGAGCTTGATTAGTGGGTTTAAGTTCTGTTCCACCTATCTTTTATCTTATAATTTCGTAATTCTTTATCTATCATATTTTATCTATCTTAAGGAGTATTGTAGTGCTGAATCTGTTCGCGTTACTTCCTGACACAGCAGTACTGTTTTAATTTTATCTCGAGCTACAGAACTCCAAATTAAGTAAAACCAGTGGGGTTAGTTCACAAATTTCATATCTGATTTTCTGTCAAAAATTCAGCTATATCCAATTAATATTCTGGGAGTTATGGACGAAACATTGAGCTAACAGAAATCTGTCAATTCCTGCTGACATACCTGTCTTCATTATTTTATATCTCGAGTTGTAGACCTCCGATTGAGGCAAAACCAGTTGGGTTAGTTCAGTAATTTCATACACCATATCTCCAGAAAAATTCGTGAATTTTGGTTACTGGAACAGAAAGATATCTTGGTTTCTTTACAGCTATCAGAATCTGTCTTATTCTGGAATTCAGCATTATTATCTTTTCAGCTTTTCAATTGTTATCATCATCTAAATCAGTGTTTCTAACGCTCAGATGGTAAACACCAGGTCCGGATCAGGGGTTGATCAGCCTCCAGTGGTTCGCCAAGGTCGAGGCAACAGTTCGAGCAGTGCACCTCCGCCTCCACCGCCACCCATGGATCCTATGCAGCGGTTCTTTCGAGAATCGGCTGCCGCCGGCTGCGAACCTTGACGGACACCGTGGCCAATCTGCGAGCTCAAGCTAACAATCCTCCACCACCACCGCCACAGCAGCCGGCGCCTATGAACAGCACCGGGAGTTCATGAGCCATCGTCCACCGGTTTTCACACATGCTGCGCATCCACTTGACGCCGATGACGGGCGAAGAGCGTGGGCAAGATGCTCACTACGGCACGGTGCGATGACGGAGAGAAGGTTCGTTTGCTGCCGGTCGACTCCGGGGATCCGCAGGAGCTTGGTGGGATGCTTACACGACCGCCCATGCTGCCCCCAACACCATCACTTGGCGAGGAGTTCACCGAGAGCTTCCGGAACCATCATATTCCCGCCGGGGTCATGAGGCTTAAGAAGAAGGAGTTCCTCTCTCTCAAGCGGGGAGGGATGTCGGTGGGCGAGTATCGGGACGGGTTCATTGAGTTGTCTCGCTATGCACCGAGGAGGTAGCGGATGATCCGAAGAAGCAGGAGCGCTTCTTGGAGGGTCCGGGCCGGACCGCTTCGTTACCCGGTGACGTCACACACCTTCCGGACTTTCCGGCGGTACTCGCTTGACAAGGCTATTGTTCGGAGTCTATGCGCGAGAGTTGGGGGAGTTGAAGAGGAAGGCTACTACTCCAGGGCAGTCCGGGAGCCACACTCGCCCCCGTTTTACTTCACCGCCGGGGCCCCGTTCCGTCCGGAGGCCCGTCGGGAGGTTATGGCCGGCGGCAGCCAGCCAGTATCGGTATCGGCCCGCGGCGGTTCCCGGCGGTTCCGGCCGCACTCCCGCCAGCGGTTTCGCGCCCGGGGCCGCGGACTCCACGCCCCCGCTACCCGCGGCATCGTCCGATGACTCCTATTGGTACACCCGTGAGGCCGGGCGCCCCACACACTCCCGCGGGCAACACTTGTTTCAAGTGTGGAGAGGTCGGGCATTATGCTAATGCCCGTCCTAAGAGGCACCCCCCGTGCACCCCCCGTGCGGAACTAGCGGATGCGGCGGTTGAGGAGCGGGAACCGGACTCCGCGAGCAACAAGAGGCCGCGAGAATCGGGGCACCGGCGGGGGTGAATCACGTGAGTACCGAGACCGCTCAGGAGAATCCACACGTGGTGCTTGGTATGTTCTTTGTCAACTCTATCCCCGCATCAGTATTATTTGATTCTGGAGCCTCCCATTCATTTATATCTGCTCAGTTTGTGGCAAAGCATAGCATACCCATGTGTCCCATGAAACAAACCATGCTAGTTAGATCACCAGGGGGGGATATGAGGTCTCTATACATGTGTCCTAATGTTAGATTAAAGATCATGGGAGCAGATTTTTGGGCAAACTTGATAGTGCTGGAATCGAAGGATCTTGATGTTATACTGGGTATGGATTGGTTGGGCACTCATGATGCGACAATACAGTATGCTAAGCGGACTGTTATTCTCACTGGTCCTAGCGGGGAAAAGATTGAACTTGTGGCTGATCCACCGTCAGATGCAGGAGGTTCTGTACAGCAGCTGGATGGCAGAGCTTTGGAGGATATCAGGGTGGTTAATGAGTACCCGGACGTGTTTCCAGAAGAGTTGCCAGGTATGCCACCCGACCGAGATGTTGAATTTGTTATTGATCTATTACACTGGTACTTGCTCCTATTTCTAAACGTCCATATAGAATGTCTAGTACACAATTGATAGAACTTAAGAAACATTAATGAATTGTTGGAAAAGGGGTTTATCCGTCCTAGTTCATCACCTTGGGGAGCACCGGTTATCTTTGTTGAGAAGAAGGATGGTACTCAGAGGATGTGTGTGGATTATCGATTGCTTAATGAGGTCACTATCAAGAATAAGTATCCATTGCCTCGCATTGAAGGCTTGTTTGATCAGATGAGAGGTGCTAAGGTGTTCTCTAAGATTGATTTGCGTTCTGGTTATCATCAGATGAAGATCAGATGGTCGGATATTCCTAAAACTGCATTCACCACCAGGTATGGACTGTATGAGTATACTTGTTATGTCCTTTGGGTTGACAAATGCACTCGCCTACTTTATGTATCCGATGAACAAGGTGTTTATGGAGTACTTGGATAAGTTCGTTGTGGTGTTTATTGATGATATTCTCGGTTTACTCTAAGACCGAGGAGGATCATGAGGACCATTTGAGGCTTGTTTTGCGAAGTTGAGAGAGCAAAGAGCGGTTGTATGCCAAGTTCGGCAAGTGTGATTTCCGGCCGAAGGAAGTCTCTTTTACGGGGCATATCATCACGGATGGAGGTATCGCGGTTGATCCAACTAAGGTAGAAGATGTGTTGAAGTGGGAACCGCCGAGGACAAGAAAGAAGATCAGGGAGTTTCCTTGGACTTGCGGTACTATCGACGGTTCATCGAGGGGTTCTCTAAGATTGTGAAGCCTCTCACCACCTTGCCGGAGAAGGATAGAGAGTTCAAGTGGACCGATGCCCGTCGGCGAGTTTTGAGGAGTTGAAGCAGAGATTGACGACCGCTCCGGTGCTTGTGATGCCGGACTTGCGAAGGGCTTTGATATCTACTGTGATGCATCGAGGCAAGGTTTGGGTTGTGTTCTTATGCAGGAGGGACACGTCATAGCTTACGCATCAAGGCAGTTGAGGAAGCATGAGCAGAACTATCCTACTCATGATCTGGAACTGGCAGCTGTGGTTCATGCTTTAAAGATTTGGAGACATTACATCATGGGGACCAAGTGCCAGATCTACACAGACCACAAGAGCTTAAAGTACATCTTTACTCAGAAGGATCTTAATCCGAGACAACGCCGATGGTTGGAGCTGATCAAGGATTACGATCCGGACATACGCATCATCCCGGGAAGGCTAATCTGGTTGCCGATGCTTTGAGTCGGAAGGGACAAGCCAATGCAGCTTTGGCGTTCCAGATGCCTGACGAGCTGATGAAGGAGTTCGAGAGACTTAATCTGGGAATGGCTGCTCACACTGAGGGAGTCACTTTGGAGGTAGAGTCTACTTTGGAGCAGCAGATTCGTGAAGGACAGCTGAAGGATGAGGAGATCAAGGAGATCAGGGACACCATGGAGAGGGGCAAGGCCCCGGATTTCACTGAGGATGATCAGGGAACGATATGGTTCAAGAATCGGATCTGTGTGCCTGATGTGGGAGATCTCCGGAAGACGATCTTGAGAGAGGCTCATGATTCAGCTTATTCCATTCATCCAGGCAGTACAAAGATGTATCAGGATCTGAAGCAGAGATATTGGTGGTATGGGATGAAGAGGGATGTAGCCGCTCACGTTGCATTGTGTGACACGTGCCACAAGGTCAAGGCTGAACATCAGAGACCAGCAGGATTGCTGCAACCGTTGAAGGTGCCAGAGTGGAAGTGGGAAGAGATAGGCATGGATTTCATCGTTGGGTTGCCCCGTACTCGTGATGGATATGATTCTATATGGGTTATCGTGGATCGTTTGACCAAGGTTGCTCACTTCATACCAGTGCGTACTACTTATACAGGGGCAAAGCTAGCAGAGTTGTACATGACCAGGATTGTATGCTTGCACGGTGTTCCTAAGAAGATAGTTTCTGACAGAGGAACCCAGTTCACGTCACGTTTCTGGGAGAAACTGCATGAGTCTATGGATACGAAGTTGAACTTCAGCTCAGCCTATCACCCGCAGACAGATGGTCAGACAGAGAGGACAAATCGTATTCTAGAGGACATGTTGAGAGCTTGCGCCCTCAAACATGGTGAGAGTTGGGACAAGAGCTTGCCGTATGCCGAGTTTTCTTACAACAACGGCTATCAAGCCGGTCTCCGAAGATGGCACCCTTTGAGGCATTGTATGGGAGAAAGTGCGAACGCCGTTGTACCGGAGTCGGACGGTGAGAGTCGGTTGTTTGGGACGGACATCATCAAGGAGGCGAGAGGCAGGTTCAGATCATCAGAGAGAACTTGAGAGTTGCTCAGTCCAGGCAGAAAAGTTATGCAGACGGGAAGAGGAGAGATGTATCTTTCCAAGAGGGCGACTATGTGTACCTGAAGGTGTCACCTATCAGAGGTTTGCGCAGGTTTAAGGTGAAAGGCAAGTTGTCTCCTCGCTACATCGGACCTTTCCAGATCTTGAAACGAGTGGGAGAGGTAGCGTACCGACTTGAGTTGCCAGCGCAGCTTGCAGATGTGCATGATGTGTTCCATATCTCGCAGTTAAAGAGAGGTCTCAAGCCTCACGATAAGGAACCATTGCCTATGGATGGGTTGGATGTGAAGGAGGATCTCACCATCACTGAACGGCCTATCAAGATTCTGGACAGATTGACACGGGTTACAAGAAACCGGACTTTTATAATGTGCAAGGTGCAGTGGAGTAATCATGCGAGGATGAGGCAACTTGGGAGAGAGAAGAGGAGTTGAAAGCGGGAATATCCACATCTCTTTGATCCATCCGAATCTCGAGGACGAGATTCATCTTAAGGGGGGTAGGATTTGTAACACCCTAAATTCCAACTTCTGAATTTAATTAAAATTTGCTTAGCAACATTTCGATCTCGCTTAAGGAATATAAGGTTGTTGTGCTTTTACAGGCATTTAATTGTTTTTATTAATTAATTAATGAAATATAGGAGTTTACTGTTGCATACATGCTGGTGCATTGCTTTTGGTTGATGGATTCAAATCCTGGTTTGAATTCAATGGTTGTTTGTAGTTTATTTTTTTGGTTTGAGAAGATTTGGATTTGAAAAAGGAAAAGGAAAAAAAAAGGAAAACATCTCCCGCAAACCGCGCAGCCCAGCCCACCTAGTCCTAGGCGGCCCAGCGCGGCCCAGCATCCGCACCGCGGCCCCCTCGGCCGCCCGCCGCCTCGACGCGCGGGCCCCGCGCGTCGGCCTTCCTCCTCACGCCGCCGCCCCGCCTCCGCCTCGGCGCGCGCGCGAGTCCGGCTCGGCGTCCGTGCCGCGCCGCCGCGGGCCCGCATGCCCGCCGCGCCGCGCCGCGTCCTATTTAATGCGCCGCCTCCCCCGTGCCTTGCCTACCCGAATCCCCGAGCCCGTGCGCCAAACCCTAACCTAGCCGCGCCGTCCCGAGCTCCGCCGCCGTTGCCTCGGTCCGCGCCGCCGATCCGCGCCGTCGCCGCCTCGCCGTCTAATCGTGGAGCCGTCCCGGAGCTTCGCATCTAGGTGAGGAACACCCCGGTGCGCTTGGTTTGGGTTCCCGTGCGCCGCACCACCGCCCTCGCCGTCGCCGGCCGTGCGCCGCCGCCATGCCTCGCCGGCGCCGTCGTCCTTCTTCGTCGCCGCCCGTGAGGGCCGCCGGTGGTTTCGCCCGCGCGCGCGCGCGTCGTCGCGAGTGCAATCCCCGTGCAAGTTGGTGCACCCCGGTGCCGCGTTTCGGGTTCGCGCCGCCGCCGCCGCGCGCGCGCCGCGCCGGCGCCGCCGCCGGCCGCGCCCCGCCGCTGCCTCGCTTGCGCGGGGTTCCGACCGCCGGATCCCCATCCGACGGCCACCGCGCGCCCAAGCCGCCCGGTCAAACCCCGCCCCGGGTCAAACCGTTACGGGTTGATCCAAGCCGCCCGATCGTGATCCAACGGATCCGATCTATTCCCTTATCCTTAACCGCACGTTTTGCTAAAGAAACCCCGAGTTTCCCCTGTTTAACAAAAATACCCTTCCACCTCGTAAAACTTTCACAGATTAGTCCTGTTTTCTTCTGTTTTAACCCGAAGCCCTAAAATTCTTTGCAAATAAGTCCTAAAACTTGTTTTAATCATAACTTCGTCGTTTTAACTCCGTTTTCAGTGTTCTTTATATCCACGCGATCGTCTCGACGAGTAGAATAGTTTCCTGTCGCTTTTGTTACTGTTTGAGATGATTGGTGTACTGTTTCTTATTTATTTCCATTGCTTGCTTGTATGTGATGTGTGGAGCGTAGCGTACGAGCAATTCGGGGACTTCGCTGCTGTTGAAGAGTATCAAGACCCTGAGCAGTTTCCGGTGCTGGTAGAAGGCAAGTCCTTGCTGCATTCCCGTTAAATTCCTATTACAACATGCATTTTAATTACACCGTTGTTTACTTTTGCTATGCATTAACTTGATGGGTCCTATTGTTAAGGTTCGACTAGCTTTGTTATCCTATGCCTTGATCAACCGGGTTTACTTTATGTTGGGTAGCACATGCTAGCGCTTTACGTGGTTTTGGGATGGTTTAATGAACACTTGATGATATGGCTTTATTTATGTTATCATTTCATGTAATGCAAGAACACTTTACTTTGTTAATCGGAACATGGAGAACCACCCAGGAAAACAGTACTACCACAAGACATATGGCTCTGTCTTGGCTTATTAATTAGTGAACTAGATGTTAGGTATGCTTTACCTGATAAGGGTTGGGGGTCGGCGGGTAGTGACGTATGGACTGCTCGGGCGCGGGTGTGGGCTTAGCTAAGACACGGTACTCGTCCGGGAGCTTTATACGTTGCACTGACCAGGTAACCTAGCGGGCAGCCTTCATCTGGGGATCTTTGTAACGGCCTCGTAGCGTCCCTATGCAATCACACCTCGGAAGTGTGGTATGGTGCCTTGCAAACACCGCATGGTTGGGTCCAAAACTCTTTTGAGTTTTTACGCGACTTGTGGGTAAAGATGTACAACCTCTCGCAGTGTAAAACTAACTAGTTAGCCGTGCTCACGGTCAAGAGCGGCCCGGACCCTCACATGATTAATTCTATGGAAGATGGAACTTTAAACTTGTGCATTACATTTTATGGATCCGTTGCATTTTATTATCCGGGTTTGGTATATACTTACACTTGCTAGTAACTCGTTGCTTAATAAAACTTGACCAACTAAAATGCCGACTTGCTTATGAGCCAACAAACTTCCACCATAAAGCCTTGCATGTTGTTATAGAACTTTTTCCTTGCTGAGTACGACATGTGCTCACGCTTGTTGTTTATGTATTGCATCTACACTACCCGCCGTCGCTCGGATGGGCGTTTTGAAGACTACAATGATGAGTTTGATGGGTTCTAGGCGTCCGTTCTCCGCCACCGCCTGTGGAGGACTTCTACGTGTGTTTCTTTTCCGCTGTTAGCTACTCGAACGATTGTTAGTTGAGACATTCGGTCATGTAATAACTGTTTAATACTCTCTTTACGCTTTTACACTGTGTTTTGGTATTCACTGCGTCGATGCATGTGTGTAACTTGATCCTGGCGCACATGTATTCTTGCATTCGGGTTTGTCCTTAAATCCGGGTGTGACATGTAGGCATGACGGCGATCGGTCTTTGTATAAACAAAGATGCAAGCACAAAGTTATGACCGATCCCCATTAAATAAAATAAGGTAAAGCACGGACATGATCATGTATTAAATAAGCATGCATAGATCCAAAGCACTAGTCTACCGCATGTCTAGTTACTTTAAAACCCGTCGGGTACGATAACAAACAAATCTATCCACCGCATGATACGATTTGCATGAAAAACGTACCACTTTCCACAAATAGATCTATCCACCGCATGATACAATCTAAATATAGAAAGCTAAAAGCATACATCACTTAAGACATAAATAATGCACGTGTTCTACTCATGAAAACATAACCGAACACGGCTAAACAGCCGATCCAGGGTCCATGAAGAAGGAACAAACATTACCACATGAATAAATCTATCAGATTGATTTGGGAATCTAATCCACCGGATGACTAGCTCCAAAGCAACCCAAAAACCTGCATCTACCGCATGATACTCGGTTCTTTCAAGATTTATACGAACATGGCAAGCTTGAACCCGCAACACGTAGCAACCTAGATCGATTCGGTTTCGGCTATCGGAAAGTATTAGATCCACGCGTCAAAACACGAAACTTGCTCGAACAAGGATCACAAAAGAGATATAGCCGATCCAAACCCATCTAGATTGGGCAAAGATGTGTTACATGAATTAAAACATAAAGTAAAACTCAAGATAACACGGGATAACTTAATGAATCTATTGGATCTTGCCAAAATCCAATAGAGCCGATAACTAGCTTCAAGCCAGATCTTAGCCTACCGCATGGCTCGTGATCTAACAAGAAACCCTCTTGAACCAAGCTTGAATCTACCGCATGACACGAAGCATGGTAACAAGACTACTTGCATCAAATCTCAATCCACCGCATGATACTAGACATGATACAAGGTTGCCGGTACTCACGGAGGTCGACGGATCGATTGGCCCTCTTGAAGAACTCGACGACACGACAAGGACTCTAGGGTTTGGCGTAAGGCCGGTGTGTATTGAGGAATGATCGTGTTTGTTACATACATTCAGGGGTAGTATTTATACCCTGTCGAGTACAACTGCGAATGGATTCATTGCCTAACTAAACTTGATCGCCTATCCATCCATTCGTTTCCCCTGATTTAGCCACGTCACCGTCCAATCCCGCAAAATCAGCTCTACTGTTCCTTTGCCGAACCGGAGCAGATAGCCGACCGCAGATCCTTTTGCCGAAAATCTCTGAAAATATCCTTCCTTCCGCCAGACGGACTCTTTTTCGAACCGGACCCACATGTCAGACTCCTTACCAAATTTTGGTGTTAACAACACCTTACTAGTGAAAGGTAGAAGAAATAAAACCTCCACATGAAATAACAAGTATAAAGAAACATTAATTCAAATGTGCAATAAAAGAATAAACCACATGTAATTAATAACCTTCCTAAAAGGAATTTAATATTTAAATATTTGTATGGTGAATATGACCAACAAGAGTTGGGTAAGATAAACCAACTGTCACATCACCTGAATCTTGCATTGCATTCCGTGTAGATCTTCTTGACGGTGACTACTCACTCGTCCCGGAATCCGAGGAAGGAGGAGCAGAAGCTTCGCTGCAGTACGTGGAAGTACTCAACGACACCGTGGGTGCTCAGGCTAACCTAGCTGACGAAGGCAAGCCTCGGTGAATCTAACCTAGTTTTCAAATATTTGATTATTCAATTATCTATGGATGCTTATGCATTTAAGTTCAGTAGTTGTATGGAAACTTAGCTGCATGATCCCTAGGTACCTTTGTCCTTACTAGTATGCTAGGTCGATAGCTGCTAAGCTATAGGACCGTTACAAGTTGGGTGATGATGTCACTCGTGAGAATAGGTTCCTAGATCGGAATCATATGATCTCCTTAAATGGATTGCTCATGTGGTAAGAGCATAGGATTTGGGCTCCGGTCCAATGGCTATTGTGGGTTAAGTGTTTGAACATACTAAGCACTTGTCGGGAATGGGACCGGTAAGCCTAGTACCTAATTGAGGCGGCGAGGGATCCTACTATTACTACTCTTGGGATACGTCTCACGGCTAGCTACCGGTGGTGTACGGTGACTCGAGGTGCCTTGCGGGGTATGCCGGATAGTCTGCACCAAAGACTGTAAGATTCGAGCCCGACCCGAATAGTTTTGGGAACCGCTTGGTGGTTGTCCTCGCGAGGGGCATCCCACCGTGTGTTTAGGTCTACCTTGCAAGGTTTGAATCAATCGATTGTCGGCATCTCACCGTTATTTGAGACTACTTACTCCACTAGCCATGAAAACCCTAACGATGGAAGTTGATGAATACCATGCTTGATTAATTGTATTGTACAACTTTGTCTGTACTGGATGGCTAATTTAGTAAATATTAAACCCACTAGAACTTGTGCTAAAATATTCAAAGTAAGGACATACTCTTTGTTACTTTTCAGCAAAAGAAACTCAGTGGCCAAAAGCCTTTCATGTCTAGAGTTGGTGAAGTAGTTATCACTGACGGATAATTCTTGCTGAGTATTAGTATACTCAGCCTTGCTATAATATGTTGATCCAGGTAATGCTTTCGGTGATGTGTGGCCCGAAGAGATCCCGCCCGGCTGGGAGCTGGAGTGGATGGAGGATGACGACTGAAGGCATCATGGATGTCCTCCCGTGGTGTTCTCTCTTTCCTCTTAGTTAATTCCGCTGTTTCGAAAACTCTAAACTACGTCATGGTGACAAAAAATTCGTTTTGTAATAATTAAACCCCTCGGGGTACAAATTTGGATGTTAATGATGTTGTATCTCTGGACTCGCCTTCGAGTGAGTTTTAATGCATATATGTCGATCCTTTTTGCTATTTAAGTTATTTACTGGGCATTAACCCGACGACTAACGACAGGATGATACTTTATTATCGCTTAATGGCCAAAGTGGATTGGTTTAGGAGATAGTACTGTATTTTCCTGGGCGGGTTGTCACAGTAATCGTCTACACCGATCATGCGGCAATCAAGTATCTCTTGTCTAAAACGAATGCCAAGCCAAGGTTCATTAGGTGGATCCTTCCCTTGCAAGAGTTCGATGTGGAGATTTAGGGTAAAAAGGGGTCAGAAAATGTTGTGGCCAGCCATCTATCAAGAATGAATCGTGGGGATGATAAAGGGCCCATCAAAGACAAGATGAGAGACGATGATCTATATCGTGTCCTTGATCAACATTATTCGATCCATACGAAAGATGTCACTTGATCACCTAGATAAGAATGCTCAAAGAAGGGTGATGGCTGAGAGCCGAAAATATTATTGGGATGCACCTTATCTCTTCAGGCTTGGAGCTTATGGAGTCTTGCGAAGGTGTGTACCAAGGGAGGAAAGACTCGAAATATTAAGGAAGTGTCACTCGGGTGAGTATGGGCTAGTGGGTTCTATTGCCCGGAGATGCATCAAGATGCGAAAAGGTATGTTGCTTCTTGTCTGGAATGTCAAAGAACGCGGAATATATCAACAAGGAATGCTATGCCTTTAAATTATAACTTGCAAATTGATATGTTCGACGTATGGGGAATAGACTTCATGGGGCCTTTCACTAATTCAAATGGATATGAGCATATATTAGTAATGGTTGATTATGTATCCAAGTGGGTAGAGGCCATCCCTTGTCTAAGAGCTTCAACGGAGGAATCTATATCAATGATCAAGAATGTTATATTCCCACACTATGGAGTCCAGCGAACGTTGAAAAGTGATGGAGGAACACACTTCACAGGAAATAGTTTTAGAAAGTGCTTGTCCAAATTGGGAATCGAGCATAGAGTGGCCACGGCTTACCACCCACAAACCAATGATCAAGCGGAAACTTTAAATAGGCTACTCAAGAATATTCTTAACAAGACCGTTGAGAAGGGAGGTAAAGATTGGTCGGACAAAGTTGGATGGAGCATTATGGGCCTATCGGACGGCACACAAAACACCAATAGGTATGACACCATATCAATTTGTCTATGCTAAATCCTGTCATTTGCCTTTGGAATTAGAGCACAAAGCATATTGGGTGATCAAGGAGATGAATCTTGATGTGGATGCTGCGAGAATCAAACGGGGAATTAAAATAAGTGAATTAGAAGAGAGGAGACTTAAAGCTTATGAGAGTGCAACCATCTACAGTGAAAGAATGAAGCAATGGTATGAAAAAAGACATCAACCGAAGGAATTCAAAGAAGGCGGCAAGGTCCTCCTCTTTAACTCAAAGTCCAAGATATTCAGGAAAGGCAAATTGAAAAGCAAATTGGATGGATCGTATGTTGTCCACTCGATCTCGCCAAGCGGAGCGGTAATGATTGTGGATATAAAAGGAGACCAATATGTGGTTAATGGACAGCGATTGATGGTTTTTCTTGAGCCTGATGTCATGCCCATCGACTACATTGACATATACACCATGGAGGACGAGCCCAAGCGTCAAGCCTAAGACGTAAAACAAGGTAACTTTTCTGTAATAAATTTTCATTTTATTTTCTTATTTTTATCGAGTACTTTTTGCAATTTTTAGCTGGACCTTTTCACTACATGGGCTAGTATGCACGTAACATGGAGGCCTGAGGAAGATGGGCCATGGGGGCCCAAAACCAAGGGGTAGGCCGGCCGGCCCATGACGACCGGCCCTGCATCCCCCTGCATCGGTCCGTGCCCATTTTTCTCTGGGATAAGGCTCGATTTATTTCCTATCTTTTCCAACCCTTTTAGCAACTACAAAATTAGGAAGGGTAAGGTTTAGGCCAAGTTTTTCCCGAAGGAGTGGTGCTCTTCTTGTGGCATGTTTCATTAGGTGTAGTAGCTAGCTTTTATCCCTCTTGTTCTTCTTGAAAAATTATGACGAGGACGTCGTAAGATCTAAGCGTGGGGGGAGCTAGCTCTTTTAAAAAATGTTGCTCAAGTGGTGGAAGGTAGAGTCTTAAAGTCGAGTCAAGTTTGAGTCATGTTTTTAAATTCTTAGCTCGTGATATGTCTTAATTTAGTGTTGAGTCAAGTAAAAGAAATAAAAAGTCTTATATATTTTTGTGTCATGCAAGTCTTTTGTTTCTTTTACTTGTTATGTCTTTCTTTTGTCCTTATTATTTGAGCATGAGCATTGTGAATAATTGTTTACCGTGGTGCTTAGTGGAAGTTTACCTTTGAAAGTATCCATACTCAACTTTGATCTAGGACCTTACTTTGGCTATGCTTTGAGTAATACTAATATTGGAGGTATTTATTTCTGAAAAATATGAAAAACCCCCTTGCAATGAAGGTTAGCAATTTCTTTCTCCAAGTTGAGAGGCAAGTCTATCCTATACAAGGCCCAAACTATATATATACTCCACCATAAGTGTTGTTTAGCATGATGAATCGGGTTAGGACTTTACTCTCTTGGGAGGTCTAATTTTAAGCAATGATCATGTCCTTGATGTTATATCTTTCATTGCTAGCCTCGTCATATATTCGGTAATGGGAATTTCACATTGAATGCCCCATACATGGCCGGATTCCATACCCGAAACCATAAAAATCTTTTTATCATCTTATTCCTTGAACACAACCCATATCCGAAGATTCATACAATTTTTAGGTAAGGTTTTATTTAAAATTCAGATTGGTATTCATAGCAAAAAGATGGGCGAAAGGCTTCGGAAGAGAAGATAAAGATGTGAGGAAGAAAAGAAAGAAAAAGAAAGAAAGAAAAAGAAAGAAAAGAAAACGAAAAGAGAGAAAAATCCAAACAATGCAAGAAGGATATAATGAGGGATGATAAGTCAAGTGAAGATCAAGAGAAGTGCAAGGAAGGATGCGATGATGTTGAGAACCAGTCTTACTGCCTAGAAGTCATTATTCTTTTTCCCTTTTCACATGTCCACCATTCTAAATCTTTTCATCCTTGACACCCTTACATATGGTTTAGCTCTCATGATCACTGGCTTGGAAGGTGAACAACCACTAGAGGATTTTCTTAGCTTGATAATACTTGTCCTAACTTCACTAGCCATACCTATAGGTCCACCTACATTATAAATGAGAGACTTATGGGAGGTGAGAGTTTATGAAATTATCTAGGATAGCCATTTTAAATGAGTGACATGTGAGAACTTGGAGGAGGACTTTGTCTAACACTTTATGCAGGAATTTCATTTCTAAAAGCTTGTGAAAACCCTCGGATGGAAGTAAGAAAGCAAGTATGGTTGGAGATGAGGATCTCTAGTGAAAGGTATGAGTTGTGGGGTAAGTCTTGAGTTGGTAAATTTCTAAACGCCCATGTTTACATTATGATCTTTGTTTCATGTTTCTTATATTAAAGATGAATGATTGACTAAATTCTAAGGAAGGATTTGACGAACCATGTTTCAACTCCTTGGAGGAACTACTTGTGACCAACTTTCTCGAGGACGAGCAAGATCTAGGCATGGGGGGATGTTGGCGGTCGATTTCCGTCATTTTGGAACTTCATTTTGGAACTAACCCGCCACTAGGCATACTAATGATATAACAAGTTCACCGTTGGATGTGCATTTTGGAGTATCATGTTTTTGTAGGAATTCACGTGTTAAATGAGGAAAGATGCAACTAGTCCGAAGAACGTTTTGCAAGTCAATCAAGGAGCTCCGACCATGCCAACTAGCCTCCAAAGGTGGTACGGACCAATGTGCTTGAATGGATAACTCCCGAGGACTGAGACGAAAAGGCTGGAAGTTCATGCATAAAGATCCCTCAACTTGGTCGCAGAGATAACGACGTCCAAAGCCCAAAATTGAAGGGGACATGGAGCGAATTGGGCAGAAACCGAGCCTAGAAGGGCCCAGGCCGGCCGGCCCATTCGGATCGGCCTAGCCCCTTCTGGTGCAAGTTCGGGTCCCCCTTTGCTTGGTGTTAAGTAGATGCAACCCTAATCGTGTGAGTGTGCAAGCCGCCATTCGCCAGAGACACCGTCTAGTCCCTCAGAGCCGCTGAGGAAGAGATAATCGACTACGAGAGAGACCCTTAGGGGAGGACACTCGAGATAGATCATTGCTAAGCTCAAGGGAGGTCGCCACGAGGAAGGGGGGCGCCGAGAGCTTACCACAGCACCGCCGGAGTTGAAGGACAACGAAGAACCATCTACATCGGAGGCATCCACCATCTCGACGGTGCCATGCGTAGCATCTTGATGGGGTAAACCTTTCGTTTGTCCATGGAGTTGTAATGGAACTTGAAGTGTAGTCACCTATACATCTTGTTTGGATTATATGTCTATCATATCTTTTGTTAATGATGCTTAAGTTTTTAAGGATAGCTACCATGCTTTTGGGGTTGCTCCCGTAGATCGCGTCAACATACCGTGTTCATTAGGGTTAGTATCGATTACCTTCATGTAGTGACATGTACGAGTGAAGGGAAAAGTCTAATCCTTGAACACACACCTACATAGATTGGATCGAGGCTTTACCATGTTTTGGGTGATTGCATCTTCAAGTGCTTAGACTCCATGGGCATAAGTTCTTCATACTTTTGCACCTTTAATTTTTCTTTAACGTAATCTAGGGTTAGTTTGTCTTTACTTTATAGACTAATCTTTCTATCATAAGTTTTCAATCAACTAGACTAGTGTTAGGTTAAACGCTAGTAATCCCCTTGCTCCTTGGGTTGACAAGAACCTTGGGATCTCCCGTAGGTGAAGAAGGGAATAGGAGATCTGTACGATAGCGGATCGAAACTTCATACGAGTTTTACCTATCAACACTGCTCCGACAAGCGTCTGATGGTGCCATCCTTCTCAATAACCTTGAGGAGGGCGGTGTTCCGCTCCTACTTCGCCTCCGCCAACTTCGTGGTCATCCCGGCACGAATCACACGCGCCCCTGTGACCACGACCAACATATCAGAATGTGACAAGAAACGAGCAGCGAGCGAAACAAAGAAAGAAAGTGACCACGCGACTCACCCTCAAGATCCTACGACATCTTGGCATTGCTGTCGTGCAGCTGCGTCGCCTCCTTAGAGACCACTTGGAGCTGGTTTGTGACCTGAGAAAGCTGGTGGCCAGCCGTCGCCATGTCCATCGTGGCCATGCCCAGGTCCCGCTCCAGCTCAGACACCCTCGCCTCGAGCATCGCCTTCTCACGAGCAGTTGCCTGGGCGGCATGACGGGCGGTGGTTTCGGTGGCAGCAGCGGCTGTCTTGCTCCTCTCAACGGCCTCTTCAGCAGATGCCGCGGCCGCACGAAGCTTTTCGACCTCAGCCTCGGCTAGAGCCAGCTTCGACGCCAGCGAATCCCGCTTGGTGGCAGCCGCTGCAGCGGCGGTCTGGGCGGCAGTGGCACGATCCTCCGTGGACTGTCGGGCGGCTTCAAGGGATGTCCGCGCTGACGCCTCGCTCGCCACCGCTGTGGCGCGCCAGCTGGGCTCACTCCGTGTGGAGCTCACATGTCGCGCGAGCCCGCCTACGACCTGATGCCGCAAGGGTCTGCCCCAATCAAGACAAGAATAAGTCACACTTCTCGAAAGAACTAGAGAACCGAAGAAACAAGTTTCAAGTGAAAAAACATACCGAGGTTGCGGGGAGGATCAACTCGTCGAATGTGCGGTGCGCCCAATCCAACCCTCACTCCAGGGTGTTGCGCGCCGCAACCTCCTCGTCATCCTCTGCGTCATCGCCGGACTCGAAAGTGGCCGCCCACGGGGTGCAGGCGAGCTCGAGGGTCTGGGCTTCACCACTCGCAGCGCCCTGCAGCAAAGTCGCACATGTGTCCTCCACGGCCTCCTGGATCTCTGGGGAGGCAACCCTTGTCGTGCCCTTGGGGGCAACGCGCTCTTGAGGGGACGCGACGGGCTCGCTTGGCACGAGAACCTCTTCCATGGCGGCGGCGACCGGACATGGCAATGAAGGACCCGCCTCTCCCACAACACCCTCCGCCATGTCGGCCACCGCAGCGGAAGGCATGGATACATCCGCTTCTGTGGGCTGGGGTAGGACGCGCCCTGGACCTCTTTGGTCCGCGAAAGCGCGGACACGACTGCGGCCAACTCCGCGCCAGCAGCGGGCTCCTCGAGAACCCCCTCTGCTGCCTCCGGCATGGCAGTGGGAGCCGAACCACTGGCACCTTGATATCGGTGCAGCACCGACGCGACCGATGCGATGGTCTCTAGGATCGACGGCTCAGCGAACATCCGCTCTGTCACCACCTCCAGCATCTCCTAATCGTTGCTTGCGAGTTCAGGGGCATCAAGGTTGATGGTCCCGATGCCGGGTAAGTCCACGTACCGGCATACCGCCAAGTCCATGACATCCTCGACGGACGCAGCGCCCGACGCTCCTGCAGCCGGAGAAGGCTCCTGCGTTGTTGATATCACAACGTCACGATCCCCCACTAATGGGGGTGGCACCGAGTCTTCGTCAAGGGCACCATCGCCACGTCCGCGCCGCCCGAGCCAGCCCAGGATGGTGGCTCTAGTGACGCTTGGGGGCGGCCGTCTGCACGGTTGTCCCTCCTCAACGGCGGCGGCGGTCACTGGCGGGGGTGGCATGCCCAACTCCTCCACCGTGGTGGCCACGGCCAGCCCCTCTTCAATCTGTGTCAGGAGCGGCTCATTGCACGGAGGTTGGGGGCGGGGCTCGAAAGGCACGACCCACGCGCTTTGGGCCAGGTGCTTCAGGGGCGTGAGGCTAAGCATGCCGGTGTCGGCATACCTACGAGAAGACAGAAGCAAGGTTAATAAGCAAAATAGGTCGGAGAATCCACGATAGAGGCTTCGAGGATGAGAGCTTACATTTTGGAGCGCACCCTGGACTTCTTCGCCGCGCGGCCCGACGAGCCTTGCTCGAGGGCTACACACTTCAAGCCCACCAACTCGGTGTGACAACCCCACCCAAGATAATTCCGTACTATCGCCCAAACCACTCCATTTGGTCATTAAGTTATAATAAAGAATCATCCCGTTGAGTGTTGTCGGGTTTACACCCGGTAAATTACATGAAACAGAGAGGATCAAACGTATGCATTAAACTCCCACGAAAGAGAGTCCAGAGTGCCTTACAAATTAATACCCAACTCCCCGTAGGGTTCATTATTAAAAATCATGGTACTTTGACAAGAAAGTACATGGTTCAGAGTCTTATTAAAACAGCAGAAGTACTAATAGCGATACGATATGACATCACTGGAGGCCATTTGTGATGCCATTACTCAGTGTCATCATCCACCATTCCAGCTCCCAGCCGGGTGGAGTCTCACTAGGCCAAACAACTTCACCTGAAAGCAACAATTTGAGCAAGGCTGAGTATACTAATACTCAGCAAGACATACTCGACAAAAGTTACCTCTAGACATGTAGGCTTTTGGCTGGTGGGTTTGTTTTGCCAAAAAGCAACTAGGATCATGGATCCTTACTTGCAATATTTTAGCTCAGATTCTAGTGATATTATCGTTACTATAATGAGCAACTAATATAATCAAGAATTGTACAATACAATTAATTCATGCAGGAGATTTCACATAGTTCCATCATTAATGGATATCATGGCCAGTTGATTAAGCAGTCTTGGATAACGGTGAGAGGCCGACAATCGATTGATTCATAACCCTTCCAAGGTAAACCTAAACTCACGGAGTGGTGCCCCAACAGAGCCGGCACCGACTAAACGGTTCCCAAAAATCCTCGGGTTGGGATAATAGCTTACAGTCCCGGGTACAAGGCTATCTAGCATGCCCCACCTATTACACCCAGCCTCACACAAGTACCCTCCTCCCGGTTGCAAGCCGGGAAGGAGACGAATCGAGAGTAGTAGTAGTAAAATCCCATGCTGTCTCATTAAGGTACTAGGCTTACCGGTCCCATTCCCGACAAGTGCTTAGTACATTCAAAAGCTTAGCCCACAAAGCCACTGGACCCGAGCCCAAATTCCATGCTCTTACCACATGAGCAATGCATTTATAAAAGAGGTGATTCCAAGAGGAAATCCTATTTTCGCGAGTGACGAACATCACTCGACTTTTACCGGGTCCTTAGAGCATAGCATGTAACGACCTAGCATACTAGTAAAAGAACATAGGCACCTAGGGATCATGCAACTAGGGTTTCATTCAATTCCTGAACGTAAATGCACATAGAATAACAAAGATAGTTGCATAAATTTAAATAAAACATGGGTTAATGATAAAACCGGGGCTTGCCTTCGTTGGCACAAGTAGTTAAACAAACTTTCGAACTTTGTCCCGGGTCTTGCTCTATGGTGACGTAGTGCACGTCTCCTCCAGCTCCCTTGTTCACGTCAGCTGGCACAAGCGTGTAGCTAGCGTCAGGGACTTCTACAAAGGAACAATATGCGTTGCTTTATTATCTATACGTTTTAATAGTGAATGTGTACATATATAAACATATAATTTAATTTAGCTCTCACTAAACAGCAAGGGGTTGGTTATAGACTAATTAGCAAGTTAACCACACCAACACATAATCCTTAGGTGAGATTTGTGATTTTCCAATTGATTTCAATATTAAAGCTACAAAGTTCTTTCACTTTTATTCAACAAACAATTCATAAAACACCAAGAGTGGTGCTCCCTGATCTCAATAAGTCTAATATAAGCCACTGATCATACATGCACATTTGCTGAAGTAAATAAAAGAAATAGATTAAATATATCATTTCTATTTACCACAAACAAGATAAATGCATGTAAAAATAAATATAACACTTAAGGACCCAAACTTCGTCTCACTATTTCTATGGTCCAAAACAAGCCTAGGAAACCAACAAACACATCTATAGCCTTTATAGATCTTGATCTACACATTTATGATGGAAAACAAGCATAAATCCGGAAATAATGATTCTAACAGATATAAAATCATGATAAATTCACCAGAGGTGTATTTCAATATAACAAAAAAAATAGCCAGAAGTTGGGCTCAAAAATAATTATATTTTCAGCTACAAAATGCACCTAGGCAGATTTGTCAATAACACGAGATAATTTATATAAAAAGATTCCTTCAATAACTTTGTGCAATTTTTGGCACAGGGCCTACACGTGCTAGTGCTCACAACATATCCAAAATCTAGCTCAAGATCTTGTATGGAATTTGCAGAATCACAGATCTAGGTATTTTACATTTCAATTTTTCAAACAAAAATTGTAGCTCAAAAGTATATACATGTTTGGGGAAAGTTGTAGTTCTAGTTACGCAGAGCACAACAAAATTGGGTTTGAAATTTTTGGATTGTCTGTGATTTTATATGATTTTTCAAAGTTGCGGGTAAAACACACAAAGGAGTGAGGAATCATTTCGCAATCAGCCCCTTGGAATGTTTTGGGTGTTTACAGTTATGCTCCTGGTTCACGATTACACCCCTGGAAATAAGTCAGAGTAAGCAATGTAGTTCAGGGCAAGGGGGGCGGCGCAGCCGGCCGGATTCCGGCGACCTCGTCGGCGGCATTGGCCGGGGAAGTAGCTGGGGAGGGTCTAGGAGTTGCGGGGAACCGACTTGGGTGCTTACTCACAGCGGAGAGACGACTGGCGTCGGGTGTGGCGGAGACCGGCGGCGGCCGCCGCTGGGAGCTTTGCTCCGGCAAGTCGGCGGCTCGGCATGGTCAACAAGCGGGCGTGGAAGCTTAGTTGGTGCAAGAGGGAGGCGGGAGTGGCACGTGTTGGCGTTGCAAGTGGTCAGAGGGTAGAGTTCACCGTGAGCACAACTGGAGGTGGCAATGGCGCCTCGGTGTCTGGGCAATGCACGCGGCGGCGAGCTCGATTCTTTTTATAGGCGAGCTCAAGGCGGTGGAGAGGCTGACTTGCGCACCAAGGCGAGGAAAATCAGTCCGGGTCGCGGCATGGCAGTGGGAGCGGCAACGACGTGCACGGGCGCAGGCCAAGTACGGCGGCGTGGCCACTGGTTGGGCCTTGCGGCCACTGTTTGGACGGCACGGCGGGGACGCGCGGCACGCGCGGATTCGGAGAGCAGGGCGGTGGCAAGGAAGTTCCTGAAGCTTCACATGGACCGACAAACCAAGGACTGTCCTCGGCGTGCGGACCTAGCGGACCGCGACGCTTGTCGGTGCGCGACGCCAGCATTGCGGGCGACGTCGCGCGCGTGGGCGTGGCTGGCTTGGTTTAAATTCAAGTGGCCTTGTTGGACTGCCAATTTCTCAAAATTTTTGAACTAAAGTGCTACAAATATTATATACCAAAGTTGTAGACCTTGCATTGCTCTACAACTTTCGTAAAAGGCGTAGGGTCTTTTTCTCCACCGTTTGTGCACAAAAAGCATGCCAAGTTCACTGATTTCTAGGCGCCGATGAATAGTAACTCTGGGCGTTGACTTGCCTTCTTCACCTATTTAGCCTTCAAATCTCAAATGCCACTTAACATGAAAGTTGTGTCCCTCGACAAAACACACAACTTTTGTATTGGGAGAATTTGAAGTCTTTAGGTGAAATTTGGAGAACGCGGCAAAAGTACCGGCTGACACTAGAGGGCAAAGGGGTGTTCAAGGGGTTTTGAGTAGGGTTTGACCAAGGGTTGACCAAGGTTGACCAAAAGGGGTCATTAGGGGTCATTGGTGATGTATTCGAGGTGATGGCCCAGGTTGATCGTCGTTTGACCAAAGTCAACGCAGTTGACCTACTCATCAGGGTTAATTAACCCGACCGAAAACCTTGGGCGTCACACTCGGGGGCTGCTCCGCTTCGATCCGCCGCCTCAATAGAGGCAATGCGCTCACCCGACCGCTCGGGAGCTGATCCTTCGGCCTCTGCGACTGCCGGGGTTGGTCCTTGGCCCCCGCCGGCGACGAAGGAAACGTGAACATCCAGGGCTCTGCCGCCCCGGATAAGTAACGACTGCAAGCGCCACAGGGCGGCGCCAGAATTCACCGCCTGCGGCGCGCTCGGTGTCGACACCGAGTTCGTCGACTTCGCCCACGACCGACGCCTCAGCAAGGAATCCAAGTCAGGACGGTCGGAGCCATCGAAAAGCTGGCGGACGGGCGTCGGTCGTTCCTCCGACCACCTCGGGGGGTCAGCTTGGCGGAGAGCGGCTCTTTGCGACTTGGAGGCGCCCGTTTTGCTGGTCACCACGCGAGGGCGGACCGTCCGCTAGTCCTCTCGGGCAGGGCGAGCTGCTTGTCATGAGCTTGATCCCACATTCTTGTCGCGCGCGGCCGTCTGCGGCCGCCGCGATGATGACACTTCGGTGGCGCGAGGAGGCGATGACGAGGACGACCCCGACATGTTGCTCTAGTCCACCGCCGCGCTGGGAATGTCTCCGCTCCACGACGGCTCCGTCAATGGTTCTTCATCAGAGGAGATGCCACGCTCCACCACCTTCCGCCTCTTGATGCGGTTGTCGTTTCGATCGCACTTGGCGATCTGGCATTCTTTGTGTTGCACCTTGCGCACGGCGTGCCGCCTCTCCGCTGCTTCCTTGTTTCGGTTGAATATCACCTCCTCTGGGAGAGGCGCCTTGGCTGGAAAGAGGTAGGCGCACAACAACTGCAACGACAAGACGGCAGAAAGAGTTAGCCGGAGTAGGGGGCCTCCGAGAAGATCAACATCACAACAAAAACACACGAGAAGCATCGAGAAGATAATAACTCGTTGGGGAGCAACGGGAGCAGTCGTGACGGCGGCCACGAGTAGGTCGACCTCCCGATCACCTACGCCACGCGGCGCTGCACCTCGAGCGGTGACGGGAGGGACGGTGCGGTCACGATTCCCGTCCAGGGGGGCTGGTCGGCCGTCAACTCACAAAGGCGAAGCGCCCGCCTCCGGAGCGGCACGACTCCTCGGGCGTGGTATTGCCTGAGCACTTCCGCCAGGGTGACCCTGGCTCCTCGGAGACATCGCAGCACCGCCCAATGATCCTTGAGGATCTTCTCTTGCTCTGTCTTCGCAGGGCCGTCCGACCAGTTCCTCCGTGACTCCGCGATGGAGTTCCCGGTGTACGTCGGGAGTGCGAACTTGGGCTCGTTCTGCAGATAGAACCACCCGTTGTGCCAGCCGCTTCTCGAGCTAGTCAAGGACACCAGGATGTAGTCATCACCCCAGCTCTGCTTCATCTGGAGGTTGGCGTAGCCGATCGTCGCCACCCGAGAAACCTCCTTAAAGCACGCGAACTTGAAGAAGTACCGGAAAAGGTGCCAATTGGCACTAATTCCGAGGTACCCCTCGCACATCGCCTCGAACGCCGCCATCTGCTGGATGCTATTCAGGTTGAGGTGCTGGAGTTGAAGCCCGTACTCAAAAAGCAACCTGCGGATGAATTCGGCGGGGACGGAGAAACCGCGCTCATGGAAGGCCACGAACGACACCTCGAATCCCTTCGGGGGGCGAGGCATGTACTCATCGCCGGGAACCTTCCACTCCATAGCGGCGGTGAGCAGAGAAAGCTGGCCCGCCTCGACGAGATGGAGGAGCTGCTCGTGGGACACATTGGAGCTCCTCCAGTTCGACATCGCGGCGGCGGGATCTCGGGTGGGCTGGAAGCGCAAGAAGTGGTGGCGCTGCGGATGCGAAAGAGCACGGAGAGTGGGATGCGAGCACGAGAGGAAGAAGACAGTGGGAAAGTAAAGCCCTGAACCTGCGCCCGACGCACGGTTTTGAAGGGGCAGGCGCGGCCCCTCACCTTTGACTTCGGGCCCGCCATGTCAGTGGAACATTCGCGCACGCGCGTGTGCCTCCCGGCGGAACAGGCGCCCACTCGCACGATGCCTCGATCCCCACGGAATACGTACCTGCAACATCTAAGCGCAGTGATGATGGAATGGTCACGTCCGTCACGTCAGCCGAAATGACTGTGTCCACTACTACACCCGCATTTACCACGACGGCCATGACTGCCCCGACTAAGCATCCCCAAGATACAACATCTACAATCGCACATAAAAGCTCGCGAGCGAGTCTCCAACTCACTCACAAGCTCAGGGGCTACATCCGGTGGATGCGCTCGCATGCACCCACCAAGAACACAAAGAACACCATCAGCACAAAGATCGTCCAGCTGAGCCTGAGCGCGACTCCTTGACTCCCTCTCAGGCTCGGGGGCTATTGACGAGGGCCTGATTAGGGCCCCCCTTTGACGGCGAGGTGATCTTCCTCAAACACAAGATGACCCAACACCATTGACAATGTGAAGGCCAAGATTAGCGGTGTCAAGGCCAAGATTCAGGATGAGGAAGATTGAAGACCATGGTCAAGACCCACACTGGCAAGACGTTTGGTCTCTAGCCTTTTGGTTGCATCTCCGACCAGTTCCATACAAGTCTCTACCTCGCACGAGAAGTCTCTACCTCGCACGACTAGTCTCCGCCTCGCATGAGAAGTCACCACCACGCACGACAAGTCTCTGCCTCGCACGAGAAGTCTCTGCCACGCACGACAAGTCTCCACCTCGCACGAGAAGTCCGGCTCCGACTGGTGTGTGGACCAGGATGCACGGCACAAGCCCAAGGCACAAGCACCACCACCGACGCTTGTGGGGGGACGATTCCCCACGCCATGCAAGTACAACGGCCAGTGGCCATGCAAGCAGCTCACCCCGACAAGAGCCTTAATGCTGGTGTGACCGGCTGCGCGGCCAGCCCATCGCCATCATCTCTCACCCTGCCACACGCAAGCTCAGCCTGAGGCACTCGAGCACCCTCTACGATGCGCACGGGCCTAGACTTAGGTTCGAGTGTGGCGGGCTAGTCAAGTACTCGAGTAGGCTGAGACAAACGCAAACTACTTGGAGGAGAAGCTAGGCATCCCAGGATGAACAGTCACGCCCGGCCACGCGGCGGCTCCCACAACCAAGCATCACGATTCCGCTTCAATGCGTCCTGATGAACAACGACGTGCGACGGGACGTACCAGTAGCCAAGCATTGTACCTCTTTTTTACTTCCCCCTTGTGCCCCTCCCCTTGTGACTATAAAAGGGAGAGGAGGGCAATTGTTACAAGGGCTAGACCTTCGATAGATCAAACACCACTTTGAGGGACTTGGGCTCGACACCCTCTCCCGACCAGGTTGTAACCCCTACCACAAGCACTCCTAGCTCGGGAACACGGCAGCTCGACACTAGACATAGGGTATTACTCCTCAGAGGCCCGAACCAGTCTAAATCTCGTTGTCTTCTGTGCTAACCATCCGAGCCCGACGCACGATCGATACAAATTTACTGTCGACGGTAGAGAACCCCGACACTCGCTCTTAGTGAATTCAGTAGAGTTTAGGGACTTGAAAAAGCAAATGAGGTATGGGAGAAACTTATGTAAATCTATAAAGGAACATCCACCATGAAAGAAGCAAAGCTTTGTGTGTACAAGGGCAAGTTCAATGAGTTCACTATGAAGAAGGATGAAGTTGTTTCAACCATGTTCAGCCGGTTGAATGATATTGTGAATTAAGTCAACGATCTTGATTTTGATGTTACAAATAAAGACTTCTCTCATACGTTTCTTAGATGCCTTCTAGGGAAATATGAGACAATTGTGACTTTCCTTGTGAGGTCCGATTTGAAGGAAATGACACCTATGGAAGTGCTTGGTGAAGTGCTAACTCATGACTTGTTCAAGCAATCACAAAATGAAGTTCAAGGTCAATCAACTAATGAAGAGAAAAAAAACATTGCTCTCAAGGCCAAGGTCACTCAAGAAGAGGAAGATGGTGAGAACCAAGAGATTGACTCCGATGAAGAAACGACTCTTATTGTAAAAGGGCTTAAAAGAATTATGAACAAGAAGAAGTTTGGCCAGAAGGGACAATCATCAAAGAAGAATCCTTTTGAGGGTAAAGATTGCTTCAATTGTGGTGAGATTAGACATATATCAATAAATTGTCAAAACAAGAAAGAAGACAAATATGGCAAGAAGAAAACAAGAAAAATGTGTAAAGGAGGAAGAAATATTAGAAGAAGGAGAAGAATGGCCAAGCCTATTTTGTTGAATGGGATTCTGATGCAAGCTCTGATGAAGATGATGATGACAAGTCTTCAAAGGGTCTTGCTGGGGTTGCTATCAAGGAAACTCCTTCACTCTTCTTCAAGCCATATTGTCTCATGGCAAAAGGTGAATCAAAGGTAATACTCGAGGATGATGATGATGATTGTGATAGTGATAATGATGATAATGTTTTATCTTATGATGATCTTGTTGCCATGGTCATTAAGTCTGATGACAAATTGCACATGGAGAGATCAAAGTTGAGGGATTTGGAGGTGAAAAATGTTTCACTTCAAAATTCTTTTGAGGAGCTAAAGACTACTCATGAAAATCTTAAGATTTCCCATGAAACACTTAACACTTCGTGGGGAACTCTTAAAGAGAAGAATGAGGAGCTTAAGGAAGCTCACAACTATCTCTTTGCACAAGAGGTCGAAGGAAAAATGGGCATGGGTGTTGAATGTAATATATTGAATATTTCTCCATATACAACTAACCCTTCTTGTAGCATAAGCACTAGCTCTTGCATTAGTGAGGACATGTCTTGTGATTGTTTATTGTTGGAAAATGAATCTTTGAAGAAGGAGATTTAATGTTTGTAAAAAGATCTTGCACAGTATATTGGAAGTCATGTGCGGTTTAATCGTATTTGGACAAATCAAAAATTCACCTTAGAGAAAAATAGGCTTGGTTATTTGCCCAAGAAAGGAAAATAGGCTTTCATTCCTAAGGAGAAAATTTTTGTGATTTCAAATGTGACATATGAGGAAGAAGAAGAAGTCAAGATGTGTCATAGGTGCAAGGCAAAAGTCGACGTAAGTCACCAATGCAAAAGCAAGAAGACCGTATCCTTGGATCCTTCCTAAATTCTTAAGAAAGATTCTAAGGATGTTGTTTATGCTAAATTTGTTGGTCGTTCTCTTGGTAGTAATAAACACTACGTGAAAACCTCAAATATGTCACACAGTATTTGTAACGGGCCCTTAACACCCGTTACATGCACCCACATCTGTAACGGTTGTTATTTGGCGCTCGTTACAGATAAGCGCGGCAGGCTGACCTCGGGGGTTGGCCTCCCCAACACCCGTTACCAATGTGGACTTCTGGTAACGATCTTCTTAAACGCCCGCTACATGAAGTCTTTGTAACGAACGTTAAATAGAGCCCGTTACACACGTTAAACCTATCGGTGACGAGCTCGTAAAGTCCGTTACTGATCAATGCCCTATAGGTAACGGGCTGTTTAAGTCTGTTACTGATCACTCTGTACTGGTATCGTGCTATAAAGTTCGTTACCAATGAGCATTTGATGCTCATTACTAGTTTGAGAGCCCAATAATTAAAGTCTGAGAGCACTCTTCACTGTCGTGAAGCGGGAGCACGACAGCAGTGAACAAATGAGACGGAGGTTTGATAATCATTGTCTCCTTTGAGTCTGTCCTCGTTGACAGGTAGGCATGAAAACGGATCGGATATGAATGGATACTATGGATACAGATGCAGATAGTTTTTCTTTCTCGGACAGAATTCTCGGATCGAATACGGATACAGATAATATATTTTAGTCGAATAGTGATATTCATCGTATTTGGATCATAAAATTTCAACTTTGAATTTTCGGATACTAATGCGGTATGGATAGTTACGGATATGAAATGTTCGGATTCGGATACGGTCTTACCATTTTAGTGTGTGACCCTTTCGGTCAGTCGGTCGGACGGATAATATACGTACCACTTGCATCCCTATTGACAGGTCAACTCCATCTCTCATTGCTTTCATTTCGACATACAGGCACAATCAGCACACATATCTTCTGAGACAAAACAAACATCATAAGAGAGATAACTTGTCCACAAAGATGAAGATAACTTGTCCACAGGAATAAAGATAATTATTACAAAAGGTTATCTTGTCCATATAGTAGGCTAGGACTTAACTTGTCCATCACATTATTTACATGGTCGTGCTATCTGACCATACACATCAACAAAGGCATGCCCCTTGAACATCCACAAAAGTATGGCTACTGACCCTGCACATCAACAAGCTTAAACTAAATCATGCCCCATCAAGATTGGCTCTTTTTGCAGCCTCTTCGTAAGTAACCAAGGATTCTTGAAGCCCTTCGAGGGCACCTTCAATGGGCTCAAGATTTTGTTCAGTAGTATAGTTGTACCTCCTTATGTGCTTGGCCTTTTTTATGAGGATGTTCACTTCTTTCATGATTTTTTTCAAACTCAGGTTTCAAATAATCCAAGACATTAAGGTTTAGAAGTAACTCAAGCTCTGCTCGCTACTCAAAGAGTTTTGCCTGAAACAGGGTTAAACATGGTATAAGAATAACATAGTTAATTCGGAACTAATTTGCCTCAGAACTTGGAGCAGTATAGGAACAGCCATAGGAAAATTATATAAGAACTTGAAAATTATCCTAGGAATCATAGCAGGGTGTGACAAGTAAAAGCAAAACTTAGTTCAGAACTGATTTTCCTCAGAACTTGGGTATAAGATCATGACAAGCATGGAAGACATCATCATAGGCACTAATTAACTTTATGAAGCTCAATCTCAAGCTACCTTAAGCTCCATCTAGAACAAGTAAAAAAGCAGTGAGATTCAGAGAAACTTGCCTCGTCGTTTCCGTGGTCATTGCCAGAGTCAGAGATGAGGTCCTCTACACCTTCTTCGCCGCTCCCTCGACACCTCTTCGTAGTTGCCAGACACTTGTGCTCGCAAACGTGAGGCAAGCCCCTCACCCACTTTGTTGCCCCCTCACCGGCACGCTTCTCCTTGCCGCTGCTTGGCCCCTCGTCGGAACCCGAGAGGATCCAGTCGAGGACCCTCGTCTCCGTCATTGGGTTCACTCCACCACCGCTTGGTCCCTCTCCGGCGCTCATCGTTATCTCCCTCTTCGCTGTCATCTTGCCGGCACACGCACGGATCCAGTTGTGGCACCGCTTCGCGTTTCGGTTCTCCTCAATCCCGGGTGCACGGGGTCGTCCGCTGCTGGGCCCTAAATTTGTGAAAATGTAGAAATAATTATGATATACTTCAAATATATATTATGATAAAACATGTCATAGAAAAATAAATAGTACTTTCACAATTTTTTCAAATGAGACGGACGGTGAAACATGAAGCACGGAAGTCAACAAGTGTAAATATTTGGGATGGAGCGAGTAGTCAATGCCGACGCGGGTTTGCTAACCCGTGTCGCTTTGGTGGCTGGTGCGCGGGCTATGGTTACCTTCTTTATAGCAGGCTACTAGCACTTTTTTTGAAATGACACTTAATTGCTTCCCCCTAAATTAGGGCCCATAAAGCAACACCTAAAAATTAATAAAAATATGAACAATTCATAGTTTTTTAAAGAATCGAACAACTCAAAGGAGTAGTTGGGCATTTGGTATTTTAAATAAAATATGAACAGCCACACATCTCCTTGTGACCATATGACTCGTTTTGTGGCCAAGAGCTATCCTGAGCACACACAGGTTCCGAGGCGCGTGACCGGCCGCCTCACAGTTCACCGTTTTGTCAATATAAATCCCGACCGGTCACAAACTTTGTCAACCGTGGCACAAAGAAAACCCCAGCACCACCATCTATGGTCACTAAGAAGTGAATCCAAGAGCTTCTTCTTCCTCACGCGAGCCATCCAGAAAGCGGGGGAGGGAGGAGATGCCCCCGCCCCCGCCCGCCGAGCCCGAGGAGGTGGAGCCGCCCCCGCCCGCCGAGGTGAAGCCGCCCCCACCCAAGGAGGTGAAGCCGCCCCAGCGCAAGGTGGTGCTGTAGCCCGTGGCGGCCGTGCGTGCTCCTACACTAAGTGCTGAGGAAGCCTCTTGGTCAGCGAAGTTATTCCACGAGGCTTTCGTGATGCTTTGAAAGGTCGTCGTTCGTCTCGGGGTCCAAGCGCCCACTCATCCGCTGCAGACGACCGTGAAGGATTACGCCTTCAAGATCACTGTCTTGGTTGGGGACCAGGAGAGAGGAGTGCTCGCCCCCATCGACGACGACGGCAGCGACAATGGCGGCCTTGATGTCTCTGGCTTCGGCTTCAGCTCCGACTCCGACGGTGGGGCTCCTCCGGCAGCGACAACCTCTGCTTAATTAATTTGTTTCTCTGTTAATGTGTTCTTCCAGTGTGCTTGTTGCACTTATGATGGACTAGCTGATCTAAGAGACGTGTTAGATCAATCCATGTCTCCTGTTTTGGAAGGCATTGCAATGTCTGTGGTAGCAGCTTACAATGAATTGCAATGTGTATGCAAGAAGTTTGTTACTCTATTTGTGTCATTATATGGCAGCAGTTCACAATGAATTGCAATGTGTATATATGCCAGAGTTATGCCAGAAGTTTGTTACTCTATTTGTGTTAATAATCCGCATTTCCTTTGCCACGTGCTGCAATGAAATGTCAGCACAGATGAATTGATGAATTTTGTGATGTGTGACACATTAAGATTTGTGACCCAATTGTCATTCCATCCATTCTTCATTCATACATTTAAGTTTGTCATATGTGACAATTTTTCATTCTTCATCCACACAAATGAAGCAAAAGCACCACTTTTAACATCAGAATTACTTCTTTGCAGCATACATCGCTAGTAAACATCCAAATACTACACAAATAACAGCCACAATAATCAAGTTCATCTTCCAAATCACATTGTCCATCTTCTCCTCCAGTGCTTTCTTCCTCCGCTTGTCCTCCAGTGCTTGCCTATGCTTGCCACTCCCAATTTGACATTCCACTGAATCAACTACTTCATCGACCGTGTCTGCCCAGTTCGACGGTCGAAAAACAATGATGCCAGCATCCTTCAGCATCTGGAGATACTCCTTGTGGAAACGATAAAATCCACAATTCTTGGTGTACTGCAGAATAAAAAGCACATAAGAACCCTAACTCGGAATTGGGAGACACAACACACTACTCGCTGAGTTCCTTGCACACTTGAAATAAAGACGATCGTGGTTTTCACCTTCTTTCTGTGTCCGCCCCTCCACCACCCGAGCCATACCACAGTCCGGGCAGGGGACCAGTGGAAAGCCGCTTAGCTCACCGAATGGATCCAAGCTGAGGACCATGTGTGGTTCGAGGACCAGTGGATGGTCGCTTCCTTGTGTGATGAGTGATTGACAACGTTGTGTGGACTGATTCTTGGCTAAGTATTGCAGGTGCAGATTGCGGCTTCAATGGTGTTGGTGCAGGTGAAGAACAAGCGCAAAAGGTCGTCACCGGTGAGGCCTCCAGGTGTGGAGAAGACAAGTAGGCTTCGTTCGAGGGACCCGGTGGCCAGCGGGGTCAAGTGCGGGCCGCATGGTAGCATGAATAGCAAGATGAAGTCGTGGACGGTTTCTTGGTTGAGCCTCAAAACCAAGGTCGAGCCGGGACTACATGGGAGCCAAGTCATGAGTGGAGATTGGCGGAGGCTACACCGAGTTCGCGGGGTTTCCGGTGGTTCACCAGAAAACCACTGGGTTCCTTGGTTGATCCACAAAGCCAAGACCGAAGAACCGAAGACGGTGCTGCAGCAGCGCCGCACCGGGCCCGACCGGTGGGGACCGGTCCCGGCCGGTGAGGAGCACCGGTCTGACCGGTGTGCGACGACGCAGTCCGAGACTTCGAAGCGCGAGGACACGCGTCGGGATCGCATGGCTTGCGTCAAGGCTACGCGGGGTGCGGTCGCCGGGCATCCGTCCGATGGTGAAGACATGAAGACTTCCAAATCCGCCCTTGAGGGGCTTGTATCCCTAGTTATTAGGAAAGGGCATTTTAGACATTCGGTTGCCTCCATATAACCCAAGAGGTGAGAGGATGGCAGCCAACTCTTGGAACCCAAGCTCATTAGTTTTCCTATTTTCCACCTACTTGCCTTAGGTTTTCTTTAGGACTAGCAAGAGAGCTTCACGGAGAGATCTTGTTGAGAGGGATGGACGATCGGGCGGCTTGCTAGACCTTGTACGAACCTTTGTTTCATGTATAGATGATTCGGCGTGGTTCCTCAAGGTTTGGGTGTGTTTTCCTCGGTTGTTCTTGGTGGTGATTTTCGGAGCCTTCTCTCGCTGATTTCTTTGGGTTGTTTTCGGGACCTTTCTCTTGGGGATTTGATGGGGGAAATTTGTGGGAACCCTTCGTGGTTCTTTGTGCTGTGATTCCCCTCCCAAATCCATGAGTAAAGGTGCTCGATTTTGGGGTTTCTTGAGTTCTTGGGTTGGAAGTGCCCTTGGCGGGATTTCCTTGATACCTCCTTTTTGGACGAGTTTTGGTGGGATTAAACTTAGCTATGGACTCCTAATGAGGTGTTCCTAATATCCCCAAAGTCTTGTTCAAGTCCGGGGAGCGATTCGGGAGATCAAGATTTGGAATTGGGGGAGTTGACCCGCGGGTGTTGTTCATCCCGAGCTGCCCAGGCTACACCGGTCTGACCGGTGCTCTTGACCGGTCTGACCGGTGCGAGCCCTGGTGGGTTTTTGCTCGGGTGAACGTCTTGGTGTGTTCGTTGTTGTCCCGTGTTGCTGCTGTTTCGAGTTTGGGTCAGTTTGGTGGTCGGTTGGCCTGTTTGGTGCCTTGGGAGCTTTAAGGCTGCGATCGGTCTGACCGGTGTAGAGCCACTTAGTGAAAGTTGCTCAGTTTCACCAGAAGGGACCGGTCTGACCGGTGTGGGTTTGTAGACTCGAGGTTTGGTGTTCCGCTGCGTTCTCAGGTCGGAAGGGTGTGTGTGTTGGTTCCTAGGTCCAGTGGCACTCCAGTGGCTACGTGGGCTTGGCCAACTTGGGTAGTGAGTCGGAGACGTGTGTTGGAAGCCGTGTTCATCTTGTAGGATTTTCCATCTCCTTTGAGATGAATTTTTATCAGCTCCCATTCACTCCCCCCCTCTCTGGTTCGCCGTATCGGTCCTTCAAGTGGTATCAGAGCAGGTTCGGGTCTTTATTGACTCTAACCAGTCTAAGATCCAAGGATGGCATACCAGGAAGGGGGTTCGGGTCCTCCACACTTCGATGGCAAGAACTACCAGATGTGGAGCAAGCGGATGGGTGCTTTTCTCCGCGGAAAGGGTCAGATCCTTTGGGATGTCACGGTGGACACAGGCTATGTCCAGCCGATGGACTTCCTCGCTCCAGGATTGAGGGACAGATTCGACGCCAACAATAAGGCGGTCGACTACTTGTTTCGTGCTTTGTGTCAGCCTGAGTTCGATCGGGTGCACACCGGGCACTTGGCTTGTAGGATTTGGGCGGTGTTGAAGGAGGCTCATGTTGGGAACGCCCAGGTTCAGGCACGGATGTATGCGACCTACCGGAGAGAGTACAAGAACTTCACTCATCTCCCCGGTGAGTCCATCGATGCCTTGTTTCAGAGGTTCACGGTGGTTGTGAACAACATGAGGGCCAATGTGGACGTCCTCCCGTACGATGATCATGATAGAGCGGTCAAGCTCTTACACTCTATGGATAGTACGATTTGGGGTGGAAAGTTCGAGGCCATTGTGGAGTCGGAGAAGTATGACACTCTGACGGTGAACGAGCTGTTCTCGAAGCTCAAGTCAGCTGAGGTGGATAGGGGCATGACTGCCAAGCTCGAGGGTCCGACTGACTCCCATAGTCTCGCCCTCGTTGGTGGTTCCAAAGGAAAGGCTAACTCTAACCCATCCACCAGGATGTTCTCTTTCTCCTCTTTGATGTCTATGCCAGATGAGGAGTTCGACGAGCTTGGACAGGACGAGCTGGCGCTCCTGACGAGGAGGTTCGAGAGGCTGCACGAGAACCGGGTGAATATGAGGAGGAACACGAGGACATGCTTCCAATGCGGCAAGCCGGGACACTTCGTCGCCGACTGCCCGGAGAAGGTCGAGAACAAGGACAGCTACAAGCACAAGTCGAGGACGGATGGCAAGTACCGGTCGAGGCACGACCACAAGAGCAAGCACAAGAACAAGTACAAGGACGAGCGACGATCGAGGAAGAAGGAGAGCCGAGGCAAGGCTCGAGCAATGGTTGGAGCGAGCGACGTCGACTCCAGTTCCGCGTACTCCACCTCGAGCTCGAGCAGCAGTGAAGACGAAGGTGATTGTTGCAAGAACAAGAAGTCATCCAAGAACCTGAGCGGGCTGAGCTGCTTCACGAGAGATGGCTTCTGCACCATGGCGCTGAGCTCCGGCAGCAAGAAGAGCACACAGAGCGACTCGGACTCTGAGTCCGACGACGAGGTGCGTGATGAACTTCCCTTCTTGCGCCAGGAGAATGGGAGGCTTGGCTCTTTGCTTGATAACCATGATGACATTCTTAGAGAGGCCAAGAAAATGAGAAAAGAGCTTAGGGCTTCACTCGAGGATGCTAGGACTAGAGTGGCTGAGCTAGAGACACAGGTGCTTGATAGCAAGCTTGAGATTGATTCCCTTAAGGCTAGCCCTGTTGTTTCGGATGAGGTTGATTGTGCTGATTGCTCCATATTCCTTGCTGATCTTGCTTTGTTTAAGGAGAAGCATGCCTCCAAGTGTGAGGAACTAGATGTGCTTAGGGTTGAAGTGGCTGAGCTTAAGTCTAGACCTGCTTTGCTAGGTGCTTGCACTTCTTGCCCTGTTTTGCATGCTAAGATTCATGAGATGCATGCTTACACTAGTTCGCTCGAGGCTAAATTGAAGGAACCCATGCCTACATCATGGTCTACCTGTGAAATGCATGCTTTGAAAAATTTGGAACTTGCACATTATGTTGATCGTTTGCAGGATGAGAATGATGACTTGAGGAAGTTGATGGGTTCGTTGTCCGGTCATGAGCCTCAGTTGAGGATGATGATCGAGGCCTTTAAGAGGCAAGATGGTGAGGGACATGGGGCAAACAAGGTTGGTGAGGGAAGTGGAGAGAATATCCCGGAGCCACCAAAAACCCACCACAAGAATGATTTCCCTCCAAAACCTAACCATCTTAGGAACCGACTAGACACAACCCCAGCTCCACCCGTGTTTCCTACAACCACAAATGACCTACAAAATTCTATCAAGTTTGTGAGCACTTCGGGGAAAGTGTTCTTTGGGAAAGGAAGTGAGAAGTCTAGTGAGGGGAAACCGGTGGAGGAGTTGAGTGGAGAGAACCCAAGTGAGCAGCCACATCCCAAGCCAAATCCTAAGCTTGTGAGGTTCCATTGTGGCTATTGTGGGAGAGATGGCCATAAGGAGGATTTTTGCTTCAAGAGGAAGCGAGAGGAGAAAATGGCAAAGGAGTGGGCTAACAAGGACAAGTACCACCCCTCAGATGGTGTACTTGATCCTCGTATGCAGATGCCCAGGGCCAAGGCGAGTGTGAGGACAGTTCGGGCTTGGGGAGAACGGAAGGCTGCTAGAGGTGCTGCTGCCCAAGTCACACCGGTCAGACCGGTGTGGAGCACCGGTCAGACCGGTGCAGGCCTGGACAGACAGCTGTTTGGGTTTCGAGCTCGTACAGGTGCAAGGGTTGTTTCTGGTGGTTGTGGTTCTGGTGGCTGGGCTGGAAAGGGGCCAGGTGGTCAGTTTGCTAGACGTTCTCCTTCTCGTGCTCAATACGGGGATCGGAGGAGTCGTAGCTTTGAGTTGGAGAGGAGGGATGTTCCACGGGCTTTCTTGCGTGGATTTGGTCCTCCTCCAGGCAGAGAGGGGTGGTTCCCTCAGGGTGGTTACCGTGGTGGTGTTCGTGGAGATAGCTTTGGTAGGAGAGATGCTTTGGTTGGTGCTAACCCCACTTTCGAGCAAATGGCTCGGCACTGGTTTTACTCTTTTGGTACTAACCCCGTCTTTCGAGTCGTTTGTTCGCTCACGTGCTTGTTTTTGAATTTCGGGTGGGAGACTTGAAGAACATTTGGTTGATTGACTCCGGTTGTTCGAGGCATATGACCGGAGACAGGGGGTGGTTCTCAAGTCTCGTCCCAGTGGTGACGAAGAGGTACATCACCTTTGGGGACAATGGGCGTGGGCGTGTGCTTTCAGAAGGTGAGATCAAAGTGAGTGACAAGATCACTCTGAGGCGTGCCGCTCTTGTTCAATCGCTGGGGTACAATTTGCTTTCTGTGTCCCAGTTGTTGGATGAGTGTTTTGAGGTGTTGTTTCGGCCAGGTGGTTCTCGGATTTTGGACTCTCGAGGGGACCTTGTCTGTATGGTCGTTCCCAAGGGTCAGGTGTTTCGTGCTGATTTTTCTCAGTCTTCGGGTGTGGAGCGTTGTTTCTTGGCTGGTTCTTCGAGTGAGTTGTGGAAGTGGCATAGGAAGTTGGGTCACTTGAGCTTTGACCTTTTGTCTTGCTTGAGTAAACTCAATTTGGTCCGAGGATTGCCACGGTTGAGGCTTGAGAAAGAGTTGGTTTGTGCGCCGTGTAGGCATGCCAAGATGGTAGCCTCTTCTCACCCGCCTCTCACCGATGTGATGACTGAGCGTCCATGCGAGCTGCTCCATATGGACCATGTTGGCCCAGCTCGTGTGCGATCTGCGGGTGGGAAGTGGTATGTCCTTGTTGTGGTGGATGACTACTCTCGGTATGTGTGGGTGTTCTTTCTTGAGGATAAGGGGGAGACGTTCGAGATCTAGTCTTGAGGTTGAGGAACGAGAGGCACCGAGATGCCATACGAGCTATCCGCAGTGATAATGGCTCGGAATTCAGAAACTCTCGTTTTGAAACCTTTTGCCATGACTTGGGTCTTGAGCACCAGTTTTCGAGTCCGTATACGCCTCCCCAGAATGGTGTTGTGGAAAGGAAGAACGAGGACCTTGTGCGAGATGGCTCGGACGATGCTTGATGAGCATAGGACTCCGAGGAGGTATTGGGGCGAGGCGGTGAATACCGCGTGCTATGTGTCGAACAGGATATACCTCAGAGTGCACAACAAGAAGACATGCTATGAGTTGATGCATGGTCGCACACCCAAGGTGAGTCACTTCCATGTCTTTGGTAGCAAGTGTTTCATTCTGAAGAAAGGCAGGAAGTTGGATAAGTTTGAGGCTAGGTCTGTCGATGGCATTTTCTTTGGTTATGCGTCTCATTCTAGAGCATATCGTGTGCTCAATCTTGAAACTAACCAAATCGTGGAGACTTGCGAGGTAACCTTCGACGAGACAGAGCCACGTAGTCAGCTTGTCTTTGAGTGTGCAGGTGATGATGAGCTTGGCGAAGAGATCTTTCACGAGGAGGAGCATGAACATGGTGATGATGAAGATGGCGGTGTGGTGCCCCCGGCTGAACATGTACCCACTACTTCGACTACGATGATGGACGGACCCTCTACTACACCTACGACGACAAATCAAGAACAAGGAGAAGCTGATGTTGAGGGGGAGGTAGCATCGAGGCGAGAACCTCTTCGACGAGTACAAGTGGATCACCCAGCTTCGAGGATCATCGGCGACATGAATGAACGCACTACACGGTCGAGGGTTCGGAACAACTCTCATTTCGCTCATGCTGCATTTGTTGCTACTTTTGAGCCCAAAGACATTGGACACGCACTATCTGATCACAATTGGGTTAATTCGATGCATGAGGAGTTGGAGAACTTTGAGAGGAATCAGGTGTGGGAGTTGGTTGACCCTCCCCCAGGGTGTAAGCCGATTGGTACAAAGTGGGTGTGGAAGAACAAAGAGGGGGAGAAGGGTGAGGTTGTGAGGAACAAGTCGAGACTTGTTGCTCAAGGGTTCAGTCAGAAGGAGGGGATTGACTACGAGGAGACCTTTGCTCCCGTAGCCCGTTTGGAGGCGATTAGGATCCTTCTAGCCTTTTCTGTGGCTAAAGGGTTCAAGTTGCACCAAATGGATGTGAAGAGTGCTTTCCTGAATGGTGTGTTGGAGGAAGAAGTGTATTTGAGGCAACCTCCGGGGTTTGAGAGCGAGAAGTACCCCCATCGGGTGTACAAGTTGAGGAAGGCGTTGTATGGGTTGAAGCAGGCGCCTAGAGCTTGGTATGGTAGGTTGAGGGGGTTCTTGTTTGAGAGAGGTTTCGAGATGGGGAAGGTCGATCAGACCTTATTATTGCTGAGGCAGGGCAGAGATATCCTGAATGTGCAGGTGTACGTGGATGATATTGTCTTTGGTGGCTCGTCTAACTCTCTTGTTGCAAGGTTTGCAGATGATATGAGCAGAGAATTTGAGATGAGCATGATGGGCGAGTTGCAGTTCTTCTTCGGGCTACAAATCAAGCAATCTAAGGAAGGAACATTTGTGCACCAGGCTAAGTACACCAAGGACATTGTGCGGAAGTTCAAGATTGAGGACTCCAAGGCTATGACGACGCCGATGAGTACGACTACAGCTCTTGATGCGAACGAGGAAGGTTAACACGTGGATCAGAAGGAGTACCGGAGCATGATCGGGTCACTCCTCTACTTCACGGCGACGAGGCCGGACATACAGTTCTCGGTGTGTCTGTGCGCTCGTTTTCAAGCGTCTCCGAGGACTTCGCATCGGCAAGCAGTGAAGAGAATTTTCAGATACTTGCGTCATACTCCCGATTTCGGCCTTTGGTACTCCGCGTCCTCTTCTTTGGCGCTTCATGGTTTTTCAGACGCGGATTTTGCTGGGTGTCGGTTGGATAGGAAGTCCACTTCTGGGACTTGCCAGTTTTTGGGCTCTTCTTTGGTGTCTTGGTCTTCCCGCAAACAATCGAGTGTTGCTCAATCCACTACCGAGGCCGAATATGTTGCTGCTGCTAGTTGTTACTCTCAGCTCCTTTGGATCACCTACACCATGAGTGACTTTGGTGAGGAGTATACCCATGTCCCACTTCAATGTGATAGCACCAGTGCCATAAGTGTTGCAAAGAACCCAGTGCTCCACTCCAAAACCAAGCACATAGAAGTGAGGTATCACTTTCTGAGAGACAACGTAGAGGAAGGGAAGATAGCTTTGATCCATGTACCCACACATGACCAACTAGCCGATATTTTCACCAAACCCCTAGATCAAGCAACTTTCACTCATTTGCGGGGGGAACTTGGTGTGTGTTTGATTTCTTGAGTTGGGTGTGTGGGAGCTCTCTTTGTAGCATATGTATAGCTTTCCTTTGTGCATTTCTTGCATTTGGCATGGCATATGTAACATGACGTATAAGCATCCTTGTATCTTAGATTGCATGCATTTTGTATCATATGCATCGGTTAGGAAAAGCTTCTCTCATATACATTGTTCACCATGGAATGAGATATATGTCTTTGTGAGCTTGTTTGGTATGCTATGGTTAGTTTGGCTTAGCTCTTGATGATCTTGATGAATAATCCATGGTTGATAGCTATATTTTTGAAAATGTCACATGTATGCACTCTCATGTGTAAATGCCTTTATATGATCTTGACATGTTTTGGTGGCTTGGCTATGCTTAATTTGTGATTGGATAGCTAGTTTATTGATCATATGGGGCCAAAGGCTCATTTGCCATCATGAATGTTTAGCCCTCTTGTTTTATCTTGTGGAGGGGCATAAGTTCCTTTTTGTCGCAAAGACATTTCATGTACCATTTACAAATCTGAAAATGAAATGAAAAATGCTTGGAAAATATGCTCCCATGTCATTTGTGCTGAATTTAATTTGCTTTGGGTGCTAAACCGTTGCATGATGCTTACCAATGAGAAGTCTCATACATAGAAGTAGGCACATGGCTCGGTGGCTTTGACATGACATGAGGTGCTTGTGGGTGTTTGTGATGGTCTTATGGTTAGAATGGCTGTCCTAGCATGAAGTTTGTGTGGCTTTGCCATTTTGATATGCTTTGATCATGTTTAGGATTTTGCTCATGAGAGGCAAGTTTTTTCGCAAAATTGCCAAAATCCATCTTAGCTTCGTCCAATGATTGTGAAACTTGGTGATCATGTAGTTGAGATTGATACGAAGTCGTAGAGTATCTAACTTGCTCATTTGGACATGTGTAGCATTCTTTGTTGAATTTTGTCTATTTGAGAAGCTCTAGGTTGAAAGTTTTGCATTTTTGGCTTGATTCATGCATTGCCAACAAGGGGGAGAAGTTTGAGCTTGAAATGGCCTGCTCGACGCATTTAGGAGGTTTTCAGGTGGTTTCGAGCCATTTCTGGGCTTTGTTGTACACCGGTCTGACCGGTGAGGAGCACCGGTCTGACCGGTGTGAGTGCTGGTTCTGTTCACATGTTGCACACCGGTCTGACCGGTGGTGTTGACCGGTCTTACCGGTCAGGGCTGAGTTGTTGCAGCTGCCCTGTTTCAAGTGGTGTCTTGCATGCATTCGTCCAGGGGGGTGCATTTGTTCAGGGGGAGCTTGCATGTGTGCAGGGGGAGCTCTTTGTGGTTGTTCGAGCTTTGTTTCGGTGGTTTGCGCTCTTTGCTTGAGCTTTGTTTTGTCTCGGATGTGTCGAGCCATTGCCCTTGCCTAAGGGGTCCGAGACTTGTCTTCTTCAAGTGATCTTGCTCTTTGCCTTTGTTTGGCTTTTGATCGCTTGTTGGAGTTTCTTTTTGTTCGTTTCTTTTCTTTTTCTTTTCTCTCTTGCTACTTTCGTGTGGGTGTTGTCAATGCACTCATCAAGGGGGAGATTGAGGACCATGTGTGGTTCGAGGACCGGTGGATGGTCGCTTCCTTGTGTGATGAGTGATTGACAACGTTGTGTGGACTGATTCTTGGCTAAGTATTGCGGGTGCGGGTTGCGGCTTGACGGGTGTTGGTGCGGGTGAAGAACAAGCGCAAAAGGTCGTCGCCGGTGAGGCCTCCGGGTGTGGAGAAGACAAGTAGGCTTCGTTCGAGGGACCCGGTGGCCGCCGAGGTCAAGTGCGGGCCGCATGGTGGCATGAACGGCAAAGATGAAGTCGTGGACGGTTTCTTGGTTGAGCCTCAAAACCAAGGTCGAGCCGGGACTACGTGGGAGCCAAGTCATGAGTGGAGATTGGCGAGAGGCTACACCGAGTTCGCGGGGTTTCCGGTGGTTCACCGTAAAACCACTAGGTTCCTTGGTTGATCCACAAAGCCAAGACCGAAGAACCGAAGACGGTCTTTGCGAGCGCAGCGCCGCCGACCGGCCGACCGTGGGTCGGCCGGTGGGGACCGGTCTGACCGGTGAGGAGCACCGGTCTGACCGGTGTGCGACGACACAGTCCGGAGACTTCGAAGCGGAGGACACGCGTCGGGATCGCATGGCTTGCGTCAAGGCTACGCAGGGTGCGGTCGCCGGGCATCCGTTCGATGGTGAAGACATGAAGACTTCCAAATCCGCCCTTGAGGGGCTTGTATCCCTAGTTATTAGGAAAGGGCATTTTAGACATTCGGTTGCCTCCATATAACCCAAGAGGTGAGAGGATGGCAGCCAACTCTTGGAACCCTAGCTCATTAGTTTTCCTATTTTCCACCTATTTTCCTTAGGTTTTCTTTAGGACTAGCAAGAGAGCTTCACGGAGAGATCTTGTTGAGAGGGATGGACGATCGGGCGGCTTGCTAGACCTTGTACGAACCTTTGTTTCATGTATAGATGATTCGGCGTGGTTCCTCAAGGTTTGGATGTGTTTTCCCCGGTTGTTCTTGGTGGTGATTTTCGGAGCCTTCTCTCGCTGATTTCTTTGGGTTGTTTTCAGGACCTTTCTCTTGGGGATTTGATGGGGGAAATTTGTGGGAACCCTTCGTGGTTCTTTTGGCTATGGTTCCCCCTCCCAAATCCGTGAGTAAAGGTGCTCGATTTTGGGGTTTTTTGAGTTCTTGGGTTGGAAGTACTCTTGGCGGGATTTCCATGATTCCTCCTTTTTGGACGAGTTTTGGTGGGATTAAACTTGGCTATGGACTCCTAATGAGGTGTTCCTAATATCCCCAAAGTCTTGTTCAAGTCCGTGGAGCGATTCGGGAGATCAAGATTTGGATTTGGGGGAGTTGACCCGCGGGCGTTGTTCATCCCGAGCTGCCCAGGCTACACCAGTCTGACCGGTGCTCTTGACCGGTCTGACCGGTGCGAGCCCTGGTGGGTTTTTGCTCGGGTGAACGTCTTGGTGTGTTCGTTGTTGTCCCGTGTTGCTGCTGTTTCGAGTTTGGGTCAGTTTGGTGGTCGGTTAGCCTGTTTGGTGTTTTGGGAGCTTTCAAGCTGCGATCGGTCTGACCAGTGTGTCTCACCGGTCTGACCGGTGTAGAGCCACTTAGTGAAAGTTGCTCAGTTTCACCAGCAGGGACCGGTCTGACCGGTGTGGGTCTGTAGACTCGAGGTTTGGTGTTCCGCTGCGTTCTCAGGTCGGAAGGGTGTGTGTGTTGGTTCCTAGGTCCAGTGGCACTCCAGTGGCTACGTGGGCTTGGCCAACTTGGGTAGTGAGTCGGAGACGTGTGTTGGAAGCCGTGTTCACCTTGTAGGAGTTTCCATCTCCTTTGAGAAGAATTTTTATCGGCTCCCATTCACTCCCCCCCCTCTCTGGTTCGCCGTATCGGTCCTTCACAAGCCGATGGAGTGATTACGGCTGCTCTAGCAACCTTGGACCCTGCTCCTCACACATGCATCTCCAAACGAATTGGCGTAGTGCGACATGTGTGCGACGGCGGGGAAGGATAGGCGGGTGGCAGCGGCGGAGCATAGATCAGGAAGAAGAAGGGGGCAGGGGTCGGGGCGCCGAGTTTGACGCCCCAGGTTTTCAGCCGGGTTCTTTAATCCTAATGATCCGTTCAACAGTGTTGACTTTGGTCAAATTACAGTCAACCTGGGCCATCACCTCGAAAACATCACCGGCAATCTCTAATGACACCCCTTGGTCAACCCATAGTCAAGGTTGGGTCAAAACCCTAGTCAAACCCATTGAACCCCTCTGGACCCACCAGTGTCAGCCGGTACTTTTGCCGCGTTCTCCAAATTTCACCTAAACACTTCAAAGTCTCCCAATGAAAAAGTTGTGTGTTTTGTCGAGGGACACAACTTTCATGTTGAGTGGCATTTGAAATCTTGAGTGGAAATGTGTGAAAAACTCAAGTCAACGCTTTTGGTTACTATTCACCAGAGCCGAGTTTTCTGCAATGTTCCACTGCATTTTACGCAAAATCCATTGATCAAAACTCTATACACCCCTTGTAGAAGTTGTAGAGGGGTAGGAAATCTACAACTTTGTTATTTACCACTGGGCTCACTTCTGTTGAAAAAATTGGAGTAAAATGCAGTTGAACAGGGCTAAGCTGAAATGTTTAGCACCGGAACGCGCCGGCACCCCGCGCCCACGCGACGTCGTGCACGGCCGGTCGGCCTGCCGCCGTACTGCGTCGTACACGCACGCCGAGGCAGACCGCCGACCCCTGGTCTGTCCGTGGTGCCAAGGGGCTCCTGTGCGTAGTACCTTTGGGCCCGGGTCAGTGCCACGTGCCGCACCCGCATGCGCCGGATGGCCACACCGCCATCGACCATTAGCTCGCCGCTGCACCGCTGTTGCCCATGCCGCGGCCCACTGTACGATGACACTCGTGACCCGTTCGCCAAGGCACGCTTGCCTATAAAAGTCGGTCCGCCTCCCCTCGCACGACCCCGAGTTCGCTGCCGTCCGCCATAGGAGCCGCCACGGTGAACTCCACCCTCCAGCTACTTGCACCGCCAACACGTGCTGATCCAGCATGCCCTAGGACTCCTTGTAGCTTCCCCTCTCGCTTATTGCTCATGCCAATCCGCCAGCTCGTCGGAGTCCGAGTTCCGCGGCCGCCACCGGGCAGTCCCTGCCGAGCTCGTGCCTCCACCTGCTCTCCAAGCCAATGGCCACTCGAAGCACCTCCTCTAGGTCACACTGAAGCTCTGTGTGCCGTGCATTGCTCAGACGAGCCTTTCCCCTCGCCGGAATTTGCACCGCCGTAGCCGTGCTGCCCCTGTGCCGCCGCCGCCGGTCGCCGGCGACTGCTCCGGCCGAGCTACCACCAACAATCACTCCGTGGTGAGCCCAATCGCATTTCCCCATCGCTTGTTTGCCTGCCCGTGCATCCCCTCGCTGCCGGCGAGCTCGCCATCGCCGTCGGGTCCAGGGGGAACAAGGGCCAGATTGTAAAAGTTTTAAAAGTCCTAGGGTCCTAAGTGTATAATGATTCTAACCCCTTTGTGTGTTATAGATGAAAATTGTAAAATCGATTTAAAATCTTAGAAAAATCCAAAAATAGCAAACTCAATTTTGTTGTGCTCAGTGTAACAAGAACTACAACGTTCTCCAAATATGTATATACTTTTGAGCTACAGTTTTTGCTTGAAAAATAGAAATGTAAAATACCTAGATCTGTGATTCTACAAAATCCATACATGATGTTGAGGTGGATTATGGATATATTGTGAGTAATAGAATGTATAGGTCCTGTGCCAAAAATTGCACAAAGTTACTGAAGGAATATGTTTATATAAATTATCTTGTGATATTGCCAAATCTGCCTAGATCATTTTTGTAGCTTAAAATATAATTATTTTTTAGACCAACTTCTGGCTATCATCTTGTAATGTTGAAATACATCTCTGGTGATTTTATCATGATTTTATCACTGTTAGAAATATTTATTCCTGATTTATCCTTGATTTTAATCATAAATGTGTAGATCAAGATCTACAAAGGCTATACGTGTGTTTATTGGTTCTTTAGGTTTGTTTTGGACCAAAGCATGTGTATGAGAGAGTTTGGATTCACTACTATTATATTTATTTTAATATGCTTCAATCCTCCATTTGCTAGCTAGAAATGCTTTTGTGTATGTGCATTTAAATTCAAGGGTGCAAACTAGTTCCTTGCTGTCCAAGGGAGTGTTCCTGGTCATTAGGGCCAGTGGGCACTGTTGGGCAAGTTTGAGATGTATTTGGTTGATTAAAGGAGTGCAAACTGGAGTAATCTAGTAAAGGAAAAATAGGAAAATACATCCTTTTGTGCATAAGTTAAATAAATGAGTTAGAGACGTAAATTTGTAGCATAAAAGTAAGATTCCTTGCTGTTGGTATTTAAATAAGATATTCTTTATAGGTATGTACCCATTCACCATCACCAAAGTGTTGAATAGAAATGCCATAATTGATATATTTATTTTTATAGCTTAAGCAAGTGTGCATGTGTGACTAGTGGCTTATGTTAGATTCAATGAGACCAAGTAGCACCACTCTTGGCGTATTATGATTTATTTTAGTGCATTAATATGAAAGAACCTTTGTTGGTTGAATAGTGAAATTGATTGGAAAATCACGAATGTCACCTAAGGGTTATGTGTTGGTGTGGTGAAACTTGCCAACAAGTTTATAACCAACCCATTGTTGTTTTTGTGAGAGTTAAATTAAACTACTTCCATATATATGTACACAGTCACTATCAATAAGTCTAGATAATAAAGCATCACATACTGTTCCTTTATAGGAAGAGTATGCTGAATGTATTATTATCTAGGTGAATGTGGTCAACCATGCACCCGTGGTTGACATAAGTTGTTGTCGAATTAATTAAATCAAATTGTCACTTAAGTCTTGCATTTGCATCCTCCGTGTAGAAGTTCCCGACGGTAGCTACACGCTCGTGCCAGTGGACGTGAATGAGGGAGCTGGAGGAGACGTACACCACGTCACCATAGAGCATGACCCGGGCCAAAGTCCGGAAGATCGTTCAACTGCTTGTGCTAACGAAGGCAAGCCCCAGTTTTATCATTAACCCATGTTTTATTTAAATTATGCAACGATCTTTGTTATTATATGTGCATTTACGTTCTGGAATTGAATGAAACCCTAGTTGCATGATTCCTAGGTGCCTATGTTCAGTTACTAGTATGCTAGGTCAGTAGATGCTATGCTCTAAGGACCGGTACAAGTCGAGTGATGTTCGTCACTCGCGAGACTAAGGATTTCCTTTTGGAATCACCCTTTGTATAAATGGTTTTGCTCATGTGGTAAGAGCATGGGATTTGGGCTCCGGTCCAGTGGCTTCGTGGGCTAAGCTTTTGAACGTACTAAGCACTTGTCGGGAATGGGACCGGTAAGCCTGGAACCTTAATGAGACAGTACAGGATTTTACTACTACTACTCTCGATTCGTCTCCTGACCGGCTTGCAACCGGGAGGAGGGTACTTGTGTGAGGCTGGGTGTACTAAGCGGGGCATGCCGGATAGCCTTGTACCCGGGACTATAGGCTACTATCCCAACCTGGGGATTTTTGGGAACCGTTTGGTCGGTGTCAGCTCTGTTGGGGCACCGCTCCATGTGTTTAGGTTTGCCTTGCAAGGGTTTATGAAGCAATCGATTGTCGGCCTCTCACCGTTATCTGAGACTGCTTAATCAGCTGGCCATGATATCCCTTAATGATGGAACTATGTGAAATCTTCTGCGTGAATTAATTGTATCGTACAATTCTTGATTGCATTAGTTGCTCATCATAGTAATCTCACTAGAATTTGAGCTAAAATATTGAAAGTAAGGATCCATGATCCTAGTTGTTTTTGTGGCAAAACAAACCCACCAGCCAAATGCCCTACATGTCTAGAGGTAACTTTTGTCGGGTAAGTCTTGCTGAGTACTAGTATACTCAGTCTTGCTATAATTGTTGTTTTCAGGTGAAGTTGTTTGGCCCAGTGAGATTCCACCCGGCTGGGAGCTGGAATGGGTAAATGATGACGTTGAATAATGGCATCACGGATGGCCTCCAGTGTTGTCATATCGTATCTCTATTAGTACTTCTGTTGTTTTATTAAAACTCTGAACCTTTACTTTTATGTCAAAGAACCATGTTTGTAATAATGGACCCTACGGGGATTTTATATTAATTTGTAAGGCACTCTGGACTCCCATTCGTGGGAGTTTTATGCATACGTTCGATCCTCTCTGTGTTTCCAAGTGATTTACCGGGTGTAAACCCGGCAACACTCAACGGGATGATTCTTTATTGTCACTTAATGACCAAATGGAGTGGTTAAAGCGATAGTACCGAATTATCTCGGATGGGGTTGTCACACTGGGGCGGATGCATATTCATTCGGTAAGTGGCATTTCTGACAATAGAGCACTTGTTGGCGACGATGGTTAGTCAACCCGCATCGCCTTTGTCGGTCGGGCAGGCTACGGTTTTCTTTTTTATATAGGCTTCTGACACTGATGCGTGGGCCGACACTATTTTTTCTGAATTGAAACTTGCTTCCCTCAAATATTATACCCCATAAACAGCACCAAAACATTTGTAAATACGAACAATTCATAGTTGGTAATTTAGTATTTGAATAAAATATCAACAACCACACTTGTCTAACCAAATTTCTTAAAATTAGATTTTTATCTCTTGTTTACGATATAATAATTATAATAACATCTTAGTGTGTTCTAAAAATACTACAAATTGACTTGGCAACATAATTTAAGTCCCTAAGCTTGTCTACAAAAATTCAAAATGTTTCGAAAACGGAAGATTATACTTGTGTACAAATGTCTACATCTCTCAAATAGTTTCTTAGAATGTTACTTCAACATAGAAGTTTTCCAAACTTTGAAACATGTTCGAACTAATATGCATTTGAAATTTTAACATAACCTTATGTTCACCATTTGATTACGAAATGCAAAGTTTCATTAGTAATGGTTGTGTAAAACAAATATTCTTTTTATGTTGTACTTATAAGGAACAATATAAGGTGTATAAACAACATCCAAGAAATGGAATTACATACCAAAAATGTCATAAATGAATAGATGTTGATTTTAGAAAAAATCAGAAACAAATATCATCAAATTTTTATTACGGTTGACGGTGAAATACGTGATACAAAATTTGATTGCAGATTAAAATGGGAAAGCGAATTGTTCTTCATTCGAATAGACCTGGCCCCGCCCCTTCATTGGTGACGGGTCGTTGTTAATCATCGTCTCATTTGTACATTCGAACCTTTTTAATAAACGCTCTGCTCTGCCTTTCGCCTTCTATCCCCTTCTCCAGCTTCCGCCTTCCTTGTCTTCGTCGCAGATATGGCCCGCGACTCTAGGGGGAGGTTCTGCAAGGAGGAGCCCCTGCGGCCTCGTCCCCGTCCATCTTCCTCGTTGTTGTCCACCGCCCCCGCCAAGAGAGTGAGGTTCCGCGGTGACAAAGAAGAGCCGTCCCAGTGCGCCGCCCCTGTGCGTCTTCCTCGGCACTCCATGGAAGAGGTCGGTTCATCGTCGACCCGGGGTAGGAAGCCGTAGACACGCGCAAGGGCCAAGTTGGCGGACTCCAGCGACGCCCACCATGGAGAGGCATGGTTTTTTCCCTCAATGCGAAGGAAGAAGCAGTTCATGCGGACTGAGGTGAGCGCGGACTCCTCCAGCGACGACCCGGGCAGAGGAGTGGTGCTGGTAGACCTCATCTCCTCTGGTGACTACTCCAGCAACAACTCCGGTGACGACTCCGGCAACAACTCCAGTGATGATTCTGAAGACCATGAGGCAAGTTTTGAAACCATCACGCATGATTTGTCCTTGTACCTTCACATCTTCACTGATCAATTAATCTAATGCATCAATTTCCATTTGTTGTAGGAAGTTGTTGCACATGACATTGATAGGAGTTGGACTGAAATCAGCAAGCTCAAGGAATCGGCTGAAGAGAAGCAGGCAAGTTTTGAAACCAGTAAGAGCTAAAACAGCTTTCTTGTAAATTACAACTGTTATGAAGCTTGCATCAATATATTTTTTCCTTTGTTTTAGGACCGTGTTGATACTCGGGATGACATTGACTACATTTGGAAAGGAATCGACAAGCTGGATGGCAGCTTAAAGCCGCACAAAATAGGCAGGAGATTGAACTTCTAAAGAAGAATGTTGTGCTGGCAGAAAGAGTTTCAAAACAAGAGACAAGACTATCTGAACTTGAGGTAGCATCACAAAAGAAGCTATCTTGCTAGCTAATTAGTTCCCTTACAGCAACAATCTAGTTTGGTGATGCGTCCAGCTGATGCAGTCTTATTTTGGTGATGTGCCCTACTGATGCATGTCAGATGTGAATATGTTTGTTATGAGTTAGTTTGCTTGGTGATGTGAACTACATTACTCGTTTTAAGGCCCACACAAGCCCACTCGCGCTAGGTTAGTAGGGAAGGACGCCTCCCTCACGCAGTCTCCTCCCACTCTCCCCTCGTGCCGCCACCACCACTTTCTCCCCATCGCCTTCGTCCCCCTTACCTCCCCCCACGCCGCGACCCACGCTACACCCCTTCGCTAAGACACGCGCCACACCACGCTCGGTGTGATGCTCACCACACCTCTGACAGCGAGATCTAGAGGAGGGACCCAGCAGCGGCGGCGGTGACAACAACGACTAGAGGAGGGATCAAACGACGACGACTAGGAGGAGGAAGAGGGATCCAACCACGAGGTCGACGCGAGGATGAGGACATGGAGGCGAGCAGGCAACGACGAGGAGTAGAGATCCCTCCGCTCCGGCTGTGCGAAGGTTAGTGGCGAATCTAGGATTTGAGTTTATGGTATGCCACTCTAAAAATGTCTTATACAATTCGGTAAATGCATTCTACCAAGTCGGTAATAATTGTAAAATTAACAACAATTCAGTAATAACGTAATTTGGTATATTTGCCCGAGTTTATGGAATTACGCCAAGTGCACTTTTACAGCACACATGCGTTCAAATAATCAAGTATACAACATATGTGTGCGTATGGTTTTCTTTTTATATAAATGTGTATAAATATACTTGTACTTGTGGGAATACAAGGTATGTCGTGGCTCCTTTGTATAAGTACATGTAGACATACTTAGATGTCGATGGTATACATACTTAGCATTTCCTTTTAGATTGACTCTTATATTTAGTTTTGCTCATGTTCCTATGCACATCTGCACATTCTCTCCAAGTTGAATAAGTACCTCATCAGCAATCGAGGCAGCCTGCATCTTGCTCTTTAAAATGGTATGGTATCTTCACCTAAACTAATTTTTTGGTTACTGAATTTTTCATTTATGTTAATGGTTTACCAAGAACCAATGATACTGCAATGGGCTAAAGTAGTTATTGTAATTCCCTCGACTATTAATTCACAGGATAAATCTGACGAGGACTATAGACCTGGGCCACAAGATGAAGAAGAGGGTTATGGCACTGCTAGTGCACAACAAGACCATATGGGTGGGGCTCAGCGCTGAGACAGAACGCCAAGGACATCCACAAAGTGGCCAAGTGACACATTGATAGTCACTGAGGTTGACATAGTGGGATGTCAGTACCATTGACTCAAAAGCGCAGGTTCAGGGCGCTTCTGAGGCTCGTTGCTAGACAAAAGATTCCTTTGAACTTGCCATAAATCAAAGAACTAAGCAATGATGAAAAGTGGGACTTGTTTGATAAGCATGTGCAGAAACACTTGAAGTTCCAGTAAGACGCGAAACCGCAGGCATTCAAGCTTTTCTAGAAGACGGCAGCAAAGGCATGCAGACAATTCAGATTTCAGCTTAGTCCAGATTTTATTAGAAAAGGACTTGAGACATTTACAAGGCACCCGTTTATGGTCCCAGAACAGTGGAAGGAGTTCATGAAACAGGAGGAAATCGAGCGAGCCTCATCTGCGGGTGTCAAGTTCAAAAAACTCTGAAGCCGGAACACAAGCGAGCACAACATGGGTCCAGCTGGTTATACTATGAAACTAGAACAATGGGAGGAATAGGACAGACAATTAGCTGCAGTTGGTATCCCCAACCCATATGACGCCTACCCTGACGATCGTTCCAAGAATTGGCAACGAGCAAGGAGTAAGCCAGTGATTAAAGACCGTGTTGCCGTGATAGTGTTCAACAACAAAGAGGTAGAAAAATTGGCTGCGGACATCAAGGAGAAGATTGCATGTGCAGAATCTTCAGGAATGGCAGGGCAGAGGGAGTATGATGTGCTAAGTCAGTGCTTTGGCCGCCCTGAACAACCAGGTTGTGTGCGTGGTGTCTCCAGCTACCAGGTCTGGAAGTATGCATGGCCTCAACAGGTCAAGATGTACAGGAAGAGGAAGAGGACGAAGACCGACGCATCAGTTGATACAGAAATAATAAAGGAACAAATCAAGCAAGAACTGTGGCTGAGATGCAGATGCGGAACATGCAGATGCAGAGGTGGTGTTCTCACCAATGTACAATCGCGCAAGCCCTTCACCTGCCACACTGAAGAGCAGATATGCGTCCGCGGATAATGTAGGTTTGATCGATGGCACTGTAGAGTTGGCGACAAAGGTGTGTTGTGACGATCGTACACATGAAGACCTTATAGGCATGTTGACTGAACCCACACACTGTGTCCTATGGATCACGTGGAGGGGCGTCAATGTGAGGTTGCACTTGGTCTTGTTCATCCAGAGGAGACTACGCTACAAACAGTCCTGATTCATGAAGATTGTGTTATGGTTGAAGTGCTCACTGCATATACTATCTTTGCGAATGAACTGTTGGAATACCCTCCTAATGACGAGGTGATGAAACTCGGACAAGCTGAAGGACAGAGGTTACAGTGGAGAAGGTTTCAGATTGACATCAAAGGCTACGGTACAGATTCCTTGTAGTTCACACAGTACGGTACAGGTTCCTTCCTCAGATGGTTCCCCTCCTCCTCCTCCTTCTCCTCCTCAATCCCCACATCCTCAAGACGTTCCATTCGGACCTCCTCCTTGTCATGAAAAACTTGCATCCCCACTTCCTCGTCATCCTGAAAACACAAAAAAATGCATCCCCACTTCCGCAAGATACACAAAATATTCCATCCCCACCTACTCTTAATCCTGAAAAAAAACAGAAAAACTTGCATCCTCACATCCTCAAGAGACACCAAATATTACATCCCCACCACTACGCCCACCACCTCCTCCTCCTCCTCCTCATGAAACAACAAAACCTACACCCCCAAATGGAAGAGCTCAAAACAATAATTCCAAAGCAGGTACATCTGGACCTAATACCTCTATAATAGGTCCTGGTGAGACACCACTGTTACCAGTCAACCATAGTGATGTGTTGGCTGGTGCTGATAAATCTGTCGACGACATTTTGAAGAAAGTTGTAGGTACATTTGGGCCTAATACCTCTGTAATAGCTCCTGGCGAGACACCACTAGGCAAGAAAGCCCTTGAGAAACCTTCAGCCATCTCAAATCAGCAAGGAAAGAAACTTGCCGAAAATAAAATCTCTACACCACGTACAGCAGGCAAGAAATCCCTTGAGAAACCTTCAGCCATTTAAAAGCTGCAAGAAGAGAAACTTGCCAAAAATAAAAGCTCTACACACCTACAGTAGGCAAGCAAGCCCTTAAGAAACCATCTTCGGCAATCTCAAAGCAGCAGGAAAAGGAAATTACTGTAAATAAAACCTCTAAAAGGCCTACAAGAAAGTGATCTAAGAGAAACACTAAGGAGACACCGAGAATCAATCCTTCGGCTATGCGTAACCCAAATTACAAATTTGGAAAGAGCCTTCTCACTGGGTGATCTGAAAAAGGCTGCTACTTTTACCAGAAAGCTCCAAAAATTCTACATGCAACGTGGTAAGTCAGATGATGATGCTCACATTATGGTCGCACTTATGCCCAAGACCAGTGCATGGCCTCTGAGATGGTCAAACAGACTCCAGCTGCTACCTGTGCAACTCAGTGATTTGTACAATCTCTTCAACTTGGATGCTTTGGATCTGACACTTCTCCGCTGCTTCATCCTGTAAGTTGCTTGAAAATTTAATCTGCTTCTCACTAATCGCATCCTCTATCGAAAAGTGCTTTTTGCCTCACATCATCTTTATTACCATGTATTTTGCCTCCTTACACTTTGTTTTTCTTACTAATAGGAATATGACTGTAGAAGTTGAGAACACGGGCACTAGAGTTGGCTTCCTTGATCCTGAATGCCTTTGCTCAACAACGTTGAATAGCTCGGATAACACTCTTGCTTTCTCTGTGTCCTTTATGCGCTATGACTTCAAACTATATGCTAAACAAAATTTAATGCTTATCGCTTATTGTATGGAATCAGATGCCCGTTAGCCTAAGAGGGGGAGGGGGTGAATTAGGCAACTAAAAACCTTAACCTATGGCTTCACTAATTTTACACAAAAGTAAACTAGAACATGCTATCTACATGTGCAACTAAGGTTGTTCTAGTGTGAAACTACCATCCCAAAACAAGGTTTGCAACCTATAGCCATTCCTAGCATGATACTACTCTAGGAAAGTAAAGGCAAGCAAAGATTGCAATAAAGTAAATGCGGAAACGTAAAGGGGATGAGAGGAAGCAAACTCTTGACACACGATTTATCCCGTGGTATCGGTAGCCACTAAGCCAACCCTAGTCCACGTTGAAGCACTCACACAAGAGTATTGCTTCTCGGTCACCAAGTCTCTCCCAAGAGCACCACTGGACTCGCCACAAAGGCTAGCCACTTAGGCACTTGCCAAGCTCCCTTGGTCACCTTGATGCCGCCTCCACTAAGGAGCTTCTCCACCAAGGAAGGGGGTCTCCACGTCCCCCGCACAAAGTGTCCTCACCGCTCCACACCAAGCTTGAGGGTTGATGACGATTGCCGGTGAGCCACTTAGGCCCCAAGGCTTCCGTCAAACCTTGTACAACTGGATTCACTCAAGAATCACCTCACAAGGTTGGCACAACCTTGCACTCACTCAGCTCTAAACTAAGCCTAAGCACATACACAAAGCATATGCAAGTCTAAGGATCAGCAATTAAGCACTTGGATGGATTGGATATGATCTTGAATGTGTCTTGAACTCCTCTGCACTTCCACACAATCCAGCCACCTCAAATGGGTGAGTGGAGGGGTATAAATAGCCCAAGGCATCAAACTAGCCGTTGGCTAAAAGCTGCTGAAAGTTGTACCGTCGGATGATCCGACGCTATACTTTTCCAGGGCGTCGATTCATCCGGTGCCCCTCCCACGCCATATAGCCGTTGAGGTTCTCTGACACAATTGCTCCGACGCTATGGACCGACGGTCCGTCGGATCATCCGGTGCTGAAGACTCCGCGCTCAATTCACCTCTGTTAGCTTCCACTCGACCGTCGGATAGACCGACGCTTCACCTTGACCAAGGCGTCGGATCATCCGGTGCTGAAGGCTTTGTCTTGGCGCGTCTCTATATGAATTCAAACTGAGCGTCGGATAGACTGACGGTGTCCCCACTCAGACCGTCGGATCATCAGGTGCTAATATCTTCGCTGCTCTTCCTCTGCAAATCGTCCGACGCATGTAGAAAATGGACCGTCGGTTCATCCGACGGTACATAGAATTTCACCCTGTGTACCAACTCGTCTGACGATTGCACCGACGCTTGTAATTGAGGGACCGTAGGTTCATCCGACGGTGTCTTTTCTTTTCCTTTTCTTGCTCGGTTTTGACCCTTGTTTTTCTGAATTTGGCATGTGCTTCTCTTGCATTCTTGGGACCTAGAAGTGTCTACAAAGACATACTAAAACAATATGGTTGGTCCCTATGATCATGTTGTCATGAATCACCAAAATCAAACTCGAACTAATGGCATATGAGGCCATGTTCGCTACAATCTCCCCCTTTTTGGTGATTTATGACAACACAACCTAAGCAACCATAAATTTGCAAATATTTACATAATTATAACCACTTACACTTGCTTGGATGCTTACCATCATCCAAAACTTCCCCTAGATCAAACTTCCCCCTTTTGATCTTATGTTCACATTCTCCCCCATTGGTCTCATATCTTGAAACCACTTGTAAGCTCAAACCACTAGCTTGCTTTGGTCTCACATTCTCCCCCTTTGGAATAAATTCTCCAAAAAATCCCAAAGCAAAAGGGTCCAAAGAAACTAGCAAGACCTAGCAAACATAGCTCAAAGGAGAGATGTTAAATGCAAGGGAGAAAGCCGCATGAACCATGATCCATATGTATGATATCAATGAAGATACCATATGTAAGGATGACTAAGGTGGATCACAAGCTCATGAGACTAGCATGATACAAACTAAGCTCCCCCTAAGTGTGTGCACAAAAGGATACCACTTGTAAGACAATGGTAGTGAGAAACAAGTGCAAAACTACAAACTTGAAAGACAAGGAATCTTAGAGCATATCATGCAAGAAGGTAGCTTACAGGACAAGAGATAAAACAAATGGGTTCTTGTTACATTACCACTTGTAGATATCACTTGTAGTCTTTTGATCATTGCATACCTCCGGGGGATTATCCTCTCTACCTTGTTGGCACCACATTGAGATGAGCCACTTGGAAATTATATCGCTAGGTGACACCACTTGAAAGAAGCTTGCATAGAAGACACTTGGGTACCACAAGGCTTAGGAATGTATGAGTACATTGCCTTTGAACTTATACACATAAGCTCGCAAGGACATGACTCAATAGCATGAAGCTCATATTGCTATTTTCACTCTTTTAGAGATGTTAGGTCACATTGAGAGTGAAATAGCATTCTCTTAGAATGAAGCACCGCACCGAAACGCGTCGCCAAGGGAGTACACAAGATAAGCTTGAAACAATGTTAGTCCCACAACCAAACCATAGGATGAGCTCCCCCTAAATGTGTGCATTTAGTGTTTGAATCACCAACCAAATGTATGCACATTGTATATGACAACAAAAGGGAAGCTAACCCTATAGCTTGCTCATGATGCAAAGAGATATATATGAAGACATGCACCATGAAAGAACAAGTGTAGCTTTCCTACACACTAATCAAACCATGTAGATTGCTCATGGGTTAGGACATGACACAAGCAACCTACCATATGTAAACATTGCAACAAATGCAACCTAAACAAGGCAATGGAGCTACAATGATACATGAGATAGATTCTAGTTTCCATTACCTCAACCGTTGAACTTGGGCAACACAAGTCCAACTTGCAAGCTTGGCTTGTAGGCATGAATTTCCACAACTTCTTTGTGCCAAGCCTCCCAAGTCCCCACCCGCATGACCTTCAAGTGGCCTTTGGAACCCAAACCATTTGAGGCCCCTTCATATTGGTGATGACGTCCTTGGGCACCCACATGGGTTGGTTCCAACCTCGCTCCTCCTTCATCTTCCCAACCTTGTGTGCAACCACCTTGCCATTTGCCTTCTTCTTGATGGCGTAGGTGTTGCTCTTAGTCTTGTTCTTGCGGTTGGGCTTGGTGTAGATGAGGGAGCTTTTGATGGTGGGGTTCAACTTCTTCTTTGCGCCCTTGTCCATCTTCTTGACAAACTGAGGGCATTTGTAGAACTTGTGCCCTTCTCCATGACACTTGTAGCAAGTCACGGTTGCACCCTTCTCAAGCTTCTTCACCATGGGCTCATGGTTATCTTGAGAAGGTTGGACTTTGCTCTTCATGTCTTGAGAGATGTCCACTTATTATTCATTGTTCTTGCCCTTGCCCATCAAGCTTGCCAACCTCTCTCGGAGCCATTTCACTTCTTGCTTGAGCTCATCATTTTTCATGCCTCTGAGACAATCACATTTTTTTACAACAACATTCTCATTGCAAGATGGTGAGCAAGATTCATCAATTAAATCAATGCAAGAAGTGTCTACAAAGACATGCTCAAACAATATGGTTAGTCTCAATGATCATGTTGTCATGAATCACCAAAATCAAACTCGAACTAATGGCATATGAGGCCATGTTCGCTACACCTATCTCTGTACGAACCACTCAATTGCAGTGGCTAACGTTCCGATGCAGTGGAAGGTCTACTATCTTGATTCATTGAATACAACTAATACTAATACTGACACTTTTGAGAGAATCATTAATGAGTAAGTTATTTCTTTCTTAACCTGTGGACGTTCCTCAACAAACTGTACAGAGTATATTAATTAATAGTGTCCTAACCATAGTTGCTTGTTTCGTTGTAGGGCTTGGGAACGTTATTGCGGCAAAAAGAAGTTCATGCACCTTGGCGCCTTGGAACACAACAAAGATGTTAAAGTACATACCACTTATTTCCTTCGTGTGGAAGCTAGTACCAAAGCTTGAGTTTATTTCTTCTCGATCACCACTATTTTTCTTTGTACATTTATTGTAGTGCCACCAAGAACCTACTGGATCCGGACTCTGCGGCTTCTATGATGCCTATCACATGCTTCAATTAAAAGATAGCAGCCCACATATAGAGGTATTTTCTTGGGATCTTCATTTGTAAAACCTGCAACTGAGCACAGTTCTTGCTTATTAGCAATGCACATGTTTGGTAACCACCTTTATATGTGTGGTGACTAGTGACATTGTTATATCCAGAGATTAGGGCTAGATGAGCATCCTCTTGACAAATCATTGCTGGCAGATGTTCGTGAAAGAATTGCCACAATCCTCATGGAACAGGTGATCACAGCCGGAGGAAAATTTCATGCTCATGAAATTGTGTGGGCTCAAATTATGTATGGTGACTAGGAAATTTTTGCATTCCTCCTTGTCCATATATTTTTGTGATATTTTTGCATTCCTCCTTGAGAGATGCATTTCTTCCTTGTGAGATGATGACGCTGAATTTCGACATATGATGCCTGTGATTGTGGATTTCTGTGAATTTGGATGCTAGATCTAATTTTTGTGAATTTAGTCATATCATGGCTGCTTCCAGGATGCAGCCCCTGATGGCTGCCAAATCCTGGCTGGTTCCAGGATGCAGCCGGTAAGCAGGCAGCAGGTAACTGTAGGGGTGGCCTACGTATCTGTAAGGGGCATTGGGCACCGTAAAAGCCCATTACCAGTACTAACCGGTGGGCCCCACAACATGGCCCGTTCGTCGAGACATTGAAGACGCAGGTTCACCACACGCGTCTTTGATATTGATTTCACAGTAACGAGCTTTGTTTTGGTGCCGTTACCAAAGTTCCTTGTGGGCCCAGAGAAACAGTCCTTTTCACGTGACCGCTGACTGGTTGTGGTAACGGTTGTTGTTTGATGCTCTTTACGAATCCTAGTTGTTCTGAGACGCGTGTGAAATAGACGTGTCACATTTCGTCGAGATATCGGAAACGTAGTTTCATAAAACGCGTCACCGATATTCAGTTCCTGTAACGGGCTGTTTTGGTGCCCGTTACCAACGTTCTCTGTGGGGCCAGAGAAACAGCCATTTCACGTAACCGATGGTTAGTTGTTGTAATCGTTGTTGCTTTATGCCCGTTACGAATATGTGTTATCAGTAACAGGCATCTGCCAGTTACCTTTCTTAGATCATTTGTAACACTTGATCGGTAACGGGCGCTTTGCCCGTTACCAAAGGCGATCTATGCCCGTTACCAAAGTGAGTTTTTCACTTAGTGAAAAAGAAGTCCATTGGGGTGCCAAAAATTTTGGTCACTAACATTGAAGGACCCAAGAAAATTTGGGTACCTAAAACAAAGTAATTTCTATTGTAGGTGAACTATAAAGTCGGAGTAAGACATTGGGTTATTGATAGTGGTTGCAAAAACCACATCACTGGTGAAAGAAAAATATTCTCTCATCTTGATAAAGATATTTTCGATTTTGACAACATCACTTTTGGAGATGATAGCAAGGGAGGGGTAAAAGGCATTGGTGTTGATGGGAAAGATTCTGTTTTCAAGGGTTTTTTTCATGAGAGCTTATATTCTCAAAGGCCTCTATGTGTAGGTTAGGGCATAGAAGCCTTGATCCCAGCCGGGCGGGATCTCTCCGGGCCACACATCACTGAAGGCATTACCTGGATCAACACATTATAGCAAGGCTGAGTATACTAATACTCAGCAAGACTTACCCGTCGGTGATATCTATTTCACCAAATCTAGACCATGAAAGGCTTTTTGGCTACTGGGTTGCCTTTGCTAAAAAGTAACAAAGAGTAGGTCCTTGCTTTCAAGATTTTAGCACAAGTTCTAGTAGGTTTAATCTTTACTACATTAGCCAACTAGTACAAACAGAGTTGTACAATACAATTAATCAAGCATCATCTTCATCAACTTCCATCATTAGGGATCTCATGACTAGTGGAGTAAGTAGTCTCGGATAACGGTGAGAGGCCGACAATCGATTGATTTAAACCTTGCATGGTAGACCCAAACACACGGTAGGCTACCCCCGCAAGGACAACTTTCCCAGGCCGTCCACAAAAATCCCCGGGTCGAGATGAAAGGCCACAGTCTTTGGTGCAGGCTATCCGGCATACCCCGCGAGATACCCGGACTCACCATACACCACCGGTAGCTAGCCGTGAGAGCGAATCCCAAGGGTAGTGACAGTTCCATCCCTAGCTGTCTCATTAAGGTACTAGGCACAGGTCCCATACCCGACATGTGCTTAGTACGTTCAAAAACTTAACCCACATAACCACTGGACCGGAGCCCGGATCCCATGCTCTTACCACGTGAGCAATCCATTTAAGGATACATTGTGATTCCTATCTAGGAACCTATTCTCGCGAGCGAGGTCATCACTCGACTTGTAACGGTCCTATAGCTTAGCAGCTATCGACCTATCATACTAGTAGTGACAAAAGGTACCTATGGATCATGCATCTAGGGTTTCATTCAACTCATGAACGTAAATGCACAATCATAGATAATTGAATAAAGAACTTTAAAACTAGGTTAGATGCACCAGAGCTTGCCTTCGTCAGCTAGGTTAGCTTGGGCACCCTCGGTGTCGAGTACTTCCACGTACTGCAGCGACGCTTCCGCTCCTCCTTCCTCAGTTTCCGGGACAAGGGAGTAATCTCCGTCCGGAAGATCTACACGGAATGCAATGCACTTCAGGTGATGTGATAGTTTGTTGTCTTATCCAACTCTGGGTTGGTCATATTCACCTTAACAAGCATTTAGATAGGGTTTCTATTTTAGGAAGGTTACTGGTGTACATGGGTTATCCTTTTATTGAACATTGAATAAAGGTTTTTATTATACTTGTCATTTCATATGAAAGCTTTAATTCTTTTCATCTTCACAAGCAAGGGCATAAATAGCATTTTTATTTATGAATTACTTTCTGATCAGTGATAATAATTAATTAGCTTTTAATGATATTAATTAATACTTTCCAAAAAGGAAAAGAATTAATTAGGGATTTTTCTTTATTTAATTTCCCTTTAATATTAAAAGGGCTTTTAAGCTTTTTATTAAATAATTAAATTACCAAAAATTCAAGAAGTGTTTCAAATGTATATTAGCACCTATCCTGGTCCATTGGACCCACATGTAAGTGTTGGATGCGAGGAAATTAAATATTATTGAAAATAACAAAGGCTAGCTAGTGATTCAAAGTAAATGCATACAAAAACAAATAAGCATCAATTTGCTCCAAACTTTCTTGTGCAAGCTCTCTGGTCCTAAACAAGTCTAAAGAACCAGCATGTTCACATGGAATCTCTGCTGAACTTGGTTTATTAATTTACAAAGGAAGACATGCATAAATCAAGCATAATTATTTATGTTAATCCCAAATTCATGATTAATTCACAAGATGCGTATTTTGGCATTACAAGACAGTGTGCACAAGTTGAGCTCAAGAACATAAATATATTTAACAGGAAAAATCATCTAAGCAGTTACTGTAAGAATGGAAAAGAATTTATTTAGCAAGAACTACTGCATACCATTGTGCAATTTTTGGCACAACATCTAGTCATATCCTAACACACAACATATCCAAAATTGGGCTACATAGAAGCTATGGATTTCAAGTTATGATAGATATAGGTTTAACACATTTGTATTTTTCCTGCTAAGACTATTTAGAATCTAGCCATGAGTATTTAACAAAAGAGATGGGATTTACCATCCTGAACCCTACAAAATTGGTTTGGAAATTTTCTGATTTTTCTACGAATTTCTAGGAATTTTCTAAGGCGGTGGACTAAACTATAAAGAAACTTAGATATGGTTCTTAACAACTATGCCCTGGACTTTTACGCAAAGCACCCTAGAAGTATTTGAATTGACGCAATCTGGCCCTTGGCCGGCCGGGCGGCGCGGGCACGGCCGGCGCGGCGGGCGGCGGCGCGCGGCCGGCAAGCGGCTCGGCACGACCACAAGCTCACCTAGGGGCGGTTGGGGACCGGAGTGGAGGCGAGAGGTGGCCGGCGGTGAGGTTCGGCGGCGGCGGCGGCGGGGGCCACGGCGGCTCGGGGAATTCCGGCGAGGGGGGCGAAAGTGAGTGGCAACAAGCGAATGCGTGAGCTTCACTAGGGCCTAGGGGAGCTAACGGGGGTGGGCCGGACGGCGGCGAGCACGGGCGGCGAGCTCCGGCACCGGCGGCGGCGGCGGCAATGGCGGTGGCGGCTCGGGGCCGGTGCGCGGGAGGGCGCGGGGCACTTTTATACGTGGCCCGGCGCGCCCGTGGATGACGAGGCGTGACGGCGGGGGAGCATCTCCGTGCCACGGTGCTCGGGCGGCGCGCGTACGGCGGCGACACGGCCGACGGACCGGCGGTCCGCGCGCGTACGCGCGCGTATGGCGGCGGCCGACGCCGGGGTGCCTCGGGACGTTGCGCGTCGGGGCGCGGGGATCACGGGGGTGGAGGTGCCTTGAGCCATGCGCGTCCTCGGGAGGCGCGAGCGCGGATGCGGGGCCGGCGGCGGCGGGCGGCGACGGCGGCGCGCGCGGCGCGCACGACGTCGCGCGCGGTGGCGCTCCGGCTCAACCCTTTTGCTGGTGCCCTGTTCAAGTCGATTTTTCTCAAAAAAGTTGAACAGAACTGGACCAAGTGATGAATACCAAAGTTGTAGATCTAGCTACCAACAGCATTTCCTACAAAGGCTATATAGGGTTTTTCTGCCTAGATTTGAAGATATTTGAACGCCCACTTTGAATGTCAGTCTGTTTTGGCAAACAGTGATTTCTGCCTTGCACTTGGTTTTTCAAGTTTTTCCCCTCAAAATTTGAATTGCCAATTGTGGACCAGGAGTGTCCCAGTGGTCGATGGATGATCGCTCCTCAGTGATGAGTGATTGACAACGGGTGTTGGACTGACTCTTGGCTTAGTGCGCAGGTGTAGGCTGCGGCCTAGTTCGTGTTGTTGCAGGTGAAGAACGGGCGCGAAAGGTCTTCAGCCTTGAGGGGCCTCCGGGAGATGGAGAGACAAGTAGGCTCGGTTCGAGGGACCGGTGGACGGCGGGGCCCGGGTGCGGGTCACATGGTGGCGACACAAGCAAGACGAAGTCATGGACAAGTGAGCCGGTGCACGGTGGTGGTCGAGTCAAGTGGTTTGGCGGGAGGCCGGACCGGGCACGCGGGGTTTGGTGGTTTGCCCACAAAACCATCGGCGGACGGTTTCTTGGTTTGGGCCTCAAAACCAAGTCCGAGGGCCCAACACGACGGAGACGGGATCCGGGCGTGTCGGGAAGCTTCGAGGCGGAGGACACGCGGCGGGATCGCATGGCTTGCGTCGGGAGGACGCGGGGTGCGGCAAAGGCGTGGCCGTTCGATGGCAAGACCCACAAACATTACCTAGATGCCCCTACATGGGTTGTATCGCCAGTAGTTTAGTTAGGGGTAGTCGAGTCATTTACCACTCCGGCGGGACCTGATATATAAGCCATGAGTGTGTGTGGATGGCTCTCTCTCTCCGCGACTTAGGGTTTCATTTGCTCCCTCCTCTTTCTCATTTTCGTAGCTATTTTACTTCCTATTTTCTCTAGGCTAGCATGAGAGCTTCATGAGAGATTTGTTGAGAGGGATGGATGCTAGGGCGGCATGCTAGACCTTGTGAATCTTTCCTGGTTTGTATAGAAGATTCGGGGTTGTTTTTCGTGGCTTTTTGTGCTTGTTTTCGTGCCTTTGTTCCCGGTGTGATTCCGCGAATTTGAGTGGGTTTCTCCCCGGATTTCTTTGAGGGAAACATGTATAGATGTCTTGTGCATCTTTGTGCTTGATCTTGTGCCCTCAAACGCCGGGAAACCACTTTGATTCGTGAGTTTTCGTTCGGTGCTCTAGCTTTTGGTGGTGGTCAAAGGATTCGCGATTCCCGGTGATTTAGGGAGTTAGGAGGCAAGATTTTTGGGCTATAGCATCCTTGTGTGACGCTTTTCAAGTCCCCAAACCCTTGTCTCCATAGCTTCAACCGTTTGGGAAATCCGATGATGATTTGGGGGAGTTGACTTTCGGGGTCGGGGCATTTTTCCGCTCTGTCCGCACCCGCGGACGGTCCGCGGGGAGGTCGCGGACGGTCCGCGTGGGTCGAGTTCGTCCCGTGTTCTTCGTGTTCTTGCTCGCCCTTTGTTTCGATCCGTCGCGATTTTGGTTTTTGGTTGGACGGAGTTTCGGACGGTCCGCGGTGTCCGGGCGGACGGTCCGCGGGTGCTTGGCGGACGGTCCGCGTGCTCCCCGCGGACGGTCCGTGGTTCGTGGGTGGCTTTGGTTCGTTCGTGTGATTTAACGGACGGTCCGTGGGAAGGGCCGGACGGTCCGCGGCGTCGGCGCGGACGGTCCGCGAGAGCAGGTCGGACTGTCCGCGCGGTTCATCGCGGACGGTCCGCACTGCCAGGCCGGACAGTCCGCCAGGAGCCGTGTGCTGTGCTGTTTGTTTTGATTCCTTTCTTCCCTTTCTAGTGCTTCCACGTGTGCTTCTAGGAATCGTTCCTAAGGCTAGAGGTTGACCCATAACCTCGTGGTCTTGGCGATTGGTGCGTGATTCGATCCATCGCTTGTGTGTGACCGGGGTTTGTCTAGGATATAGGCCGGATTCTTTTGGAAGAATTTTTACCGGCTCCTATTCACTCCCCCCCCTCTCTAGTCGCCATCTGATCCTTCAATTGGTATCAGAGCTTGGTGCCGGATTCTTTGCGACTTTGACAAGTCCCGAATCCTAAGATGGCGTACGTTGAGCGGGGCGGTCCGCCGCACTTCGATGGCAAGGGTTACCACAAGTGGGCGGCTCGTATGATGATTTTTCTTCGAGGAAAGCTGTTGGATTTTATTGTGCTTGACAAGACCTATGCTATTCCGGTCAACATCCATACTCTTATGGTGACCGATGCCGATGCCAAGGCCAAGTATGAGGCTAATGCAAAAGCCGTTGATCACTTGTGCCGAGCTTGTGTGATCCGAGTTTGAGCGTGTTCACCATTTGAATCTTGCTTGGCAAATTTGGGAAAAGTTGTTGGTTGCTCACGGTGGTGATAACCATGTGAAGGCTCGCCTCTTTGTCTCTTACCGGATGCAATATGAGAATTTCACTCCACTTCCCGATGAGGACATTGATGCGATGTTTCAGAGGTTCACCGCCATCGTGAACAACATGAAGGCTAATGTTGAGGATTTTCCGTACTCCGAGCATGATCAGGCTTTGAAGCTCTTGCATGTCTTGGACCCAAATGTTTGGGGTGCTAAGGTTGAGGCCATCAAGGAGTCTGGGAATTATTTGACTATTGAGTTGGATGACCTCTTTTCTAAGCTCAAGTCGACTGACCATAGTCTTGCTCTTGTGGGAGGATCAAAGGGCAAATCTAACCCTTCCTGTCGACAGTTTTCTTTGTCCTCTCTTATGTCCATTCCAGATGAGGAGTTTGATGTGCTGGGCGAGGAGGAGCTGGCCTTGCTCTCAAGAAGGTTTGAACGACTACACGAGAGTCGGAGGAACGCAAGGCGGAGCTCAGGAACGTGCTACAAGTGTGGCAAGCATGGCCACTTCATCGCCGAGTGCCCGGAAGCAGAGGAGAACAAGTACAAGGTGAGCGAGTACAAGGCGCACCCGAGGCGTGAAGACAAGTACTCCTCCAAGGGCAAGCACTTCAACAAGTCCAAGAGCAAGGACAAGGACAAGCGGTGACCGAGCAAGAGAGCCTACAAGAAGAACAAGGCAAGAGCGATGGTGGCCGGTGCGAGCGACGTCGACTCAAGCTCAAGCGAGGAGCAGTCAAGCTCAAGCAGCGAAGATGAAGACGCCGGGAGGCGCAATGGCAAGAAGAGTGCAAGCCGGAACCTCAGTGGGCTGAGCTGTGTGGCGCTTGAGGGCTTTTGTGGCATGGCCCATAGCTCAAGCAGCAAGAAGAGTGAGAAGGAAGACAGCGACTCCGACTCGGAGGATGAGGTAAACCGTGACCCCGACTTTTTGCTTGCTGAGATTGCTAGGTTGAATGGTTTGCTAGATAACCGTGATAGTGTGCTGAGAGATGCCAAAAAGATGAGGAAAGATCTTAGGGCTCAGCTTGAGAATGCTAGTGAGAAAGTAGGAGAGTTAGAGTCAAAATTGCTTGAATTGAAACTTGAGAATGACTCTTTGAAACTTGCTCCTACTCCTCCCGATGATGTTGAATGTGTTGAATGTGATGCTTGGTTGAATGAGATCAAACTGCTTAATGAGAAGAATGCTTCTATTTTGGCTCAACTAGATGCTCTTAGGACTGAACATGATGAGCTTAAGGCTAGACCTACTTTGCTTGGTGCTTGCAAATCATGTCCTACTATGCATGCTAAGCTGGTCGATGCTCGTTCTACCATTAGTTCATTGGAAGCATCTTTGAAATCTCCTATTGCAAATGCATGTTCTAGCTGTGATGAAGTCACTTTGCGTAATCTTGAGCTTACTTCCCGGTTGGATGTCATCTATGAGGAGAATGACTATTTGAGGAAAGTGTTGGGTTGGTTGTCTGGGCAGGAACCTCAATTGAAAATCATGATTGAGGAGTTCAAGAGAGCTGATTGTCGTGGTTTGGGTTTTGAGAAGTTGGGTGAGAAAGTGGGAGAGAACAGTGGGGAGAGTGTGTATGAGAAGTGTGTTGAGTCTAACCCCGAGTTTGAGGTGATCGGAGAGATCCAAGTCCCACTCCCAAAAGCACCCAAGAACTCTTTCACACCAAAGCCCAACCACCTTTGCAACAAGCTTGACACAACCCAAGATCCACCCAAATTCCCACCTAAGAAAAATGATTTCTAGAAACCAGTGAAGTTTGTGGGTGAGAAGGGTGAGAAGCCTAGAGAGAAGTCAGAGCCAAAACCAAAACCCATCCCCTTCAGGTGTGAGTATTGTGGCATGGAGAGGCATCTTGCAGAGTTTTGCTACAAGAGGAAGAGGGATGAGAGGCTTGCTAGGGAGCAAGCAAACCAGGACAGGTATCGCCAGTCTCGCGGTATTCCTGAGCCTAGAGTGCCACTTCCACGGGGTGTGGGAAGTGTGAGGAGTGTTGGCAGGTTCCCACAGAGAGGTGGTGGTGAGGGGTTTGTCAGGAGAGATGATGGTGTGCGTGCTGGTGAGAGGTTTGGTCGGGCTCGTGGTGGTTTTGCTGGACGTCCTCCTACTCGTCCTCAGTACGGGTTTAGGGGAGATGATCGCAGCTTTGGGTTCCAGAGAAACTACGGACCACGTTTTCCCCCCTCGTGGTGCTCGTACTCCTCCCATGGGACATGGGAAGTTTGGTGGCAAGGGAGTGATGTTTGCTAACCCCTCTTTTGAGCGGATGGCTCGACACTGGTTTAACTTTCTTTGTGCTAACCCCAGTGTCGAGTCGCTAGCTCATTCTCGTTCTTGTTTCTGACTGCAGGCAGGAGGCTTGGAGAACATTTGGTTGATCGACTCCGGTGTTCTCGACACATGACCGGAGATAAGAAGTGGTTCTCCAGCCTCACCCCAGTGAAGGAAAAGATGTACATTACATTTGGGGACAATGGACGAGGTAGGGTGCTTTCAGAGGGTGTTGTGCATGTGAGTGACAAGGTAACGTTGAAGAGAGTGGCTCTTGTGAAGTCTTTGGGTTTTAATTTGCTTTCGGTTTCTCGGTTGCTTGATGAGGGTTTTGAGGTGCGTTTCAAGTCCGGCGAGTCTCGTTTGCTTGATTCTCGAGGTGATCTTGTCCGTATGATCATCCCCGAGGGTCGATTTTCGGGCTGATTTCTCTCGTTCTTTGGGTCCTGCTCGCCGTTTGATGGCCGGTCCGTCTTCCGATTTGTGGAAATGGCATAGGCGGTTGGGACACTTGAGCTTTGATTTGGTTTCCCGCTTGAGTGGTCTTGACCTTGTCCGAGGATTGCCGAAGTTGAAGCTTGAGAAGGATTTGGTTTGTGCTCCTTGTAGGCATGGTAAGATGGTAGCCACTCCCCATCCACCCCTGACCGATGTCATGACCGAGCGTCCGACGGAGCCGTTGCATATGGACCTTGTTGGGCCGGCTCGAGTTCGCTCGGTGGGTGGGAAGTGGTATGTCCTTGTTGTGGTGGACGATTACTCTCGCTATGCCTGGGTGTTCTTCTTGGAGGATAAGAGTGAGACTTTTGGTTTTGTTCGAGATCTGATCGTGAGGTTGAAAACCGAGAGGCATGGGAATGCTATTCGAGCTATCCGCAGTGATAATGGCTCTGAGTTTAAGAACTCTCATTTTGATGCCTTTTGTCGTGATCTAGGTCTTGAACATCAGTATTCGACTCCTTATGTGCCCCCTCAAAATGGAGTCGTGGAAAGGAAAAATCGGACTCTTTGTGAGATGGCTAGGACGATGCTCGATGAGCACAGGACTCCTAGGAGGTTTTGGGCCGAGGCGGTCAATACGGCTTGTCATGTTTCCAACCGGATTTTATTGAGAGCTTTCAAGAAGAAGACCCTGTTATGAGCTTATGCATGGTCGGGCACCCAAGGTGAGTCACTTCCGAGTTTTTGGCTGCAAGTGCTTTATTTTGAAGAAGGGAAAACTCGACAAGTTTGAGGCTAGGTCTAGTGATGGTATTTTCTTTGGATATGCTAACCATTCTAGAGCCTATAGGGTGCTTAACCTTGAGACTAACAAAATCATGGAGACTTGCGAGGTGACCTTCGACGAGACAATGCCATGTACCTCTCTTGGCTTTGAATGTGCAGGTGATGAAGAGATGGATGAGGACCTCTTTGAGGAGGAGAAAGATGAAGCTGGAGATGATGATGGGGAGAACCATGAACCTGAAGCTGAGCATGTACCCACTACTTCCCCTACAACCACTTTGGAGCATGGACCGTCTACATCATGGACAACGACGGTGCAACAAGAGGACCAGGCGAGAGAAGCTGAAGTTGAGGGGGAGGTAGTCTCGAGGCGTGAGGCTCCCCGGCGGATTCAAGAAGTGCATCCCCTGTTAAAGATCATTGGGAACATTGATGAACGCACTACACGGTCGAGGTCCAGGAATTCCTCTCATTTTGCTCATGCTGCTTTTGTTGCTACTTTTGAGCCCAAGGACATTGGACATGCTTTATCTGATGCAAACTGGGTCAATTCTATGCATGAGGAGTTGGAAAATTTTGAGAGGAACCAGGTGTGGGAGTTAGTTGAACCACCTCCAAATTGCCATCCCATAGGAACCAAGTGGGTTTGGAAGAACAAAGAGGGAGAGAATGGGATGGTTGTGAGGAACAAGTCCGGACTTGTTGCTCGGGGGTTTAGTCGAAGGAGGGGATCGACTATGAGGAGACCATTGCTCTTGTGGCCCGTCTTGAGGCAATTCGGATCCTTCTAGCCTTTGCCGTGGCTAAAGGGTTTAAGTTGTTTCGGATGGACGTGAAGAGTGCTTTTCTCGAATGGGGTCATAGAGGAGGAGGTGTATGTGAAGCGACCACACCGGGTTTGAGAGCGAGTTGTACCCTCACGGGGTATACGGGTTGAAAAGGGCTCGTATGGGTTGAAACGGGCGCCCGTGCTTGGTATGGGAGATTGAGAGGTTTTCTTTTGAGCAGAGGGTTTGTGATGGGTACCGTGGATAGAACCTTGTTTCTCCTCAAGCATGGAAATGACTTGCTGATTGTTCAGATTTACGTGGATGATATTGTCTTTGGTGGCTCGTCACATAACCTTGTTGCCAAGTTTGCAGATAAGATGAGCAGGGAGTTCGAGATGAGCATGATGGGCGAGTTGCAGTATTTTCTCGGGCTGCAGATCAAGCAAGTGAAGGACGGTACATTTGTGCACAAAACCAAGTACACGAAAGACATGTTGAGGAAGTTCCAGATGCAAGATGTGAAGCCGATGTCGACTCCCATGGGGAGTACGGCCACTTTGGATGCGGATGAAGACGGAGAACCAGTGGACCAGCGGGAGTACAGGAGCATGATCGGCTCCCTCCTCTACTTGACGGCGACGAGGCCAGACATACAGTTCAGCGTGTGTCTGTGCGCTCGTTTTCAGGCTTCGCCAAGGACATCACATCGACAGGCCGTCAAGAGGATTTTCGGTACCTACGATCCGCCCCCTGGTCTTGGCCTTTGGTATTCTTCCTCCTCGACTCTGTCTCTTCATGGTTTTTCCGATGCGGATTTTGCCGGTTGTCGAGTCGAGAGGAAGTCTACTTCGGTACTTGTCGGTTTCTTGGTTCTTCGTTGGTCTCATGGTCTTCCCGCAAGCGATCTAGTGTAGCTCGGTCTACCACGGAGGCGGAGTATGTTCTTGCCGCTAGTTGTTGCTCCCGCTTGTTGTGGATTTCATACACTTTGAGAGACTTTGGTGAGGAGTGCACCCGCATTCCACTTCTTTGTGATAGCACCGATGCCATAAGCGTAGCCAAAAACCCGGTGCTTCACTCCCGAACCAAACATATAGAAGTGAGGTATCATTTCCTGAGGGACAATGTGGAGAAAGGAACCATTGTTTTGAGCCATGTCCCTACCCAAGATCAGCTAGCCGACATCTTTACAAAGCCTCTCGACCAAGCTACATTTGTGCGCTTGCGGGGGGAACTTGGGGTTTGTTGCCCTTTCTAGTTGATTCTTGGGGGATTTCCTTTTTGTACCATATGTATCATGCCATGTTTTACTTTGATGTATATACATGCTTTGCTTGATGTACAAACCATGGTAGGATAGCCATCTTGTCATATATCATGTTGCATTTGTGTCATATTGCATTTTAGGATGATGAGCTTCTTTCATATGCCATATGTGAGTCTCTTTGGCTATTTGTGAGATATTGGTTATATGTGTGGAGAAATGGTGATGTGAGGCTATGCTCTTGGAATATTTGAGATATATGTGTGGTGAGATAGCCCCTTTTGAAATAAATACTTAACTTGACTAATTTTTGATGAAATATGCTCCACTCGTGTGTAGTTGTGTATCCATGTCACAGTTTGGTCTAAATGTGCTTTTCATGCCTAGATTGTGCTTGGATGCCTGTTCTTGCATTTGGGCCAAAGGCCGAATATCATTGTGAATGTTTAGCCTATGTTGCATTCGTGGGGGAGCATAAGCTTCTTTTTGCCGCAAAGGCACTTCATGTACCATGAAATGAATTAATCTTGAAAAGAAGTGCATAATTCTTGAAAAATGCTCCATCCATCATGTCTATGTTTAAAATGTCTTATCTTTCACATATGGGTGCAAAACATGTTGCATGATGTTCACCAGTGGAGAAGTCTCCCCGAAGTGGACACATGGCTCATGAGCTTTGACATGACATGCTTTGTTTTATGGGTGTTTGCCATGATCTTTTGCTTTGAGAATTTGATATCCTTGTATGATCTTTGAGTAATATGCATGTTTGTGGCTCAAGTGTGACATGGATAGGCTTTTACATGTGAAGCGAGCCTTCTTTTGGTAAAACCGCTTAAATCTGAAAATTTTGCTTTGTCACATGCTTGTATTTTCATATATTACTTGTGGCAATGCTTTGACTATGCTATGATTCATGTGTGTGATCTTTGTCTCATTTTTAGCCTTTGACACTAGATTTGGCCTATTTGAGAAGCTCATGTAGTTGTTTATATGCTTTGCTTTGCATTTCTGCATTTTCACCTTGATTCATACATTGTCAACAAGGGGGAGAAAAGGTGAGCTTAATGAAAATTCAGAAGAGGTGAGCTGTGTTGACGGATAAAAGACGTATCCCTCTACGATCCGCAAGCGTACGGACCCCACACCTTTTTCACCACGGGATTCCCAAGGTTCTTGTCAATCCGCGGAGCAAGGGGATTACAAGCGTTCGATCAACAACGACACACTAGCTACTAAAACCCTAACTACTATTATACTAGAAAACACTAAACTACACTAAAGAGAATGATAAACGATCAAGAGAGAAGACACTCGCCCACGCCCCCGGTCTACGATACTAGAGCATGCAATCGCTTAAAGACATGAAAAACCAATCTAATCTATCGGGGTTGTGACCACGGTTTCGCCCTTTCCCTCCTCTCGTACTTGTCACTACGCGAAGGTATTCATGACTAGACCTTTGATGGCCACGGGGTGTTGAATGGATCCAAGGAAGCATTGGAGCTCGTACTCCCTTTACGGCATGGTAGCTAACCTTTAAGCATTAAAGTATATTCAACACAAGATGATAGATAGAAAATCCGACAAAGTGCGATTACATCTCACGATCGATTACAACCCATGGACGAATGAGAAGATTACCCCATCAAGGTGCTTGATCATGGCACCGTTGATCATGGTTTCCCTTCCGCCGTGTCTTCCTCCTTCTCCACGAGAGGGTGCTTCCTTCGAGGTGGTTGATCTCCAGCCGGAGATCCTCCTCCTCTCTCTCTCTAGCTTGTAGATGGCCTTCGGTGCGAATAACTCCTCTCTCTCTGTTGGCGGCGCGTCGGGGGTTTTAGGGTCGAAGATCCTTCGAGGGCAAGGAAGACGGGACCGAACCGGTGCCCGAAGTGGGCCGGGCCGATCCGGCCGGGCCGGCCGGCCCGGGCCCGGTTTCGGCCCGGTTCGGTCGCCCTTTTTGCTCCGTGGGTCCTCGTGCACTTATCTACTTCGCCCCCTCCACTTGGATGATTTTGACGCCGTTATCCTCGCGATCAAGATGGAGACTCTCTTTGCATGAAGTTTGATCTTTTACGCTTCAATCCCCGGGGTGTTCCTCGTAGCACTTCGGTCCTCACCACCATTGGAAGTAATTTCAGCGAGCTCATGAACACGAACAAGACTCCATGAATGCTCCTTTGAACTTATTGCAAATCCGTCCTTTATGTCCATGATTTCCTACATAAATACAACACTTCCAAATGCATGCACAAAGATGAACTTGTTATATGATTAGTGTGCCTAGTGGCGGGTTAGTTTAATAATCAAATCCAAACCAAAGTGTAATGAACATGCTAGGTGCACCAAAATACACCGTCAACATCTCCCCCACACTTAGCTCTTGCTCGTCCTCGAGCAAGTACTCGTAAAAGAACTTCGTCCAAGGCGTGTAATCGTGTACCACTTATCCTTCTTCACAAGTTAGTCAATCCCTTCATCATTAATACATAAACACAAAGTAATGATAATCAAACATAAACATGGGCGTTTAGAACTTTTACCACGTCAAGATTTACCCCACAACTCAAACTCTTCACTCGAAGCTTTCAATTTCAGCCATACTTACTTCTTTGCTTCCATCGGAGGGTTTTTATGATTTTCAAAACAAAAATTCCTGCAACAAGTATTAGACAAAAACCTTTCTCCAAGCTCTCTCAAGTCACTCATATGAAGTGGCTATCCTAACCAAATTTTATAAAACTCTCACCTCCCATTAATCTCTCATATATTATGTAAAGTGGAGCTATAGGTAGGGCTAGCGCAATCAACACAAGTATTGTCAAACTAAGAACTTCCTCTAATGGTCGTCTACCTTTCAAAGCCAATGATCATGAGAATTAACCATATGTAGGGATATCAAGGATGAGAAGATTTAGAATGGTGGACATGTGCAAGGGCAAAAGAAAATTGTGACTTCAAGGCACCGATGATGTCCTCGTTGTCGGATTGCACATGGTTGGAAATAGAGTAAAAGTTTCGTCTCACAATCAACGTGACATCCTTCCTTACACTTTATTATTTTTCTTTTCTTTCACTTGATCCATCCCTCTCATATCTTCATTGCTAACTCATCTTTCTCTCTTTATTTTTCTTCTTTCATATGATTTTTTTTTCTTCTTTTTTTTTTCTTTCTTTTCCATACACATACTTTTTCTCTTTATTTTTCTCTCTCTTGACATCTTTTCAAAGCTTTCAATTCTCCCTTTTCTCGCATGCACACAATCTGAAATTTTTAAATAAACCATGCTAGAGACGAGACGAAACTTTGAAAAAAGGTTGTGTTCAAGGAATACGATGTTCAAAAGAGATGTATAAGGTTAGGTATGGAATTCAGTGATATGCATGACTTTCGTTGCGAAAGTCATGAACTGAATATATGACGAGGCTAGCAACAAAAGATAAGTACAAGGACATGATCATTGCTCGAAATTAAAACTCACCAAGAGAGAAGGGTCCTAGCCTAACTCATCGTGCTAATCACACTTATAGTGGAGCGAAAAAAACAAACTTGGCTTTGGATAGGAATTTTTTATACTCTCAACTTGGAAAAAGAGATTTTGCTAACCTTTATTACAAGGGTTTTAATATAATTTTCAGAACTGAAATCCTCCAATTTTTAGCATCGAACATAGCACAACTAGCATGTGAAGCTCAAGATCGAAGTGCGGTATGGGTACTTTAAGTAGTAGCGGTTCCACTAAGCACCACGGTAAACGATTTTCAAACCACATACTTGTGTTCATATATCAAGAATCGAAGATTAGACAAACAAGTAAATAAAGATAAACAATATATAAAACACAAAGATATATATAAGACTCTTTTTATTTGGTTTTCTTGACTCAACACTAGTTTAAGACACTTGCAAAAATTTAAAAACTGACTCGAAAACTAAAAACTCATTAAAACGCTAAGACTCTCACACGAAGATTAAACCGAACCTAATCTTGAAGTTCAAAAGCTAAGGTTAGCGAGCTAGCTCTCCCCCACACTTAAAACATACGACGTCCTCGTCGTATCTTACAAAAACCAAAGGGGAAAACTAGATCTAATGATACTTCGAGCAAGCTTTGCACCACTTGCCTCTCATGTTTCCAACCATGCCGAAAAGTTTGCGCACGTTACGGTTAAGGAACTTGTAGTCATCTTCAACTACGCGCTCCAAGTCCTCCATACGCTGCTTCATCGCTTCTATGGTTTGAAGACATTCGTCGGCCGACGCGTAGAGAGCTGCGATGGATTGACGGCAAACTCGACAGCACACCGGATGCAATCCGAAGGGGTCGTCGTCGCCATAATCTCCACCGTTGTCACCACCGTCGTCGCCATAATCTCCACCGTTGTCACCACCGTCGTCGCCACCTCCATTGTTGTCGCCTTCGCCACCGCCGTTGCCGTCGCCGTTGGGGCCCTCGGGAGTCCTTTCGTAGGGCTGCTCGCCCCAATCATCATCATCTCTACGGCGGCCGCCCACGAGCTCGGGCTACGATCGTCGGAGTAGTCGCTATCCCCATATTCCTTAGGCTCCGGCGACACCTCCTTGTAATCCTTACGCTTGATGCCTTGGAGACGTGCCGAGCCTTCGAACGGGTGTAGGGACCTTCTCTCCTTTGACGGGGTTGCGAGATGCAAGAGCTCCGGTCGGGACACGTCCTCTCCGCAACGGATACGTGCGGTCCTCTTGACGGGTAGCTTGACCTCGCATCGCATCGCCTCCTCCATCGATGGCTTCTTGGCTTCTACCTTCAACTCTAAGCTTTTTGGAGGCTCAATGGCTGCTACAAGGGTGCAACACATTGCTTGAAAGGATTGATTCTCGAGCTCCCAATTCGGCCAAATATATAGTCCCGAGAGAAAAGCCCCGGGAACCTTATTTTCCTTTTTTACACTTCCCTTAAAATTTTCCGACCAAACAAGGAAGTCGAAAAGGAGCAATTCGGGCGAAATTCGGGGACATCGGGCGTCGGGCCCCCCTTGGGCCGATCCGACGGGCCGGCCGGCCCACCCCCGCCGGGGGCCGGGCCGGTCCGGTTTTTTGCACACCGCCCTTATTTTTTTTCGTCCTCGGCCCGTGGAAAAAGTTGGCCCGGTTAATCTTCGCGAAAAACTCCGGAAAGCTAAAAGAAAAATTATTTACGAGAAGTTGGTGCCTTGGTTTTCGTCCTAGGCGGGACGTTCGGGCTCTTCCTCCATGGTAAAGACGTCAACATGATGAACGGGCACGATGTCGGGTTCGTAGTAAACCTTAAGCCGCTGTCCATTCACCACAAATTGATCGCCGTTTATATCCATAATGGTTACCGCTCCGTTGGAGAACACCGAATGCACAACATAAGGTCCGTCCCACTTGCTTTGCAATTTCCCCTTTCCGAAGGTTTTAAACCTCGAATTGTAGAGGAGGACCTTATCTCCTTCTTTGAATTCTTTTTTCTTCAATCTTTTATCATACCACCTTTTGATTCTCTCTTTGTATATGCTTGCGTTTTCATAAGCTTTCAACCTCAACTCCTCTAGCTCGCTTATTTGAATTCTCCGTTTCACCACCGCGGCATCGAGATCAAGGTTCATCTCTTTAATCGCCCAATAGGCTTTATGTTCTAACTCAACCGGAAGGTGGCAAGCTTTTCCATAGACGAATTGATAGGGGGTCATACCTATCGGTGTTTTAAACGCCGTTCGATAAGCCCATAAAGCGCCGTCTAATTTCTTTGACCAATCCTTGCCTCCCTTCTCTATGGTCTTGTTAAGTATGCTTTTTAATTGCCTATTTGACGTCTCCGCTTGTCCGTTGGTTTGTGGGTGATAGGCCGTGGAGACCCTATGCTCAATTCCCAACTTGGACAAGCACTTTTTGAAGTTCTTCCCGGTGAAATGAGTTCCTCCATCACTTATCAAGATTCTCGGTGTACCGAAACGGGGAAAAATCACGTTCTTGATCATAGTGATGGACTCCTCCGTGGAAGCTTTACGACATGGTATAGCCTCTACCCACTTGGATACGTAATCGACCATAACAAGTATATACTCGAATCCAAATGAGTTTTTAAAAGGCCCCATGAAGTCTATGCCCCATACATCGAATATGTCGACTTGCAAGTTGTATTTCAAAGGCATAGAATTTCTTTGAGAGATGTTTCCGGTTCTTTGGCATTCGGGGCATGACGCAACATATCTTTTAGTATCTTCATGCATCTCCGGCCAATAGAATCCGCTCGACCATACTTTGGCTTCGGTTCGAAAATGGCTATAGTGCCCACCGTACTCCGCCGAGTGGCACTTCCTTAGAATCTCAAGCCTCTCTTCCCTTGGCACACATCTTCTCATCACACCATCATTGCCAAGCTTGAAGAGGTATGGTGCATCCCAAAAATATTTCTTACTTTCGAAATTATCTTCCTTTGAGTGTTTTTGTCTAGATGATCGAGGGGCATCTTTCGAATCGCTCGAATGATGTCGATCATCCAAGTATCTTTATCAAGCACTCTATAGAGGTGGTCATCTCTCATCTTGTCTTCTATGGGCTCTTTATCATCTTGCCCACGATTCATCCTAGACAAATGATCGGCCACAACATTCTCCACCCCCTTTTTATCACGAATTTCAACATCGAACTCTTGGAGAAGAAGGATCCAACGAATCAAACGAGGTTTAGCTTCCTTCTTAGCCAAGAGATACTTTATAGCCGCGTGATCGGTGTAAACAATGACTTTCGAGTTCACGATGTAGGATCTGAATTTTTCGAAAGCGAATACCACCGCTAGCAATTCTTTTTCCGTAGTAGCGTAATTTAATTGTGCCCCACTAAGAGTTTTGCTAGCGTAGTAAACGGCGTGAACTCGGCCTTCCTTTCTTTGTCCCAAGACCGCGCCTACGGCGTAGTCACTTGCGTCACACATGATCTCGAAAGGTTGGCTCCAATCCGGAGGTTGGATGATGGGAGCACTCACCAACGCATTTTTCAAGGTCCGAATGCCGCTAGACACTTCTCATCAAAGTCGAAAGCCACATCTTTTTGAAGAAGGTGCGTTAAAGGCTTGGTGATCTTTGAGAAGTCCTTTATAAATATTCTATAGAATCCGGCATGGCCTAGAAAGCTCCTTAAGGACTTAATATCCGTAGGAGGTGGGAGTTGCTCAACCGTCTCTACCTTTGCCTTGTCCACTTCAATTCCTCTCTCGGATATAACATGTCCGAGCACTATGCCTTGCTTAACCATGAAGTGGCACTTTTCCCAATTTAAAACCAAATCTACCTCCGCACACCTCGTAAGGACCTTTTCTAAGTTTGCTAAGCAATCCATGAACGTCTTCCCGTAAACGGAAAAATCATCCATGAACACTTCAACAATTTCTTCGATGAATTCCGAAAACACGGCCATCATGCAACGTTGAAAAGAGGCCGGAGCGTTGCATAGGCCGAAGGGCATCCTCCTATATGCAAACGTTCCGTAAGGACACGTAAATGTTGTCTTATGTTGATCTTCGGGTGAATGGGAATTTGCATGAACCCCGAGTATCCATCGAGAAAGCAAAAATAAGCGTGGTTTGCTAACCTCTCGAGCATCTCGTCTATGAACGGTAAGGGGAAGTGATCTTTCTTCGTCGCTTTGTTAAGCTTACGGTAATCGATACACATCCGCCACCCGGTCACGGTTCTTTGCGGTATCAATTCGTTCTTCTCATTCTTCACCACGGTCAAACCTCCTTTCTTCGGTACACAATGTACGGGCTCACCCATTCGCTATGTGGAACCGGATAGATGATTCCGGCATCAAGTAACTTGATAACCTCTTTCTTTACTACCTCTCGCATGGCATGGGTTAGCCTCCTTTGGTGGTCCACTACGGGCTTACATTGGTCTTCCATTGGTATACGATGAGTGCAAAAGGCTGGGCTAATACCTTTGAGATCGTTAATTGAATATCCAATCACCTTCCTATGTTTTTTTAATAAAATCAGCAACGCTTCATTTTCTTCGGGACTCAACTCGTCGCTCACAATGACCGGATAAGTTTTGTCCGGGCCCAAAAATTCATATTTTAATCCCTTGGGCAAAGGTTTAAGGTCTACTTCGGGCACTTGTGGCTCCTCGGGTTTGATTTCTCCTATGTCTTCGAACTTTTCTTCCTCCACGCTACCATCATGCGGCTCTAAGCATTTTGTTGCTTCCTCTAGTTCTTCATCTTGTTGATTACTAATTTGATTTTCCATCGCTCTTTGCGGCGGGTCTCTAAGGGTTTCAACAAAACAAAGACTATCTATCTCTTCTATTTCTTCATCTTCGGGAGGAAAAGGAGTAAGGTGCTTAGAAGCGCGAAGAAAGTTATATGTGTACTTTGTTCCATTAAGGTTCATTGTTACTTTGCCTTCTCCGGCATCTAACACGGCATCAACCAACTTAAGAAAAGGCCTACCTAAGATTATATGATCGAATTACCATGGTAAGCATCAATAACAAAGAAATCGGTTGGTATATAGTTTCTAGAGATTTTTACTTTCATGTTGCAAGCAATACCTAGAGGTTTGATAGTTCTACCATCTCCCATAATTAATTTCGTTGATGTTGGAGCTAAGTCTAGGTTGTGGTATTGAACTTTATCGTAAATTTTAGAAGATAGAACACTTACTTGGGCTCCGATGTCGCATAAGGCTTTGCATTGAACTCCGTTGATCTCGCAACTCAAGTGCGGCGTCATCTTCTCTTCTTCTTCGGATCCGATCGAATAAATTTCAGCAAGGCGAGCGTATGGTGATGCTTCGGGCTTGATCCCCATGATCCTCTTCACCTCGGCAATATGTTCCGGATCCACCACATCATCTCCAAAGAGCTTTTCAAAAATCTCACCGGTGGTTTCGAGGTCGTATGAATTTTCAGCTTTCCTCTCCGGTGGGAAATCCACTTCCAATGCTCTTGCCATCCCCTTTTGATTAGGGAACGGTCTTCTCTTGTCGAATACTTCTCCGTAATCAATAGGAACCCAATCCATTGGCTCGAACTCCCTTAGTGGCTTCGCGCTTGACATGCTTCTCTTATTCGTCTCATTTGGTGCGGCGAAGTCGACGTTTGGTGTAGTTCTTGACTTGATGTGTTCTTGTTTAAGCTTCTCCATGATTGGCTCCTCTTTTGTGACTTCCGGGTTGCCTCTTTAGAAAAATCAGCAAGCTTTTTCTTCCTTGAATTAAATTCCGGCTCTTCCGCAAGTCTTGTTTCCCAATCTCTTCGCATGGCAGCCGCTTTACTAACTTTTTGTAGAAGTTGGGCGGCTTCCGTGAGTGTTTTCTCCATGAGATCCCCACCCGCACACATTTCGACGTGTCGCATGCAACTAGGGGTTAGGGAAAAGAAAAATGTATGCAAGAGTACGTCACCGGTGAAGCCGAGTTTTGGTCCTTGTTCGATTAATTCATTAAACCTATCCCGGGCTTGGTCTATCCCTTCCTCTTCTCCTTGCATAAAATTGATCACTTGCCTCCTTAGATGTTGAACCTTGCTCATTGGAAAGAACTTCTCGCAAAACTTCTTTGTCAACTTGTTCCAATTGCCTTCAACTTCAAAGGACGCAACCGAATACCATGTCTTTGCTTTGCCGGCAAGTGAGTAGGGAAAGAGATTCCATTTGAACCATTCATCGGGAACTCCTTCTTGACGCACCGTGTTGCATATTGTCGTGAAATCCCTTATGTGTCTATATGGGTTCTCCGTAACCATCCCTTCAAATGGGTTTTCCGCCACCATCTTCATGATCTTGGATTTAATTTCATACTTGGTCGCTTCGAGCTTCGAATCCGACTCTTGTACCTTTATGTCTTCACATCGAGGGCTAGCGTAATCCCTTAATGATTTCTCCGGTTCTTCCACGGGTTGATTAACGAACTCCATCTAGACAATAAGATAAAAACAAAAACAAAAAAGAAACAAGTGTTTTTCGATAATATATGTTAGATATAGCAAATAAAAGATAAACTAAAATATAAAACTAAGTTAGATGCAAATCAAACGATGTAAACTAACTTGCTCCACGGCAACGGCGCCAGAAAAAAGGGGCTTGTTGACGGATAAAAGACGTATCCCTCTACGATCCGCAAGCGTACGGACCCCACACCTTTTTCACCACGGGATTCCCAAGGTTCTTGTCAATCCGCGGAGCAAGGGGATTACAAGCGTTCGATCAACAACGACACACTAGCTACTAAAACCCTAACTACTATTATACTAGAAAACACTAAACTACACTAAAGAGAATGATAAACGATCAAGAGAGAAGACACTCGCCCACGGGTCTACGATACTAGAGCATGCAATCGCTTAAAGACATGAAAAACCAATCTAATCTATCGGGGTTGTGACCACGGTTTCGCCCTTTCCCTCCTCTCGTACTTGTCACTACGCGAAGGTATTCATGACTAGACCTTTGTTGGCCACGGCGTGTTGAATGGATCCAAGGAAGCATTGGAGCTCGTACTTCCTTTACGGCATGGTAGCTAACCTTTAAGCATTAAAGTATATTCAACACAAGATGATAGATAGAAAATCCGACAAAGTGCGATTACATCTCACGATCGATTACAACCCATGGACGAATGAGAAGATTACCCCATCAAGGTGCTGATCATGGCACCGTTGATCATGGTTTCCCTTCCGCCGGTGTCTTCCTCCTTCTCCACGAGAGGGTGCTTCCTTCGAGGTGGTTGATCTCCGGCCGGAGATCCTCCTCCTCTCTCTCTAGCTTGTAGATGGCCTTCGGTGCGAATAACTCCTCTCTCTCTCTTGGCGGCGCGTCGGGGGTTTTAGGGTCGAAGATCCTTCGAGGGCAAGGAAGACGGGACCGAACCGGTGCCCGAAGTGGGCCGGGCCGATCCGGCGGGCCGGCCGGCCCGAGCCCGGTTTCGGCCCGGTTCGGTCGCCCTTTTTGCTCCGTGGGTCCTCGTGCACTTATCTACTTCGCCCCCTCCACTTGGATGATTTTGACGCCGTTATCCTCGCGATCAAGATGGAGACTCTCTTTGCATGAAGTTTGATCTTTTACGCTTCAATCCCCGGGGGTGTTCCTCGTAGCACTTCGAGTCCTCACCACCATTGGAAGTAATTTCAGCGAGCTCATGAACACGAACAAGACTCCATGAATGCTCCTTTGAACTTATTGCAAATCCGTCCTTTATGTCCATGATTTCCTACATAAATACAACACTTCCAAATGCATGCACAAAGATGAACTTGTTATATGATTAGTGTGCCTAGTGGCGGGTTAGTTTAATAATCAAATCCAAACCAAAGTGTAATGAACATGCTAGGTGCACCAAAATACACCGTCAACAAGCTGAAATTTGGGAGTTTGCATGAGTTTGCATCCACATGTTCAGGGGGAGCTTGCATTTGTTCAGGGGGAGCTTTCTTGCTGTTTTCAGTGTGGATTTTGTGCTTTGCTTGGCTTGTGACCTTTCTTCGCCTTTCTTCGGTTTTGGTCATGAGTTAAGCTTATTTGTTTTCTTTCTTCTTTCTTTCTCTTTTTCTCTGAATTTCATTTCGCGTTGTGTGTTGTCAATGCACTCATCAAGGGGGAGATTGTGGACCAGGAGCGTCCCAGTGGTCGATGGATGATCGCTCCTCAGTGATGAGTGATTGACAACGGGTGTTGGACTGACTCTTGGCTTAGTGCGCAGGTGTAGGCTGCGGCCTAGTTCGTGTTGTTGCAGGTGAAGAACGGGCGCGAATGGTCTTCATCCTTGAGGGGCCTCCGGGAGATGGAGAGACAAGTAGGCTCGGTTCGAGGGACCGGTGGACGGCGGGGCCGGGTGCGGTCACATGGTGGCGACACAAGCAAGACGAAGTCATGGACAAGTGAGCCGGTGCACGGTGGTGGTCGAGTCAAGTGGTTTGGCGGGAGGCCGGACCGGCACGCGGGGGTTTGGTGGTTTGCCCACAAAACCATCGGCGGACGGTTTCTTGGTTTGGGCCTCAAAACCAAGTCCGAGGGCCCAACACGACAGAGACGGGATCCGGCGTGTCGGGAAGCTTCGAGGCGGAGGACACGCGGCGGGATCGCATGGCTTGCGTCGGGAGGACGCGGGGTGTGGCAAAGGCGTGGCCGTCCGATGGCAAGACCCACAAACATTACCTAAATGCCCCTACGTGGGTTGTATCGCCGCAGTTTAGTTAGGGGTAGTCGAGTCATTTACCACTCCCGGCGGGACCCGATATATAAGCCATGAGTGTGTGTGGATGGCTCTCTCTCTCCGCGACTTAGGGTTTCATTTGCTCCCTCCTCTTTCTCATTTTCGTAGCTATTTTCCTTCCTATTTTCTCTAGGCTAGCATGAGAGCTTCATGAGAGATTTGTTGAGAGGGATGGATGCTAGGGCGGCATGCTAGACCTTGTGAATCTTTCCTGGTTTGTATAGAAGATTCGGGGTTGTTTTTCGTGGCTTTTTGTGCTTGTTTTCGTGCCTTTGTTCCCGGTGTGATTCCGCGAATTTGAGTGGGTTTCTCCCCGGATTTCTTTGAGGGAAACATGGATAGATGTCTTGTGCATCTTTGTGCTTGATCTTGTGCCCTCAAACGCCGGGAAACCACTTTGATTCGTGAGTTTTCGTTCGGTGCTCTAGCTTTTGGTGGTGGTCAAAGGATTTGCGATTCCCGGTGATTTAGGGAGTTAGGAGGCAAGATTTTTGGGCTATAGCATCCTTGTGTGACGCTTTTCAAGTCCCCAAACCCTTGTCTCCATAGCTTCAACCGTTTGGGAAATCGGATGATGATTTGGGGGAGTTGACTTTCGGGGTCGGGGCGCGTTTCTCGCTCTGTCCGCACCTGGCGGACAGTCCGCGGGGAGGTCGCGGACGGTCCGCGTGGGTCGAGTTCGTCCCGTGTTCTTCGTGTTCTTGCTCGCCCTTTGTTTCGATCCGTCGCGATTTTGGTTTTTGGTTGGACGGAGTTTCGGACGGTCCGCGGTGCTTCGGGCGGACGGTCCGCGGGTGCTTGGCGGACGGTCCGCGTGCTCCCCGCGGACGGTCCGTGGTTCGTGGGTGGCTTTGGTTCGTTCGTGTGATTTAACGGACGGTCCGCGGGGAAGGGCCGGACGGTCCGCGACGTCGGCGCGGACGGTCCGCGAGAGCAGTCGGACGGTCCGCGCGGTTCATCGCGGACGGTCCGCACCGGCCGGCGGACGGTCCCGCCGGAGCCGTGTCTTGTCTTTGTTTGTTTCGATTCCTTTCTTCCCTTTCTAGTGCTTCCGCGTGTGCTTCTAGGAATCGTTCCTAAGGCTAGAGGTTGACCCATAACCTCGTGGTCTTGGCGATTGGTGCGTGATTCGATCCATCGCTTGTGTGTGACCGGGGTTTGTCTAGGATATAGGCCGGATTCTTTTGGAAGAATTTTTACCGGCTCCTATTCACTCCCCCCTCTCTAGTCGCCATCTGATCCTTCACCAATCTGCATGAAAGTTGTGTCCCTCATCAAGATCTACAACTTTCATAAAGGTAGAATTTTAAGTGTTTAGGTGAATTTTGGAGAACGCGGCAAAAGTTCCGGCAGACACCTGTGGACACTGGGGTGGCAAGGGGTTTGACCCAACCTTTGACCATGGGTTGGCCCCACAAGTGTGTTTATTATTCATTTAGGGTCACTAGGGTGGGTTAGTGAGTTTTTCGAGGTGAGGGCCCAGGTTGACCTAGGTTTGACCACGGTTGACCATTTGAGCGGCTATTAACGTTAATTAAAAACCTGGGGCGTCACAGCCTACCCCCCTTAAACGGAATCTTTTCCTGAGATTCGATTTGACAACGAAGAGATGGGGAGAAGGACTCACAGTTTTGGGACTGTAGGAAGACCGGATACTTGGTATTAAGACAATCCTCCATCTCCCATGTGGCTTCTTCCTCCGTGTGATGGCTCCATTGGATCTTGTACATTCGCACGGTCTGCCTTTGGGTCTTTCGCTCTTTTTGGTCTAGTACTTTCAATGGATGCTCGACGAGCGAGAAATCCGGCTCGATCCAAGCATTAGCTTCCGTGATGATTTCATTCTCCGGAACAGGCATTCCCTTCTTCAACTGAGTTACATGGAACACATTGTGAAATGCGGAAAACCGTTCTGGCAATTGGATACGGTAAGCCACGGGTCCACATACTTCTATAACTTCATATGGTCCAATGTAGCGCGGGGCTAACTTTCCCTTAACTCCGAACCTTTGCACACCTTTGGTGGGGGATACTTTCAAATACACATAATCTCCCACTTCAAAGTGTCGAGGTGCGGTTCCCTTGTCATGGTAACTCTTTTGCCTCATCTGTGCCATCTTCAAATTTTCTCTTATCACTTGCACCCTTTCTTCGGCCTCTTTAACTAACTCTGGTCCAATTAGTGTTCTTTCTCCGGCCTCTGACCAATTTAGCGGAGTGCGGCATCTGCGTCCGTATAGAGCATCGAACGGTGCCATTTTCAAGCTGGCTTGATAACTGTTATTGTAAGAGAACTCTGCCAAGGACAAACACTTGTCCCAACTCTTGTCAAAGTGCATGATGCTTGCTCTCAACATGTCCTCTAAAATCTGATTTATCCTCTCCATCTGACCATCGGTCTGCGGATGATAACTGGAACTGCGGATCAGCTGAGTCACAAACACTCATGCAACTGTTCCCAAAAACGAGCTACAAACTGAGTCCCTCTATCAGGGATTCCATGCAGATGAACTATATGGTCCACATACAACTCTGCATATTGTTGTACAGAGTAAGTGGTGTGCACGGCAATGAAGTGAGCGGTCTTGCTGAGTCTATCCACAATGAAATCCATGCTAATATCGTCCCACTTCCACATAGGTATCGACAGGGGTTAGAGTACTCCTGCCGATTTCAAATGACTTGCTTTCATCCGGTGGCAAGTATCGCACTCGGCTACATACTTGGCTACATCCACCTTCATATTGGACCACCAAAAGTTCTGTTTCAGATCTTGGTACATCTTGGTACTACCGGGATGAATAGAGAATTTCGACTTGTGAGCTTCATCTAGAATGATTTTCTTAATTTCTGGGTCCACGGGGACCACTAGACGTTTCCCAAACCAGACCACATCCTGGTGATCCTTCTGGAAACAAGTGTACTTGGGGTCTCCTTCGCTAGTTTCGCGCCGATGGTTTGAATATCCGCATCATTGCGGCGGCGGTGACAATCTTGTCATAAAGATTTGACTCTGCCGTCAAGGCATAAAGAATTCCCTGCGGTACCACTTCTAAGTTGAGCCTTCTCATTTCTTCACACAAGGATTCACTGACTGGCTCCAACTCTAGGTGGTTGCAATGATCTTTGCGGCTAAGAGCATCCGCAACAACATTTGCCTTGCCGGGATGATAGTGCACTTCTAGATCATAATCTTTAATCAACTCAAGCCATCTTCTCTGTCTCATATTCAATTCTGACTGGGTGAAGATGTATTTGAGGCTCTTGTGATCGGTGAAGATGTTGCAATGATTGCCCATTAGGTAATGTCTTCATATCTTGAGGGCATGAACAACAGCAGCTAACTCAAGATCATGGGTAGGATAGTTGAGCTCGTGGGGTCGAAGTGCCCGTGAAGCATAGGCAATGACTCGGCCTTCCTGCATAAGGACACAGCCGAGACCCGTGCCTGATGCGTCACAGAAGACTTCAAACAGTTTGGAATTATCGGGTTGAGCTAGCACTGGGGCTGAAGTTAGATGTTGCCTGAGGGTGTGGAAAGCTTTCTCACATGCTTCGCTCCACAAGAATTTCACTCCTTTCTTGAGTAATTCGGTCATGGGTTTTGCGATTCTAGAAAAGTCAGGAATGAATCGACGGTAGTATCCCGCCAATCCTAGGAAACTGCGAATTTGATGCACGGACTTGGGTGGTTTCCAATCTATCACCTCTTGAACTTTGCTAGGATCTACGGAGATACCATAGTGGGAAATGGTGTGCCCTAAGAATTTCACACTTTTCAACCAGAATTCGCATTTGGAGAACTTAGCATAAAGCTTATGATCTCGCAAACGCTGCAGGACAACTCGGAGATGATTGGCATGATCTTTCTCGCTCTTAGAATAGATGAGAATATCATCAATAAAGACCACGACAAATTTATCGAGCTCCGTCATGAACACGGAGTTCATAAGGTACATGAAGTAGGCAGGAGCATTAGTGAGTCCGAAAGACATGACCAAGAACTCGTAAAGACCATAACGAGTGGAAAAAGCGGTTTTAGGAATGTCGCAAGGTCGAATCTTGATTTGGTGGTAGCCAGAACGAAGATTGATCTTAGAGAAGACTTTGGCACCAGCCAATTGATCGAAAAGAACATTGATTCGAGGAAGCGGGTATTTGTTTTTGATGGTGACTGCATTAAGTGGTCGATAATCTACGCACATTCTCAAGCTACCATCTTTTTTTTTGACAAAGAGAGTAGGGCAACCCCAAGGAGAAGAGCTCGGGGGAATATATCCCTTATCTAACAATTCTTGAAGTTCGGTCTTTAGTTCAGCTAACTCTTTGGGTGGCATGTGATAAGGTCTTTTGGATATGGGTGCGGTACCGGGCTGGAGTTCGATCACAAACTTGACATCTCTGTCTAGTGGCATACAAGGCAACTCGTCAGGAAAGACATCCGGGTACTCGCACACTACTGGAATTTCATCAAGAGAGGAGATAATGGTCACAAAGGCACAAGAGTCAGTACCGTCCCGGAAAGATAGGTACAAGGTAGTGTGCCCGACCGTAGGAGAGTTGATCTCTACAACCCTATCTGATATATCTAGAATCACCTTATGTTGATTCATCCATTCCATACCCAAGATAACATCCATTCCAACCAAGTTTATGACGATAAGGTTTGTTGGAATGATTTTACTACCTAAACCCAAATTCACTCCTCGGATTAAGATATTGGAGGTGATTTGTGTCGTATGGACCTCCCTGGGCCCACTACCTCGGTGGGTACCAGGACCGACTACTCGGTGGGCCCCTGGGACTACCCGGCTTGCGCTACACGGCACCTGAAGGCGTGGAGCACAAGGACAACACAGAAGTAGTACTCGGTTAGGACTCTGTACACGTTCCGCACTGTGTGGAGGTCTCCTAGACGTACTCGACTAGTACTCCTTCCCTACTCCGACTTGTAACCCTGCCTCCCGGACTATATAAGGCGAGGCAGGGACCGATCTCAGGATCACCTCATCCGATCTCAACCCACGGCGCACTATTGCACCATCCTGTAATCGTGCCCTATCAATCCAGAGCTACGCAGCATACAGGACGTAGGGTATTACGCACCTCGCGGCCCGAACCTGTCTAAATTGTGTGCCACGTGTCTCTTCCTTCGAGTTACCGATCTCGGCGAGTCACATTCATCTACTTCGGGTACTCCCCGTAGTAGGTTGCCGGTCCAAAACACCGATAGCTGGCGCGCCAGGTAGGGGGTCTCGCTCGAGATCACATGGCGAACTCGACGGCTTCCGTTCACATCAAGCCAACCGTCGCCTTCAACCGCGGCGACATCTTCGTCTTCGGCGCACGGGTGCCGCACCGCCGATGGCGCGGGCTCCTTCCAGCGCCGCTTGATCATGCAACCCGACTCGAGGACGGGCCTTGTGACGCTTCCCGAAGTTGTCACGGGCAAGCTCGCCGGCAAGTTCGGCGAAATTTCGCTTTCCAACCTCCACGATGACTTCGAGCTCGAGTCCGTCTCCAACTCGAACCCGACGTCGCCATGGGCCATCGCCTGCGAGCCGGCTCCTCAGCCATCGCAGGTGGTCCCCTCTCCATGCCAGCGCTCTGCGCGTGGCCCTCGCGTTCCCAGCCGGGCCCGCACAGAGGCTTCTACACCACGCTGGGCCGGCAAGGAGCCCGTAACCGAGTACAACTCGGACTCCGACGCCGTCCCCGGCCGCGTCTCGGACTCCGGCCCTCTCTCCGAGTTCTACTCGAACCCGGACTACGAGTTCGACTTCGGGTCGGACCCCCGAGGAGCCCGAGTCCGAAGACGACTCCTCCGAGCTTCCCTTGTCGGGGGCCGGCCTGCGGGGCGGTTATAAGATCGACACCGGCCGGAAGATACGTCTGCGGCCGGACCGCAAGCCCGCCGAGGCGACAAAGGAGGACTCACGCTACATCGCCTACATCGACTCGCTACCGTTCCGGGAGGGAACACCACTAGCCCAAGCCGACTCAAACACACCAGCCGAGGTGGCACCTTCGAGCCAAGCTTGGGTACCCCCGATCGTCAAGTCTTCATGGCTGCCGGCGACACCCGGGAACCTCGGGCACGGCCGCAGACAAGTACTTGGAGGACATCTCCGCAGACGAGCCGTCCGTCGATGCCCCTCGCGGACGAGACCGACGCCAACAGGGACGCCCGGCGTGAACGTAACAGGAAGCGCAACGAACGACGCCGGCGGCTCAGAGACAACCTTCCCATCCGCAACCTTGCGGAAGCTCTCGAAGCGCGTTGAGAGCGAGTCCACACCACTCCCGAGCAATGCCTCATGTCGATCACAAAGATCGCACGTCGGAGCTCGGGGCATACGAGCCGGAGAGGTCATCGCCAAGCTCGGCTGAAGAAGCCTACTTCATGCGGGTCGACAAGAGAGTCAGCCAACCTCTCCCAGCTAAGCCTCGCGACAACGAAGCTACTAGTCGCAGTGTTGACCCCGGTCCTAACCGTACTCGGGGCGACATTCCAGCTGAACCAAACCGTCGACGCTCCACCGCCGGCGGACCCTCACGGCAAGACAACGTCAACCGAGAAGTCGTCCCCCACCATGCTCCGGCCGGTGGCGGCGGCAACGACCCCGACGGCGGCGGCGGCGCGGCGGCGGCGGCTCCAACCACGGTGCCAACAAGAAAGGCCGGAGGCGGCGGCGGCCGCGGCGGCCGTGGCCACGCGCATAGCCACGCCTCCGGCGCCTCTCACGGCGGGTACGATGCTCGCCGAGAGAATCGAAGAGTTGCGGCGAGAAGAAGTCGACGACCGCCGCCGAAGGCGACGGCTTCCCCGCCTTCTCACCCGGCTTCGCAACCTTTGCTCCTCCCCGACAAGTTCAAGCCTTTGGGGATCACCAAATACGACGCGAAGCGAGGATCCCATCCGGTGGCTCCAATGCTACGCTCTCTCCATCGAGAACGGCGGCGGCAACGGCGACACCAAGTGCCTCTACTTCCCCTTACGCTCGGACCAAGCCCCACTCACGTGGCTCGAGTCGGCCCGGACAAGCACTCAATCGACAAGTGGGACCGGCCGAAGGAGCAATTCACAAGCAACTTCGCGGGCGCCATGGGCCGTTCGGGTACTCGCATGGACCTTGCCATGATCAAGCGAGGAACAAGGCGAGACCCTCCGCAAGTACATGCGCCGCTTTTTCGACAAGCGCGCTACCGTCGTGGACGTCACCGACAAGGAGGTCATCGACCTCTTCCGGGACGGGCTCTACCATCGCCGCACCTTCGAGGACTTCGGCCGACGCCGCCCCAAGTCCATTCCCCACCTCAAGGACATGATCACGTCTGGGCGGACGAAGAGGACAAGGCCAACGCCAAGTACGACGCCATCCGCGGCAAGTCCAAGCGAGAACCGGGCGGCGGCGGCAGCAGCAATCCAAACCAAGGCGGCCGCAACAACAACAACAACAACAACTTCTCGGGTTCCAACCGCAAGCGCAAGCCGACAATACCGTTGCGGCTATCCGGCGCCCTCCGAAAGGGAACTCGAAGAAGAATTCGGCGGGTTCAAAGACCTGCTGAAGGAGAAGTGCCCGTGGCATCCAAACGGCAACCACACTACCGAGCAGTGCTACCAGCTCAGGCATGCACTCAAAGATACGCCGGAGCCACCGCACCCTCACGATCAGAAGAACAAGAAGAAGGACGGCGACGACTTCCAAGAACCCGAGAAGACCGTCAACGTCCTCTTCGGCGGACTACCCGGCGGGCGGGGAGCGAAGGCTACTCGCCGTGAAGTGATGTCCATTGAACCGGCGGTTATGACCCCTCTCGGGTGGTCGGAGACACCCATCACCTTCTCCCGCGCGGACCAATGGACCAGGCTTCTCCGAACCGGGACGTTTCCCTCTCGTCCCGAAACCAACGATGGCGGGCTCTAAGCTCAACAAGGTGCTCATCGACGGCGGAAGCGGGCTCAACGTCCTCTTCAATAAGACTCTGAAGAAGATGAACCTTGACGTCACCCCCATGCTCGACAAGAGCAGCATGCCTTTCTACGGCATCGTCCCAGGCAACGCGGCTATCCCACTAGGCTCGGTGGTACTGCCAGTTACCTTCGGGGCGTCTCGCGACAACTACCGCACCGAGTACATCAAGTTCGAGGTCGCGGATATCGAGACTTCCTACCATGCCATCCTCGGCAGACCGGCCATCGCCAAGTTCATGGCGGTCCCCCACTACACATACTTGGTACTCAAAATGCCAAGTCCGGTGGCGTACTCTCCCTCCAAGGGGACTTGAAGATCTCTCACGGCCGCGATACGAGAGGCCGTGGTGATCGCTTCAACAAACCAAGTACCCACCCCAATGATGGAGGTCTACGCCGCGTCGAAGAAGCTTGCCACAAGTGAACTCGACATCCCGAGAGAAGTCCGACGAGCGCCAACATGCCTCGGCCACCGAGGAGGTGCTCGTCAAGCGGGTCGACCTCGGAACGGGCGACCCCACCAAGACCACCACCATCGGGGCCGGCCTCGACCCCAAATAGGAAGACGCGCTCATCGGCTTCCTTCGGGCTAACCGCGACATCTTCGCGTGGAAGCCGACGGACATGCCGGGAGTGCCCGGGGAGCCGATTGAGCACGCCTCAACGTCGACCCAAAGGCCACCCCCAAGCGACAACACCTCCGACGCTTCGCCGACGACGGACGGGACGCCATCAAGAAGGAGCTCGCCAAGCTACTCGGCTGCCGGCTTCATCGGAGAAGTCTTCCATCTCGAGTGGCTCGCCAACCCCGTCCTCGTCCGCAAGAAGAACTCGAACGAGTGGAGGATGTGCGTCGACTACACCGACCTCAACAAGCACTTGCCCCAAGGACCCCTTCGGGTTGCCGCGGATTGATCAAGTCATCGACTCCACGGCGGGGCTGCGACTGCTCTGCTTCCTCGGCCGCTACTCCGGTACCACCGGATCGCAATCAAGGAGGAAGACCGGGAGAAGACCGCGTTCATCACCCCGTTTGGTGCGTCTTGCTACACGACCATGTCTTTCGGGTTGAAGAACGCCGGCGCTACCTACCAACGGGCCATCCGGGCAGCTGCTTCAAGCGGCAACTCAACAAGAACGTCGAGGCCTACGTGGATGACGTGGTTGTCAAAACCGGGGACTCCGGTACCCTCATCGACGACCTTGAAGAGACCTTCGCATCGCTACGCGAGTACCGCTGGAAGCTTAACCCGAACAAGTGCGTCTTCGGCGTCCCTTCGGGCAAACTACTCGGCTTCATCATCAGCCAACGCGGCATCGAAGCCAACCCCGAGAAGATCTCCGCCATCACCAGCATGAAAGCTCCCGCGAGCATCAAGGACGTCCAGAAGCTGACGGGGTGCATGGCGGCATTGAACAGATTCATCTCGAAGCTAGGAGAACGGGGTCTCCCCTTCTTCAAACTACTCAAGCACCACGAGAAGTTCGTGTGGACATCAGAGGCGGACCAAGCCCTTGCCCAGCTCAAGGACTTCTGTCGAAGCCGCCGGTCCTCACGGCTCCCTACAAGGGCGAGCGGCCTCTTGCTCTACCTCGCCGCGACTACTCACGTGGTCGATCTTGCCATCGTCGTCGAGCGGCCGGGGAAGACGGCCACGCCTACCCGGTCCGGCGTCCGGTCTACTTCGTCGGCGAGGTTCTATCGAGTCCAAGGCTCGCTACCGGCCCGTGCGAGAAGCTTCGTACGCTCTACTCATCACCTCGCGGAAGCTACAACACTACTTCCCGGGAGTACTCGGTCTCCGTCGTCACCGACTACCCGCTCGGCGACATCCCGAGGAACCCGGACGCCACGGAAGGATCTCCAAATGGGGCCGTCGAGCTCGGCGCCCTCACCATCGACTTCAAGCAACGCACGGCCATCAAGTCGCGGGCACTAGTCGACTTCATGGCGAGTGGCGGGGAGAACCGGCTACCTACTCCCACCGTGCGACCGAGCATTGGGTGATGTACTTCGACGGCTCACTCAACCTCGAGGGCGCGAGGCGCGGGGGTACTCCCCGATCTCTCCAACGGGCGAACAACTCAAGTACGTCCTGCGGATCTTACGGAAGGTCTCAAACAATGAAGCCGAGTACGAAGCTCTCCTACACGGGCTCCGCCTCGCGGCTTCACTTGGCATCAAGCGGCTACTAGTCTACGGCGACTCCGCAGTGGTCATCAACCAAGTCAACAAGTCCTGGGACCGCAACAAGGAGAACATGGACGCCTACGCCTAGAAGTCCGCAAGCTCGAGAACAAATTCTATGGTCTCGAGTTCCACCACATCGTTCGCGACAACAACGTTGCGGCGGACGTCCTCTCGAAGCTCGGATCCACCCGCGCCCAAGTACCCGCGGGCGTCTTCGTCCATGAGCTTCACGCGCCATCCATCCCGGAGCCGGCGCCACCGACCCCTTGTCCCGGCTAACCAACCAGGTGGGCGGGGAGGTCATGATGATCGACGTGGACCGGAGGCAACCCTTCATCGACTACCTCGGCGAGCGAAGGTCCCCTCCGACAAGAACGCGGCCGAACAACTCGTCCGCCGCGCCAAGTCTTACGTCCTCGTCGGCGACAAGCTTTACAAGCGAGGCGCATCTTCGGAGTACTCATGAAATGCGTCCCTCGCGAAGAAGGCAAGGACATCTTGGAGGAGATCCACAAGGGTGTCGCGGCAACCATGCGTCCTCCCGCACGGCGGTCGGCCAAGGCCTTCCGGCGAGCCTTCTGCGGCCCACGGCCACGGGCGATGCCGAAGAACTCGTCGAAGGTGCCAAGGATGTCGGTTCTTCGCCAAGCGGCAACACGTCCCCGCCTACAAGCTAGTCACCATACCGCCAACCCGGCCCTTTGCCTGGCCGGGGGCTCGACATGATTGGGCCCCCGCCAAGCTGCGCCGGGAGGATTCAACGAGTGCTGGTGGCTATTGACAAGTTCACCAAGTGGATCGAGGTCAAGCCGGTCACATGCCCCAAAGCTGGCAGAGTACTCGACTTCCTGGATGAACTCGTACACCGCTACGGGCTACCCCACCGCATCATCACAGACCTGGGGTCCAATTTCAACAACCACCAGTTCTGGGAGTACTGCGAGAACAGCGGAATCGACGTCAGATACGTCTCCGTCGCCCACCCACGGGCCAACGGACAAGTCGAGCGTGCCAACGGGATGGTGCTCGACGCCCTCAAGAAGCGGCTACACGACGGCGCTAACTCAAAAAGGGGGCAAGTGGATCAAGGAACTACCCAACGCACTCTGGGGGCTGCGGACTCAACCATCCAAGCCAACGGGGCAATCCCCCTACTTCTGGTCTACGGCTCCGAAGCCATCCTCCCTGCCCGATGTCATATGGAACTCGCCGGCGGTGGAGCACTACGACGAAGGCGTCTCGAGAAGACAACGGACGAGTTGACATCGACGGCCTCGAAGAAGCTCGGCTGTGCCGCCCTAGTCCAATCAGCAAGGTACCTGGAGGGTATCCGACGCTACCACGATCGCAATGTCAAGGAACGCTCCTTCAACGTTGGAGATCTTGTCCTCCGCCGTATTCAGAACACGGAAGGACTTCACAAACTCAGCTCCCCCTGGGAAGGGCCCTTCACCGTGGCTAAGGTGACCGGGCCAGGCTCCTACCGCCTCCAAACACTTGAAGGCGAAGAAGTGAATAACTCGTGGAACGTCGACCAGCTCTGTCGATTCTACGCCTAGTCTACTCGACTACTCCGGGGTTCAAGTCTACACGACTACATCAACACCCCCTTGCCGCAGGCGACCCTCGGGTCACGGCTTCAAGTCTCGGACTACTCTTCTCCGAGTCCCGGCCCGTGCGGCTACCTACGGACCACGAGGGCTGCGACGAGCGTCAAGGACTCTAGCGACGGTCTACCAAGAGACCACACTCCAAGATCCGGCCCCGCGCGGCTACCTACGGATGCGCGATCCGGCCTACACGGCTACCTACGGATCACTCACTTGTAAGCGGCTACCCGCTCCGGTACTACTCGAGTAAGCGGCCTTCGGGTCCCGGCGACTACTTGTATCTACGGCCACGGCCACCCGGTGTACTTCTTCGGTAATAAAGTTTGATTGTTCATCAACTTCTTTCTTGTCTACTCCCTGCGACGGGACTACTAAGCCGAGTACTACTACTCGCACCTACTCCACGATGGGCGCTCCGCACTCTGAGATCGCGGTCACGAGTACTCATTGATGGAACATCTCATTTCATTGATATATGAAAAAGTTCATTACAAGCTTGTTTCCTATACAACTACGGCTACTAGCTATCTATGCAGGGCTACTGGAGGTTCAACTTATCGGCTACCTGCTCCGCGATGGGAGCCATCTGCTCTAGCAACTCGCGTCTTGCTCATCCGGCCGGTTGGCGGCTACCCCGCCGGCGACTACCTCCACGGGGCCTTCGGGAAGTACGACTTCATGAAGGCCGGCCACCTGCTTCGGGATTGACTTGGCCATGTGCTTCACGTAGGCGGCCGGCCGGCTTGGCGCCTCACGAAGTCGATCCGCCAACGGAGCGATCTTGGGGCCGCCGGGTGCGGCACCGGGGAGCCTCGCGATCGGGAGGGCGGCCTCTTCAAGGTCCTTAAGGCCCGGGCCGGAGCGCCTCGCGGTCTTCGTTCAACTTCGCAAAGATTTGTAGCGATTGACGAGATCCCGATCGGATGCAATTCGCAACTCCATGTGCTTCTCGCACTCGAAGGCCGGCTCCTTGTAGTCGAGTTCAAGTACACAGCGGGCTTCTTGCTCCCGGTAGAAGAGATTCTTCATGCTGATCTCCGAGCCCTTCAGTCGCTCCACCTGGCCTTCGAGTTCTGCAACACCGGAACACAACAACGGGTCAGAGCTTGATGACTCCCAACAAGTACCCGACAAGTCAAAAGACATACCTTTATTCTTGTTGCGGAGGCCTTTGTTCTTCCGCACCAGCTCGTCGCTCTTCGCCTGCAAGTCCATCACATCGTTGTGGTACTTGGCGAAGGCGGCGTCAAGCTTCGACTGCATGGCGGCCGCGTGCTTCCTCGACTTCATGAGCTGCTCCTCCAAGGCCTCAGCTCGCGATGCCGTGTCGCCATAGCCTTGCGGCGATTGGACTTCTCGCGGGATCGCTCCGCGACGTCCTGCACAAGACAAATTCAAGTCAAGCAGAGTACTCAACGAAAGGATTGACTACTCGGGAGGCAACGGCTACGTACCTTCATCCACTGTTCGGCTCGTCGCATCGCCTCCAGATGCTGCGCCAACACCGCCGGCTCGACGAGATCGTCGGCAAGCAGCTCAATCCCGCCACGGCTACTCGACGTAGCCTCGGTCATTGGCGCCGAGCGGATAGGCTCCGCGTCTTGGATCTCGGGAGATCGGATCGCCACCTCCAGGGCAACCCCTGGCGACGTGGCAGCCGCCTCCTCCTCGGCGGACTTCTCGACGGTTTCCCCCACGGGCTCGGGGGCTCCTACCGCAGCCTCTGGGGCCTCTGGTGTCAACTCCTGCATGTGCACCCCTGCAGGGATGTCACCTCCTTCGGCGCCTGTCACCAAGGAACACGCGCATCAGCATCTGCGACTACTCTTTTTGGGCTATATAGCTTCAGGAGGAGTACTCACCTTCGACTACGACCGCCTGCGGCGGCGGCGCTTCGGCGGTGGGGGCTCGGTCGCGGCTTGGGCTTCTGGAGCGGGCTCCTCGACGGGCGGCGCGGCCTTTTACCCCCTCTCCTTGCCGTGGGCTCCTCTCCGTCCCAGCTCAAGTCCGTGGATTTTCTACACAAATATCCACAGAGGGTCGTCAGATAAAATCGACTACTACAATGAGTACTACTCATGAAGGCGTGGTACTTACAAGTTCGACCGGACGATAGTCACGGCCGGAGCACCGAGGATGCTGGTGATATCAACCAGTCCACCCTCGGCGGGCGTTTCTTCCTCCGCCTCTCCGACTACCGCCTCCTCTACGGCGGCGGCGGCGCGCGGGGGTCTTCGCGCCCCTGCGGCTTCCACCTCTTCGGCGGCGGCGGTCGCGGGTACTCGCTCCCCTGCGGGGCGGGGGGCGGCGCTCCAGCTGCGCCAGAAGTTCTTCGACAGTGGGGGCTGGACTTCGGCTTCCAGCTGGTTCCCCCACTGTGGGCCACTCGCCCTCATCGCCCTCCTCCACGGGCTCTGCTGGCGGCCTCTCCTGCTCACAAGGACGACTTCTCGTCAGCACCGTACTCGATTACGGGGTACTCGACTACTTAGCTCAAGATGACTTACCTCTGGAGGCGTGGTCTCTGAGACCTTCATCTTCTTGGCTACCCGCTTCTTGGCGGGGTTGCGCGGCTTCCTCGGCGGCGCAGCAAGGCTAGCCTCCGGAGCTAGCGGAGGGTCTTGGATGAGAGGCACATGAGGCAAGCCCGGACGGCTAAACCTCGACCGCAGCTGGAAGCGGTCCTGCAGCGTCTCCTCGTCTTCTTCGTCATCGGAGGTATCCTCCACAATGACGGGATCGTCGTCGTCTCCGACTATTCGGCGCTCCTTCACCTTCTCCACCGTCGGGACCTCGATTCCGCTCGGTGGTGGCTGCGGCTCGGAGACAAATCGCTTCACATCATCCTGCGCAAAAGACACAAAAGCATCAGCAACTCTGCTACAAGTGCCTACTACTCGACGAGGCGAGTACGGCTACTTATCTCGTTGGGCGGGCGCGCGGCGGAGAACTCCTCGACAGGGCACGCCGTGTACTCCGGCATGTCCTTGAAGATCCTCGACAACCTCTCGATGATGTCGTTGTCTTCAATTTCGCCCCCCGGCATCCGCGACGTGTCGTCGTCGCCGGTGTACTCGAAGCCCATCGTATCCCGCGGCGACGGCGGGCGGATCCGGCGCTTCATGGCGAAGGCCACATGTTCGGCCCTCGGTCCCCGCATCCGCGGGGTCTTGATGCGTGCCGGCAATTCGGGAGGCTGGATCCCCTCTTGCATGGTGGGTTCCGTGTTCCACCACTCTTGGTGCTTGGGCTGCCGTCCGCTCGGCTTCGGCAGCTCGGGATGGTGGTTCGTGGTGTAGAACCACCTCGTCTTCCAGTCCGTGTTGGAGTCCACGAGCTTGTACGCCAGGTACTGCTCAGCGGCATCTTCCCTCAACTGGATCCCGGCCCCTCCGACTACTCTGGGGTTGGAGGCGCTGGGCTGCGGCTTCACGCGGAAGAATTTTCGGAAGAGAACCCAGTGGGGCTTGATCCCCAAGAATGCTTCGCAGAAATGGATGAAGACAGAAGTGTGGAATATTCCGTTGGGGTTCAAGTTGAGGTACTCGATGCCATAGTACCTGAGAAGCCCTTTGAAGAAATCGCTCGCTGGGAGCGCAAGCCCGCGCTCCACGAAGCGCGAGAACATCGGGATCTCGTCTTGCGCCTTCTCCATTGGATAGGGATCTCCCGGCGGCGGATCTCCACATATCGATCTCCTTCTCCCCGATGAACCCGCTTGTTCAACGGGGGTCGGCAAGTCTTCGGTCTTCACCTTCGACTTTTTCCACTCGCGGCTAGGGTCGGCACGCGGGGGAGACGTGGGCGGCGCCGCTCCGGTGCCGGCCGCGGCAGCCTCTGCATGGCTCCTCTTCTTCCCGCCGGCCTTCGACATCTTCGACGGGGACGGCTTCATCCTCCAAGAACAGGGTGTCTTCACTCGCATTCGCTCGGGGGCTACCCTACAGCTTTCGGGTGGCGATGCGCTTGGATCTACTACGGCGGCAGTGCTCGCTGGAGTGGATCTACTTCAAGATTCAAGTGGCGAATGACTGCGGCTCACTTGGGTGAAAAACCCTAAGGGTTTCGGCTTGTATTTATAAGCCAAAACGCCTCCGTAACGGGCGGTCCGGATAAGTCCACGCGCGGGCGACTCGGCGGCCGCGCGTGACTCTTCGTATTCTACTAGTCGACGCGCCTCACCTCGGGGGCTCGGCTACTTCTACTCGACTACCTGGGACGCGGCTAATCTCAAGAGCATCTCAGGACACATTCTCCAAGAAGACCCTTCAATTCGAGAGGAAGTACTCGACTCAAGGCTCGGGGGCTCCGTGCCACGTGTCCTTCGGTTTTTTCTCTCCGGATTTTTCGGGATTTTCTCGACAAGACTTCGGATAGATCCTCAGCCCGAGCCCGCGGCTCGAGCTCGGGGGCTACTCCACGTGGATTGCGGTTCCGCAAATCGCATCTTCTTGACGGCTCCGGCTTCAAGACAAGGCAGGCATTTTTGAAGACCTTCGAAGGCAGATTTCAAGGACGCTTGGGACTACTCGAGAAGACTTCAAGATTGTTCAAACATCAGCTGGAGTACATTCCAGCCTCGGGATGCTTCGACTACTCTTGAGGGCTTTTGACTTGTAGCACTCAGGGACGCTTGAGGACTACTTGTTAAGGCCATCAAGACTACTTGAAGCTATCCTTCTCGACTACAAAGTACTCGGGGGCTTGTCGTATGGACCTCCCTGGGCCCACTACCTCGGTGGGTACCAGGACCGACTACTCGGTGGGCCCACAGGACTACCGGCTTGCGCTACACGGCACACGAAGGCGTGGAGCACAAGGACAACACAGGAGTAGTACTCGGTTAGGACTCTGTACACGTTCCGCACTGTGTGGAGGTCTCCTAGACGTACTCGACTAGTACTCCTTCCCTACTCCGACTTGTAACCACCGCCTCCGGACTATATAAGGCGAGGCAGGGACCGATCTCAGGATCACCTCATCCGATCTCAACCCACGGCGCACTATTGCACCATCCTGTAATCGTGCCCTATCAATCCAGAGCTACGCAGCATACAGGACGTAGGGTATTACGCACCTCGCGGCCCGAACCTGTCTAAATTGTGTGCCACGTGTCTCTTCCTTCGAGTTACCGATCTCGGCGAGTCACATTCATCTACTTCGGGTACTCCCCGTAGTAGGTTGCCGGTCCAAAACACCGACAATTTGGCCTCCGGGAGTAGTTATCTTGTAAGCAGAAGTGGTATGAGAACCCTTCAAACCCAATTTGTGTATTAGCCTTTCACTGATGAAACTATGGGTAGCTCCCGAATCGAACAAAATCTTAACAGGAGTGTCGTTGATAGAGAATGTATTCGTGAGTATTGGAGCTCCTGCTGGGATGTCACTCATCGTAGTGAAGTTCAGCTTGCCTTGGCGCACCTGCACCATAGGCTTCTTGGTCGGAGTGGTAGGCTTGCTTCCCGTACCCTGATTCTGTGGGTTGGGCTTGATCTGCCTGGGCTTGGGACACTCACTAATGTAGTGCCCGGGCGGCCACGGTTGTAGCAATGACGATCTCCAACATCGCGAGGGGGTGCATTAGGCTTTGGAGCCTGCTGCTGGGCACGGCGGAACTGGAAGTTCCCGGCAGGTTTGCCCTGAGGTGGCTTCATCGTCCAGCGTCCAGTTGATGATTGCTGGGATGGGCCTGGAGCTTCCTTCTTCACAAAGCGAAACTTCTTGCTCGTTCCGCTACCTGGGGTGAAACTGGACATCCTCTTGTTGTCCCCGTGGGATTTCTTCATAGCATCCTCCTGAGAGATAGCCTTGTTCACTAGCTCATGGAAGTTTGCGGGTTCGAGCAGATTCAGGCGCTCATACAGCTTGCTATCAAGCCCGTCACGAAACCTCTCCATCTTCTTGGCATCAGTATCAACATGATGCCCACCATACTGACACAAGCTATTAAACTTCTGAGCTAGCGGTACACTGAGTCAGATCCCTGACGGAGGGCCAACAGCTCCCTCATCTTCCTATCCATCAGTCCCTTGGGAATGTGGTGGCTCTTGAAAGCCTTCTTCAACTCATCCCAAGTAACAGTGTGCCCTCGCTGCATTGACTTGAAGTGGTCCCACCACATCAAAGCTTCCCCTTGTAGTTGCAGCGCTGCGAAGTTCGCTTTGTTCTCCTCAGAGCAAGGCAACACAAAGGCAGAGAATTTTGCCTCTATGGCCTTGACCCAAGCCTCAGCTTCCAGGGGGTCTTCTGCTTTAGCGAAGGTTGGCGGCTTCATAGCGATGAACTGGGCGTACGTGGTGACCTGGTTAGGCCCCTCGTGGTTGGCCCCGTGTGGTGGCCCTCGGTTCATCTGCTGGGCAATCTGCTGCTGCGTCTGCAGGATCTGGCACAGCACCTCGGTTTGGGTGGCCATGAAGGCCTCCGTCGGTGTCATGGGCGGGGGTGGTGGCAAGTCACCACTACCACTTGCTCCGAAACCGTTGGGAGAGCTGCGCATGGTTCCCACCATCTGAAAAGTGAGCTTTATTAGTGAGATAACCAAAAGCTTACTCCAAATGATGACAAGCACGATCATGCATAATCACATCTCATTAGTATTTAATCAATGAGGACAGCAACAATCATCAATATTCTATAGCCACCAAGATTCATAGAATCGTTCTTCTCAATGCGGTTAGGATGGCGATCACTCGATTGCACGGCTCATAAACACCCTCGAACGATCATTGTCATTTCGGATACCGACGAAGGTGGTATACGAACGAGCTCTTATTCGCTGGCAACGAGTGATGCCTCTATAATGCTTTGGTTTACCAACGTTCTTAGGTGAGAAATGCAAAATTGACAAGCGTGGTCATTTGCAACGGTTTATCCAAGGATCTGGTATTCATACGCAAGAAGATTTCAATTTTGAATGGCAAATAAAGTTACTTAAAGCATGCAAGCTTAAGCATTCTTTATTACAACACGATAGAACAAGGTTCAAAGACATTACAACTCGAATTTGAAACAACATGACATGACACGATACAAGCAGTGCTTGGCACGAAGACGTGCTGTCAAGCCACTACTCTAAACACCTCCAAACAACTCGATAGAATCGACATCCTCCTAATCCCTGCTGTCGGCAACCTAGTTGCCTTCTGAAGCACCACTGTACATAGGCGAAGCTGGGGGAGTCAGTAGCGGTGGTCCTGCCTGGCTCATTTGATCCAGACCGGACAAGGCCTGCTGCTCCTCCGGGTGTGCCCTGCGTCGGGGCGATGGGCCGTAAGACCACTATAGCCTGCAAGGCTGCCACCTGTACCTCGGCCTCCTGCACCTGCTGCTGCATATCCGCAATGTTCTGCAGTAGTGTCAGTCTCTCTATCTCGTGAGCGTCGGCATACTCCTCTAGTGCATGGTTCTCCTCCTCCAGATCTACGATCCTTTGTAAGCGATCACCTCTCTCAAGCTCCAAATGGAACCTCCTAGCACGCAGCCTGTCATTCTCCTGCGGCACCTAAGTAAGCGTGAAGTTCAGCTGCTAGTGTGCTGCTGAAAGCTGCTTCCAATCGCGCCTAGATTCCTCCAAGCGCTGTGCAATAATTGCTGCGGTGTTATAACGCAGCCCCTGAAGTGTGAAGACCACGTTCAGACAACGGGCAAGCGTCTGAGTAACATCCAACGGCTCTGCTAGGGTCAGTAGCTCCCGTAGGTGGTCCAAACGGTCCAACCATGCTGGGTCGTGAGGACTCACAGCAGGAAACAGTCCAAACGGAGAAAGAGCTACCACGGTGGGGGTTGTGGTCACGAAGTACGTCGGTACTGCGAGGGCGGTGACTCCACGGACTCGTGAGTGATAAATCCCCAGTAGATAAAGCTCGAGTCAAACCAGTCGGCGTGGTCTGGGTGTGGCAGAACAGTAACAATCACTCTGCAGCGGGGAACGCCAAACCGCTCAAACTCCTTCACCTCATAAGTCGGTGGGGTGAGGTAGCCTGCGTCACTGAGTGCTTCCCATGCCAGGCGCGAAAAACCCTCCCAGTGCAGTGCAACCCGTTGGTACGGATCGTATCGTCAGCGTCGAACTGGTGGAACACGGGGAAATCCATCTGTACACAAATGTAACTCATGTCAGGTCTCAAAGAGAACGGCACGTCAAATGGTGAAGTTCTGGCAGTTGTGAAAAAAAATTCATAACCAAAAACCCAGAAACCTCAATAATTTCCCCAAGTTTTAAATTGAACCTTTAATACTTTTTAATTAAGCTTTTAAGGTTGAGCATCGATCAAGGAAACAAGATGAATGGTCCTGAACCTGGATGTGCCTAGGGAAGTGTGAACCAACCCAACGAACTAGGATTGAGACTTGCTACTACGAGATAACTAGTTGAGGAGCAATTATTTTTAACAATTTGGTTTAATTATCCTAGCACATGATAAACAACTTTTTCACAAAGTTTCGGCAGCATGATGGCTAGGTATGGAAGGTACTCTAGTTTATAAAAAGCACACACTAGCATAAACTTCCTTAGAGAACATATGGAAATTCGATTGTTGGGTCTGTTTTAGTTGTTTCGATTTTTAACATGCATGCAAGACGTCCTATTCGACCTCACATGGTAATCAAGCCAAAAATCGAAGTTAGTGCCGGTGGCAAGGCTTTTATTCGTCTCTTCCCATAATATCTAGTCGAGAGCTATACGGTACTCGCTTAACGACTAACGAAGCGCTGTTATGTACCTGCAGAAAACGAACCTTTCGTGCCAGCTGTAGCGAACATGGCCTCACATGCCATCTGTTCGGAGTTTGATTTTGGTGATTCATGACAACATGATCATTGGGACTAACCATATTGTTTGAGCATGTCTTTGTAGACACTTCTAGGTCCCAAGGATGCAAGAAAACCCCATGCAAAAATGCCAAAACAAAGGGTCAAAACCGAGCAAGAAAAGGAAAAGAGAAGACACCGTCGGATGAACCGACGGTCCCTCATTTACAAGCGTCGGTGCAATCGTCGGACGAGTTGGTACACAGGGTGAAATCCTAGGTACCGTCGGATGAACCGACGGTCCAATTTCTACATGCGTCGGACGAGTTGCAGAGGAAGAGCAGCGAAGGCAGTAGCACCGGATGATCCGACGGTCTAAGTGGGGACCCCGTCGGTCTATCCGATGCTCAGTTTGAATCAAGACAGAGACGCGCCAAGACGAAGCCTTCAGCACCGGATGATCCGACGCCTTGATCAAGGCATAGCGTCGGTCTATCCGACGGTCTGTTAGAAGCTAACAGTACTGACCTGGACGCGAGGCCTTCAGCACCGGATGATCCGTCGTGGCGTCGGAGCATAGCGTCGGAGCAGTTGTGTCAGAGAACCTCAACGGCTACGTGACGTGGGAGGGGCACCGGATGAACCGACGCCCTGGAAAAGCATAGCGTCGGATCATCTGACGGTACCTTTTTCAGTGGACGTTAGCCAACGGCTAGTTTGATGCCTTGGGCTATTTATACCCCCTCCACTCACTCATTTGAGGTTGCTGGATTGTGTGGAAGTGCAGAGGAGTTCAAGACACATTCAAGATCATATCCAATCCATCCAAGTGCTTAATTGCTTATCCTTATACTTGCATATGCTTTGTGTATGTGCTTAGTGCTAGGCTTAGCTTAGAGCTGAGTGAGTGCAAGGCTGTGCCAACCTTGTGAGGTGATTCTTGAGTGAATCCAGTTGTACAAGGTTCGCCGGAAGCCTTGGGGCCTAAGTGGCTCACCGGCAATCGTCATCGACCCTCCGGCTTTGTGTGGAGCGGCGAGGACGCTTTGTGCGGGGACGTGGAGACCCCCTTCCTTGGTGGAGAAGCTCCTTAGTGGAGGCGGCATCAAGGTGACCAAGGGAGCTTGACAAGTGCCTAAGTGGCTAGCCTTTGTGGCAAGTCAAGTTGGTGCTCTTGGGAGAGACTTGGTGACCGGGAAGCAATACTCTTGTGTGAGTGCTTCAACAACGTGGACTAGGGGTGGCTTAGTGCCTACCGATACCAAGGGATAAATCGCGTGTCAAGAGTTTGCTTCCTCTCATCCCCTTTACGTTTCCGCATTTACTCTATTGCAATCTTTGCTTGCCTCTACATTCCTAGAGTAGTATCATGCTAGGATTGGCTATAGGTTGCAAACCTTCTTTTGGGATGGGAGTTTCACACTAGAACAACCGTAGTTGCACATATAGATAGTATGTTCTAGTTTACCTTTGCGCAAAATTAGTGAAGCCATAGGTTAAGGTTTTTAGTTGCCTAATTCACCCCCTCCCCCTCTTAGGCTGACGGGCATCCGATTCCTTACAAGTGGTATCAGAGCCGGGACTCACTTCCTTCACAAGGATACGCCAATTCAATTGGTAAATTGTGAAAACCGGCTCATTGGAACGGTTAGGCTTCACCGCCTAGTGAGTTGCTCTATAGAGGAATGAAAGGGGTGGATACCTTAGGTTTGGCTCCACATTTCGATGGCACGGGCTATCCTCGGTGGAAGGTTCTCATGGAGGCCTATCTCCAAGCAAGGGACCTTGATGTTTGGAGAGTCACCGATGAGGGCATGAAAAATGGTACTAGGAAGGAAAAGCAATTTGATGTGATTGCTAAGAGTATCATTTTGTCCTCACTAGATGTAGGCGTTTTCAATAGAGTTTTTACTTATGAAAATGCTCATGAGCTATGGAAAACCATCAAGGAGCAAAATGAGAGTTCAAAAGAAGTTGCTAATGAACGCTACGGTTGTCTCCTTGAGGAATTCAATAGCTTCAAGCAACTTGCTAATGAAAATGCCGAATCTATGTACTCACGCCTAAATGTGCTTGTCAATGAGATTAATGCCTTAGGTGTGAAGGACATCACGGACTTGAACATCAACCGCAAGATCCTTCAAAGTCTCCGAAAGCCCGACTATGACTTGGTGAAAGCAATCATCTACGAGAAGAAGCTCGAAGATTTGAAGCCATCGCATATCTTGAGCAAGATCATGGCACATGAGCTTCAACTAATGCCCAAGTAAAAGAAGGCGCCCCAAGAAAAGCTCTAAGAACCATCTTCTCCAACCACAAGCCATGCTCTCTCAAGCCGACAAGAGAAAATGTTGAGTAGGATGGCTACTCGTGGAAGCTCAAGCGAAGATGATGGTGATGATGGTGATAACGAAGATTCCTCAAGTGATGAAGAGGTTGAATCTATGGTGGCCGAGTACGTGAAGAAGATCTTCAAGTATGTGAAGAAAGTCAACATGTACGGCTACAACATCCACTTGAGAGAAGGGCGCCATCATCAACACATCAAGTTCACCAAGATTGAGCACAAGCCCAAAAGGAAGGTGGTCAAGGAGAGAAGACCAAGGCAAAAAGCAACCTTCGCCGTCCGCGAGTGGACAAGCGGGGGATCAAGTTCTTCTAGCTCAAGTGATGAATCAAGAAAGAACTTCGCCACCCGCTTCATGCAAGGTCCTTCATCATCACACATGTGCCTCATGGCCAAAGGTATGGAAAGCAATGTAAGTGATGACGAATCCGACACCACCTCTCTCAATGATCTTGTTGAGCTAATCCATGAGCAAAAAGGAATGCTTGAACAACAAGCTAATGAAATCAAAGAACTCAATGCTCTCAATGATCTTAGTGACACCCTTGCTACAAATTATGAACATTTGTTGTGCAAATTCAAATTGCTTAGCAAGGAGTGTAATGAGCTAAAATCTAAGCTTGAGAGCAATGAGACTAAAACAAGTAATTCCTTTGAGCTTGATGAAACATCTATCCCTTGTGCAATTCCTATCTCCAAGGTAGATGCTTCAACTTCTTGCATTGATTTAATTGATGAATCTTGCTCGCCATCTTGCAATGAGAATGTTGTTGTAGAATCATGTGATTATCTCATAGGCAAGGAAAATGATGAGCTCAAGCAAGAAGTGAAAAGGCTCCGAGAGAGATTGGCAAACTTGATGGGCAAGGGCAAGAACGATGAAGAACAAGTGGACATATCTCAAGACATGAAGAGCCAAGTCCAACCTTCTCAAGATAACCGTGATCACATGGTGAAGAAGCTTGAGAAGGGTGCAACCGTGACTTGCTACAAGTGTCATGAGGAAGGGCACAAGTTCTACAAATGCCCCCAATTTGTCAAGAAGATGGACAAGGGCGCAAAGAAGAAATTGAAGCCCATCATCAAGAGCTCCCTCATCTACACCAAGCCCAACCGCAAGAACAAGACCAAGAGCAACACCTACGTCATCAAGAAGAAGGCAAATGGCAAGGTGGTTGCACACAAGGTTGGGAAGATGAAGGAAGAGCGGGGTTGGAACCAACCTATTTGGGTGCCCAAGGAAGTCATCACCAACATGACGGGGCCTCAAATGGTTTGGGTTCCAAAGGCCACTTGAAGGCCTTAAAAGCGGGGACTTGGGAGGCTTGGCACAATCAAGATGAGAGAAGATTCAAGCCTATAAGCCAAGCTTGCAAATTGGACATGTGTTGCCCAAGTTCCCCGATTGAGGTAATGGAAACTAGTACCTATCTCTTGCATCATTGTAGCTCCATTGCCTTGTTTAGGTTGCATTTGTTGCAATGTTTACATATGGTAGGTTGCTTGTGTCATGTGCTAACCCATGAGCAATCTACATGGTTTGAGTAGTGTGTAGGAAAGCTACACTTGTTCTTTCATGGTGCATGTTTTCTTATATATCTCTTTGCATCATGAGCAAGCTATAGGGTTAGCTTCCCTTTTGTTATCATAAACAATGTGCATACATTTGGTTGGTGATTCAAACACTAAATGCACACATTTAGGGGGAGCTCATCCTATGGTTTGGTTATGGGACTAACATTGTTTCAAGCTTATCTTATGTAGTTCCTTAGCGACGCGTTCCGGTGCGGTGTTTTCATTCTAAAGAGAATGCTATTTCACTCTCAATGTGATCTAACATCTCTAAAAGAGTGAATATAGCAATTTGAGCTTCATGCTATTGAGTCATGTCCTTGCGAGCTTATGTCTCTATATAAGTTCAAAGGCAATGTACTCATACATTCCTAATCCTTGTGGTACCCCAAGTGTCTTCTATGCAAGCTTCTTCCAAGTGGTGTCACCTAGTGATATCATTTCCAAGTTGCTCATCTCAATGTGGTGCCAACAAAGTAGAGAGGATCGACCCCCGGAGGTATGCAATAATCAAAAGACTACAAGTGATATCTACAAGTGGTAATGTAACAAGAACCCATTTGTTTTATCTCTTGTCCTTTAAGCTGCCTCTTTGCATGATATGCTCTAAGCTTCCTTGTTCTTACAAGTTTGTAGTTGTGCACTTGTCTCTCACTACCCTTGTCTTGCAAGTGGTATTCTTTTTATGCACACACTTAGGGGGAGCTTAGTTTGTATCATGCTAGTCTCATGAGCATGTGATCCACCTTAGTTATTCTCACATATGGTATCTTCATCGATATCATACATATGGATCATGGTTCATGCGGCTTTCTCCCTTGCATTTAACATCTCTCCTTTGAGCTATGGTTGCTAGATCTTGCTAGTTTCCTTGGACCCGTTTGCTTTGGACTTTTTGGAGATTTTATTCCAAAGGGGGAGAATGTGAGACCAAAGCAAGTGTGTGGAATAAGCTTACAAGTGGGCTCAAGGATGCTTACAAGTGATTTCAAGGATTTGAGACCAAAGGGGGAGAATGTGAACATAAGAGCAAAAAGGGGGAAGTTTGATCTAGGGGGAGTTTGGATGATGGTAAGCATCCAAGCAAGTGTAAGTGGTTCTAATTCTGTCAATTCTAGCAAATTTATGCTTGCTTTGGTTGTGTTGTCATAAATCACCAAAAAGGGGGAGATTGTAGCGAACATGGCCTCACATGCCATCTGTTCGGAGTTTGATTTTGGTGATTCATGACAACATGATCATTGGGACTAACCATATTGTTTGAGCATGTCTTTGTAGACACTTCTAGGTCCCAAGGATGCAAGAAAACCCCATGCAAAAATGCCAAAACAAAGGGTCAAAACCGAGCAAGAAAAGGAAAAGAGAAGACACCGTCGGATGAACCGACGGTCCCTCATTTACAAGCGTCGGTGCAATCGTCGGACGAGTTGGTACACAGGGTGAAATCCTAGGTACCGTCGGATGAACCGACGGTCCAATTTCTACATGCGTCGGACGAGTTGCAGAGGAAGAGCAGCGAAGGCAGTAGCACCGGATGATCCGACGGTCTAAGTGGGGACCCCGTCGGTCTATCCGACGCTCAGTTTGAATCAAGACAGAGACGCGCCAAGACGAAGCCTTCAGCACCGGATGATCCGACGCCTTGATCAAGGCATAGCGTCGGTCTATCCGACGGTCTGTTAGAAGCTAACAATGGCGACTCGGACGCGAGGCCTTCAGCACCGGATGATCCGACGTGGCATCGGAGCATAGCGTCGGAGCAGTTGTGTTAGAGAACCTCAACGGCTACGTGACGTGGGAGGGGCACCGGATGAACCGACGCCCTGGAAAAGCATAGCGTCGGATCATCCGACGGTACCTTTTTCAGTGGACGTTAGCCAACGGCTAGTTTGATGCCTTGGGCTATTTATACCCCCTCCACTCACTCATTTGAGGTTGCTTGGATTGTGTGGAAGTGCGAGAGGAGTTCAAGACACATTCAAGATCATATCCAATCCATCCAAGTGCTTAATTGCTTATCCTTAGACTTGCATATGCTTTGTGTATGTGCTTAGTGCTAGGCTTAGCTTAGAGCTGAGTGAGTGCAAGGTTGTGCCAACCTTGTGAGGTGATTCTTGAGTGAATCCAGTTGTACAAGGTTCGCCGGAAGCCTTGGGGCCTAAGTGGCTCACCGGCAATCGTCATCGACCCTCCGGCTTTGTGTGGAGCGGCGAGGACGCTTTGTGCGGGGGACGTGGAGACCCCCTTCCTTGGTGGAGAAGCTCCTTAGTGGAGGCGGCATCAAGGTGACCAAGGGAGCTTGACAAGTGCCTAAGTGGCTAGCCTTTGTGGCAAGTCAAGTTGGTGCTCTTGGGAGAGACTTGGTGACCGGGAAGCAATACTCTTGTGTGAGTGCTTCAACAACGTGGACTAGGGGTGGCTTAGTGCCTACCGATACCACGGGATAAATCGCGTGTCAAGAGTTTGCTTCCTCTCATCCCCTTTACGTTTCCGCATTTACTCTATTGCAATTTTTGCTTGCCTCTACATTCCTAGAGTAGTATCATGCTAGGATTGGCTATAGGTTGCAAACCTTCTTTTGGGATGGGAGTTTCACACTAGAACAACCGTAGTTGCACATATAGATAGTATGTTCTAGTTTACCTTTGCGCAAAATTAGTGAAGCCATAGGTTAAGGTTTTTAGTTGCCTAATTCACCCCCTCCCCCTCTTAGGCTGACGGGCATCCGATTCCTTACACCAGCACGTCACGAAAGCGTCCCCAAACATTACCGTTCACTATAGAAACGGTATCCATGCGTTAAGCCGCTGCATGGACAGCGTCCAACCTCGGACACCCTCCGTTTGAATGGAGTGTATCCTTGCCGCGCATGAGCGAAATGCGGAATGCGCACGTATGAAACACGTGGCGACACACAATTCATAAACAGACGCGAAGATGGGATCCGTGGAATGGATCACTCCATCAACCCTCGCAATTCCCGTGATGCGGAACAGCACACGTATAAAACACGTGGCTCCTAGTTTGGTTGTGCGAGAAAATAAGTCTGACATGAAGTAATGTGCTGGAAGTTAGCAAAATAAACCATAAGTTAATTAAGCCACCTGAAAGAACCCAAAATTCCCTCTAGGGCCTCTCGGTCTAGTTTATCCTTAGCGGACCAACGTATTTGGAAAATCAAACAATCTTGGCATATTTTATTCAAAACTCCGTGATTAAGGTTTATTAATTAATCTCTGGTGCATATAAGCTCTGATGCCAACTGAGACAACCCGCCCAGGAAAATACCGTACTATCGCCTAAGACCGATCCACTTTGTTCATTAAGCAATAATAAAGTACCATCCTGTCATAAGTTGCCGGGTTAACGCCCGGTAAATCACTTGAAGAGCACAAGGATCGAATATATGCATTAAAACTCACTCGAAGGCGAGTCCAGAGATACAACAACATTCATATCCAAATTCGTACCCCGAAAGGTTTAATTATTACAAACCATAGTTTTTGCAACGATGAAATAGTTCAGAGTTTTTGAAAAGTAGCGGAATTAAACTAACGGAAGCGAAGACACCACGGGAGGCCATCCATGATGCTTTCAGCAGTCGTCCTCCACCCACTCCAGCTCCCAGCCGGGCGGGATCTCTCCGGGCCACACATCACTGAAAGCATTACCTGGATCAACACATTATAGCAAGGCTGAGTATACTAATACTCAGCAAGACTTACCCATCGGTGATATCTATTTCACCAAATCTAGACCATGAAAGGCTTTTTGGCTACTGGGTTGCCTTTGCTAAAAAGTAACAAAGAGTAGGTCCTTGCTTTCAAGATTTTAGCACAAGTTCTAGTAGGTTTAATCTTTACTACATTAGCCAATTAGTACAAACAGAGTTGTACAATACAATTAATCAAGCATCATCTTCATCAACTTCCATCATTAGGGATCCCATGACTAGAGGAGTAAGTAGTCTCGAATAATGGTGAGAGGCCGACAATCGATTGATTTAAACCTTGCAAGGTAGACCCAAACACACGGTAGGCTGCCCCCGCAAGGACAACTTTCCCAGGCCGTCCCCAAAAATCCCCGGGTCGGGATGAAAGGCCACAGTCTTTGGTGCAGGCTATCCGGCATACCCCGCGAGATACCCGGAGTCACCATACACCACCGGTAGCTAGCCGTGAGAGCAAATCCCAAGGATAGTGACAGTTCCATCCCTAGCCGTCTCATTAAGGTACTAGGCTTACCGGTCCCATACCCGACATGTGCTTAGTACGTTCAAAAACATAACCCACATAACCACTGGACCGGAGCCCAGATCCCATGCTCTTACCACGTGAGCAATCCATTTAAGGATATATTGTGATTCCTATCTAGGAACCTATTCTCGCGAGCGAGGTCATCACTCGACTTGTAACGGTCCTATAGCTTAGCAGCTATCGACCTATCATACTAGTAGGGACAAAAGGTATCTATGGATCATGCATCTAGGGTTTCATTCAACTCCTGAACGTAAATGCACAATTATTCATAGATAATTTAATAAATAACTTTAAAACTAGGTTAGATGCACCGGAGCTTGCCTTCGTCAGCTAGGTTAGCTTGGGCACCCTCGGTGTCGAGTACTTCCACGTACTGTAGTGACGCTTCCGCTCCACCTTCCTCGGTTTCCGGGACAAGGGAGTAATCTCCGTCCGGAAGATCTACACGGAATGCAATGCACTTTAGGTGATGTGATAGTTTGTTGTCTTATCCAACTCTGGGTTGGTCATATTCACCTTAACAAGCATTTAGATAGGGTTTCTCTTTTAGGAAGGTTACTGGTGTACATGGGTTATCCTTTTATTGAATATTGAATAAAGGTTTTATTATACTTGTCATTTCATGTGAAAGCTTTAATTCTTTTCATCTTAGCAAGCAAGGGCATAAATAGCATTTTTATTTATGAATTACTTTCTGATCAGTGATAATAATTAATTAGCTTTTAATGATATTAATTAATACTTTCCAAAAAGGAAAAGAATTAATTAGGGATTTTTCTTTATTTAATTTCCCTTTAATATTAAAAGGGCTTTTAAGCTTTTTATTAAACAATTAAATTACCAAAAATTCAAGAAGTTTTTCAAATGTATATTAGCACCTATCCTGGTCCATTGGACCCACATGTAAGTGTTGGATGTGAGGAAATTAAATATTATTGAAAATAACAAAGGCTAGCTAGTGATTCAAAGTAAATGCATACAAAAACAAATAAGCATCAATTTGCTCCAAACTTTCGTGTGCAAGCTCTCTGGTCCTAAACAAGTCTAAAGAACCTGCATGTTCACATGGAATCTCTCCTGAACTTGGTTTATTAATTTACAAAGGAACACATGCATAAATCAAGAATAATTATTTCTGTTAATCCAAAATTCATGATTAATTCACAAGATGTGTATTTTGGCATTACAAGACAGTGTGCACAAGTTGAGCTCAAGAACATAAATATATTTAACAGGAAAAAATCATCTAAGCAGTTACCGCAGGAATGGAAAAGAATTTATTTAGAAAGATCTACTGCATAACTTTGTGCATTTTTTGGCACAGCATCTAGTCATATCCTAACACACAACATATCCAAAATTGGGCTACAGAGAAGTTATGGATTTCAAGTTATGATAGATCTAGGTTTAACACATTGTATTTTTCCTGCTAAGACTATTTAGAATCTAGCCATGAGTATATAACAAAAGAGGTGGGATTTATCATCCTGAACCCTACAAAATTGGTTAGGGAATTTTCTGATTTTTCTACAAATTTCTAGGAATTTTCTAAGGCGGTGGACTGAACTGTAAAGAAACTTAGAAAGGGTTCTTGACAACTATGCCCTGGACTTTTACGCAAAGCACCCTAGAAGTATTTGAATCGACGCAATCTGGCCCTTGGCCGGCTGGGCGGCGCGGGCACGGCCGGCGCGGCGAGCGGCGGCCGGCTAGCCGGCCGGGCCGGCGGCTCGACGACCACAAGCTCACCTAGGGGCGGTTGGGGACCGGAGTGGAGGCGAGAGAGGTGGCCGGCGGCGAGGTTCGGCGGCGGCCGGCGGCGGGGGCCGCGGCGGCTCGGGGAATTCCGGCGAGGGGGCGAAATGGTGGCAACAAGCGAATGCGTGAGCTTCACTAGGGCCTAGGGGAGCTAACGGGGGCGGTGGACGGCGGCGAGCTCCGGCCGGCGGCGGCGGCAATGGCGGCGGCGGCTCGGGGCGGCGCGCGCGGGAGGGCGCGGGGCGCTTTTATACGTGACCGGGCGCGTCCGTGGATGACGAGGCGTGACGGCGGGGGGAGCGTCTCCGTGCCACGGCGCTCGGGCGGCGCGCATACGGCGGCGACACGGCCGACGGACCGGCGGTCCGCGGCGTGCGCGCGCGTGCGCGCGGCGCGGCGCCGGGGTGCCTCGGGACGGGGCGCGTCGGGGCACGGGGATCACGGGGTGGAGGTGCCTTGGGCCGTGCGCGGCCTCGGGAGGCGCGAGCGCGGATGCCGGGGCCGGCGGCGGCGGGCGGCGACGGCGGCGCTCCGGCTCAACCCTTTTGTTGGTGCCCTGTTCAAGTCGATTTTTCTCCAAAAAGTTGAACAGAACTGGACCAAGTGATGAATACCAAAGTTGTAGATCTAGCTACCAACAACATTTCCTACAAAGGCTATATAGCGTTTTTCTGCCTAGATTTGAAGATATTTGAATGCCAACTTTGAATGTCAGCCTGTTTTGGCAAACAGTGACTTCTGCCTTGCACTTGGTTTTTCAAGTTTTTCCCCTCAAAATTTGAAATGCCAATCTACATAAAAGTTGTGTCCCTCATCAAGATCTACAACTTTCATAAAGGTAGAATTTTAAGTGTTTAGGTGAATTTTGGAGAACGCGGCAAAAGTTCCGGCAGACACCTGTGGACACTCGGGTGGCAAGGGGTTTGACCCAACCTTTGACCATGGGTTGGCCCCACATGTGTGTTTACTATTCATTTAGGGTCACTAGGGTGGGTTCGTGAGTTTTTCGAGGTGAGGGCCCAGGTTGACCTAGGTTTGACCACGGTTGACCATTTGACCGGCTATTAACGTTAATTAAAAACCTGGGGCGTCACACTTGCCAACCTCTCTCGGAGCCATTTCACTTCTTGCTTGAGCTCATCATTTTTCTTGCCTCTGAGACAATCACATTTTTCTACAACAACATTCTCATTGCAAGATGGTGAGCAAGATTCATCAATTAAATCAATGCAAGAAGTGTCTACAAAGACATGCTAAAACAATATGGTTAGTCTCAATGATCATGTTGTCATGAATCACCAAAATCAAACTCGAACTAATGGCATATGAGGCCATGTTCGCTACACCTATCTCTGTACGAACCACTCAATTGCAGTGGCGAAGGTTCCGATGCAGTGGAAGGTCTACTATCTTGATTCATTGAATAGAACTAATACTAATACTGACACTTTTGAGAGAATCATTAATGAGTAAGTTATTTCTTTCTTAACCTGTGGACGTTCCTCAACAAACTGTACAAAGTATATTAATTAATAGTGTCCTAACCATTGTTGCTTGTTTCGTTGTAGGGCTTGGGAACGTTATTGCGGCAAAAAGAAGTTCTTGCACCTTGGCGCCTTGGAACACATCAAAGATGTTAAAGTACATACCACTTATTTCCTTCCTGTGGAAGCTAGTACCAAAGCTTGAGTTTATTTCTTCTCGATCACCACTATTTTTCTTTGTACATTTATTGTAGTGCCACCAACAACCTACTGGATCCGGACTCTGCGGCTTCTATGATGCCTATCACACGCTTCAATTAAAAGATAGCAGCCCACATATGGAGGTATTTTCTTGGGATCTTCATTTGTAAAACCTGCAACTGAGCACAGATCTTCCTTATTAGCACTGCACATGTTTGGTAACCACCTTTATATGTGTGGTGACTAGTGACATTGTTATATCCAGAGATTAGGGCTAGATGAGCATCCTCTTGACAATTCATTGCTGGCAGATGTTCGTGAAAGAATTGCCACAATCCTCATGGAACAGGTGATCACAACCGGAGGAAAATTTCATGCTCATGAAATTGTGTGGGCTCAAATTATGTATGGTGACTAGGAAATTTTTGCATTCCTCCTTGTCCATAATTTTTTGTGATATTTTTGCATTCCTCCCTGAGAGATGCATTTCTTCCTTGTGAGATGATGATGCTGAATTTTGACATATGATGCATGTGAATTGTGGATTTCTATGAATTTGGATGCTAGATCTAATTTTTGTGAATTTAGTCATATCATGGTTGCTTCCAGGATGCAGCCCCTGATGGCTGCCAAATCTTGGCTGGTTCCAGGATGCGGCCGGTAAGCAGGCAGCAGGTTACTGTAGGGGTGGCCTACGTATCTGTAACGGGCATTGGGCACCGTAAAAGCCCATTACGAGTACTAACCGGTGGGCCCCACAACATGGCCCGTTCGTCGAGACATTGAAGACGCAGGTTCACCACACGCGTCTTTGATATTGATTTCACAGTAACGAGCTTTGTTTTGGTGTCGTTACCAAAGTTCCTTGTGGGCCCAGAGAAACAGTCCTTTTCACGTGACCGCTGACTGGTTGTGGTAACGGTTGTTGTTTGATGCTCTTTACGAATCCTAGTTGTTCTGAGACGCGCGTGAAATATACGTGTCACATTTCGTCGAGATATCGGAGACGTAGTTTCATAAAACGCGTCGCTGATATTCAGTTCCTGTAACGGGCTGTTTTGGTGCCCGTTACCAACGTTCTCTGTGGGACCAGAGAAACAGCCATTTCACGTAACCGATGGTTAGTTGTTGTAACCGTTGTTGTTTTATGCCCGTTACGAATATGTGTTATCAGTAACAGGCATCTGCCAGTTACCTTTCTTGGCTCATTTGTAACACTTGATCGGTAACGGGCGCTTTGCCCGTTACCAAAGGCGATCTATGCCCGTTACCAAAGTGAGTTTTTCACGTAGTGAAAAAGAAGTCCATTGGGGTGCCAAAAATTTTGGTCACTAACATTGAAGGACCCAAGAAAATTTGGGTACCTTAAACAAAGTAATTTCTATTGTAGGTGAACTATAAAGTCGGAGGAAGACATTGGGTTATTGATAGTGGTTGCAAAAACCACATCACCGGTGAAAGAAAAATATTCTCTCATCTTGATAAAGATATTTTCGATTTTGACAACATCACTTTTGGAGATGATAGCAAGGGAGGGGTAAAAGGCATTGGTGTTGATGGGAAAGATTCTATTTTCAAGGGTTTTTTTCATGAGAGCTTATATTCTCAAAGGCCTCTATGTGTTGGTTAGGGCATAGAAGCCTTGGTCATGTTGGCATGAAACAACTGAACTGATTAGTGAAGCATGACTTAGTTCTTGGATTAAAAGATGTCAAATTTGAGAAAAATAAATCAGGTAGTGCTTGTCAAGCCGGAAAGCAAGTTGCCAACCCACATCCTATCAAGAGCATTATGTCAACCACAAAACCATTGGAATTATTACATATGGATTTATTTGGTCCCACTACCTATGGAAGTATTGGTGGAAATACCTATTGTCTTGTGATTGTGGATGATTATTCAAGATACACATGGGTATTCTTTCTTCATGATAAATCTATTACTTGTGACATTTTCAAGACATTTGTGAGAAGATCCGAAAAGGAATTGGAGCTAAAATTGAAGAAAGTGAGAAGTGACAATGGTAGTGAATTCAAGAATACAAATGTTGAAGAGTTTTGTGATGAGAAAGGGATCAAGCATGAGTTCTCAACTACATATACACCAGAGCAAAATGGTGTAGTTAAGGGGGGGAAATAGGACCTTAATTGAGATGGCATGATCAATGCTAGATGAGTACAAAGTTTCGAATTCTTTTTGGGTCGAAGCTATCAACACCGCTTGCCATGCCTCATATAGGCTATATTGTCATAGATTCTTCAACAAGACACCATATGAACTTCTCAATGGAAGGAAACCAAATATTTCCTACTTTCGGGTTTTTGGTTGCAAGTGCTATATTTTGAGGAAAGGCTCTCGGTTATCTAAATTCCAAAGAAAGTGTGATGAGGGAATTCTTGTTGGATATTCTTCAAATTCTAAGGCTTATAGAGTATACAACAAGTCCAAGGGATTTGGTGAGGAAGCTTATGATGTGCAATTTGATGAAACAATGGGCTCTTAAGATGCAAAAGAAAATTTAGATGATGTGAGAGGTGAAGAATTGAGTAAGGTAATGAAGACCATAGCTATTCGAGATATCGTGCCTAGAGAAGAAGATGATGATGAAGCTCCATCAATTTCTATTCAAGCAAATCCATCAACTTCCACAACAAATGATCAAAATCAACAAGAGGGTAACTCAAGCAACAATGACTCACTTCAAAAAGATGATCATCTGCCTCTATGACTACACCTTCTACATCAACTCAAGAACCAGTTGATCAACTTAGAGTTCATCATCAAGTCGCCAAAGATCACCCCATTTACCAAATTATGGGTGATATTAGTAAGGGTGTTCAAACTCGATCTCGTGTTGCTTCATTTTGTCAACATTATTCGCCAAGGAAGCACTTGATGATCTAGATTGGGTGATTTCCATGCAAGAAGAATTAAATAATTTTACTAGAAATCAAGTTTCGGAGTTGGTTGAAAGACCCAAGAATCACAATGTCATTGGTATTAAATGGGTCTACGAGAACAAAGAAAATGAAGATGGTATTGTGTTGAAGAACAAGTCTAGATTGGTTGCCGAAGCTATACTCAAGTGGAGGGCTTAGATTTTGTTGAAACTTTTGCACCCGTAGCTAGACTTGAAGCTATAATAATCTAACTTGCTTATCCTTGTTCCCGCAATATCAAGCTACATCAAATGGATGTCAAAAGTGCTTTCTTGAATTGGAAAATTAGTGAACTAGTATATGTTGAGGAACCTCCCGGTTTTGAAGATCCTACAAAGCCTAATCATGTGTACAAGCTTTCTAAGGCTCTATATGGGTTGAAACAAGCTCCTCGTGCTTGGTATGAAAGGCTTAGGGATTTTCTTCTCTCAAAGGGCTTCAAAATTGGAAAGGTTGATACTACATTGTTCACCAAGAAGATTGGAATTGACATCTTTTCTTTATTTGTCAAATTTATGTTGATGATATTATATTTGGTTCAACAAATGAATATTTTTGTAAAGAATTTCGAGAAATGATGTCTAAGGAATTTGAAATGTCTATGATTGGTGAATTGAGCTTCTTCCTTGGTCTTCAAAACAAATAATTGAAGAAGGGCACATTTGTTTGCCAATCTAAATATGTGAAGGACATCTTGAAGAACTTTGGCATGGAAGATGCAAAACCCATCAAGACTTCTATGGCTACTAATGGACATCTTGATCTTGATGAGGGAGGTAAACTGGTTGATCTTAAGCTTTATAGGTCTACTATTGGTAGTTTGCTTTACCTTACCGCATCTAGGCCTGATATCATGTTTAGTGTGTGCATGTGGGCTAGATTTCAAGCTGCACCTAAAGAATGTCATTTCACCACCATAAAGCGCATAATGAGATATTTGAAGAATTCTCCTAACATTGGTCTTTCGTATCCAAAGGGTGCTCAAATTGAACGAGTTGGTTATTGGGACTCTGATTATGCCGGTTGCAAGGTTGATAGAAAAAGTACTTCTGGTGGTTGTCAACTTCTTGGATGTTCTCTTGTATCTTGGTCATCAAAGAAGCAAAATTTTGTGGCTCTTTCTACCGTCGAGGCGGAATATATCTCGGCGGGAAGTTGTTGTGCTCAACTATTATGGATGAAGCAAACTCTTCTAGATTGTGGGGTAAAATTCAAGGAAATTCCTCTCCCATGTGATAATGAAAGTGCCATCAAGATTGCCAACAATCCAGTTCAACGCTCTAGAACCAAACATATTGATATTCGCCATCATTTTCTCAGAGATCATGTGAGCAAAAAGGATATCAAGATTGATAGAGTAAGCACAGACGATCAATTAGTGGATATATTTATCGAGCCTTTGGATGAATCTCGTTTTTGTAAATTGAGAAATGGTCTAAATGTCATTCACTTCTCAAATGTGTCTTGAGAGCTAGCACATGTGTTTCTTCATAAGCTTTATCATTGTTTTATCTCTCTTAATCATTTCTTTCTTACTTTATGTTTTTGTCCTCTAATCTTTATGAAGCTTGTTTTTCGCATAATTGTCTTGCATTCTAACTGCATTGCATCATATGGCAAGTTTTCTTCATGTTTAATGAGCAATGATCCCAAAATATTCATCATTCCAATCTTTATCTCGAAGTATCTCAAGCTGAAAAGAAAGAGGAGCTCGGACCGTCCGCAATAGCCGGGCGGACCGTTTGGCCTGACCAGGCAGATCCTCCACGGGCACAGCACGGACCGTCCGCGCGGGTCGCAGGGGTGTGTAGGGGTACTGGATGCTCTGAAGGTAATTTCGGACCATCCGCGCCGGGGTCCCGGACCATCCGCAAGCCTCGCAGACTGTCCGCCGATGCGTCACGGACTATCCACGCGTGCCGCACGCAGGTGGGGCCGGGCTCGCGGATGCTAAGTCAACAGGCCATCCTCTCTTCTTCCCAACCCGCAAAGACACCTCTCCACCTCTCTCTCTCTCTCTTGCTCTCTCTCAAGAAAGTAACCCCTCCTTGGGGATTTCAATTGGGGCACTCCCTGGACAGTCCGAGCACATCCACGGACTCTCTGCGAGGCTCCCACCATGTCATCCAGGTATTTTATCGAATAACTCACTCTTTCTCTCGGATTTTGAGCAAGAAGGTGGTTAGGTTTTGATGTTGTGATCTAAAAATCAGTCATATGGATTCAAGTTTTTGGCTTGGTGAATGTGTTTGGTATACTCCTATGATGCTATAGCTAATTTTTGGTAGATCAACTCTTCGTATTTGTGGAGTAATGGGAATTGCAAAATCGGATGCTACTGTTCACCTGTGTGCGCCTGCCCGGACCGGGCGGACTGTCCGCGCGCTCTGCGCAGACAGTCTGTGCGGCCCCGGCAGCCACACTAGTGGCTAGTAGCTTTATGGATTGGGTTTCAGTTCTACTAATGATTGTTCCACATTATTGATACTTATTCAAATACCAATTTATGACAGTGCTCGCAAGGCTATTGCATCGATCACCAAGAAGGTCACTAAAAAGGCTACTTCAAAGAAGAAAAGCAAGGATGTGGGCACATCTAAGAGGCGTCGTAAAGATGATACTTTTGAGGAAGAACAAGAAGAGCCTGATAACCCCAATGATAGTGATTTTGATCCGGCTGATGAAAGTGTAAGTGCATCATTCATGGTGGAAGAAAGAGGAGATCAATCAAGGGGGAGGTAACATTGCTGATATCATTGATGTGCTTAATTACACAGTCCCTAGGAGGCGGTGGACCCAAAAGGAATTTGCTATTGCTAGGAATGCAAATGCTTATAATGAGCCTCGTGACACATACAGTCAATATTTCCGTACCTCTGTGCAAGAACAAGCTTTCTTCAGTAGTTTGATGGATTGCACTGTGTTTGCTCACTAGAGGGTTGATTTTGGATATCCTGAGTCTAAACCTGTTTTAGCTGGTGTGGCCACTAAACTTGAGAATTTAGGCTTGGAACCATTTCTTGAGCATAGGTGTGATTGGAATGAAACCATCATTAGACAATTTTATGCAACATATGAGATGGATTTTGATGCAAAGAACATTAAGTGGATGACTCGAAAAAGTGAATATGAAGCCACTTTTGTAGAGTTTGTAGCAGCAAATTACCTTGATTATGCATACTTTAGGGATGGTGTCGATGTCTATAATGAAGATATTCTTGAGAACACTGCTGTCTTTTATGAGCCTGGTACTTCTAATGCAATTATAATGAACTGGCTAGCAGCAGGGCTTAGACATCATCCGACTGTCATCATTAACATCATAAGACACACATTCATGCCTAAGAGTGGAAGTAAGGACAAGGTCTGAGAGCACTATTGGAATGTGATAAACCACATAATGAATGAGACTATGTTGATGTTGTAAAGTTTATTCTTGATCAGATGATTATCAAAAAGCGTCTTGTCAGAGATAGCATTTATTTTTCTCCTTACATCATGTCTTTGATCAAGGCCAAAAATGGGTTCAATGGTCTATGTGATGTGAAGCATGAAATTTATTGACATTTTTACAATGCCAAAGCTTTTCTCAATAAGCCATTGACACCTTATGGGCAAGATGCAGAGGCTCAAAATGTTGACGAAAATATTGATGAACACGCTAGTGATGATGACAATGCTAATGTTGATAACTCGGGTCATATCAATGTTGATGAGGATGCTTATGCTATGCCACCACCTCCTCCTCCTCCAGTTCATCCCATGCAGCCACAGTGGGAGCCTCCAACTGGATATTTTGATTCATATTTTTCTAATATTTAGCAGTCAATGAATACCCAATTTCAACAGATGCAATCCGGGTTCAACTCCCATTTTGAGGCATATGGGCAGCAGATGAATGATACATTTCAGACTATGCAGCAGGGTTCTCAGCAGCAAATTGACACTAGCCTTAACACTTTTGGTCATCATGTCTATAACACCATGCATGAGCCCATAATGACAAGGTTGAATAATATGCAAACAAGCCTTCAGAGTGACCTTAGTGCCTTGAATGATAGATTTTCTAAGTTATCTACTTCAGAGCAGTACCAGCAGATCTCTGATCAACAGACCCAACTTCAGAACAACTTCAACACATTGAACACAACTTTTGGGGATTTCAGATTCACTTCTACCACTACTACCCAGCACCAGCTCCACCACCACAGTTATGTCCCCCTCCGCCATTCTATCCTCCTGTGCTTGCGCCTCAGGATGACTACACCTTTTCGTATTTGATGACAAAGGGGGAGAAAAATTTGTAGGAGTGATGTGATCTTTAGGGGGAGCTCACTTCTTTGCATGCATTTGGAACATTGAACTCTTGCATTGCTCTTGCATGTTTAATTCCAGTCATGCATGACTTTGGATTGCTTATAATAATTTGTGAGACTTTGTGGTTTGGATGTGGTTGAGAATTAGAACTTGTGGTTATTTATGTGATGATCGATGTTTGTGATTTTAATTGTCTTATGGCTTGTTCTAGTTCTTGTAGAGTTTTGAGGCTAACAGCTATGCATAACTTTATTGGATATATATATATATATGCAGTTGTTGCCTTGATCTCTATTCTGTAGGGAAACTCCGTCAAAGTTACTACATCTATGCATATGTGTAGAAATCAAGTGGAAATTATATGCACATGTGTAGGGGAGTTCTCTCTATTTCTTTCTTTTGGAGACATTCACTCTATCCTTTTGTTGAATTTCTTTGAGAAGAGTAAGTGTTTCCAAAACTCAAAACCTTTCTTATATCACTCCTTTAAATGGTTGTCATCAATTACCAAAATGGGGGAGATTGACTTTCATTGGCTTGACTTTCCATAGTGCCACTTTGATCAAGAATTTGCATGCATTGCATTTAGATGAGTGGCGATTTCATTTGATAAAAAGGTTTCGTTGAAAATCTTGAGAAAATCAGTTTTCTGCGGTGGGGCGCACGGTCTGCGAGCCTTTGAAGTTTATTTAATATCTGATGTTTTTGGCAAAGTTTTTTGAGAAAAAGTTGCTTCTGGGCGGACAGTCCGCGGGTCCATGGTGGACGGTCCGAAATTAACTTTGAAACATACATAATGGTGCGCAGCTCGGGTGGACCGGGCTGTTGGTCCGCGGCCTACCCGCGTACGGTCCACGAGGCCCTGGCAGATAGTCTAGGGGGTCCTGGCGGACAGTCCGCCTGGAGCAACGGGCAACTCTGACAACAGTTGACTTCGTGGTTTTACCGTTGGAATTCAAACGCGGACAATCCGTGAGGCCATCACGGACAGTCCGCGAGGTACGCATTTTGACATAACGGCTAGTAACGGGAAGGGGAAGTATAAATACTCCATGCACGGGTTGGGAGAGGTGCTCTTGGCACTTTGAAAGGCTCATACTCAATGTAGAGCTCTCCCTCTCCTATCTCTCACTCACTTTTCTTAATGGTTGCATCTTTTGTGAGATTGAGAGCAACATCTAGTGCATTGCATCAAGGTTTTGATCTTTGTGGCACTAGGGAATCATCAAGAAAGTGATTGATTTGTTAATCTTGGAAGTTGCCACTTCCTAGATGGCTTGGTGGTGGAAGAATCCGTTGAAGCTCGCAAGAAGACTGTGCATGGCTCTGGATTTCTTGTTGTGAGAGGTCTTGTGCTCACCTCACCGGAGCGTGAAGAGCAACTCTAGTAGAATCGAGGTGTTGAGTGGTTCTTTGGTTCTAACCGTCTCAAGATCAAGCAGTGCCTTGATAGAGGATCGGATGAACATTGAATCTACCTCAACATGGATTAGGGGTGACCGGCAAATCATCGATACCACGGGATAAAATTCGTCTCTTGTGCTCGGTTACTTCTTTGCTCAATTTCCTTTCAAGTACTTTACTTTGAGCTTTTATTTTCTAGAGATTGAATTGTATAGTGTCACCCTAGGTTGCAAACCCCCAAACTAGGATTATAATATCTAGAAATTTAATCCTCCTTGTGATTCTAATTAAATTTCTCTAGTGTTGTGCTTTTAGATTTTAAACCGCCTATTCACCCCTCCTCTAGTCGGTATCCTAGATCCTACACCAGCCTCACCCCAGTGATGACCAAAGAGTACATCACTTTTGGGGACAATGGGAAAGGTAGAGTGCTTTCAGTGGGCACAGTGAAGGTGAGTGAGACTGTGACTCTTCGGCGTGTTTCTCTTGTCAAGTCCTTGGGTTACAATCTTTTTTCGATTTCCCAGCTTCTTAATGAGGGTTTTGAAGTCCGTTTCAAAATAGGTTGTTCTCGTGTTTTGGATTCTTGAGGTGATCTTGAGTACACGATCATCCCCGAGGGTCAGATTTTCAGAGCCGATTTTTCTCATTGTGTTGGCTCTTCTCGTTGTTTGGTTGTTGGCGTTGCGGCGAAGCTTTGAAATTGGAATAGGAGACTAGGTCACTTGAGTTTTGACCTGTTGTCACGCTTGAGTGGGCTACGCTTGGTCCGAGGATTGTTAAAGTTGAAATACAAAAAAGATTTGGTATGTGCTCCGTGTAGGCATGGAAAATGGTTGTCACCTCTCACCCACCTCTGACATCCGTTATGATAGAGAGGTCATGCGAGCTGTTCCATATGGACTTGGTTAGTCCAGCTCGTGTGTGCTCGGTGGGTGGGAAATGGTATGTCCTTATGATCGTGGACAACTATTCTCACTATGCTTGGGTATTCTTTTTGCCTGACATGGGGGAGACGTTTGGTTTTATACGAGATCTAATCTTGAGGTTGAAGAACGAGAGGAACGGAGATGTTGTTCGAGCTATTCATAGCGACAATGGCACTAAATTTAAAAACTCTCATTTCGAAACCTTTTTCCATGATTTGGGTCTCGAACATCAGTTTTCTTATCCCTATGTGGCTTGTCAGAATGTTGTGGTAGAAAGGAAAATTCGTTCCCTTTGTGAGATGGCTCGGACGATGCTCTACAAGCATAGGACAGAGGAGATATTGGGCTGAGGCGGTGAATACCGTGTGCCATGTTGGGAATCGGATTTTTCTTCGGGCCTTCTTGAACAAGACGTGCTATGAGCTCATGCACGGGCGAGCACCTAGAGTGAGGCATTTCAGGGCTTTTGGTTGTCGGTGCTTTATTCTCAAGAAGGCTTGATAAGTTTGAGTTGAGGTCCTCCGATGGGATTTTCTTTGGTTATGCTAGTCATTCTTGAGCATCTCGTGTGCTCAACCTTGATACTAACCTAGTCATGGAAACATGTGAGGTTACCTTCGACGAGACCCAGCCATGCAATTCGTCTGTCTTTGAGTGTGCAGGTGACGACGAAGTTGGCAAGAACATCTTTAAGGATGAGGATGATGATGTTGGAGAGGATGATGGTGATGATGGTGAAGCTCCAGCCACGCATGTACCCTCTACTTCCACTATGACGACTACGGTGCAGGATGGTCCATCCCCTACACCGCCTGAGATCCAGCTAGATCAAGTGGAAGCAGCTGCTGAGGGGGAGATTGTCTCCAGGCAAGAGGCACCGAGGCGCATTCAAGTTGATCATCCGCCCTCAAGAATCATTGGCGACATCAACGAGCGTACGACACGGTCGAGGTCCAGAAATGCTTCTCACTTTGCTCATTCATCTTTTGTTGCTACATTTGAGCCAAAAGACATTGGACATGCGCTATTTGATCCTAATTGGGTGAATGCCATGCATGAGGAGTTAGAGAATTTTGAGAGGAACCAGGTGTGGGAATTAGTGGAGCCACCGCCAAAATGCAAACCTATTGGGACAAAATGGGTGTGGAAAAACAAAGGGGTGAGAATGGTGGACAAATCGAGGTTGGTTGCTTAGGGTTCTAGTCAGAAGGAGGGGATAGACTATGAGAAGACATTTGTTCCTGTAGCCCGTTTGGAGGCAATCAGAATTCTTCTAGCCTTTTCTGTGGCTAAAGGATTCAGGTTGTACCAAATGGATGTGAAGAGTGCCATCCTAAATGGGTTTTCGGAGGTCGAAGTTTATGTGAGGAAACCACCTGGGTTTGAGAGTGTTGAGTTTCCCCACTGAGTATATAAGCTGAGGAAGGCCTTGTATGGGCTGAACAAGCTCAGGGCGTGGTATGGCAGGTTGAGGGGGTTCTTGTTCAACAAGGGTTTGAGATGGTCAAGGTTGATAAGACTCTTTTCGCCTCAGGCAGGGTGATGATATCCTAATTGTTCAGGTGTACGTGGATGATATTATCTTTGGCGGCTCGTCTCACTCTTTGTTTGCGAGGTTTGCAGAGGACATGAGCAAAGAATTCGAAATGTCCATGATGGGAGGAGTTGCAGTTCTTTCTCGGGCTTCAGATCAAGCAGGCGAAGGAGGAAACCTTTGTGCATCAAGCCAAGTACACAAAGGACATCCTCAAGAAGTTCAATATGGACGACTCGAAACCCCTGTCGACACCGATGAGTATGACTACAACGCTTGACGCGGACGAGGACGAAGAGCCTATGGACCAGAAGGAGTACCGGAGCATGATCGGCTCCCTCTTATACTTGACGGCAACGAGGTTGGACATCCAGTTTTCAGTGTCTGTGTGCTCGTTTTCAGGCGTCGTCGACCACTTCCCATCGGCAAGCCGTCAAGCGGATCTTCAAGTATCTTTGATACACTCCTGAGCTTGGTCTTTGGTACTCGGCGTCTTCTTCCCTTTCACTTCTTGGTTTTTCAGGTGCAGACTTTGCGGGGTGTTGAGTCGATAAAAAGTCGACTTCTGGGACATACCAGTTTTTGGGTTATTCGCTTGTTTCGTGGTCTTCTCGCAAACAATCTACCGTAGCCTAGTCTACCACAGAAGCCGAGTATGTTGTTGCCGCTAGTTGTTGCTCACAACTGCTTTGGATCACATACATGCTGAGTGACTTTGGTGAGGATTGTTCACATGCACCTCTCATGTGTGATAGCATGAGTGCCATCAGTGTTGCCAAAAACCCCGTGCTTCACTCCAGAACCAAACATATATAAGTGAGGTACCACTTCCTGAGAGACAATGTTGAGAAGGGAAACATAGACCTCATCCATGTGCCAACCGAAAAGCAGCTTGCCGATATCCTAACCAAGCCTTTGGACCAAGCTACATTTGCTCGTTTGCGAGGAGAGCTTGGAGTCGTTTTTCCTTTCGAGCTTCGGTTGGGAGGGTTGTTGTACATATGCATGTTGCATTTTCATTTATGTATCATATCATGCTTGCATCTTTGTATCATAGACTGCATTTGTATCATATGCCACAGAGATGTGCTTCTCTCATATGCTTTGATCACAATGATATTCTAGATATCAAGGTATGACTTTGCTTGTGATGCTCATGAGATATATAGTTGTGCTCTTGGTTGCTTTGGGATGTATATGCTTGTGGATGGCTTTCTTTTGTAAAAATGCTATATGATCCTCTTGTGAGTAGAATGCCTCTCATGTTCAAATTGGGTGCTTATGGCTATATCTTGCTTAATTTGTGCTTGGAACCATGTTCTTTTCATTTGGGGTCAAAGATTCGTTTATCATCATGAATGTTTGGCCTACATGCTACCGTGTGGAGAAGCCTAAGCTTCTTTTTGCCGCAAAGGCACTTCATGTACCATGCTTAACTTGTAAATCATGAATTTGGTATGTGAGATGCTTATGCTTGAAAAATATATTTCTATGTCATAAATGATTTAAATTCCTTATCTTGGGTGCTAAACCATTGCATGATTTTCACCAATGAGCAGTCTCATATCTAGAAGTGGACACATGGCTCGGTGGCTTTGACATGACATGAGATAGCTTGTAGGTGTTTGTGATAATCTTGTGATGAGAATTTGTGACCTTGCATGAAGATAGTGGGCTATATGTTGTTTGTGCTCATTTTGACCATGTGTAGGTCCTATGCTCATGAGAGGGAAATTTTGTGAAAATGCTTCATTTTGATCCTGGCTATATCACATGCTTGTGTGTCCCTATCTATCTTGTTGGCGATGCTTGTACTCAATGTGTGGCTATCTTGCGTGTCTATGTCTCTTTTTAGCATGTTGTAGTGCTCTATGTATATTTAAGAAGCACATGCTTGCATTTGTAGACTATATAAATTCATGTATTACCAACAAGGGGGGAGTACCCAATTCATGTTTTGAGGGGGAGCCTTGCATCAAGGGGAGAAAAATTTGGGAGAAATGCATTTGTTCTGGGAGAGCTTGCATTCATGCAATTGGGAGCTCTTTTTTGCCTCACCTTGAGGAGCCGACAATTTTTGGAGCATTTTATCTCGGTTGTGTCGAGCCGTTGCCCTTGGCTTAGTTGACCGAGATTTTTCTCACTCAAGTGATCTTTTTTTAGATATTATTTAGCTTTTGATCACTTGTTTGAGGTTTTCAGTTGTTTCTTTTCCTTTTCTCTTTTCTCTGAATTAGTTACTTGTGTGTGTTGTCAATGCACTCATCAGGGGGGAGAATGAGGACCGGAGCGTCCGAGGACCGGTGCATGGTCGCTACTGGCTGTGATGAGTGATTGACAACGTGGTGTGGACTAACTCTTGGCCGAGTATTGCAGGTGCAGGTTGTGGCTTGATTTGCGTTGGTGCAGGTGAAGAGCGGGCGTGAAATGTCTATGTCTTGCGGGGCCTCCGAGGAGTAGAGAGACAAGTAGGCTCGGCTTGAGGGACTCGGTGGCCAGCGGGATCAAATGTGGGCCACATGGTGGCAAGAAAAGCAAGACGAAGTCGTGGACAGGAGCCGGTGCAGGGTAGAGGCTCACGACCGGAGTCTGCACGCGGGGTTTGCGGCGGTTCACCACAAAACCGTCAGCTTACTTAGTTGAGCCACAAAACCAAGACCGGAGGCTCGGCGGGCGGAGAAGGGATCCGGGCGCGCCGAGAGACTTCGAAGCTGAGGACACACGTCGGGATCGCAAGGCTTGCGTCGAGGCTAAGCGAGGTGCAGTTGCCGCACTTTCGTCAGATGGTGCAACGATGAGAATTCCCAAAGTGCCCTTCGAGGGCATGTATCCTAGTATTATGTAATAGTGGTAGTTTCGTCTTTCGGTTGCCTCCATATAAACTTAGAGCAGACAGGATGGCAGCCATCTATTGAAACCCTAGCTCATTTCCCTTTGCTATTTTCCATTCCTATTTTCCCTAGGTTTTCCACGGGACTATCTTGAGAGCTTCATGGTGAAATCTTGAGAGATGGATGCATGTTGAGGAGGCAAGCTAGACCTTGTATGAATCTTTCGTGGAGTGTATAGAAGGTTTGGCGTGATTCCTCAAGTGTTCTTGTTGCTCCTCCCGTTTCTCTTTTTTGTGATTTTTGGAGCCATTTCTAGGAATTTTCGAGCAACACTCGATTCGTCGATTTGAGGGCATTTCTCTCCGGATTTCTTTGAGGGGATCATGGGTGAGTGCCTTGTGCCTCTTTGTGGATGATCTTGACCCTTCAAACGCCGGATTTGGCCTTCGATTCATTGACTTACAGATGAACTCTAGGTCAAAGTGTTCTTGGCAAGGTTTTGCGATTTCGGGTGTTGTAGGGAGTTTAAGACCAAAATTTTTGGGGCATATCCTCTCCTTGGGGTGTTCATCATCTCCCCAAAATTTCGTCTCAAGACTCCAAGTGGTTTGGGAGATCCATCGATCGAAATTTTGGGGATGTTTCGCGGGCTGATTTTTCAGGGGGCGGTACTATCGACCCTATGCGGGTAGTACCGATAACCTGATTTTCACCGTCAGCGCGTCGGAGGTGACGTTCTATTTTCGCGTCAACAACTCCATCACACTGAACTAGATCGAGCACAGGTAGGCGCAAGAAGGGGTGGATCTAAGACATACCTAGGAGAAGACGAAGGCGACCATCGTAGGGAAGAGGAGTAGGTACCGCGTGCGGTGGAAACAAAGCCTAAACTACAGAAGAAGGACAACAAGGGACAACAGCATGACATCGGGGAAGAAGATGTTCGTCGGCGCGTCGGTGAAGAGGAGGAAGCATATCTACACGGTCACGAAGAAGAAGACCAGCTTCACTGCTCCAGCTCGACGAAGACCCCACGCGCACCGGTGATGACGCACCAGCGTGTGGGAACACCTCCGCCACTGATTACGACCGCCCCCTCAGCAGCCACACTACACCACACGTGTCGTTGCCGCCAAGTCGCCAGGTACACAAGAGAGAGGAGAGGAGAGGTGATGTGGCGGGGGCAGTAACCCTAGTGGGCCAAAAAATGGCACCAGCACCAGGCCATCTCTCGTGCTTTGCGGCCTCACGTGCCCGCATCGGCCTGGCCCGAAAAAATGACCTCTCACGGTGTTTTTTACGGGTGCAGTCAGGCGGGCCGCTTTTGCAGCCAGCTGGCCAGGCTCCATGGGCCAGTCAGGCCATCGAACGAGCCTCTTTGCACCCCGTGGGCCTGGCCAGGGGGTCGGCCAGGCATTCGAACGCGCCCTTAGTTTTTCACAGCCTCGGGCGCCGACGGGTGTGAGGCAGAACACTCGGTCCTTTGTGGGCCACTTTTTTTAAAGGAGCGTCAACGGTGAAATATGAGGGGTGATGTATGAGTTTTTTTAAAGAAAATAAGGAAGTTGTTAGAGCATCTCCAAAAGTGTCTAATTTTTTCCTCCTGAAATATGAAGTTTTACAACTTCTAAAAAAGTATTGTAAGGAATAAAGAAGGTCATCTCCAAGAGTCTCTAATAATCAACTCCTAAAATATAAAGGTAATTTTACATCAGGAATCCTAACTATTTCAAAATTATCCTAGCCGCTTTTATATATTATTTCTCTCTTGTACATTTACATCAGGAAGTCTTATCTACTCTATAATCTTTCCGTGTCCTTCCACCTTTAGATTAGACACGAACTCGCGCACGAAAAGTTACGCTGAATGAGGTGGTTTTTTCGAATCCTAACCTTTTAGGGGGTGTATTAGGAGTTGTTGGAGAGAGGTTTTTTCTCATCTAACTAAAAGTCAAGGACTAGGAAAAGGTTTAGATACTCTTAGAGATGCTCGTAGACCTTGCCTTTTCGTTTTCTCCCTAAATCAGGGTTTTGGGGTAATATAAGTGACTCTTGGAGCTGCTCAAAATTGCTCTCTTTATTAGAAACCGCATCGATACTACAGAGGACAAGTAAATCTTAATGGACCGAGTATAAGTAAACAACCCACACAAGTTCTCTAGTGAAGCAAATATTTTGCAATTTCCGTGAATTTAGTTTCATACAGCTGACCTGGTCCGTGGAAAATCTGCCACAGTGACAGTACTGCCGTTGAACAATACATTTATACATCATGAATGCAGCTTTCTTGTTCACCACACCAACAAATTTTCATTCCCAATTTCCTCCCAAATCTTGAGTCAAAAAATGTCGTCTCCAAGATCACATGTCGGAAGACCGGTTTGCATACTCTTGAACCAAGGCTCCAAAGAGAGATGGCCTCTCGATCAAATTGGCAGGCCGGTCAAACTCCTTTGCTAGTCCTGCTAGCAATTCAGGTTTTAGATTCGTAATTATAATGATATTATGCAGCATGAGCTAGAGTTCTAAAATGCTGCTAATTAATATTACTAAGGCCCTGTTCTCTTCGTTGGAGAGAGGGTGAAAAAAGCACTATTTCTCATCATATCTTCTCTCACAAAAACACTATTTCAGCACTATTTATTTACAATTTGCAACGAAGAGAAACATGCCCAGGGAGTCCTGTACTTTATTGTGAACAGAGCGTTAAGCTTTAGATGGTTACCTGCATCGATAACTAGGACTCTGTCGCAATCCATAACTGTTGGTATTCTGTGGGCAATGCTGATGATTGTACAAGCTGAAAAGTCTTCCCGAATGATCTTCTGAATCACAGCATCGGTTTGGGAATCCACCGAAGCGGTAGCCTCATCCATGAACAGTATCCTGCTGCGTTTGAGCATCACCCGGCCTAGGCATAGCAGTTGCCTCTGTCCAACACTCCAGTTCTCACCGTTGTCGACAACTACGTGGAGAAAAGGCAATGTTCATTATCAGTATGGAGCTGCAACAGATGTTTGAAGGAATTCCTTTGGTTCAAAAGAATGTAGTGAGGAAAACTTAGGCTTTTCAATGAAATACTTCATGCGATTACTGTACTCTTAAAGCACTACTTTTACACACACGTTTAATGGAGAAAACAATATGTACCACTGAAGTGGAAAAAACGAAATTCATATTATTCTCCATAGCATACACATAACAGTTAACAGACCTGAAGCATCAAGCTTTTCGGATTTTGAAGTCACGGCTTCTTTCAACTGACACCGTTCCAAAGCCTGAAAGGGAAATAAGTTTAGCTTCTAATAAGAAAAATAAATAGATGAAACAAATATTTGTTGAAATATGTACCTGCCAGATTTCATCATCAGAATACTGCTCCAGTGGATCAATGTTGCTCCGAATAGTCCCCTCAAAGAGAACAGGCTCCTGAGGAATGATACCAAACCGAGATCTAAGGTCATGGAGTCCTAAAGTGCAGATGTCAACTCCATCGATAATTATTTTCCCCTCAGAAGGCTCCACTATTCTGAACAATGCCTGGATCAGCGTTGATTTGCCGCTACCTGTTCGACCAACAACTCCAATCTTTTCTCCTCCATGTATACTTATTGTGATGCCCTTCAACACTAGCGGAGTGTTGTGCCTATACCTAAACTGCAGAAGCACAGAGACTAACTCGTATTACTTCATGCTTCTCAAATTCTTGACGGCTAACATATCAAATATTTTTAAAAAAATGTATCAGACTATCAGTTAGTGATGTACCTTGAGATCAACGACATCGATGTCACCTTTTGTTGGCCAGTTAGCATCTGGTAGGCACTCCTGGATCCTCCATGCGGCCTCTGAAGGAATGTTTGTGAACTGCTTTATCCTCTCAACTGAGACCATTTTGTTTTCTATGAAGCAACTGATCCAGATGGCCCAGAACAACACCTGGTTGAGCGATAGGCCATAGGATAGTGATAGACCAACGTACTCTGCATGGTGAGAAGGGTATTCAGAGTTGAAATCCATTAGAGAATTAACGTCACAGTATTTTGACACAGAACTCGTGATGGTGATACTGCACGGTCGATCTGATGGTAGAAGAGCCCACCTGGTTGCACGAAGCTGCTTGGCAATGTGACCATGAGCAAGGCTGTGAAGCAGAGAACGAAGCTCCCAATCAGCTCGAGCCGGAAACCGAGCCACTCATTGGCGCCATTGTTGTGGAAGTCCATCTTCAGGCTTGCGTTCACCCGGTTCAGGTTCTCCTGCAAGAAGCTCTCCTCCTTCCTGAAGCACCTGATGGTCATGACACCCTGAACCGTCTCGGAGAAGTGGTGGATCACCGGAGCCTTTGTGATCGACTCGAGGCGAGTCAGCTCCCTTGACGTTGCCAAATAGTATCCCTGCGGTAAACAATAACAGATTGTCATGGCATGCAGAATTCAACTAGAGGTTCTTGTTATAAACGATGGCGAATAAACGACGACAAGTAAAGGAATCAAATCGCAGGAGACACGAGATTTAACGTGAAAAACCCTTGCGGGAAAAACCACGGGCGCCAGCCAGAAAGAACTTCACTATATCGGGAGTCAGGTTACAACGCCAACGGCGGCGGCTTAGAAGAGAATGAATCAATCTCTAATGGAAAACCCTAACGGGTATTTATGACCCGACCCAAGCCTACCGGCGACGGGCCTCCGCTTCGCTCCGTCAGAAGTCGGCCTTTCTCTTGGGAGACAAAATTTGGATCCTAACTCAACAGTTCTTGCTATGCATGGTGACAGCAGGAACTCACCCGGTACCAGAGGTTCAGTATCACCAGAGGGATGATGGCGACGACAGACGGCCAGGCCACCTGGCACGTGACGATCAGCACACTGATCACGGTGATGTACATGGACACGCTCATCCAGACGAAGAACGGCAGGAAGAGATCGACGTTCGTCTGATCCGATGACGCCTACGGAAAATCATATACATATGTTTACACACACACACTCATGGACAGGATCAAGCAAATCAGACCAAGAAAGAAACTGATGACGGCGTACCCTGCTGAGGATCCTGCCGGACGGCGTGGTGTCGAAGAAGGACATGGGCGCGTGCAGGATGCTGTTGAGGATCTGCTTGAAAAACTTGTCGGCAGTCTGGAGCCCTACGAAGGCTACGAGGAAGGAGCGCACCGCGACGAGTACCACCGAGACGGCGGCGATGACGGAGTAGACGCTGATGAACAGGGACGGCCGGAACGAGGGGGCGTTCTCCGCGGAGGTCTGGTCGGCGAGCCAGTAGTCGCTGGCCACCAGCGAGCACTGCCACGCGATGGAGACCGCCACCACCACGAGCGGGCCCCACCAGCCCCACGCCTCCGTCATGTACTGCTTGTACACGGCGAGGCTCACGTGCCCGCTCGCGCGCTCCTCGTCCTTGATCAGCCGCGCCGACGCCTTCTCGGCCTTGGGCGTCACGATGGAGGACGACGACGACGGCGAGTCGGCAGCCTTCTGCTTGCTCGACGGCTGCCGGAAGAGGGGGAGCTCGTCCTCGCTCGCCGGCGCCGCGCCCTCTACGAGCTCCATGGAGCTGTCGTGGGCCGCGACCAGCGCCGCGAAGTCGGAGCCGGGCTGGAGGAGATCGTCGTACTTGCCCGATTGCACGATCACGCCGTCCTTCATCACCTGGATCGGAAGGGATGTGCATGCCGTGGTTCAGATGATTCAGAAATAATGCCAATGCGACCGAGATCAATATATTGATGACACTAACATTTAGCAGCTACCAAAAACACAATTGATGTACTTACGTATATGATATCTGCATTGTGCAAGAAATCAACTTGGTGGGTCACCAGCACTACGGTCTTGTTCTTTAGAGCACCTCTCACACATTCCTGCACAAACATAAGCAACGGTCAAGGTCAGTCTACTGCTATTTATTCGGTTGGGAATCTGAAGCACATTTCATATCGGATCAAGTTCAGCAATTTTACGACCGCAACTGACAAACTGTACTAGAAACAAAAATAGAAATTAAGCGAGTACCTTGAAAATCTCTGTGCCTGTGTGTGCATCGACTGCGCTGAAGACATCGTCGAGGAGGTAGATATCGGAGTCCTGGTAGACGGCGCGGGCGAGCTGGATGCGCTGCTTCTGCCCGCCGCTGAGGTTAATGCCACGCTCACCAATCTCAGTCTGGTCGCCAAACTCCATCATCTCCAAGTCTTTCTCCAGGCAGCATACCCTGTTGACCTCCTTGTACCTCTCCCGGTGCATGGGCTTCCCGAAGAGAATGTTCTCCTCGATGGTGCCGTTCTGAATCCATGCTGTCTGAGCAACGTATGCTGTGCTGCCACACACCTTCACCTGCAATAGTAAGTTATAATAGATGAGGTTTCCATTTGTTTTCTATGAAAACATGAGGGTTACTCTCTCAAAGATTATTCTCTTCAGCTTGTCAAAATTTTGAATTTCTCAAAGAGGAGGAAAATTTTAAAATTGCGGATATGGAAGAAGTTAAGCCTAGTATGGTAGTTTCAATTGATGCAAACCACTTGCATTTGCTTCGGTTTCAATGTAAAATAGCAAAAGGAGTGAAATATTTAAGCATTTTCAGTTAATAGAAATAAGAACATTTATCAAACAGGTTTAGTTAATCTACCTTGCATACAATTCCCTACCAAATCATAAGAGACATTGTATTTACTTTGTTGGGTTCTACAATTGGTTATGGTTCTGACTTCCGACTGAACTAAAGAATCTTACATATTATAAGGATTTCGTAGACACTATCAGTTCAACTTTTAAGTTTTTGCTCACACCAACATCAATTGTGCTTATTTAAAAAAAAAAAGAAGTTAGAAACCAAAAGAACCAAGGAAAGAAAATTCGAAAACAAAGACCAAGCTTAGGTTCGATTTTCAGCTTTCTCCTAAAGATTCCAACATCTAGTAAACCTCAACTTTTCAACAAATCCAACAATACAAATGGCAAAAACTCATAATGATGCACTGCAAATATAGCCGTACATGCATAGTACAAAAATGGCAAATTTCACATGATGTGTCCAGGACTATAATTGAAATAGTATCACATCTACACTAATTAGGAGTATTAAATGTAGATTACTGACAAAACTTATTGCACAACCCCTACCTTAATTTTCGAGACAAATCTAATGAGCCTAATTATGTCATGATTAGACAACGTTATGCTACACTAACCAATATCTAATGACGGATTAATTAGATTTAGTGGATTCGTCTCGCAATTTCCGGTCCATTCGTGTAATTATTTTTGCAACTAGTTTACGTTTAATACTTTGAATAGACCTTGAAAGAGAACTCAAAAGTTTCACCTCACAAACTAAACGGGACTTGTAGATGATGTCAAAATCACAAAAAATTCATAGGTATGCCACAGTCAATTTTTTTAAGCTGCAATATGTCCCAGCGGAACAACCAAATTGGAGTTGGATTATCATGTTGGTGCGGCATAACAGTCAGTGTTCTCGCTCTGGCGTCAAAGGTACCACAGAAGCTAGTCATGAGATACATACAGGGCGTGGTTGGTTCCCTTCTCTGTTTTCTTGGTCTGCATCCCTCCGGCCAGGCTCCCTCCAGCCATGCTTTGAGCATGTAAAGTGTCGTTGTTTGGTTGTCAAGACATCCAGAGTCGGGCTGGAGAGAGCAGGCATTTGGTTGCTTGTACGAGATAAGTCGCATGAGATAAGAAATATTTAAAAATATGATTATAATTTTTATTTTGTACAAATGCAGTTTTAAAGGACTTATTTTATCTAACCATATCTTAATTATCCATAAAATACATTAATATCACTTGATATTTACTAATTATACACTAATACATCATTAGTGTGAGAAATAGCTGCATCAGCCGAGCCTGGCTCTGCAGAAACAACCAGTTCAGGCGTTTCTAGGGATGCAGGTAGCGAGGTCAAAATGCATCTAGAGAGCTTGCCTCTCGATGCAATGCAGGTAATCAAACACCACTCTCCTGCACCCTATGGGGCTGGTTGGTCTATAAACAACGAACCAAATGCACCCATAATAATTCGAAAAAGGCTCATGTGCAATGAAGCTAGCATCTGCTGGCAGAGCACAGCGCGATTCTTGCTGGAAATCAAGCTTATGTTTGGTTGGTGGCAACAAGCTGCCGCATCTCGCCACATCTGGCAGCGGACATTTCGCTCGCCACGGAAATCACTGTTCCGCGGTGGGGGCGTCCTTGGCGAGGTGGTGTGTGGCTCCAGACCAAACAGCCCCCAAATCTCTCTCCTTTCCAGGAGTCGGCTCGCAATCCAAGCCTCCTCCTGTGTCCTGGCTCCTGGAAAGTGAAGCCTCATCTTGTCGCTGCAAAGTTGATGCCATGCCACACACACACGCCCGGGCCATCCGTGTGTGAAACGGACAAACATGCAGCGCCACTATCACTGATGCAAATAGCCCGCTATAGCTTCGATATAGCTCCGCTATAGCTTTTTGAGACAGGTGCCGCTACGATATTGCATATTTTACCGCTAATGCCGCTAACTTCGTTATATCATGAAATAGCTCCGCTAAATTCAATAGCCTGGCACTACTATGGTTCAACTACGAACTTATATACTTGACATTTATGAACTATGAGTTATGATTTATCACTTGTCTTCTGAATTAGGACTGATTTACTTATGTTTTCACTAATGCCCACTCCCTCCGTCCCACAAAGACTGTTCATATAGCTTTCAAAATTTGTCCCACAAAGACTGTTCATATAGCTTGTAGTAAATGTTATTCTCATTAAACTAACACAAGTACCAAGGAAATATTGCATTGAGAAACACATGGAGCCAATGAAATGCTTATTTGATGTCTCTTTTCAAGCTCCAATGCATATTAATTAGGGGTAGCAAGGTCATTTGTCACAACTACTAGCATGTCATAAATTTTCTAAACGAACGGTCTTTTTGGGACGGAGGGAGTACACATATATATGAAATATGAGTTGAAATTTATAAAATTAGTAATGTTTAGGTCTAAATTTTATTACTTTTTTTGCATACCGCTAAAGGTTATAGCTTCTGCTATAGCTGTGCTATAGCTCTTATAGCTTTTTCGGAAGGGCTCCGCTAAATTCTAGAGCCCGCAATTTGCAACATTGGCCACTATCCATGGCAGAGTAATGTACTTCGCACAGTGCTAAGCCATTTGGAACATGGTTCTGGCTTGGACTATCCCGGGCCCATCCCATAGGACAAGCATTTTGATTGGATGCTTCCATCAGGGAGATCTAGGATGGTGGGATTTTTCATTTTTAGACAAGCTGTCTAGAGATCCATCGAGATCCCTGATCATTTTAATCTGTGTCGTGTCTTAACTACTGGCTGGATTGTAGCCTTGTTCCATATTGTTAAAAGGATATATAATTTCTCTGTCGTTTTGACTTTTCTTCATACATTTCTTTTGTTATATATCAGAAAAGGCAAACAAAGTAATATGAAACAGAGAGAATACACCCGCCTATAGAAAAACATTTTCGTCGTGACAAAGGTAAACAAGCATGGAGGACTAGTGAAATACATAGTCATTTGGACAGGGCCCAACAAGCTGTCGTCATGGTAAAGGTTCGTTTGGCATGAATTCTACTAAATTCAGCTCCACTACTATTGATGCACTGTTGCTGTCAGTGGAGGAGGGAGGTTAGTGCTCGGTGCGTTTGGCACAGCTGTGATTGTGGCAACTCCGGATGTGACTATGTTGGTAGAGCAAATTCTCTAGTCAAGTTGAAGTCATTTTGAAAAAAAACATTTGGCAAAACAGCTTCTCCCAACTATGTTACGTGGATAAGAGAGTGAAATGCTCGTGATGTCATTCTTTTTTCTATTTCCTTTTTATTTTTATCATATTTTCCTTTCTATTATTTTTCTTTTTTTCTACTTATTTTTTCTCCTTTCTCCCTTTACTTCTTATTCTTTGTTCCCTTCCCAACTTATATATACACCATCCCCTCCCTCCCATCGGCACCTCATCTCCTCCCACTCCACCTCCTCCCTCGTCGGCGCCATCACCCACGCCAGTCGGCCGCCCTCCAGCTCCCTCACCTGCGGCATCAACTCCCACCCTCCTGATCCCTCGCCGACGAAGTTTGGCGCGTCGTGCGCCGCGGTGAACCCAACTCCACTGCGCCCGCGGCGCAGCTCGACGACGGCCTCTCTCCGGCGGCCCTCGCCGGCGCCCCTACCCCTGCGCAGCATTGCCTCGACCTCGTCGCCGCCGCCGTCCTCCAACTAACTCCACCACGACCTGCCTCGACCTCGCCGACACCGGTGCCCTCCAGCTCCACCGCGGCCTGCCTAGACCTCGCCGCGGTGGCCTCCTCCGCGCCCACGTCAGTGGCCTCCATCTCCCTCGCCCTCCGGCCTCACCCTTGGGTCCCTCCCTGAGGGCAAAGGATGGAAGAAGGCTGGACGAAGCTGCAGGCGGAGCGGGCTAAGTGAGTGGTTTGCAGCTTCGCCCCACCAAAACTGCTATAGGGAGAAAGGCTGGGAAGCGATTCTGCTGTGAAGCTGTTTTTTTACCGTTTGGCACAGCTTCACCCAAAACGTTGTGTGAAGCTACGCTAAAGGGACCCTTAGTAGTGATTCTGCTGCGAAACTGTTTTTTTACCATTTGGCACAGCTTCACCCAAAACATCGTGTGAAGTTGTGCCAAAGGGACCCTCAGTAGCTGATGTTGCTCCCAACAACTCTGCTAGAGGGAAAGGGGGGAAAGAGAAAAACCGATTTTGTGAATAGTAGCACTATAGTGTTGCGTCAGTGCGTGTCAGAGGATCCCATGCTGCTAGAATCTACTCACCATACCCAACGGACCGTAAATGAAACAAGAAACTAATCTCCAGTGGCAATGCTGCATCAGACCGTCTCCAGCAGTTGCTGTAAAAGCATCTACATCTGCAAAATGCAGATCGGACGCGCACTGTAGCGGCTCCAGCAGGAGCCGCAACGGGTACTGCTTTTTGCAACTGAGTGGTGGTGGTGCTGCATTCTCGGGGGCTCTGGGGGCTTTCCCCATCCCAACCGCCAACGGTCCCCACCTCTCGGCCTCCTCCTCCTTCCCACCCTGTCGGGCCGCCTCCGCCACCTCGTTGCTGCTCCGCGCACCGACCTCCTCTTCCACCGCGCATCCTCTCCCTCATCCTCGTCACCTAGCTGCTCCCTGTCGCCATCGACGTCTCCTCTCGCACAATACACCGCCTCCCCTGCACCCCGCGGATCTCGTCGTGGGCCTGTGGATTCAAGCTCCTCCTGCTCCGTCCGCCGCCTCTCCTCCTCTAGCGTGCGCGCCTCGGGGTTGTGCCTCCTCTCCATGCCCTCGAGCCGCGGCGGCCCCTTCCGCGCCCCAAGATCCCACCGTCGTAGAGTAAAGAGGTCGGGGGACCAGCGGTAGGATCTGGACGCGCTCAGGGAGATGCAGGGCTCCATGCAGGGGACGAGGACGAGCTCCGCCTCGCTTCGCCTTGTCACCTCCGTCGCCTGCGTGCCGGCCTCCGCCCGAGGTCGAGGAATAACTCGCGCGGTCTCAAGCTTCGCCACGCCGGGGAGATGCAAGGCCCCCTCTCCATCAGCATCAAGCTCGGGGGGAGATGGAGGCACGCCAGCAGGCGGAGCCGGAAGATGCGCCCCTTGCCTCGTTGTGGACCGCGCTCCGCCTTGCTCCCGCCGCCGTTGGGGGATCGCACGTGCCTCTGTCTTTGCGCCGTGTGTCGTGCCGGAGAGGTCGGCGTCCCGCCGTGGACTGCAACAGCCTTCGCTCTCCCTCGATCCGGCGGTGGCGGATCCGGCGAGCGAAGTAGGGGCAGGGCTCGCCGCCAGCCGGCCGCGGCCCTCTCCCTCTTGGTGCGAGCCAACAACCGCTGAGAGGGATGCGCAACGAGAACACGTGCTGCTAGAAGCCTCCACTCTTTTGCGATTGAACTTCTTCTCTCATTTGCTCAAATGACCTATTTGCGGATGGGGACCGGTCTATTGCTGGAGACGGTCTCGATGGCCAATCAGGCAATCACTGGAACACACTCTTCTACTGATCATAAGTAAAGGCAACGTGTCAGTGGATTTTCTTTAATTATTTCCAACTCTTCCAAGTCGGTGGAGTGTCAGTCTGCTGTGTCGTCATAAGGACAAAATCATTGCAAGCTGCTAGTACTACTTGGTGAAAGGAATATGAGAGATTGGGATCAATAATTATTTTCCTAGCTAGCTAGGGTACACGTACAAGAGTCAAGAGATGATTTATTGACTTAGCTGTAGACTACTGGACCACATTTTCAAGTCGGACCACACCATCGACCGGGTGCAATGCAAACGAAACAGCCGAAACGCATGTGAAGTGAGCGAGTGCACATACCTTGCCGGAGACCTCGCGCATTTCGCCGAGGATGCATCCCAGCAGCGACGACTTGCCGGAGCCGACCATGCCCACCACGGCCGCCAGCGCGCCCGTCCTGATGTCCAGGTCGATCCCGCGCAGCACTTCCTGTTGCCCGTCCTTCACCTCGTCATCCCACGTGAACACGCCGTCCGTCACCTGCACGGCCGACACGCCGTCGCCGCCCGACCCTGCGGCAGCGGTGGGCTCTCGCTCCACGGCGCCGTCGTCCAGCTCCGCGCTTGTCATGTACCTAGCCGCCGATCAATGTCCATCATTAATTGTTTATTGTTATGCTATACATAAACATCTTGCCATATACCATCTCCATTTTATAATATATGACGTTGGTTCATTTTTAAGCTAGCCAACGTCATATGTTAAAGGATGGAGGAATTAGTATAACTATAACTTAAATAAATGCAACGTACGAGTCGAGTCGCTGTAGCGAGATCATGGCCTGCGACGCCTGGATCATGGCCTGTGGGAAGTTCCTCATGGGCTCCTGCAGGATTTTGAAGAAGGAGGTGGCGGTGAAGACGAGGCCGGCGTCGAGGCGCGTCCCTCCCCAGAGCACGCAGGTGGCGAAGACGAGCGCGGAGATGACGACGGGGGCGCTCCAGAGCGCGACGACGTTGCCGGAGATGGAGTACATGAAGCGGGAGAGCCAGCCGAACTCGAGGCAGCGGAACCGGCCGATGCGGGCGTTGAAGTGATCCTCCCACGCCTGGAACTTGATCACGCGCATGTAGTTGAGCATCTCGTTCGTCGCCTTCATCCGCTGGTCGCGCTCCTTCATCAGCGAGAACTGGTACCGGTTGTTGCGGCGGGTGCCCAGGAGCACGAACACCATCACGCCGGCGACGCCCACCAGCGCCGACGTCACCGGAGGGCCGAGGTATGTGTACAGGAGGCCAAGCGCCACGCCGACCTGTATGCATTGCACAATGCGCACACACATTTTTAGTAACATTATTGATAAAGAAAATCAGCAGCGCTTAATTTGTTCGGCACGGTGTTTGCATCTCCTCGTACGGCAAACCAACGCTCTTCTCGATAGGCAGATGAACGGCTCTCCTACTGCTAGTGTGTCTGGTAGATAATGTAAGCAAGGACGGTGGGGGTCAGGATGCCAGGAGCAGAGAACAGTCAAGGCTGCCAACGAAAAAGCATTAGTGTACATAGAAAAAACAAATGTAGAGAAACCGGCAGGGTGCCCTTGGAGCGCTAACTAATCTGCAATAGATTTACATATAAAATGTATGTATTTTTTTATAAAAAAGGCAGAGGTCATCTTCACCACAGACGTTCCTGCTACTACCGTGCAAACTGCATCGGTGAGAAGAGCAGAGGATGTGAAGCGGTTTGTCCCGGGGATCCCCTGCACCAATGCACCATCACTGCCGAGCTCCAAATGTATACAACGGACGTGGCCTTTGGTGGTAAGACAAATGACAGAGAAACGAGAGGTGGTGAAGAGAATGAGCCAATACATCCACCAATGGATTTGCCTTGTTTCAAGGGCAGCAGCTAGCGTATACGTCGACGGCTTCACCGCCCCAAAAGCGCCCTGGATACCGTAGCGCCAAGTGAATTGACTTGTACCATCCCGTGGCGTGACCCGGCCAGCCACAGCCTCTGCGCACGGCACGGGCCTCTGCCTCCGACGGCCCGTCGCCTTCGACAGTGTTGATTGATGTGCATCCTAACGAACGTCATTGTGGCCGGATAGATCTGATGGACGGCTGGACGCGACCAAACGGCCGAGAGGAGACGAAAGGGGAGGAGCCGACGAAGCAAGCAACAACAATGGGAAGGATCCATCGATGCAGGTGCCAGGTGCGCTACCTCATGGCTTCATGCTTTTTGTTCATAACCCCCACAAATATATATATATATATATATATATATATATATATATATATATATATATATATATATATATATATATATATATATATATATATATATATATATATATATATATATATATATATATACATACTAAAATGCACCTGGGTGCATTCGTATAAGAAATGCACAAACCCCGCGGTTGCAACTTCGCAAATTGAACCAATTGCAACTTGACAGACCAATTGCGACTCGACGCGAACCAATTGCAACTTGACAGACCAATTGCAACTCGACGTGAACCAATTGCAACTTGACGGACCAATTGCAACTCAACGCGAACCAATTGCAACTAAACCCAGCCGAGCTGCAACTAGGCGCGAACCAATTGCAACAAAGAGACTAACCGATTGCAACTGTGACACTATACTAATTGCAACTTGACGGAACTAATTACAACGAATCTGCCTCTGTTGCAATTGGACACGAACCAATTGCAACTAGACTCCTAATTGCAACCCGGCGTGAATAAATTGTAACCGAATGAGCCCCGCTTGCAAATCGGACAAGACCTAGTTGCAACAAGGGTGGGTGCATTCTCTATACAGAATGCACCCAGGTGCACTATAGCAAAACTGTATATATATATATATATATATATATATATATATATATATATATATATATATATATATATATATATATATATATATATATATATATATATATATATATATATATACATACTAGCAATTATACCCGTGCGTTGCAACGAAGAGAGAATACAGTCTAGTATCCAACCACAACTACTCACATGTTGTCTTGTTTTGGCCTCTACTCCCTCTGGTTCCCTATTACAAGTCGTTTTGTACAAGATTTGAGTCAAACATTAGGAATATAAATCATGAATAACTTTTAAGTTGTTGAGTTTGAAAATGTGAAAATCATATAAAAAGATTTGTCTTGAAAATTACTTTTATAAGAATATATATGTATAACTTTTCAATAAAGATTTTTATAGAAAAGAGAAGTCAAAATTGTTCTTTGGTGACCGTGTCGCTGTCCTAAACGACTTCTAATATGGAATCGGAGGGAGTAATTCGTAGGAGTGCAAGGGAAGGCATAAATAAATTGGAGTCAAATTTATCAATTTCCAGTGTCATCTATAACTTTTTAATCTCTTACGCCCAAACTCCTCTCGAGTTGAGTTTGATCTCAGTGAAGAGATTTAGAAATTGCTGGTTGAGCTAATTATAAAATTATCTCTTCACTCAATTGCAATAAAATATAATTATTCAATCACATACTTATCTACATACATATAAATTTCTTGAATTTTCAGAAAGATCCAATATTATAGAGCTCTCACCCGAATTCTCAATTTATAATTTGCATGTTAATAATGTTCTATGAAAATCCTTCCATTCCTATTTTAATTTTTATCTATTGCAAAATCATGAACTACAAAATAGTTTGGATTAGTTTTGTCGCTATTTAGTTATTTCTGAAAATAAACTGATTCATGTGTATCAAATTCTGATAGACGAATAAGCACATCTAAGAAGCTATTTGAACTATCTGTAAAGCTTAACCTCCGTTGTTTATTGTTGTAGCTTTTTGTACTGCCACTGTCATCTTCTTTATCTTTTGATTCTCTGTCCCCACCGAGAAAGACACCATCAGTAACTTCTCATTATCATCAGCAATGGAAAGTTAATTATCTGATATTGGATAAAAAAATGACAAAGCCAACATCAGTAGTTAGAGAGTACATCTCCTAATGCAAAGGTCACGCTGCTAGCATCTTCGACTCTTCGTCAACTGAGTTGAACACACCAGCACCAGATCCCTAATATGTGCAGGCCCAGCCTAATTGCCCCTAACGCAAAATTTCAATCCAACCAGCACCGCATCAGCTAAAGCTTGCTCATAGCCACCATATGATGCTCTCTCCGATCCCCCGAGCATCGGACGGCGTAGCTGGCTTGGCTATCCCCTTCTCACGCACCACAAGCAAACAAAAGCAAAATATCCCCTTCTTGATCCGCAGCTTGCTCCTTCATCACGCAAATCGGCAAAAACTAGCATCTGCTAGTGTCGCATGTCCATGCAGCTTTGAGACCTAGCGCCACCGGGCTGGAGCCTGGAGGCTGGAGCTCGCCTAGGAGCCGGGACCACTGCACCAGGGCCGGGCTGGAGCTCCGCGCCCTCATGAAGCAGTAATGTGACTGGGGCGCATGCGCCGCTTCAAGCTACAGGCCTACAGGCTACAGCTAGCCCCTGCGAGCTTCTTCGGTGCTCGTTTTCCCTTGTTGCGCCATGACCGAAGCAGACGGAAACGAAGGGTAGACGCAACAGGGGAAAGGGATTTTATTTTTGTTGCTTCCGACTCCCGCCAGACCACGAGAGACGGAGAGACTTCGAGGGGATCGAGAGTTGGACGCAACGACGTTTGGGTGTGACAGCCGAGAGAGTCACGGACAAAGAAGAAATATGCTTACAGACGAAAACTAAAGGACGGACGGACGAAAACTAAACGGCAGAACGCACGAAGGATTAGTCTATATAGTGACGGATCGGAAATGCCTCGGAGACGCCGTTCCATCAGCTTTGCGTCAATCGGATGCATGAACAAACGACACCTTGCTTTATATATATATGCCTCGGAGACGCCGTTGCATCAGCTTTGCGTCAATCGGATGCATGAACAAACGACACCATGGCCTGTGGATTGCAATACTGGTCCGATGGCTCATCCTGCAGAACAGCAGCCAACTGCATTTGTGGGCGGCAGTGGGGCGGTGGCAGTTCGGGAAAACAGGCATTTAGTCCACCGATAAAGGAAAGTGCAAATGCGCGCTGCGGGCCTGTTTGGTTGTGCACATGGATGTCGATGGAATGTTGTAGAAAAAATGCTTATTGAGGTGCGTGAGAAAAGATATGATTTGGTGTGATGGTGAATGCTACCTCTGCTTTTTTTTATCTTAGGCCTATGATAGTGTACTTCAGAGACTAAAACGTGAGAGAAATCATACACTAGTATTAATTATACATGTGGGTCCAATTAGTGGATAGGGTCATCACGAGTTACCAAGAATGTAATCTTAAGAATTGTGCCAATTGAGGGTCAGGCCCACCTCTCCCGTTTCATCACTCTCTCTCTTCTCTCTTGATAAATTTGAAGATGTGGCATTATATTTAATGATCATGACCCTCCTATGACTCTCCACACCGAGACTAACTTTAGTAGTGAGTTGGTTATTTGGATTCATGTGGATCCAACTTAGGGCCCGGTTGGTTCTCATAAGTTATTTGACTTAAAGTGCAAAAGTGTAAATAAGTCACTCGTGGAATCCAAACAGCCTGGACTTATAAGTCCCATAGTCTCTATATAGATTTATAAGTCTCATAACTTGCGCAATCCGTAGTTAAAGTTGAATAAGACACTTTTTTCACTATCCTACCTAAAGTTGAATAAGTCAGTGCAGCTAAACAAGACTAACTTAGATGAATTAACTTGTAAGTTAAGTGACTTGTAAGTCAGGTGGTTACGGAAATCAAGCGCTAGTTAACCGAGGTAATTAAGGGGACGTGGTCTTTCCAAGGGCGCTCTACATAGCGAGAGAAGTTAGAAAATCTTGATGCGCCTAACATAAAAAATGAAGAGAGTACTAGCGCATTTTTTTCGAAATTAAAAAATAAACATGGAAAGTGCAGCGGATAGTGCTAGATATATTTCAGAAACCAATCAACCAATAAGCGGGTGCACGAGGCAGCGCAAGTGCGCAGCAACACCCGTGCCGTTGGCGACCGCGCCACACGCCCACACGAGACAACGAACCCAGCCCAGCCACGCGCGCTTCACGGGCGGCACGGCAACTGCTGCTGCGGCTGGCCCCGTCGCGCGCAACCATTGACATTGTCAAAATTAAAGAACACAACAACGCGTCGCGTGGCGTCCCTCGCTCGTTGGGCTTGGGCAGCCACGCCGCCGCCGCCGCCCCCGCGCGATGGCCGGAGCCATCGTCTACTAGTGCCACGGGGACCGGAGGAAATAAAGAAACGTACGTACGACGGCGTACCTGGAGCGGCATGAGCCAGAGATAGTGGATCTGCAGCATCATGTCGGAGAGCTGCTGCGCGTCGACGGCCATGTAGTTGACGATCATGCCGAGCCCGTGGCGCTGCCGGGCGGAGCACGACAGCCGGAGCCCCTTGCGGTAGAGCGCCACGATGAGGGCGCCCCGGATCTGCATCCCCAGCTTCTGGCAGTGGAAGTTGTACTGGTGGCTGCACAGCGCCTCAGCGCACTTGGCCGCCAGCAGCGTCGCCACCAGCCGCGCCCCTTCCCCCAGCGGCCTCTCCCCGCCCACCTTGGTGTAGTCCACGAAGCTCTGGATCAGCGTCGGCCCCACGTACATGACGGTCAGGCGGAGCACCGCCAGCGCCGCGTTCACGAGGAACAGCGCCCAGAACGTGCGGAACAGCGTGTGCCGGACAGGGTTGCTCTTGCTGGCCTCCGGTGACGAGGAGGGCCAGTGGCGGGTGAAGAGCTCGTGCATGCGCTCGGGCCGGTGCGCGGGGGAGAGGGAGGGCACGTCCGAGAGCTCCAGCGCCGCGCGGTGGCCGCGTCGGATCAGCGGATTCATCCACCCCCACGTTGCCAGAGACCACCACGACGCCGTCGCGTACGGGGTCACGTTCTTGTTTTCCGCCGCCGAGGCCGCGTCCGCCGCGGCGGTGATGCCCGTCGCGCCGGCGACGGCGAGCAGCGGCAGCGGTAGCGACAGGGCCAGTGCCGCCACCGCGAGCGCGTCGTCTGGGAGCGTCTCGGCGCCGGACAGCGCGAGGCGCGCGATGGAGGTGCCGGCGAGGAGCACCGTCAGCGCGGGCGCCGCGAGCCAGTACAGCCGCAGAGCCACCGGGTGCGCCGCCGCGCGGACGCGCTTCTCGTGTGCCACCACCGCCGCTCCGGCCAAGTGCGCCGCGCACTGCAGCGCCAGGAACGTCGCCTCGAGTGCCCCGCCTTCTCCGGCCCGGCCGCCCCTCGTCACGAGGGAGAGAACGAGGAGCACGGCGTAGAACGCGGCGAGCACCGCGGACGCCGCCAGCGCGACGACGAACCCGGCCCCGACACGCACCGACACCCGCCCATCCCCCCTGTCGAGCAGCGGCTCCTTGTCGGGCCCGCCGCCGCCGTTGAGGGCGCCGCCATGCCGTCCTCCTCGGTGGCGGCGGGTGGAGACGAGCTTCGCTACCCCGAGGCATAGCAGAGCGACGAGGAACACGCCCGACGCGGCCGAGAGGAGCACGCGCTGCGAGCATCTAGAGAAAAAAAGGAACGCGGCCCACTCCCCGAGCCCCTTGCCGGAGCCGGAGCCGGAGTTGGGGAAGTTGCAGGCCTCCGTGGTGAGCCACCACGGCGGGGACGACGACCAGACGGCCATGTCCCGGTGGCCCGGGGTTTCCGACGATCAGTACCGGTAGCGACGCATGCAGAGGCTAGCTGGTGACGAATCGTGCAGCCTGGTTGCGCGCCGCCGGGGTTAGGTCTCTGCTCTCACGACCGGACGGGACAAGAGGAGCGGAGCAGAGGAGTGGGGGGGTTTCTTGGTGTCTGGTCGCGCGCGGTCATGAGAGATGACAGAGGAAGGGGAACGGGGGGGTTTATGGCCAGTAGCGGCTGGCGCATGTGTGGCGGCCGGGCTGGCTCCATAGACGATCCTTACCGCGGCTGGTGCTTGCCTGTCTCCTCCACGTGTCCCCCGTCCGTGTCTCCAAACACGTGGAGCACTGGAGCACAGTGATTTGTTCCCGTTCCCTTCCGAAAGCTAATTTGCGTTCACAACTAATTCACGGAAAAACACAAGGCCGTCAGATCGGCGTACTCGGACTCCGGCTGCAGGCTGGTGACCCCGTCTTCCTGGCCGGAGACGGCGTGCGCGGCCAGAGGCGGCGCGTGGGCCTCCTCGGCCTCGGTCGCACTGCGGGACGTCCTCCGCGACTTCCGACGGAGCCGGCCGCGGGACTGGGCAGGCCTCGAGCCGACGGAACATCGCGGCGGCGCGTCCGCTCCGGACGTAGCTCTGGCCGCAAGGTTGGGCCGGCAGCTGAGCCGCTGAGCCTAGCAGGCGTACCCACGATGCTTTGCTCGCGGCGCCGTGCCGCGCCGGGCTGCTGGCGGCTGGCCACGCCTGTCGACTGGCTGCACTGTTACGAACCCCCTAGGCGGTTGCGTTGCCTGCTCCAGTTCGCCCCGAGAGGGAGGCAGTTGAGGAGAACAGAGCTGCAGCCTGTTCAGGCGGACGTTCGCGCCCCCAAAACGAGATCCGGCGGCATGAATCATCAGGGTCCTCATAACCCAAATCGAAATCCCGAAGCAGGAATCGAAGTTCCTTGTCCAAATCAAAATCCAAGCTGCAATGGAGATTTTGCGACCCTAACTCGAGCTTTGCCCAGATCGACCTTCTTGCTGACTAATGGAGATTTACTGTGATAAGTCGAGCTCAGCATGGCATACAGCCGATCAGCCAGCAGCTTCCAGTTCCGGTAGAGAAGGGAGAAAGAATAGAACAGGAAAAATGGGACGACGGACTGCACCGTTCCGTGAAGCTGTGGACGGAACAACACCCAGCCCCTGAAGACGAACAAATCAACAAGCCCCACGTGTTCGGAGACACGGATGGGGACACGCGAAGGAGACAGGCAAGCCCCGCGGCGTGCTCCAGCGGGCGGGGCGGCAAACGGCGCGGTCAACATGACTTGTGTGGTGGTCGGCCTGCCGTGCCGTCATTCACCACGGTCCACGGGATACATACGCATGCGGCATGCGTACGAGTACAATGCAGCCTCCGCAACTCTATACCGATCCAATTTCTTTTTAAAAAAACTCTCTGTACTAATCCAGGAATATACATGGGGCGTCAAATTTCCGGGCGCCCACACCAGGACGCCCGTGCGATCGATTTCCGACCGGGAGGTTCAACGCACGTGCCCATGGTCTCATGAGGAATGATGTGGGACCCACGTCGACGCAGTGTGACCAGACCGAGCAGATGAGCGCAGGAAAAAACAAAAAGAAACCGAAACGAAAATCTTTCCAAACAATCTGCAAAACAATTTAGCAAAAAGTTTGAAAGAAGATTTTTAAAAAAACAGTGAAAAATCAGAAAACAGAAAATATCTGAAATGAAAAAAATCAGACACAAATGTTTGTAAACAAAATTCAGTAACAAAAGTTTCAAAAGGAATTTGTGAAAACGTTTGATTTTTGAAAGAAAACTTTTGACAAAAATTTTCGAAACAAAACTTTTTGACTGAAAATCTTTAAAAGAAAACTTTTGGCGAAAAAGTTTGAAAGAAAACTTTTGATAAAAAAGTTTGAAAGAAAAATATCAGAAATAAAAAAATCAGAAACAAAAAAGTTTTGAATAAAAATTTAGCAATAGTTTCAAAAGATTTTGAAAAATGTTTGAAAGAAAACTTTTAGCGAAAAAGTTTGAAAGAAAACTTTAAAGATTTTGTCAAAAAAATTGAAAAAAATATCATTAAAATCTGGAACCAAAGTCGGACACAAATTTTGGGAAAAGTTTCTAAAAAAAGTGCAAAGAAAGTTTTGAAAACGGAACCAAAACTTTTGGAAAATATTTTGTAAAAAAGCTTTTGAATAGAAAATAGCAAAAATGAAAAAAAATGAAAAAGGATGCTCCCTGATTCCCCGAGAGTCGCCATGCGCGCCGCAACCGCTCCCCTGGTAGGCACCGCTCCCTTCAGGGGATCTTGACCGGGGGTGGTCGCTACCACCGCCGCTGCCGCTTCTTGGTGGCGCCCGTCCTGGAGTTCGGGGGGGGGGGGGGGGCTACGCGTGCGTGCTGGGGATGAGCTCGCTATCGGGACCAGGCTGCTCCTGCCCCATAGAGTTGGCCGCTGGGCGCTCCACACGCGGCTCCGCGCCTGTGCCGGCGGGATCTAGAGAGTAGAAGGAGAAAGAAAAAAAAGGCAAGAACTGTGACTCTGGTAGAAGCACGAGACCAGCATCACAACTTTTGCAAAGGATGGCAGTGTCCTCTACTCCCATGAGGTAACCGATCTTCAAGAATACGGAGTACCTCGATGCTAAGAGCAAGACTAATCATTTAGCCCGCCAAAGGCTAAAATGCTCCTGCCGTGTCATCTGAAGGGCAACGATATACGTTGTTCATATAATGGGTGAGCAGCAATGTTGACTACTAAATAGCTAGACTCAATATATAAATAATTAATATGTGCATTGCATTCGTTGAGAGCTAACAATATTTAGGTTTTCTCTCGGTTCTCGTGTCTGAACCGGGTGCCTCACGAGCAGCCCGCTCCGCTCCCCGCCTCCCCCCTCTCTCTTCTATTCCCTCACCTCCAGCTCAGAATCGGCTGACGTGGAGCCTCATTTGGTCTGCTGAGCACAGGGGCGGAGGGAGGGGGGACCGAGGGGGGCCTGGCACCCCAAACAAGCTGCTAATCTACTTAATATTCATTAGTTCATGTCTGATAATCTCCATTATCTACTTATTAGAAGCTATCTTTTCAATTAGAGCTCAACAAGTGCTTGCAAACTGCTTAGAAATTAAGTGTTTCTTTACATCAGTTAACTAAAATGCTAATATGTGACTATGATTATAAGATCGGTAAATGGTAAACCTATGGCTTTTGCCCCCCTATGGTGGATTTCTGGCTCCGCCCCTGGCTGAGCCTGAGTAGGTGCTACTATACTTGCTCTAAGGGCATGCAAGGCATATAATAAAATGCAAGGACTGTCCCAGTATTTATGGTGGAGTGTCAAGATAGCAAAGAGAAGAGAAGAGATACCACACAAGACTACTCCGCTAGAGTACTACCTATTCACCAGCTTCTTCTAAACATTAGGGGTGTTTGAATCTATAGGATATTTTTAGCTCCTCTATTTTTAGCCTGAATAGCCTAAAAGGAGCCAAACAGGTGAGTTATTTCAGAGCTATTTGCAACTATCCCACCTCAAAAAATTATCCTCTCAAGAGGTGCTAATTAGGCTATTTCGGGGTGAGGCCCACTGAAAAACCACGACATCCACCCATGCGACCACATCGAGTTGCCGCGCTAGCGCCCCCCATCCGTGTCGTCTCCTCCCATCTGCATAGTCTCCCCCACCTGCATAGTCGCGTCGCCATCGGGCTTCACCTGCGTTGTCGCCCCCCAACCCGCATCGTCTCCTCCCATCTGAGACTCCACCTCCGTTCCGAGCCGCTCCATGGAAGGTGCCCCTACGGTGGGCACCACTCGTCCGCACCTCTGTTGGAGGTGAGGAGGCTCGCGAAGGCGGGGAGGACGAGGAGGATGCTCACCACCTCCATCGGGAGCCCACGTCGCGCCTTTGTGCCACTGCCACCGGCCACTGCCAGCCCACGTGAGGAAGAAGCAAAGGAGTCAGCTGGGGTGATATGGTGGTGTATGCGATTGGGCTTGCGCGGATTTGCCCACCGTGCGTCAAGTGCGATTGGGGGTGGCGGGATCTCCCAACAATCCTGTGCTCCAGCGTCCGAGAATGAACCAAAGCCTCTAGTGGGTTTTCGGCTGGCTGCTTGGGAGGCCAAGAGGTGAGAGCAGTGATGGTTGTGTGCTAGGCTGCTAGCTAAAGCTTCGCCTGGCTGAGAACCAAAGGATATTGTGCGATCGGACGGCAGGCAGCGCCAGCAGTCAGGGCTTGCTTGGTTCGTGGCAATGGTGGATTCTAGAGGGAGGCAGGGAGAAGGTGATGGTGGACTTGGAGTTTGGTATGCAGGTGATGTCAGGACCAGTGCGTGAGTGGTCATCTAATTAAATAAGTATATTAAATGACAAAATAGCTTTTGGATCCAAACATCTCAAGAGCTATTTTTTGAACGGGAAACCGTGGGGGAGTTCCGCACAGTAATCAACGACAAATATGTTAAAAAGGGCAGTAACAACACAGCTTTACAATAGAGCCCCAAGGGCAAAAAACAGAATAGGAAAAAGAAAAAGATGAAAGAAGCAGGGAGGGAGTGAGGGGGCTAAAAACAAGGCAAACTACACTAAGCTAAGCTAAAGGAAACATAAGGGAAAGAAGCACAGAGGGAGGAAAAGAAAGAAGGAAAAAGAAAACAAAAGGAAGAAGATTAAACAAAGGTTTTCCAGGAAGAAAGACGGTCCCGGTGAGGCTCCTTGAAGCTAGGAAGAGTGCAGCATAAAAGATGACAGCGTTTCACATTTTTCGAATCTCCCAGACACCCATGATGAAAATATCCATGAAAAAAGAGTATGGAAAATCATTTTTAGCTCTCAGTAATCTCATATGAACATCAGGCTCATCCTCCCATGAAATATGAAGCTTACTCTAGCAAGAGATGGCAAAGGGACACTCAAAAAGAGGTGATTCCTATCCTCCACAACATGAGAATGGCATAAAACAGAAGACTTATTAGCAGGATCATTGAGGTTTTGATGGGTCATCATTTCTTTGGTGCTAAGATGGTACACAATGAGAAGCCATGTAAAGAACTTGAGCTTGGGGGTGGTCTGTGAATTCCACACCAGGTTGAAGATGGAGGAACTTGAATGCCAGAGAAAGTGAACTCATAAAATTTGGCTGAGGAGTATGATGGGGATCTCCAGACAAAAGACCAGCTATCATGGGACTCATGGTCAATTATGAAAAGATTGTAGCGAGAGTTGCAAAACCTGTAGTTCAGCAAAAGCCTCCCGAGAAAGAGGAAGGTAGAAAAGAGAATCCAAATCTTGAGCTTCACAAAAATGGATTTGTGTCTGGCGAAGGAGAACTGTCGTGGGAAACTGTCTGCAAGAAGATTATCTCCCAAGATCACCCCAGAACATGACAGAAGAACCATCACCAAGAATGCAGCAAGCAATTCCCCTGAAATAGGTATTGAGATGAAGAATATCTTTCCACCAAATCAAAGAAACTCAAGGGATGTCTTTCCTGTTGTAGAACTTGACATGGAATTTTCTTAGTTAAACTCTATCTTTCAAAATAGCTCTAGGCTAGTTCTTCAAACACGCCATTGGGGGTGTTGGAATCCATGAGCTATTTTTTTTAACCCTCCTCATTTTAACTCAAATAACCCAAAAGAAGTCAAACATGTAGGCTATTTTAGAGCTATTTGCAACTAGCCCACTTATAAAAATTATCCCACCAAGAGGTGCTAATTAGAGCTATTTGACAGTGGGCCCACGGTCACCTCTCACCTCCCATCACGTGGGATCCACCCGCGCCTGTGACGCCCCAGGTTTTTAATTAGTGCCAGTAATGCTAATGACTGATTCAGCTAAGTCAAACCTACTGACATTGGTCAAACCTAGGTCAACCTGGGTCATCACCTCGGAAAACCCGCCAACAATCCCCAATAACCTCCTTGATCAAGTTAACACACACTTGTGGTCAACCCTTGGTCAACACTCTTCGGATCGTATGACCTGGGGCGGAAAGTTCGAGGCCATTGTGGAGTCGGAGAAGTATGACACTCTGACGGTGAACGAGCTGCTCTCGAAGCTCAAGTCGGCTGAGGTGGATAGGGGCATGACAGCCAAGCTCGAGGGTCCGACTGACTCCCATAGTCTTGCCCTCGTCAGTGGTTTGAAAGGAAAGGCTAACACTAACCCATCCACCAGGATGTTCTCTTTATCCTCTTTGATGTCTATGCCAGATGAGGAGTTCGACATGCTTGGAGAGGACGAGCTGGCGCTCCTGACGAGGCGGTTTGAGAGGCTGCACGAAAACCGGGTGAACATGAGGAGGAACACAAGGACATGCTTCAAGTGCGGCAAGGCTGGACACTATTTCGCCGAGTGTCCGAAGGTGAACAACCACGACAAGCACAAGTTCAAGGACAAGAGGAAGAAGTCCAAGAAGAAGGATCATGGACATGGGAAGAAGACACGGTCCCGAGAGAAGATGAAGAGATCAAGCGACGATTCCGAGGACACGTCTTCAAGCTCGAGTGATGAAGACGAAGAGGATGACAAGAAGAAGAAGAAGAACCTCGGCAAGTATCTCAACGGCCTTTGTGTGACGGGCCTAAGCCTCAAGGACGACTTCTGCGGCATGGCTCACAGTTTGAGCAGCAAGAGAAGCTAGAAGGACGCCTCAGACTTGGACTCCGAGGATGAGATATGTGATGAGCTCTCTTCTTTGCGCATGGAGAATGAGGAGTTGGTTGACTTGCTTGATAATCGCGATCACATGCTTAGAGAGGCTAAGAAGCTTAGGAATGAGCTTAGATCTTTGCTCGAGGATGCTAGGACTAGAGTGGCTGAGCTAGAAACACAGGTTCTTGATAGAAAGCTTGAAATTGATTCTCTTAAGGCTAGCCCTGTTGTTTCTGATGAGATTGATTGTGCTGATTGTTCTGCTTTCCTAGCTGACTTGACTGATCTTAGGGAAAAGTATGCCTCCAAGTGTGAGGAACTAGATGTGCTTAGGGTTGAGTTGGCTGAGCTGCAATCTAGACCCACTTTGCTTGCTGCTTGTACTTCTTGTCCTAGTTTGCATGAGAAAATTGTTGAGCTTCGTTCACGCATTATTTTGCTTGAGGCTGATTTGAAAGTGCCTATTCCTACTTCTTGTTCTACATGTAAGTAGCATGCTATGAAGAATTTGGATCTTGCAAAATGTGTTGGTCGCTTGCAAGATGAGAATGATAAGTTGCGTGAAGTGCGGAGTTGGTTGTCAAGTCAAGAGCCTCAGCCTGGTATGATGATTGCTAGCTGTAAGCGCTTTGATGGTTGGGCTTTGTGATCTGATAAGTTTGGTGAGTGTAGTGGTGAGAGAGAAGGGAATTTTGGGAATGTTTCAGTTCCACCACAACCCACACCCAAAGACAAGTTTGCATCCAAGCCAAACCAACCGAGAGAAATACCAAGTGAGAAGGCAAGTGAAAAACCGAGCGAGAAACCAAGTGAGAAGCCTTGTGAATAGCCTCACCCCAAGCCTAAGCCTAGATCAATCCGTTTCCATTGTGAGTTTTGTGGAAAGGATGGTCACGAGAAAGAGTTTTGCGATAAGAGAAGGAGAGAGGTGAGAATGGCTAAGGAGTGGGCAAACAAGGACAGGTACCAACAATCTCATGATGTGCCGGAACCTCGTGTGCATATGCCCAGGGCCAAGGCGAGTGTGAGGACAGTTCGGGCTTGGGGAGAGCGGAAGACTGTTGGAGGTGCTGCTGGCCGGGCTACACCGGTCAGACCGGTGAGGGTCACCGGTCAGACCGGTGCAGGCTTGGACAGGCAGCAGTTCGAGTTTAGTGCTTGTATAGGTGCGAGGTTTGGTTTTGGAGTTCGTGGTTCTGGTGGTTGGGCTGGAGAGTTTGCAGGAGGTCAGTTTGCTAGGCATTCTCCCCCTCGAGCTCACTACGGGGATGGGAGGAGTCTTAGCTTTGAGAAGGAGAGGAGGGACAATCCACGAGCTTTCTTTCGTGGTTTTGGTCCTCCTCCAAGTAGAGAGGGTTGGTTCCCTCATGGTGGTTACCGTAGTGGTGTTCGTGGAGGTAGCTTTGGTAGGAAAGATGGTTTGGTTTATGCTAACCCCACTTTCGAGCAAATGGCTAGGCACTGGTTTTACACTTTTGGAACTAACCCCAGTGTTGAGTTGTTTGCTCGCTCTCGCTCTTGGTTTTGAGTTGCAGGTGGATGGCCGGAGAACATTTAGTTCTTCGGCTTCATATCCCGGTGGTGACATGTAGGTGCATCACTTTCCGGGATGGTGGACAAAGATGAGTGAATTGTGAAGAAATGATAAAGGTAAGTGTATTTATGACCTTCAAGTGTGTGGCCTTAGTCAAGCCACTTGGTTTCTTTTGCTCTTTGCCCTATCTCATGTGTGTAAGGTGAGCTTGGTATGCTCTTTGGCCTTAATGCATGAGTTTAGGGGGAGCTTGTGACTTTTGTGCTCCTTTGCTCTTTTGTCGGTGGTGTCGAGCCCTTTTTGCCTCCCCTCGAGGAGCCGGTGGGTTGTGAGTTTTGTGTGGGAGCTCCTTTGTAGCATATGTATAGCTTTCCTTTGTGCATTTCTTGCTTTTGGCATGACATATGTAACATGATGTATAGGCATCCTTGTATCTTAGATTGCATGCATTTTGTATCATATGCATTGGTTAGGAAAAGCTTCTCTCATATACATTGTTCACCATGGAATGAGATATATGTCTTTGTGAGCTTGTTTGGTTTTCTATGCTTAGGTTGGCTTAGCTCTTGATAATCTTGGTTTATAATCCATGGTTGATGGCTATGTTTTGAAAAATGTTACACATATGCTCTCTCATGTGTAAATGCCTTTATATGATCTTGACATGTTTTAGTGGCTTGGTTATGCTTAATTTGTGGTTGGACAACTAGTTTATTGATCATATGGAGCCAAAGGCTCATTTGCCATCATGAATGTTTAGCCCTCTTGTTTTATCTTATGGAGGGGCATAAGTTCCTTTTTGTCGCAAAGACATTTCATGTACCAAATTTGAATCTGAAAATGTAATGTAAAATGCTTGGAAAATGTGCTCCCATGTCATGCTGAATTTAATTTGCTTTGGGTGCTCAACCGTTGCATGATGCCTACCAATGAGAAGTCTCATACATAGAAGTAGGCACATGGCTCGGTGGCTTTGACATGACATGAGGTGCTTGTGGGTGTTTGTGATGGTCTCGTGATTAGAATGGCTGTCCTAGCATGAAGTCTGTGTGGCTTTGCTATTTGGATATGTTTTGATCATGTTTAGGACTTTGCTCATGAGAGGCAAAATTTTCGCAAAATTTCCCAAATCCATATTAGCTTCATCCAATGGTTGTGAAACTTGGTGATCTTGTAGTTGATGTCAATACGAAGCTATAGAGTATCTAACTTGCTCATTTGGACATGTGTAGCATCCTATGTTGAATTTTCTATATTTGAGAAGCTCTATGTTGAAAGTTTTGCATTTTTGTCTTGATTCATGCATTGCCAACAAGGGGGAAGAAGTTTGAGCTTGAAATGGCTAGTTGGATGCATTTAGAAGGTTTTCAGGAGGTTTCGAGCCATTTCTGGGCTCTGGTGTGCACCGGTCTGACCGGTCAGAGTGCTGGTCCTGTGCACATGTTGGGCACCGGTCTGACCGGTGGTGGTGACCGGTCTAACTGGTGTGAGCTGTAGTTGTTGCAGCTGCCCCGTTTTTAAGTGGTTTGCATGCATTCATCCAGGGGGAGGTGCATTGGTTCAGGGGGAGCTTGCATGTGTGTAGGGGGAGCTCTTTGTGGTTTTTTGAGTTTTGGTTTGGTGGTTTGCGCTCTTTGCTTGAGCTTTGTTTTATCTCGTATGTGTCGAGCCGTTGCCCTTGCCTAAGGGGTTCGAGACTTGTCTTCCTCAAGTGATCTTGCTCTTTTCCTTTGTCTGCCTTTCGATCGCTTGTTGGAGTTTTTTTGTTCGTTTCTTTTCCTTTTCTTTTCTCTCTTGTTACTCTGTGTGGGTGTTCTCAATGCACTCATCACGGGGGAGATTGAGGACCATGTGTGGTTCGAGGACCGGTGGATGGTCGCTTCTTTGTGTGATGAGTGATTGACAACGTTGTGTGGACTGATTCTTGGCTAAGTATTGCAGGTGCAGGTTGCGGCTTGACTGGTGTTGGTGTAGGTGAAGAACAAGCGCGAAAGGTCGTCGCCAGTGAGGCCTCCAGGTGTGGAGAAGACAAGTAGGCTTCGTTCGAGGGACCCGGTGGCCAGCGGGGTCAAGTGCGGGCCACATGGTGGCATGAACAGCAAGATCAAGTCGTGGACGGTTTCTTGGTTGAGCCTCAAAACCAAGGTCGAGCCGGGACTACGTGGGAGCCGAGTCATGAGTGGTGATTGGCGGAGGCTACACCGAGTTCGCGGGGTTTCCGGTGGTTCACCAGAAAACCATTGGGTTCCTTGGTTGATCCACAAAGCCAAGACCAGAGAACCGAAGACGGTCTTTGCGAAGAAGGCTGCACCGGTCGACCCGTGGGTCTAACCGGTCTGACTGGTGGGTACCGGTCTGACCGGTGTGGAGGACCAGTCTGACCGGTGTGCGACGACGCACTCCTGAATCTTCGAAGCGGAGGACACGCGTCGGGATCGCAAGGCTTGCGTCGAGGCTAAGCAGGTTGCGGTAGCCGGGCATCCGTCCGATGGAGAAAACTTGAAGACTTCCAAAACCGCCCTTGAGGGGCTTGTATCCCTAGTTGTTAGGAAAGGGTATTTTAGACTTTCGGTTGCCTCCATATAACCCATGAGGTGAGACGATGGCAGCAATCTCTTGGAACCCTAGCTCATTTGCTTTCCTATTTTCCCTTCCTATTTTCTTAGGATTTCCATAGGACTAGCTTGAGAGCTTCATGGTGAGATCATGTGAGAGGGTTGGATGATTGGGCGGCAAGCTAGACCTTGTATGAACCTTTGTGGGATGTATAGATGATTAGGCGTGGTTCCTCAAGGCCTTGTTGTGTTGTTTCCGGTTGTTCTTGGTGGTGATTTTCGGAGCCCTCTCTTGGTGGTTTTCTTGGGGTGTTTTCGGGACCTTGCTCTTGGGGATTTGATGGGGGAAATTTGTGGGAACCCTTCGTGGTTCTTTGGGCTGTGATTCCCCTCCCAAATCTGTGAGTTAAGGGGCTCGATTTTGGGGGTTTCCGTGTTCTAGGGTTAGAAGTGCTTTTGGCGGGATTTCTTCGATTCCTCTTATTTGTAAAAGTTTTGGTGGAATTAAACTTGGCTATGGACTCCTCATGAGGTGTTCCTATTGTCCCCAAAGTCTTGTTCAAGCCTGTGGAGCGATTCGGGAGATCAAGACTTGGATTTGGAGGAGTTGACCCGTGGGTGCTGTTCATCCCGAGCGGCCCAGGCTACACCGGTCTGACCGGTGCTCTTGACCGGTCTGACCGGTGCAACCCCTGTTGGGTTTTTGCTCGGGTGAACATCTGGGTGTGTTCGCTGTTGTCCTGTGTTGCAGCTGTTTTGAGTTTGGGTCGGTTTGGAGCTCGATTGGCCTGTTTGGTGTTTTGGGGTTTTCTGGCTGAGACCGGTCTGACCGGTGTGTTGCATCGGTCTGACCGGTGTAGCGCCTTTCTGTGGAAGTCGCCAAGTTTCACCAGCAGGGACCGGTCGGTGGTGCACTCCGGTCTGACCGGTGTTGGTCAGTGGACTCGAGGTTTGGTGTTCCGCTGCATTCTCGGGTCGGAAGGTTATGTGTTGGTTCCTAGGTCCAGTGGCACTCCAGTGGCTACGTGGGCTTGGCCAATTTGGGTAGTGAGACGTGTGTTGGAAGCCGTGTTCACCTTGTTGGAGTTTCCATCTCCTTCGAGAAGAATTTTTATCGGTTCCCATTCACTCCCCCCCTCTCTGGTTCGCCGTATCGGTCCTTCACATTCTTGACGTGTCTTCGCTGCCCGTGTACTAGTACCCGAGTGTGCCGCGAGCCATCAGCGGCTGCACCCTCCTCTTCATGAAGCTGAAGGCCACATGCTCGGCCCTCAGCCCGGCCTCTCTAAGAGCCTTGATTTTCTTCATCAACTCGGGTAGTTGGATACCCTCTAGCATTGTTGGCTCGGTGTTCCACCACGCCCTGTGCTTCGGCTGCTTTCCACTCGGTTTCGGCCAGTTCCGGATGGTTGTTACATATGTAAAACCACTTCGACTTCTAGTCTTGATTTGACTCTATCAGTTTGTACGACAAGTACTGGTCGGCCGCATCCTCACGCATTTGAATGACTACTCGTGGGTCATTGGTGCTTGGCTGCGACTTCACATGGAAGAAATTTCGGAAGAGAACCCAGTGGGGTTTGATTCCCACAAACGCTTCGTAGAAGTGCACAAAGACGGAAACATGGAATATTCCGTTGTGATTGAGATTCAGGTACTCGATGCCGTAGTACCTGAGTAGACCCTTGAAGAAGTCGCTGGTTGGAACTGCTAGTCCGCGTTCCACGAATCTGGCGAACATCGGGATTTCATCTGGATTTTTCTCCATCGGATATGGGTCACCAGCAGTAGGGCGCCACAGATTCATCTCTTTCTCTCGCAAAACCCGCTATTCACCAGGGCCAGTAGATTCTCCGTCTTCAGTTTGGATTTCTTCCATTCGTCGGCCGAATTGGGATCCAGAGGAGATGTTGGCGGTGACGACTCTTGAGCAGATCCCTCTGACTCGCTGCGAGACCTCTTCTTTCCTCCACCAGTCTTCGAGCCCTTGGACGGAGACGCCTTCATCCTCCAAGAGCAGGGAGTCTTCACTCACATCCGCTCAGGGGCTGCGCTGGTGGCCGGTGGTGGCGGCGCGCGTGGACTTTCTCTTTTTCGCGCGGCAGCAGAGGCGACAGAGGAGGGAAACTCAATTGGATCTATTCATGCGGCTGCTACTGGGGAGAGTGAAAACCCTAAGGGTTTTTATGTCTATTTATAACCCAACAAGCGCCACCACAACGGCTGAATAGATACGTGCCAGTGGGTCGACTCAGCGGCAGCTGCTTGACCCTTCAGCTTCCGGTACTCGATGCAATCTATCTCGGGGCTCGGCTACATCTGATAGATTCCATGGGTGACGCCAAGACTCAAGAGCCACTCAAGACACATTCTACAATCAAGATGACCCTTCAATTCGAGAGGAAGTACTCGACTCAAGGCTCGGGGGCTCTGTGCCACGTGTCCTTCAGTTTTTTCTCCAGATTTTATGGGATAAGCTTGGGAGAACTTCAGATTGACCCTCAGCTTGAATCTACGATTCGACCTAAGGCTAGGGGGCTACATTCCATATGGAATGCGATTCTTCGAATCACATTTTCCATATGGTTTCTTCTTCAAAGCAGAGCGAGTACTATTGAAGACCTTCAGGAGGAGAACTCGAGGACGCTTGGGGACTACTCGAGAAGACTTCAAGACTACTCAAGGCTCAGCTGGAGTACCTTCCAGCCTCGGGATGCTTCAAGTATTCTTGAGGACTTTTGGCTTGTAGTACTCGAGGACGCTTGAGGACTACTCGTCAAGGCCATCAAGACTACTCGAAACTATCCTGCTTGACTACAAAGTACTCGAGGGCTTGTCGTATGGACCTCCCTGGTCCCACTACCTCGGTGGGTACCAGGACCGACTACTCGGTGAGCCCCTGGGACTACCCGGCTTGGGCTGCATGGCACCTGCTGGCGTGGAGCACAAGGATCTCGGTGAAGGAGTATTCGGATAGGAGACTGTACATGACCGACTCCATGTAAAGGACACCTAGACGTACATGACTAGTACTCTTCCCCTGAACTGCTTTGTAACCCTGCCTCCCGGCTATATAAGGCGAGGCAGGGAACCTTACCTCTCTCATGCGCATCATCTTGTAATTACACCTAATCAATCTAGAGCTACGCATCATACATGACGTAGGGTATTACGCACATCATGATCCGAACCTGTCTAAATTGTGTGCCACATGTCTCTTCCTTCTAGTTACCAATCTCGGCGAGACCATGTTCATCTACCTCGGGTACTCCCCTTCGTAGGTTGCCGGTCTAAAACACCGACAGCCGGGGATGTGAGCAATGGAAAGGATCGAAGGTGGTGCCGGCGCAGGACAGAAGGGAGGCCGCCAGAGTTCCTGTGCAGGAGCGGGTCAGGAGGGAGTCCGTGGAGACGGTGCGCGAGGGAGTTGAGCAGGAAGCCATGAGGGAGGCCACTGGAGATCCCGTGAGAGTGCGTCTATTTGCCGTCGTGAGGCCCACCAGTTGCAGCAAGCACACGAGCTGGAGTTCTGCCACGACTATAGCTGGCGCACGTGAGCTCAAGGAGCTCTGTCCGCCACCGGGATGGAGGGAGAGCAAGGGCGGTGCACGCTCAGGTGCTTGGTCCCATCAATGTTGTTTACGCTTTTCTGTGCCGAGCAAGACCGAATTAGAGCCCCGACCTTGTGAGATCCGGCGTGAGCAACCGACCTTCGACTATGGTCCGTAGAACAAGGCCGCGACCTCGGGTGCGGGAGATTGCCATATCCATGCGAGCGTGCAGAAAGGAGGTAATCGGCCGCCTCCGGTGAGTGTGCATGTGGTGAGGCTGTAGGGCGCGAGCGAGGGAGCTCACCGGCGAGTGCGCGGGTATCAAACATCTGGCGAAGTCGAGGCGAGTGTGGTTGCCTTCTCACGGAGCAGCACGATTCCACAGGAGTGTTCTCACCTTTCCTACGGTGGCGAGGCAATGGCCAGCGGCGGAGAAGACGGATGGACACAAACTTTGTGGGTCGCGTGGAGGAATCGCGTCACGGTCGAATGCGAGTCGGTGGGGCTCTAGTGCTTATGTTGTTGGCGACCTGCAGGGGTTGCATATGCAGGGGTGGAGCAGTTTGCGCGATCGTGCCCCATTGGGAAGACGGCCAGCTGGTTTCGTTCAATGCATAGGTTGTTTTGTGTTCAGATGACTGAAAAATTACATCAAATGTCAAATATATCTTACTTCCAAACAACTCAAAGGTTATTTCATTAGAGGGCTATTTCCTTAAACTAAACTGTAGCTCTCAAAATAAATTTTAGCTACTTGTCCAAACACCCTCATTGTATATTTGTTTGAGGGAGTAGTTAATTAGCAAAGGAACATACTCCTTCCATCCTTAATTGGGAGAAGGTCGTAGATTCGACCCCTGCCTGGCGCGCCAGCTGTCGGTGTTTTAGACCGGCAACCTACCAATGGGAGTACCCGAGGTAGACGTTTGTGGCCTCCCCAGATCGGGAACTCGAAGGAGAGACACATGGCACACAATATAGACAGGTTCGAGCCGCGAGGTGCATAATACCCTATGTCCTGTATGTTGTGTAGCTCTGGATTGATTGGGTATTGTTACAAGATGATGCGGATGAGAGATAGGGATCTCTGCCTCACCTTGTGTAGTCTGGGAGGCAGGGTTACAAGTCGGTTTAGAGAGGAGAGCACTAGTCGTACACGACTAGGAGTACTCTACATGGATCCGGACATGCCTAGTTTCCTAACAGAGTACTAGCCCTCTGGTTGCCTTGCGCTCCACGCCGTCTTGCGCCGTGTAGCCCAAGTCGAGTAGTCCCGGGGGCCAACGTGGTAGTTGGTCCAGTACCTGCTTGGGTAGTGGGCCCTGGGATGTCTGTACGACAAATATACATAATGGTCATGATAAGCTTTAAGAATAAAATAGATAAAATACTTATGTTATCATTGATAATTAGTCCCTAGATTGATGGCCATTTTTTTAGACTTTATACATTTTATATTTTTTGTAGTGTCTCATGAGGATTTAATGTGGAAACTTGAAAAGGAAGTTCCAATTAGTTACTCCATCCATTCTAAAATATATGACATTTAGTACAAGTAATTTAGTTAACCATAATATATATTTTTAGTGTCTCATGAGGATTTAACCGGCCAGATAAGATGAGAGACGAGAGGAGAGAGAAAGAGGGAGGTAGAGAGGGAAAGAGGGAAGGGTAACACTGACATGTGGATCCCACCTACACGTGGCGTTCACGTTAGTAAAATCTCTTTGTAAAACTTCAAATATGAACGGTTTTGATAGTTGGATGGTCGAAATACATGATTTTGAAGTTTGATGGTTAAAACAGAACTCAACCTTCACAAGATTGAGTAACGATACAGTTGTCTTCCTAATTTTCTCAAATACCCAATTTTTAATTGCAGCTATCTTAGCCAATTCTCAAGAGCTATTTATAAGTAGTTGGAAAATGTTGGTAGGAAATTCTTGCTTTCTAATTTGTTTTCAAATTAGGAAAAAGTACAAATTACACTAAAACCCTTTACTTCTTTACAAAATATGAGAACAGTATCCTTGTTTGTTTAGAAAAAGCCTCGGGCTACATTCTAAATTATTAGTTTTTTTGTCTTTTTTAGATTCATACTTTTACCAGACATAATATATACCTACTTCCTACGTCCCATAAAAGAGTGCAACTTTAGTTTTTTTATAGATTAGTGGGGATTGAAAAGACTCTAATACCCTCATTTGTTTGCCAATTGCAGTAAGTTTTGCCATGCAAATCGTATCTGACCATTTAATTAGGAAGTTAATTAGATCTATTTTTTAGGATTGCATTCTTTATGAGATTTTTTCAAAAACTATGATTGCACTTTTTATGGGACGGAGGGGGTAAGTGCACAATAAAATCAATTAAACTTGAAAAGGAAAAATGACAAATAGTTTGAGAACGAGGGACCCTGTAGAAAAATCAAGGTGAAAACTGGTGGTACGTAGCTTCAGTTTAAAACTTGCATGCATCCGTGTAGTGTACTCATCAGCAGAGATAGATAGCACAAACACGATTGTTGATTTTTAAGCATGTATAGCACGTGTTTCATTAAGAAGAGAGGTGCATCAACAGAATTTTAAACGAACCTCTATATCTAGCTAACAGCAGTCTTGGTTAAACATTACTAGGACTATTGTTAGATAACCATAATTAATCAATATTATATCCGTTTCAAATCATAAGTCGTTTTGGTTTTACTAGATTCATAGATGATGTTGTGTATTTAGATATATACAATATGTCTAAATACTACATAATAATATCTATGAATCTAGAGAATTCAAGACGATTTATAATTTGAAACGGAGGGAGTACCTCTTGGATCATCATGAAGTATCAAACACGTAGTAGGTGGTATGACTACCGAACAACTACAAATTAACATCTTATTAATCAGCTAGGTACCCCCTGATTCTCTATTCTACCAACTGGACCAGACTTTTCAATGGCATGCAGGCCAAGCTGGATTGAATCGCGACTCGGGGCGCCCTGTTCGCTTGGCTTATCAGCCACCAGCCAACAGTACTTTTCTCTCAGAACAAACCAGCCACCAAAGAACCAACCGCCAGAATAACCAGCCGGCGATTTTCTCTCGTAACAAACCAGCACCAGCCATCAGCCACCAGCCAACCGAACACGCTGAAAATTGTCGGACAGGGAATGAACAATCAGAGGCGCCGCAGGAATGGCCAGCCAATCATGTGTCCCCTCCTTGCGTGGCTGGGATATGGGGGCAAGGCTCCTCTTCACCACCATATGTAGCTACCACTTTCCTTCTTCTTCATCTATCGGTCGTCGACAGGCGTTAAAGTGAGCTGATTTGCTGACCGAAGCGCGCGCCGGTCTCAGCTCGGAGCTGCAAAACCGGCCAATCGACCAGTGCAAGACACGAATTGGTTTGCACGTTGCGATCATTGGCGGGTACATGCACGCCGCGCACGTGGCCGTGAGAAAGGCGCGCGGTGCAAATTCCTTTTCAGCTGCGGCGACATATACAGTATCGTTTGACTTGTACGATTAAAATACGGGCACACGCAGTGTATTATTCTTGCAGCACAATAGATTCACAACTTGCGTGTAGTCTGGTGATGGGTGTGCTCAGCCCCACTCTTCCTGGGCTGTTTAGTTCCATAAATTTGTGTAAATGAATAGTGTAATGAAGTAAACTGTGAAAAATACACATTGAGTCACGTTTTTGAGAGAAGATGTGACTTGATATGATAGGTGAATAGTTTGATGTGATGGATTTGCAGTGTATTATTTGCAAATAACTTTCTTGTTTTGTTGGCAAGATATTTGCAAAATAACCTTCATGACGCTCTCTGTTGAAACATGCTCAAGGAGATGGTAATGATAAAGTGACCAGCTTATTAGTTCATTAGTTATATAATAATATACTCATACATAGCCTAGAAACTATGCAGAACAATGAATCTAAATTAGAATGCTACATATAGATATATGATTATTGTTAAGGGATGTTGATGGTGAAAATCCGTCAACCTAGCAATGAGTTTACCTTCGGTGTTGGCATGAGTTTTATACCTTATCCATTGGTACTAACCCCTGTGGTATAACAAGTTCACGTGTGCATGTCGGTTTTGGAGTTTAATGTTTATGCCAGGTTTTAGCGTTGAAAGCGAGACTTTCGGGATAAGTTCATCAAGCACCTTATGACAAGACCTTAAAGCCCTGTACAAGTCATGCAATGAAGCAAACTTAACTCCAAGAAGCCAGGGACTTGATCCGAGAAGACGACAAACTCCGAGGACCTGACCAGAAAAGTGCTGAATCTTGCAAGACAAGGAGTTATGCCCAATTCGGAGAGAAACTGGCGACATGGACCTACATGCAGAAAGGGGAAACATCCAGGAAGCAAGGGAACCGAAGTAGAGCAAAGGAGGCCTCGGGCTGGGCCTAGATGGGCCCAAGCCGGCCGGCCCAGGCCGGTCGGCCCAGCTCTGTCCAGGGCCCAATGAGGCTCCCCTTTGCCTTAGCCGCCAATCAGGCTATTTATAGCCCCCTGACCGAGAGCCACGCATCATACAATTCGTCATCGGCCGCCGAGGAGCAGAGAAGAGAGGGACACCATCTCAAAGAGGAGAGGGTCGAGCTAGTTGACTAGGGTTTCCCTAGCCGACGTGGGAACCTTGCACGGAAGACCACGTCGCAGTTCCCGGAGCTAGAAGCAAGATCAAGGAAGGATTCCGGTGGTGATCTTGTGTATGTATCATTGTTATAGTTGAATTATTAAGTTGAATCTTTTCCTAGCGATCAAGTGTTTCCTCGAAGATTTCGTTTTTCGATCGGCTTTGCTTATTCCAATTCTATTCTCGAGATAGATTACATAGGGTGTTCTTGTAGCCGCGGTGGCTAGAGGTACACGCCGGATCTTCCGAAAGAATCTCGACTTGTCTTTTGACTCGCCCTAGACTCCCCACAGGACTAGGGATACGTTGTGACAGAACGGGGGTTCCGAAAGGCAGATGTTTTCGGATTTGGACGGGAAACCACGGTTTAAACAAGCTTCTAATAAGATTCGATTTGCTACTTCTCTTGCTTGGAACATCAACAAAAGGCTTACTCCGATCCCTCTAGATCGGTTTATCTACCCAATCTTACTTTGTTTTCTCCGGTCTTTAGTAGATTAGATTAGTTTCGTGTCTTTTACCTAGATGCATTAGGGTTTCTTTTATCGAAGATTGAAGTTACTTGGCTTTATTAGATTAAGTTTTGCATCACACATTTGTTCCACGGATTCGATACCTTGGGTTCACCACTCGAGGGAAGAAGGGTCCCTTGACTACGACGGGAGACTTGTCCGCTTGCAAGTCACAAACGAACTTTGATATAACTATTAACCGGCAACAAGCCTCTTTTTCTGGCGCCGTTGCCGGGGAACAAGTGATCAAGATTTGATTTTTTATTGCATTTTTGTAATTTTCAGTTTTCTTTATGTTTTTCTTTTTGCATCTACTAAACTTTGATCATCCTCAAAATAAATCTAATCTAGTTTGTCTAACCCTAGTTTTTATAGATTTGTTTTTACTTTCTAATTTTTGCATACTTTGTTTATTGCTAACCCTAACAGGAGATGGACGGCTACCTCTCCAACAAACCTGATAATTTTGTGGATGATCCAGAAAAACTTTACAGGCTAAGGAGACGCGAAGCACATCAAGCTAAAAAGCTGGATTTTGTAGATTCGGAGTCGGAAGACAAAGGATCGCTGGAATCTCCGAAGAATTCACCACCTCAAAGTCATCGGGAGAATCGACTTCCACCGATGGGTGACCAACCACCGCAAGAACGCAAGATTGGGGAGCTATGCACCTCGGACATCATCGACCTACCAATCTTGAACCTTGAGGAGATCGGAAGACCGGTCGAGATCAAGACCTCAACAATCCGCATGGTGCAACATTCACCCTTCACCGGTAAAGAGGATCCGAACCTTCACCTCCAAGCATTCATTCAACTTTGTCAGACTTTCAACATGGATGGGGTGACTCAAGATCAAATGAGGGCAAGGCTTTTTCCGTTTTCACTTCTCGGGAAGGCTTTGCAATGGTTCCACTCTAAACCGGCGGAGACGGTGCAAAATTGGAACACGTTGATGAAGGCTTTCATGAAGGAATACTACTCGCCGGGTAAAACTCAAAGCTTGCGTAATAAGATTGCCACCTTTGTTCAATATCCTACGGAAACTATCTCAGAGGCATTCGAGTGCTTCAACAAGTACACCCGGGCGGTTCCACATCACAAGTTCCCGAAGGAAGACCTCGTGCAAAAGTTCTATCAAGGACTCACCATGGCGTCAAGGACGATCATTGATGCATTGGCGGGAGGATCCATCATCGAACTTACACTGACGGAAGCTTTCACTCTATTCAAGAAGGTCACGGATAATGACACATGGGCGTCGTCCGGGCGCCTACATCCGGTTCAACCCACGGGGAACGTCAAAGGAGTCTTGCAAGTGGAGAAGGAGAACATACTTGAAGGCAAGATCGACTCGCTCATGACGAGGTTGGAGAAGATGGAGATGGAAAAGAAAGAGGCTCAAGACTTGAAGGCCACCGAAGCAAGGTCCACATGCGAAGAATGTGGAGAGTATGGCCATGCCCGCAAAGATTGTCCGGAGGAAGCCAAAGTGCTAGGGAGAATTGCCGAACTTCCGCTACGGGCAAGGTAGGCCTCAACTTAATGCAAGCTCATATATTCCTAACGCGGTTCCTCTTCGTATACAATTGAAGGAGTTCATGGATGAGCAAGCTAAGATCAACAAGGACACCATCACCAAGTTCAAGACCATAGACAAGGTGTTGGAGAACATCGATAGCAAAGTGACGGAGGTCGGAAGTTCCAATCATCAAGTGCTCAACATGATGAAGATGCTCGAGACGCAAGTTGGACAACTTGCGGGGCGCCTCACTAATGATGAAGGGAAGCTTCCGGGACAACCCAAAAGTCCCGAATCGGCGAAGGCCATTCAAACACGTTCGGGGAAGGAGACCGAAGACCCGGAACATTCCGCGGGAGCAAGGAAGCTTAAACCATCCACCGAGGTGGAAGGAGTTGCTAAAGAGAAGGTTACAGGAATCGTCACCGAGGAACCCGAATTTGAGATGCCGGAGGAAGACACGAGGATACCGCAACTCAAGCCACGCTACTTCCGAGGTAAACTTGACAACCACTTTGAGAAGTTTGTGGAGGTTGTGCGTAGACTTAGCATCAACATGCCATTACTAGATGCCCTACAAGTACCTACATATTCTCGTTACTTTAAAGACATACTTGCAAATAAATATGAGATAGCAACACTCGGGGTAGATCATGTCAAGATGTCCTAGGAGTGTAGTGCCGCTATTGCTAATGGGCTAGAGAAGCAAAAGGACCCCGGGTGCCCTACAATTCCATGTTCGGTTGGTTCTTTCAACTTCGAGAAGGCGTTATGCGACCTTGGAGCTAGTGTGAGCGTCATGCCGAGGGATGTGTTCAAGAAGCTACGCCTACCATTGGAGCCTACAGGTATATGTTTGGAGTTGGGAGACAACTCCATTCGCTATCCCTTGGGCATTGCTGAAGATGTACCCGTGAAGGTCGGACACCACTTCATCCCCGTCGACTTCGTTGTGCTCGAGATGGGAGAGAGGGAGAAGCCGCCGCTCATCCTTGGGAGGCCTTTCCTCAAGACCGTGGGAGCTACTATTGATGTTGGCAAGGGGGAGATCATGTTCGATATCAACGGAGAAAGGAGTTCCTTCAAGTTCCGTCCAAGAATCGAGGCATGCAACATGATTGGAGTGAAGGAAGAACCAAAGCAAAGGGAGGGGCTGAAAAAGAAGAAGGGGCTGAAAAAAATGAACGTAAAGAAAATCAAAGAAGGTGTTGCATCCGTCAAGACAAAGGAAGAAAAGCCGCCCGTGAAGACCAAAAAAATGACTAAGCCGGAAGACAAGCCCGCGCCCAAGCTGGTGCGGAAGTGGGTACCCAAGATTGCAACGCCCGCAAAGAACGTTGATCTGAAGTAATCAAGTGAAGAAGTCTAGATATAGACTATAAACGAAGCGCTAGGCGGGAGGCAACCCGTTTCGTCGAGTCAAGAATAAGCTACCGGGAGGACAACCCGATTCCAGGTTTTTCGAGTCTTTTTAATAATTTAGTTTTGAGTTTTATTACGCAAAGACATTAGACTTAGAAGTGGTTGAACAATATTAGAGACATAATTCTTGATTGAATGTTTTGCTTTATCATAAACCCTATGCATGAACCCTACTATGTGCTTGTTTGATTCTTTTCGGGAAACCTCAACCAAATAATTTCAGAACCTAAATCAACCTTTCACCCTCATTATGGTGTTGAGGTTGACTTATTTTTCATGATAAAACCACACGAGTAGAGCCACGACTTATATCTAGGTGTTAATAAAATTCAGCACGTGGTAGAACTCGCGTGAACCTAGAAATCAAAACTTTTGGTTGGTTTAAATATCTATATCCTTGGTTTCTCTAGGATTAGAATTTTTTCTAAGCCTTATTTAATTTTGTTTTATTCAAAATCTCTCTTATTTAGCCAAAATTAGAACCTAAACCTATGCCCCCATGATCAAGCCGGGAAAAGTTTGCTCTCAACCGATGAAGGCAAACTATACCGGTGAGACCGAAATCAACATAGTTGGAAAATATTTTCGACTTACATTTGTTTTTAATGGTTTAAAAACTTCTCTAAAATTATGTTTGAGCTCTTGCATGGCTCTGAAAAATATTTTAAATTTCGAATTAGAGGAGTGCTTAACCTTAAATATACCTAAATGGAGGCAATCTAGTTTGAATTAATCATGTATGCACCATTGGATTCCCTTCCATCAACTTTCACCAAATCCACATGCAAAGGACAAGCATGGTGGGCAGCAAGCATCAACTTTGCAGGAATTTCATGGTGGCATGTGAAGCAAGTGGAGCTAGGGAGCATGGACATGACCCAAAGCATGAGGCATCAAGTGGAAGGACCAATAATGCAAGAAAAGGAGTGGACGGGAGCGTTTGGGTGGTGCAACTCGTGGAGCACGCGGGCAGGAAAGTTGTAGAGGCGAAATGATCGTGCTGGAAGAAAGACGAGGCTTGGAGGTGCACCGAGGCCCCCAGGCCGGCCGGCCTACCCTATTTAAGGAGCCCCCCGGCTCCCGTTTTCTGCAGGCAAGCTTCCCTCTCCTTCCTTTGTTCGTGTGTTCAAGTTTGTGTGCCCAAAACCTCTGTAGACATAGCCAACCTTCCCAAGCTTGATAGCTCAAAAAAATCCACATCCTTAATCCACTCAAAGTCCACATCTGAAGTAAGAGTTTTAGTGCCTAGTTACCGGTTGCAACCCGGAGTTTTAGTAGAAGAAAAGAGTGCAGCAACCATGTGGAAGAAAACCACAGGTCTCTTCTCCAAGAAGAAGGGTTCGTCTTCATCCAAGCCATCATCAACGACGTCGTCGAGGAGGCACTCGGTTTCCGAGTCTCCCCGGAGCATGGAGACGGATACGGCACCACCGAGGAGGAACGATGCTCTCCTCCTTGGTGGTATGAGGGCCGCAAGGAGCACGTCCATGAGGTTTACCGAACCTCAAGGGCACACGGAGGAGCAGCCCGCGCCACCACGACGATCGACCCGTTCTACCACGCCACCTCCTTACACTCTGATATATTCTTCGTACGGCTTCATCATCTTGTCATCGGAGGAAGAGGAGAGGCTCTCTCGTCTTGAGAAGAGGCTTGTGCCCAACGTCGAATTCGACGACCAAGCACTCTACACCTTGGGTTTTGGCACCGACATATACTACATGTTGGGGCACCTTGGATGGGTGCAATTCTCCAACGGAGTATCGGCGGACACCCACAAGAGGTTCTCCTTGGAAATCTTGATGACCATTGCACCTATCCTTGATGATGGGGGTGCAAAGTTTGTCATTCCGTTTGGAGGGAGTCCAACAAGTGGTTCCCTACGAGCATGTTAGGGAGCTACTTGGATTCCATAAGGGAGCTCCGGAGAAGGTTGACGTGCCACCCGGCATGTTAGCGGGATTTTGGAATTTAATCTCTGGAGAAGCCCATCAACAACGCAATTGCATCCGCAACCCCATTATCTAGATATTTCACTCTTGGATGTGCAAGAGGGTATTGGGGAGGATGAAGGAGACGAAGGTGACCGACACGGAGTTGAATTGGCTCTACTCGGCTTTGATTGCCAGGCAGCCAATAGACCCCTCTTACCTTATGATCAACCGTTGGTGTTGTGAAGCAACATCGGGGGCGGGACATATCGGTTCGGGGTGCTACCTCTCCATGTTGGCCTTCTCCTTACGGCCGGGGATCGCAAGGAACCCCGACCATCTTTTGCGTGGTACCTCTCTCGGCATTGAGTATTTGCGGCAAGGCAAATACATTAGTGGTGATGAGAGAGGAGGTTATCGTTTGGCCATAGTGAACCTACCCCTTCCCGAAGAGAGGCTTAGGCTTTTCACCGAAGGGAGGGAAGATTGGTTGGAAGAGGGACTCCTTGTCCCTGCAAGGAAGAACAAAAGAGGAAGAATCGTAGAGGAGGGAACATCCTCCGCACAAGCGAATGGAGCACAACCCAATGTGCAACCATTCGGAGGGATCCCTCCTCCGCCAAGTTATTACGGAGGGCCACAAGAGCAAGCATGGGGGGTGGTGCACCGGTACCCCCACCAAATTATGTGGTGCCCAACGCTAACTTCGCGGAGCCCTACGCACAATATCCCCAACCACAACAAAGCATGGCCAAAATTGGAGGGTATGTTGCAAGATACGCCCAAAACGTCGCAGCCATCCAAGCCAACGCGGCTCAACTTGGTGAAGGCAATGCAAATATTGCCTATGAGCTTGGACGCCTTCACCTAGTAGAGCCGAATCAATTCGTCGGAGGGAATGTCCAATCGTATTATGAGCAAGGGTATTACTATCAAGATCATCAACACCAACCACCGGCGGAGGACTAGAAGATTTAGGAACTTTAGTTTTCTTTTCTTTTCTTTTTCTCTGTAATTTTCAGCTTTTGTTTATGTGTGTTTGCGTAATATTTTCTGTTTTTATTTAAATTTCAAGTGTTTTTGTTTATTTTCAGTTTGTATTTCAACTTGATTTCATCATTAATAAAGACACCACCTTGATTATATCATTGGAAAAGTTACTAAAATTTGTGCCATGATGATATATGATTATAATTGCTGCTTTGTTTATCTTTGTAATTGATTTATGCATGTTTAAGCTAGTGCTCTCTTAAAATATGAATCTGAATTTATTTAAATACTAGCTTAATCTTTAGTGGAGGTTATGATTAAAATAAAGACCCATGGTGTTTTATGTGCTCTCAAGTTATGAATAGATTAAAGATGTCTTTTATGCTCAAACAAATATCGCTAACCTTGTCACAAATATCACTTGTGTGTTGCTCAACCTATCCAAAACCTAATATATATTTGAGTGCATAAACCTTAGTGTACAAGATTTATTTTTGAGTGAGGTATTGCAGGCCTTGATTTCTCTGGCCCGAGACTAAGAAGCTGGTCATTCCGTTTTTGCGTATCTATCTTTTTGCTAGCCTTTTATCCGTGCATTGTGTATCCCCACATTGGAGATCTCACAAACCTCGCCGGATATCCACCCTTAAAACCAAATATCATCTTTTGTGATTACCTCCTTGACCACAACCTATCGTTGAGAAGGGATCATCAATTCAAGGAAGATCGCAAGATGGTGCCAACATTGAAGATTTGAAGTATCTCTCAAAGGAAAAATATTTCCGGTACCTACCTTATTTATCGCCTCTTTGCTCGAGGACGAGCAACGTCTAAGCATGGGGAGGAGGTAGGTACGGTGCAGTTTTAGAGTTCATAAGGGAGCAAATTTAAAAAAAATGAATGAAAGAAAATTCAAAGGCGATGTACGTGACTTCCAAGGTGAAAGTCTCACAAGAAAAAAAAATATATAATGAATGAATGAAAGAAAGAAAGAAAGAAAGAAAAGAAGGAGAAATATGAGAAAAAGAAAAATATGAGTATGCGTAAAGTGAACTCCCCGGTTCTCTAATATGATCAGATAGTGCGTGTCCAATGTCTTTGGGCTCAAAGGTGGCAACAAATGCAGCATGAGCGAAATGAGAATTGTTTCGAACCCTCGACCGTGTAGTGCGTTCATTCAGGTCGCCTGCGTTCATTCAGGTCGCCGATGATCCTCGAAGCTGGGTGATCCACTTGTACTCGCCGGGGAGGTTCTCGCCTCGATGCTACCTCCCCCTCAACTGTAGCTTCTCCTCGATCTTGATTTGTTGTCGTAGGTGTGGGAGAGGGTCCGTCCACCACCGTAGTCGAAGTAGTGGGTACATATTCAGCCGGGGGCACCACACCACCATCTTCATCGTCTCCATGTTCATGCTCCTCCTCCTAAAAGATCTCCTTGCCAAGCTCATCATCACCTGCACACTCAAAGACAAGCTAACTACGTGGCTGTGTCTCGTCGAAGGTTACCTCGCAAGTCTCCACGATTTGGTTAGTTTCAAGATTGAGCACACGATATGCTCTAGAATGAGATGCATAACCAAAGAAAATACCATCGACAGACCTAGCCTCAAACTTATCCAGCTCCCATTTCTTAAGAATAAAACACTTGCATCCAAAGACATGGAAGTGACTCACCTTGGGTGTGCGACCGTGCATCAACTCGTAGCATGTTTTCTTCTTAAGCACTCTAAGGTAGATCCTGTTCGACACATAGCACGCGGTGTTCACCGCCTCAGCCCAGAACCTTCTCGGAGTCATATGCTCATCAAGCATCGTCCGAGCCATCTCACACAAGGTCCTGTTCTTCCTTTCCACAACACCATTCTGGGGAGGCGTATACGGACTCGAAAACTGGTGTTCAAGACCCAAGTCATGGCAAAAGGTTTCAAAACGAGAGTTTCTCAATTCTGAGCCATTGTCACTATGGATTGCTCGTATGGCATCTCCGTGCCTCTTGTTTTTCAACCTCAAGACAAGATCTCGAACAAAACCAAATGTCTCCCCCTTATCCTCGAGAAAGAACACCCACGCATACCGAGAGTAGTCGTCCACCACAACAAGGACATACCACTTCCCACTTGCAGATCGCACACGAGCTGGGCCAACAAGATCCATATGGAGTAGCTCGCATGGACGCTCAGTCATCACATCGGTGAGAGGCGGGTGAGAAGAGGCTACCATCTTGGCATGCCTACACGACGCACAAACCAACTCTTTCTCAAGCCTCAACCGTGGCAATCCTCGGACCAAATTGAGTTTACTCAAGCGAGACAAAAGGTCAAAGCTCAAGTGACCCAACTTCATATGCCACTTCCACAACTCACTCGAAGAACCAGCCAAGAAACAACGCCCCACACCAGAAAACTGAGAAAAATCAGCACGAAGCACCCGACCCTTGGGAACAACCATACAGACAAGGTCCCCTCGAGAGTCCAAAATCCGAGAACCACCAAGCCGAAAAAACACCTCAAAACCCTTATCCAACAGCTGGGACACAGAAAGCAAATTGTACCCCAGCGATTGAACAAGAGCAACACGCCTGAGAGTGATCTTGTCACTCACCTTTATATCACCTTATGACAGCACATGCCCACGCCCATTGTCCCCAAAAGTGATGTACCTCCTTGTCACCACCGGGACGAGACTTGAGAACCACCCCTTGTCTCAGGTCATATGCCTCGACCAACCGGAGTCAATCAACCAAATGTTCTTCAAGTCTCCCACCTGAAATTCAAAATGAGCACGTGAGCAAATAAACGACTCAGCACTGGGGTTAGTACCAAACGAGTAAAACCAGTGCCGAGCCATTTGCTCGAAAGTGGGATTAGCACAAACCAAACCATCTTTCCTACCAAAGCTACCTCCACGAACACCACCACGGTAACCACCATGAGGGAACCAACCCTCTCTACCTGGAGGAGGACCAAAACCACGAAAGAAGGCCCGTGGACTGTCCCTCCTCTCCTTCTCAAAGCTACAACTCCTCCCATCCCCGTAGTGAGCTCGAGGGGGAGAATGCCTAGCAACCTGACCTCCTGCAAACTCTCCAGCCCAACCACCGGAATCACGACCTCCAGAAACAAACCTCGCACCTGTACGAGCACGAAACCCAAACTGCTGCCTGTCCAGGCCTGCACCGGTCTGACCGGTGCCCCCCACATGGTCTGACCAGTGTAGCCCGGCAAGCAGCATCTCCAACAGCCTTTCGCTCTCCCCAAGCTGGAATTGTCCTCACACTCGCCTTGGCCCTGGGCATCTGCACACGAGGCTCAAGTACACCATCGAAAAGGTGGTACTTGTCCTTGTTAGCCCACTCTTTCTCCATTCTCTCCTCTCGCTTCCTCTTGAAGCAAAACTCATCCTTATGGCCATCTCTCCCACAATAGCCACAATGAAACCTCACAAGCTTAGGTTTAGGCTTGGGTTGGGGCTGCTCACTTGGTTTCTCTCCACTCGACTTCTCCACGGGTTTCTCCTGACTAGCCTTCTCACTCTCTTTCCCAAAGAACACTTTTCCCGAAGTGCTCACAAACTTGATAGGCTTTTGGAAATCATTTGTTTGTGGGGGAAACACGGGTGGAGCTGGGGTTGTGTCTAGTCGGTTCCTAAGATGGTTAGATTTGGGAGGGAAATCATTTTTGTGGTGGGTTTTCGGTGGCTCTGGGATATTCTCTCCACTTCCCTCACCAACCTTGTTTGCCCCAAGTCCCTCACCATCCCGCCTCTTGAATGACTCGATCATTATCCTCAACTGAGGCTCATGACCAGACAACCAACCCATCAACTTTCTCAGCTCATCGTTATCATCCTGCAAGCGATCAACATAAAGTGCAAGTTCCAAATTCTTCAACGCATGCATTTCACATGTAGAGCAAGATGTAGGAATTGGTTCTTTCAGCTTAGCCTCAAGGGAAGCAGTGTAAACATGGATCTCATCAATTTTAGCATGCAAGACAGGGCAAGAAGTGCAAGCACCTAGCAAAGCAGATCTAGATTTAAGCTCAGCCACTTCAACCCTAAGAACATCTAGTTCCTAACAGTTGGAGGCATGCTTTTCCTTAAACAAAGCAAGATCAGCAAAGAAAATAAAGCAATCAGCACAAGCAACCTCATCAGAAACAACAGGGCTAGCCTTAAGGGAGTCAATTTCAAGCTAGCTATAAAGAACCTGTGTTTCTAGCTCAGCCACTCTAGCCCTAGCATCCTCGAGTGAAGCCCTAAGCTCTTTTCTCATTTTCTTGGCCTCTCTAACCATGTCATCACAATTATCAAGAAACGAGCCAAGCCGTTCATTCTCTAGACGCAAGAAGGGAAGTTCATCACGCACCTCGTCGTCGGAATCAGAGTCCGAGTCGCTCTGTGTGCTCTTCTTGCAGCCGGAGCTCAGAGCCATGGTGTAGAAGCCGTCTCTAGAGAAGCAACTCAGACCGCTCAGGTTCTTGGACGAGTTCCTGCTCTTGCGACGATCACCTTCATCTTCACTGCTGCTTGAGCTCGAGGTGGAGTACGCGGAACTGGAGTCGACGTCGCTCGCTCCAACCATCGCTCGGGCCTTGCCTCAGCTCTCCTTCTTCCTCGATCGTTGCTCGTCCTTGTGCTTGTTCTTGTACTTGCTCTTGTGGTCACGCCTCGACCGGTACTTGCCATCCGTCCTTAACTTGTGCTTGTAGCCATCCTTGTTCTCGACCTTCTCCAGGCAGTCGGCGACGACGTGTCCCGGCTTGCCGCACTGGAAGCATGTCCTCGTGTTCCTCCTCATGTTCACCCGGTTCTCGTGCAGCCTCTCGAACCTCCTCGTCAGCAACGCCAGCTCGTCCTCTCCAAGCACATCGAACTCCTCATCTGGCATAGACATCAAAGAGGACAAAGAGAACATCCTGGTGGATGGGTTAGTGTTAGTCTTTCCTTTTGAACAACCAACGAGGGCAAGACTATGAGAGTCAGTCGGGCCCTCGAGCTTGGCTGTCATGCCCCTATCCACCTTAGCCGTCTTGAGCTTTGAGAACAGCTCGTTCACCATCAGAGTGTCATACTTCTCCAACTCCACAATGGCCTCGAACTTTCCGCCCCAAATCGTACGATCCAAAGAGTATAAGAGATTGACAGCTCTATCATGATCATCGTACGGGAGCACGTCCACATTGGCCCTCATGTTGTTCACAATCACTATGAACCTCTGAAACAAGGCATCGATGGACTCACAGGGGAGATGGGTGAAGTTCTCGTACTCTCTCCAGTAGGTCGCATACATCCGAGCCTAAACTTGGGCATTCCCAACATTAGCCTCCTTCAACACCAACCAGATTCTACAAGCCAAGTGCTAGGTGTGCACCCGATCGAACTCAGGCTGACACAAAGCACGAAACAAGTAGTCGACCACCTTATTGTTGGCGTCGAACATGTCCCTCGATCCTGGAGCAAGGAAGTTCATCGGCTGGACATAGCCTGTGTCCACCGTGACATCCCAAAGGATCTGACCCTTTCCGCGGAGAAACACTGCCATCCGCTTACTCCACATCAGGTAGTTCTTGCCATCAAAGTGTGGAGGACCCGAACCCCGTCCTTGGTACGCCATCCTTGGATCTTAGACTGGTTAGAGTCACTAAAGACCCGAACCGGCTCTAATACCACTTGAAGGACCGATACGGCGAACCAGAGAGGGGGGGGGGGGGGAGTGAATGGGAGCCGATAAAAGTTCTTCTCGAAGGAGATGGAAACTCCAACAAGACGAACACGGCTTCCAACACACGTCTCCGACTCACTACCCAAGTTGGACAAATCCACGTAGCCACTGGAGTGCTACTGAACCTAGGAACCAACTTCCAACCTTACCGACCCGAGAACGCAGCGGAACACCAAACCTCGAGTCCACTGACCAACACCGGTCAGACCGGTGAGCACCACCGGGTCGGGGACGGTCCCTGCTGGTGAAAATGGGCGACTTCCACAGAAAGGCTCCACACCGGTCAGACCGATGCAACACACCGGTCAGACCGGTCCCAGCCAGAAAGCCCCAAAACACCAAACAGGCCTACCGAGCTCCAAACTGACCCAAACTCGAAATGGCAGCAACACGGGACAACAACAAACACACCCGAACGTTCACCCGAGCAAAAACCCAACAAGGGTTGCACCAGTCAGACCGGGCAAGAGCACCGGTCAGACCGGTGTAGCCTGGGCAGCTCGGGATGAACAACACCCGCGGGTCAACTCCTCCAAATCCAAACTTCGATCTCCCGAATCGCTCCACGGACTTGAACAAGACTTTGGGGATAATAGGGACACCTCATGAGGAGTCCATCGCCTTGATTTTGTCCACCAAAACTTGCCAAATCAAGAGGAATCAAAGAAATCCCGCCAATAACTCCTCTAACCCTAAAACACCGAAAACTAAAAAATCGAGCCCCTTAACTCACGGATTTGGGAGGGGAATCACGGGCCAAAGAACCACGAAGGGTTCCCACAAATTTCCCTCACCAATTCCCCAAGAGCAATGTCCCGAAAACACCCCAAGAAAACCACCAAGAGAGGGCTCTGAAAATCACCACCAAGAACAACCGGGAACAACGCAACAAGGCCTTGAGGAACCATGCCGAATCATCTATACATACCAAGAAGGTTCATACAAGGTCTAGCTTGCCGCCCGATCATCCAACCCTCTCACAAGATCTCACCATGAAGCTCTCAAGCTAGTCCTATGGAAATCATAAGAAAATAGGAAGGGAAAATAGGAAAGCAAAATGAACTAGGGTTCCAAGAGATGGCTGCCATCCTCTCACCTCATGGGTTACATGGAGGAAACCTAAAGTCTAAAATACCCTTACTTAATAACTAGGGATACAAGCCCCTCAAGGGTGGTTTTGGAAGACTTTGTCATCACTCCATCGGACGGATGCCCGACGACTGCAACCTGCTTAGCCTCGACGCAAGCCTTGCGATCCCGACGTGTGTCCTCCGTTTCGAAGATTCCGGACTGCGTCGTCGCACACCGGTCAGACCGGTGCTCCTCACCGGTCAGACCGGTACCCACCGGTCAGACCGGTCCGCACCGCCGCAAAGACCGTCTTCGGTTCTTCGGTCTTGGCTTTGTGGATCAACCAAGGAACCCAGTGGTTTTTTGGTGAACCACTGGAAACCCCGCGAACTCGGTGTAGACTCCGCCAATCGCCACTCATGACTAGGCTCCCACGTAGTCACGGCTCGACCTTGGTTTTGAGGCTCAACTAAGAAACCGTCCATGACTTCATCTTGCTGTTCATGCCACCATGCGGCCCGCACTTGACCCCGCTGGCCACCGGGTCCCTCGAACGAAGCCTACTTGTCTTCTCCACACCTAGAGGCCTCACCGGCGACGACCTTTCACACTTGTTCTTCACCTGCACCAACACCAGTCAAGCCACAACCTGCACCTGCAATACTTAGCCAAGAATCAGTCCACACAACATTGTCAATCACTCATCACAAGGAAGCGACCATCCACCGGTCCTCGAACCACACATGGTCCTCAAATTTGTAGATTTTTTAGAGCAAATTTTATGTTATTAGAATTATTATATAATTAGCATGGGGTGTAAAAATGAAATATATGAATTTTGGGCACACAAGTTTGACTGTTGATATTTTATTCAAATATTGAATGTCCAAATACGAATTGTTCGTATTTTTATGATTTTTTAGGTGCTGTTTTATGGGCTCTAATAATTCAGGGAAGCAAGTTTCATTCCAAAAAAAATTGTGACACGCCCACGCGTTAGTGTCAGCAGCCAATATAAAAAAAGATAACCGTTGCCTGTCCGCCCAGACCCAACTGCCAACAAATGCGATTCGGGTTCACTAACCATCTTCGCCAATGACACTGGCCCACGCATCAGCATCAGCGTCAGTAGATCTAATTCATCACAATAGATCTCCAGTTAATCTCACGTATATTAGATCGAGTTCATGACATACAAAATCTAACAACCAAGCTAGTTAACTAAGCAGTTCATGATCGACCGACAAACTACGTAGTTCATGTCCAACAACCGGACGAAGACACAAAAGCACACATATATTATTGTTAGTAATTGGTAGAGGAGTCTATCAATTAGTCGGAGTCCCGCTGTCACTGCTGTCGTCGCCGTGGATGCCGTCGTTGCCGTCGGAGCCGCCGTCATTGAAGAAGTGGCGGCGGGCAACCCGCTTGACCACGGTGAGGTTCTCGAGCTTCTCAGCCAACTCGTGGATCCTGAAGGTGAGACCCTTCAAGTTCGGGTCCTTGTACGCATCATGATGCGCCTTGATGTCGAAGGCCTCGCCAACACCTTCAAGCTTTCTGAAGGCGCTCCTGAGCAGCTCGGCGGCGAACTTATTGTCGTCGAAGAGCGGTTCCTCATCGGCGTCCTTGGCCGCCGGCTCCTTCCCCTTCTCCAACTTCTTCCGACGGCGGCTTTTGTCGTTGTCGTCCTCCCTTCGTCCCCGCTTCGACGGCGGTGGGCTCCTCGATGCCATCTCCTCCATCTCCTCGATGCCATCTCCAACTTCTTTTAGTTGTGAATCGCGAGGAGGATGAAGAAGTGAAGAAAAAGATGATAAACTTATGGAAGAAGAAGGGGAGAAAGCAGGGGAGGGCGACTCGGCAAGGGAGTTATATTGACAAGACACGGAACCGTCAGGCGCCTCTGCCCCTACCCACTACTCCATTACAGCTAGTACGTGCCACTCGATTGCGCATCGGGCTCCGTCTCGGGCGCGAAGCCACGCGTCGCCTTTCACTTACGCAGGAAGGAGAAGGGGCGGGGCAATGATGTCAGACCCACTTCTCAACGGCAGCAGCCAAACTGCGGCACCTTTTCAATTTCCATTTATTGTTTTATTATGACATGGCCGAGGCGCCATCTTCAACCTTTAACTCTCGAGCTGCTCGTCGCCTCCTTCAACTTCAATCCTAGTCGCCAACTTCATCCCTCTTCAACTTCAATCCTCCTTGCCAACTTCATCCCTCGTCGCCGCCAACTTTAACCGTCGTCACCATTCAAATTTCAAACCCCGTCGCTATGCTATTTCCTCCATTCTCCTTGATGGCCGCCGCAGTGTGCTTAATGCTACTGCTGCCAGATGAACTTCTCACCAAGATCATCATCCACTCCATCAAGGATGTGTCCGTTTTCCATTTTCTAAACCTTCGCAATAAAATATGCGGCACCTTCCGGCGCATCTGCAACTCCGATGAGGTACTACTGCACGTGTTGATGTGTGATCTTCATTCGGCTTGCAAGAATCGCTACGTCAGGTCGTGCTTTGAGCAGCGCTTCCGTGAGGCCAATCATCCAGAGGCATTGTGCTTCGAGGGGATGGTGAGGTTGATGAGGCAGCGGAACCCCGATAAGGGTCTGAAGCTCATCGGAGATGCTGCCGCTGCTGAAGACTCTGGTGCCAAGTACTTTTTAGCGATGCTGAAGTACCATTGCAACCCGGCGGACCCCGAAGCCATGGCACTACTCCAGGAAATCAGCGGCGGCCCGTCGCCCCCTGACGGCCGGTGGAAGAACCACAACCTGCGGCTGCTGCGCTACCTTGTCAAGCAGGATCTCGACAACATTGCGTGGTTGTACTGGCTTGATGACGGCGACGACGACGACATTCCGTTGCTGCCTGTCCAGAATCCCCACATCTGCATTTGGGAAGCAGGATGTAGGCACTACGGGCCGGATACCAAAGACATCATCCACTACTAGAGTGCCGAGTGTCGCATTTGTCATGAGTTCGACCTCTGGACGCGTAAATTCCGCCCGGCCGTGGAGTACGCCGTTAGCAGGATGAACATCGGGATGTAGGCGCAAGCATAAATATGAACATTATCTATCTTGAATATTAAATTATTAGATATTACTAAAAGCGGATTTGATTTTATCGGGAAGTCGGGATGTCGGCGGTGCCCTCTGCTTCCTCCTTTGTTCTATTCAAATGACTGTGGGGGCCAGTTCTATTCAAATGAAGAACAATTCCCATTTCTCCTTTTAATCTGCAACCAAATGTTGTAACAAGTATTTCTTCGTCGTTATTAGTCCAAATTTAATACTTTTTTCTAAACTTTTCTAAAATCACCATCTATTCATTAATTTCATTGTTTACTGTACATTCAGTTTGTTGAGTGATGTTTATGTGCCTTATTTTGTTCTTTGTAAGTAACACATACAAATAATATTTGTTTTACACAACCATTAGTTATGGAACTTTACATTTCGTAAGCTTAAGGTGAACACAAGGTTTTGTTACGTTTTCAAATGCATATGAGTTCGAACATGTTGCAATGTGTGGAAAACTTCAATGTTCAAGCAAACAATCTAGGAAACTATGTGAGAGATGTAGACATTAGTACACAAGTATATAATTCCTTCATCTAAACCATTTGAAATTTTGAAGACAAGTCTATGTACCCAAATTATGTTGGCATGTCAATTTGTAGATTTTTTAGAGCACACTAGATGTTAGTAGAATTATTACATCATTAACATGGGGTGTGAAAACGGATTCTAAGAATCTTGGGCACACAAGTGTGACTGATGATATTTTATTCAAATACTAAATGTATAGATACGAATTGTTCGTATTTTTATGATTTTTACGTGCTGTTTCATGGGCTCTAATAAATCAGGGAAACAAGTTTCATTCCAAAAAAAATTGTGACAGTCCCACGCGTCAGCGTCAGCAGCCAATATAAAAACAATAACCGTTGACCCAACTCCCAACAATGGCGATCCGGGTTCACTAACCATCGTCGCCCATGACATTGGCCCATGAAATTCCAATTGCTGCACAGAGCCATCAAGGGCACGCCAGTAGTTTCATTAAACACAGTTACGCGTGCCGTTCATATTCGACTCCTCGCTAGACAGATCCACAACGCCCGCATTATCGCCACCGCCGCCACCAGTCGCCCCGCTCGCCTTCGCCGCTCTCTCTCCGCCGCAATCCTACTCTTCTCCAGGCCCACCGCTCCCTGCGTGACAACGGTGACGAGGATGCAGTTACTGGCGTGCGGACGTACGTTTGGCCAACCTAAAGACGGTTGACGCGGATCCGTCGACGTCGTCCCCGGCCACGACGACGAGCCGGTCGACCGCCTCAGGCCACGAGCCGCCGTTGATCCGGCCCCTCCGACCATCACGAGAACAACTACTTCATTCGCGATAGAGGTTAGTCCTACTTGAACCCCCAACGCCCTCTCTCTCATCGGCCACCAAAATCGATCTGCTATATATTCATGTCAATGTGGATTAATTAGGGAGACATGCCTAGATAGTTCATCTTTAATTGATTGACTGTGGTTTTGATTGATGGATTTTGTTGCCCCAAGTCTTTGTGAATAAATTGTTACTAACAGATGTAGTTATATGAATTGTTGAAATTCATTTTCATGTTCCTACTGCTATAATTTTTGCACTGTAAATTCATGAAAAGCATAAAGGATGTTAGCATACTTTAATTCTGCTATGCTTTGAATGTAGTGATAATTAGACTGTCTTATGCTTTGTTGTGAGTGTTAATTGTTTCACTACTGTCATATATATTGTTATTGTTGGTGTCATGATGTGTTGTGAGTGTTGTTTCACTACTGTCATATATAATGTCATGACCATTGCTTTATCCTCCTGTTTCATGTACATATGGAACACACAATCTATCGCTGCTCAAGTTGGACAAGGAACGATTGAAGGAATTTATTCTCTGCTTGGATATATAAGCATATTGTTGTGTCCCTGTCAAAATGGTTAGCACCTATCCCTATATGCTAATTAAGTAAAATATGAACTGTGTATGTCTATGCTGATTTTATTTATGACTGTATCAGCTATTTTGCCTGTCACAGAAAACGAATTTATCTAATAAGAATTAAGTTTAGATTTTCAGTCTTGCTTATGTTGCTCTACTAACAAATGTGACATATCATCTGTGCAGTCTCCCATAACAACAAACTCCTCTACCTCTAGTGCATCATCACAGCCCATCGTCGGTGAACCTTCTTCACAGGGTCACTCCGCATAGACTGCTGCGAGTAGTACTGACACAAACCAAATGGCCAAAAGTCAAGTTGACTTCAACTGGACTTGATGCCAATTTTTGGCCTACCCCAGATGCTGCTAGGGATAGATTTGTATTGGTCTGTGGTCTCATTGCTTGGGAGAGGGTGTCAACCAACAAGGCGGTTGATGATCTCCCACCAATTGAAAAGGACCATCTGTTTACAGTTTTAGAGGAAAAGCTAGATTACCCAGCCAATCTGGAAGAATCTGTTCGCAAGAAGTCAGTTAAGGTAGCTATATCACAGATTGGAACCTTGCAACGACGGTTCAAGGCCATTTAAGAAAAAATATGTGAGTGAAGAGGAGACTCCCTTTGCGAAGCATGCCTTTTTGCAGCAACAAGACTGGGACATGTTTGTGCAGGAAACCAATTCTCCTTCATTTCAGCAATTGAGCCAGGAGATGACACAAAAGAGAGCATTGCATAATAAGACACACAAGACGAGCAGAAAAGGTTATCATGGTAAAAGGAAAGAGTGGGAGGAGGAGGATGCAAAGCTCGCTGCTAAAGGAAAAAAGAACCCTTGGGACCAATTTCTTGGACATTCGAGACCTTATCTGCAGGCAAGGGTAGGGAAGAAGAAGAAGAATACTAGTGAAGAAAGCGGGGGCATAACATTCAGTAACCCTGCGGTGGTGGGGGTAGCAGAAATGGTGAAAACACTTGCAACTCAGGGTAGCGATGTTTCTTTCTCTGGGGTTAGGGAGGATGATATCCTCACCGCAGCACTTGAGACTCCAGAGCATCGAGGTTGGGTCCAAGGCGCGTCTAGTTCACTTGGCTGGGGTAAAGGGTTTGGTGAAGAGTTCGCTGGAATGTACAGGAAGAAGAGGAACAAGAGGTCTGATGCTCATGATGTGATGGTAGACAAAACATTTAAATCAATTGTCCATGCTCTAAGACTATCAGGCATCAACATACCCAAAAATGCACTTCTTCCTTCCCAATTACCAGCGCCTGTAAGTTGTAGTGAGGAAGAAGATATGGATGGCATTGAGGAAGAAGATGGGCATGACAATGAGGAAGAACATGCGCATGTCAGGGAGGAAGATGGCAGAGAGCAATATCATTGGAATGCCAACGGTGACGAAGCGAATGAAGTGTACAGTGATAGTCGATCACCTATGCTGGACACAATAGATAAGCTGACCGAGTCAACCGTGTGCAGCCTTTTGGATGGCACCGTGGAGCTCGCACTAGCGAAAGTCTTTCCATCTCAAAAGGCTTGCCATTCAGTACCGGTGTAGGATGGGTATGTTGTGGTGCAACCTACTTATGTGTGGGCCAATACGAGTCAAAACCCTCTGCCTGTTCCAATTGATGGGGGTGACGTAGCAACCCTAGCTGCGGCTCTCGTTCAAAGGATCCAATGGCCAAAGGACAAGATCATTATACCACCCATGACAAGACATCCCAACCCTGAAGCCGCAACAGGTAGCAGGGGTACAACATCAAATGGAGGTGCTGTAGCTCAGTGTCAGCAAGAGAAGGCTCAACAGCAGCAGCAGCAGCAGTAGCAAATCAGCAAAACTACACAGCAGGAGCGTCAACAGGAACAGGAGGAGGAGCCCAGGCAAACTCCGCCTAAGCAGCAGCTGCAGCTTGAGGATAATCAATAGACGAAACAGCAGCCTCTCCAGCAGTAGGAGCGTCGACAATAGCAGGAGGAGCCCAAGCAAACTATGCCTAAGAAGCAGCTGCAACATGAGGATAAGCAACAGACGAAACATCAGCCTCTCCAGCAGGAGGAGGAGCGCAGGCAATCTCCCCCTAAGTAACAGATGCAACAAGTACAACAGCCCCTGCAACAGGAGGAGCCCAGGCAATCTCCATTGCAGAAGGGGAACCAGGCCAGGAAACCTCTGTCTAAAGATGAGATTCTTAACTGTGTTAATGGGACAGAACAGGACCGACCAAAATACAAGCCTGGTGCACCTATGTTGTCAGAAGTAAATGTAAAGGCTGCTGGACCAAATTGTGCCAAGTTGCATGCTTATGTCATGGAACACAGTAAGGATAAACTTGCCTTTCCAGCAAAGGTGGATCAAGACTACTTTAAAGGTGGTTGTGGTGCTTTAATGTTATACATTGAATTCAGTAGCGTGTTTAACCTTATAACCCTGGCTTCACTGGATGTTACCTTCATGAGGTTGTGGACATTGTAAGTCCTTTAAAACCTAAAAAGATATTTTTTTAATTTTGACCGCAAAGTTCGTGCATGCTAACAATTTGATTTTTTGTAGGAAAATGATGGACAAGGCAGCGGAGAAGCAGATCAGTGTTGGGTTTTTAGATCCAGATTCGTTCACTTCAACAAATATTTCTCAGCGTTCTCAGCAAGTTGGCAAAGCAATATCAAATGCAATGATGAACAACTGCTACATGGTGGGTGCCTACTGCACTAGCCACTGGGTAACATGATCATCTTTATGAAGTTCAAAGATGTTTGGTATCTAGATTATGCTAAACAACATCCCCCGCTAAAGTTTCCAGACCTCCAAAATGTTTTGAATTGGTCAGTTTCTTGTAGGTTTTGTTCACAAAAATTCAATCTCTTAGTGTTTCTAATTGGTATTGCTGACCATGCAGGGCGTTTGGTACAATATTTTTTGTTCACAAAAAATCAGTCTCTTAGTGTTTCTAATTTGTATTGCTGATCATGTAGGGCCTGGTGATGCACAGGACAGAGTGACGAAAGGAAAGAAAAAAAGCCAAAAGCCTCACTCAAGCACAAAACAAATCTCGCTGTAAGAACGAGGTTTTTTATAGTCCCTTGTTACCTATTTGGTACTGCATTAACTTGTCATTTTGTTACCTCGATGTAGTGTGCTCAGCAGCCACGGGGGTCCTCTTTGTGTGGATTCCATGTGGCATTCCATATGTTAAGACTACTCGATGACATACCTGACATCAAGAAAGCTGCAGTAAGTAGATAATAATGCTCAACCTTGTCTCTGCTCATATTATCCATTTGATTTTAGAAAATGATTTCTACTTGTATTCTCATAAATGATTGTATATTGTAGGATTTCAAACCTTCTGTAGATGTTTCCACAGAAGATGTAAAGCGTGTCAGGGAGATGCTGTGCGAGTACATTCTTAAGGAGACCATCAACCGAAAGGGCAAGTTCTACAGTGGTGCACCGTGAGTTTTTGTGACCAGTAACTTGAAACTCATTAAGTCTTCTTTAGTCAGGTGTTGTTGCCTGAGAAACCTGCTTGGCTTGCTTGGTTGGGGTCAGATACTGCCTGGTTCAGTCTGTTTTCTCATGACTCCATCCAAACAAGCCCTGATGAGAGTAACTTGAAACTTGATGTGATCCTAGCTAGCTTGTCTATAAATGTGATCTTGCTTTGCCAATATCTGTGATGTGAGAATGTGTTTGTGATGTCTCCTTGCTGTGGTGGCTGCCATATCCTAGCTGGTTCCAGGATGCAGCCCCTGGTGGCTGCCAAATCCTGGCTGGTTCCAGGATGTCACCGGCAACCGGGCAGGTTACTGTAGGGATGGCCACCTTATCTGTAATGGGTGTTAATTAAAGCTCATTACAAACACTGGTCAGTAAGTAACGAGCTTCATTCGGAAAGCCCGTTACAAAAATGCCCACAATGTAACGGGCACTATAAAATCCCGTTACTAGTTCTGACCGGTGGGCCCCAGGACCTGGCCGTTCATCAAGATATAGGAGACGCAGGTTGACAGAAAGCGTCTCCTTTAATAGAGAGAAAGCAGACCCGCGTAGAAATAGATGCGTCTCATTTCGTCGAGACAATAGAGACGTCGGTTCACAGAATGCGTCTCTGATGTTAATTTAACAGTAGCGGGCTCTGTTTCATGCCCGTTACCAATGTTCCATGTGGGCCCATAGAAACAGCCATTTCATGTGACCAGTGACTAGTTGTGGTAAAAGTCGTTGTTTGATGCCCGTTATGAATACTAGTTGTGCTGAGACGCGTGTGAAATAGACGCGTCTCATTTCGTCAAGATAGTGGTGACGCAGGTGCACATCAGGCGTCTCTGATATTTAGCTTATGTAACGGGCTTTTCTTTGGTGCCCGTTACGAAAGTTACCTGTGGGCCCAGAAAAACAGCCATTTCACGTGACCGGTGGCTAGTTTTGGCAATGGTTATTGTTTAATGCCCGTTACGAATATGTCTTACCAGTAACGGGCATCTACCCGTTACCTTTCTTGGCTTATTTGTAACACTTGATCGGTAACGGGCGCATTGCCCGTTACCAATGGCAATCTACGCACGTTACCAAAGCCAGTTTTCACCTAGTGAAAGGAACGAGTTGTGTATTTCGTGAGCAGAAGACTCTTGGACATAGAAACAAGATATTCAACAGTGGAAAGACTATGCTTGTGCTTATATTTCTCATGCACAAAGTTGAGGCCTTATCTATTAACTACTGAATGCACCGTGGTGTGTAAAGATAATGTGGTCAAATACATGCTATCATTAACGATCTTGAAGGGTAGGATTGGAAAATGGATCTTAAGTTTGTTAGAATTTGACCTAACTTATCAATCGGCCAAGCAATCCAAGGATAGGTAGTGGCTGATTTGGTAACTCAGCATTGTGGACCTGAGGTTGCAGTCATAGAACCTATTCCGTGGACTATGTTCTTTGATGGATCATCATGTGGAGCAGGGGCTGGAATCGGTATCATCCTTATTTCGTCTCAAGGAACAAGTTATGAGTTTTCTATCCCAATCGAAAAGACTTCAAGAAACAATCAGGCTGAGTATCAAGCAGTGCTAAAAGAGATAAAACTACTATGGGAGGTCAATGCTGAGGTCATTCAAATATTTGGGGATTATCAACTCATGATAAATCAATTGGCAGGAGAGTATGGATGCAAAGATGATATATTAAGGGTTTATCATGAAGAGTGTCTTCAACTACTCTGAGATTTCAAAATGGTGAAACTTGAACACATCCCTAAAATTCACAATAGTGAAGCTAATCGACTAGCCAACGGGCATCAAGATATCGACCGATTCTAACTGTGGAGTTATCAGCTGAAGATTGGAGGAAAGAAACAATATATTATCTAAAGAATCCATCCAAGAAAGTTGACAAGCAACTGAGGTATAAAGGCCATTAAGTATGTTCTGCTAGAAGATGAGCTGTATTATGGTACCATTGATGGAGTTCTGCTCAAATGTCTTAGTGATAAAGAAGCTATCGTTTTAATGGGAGATATTCATGAGGGAGTCTGTGGAGCTCATCAATCAGCGTTCAAAATGAAATGGATGATTAGGAACAATAGTTATTATTGGCCAAGAATATTGAAGACTGCTTCAAATATTACAAAAGTTGCCAAAGAGTCACATGGTGAACAATCCCGAAGGAAAACAAGGGGAAAGGACGAGACATGTAATGGAAATTGATCAGGTCGATCATGGGGAGATTTGACTATTTCTCGAAAGATATCAAACAAATTTCGGAGCAAAAGAATCATTTACTCTGAAACTAGGGGCATGTGTTGACACCGTTTTTTGGACAAAACAAGTCAAAAGAGATAAAGTGAAGCAGCCGATGAAAAGTAGAGTACAATCGGCCGATTGAAGGAAGAATAGAGTGGTCAACGAGATCCACTGATGGTCAGAAGCATTCAATCCTGACAGTGGGCCAACAGGTCAGAGTAATCTGCCGATGGCAAACCAGAGGATCGATCGATGGGCATGAAGAAGGCAGTATTCGAAGAAATACGCAAGATGGAAAGTACGGAGGAGGCGGGTCAGTCCACTATTGGCAAATAGGTCAAGGGTTAGTTTTTAGAAGGTCTTAGACTATTGTGAGAGTCCTTTTTCTATTATTAGTAGCTGTTATCTTTAGATATAAGTAAACATTGCCATAATCAGCTAGGAGTCGGGTTTGTCCCCAGGACATAAATAGCGACCCTGTGTGGTCGGAAAAAAGTGTATCACATGATCAATATCAAAATCGCCTCCGGGCACCCCTTTACCAATTACTGCATCAACTTTACCACATCTACTTTTTGGCGACTTCGCCTTCGTACCTTTTCTTCTTTTTTAACGAGTTCTCGCAAACTCGCCAGGCTGCATCGCCTCAATCTCCGGCTTGCTGGTGAGTTCCGCTTTACCGAATACTATCTAGGCTTTAACCTTTGGGCGCATCACTATGGTTTTTTCTAGATTTATTCACCAATTATCGATATCAGCTAGAGTAGCAAGTTTTATCCTATTTCTTGTTACTTTAGCTTTTATCACCTATCTATCCAGCTCGATCTAGATCTTGTCGGCTTTTATTATCTTAAATTATCATCTATTCTCAAAGCTGGCTTAGATTTATTCGAGTGCTGACATCATGATCGGCTGTTGTGACCGATCTTCCTAGATATACTTACACTTCGGCTGGTTTCGAGCCTGCCAATCCCGTTCTACTGTATCAGCCGATTGTTCTCTAGCCGATTTTCCATTGTCAATCAACTTGTCAGATTGGCTGGCACACCTCGCTACAGACCGGGGAGTCACGTGTGTCGCGTGCAACGGTGACGTCCTATTTTTGCGTCAACATGTGCGTCGCGGCGTGGGGGTAGGTGAGGGGGACAAAGGCGAGAGGGAGAAAGCGGCGGCAGCGGCGCGAGGGGAGAGTGGGAGGAGACTGCGTGAGGGAGGCGTCCTTCCCTACTAACCTACCGCGAGTGGGCTTGTGTGGGCTTTAAAACGAGTAATGTAGTCAAGTAGAGTACTACTCTGCTACTAGTATAGTATATCGTAGACATGAGATAAAAAAATGTAATTTTATGAAATCTAGTTAAACATGTGTGGTTGTTGATATAGCATCACATGTTCACATATGACATGCATCACAAGTTCACATCACCAAGCAAACTAACTCATGTGGACCAGGAGCGTCCCAGTGGTCGATGGATGATCGCTCCTCAGTGATGAGTGATTGACAACGGGTGTTGGACTGACTCTTGGCTTAGTGCGCAGGTGCAGGCTGCGGCCTAGTTCGTGTTGTTGCAGGTGAAGAACGGGCGCGAAAGGTCTTCAGCCTTGAGGGGCCTCGGGAGATGGAGAGACAAGTAGGCTCGGTTCGAGGGACCCGGTGGACGGCGGGACGGGTGCGGGCCACATGGTGGCGACACAAGCAAGACGAAGTCATGGACAAGTGAGCCGGTGCACGGTGGTGGTCGAGTCAAGTGGTTTGGCGGGAGGCCGGACCGGCACGCGGGGTTTGGTGGTTTGCCCACAAAACCATCGGCGAGACGGTTTCTTGGTTTGGGCCTCAAAACCAAGTCCGAGGGCCCAACACGACGGAGACGGGATCCGGCGTGTCGGGAAGCTTCGAGGCGGAGGACACGCGGCGGGATCGCATGGCTTGCGTCGGGAGGACGCGGGGTGCGGCAAAGGCGTGGCCGTCCGATGGCAAGACCCACAAACATTACCTAAATGCTCCTACGTGGGTTGTATCGCCAGTAGTTTAGTGAGGGGTAGTCGAGTCATTTACCACTCCGGCGGGACCTGATATATAAGCCATGAGTGTGTGTGGATGGCTCTCTCTCTCCGCGACTTAGGGTTTCATTTCCTCCCTCCTCTTTCTCATTTTCGTAGCTATTTTTCTTCAATTTTTCTCTAGGCTAGCATGAGAGCTTCATGAGAGATTTGTTGAGAGGGATGGATGCTAGGGCGGCATGCTAGACCTTGTGAATCTTTCCTGGTTTGTATAGAAGATTCGGGGTTGTTTCTCGTGGCTTTTCGTGCCTTTGTTCCCGGTGTGATTCCGCGGATTTGAGTGAGTTTCTTCTCGGATTTCTTTGAGGGAAACATGGATAGATGTCTTGTGCATCTTTGTGCTTGATCTTGTGCCCTCAAACGCCGGGAAACCACTTCGATTCGTGAGTTTTCGTTCGGTGCTCTAGCTTTTGGTGGTGCTCAAAGGATTCGCGATTCCCGGTGATTTAGGGAGTTAGGAGGCAAGATTTTTGGGGTATAGCATCCTTGTGTGACGCTTTTCAAGTACCCAAACCCTTATCTCTACAGCTTCAACCGTTTGGGAAATCCGATGATGATTTGGGGGAGTTGACTTTCGGGGTCGGGCGTTTTCAGCTCTGTCCGCACCTGGCGGACGGTCCGTGAGGACCAGGCGGATGGTCCGCGCGGCTAGGGTTCGTCCTGTGTTCTTCGTGTTCTTGCTCGTCTTTCGTTTCGATCCGTCGCGATTTTGATTTTTGGTTGGACGGAGTTTCGGACGGTCCGCGACGAGAGGGCGGACGGTCGCGCGAGCGAGAGGGCGGACGGTCCGCGGGTGCACCGGCGGACGGTCCGCGTGCTCCCCGCGGACGGTCCGTGGTTCGTGGGTTGTTGCGGTTGGTTCCGTGTGATTTAACGGACGGTCCGCGGCTCGGGCGGACGGTCCGCGGCTCGGGTGCGGACGGTTCGCGGTACCGGCCGGACGGTCCACGCGGCCCTTTGCGGACGGTCCGCCCTGTCTGGCCGGACGGTCCGCCTGAGGCTGAGCGCTTTGCTTCTTGGTTCGATTCCTTCCCCCCTTCTTTCGTGCTTCCGCATGTGCTTCAAGGAATCGTTCCTAGGACTAGAGGTTGATCCATAACCTCGTGGTCTTGGCGATTGGTGTGTGATTCGATCCATCGCTTGTGTGTGACCGGGATTTGAGTAGGGCATAGGCCGGGTTCTTTGGGAAGAATTTTTACCGGCTCCTATTCACTCCCCCCCTCTATAGTCGCCATCTGATCCTTCAATTGGTATCAGAGCTTGGTGCCGGATTCTTTGCGACTTTGACAAGTCCCGAATCCTAAGATGGCGTACGTTGAGCGGGGCGGTCCGCCGCACTTCGATGGCAAGGGTTACCACAAGTGGGCGGCTCGTATGATGATTTTTCTTCGAGGAAAGTCTGTTGGATTTTATTGTGCTTGACAAGACCTATGCTATTCCGGTCAACATCCATACTCTTATGGTGACCGATGCCGATGCCAAGGCCAAGTATGAGGCTAATGCAAAAGCCGTTGATCACTTGTGCCGGAGCTTGTGTGATCCGAGTTTGAGCGTGTTCGCCATTTGAATCTTGCTTGGCAAATTTGGGAAAAGTTGTTGGTTGCTCACGGTGGTGATAACCATGTGAAGGCTCGCCTCTTTGTCTCTTACCGGATGCAATATGAGAATTTCACTCCACTTCCCGGTGAGGACATTGATGCGATGTTTCAGAGGTTCACCGCCATCGTGAACAACATGAAGGCTAATGTTGAGGAATTTCCGTACTCCGAGCATGATCAGGCTTTGAAGCTCTTGCATGTCTTGGACCCAAATGTTTGGGGTGCTAAGGTTGAGGCCATCAAGGAGTCTGGGAATTACTTGACTATTGAGTTGGATGACCTCTTTTCTAAGCTCAAGTCGGCTGAGGTTGACAGGAAGTTGCTATCCAAGCATGAGGGCTCGACTGACCATAGTCTTGCTCTTGTGGGAGGATCAAAGGGAAAATCTAACCCTTCCCGTCGACGCTTTCTTTGTCCTCTCTTATGTCCATTCCGGATGAGGAGTTTGATGTCTTGGGCGAGGAGGAGCTGGCCTTGCTCTCAAGAAGGTTTGAACGACTACACGAGAGTCGGAGGAATGCAAGGCGGAGCTCAGGGACGTGCTACAAGTGTGGCAAGCGTGGCCACTTCATCGCCGTGTGCCCGGAAGCAGAGGAGAACAAGTACAAGGTGAATGAGTACAAGGCGCACCCGAGGCGTGAAGACAAGTACTCCTCCAAGGGCAAGCACTTCAACAAGTCCAAGAGCAAGGACAAGGACAAGCGGCGACCGAGCAAGAGCGCCTACAAGAAGAACAAGGCAAGAGCGATGGTGGCCGGTGCGAGCGACGTCGACTCAAGCTCAAGCGAGGAGCGATCAAGCTCAAGCGGCGAAGATGAAGACGCCGGGAGGCGCAATGGCAAGAAGAGTGCAAGCGGAACCTCGGTGGGGCCGAGCCGTGTGGCGCTTGAGGGCTTTTGTGGCATGGCCCATAGCTCAAGCGGCAAAGAAGAGTGAGAAGGAAGACGGTGACTCCGACTCGGAGGATGAGGTAAACCGTGACCCCGACTCTTTGCTTGCCGAGATTGCTAGGTTGAATGGTTTGCTTGATAACCGTGATAGTGTGCTTGAGAGATGCCAAAAAGATGAGGAAAGATCTTAGGGCTCGGCTTGAGAATGCTAGCGAGAAAGTAGGAGAGTTAGAGTCAAAATTGCTTGAATTGAAACTTGAGAATGACTCTTTGAAACTTGCTCCTACTCCTCCCGATGATGTTGAATGTGTTGAATGTGATGCTTGGTTGAATGAGATCAAACTCGCTTAATGAGAAGAATGCTTCTATTTTGGCTCAACTAGATGCTCTTAGGATCGAACATGATGAGCTTAAGGCTAGACCTACTTTGCTTGGTGCTTGCAAATCATGTCCTACTATGCATGCTAAGCTTGTCGATGCTCGTTCTACCATTAGTTCTTTGGAAGCATCTTTGAAATCTCCTGTTGAAAATGCATGTTCTAGGCTTGTGATGAAGTCACTTTGCGTAATCTTGAGCTTACTTCCCGGTTGGATGTCATCTATGAGGAGAATGACTATTTGAGGAAAGTGTTGGGTTGGTTGTACGGGCGGGAACCTCAATTGAAAATCATGATTGAGGAGTTCAAGAGAGGCGATGGTCGTGGTTTGGGTTTTGAGAAGTTGGGTGAGAAAGTGGGAGAGAACAGTGGGGAGAGTGTGTATGAGAAGTGTGTTGAGTCCAACCCCGAGTTTGAGGTGATCAGAGAGATCCAAGTCCCACTCCCAAAAGCACCCAAGAACTCTTTCACACCAAAGCCCAACCACCTTTGCAACACGCTTGACACAACCCAAGATCCACCGAAATTCCCACCTAAGACAAATGATTTCCAGAAACCAGTGAAGTTTGTGGGTGAGAAGGGTGAGAAGCCTAGAGAGAAGCCAGAGCCAAAACCAAAACCCATCCCCTTCGGTGTGAGTATTGTGGCAAGGAGAGGCATCTTGCGAGTTTTGCTACAAGAGGAAGAGGGATGAGAGGCTTGCTAGGGAGCAAGCAAACCGGAGACGGTATCGCCGGTCTCGCGGTATTCACGAGCCTAGAGTGCCACTTCCACGGGGTGTGGGAAGTGTGAGGAGTGTTGGCGGGTTCCCACGGAGAGGTGGTGGTGAGAGGTTTGTCGGGAGAGATGATGGTGTGCGTCTTTGGTGAGAGGTTTGGTCGGGCTCGTGGTGGTTTTGCCTGGACGTCCTCCTACTCGTCCTCAGTACGGGTTTAGGGGAGATGATCGCAGCTTTGGGTTCCAGAGGAACTACGGACCACGTTTTCCCCCTCGTGGTGCTCGTACCCCTCTCATGGGACATGGGAAGTTTGGTGGCAAGGGAGTGATGTTTGCTAACCCCTCTTTTGAGCGAGATGGCTCGACACCTGGTTTAACTTTCTTTGTGCTAACCCCGGTGTCGAGTCGCTAGCTCATTCTCGTTCTTGTTTCGACCGGGCGGGAGGCTTGGAGAACATTTGGTTGATCGACTCCGGGTGTTCTCGACACATGACCGGAGATAAGAAGTGGTTCTCCAGCCCTCACCCAAGTGAAGGAAAAGATGTACATTACATTTGGGGACAATGGACGAGGTAGGGTGCTTTCGAGAGGGTGTTGTGCATGTGAGTGACAAGGTAACGTTGAAGAGAGTGGCTCGTAACGCCCGCGTTTTTAGCACTAAATAAATCACTTATTAAATCATGCGTAAATCCGAAACCGGTCCGCCGAGCTCGGTTATCACTTAAACCCTAGCCGCCGTGTTCTTTCTCTCTCTCTCTCTCTCTCTCTCTCTCTCTCCCCAACGCGCGTGCCGCGATTCCCGCCGGCACCGCACCTCGGTCGCGCCCGGCGCACCTTCCCAACGCCGCGGTCGGCCACCGGCCGGGAATCCCGCGCACGCCGCGGTCCCGCCCGGCCCGCCCGCCTCGCCGATCACCGATGGCCCGAAAATCCCGCCGACGCCGGGAAATAGGAAAAATCCCCACGAAACCCTCCCCTAATTTCCCTAGCAATTTCCTAGATTTCCTAAAAACCTCTTCCCTATTTCTCTCCTTTTTCTCCATTTTTTTTCCCCTTTTCCTTTTTCCCCTTTTTCCCCTTTTTCTTTCTCTTCTCTCTTTTCTCATTTTCCTTTTTTTTTCCTTTCTTTTTCCCTTCTCCTTCTTCCTCCCTCTCCTTCCTTCTCTTTCCCGCGCGGCCGGGACTCGCGAACCCGACCGGCGCCCGGCGCCGCGGACCCGGCCCCGCGCCGGCCCTCCTTTCCCCCGCCTCCGCACGCCATCGGCCGGAAGCCATCGTAGCACGCCACCGCGGCCCCGCCCGCCCCACACCACCGAGAGGCCGGCCGGCCGCCGGCGCCATTAATGCCCAACCGAGCCGTCACCTCCCTCACCGGCCACCGCAGCCGCCCCACGCCTGCACGACGAGTTCAATCACCTGCCGAACCCCTGCGCACGAAGACCAAGCCGAGCCGTCGCATCACCGGCCGGAGCTCGCGAAGCTCCCCGAGCTCGCCGGCGACCTCGCCGGGGGAAAATATCCCCCCCCGAACCGACCTACGCGGACTATAAAGGGGCCGGCACCCCTTCTCGCCGCTCCGCACCACAGCCACGAGCTTCCAGCAGCGCTCAAACGCACCACCACCCCACCATTTGCGCCGCCGCCGCCCATCTTCACCGCCGGCCGCCCCTTGCCGCGGAGGCACCTCCTCAAGCCATCCCTAGCCAAGGTGAGCACGGGTGGTGGCAAGCCCTCGCCCTCCTCCTTCTATTCCCCCTGCCCCCGGCCGCCGACGGCCCCTGGAGGCCGCCGCCCGCCCGCCGGACCGGGCGCCTGCCCTCCCTCCCCCGTCCGGATCGGGGGGAGGAAGAAGGGGCAAATTTTGCCCAAAGGCCCCCCCTCGTTTTCCTCTATTACCCCAAGACCGAGCCTCCCTTCTCTTTCCTTTCATTTTTTTTTCGATAAGTCCCCGAGTTAATGATTAATCAAGAGTTAAACACTATTATAAACTATAAAATGACCCTAACTTAGTCTAGATTAGCGTAAACACCCTTTTTATTATTAATAAAAATTGCCAATAAGGTCCTTAATATCTATACCCCCCCTAACTCCGACCCCTTCTCATAACCGCCTTTCTTTCCCGGTTAATATCAAACCCTACCGCAGCTATATATCTACCCCTCCTCCGCTCACTTCCCACTCCCCGAGCTCGGCGGAGACATGTGTGCTAATATCGCTTGTATGCTTGTGTGTGCGTGTATGCCTTAGCCGACGGAGTAGACGGAGTAAGGTACCCCGAGCCGAGAGGTCGGGAGCGGACTACGCGAGCGGGGCGCCGAGATCCCGGACGCCGAGCCGGCCTCCCCGAAGACTTCGAAGACGGCAAGTTCAACCTTCCCCTTTGATGCATGCTTCGTCCTAGTTTAAAAATATATCCTATACCCGTTTTATAATTTGCATATTGTTTTACCGCAAAACATGGTAGGATAGCCACCCTTGATTGCTATGATTGAACCTTGTTACGCCTAAACGAGTGCTTTAAAAATGTGTGTGTGCTTTCAAAATGTGTGAGTGCTTTAAAAACAAAAAGGGGATATGTTTGGAAAATGAGTAAAGAACTGGGTAGACGGGATGGACATGTGTGTCAGGAGTATGGGTGAGCTCGTACCTGTGTGGTTGAGCGTGTTGGGAGTTGTCCATCTTGTCGGTTAAGGACCGGGTTGCGTGACATCTCACACGACCCAAATCACCGTACAACCACTCGACCGTTGTATGTGGCAACGGCTTAGCATAAACCCCACTAGTTAATCTACTTGCCATCGGTGTGCGGGTGAGCGAGCGGGAGACCAAGGAGTCGGGGTACGCTCCGTGTGAGGTACGCCCCGGTTATGTGGGATAACCCCTTGGGTACTTCCGTGGTGGCTCGTAGGGTTAGCTAAGGTGGGTAATGGCTATGATAGGATCCGTACCGGCGCTGAGGTGTCCGTGTGACGGTACCCTACTTGTGGGTAAAGATGTACAACCTGCGCGAGTGTCAAACCTATTCGAATAGCCGTGTCCATGGTATTGGACGAGTCACGGTGTGGTCACAAAAACTAGTGTTTGGGATGGGATGTTTTACGGCGTGAGTTGTTTTACGGGTGAAGTGTGTGGCGTGTGTGCACAGGGCTACGACGGACGGGAAGTCCGGTAGGTCCACAGTGGTTTTGCTTAAAACAAGTGAGATACTTGGGTTATGAAAATGATTTGCGAAACCTTTTCGAAATGAACCCCTGCATGTGTAAGTTTGCTAAATGAACCTTAACCTGATCCTTGTTATACCTTATGCATGACTCGCTTATAAGCCCCTCCGCGGGTGGGGTTGGATTTCTTTGAGTACGTTTGTGCTCACCCTTGTTTTACTAACTATTTTACAGAGGAGGATCCCGATTACATTCCAGAGGACGTTGAGTAGGTCACTGCCCTACACCCGGCCGTAGTGCACTGTGCACCAGGGCCCTACCTAAAGCTTCCATGGTGTGGTACTCTGAGGAGGCTATGGAAGCCTTTGCTATCGTAGTGTGGTCGTTAGCATTTGTGTTGTTCATTGTAGCGTTGGCATTACCGTGCCCTTTCTGTAACCGTAATGTAAAAGACTGATTCCACCTGTTGTAATAAATGTGCTACCAGCCTCCTGGGACTGGTATTTGTGTCACATTTGGTCACCTCGGATGAGGGGACGCTTCAGGTGGTATCAGAGCCGTAGGTTGGCCGTAGGACATGACCCCTAGGATACGAGACCTCCTCTGGCCCCTCTAACCTTTCCTTTGCTAAACTCACCTTTTCCCAAATTCTTACCTTGATTCTTGCTTGCTTCCAGATGCCTAACCCCGAGTGGAACGGTGGAATTTGCCCCGTCCAGCCTGGCCTCCCTAACCTGTTGCTACTCAGCCTAGAGCGCGTCGGAGTAAGGGATCCGCCGAGTTCGTCTACGGGAGTACGAACGCTTCGGCACCCTTCGGTGTAAGGCTGCCGATCTTTGTGGGGAGAAGCACGCTTTACCCCGACATTGAGCCATGGTTCGTCAACGCCACTGGTTTTCGCTTTGCCGACACCTACCCCAAGGCTGCTCGGAAGGCCCTGCGTCAGCTACGAGTGGTTTATAGACAGCACCTCCGAAGGACTCCAATGGGATTCTTTCCACCCTCCGGAGGAAGAGGACGCTCGTGGATTGCTCGTATGAGAAGTTTGGGACGAGAGGAAGAAGACTTAGAAGAGGCAGTCTCCCACCTATCCATATACCTCAGAGGCCTAGACCACCTTTACCGGGGAGCAAGCCCGGCGGGCGAAGCGAGCGGATCGACGGGCGGAAAGAGCGAACGAGAGAGTAGAACGGGAAAGGGTGAATACGGCCATAGCGAAGTTGAGCTGCACAACATGAGGCAAGACTACCTCGGGGAAAAAGAACGTTCGGAGAAGTTTTGGGATGAGCTCCAAAAGAAACGTAGAAGGCGAAGAAGAGAAGCCGACTTGGATGAAGAAGAACCCGAAGAAACCCACCGGGACAAAGGGACCCAAGCCGAAGATGAGATACTGGAGCAAGATCTCCCACTAAAGAAGCGCCGTATCCAGCTAGAGGAAGAGTCACCATGAGGATAAGACTAGGGTTTAGGCTAGAGGCTGAGTCCTAGTAATAATAAGTGTACCCCGAAGGATGTACCCCAACCTTCCTACTAAATAAAGTTATCCATCTCTTGTACCCCACCACAACTTTGTTCAACCCTATCTTTGTTTTCGGATGGCGGAAGATGGATGGACCCAAGGCGTGTGCCGGGGAGGAGCCCGGTTTTGCTCGCCCGCTCATCCACTCCCTGGAGCGCCTCGGTATCCCCGAGCGCCCTAGGTACTACGACAGAGAGTACGAGCAACTCGGCACTCTTCGCCGTAGAGTGGTCCTCTCCGTCGCTAGAAGCAACCGCCACACCAACATCGAGCCGTGGCGCGTGACCGCCACGGGGTTCCGACACCGGGATACCTATCCCTTGGCCCTCGAAAAGCCCTCCGCTACTCGTGCCGAATCTACGAGGAGCACCTCGTCCCCACACCGATGAGGTACTTCCCTCCCGCCATCGGGACCCCGGTTTGGCGAGGCCCGCATGAGGAACTTGGAGCGACGTCGCCACCAAGAAGACCCGCTATACCACGTAGTCGCCTACCTTGTCTCCCCGGACAAGCTCTTTGATGACCGGGCCGGACACTTGAGGGAACGGATCGGCGGGCCGAGCAAGGCGGAAGTCACGGTGCGTATGCACCAAGTCCGGTGGCTCAAGGCCGAAGCGAGGACCGCCGCGGCCATAGCGGTGAAGGCGTTGCCCGGGAAAGCCTCAGAAGGATCCAGGACCAACGCATGCAAGAATGGACCCATGGCGGAACGCCCGTTCCAGCCATTGGAGAACCTCAAGTCCTGCTAGGAACACCCCTGGTAGGATGGGGAGGAGCCATAGAAGTCCCACCAGCACCACCAACAGTCACTGAACCCCCAACAGCTACCACCGAAGCCGCAGCACAGCCTCAGGAAAACGGAGACCCCGAAGGAGGAAACGATGACGAGCTGCTCATCCCGCTGGAAGAACACTCGACCCCAGAAGACAGCTCTCCTCGCGAGTAGTGTGCCCCAAGACCCAGGGAATGAAGCCGTACCGGTCCAAGTCGCGCCTTAGCCTTTAGTCGTGTAGTGTGTCCGCGTAGTCGGGATGTATCCTCCTCGTTGGTTTGTAATAAAAACTTGTTTGTGCTTGTTTGTTTGCCTGTATGCTTGTTGTGTGCTTACCGGCAGAATAAACCCTGCCTTTTCAAAAGAAATCCGTTATGATCCACTTAAACATCACATAAAACTAGGTCTCTTAGAAACCCGCTTCTTTACAGATGGTTTCCAGGCGCCCCGTCAGGACCCACCGATCGGATGCTGAGGGATCGCAAGCCGATCGGAGGGAGCGTCTCCCCGAACAAGAAGTTAACCAAAATGAAGATGGAGGAGAGAACGTGGTCCTGCCACCACCACCCCCTCCTATTGACTTGGCTCAAGTCTTGGCCAACCAGACGGTCTTGATGGAGGCTATCTTCAATGCCATCAATCGTCCAAGACCCCGTGCCATGAGCATGAACGAGAAGGCGATCGAGTTCCTCGGGACTAAGCCGCCCACCTTCGGCGGGTCGGTGAATCCTCCGGATGCGACGATTGGCCGAGAGCCATCCCGAGGGAACCGGAGCCCCTCCCTTTGCGAGGACCATGACAAGGTTCTCTGGCGACTCACCGGCTCACGGGACGGCCCTAGCCCGGTGGGAGAATTATCGCGCCGCGACCAAGGATCCCTCCGCCATCACATGGGATGAATTCGTGGAGGAGTTCCGCCGCTACCACATCCGGAGGCTACACCGAAGCGGAAGGCGGATGAGTTCCGCGAACTCCGCCAAGGCAACATGTACGTGGAGGAGTACACGTACCGGTTCATAGAGCTGGCACGCTATGCCCCCGAGGAGGTGGATAAAGACTCCAAAAAGCAAGAGATGTTCAAGAAGGGGCGACTCCGGAACTGAGGACACTGCCGACTCCTCGGATTTACCCGGACTTTAACACCCTTATGAACATGGCAATCCTCACGGAAAGAGCAAAGGCCGAAGAGAAGAAGGAAAACAAGCGTAAGTTCATGGAACACAAGGCCAAGCAGCAAGAGCGGTCCCAGAGGCCGAGAAACTTTGGACACCCTATGTCCGGGTTCCAAGCTCCGATGCGATGCACGAACCCAAACCCAAGCCACAAGCTCACAAGCCCCCGAGCCCGGTTCAAGCCCTCCTACAACCCGAATGCCATGAAGCCCCCACGAGAACAACACCGGCCCGGCTCACAACCAACAACAACGACAACGGCTCCCGAGTGTGTTTCAACTGCCGGAAGCCGGGCACTTCATCGCCAACCGCCCCTACGCTAAAAAGCCGGCCACCACCACCTACTCCAACTCGGTAAACGGACCGAGGCCCCCGACGTCGGGAGCCAACCGCATGCCGGTGCGCGGCAACAACTTCGGCAACAACCCCAACAACCGGCGGATGAGGCGGCCCCGGCGGTCGTATGGACGCGCTCGGGTGAATCACATCAACGCGCGAGGAAGCACAAGAAGCGCAAGGAGTGGTACTCGGTGAGTTTACGGTCGGCTCGCTTTTGGCTACCATCTTTGTTCGATTCGGGAGCATCACACTCATTCATATCCTCAAGCTTTGTGGAAAGGCATAGCATACCCACGGTACTACTAAGAGCACCCCTAATAACTCGAACGCCGGAGGTGACATTAGCTCGTCAACCGGGATGCCCCCGGGTAAGGATTATTTTAAGTGGGGTAGAATTCCTAGCGACTTGGTAGTGCTTTGAAATCCAAGGGGATAGATGTGATCCTTGGTATGGACTTTGGTTAAGCCAACACCATGGCCTCATAAGCCGCGCCGATAAAGTAGTGCACCCGACCAACCCGGACGGGATACAAGTGACCTCGTCACACCCGGGGACACAGGCCGGATATAATGGTTTTCAACATAGAAGCCAAGTCCATAGAAGATGTCCCGATAGTACGAGAATACCCGGATGTGTTCCCCGAAGAGCTCCCCGGAATGCCACCGGACGGGGACATAGAGTTCGTGATCGACCTTATCCCCGGAACCTCTCCCATAGCCAAGAGGCCCTATAGGATGGCAGCCCCGAGTTGGCGAGAATTGAAGAAGCGGCTAGCGAGCTTCGGCGAAGCGGGTTCATCGACCAAGCTCATCACCATGGGGAGCCCCGGTGCTTTTCGTGGAAAAGAAGGATAAGAGCATGAGGATGTGTGTGGACTATCGCTCGGCCGAACGAGGTCACTATTAAGAACAAGTACCCTCTTCCCGGGATAGATGACCTGTTTGACCAACCGAAGGGAGCCAAGTATTTCTCGAAGGTGGATCTAAGATCGGGTACCACCGGCTCAAGATCGAGGAAAGCGACATCCCCAAGATCGCCTTTGTCACTCGCTACGGGCAATACGAGTTCACGGTGATGTCCTTTGGACTAACCAATGCCCCAGCGTACTTCATGAACCTCATGAATAAGGTGTTCATGGAGGAATTGGACAAGTTTGTCGTGGTCTTCATTGACGACATACTTGTTTACTCCAAGAGTGTGGAGGAGCATGAACAACATCTTCGAGTGGTACCGGGGAAATTGAGGGCACACAAGCTATACGCCAAATTCAGCAAATGTGAATTTTGGCTAGAGAAGATATCCTTCCTTGGGCACATATTGACCGCGAAGGAGTAGGCGTAGACCCCGGAAAGTTGAGACGGTCTCCAGCGGGCAAAGCAACCAACCAACGTGAGTGAGATCGGGGAGTTTCCTAGGCTTAGCGGGTACTACCGGAGGTTTATCGAGGGATTCTCCAAGATCGCCCGGCCCATGACAGAGCTGCTCAAGAAAGAGAAGAAGTTTATCTGGACCGAGGCCTGTGAGAGAAGTTTCCAAGAGTTGAAAAAGAGGTTGACTACAGCCCCAGTGCTGACCCTGCCAGACATTCAACGGGACTTTGTCGTATATTGCGACGCCTCCCGACAAGGGTTGGGATGTGTGCTCATGCAAGACGGGAAGGTAGTGGCATACGCCTCCCGCCGACTCAAACCCCATGAGCGAGAACTATCCCACCCATGATCCGGAGTTTGCGGCCGTAGTGCATGCCTTGAAGATCCGGAGACACTATCTGCGATCGGGAACAAGTGTGAAATCTACACGGACCACAAGAGTCTAAAGTATATCTTCACCCGGCCCGATTTGAACCTAAGGCGAGAGAAGATGGCTAGAGCTAGTCAAGGACTACAACCTAGAAATTCACTACCACCCCGAGGAAAGCCAACGTGGTAGGCGATGCCCTAAGCGGAAAACCTACGAGAAGGCGGCACCCAAGAGTGCTCGGTTGCAAGAGGAGATGGCCCGACTCAACGTACACATCGTCCCCCGGGGCTACGTCCGCCGGTCGAGTGTCCGGCCTACCCTAGAAGAGAAGATCCGGAAGGCCCAAGAAGCCGACGAGGGTCTAATGAGGATCCGCAAGCACACCGGAGAGAACAAGGCCCCCGACTTCGGGGTAGATGACCAAGGCACCCTCGTGGTACAAGAACAGGATATGTGTGCCCGAAGGTGGAGATTTTCGACGAGCCATCATGGATGAGGCACACAACTCGGCGTACTCCATACACCCGGGATCCACCAAGATGTACATGGACTTAAAGCGAAGTATTGGTGGAACGGAATGAAGGCGGACATTGCACGGTTCGTCGCCCACCGTGACACGTGTCGAGGATCAAAGCCGAACATCGAAGCCCGCAGGGCCGTTGCAACCCTTGCCAATCCCGGTATGGAAGTGGGATGAGATAGGTATGGACTTCATAGTAGGGTTGCCAAGGACTCGAAGGGACATGACTCCATATGGGTAATCGTGGACCGACTCACCAAAGTCGCTCACTTTTTACTCGTACGGACCACTTATGGTGGAGAGAAATTGGCGAAACTCTACATAGAAAATATAGTAAAGCCGCATGGAGTGCCTAGCGAATAGTCTCGGACGGAGGGACCCGAGTTCACCTCCGGGTTCGGAAAAGCTTGCACAAGGCCATGGGCACCAAGCTAGACTTCGGCTCGAAGATACCACCCACGGACGGACGGGCGGACCGAAAGGGTGAATCAAATTTTAGAAGATATGTTGAGAGCTCGCGTCCTCACCTACGGCAAGGATTGGGAGCGAGCCTCGCCGTATGCGGAATTTTCCTACAACAACGGCTACCAAGCAAGTCGGGAATGTCGCCATTCGAAGCACTATACGGGAGAAAGTGCGAACACCCCCGATGTGGTCGGAAGTAGGAGAGCGTGCCCCGGTCGGGCCCGCGCTTATAAAGGAAGCCGAGGAACGAGTAGGCGATGTCCGGGAGAAGGCCGAAAGCCGCTCGGTCCCGACGGAAGAGCTACGCGGACAAGAAGAGGCGTGAAGCGAGCTTCAATCCGGGAGACTTCGTCTACCTCAAGGTTTCACCCATCCGGGGGACTCGAAGGTTTCAAGTACACGGGAAGTTGGCCCCTCGGTACATCGGCCCGTATAAAGTGCTCAAGAGGGTCGGAGCGAGAGCATATCGGCCGGAGCTACCCGAGGAAATGTCGGATATACACCCGGTATTCCACATCTCCCGGCCTACGGCGGTGTTTGAAGGTTCTCGGAAGAAAAGCGGGTACCGGTGGAGACCATCGATCTACGGCCGGACCTTAGGTACCGGGAGGTGCCCGTCAAGATCCTAGACACTGTGGTCAAGCGGACAAGAACGACCGAAGTACGGGTGTGCGGGGGTCCAATGGAGTAGACACGGGGTGGAAGAAGCTACGTGGGAACGAGAGGATGCACTGAGGAAGGAATTCCCCCACCTATTCGAGACTTAGCAGAATCTCGAGGACGAGATTCATTTTAAGTGGGGTAGGTTTGTAACGCCCGCGTTTTTAGCACTAAATAAATCACTTATTAAATCATGCGTAAATCCAGAAACCGGTCCGCCGAGCTCAGTTATCACTTAAACCCTAGCCGCTGTGTTCTTTCTCCCTCTCCCTCTCTCTCTCTCTCTCTCCCCAACGCGCGTGCCGCGATTCCCGCCGGCACCGCACCTCGGTCGCGCCCCGGCGCACCTTCCCAACGCCGCGGTTGGCCACCGGCCGGGAATCCCGCGCACGCCGCGGTCCCGCCGGCCGCCCGCCTCGCCGTCACCGATGGCCCGAAAATCCCGCCGACGCCCGGGAAATAGGAAAAATCCCCACGAAACCCTCCCCTAATTTCCCTAGCAATTTCCTAGATTTCCTAAAAACCTCTTCCCTATTTCTCTCCTTTTTCTCCATTTTTTTCCCCTTTTCCTTTTTCCCCTTTTTCCCCTTTTTCTTTCTCTTCTCTCTTTTCTCATTTTCCTTTTTTTTCCTTTCTTTTTCCCTTCTCCTTCTTCCTCCCTCTCCTTCCTTCTCTTTCCCCGCGCGGCCGGGACTCGCGAACCCGACCGGCGCCCGGCGCCGCCGGACCCCGGCCCCGCGCCGGCCCTCCTTTCCCCCGCCTCCGCACGCCATCGGCCGGAAGCCATCGTAGCACGCCACCGCGGCCCCGCCCGCCCCACACCACCGAGAGACCGGCCGGCCGCCGGGCGCCATTAATGCCCAACCGAGCCGTCACCTCCCTCACCGGCCACCGCGGCCGCCCCCACGCCCGCACGACGAGTTCAATCACCTGCCCGAACCCCCGCGCACGAAGACCAAGCCGAGCCGTCGCATCACCGGCCGGAGCTCGCGAAGCTCCCCCGAGCTCGCCCGGCGACCTCGCCGGGGAAAATATCTCCCCCCCCCGAACCGACCTACGCGGACTATAAAGGGGCCGGCACCCCTTCTCGCCGCTCCGCACCACAGCCACGAGCTTCCAGCAGCGCTCAAACGCACCACCACCCCACCATTTGCGCCGCCGCCGCCCATCTTCACCGCCGGCCGCCCCTTGCCGCGGAGGCACCTCCTCAAGCCATCCCTAGCCAAGGTGAGCACGGGTGGTGGCAAGCCCTCGCCCTCCTCCTTCTATTCCCCCCCCCCCCCCGCCACCGACGGCCCCCCGGAGGCCGCCGCCCGCCCGCCGGACCGGGCGCCCTGCCTCCCTCCCCTGTCTGGATCGGGGGGAGGAAGAAGGGGCAAATTTTGCCCAAAGGCCCCCCTGTTTTCCTCTATTACCCCAAGACCGAGCCTCCCTTCTCTTTCCTTTCATTTTTTTTTCAGATAAGTCCCTGAGTTAATGATTAATCAAGAGTTAAACACTATTATAAACTATAAAATGACCCTAACTTAGTCTAGATTAGCGTAAACACCCTTTTTATTATTAATAAAAATTGCCAATAAGGTCCTTAATATCTATACCCCCCCCCCCCCTAACCCGACCCCTTCTCATAACCGCCTTTCTTTCCCGATTAATATCAAACCCTACCGCAGCTATATATCTACCCCTCCTCCGCTCACTTCCCACTCCCCGAGCTCGGCGGAGACATGTGTGCTAATACCGCTTGTATGCTTGTGTGTGCGTGTATGCCTTAGCCGACGGAGTAGACGGAGTAAGGTACCCCGAGCCGAGGTCGGAGCGGACTACGCGAGCGGAGCCCGAGATCCCGGACGCCGAGCCGGCCTCCCCCGAAGACTTCGAAGACGGCAAGTTCAACCTTCCCCTTTGATGCATGCTTCTCGTCCTAGTTTAAAAATATATCCTATACCCGTTTTATAATTTGCATATTGTTTTACCGCAAAACATGGTAGGATAGCCACCCTTGATTGCTATGATTGAACCTTGTTCCGCCTAAACGAGTGCTTTAAAAATGTGTGTGTGCTTTCAAAATGTGTGAGTGCTTTAAAAACAAAAAGGGGATATGTTTGGAAAATGAGTAAAGAACTGGGTAGACGGGATGGACATGTGTGTCGGGAGTATGGGTGAGCTCGTACTGTGTGGTTGAGCGTGTTGGGAGTTGTCCATCTTGTCGGTTAAGGACCGGGTTGCGTGACATCTCACCCGACCCAAATCACCGTACAACCACTCGACCGTTGTATGTGGCAACGGCTTAGCATAAACCCCACTAGTTAATCTACTTGCCATCTGGTGTGCGGGTGAGCAGCGGGAGACCAAGGAGTCGGGGTACGCTCTGTGTGAGGTACGCCCTGGTTATGTGGGATAACCCCTTGGGTACTTCCGTGGTGGCTCGTAGTGTTAGCTAAGGTGGGTAATGGCTATGATAGGATCCGTACCGGCGCTGAGGTGTCCGTGTGACGGTACCCTACTTGTGGGTAAAGATGTACAACCTCTCGCAGTGTCAAACCTATTCGAATAGCCGTGTCCACGGTATTGGACGAGTCACGGTGTGGTCACAAAAACTAGTGTTTGGGATGGGATGTTTTACGGCGTGAGTTGTTTTCCGGGTGAAGTGTGTGGCCGTGTGCACGGGCTACGACGGACGGGAAGTCCGTAGGTCCACGGTGGTTTTGCTTAAAACAAGTGAGATACTTGGGTTATGAAAATGATTTGCGAAACCTTTTCGAAATGAACCCCCGCATGTGTAAGTTTGCTAAATGAACCTTAACACCGATCCTTGTTATACCTTATGCATGACTGCGCTTATAAGCCCCTCCGCGGGTGGGGTTGGATTTGCCGAGTACGTTTGTGCTCACCCTTGTTTTACTAACTATTTTACGAGAGGAGGATCCCGATTACATTCCGAGAGGACGTTGAGTAGGTCACCGCCCTACACCCGGCCGTGCTCGTGTACCGGGGCCCTACCTAAAGCTTCCATGGTGTGGTACTGCGAGGAGGCTATGGAAGCCTTTGCTATCGTAGTGTGGTCGTTAGCATTTGTGTTGTTCATTGTAGCGTTGGCATTACCGTGCCCTTTCGTAACCGTAATGTAAAAGACTCGATTCCACTCCGTTGTAATAAATGTGCTACCGGCCTCCCGGGATCGGTATTTGTGTCACATTTGGTCACCTCGGATGAGGGGACGCTTCGAGCTCTTGTGAAGTCTTTGGGTTTTAATTTGCTTTCGGTTTCTCGGTTGCTTGATGAGGGTTTTGAGGTGCGTTTCAAGTCCGGCGAGTCTCGTTTGCTTGATTCTCGAGGTGATCTTGTCCGTATGATCATCCCCGAGGGTCGATTTTCGTGGTTGATTTCTCTCGTTCTTTGGGTCCTGCTCGCTGTTTGATGGCTGGTCCGTCTTCTGATTTGTGGAAATGGCATAGGCGGTTGGGACACTTGAGCTTTGATTTGGTTTCCCGCTTGAGTGGTCTTGACCTTGTCCGAGGATTGCCGAAGTTGAAGCTTGAGAAGGATTTGGTTTGTGCTCCTTGTAGGCATGGTAAGATGGTAGCCACTCCCCATCCACCCCTGACCGATGTCATGACCGAGCGTCCGACAGAGCTGTTGCATATGGACCTTGTTGGGCCACCTCGAGTTCGCTCGGTGGGTGGGAAGTGGTATGTCCTTGTTGTGGTGGACGATTACTCTCGCTATGCCTGGGTGTTCTTCTTGGAGGATAAGAGTGAGACTTTTGGTTTTGTTCGAGATCTGATCGTGAGGTTGAAAAACGAGAGGCATGGGAATGCTATTCGAGCTATCCGCGGTGATAATGGCTGCGAGTTTAAGAACTCTCGTTTTGATGCCTTTTGTCGTGATCTAGGTCTTGAACATCGGTATTCGACCCCTTATGTGCCCCCTCAAAATGGAGTCGTGGAAAGGAAAAATCGGACTCTTTGTGAGATGGCTAGGACGATGCTCGATGAGCACGGGACTCCTAGGAGGTTTTGGGCTGAGGCGGTCAATACAGCTTGTCATGTTTCCAACCGGATTTTATTGAGAGCTTTCAAGAAGAAGACCTGTTATGAGCTTATGCATGGTCGGGCACCCAAGGTGAGTCACTTCCGAGTTTTTGGCTGCAAGTGCTTTATTTTGAAGAAGGGAAAACTCGACAAGTTTGAGGCTAGGTCTAGTGATGGTATTTTCTTTGGATATGCTAACCATTCTAGAGCCTATAGGGTACTTAATCTTGAGACTAACAAAATCATGGAGACTTGCGAGGTGACCTTCGACGAGACAATGCCATGTACCTCTCTTGGCTTTGAATGTGCAGGTGATGAAGAGATGGCCGAGGACCTCTTTGAGGAGGAGAAAGATGAAGCTGGAGATGATGATGGGGAGAACCATGAGCCTGAAGCTGAGCATGTACCCACTACTTCCCCTACAACCACTTTGGAGCATGGACCGTCTACATCATGGACAACGACGGCGCAACAAGAGGACCAGGTGAGAGAAGCTGAAGTTGAGGGGGAGGTAGTCTCGAGGCGTGAGGCTCCCCGGCGGATTCAAGAAGTGCATCCTCTGTCGAAGATCATTGGGAACATTGATGAACGCACTACACGGTCGAGGTCCAGGAATTCCTCTCATTTTGCTCATGCTGCTTTTGTTGCTACTTTTGAGCCCAAGGACATTGGACATGCTTTATCTGATGCAAACTGGGTCAATTCTATGCATGAGGAGTTGGAAAATTTTGAGAGGAACCGGGTGTGGGAGTTAGTTGAACCACCTCCAAATTGCCATCCCATAGGAACCAAGTGGGTTTGGAAGAACAAAGAGGGAGAGAATGGGATGGTTGTGAGGAACAAGTCCGGACTTGTTGCTCGGGGGTTTAGTCGAAGGAGGGGATCGACTATGAGGAGACCTTTGCTCCCGTGGCCCGTCTTGAGGCAATTCGGATCCTTCTAGCCTTTGCCGTGTCTAAAGGGTTCAAGTTGTTTCGGATGGACGTGAAGAGTGCTTTTCGAATGGGGTCATAGAGGAGGAGGTGTATGTGAAGCGACCACCCGGGTTTGAGAGCGAGTTGTACCCACACGGGGTATACGGGTTGAAAAGGGCTCGTATGGGTTGAAACGGGCGCCCCGTGCTTGGTATGGGGGATTGAGATGTTTTCTTTTGAGCAGAGGGTTTGTGATGGGTACCGTGGATAGAACCTTGTTTCTCCTCAAGCATGGAAATGACTTGCTGATTGTTCAGATTTACGTGGATGATATTGTCTTTGGTGGCTCGTCACATAACCTTGTTGCCAAGTTTGCGGATGAGATGAGCGGGGAGTTCGAGATGAGCATGATGGGCGAGTTGCGGTATTTTCTCGGGCTACGGATCAAGCAAGTGAAGGACGGTACATTTGTGCACCAAACCAAGTACACGAAAGACATGCGAGGAAGTTCCGGATGCAAGATGTGAAGCCGATGTCGACTCCCATGGGGAGTACGGCAACTTTGGATGCGGATGAGGACGGAGAACCGGTGGACCGGCGGGAGTACGGGAGCATGATCGGCTCCCTCCTCTACTTGACGGCGACGAGGCCGGACATACGGTTCGGCGTGTGTCCGTGCGCTCGTTTTCGAGTGCTTCGCCGAGGACATCACATCGACGGGCCGTCAAGAGGATTTTCGGTGTACCTACGGTCCGCCCTCGGTCTTGGCCTTTGGTATCCTTCCTCCTCGACTCGTCTCTTCATGGTTTTTCCGATGCGGATTTTGCTTTGGTTGTCGAGTCGAGAGGAAGTCTACTTCGGTACTTGTCGGTTTCTTGGTTCTTCGTTGGTCTCATGGTCTTCCCGCAAGCGATCTAGTGTAGCTCGGTCTACCACGAGGCGGAGTATGTTGCTTGCCGCTAGTTGTTGCTCCCGGTTGTTGTGGATTTCATATACTTTGAGAGACTTTGGTGAGGAGTGCACCCGCATCCCACTTCTTTGTGATAGCACCGGTGCCATAAGCGTAGCCAAAAACCCGGTGCTTCACTCCGGAACCAAACATATAGAAGTGAGGTATCATTTCCTGAGGGACAATGTGGAGAAAGGAACCATTGTTTTGAGCCATGTCTCTACCCAAGATCAGCTAGCCGACATCTTTACAAAGCCTCTCGACCAAGCTACATTTGTGCGCTTGCGGGGGGAACTTGGGGTTTATTGCCCTTTCTAGTTGATTCTTGGGGGATTTCCTTTTTGTACCATATGTATCATGCCATGTTTTACTTTGATGTATATACATGCTTTGCTTGATGTACAAACCATGGTAGGATAGCCATCTTGTCATATATCATGTTGCATTTGTGTCATATTGCATTTTAGGATGATGAGCTTCTTTCATATGCCATATTTGAGTCTCTTTGGCTATTTGTGAGATATTGGTTATATGTGTGGAGAAATGGTGATGTAAGGCTATGCTCTTGGAATATTTGAGATATATGTGTGGTGAGATAGCCCTTTTTGCAATAAATGCTAAACTTGACTAAATCTTGTTGAAATATGCTCCACTCGTGTGTAGTTGTGTATCCATGTCACGGTTTGGTCTAAATGTGCCTTTCATGCTTAGATTGTGCTTGGATGCCTTGTTCTTGCATTTGGGCCAAAGGCCGAATATCATTGTGAATGTTTAGCCTATGTTGCATTCATGGGGGAGCATAAGCTTCTTTTTGCCGCAAAGGCACTTCATGTACCATGAAATGAATTAATCTTGAAAAGAAGTGTGAATGCTTGAAAAATGCTCCATCCATCATGTCTATGCTTAAAATGTATTATCTTTCACATATGGGTGCTAAACATGTTGCATGATGTTCACCGGTGGAGAAGTCTCCCCGAAGTGGACACATGGCTCATGAGCTTTGACATGACATGCTTTGCTTTATGGGTGTTTGCCATGATCTTTTGCTTTGAGAATTTGATATCCTCGTATGATCTTTGAATGGTATGCATGTTTGTGGCTCAAGTGTGACATGGATAGGCTTTTACATGTGAAGCGAGCCTTCTTTTGGTAAAACTGCTTAAAATCTGAAAATTTTGCTTTGTCACATGCTTGTATTTTCATATATTACTTGTGGCAATGCTTTGACTATGCTATGATTCATGTGTGTGATCTTTGTCTCATTTTTAACCTTTGACACTAGATTTGTCCTATTTGAGAAGCTTATGTAGTTGTTTATATGCTTTGCTTTGCATTTCTGCATTTTCACCTTGATTCATACATTGTCAACAAGGGGGAGAAAAGGTGAGCTTAATGAAAATTCAGAAGAGGTGAGCTGAAATTTGGGAGTTTGCATGAGTTTGCATCCACATGTTCGGGGGGAGCTTGCATTTGTTCGGGGGGAGCTTTCTTCTTGTTTTCGGTGTGGATTTTGTGCTTTGCTTGGCTTGTGACCTTTCTTCGCCTTTCTTCGGTTTTGGTCATGAGTTAAGCTTATTTGTTTTCTTTCTTCTTTCTTTTCTCTTTTACTCTGAATTTCATTTCGCGTTGTGTGTTGTCAATGCACTCATCAAGGGGGAGATTGTGGACCAGGAGCGTCCCAGTGGTCGATGGATGATCGCTCCTCAGTGATGAGTGATTGACAACGGGTGTTGGACTGACTCTTGGCTTAGTGCGCGAGGTGCGGGCGCGGCCTAGTTCGTGTTGTTGCGAGGTGAAGAATGGGCGCGAAAGGTCTTCAGCCTTGAGGGGCCTCCGGGAGATGGAGAGACAAGTAGGCTCGGTTCGAGGGACCCGGTGGACAGCGGGACTGGGTGCGGGCCACATGGTGGCGACACAAGCAAGACGAAGTCATGGACAAGTGAGCCGGTGCACGGTGGTGGTCGAGTCAAGTGGTTTGGCGGGAGGCCGGACCGGGCACGTGGGGTTTGGTGGTTTGCCCACAAAACCATCGGCGGACGGTTTCTTGGTTTGGGCCTCAAAACCAAGTCCGAGGGCCCAACACGACGGAGACGGGATCCGGGCGTGTCGGGAAGCTTCGAGGCGGAGGACACGCGGCGGGATCGCATGGCTTGCGTCGGGAGGACGCGGGGGTGCGGCAAAGGCGTGGCCGTCCGATGGCAAGACCCACAAACATTACCTAAATGCCCCTACGTGGGTTGTATCGCCAGTAGTTTAGTGAGGGGTAGTCGAGTCATTTACCACTCCGGCGGGACCTGATATATAAGCCATGAGTGTGTGTGGATGGCTCTCTCTCTCCGCGACTTAGGGTTTCATTTCCTCCCTCCTCTTTCTCATTTTCGTAGCTATTTTTCTTCCATTTTTCTCTAGGCTAGCATGAGAGCTTCATGAGAGATTTGTTGAGAGGGATGGATGCTAGGGCGGCATGCTAGACCTTGTGAATCTTTCCTGGTTTGTATAGAAGATTCGGGGTTGTTTCTCGTGGCTTTTCGTGCCTTTGTTCCCGGTGTGATTCCGCGGATTTGAGTGAGTTTCTTCCCGGATTTCTTTGAGGGAAACATGGATAGATGTCTTGTGCATCTTTGTGCTTGATCTTGTGCCCTCAAACGCCGGGAAACCACTTCGATTCGTGAGTTTTCGTTCGGTGCTCTAGCTTTTGGTGGTGCTCAAAGGATTCGCGATTCCCGGTGATTTAGGGAGTTAGGAGGCAAGATTTTTGGGGTATAGCATCCTTGTGTGACGCTTTTCAAGTACCCAAACCCTTGTCTCTACGACTTCAACCGTTTGGGAAATCCGATGATGATTTGGGGGAGTTGACTTTCGGGGTCGGGCGTTTTCAGCTCTGTCCGCACCTGGCGGACGGTCCGTGAGGACCAGGCGGATGGTCCGCGCGGCTAGGGTTCGTCCCGTGTTCTTCGTGTTCTTGCTCGTCTTTCGTTTCGATCCGTCGCGATTTTGATTTTTGGTTGGACGGAGTTTCGGACGGTCCGCAACAGAGGGCGGACGGTCCGCAGCAGAGGGCGGACGGTCCGCAGCAGAGGGCGGACGGTCCGCAGCAGAGGGCGGACGGTCCGCGGGTGCACCGCGGACGGTCCGCGTGCTCCCCGCGGACGGTCCGTGGTTCGTGGGTTGCTGCGGTTGGTTCCCGTGTGATTTAACGGACGGTCCGCGGCTCGGGCGGGACGGTCCGCGGCTCGGGTGCGGACGGTCCGCGGTACCCGGCCGGACGGTCCGCGCGGCCCTTTGCGGACGGTCCGCCCTGTCTGGCCGGACGGTCCGCCTGAGGCTGAGCGCTTTGCTTCTTGGTTCGATTCCTTCCCCCCTTCTTTCGTGCTTCAAGGAATCGTTCCTAGGACTAGAGGTTGATCCATAACCTCGTGGTCTTGGCGATTGGTGTGTGATTGGATCCATCGCTTGTGTGTGACCGGGATTTGAGTAGGGCATAGGCCGGGTTCTTTGGGAAGAATTTTTACCGGCTCCTATTCACTCCCCCCTTCTCTAGTCGCCATCTGATCCTTCAACTCATAACAAACATATTCACATTTGACATGCAGCAGCAGGGCACATCACCAAAATAAGACTGCATCAGCTGGGCACATCATCAAACTAGATTGTAGCTGCAAGGGAACTAGTTAGCTAGGTAGATGGTTTCTTTTGTGCTGCTGCCTCAAGTTCAGCTAGCCTTATCTCTAGTTTTTCAACTCTTTCTGCCAGCTCAGCATTCTTCTTTAGAAGTTCAATCTCCTACCTCTTTTGTGCGGCTTTAAGCTGGACATCCTACTTGTCGATTCCTCTCCAGATGTTGTCAATGTCATCCCGAGTAACAGCACGGTCCTAAAACAAAGGAAAAAACTATATTGATTCAAGCTTCATAACTATTGTAATTTACAAGAAAGCTATTTTAGCTCTAACTGGTTTCAAAACTTGCCTATTTCTCTTCAGCTGATTCCTTGAGCTTGATGATTTCAATCCCAATCCTGTCAATGTCATGTGCAACAACTTCCTTCAACAAAATGGAAATTGATGCATTAGAATAATTGATCAGTGAAGATGTGACGGTACAAGAACAAATCGTGCATGATGGGTTCAGAACTTGCCTCATGGTCTTCAGAATCATCGCCGGAGTTGCTGCCGGAGTCATCGCCGGAGGAGATGAGGTCTACCACCACTCTTCTGCCTGAGTCGTCGCTGGAGGAGTCCTCACTCACCTCAATGCGCGCGGACCACTTCTTCCCTCGCGTTGAGGAAAAAACCCTGCCTCTCCATGGCGGGCGTCGCTGGAGTCCACTAACATGGCCCTTGCGCGCGTGTACGACTTCCTCCCCCGGGCTGACGAAAAATCGACCTCTTCCATGGAGCACCGAGGAAGACGCACGAGGGCGGTGAGCTGGGATGACTCCTCTTCGTCACCTCGGAACCTCACTCTCTTGGCGGGGGCGGCTAACAGCACCATGGAAGATGGACGGGGACATGGCCATGGGGCCTCCTCCTTGCAGAACGTCCCCTAGAGTCACGGGACATACCTGCGACAGAGACGAGGCTGTGACGGAGACGAGGAAGGCGGAAGCCAGAGAAGGGGATAGAAGGCGGAAGGCGGGACAAAGCGTTTATTAAAAAGGTTCAAATGCGCAAATGATATGATGATTAACAACCACCCGTCTCTAATGAAGGGGCAAGGCCTGGTCTATTCGAATGTAGATCAGTTTGCTTTTCTCCTTTTACTCTGCAATCAAATTTTGTATCACGTAATTCTCCATCAACCGTCATCCAAATTTAATGATATTTGTTTTTGATTTTTTCTAAAATCAACATCTATTCATTTATGACATTTTATCGTATGTAATTCCATTTCTTAGATGTTGTTTATACACCTTATATTGTTCTTATAAGTACAACATAGAAATAATATTTGTTTTACACAACCATTACTAATGAAACTTTGCATTTCGTAATCTTATGGTGAACATAAGGTTATGTTAAAATTTCAAATGCATATGAGTTCGAACATGTTTTAAAGTGTGGAAACTTCAATGTTGAAGTAACATTCTAAGAAACAATGTGAGAGATGTAGACATTTTTACACAAGTATAATCTTCCATTTTCGAAACCATTTGAATTTTAGTAGACAAGCTTAGGGACTTAAATTATGTTGCCAAGTCAACTTGTAGAATTTTTAGAACACATTAAGACATTATTATAATTATTATATCGTAAACAAGAGATAAAAATCCAATTTTAAAAAATTTGGTTAGACAAGTGCGGCTGTTGATATTTTATTCAAATACTAAATTAACAACTATGAATTGTTTGTATTTTATGAATTTTATGGTGGTGTTTATGGGGTATAATATTGGAGGGAAGCAAATTTCAATTCAGAAAAAATAGTGTCGGGCCCAGGCATCAGCGTCAGAAGCCTATATAGAAAAGATAGCCGTAGCCTGCCCGACCGACAAAGGCGATGCGTGTAGACTAACCCTCGTCGCCAACAAGTGCTCCATTGTCCGAAATGCTCCTAGCCGAATGAATTTGCATCTGCCCCGACGACGCTGGTACACTAACCCTCGTCGCGAACAAGTGCTCCATTGTTAGAAATTACCCTAGCTGAATGAATATGCATCCACCCCGGCAGAGTGAAGGAGACGAGGCTGTGACGGAGACGAGGAAGGCGGAAGCCAGAGAAGGGGATAGAAGGCGGAAGGCGGGACAAAGCGTTTATTAAAAAGGTTCAAATGCGCAAATGATATGATGATTAACAACCACCCGTCTCTAATGAAGGGGCAAGGCCTGGTCTATTCGAATGAAGATCAGTTTGCTTTTCTCCTTTTACTCTGCAATCAAATTTTGTATCACGTAATTCTCCATCAACCGTCATCCAAATTTAATGATATTTGTTTTTGATTTTTTCTAAAATCAACATCTATTCATTTATGACATTTTATCGTATGTAATTCCATTTCTTGGATGTTGTTTATACACCTTATATTGTTCTTATAAGTACAACATAGAAATAATATTTGTTTTACACAACCATTACTAATGAAACTTTGCATTTCGTAATCTTATGGTGAACATAAGGTCATGTTAAAATTTCAAATGCCTATGAGTTCGAACATGTTTTAAAGTGTGGAAACTTCAATGTTGAAGTAACATTCTAAGAAACTATGTGAGAGATGTAGACATTTGTACACAAGTATAATCTTCCGTTTTTGTAACCATTTGAATTTTTGTAGACAAGCTTAGGGACTTAAATTATGTTGCCAAGTCGATTTGTAGAATTTTTAGGACACACTAAGACATTATTATAATTATTATATTTGTAAACAAGAGATAAAAAATCAAATTTTAAGAAATTTGGTTAGACAAGTGTGGCAGTTGATATTATATTCAAATACTAAATTACTAATTATGAATTGTTTGTATTTTTACGATTTTTTTGGTGTTGTTTATGGGGTATATTATTTGAGGGAAGCAAGTTTCAATTCGGTGAAAATAGTGTCGGCATAGCCGTAGCCTGCCCGACCGACAAAGGCGATGCAGGTAGACTAACCCTTGTCGCCAACAAGTGCTCCATTGTGTGAAATGCCCCTGGCCGAATGAATATGCATCCGCCCTGGCGATGCTGGTAAACTAACCATCGTCGCCAACAAGTGCTCCATTGTCAGAAATGCCCCTTGCTGAATGCATATGCATCCGCCCCGGTGACGCTGGTACACTAACTCTCGTCGCCAACAAGTGCTCCATTGTCCGAAATACCCCTGGCTGAATGAATATGCATCCACCCCGATCTCGCCCTCCTTCGTCTTCCCCGATCTGAGCTGCACCGCCGCCGCTCGCCCGTCCTTCCCCGCCGCCGCACACATGTCACACTATGCCAATTCATCTTGAGGTGCACGTGCGAGGAGCAAGGATCAAGGTTGCCGGAGCAGCCGCAATCACTCAATCGGCTTGGATCCTGTCGGTGAGCTAAGCGTCTTTCCACTAGTCCCATGCCCGGACTGTGGTATGGCTCGGGTGGTGGAGGGGCGGACGTAGAAGGAAGGTGAAAACCAAGGACGTCTTTATTTCAAGTGTGTAAGGAACTCAGCGAGTATTCTATTGTGTCTCCCAAATCTGAGTTAGGGTTCTTATGTGCTTTTGATTTTGCAGTACACCAAGAATTGTGGATTGTATCGTTTCCACAAGGAGTATCCCCAGATACTGAAGGATGCTGGTGTCATTGTTTTTCGACCGTCGAACTGGGAAGACGCGATTGATGAAGTAGTTGATTTAATGGAATGTCAAATTTGGAGCGGCGAGGAGAGGCAAGCAGAGGAAGAAAGCACCGGAGGAGAAGAGGGACAATGTGATCTGGAAGATGAACTTGATTATTGTGGCTATTGTTTGTGTAGTATTTGGATGTTTACTGGGGATGTAGGCTGCAAAGAAGTAATTCTTATGTTAAAAGTGGTGCTTTTGCTTCATCTGTGTGGATGAAGAATGAAAATTTTTCACGTATGACAAACTTAAATGTATGAATGAAGAATGGATGAAATGACAATTGGGTCACAAATTTTAATGTGTCACACATCACAAAATTCATAAATTCATCTATGCTGACATTTCATTGCAGCACGAGGCAAAGGAAACGCGAATTATTAACACAAACATAGTAACAAACTTCTGGCATAACTCTGGCATATATACACATTGCAATTCATTGTGAACTGCTGCCATATAATGACACAAATAGAGCAACAAACTTCTGGCATACACATTGCAATTCATTGCGTTCCAAAATAGGAGACATGGATTGATCTACCGCGTCTCTTAGATCTACTAGTTCATCACAAGTTCAACATACACACAGGAGGAACATATCAACAGAGGATCTACTAGTCCATCACATGTTCAACAAGCACACAGGAAGAACACATTAATAGAGGAATAAATTAATTAAGCAGAGGTAGTCGCCGCCGGAGGAGCCCCACCGTCGTAGTCGGAGCCGGAGCCGGGGCCGAAGCCGGAGATGTCAAGGCCACCATCGTCGTCACCGTCGTCGTCGACGGGGGCGAGCACTCCTCTCTCCAGGTCCCCAACCAAGATATTGATCTTGAAGGGGTAATCCTTCACAGTCATCTGCAGTGGATCCCTAGGTGCTGGGACCCCGAGATGAACAACCACCTTTCGAAGCTTCACGAAAGCCTATCGGAACAAGTTCACTGACCAAGTGGCTTCGTCAGCATTTAGTGGAGGAGCACGCACGACCGCCACGGGCTGTAGTGCCACCTTAGGGGGGGGGCGGTCTTCACCTTGGAGGGAGGGGGCGGCGGCACCTCCCCAGGCTCGGCGGGCGGGGGCAGTGGCACCTCCTCGGGCTCGTCGGGTGGGGGCGGCGGCACCTCCTCCCCCCCTCTTCTTCGATGGCTCACTTGATGATGCCATGGCCGCGCTTGAGGAAGAAGAAGCTCTTGGATTCTCTTCTTGGTGACCGGAGATGGTGGTGCTGGTGTTTTCTTTGTGCCGTAGTTGACAAATTTCTTGGCCGACCGGGATTTATATTGACTAGGACGTCGAACCGTCATGCGGCCGGTCACACGCCTCGGAATCCATGTCCACTCAGAAGAGCTCTTGGCCACAAAAAGAGTCATGTGGCCACAAGGAGATGTGTGACTGTTCATATTTTATTCAAAATACCAAATGCCCAACTACTCCTATGAGTTGTTCGATTCTTAAAAAACTATGCATTGTTCATGTTTTTATTAATTTTTAGGTGCTTTTTATGGGCCCTAATTTTGGAGGGAAGCAATTCAGTGTCATTTCAAATAAGTGTCGCGCCAGCATCAGCAACCTAGTATAAAGAAGGTAACCATTTCCCACCCGCGCACTAGCCAATAAAGCGACACTGGTTTGCTAACCCGCATCGGCATTGACTATCCATGTTGCAAAATGAATATTCCACCACCCCCTTCTTCTTTCCGAATGGATAAGCGCAACACATTCCTCAAAAAAAGCATAGAGGAGGCGTGAGAGGAGGCGTGGAGACAGAGACGACGATGAGCGCTGGCGAGGGGCCAAGCTGCAGACGACCCCGCGCGCTTGGGATCGAGGAGAACCAGAATGCAAAGTGGTGCCACAACTGGATCCGCGCTCGTGCCAGTGAGATGGCGGCGAAGAGGGAGACGACGATGAGCATCGGAGAGGGGCCAAGTGGCGGTGGAGTGAACCCAATGCTGGAGACGAGGTTCCTCAACTGGATCCTCTCGGATTCCAACGAGCGGCCATGCAACGGCAAGGAGGAGCATGCCGACGAGGGGGCAGCGAAGTGGGTGAGGGGCCTGCCTCACGTCTGCGAGCACAAGTGTCTGGCAACTATGAAGAGGTGTCAAGGGAGCGACGAAGAAGGTGTAGAGGACCTCATCTCTGACTCTGGCAACGACCACAACGACAGCGAGGCAAGTTTCTCTGAATCTCACTGCCTTTTTACTTGTTCTATAGATGGATCTTACGCTAGCTTGTGCTTGAGCTTCAGAAAGTTAATTAGTGCCTATGATGATGTCTTCCATGCTTGTCATGATCTTATACCAAGTTCTGAGGCAAATCAGTTCTAAACTAAGTTCTGCTTTTACTTGTCACACCCTGCTATGAAGCCTAGGATAATTTTTAAGTTCTTATATAATTTTCCTATGAATGTTCCTATACTGTGCCAAGTTCTGAAGCAAATTAGTTCTGAATTAACTATGTTATTCTTATACCATGTTTAACCCTGTTTCAGGCAAACCTTGTCTGGGATTATGTGAAACCAGAGTTTGAAAAAGTCACGATAGAAGTGAACATCCTCATTAAAAAGGCTAAGCACATAAGGTGGTTCAAGTATACTACTGAACAAAATCTGGAGCCCATTGAAGATGCACTCGAATGGCTTCAAGAATCCTTGGTTGCTTACGAAGAGGCTACAAAAAGAGCCAATCTTGATGGAGCATGATCTAGTTCAAGCTTGTTGATGTGCAGGGTCAGTAGCCATACTTTTGTGGATGTTCAAGGGGCATGCCTTTGTTGATGTGTATGGTCAGATAGCACGATCATAGTAAATAATGTGATGAACAAGTTAAGTCCTAGCCTGATGGACAAGTTAACCTTTTGGAATAATCATCTTTATTCCTCTGGACAAGTTATCTTCATCATTGTGGACAAGTTATCTCTCTTATGATGTTTGTTTTGTCTCAGAAGATATGTGTGTTGATTGTGTCTGTATGTCGAAATAGAAGCAATGAGACATCAAGTTGACCTGTCAATGAGGACAGACTCAAAGGAGACGATGATTAACAAACCTCTGTCTCATTTGTTCACTGCTGTCATGCTCCCGCTTCACGGCAGTGAAGAGTGCTCTCAGACTTTAATTATTGGGCTCTCAGACTAGTAACGGATGTCAAATGCTCATCAGTAATGGACTTTATATCACGTTACTAATACGGTAGTGATCACTAAGGAACTTAAACAACCCGTTACCGATAGGCATTGATCAGTAACGGACATTACGAGCTCGTTACCGATAGGCTTAACTTGTGTAACGGGCTCTATTTAACGTTCTTTACAAAGAATTCTTGTAACGAGCGTTTAAGAAGACCGTTACCAGAAGTCCACATTGGCAACGGGCGTTGCGGAGGCCAACCCCGGGGTCGGCCTGCCACGCGTATTTGTATCGGGCGCCAAGTAACAACCATTATAGATGTGGGTGCATGTAATGAGTGTTAAGGGTCTGTTACAAATGTTGCGTGACCTATATGAGGTTTTCACGGAGTGTTAGCTCCAACAATAATCTTTGATATATACATTCAGTATCGGTTCCCATATTGGACATTACATATTTAGGAAAAGAGGTTTAGCACCGGATGTTCAACCTCTATTGCCATGTCAGTACTATAGGGGGAAGGGAATTAGTAACGACTAGTTTACCCAGTAAAAATGAGGCAAGACCACCTAGTACAAAGGAATATGCTCTGTCGGTTCGTCACCGTACCGTTTCCTTTCTATTTCTTTCTTTCTTTTTTCTTTTCTTTGTTCTCATTTTCCCAATATGACCTCTAAATCACATAAGAACCACATCAATATTTTTGATCTCACATTCACAAGAGTATGTCTTTAGCCACACAATCACATGAATACATCACACAATCTCACAATAATCACAAGATCCAGAATACATCACACAATCTCACAATAATTACAAACAAATCTCACAATCAAACAATCCCACAATCGAAAAAGCACACAATCATGACCCAATCGCACATCAGCGGCGTCGTGCCTATGGGCCCTCGCGCCCTCGCCGACCTACCATGCCCGCCAACGCCTACAGGCCAGAGCTAGCCGCGTGTCGGAGGACGCGCCTCTAGGCTGCGCCCGTCCGCGCCTCGAGGTTGGGGTTGGCCGCGCGTTGGAGGACGTGCCTCCAGGCCGCCATCTCCACCCAAGCCCCAGCTGCCTGAAACCTTTCGGGATGAATCGCGTCCATCGTCGTCGCGATGGCATCGGGGTCCAAGCACTCCGACTCCGACGTCGAGCTCCAGGCCTTCATCAGCGACAACCTCTGCCTACCCGTCCGGGCCTGCTGTCACCTCTAGGTTGACCGCCTGCTCGTCCTCGAGCTCACCATGCCTAGCTTTGAGATCTCGCTAGCCTGGATGAGAGAAAGAGAGATGTGAGGATAAGAAGAAAAACAAGATGAGGAGATAAGAACAATGAAAGAGGGACAGACGAGAGCACCCGATATTTCTAAGTGTGAGAGGAGGCCGCCGGATCGATGGAAGGGCATTAGTACCCATGCCTTTTTACGCCCTCCCTCCCCACCCGAAACTAATGCACACATTAGTACCAAATGCAAAAATACTTGGTACTAATAGACTTCAAGGTTCAGGACCAAAGGTCAATTCTCTATCAGTGATACCCCACCATCTTAAGTTATTACTCCCTCCATCCGGATATATATAGAAATGTTTTACCAAAATATAAAGATTTGGAGGGATAGGAAAAAACTAAATGGTTTAATGAGTGGGTTGGTCAGTTGGTGGGTAATGTAAAATGAGGGGTATATAAGTCATTTCCTCCCAGCGTTGTTTCTTGAGTATGAACCTTTAGGTCGTAATATTGTGGGACAGAGAGAGTAGTCATTTTGTTTTTTAATTCATAGATTTTGTTATACATATATTTTGTCTGTATAGTAATATCTATGAAACCCAGAAAATTCAAATCCGAGAGAATAATTCACAGTACAATTTTCACTCCCGCCAGTATATTTTTTGAGAGGTTCACACTCCACGAGTAGCACGCGACAATTTTAAATTTCGTCCCGTCCGGCTACCAGTACTAGTCAACTAGTGCTTGGATATCTATGACGTGAAAATTCACCGATCATCAGGAGTATAGCGCATTTATTTAGTAGAGGCTAAACCCACCTTTACACCTTGGTAGGGGTTGGTGTTCTTAGCGCCCGGCAGTGACCAATTTAGTACCGGTTGGAAACACCAACGTGTTCTAATTTGCTTTTTATTTTTTATTTACTTTTCTTTTTACTTTCTCTATTGTAAACTAGCATCTCACATTTGTTTGCATTACACATACCAATTCTAATACACAGTTTTATAAAGTTGTATTTCATATACAATACTATACATATATAGGCATAGTGCTCATACATGAAATCAAATATTTGTTCAACATTTATGATTCCCCATCCGAGTCAATGTCCGAATCCGCATTTACATTCAGTTTCTGGTCCATCTGTAATAATTGAACTCTCCCGTTGGATTAATAACCTCGTCTAGAAGAAATCCACAGAGTTGTTCTTGAATCAATCTGATTTATTCTGTCTCGAGGAGTCCTTCCTTCTTCATGCGCTAAATCTATAAAAGAAGTTATTCATTTGTATAATCATAAGTACTATGAGACAATAGATATGAACAGTTAGAACTAATATAGCCAAATGAAGAACAAACTCACCATAAGCTAACAATGATGACCATATCAATAGCATGCATATAAAATAAACGAGATAGCAGAAACTTAAGGACCTTGTATACCTCCTATAATAGATGAGTGTTACCGTTGCCTTGTAAGAGCGTTGTGCACCCCCCTCCTATTTGTATTCATTGTGCTTTGGATATAATTGAAGCATGCTTAGAGCTAGGGATACAAACTAATGTTATCTTAACATGACATAACAACCAGATCCTTATTTTTTGGGAAAGCTCTATATCATCCGAGTGAAATAGAGCCTCTGCTCATCCATTTTTTCTTCACCTCAATCTTCACTCCCATCTTACCTTCTCCTGGTGAGACTCTGGCAAGTTTACGAGTTCGTGGTTGCTGGGTGAGGAGGGGGGGGGGGGGGGGTTGTGCTCACCGCCGACCATAGTGGGAGGGATGATGCTTCGGTCGACACCGGTGCATGGGGTTGGAGTTGACAGAGATGGCGACGACGATGGTAGGAGGTGGTGGGCACGTGCGAGGTAGGGGTTAGAGCTAGGCGGTGGTGGTCGTGAGAGTCGGGAGTCAGGAGGAAGATGAAGGGATCATGGTAGGGGAAGGAGATAAGCTAGAGAGAGTGTCAGAGGTTTAGATCTAGACAGCCCACAGGGGGTAACCCTGGTGGTTTATTTGTTCAGCTGTGTAGCTAAGAACTCGAAGGTTGCGCACGAGCACACAGAACACAAAGGGGTCGCCCCGGCCGCCTTATATTTGCTAGCGGACAAGGTTGGCACCCAGACTTCTGGTTGGTTACGACCAGGAGACCTAAGTCCAGTTGTTTACAACACTTGCCATGTACGTCGATCTGCTTGTCGGAATGCACTGTTGTCTTGTCTTGCACGCCAAGTCTCGAAGTCGTTGCGGATAAGGTCGTCTGGAATCTTCTGGAATGTCTTGAGAAGGTCGTGTGGACCACCAACTAGGTTTGTTGGGCCCACTATCAAGTCGTCAGGTCTTCTGGTAGGTGTTGTGGAGTCCGAAAAATCAGTGGGAATCCCCGAACACGAGAATACAAGTATAACGAAGTCAACGTGCAAGTCGTGAAAGACAAGGAGATAAGGAATCTCCAAAAGACTGCTCTCGCCTCAAAAGTTGTGAATCCCTTTACACGTGCCCTCACGCCCCCTTTTATAGGGAGACGAAGGGACTTTTACATGCCAAAAATACCCTTGAATCTAAGGAATATTCCTAATGTGAACATGTACATGAACGTCTTTTACATCCCGTGATTTGCGGGGCTAATTTCATACATTTAAAAGCGTGCCACTAGTTCACACGCCAAACCCGGACTTTTGAGGCAACGCCTTTGACTTGGCTTCTTGCTGATTCCCGAATCTCTTATACATGAAAATCTTCATGCGTCATAACCTCCGAATTTAGACATCAGTAGATTCCCGAATTTTACAGATTCCCGACTCCAGGGCTTCGCGAGTTCCTGATTCCAGAGTTCCGCAGGTTCATGATTCCAGAGCTTCGCGAGTTCCTGATTCCAGAGTTCTGCAGGTTCATGATTCAAGAGCTTCGCGAGTTCCTGATTCCAGAGTTTTGCGAGTTCCTGATTCCAGAGTTTCGCAGGACTCAAACATCCTGAAATGGGTTAAAAGTTTGAGAACAGAGGCAAAGTTCGGCTGGATCTTTCGCACATTTGTTTGTAAATTAACAAAACAACCCACAGGAGCCAAACTGATCCTTCCATTTCACGAGTAACTCACGAATTTCGGTAAGCCCCAACACTAGCACCTTGGGGAAGCGGGTTGACTCCAACGATCTGTTTCCATGAAACTCTTGAATTCTGGTAAAAAACATCACCCTCGGAACGTCGGAGTGGACACGCGTCTCCCGGAAAACCCACAACGGTCATATCGAGGTAGTTTCTTGAAACTACCCCCCTCACCCCTATAAATAGAGACGTTCGCACTGTAAAATTTTTTCACCGCTTCCTCGCTTTCTCCGAACTTTTGTTGGCATCTTCGCAGAAAAGCTCTTCGTGATAAAGGGTCTGAAGCTTCGAGGCTTTCTCGATTTTCGAAGGTATTGCTTTCTTTGTTCTTTTATTATCATCTTTATTTTTAACGTTCGAATTTGTGACTTTTGTTTCGCACATTTTGCTTTATAAAAGTCATCTTAGGTTTTGCCCTTGCACTGCTGTCAATTATGTGGCACGCGTTAAAAGCACTACAAGACCCATGACGTCGGAAGAGTTGGCTGCTGCTGGTATTCCGCCTGCTAAGGAGGAAGTTCAAGAAACTGACAATGCTCAACTTCCGAGGATAACCCAGCTTCTGCTGCTGCACCTGAATCTGAAATTCGCGAAGAAGGGGAAATCAGATCTGAGGGAGAAGATCTCGGAAATGTTGATGCTGATCTTTGAGATCTTGTTGCTATGAAATGTTCGAAGTCACTCCCTCCGACTTATGTTTTCGGTGAATCCAAGGTCACCACAAATCTGATCAGGGAATACGAAGCAACTGGATTCTTTCCAGCTGGCCATGGTCGTGCTCCCCTCGATGAGCAGATTCCCACTCCCGAAGCCAACGAAGTCATCATGTTCCGCGATTTCCTTACCTGCGGACTCAGGTTTCCTTGCGATCCCCTGATGCCTGCGATTTTGGACAAGTTTTCTGTGAAGATTCATCAGTTATCGCCGAGCTCATTTCTTGAACTGTCAAAGTTTTTGTGGATTATGAAGACCTTTAGATGCAACTTTAGTGCTGATGTATTCGCACAATTGTTCGAGCTAGTCATCGAGCCAGACATCATCAAACTTGATGATGGGCATCACTACGAAGCACACTACGCGTGCTGCACCTTCAACACGTGAAGGCAGAATACACGGAAGGGAATTACACAAATTCAGATTGCACCATGCTGCAAAACTAATTTCTCCAAAGATTGGAGTTCTTTTTGGTTCTACATCAAGGTGGTTATGTCTGCGATTCCTGGATACGATGGACCAGCTCACCCTCTTTGCTCGCCCATTGAAGCACTGATTGCTACTTGCACCGCTCCATACAACCATCGAGCAGCTGGAATCATGAATTGCGAAAGTGCATTCCACTTGGCTAGCACAATTCTTAGTGGCCGCGACATTATTGAAGAATACACCGCCGTAGAGATCTGGCCGATTTCTCATGGCTGGGCTCCCAAAGAGATTATCACTTTCGATGTGAACTGGGTGACACAGGAAGTGCCTTTTCCCCGATTTGAGCTTAAGTTGAAAGAAGGCCAGAGTGCCGAAGAGTTTATGGATGAAGTGGAGAAGAAAGTGAAACCATGATTGGCGAATCTACCATGAACGAATATAAGGCATACAAGAATTTAGTGAAACATAAAAGAATTATCAATCGTATATTTTCTGAGATTTGTGGTGGTAAATCCTTCTGATCTTGTCGCCCGGGCATTCCTGTTAAGATTCCAGTTGTTGCCGTGGCAAGTTGCTCGGCCGCACCCTTGAAGGCCCCAAGAAGATGATCTTCAAAGAAAGGCAAAGGAGATACAGATGAGACATCTTCTTCCATAGTTCATCCCGAGAGGATCAGATCTCTTGAATCAAGCAAACGGAAGTGAGAATCATCTGAAGTCATTTCGAACGCTGAAATTCAGGTGACTTCTATCCTCGCTCAATTGAGTCGAAAAAAGACTAAGAAAGCTGTGAAGAAGATTGCTGTTGCTGAAGTCCGGCGCGTTCCTTCTGCCTTTGACGATGACTTGTTCGTCGAACCCAGCCGCAAAGGTTCTTTCTCTCGCTTGTGGCCTGACTTAAGATTCAGTATTCGTAGGCATTGTACTCCAGGCTCTGAGAATGAATTCGTGGATTTTGAAACCTTTTCAGATGATATTGCTGAAGTCCAGAAAGAAGTTACGACGTCTGTCGCCGCTGCTGTTGTTGGAGTTGTTGATCCTCAACCTTCCGGTCACCAAGACGAGGCCTCTGCCGAATTCACCAAAGAGCTCGAGATGACAGTTCACATGGGTGAAGATCCTACTCATGAAGTTCCTTGGTCGAAACTCGCGAAGATCTTCCTAGGGATCAAGACCCTTCCCCCTCGATGATTGCCTTCAACAAGAGTTTTGGTATGTCTTATCGGGCTGAACTACTAAGTGTTTGTTATGAAAAGGCTGATGCAAGAGATGGCACGTCTAAGCTTCTAACATTATGGAACTCGTCTAAAATCGTGGATGAAACAGGAGAAGGAGCTTCAAAGCAGATGTCTCCACCTCTTATCGGGACTCCTCATCAATCTGGAAAGGAACCCTCTAGTTCTTCGCAGAGAGTTACTATCGAAACCCATAGAAGAAAAGCTTCATGAATTGTTTGTTCTTCTTAACTGTAATCTTATCTTTTCCTGCAATTTCTGAATTTTGTGATTCCTTACTTATTTTTGGCCTTTTATGAATTTTTCATATTTCCAAGCACTTCTCCGGACGTATCCAACTTCTAGTATCGAAGAATACTAGAGAGCTTACTCCATGAAAGCTTCAGTTCTTGGAAACATTGCCTCCCAACATTTGGTAGAGCAGGAGGAGATTACTAAGAAGTTTTCTAAGGAGTCCAATAAGCTGAAGTGTGACTTCAACCTGGCCCAAGCTACGAACGTAAACTTGCAGAAGAAAGTTGCCGAATTGGCTGAAGCTTTAAAGAAATGCCAAGATACAAAAAAATTGCTGAGGGTGGGAAAAAGTTGCTGAAGAGACCCTCGAAAACTCGAAGAAAGATCTCGAGAAGTTGTAGAAAACTCATGATGATGATTTGAGATTGATCGAAAATCTTCGGAAAGATCATGACAAAACCTCCAAGGCTACTAAAGATATTCGAGCCAACAACGCCGATCTTGCGAAAACCTTGAGTAGCAAAGAACAGAAGATTCAGGATCTTGAGAAGGCGTTGGCTGATCGAGACGAGGCTTCTATGAGAGTAGTTTCAGTAATGAAGGACAAGTTGAAGCTTTTGTTCGAAGAGTACGAGAAGGCTTTACGAGAGTTTGGTGTTCGTTCTGCTCCACTTCCTGCTAGCGTAGAGTTTTCTGAATTAATGGAATGGATCGACATGGAGTTTAAGGCACTTCCTGTGGTCATTTCTGGTGCAAGTGACTTCGCCACCACATTCTCAGTTGAAAGTATCTTGAAGCTGCTTCAAGACTTCGACTGCGCCGATCTTGTGAAGTTTCGCGAGAAACTCTCACAATTTCCCGATGCATCGAGCACTTCAAGACTTCGCCCCAACGAGGATGTCTTGGCTATCAAGGCCAAATTCGCAAGAGAATTCTGGTTCGCCAGCGGAAAGGAATGAGGACCATGTGTGGTTAGAGGACCGGTGGATGGTCGCTTCCTGGTGTGATGAGTGATTGACAACGTTATGTGGACTAATTCTTGGCTAAGTATTGCAGGTGCAGGTTGCGACTTGATTGGTGTTGGTGCAGGTGAAGAACAAGTGCGAAAGGTCATTGCCGATGAGGCCACCAGGTGTGGAGAAGACAAGTAGACTTCGTTCGTGGGACCTGGTGGCCAGCGGAGTCGAGTGCGGGCCGCATGGTGGCATGAACAACAAGATGAAGTCATGGACAATTTCTTTGTCAAGCCTAAAAACCGAGGTCGAGCCAGGACTACGTGGGAGCCAAGTCATGAGTGGAGATTGGCGGAGGCTACACCGAGTTCGCGGGGTTTCCGGTGGTTGACCAGAAAATAACTGGGTTTCTTGGTTGATCGACAAAGCCAAGACCGAAGAACCGAAGACGTAGTTGCAGCAGCTCCAGACTGGTCTGACCGGTGGGTACCTGTCTGACCGGTGAGGAGCACCGGTCTGACCAGTGTGCGACGACGTAGTCTGGAGACTTCAAAGTGGAAGACATGCATCGGGATCGCAAGACTTGCATCGAGACTAAGCAAGTTTGCGGTCGCTGGGCATCCGTCCGATGGAGCGATGACAAAGATTTCCGAATTCACCCTCGAGGGCCATGTATGCCTAGTTAGCTAGTAAGGGTATTTTAGACTTTCGGTTGCCTCCTTATAACCCAAGTGGTGAGAGGATAGCAGCCATCTCTTGGAACCCTAGCTCATTTCGGTTTTCCTATTTTCCCTTCCTATTTCCTTAGGATTATCATAAGACTAGCTTGAGAGCTTCATGGTGAGATCTTGTGAGAGGGTTGGATGATCGGGCAGCAAGCTAGACCTTGTATGAACCTCTTTGGTATGTATAGATGATTCGGCGTGGTTCCTCAAGGCTTGGTTGTGTTGTTCCCGTTTGTTCTTGGTGGTGACTTTCGGAGGCCCCTCTTGGTGGATTTCTTGGTGCGTTTTCGGGACCTTGCTCTTGGGTATTTGGTGGGGGATGTATGCGTGAACCCTTCGTGGTTCTTTTCCCATTGATTCCCCTCTCAAATCCGTGAGTTAAGGGGCTCGATTTTGGGGTTTTCGGTGTTCTAGGGTTAGAGGAGTTCTTGGCGAGAATTCTTCGATTCCTCTTGATTTGGCAAGTTTTGGTGGACATAAACTTGGCTATGGACTCCCCGTGAGGTGTTCCTACTATCCCTAAAGTCTTGCACAAGTTTGTGGAGCTATTCGGGAGATTAGAGTTTGGATTCGGGGGTGTTGACCCGCGGGTGCTGTTCTTCCCGAGAAGCCCAGGCCACACCAGTCTGACCAGTGCCTCTCACCGGTCTGACTAGTGCCGACCCTTGTTCGGTTTTGCTCGGGTGAACATTTGGGTGATTTCTCTGTCGTCCTGTGTTGCTGCTGTTTCGAGTTTGGGTTAGTTTGGAGCTCGGTAGGCCTGTTTGGTGTTTTGGGACTTTCTGGCTGAGACCGGTCTGACCAGTGTGTTGCACCGGCCTGACCGGTGTAGAGCTGTTCTGTGGAAGTCGACAGGTTTCACCAACAGGGACTGGTCTGACCGGTGGTGCTCACCGGCCTGACTGGTGTAGGTTAGTGAGGCTCGAGTTTTGTGTTCCGCTGCGTTCTCGGGTCTGTGAGGTTGGGAGTTGGTTCCTTGCTCCAGTAGCAGTCCAGTGGCTGCGTGGGCTTGGCCAACTTGGGTAGTAAGTCGGAGACGTGTGTTGGAAGCCGTGTTCATCTTGTTGGAGCCTTCATCTCCTTCGAGAAGAATTTTGATTGGCTCCCATTCACTGCCCCCCTCTCTGGTTCGCCGTATCGATCCCTCAAGTGGTATCAGAGCAGGTTACGGGTCTTGATTGACTCTAACCAGTCTAAGATCCAAGGATGGCATACCAAAAATGTGGTTTGGGTCCTCCACACTTCGATGGCAAGAACTACCAGATGTGGAGTAAGCGGATGGCAGCGTTCCTCCGCGGAAAGGGTCAGATCCTTTGGGATGTCACGGTGGACAATGGCTATGTCCAGTCGATGAACTTCCTTGCTCCAGGATCGAGGGACATGTTCGACGCCAACAACAAGGTGGTCGACTACTTGTTTCGTGCTTTGTGTCATCCTGAATTCGATCGGGTGCACACTGAGCACCTGGCTTGTAGAATCTGGTCGATGTTGAAGGAAGCTCATGTTGGGAATGCCCAGGATCAGGCTCAGATGTATGATACTTACCGGAGAGAGTACGAGAACTTCACTCATCTCCCCAGTGAGTCCATCGATGCCTTGTTTTAGAGGTTCACGATTGTGGTGAACAACATGAGGGCCAATGTGGACGTGCTCCTGTACGATGATCATGATAGGGCTGTCAAGCTCTTACACTTGTTGGATCGTACGGTTTGGGCGGAAAGTTCGAGGCCATTGTGGAGTCGGAGAAGTATGACACTCTGGCGGTGAACGAGCTGTTCTCGAAGCTTAAGTCGGCTGAGGTGGACAGGGGCATGACAGCCAAGCTCGAGGGCCCGACTGACTCTCATAGTCTCGCCCTCATCGGTTGTTCAAAAGGAAAGACTAACGCTAACCCATCCACCAGGATGTTCTCTTTGTCCTCTTTGATTTCTATGCCAGATGAGGAGTTCGACGTGCTTGGAGAGGACGAGCTGGCGTTGCTGACGAGGAGGTTCAAGAGGCTGCATGAGAACCAGGTGAACATGAGGAGGAACACGAGGACATGCTTCCAGTGCGGCAAGCCGGGACACTTCGTCGCTGACTGCCCGGAGAAGGTCGAGAATAAGGACAGCTACAAGGACAAGTCGAAGACGGATGGCAAGTACCGATCGAGGCGTGATCACAAGAGCAAGTACAAGAGCAAGCACAAGGACGAGTGACAATCGAGGAAGGAGAGCCGAGGCAAGGCCCAGCGATGGTTGGAGCAAGCGACGTCGACTCCAGTTCCACGTACTCCACCTTGAGCTAAAGTAGCAGTGAAGATGAAGGTGATCGTCGCAAGGTTAGGAAGTCATCGAAGAACCCAAGCGGGCTGAGTTGCTTCGCTAGAGACGGCTTCTGCACCATGGCGCTGAGCTCCGCCAGCAAGAACACCCAGAGCGACTCGGACTCCAACTCGGACGACGAGGTGCATGATGAACTTCCCTTCTTGCGTTAGGAGAATGAAAGGCTTGGCTTGTTGCTTGATAATCATGATGACATGCTTAGAGAGGCTAAGAAGATGAGGAAAGAGCTTAGGGCCTCGCTTGAGGATGCTAGGACTAGAGTGGCTGAGCTAGAAACACAGAATTTGGATGCTAAGCTTGAAATTGATTCTCTGAAAGCTTCACCTGTTGTTTCTGATAAAGTTAAATGTGTTGATTGTCCTATCTTTCTAGTTGATCTTGCTTTGTTTAAGGAAAAGCATGCCCCCAATGTGAGGAATTAGATGTGTTTAGGGTTGATGTGGCTGAGCTTCAGTGTAGACCTGCTTTGCTAGGTGCTTGCACTTCTTGCCCTGTTTTGCATGAAAAAATTGATGAGATGCATGCTAACACTGTTTTTCTTGAGGCTAAGCTGAAAGAACCAATTCCTACATCTTGCTCTACTTGTGAATTGCATGCTTTGAAGAATCTGGAACTTGCACATTATGTTGATCGTTTGCAGATTGAGAATGATGAGTTGAGAAAGTTGATGGGTTGGTTGTCTGGTCATGAGCCTTAGTTGAGGATAATGATCGAGACATACAATAGGCAGGATGGTGAGGGACTTAGGGCAAACAAGGTTGGCGAGGGAAGTGGAGAGAATATCCCAGAGCCACCAAAAACCTACCACAAAAAATGCTTTCCCTCCTAAACCGAACCATCTTAGGAACCGACTAGACACAACCCCAGCTCCACCCGTGTTTCCTCCACAAACAAATGATTTGCAAAAGCCTATCAAGTTCGCGAGCACTTTGGGGAAAGTGTTCTTTGGAAAGAGAGTGAGAAGGCTAGTGAGGGGAAACCGGTTGAGAAACCTAGTGAGGAGAAACCGACGGAGAAGCCGAGTGGAGAGAAACCAAGTGAGCAGCCCCATCCCAAGCCCAAGGCTAAGGTCGTGAAGTTGCATTGTGAATATTGTTGGAGAGATGGTCACAAGAGTGAGTTTTGCTTGAAGTGGAAGCGAGATGAGAGAATGGCGAAGGAATGGGCTAGCAAGGACAAGTACCACCCTCCTAATGGTGTACTTGAGCCTCGTGTGCAGATTCCCAGGGCCAAAGCGAGTGTGAGGACAGTTTCGGCTTGGGGAGAGCGAAAGGCTGCTGGAGGTGTTGCTGGCCGAGCTACAGCGGTCAGACCGGTGCGTCACACTGGTCAGACCGGTGCAGGTCTGGACAAGTAGAACTTTGGGTTTCGTGCGCGTACAGATGCTAAGTTTGGTTCTGAAGATCATGGTTCTAGTGATTGGTCTAAAGAGTTTGCAGGAGGTCGGTTTGCTAGGCATTCTCCTCCTCGTGCTCAATACGGGGATGGGAGGAGTTGTAGCTTTGAGATGGAGAGGAGGGATGGTACACGGTTTTATTTTCGTGATTTTGGTCCTCCTCCAGGTAGAGAGGGTTGGTTACCCCGGAGTGGTTACCATGGTGGTGTTCGTGGAGGTAGCTTTGGTAGGAAAGTTGTTTTGGATTGTGCTAACCCCACTTTGGAGCAAATGGCTCGGCACTGGTTTTACTCTTTTGGTACTAACCCTAGTGCTGAGTCGTTTGTTCACTCACGTGCTCGTTTTTAAATTTCAGGTGGGAGACTTGAAGAACATTTGGTTGTTTGACTCCGGTTGCTCGAGGCATATGACCGGAGACAAGGGGTGGTTCTCCAGTCTCGTCCCGGTGGTGACAAAGAGGTACATCACCTTTGGGGACAATGGGTGAGGGCGTGTGTTGTCAGAAGGTGAGATTAAGGGGAGTGACAAGATCACTCTCAGGCGTGTTGCTCTTGTTCAATCGCTTGGATACAATTTGCTTTATGTGTCCCAGCTATTGGATGAGGGTTTTGAGGTGTTGTTTCGGCCTGGTGGTTCTCAGATTTTGGACTCTTGAGGGGACCTTGTCTGTATGGTCGTTCCCGAGGGTCAGGTGTTTCGAGCTGATTTTTCTCAGTCTTCTAGTGTTGAGCGTTGTTTCTTAGCTGGCTCTTCGAGTGAGTTGTGGAAGTGTCATAGGAAGTTGGGTCACTTGAGCTTTGACCTGTTGTCTCGCTTGAGTAAACTCAATTTGGTCCGAGGATTACCACGGTTGAGGCTTCAAAAAGAGTTGGTTTGTGCGCTGTGTAGGCATGCCACGATGGTAGCTGTTGGGGGGTTACCCGAAAAATTCGGATGACTGCCCTAAAACAAGTGAGAGTTCTTAACACGTTCAAGTACAAAGTGAGAGTGCAAAGAGACTGTGATTCCCTATGCAAGTAGCACAAGTTCCAAAAAGTCTGAATCCGTTTACATGTGCCCTTGCGCCCCCTTTTATAGGGAGACGAAGGGACTTTTACATACCGATAACACCCTTAGCCTCAGAGAATATTCCTAGTGTGAACGCATACATGATTGTCTTTTTCATCTAACATATTTACAAATCTGCCATTAGTTCACACTCTAAACCCAGACTTTTTGGGACAACAACATTGACTGTGCTTCTCTCCTGGTTCGTGAATCTCTTTGCGTGAAACTCCCGAACTGGGTCTTCAGCAGATTCTCGAGTTGGCCTTCGCTTCTCCGCTGGTACGCGCATGTCCACGCGCCTGACTCCCGAACTCAGCCCTCAACAGATTCCCGAATCGGCCGTTCTCTGAAGTTCGGGCCATCGACAGTCTGAGATTCCGGGCTTTCGCATTTTCGTGACTCCACTTCTTCACCGAATCAAGATTCCCGAACTTTGCACATTCACGAATTCGAGGCTTCACAGGTTCCAGGCTTCCGAAAATCGTGAATTCCCTGCTCCTGAAAAACAAGCTTCGAGAAATTTGTTAAACCCAACGTTTCGAGGGTGACGGGTTTTCCTGAATTCCCCAACACTAGCCCCTCGGGAAAGCGGGTTGACCCCGACGATCCGATTCCACGAATCCTTCGGAAATTTAGTAAAAAACGTCACCCTCGGAACGTCGGAGGGGACACGCGTCGCCCGGGAAACCAATGACGGTTAAATCGAGGCGCGTTTCGCGGAACTACCCCTCCCCGGCCCTATAAATAGAAGGCCGTCGCTGTTAAAATTTTTTACGGCTCTCCAGCTTTTCACGATTCGTGCATCTCTTTTTCTTCGCGGAATCTGGTCTTCTGCTAGAAAACTCGCGAGTTCCAGGTCTTGTTCACGCTTCTCTAAGGTATCCCTTCATCATTCTTTTGTCAATCTGTTACTCGTTAAACTTCGGTGCAGTGATGTCGCGATTTCGCGAGCTTTATTCTCGAATGTTATTCTTAACTGTTTGTATGTTTGTAACTGTTGGTTAGGTGGCTCGCGTTAAAAGCACGGCTAGACCCATGACTAACGAAGAGCTCGTCGCTGCCGGCCTCCCGCTCGACCCAGTTGCTGAAAATGCGGAACATGCTGCACCGGCCGAAGATTCTGGTTCGCCCAGTGGTTCTCGTAGTCGCGAAGATGGGGAGGTTAGGTCTGACGGCGGCGAAGACATCGGAGATGTGGATGCCGGTGTCGACGACCTGATCAGGGCAAGGACCTCCGGCCCGTTACCACCCTCACTCGCCTTCGGAGAGTCGAAGGTGACTAGCAACACGATTCGTGAGTACGAGAAGGCCGGGTTCTTCTCCCCTAACGCTGGGCGTGCCCCACTTGATGAGCTGATTCCAATTCCTAAGGATGGAGAGATTGTGGTATTTCGGGATTTTTTTATCTGTGGGCTGAGGTTCCCTTGTGACCCCGTCTTGCCAGCTATTCTCGATGCTTTTTCGGTGAAGATCCACCATCTTTCTCCGACATCCTTCCTTGAAGTGTCGAAGTTTATATGGATTTTGAAGACCTTCGGCTGCAGTCCTAGCATCGACGCTTTCACCAGATTCTACGAACTGGTGATCATTCCCGAAGTTGTCAAGGGTGAAGATGGGCAGTTCTACCACAGTCAGCACGCGTGCTGCACCTTCAACACGCGACGTCAGAACACCCGACAAGGAATCACCCGAATCCAGATCGCCCCTTGCTTCAAGTCCAACCTTGCCGATGATTGGAGATCTTACTGGTTTTATCTGAAGGTCGATATGCCGAAGCTGTCATGCCCGATCGCGCCTCTTGCCGCGGTGAATGTCGGGAAGTACAACCAGCGGGCCTTGGGAATCAGAAGCTGTGAAAATGCATTTCACCTGGCCAGCACCAAACTCGGCGGCCGTGACATCATCGAAGAATTCGTCGCCGCCCGGGTCTGGCCCATCTCGAATGGTTGGTCCCCTTCTGAGCTCGTGTACTACAATGTCAACTGGGTAGATCAGAAGGTGCCTTTCCCGAAGTTCGGGATCAAACTTCGTGAGGGCCAGAGCGCCAAGGACTTCATGGATGAAGTGGAAAGAAGGGTGAACGTCATGGTAGGCGAATATACCATGAACGAGTACAAGGCGTATAAGGCCCTGGTGAAGCACAAGAAGAAAATCAATCGCATCTTTTCGGAAGTTTGCGGTGATAAATTTTTCAGCTCTCTTGGCCCTGGTCCCAAGTTGAAACTTCCCGCAGTCGCTGTGGCCAGTTGCTCAACCGCCCCAATCAACGCTCCCCGAATAAGGTCGTCAAAACGAGGCTCGTCGCCTGCCAGTGAGGGGGCCTCTTTGGCAGTCAAGCCTTCGAGGACTAGATCGCTGGAATCGTCGAAGCGGAAACGAAAGACCTCCGAACTTCGGACTTCGGATGCTGAACTCTAGGCTGCTTCGGGGCTTGCCCAGATGAGCCGCAAGAAACTAAAGAAGGCTGTGAAGAAAGTTTCTTCCACCGGCGTTCGGCGAGTCCCATCCGCCTTCGACGACGACACCTTCGCGGAGACAGATAGCCTTAAAGGTGTTTTCCTCTGGCCACCGTTTAACTTTCGAGACAGGTTGTCCACCGGGTTCCGAGAATGAATTCGTGGATGTTGATTCCTTTTCAGATGCTGCTCCCGAAGTTCAAAAGGCGACCGCTCCCCGCCGCCGCCGAGAAGTCCATTGTTGCTTCGCCGATGTTGCCTGTCCGCACCGAGTCCCCCGCCGCCGCCAAAGCTCCCGTGTCTTGAAGTCCCCGCCGCCGACCAAGCCTCCTCCGACCCGCCCGGACCTTGAGCTCACTATTCAAAGGGGAGACAATCCTACCGAACATGTCCCTTTGGTTGAAGTTCGGGAGATCGTCCCCGAAGACCAGGCGCCCTCTCCTTCCTTAGCCGCTTTTAACAAAAGCTTTGGTACGTCACATCGCGGCAAGCTATTGCGTGTTGGTTTCGAGACATGTGGCGTTGGGAGCAAGACGTCCAAGTTTTTAACTCTGTGGAAATCGTCCACAATTGTTGATGAAACAAGAGAGGAGGCGTCAGAACGACCCGAAGAAGCTGCTCAAGGCTCCGAGAAAAGGCCTCTCTCTGTCTCCGAAACCACTCCTTCGCCTCGAGGGAAAACCTCTTCTGGTTTGACTAAACAAGTCACCATGCAGCATTTTAGTAAGCAAGGTTCGTTCATTCTCACTGTCTTTTCATGTCCTTCACGATTATTAAATCTTGGTCTGAGACTTACTCCTGAATTTTTCAGAATTCAAGAATCTTTTGCATTCTTACTCTCCTTCAAAGCTTGCACACTTCCACGAGGATTATACCCTCAAGCACTCTATGCTCGGGAAGGTTGCCATAGAGCGGCTTACTAAACAGGAGAAGATTAACAAACAGCTTTCCCAGAAGTCCAAGGAACTGGAGCGTAACTTCACCCTCGCGCAATCCACGAACTTGGAACTCGAGAAAAAGGTGGCTGAGTTGGCGGAGGCTTTGAAGATGAGTCACGATGAAAAGAAGGTCGCAGAGGCCGTGCTCGAGCAATCCAAGAAAGAGCTTGAGAAAGTTCGAAAATCTCATGAAGATGATCTGAGCGTGATTGGAAAGCTTCGGGAAAAGCAAGAGCGAGCTACGAAAACCGCCGAAGATCTTCGTATCAATAATGCCAGCCTCGCCAAGTCCCTGAGCGCAAAGGACCGCAAAATCGTGGATCTTGAGAAGGCGTTGGCAGAAAAAAGTGAGGCCTCGAAGAAAAACACTTCAGAGATTCTGGAAAAGCTGAAACTACTCTATAAGGAGTACCAGAAGTCTTTGAATGAGTTCGGTGTTCGTCCAGCCCCTCTCCCAGATTCATGGATTGGCTGGAGGCCGAGTTCAAGGCCCTTACTGAGGTGATCTCCGGCGCCAGCAACTTCGCTGTTGCTTTCTCTGTGGAGAGTATTTTGAAAATTCTTCACGACTATGACTGTGTCGACCTGGAGAAATTTCGCGCGAATCTCTCTCGATTCCCCAGCGCTACTAGTACCGCGATACTTCGAGCCAACTCCGACGTTCAAGCCATCAAGATGAAGTTCGCGAGGGAGTTTTGGCTGACTGGCGGGGAGGATATTGTTAAGACCATTGCTCAAGCAAAGCTTGCTGAGGTAGTTTCTTTTGTCCAATTTCATGACTTGCGTTTGTCGCAGATGTTTTAGTTTCTTAAGCCTTCTTCACTTTTGCCTTCCTTTCTCAGCTGAACGAAGAGGAGAATCGAGAGGACACTGCCGCGTCTCCCGAAGGATCAACTTCCGGCGAGGGTTCGAGCGAGTCCGGCGAAGACGGCTCAGGTGGCAGCAGCAGCAGTAGTAGCAGCAGCGACGATGGCAACAACGGCGAACAGGCCCCCGAACAAGGGAGGATTCGCCGAAGGTGGATGTTACAAACTAAACAATATGTCCGAACCTTGGGTGTATTCGAGATTGGTTGTAGATTCATGTGGATTACTCAAACTTCGCTGAACAAATGTTTTGTATATTTTTAACCTGCGCAGGTCCTACAAGCTGGGCCTGCGCAGGACGTTTTGCCACTGCGAATTCATCGAGACTGTATGTTCGTTAGTGGTGAAGCATGGCGCCTGTTCAAACAAGCACATCCTGAACAAGATTTTTCCGATTTTTGGCTTGAGGCCTCACTTAAATTTTCTATAGGTTGTTTTGATCTTTCTTCATTTTTCTTGCTTCGTAAAAAGAGTCGTTCTGCGTCCTCTACTTCGCGATCCATGAGAATTCCGAAGATGGAGCCCCTTAGCCCCTTAGCCGGTTCATCTGACTTCGCCTATGCTAGCGATGTGGCTGAAAACAACGTTTGTAAACCAGGACATGTTGTAGAACTTTCATTCTAAATTTCGCACTGATTGCTGTAATTATTGAGGAACTATTCGAGAGTTTTGATGCGAATAAGGCAATGAATACGTTTTTTCTTGAAAAAAACGTCACCCTCCCCCACCTTGCCGTTTTGAATGAAAACTCGAAGGCAGGTTCACGAATCTTACTATTCCAGGATTTCGAGCACATCTTTTAGGAGAAAGCTTCGTTAATTTTTGAAAATTTCGACCGTCGTTGTGCAAGTCGACAAAATTTGTTTTTCGAATTTTGTGGACTTGCCCCGATCGGCAGACTTGCCTCGGTTGAAATTGCAACCCTCAGTTGCTTGAACCAAGATTTTTCTGTGATTCTCTGATGGAGCCCCTTGCCCTTTTCTTACAATGTTGATACCTGAAAAATTTTCAACAATCTATACTGAGTGAGAATACGCAGGCAAACTCTTAAGCATTCACTTTCTCGAAATCATCATGTGAACTTTCTGGTCGGAATCCCTTCGTGGATGGGATTTTTCTAGGCCACAACTTGTTGTTGTCTCAGGCCTTTTCGATGGGAATCCCTTGATGGATGGGATTTTTCTAGGCCACAACTTGTTGTTGCCTTAGGCCTCTTTTTCGTTGATGGAATTTTGGCTGTCACGAAGCCTTTCTCACAAACTTTTTCTTTTTTCACGATGGAATTTTGGCTATCACGGAGCCTTTCTCACGAACTTTTTCTTTTTTCACGATGGAATTTCGGCTATCACGAAGCCTTTCTCACGAACTTTTTTTCACGATGGAATTTCGGCTATCACGAAGCCTTTCTCACGAACTTTTTCTTTTTTCACGATGGAATTTCGGCTATCACGAAGCCTTTCTCACGAACTTTTTCTTTTTTCACGATGGAATTTCGGCTATCACGAAGCCTTTCTCACGAACTTTTTCTTTTTTCACGATGGAATTCTCGAGACACGCAATTTGGGGGAAGACTCTTTTAATATATATATCAGAAAGAGTATTTACATAGGATCCGCCTCGTTAAAAACCTTGCCTCTTGATTTAGAGCCCCCTTTGCAAGGAAAAGAGTACGGTCCTTCTTATTCTAGTACGACTATAAGAAATAAAACTAATTTTTGCTCCGAAATCACTTATAGACATTCGGGTTTTTATCTTTCTAAAGTGCAAACTTACGAAAATCGAAAAACTACTACACGCTACATCTATCTACAACTAGGGTTTTCATGGATAATACCTTTTTAGGCTGTCGGCATTCCACGAATACGGCAACTCTTCGCCCGTCTGCTCCATCAGGCGAAAAGCCCCTGGCATATCTGTTTCCCTAGCGATGTAAGGCCCTTCCCATGACTCATGAAGTTTTCCTGGGTTCTCCCAATTTTTCATTCTTTTCAAGACAAGATCACCAGTTTTAATGTCCTTTCGGACCACCTTTTTGTCCCTCCATGCCCTTGTCTCTCTCTGGTATTTCTCAATGTTTTCTCGTCGCTTCAAGGATTGTCGGCTCTATCATGTCTTTTTCCACCTTCTTATCAATTTCCTCTATCTCTTTTCCCTTCGGGACTCTCATGCTTTCATTCCCCGATCTCCTCCGGTGTCATAGCCTCAGTCCCGAAAAGCAGGCGAAAAGGCGTGAAACCTGTTGCCCTTGAGACTGTGGTGTTGTGAGACCAGATCACCTTCGGAAGTTCATCGACCCACTTTCCCTTTTTCTGATCGAACAAACATTTCTTGATTCCCGAAAAGATCAGGCCGTTGGCTCTTTCAACTGCACCATTGGACTGTGGATGATATACTGATGAAAACTTCGCCTGTGTGCCTAAGGTTCTGCAGTATTCTTTGAAGGTGTAACAGTCAAACTGTTTGCCATTGTCAACCGTCAGTTCTCTAGGAACTCCGAACCTGCAGACTATATTCTGCCAAAATAATTTCTGAACTGTTGCTGCTGTGATATTCGCGAGTGGTTTTTCCTCCACCCACTTCGTGAAATAATCGACTGCTACAGCCGCGAATCGGCTGTTGCCTTGAGCTGTTGGCAACGGGCCTACCAGGTCCATTCCCCACCTCTGCAGAGGCCAAGTTGGAGGAATTAGATGAACTGGCATTGAAGGCAGATTCTATTGATTTCCCATCTTCTAGCACGCTTCACATTGCCGAACCAACATCTTGGCATCGATGTTTATGGTGGGCCAATAGAATCCCTGCTTTATCGCCTTTCCAGCTAAAGCCTTGGTTCCTATGTGCGCCCCACAGAATCCGCTGTGAATTTCTTTCAGAAGTTCCCGACCTTTTTCGGAGGTGATGCAGCGCAGCCAAGGCTCAGTGACTCCTGATTTGTATAATTCTCCATTTACTCTTTGTATAGCCCCGAGCCCTTTGCTTCAATCTTTTTTCCTCCAATTCATCTTCTGGTTCGTAATGTCCTCTCAGATAGGCAATGATTTCTGCTCTCCAGTCTGGAATTTCCACTATATTCACGATTTGGGCCCTCGAATCTTTGATGGAGGGCTCTCTGATGATTTCGAAGAACACATCCGGTGGTAGCTCTTGGTTTCTGGCTGCTGCCTTCGCTAGTTTATCTGCCTCATTGTTATCATCCCTTGGGATATGCTGGACTGAATACCCTTTGAAGTGTTTTTCCATTTCTCTGACTTTTTCGAGATATTTCATGAGAACTGGATTCCTGGCCTCGCTTTCCTTCTCAATATGCTCTTGGATCACTTTCGAATCCGTTCTGATTATGAAGGTCTGCTACCCCAAGGCTTTCATTTTCCTTAATGCCAGCAGTAGAGCTTCGTACTCCGTTGTGTTGTTCGTGGAATGCTCATTGTTCGCGAATACGAGCCGCGTTGCGTATCTTATGACTACGCCCGTCGGGGACGTTACAACAGCCGAAATTCCAACCCCCTTGTAACACCATGCTCCATCACACTGCACTATCCAAGGTTCGGGTATATTTTCCTCGAGATTTTGAGTGGGTGAAGTCCAGTCCACGACAAAATCTGCCAGAACTTGCGATTTTATTGCACTTCTTCTCTCGAAGTCTACCACATACTCGGAAAGTTCGACACCCCACTTGATGATTCGGGTGGATGCCTCCCTATTTGCGAACAAGTCACTCAACGACTGGTTGGTGATGACTCTTATTCTGTGACCTTCGAAGTAATGTCTTAGCTTTCTTGCTGCCATAATGACCGCATACGCGATCTTTTCCAGTTCAGAATAGAAAACCTTGGAACCAGACAATGCTTCGCAGGGCGAAGTATACAGGAATTTGCCTGAGCTTTCCTTCTTCTTCCTTTTCCTGTACCAACACTGCGCTTACTGCCGAATTTGATGCGGACACATACAGCAGAAGCGGCGATTTTGGTTCGGGAGGACAGAGTTTTGTCATGGTGGAAAAGTAATCCTTCAGTTCGTGAAAGGCCTGCTTCTGAGGTTCGGACCACTGGAATTTCTTGGCACTTCTGAGGACTTGGAAGAACGGTAAACTTCTTTCTGCGGCTCTGGGAATAAATCTGTTGAGGGCAGCCACTCTCCCTGTCAACTTCTGAACATCTTTCACTGAGATTGGCTCTTGCATTTCTACCAGAGCCTTTATTTTGTCAGGGTTTGCCTCTATGCCTTTCGTTGAAACTAGGCATCCAAGAACTTTCCCCTTATGAATGCCGAACACACATTTTTCCGGATTTAGCTTTAAGTTCGCTGCCCTCATGTTCGCGAATGTTTCGCCGAATCACCGATATGGTCTCTCCTCTCGAACACTTTTGACAACTATGTCATCCACATATGCCAAAATGTTTCTCCGAATCTCTATTGGTGCGGTACTATTGCTATCATTCTCGAAAACGTGCATCCCGCATTCTTCGGCCCCTCTCCGGCATTCTTACGAAACAAAATGTTCCGAAAGGAGTGATGAAACTTGTCTTCTCTTCATCCTCTTTGCGAACCCCGATCCGATGATACCCGCAGAACATATCCGGAGCGAAAGCATCTCACCGTTGGTCGCATCATCCACGATTTTGTCTACCCTTTCCAAGGGGAAATCGTCCTTCTTGCATGCCTTGTTCAAATCGGTGAAGTCCACACACATTCTCCATTTTCCATTTTTCTTCTTAATCGGCACAAGTGTTGGCTAGCCGACCGGGTACTTGACCTCTCTGATTACTTGGGCGTCCTGCAACCTCTGAACTTCTGCTTCCACTGCTTTGACTTTTTCCTCGGACATTTTCCGAAGTTTCTGCTTCTTGGGTGGTATTCTCTCGTCTGTTTCCAGGGCATGTTCGATGATATCCATGTCAACACCTTGCAAGTCCTTAGTTGACCATGCCAAAACATCCTTGTTTTTGTTTAGGAATCGTATGAGTTCACCGTCCTCTTCGGCGCTGAGGTTTGCCCCTATTATGACTGCTCTGTCGGGCATGTCATCCAAATACACTTTCTTTGTTTCATCTTCTGCGGTTATTTCATTTTTTTTGTCGCGCTTAGGCTCTTCATAAGTTTCCGTCCTCTCATCGGCTGCTTTCAGCTGGTACACATTTGTTTGGCCGGGCGTGTGGCCTTTTTCTATATTCCTGGCGTCCTGTTGATTGCCGAACACGGTGATGACCCCTTTGGGTGCAGGCATCTTCATGCATAGGAATTGTTGCCTTATGACAGCATCAAACTTGTTCATGAAACCTCTGCAGGTATGGGTGATATATGTCAACTACATCGAAAGTGAGGCTCTCCGTTCTGGCATTCTCAAGATCTCCGAAAGAAACTGGGAGTGATATTTTTCCCACCGGCTTGATGGGCTTTCCTCCGAATCCCTGCAATGGGTACTCTGGTGGATCCAACATGTGCTGGCTTAGATTCATTTTCTCGAATGTTTTCAGGAACAGGATATCCGCCGAACTCCCGTTGTCAACCAGGACTTTTCCTATGACCCACCCAACAATATTGACTTCAATCACCATGGCGTCATTATGAATCGCGGATTTCAACCTGAAATCTTCTTCCGTAAAGGTGATTGGCACCTTCGCCCACTCCGGGCGGGCAGCTGGGCCATCATTGATGATGGTGTTCATAGATCTGAAGTAATTGTTTCTCCGCTTCTTTGTTTCGAATTCCATAGCAGATCCGCCTGTGATTGGCATGATAGTCCCGAACGATGGCAATGCTTTGGTGTTCTGGGGTCCCGAACTTGACTGAGGTCTTGACAAACTTTCTGGGGGTGGTGGCAAGATTTCTCGAATGGGTTGCGGTTGCTGGATTGACTGAATCGCTTGCGAGTGAGGGAAAAATTGCTGCGAAGGCTGCCATGCTGGCTGTGGTTGTAGAAATTGCTGAACTGGTACAGAGCTTGACTGTGGGTTCGCGAACTGCGGTTGCCAGAAGTTCGGACGAAACTGGCTTGGCATCGAGGATGCAATGCTCATCAGTGCTTTCTCTTGTTGGATTCTTTCCATGTTCTTCTTTGTCTCTGGGCACCCTTCGGTGTTGTGGCCTCTTCCATGATACTGGCAGTAGAAGTGAGGATCTCTTGGGTTGTGGTTCGTGAGTCCTGGGGTTCCTCTTCCTCTCCCCCTTCCTCTGGGACTGAATCCTCCCCTGGTGGTTGGCCTGTTGTCTTGTTGTGGTTGGGAGTTTCCAACGCTATTGACATTTCGTGGATGTTGGGGTGGTGCCCGCCAGGTCATATCTCTGTTGCCCTGTCTAGCCTCGTTTCGCTCAGCTACCCTCTTGCGGTGGTCGTCATCAGACAGAATGTACTCTTCCAATTCTCGAAAAAGTTCCTCAACTGTTTCGGGCTTCTTTCTCGTGAGATGGGAAGCTGTTGGCCCTTGGGTGAGACCTTTGATCAGTGCCTTGATCGTTGTCTTGTCATCAGCGTCGGGAATTTGAGACCTCTATTGCATGAACCTTCTCACGAAGTTCCGCAATGGTTCTCTGTCCTTCTGCTTGCAGTTGTACAGATCTGAGGCTTCGGCTATTGTGTCCTGGAACATATGAAACGCTTGCATGAACTTTGTCTTGAGGTCTACCCAGCTGTAGACTGAGTGTGGAGGCAGCAGTGAGTACCAATTCAGTACTGGTCCTTCGCAAGCTATGATGAAGGATTTGGCCAGTGCAACATCATCTCCTACTGCTGAGTTCACAGCTGATTCGTATCTCATGAGAAACTGCTTGGAGTTTCCGAAGCCGTTGTATTTGGGAAGAGAGACAGGCTTGAACTTCGGCGGCCAAGGTGCTGTTTGCAGCCCTATTGATAGCGGCGATTCAGAATCCACGAAGTGTGAGACTCCGTTTCCCGCGAAGAAGTTTTCTTTCGGGGATTCTCTTGCAGGTGCAGGGTTTCTGACGCGGTGACTCCTGCCACAGGGAACTGTTCTCTTGTTCTTTCATTTCATCAATTTCTTTTTGCATTGCTTCTATCTGCTCTTTTGCTTTGTTCAGCTCCTCTAGCTTTTCGGAGATTTTCCTCTTTTCTTGTAACTGAGCTGCGAACTTTTCCTTGTCTTTCTGCGTACCGTTTGTATCTTTTGCTGAACCATGGCTAGCTCTCTGTCTATGGCATCATCATCATCATTGACATTCTCGAACTCCTGCTGCTCAGCGGGCTGTTCTTGGATGTGAGCTGTCTTTTCTGCTCTTGCCTTCATGAGGGCCTCGAGCTTTTCTCTTCGTTCTTGGTCTGTTACGTTCGAGGATTCAGGAACAAATGAGGTTTCATTCCCTTGGGTGAGATGGCGATCGTCTCGGTTAGCCTGTGCTGGGACAGTCTTCTTGGACTTCTTCTAAGGTGGCATCGTGAGTTTCCTTTCGGCTGGAACACGGTGGCGCCAATGTTGGGGGGTTACCCGAAAAATTCGGATGACTGCCCTAACACAAGTGAGAGTTCTTAACACGTTCAAGTACAAAGTGAGAGCGCAAAGAGACTGTGATTCCCTCTGCAAGTAGCACAAGTTCCAAAAAGTCTGAATCCGTTTACACGTGCCCTTGCGCCCCCTTTTATAGGGAGACGAAGGGACTTTTACATACCGATAACACCCTTAGCCTCAGAGAATATTCCTAGTGTGAACGCATACAGGATTGTCTTTTTCATCTAACATATTTACAAATCTGCCATTAGTTCACACTCTAAACCCAGACTTTTTGGGACAACAACTTTGACTTTGTTTCTCTCCTGGTTCGTGAATGTCTTCGCGTGAAACTCCCGAACTGGGTCTTCAGCAGATTCCCGAGTTGGCCTTCGCTTCTCCGCTGGTCCGCGCATGTCCACGCGCCTGACTCCCAAACTCAGCCCTCAACAGATTCCCGAATCGGCCGTTCTCTGAAGTTCGGGCCATCGACAGGTCGAGATTCCGGGTTTTCGCATGTTCGTGACTCCACTTCTTCACCGAATCAAGATTCCCGAACTTTGCACATTCACGAATTCGAGGCTTCACAGGTTCCAGGCTTCCGAAAATCGTGAATTTCCTGCTCCTGAAAAACACGCTTCGAGAACTTTGTTAAACCCAACGTTTCGAGGGTGACGGGTTTTCCTGAATTCCCCAACACTAGCCCCTCGGGGAAGCGGGTTGACTCCGACGATCCGATTCCATGAATCCTTCGGAAATTTAGTAAAAAACGTCACCCTCGGAACGTCGGAGGGGACACGCGTCGCCCGGGAAACCAATGACGGTTAAATCGAGGCGCGTTTCGCGGAACTACCCCTCCCCGGCCCTATAAATAGAAGGCCGTCGCTGTTAAAATTTTTTACGGCTCTCCAGCTTTTCACGATTCGTGCATCTCTTTTTCTTTGCGGAATCTGGTCTTCTGCTAGAAAACTCGCGAGTTCCAGGTCTTGTTCACGCTTCTCTAAGGTATCCCTTCATCATTCTTTTGTCAATCTGTTACTCGTTAAACTTCGGTGCAGTGATGTCGCGATTTCGCGAGCTTTATTCTCGAATGTTATTCATAACTGTTTGTATGTTCGTAACTGTTGGTTAGGTGGCTCGCGTTAAAAGCACAGCTAGACCCATGACTAACGAAGAGCTCGTCGCTGCCGGCCTCCCGCTCGACCCAGTTGGCGAAAATGCGGAACATGCTACACCGGCCGAAGATTCTGGTTTGCCCAGTGGTTCTCGTAGTCGCGAAGATGGGGAGGTTAGGTCTGATGGCGGCGAAGACATCAGAGATGTGGATGCCGGTGTCGACGACCTGATTAGGGCAAGGACCTCCGGCCCGTTACCACCCTCACTCGCCTTCGGAGAGTCGAAGGTGACTAGCAACATGATTCATGAGTACGAGAAGGTCGGGTTCTTCTCCCCTGGCACTGGGCGTGCCCCACTTGATGAGCTGATTCCAATTCCTAAGGATGGAGAGATTGTGGTATTTCGGGATTTTTTTATCTGTGGGCTGAGGTTCCCCTGTGACCCCGTCTTGCCAGCTATTCTCGATGCTTTTTCGGTGAAGATCCACAAGCTTTCTGCGACATCCTTCCTTGAAGTGTCGAAGTTTATATGGATTTTGAAGACCTTCGGCTGCAGTCCTAGCATCGACGCTTTCACCAGATTCTATGAACTGGTGATCATTCCCGAAGTTGTCAAGGGTGAAGATGGGCAGTTCTACCACAGTCAGCACGCGTGCTGCACCTTCAACACGCGACGTCAGAACACCCGACAAGGAATCACCCGAATCCAGATCGCCCCTTGCTGCAAGTCCAACCTTGTCGATGATTGGAGATCTTACTGGTTTTATCTGAAGGTCGATATGCCGAAGCTGTCATGCCCGATCGCGCCTCTTGCCGCGGTGAATGTCGGGAAGTACAACCAGCGGGCCTTGGGAATCAGAAGCTGTGAAAATGCATTTCACCTGGCCAGCACCAAACTCGGCGGCCGTGACATCATCGAAGAATTCGTCGCCGCCCGGGTCTGGCCCATCTCGAACGGTTGGTCCCCTTTTGAGCTCGTGTACTACAATGTCAACTGGGTAGATCAGAAGGTGCCTTTCCCGAAGTTCGGGATCAAACTTCGCGAGGGCCAGAGCGCCAAGGACTTCATGGATGAAGTGGAAAGAAGGGTGAACGTCATGGTAGGCGAATATACCATGAACGAGTACAAGGCGTATAAGGCCCTGGTGAAGCACAAGAAGAAAATCAATCGCATCTTTTCGGAAGTTTGCGGTGATAAATTTTTCAGCTCTCGAGGCCCTGGTCCCAATTTGAAACTTCCCGCCATCGCTGTGGCCAGTTGCTCAGACGCCCCAATCAACGCTCCCCGAATAAGGTCGTCGAAACGAGGCTCTTCGCCTGCCAGTGAGGGGGCCTCTTCGGGAGTCAAGCCTTCAAGGACTAGATCGCTGGAATCGTCGAAGCGGAAACGAAAGACCTCCGAACTTCGGACTTCGGATGCTGAACTCCAGGCTGCTTCGGGGATTGCCCAGATGAGCCGCAAGAAACTAAAGAAGGCTGTGAAGAAAGTTTCTTCCACCGACGTTCGGCGAGTCCCATCCGCCTTCGACGACGACACCTTCGCGGAGACAGATAGCCTTAAAGGTGTTTTCCTCTGGCCACTGTTTAACTTTCGAGACAGTTGTCCAGCTGGTTCCGAGAATGAATTCGTTGATGTTGATTCCTTTTCAGATGCTGCTCCCGAAGTTCAAAAGGCGACTGCTCCTGCCGCTACTGAGAAGTCCATTGTTGCTGCTGATGTTGCTGTCCGCACTGAGTCCCCTGCTGCTGCCGAAGCTCCTGTTGCTGAAGTCCCTGCTGCTGACCAAGCCTCCTCCGAATTCACCCAGGACCTTGAGCTCACTATTCAAAGGGGAGACAATCCTACCGAACATGTTCCTTTGGTTGAAGTTCGGGAGATCGTCCCCGAAGACCAGGCGACCTCTCCTTCCTTAGCCACTTTTAACAAAAGCTTTGGTACGTCTCATCTCAGTAAGCTATTGCGTGTTGGTTTCGAGACAAGTGGCGTTGGGAGCAAGACGTCCAAGTTTTTAACTCTGTGGAAATCGTCCGCAATTGTTGATGAAACAGGAGAGGAGGTGTTAGAACGACCCGAAGAAGCTGCTCAAGACTCCGAGAAAGGGCCTCTCTCTGTCTCCGAAACCACTCCTTCGCCTCGAGGGAAAACCTCTTCTGGTTCGACTAAAAAAGTCACCATGCAGCATTTTAGTAAGCAAGGTTCGTTCATTCTCACTACCTCTTCATGCCCTTCACGATTATTAAATCTTGGTCTGAGACTTACTCCTGATTTTTTCAGAATTCAAGAATCTTTTGCATTCTTACTCTCCTTCAAAGCTTGCACGCTTCCACGAAGATTATACCCTCAAGCACTCTATGCTCGGGAAGGTTGCCATAGAGCGGCTTACTGAACAGGAGAAGATTAACGAACAGCTTTCCCAGAAGTCCAAGGAACTGGAGCGTAACTTCACCCTCGCGCAATCCACGAACCTAGAACTCGAGAAAAAGGTGGCTGAGTTGGCGGAGGCTTTGAAGATGAGTCACGATGAAAAGAAGGTCGCAGAGGCCGCGCTCGAGCAATCCAAGAAAGAGCTTGAGAAAGTTCGAAAATCTCATGAAGATGATCTGAGCATGATTGAAAAGCTTCAGGAAAAGCAAGAGCGAGCTACAAAAACCGCCGAAGATCTTCGTATCAATAATGTCAGCCTTGCCAAGTCCCTGAGCGCAAAGGACCGCAAAATCGTGGATCTTGAGAAGGCTTTGGCAGAACAAAGTGATGCCTCGAAGAAAAACACTTCAGAGATTCTGGAAAAGCTGAAACTGCTCTATAAGGAGTACCAGAAGTCTTTGAATGAGTTCGGTGTTCGTCCAGCCCCTCTCCCGGATAACATTGATATTCCTGATTTCATGGTTTCCCGAACTTTGCACATTCACGAATTCGAGGCTTCACAGGTTCCAGGCTTCCGAAAATCGTGAATTCCCTGCTCCTGAAAAACACGCTTCGAGAACTTTGTTAAACCCAACGTTTCGAGGGTGACGGGTTTTCCTGAATTCCCCAACAGTAGCCTCTTCTCACCCGCCTCTCACCGATGTGATGACTGAGCATCCATGCAAGCTGCTCCATATGGACCTTGTTGGCCCAGCTCATGTGCGATCTGCAGGTGGGAAGTGGTACGTCTTTGTTGTGGTGAACGACTACTCTCGGTATGCATGGGTGTTCTTTCTTGAGGAGAAAGGGGAGACGTTTGGTTTTGTTCGAGATCTTGTCTTGAGGTTGAGGAATGAGAGGCACGGAGATGCCATACGAGCAATCCGCAGTGACAATGGCTCAGAATTCAGAAACTCACGTTTTGAAACCTTTTGCCATGACTTGGGTCTTGAACACCAGTTTTCAAGTCCGTATACGCCTCCTCAGAATGTTGTTGTGGAAAGGAAAAACAAAACCTTGTGTGAGAAGGCTCGGACGATGCTTGATGAGCATAGGACTCCGAGAAGGTTCTGGGCTGAGGTGGTGAATACCGCGTGCTATGTTTCGAACAGGATCTACCTCAGGGTGCATAAGAAGAAAACCTGTTACGAGTTGATGCACAGTCGCACACCCAAGGTGAGTCACTTCCATGTTTTTGGTTGTAAGTGTTTCATTCTTAAGAAAGGGAAGAAGTTGGATAAGTTTGAGGCTAGGTCGGTCGATGGTATTTTCTTTGGTTATGCATCTTACTCTAGAGCATATCGCGTGCTCAGTCTTGAAACTAACCAAATCGTGGAGACTTGCGAGGTAACCTTCGACGAGACATACCCACGTAGTCAGCTTGTCTTTGAGTGTGCAGGTGATGATGAACTTGGCAAGGAGATCTTTCAAAAGGAGGAGCATGAACATGGAGATGATGAAGATGGCGGCGTAGTGCCCGCCGCTTAGCATGTACCTACTACTTCGACTACGGTGATGGACACCCCCTCGCCCACACCTACGATGACAAACCAAGATCTAGGAGAAGCTATTGTTGAGGGGGAGGTAGCATCAAGGCGAGAACCTCCCCGGTGAGTACATGTGGATCACCCAGCTTCCAGGGTCGTCGACGACATGAATGAACGTACTACACGGTCGAGGGTTCGGAACAATTCTCATTTCGCTCATGCTGCATTTGTTGCCACCTTTGAGCCCAAAGCCATTGCACACACACTATCTGATCATAATTGGGTTAATTCGATGCATGAGGAGTTGGATAACTTTGAGAGGAGTCAGGTTTGGGAATTGGTTGAACCTCCCCTAGGGTGTAAGACGATTGGGACAAAATGGGTCTGGAAGAACAAAAAGGGAGAGAAAGGTGAAGTTGTGAGAAACAAGTAAAAGCTTGTTGCTCAGGGGTTCAGTCAGAAGGAGGGGATCGACTACGAGGAGACCTTTGCTCCCGTAGCCCGTTTGGAGGCGATTAGGATCCATCTAGCCTTTTCCGTGGCTAAAGGGTTCAAGTTGCACCAAATGGATGTGAAGAGTGCCTTCTTGAATGGCGTGTTAGAGGAAGAAGTGTATGTGAGGCAACCACCGGGGTTTGAGAGTGAGAAGTACCCCCACCGGGTGTACAAGTTGAGGAAGGCGCTGTATGGGTTGAAGCAGGCGCCTAGAGCTTGGTATGGTAGGTTGAGGGGGTTCTTGTTTGAGCGAGGGTTTGAGATGGGAAAGGTCGATCGGACCATGTTTTTACTCAGGCAGGGCAGAGATATCCTAATTGTGCAGGTGTATGTGGATGATATTGTCTTTGGTGGCTCGTCTAACTCTCTTGTTGCAAGGTTTGCAGATGATATGAGCAGGGAATTTGAGATGAGCATGATGGGTGAGTTGCAGTTCTTCCTCGGGCTACAAATCAAGCAATCAAAGGAAGGAACATTTGTGCACCAAGCAAAGTACACCAAGGACATTTTGAGGAAATTCAAGATGGAGGATTCAAAGGCCATGGCGACACCTATGAGTACGACTACTGCTCTTGATGTGGATGATGAAGGTGAACACGTGGACCAAAAGGAGTAACGGAGCATGATCGGGTCACTCCTCTACTTGACGCGACAAGGCCGGACATCCAGTTCTCGGTATGTCTGTGCGCTTGTTTTCAAGCGTCTCCGAGGACTTCACATTGGCAAGCGGTGAAGCGTCACACTCCCGACTCCAGCCTATGGTACTCCACATCTTCATCTTTGGCACTTCATGGTTTTTCAGACGTGGATTTTGCCAGTGTCGGTTGGATAAGAAGTCCACTTCTGGGACATGCCAGTTTTTGGGATCTTCTTTGGTGTCTTGGTCTTCCAGCAAACAGTCAAGTATTGCCCAATCCACTACCGAGGCAGAGTACGTTGCCGCAGCTAGTTGTTGCTCTTAGCTCCTTTGGATCACATACACTATGAGTGACTTTGGTGAGGAGTATACCCACGTCCCACTTCAATGTGACAGCACTAGTGCCATAAGTGTTGTAGAGAACCCAGTGCTCCATTCCAAAACCAAGCACATAGAAGTGAGGCACCATTTTCTGAGAGACAACGTAGAGAAAGGGAAGATAACCTTGATCCATGTACCCACACATGACCAACTAGCCGATATTTTCACCAAACCCCTAGATCAAGCAACTTTCACTCGTTTGCTGGGGGAGCTTGGTGTGTGTTTGATTTCTTGAGTTGGGTGTGTGGGAGCTTCTTGGTAGCATATGTATAGCTTTCCTTTGTGATGTGGACATCCCACGAGTTACACAAGACCAAGCATTAGATACACAAGCTCGTGCACTTCAAGGACCTATTACACGCAGCCATGCTAAAGAACTCCAGCAAAAGGTGAACTCAATCCTAGCTGAAATTAACTTTAACATATCTGAGAATGTTATACCACCTAAATGTTCTACATTGGTTGTACTTAGGTATATATGTGAGAGGAGTGGTGCAGATATACACAGAGAGAAAGCAAAGAAGCAGAACCAAGTGGATCAGTTTGGACAAGGAGGATCCAGCAAGTTCAGTTCGGACAAGTTCGGACAGATCAGTTCGGACATGTTCGGACCTTTATAATGATTTGATTATAACTCTTAAATCCCGATAGCTCTGGAGCTGCATGAGTACTTCATGGAACTGTCTTGAAGTAAACTTTCGAATGCAAGAAACCGCATGTCCATTGGACTTCCCAGTAAATATTATGAAAGATTTAGTGGAGGCTGCACAGAAGGTTAATAGCCACGCGAGTCCACCTCGGGAGTTGATTTCTGGGGAGCCTTTTCACATGCTTAGCCTCTTCATTTCCATCTCGAATTCACACCCAACTAGGAGGGTTGTTCCTAGTATAAATACCCCCCTATGTACTACTAAAAAACTAAGGTTTGATTATTGATAATAGATAACCACATATGGTTTTCTTGCAGCCGAGCTGCTGAGTACCTTGCACACCCTTGTTCTTCCTTGTTCTTCTTGGACTTGTGGAGAGAACCCTCTGGGTTCCCCTACTTCGTGCTCTACGAATTCCAGCTTTGCTGCACCGTATTGTGTGGAATAGTTCCGGCTTGTGGTTCTGCGGTCGTTTGGAGATCGAGTCGAAGTCTTCATGGTTTCGGTAACTTCTCCTCGATGGTTGGTCACATCCAACCTTTGTCAGGTATAAAGCATTTACCCGCTGCTTGCAGCAATTTATCTTGTTACGAAACCTACTGTCGTGAAGTTCGGGCCATCCTTAGGACCTTTCTTGCAACGATCCCTATCACTTCTCTTATAACATGATGTATAGGCATCCTTGTATCTTAAATTGCATGCATTTTGTATCATATGCATTGGTTAGGAAAAACTTCTCTTATATACATTGTTCACTATGGAATGATATGTATGTCTTTGTGAGTTTGTATGGTAAGCTATGGTTAGTTTGGCTTATCTCTTGATAATCTTTGTTTATATCCATGGTTGATGGCTATGTTCTTGAAAAATGTCACATGTATGCTCTCTTGTGAGTAAATGCCTTTATATGATCTAGACATGTTTTATTGGCTTGGCTATGCTTAATTTGCGGTTAGATAGCTTATTTTGATCATATGGGGCCAAAGGCTCATTTGTCATCATGAATGTTTAGCACTATTGCTTTATCTTGTGGAGTGGCATAAGTTCCTTTTTGTCGCAAAGACATTTCATGTACCAAATATGAATCTGAAAATGAAATGTGAATTGCTTGGAAAGTGCGCTCCCATGTCATATGTGTTAAATCTGATTTGCTTTGGGTGCTAAACCGGTGCATGATGCCTACTAATGTGAAGTCTCATATATAGAAGCAGGCACATGGCTCGGTGGCTTTGACATGACATGAGGTGCTTGTGGGTGTTTGTGATAGTCTTATGATTAGAATGGTTGTCCTAGCATGAAGTTTGTGTGGCTTCGCCATCTTGACATGTTTTGCTCATGTTTAGGACTTTGCTCGTGAGAGGGTAAATTTTCGCAACATTGCTCAATTCCATCTTAGCTTCGTCGAATGGTTGTGAAACTTGGTGATCTTGTAGTTAATGTCATTACGAAGCTATATAGTATCTAACTTGCTCATTTGGACATGTGTAGCATCCTATGTTGAATTTTGTCTATTTGAGAAACTCTAGGTTGAAGGTTTTGCATTTTTGGCTTGCTTCATGCATTGTCAATAAGGGGGAGAAGTTTGAGCTTGAATTAGCTTGCTGCACGCATTTAGAAGGTTTCCAAGTGGTTTCGAGCTATTTTTGAGCTTTGGCAGTTTCCCAGGTGGCATCGGCCTGACCGATGAGGGGCATCGGTCTGAGCAGTGTAGTTCCCAGGTGCTGGGCGATCTTGTCCACCGGTCTGACCGGTGATGGTGACCAATCTGACTGGTGAGAGCTGAGCTGATGCAGCTGCACTGTTTCATGAGGTGGTTCGCATGCATTCGTCCAGGGGGGAGTTGCATTGGTTCAGGGGGAGCTTGCATGTGTGCAGGGGGAGCTCTTTGTGGTTTTCGATTTTTGGTTTGGTGGTTTGTGCTCTTTGTTTGAGCATAGTTTTGTCTCAGATGTGTCGAGCCGTTGCCCTTGCCTAAGGTGTCCGAGACTTGTTTTCTTCAAGTGATCTTGGTCTTTGCCTTTCTTTGGCTTTCCATCGCTTGTTGGAGTTTCTTTTTATTCGTTTCTTTTCTTTTTCTTTTCACTCGTGTTACTTTATGTGGGTGTTGTCAATGCACTTATCAAGGGGGAGATTGAGGAACATGTGTGGTTCGAGGACCGGTGGATGGTCGCTTCCTGGTGTGATGAGTGATTGACAACGTTGTGTGGAATGATTCTTGGCTAAGTATTGCAGGTGCAGGTTGCGACTTGATTGGTGTTGGTGCAGGTGAAGAACAACTGAGAAAGGTCGTTGCTGGTGAGGCCTCCAGGCGTGGAGAAGACAAGTAGACTTCGTTTAAGGGATCCGGTGGCCAGCGGAGTCGAGTGCGGGCCACATGGTGGCATGAACAGCAAGATGAAGTCATGGACGGTTTCTTGGTTGAGCCTCAAAACCAAGGTCAAGCCGGGACTACGTGGGAGCCAAGTCATGAGTGAAGATTGGCGGAGGCTACACCGAGTTCGTGGGGTTTCCGGTGGTTCACCAGAAAACCACTGGGTTCCTTGGCTGATCCACAAAGCCAATACCGAAAAACTGAAGACGGAGTTGCAGCAGCTCCAGGCCGGTGTGACCGTGGGTCTGACCGGTGAGGAGCACCCGCTATGACCGGTGTGCGACGACGCAGTTCGGAGACTTCGAAGTAGAGGACACACGTCGGGATCGCAAGGCTTGCGTTGAGACTAAGCAAGTTTGCGGTCGCTGGGCATCTGTCCGATGGAGTGATGACAAAGATTTCCGAATTCTCCCTCGAGGGGCATGTATCACTAGTTAGCTAGTAAGGGTATTTTAGACTTTCGGTTGCCTCCATATAACCCAAGTGGTGAGAGGATGGCAGCCATCACTTGGAACCCTAGCTCATTTTGGTTTTCCTATTTTCCCTTCCTATTTTCTTTAGGATTTCCATAGGACTAGCTCGAGAGCTTCATGGTGAGATCTTTGGAGAGGTTTGGATGATCGAGCGGCAAGCTAGACCTTGTATGAACCTCTTTGGTATGTATAGATGATTCTGCGTGGTTCCTCAAGGCTTGGTTGTGTTGTTCTCGTTTGTTCTTGGTGGTGATTTTCGGAGCCCTCTCTTAGCGGATTTCTTGGTGTGTTTCCAGGACCATTCTCTTGTGGATTTTGTGGGGGATGTATGTGTGAACGCTTCCTGGTTCTTTTCCCTTTGATTCCCCTTCCAAATCCGTGAATTAAGGGGCTCGATTTTGGGGTTTTCGGTGTTCTAGGGTTAGAAGAGTTCTTGGCGGGATTTCTTCGATTTCTCTTGATTGGGCAAGTTTTGGTGGACATAAACTTGGCTATTGACTCCCCATGAGGTGTTCCTACTATCCAAAAAGTCTTGCACAAGTCCGTGGAGCGATTCGGGAGATCGGAGTTTGGATTTGGGGGTGTTGACCCGCGGGTGCTGTTCTTCACGAGAAGCCCAGGCCACACCGGTCTGACTGGTGCCTCTCACTGGTCTGATCGATGCCGACCCCTGTTGGGTTTTGCACGGGTGAACGTTTGGGTGAGTTCTCTGTCATCCCGTGTTGCTGTTGTTTCGAGTTTGGGTCAGTTTGGAGCTCGGTAGGCTTGTTTGGTGTTTTGGGGCTTTCTGGCTGAGATCGGTCTGACCGGAGTGTTGCACCATCCTGACCGGTGTAGAGCTATTCTGTGGAAGTCGACAGGTTTAACCAGCAGGGACCGGTCTTATCGGTGGTGCTCACCGGCCTGACTGGTGTAGGTCAGTGAGGCTCGAGTTTTGTGTTCCGCTGCGTTCTCGGGTCTGTGAGGTTGGGAGTTGGTTCCTAGGTCCAGTAGCACTCAAGTGGCTGCGTGGGCTTGGTCAACTTGGGTAGTAAGTCGGAGATGTGTGTTGGAAGCCGTGTTCATCTTGTTGGAGCCTTCATCTCCTTCGAGAAGAATTTTTATCAGCTCCCATTCACTCCCCCCCTCTCTGGTTCGCTGTATTGGTCCTTCAAGGAAGTTGCAAAGAACATCGCCCGTGCTAAGCTAGACCATGTTAGTTTCTCGAAAACGCTGCTGATTTCGCAATTTTGCAAATTTTCTGTCTTTGGTTTTTTTAGATTCCTTTGTTTGTTCTTCTTAGTTGATTGAAGAGGAAAGGCGAGGAAAGAGCATCGAGGTACCGGAGTCCTCTTCCGAAGATGAGGATGATGAGGGCACGGATAAGGCCGAAGAAGATTCTGATGAAGATGGTGGTAACAACAGCAACATCGGTGATGTTGAGGACAGTTCTGACCACGAGGAATCCTCAACAAAAGTTGACATCACCGGCTGAAATGTTTCAAAAACTTGCCCCTTAAGGTGATTTGTATAAAATTTTTGAATTCATGGGCTGCAACTTGTCTTATAAATTTTAACCTACACAAGTCCTGCAAGGTGGGCCTGCGCAGGATGTGTTACCGCTGTGAATTCATCATGGAAATATGGTTGTCAGTGGCGAACTTGGGCAATTGTTCAAAGAAACTCATCCTGAGCGAGATTTTTCTGATTTTTGGCTTGAAGTTTCGTTGAATTTTTTGATAAATAGCTTTGATCTTTCTTCATTTTTTCTTCTTTGTGAAGACTTCACTCCTACTGCAATGGCTTCAAGTTCTCAGAGCTTCGTGAAAACAAAGTGTCGTATGGACCTCCCTGGGCCCACTACCTTGGTGGGTACCAGGACCGACTACTCGGTGGGCCCCTGGGACTACCCGGCTTGCGCTACACGGCACCTGATGGCGTGGAGCACAAGGACTACGCAGGAGAAGTACTCGGTTAGGAAGCTGTACATGTCCTGCACTGTATGGAAGACTCCTAGACGTACTCGACTAGTACTCTCTCCCTACTCCGACTTGTAACCCTGCCTCCCGGACTATATAAGGCGAGGCAGGGACCTTTCTCTAGCATCTCATCCAATCCACGGCGCACTATTGCACCATCTTGTAATCGTACCCAATCAATCCAGAGCTACGCAACATACAGGACGTAGGGTATTACGCACCTCGCGGCCCGAACCTGTCTAAATTGTGTGCCACGTGTCTCTTCCTTCGAGTTACCGATCTCGGCGAGGCCACATTCATCTACTTCGGTTACTCCCCTTAGTAGGTTGCCGGTCTAAAACACCGAAAGCTGGCGCGCTAGGTAGGGGATCTCGCCCGAGATCAGATGGCGAACTCGACTGCTCCAGTCTACTTCAAGACAACCGTCGCCTTCAACCGCGGCGATACCTTCGTGTTCAGCGCCTGGGTCTGCACTGCAGACGGCGCGGGCTCTTTCCAGCGCCGCCCAACCCGAAGACCGGCTTCGTGACGCTTCCTGAAGTTGTCACAGGCGAACTCGCCGGCAAGTTCGGCGAAATTTCGCTCTTCAACCATCACGCTGACTTCGAGCTCGAGTCCGCCTCCAACTCGAACTCGACGTCCCCATGGGCTATCGCATGCGAGCTGGCTGCTCAGCCATCGCATGCGGTCCCACCACTCCACGAGCGCTCCACGTGTGGCCCCCGCATCCTCAGCCGGGCCCGCACGGGGGCTCCCTCTTCGCGCCGGGCCGGCAAGGAGCCCGTACCCGATTACAACTCGGACTTCGACACTACCCCGGCCACACTTCGGACTCCAACCCTTTGTCCGAGTTCTACTCGAACCCCGCATACAAGTTCGACTTCGGGTCAGACCCTGCGGATCCCGAGTCCGAGGACAACTCCACTGAGCATCCCTTGTCAGGCCGGCCACTGGGCTGGTTATAACATCCACACCGGCCGGGAGATTCGTCTACTGGCCAGACCGCAAGCCTGCTGACCTGACAAGTGGAGACTCATGCTACGTCGCCTACATCGACTCACTACCGTTCCAGGAGGGAACACCACTTGCCCGAGCTGACTCGAACACCCCAACTGAGGCGGCGGTTTCTGAGTCCAGCCTTGGCACCCCTGATCGCCAAGTCTTCATGGCTGCCAGCGACACCTCAGGACCTTCAGGGACGGCCCAAGACAAGTACCTTGAAGACATCTCCTCCGACGAGCTCTCTGCTGATGCTCCAGCAAACGAGACCCCTGCAGACATAGACGCTCGACGTGAGCGTAACCGGAAGCGCAGCGAACGTCGCTGGCGCCTCCGCGACAATTTCCCCGTCCGCAACCTTGCGGAAGCTCTCGAGGCGGTCGAGAGCAGAGTACACACTACCCCTGAGCAATGCCTCATGTCGATCACAGCGATCGCACGCCAGGCTCAGAGCATACGCACTGGAGAGGTCATCGCCAAGCTTGCTGAAGACGCCTACTTCATGCGGGTCGACAACAGGGTCAACCAACCTCCTCCCGCCAGGCACCGCGACAACGAAGCCACAAGTCGCAGCGCCAACAACGGTCCCAACCTTACTCGAGCTGAGCTCCCCGCTCAGCCCAACCGCACTCGCTCCAACGCCGGCGGACCCCCACAGGGTTGCAACAGCCACTGCGAAGTCGTCCCTCACCGTGCTCCGGCCGGCGGCGGCGGCCATGACCCCCGACGGCGGCGGCGGCGGCGGCGGAAGCTCCAACCATGGAGCCAACAGGAGGGCCGGTGGTGGCGGCAGTCGCGGCGGCTGAGGCCACGCGAACAGCCACGCTTTTGGCGCCTCACAGGGCGGCTATGATGCTTGCCAGAAGATTGAGGAGCTGCGGCGGAAGAAGTCGACCACCGCAGGCGACAACGACAGCTTCCCCGCCTTCTCACCTCGACTTCGCAACTTGCTCCTCCTCGAAAAGTTCAAGCCTTTGGGGATGACCAAGTACGATGCGAAGCAGGACCCCATCCAATGACTCTGGTGCTACGCCATCTCCATCGAGAACGCTGGCGGCAACAACGACACCAAGTGCCTCTACTTCCCCTTCTGCCTAGACCAAGCTCCACTCACATGGCTCGAGTCGCTGGATAAGCACTCGATCAACAAGTGGGACCAGCTGAAGGAGCAGTTCACCAGCAACTTCGCGGGCGCCATGGGCCGATCGGGTACTCGCATGGACCTGGCCATGGTCAAGCAGGAACAAGGCGAGACCCTCCGCAAGTACATGCGCCGCTTCTTCGACAAGCGCGCCACCGTGGTCGACGTCACCGACAAGGAGGTTATCGACCTCTTCCAAGACGGCCTCTACCATCGCCGCACCTTTGAAGACTTCGGTCGCCACCGCCCCAAGTCCATCCCGCACCTCAAGGACATGATCACGTCCTAGGCGAATGAAGAAGACAAGGCCAACGCCAAGTACGACACCATCCGTGGCAAGACCAAGCAAAACCCGGGTGGCGGCAGCGGCAACAATGCAAACCAAGGCGGTCGCAACAACAACAACAACAACGACGACTCGGGTCCCAACCGCAAGCGTAAGCCAGACAACACTGTCGCGGTTATTCAGTGCCCTGCGAAGGAGAACTTGAAGAAGAACTCCGGCGGTTTCAAAGACTTGCTGAAGGAGAAGTGCTCGTGGAATCCAAAAGGCAATCATACCACCGAGCAGTGCTACCAACTCAGGCACGCACTCAAGGATACGCCAGAGCCACCGCACCCTCACGACAAAAAGGGCAAGAAGAAGGACGGCGACAACAACGACTTCCAGGAACCCGACAAGACCGTCAACGTCCTCTTCGGTGGATTGCCTAGCAGGCGGGAGCAGAAGGCTACCCGTTGAGAAGTCATGTCCATTGAGCCAGCAGTCCCGACCCCTCTTAGGTCGTCGGAGGTACCCTTCACCTTCTCCCGCGCGGATCAATAGACCAGCTTCTCCGAACCAGGGCGCTTCCCCCTCGTCCTGAAGCCAGTGGTCGCGGGCTCGAAGCTCAACAAGGTCCTCATCGATGGTGGAAGCGGGCTCAACGTCCTTTTCACCAAGACCTTGAAGAAGATGAAGCTCGACATCACCCACATGCTCGCCAAGAGCAACACGCCCTTCTACGGCATCGTCCCCGGTAACGTGGCTATCCCACTGGGCTCAGTGGTCCTGCCAGTTACCTTCGGGGAATCTCGGGACAACTACCGTACCGAGTACATCAAGTTCGAGGTCGTGGACTTCGAGACATCCTACCACGCCATCCTCGGCAGACCGGCCATCGCCAAGTTCATGGCAGTGCCCCACTACACCTACTTGGTACTCAAGATGCCAAGACCAGTGGGTGCACTCTCTCTCCAAGGAGACATGAAGATCTCCCACGACTGCGACACAGAAGCAGTGGAGATCGCTTCTACAAATCAAGTACCCAACGCGATGATGGAGGTCTACGCTGCGTCGAAGAAGCTTGCTACAAGTGAACTCGCCATCCCCGAGAAGTCTGACAGCGCCAACAAGCCTCAGCCACCTGAGGAGGTTCTTGTCAAGACGATCGACCTCAGAACAGGCGACACCAGCAAGACCACCACCATCGGGGCCGGCCTCGACCCCAAATAGGAAGACGCGCTCATCAACTTCCTCCGGGCTAACCGCGACATCTTTGCGTGGAAGCCAACGGACATGCCAGGAGTGCCCAGGGAGTTGATCGAGCACTGCCTCAACGTCGATCCTAAGGCCACCCCCAAGAGACAACACCTCCGACGCTTTGCCGACGACAGACGGGATGCCATCAAGAAGGAACTCGCCAAACTACTCGCGGCTAGCTTCATCAGAGAAGTCTTCCATCCTGAGTGGCTCACCAACCCTGTCCTCGTCCGCAAGAAGAACTCGAACGAGTGGAGGATGTGCGTCGACTACACCGACCTCAACAAGCATTGCCCCAAGGACCCCTTCGGGTTGCCGCGGATTGATCAAGTCATCGACTCCACGGTGGGCTGCGACCTGCTCTGCTTCCTCGACTGCTACTCCGGATACCACCAGATCGCGATCAAGGAAGAAGACCAGGAGAAGACCGTGTTCATCACCACGTTTGGCGCGTACTGCTACACGACCATGTCCTTCGGGTTGAAGAACGCCGGCGCCACCTACCAACGAGCTATCCAGGCCTGCTTCAAGAGGCAACTCGACAAGAACGTCGAAGCCTACGTGGATGACGTGGTCATCAAGACCAGAAACTCCAGTACGCTCATCGACGACCTTGAAGAGACTTTCGCATCTCTGCGCGAGTACCGCTGGAAGCTCAACCCGAACAAGTGCGTCTTCGGCGTACCTTAGGGCAAACTACTCGGCTTCATTATCAGTCAGCGCGGCATCGAAGCCAACCCCGAGAAGATCTCCGCCATCACTAGCATGAAAGCTCCAACGAGCATCAAAGACGTCCAGAAGCTGACCGGGTGCATGGCGGCACTGAACAGATTTATCTCGAAGCTTGGAGAACGGGGGCTCCCCTTCTTCAAACTACTCAAGCACCAAGAGAAGTTCGTGTGGACTCAAGCCCTTGCCCAGCTCAAGGACTTCCTATCGAAGCCGTCGGTCCTCACGGCTCATCGCAAGGGCGAGCAGCTACTGCTCTACCTCGCTGCGACTACTCACGTGGTCAGTACTTCCATCGTCGTCGAGCGGCAGGAAGACGGCCACGCCTACCCAGTCTAGTGCCCAGTCTACTTCGTCAGCGAAGTCCTATCAGAGTCCAAGGCACGCTATCAGCCCGTGCAGAAGCTCCTGTACGCAGTACTCATCACCTCGCGGAAGCTACGACACTACTTCCAGGAGTACTCGATCTCCGTCGTCACCGACTACCCGCTCGGCGACATCCTGCGGAACCAAGATGCTACTGGAAGAATCTCCAAGTGGGCAGTCGAGCTCGGTGCCCTCACCATCGACTTGAAGCCACGCACAGCCATCAAGTCGCAGGCGCTAGTCGACTTAATGGCGGAGTGGTGGGAGAACCAGCTACCTACTCCAACCGTGCGACCAGAGCATTGGGTGATGTACTTCGACGGCTCACTCAACCTCGAGGGCGCAGGTGCAGGGGTACTCCTGATCTCTCCAACGGGCGAACAACTCAAGTACGTCCTGCAGATCTTCTGGAAGGTCTCAAACAACGAAGCCGAGTACGAAGCCCTCCTACACAGGCTCCGCCTCGCGGCTTCACTGGGCATCAAGCGGCTACTAGTCTACGGCGACTCCGCAGTGGTCATAAACCAAGTCAACAAGTCCTGGGACCGCAACAAGGAGAACATGGACGCCTACTGCCTAGAAGTCTGCAAGCTCGAGAACAAGTTCTACGGTCTTGAGTTCCACCACATCGTCCGCGACAACAACGTTGCAGCGGACGTCCTCTCGAAGCTTGGATCTACCCGCGCTCAGGTACCAGCGGGTATCTTCGTTCACGAGCTTCACGCGCCATCCATCCCGGAGCCGGTGCCACTGACCACTGTCCCAGCGCACCCACCAGCCGGACAGGAGGTCATGATGATCGACGTGGACTGGAGGCAACCCTTCATCGACTACCTCAGCGAGTAGAAGGTTCCCTCGGACAAGAACTCGGCTGAGCAGCTCATCCTCCGCGCCAAGTCCTACGTCCTCGTCGGAGACAAGTTTTACAAATGGGGCGCATCTTCTGGAGTACTCATGAAATGCGTCCCTCGGCAAGAAGGCAAGGACATCTTGGAGGAGATCCACAAGGGCGTCTGCGGCAACCACACGTCCTCCCGCATGCTGGTCAGCAAGGCCTTCCGGCGAGCTTTCTACTGGCCCACTGCTCTAGGCGACGCTGAAGAACTAGTCAGAAGGTGCCAAGGATGCCAATACTTCGCCAAGCAGCAACACGTCCCTGCCTACAAGCTAGTCACCATACCGCCAACCTGGCCCTTCGCCTGCTGGGGGCTCGACATGATTGGGCCACTGCCAACCGCGCCCGGTGGTTTCAACGAGTATTGGTGGCCATCGACAAGTTCACCAAGTGGATCGAGGTCAAGCCGGTCACATGCCCCAAGGCTGACAGAGTACTCGACTTCCTGGATGAACTCGTGCATCGCTACGGACTACCCTACCGCATCATCACAGACCTGGGCTCCAACGTCAACAACCACCAGTTCTGGGAGTACTGCGAGAACAGCGGGATCGATGTCCGATACGTCTCAGTTGCCCATCCCCGGGCCAACGGACAAGTCGAGCGCGCCAACGGGATGGTGCTCGACGCTCTCAAGAAGCGGCTACACGATGCTGCTAACTCCAAAGGAGGCAAGTGGATCAAGGAACTACCCAACGCACTCTGGGGGCTACGTACTCAGCCCTCCAGGTCAACAGGGCAATCCCCTTACTTCCTGGTCTACGGCTCCGAAGCAATCCTTCCTGCCGACGTCATATGGAACTCGCCAGCAGTGGAGCATTACGACGAAGGCGTCTCAGAAGACAGCAGACGAGTTGACATCGACAGCCTTGAAGAAGCTCGCTGCGCTACCCTCGTCCAATCAGCAAGGTACCTGGAGGGTATCCGACGCTACCACGATCGCAACGTCAAGTAACGCTCCTTCAACGTTGGTGATCTCGTCCTCTGTCGTATCCAGAACACGGAAGGACTACACAAGCTTAGCTCCCCCTGGGAAGGTCCCTTCACCGTGGCAAAGGCGACTGGGCCGGGCTCCTACCGCCTCCAGACACTTGAAGGCGAAGACATCAACAACTCGTGGAACGTCGACCAGCTCTGTCGATTCTACGCCTAGTCTACACGACTACTCCGGGGTTCAAGTCTACACGACTACGTCAACACCCCCCTGCCGTAAGCGGCCTCCGGGTCCTGGCCCCAGTCTCCGGACTACTCTCCAGGATCCAGCCCGCGCGGCTACCTACGGATCCTAGGCTGCGACGAGCGACAAAGGACTCTAGCAGCGGTCTACTAAGAGACCATGTACTCCAAGATTCAGCCTACACGGCTACTTACGGATCTACTGCTGTAAGCGGCTACTCGTCCTAGCATCACTTAGCTGTAAGCGGCCTCCAGGTCCAGGCAACCACTCTAAAACCACGGCCCTGGCCATCCAGGTGTACTTCTTCAGTAATAAAGTTTGATTGTTCATCAACTTCTTTACTGTCTACTCCCCTCAACGGGACTACTGCCGAGTATGACTACTCGCATCCACTCCACGATGGGGCTCCGCACTCTGAGATCGCGACTACGAGTACTCATTGCTGGAATTTTCATTTCATTAATACTTAAGAAATCCCATTACAATTGTTTTTCTACAACTTTGGGTACGAGCTAACTATTACAGCTATACTGGAGATTGAGCTTATCGGCTACTTGCTCCGCAATGGGCGCCATCTGCTCCAGCAGCTCCGCGTACTGCTCATCGGTACAGTTGGCGGCTACCCCGCCAGCGTCTACCTCCACGGGCGCCTTCGGGAAGTAGGACTTCATGAAGGCCAAGACTTGCTTCGGGATCGACCTCGCCATATGCTTCACATAAGCCGCCAGCCGGCTAGGGGCTTCCCTGAGGCGATCCACGAGCGGAGCGATATTGGGGTGTCACACCCGATTTTCCGAAGAAAATCAAGTGCTACCTATATATATGCCAGGATCTAATTTCATACATATAGTGACATCATAGTGAATAACAGAAACAATATCACGTAAAGAAAAGTGATTATCAGAGATTTACAGCGGAATCCTGGGAAACAAAAGCTCCAAACTTCACGGGGTTGCATACGCCTAGCACCATCTTCTGGACATCATACACCTTCTTCTTCTCTGAACAGCGGGTAAGCAAGGGTGAGCACACTTATGGTTGGAGCTCAGCAAGTGGGGGAAGATGCAAGGCTATCAAGGATAAGCTAAGAGTTTGCTGCGGTTAGCATTTTAATGTTGGTCAACTTTTATTAGCAAGCACCTATTTACTAGATGTAAGTTTATACCAACCCACTTAAGCATTTAGGAAAGCATCTCATCTCAAAACCATATGGAAACCACGATTTAATTCCATCTTTATGTTTGATTATCATGTGAGGGTCCAGGCCGCTCTTGACCGTGAGCACGGCTGATAGATCAGTTTTCACTCTGCAGAGGTTGTACACTTTACCCACAGTTCGTGTTCCCCATGTCGCCCGGGTTTGCAAGGCCCTTAAACACTTCCAAGGTGAGTGGCTAGGGGTCCACTACGAAGCCTTTACAAAGGTATGCAGAAGACCAACAACCCGCGACAGTTACAGCAGCAGAGCGGACCATAACCCTCCCTAGTGGTCAGCACCTTAGCAAAGGCTGCTACCCCAAAAGAACCGGGCTATACCCCTTCAACTCCGCCCCCCTGTGCTCCTTTCGGATAAGGCTATCAGATAGTTCCACACACCTAATTAATTGGCAAAGCCAGAGCCATATGGACTGTGGTTGCACTGTTTTCCTGGGTGGTTCTCAATGTTCCAATTAAATCATATTATCTTGTAATTAAGCACACACATATAAATATATCACCAAAGTTGTCATGATCAACATTCAACATATTGCAAAAGATTCATTTTAACCATCCCAAGTTATAGCAACTAAGCATTATCTACCCAAAACATTTATTTAAAAGGGTTGTCCAAGGTAGTAGGGATAAAGTTCTAGTCATGTCCTTAAAAAGGTAATTTCCCATCAAGTTTATGCATAGCAACATTTAAATGTAAACTTAGTTATCATGCAAGTTGTGTGGGACAAAATAGAATATGCAGGGGGTGAAGTCCACTTGCCTTTCTCAACACAAAGCTACTCTTATGCTCTTCCGCTCTTTCTCTCTTGAAACTTGCGATCAATAGCTTGATCTTCTACTCGAAGCAAACATCGGGCACAAACATGCAAAGCAGACAAACAAGATCAACTAAGAACAATACACCATACAAAGAAGGCTTAAAAAAGAGAACAAGGTTTGGTTCTAGGATCGCGAACGCAAGAAACACCCGGAACTATCGAGAGATTTGGATTATATCACACAAGGCTATGATCTTGATATATTTTAATTGAATATAAAACAATGTGCATAGGTTATTTCAGAGAAATACCCTATTTAATTAGAATTAAGCAAGTTATATTTATATTAAAAAGACGATGTGAACCTAGTCCAATTTCATTTACAAATATTCAAGTATGATTATGCAAATTAAATATTTAGTTTTAAAAGAAGCATGTATAACATCTAAGCATACAACTTTATATATCGGGTTGAACTAATCAAATTATAATTTAGAAACACATTTATATTCATATTAAGTCAAGTTAACATTGAATTAGAAAGCTCGAGATAGCCTATGTTGCTTTTATTTATAAAGAAAATTGAATAAATATTAACCAATTTAACACTTGTATTATGAAAAACCGAAAGGTAGATCTAATTAGATTTATTTAGAAAACAAGTTTATTAGACATTAACCAAGTTAATATAGAATAAATTATCAAAACACAATTTAGTGTATCTAACGCATTGTTTATGATGAGACGGAACTAACGCAACAAGAACAAGCTAAAACGTGAGATCTATGGGTTAAACAAAGGTTAGAGATCTAATCATGATTAACTGCGGATCAGAAGGGCTATCAAAGAAGATTCACGGGACACGAGAGATAACGGATAGAGCAAGATAAAAGAAAAGATATATGTTATATATGTTGCTGAAATATACATGCATGCTGGAATTCCTGGAATTGTATATTTGAAGGAAACAAATATATATATGACATAAGCATTATGTAATGCTTACATCATGAAGTTGTATGTGTACTAATTACTTGCTTTCTAGGCGTGTGTACTTGTCTATGGCAAAGACATGCATGCAAGCATGGATTTAACAGGGTGCTAGCATGTGTAGAATACTGTGCTGCCTTGCGTGATGCGTGGTTGACAGTACAGTAATGATGGACAATAAATCGAAGAACATCGACAAGCTTCAGTTCCTGATTATGAGTGCAGGGCAAAGGATAGAAAACTATTAAGTATTATGGAGCCGATCAAGAATTAAACTACTGACGTTTTCATGCAGAAGAGCTACTGCATGTTGTGGCCAGCGTGAGAATCAGAGATACATGCTAGTGGGATATTTACAAAAGTATGAAGTGATGGTTATGGGGAAAACTATTTTTGACATCAACGTGATGAGATGCTTACATCATCAAGGTACATGAATACAGCTTATTAAGCATAGATGGAGAACGACTTGTAGCTGCTGTTTGCTTGTTGATTGTAGTATAAGTTGAATGACATACTCTAAGGGAAAAGATTGGCAAGAAAAGAAAGTCAATAAAAAAGTTTCTAGAAGCATAAATTATGTTTCTGTGATTGAAACTTGGGTGAAGACAAAAGATATATTACTGAATTTACTGGATTTGTATTTTTTAAGGAAAAAAACAAGAATGTGACATAAGCATTGTGTAATGCTGACATCAGGAAGATATATGTACGCACGTACTGGTTGCTTGCTTTCTTGGCATGTGTACTCGGCTATTGGCAAACGCAGGCATGCAAGCATGCATGGATTAAATTAACTGAGTGTTACCATTTGTAGAATGTTGCGGTGCCTCGCGTGATGGTCGATAGTAGAGCGATGATAAGAACAGATCAAAGAACATTGACAGCCTTAAGTTCACGAGTGTATGGCAAAGGATAGAAAACTATAAGGAGTATGGGATCATGGATTAACATGAATTAAGCTATTGAAGTGTATGCATGCAGCAGCTAGTGCATGTAGTGGCCAACGTGAGAATTAGAAATAACATGCTAGTGAGCAGGCTAGGACGCAAAACAAAACTAGATCAGCATGAGTTTTCTCACCTCTGACCTGCCCAGGTAGTGGTCGATGAGAGTGAAGCTTGATGGCCGGCAAGAGTCAGCAACAAGGATGGCAAGGCAGCGAAGGCGTCTGACCCGGAACGACGGCAGCTGACGGTTTGGAGGAAGGCCACGACCTTGCAGAGCTTCCCGCTGTTTCTACTCCCTCCAATCAGCGACGGATGTCGTGAACGGAACAACGGCTGCCGTAGACGACCACGCCGGAATTGATGCGGATGGCGACCTCCAGCGGCAAGGTGGCATCGATGATAGAAGGAAGGGCTGCAGCCTGGTGTGGAGATCGTCGGCTTGCCCCGGTGATGAAGGTACTAGCTAGTAGATTCAGAAAGGAACTCCGGCGGATGGCGGCGAACAGCGGCGGACGTTCGACCTTCCGTGGTACCTCGATGTAGCGACTCGACCTGCCAAGCCTGGAGGCGAGCACGAAGTTTGGCGAGGGAATACTCCTGATGGTGGTGCGGGGTCGCAAGGATATGGCCCCGGGCATTTGGCTGGTGGAAAGAATGTTGGTGGCTTGGCGCTCTGCTCGTCCGGCTGCTTGCGGTGGCAGCGTTGTGCATAGCAAGGCGAAGGGGCGGGCGAGCAGCAGGAGAATGCGGAGGACTCAGGGAGCCGTAGGAACATAAGCAAATCCATGAAACAGAAATGGTAATGACCATTGATGGCCTTGATGATGTGCAGTTACTGGTGGAGTGAAGGGGCGACAGTTTCGGATGAGGGATGCGACGCATGCGTAGGAACTGAGCAAGACGCTTCCAGGGAGGATTAAAGAGAGGAAGCCGGCGATTAAAGGCACGCGTGATGGTGGAGGCCCGGTAAAACATCCGTTACACTTACACTGGAGATGAGAGGACGCAGTTTTCCTGCGAGGGGAGCGACGCGAAGAAGCCAAGGCCGTGGCCGGCAGGGATGGTGTGAGAACACGCTGATGGCGCGGTGCGCGCGGGAGTCGAGCGGCTTGGGCACATGAGCCAGGCGAGCGGCACATTGCTGAGGGACGTCGCTCGAGAGTGAAGCCGACATGTGCAATGACACGGATGGGTGCGCGGGCGAGCGGCCGAGCGACACAGGCGCAGCGCACGAGTGCGTGCGGCGCGAGCGCCGACACAACGCACGGGCACGAGAGAGGGAAAGGCTGCGGGGATGCAAAGCGGCTCGAGCACGGGCAGTCGGCGCACGAGCGGCGGTGGTTGGGCGTGCATGCCGGGATGGCGACGGGACGCAGATCAGCTCGGGCGCGGATGAGCGCCGGTGCAATGCACAGGTGCGCAGAGCCGAGCGAGGCGTGCAGCGCACAGAGCCAATCGAAACTTGCGGCGCGAGGTAGGCGGCTATAAACGCCCGAACATGAGGGCCAAGCGAGCGGTTCTGTGTAGGCGTATGAGGGGGAGCGGCTCGGGTGCGAAGCATGGCGCACGAAAGCTGGGCGGTCAAGGGCGGAGGTCTGGCGCGTAGGCCGTGCATGGATCGAGTCCAGTCTGGCTGAGGTGGAAAACGAGGGAGAAGGGCTGATGGGTGGGGCCCAGCTGGCGGCAACATAGAGAGAGAGTTAGCTGGCTAGTTATACGGGCCGACATTGGATAGAACTGGGCTGGCGGGATGGGTCGAGAAGAGAGAAGATGGCCATGCGAGCTAGGATGTGAAAAGAAAAAGGAAAGAGGGCTAATTGACTATTTGAGCCGTGGAAAAAGAAGACCGGATGAACTCTCTAAAAGGATTAGAGAGGGGATTGAGTTGAACTATAAAAACATTGAGAGAGATGGAGAGGGTTTGGATTTGATCTTTTACGATTTTCAAAACACTACAAACATCAACCAAAAACCATGCAAACGAATATGAATGCATCACTCATAGAGCCATTTCATTTAATTATAAAAACCAACAATGAATTTCCTATAATATTTTTTTTGTAATGAAAATAAATGTTAAGCAAATTTTAAAATTATTTCGAAATCGTTGTTTAATTATTCTTCCTAATAACATCCTAAAATCCAAGAATTTCAGGGTGTTACATGGGGCCGCCCGGATGAGGCACCAAGAGCCTTGCGATCGGCAGCGCGGCTTCTTCAAGATCCTTCAGCTGGGACCGCAGCGCCTCGCAATCTTCATTCAACTTCTGCAACGATTTGTAGCAGTTGACGAGATCGCGGTCAGAAGCAATCCGAAGCTCCATGTGCTTCTCGCACTCGAAGGCAAGTTCTTTATAGTCGAGCTCGAGTACCTGGCGGGCCTCCCCGCTCCCGTAGAAGAGGTTCTTCATATCTGTCTCGGAAGTCCTCAACTGCTCCACCCGGGTCTCAAGCTCTGCAAGACAATGAGGCGCAGTGGGTCAGACTACCTCTCGACCTCCAACAACTACCCAACAAGTCAAGCGGCGTACCTTTATTCTTGTTGCAGAGCGTCTTGTTCTTCCGCACCAAGTCGTCGCCCTTTGCCTGCAACTCCTGGATGTCATTATGATACTTGGCAAAAGCGGCGTCGAGCTTGGACTGCATGGCGGCCGCGTGCTTCCGCGACTTCAAAAGCTGATCTTCTAGTGCTTCAGCCCGGAGCACCGCGTCACCAAAGCCTTGCAGCATGTTGGACTTCTCGCGGGACCTCTCCACGACGTCCTGCACAGACAACACATGTCACACGAGTACTCAACAACAGAGGATTGACCACTCAGAAGTTAAGACTACTTACCTTCATCCACTGCTCAACCTGGCGGACCGCCTCCAGGTGCCTGGCCACCGTCGCCAGGTCGGCCAGATCGTCCGCGAGCAGCTCCACTCCGCAACGACTACTCGTGGCAGCCTCAGTCATCGGCGCAGAGCGGATGGGGCTCTGCGTCCTGGATCTCCGGGGAGCGGACAACCACCTCCAGGGCAGCCTCTGGCGGCACGGTGGCCTCCTCTCCTCCGGTTGCGACGGCGGCTTCCTTGGCGACCTCCTCCTTTGGCTCGGGGGCTCCTTCAGCAGCTTCTGGCGCCTGTGGTGTTGAGTTCTGCATGGGCACCACTGCAGGGATGTCACTCCCTTCGGCCTCGACGCCTGACAAGAAGACGTCAAGTGCATTAGAAACTACGACTACTCTATGGGGAAGCCTAAAACCACAGCAGAACACTTACCCTCGACCACGCTGGCCTCGGGCAACACAGCTCCAGCAGCCGGCGCTTCGGACTCTGCCTGGGGGACAGGAGTTGACTCCTCGACGGGCGGCGCGACTTCTTCTTCCGCCACTGTCGTGGAGGGCTCATCGCCCTCCCAGGACAAGTCTGTTGATTTCCTGCAGAAGTACACAAAATTGGTCGTCATTCAAGCTCGACTACTACACCAAGTACTACTCGAGAAAGCTCAGCACTTACAAATTTGACCTGACTATCGTCACGGCCGGGGCTCCGAGGATGCTGGCAATGTCTACCAGTCCACCCTCGGCGGGTGCCTCCTCTTGCGCCTCTGCAGCCGCTGCCTCCTCTGCAGCAACGGTAGCCGGTGCAGCGCCCTCCTGCGCTTCTGCGGCCACCACCTCTTCGACAGCGGGGGCTGCGGATTCTGTGCTCTCTTGATGAGCAGGGGGCTGGCGCTCCAACTGCGCTATGAGTTCTTCAACAATGGGGGCTGGGCTACGACTCCCAGCCTGCTCCCCCACTGTGTCCCACTCGCCTTCGTCGCCCTCATCGACGGGCTCCGTCGGCGGCACCTCCTGCATACAAGGAAGATTAGTCATCAGCAAGTGAACTCGTACGACGGGTACTCGACTACACTAGTCAAGACATCTTACCTCTTGAGGCGTGGTCTCTGAGACCCTCAGCTTCTTCGTCACCCTCTTGCGGGCGGGGTTGCGCGGCTTCCGTGGCGGCGCAGCCAGACTAGCCTCTAGGCTAGTCGGCGGATCTTGCACGAGGGGTACATGAGGCAAGCCGGGACGGCTAAACCTCGATCGCAGCTGAAAGCGGTCCTGTAGCGTCTCCTCGTCGTCCTCCTCCTCGGACGTGTCTTCCACGATGATGGTGTCATCGCCTTCACCGACTTCCCGCCGCTCCTTGGCCTTGGACTTTCCTACCTCCGGAATCTCGATTCCCTGAGGGGGCGGCTGCGGCTCGGAGACGAACCTCTTCAAGTCGTCCTGCAAGGCACAAGACATCAGCGTGACTACTCACAAGCAACGACTACTCGACTAGGGGGTACGGCTACTTACCTCCTTTGGCGGGCGCGCGGCGGAGTACTCTTGGACTGGGCACGCCATGTACGGTGGCATGTCCTTGAAGATGCGCGTCAGCCTATCAACGATGTCGTCATCGTCGACTTCACCTCCAGGCATCCGCGACGTGTCATCGTCACCGGTGTACTCGAAGCCTAGGGTGTCGCGGGCCATCAGCGGCTGCACCCTCCGCTTCATAAAGCCGAAGGCCACGTGCTCGGCCCTCAGCCCGGCTTCTTTAATCTCCTTGATGCGGGCCAAGAGCTCGGGGAGCTGGATCCCCTCCTGCATCGTGGGCTCCGTGTTCCACCAGTCCTGATGCCTGGGCTGCCTCCCACTCGGCTTCGGCAAGCCGGGGTGGTGGTTCGTGACGTAGAACCACCTAGCCTTCCAATCGGCGTTGGAGTCGATGAGCTTGTACGCAAGGTACTGCTCAGTGGTGTCTTCTCGCATCTGAATGCCCGCTCCTCCAACTACTCGCGGGTTGCTGGTGCTCAGCTGCGGCTTCACCCGGAAGAATTTCCGGAACAGGATCCAGTGCAGCTCGATCCCCAAGAATGCTTCACAATAATGGACGAAGACTGCGGTATGAAAAATACCGTTAGGGTTGAGATTGAGGTACTCAACTCCGTAGTACCCAAGGAGGCCTTTGATGAAGTCGCTGGCCGGAAGCGCAAGTCCGCGCTCCGCGAAGCGCGCGAACATCGGGATCTCGTCTTCAGCTTTCTCCATTGGTTACGGATCTCCGGTGGCGGCTCTCCACATATCCACCTCCTTTTCTTGGATAAATCCGCTGTTGAGAAGGGCCAACAAATCCTCGGTCTTCACTTTCGACTTTTTCCACCCGCGGCTTGGATCTGGCCGCGGTGGAGACATCGGCGGCACTACCCCCGTGGCAGCCGTGGCGGCCTCGTCACGGCCCCTTTTCTTCCCGACGGCCTTCGTAGACTTGGACGGTGAAGGCTTCATTCTCCAAGTACATGGCGTCTTGACGCGCATCCGCTCGGGGGCTACTCTGGAAGCCCTGGGTGGTGGCGCGCTTGGATCTACTACGGCGGCGGCGCGCGCTGGAAGCGGATCTGGCTCAGATCTATTCGAAATGGCTACAACAATGATGGGTGAAAAAACCCTAAGGGTTTTGGCTTCTATTTATAAGTCAAACCGACCCTCCAATGGCCAGATGGATAAGTCCGCGCTCGGCTGATTCAGTGGCCGTGCGTGACTCTTCGTATTCTACTAGTCGACGTGCCTCACCTCGGGGGCTCGACTACTCCTATTCGACTACCTGGGAAGCGACAAAGCTCAGGAGCATCTCAGGACCCATTCTTCAAGATGACCCTTCAATTCGAGAGGAAGTACTCGACTCAAGGCTCGGGGGCTCCGTGCCACGTGTCCTTCGGTTTTTTCTCTCCGGATTTTTCGGGATTTTCTTGCCAAGACTTCAGATGGACCCTTAGCCAGAGCCTGCGGCTCAACCTAAGGCTTGGGGGCTACTCCATATGGAGTGCGATTTTGCAATCGCACTTCCATATCAGCTTCAGCTTCAAGACAAGGCGAGCATTTTTTGAAGACCTTCGAAGGCAGCACTCGAGGACGCTTGGGACTACTCGAGAAGACTTCAAGATTGCTCAAACATCAGCTGGAGTACATTCCAGCCTCGGGATGCTTCGACTACTCTTGAGGACTTTTGACTTGTAGTACTCGGGGACAATTGAGGAATACTCGTTAAGGCCGTCAAGACTACTTGAAGCTATCCTTCTCAACTACAAAGTACTCGGGGGCTTGTCGTATGGACCTCCCTGGGCCCACTACCTCGGTGGGTACCAGGACCGACTACTCGGTGGGCCCCTGGGACTACCCGGCTTGCGCTACACGGCACCTGATGGTGTGGAGCACAAGGACTACAGAGGAGAAGTACTCAGTTAGGAAGCTGTACATGTCCTGCACTGTATGGAAGACTCCTAGACGTACTCGACTAGTACTCTCTCCCTACTCCGTCTTGTAACCCTGCCTCCCGGACTATATAAGGAGAGGCAGGGACCTTTCTCTAGCATCTCATCCAATCCACGGCGCACTATTGCACCATCTTGTAATCGGTCCCAATCAATCCAGAGCTACGCAGCATACAAGACGTAGGGTATTACGCACCTCGCGGCCCGAACCTGTCTAAATTGTGTGCCATGTGTCTCTTCCTTCGAGTTACCGATCTCGGCGAGGCCACATTCATCTACTTCGGGTACTCCCTTTAGTAGGTTGCCGGTCTAAAACACCGACACAAAGCCCCTTAGCCCGAAGATTAGCGAACACGATTTTGCTTATGCTGGTGATATTGCTGAAAGTGGCAGCCGTGACCGAGGCCACATAGTTGAGCTCTCGTATTGAACCCTTTGGGTCTATGATGCACTGTAATGATACTTGATCGAAATTTTGTATGTAACTAAGGCAATAAAGACGTTTTTGTTTGAGGAAAAATATCGCCCTCCCCAACCTTGCCGTTTTGCATGCAAAATTTTGTGGTAGACTGAAATTTGGCAACTCTCGTCTAGTGTTTTATTTCACGAACTCTCCGTGAATCTTTTCGTTAATTTTGAAATTATAGGAATTCTAGTGTAAGTTGACAAAATTTTTTTCACGAATTTTGTGGACTTTGCTCGCTTGGCACACTTGCCCGGGTTGATATCACAACCTTCAGTTGCTTCAACCACCTTGACTTACGAATATTGGCTTTCGAGGGGACTCGAGCCCCCTGGCCTTTTGAAGTAAAGTGGATCATCGTAAATGTGATTCGTGACTCTCACTTTACACCTTTTTATGCGTAAAAATTCTTTAGCAAAAACATATACAATTCGCTAGTCGCAATCCTCAATTATTCCCAAACTTTTGGTAAGACATCCCCTCACGATGGGAACTATGCCACAACTTATTGTTGTCTCATGCCTTTCGGTGGAAATCCCTTTGACGGTGGGATTTAGGCCACAACTTGTTGTTGTCTGAAGCCTTTCGGTGGGAATCCCTTTGACGGTGGGATTTAGGCCACAACTTGTTGTTGTCTCAGGCCTTTCGGTGGGAATCCCTTTGACGGTGGGATTTAGGCTTTCACAGAGCCTTCAGCTGTCATGGAGCCCCTACACAAACTTTCTCTTTCGTACGGTGGAATTTTTGCTATCACGGAGCCTTTCACGAACTTTTCTTTCACACGATGGAATTCTGGCTATCACGGAGCCTTTTATGAAATTCTTCTTTCACACAATGGGATTCTGGCTATCACAGAGCCTTTCACGAACTTTCTCTTTCGCACGATGGAATTTTGGCGATCACGGAGCCTTCTCAAACTTTCACGAATTTTTCACATGATGGAGCTCACGAGACACATGATCTAGGGGAAGACTATTTTCATATATATGAAAAAGAGTATTTACATAGGATCCGCCTCATTGAAAACCTTGCCTCTTGATTTAGAGCCCCCTTTGCAAGGAAAAGTGTACGGTCCTCCTTATTCTAAGGAAATTGCAAGTAAATGTTTTTGTTCCCGAAACCACTTATAGATTCGTGGTTCGGTCTTCTCATATTTTTACAGAATGTAAACTACAAAAAGAAATGCTAAACAAAAATAAATTTAAATAACTTTGGAATTCTAAAGGGTAATACCTCTTCAAGCCATGTGCATTCCACGAATATGGCAGTTCTTCACCAATTTGGCTTAACAGGCGAAAAGCCCCTGGCATGCTTGTTTCCTTGTCTATGAACGACCCTTCCCATGGTTCTTGGTGTTTTTCGGGTTTTCCCAATTCTTCTTTATTTTCAGAAATAAATCTCCGGTCTTGATGTCTTTTCTGACCACTTTTCTATCCTTCCATGTCTTTGTTTCTTTCTGGTACTTTTCAATGTTTTCAGCAGCTTCAAGAATTGTTAATTCGATCCTGTCCTTTTCTACCTTTTGGTCGACTTCCTCGATTTCCTTTCCCTTCAACACTCTCATGCTTTCATTTTTTATTTCCTCTGGGGTCATTGCTTCGGTGCCAAAGAGTAGGCGAAAAGGTGTGAAACCGGTTGCTCTTGACATTGTAGTATTATGTGACCAGATCACTTTCGACAATTCATCCGTCCACTTGCCTTTTTTCTGATCGAACAAACACTTCTTGATTCCCGAAAATATCAAGACGTTTGCTCCTTCAACAGCCCCATTAGACTGCGGGTGGTAGACTAAATTAAATTTTGCGTGAGTTCCCAGAGTTCTACAGTATTCTTTGAAGGAGTAACAATCGAATTATTTCCCATTATCCACAGTCAGTTCTCTTGGAACCCAGAATCTACAAACTATGTTCTACCAGAAGAGTTTCTGAATTGTTGGCATTATGATATTCGCCAAAGCTTTCGCTTCTACCCATTTGGTGAAGTAGTCCACAACCACAGCTACGAATTTGCAGTTTCCTTGAGGTGTTGGCAGTGGTCCAACGAGGTCCATTCCCCATCTTTGCAAATGCCACGTTGGTGTAATTAGGTGAACTAGCATGGATGGTAAGTTTTGCTGATTCACAGTTTTTTGACATGCTTCACATTCCCAAACCAGTTTCTTTGCATCTATGTTTATGGTAGGCCAGTAGAATCCTTGCTTTATTGCTTTTCCTTCCAGAGCCCCAGTGCCTATGTGTGCACTGCAGAATCCACTGTGGATTTCCATGAGAAGTTCGAGATCTTTTTTGGAGGTGATACATCTTAGCCATGGTTCGGTGACTCCTGACATGTACAACTCTCCATTGACTACCGCATAGACCCTTCCCATTTGCTCCAATCTTTTTTCCACCAATCAGGAGTCTCTACAACACTCACGATTTTCGGCTTTATTTCCTTGATGGACTGTTCTTTAATGATTTCGAAGAATACATCGGGAGGCATTTCTTGATTTCTGGCTGCTGCTTTGGCTAACTTGTCTACCTCATTATTGTCATCTCTTGGAATGTGTTGCACTAAATAGCCCCTGAAGCGCCTTTCCATCTCCCTGACCTTCACAAGGTATTTCATCAACACTGAATTTCTTGCTTCGCTCTCTTTTTCGATATGCTCTTGTATGACTTTGGAGTATATCTTGATGATGAAGGTTTGCTGGCCCAGAGCTTTCATCTTTCTTAATGCCAGAAGTAAGGCTTCATACTCTGTTGTGTTGTTCATGGAATGTTCGTCATTCGCGAATATGAGCCGAGCTGCATATCTTATGACGATTCCTGTTGGAGATGTTACGACGGCTGAAATTCCAACCCCCTTGTGGCACCAAGCTCCATCACACTACACCACCCAAGGTGTGAGAATTTCTTCACCAGGATTATGAGTTGATGAAGTCCAATCTACTACAAAGTCTGCCAAGACTTGCGATTTTATTGCGTTTCTTCTTTCGAAGTCTACAGTGTATTCTGATAATTCAGCACCCCATTTGATGATTCGGGTGGATGCTTCTTTATTCGCAAACAAATCGTTCAGTGATTGATCTGATTTGTGATGACTTTTATTCTGTGACCCTCGAAGTAGTGCCTTAGTTTCCTCGCAGCCATGACAATTGCATATGCTATCTTTTCGAACTCTGAGTAAAATAGTTTTGACCCTAAGAGAGCTTCTAAAGCAAAGTGTACTGGGATTTCTTTGAACTTCCCTTCTTCTTCCTTCTCTTGCACTAACACGACACTCACTACAGAATTTGAGGCAGACAAATATAGCAGAAGTGGTGATTTTGGCTCGGGAGGGCACAACTTAGTCATATTGGACAAGTAATCCTTGAGTTCTTGAAAAGCTTGGTTCTAAATTTCAGACCATTGAAAGTTCTTGGAGCTTCTAATGACTTAAAACAAAGACAAACTTCTTTTTGCAGCTCTAGGGATGAATCTGTTGAGTGCGACAACTATCCCTGTCAATTTTTGCACATCCTTCACCGAAACTGGGTCTTGCATTTCGATCAGAGCTTTGATTTTGTTGGGATTCGCTTCTATGCCCTTTGTTGAAACGAGACATCGAAGAACTTTTCCCTTGTGAATGCCGAATACACATTTCTAAGGATTCAACCTGAGGTTCGCTGCTCTGAGATTCGCAAAAATTTCTGCCAAATTTCTAATATGATCTCTTCTTTGAATGCTTTTGACTACAATGTCATCCACATAAGCCAAAATGTTTTGAGGGTGAAGAACTGTTGCTATCATTCTTGAAAATGTGCACCCTGCATTCTTCAGCACCTCTGGCATTCTCACGAAACAAAATGTTCCTAATGGAATGATGAAAATCGTTTTCTCTTCATCCTCTCTCCGCACTCTTATTTGGTGATATCCTGAGAACATGTCCTGGAATGAGAGCATTTCACTGTTGGCTGCATCATCCACGATTTTGTCTATCCTCTTTAATGGAAAATCATCCTTCTTGATGCCTTGTTCAGATCTATAAAGTCTATGCACATTCTCCATTTTCCATTCTTTTTCTTCACTGGTATAGTGTGGGCTACCTAGAGTGGATACAAGACTTCTCTGATTACTTTCGCATCTTGAAGTCTCTGTACTTCAGCTTCTACTACCTTCACTTTTTCTTCAGACATTTTATGAGCCTTTTCTTCTTTGGGGGTATCTTCTCATCTGTTTCGAGGGTATGCTCGATGATATCTCTGTCAACACCTTGCAAATCTTTAGCTGACCAGGCTAAAACATCTTTGTTTTTGTTTAGAAATCTTATGAGCTCATTTTTTTCTTCGGGGGTAAGATGAGCCCCTATCGTGACTGCTCTGTTGGGCATGTCATCTAGGTAAACATTCTTGGTTTCACCATCAGCGGCTACCTCGATTTTCTCTTTGTCTCGGTTAGCCTCAATGTAGGGCTTTCTCTCTTCCTCTGGAGAGTTCAGTTGATATACGTTGGTTTGCTCTAGGGTATGGCCCTTTTCTAATTTCTGGCCTCTTGCTGATCGCAGAACACGGTGATGAATCTTTTGGGCACTGGTATCTTCATGCACAAGAATTGTTGTCTTATGACAGCATCAAATTTGTTCATGAATCCTCTGCTGAAAATCGTGAGATATGGATGATATATATCAACCACATCGAATGTGAGAATTTCTATTCTGGCATTGTCCAGATCTCCGAAAGATACTGGAAAGATACTTTTCCAACTGGCTTGATTGGCTTTCCTCTGAAACCCTGTAGTGGGTATTCTGGTGGGTGCAACATGTGCTGAGACAAGTTCATCTTCTCGAAGGTTTTCAAGAACAAGATATTTGCCGAACTTTCATTATCTACTAGGATTTTTCCAATGACCCATCCAGCTATGTTCGCTTCGATGACCATGGCATCATTGTGAATCATGGACTTGAGCTTGAAGTCTTCTTCTGTGAATGTTATCGGCACCTTGGCCCATTCTGGTCGCTCAACTGGACCATCATTTATGTTTGTATTCACATATCTAAAATAGTTGTTTCTCTGCCTTTTGGTTTCAAATTCTGTGGCTGGTCCTCCTGTGATGGGCATGATTGTTCTGAAAGATGGCAAGGCTTTCGGGTTCTGAGGTCTTGAACTTGATTATGGTCTTGACGAATTGTCGGGTGGTGGCGGCAATATTTCTTGAATTGGCTGCGACTGCTGAATTGACTGAATTGCCTGCGGCTCAGGGTAGAACTGCTGGGACGGTTGCCATGATGGTTGTGGTTGCAGAAACTACTGCATTATGACTGGACTTCGTTGAGAATTCATAAACTGTGGCTGCCAGAAGTTCGTGCGAAGCTGGGTTGGCATTGAGGAGGCAATACTCATCATTGCCTTCTCTTGCTGAATTCTAGCAATATTCTTCTTGGTTTCTGGGCACCCTTTGGTACTATGACCACTTCCCTGATACTAGCAGTAGAAGTATGGATCTCTTGGGTTGTGGTTTGTGAGTTTCGAGGGTCCTCTTCACCTTCCCCTGCCCCTGGGTGCGAATCCTCCTCTTGTGTTTGGTCTGTTGTTCTTATTAGGCTTAGGATTTTCCACATTGTTGATGTTTCGCGGGTTTTGGAATTGAGGTCTCCACGTCATTTCTCTGTTTCCTTATCTTGCTTCATTTCATTCAGCAACTCTTCTGCGTTGATCGTAATCGGACATGATGTACTCTTCAAATTCATGGAAAAATTCATCAATTGTTTTGTGTTTCTTTCGTGTCAAATGTGAAGCTGTTGGTCCTAGAGTCAGATTCTTGATCAATGCATTGATTGTGGTTTTATCATCCGCTTCGGGAATCTGGGATTTCTGCTGCATGAATCTTCTTACAAAGTTCCGTAATGGCTCTCTATCTTTCTGCTTGCAGTTGTACAGATCTGATTACTCGACTGGGGTTCCGTAATTGCTTGCATGAATTTCGTCTTGAGATCGACCCAGCTGCAGACAGAGTGCAGTTGTAGCAGAGAATACCAGTTCAGAACTGGGTCTTCACAGGCAATGATGAAGGATTTGGCCAGCGCAACATCATCTCCTCCTTCATAGCTAATTCATATCTCATGGGAAATTGTCTAGAGTTTCCGAAGCCATTATACTTCGGGAGCGAGCCCTATGGATAGTGGCGATTCAGGATCCACGAACTGTGAGATTCCAATAACAGTGAAGAAATTTTCTTTCGGGGTTCTTCTGTTTAGTCCAGAATTCTGGTGTGGTGAGTCTTGCCACAATGAGCTGTTTTCTTGTTCTTTCATTTCATCAAATTCACTTTGAATTCTTTTAATTTGTTCTTCTGCTTGATTAAGTTTTTCTAGATTTTCTGAAGCTTTTCATTTTGCTTGTAGCTGGTTCGCGAATCTCTCTTTCTCTTTCTGTAGTTGCTGTATTTTCTGTTGTACTTCCTCTAGTTCTCTATCTACAACCTCGTCGTCATCATCGTCATCTTCATGAGCATCTTGTTGTGTGAATTGTTCTAGAGTGTGTGCTATCTTCTCAGCTCTTGCTTTCTGGAGAGCCTCGAGTTTTGCCCTTCGTTCTTGATCTGTGATGTGCGAAGGTTCTTGAATGTGAGAGATTCCATTTTCTTCATCATGATGGTGCTTCTCTTGATCAGTCTCAGTGGGAACGTTCTTCTTGGACCTCTTCTATGATGGCATCGTGAGCTGTTTTTCGGCTGAGACACGGTGGGTGCCAATGTTGGGGAGTCCGAAAAATCAGAGGGAATCCCCGAACACGAGAATCCAAGAATAATGAAGTCAACGTGCAAGTCGTGAAAGACAAGGAGACAAGGAATCTCCAAAAGACTGCTCTCGCCTCAAAAGTTGTGAATCCTTTTGCACGTGCCCTCGCACCCCATTTTATAGGGAGACGAAGGGACTTTTACATGCCAAAAATACCCTCGAATCTAAAGAATATTTCTTGTGTGAACATGTACATGAACGTCTTTTACATCCCGTCTTTTGCAAGCCTGCCACTAGTTCACACGTCAAACCCGGACTTTTGAGGCAACATCTTTGACTTGGCTTCTTGCTGATTCCCGAATCTCTTATACATGAAAATCTTCATGCGTCATAACCTCCGAATTTAGACTTCAGTAGATTCCTGAATTTTATAGATTCCCGATTTTTGAGTTTCGCAGGTTCATGATTCCAGAGCTTCGCGAGTTCCTGATTCCAGAGTTTCGCATGTTCATGGTTCCAGAGATTCACGAGTTCCTAATTCCAGAGTTTCGCGAGTTCCTGATTCCAGAGTTTCACAGGCCTCAAACATCCTGAAATGGGTTAAAAGTTCGAGTACTGAGGCCAAGTTCGGCTGTCTCTTTCGCACATTTGTTTGTAAATTAACAAAACATCCCACAGGAGCCAAACTGATCCTTCCATTTCACGAGTAACTCACGAATTTCGGCAAGACCGACGTTTCGAGGGTGTAAGGCTTTATCGAATTCCCCAACAGTAGGCCAGACCCACTTGTCGGGGCCGGCCGTGAGCCTAGTCTACACATGTCTCACAGAGAGGAAAATGCTTTTGAGCCTTTGATTTTTATCTAATGGCTCGGAAACTCATGTGGGGATAAGTGTACTGTCTCTATTTTACAAGTTAGAGCAACTCTACTGCAGACAATGGTATAGGTCGTGCTTGCTATCTGGAGTAATCAGCTTCACATCATGTCACAAAAGGGAGTGTATGTGTACTTTTCCCCATTTCTCAAGATTTATGAGCTTGTTAATGGTAATCACAGTGAAACAAACTCCCTTGTACAGAATGAAATTCGTCATGACCATATGTGACAACCCACCCAGGAAAATACCATACTATCGCCTAAAACCAATCCACTTTGGTCATTAAGCAATAATAAAGTATCCTTCTGTCGTTAGTTGCCTGGTTAACGCCTGATAAATCATTTGGAATTCATACAAAGGATCAAACATATGAATTAAAACTCACGCGAAAGCGAGTCCAGAGTACAACAAAAATTTAAGTCCAAACTACCCCTGAGGGTTAAGTTATTACAAACCATTGTGCATGACAATATGTAAGGTTCAGAGTTCGAAAACAGCAGAAATAAAATAAACTCGTGCAACGGTAACCATCACAGGAGGTCGTCCTTGATGCCATCACTTATCGTCATCCACCCGGTCAACAACACCTGCAACAACAGTTTTAAAGCAAGGCTGAGTATACTAATACTCAGCAAGACATAACCGTTGGGGTGATAACTGCATTACCAAACTCTACATGAGAGGCTTTATAGTCGGTGGAGTTCTTTTGCCGAAAATCAACAAAGGGTATGTCCTTATTGTCATTATTTTAGCACAAGTTCTAGTTGATTACCATTTCTAAGTGTGCCAACTAATTCAAACAAGAATTTCACAAACAATTAATTCAAGCAGTAATATTCACCAAGTTCCATCATTACGGGATATCATGGCCAGTTGATTAAGCAATCATAGAAAACGGTAAGAGGTCGACAATCGATTGATTTAAACCTTGCAAGGTAAACCTAAACACACGGTAGTGTGCCCCTGCGAGGACAACCATGCAAGCAATTCCCAAAAATCATCGGGTTGGGATCAAAGCTTACAGTCTTGGGTACAAGGATAGCTGGCATACCCCGCGAGGCACCCAGTTTCACACAAGTACCCCCCTTCCCCGGTAGCTAGCCGAGTAGGTGAATACTCAAGATTAGTAAGGGTAAGTTCCCGCACCGTCTGATTAAGGTACTAGGCTTACTAGTCCCATTCCCGACAAGTGCTTAGTACGTTCAAAAGCTTAGCCCATGAAAGCCACTGGACCGGAGCCCAAATCCCATGCTCTTACCACATGAGCAATCCATTTATAAAGATCTTATGATTCCAACATAAGAACCTATCATCGCGAGTGACGAGCATCACTCGACTTGTACCGGTCCTATAGCATAGCAGCTTTCGACCAAGCATACTAGTGATAGAGCATAGGTACCTAGGGATCATGCATCTAGGGTTTCAATTCAACTCCTGAAACGTAAATGCACAATCATAGCAAAGGTAATTGCATAATTTGGAAAGACGTGGTTAATGATCTGGGGCTTGCCTTCACTGGCAAGGTTGGCCTTGGGCCCTTCTAGACTTTGGTCCAGGCCTTGAGCTACGAACATGTGTTGCAGCTCTACGAACATGAGATTGGCGGTAAGAGACCAGGTCGAGCAGTGATCATGAAAACGGACATGTGTGAAGAAGAGGAAGGCTACTAAAATATTTCTGTAATTTCCTTGTAGAGAAGATATTTTGGTGTGGGAGCTTCAGATCAATCTTGCTCACACTCGATTATCTGTGTGATTCTGGGTGTTACTGACTCATTACACTAGGTGCAATGATTTTTAAAAGTCGGTGTGATGCACATGCTTATGAAGACACGATGGACATGCTCATGCGGTATGGTGCTCATGATGCAGGACAACATGACTCGGTTACCCAACAAATGAGTTAGTGTTGGGGAGGCAATCAACGAGTTAACAAGGGAGCGTGTGCGTGGTGAATCGCATTCTCAAAACCAAGATACCTAGCGCGCTCCTAGTGGCAGTCAAGTGGTTGCACGTGATGCCCTAGGTTCCGTCGCGACACTTTTGGTTATGGGACGACAACATCACCAAACAAGAGAGATAGTATGAGCATTGAAATCTTTCATGCGTATGCACGTTAGTTCTCCCAAGGTTCCCACATGCACATGCTATGCAATGCATACTCTAAAAGTGACATTTGTTTTAATTTAAAAGGTTGTGAGCAAGACCAAAAGCTTAAGTTCAGGATTGAGAGATCGGATTGATCATGATTGACACAAAATTTTTGGACGAGTTTGATACTCATCACGGAACTCAGATCTGATCACAACCAGCATAAATAATGCCTTACGAAGATCACTACTGAAAGATGTTCCACCAAAGCGTTACATCGATGAGGGGTTTCGTGATTACCAAACAACGTTTGGGATTACAATGCAGGCTAGCTGCACACAAGAAGCTCCTAGCTCAGCCAACCACAACAACTAACCAAACGCGGCTGCACGCTAGGGTTCCTTACAACTATTGCACTTGTACAACTCAGAACATTATTACAAACATACCAACTTCCTATGGTTGGATCTTCCATGCCGGAGAACTATGGTGAGTCAGGTCCATACTCTACTCCAGATTCTCCTTGGATGTCCTCAACATCTTCTTCTCTTTCTGGTCCGGGAATGACAGGTTTCGGAGTGGAGCTGCTATCGCTTCCAGTTGATTCTCTAGTTCAAACATATACGGGTCATTATGCTGCAACAGGAAGTTCTGCTCATGGATGACTTCACTCAATTCTTGTATCTTGGCCTTATCCTTGCGTCTTCCCTTCTTGAGAGTGGTTATCATTGCTCGAGGTTCCTTCAATGCATGAGCGGTGTTCTCTATTTCTTTAACTCGGAACCTATAGACTTGGTGTCTATAGAATACACTTTCTCCGACCATCCGTCGGTAGGTGTCATACATGGCTTCTGCAAAACGAACTGAGGTGAAAAGATCAGGACTATAATGAGAGTTGCCCTGAGCTGAAAGAAAGGCTTTGCTTTCGACCCTTGGTCCAATGTGTCGCTCAGGTACAAGAATCACTTTGGCTGCAGTGCTGGCTACCTCGTCAGAGTGCTTCCCACAAAAAGTTGTGAGTGATTCAAGAGCAGCCTTCTGCACTGTGTTAGCCAGGTTCAACCCTTGTGCCTAACAGTCCCACTCTTCCCAAGTAGGGTTGATCGGGCACATGGGAATCTTCACCTTCACTTCACAACGAAGGAGCTAGCCTATGGTCATTACCTCACGTGTCGAGTACTCTAGATAAGTGGTGTACCCAAAGTCCTTCAGGGTGTCCCACAAGAGTGCAGGAAATCTACCCTCTTCGAGGTAGTTCACGAGAGTCTATGATTCCACATTTGCCGACGCAGATCCAATGTTGTCCATCTGGACATAACAACAAAAGTGAGAACCTAATGGGTGTGAGTGGTACACGATAGACAAGATATGAGAACTCTTGGTTAAGAAATGGGTAACCATTGGCACGAACGTACAACTTGGCAAAGTTCTGGCAGTTATGAAAAACTTCATAACTTAAAAACCAGAGCCCCAAAATTTCTCAAATTTGCGTAGCACTCAGCAAGATTATGAGACACACGTTTGGTATACAAAGATTGATCTCGAAAAGCTAGGAAGGTGCTTAACTAAGTAAGATTTCGGATTAGGTTTCTGGAAAAAACGACAAGATAGTGGTTGTCTAAACCGAGCATAACTTGAGATATACAAAGGCAATTGCTGTGAATTTTTGCGAGCAGGAACTAGATTAGATATGGAGTAACTTTGGTAGAGATCACCTCAGTAAAAAGATTCTTGAACAGGGGACAACAATCTAAGCAAACAACCCTAATAGATTTATGGACAGCAACACATCTACACCTGAGAGGCTAGGCAGGACAAAACATACTAGCAAAATTTTACCTTAGAGAGAACATAAACAAGTATGGGTACAGTATTCAGTTTTTCACGACTTTTAGCATGATGCAAGACGTCCTATTCGTCGTCACAAGGCAATCAAGCCGAAAATCGAAGTTAGTGCCGGTGGCAAGGCACATACGCGTTCCTCCCTATAATAACTAGTCGAGAACTAGTCGATGCTCACATAGCAACTTATGAAATGTGGTTAGCGTACCTCTAGAAGTTCATAGAATACAACGAACTTTCATGCTAACACTCATGAAAGCGTCCACATACATTACCGTTCACTATAGAAACAGCAACCATGCATTTATCGCTGCATGGACAACGTCCAACCTCAGATACACTCCTTTTGGAATGAAGCCGATCCTTGCCTCACATATACAAAATGTGGAACGTCCACGTATGACAAAATGTGGTGAGACACATACGCGATAGTGGGTTCCCTTTGGAATGGGTCCCATCCATCCCTCGCATGATTTCCATGCAGTACCACCACATATAGAAAAACATGATGAACTAGTATGGTTGTACAGAAAGTAAGTTCTTACAGAAATAAAATGTGCTGGGAGTTAGCAAAATAAACCATATATTAATAAACCACCTGAAAGAACCCAAAGTTCCCTATAGGGCCTCTCTGTCCATATTCATTTTTAACAGACCAATGTATTTTTCAAATCCAAGCAATCTTGCCGAATTTTATTCAAAAACATGTGATTAAGATTGTTAATTAAACTCTAGTGCATACATTCACTTTGATACCAGCTGTGACAACTCGCCTAGGAAAATACCGTACTATCGCCTAAAACCAATCCACTTTGGTTGTTAAGCAATAATAAGGTATCCTCCTGTCGTTAGTTGCCGGGCTAACGCCCGGTAAATCACTTGGAATTCATACAGAGGATCGAACATATGCAATAAAACTCACGTGAAGGCGAGTCCAGAGAACAACACCAATTTAAGTCCAAATTACCCCTGAGGGTTAAGTTATTACAAACCATTGTTCATGACAATAAGTATTCTCATGTAGATCTTATGATTCCAACATAAGAATCTATTCTCGCGAGTGACGAGCATCACTCGACTTGTACCGGTCCTATAGAATATCAACTATCGACCTAGCATACTTGTGATAGAGCATAGGTACCTAGGGATCATGTATCTAGGGATTCAATTCAACTCCTAAAATGTAAATGCACAATCATAGCAAAGGTAATTGCATATTTCGAAAAGACGAGGTTAATGATTTGGGGCTTGCCTTCACTGTCAAGGTTCGCCTTGGGCCCTTCTGGACTTTGGTCCTGGCCTTGAGCTACGAACATGTGTTGCAGCTCTTCGTCAGCACCTTCGTCTCCTCCTTCCGGCACGAGCGTACATCTACCGTCGGGAAGATCTACACGAGATGCAAATGCAAGATTTAATTGACGATTTTTAATTTAATTAATGACAAACACCCAATGACAATCATGGGGTGCATGGTTGACCACATTCACCTAGTTAAGAAATACATTCAGCATACTCTTCCAAAAAGGAACAATATGTGGTTCATTATTAATTATTCTTTTTGATAGTGACTGTGTACATATTTATTTGAATAAATTAATTTAAATTACACGAACAAGAAGAGGGTGTTTTTATCTTTTTAAAATGATTTACGTCACACAACTGGGGTTATAAGGGGTGTGGTTGATGTTTTCCCATTAATTTAATATTAAGCTTTTAATTGCCTTTGATGATTTTATTCATAAAATAATTCTTAAAATTCAGTGGAAGGGTTTATTAAGCACTAAACTCCTATGCCAAGCCACTGAACATACATGCATGCTTAGGATAGCAAGAAAACTAACTATACCAAAAATAACAAAAGCTAGTTACCACATCATAATAAATGCATACAAAAATAACTACACATCAAAACAATTCGAACTTGCTCATACCTAATCTCTGGCCTAAAACTAAGCTAGGAATGCAACATATACACCTAGAACTATTATGGATCCTGAGCTATGCAATTATAAAGAAAAACAAGCATATTTAAAGAATAAAAATTTCTGACAATTATAAAATTGTGATGAATTCACAAGTGGTGTATCTTGGCATATCAAGATAACATGCAGAAGTTGGGACAAAATCTAATTATTGTTATCTACAAAAATCATTTGGACAAATCCTGCATAAATAGAAAACAATTCATATAAAAAGATTTACAACATAACTTTGTGCTATTTTTGAAACAAGAGCTAATCATAACATAACACTGAACATATCCAAAATTCAACTACCTTGTGGATTTTGAGATACAACATATCCAGGTTTTTGGTTTCCTATTTTTCATGCAAACATTGTCAGGAAAAACTATGGGCCAAGGGGTCCAACAAAATTGGGTTTGCATTTTTTTTAAAATTTTCTACAATTTTCTATGCATTTTACAAGAATCAGCCAAGAGCAAACACTATTGGAGATTTTAATTTGCGAGTAGGTCCCTCGATACTTTTGACCCTTCACAGATATGCCCTCAGCATTTACCAACTGGCCTCTGCAAAAATGCAATCGATACACAAGGATCCGCGGCGGCACAAGGATCTCACCACGGGCAAGGAGGTAGTCAAGCTTGGCCAATAAGCAAGCCAGAGCAGCGTGAGAGCTCACCTGGAGGCGACTAGAGGTGGTGGTGGGGTCGGAAAGGTCGCCGGCGATGGCGCGCGGCGGTGGCAGACGGCGGCGGCTGTTGCGGGTTGGATTCGGTGAGGAGCGAGGCAACCAGGCAGTTGAGGGCGGGGAAGCTCCACAGGGTTCTGGGGGATGCGTTTGAGGAGATAGGTGGCTCGAAGAGCAATTGCAGGAGAGAGCTTGGCTGCGGCGGCCACGGTGGTGCGGCGGAGCAGCTCGGGGGTGGCGGTGGTCATGGGCGCACGCGCGAGGGGGCACAGAGCGCTTTTATAGGCAAGGTGCGGGGTGCAGGGGCTTGCTTCGTGGCTAAGCCTACCCCGACCATTTATGCCGTGGGTACGGCGGTGAGCCTCGGCTGGCGCGCGCGTAGGGGAAGGGCAGCGGTGGACTGGCGAGCAACGCGGTGTGCGGCGGCGCGGCGAGTGTGGGGGCTTGAAGGATCGATACGGCGAACCAGAGAGGGGGGAGTGAATGGGAGCCGATAAAAATTCTTCTCGAAATAGATAGAGGATCCAACTAGATGAACTTTGCTTCCAACACACGTCTCCAACTCAACTACCCAAGTTGGTCAAGATCACGTAGCCACTGGAGAGCTACTGATCCTAGGAACCAACAAACAACCTTCCGAGCCAAAACTCACCAACACGCACAGCGGAAACTTGCACGGCTTGCTGCCTGTGCTACACCGATCAGACCGATGACCTGCGCTGGTCAGACCGGTGGACAGAGCCGGTCAGGCAGGTGGCTACAGCAGCTGCACAACAAATTTTCCAGAGAGCCTTAGTGACTTCTCTCGGCCTTGGAATAGGAACACCCTCAAAACACAACCTGCACTGAGGAAGAACCCTACACAAAGCCAACCATAACACCTCTGAAACTGCCAAGAACTGACCAGCACCAACATAACCCAAAGACACACGGATTCAGCAACTCACCCGAGGCAAATCCCACAAAGGGCTCACACCGGTCAGACCGGCCAAGAGCACCGGTCAGACCGGTGTAACCTTGGAAGCTCGGGATGAACAGAACCCGCGAGTCAACTCCTCCAAATCCAACTCTCGATCTCTCGATTCTCTTCACGGATCTGAACAAGACTTTGGGGATAGTAGGGACACCTCATGGGCCCTGTAGCCAAGTTATGGTCCACCAAAACTCATTGAATCAAGAGGAATCGAAGAAATCTCGCCAAGAACTCCTTTAACCCTAGAACACCGAAAACCCTAAAATGGAGCCCCTTTGCTCACGGTTTTGGGAGGGGAATCAAAGGGAAAAGAACCACGAAGGGTTCATGCATACATCCCCCACCAAATCCCAAAGAGAAAGGTCTTGAAATCGCTCCAAGAAAAACGCCAAGAAAAGGCTCTGAAAATCCCCAAAAAGAATGAACGAGAACAACACATCCAAGCCTTGAGGAACCACGCCAAATCATCTATATATCACAAAGAGGTTCATGCAAGGTCTAGCTTGCCGCCCGATCATCCTTGCCTCTCACAAGATCTCACCATGAAGCTCTCAAGCTAGTACTATAGAAATCCTAGGGAAAATAGGAAAACCAAATAAGCTAGGGTTCCAAGAGTTGGCTGGCATCCTCTCACCACTTGGGTTATATGGAGGCAACCGAAAGTCTATAATACCCTTACTAGCTAACTAGGGATACATGCCCCTCGAGGGCGAATTCGGAAGTCTTTGACATCACTCCATCGGACGGATGCCCAGCGACCACAAACTTGCTTAGCCTCGACCCAAGCCTTGCGATCCTGACGCGTGTTCTCCGCTTCGAAGTCTCCGGACAGCATCATCGCACACTGGTCAGACCGGTCTGGAGCTGCTGCAACTCCGTCTTCGGTTCTTCGGTCTTGGCATTGTGGATCAACCAAGGAACCCAGTGGTTTTCTGGTGAACCATTGGAAACCCCGCGAACTCGGTGTAGTCTACGCCAATCGCTACTCATGACTCGGCTCCCACGTAGTCCCGACACGACCTTGGTTTTGATGCTCAACCGAGAAACTGTCCATGACTACATCTTGTTGTTCTTGCCACCATGTGGCCCGCACTTGACTTCGCTGGCCACCGGGTCCCTCGAACGAAGCCTACTTGTCTTCTCCACACTTGGAGGCCTCACCGGTAACGACCTTTCTCACTTGTTCTTCACCTGCACCAACGCTAGTCAAGCCGCAATCTTCACCTATAAAACTTAGCCAAGAATCAGTCCACACAACATTGTCGATCACTCATCACACCAGGAAGCGACCATCCACCAGTCCTCAAACCACACATGGTCCTCAGGGCTCCATGTGGCAGAGGGGAACGTCCTGAGTGGTGCGGAGCACAGACCGGTAGTCACAGACCCGCCTCGACGAGCGTGTACGGTGGTGTACGGTGCGTACGCGCTTGGCCGGGGCGCGGGCGACATCGCAGCGCACGTTCACATTCCGGCGCGACCGTTTCATCTTAGCCTCTTTGACCATGATTTACTCCCAAAATTTGAACCGAAGTTCCCTGAGGAGTAAAAAGCAAAGCTGTAGATCTCACTGGCCTCTATAACTTCTACAAAGGCTCTATGGTGTTTTTCTCAACGGTTTTTGCATAAACTGCTTGCAAACTTTGAATGCCACTCTATTTCGGTGAATAGGAGCTGCTCAGTTGACCAAGTTTTCCACTCAAAATTTGAAATGCCATCCAACATGAAAGTTGTGTCCCTCTAAAAACTGAAAAACTTTTATATTGGGATATTTTGTAGTGTTTAGGTGAAATTTGGGGAACGCGACAAAAGTTTCGGTGGATGTTCAAAGACATTAGGGTTTAGGTAGATTTTGACCATGTCTTTGACCAAGGTTTGACCACAAGTGGGTGTTGACTTGATCAAGAGGGTCATTAGGGATTGTTGGCGAGGTTTTCGAGGTTATTACCTTGGTTGACCTAGGTTTGACTAATGTCAACAGGTTTGACACAACTGATTTGGTCATTATCGTTAATGACGCTAATTAAAAACCTAGGGCATCACACCATATTATCGTCTCAAAGTTTCACAGAAACTTAACGCACTAGACTTCTACATGATGGTAGAGAATTGCATTCAGAGAACCACCTATCAAAGATTCAGCGATTCCCGACGTTAGAGTAGTTAGACTATCTGCAGCAGTTACGCAGTTTGCATCTGCAAAGAGGCATTTCTGCCCGAAGGACAGAGTAGCCACCCCTTCTGCAAAAGAGGCATTGCTTCGACAACTACGCACATCCCTTCTCGCAGCCCGTCACCGCAGTTGGCTCCTGTGACCGGCCCGAGACCGAGGGGCGCTACTGCGCAGGCCACAGTCGCACCTTGGACGCTGCCGTGGAGCAATTCCCCGCTGCACCCCTAGAGCTCCGCATCGTCATGGCCCTGGAGCTCCGAATCGAGGTCGTCGTTGGCCGGAACGAGGGAGCTCGGGGCTGCTATGCCCCTGGAGCTCCAAATCGAGGTCGTTGGGCAGGAAAGAGAGAGGGAGGGAGAGAGAAGGGGATTGACCGACCGCCATTGCCGAGCAGAGTGCCCATCATCGACTGTGCCTCGCGACGACCACCTCTTGGCAGCGGAGAGGGAGCAGGGGAGGAAGCACCCGTCGTGACGGTGCCCTTCTCTTACCCTGCTCCGCTACTCGCCCCTTCTCCGTCTCTTGCTCCCACCTAGCTAGAGGACGTCATGCTAGAGAGGTAGGGGATGCGCCCACGATTCCCTACCGACCGCCATGGAGCCTCGTTCGTGCCCCTGGTTTGGTGCTGTAGTGTTGATGGCGCAACACCCTTCTCATCTACCTGCACAGAGCAGTAGCGAAATCGAGGGAGGAGGGCACCATGGTTGAAGGACCGAACTGGTGACCAGAGAGGGGGGAGTGAAAGGGAGCCGATAAAAATTCTTCTCGAAGGAGATAGCTACTCCAACAAGATGAGCACGACTAACCAAATCACGTCTCTGACTCAACTACCCAAGTTGGCCAAGACCACATAGCCAATGGAGTGCCACTGGTCCTAGGACCAACAACCACTGAAGCCTAACCGAGAACATAGTAGAACAAGCAACTCGAGCAACTACAGACCACACCAGTCAGACCGGTCACCTGCACCCGTCAGACCGGTCCAAGTCGGATCCTCTTGACCGCGCCGCCGGAACACCCGACATCTACCGGAAACACACCGGGTCACCCAAGCAGGACTTGGCAATTTCCACTGAAAGCCCCTACACCGGTCAGGCCGGTGCAGCTCACCGGTCAGACCGGACTGAGCTTGGAAATCCCAATTCCAAATAACCAACCTCCCAAGCTCCATAATGCTGCAAACTGGAAATAGCCGCACACACAGGGACTAGGGAATAGACCAAGATATTCACTCGACCAAAACCCAATAGGGGGTCGGCATCGGTCAGATCAGTCATGACTGGGCTCTCAGGATGAACAACAACTTGCAGGTCAACACGCCCAAATCCAAGCCTCCATCTCCCGATTCGCTCCACGGTTTCGCACAAGACTTTTGGGATAGTAGGAACACCTCATGGGCACTCCATAGCCACCAAATCTTGCTAAATCAAGAGGAGTCAAAGAAATCCCACCAAGAACGCCTCTAACCCTAGAGAGTAGAAAACCCCAAAATCGAGCCCATTTGCTCACAGATTTGGGAGGGAAATCAAAGGGAAAAGAACCACGGGGGGTTTAAGAATACATCCCCCACCAAATACCAAAGATAAAGGTCTCAAAACCACCACAAGAAAATCGCCAAGAAAAGGCTCCGAAAATCACCAAAAAGGAAAAACGGGAGAGACACAACCAAGCCTTGAGGAACCACGCCAAATCATCTATACATACCATGAAGGTGCATACAAGGTCTAGCTTGGCTCCCAATCATCCATCCCTCTCTCAAGATATCACCATGAAGCTCTCAAGGCAGTCCTAGAAATTCCAACGGAAAAATGGAAGAGGAAAATAGCAAAACAAATTAGCTAGGGTTCCAAAAGATGGCTGCCATCCTATCACCACTTGGGTTGTATGGAGGCAACCGATAGATGAATCTACCCCGAAGGACTAACACTAGGACACACACCCCCGAGGGGCACTTCGAGAATTATCATCGTCGCACCATCGGACGGATGCCCAGCGACCGCACCCTTGAGGACCAGGAGCGTTCCGGTGGTCGATGGATGACCGCTCCTCAGTGATGAGTGATTGACAACGGGTGTTGAACTTACTCTTGGCTCCTTGCGCAGGTGTAGGCTGCGGCCTAGTTCGTGTTGTTGCAGGTGAAGAACGGGTGCGAAAGGTCTTCAGCCTTGAGGGGCCTCCGGTAGATGGAGAGACAAGTAGGCTCGGTTCGAGGGACCCAGTGGACGGCGGTACTAGGTGCAGGCCACATGGTGGCGAGACGAGCAAGATGAATTCGTGGACGATCGAGCTGGTGCACGGTGGCGGTCGAGTCAAGAGGCTTGGCGGGAGGCCGGGCCGAGCACGCGGGGTTTGGTGGTTTTCCCACAAAACCATCGGAGGACGGTTTGTTGGTTTGGTCCTCAAAACCAAGTCTGAAGGCCCAACATGACAGAGATGGGGCCCAGGCGTGTCGGGAAGCTTCGAAGTGGAGGACACGCGGTGGGATCGCATGGCTTGCATCGGGAGGACGCGGGGAGCGGCAAATGCGTGGCCGTCCGATGGCGAGACCCACAAACATTACATAAATGCCCCTGCATGGGTTGTATCGCCAGTTGTTGAGATAGGGGTAGTCGAGTCATTTACCACACTGGTGGGACCCGATATATAATCCATGAGTGTGGGTGGATGGCTCTCTCACTCCGCGATTTAGGGTTTCATTTTCCCCCTCTCATTTCTTATTTTTTCCTTAGACCTTTTCTTCTCCATTTCTTGTCTAGGCTAGCATGAGAGCTTCATGAGAGATTTGTTGAGAGGGATGGATGTTAGGGCGGCATGCTAGACCTTGTGAATCATTCCGGGTATGCATAGAAGATTCGGCGTTGTGATTCCCATGGTCTTTTTCGTGTTGTTTTTGGTGCCTTTGTTCTTGGTGTGATTCCGCGGATTTGAGTGGGTTTCTCCCCGGATTTCTTTGAGGGAAACATGGATGGATGTCTTGTGCATCTTTGTGATTGATCTTGTGGCCTCAAACGTCGGAAAACCATGTCGATTTAAGGTTTTTCGGTCGGAGCTCGAGTTTTTGGTGGTGCTCAAAGGATCTACGATTCCCAGTGATTTAGGGAGTTAGGAGGCGAAATGTTTGGCGTATAGTATCCTTGTTTGACGCATATCTTGTCCCCAAACTCTTGTCTCATCAGCTTGTACCGTTTGAGAGATCCGGTGATGTGTTGGAGGAGTTGACCGGCGGAGTCGAGCTGTTCTTGCCGCTGTCCGTGAGGCACGGACAGTCCGCGTGCGCCTGGCGGACAGTCCGCGTGTTCTTCACGTGTTCGTCGTGTTCTTGCTTGTCTTCGTTTTTGATCCGGTTTTGGGTTAGGTTTTTGTTGCAGCTGGTTTGCGGACGGTCCGAGCTTCGGTAGCGGACGGTCCGGATCCTGAGCGGACGGTCCGCCCGGTCCTCGCGGACAGTCTGTTTTAACCGGTTCGTCTCTAGTGGTTTTGTTGGCTTTTACAGACTGTCCGCGGCTCCTGGCCGGACTGTCCGCGGCACCTGGCCGGACTATCCACGACTCCTGGCCGAACTGTCCGCGTGGCCAGTGCGGACCGTCCGCTCCTCCTGGCCGGACAGTCCGCCAGTGCCTGACAGTTTTGCTCATTGGTTCAATTCCTCTCTCCTTTCTTTCGTGCTTCCGCGTGTGTTTCAAGGAATCTTTCCTAAGACTTGAGATTGGTCCATAACCTCATTGTCTTGGCGATTGGTGTGTGATTCAGTCCATCGCTCGTGTGTGACCAGGATTTGTCTAGGGTATAGGACGGGTTCTTTGAGAAGAATTTTTACCGGCTCCTATTCACTCCCTCCTCTCTAGTCGCCATCCGATCCTTCAATTGGTATCAGAGCATGGTGCCGGATTCGTGGTGACTTTGACAAGTCTTGAATCCTAAGATGGTGTATGTTGAGTGGGGCGGTCCACCGCACTTCGATGGGAAGGGTTACCATAAGTGGGCGGTCCGAATGATGATATATCTTCGTGGCAAGTTGTTGGATTTCATTGTGCTTGTCAAGACCTATGCTATTCCGGCGGATATCCACACTCTTATGGTGACCGATGCCGGTGCTAAGGCCAAGTTTGAGGCAAATGCAAAAACCGTTGATCACTTGGTCCGAAGCTTGTGTGATCCTGAGTTTGAGCGTGTTCGCCATTTGAATCTTGCCTGACAAATTTGGGAGAAGTTGTTGGTTGCTCACAGTGGTGATAACCATGTGAAGGCTCGCCTTTTTGTTTTTTACCGGATGCAATATGAGAACTTTACTCAACTTCCCGGTGAGGACATTAATGCAGTGTTTCAGAGGTTCACCACCATCGTGAACAACCTGAAGGCCAATGTTGAGGATTTCCCTTACACCGAGCATGATCAAGCTTTGAAGCTTTTGCATATCTTGGACCAAAATGTTTGGAGTGCTAAGGTTGGGGTCATCAAGGAGTACGGGCAATACTTTACCATTGAATTGGATGATTTCTTTTCTAAGCTCAAGTCATCTGAGGTTGACAAGAAGTTGCAATCCAAGCATGAGGGCTCGACTGATCATAGTCTTGCTCTTGAGGGCGGATCAAAGGGCAAAGCCAACACTAACCCTTCCTATCAACAATTTTCCTTGTCTTCTCTCATATCTATTCCAGATGAGGAGTTCAATGTGCTGGGCGAGGAGGAACTGGCCTTGCACTCAAGGAGGTTTGATCGACTACATGAGAACCGGAGGAATGCAAGGCGGAGCTCGGGGACATGCTACAAGTGTGGCGAGCGTGGACACTTCATCGCCGAATGCCTGGAAGCGGAGGAGAACAAGTACAAGATGAGCGAGTACAAAGCGCACCCGAGGCGTGAAGACAAGTACTCCTCCAAGGGCAGGCACTACAGCAAGTCCAAGAGCAAGGACAAGGCAAGAGCCATGGTGGCCGGTGCAAGCGACGTCAACTCAAGCTCAAGTGACGCGCATTCAAGCTCAAGCAGTGAGGATGAAGATGCCGAGAGGCGCAAGGGCAATAAGAATGCAAGCCGGAACCTCAGTGGTTTGAGCTGTGTGGCACTTGGAGGCATTTGTGGCATGGCCCAGAGCTCAAGAAGCAAGAAGGGCGAGAAGGAAGACACCGACTCCGACTCAGAGGATGAGGTAAACCGTGACCCCGACTCTTTGCTTGTTGAGATCACTAGGTTGAATGGCTTGATTGACAATCGTGATAGTTTGTTGAGGGATGCCAAGAAGATGAGAATAAATCTTATGGCTCAACTTGAGAATGCTACTGAGAAAGTAGGAGAGTCAGAGTCTAAATTGCTTGAATTGAAACTTGAGAATGACTCTTTGAAACTTACTCCTACCATTTGTGATGATGTTGGATGTCCTGAATGTGATGCATGGTTGAATGAGATCAAATTGCTTAATGAGAAGAATGCTTCCACTTTGACTAAACTAGATGCTCTTAGGACTGAGTATGATGAGCTTAAGGCTAGACCCACTTTGCTTGGTGCTTGTAAATCATGTCCTACTATGCATGCTAAGCTTGTTGATGCTCGTTATATAATTAGCACTTTGGAAGCTTCTTTGAAATCTCCTGTTGTCAATGCATGCACTAGTTGTGATGAAGTTACTTTGCGCAATCTTTAACTTACTTCCCGTTTGGATGTCATCTATGAGGAAAATGATTATATGAGGAAGCTGTTGGGTTGGTTGTCTGGGCAGGAACATCAATTGAAAATCATGATTGAGGAGTTCAAGAGAGCGGATGGTCGTGGTTTGTGTTTTTAGAAGTTGGGTGAGAAAGTGGGAGAAAACTGTGGGGAGAGTGTGTATGAGAAGTGTATTGCGTCCACCCCCGAGTTTGAGGTGATCGAAGACATCCAAGTCCCACTTCCAAAAGCACCCAAGAACTCTTTCACACCAAAGCCCAACCACCTTTGCAACAAGCTTGACACAACCCAAGATCCACCCAAGTTCCCACCTAAAGCAAATGACTTCCAGAAACCAGTGAAGTTTGTGAGTGAGAAGGGTGTGAATCCTAGAGAGAAGCCAGAGTCAAAACCAAAACCCATCCCCTTCAGGTGTGAGTATTGTGGCAAGGAGAGGCATCTAGCAGAGTTTTGCTACAAGAGGAAGAGGGATGAGAGGTTTGCTAGAGAGCAAGCAAACCAGGAAGGGTATCGCCAGTCTCATGGTATTCCTGAGCCTAGAGTGCCACTTCCACGGGGTGTGGGAAGTGTGAAGAATGTTGGTAGAGTTGGAGCTCAGGGTGGTAGGTTCCCATAGAGAGGTGGTGGTGAGAGGTTTGATAGGAGAGATGATGATGTGCGTACTGGTGAGAGGTTTGATCGGGCTCGTGGTGGTTTTGCTGGACGTCCCCCTACTCATCCTCAATATGGGTCTAGGGGAGATGATCACAACTTTGGGTTCTGGAGGAGCTATGGACCGCGTTTTTCTTCTCGTGGTGCTCGTACTCCTTCCATGGGACATGGGAAATTTGGTGGCAAGGGAATGATGTTTGCTAACCCCTCTTTTGAGCAGATGGCTCGACACTGGTTCAACTTTCTTTGTGCTAACCCCAGTATCGAGTCGTTGGCTCATTCTCGTTCTTGTTTCTGATTCCAGGCAGGAGGCTTGTAGAACATTGGGTTGATCGACTCCGGATGTTCCCAACACATGACCGGAGACAAGAAGTGGTTCTCCAGCCTCACCCCAGTGAAGGAAAAGATGTACATCACGTTTGGGGACAACAGACGAGGAAGTTTGATTTCTGAGGGTGTAGTGCATGTGAGTGACAAGGTAATGTTGAAGAGGGTTGCTCTTGTGAAGTCTTTGGGCTTCAATTTGCTTTCGGTTTCTCAGTTGCTTGATGAGGGCTTTGAGGTGCGTTTCAAGTCTGGTGAGTCTCGTTTGCTGGATTCTCGAGGTTATCTTGTATGTATGATCATCCCCGAGGGTCAGACTTTTAGGGCTGATTTCTCTCGTTCTTTGGGTCCTGCTCGTTGTTTGATGGTCGGTCCTTTCTATGATTTGTGGAAATGGCATAGGCGGTAGGGTCACTTGAGCTTTGATTTGGTTTCCCGCTTGAGTGGTCTTAACCTTGTCCGAGGATTGCCATGGTTGAAGTTTGAGAAGGATTTGGTCTGTGCTCCGTGTAGGCATGGCAAGATGGTAGCCACTCCTCATCCACCCCTGACTGATGTCATGACCGAGCGTCCGACAGAGCTGTTGCATATGGACGTTGTTGGGCCAGCTCGAGCTTGCTCGGTGTGTGTGTCGTATGGACCTCCCTGGGCCCACTACCTCGGTGGGCACCAGGACCGACTACTCGGTGGGCCCCTGGGATTACCCGCCTTGCGCTACACGGCACCTGAAGGCGTGGAGCACAAGGACTACACAGGAGTAGTACTCGGTTAGGGAGCTGTACATGTTCCGCACCGTATACAGGACTCCTAGACGTACTCGACTAGTACTCTCTCCCTACTCCGACTTGTAACCCTGCCTCCCGGACTATGTAAGGCGAGGCAGGGACCGATCCCCTCATCCAATCTCATCTCATACAACCCACGGCGCACTATTGCACCATCTTGTAATCGTGCCCTATCAATCCAGAGCTACGCAGCATACAGGACGTAGGGTATTACGCACCTCGCGGCCCGAACCTATCTAAATTGTGTGCCACGTGTCTCTTCCTTCGAGTTACCGATCTCGGCGAGTCACATTCATCTACTTCGGGTACTCCCCGTAGTAGGTTGCCGGTCTAAAACACCGACACGGGCGGCGCGCCGAGTAGGGGCTCTCGCTCGAGATCACATGGCGAACTCGACGGCTTTCGTCCACATCAAGCCAACTGTCGCCTTCAGCGTGGCGACACCTTCGTCTTCGGCGCCTGGGTCTGCACAGCTGATGGCGCGGGCTCCTTCTAGCGCCGCCCGATCATGCGGCCGGAGCTCGAGGACGAGCCTTGTGACGCTTCCCCGAAGTTGTCCACGGGGAGAACTCGCCAGAGCAAGTTCGGCGAAATTTCGCTCTCCAACATCCACGCGGACTTCGAGCTCGAGTCCGTCTCCAACTCGAACCCGACGTCGCCATGGGCCATCGCAAGCGAGCCGGGCCGCTCGGCCATCGCGGAGGCCCCTTCACCACGCCGGCCCTCCGCGCGTGGCCCCCGCGTCCCCAGCCGGGCCCGCACGGAGGCTCCTACTCCACGCCGGGCCGGCAAGGAGCCCGTATCCGAGCACAATTCGGACCCCGACGCCGTCCCCAACCGCGCTTCGGACTCCAGCCCTCTCTCCGAGTTCTACTCGAACCCGGACTACGAGTTCGACTTCGGGTCGGACCCTGAGGACTCCGAGTCCGAGGATGACCCTACTGAGCTTCCCTTGTCAGGGCCAGCTTCGGGGCTGGTTATAAAATCCACGCCGACCGGGAGATACGTCTACTGGCCTGACCGCAAGCCTCGCCGACCCCGGCAAAGGAGGACTCGCGCTACGTCGCCTACATCGACTCACTGCCGTTCCGGAGGGAACACCACTGGCCCAGGCTGACTCCAACACACCAACCGAGGTGGCACCCTCTGAGTCCAGCTTGGGTACCCCCGATCGCCAAGTCTTCATGGCTGCCGGCGACACCCCAGGGCCCTCAGGTACGGCTGAAGACAGGTACCTGGAGGACATCTCCGCAGACGAGCTGTCTGCCAACGCACCTGCAGACGAGACTGCTGCCAACAGGGACGCTCGACGCGAACGCAACAGGAAGCGCAGCGAACGACGCCGGCGGCTCAGAGACAACCTCCCCATCCGCAACCTTGCGGAAGCTCTCGAGGCGGTCGAGAGCAGAGTACACACCACCCCTGAGCAATGCCTCATGTCGATCACAACAATCGCACGTCAGGCTCAGGGCATACGCGCTGGAGAGGTCATCGCCAAGCTCGCTGAAGAAGCCTACTTCATGCGGGTCGACAACAGAGTCAACCAACCTCTCCCAGCCAAACCCCGCGACAATGAAGCTACTAGTCGCAGCGCCGACCCTGGCCCCAACCGTACTCGAGCTGACCTCCCGGCTGATCCAAACCGCCGCCGCTCCAACGCCGGCGGACCTTCACGGCAGGACCAAGGCAACCGAGAAGTCGTTCCCCACCGCGCTCCGGCCGGTGGCGGCGGCAACGACCCCCGACGGCGGCGGCGGCCGACGGCGGCGGCTCCAACCACGGGGCCAACGGGGAGAGCCGGAGGCGGCGGCGGCCGCGGCGGCCGTGGCCACGCGAATAGCCACGCCTCCGGTGCCTCTCATGGCGGGTACGATGCTCGCCGAAGATCGAGGAGTTGCGGTAGAAGAAGTCGACCGCCGCTGGCCGAAGGCGACGGCTTCCCCGCCTTCTCACCCCGGCCGCAACCTTGCTCCTCCCCGACAAGTTCAAGCCTTTGGGGATCACCAAGTACGACGCGAAGCAGGATCCCATCCAGTGGCTCCGATGCTACGCCCTCTCCATCGAGAACGCTGGCGGCAACAGCGACACCAAATGCCTCTACTTCCCCTTCTGTCTGGACCAAGCTCCACTCACATGGCTCGAGTCGCTGGACAAGCACTCGATCGACAAGTGGGACAAGCTGAAGGAGTAGTTCACGAGCAACTTCACGGGCGCCATGTGTCGTTCGGGTACTCGCATGGACCTTGCCATGATCAAGCAGGAACAAGGCGAGACCCTCCGCAAGTACATGCGCCGCTTTTTCGACAAGCGCGCTACCGTCGTCGACGTCACCGACAAGGAGGTCATCGACCTCTTCCAGGACGGCCTCTACCATCGCCGCACCTTCGAGGCTTCGGCCGTCGCCGCCCCAGGTCCATCCCTCACCTCAAGGACATGATCACGTCCTGGGCGGATGAAGAGGACAAGGCCAACGCCAAGTACGACGCCATCCGCGGCAAGTCCAAGCAGAACCAGGGCGGCGGCAGCGGCAGCAATGCAAACCAAGGCGGCCGCAACAACAACAACAACAACTACTACTCGGGTTCCAACCGCAAGCGCAAGCCAGACAACACCGTCGCGGCTATCCAGCGCCCTCCGAAAGGGAACTCGAAGAAGAATTCTGGCGGGTTCAAGGACCTGCTGAAGGAGAAGTGCCCGTGGCATCCAAACGGCAACCACACTACCGAGCAGTGCTACCAACTCAGGCATGCACTCAAGGATACGCCGGAGCCACCGCACCCTCACGACCAAAAGGGCAAGAAGAAGGACGGCGACGACAACGACTTCCAAGAACCCGAGAAGACCGTCAACGTCCGTCGGTGTTTTGGACCGGCAACCTACTACGGGAGTACCCGAAGTAGATGAATGTGACTCGCCGAGATCGGTAACTCGAAGGAAGAGGCACGCGGCACACAATTTAGACAGGTTCGGGCCGCGAGGTGCGTAATACCCTACGTCCTGTATGCCTTGCGTAGCTCTGGATTGATAGGGCACGATTACAGGTTGGTGCAATAGTGCGCCGTGAGTTGAGATTGGATGAGGTGATCCTGGGATCGGTCCCTGCCTCGCCTTATATAGTCCGGGAGGCAGGGTTACAAGTCGGAGTAGGGAAGGAGTACTAGTCGAGTACGTCTAGGAGACCTCTACACAGTGCGGAACGTGTACAGAGCCTTAACCGAGTACTACTCCTGTGCTGTCCTTGTGCTCCACGCCTCCAGGTGCCGTGTAGCGCAAGTCGGGTAGTCCCAGGGGCCCACCGAGTAGTCGGTCCTGGTACCCACCGAGGTAGTGGGCCCAGGGAGGTCCATACGACAAGCCCCCGAGTACTTTGTAGTCGAGAAGGATAGCTTCAAGTAGTCTTGAAGGCCTTAACAAGTAGTCCTCAAGCGTCCCTGAGTACTACAAGTCAAAAGTCCTCAAGAGTAGTCGAAGCATCCCGAGGCCGGAATGTACTCCGAGTGATGTTTGAGCAATCTTGAAGTCTTCTCGAGTAGTCCCAAGCGTCCTTGAAATCCGCCTTCGAAGGTCTTCAAAAATGCCCGCCTTGTCTTGAAGCCGGAGCCGTCAAGAGGATGCGATTTGCTTGAACCGCAATCCACGTGGAGTAGCCCCCGAGCCTCGAGCCGCGGGCTCTGGCTGAGGATCTATCCGAAGTCTTGGCGAGAAAATCCCAAAAAATCCGAAGAGAAAAAACCGAAGGACACGTGGCACGGAGCCCCCGAGCCTTGAGTCGAGTACTTCCTCTCGAATTGAAGGGTCTTTTTTGGAGAATGTGTCCTGAGATGCTCTTGAGACTAGCCGCGTCCCAGGTAGTCGAGTAGAAGTAGCCGAGCCCCCGAAGTGAGGCGCGTCGACTAGTAGAATACGAAGAGTCACGCGCAGCCGCTGAGTCAGCCGCGCGTGGACTTATCCGGCCGCCCGTTGTGGGGGCGTTTTGGCTTATAAATACAAGCCGAAACCCTTAGGGTTTTTCACCCAAGTGAGCCACAGTCATTTGCCACTTGAATCTTGAAGAAAATCCACTCCAGCGAGCGCTGCCGCCGTAGTAGATCTGAGCGTATCGCCACCCGAAAGGCTGGGGGTAGCCCCCGAGCGAATGCGAGTGAAGACTCCCTGTTCTTGGAGGATGAAGCCGTCCCCGTCGAAGACGTCGAAGGCCGGCGGGAAGAAGAGGAGCCATGCAGAGGCTGCCGCGGCCGGCACGGAGCGGCGCCGCCCACATCTCCACCGCGCGCTGATCCAAGCCGCGAGTGGAAAAGGTCGAAGGTGAAGACCGAAGACTTGCGACCCCTGTTGAACGACGGGTTCATCAGGGAGAAGGAGATCGATATGTGGAGATCCGCCGCCGGAGATCCCTATCCGATGGAGAAGGCGCAAGACGAGATCCCGATGTTCTCGCGCTTCGTGGAGCGCGGTCTTGCGCTCCCAGCGAGCGATTTCTTCAGAGGGCTTCTCAGGTACTACGGCATCGAGTACCTCAACTTGAACCCCAACGGAATCTTCCACACTTCTCGTCTTCGTCCATTTACGCGAAGCATTTTTGGGAATCAAGCCGCATTGGATTCTCTTCGGAAATTTTTCCGCGTGAAGCCGCGGCCCGGCGCCTCCAACCCCGGAGTAGTCGGGGGGCCGGGATCCGGTTGAGGGAAGATGCCGCCGAGCGATGCACAGGCGTACAAGCTCGTGGACTCCAACACCGGCGGAAGACGAGGTGGTTCTACACCACGAACCACCATCCCGAGCCGCCGAAGCCGAGCGGACGGCGGCCCAAGCACCAAGAGTGGTGGAACACGAGAACCCACCATGCGGGGAGGGGATCCGGCTCCCGGAGTTGCGGCACGGATCAAGACCCCCGGGATGCGGGAGCGAGGGCCGAGCATGTGGCCTTCGGTTTCATGAAGCGCCGGATCCGGCCGGCGTCGGCGCGGGATACGATGGGCTTCGAGTACACCGGCGACGACGACACGTCGCGGATGCGGGGGGCGAAATTGAAGACAACGACATCGTCGAGAGGTTGTCGAGGATCTTCAAGGACATGCGGGAGTACACGGCGTGCCTGTCGAGGAGTTCTCCGCCGCGCGCCCGCCCAACGAGGTAAGTAGTCGTACCCACCTCGTCGAGTAGTAGGCATACGTAGCGCAGGTGCGCGCCTTTGTGTCCGTTGCGCGGGATGATGTGAAGCGGTTTGTCTACGAGCCGCGGCCACCACCGAGCGGGATTGAGATCCCGACGGTGGAGAAGGTGAAGGAGCGCCGAGTAGTCGGAGACGACGACGATCCCGTTATCGTGGAGGATACCTCCGATGACGAAGAAGACGAGGAGACGGCTGCAGGGACCGCTTCCGGTTGCGGTCGAGGTTTAGCCGTCGGGCTTGCCTCATGTGCCTCTCATCCAAGACCCTCCGGCTAGCACGGAGGCTAGCCTTCTTTGCGCCGCCAAGGAAGCCGCGCAACCCCGCCAAGAAGCGGGTAGCCAAGAAGATGAAGGTCTCGGAGACCACGCCTCCGCAGGTAAGTCGTCTTGAGCGAGTAGTCGGGTACCCGGTGATCGAGTACGGTGGCGACGAGTAGTTATCCCCGTGTGCGGGAGAGGCCGCCCGGCGGAGCCCGTGGAGGAGGGCGATGAGGGCGTGTGGCCCACGGTGGGGGAACCGGATGGAAGCCGAAGTCCAGCTCCCCCTGTTGAAGAACTTCGGCGCGGTGGAGCGCCGGCCCCCCGCCGCCGAAGGGAGCGAGTACCCGCGACCGCCGCCGCTGGAGGGGTGGAAGCCGCAGGGGCGCAGAGAACGTCTGCGCCGGCCGCCGCCACCGTAGAGGAGGCGGTAGTCGAGGAGGCGCAAGAAGAAACGCCCGCCGAGGGTGGACTGGTTGACATCGCCAGCATCCTCGGTGCGCCGGCCGTGACTATCGTCCGGTCGAACTTGTAAGTATCACGCCTTCATGAGTGGTACTCATTGTAGTAGTCGATGTTATCTGATGAACCTTTGTGGATACTTGTGCGAGAAAATCCACCGACTTGAGTCGGGGACGGAGAGGAGCCCACGACGACGAGAGGCGAGAAAAGGCCGCGCCGCCCGTCGAGGAACCCGCTCTAGAAGCCCAAGCCACGACCGAGCCCCCCGGCCGCCGGGCGGCGGCTGCCGAGGCGGTCATAGTCGAAGGTGAGTACTCTTCCGAAGCCGCAGAGCCCAAGAAGAGTAGTCGAGAATGCGATGCGCGTGTTCCTTGGTGACGAGGGGCGAAGGGGGTGACATCCTGCCGCAGGGGTGCCCGTGCAAGAGTTGACACCGAGAGGCCCGGAGGGCTGCGGTAGGTGCCCCCGAGCCCGTGGGAGAAACCGTCGAGAAGTCCGCCGAGGAGGAGGCGGGCGCCACGTCGCCGGGGGTTGCCCCGGAGGTGGCGATCCGGTCTCCCGAGATCCAAGACGCGGAGCCTATCCGCTCGGCGCCAATGACGGAGGCCACGCCGGTAGCCGTGGCGGGATTGAGTCGCTTGCCGACGACCTCGTCGAGCCGGCGGTGTTGGCGCGGCATCCGGAGGCGATGCGACGAGCCGAGCAAAGTGGATGAAGGTACGTAGCCGTTGCCTCCCGAGTAGTCAATCCTTTTCGTTGAGTACTGCGTTTGATTTTGAACTTGTCCTCTGCGGGACGTCGCGGAGCGGTCCCGCGAGAAGTCCAATCTGGCCGCAAGGCTATGGGGACACGGTCTTGCGAGCGAAGCCTTGGAGGAGCAGCTCGTGAAGTCGAGGAAGCACGCGGCCGCCATGCAATCGAAGCTTGACGCCGCCTTCGCCAAGTATCACAACGATGTGATGGACTTGCGGGCGAAGAGCGACGAGCCGGTGCGGAAGAACAAAGGCCTCCGCAACAAGAATAAAGGTATGTCTCTTGACTTGTCGGGTACTTGTTGGGAGTCATCAAGCTCGACCCGTTTGTTGTGTTCGGTGTTGCGAGAACTCGAAGGCCGGGTGGAGCGGGTGAAGGGCTCGGAGATCGGCATGAAGAATCTCTTCTACGGGAGCAAGAAGCCCGCCGGTACTTGAACTCGACTACAAGGAGGCCGGCCGTCGAGTGCGAGAAGCACATGGAGTTGAGAATTGCATCGACCGGGATCTCGTCAACCGCTACAAATCTTTGCGAGAAGTTGAACGAAGGCGGGAGGCGCTCGGGCGCCCGAGTCGAAGGACCTTGAAGAGGCTGCCCTCCCCGATCGCGAGGCTCCTGGTGCCGCACCCGGGCGGCCCCAAGATCGCTCCGTTGGCGGATCGACTTCGTGAGGCGCCAAGCCGGCTGGCCGCCTACGTCAAGCACATGGCCAGGTCGATCCCGAAGCAAGTGCTGGCCTTCATGAAGTCGTACTTCCCGAAGGCCCCAGTGGAGGTAGTCGCCGGCGGCGGAGTAGCCGCCAAGCGCTCGGACGAGCGATATGCGAGTTGTCTTTGGAGCGAGATGGCTCCCATCGCGGAGCGAGGTAGCCGATAAGTTGAATCTCCGGTAGCCACGCATAGATAGCTAGTAGCCATGGTTGTATAGGAAATAGTTGTAATGAACTATCTCATATATCAATGAATTGTGAAGTTCCATCAATGAGTACTCGTAACCGCGATCTCGAGTGCGGAGCGCCCATCGTGGAGTAGGTGCGAGTAGTAGTACTCGGCTTGGTAGTCCCGTCGCGGGGAGTAGACGATAAAGAAGTTGATGAACAATCAAACTTTATTGCGAAGAAGTACACACCGGGTGGCCGGGGCCGTAGTTACAAGTAGTCGCTGGACCGGAGGCCGCTTACGGTCGAGTAGTGCTGGAGCGGGTAGCCGCTTACGGTGAGTGATCCGTAGGTAGCCGTGTAGGCCGGATCGCGCATCCGTAAGTAGCCGCGCGGGCCGGATCTTTGGGGTGTGGTCTTCTTGGTAGACCGCCGCTAGAGTCCTTGACGCTCGTTGCGGCCCGGGGGTCCGTAGGTAGCCGCACGGGCCGGACTCGGAGGAGAGTAGTCCGGAGACTTGAAGCCGGGACCGGAGGGTCGCATGCGGCTAGGGGTGTTGATGCGGTCGTGTAGACTTGAACCCCGGAGTAGTCGAGTAGACTAGGCGTAGAATCGACGAGAGCCGGTCGACGTTCCACGAGTTGTTGACTTCTTCGCCTTCAAGTGTTTGGAGGCGGTAGGAGCCTTGGCCGGTCACCTTAGCCACGGTGAAGGGCCCTTCCCGAGGGGAGCCGAGTTTGTGAAGTCCTTCCGTGTTCCGGATACGGCGGAGGACAAGATCTCCAACGTTGAAGGAGCGTTCCTTGACGTTGCGATCGTGGTAGCGTCGGATACCCTCCGGGTACCTTGCCGATTGGACTAGGGCGGCACGGCGAGCTTCTTCGAGGCCGTCGATGTCAACTCGTCTGCTTTGTCTTCGAGACGCCTTCGTCGTAGTGCTCCACCGCCGGCGAGTTCCATATGACATCCGCGAGGGAGGATGGCTTCGGAGCCGTAGACCGGGAAGTAGGGGGGATTGCCCCGTTGGCTTGGATGGTTGAGTCCGCGGCCCCCGCAGTGCATTGGGTAGTTCCTTGATCCACTTGCCCCCTTTTGAATTAGCGGCGTCGTGTAGCCGCTTCTTGAGGGCGTCGAGCACCATCCCGTTGGCGCGCTCGACTTGTCCGTTGGCCCGTGGATGGGCGACGGAGACGTATCTGACGTCGATTCCGGCTGTTCTCGCGGTACTCCCGAAGCGGTGGTTGTTGAAGTTGGACCCCGGTGTCCGTGATGATGCGGTGGGGTAACCCGTAGCGGTGTACGAGTTCATCCAGGAAGTCGAGTACTCTGTCAGCCTTGGGACATGTGACCGGCTTGACCTCGATCCACTTGGTGAACTTGTCGATAGCCACCAGTACCCTGTTGAATCCTCCTGGCGCAGTTGGTAGTGGCCCAATCATGTCGAGCCCCCAGCAGGCAAAAGGCCAGGTTGGTGGTATGGTGACCAGCTTGTAGGCAGGGACGTGCTGGCACGCTTGGCGAAGAAGCCCGACATCCTTGGCACCTTTGACGAGTTCTTCGGCATCGCCCAGGGCTGTGGGCCAGTAGAAGGCTCGCCGGAAGGCCTTGCTGACCAGCGTGCGGGAGGATGCGTGGTTGCCGCAGACACCCTTGTGGATCTCCTCCAAGATGTCCTTGCCTTCTTCGCGAGGAACGCATTTCATAAGTACTCCAGAAGATGCGCCTCGCTTGTAGAGTTTGTCGCCGACGAGGACGTAAGACTTGGCGCGGCGGACGAGTTGTTCAGCTGCGTTCTTGTCGGGGGGGGACCTTCGCTCGGCGAGGTAGTCGATGAAGGGTTGCCTCCGGTCCACGTCGATCATCATGACCTCCTCGCCCGGTGGTTGGCTTAGGCGGGACGGTGGTCGGCGGCGCCGGCTCCGGGATGGATGGTGCGTGAAGCTCATGGACGAAGACGCCGCGGGTACTTGGGCGCGGGTGGATCCGAGCTTCGAAAGGACGTCCGCCGCAACGTTGTTGTCGCGAACGATGTGGTGGAACTCGAGACCATAGAATTTGTTCTCGAGCTTGCGGACTTCTAGGCGATGGCGTCCATGTTCTCCTTGTTGCGGTCCCGGGACTTGTTGACTTGGTTGATGACCACCGCGGAGTCGCCGTAGACTAGTAGCCGCTTGATGCCAAGTGAAGCCGCGAGGCGGAGCCCGTGTAGGAGGGCTTCGTACTCGGCTTCGTTGTTTGAGACCCTCCGGAAGATGCCGGGACGTACTTGAGTTGTTCGCCCGTTGGAGAGATCGGGGAGTACCCCTCGCGCTGCGCCCTCGAGGTTGAGTGAGCCGTCGAAGTACATCACCCAATGCTGCGGTCGCACGGTGGGAGTAGGTAGGCGGTTCTCCCGCCACTGCGCCATGAAGTCGACTAGAGCTTGCGACTTGATGGGCGTGCGTGGCTTGAAGTCGATGGTGAGGGCGCCGAGCTCGGCGGCCCATTTGGAGATCCTTCCGGTGGCGTCCGGGTTCCTCGGGATGTCGCCGAGCGGGTAGTCGGTGACGACGGAGACCGAGTACTCTGGAAGTAGTGTCGTAGCTTCCGCGAGGTGATGAGTAGAGCGTACGGAAGCACGCACGGGGCGGTAGCGAGCCTTGGACTCGATAGAACCTCGGCCGACGAAGTAGGCGGGCGGCCCCGGACCGGGTAGGCGTGGCCGTCTTCCCCGCCGCTCGACAACGATGGCGATGCGACCACGTGAGTAGTCGCGGCGAGGTAGAGCGATGGCGCTCGCCCTTGAAGGGAGCCGTGAGGACCGGTGGCTTCGACGGGAAGTCCTTGAGCCGGGCAAGGGCTTGGTCCGCCTCCGCTGTCCACACGAACTTCTCGTGGTGCTTTAGTAGTTTGAAGAAGGGGAGACCCCGTTCTCCTAGCTTCGAGATGAATGCATTCGTTCAATGCCGCCATGCACCCCGTCGGCTTACGGACGTCCTTGATGCTCGTGGGAGCTTTCATGCTTGGTGATGGCGGAGATCTTCTCGGGGTTGGCTTCGATGCCGCGTTGGGCGATGATGAAGCCGAGTAGTTTGCCCGAAGGCACGCCGAAGAACGCACTTGTTCGGGTTGAGCTTCCAGCGGTACTCGCGTAGCGATGCGAAGGTCTCTTCAAGGTCGTCGATGAGGGTACTGGAGTCCCTGGTTTTGACAACCACGTCGTCCACGTAGGCCTCGACGTTCTTGTTGAGTTGCCGCTTGAAGCGAGGCTGGATGGCCCGTTGGTAGGTAGCGCCGGCGTTCTTCAACCCGAAAGACATGGTCGTGTAGCAGTACGCGCCAAACGGGGTGATGAACGCGGTCTTCTCCTGGTCTTCCTCCTTGATTGCGATCGGTGGTACCGGAGTAGCGATCGAGGAAGCGAAAGCGAGGTCGCGGCCCGCCGTGGAGTCGATGACTTGATCAATCCGTGGCAACCCGAAGGGGTCCTTGGGGGCGGTGCTTGTTGAGGTCGGTGTAGTCGACGCACATCCTCCACTCGTTCGAGTTCTTCTTGCGGACGAGGACGGGGTTGGCGAGCCACTCGGGATGGAAGACTTCTCGATGAAGCCGGCGGCGAGTAGCTTGGCGAGTTCCTTCTTGATGGCGTCCCGTACGTCGTCGGCGAAGCGTCGGAGGTGTTGTCGCTTGGGGGTGGCCTTTGGGTCGACGTTGAGGCGGTGCTCGATCGGCTCCCGGGCACTCCGGCATGTCCGTGGCTTCCACGCGAAGATGTCGCGGTTAGCCCGAAGGAAGCCGATGAGCGCGTCTTCCTATTTGGGGTCGAGGCCGGCCCCGATGGTGGTAGTCTTGGTGGGGTCGCACGTTCGAGGTCGGCCAGGCTTGACGAGCACCTCCTCGGGTGGCCGAGGCTTGTTGGCGGCTGTCGGACTTTTACGGGATGTCGAGTTCACTTGTGGCAAGCTTCTTCGACGCGGCGTAGACCTCCATCATTGGGGTGGGTACTTGATTTGTCGAAGCGATCACCACGGCCTCCGTATCGCGATCGTGAGAGATCTTCAAGTCCCCTTGGAGGGAGAGTACGCCGGTGGACTTGGCATTTTGAGTACCAAGTACGTGTAGTGGGGCACCGCCATGAACTTGGCGATGGCCGGTCCGCCGAGGATGGCATGGTAGGAAGTCTCGATATCCGCGACCTCGAACTTGATGTACTCGGTGCGGTAGTTGTCGCGAGACGCCCCGAAGGTGGCGGCGGTACCACCGAGCCTAGTGGGATAGCCGCGTTGCACGGGACGATGCCGTAGAAAGGCATCTTTGCTCTTGTCGAGCATGGGGGTGACGTCAAGGTTCATCTTCTTCGAGTCTTGGTGAAGAGGACGTTGAGCCCGCTTCCGCCGTCGATGAGCACCTTGTTGAGCTTAGAGCCCGCCCTTTGTTGGTTTCGGGACGAGAGGGAAACGTCCTGGTTCGGAGAAGCCGGTCCATTGGTCCGCGCGGGGAGAAGGTGATGGGCGTCTCGACCACCCGAGAGGGGTCATAACCGCCGGTTCAATGGACATCACTTCACGGCGAGTAGCCTTGCTCCCGCACACGGGGGTAGTCCGCCGAAGAGGACGTTGACGGTCTTCTCGGGTTCTTGGAAGTCGTCGCCGTCCTTCTTCTTGTTCTTCGATCGTGAGGGTGCGGTGGCTCGGCGTATCCTTGAGTGCATGCACGAGTGGTAGCACTTGCTCGGTGGTGTGGTTGCCGTTCGGGTGCCACGGGCACTTCTCCTTCGGTAGGTCTTTGAACCCGCCGGAATTCTTCTTCGAGTTCCCTTTTGGAGGGCGCCTGGATAGCCGCGACGGTATTGTCCGGCTTGCGCTTGCGGTTGGAACCCGAGAAGTTGTTGTTGTTGTTGTTGTTGTTGCGGCCGCCTTGGTTTGGATTCTTTGCTGCGCCGCCACCTTGGTTCTCGCTTGGACTTGCCGCGGATGGCGTCGTACTTGGCGTTGGCCTTGTCCTCTTCGTCCGCCCGGGACGTGATCATGTCCTTGAGGTGGGGGAATGGACTTGGGGGCGGCGTCGGCCGAAGTCTTCGAAGGTGCGGCGATGGTAGAGCCCGTCTGGAAGAGGTCGATGACCTCCTTGTCGGTGACGTCCACGACGGTAGCGCGCTTGTCGAAAAAGCGGCGCATGTACTTGCGGAGGGTCTCGCCTTGTTCCTGCCTGATCATGGCAAGGTCCATGCGAGTACCCGAGCGGCCCATGGCGCCGCGCGAAGTTGCTTGTGAATTGCTCCTTCGGTGGTCCCACTTGTCGATTGAGTGCTTGTCCGGCGACTCGAGCCACGTGAGTGGGGCTTGGTCCGAGCGAAGGGGAAGTAGAGGCACTTGGTGTCGCCGTTGCCGCCGGCGTTCTCGATGGAAAGAGCGTAGCATCGGAGCCACCGGATGGGATCTGCTTCGCGTCGTATTTGGTGATCCCCAAAGGCTTGAACTTGTCGGGGAGGAGCGAGGGTTGCGAAGCGGGGTGAGAAGGCGGGGAAGCCGTCGCCTTCGGCGGCGGTCGTCGACTTCTTCTGCCGCAACTCGTCGATTCTCTGGCGAGCATCGTACCCGCCGTGAGAGGCGCCGGAGGCGTGGCTGTGCGCGTGGCCGCGGCCGCCGCGGCCCGCCGCCGCCTCCGGCTTTCTTGTTGGCTCCGTGGTTGGAGCCTGCCGCCGTCGGCCGCCGCCGCCGTCGGGGTCGTTGCCGCCACCACCGGCCGAGGCACGGTGGGGGACGACTTCTCGGTTGACGTTGTCTTGTCGTGAGGGTCCGCCGGCGGTGGAGCGTCGACGGTTTGGTTCGAGGCGGGATGTCGCCCGAGCTACGGTTGGGGCCGGGGTCAACACCGCGACTAGTAGCCTCGTTGTCGCGAGGCTTAGGCCGGGAGAGGTTGGGTGACTCTCTTGTCTACCCGCATGAAGTAGGCTTCTTCAACGAGCTTGGCGATGACTTCTCCGGCCCGTATGCCCCGAGCACGACGTGCGATCGCCGTGATCGACATGAGGCATTGCTCGGGGAGTGGTGTGAACTCGGCTCTCGGCGCCGAGAGCTTCCGCAAGGTTGCGGATGGGAAGGTTGTCCCTAAGCCGCCGGCGTCGCTCGTTGCGCTTCTGTTACGTTCGCGCGGGTGTCCCTGTTGGCGTCGGTCTCGTCGCGGGGGCATCGGCGAGCCGGCTCGTCCGCGGAGATGTCCTCCGGTACTTGTACGCGGCCGTGCACGAGGTTCCGGGGTGTTGCCGGCAGCCATGAAGACTTGACGATCGGGCGTGCCCAAGCTTGGCTCGAAGGTGCCACCTCGGTTGGTGTGTTCGAGTCGGCTTGGGCCGGCGGTGTTCCCTCTGGAACGGTAGCGAGTCGATGTAGGCGACGTAGCGTGAGTCCTTTGTCGGCTCGGCGGGTTTGCGGTACGGCCGATAGACGTATCTTCCGGCCGGTGTCGATCTTATAACCAGCCCGGAGGCCGGCCCTGACAAGGGAAGCTCGAAGAAGTCGTCTTCGGACTCGGGCTCCTCGGGGGTCCGACCCGAAGTCAAACTCGTAGTCCGGGTTCGAGAAGAACTCGGAGAGAGGGCTGGAGTCCGAGACGCGGTTGGGGGCGGCGTCGGAGTCCGAGTTGTACTCGGTTACGGGCTCCTTGCCGGCCGGCGTGGTGTAGAAGCCTCCGTGCGGGCCCGGCTGGGAACGCGGGAGCCACGCGCGGAGCGCCGGCGTGGAGAGAGGGGCCGCCCGCGATGGGCGAGGAGCCGGCTCGCATGCGATGGCCCATGGCGACGTCGGGTTCGAGTTGGAGACGGACTCGAGCTCGAAGTCGGCGTGGAGGTTGGAAAGCGAAATTTCGCCGAACTTGCGGCGAGTTTGCCCGCGACAACTTCGGGAAGCGTCACGAGCCTGTCCTCGAGTCGGGTTGCATGATCAAGCGGCGGCCGGAAAGAGCCCGCGCCATCGGCGGTGCGGACCCAAGCCCCGAAGACGAAGGTGTCGCCACGGTTGAAGGCGACGGTTGGCTTGATGTGAACGGAAGCCGTCGAGTTCGCCATGTGATCTCGAGCGAGAGCCCCTACCCGCGCGCCGGTGTCGGTGTTTTGGACCGGCAACCTACTACGGGGAGTACCCGAAGTAGATGAATGTGACTCGCCGAGATCGGTAACTCGAAGGAAGAGGCACGCGGCACACAATTTAGACGAGGTTCGGGCCGCGAGGTGCGTAATACCCTACGTCTGTATCTTTGCGTAGCTCGGATTGATAGGGCACGATTACAAGATGGTGCAATAGTGCGCCGTGAGTTGAGATTGGATGAGGTGATCCTGGGATCGGTCCCACTGCCTCGCCTTATATAGTCGGGAGGCGGGGTTACAAGTCGGAGTAGGGAAGGAGTACTAGTCGAGTACGTCTAGGAGACCTCTACACGGTGCGGAACGTGTACGAGCCTTAACCGAGTACTACTCCCGTGTCTTTGTCCTTGTGCTCCACGCCTCCGGGTGCCGTGTAGCGCAAGTCGGGTAGTCCCGGGGGCCCACCGAGTAGTCGGTCCTAGTACCCACCGAGGTAGTAGGCCCGGGGAGGTCCATACGACAACGTCCTCTTCGGCGGACTGCCCGGCGGGCGGGAGCGAAGGCTACCTGTCGTGAAGTGATGTCCATTGAACCAGCGGTCCCGACCCCTCTCAGGTGGTCGGAGGTACCCATCACCTTCTCCCGCGCGGACCAATGGACCAGCTTCTCCGAACCAGGACGGTTCCCCCTCGTCCTGAAGCCAACCGTGGCGGGTTCCAATCTCAACAAGGTGCTCATCAACGGTGGAAGCGGGCTCAACGTCCTCTTCACCAAAACCTTGAAGAAGATGAACCTCGACGTCACCCCCATGCTCACCAAGAGCAGCGTGCCCTTCTACGGCATCGTCCCAGGCAACGCGGCTATCCCACTGGGCTCAGTGGTACTGCCAGTTACCTTCGGGGCGTCTCGGGATAATTACCGCACCGAGTACATCAAGTTCGAGGTCGCGGATTTCGAGACTTCCTACCACGCCATCCTCGGCAGACCGGCCATCGCCAAGTTCATGGCGGTGCCCCACTACACCTACTTAGTACTCAAGATGCCAAGTCCAGCCGGTGTACTCTCCCTCCAAGGGGACTTGAAGATCTCCCACGACTGTGATACAGAGGCCGTGGTGATCGCTTCAACAAACCAAGTACCCAACGCGATGATGGAGGTCTACGCCGTGTCGAAGAAGCTCGCCACGAGCGAACTCGACATCCCGCAGAAAGTCCGACGGGCGCCAACAAGCCTCGGCCACCGAGGAGGTACTCGTCAGGACGGTCGACCTCGGAACAGGCGACCCGAGCAAGACCACCACCATCGGGGCCGGCCTCGACCCCAAATAGGAAGACGCGCTCATCAGCTTCCTTCGGGCTAACCGCGACATCTTCGCGTGGAAGCCAGCGGACATGCCAGGAGTGCCCAGGGAGCTGATTGAGCACTGCCTCAACGTCGATCCAAAGGCCACCCCCAAGCGACAACACCTCCGACGTTTTGCCGATGACAGACGGGACGCCATCAAGAAGGAGCTCGCCAGGCTACTCGCAGCTGGCTTCATCAGAGAAGTCTTCCATCCTCAATGGCTAGCCAACCCCGTCCTCGTCCGCAAGAAGAACTCAAACGAGTGGAGGATGTGCGTCGACTACACCGACCTCAACAAGCACTGCCCCAAGGACCCCTTCGGGTTGCCGCGGATTGACCAAGTCATCGACTCCACGGCGGGCTGCGACCTGCTCTGCTTCCTCGACTGCTACTCCGGGTACCACCAGATCGCAATCAAGGAGGAAGACCAGGAAAAGACCGCGTTCATCACCCCGTTTGGCGCGTACTGCTACACGACCTTGTCATTCCGGTTGAAGAACGCCGGCGCTACCTACCAACGGGCCATCCAGGCCTGCTTCAAGCGGCAACTCAACAAGAACGTCGAGGCCTACGTGGATGACGTGGTTGTCAAAACCAGGGACTCCAATACCCTCATCGACGACCTTGAAGAGACCTTCGCATCGCTACACGAGTACCGCTGGAAGCTCAACCCGAACAAGTGTGTTTTCGGCGTCCCTTCGGGTAAACTACTCGGCTTCATCATCAGCCAGCGCGGCATCGAAGCCAACCCCGAGAAGATCTCCGCCATCACCAGCATGAAAGCTCCCACGAGCATCAAAGACGTCCAGAAGTTGACGGGGTGCATGGCGGCATTGAACAGATTCATCTCGAGGCTAGGAGAACGGGGCCTCCCCTTCTTCAAACTACTCAAGCATCACGAGAAGTTCGTGTGGACTCCAGAGGCGGATCAAGCCCTTGCCCAACTCAAGGACTTCCTGTCAAAGCCGCCAATCCTCACAGCTCCTCACAAGGGTGAGCAGCTACTGCTCTACCTAGCTGCGACTACACACGTGGTTAGTACTGCCATCGTTGTCGAGCGGCAGGAAGACGGCCACGCCTATCCGGTCCAGCGCCCAGTCTACTTCGTCAGCGAGGTTCTATCAGAGTCCAAGGCTCGCTACCAGCCCGTGCGAAGCTCCCCGTACGCTCTACTCATCACCTCGCGGAAGCTACGACACTACTTCCAGGAGTACTCGGTCTCCGTCGTCACCGACTACCCGCTCGGCGACATCCTGAGGAACCAAGACGCCACCGAAGAATCTCCAAGTGAGCTGTCGAGCTCGGCGCCCTCACCATCGACTTCAAGCCACGCACAGCCATCAAGTCGCAAGCACTAGTCGACTTCATGGCGGAGTGGCGGGAGAACCAGCTACCTACTCCCATCGTGCGACCAGAGCATTGGGTGATGTACTTTGATGGCTCACTCAACCTCGAGGGCGCAGGCGCAGGGGTACTCCTGATCTCTCCAACGGGCGAACAACTCAAGTACGTCCTGCAGATCTTCTGGAAGGTCTCAAACAACGAAGCCGAGTACGAAGCTCTCCTACACGGGCTCCGCCTCGCGGCTTCACTTGGCATCAAGCGGCTACTAGTCTACGGCGACTCCGCAGTGGTCATCAACCAAGTCAACAAGTCCTGGGACCGCAACAAGGAGAACATGGACGCCTACTGCCTAGAAGTCCGCAAGCTCGAGAACAAATTCTATGGTCTCGAGTTCCACCACATCGTTCGCGACAACAACGTTGCAGCGGACGTCCTTTCGAAGCTCGGATCCACCCGCGCCCAAGTACCCGCGGGCGTCTTCGTCCATGAGCTTCACGCGCCATCCATCCCGGAGCCGGCGCCGCCGACCACCGTCCCCGGCTAGCCAACCCGGTGGGCGGGGAGGTCATGATGATCGACGTGGACCGGAGGCAACCCTTCATCGACTACCTCGGCCGAGCGTAAGGTCCCCTCCGACAAGAACGCAGCCGAACAACTCGTCCGCCGCGCCAAGTCTTACGTCCTCGTCGGAGACAAGCTTTACAAGCGGGCGCATCTTCTCGGAGTACTCATGAAGTGCGTCCCTCGCGAAGAAGGCAAGGACATCTTGGAGGAGATCCACAAGGGCGTCCGCGGCAACCACGCGTCCTCACGCACGCCGGTCGGCCAAGGCCTTCCGGCGAGCTTTCTGCGGCCCACGGCCACGGGCGATGCCGAAGAACTCGTCGAAGGTGCCAAGGATGCCGCTTCTTCGCCAAGCGAGCAACACGTCCCGGCCTACAAGCTAGTCACCATACCGCCAACCCGGCCCTTTGCCCGCCGGGGGCTCGACATGATTGGGCCACTACCAACTGCGCCAGGAGGATTCAACAGGGTACTGGTGGCTATCGACAAGTTCACCAAGTGGATCGAGGTCAAGCCGGTCACATGCCCCAAGGCTGACAGAGTACTCGACTTCCTGAATGAACTTGTACACCGCTACGGGCTACCCCACCGCATCATCACAGACTTGGGGTCCAACTTCAACAACCACCAGTTCTGGGAGTACTGCGAGGACAGCGGGATTGACGTTCGATACGTCTCAGTCGCCCATCCACGGGCCAATGGACAAGTCGAGAGCGCCAATGGGATGGTGCTCAACGCCCTCAAGAAGCGGCTACACGACGCTGCTAATTCCAAAGGGGGCAAGTCGATCAAGGAACTACCCAACGCACTCTGGGGGCTGCGGACTCAACCATCCAAGCCAACGGGTCAATCCCCCTACTTCCTGGTCTACGGCTCTGAAGCCATCCTCCCTGCCGACGTCATATGGAACTCGCCAGCAGTGGAGCACTACGACGAAGGCGTCTCGGAAGACGGCGGACGAGCCGACATCGACGGCCTCGAAGAAGCTCGGCGCGCCACCCTCGTCCAATCGGCAAGGTACCTGGAGGGTATCCGACGCTACCATGATCGCAACGTCAAGGAACGCTCCTTTAACGTTGGAGATCTTGTCCTCCGCCGTATCCAGAACACGGAAGGACTCCACAAGCTCAGCTCCCCCTGGGAAGGCCCCTTCACCGTGGCTAAGGTAACCGGGCCGGGCTCCTACCGCCTCCAAACACTTGAAGGCGAAGACATCAACAACTCGTGGAACGTCGACCAACTCTGTCGATTCTACGCCTAGTCTACACGACTACTCCGGGGTTCAAGTCTAATCGACTACATCGACACCCCTCAGGTCCTGGCTACAGTCTCCGGACTACTCTTCTCCAGGGTCCAGCCCCGTGCGGCTACCTACGGACCACGGGCCGCGACGAGCGTCAAGGACTCTAGCGGCGGTCTACCAAGAGACCACACTCCAAGATCCCGCCGCGCGGCTACCTACGGATCTACGATCCGGCCTACACGGCTACCTACGGATCAACCGCTACAAGCGGCCACCCGCTCCGGCGCTACTCGGTACGTAAGCGGCCTCCGGTCCGGGCGACTACTTTGTAACTACGGCCACGGCCACCCGGGTGTACTCCTTCAGTAATAAAGTTTGATTGTTCATCAACTTCTTTACTGCCTACTCCCTACAACGGGACTACCAAAGCCGAGTACTACTACTCGCACCTACTCCACGATGGGCGCTCCGCACTCTGAGATCGTGACTACGAGTACTCATTGCTGGAAAATCTCATTTCATTGATACATGAATAATTCATTACAAGTGTTTCCTGTACAACTATGGCTACTAGCTATCTATGCAGGGCTACTGGAGGTTCAGCTTTTCGGCTACCTGCTCCGCGATGGGAGCCATCTGCTCCAGCAGCTCTGCGTACTACTCATCCGAGCAGTTAGCGGCTACCCCGCCGGCGACCACCTCCACTGGAGCCTTCGGGAAGTACGACTTCATGAAGGCCAGGACTTGCTTCGGGATCGACTTGGCCATGTGCTTGACGTAGGCGGCCAGCCGGCTTGGTGCTTCACGAAGTCGATCCGCCAGAGGAGCGATCTTGGGGCCGCCCGGGTGCGGCACCAGGAGCCTCGCGATCGGGAGAGCAGCCTCTTCAAGGTCCTTCGCGTGGGCCGGAGCGCCTCGCAATCTTCATTCAACTTCGCAAAGATTTGTAGCAAGGTTGACGAGATCTCTGTCAGAGGCAATCCGTAGCTCCATGTGCTTCTCGCACTCGAAGGCGAGCTCCTTGTAGTCGAGCTCAAGTACCTGGCGGGCTTCTTGCTCCCGGTAGAAGAGGTTCTTCATGCTGACCTCCGAGGCCTTCAGCTGCTCCACCTGGCCTTCAAGCTCTGCAACACGGAAACACAACAACGGGTCAGAGGCTTCACGACTTCCAACGAGTACCCGACAAGTCAAAAGAACATACCTTTATTCTTGTTGCGGAGGCCTTTGTTCTTCCGCACCAACTCGTCGCCCTTCGCCTGCAAGTCCATCACGTCGTTGTGGTACTTGGCGAGGGCGGCGTCGAGTTTGGACTGCATGGCGGCCGCGTGTTTCCGCGACTTCACGAGCTGCTCCTCCAGGGCCTCTGCTCGGAGCACGGTGTCGCCGTAACCCCCGCAAAGCGGGTTCGACTTCTCGCGGGATCGCTCCGCGACGTCCTGCACAAGACAAGTTCAAGTCAAGAAGAGTACTCAATGGTAAAGGATTGACTACTCGGGAGGTTACGGCTACGTACCTTAATCCATTGTTCGGCTCGCCGGATCGCCTCCAGGTGCTGGGCCACCGTTGCCGGCTCGACGAGATCGTCGGCCAGGAGTTCTATCCCGCCGCGGCTACTCGACGTAGCCTCCGTCATCGGCGCTGAGCGGATAGGCTCCGCGTCTTGGATCTCAGGGGAGCGGACGAGCCACCTCCAAAGCAATCTCTGGCGGCGTGGTGATCGCCTCTCCCCCGGCGGTCTTCTCGACGACTTCCCCCCACGGGCTCGGGGGCTCCTTCCGCCGGCCTGCGGGGCCTCCGGTGTCAACTCCTCGCATGGGCACCCCCCGCAGGGATGTCACCTCCTTCGGCGCCCCTGCCCGGCAAACGACACGCGCATCAGTGCCTACGACTACTCGTCCTGGAGTTCTACAGCTTCAAGAAGGGTACTCACCTTCGACTACGACCGCCTCTGGCAGCGGCGCTTCGGTAGCCGGGGGCTCGGTCGTGGCTTGGGCTTCGGGAGCGGCCTCCTCGACGGGCGGCGCAACTTCTTCCGCCACCGTTGATGAGGGCTCGTCTCCATCCAGCTTAGATCTATGGATTTTCTGCAGAAGTATTCACAGAAGTTCGTCAGGCAAACATCGACTACTACAAGTACTACTCGTGAGGACATGGTACTTACCAGCTCGACCGGACGATGGTCACGGCCGGGGCACCGAGGATGCTGGCAATATCAACCAGTCCACCCTCGGCGGGCGCCTCCTCCTCCGCCTCTGCGGCTACTACCTCCTTCACGGCGGCGGCGGCCGGCGCTCCTTCACCTTCCGCCCGAGAGGTCACCACCTTTTCAACGGTGGCGGCCATGGGTCCTCTACTCTCTGCGGGAGCAGGGGGCTGGCGCTCCAGGTGCGCCAGGAGTTCTTCGACAGTGGGGGCTGGACTTCGGCTTCCAACCGGTTCCCCCACCAGGTCCCACTCGCCTTCGTCGCCCTCTTCGACGGGCTCCGCTGGCGGCACCTCTTGCACATAAAGGAAGACTACTCGTCAGAAATGTACTTGAATAACGGGTACTCGACTACTCTGCTCAAGATAACTTACCTCCGGAGGCGTGGTCTCTGAGACCTTCATATTCTTCGCCACCCGCTTCTTGGCGGGGTTGCGTGGCTTCCGTGGCGGCGCAGCAAGGCTAGCCTTCAGGCTAGTCGGAGGGTCTTGTACCAACGGCACATGAGGCAAGCCCGGGCGGCTAAACCTCGACCGCAGCTGGAAGCGGTCCTGAAGAGTCTCTTCGTCTTCGTCGTCATCAGAGGTATCCTCCACGATGACGGTGTCGTCGCCTTCACCGACTTCGCGGCGCTCCTTCACCTTCCCCTCCACCGGGATCTCGATCCCGCTCGGTGGCGGCTGCGGCTCGGAGGCGAACCGTTTCACATCATCTGCTCAAAGACACAAGGCGTCGGCAACTCTACTACAAGTACTCACTACTCGACGAGGGGGTATGACTACTCACCTCGTTGGGCGGGCGCGCGGCGGAGTACTCCTCGACCGGACACGCCGTGTACGGCGGCATGTCCTTGAAGATCCTCGTCAACCTTTCGACGATGTCGTTGTCGTCCAGCTCGCCCCCCGGCATCCGCGACGTGTCGTCGTCGCCGGTGTACTCGAAGCCCAGCGTATCCCGCGCCATCAGCGGCTGGATCCTGCGCTTCATGAAACTGAAGGCCACGTGCTCGGCCCTCAGTCCCGCATCCTTGAGAGTCTTGATGCGTGCTAGCAGCTCGGGGAGCTGGATCCCCTCTTGCATGGTGGGCTCCGTGTTCCACCAATCTCGGTGCCTGGGCTGCCGTCCGCTCGGCTTCGGTAGTCCAGGATGGTGGTTCGTGATGTAGAACCATCTCGTCTTCCAGTCGGTGTTGGAGTCCACGAGCTTGTACGCCAGGTACTGCTCCGCGGCGTCCTCCCTCTGCTAGATTCCGACCCCTCTGACTACTCTGGGGTTGGAGGCGCTGGGCTGCGGCTTGACGCGGAAGAACTTCCGGAAGAGCACCCAGTGCGGCTTGATTCCTAGGAAGGCTTCGCAGAAGTGGATGAAGACCGACGTGTGGAAGATGCCGTTGGGGTTCAGGTTGAGGTACTCGATGCCGTAGTACCCGAGCAGCCCCTTGAAGAAGTCGCTTGCTGGGAGCGCAAGACCGCGCTCCACGAAGCGCGAGAACATTGGGATCTCGTCTTCGGCTTTCTCCATCGGATAAGGATCTCCTGCGGCGGATCTCCACATGTCAACTTCCTTCTCCCTGATGAACCCGCTGTTCAACGGGGGTCGGCGGAGTCCTCCGTCTTGACCTTCGATTTTTTCCACTCGCGGCTTGGATCGCGCGCGCGGTGGAGACGGGGGCGGCACCGCTCCGGTGGCGGCCGCGGCGGCCTCGCGCGGCTCCTCTTCTTCCCCGCCGGCTTTGGACGTCTTCGACGGCGACGGCTTCATTCTCCAAGTGCAAGGAGTTTTCACTCGCATCCGCTCGGGGGCTACCCTAAAGGCTTCGGGTGGCGATGCGCTCGGATCTACTACGGCGGCAGCAGGCGCTGGAGTGGATCTGCTTCAAGATTCAAGTGGAATCACTGCGGCTCTAATGGGTGAAAAACCCTAAGGGTTTTGGCTCTTATTTATAAGCCAAATCGCCTCCGCAACGGGCGGCTGGATAAGTCCACGCGCGGCTGACTCAGCGGCTGCGCGTGACTCTTCGTATTCTACTAGTCGACGCGCTTCACCTCGGGGGCTCGGCTACTTCTACTCGACTACCTGGGAAGCGGCTAGTCTCAAGAGCATCTCAGGACACATTCTCCAAGAAGACCCTTCAATTCGAGAGGAAGTACTCGACTCAAGGCTCGGGGGCTCCGTGCCACGTGTCCTTCGGTTTTTTCTCTCGGGTTTTCGGGATTATCTTGCCAAGATTTCAGATGGACCCTCAGCAAGAGCCCGCGGCTCGAGGCTCGGGGGCTACTCCATGTGGAGTGCGGTTCTGCAAATCGCACCTCCATGACGGCTCCGGCTTCAAGACAAGACATGCATTTCTTAAAGACCTTCGAAGGAAGATTTCAAGGACGCTTGGGACTACTCGAGAAGACTTCAAGATTGCTCAAACATCAGCTGGAGTACATTCCAGCCTCGGGATGCTTCGACTACTCTTGAGGACTTTTGACTTGTAGCGCTCAGGGACGCTTGAGGACTACTCGTTAAGGCCGTCAAGACTACTTGAAGCTATCCTTCTCGACTACAAAGTACTCGGGGGCTTGTCGTATGGACCTCCCCGGGCCCACTACCTCGGTGGGCACCGGGACCGACTACTCGGTGGGCCCCTGGGATTACCCGCCTTGCGCTACACGGCACCGAAGGCGTGGAGCACAAGGACTACACGGAGTAGTACTCGGTTAGGGGAGCCGTACATGTTCCGCACCGTATACGGGACTCCTAGACGTACTCGACTAGTACTCTCTCCCTACTCCGACTTGTAACCACCCGCCTCCCGGACTATATAAGGCAAGGCGGGGACCGATCCCTTCATCCAATCTCATCTCATACAACCCACGGCGCACTATTGCACCATCTTGTAATCGTGCCCTATCAATCCAGAGCTACGCAGCATACAGGACGTAGGGTATTACGCACCTCGCGGCCCGAACCTGTCTAAATTGTGTGCCACGTGTCTCTTCCTTCGAGTTACCGATCTCGGCGAGTCACATTCATCTACTTCGGGTACTCCCCGTAGTAGGTTGCCGGTCTAAAACACCGACAGTGTGGGAAGTGGTATGTCCTTGTTGTGGTGGACGATTACTCTCGCTATGCCTGGGTGTTTTTCTAGGAGGATAAAAGTGAGACATTTGGTTTTGTGCGAGATCTGATCGTGAGGTTGAGGAACGAGAGGCATGGGAATGCCATTTGAGCTATCCGCAGTGATAATGGCCCAGAGTTCAAGAACTCTCATTTTGATGCCTTCTGTCGTGATCTAGGTCTTGAATATCAGTATTCAACCCCTTTTGTGCCCCCCTCAAAATGGAGTCGTGAAAAGGAAAAATCAGACTCTTTGTGAGATGGCTAGGACGATGCTCGATGAGCACAGGACTCCTAGGAGGTATTGGGCTGAGGCGGTCAATACGGCTTGTGAGGACCATGTGTGGTTCGAGGACCGGTGGATGCTCGCTCCCTTGTGTGATGAGTGATTGACAACGTTGTGTGGACTGATTCTTGGCTAAGTATTGCAGGTGCAGGTTGCGGCTTGACTCGTGTTGGTGCAGGTGAAGAACAAGCGCGAAAGGTCGTTGCCGGTGAGGCCTCCAGGTGTGGAGAAGACAAGTAGGCTTCGTTCGAGGGACCCGGTGGCCGGCGGGGGTCAAGTGCGGGCCGCATGGTGGCATGAACAAGAAGATGAAGTCGTGGACGGTTTCTTGGTAGAGCCTCAAAACCAAGGTCGAGCCGGGACTACGTGGGAGCCGAGTCATGAGTGGAGATTGGCGGAGGCTACACCGAGTTCGCGGGGTTTGCGGTGGTTCACCGTAAAACCACCGGGTTACTCGGCTGAGCCACAAAACCGAGGCCGAAGACTCGACGAGGAGGTGCGGCCACCCGGGCCGGTTCAACCGCCCGGGAGGGGGGCGGTCGGACCGCCCCGGGGGCGGTCGGATCCACGGGCCGGTCCCAACCGCCCGCCCGGGGGCGGCTCGACCGCCCGCCCGCCGGCGCCGAGAAGCTTCGAAGCGGAGGACACGCGTCGGGATCGCAAGGCGTGCGTCGAGGCTACGCAGGGTGCGGTCGCCGGGCATCCGTCCGATGGTGAAGACATCAAGAATTCCAAATCCGCCCTTGAGGGGCATGTATCCCTAGTTAGTAGAGAAGGGCATTTTAGACATTCGGTTGCCGCCTATATAACCCAAGAGGTGAGAGGTTGGCGGCCAACTCTTGGAACCCTAGCTCATTTCGTTTTTCCATTTTCGTTCTCTATTTTCCCTAGGTTTTTTAGAAGGCTAGTTTGAGAGCTTCATGTGAGATCTAGAGAGAGGGATGGATGTTTGGGTGGCAAACTAGACCTTGTACGAACCATTCATGGCATGTATAGAAGGTTCGGCGTGGTTCTTGATGGTGGTTTTCCCGTCTCTTTGATGTTGATTTTCGGAGCTCTTTTTGGCGGTGTTTTGAGAACGATTTCTTGGGGTTTTTGGTGGGTGTCACGTATGAGGTTCTTGTGCCTCTTTGGCCGGTGACTTTGCCCCCAAATCCCCTTTGAATCGGACTCGATTTGGTGGTTTTTCGAGTTGGGCGAGTTCTTGACCTAGAGAAGCGATTTCTTCGATTCCTCTTGATTGTGAGCGTTTCGGGTCGATTCCTTTGAGGTAGAGGTTGCCCGTGAGGTAACCCAACTATCCCCGAAGTTTGGCTGCAATCCGTGGAGTGATTCGGGAGATTGAGCGCAAGGAAGTTGAGGTTTGACCCGCGGGTTCCTGTTTCGGGAAGGGGCGGTCTAACCGCCCGCAGGGGGCGGTCTAACCGCCCGGGGTGTTCCCGGTCAAAGTTTTGTTTCGCCGGATTTTCCTCTCGTGAGTTCGTTCACCTTGATCGAGGAGTGTCCGGGTGAAATTTGGAGCCGTTCTCGCGCGCTTGCTAGGTGTTCTTGGTTGGAGTTCGTTGTTGGGTACGGGAGGTTAGACCGCCCCGGGTAGCCGGTCTAACCGCCCCTAGGCCCTTGGGTGAAGGTTTGGTTTTCGCCAAGATTTTCCGGTAGCTAGCATGGCCTTGACCGAGAGATCTCTCGTTGGTGAAACCGTGGTGTGTTTTGGTGCTCGGAAGAGGCGTTTCGGAGGATTTCTTGGTTGCCGTGTGGAGGCGGTCTAACCGCCCCCTATACCCGGTCTAACCGCCCCTCCTCCGGTTAGCCGGCTTTCGAGTTGTTTCCGCCGTCGGTGCCGCGTGTGTGTTGTGGTTGTCGGTAGAGTTTGTTCCTAGGACCGCAGCACTCCGGTGGCTACGTGGTTTTGGCAAACGGGAGGTAGAAGTGCGGAGCGTGTGATTTCGGGGGTTCGACCGAGCTAGTTCGTCTTGTCGGAGTTTCAATCTCCCTCGAGAAGAATTTTTATCGGCTCCCATTCACTCCCCCCTCTCTCGGTCGCCTTATCGGTCCTTCAAGTGGTATCGAGCCGGTTCGGGTCTTTATTGACTCTAACCGCCCTAAGATCCAAGGATGGCGTACCGGGAACGGGGTTCGGGTCCTCCACACTTCGATGGCAAGAACTACCGTATGTGGAGCAAGCGGATGGGTGCGTTCCTCCGCGGAAAGGGTCGGACTCGTGGGATGTCACGGTGGACACAGGATATGTCCACCGATGGATTTCCTTGCTCCGGGGTCGAGGGGACGGATTCGACGCCAACAATAAGGCGGTCGACTACTTGTTTCGTGCTTTGTGTCGGCCGAGTTCGATCGGGTGCACACCGAGCACTTGGCTTGTAGGATTTGGGCGGTGTTGAAGGAGGCTCATGTTGGGAACGCCCGTGTTCGAGCACGGTTGTATGCGACCTACCGGAGAGAGTACGAGAACTTCACTCATCTCCCCGGTGAGTCCATCGATGCCTTGTTTCGCAGGTTCACGGTGGTGGTGAACAACATGAGGGCCAATGTGGACGTGCTCCCGTACGATGATCATGATAGAGCGGTCAAGCTCTTACACTCTTTGGATCGTACGATATGGGGCGGAAAATTCGAGGCCATAGTCGAGTCGGAGAGGTATGATACTCTGACGGTGAACGAGCTGTTCTCGAAGCTCAAGTCGGCTGAGGTGGATAGGGGCATGACAGCCAAGATCGAGGGCCCGACTGACTCTCATAGTCTCGCCCTCGTCGGTGGTTTGAAAGGAAAGGCTAATACTAACCCATCCACCGGATGTTTTCTTTGTCCTCTTTGATGTCTATGCCGGATGAGGAGTTCGACGTGCTTGGAGAGGACGAGCTGGCGCTCCCGACGAGGCGGTTCGAGAGGTTGCACGAGAACCGGTGAACATGAGGAGGAACACGAGGACATGCTTCAAGTGCGGCAAGACTGGACACTATTTCGCCGAGTGTCCGAAGGTGAACAACCACGACAAGCACAAGTTCAAGGACAAGAAGAAGAAGTCCAAGAAGAAGGATCATGGACGTGGGAAGAAGGCTTGGTCTCGAGAGAAGATGAAGAGATCAAGCGACATCGAGTCTGATTCCGAGGACACGTCTTCAAGCTCGAGTGATGAAGACGAAGAGGATGAGAAGAAGAGGAAGAAGAAGAAGAACCTTGGCAAGTATCTCAACGGCCTTTGTGTGACGGGCCTAAGCCTCAGGGACGACTTCTGCGGCATGGCTCGCGGTTCGAGCAAGCAAGAGAAGCCGGAAGGACGCCTCGGACTTGGATTCCGAGGATGAGGTATGTGATGAGCTCTCTTCTTTGCGCAAGGAGAATGAGGAGTTGGTTGACTTGCTTGATAATCGCGATCACATGCTTAGAGAGGCTAAGAAGCTTAGGAAGGAGCTTAGATCTTTGCTCGAGGACGCTAGGACTAGAGTGGGCCGAGCTAGAAACACGGAGGTTCTTGATAGCAAGCTTGAAATTGATTCGCTTAAGGCTAGCCCCGTTGTTTCGATGAAAATGATTGTGCTGATTGCTCCGCTTTCCTAGCCGACTTGATCGATCTTAGGGAGAAGTATGCCTCCAAGTGTGAGGAACTAGATGTGCTTAGGGTTGAATTGGCCGAGCTACAATCTAGACCCACTTTGCTTGGTGCTTGCACTTCTTTCCCCGGTTTGCATGAGAAAATTGTTGAGCTTCGTTCTCGCATTGGTTCGCTAGAGGCTGATTTGAAAGTGCCTATTCCTACTTCTTGTTCTACATGTGAGTTGCATGCTATGAAGAATTTGGATCTTGCAAAATGTGTTGGTCGCTTGCAAGATGAGAATGATAAGTTGCGTGAAGCGCTGAGTTGGTTGTCGAGTCAAGAACCTCAGCTTGGTATGATGATTGCTAGTTGTAAGCGCTTTGATGGTTGGGCTTTGGGATTGGATGAGGTTGGTGAGGGCAGTGGTGAGAGAGAAAGGAAATTTGGGAATGTTTCAGCTTCCACCAAAACCCACACCCAAAGACAAGTTTGCATCCAAGCCAAACCAACCGAGAGAAAAACCGAGTGAGAAGGCAAGTGAAAAGCCTAGTGAGAAACCAAGTGGAGAGCATCTCCCCAAGCCTAAGCCCAAACCAATCCTTTTCCATTGTGAGTTTTGTGGGAAGGATGGTCACAAGAGAGAGTTTTGCTATAAGAGAAAGAGAGAGGTGAGAATGGCTAAGGAGTGGGCGAACAAGGACAGTACCACCCTTCTCATGCCGTGCTCGAGCCTCGTATGCCACTACCTAAGGGAAAGGGCTTTGTGCGTAAGGATCCGGCATGGGGATATGAGAAATCCCGTAGCCGCGGTGGTGGTGGTCGGAGAGGGCGGCCGACCGGCCCGGCTAGGCGGTCGACCGGCCCTACCCGGGGAAGGGCGGTCGACCGCCCGGCTAGGCGGTCGACCGCCCTCCCGCATTTCGGCGCTTTTGTTTCCGAGGTCGTGATGTTGGTGGTTTCGGCCTCCCTTGGTTATGGTCCGGATGGTAGACACTTTGAGTCCGGTGGTGTTGAGTTTGCCGGACGTTCTCTACCTCGAGATCAATACGAGTTTGGGAGACGTCGCAGCCTTTGAGTCTCGGAGGGGCTACGGACCATGCCTTCCTTTTCGTGGTACTCGTACTCCTCCGGTGAGACGGGAGTGGTGTTCCCATGGTGGTTCCGGGTTTGATAGGTTTGACAGGATGGATCGCCGTATTGATAGGCGGTGGTAGGATGAATGTTGCTAACCCTACTTTTGAGGAAATGGCCCGACACCGGTTTCACACTTTTGGGACTAACCCCGGTGTTGAGTCATTTGCTCGTTCTCGCTCTTGGTTTTGAGTTGCGGGTGGGAGGCCCGAGAACATTTGGTTGATATCGGGGGTGGTTCTTCGGCCTCATACCCCGGTGGTGACATGTAGGTGCATCACTTTCGGGGATGGTGGACAAGGATGAGTGAATTGTGAAGAAATGATAAAGGTAAGTGCTTTGTGACCTTCGAGTGTGTGGCCTTGGTCAAGCCACTTGGTTTGTTTTGCTCCTTCTCTATATCATGTGTGTAGGGTGAGCTTTGTATGCTCTTTGGCCCTAGTGCATGTGTTTAGGCGGAGCTTGTGAGTTTTGTGTTCCTTTGCTCTTTTGCCGGTGGTGTCGAGCCCTTTTTTTGCCTCCCCTCGAGGAGCCGGTCTTTTGTGAGCTTTTTGTGTGTGGTTGGTTTCCTAAGTTGGTGGTGAAGCTCCTTGTGTAGCATATGTATAGCTTTCCTTTGTGCATTTATTGCATTTGGCATGGCATATGTAACATGATGTATAGTCATCCTTGTATCTTAGATTGCATGCATTTTGTATCATATGCATTGGATAGGAAAAGCTTCTCGTATATACATTGTTCACCATGGGTTGCTATATATGTTCTTGTGAGCTTGTTTGGTATGCTACGGTTAGTTTGGCTTAGCTCTTGATGATCTTGATGAATGATCCATGGTTGATGGCTAATTTTTTGAAAAATGTCACATATATGTTCTCTCATGTGTAAATGCCTTTATATGATCTTGACATGTTTTAGTGGCTTTGCTATGCTTAATTTGTGTTAGGATAGCTAGTTTATTGATCATATGGGGCCAAAGGCTCATTTGCCATCATGAATGTTTAGCCCTCTTGCTTCATCATGTGGAGGGGCATAAGTTCCTTTTTGTCGCAAAGACATTTCATGTACCATTTATAAATCTGAAAATGAAATGAAAAATGCTTGGAAAATATGCTCCCATGTCATATGTGCTGAAATTAATTTGCTTTGGGTGCTAAACCGTTGCATGTTTCCTACCAATGAGAAGTCTCATACATAGAAGTAGGCACATGGCTCGGTGGCTTTGACATGACATGAGGTGCTTTTGGGTGTTTATGATGGTCTTATGATTAGAATGGCTGTCCTAGCATGAAATTTGAGTGGCTTTGCCATTTTGATATGTTTTGCTCATGTTTAGGTATTTGCTTATGAGAGAGTAACTTTTCGCAAAATTACTCAAATCCTTTTTAGCCTTGTCCAATGATTGTGAAACTTGGTGATCATGTAGTTAAGGTCATTACGAACCTGTCGAGTATCTAACTTGCTCATTTGGGCTTGTGTAGCTCCTTGTGATGAATTTTGTATATTTGAGAAGCTATATGTTGAAAGTTTTTGCATTTTGCCTTGATTCATGCATTGTCAACAAGGGGGAGAAGTGTGTGCATGATTTGGGCACCTGGGAGCTAATGGAAGGTGTCCAAAGTGGTTCGGCAATTTTCGCAGAAGTTTTTGCAGGGCGGTCACATGGGGCGGTCTAACCTCCCCCCGGGGCGGTCACATGACCAGGGGCGGTTTAACCGCCCCGTGCAGCGGTTTAACCGCCCTATGCACCGTGAGCTTGGTTTGCTCTTTGTCATGCATTTCCAAGTGACCTTCTTGCATGCATTGGTTCGGTGGAGTTTGCATATGTGCGGGGGAGCTCTTTGTGGTGTTCGAGCTTTGGTTCGGTGGTTTGCGCTCTTTGTTTGAGCATGGTTTTGTCTCGGATGTGTCGAGCCGTTGCCCTTGCCTAAGGGGTCCGAGACTTGTTCTCTTCAAGTGATCTTGTTCTTTGCCTTTCTTTGGCTTTTGATCACTTGTTGGAGTTTTTCTTTTAGTAGTTTCTTTTCTTTTTATCTTTGGTTACAAATCATGGGTGTTGTCAATGCACTCATCAAGGGGGAGATTGAGGACCATGTGTGGTTCGAGGACCGGTGGATGGTCGCTCCCTTGTGTGATGAGTGATTGACAACGTTGTGTGGACTGATTCTTGGCTAAGTATTGCAGGTGCAGGTTGCGGCTTGACTCGTGTTGGTGCAGGTGAAGAACAAGCGTGAAAGGTCGTTGCCGGTGAGGCCTCCAGGTGTGGAGAAGACAAGTAGGCTTCGTTCGAGGGACCCGGTGGCCGCCGGGGGTCAAGTGTGGGCCGCATGGTGGCATGAACAAGAAGATGAAGTCGTGGACGGTTTCTTGGTAGAGCCTCAAAACCAAGGTCGAGCCGGACTACGTGGGAGCCGAGTCATGAGTGGAGATTGGCGGAGGCTACACCGAGTTCGCGGGGTTTGCGGTGGTTCACCGTAAACCACCGGGTTACTCGGTTGAGCCACAAAACCGAGGCCGAAGACTCGACGAGGAGGTGCGGCCACCCGGGCCGGCTCAACCGCCCAGAGGGGCGGTCGACCGCCCGGGGGCGGTCGATCCACCGGGCCGGCCTAACCGCCCGTGGGGGGCGGTCCGACCGCCCGGCCGCCGGCGCCGAGAAGCTTCGAAGCGGAGGACACGCGTCGGGATCGCAAGGCGTGCGTCGAGGCTACGCAGGTGCGGTCGCCGGCATCCGTCCGATGGTGAAGACATCAAGAATTCCAAATCCGCCCTTGAGGGGCATGTATCCCTAGTTAGTAGAGAGGGGCATTTTAGACATTCGGTTGCCGCCTATATAACCCAAGAGGTGAGAGGTTGGCAGCCAACTCTTGGAACCCTAGCTCATTTCGTTTTTCCATTTTCGTTCTCTATTTTCCCTAGGTTTTTTAGAAGGCTAGTTTGAGAGCTTCATGTGAGATCTAGAGAGAGGGATGGATGTTTGGGTGGCAAACTAGACCTTGTACGAACCATTCATGGCATGTATAGAAGGTTCGGCGTGGTTCTTGATGGTGGTTTTCCCGTCTCTTTGATGTTGATTTTCGGAGCTCTTTTTGGCGGTGTTTTGAGAACGATTTCTTGGGGTTTTTGGTGGGTGTCACGTATGAGGTTCTTGTGCCTCTTTGGCTGGTGACTTTGCCCCCAAATCCCCTTTGAATCGGACTCGATTTGGTGGTTTTTCGAGTTGGGCGAGTTCTTGACCTAGAGAAGCGATTTCTTCGATTCCTCTTGATTGTGAGCGTTTCGGTCGATTCCTTTGAGGTAGAGGTTGCCCAGGAGGTAACCCACCTTATCCCCGAAGTTTGGCCGCAATCCGTGGAGTGATTCGGGAGATTGAGCGCAAGGAAGTTGAGGTTTGACTCGCGGGTTCCTCGTTCGGGAAGGGGCGGTCTAACCGCCCGCAGGGGGCGGTCTAACCGCCCGGGTGTTTCCGGTCAAAGTTTTGTTTCGCCGGATTTTCCTCTCGTGAGTTTGTTCACCTTGATCGAGGAGTGTCCGGGTGAAATTTGGAGCCGTTCTCGCGCAGCTTGCTAGGTGTTCTTGGTTGGAGTTCGTTGCCGGGTACAGGAGGTTAGACCGCCCCCGTGTAGCCGGTCTAACCGCCCCTAGGCCCTTGGGTGAAGGTTTGGTTTTCGCCAAGATTTTCTCGGTAGCTAGCATGGCCTTGACCGGAGATCTCTCGTTGGTGAAACCGTGGTGTGTTTTGGTGCTCGGAAGAGGCGTTTCGGAGGATTTCTTGGTTGCCGTGTGGAGGCGGTCTAACCGCCCCCTATACCCGGCCTAACCGCCCTCCTCCGGTTAGCCGCTTTCGAGTTGTTTCCGCCGGCTGCCGCGTGTGTGTTGTGGTTGCCGGTAGAGTTTGTTCCTAGGACCCGCAGCACTCCGCTGGCTACGTGGTTTTGGCAAACGGGAGGTAGAAGTGCGGAGCGTGTGATTTCGGGGGTTCGACCGAGCTAGTTCGTCTTGTCGGAGTTTCAATCTCCCTCGAGAAGAATTTTTATCGGCTCCCATTCACTCCCCCCCTCTCTGGTCGCCTTATCGGTCCTTCAGCTTGTCATGTCTCCAACAGGATTTTATTGCGAGCTTTCAAGAGGAAGACCTGTTATGAGCTTATGCATGGTCGGGCACCCAAGGTGAGTCATTTCCGACTCTTTGGCTGCAAGTGCTTTATTCTTAAGAAGGGAAAACTCGACAAGTTTGAGGCTAGGTCTAGTGATGGGATTTTCTTTGGATATGCTAACCATTCTAGAGCCTATAGAGTGCTTAATCTTGAGACTAACAAAATCATGGAGACTTGCGAGGTAACCTTCGACGAGACAATGCCATGTACCTCTCTTGGCTTTGAATGTGCAGGTGATGAGAAGATGGCTGAAGATCTCTTTGAAGAGGAGAAGGATGAAGCTGGAGATGATGATGGAGAGAACCATGCGCCTGAAGCTGAGTGTGTACCCACTACTTCCCCTACAACCACTACAGAGGGTGGACCGTCTACTTCATGGCCAATGACGGTGCGACAAGAGGACGAGGCGAGAGAAGCTGAAGTTGAGGGGGAGGTAGTCTCGAGGCGTGAGGCTCCCCGGCAGATTCAAAAAGTGCATCCCCTATCAAATATCATTGGGGACATCGACGAACGTACCACGCGGTCAAGGTCCAGAAATTCCTCTCATTTCGCTCATGCTGCATTTGTTGACTCCTTTGAGCCCAAGGACATTGGACACGCCTTATTTGATGGAAACTGGGTCAATTCTATGCATGAGGAGTTGGAAAATTTTGAGAGGAACAAGGTGTGGGAGTTAGTTGAACCACCTCCAAATTGCCATCCTATAGGAACCAAATGGGTTTGGAAGAACAAAGAGGGTGAGAATGGGATGGTTGTGAGGAACAAGTCCAGACTTGTTGCTCAGGGATATAGTCAGATGGAGGGGATCGACTATGAGGAGACCTTCGCTCGTGTGGCCCGTCTTGAGGCAATTCGGATCCTTCTAGCCTTTGCCGTGGCTAAAGGGTTCAAGTTGTATCAGATGGATGTAAAGAGTGCTTTCCTGAATGGGGTCATAGAGGAGGAGGTGTATGTGAAGCCGCCACTGGGATTCGAGAGTGAGAAGTACCCACAAAGAGTGTACAGGTTGAAAAGGGCTCTGTATGGGTTGAAACAGGCGCCCCGGGCTTGGTATGGGAGATTGAGAGGTTTTCTGTTGAGCAGAGGGTTCGTGATGGGTACCGTGGATAAGACCTTGTTTCTCCTCAAGCATGGGAATGACTTGTTGGTTGTGTAGATATACGTGGATGATATTGTCTTTGGTGGCTCGTCACATAACCTTGTTGCCAAGTTTGCAGATGAGATGAGCAGAGAATTCGAGATGAGCATGATGGGCAAGCTGCAGTACTTTCTCGGGTTGCAGATCAAGCAAGTGAAGGACAGAACATTCGTGCATCAGACCAAGTACACGAAAGACATGCTGAGGAAGTTCCAGATGCAAGATGTGAAGCCTATGTCGACACCCATGGGGAGTACGACTACTTTGGATGTGGACGAGGACGGAGAACCAGTGGACCAGCGAGAGTACTTGAGCATGATCAACTCCCTCCTCTATCTAACGGCGACAAGGCCAAACATACAGTTCAGTGTGTGTCTGTGCGCTCGTTTTCAGGCCTCGCCGAGGACATCACATCGACAGGCCATCAAGAGGATCTTCAGGTACCTATAGTCTACCCCTGGTGTTGGCCTTTGGTATTCATCCTCCTCGACTCTTTCACTCCATGGTTTTTCTGATGCGGATTTCGCTGGTTGCCGAGTCGAGAGGAAGTCTACTTCTGGTACTTGCCAGTTTCTTGGGTCCTTGTTGGTTTCGTGGTCTTCCCGCAAGCAGTCTAGTGTATCTCAGTCCACCACCGAGGCGGAGTATGTTGCAGCCGCGAGTTGTTGTTCCCAGCTGTTGTGGATCTCATACACCTTGAGAGACTTTGGTGAGGAGTGCACCCAGATCCCACTTCTTTGTGATAGCACCAGTGCCATAAGCGTAGCAAAAAATCCAGTGATTCATTCCAGAACCAAACACATAGAAGTGAGGTATCATTTCTTGAGAGGCAATGTGGAGAAAGGGTCCATTATGTTGAGTCATGTCCCTACCCAAGATCAGCTTGCAGACATCTTTACAAAGCCTCTCGACCAAGCTACATTTGTGCGCTTGCGGGGGGGGGACTTGTGGTTTCTTGCCCATTCTAGTTGATTCTTGGGGATTTATTTTTTTGTACCATATGTATCATACCATGTTTTGCTTGATGTATAAACCATAGTAGGATAGCCATCTTGTTATATATCATGTTGCATTTGTATCATATTGCATTTTAGGATGATGAGCTTCTTCCATATGCCTTATCTGAGTTTCTTTGGCTACTTGTGATATATTGGTCATGTGTGTGGAGAAATGGCTATGTGAGCCTATGCTCTTGGAATATTTGAGATATATGTGTTGTGAAATAGTCTTTTTGAATCAAAGGTTAATCTTGACTAAATTTGATGAAATGTGCTCCACTCATGTGTAGTAGTGTATCCATGTCACTTTTTGGTCTAAATGTGCCTTTCATGCTTAGATTGTGATTGGATGTCTCTTTCTTGCATTTGGGCCAAAGGCCGATATCATTGTGAATGTTTAGCCTATGTTGCATTCATGAAGGAGCATAAGCTTCTTTTTGCCGCAAAGGCACTTCATGTACCATGAAATGAATCAATCTTGAAAAGAAATGTGTATGCTTGAAAATTGCTCCATCCATCATGTTTATGATTAAAATGTCTTATCTTTCACACATAGGTTCAAAACATGTTGCATGATGTTCACCAGTGGAGAAGTCTCCCCGAAGTGGACACATGGCTCATGAGCTTTAACATGACATGCTTTGCTTTATGGGTGTTTGCAATGATCTTTTGTTAAGAATTTGATATCCTTGTATGATCTCTGGATAATATGCATGTTTTTTGCTAGAATATGACATGGATAGGCCTTTAAATTTGAAGTGAGCCATCTTTTGGTAAAATTGCTCCAATCTGAAAATTTGCTTTGTCACATGCCTATATTTCCATATATTACTTGTGGCAATGCTTTGACTATACTATGATCCATATGTGTGCTCTTTGTCTCATTATAGCCTTTGACACTAGATTTGGCCTATTTGAGAAGCTCATGTAGATATTTATACGCTTTGTCTTACATTCCTGCATTTTCACCTTGATTCATACATTGTCAACAAGGGGAGAAGTGGTGAGCTTAATGGAAAATTCAGAAAAATGCATCTAAAATTTGGAACTTTGCATCCACATGTTCAGGGGGAGCTTGCATTTATTCAGGGGATTCTTTCTTGCCGTGTTCAGTGTGGAGTTTGGGCTTTGCTCGGCTTGTGACCTTTCTTTGCCTTTCTTTGGTTTTGGCCATGAGTTGAACTTCTTTGTTTTTTCTTTCTTCTTACTTTCTTTCTCTGAATTTCATTTCGCGTTGTGTGTTGTCAATGCACTCATCAAGGGGGAGATTGAGGACCAGGAGCATCCCGGTGGTCGATGGATGACCGCTCCTCTGTGATGAGTGATTGACAACGGGTGTTGGACTGACTCTTGGCTCAGTGCGCAGGTGTAGGTTGCGGCCTAGTTCGTGTTGTTGCAGGTGAAGAACGGGCGCGAAAGGTCTTCAGCCTTGAGGGGCCTCCGGGAGATGGAGAGACAAGTAGGCTCGGTTTGAGGGACCCAGTGGACGGCGGGACTAGGTGCGGGGCACATGGTGGCGAGACGAGCAAGACGAAGTCGTGGACGATCGAGCTGGTCATGGTGGCGGTCGAGTCAAGAGGCTTGGCGGGAGGCCGGGCCGAGCACGCGGGGTTTGGTGGTTTGCCCACAAAAACATCGGAGGACGGTTTCTTGGTTTGGGCCTCAAAACCAAGTCCGAAGGCCCAACACGACGGAGACGGGATCCGGGCGTGTCGGGAAGCTTCGAAGCGGAGGACACGCGGCGGGATCGCATGGCTTGCGTCGGGAGGACGCGGGGAGCGGCAAAGGCGTGGCCGTCCGATGGCGAGGCCCACAAACATTACATAAATGCCCTTGCATGGGTTGTATCGCCAGTAGTTGAGTTAGGGGTAGTCGAGTCATTTACCACACCTGCGGGACCCGATATATAAGCCATGAGTGTGGGTGGATGGCTCTCTCACTCCGCGATTTAGGGTTTCATTTTCCCCCTCCCATTTCTTATTTTTTCCTTAGACTTTTTCTTCTCCATTTCTTGTCTAGGCTAGCATGAGAGCTTCATGAGAGATTTGTTGAGAGGGATGGATGTTAGGGCGGCATGCTAGACCTTGTGAATCATTCCGGGTATGTATAGAAGATTCGGCGTTGTGATTCCCATGGTCTTTTTCGTGTTGTTTTTGGTGCCTTTGTTCTTGGTGTGATTCCGCGGATTTGAGTGGGTTTCTCCCCGGATTTCTTTGAGGGAAACATGGATGGATGTCTTGTGCATCTTTGTGATTGATCTTGTGCCCTCAAACGCCGGAAAACCATGTCGATTCAAGGTTTTTCGGTCGGAGCTCGAGTTTTTGGTGGTGCTCAAAGGATCTGCGATTCCCGGTGATTTAGGGAGTTAGGAGGCGAAAGTTTTGGGGTATACCATCCTTGTTTGACTCATATCTTGTCTTCAAACTCTTATCTCATCAGCTTGCACCGTTTGGGAGATCCGGTGATGAGTTGGAGGAGTGAACCCGCGGAGTCGAGCTGTTCTTGCCTCTGTCCGTGAGGCGCGGACATTCTGCATGTGCGTGGCGGACAGTCCGCGGGTACTGTGTTCTTCGCGTGTTCGTCGTGCTCTTGCTTGTCTTCGTTTTCGATCCGGTTTTGGGTTAGGTTTTTGTTGTAGCCGGTTTGCGGACAGTCCAAGCTTCAGTAGCGGACGGTCCGGATCCGGAGCGGACGGTCCGCCCGGTCCTCGCGGATAGTCCGTTTTTACCGGTTCGTCTATGGTGGTTCTGTTGGCTTTTACGGACTGTCCGCGGCTCCTGGCCGGACTGTCCGCTGCACATTGCCGGACTGTCCGCGTGGCCAGTGCGGACCGTCCGCTCCTCCTGGCCGGATAGTTCGCCAGTGCCTGATAGTTTTGCTCCTTGGTTCGATTCCTGTCTCCTTTGTTTCGTGCTTCCGCGTGCATTGCAAGGAATCGTTCCTGAGACTTGAGGTTGATCCATAACCTCGTTGTCTTGGTGATTGGTGTGTGATTCGATCCGTCGCTCGTGTGTGACCAGGATTTGTGTAGGGTATAGGCCGGGTTCTTTGAGAAGAATTTTTACCGGCTCCTATTCACTCCCCCCTCTCTAGTCGCCATCCGATCCTTCAACCCTGCGTAGCCTCGACGCAAGCTATGCGATCCTGACACATGTCCTCCGCTCTCCGGACTGCGTCGTCGCACACCGGTGAGACCGGTGTCCTCCACCTGTCACACCGGTCAGACCGTTCTAGTGCTGTTGCCTCTGGTCTTCAGCCTTAGCTTTGTGGATCAACCAATGAACCTAGTGGTTTTCTGGTGAACCACAGGAAACCCCACGAACTCGGTGTGGCCTCCGCCAATCTCCAATCATGACTTGGCCCCCACGAAGTCCCGGCTCGATCTTGGCTTTGAGGCTCCACCAAGGAACCGTCCATGACTTCATCTTGTCGTTCTTGCCACCATGCGGCCCGCACTTGACCCCGTCAGCCACCGGGTCCCTCGAACCAAGACTACTTGTCTTCTGCACACTTGGAGGCCTCATCAGCAAGGACCTTTCACACTTGTTCTTCACCTGAAACAACACCAGTCAAGACGCAACCAAAAGAAAAGGCAAAGAGCAACAACACTTGAAGAAGACAAGTCTCGGTCCCATTAGGAAAGGGCAACAACTCGACACAACTAAGACAATAACAAAGCTCTAGCAAAGAGCGAGATCCACGCAACCAAAGCTCGAAAACTAATGCAACTCCCCTTGGATGAATACATGCAAACCACTTCACAAAATAGAGCAACTACCTCAGCTTTGCTCTGACCGGTCAGACCGGTCCCCTACACTAGCCAGACCGGGGCCTATCACCGATATGGCCGGTGGCCACCTAGGACTCGCAAGAGCCCAAAAATGGCTTGAAACCACTCAGAAACCCTCTAGATGCATTCAGTAGGCCATAACATGCTCAGACTTTTCCCCTTGTTGCGAATGCATGAATCAAGCAAAAAATGAAAAAAATACAACCTAGAGCTTCTCAAATAGACAAAATTCATCACAAGATGCTACACACATCCTAATGAGCCAGTTAGATACTCTGTAGCTTCGTATGAACATCAACTATATGACCACCAAGTTTCACAACCATTGGGCGAAGATAATATAGAATTGAACAATTTTGCAAAAACACCCTCTTTTTTATATATAAAGAAAAAAGAATATGTACATGGGTGCATTTAAAATCCAAAACAAAAAGAAAAATAAAAGACATCTCTTATGAAATAATTACATAACCAAAGTTCTAGCTCCAGCTTCAAGGAGGGCCTGGCTCTAAAACGAACCAACTTCAACTCCTCCCTTAATATAAATTTCCAACGCCTTAGAGAGAGATTGATCTGATAAAAAATGACCTCGTTTCTATGCTTCCAGATTGCCCAGCATGCCACGATAAGTATCTCTCAAAAAAATTTCTTCCCAAATATCTAAAGAGCCTCCACAATTATGTCAAACAGGTCAAGCTGTAGTTCCAGACAATATGTATGAACCTTCAGCACCAACTGCTGAAGGGGTGAGAAAAGAATAAGTGTTCCAAAGTTTCTTCAATGCCACCATTACACATGGGGAAGCTGTAATCATCCAAAACCTTGTTATTTCTTCTGAGAATATTTCGTGTATTTAAGCGATCTCGGAGTAAGAGCCAAAAAGTGAATTTATGTCGACCTCTGCTGCAAGACTTCCATAGCCATGCGAAAACCGGGCTAGCATTAGATGTACCTTTGAGTTGTGAATACGCTCTCCTGGCTGTGAACATCTCCATACCCCAAATGTATGTCCAATGATCATGCATGGACATGTCAAGAGGGCATGCATCAAGCAGAACATGAAGCGCCTCCAACTGCTGAGCCGCCACAGGTGAAAGTGGAGTGTGAAAATTCGATGAATCATCCAGTTGCCAAAAATGTGCTACTGATGTGCTCTTCCTTTTGGAGAAGGAGAAAAGCTGAGGGAAAAGATGCTGCAAAATGCCAAGCCCCCAATAATCAGACCAAAAAGAGACTGTAGTGTCGCAGTGCAGGTTACAAGAGGCAATGTTGAAGTATTCACCAGCCACATACATGACATCCCGCCACCAAAATGATCCAACTGATATTTTCAAGTGTGGCGCTGTTACTACTATTGAGTAGAAATTATTCCAAGTTAAAATTACGCACGAGTAGGAGTCTCTGTTGTAAAACTTGTGAACGTATTTTAGGAGCAAAGCCGTGTTGTGTGTTTTAAGATCAATGATGCCTAGACCACCATCCTTCTTAGCTTTGCAAGCAGTTTCCCATGCTACTAAGCAACCTCCCTTGCAATTAATGTCTCCCTTGTCCAATAAACAGTGCTTTCTATACACATCAATTTGCTCAATGACCGTAAGGTGTATTTTCATGGTGCGCAAGTAGAAAGTCGGCATAGCAGGGAGAACTGAATTAACAAGTATCAGACGACTATCATATTAATGGAAGGGTGTGACGCCCATCACCCTTCTCTCTATTTTGTAAACCATGGGTAAATAGTCTTGGACTGATGGTCGAGTTGTGCCAAGTGGTAATCCCAAGTAGGTGAAAGGCATCCCCCAACCTGATAGCCAAAGACTTGAGCTAGCATTGCTGTTTTATTGGCATTCACATTAATAGGAACTATTGAATACTTTGCAAAATTGACCCTTAGACATGTTGAAGAAGCGAAGTCTTGAAGGATGGTTTTATGATGGGTAAGTTGCTCTTCCTCAGCTGGCATGATCAAAAGGGTGTCATCCACATATTGGATTATGGGATAATCACCACCAAAAGAATCACCGAGAGGGTGCTTTAGTTGCCCAGCTTGTGCTTCTCGATTGATTATCGAATGTAGCAGATCGGCTGCCATAACAAAGAGGAGAGTGGAAAGGGGGTCTCCTTGCCTTACTCCTCCTTTACACTTGAAAGGCTTGCCAGGAACACCATTCAAAAGAATAGAGGAGGAGCCGGAGCTGAGAATCAGATGGATCTAATGAGTTCATTTATCAGAAAAACCTTTGTACTTCAACATATCCAGGATTACTTGGTGCTCCACTTTGTCAAAGGCTTTCTCAAAATCTAGCTTCACAATTAAGATCTCTGTTGACGGTGTATATTCATATTAAACTTGAAGTGGACTTGCAAGCAGACAAGTCCTCCATCGTAGTCAAGGGATCCTTCTTCTCTCAAGTGTGAACACAAGGTATCGAATCTGGGGAACAATGTGCGACGCAAGAGCTGATCTAATAAAGCCGAGAACTTTGATCTTCAAAAGGGAAATCCTATGCATCTAATCTTAAAGAACATCTTGAAAACGAATCTAATCTATGAAATCCGGAGGTAGCAAGAGATAGAGGGGGATAGATAAACCAATCTAGAGAGATTGGATCAAGCCTTCGTTGAAGTTCCGAGCAAAGAAGAAGTAAACAAGTTCAATCTCATAAAAAGCTTCTTTAAATCACGGTTTCCCACCCGACTCCGAAAATGCCCGCCTTTTAGAGCCACCGTTCTGTCACAACGCACCCCTATTCGTGCGAGTTAGTCTAGGGTGAGTCCAAAGACAAGTTGAAATCTCTCAGAAGGTCAGGCATGCACCTCTAGCCACCACGATTACAAGAACATCCTCGGTGATCTATCTCGAGAATAGATCTTAAGATACGAAAAGCCAATTGAAATCAAAGATGTAGGAGAAACACTTGATCGCTAGAAATCGGATTGCAACTTGATAATTCAACATTACATGATACATGAATCAAGATCACCACCGGGATCCTACCATGATCTTGCTTCTAGCTCCAGGCACTCGGATGTGGTCTTCTTTGCAAGGTTCCCACGCTGGCTAGGAAGATCCTAGTCAACTAGCTCGACCCTCTCCTCTCCGACATGGTCTCCCTCTCTTCTCTGCTCCTTGGCGGCTGATGACGAATGAGTTGATGTGTGGCTCCTAGCCTCAAAGCTATAAATAGTCTGAATGGCGGCTAGGTCAAAGGGGGTCATCTGGGCTTGTAAATGGGTTGGGCCGGCCGGCCTGGGCTGGCCGGCCTTTGCCCACTTCGGCCTAGCCGACGGCCTGCTTTGCCTGTTGTTGCTTCCCGAGTCTTCTAGAGTTTTCCTCCTTCTGCATGTGGGCCCTTGTTGTTAGTTTCTCTTCAGATTGGATGGGGCTCCTAGTCCCGCAAGATTCGGCAGTTTTCTGCCTGGGTCCTCGGTGTTTTTCATCTTCTCGGGTTTGGTCCCTGGGCTTCTTGGAGTCAGGTTTACTTCATTGCTTGACTTGTACTAGGCTTCAAGGTCTTGTCATGAGGTGCTTGATGAACTTATCCTGGAAGTCTTGCTTTCAACACTAAAACCCTGCACAAACACTAAACTCCAAAACCGACATGCACCAACGAACTTGTTATACCAAGGGAGTTAGTACCAATGGATAAGATATAAAACTCATGCCAACACCAAAGGTCAACTCATGGCAAGGTTGACGGAATTTCATCGTCAATAATCTCTTTCTTGGTTTGATGGCAGACGTGCAAGAATTGGAAGGCCCATGCAAGACAGTCTTGGATTGTCCTCGCCTTTATGAAGCCATATTGGTTTTGGTGAATGACAGAAGTGATTAGCCACTGCAACCTATTACCCAGGAGTTTTGTCAAGAGCTTCAGAGAATAATTCAAAAGATAAATAGGTCTATAGTCATTCACAGAGGTGGGGGAATCCGTCTTTGGAATTATAGTGATAAAGGAGCCATTTATGCATTCCAGATCATTAATGCCATTGTAAAACTTTTAACACAGCCTGTAGAAATCCTCAGCTATAATGTGCCAGCATTTTTTCATGAAAAAACATTAAAACTATCTGGGCTAGGAGCATGATCTGTCGGCATCTCATTTAGGGCAGCATCTTTGGAAAAGGGATTATCAAGAGTAGGCAAAGTCACCATTGTGAAAGAGTGGAGAAAACGCCCTCTCATGAGCAAAGTCCTAAACATGATCAAAACATATCAAAATGGCAAAGCCACACAAGCTTCATGCTAGGAAAAACATTCTAAACATAAGACCATCACAAACACCCTCAAACACCTCATGTCATGTCAAAGCCACCGAGCCGCCTACTTCTATGTATGAGACTTCTCATTGGTAGGCATCATGCAACGGTTTAGCACCTAAAGCTATATAAAATAAGCTATTTTCTCTTTCACGACATTGTCTCTCATGAAATGATACCTCACTTTCATGTGCTTGGTTTTGGAATGGAGCAAAGGGTTCTTTGCAACACTTATGGCACTGGTGCTGTGATATTGAAGTGGACATGGGTATACTCCTCACCAAAGTCGCTCATGGTATATGTGATCCAAAGGAGTTTAGAGCAACAACTAGCTGCGGCCACATACTCTGCCACGGTAGTGGATTGAGCAACACTCGACTGCTTGTGGGAAGACCAAGAAACCAAAGACGAACTCAAGAACTAGCAAGTCCCAGAAGTGGACCTCCTATTGAACCAACACCCAGCAAAATCCGCGTCCGAAAAACCATGTAGAGCCAACGAAGAAGACGCGGAGTACCTAAGGCCGAAGTCCTCAGAGACACTTGATAACGAGCATACAGACATACCGAGAATTGGATGTCCAGCCTCATCACTGTCAAGTACAGACTCGATCATGCTCTGGTACTCCTTCTGATCCACATGTTCACCTTCCTCGTCCGCATCAAGAGCTGTAGTCGTACTCATAGGCGTCGTCATGGCCTTGGAGTCCTCCATTGAACTTCCTCACAATATCCTTGGTGTACTTCGCTTGGTGCACAAATGTTCCTTCCTTCGACTGCTTGATCTGGAGGCCGAGGAAGAACTGCAACTCACCCATCATACTCATCTCGAATTCCATGCTCATGTCTTTTGCAAACCTTGTAACCAAAGAGTGAGACGAGGCACCAAAGATAATATCATCCACATATACCTGAACAATTAGAATATCTACGCCATGCCTGAGGAGAAAAAGGTCTGATCTACCTTCCCCATCTCGAAGTCTTTTGCAAGCAAAAACCCCCTCAACCTACCATACCTAGCCCTAGGCGACCGTTTCAACCCATAGAGTACCTTTTTTAACATGTACACCCGGTGGGGGTACTTCTCACTCTCAAACCCTGGTGGTTGCTTAACAAACACCTCTTCTTCCAACACACCATTCAAGAAGGCACTCTTCACATCCATTTGGTACAATTTGGACCCTTTAGCCATGGAAAAGACTAGAAGGATCCTAATTGCCCCCAAATGGGCTACGGGAGCAAAGGTATCCTCGTAGTCAATACCCTCCTTCTGACTATACACTTGTGCCACCAACCTTGACTTGTTTCTCACCACTTCTCCATTCTCACCCTCTTTATTTTTACACACCCATTTTATCCCGATCGGCTTACAACCTAGCAGAGGATCTACCAACTCCCAAACTTGGTTCCTCTCAAATGTCTCCAACTCTCATGCATTGCGTTGAACTAATTAGAATCAGATAAAGCATGTCCAATGTCTTTAGGCTCAAAGGTGGCAACAAAAGCAGCATGAGCAAGGTGAGAATTGTTTTGAACCCTCAACCAAGTGGTGTGTTCGTTCATGTCGCCGATGATCCTTGAAGATGGGTGATCCACTTGAACTCGCCGGGGAGGTTCTCACCTTGATGCTACCTCCCCCTCAACAATAGCTTCTCCTTGATTTGGGATTGTTGTTGTAGGTGTAAGAGAGGGATCGTTCTCGGTCGTAGTCGAAGTAGTGGGTACATGTTCAGCTGCGGGCACCACACCGCCATCTTCATCATCTCCATGTTCACGCTCCTCCTCCTGGAAAATATCCTCTCCAAGCTCATCATCACCTGCACAATCAAAGACGAGTGGACTACGTGGTTGTGTCTCTTCGAAGGTAACCTCGCAAGTTTCCACGATTTGGTTAGTTTCCAAATTGTGCACACAAAATGCTCTAGAGTGTAGCCAAAGAAAATGCCATCGACAGACGGAGCCTCAAACTTATTCAAATTCTTGCCTTTTTTCAAAATAAATCACTTGCATTCAAACACATGGAAATGACTTACCTTGGGAGTGCAACCGTGCATCATCTCATAGCTTGTCTTCTTCTTGAATGCTCGAAAGAAAATCTTGTTCGAGACATAGAACGCGGTATTGACAGCCTCAACCCAGAACATCTTCGGAGTCCTATGCTCATCAAGAATCGTCCGGGCCATCTCACATAGGGTTCTGTTCTTCCTTTCCACAACACCATTATAGGGGTGTGTACGAACTCAAAAACTGATGTTCAAGACCCAGGTCATGTAGAAGGTTTCGAAACGAGAGTTTTTAAATTCCGAGCCATTTTCACTGCGGATCGCTCGCATGGCATCTTCGTGCCTATCATTCTTTAACCTTAAGACGAGGTCTCGAACAAAACTAAACGTATATCCCTTCTCCTCCAAAAAAAAACAATGCATACCGAGAGTATGTCCACCACAACAATCACATACTACTTCCCACCCACTGATCTCACACGAGCTGGGCCAACAAGGTCCATATGGAGCAGCTCGCATGGACGCTCCGTCATCACGTCGGTGAGGGGCGGATGGGAAGAGGCTACCATCTTGGCATGCCTACATGGCACAGAAACTAACTCTGTCTCAAACCTCAACTGTGGCAATCCTCGGACCAACTTGAGTTTACTTAGAGCAACTCTAACAGAGCCCCTACTCAAAAAGTAGGGACTCAGAGCAAAAAAATCGACTAGTGTAGAGCACCAACTACAACCCCTTTCACTGTTCACACCCCCTACTTGCCCCCTCCGGTCCCTTCTCCTGCGGGTAGAGAAGGAGGCCCCTACTTGGTGGTTGGCAGTTTTTCACCGTGCGCCACCAAGCGGAGGCACGGGCTGCTCTTCCCCCGCGCGGACCGCCGCCGCCGGAGCTCCCCTCCTCCACCACACGGCTTGATAAACCGTACTCCCGCCGCCTACCAACTCCCCACTGCCATCTCCGGCTCCGCCAGACCAGAGCTTGATTCGCCTGCTCGCGTCGGCCAGAGCTCGATCCCTCGCCTCCCGCCAGGCCGAAAATCGATCCTCTGCCTCTCGCTCGGCCGGAGCACAATCCGTCGCCTCCCACCCGTCTGGAACTCGATCTGTCACCTCCCGCTCGGTCGGAGCTCAATCTGTCGCCTTCCTCCCTGCTGGAGCTCGATTCGCCGGTGGATGTGGTGGATGGGTGGGGAGTCGAGCCGATGGGAGCCGCGAGACACATAGGTGGTGGATGCAGCGGATGGGAGCGGAGGCTCTGTTGGGAGGAAAGGCGGCGGATGAGAGAGGAGGCAGCGGACGCAGTGGATGGGAGGAAAGGCGACAGATGGAAGGGAAGCGGCAGAGCGCGCGCGGTGGAGGGCCGGCCCAAGCTCGCGCTCATCCGCGTGGAGAGGATGGGGACGGGAAGAAGAGATATCTATCAAGGAAATAAAAGGAGAAAAATAAGAAAAATGAAGTAGTGTCACTGGTAGATAGGTCCCGCGTGACATATGAAAAGTAGGGGCTGAAAAATGGGGGCTATTGCTAGAGTTAGAAGCAAAATCTACAGCACCAAAACAATAGGAAGGCCCCTGTTCAAGAAAGTAGGGGCTTCAAATAGGGGCTATTGCTGGAGATGCTCTTAAGCAAGACAAAAGGTCAAAGCTCAAGTGAGCCAACTTCCTATGCCACTTCCACAACTCACTCGAAGAACCAGTCAAGAACCAACAAGCCACACCTAAAGACTCAGAGAAATCTACTCGGAAAACTTGACCCTCGAGAATGACAATGCAAACTAGGTCTCCTCGAGAATCCAAAATCCAAGAACCACCAGGCCGAAACAACACCTCAACACCCTCGTCCAAAAGTTGGGAAACAGAAAGCAAATTGAATCTGAGTGATTGAACAAGTGCAACATGCATAATAGTGACTTTGTCACTTATCATCATCTCACCTCTTGAAATCACACCTTATCTCACCTTTTGAAATCACACGCCCTCTCCCGTTGTCCCCAAAGGTGATGTATGTCTTGGACACAACCAGGACTAGACTTGAGAACCATCCCTTGTCTCCGGTCATATGCCTCGAGCAACCAGAGTCAATCAACCAAACGTTCCTCAAGTCCTCCACTTGAAATTCAAAAACGAGCACATGAGCAAACGAACAACTGAGCACTGGGGTTAGTACCAAACGAGTAAAACCTGTGCCAAGCCATTTGCTCCATAGTGGGGTTAACACAATCCAAAGAATCTCACCAACCAAAGCTACCACAACGAGAACCATCATGAGGGCACCACCCCTGTCTCGCTGGAGAAGAACAAAAGCCATGAAAAGAAGTATGTGGACCGGTCTTCCTCTCCAACTCAAAGATACGACTCTGGCCTCCCACCATCGTATTGAGCACGAGGCCGAGAACGTCTAGCAAACTGACCACCACCAGAACCACCATGCCAACCACTAGTACCACGACCAAAGGAACTGAACCGAACATCAACACGACCAAGAAAATCAAACTGGTCAGTGCCCAGACCTCCACCGGTCTGACTGGTCACCCTGACCGGTGTGACCAGTGCTGCACTGCCAGCAGCACCACCTACCGCCTTTCGATCTCCCCAAGCCGGAAATGTCCTCACAATCACCTTGGCCCTGGGCATTTGCATACGACGAGGCTCAGGTACACCATTAGAAGGGTGGTACCTATCCTTGTTATTTCACTCCTTAGCCAACCTCTCCTCATGCTTCCTTTTGAAGAAAAACTCATCCTTGTGACCACCTCTACCACAATAACAGCAATGGAACTTCATGGGCTGTGGTTTAGGCTTGAGTTGGGGCTGCTCACATGGATTCTCATTTGGGATCATCTCGCCTGGTTTCTCTCCTTTCTTCCCAACAAACTCATTCCCCATGTCACTCTTGAACTTGATGGGTTTTTGAAAATCATTGGTTGGGTGAGGAAATATGGGTGGATCTAGAGTTGTGTCAAATGGCTTAGGTGCATAAGCATTTTTGTGGAAGGTTTAGGTGGAACTTGGATATCACCTATCTTCTCTCCTCCCTCACCACTGCACTCTCCAATCTTATCCAACCCAAGCGCTTGGCGATCATAGCGCTTGTATGCCTATATCATCATCTTAAGCTGTGGTTCATGCCCCGACAACCAACCCATCATTTTCTCAACTCATCGTTCTCATCATGCAAGCAATCAACATAATGTGCAAGTTCTAGATTTTATATAGCATGCAATTCACAAGTAGAGCAAGAAGTTGGAATAGGTGCTTTTAACTAAGCATCAAGAGAAACAATATAAGCATGCATCTCATCAATCTTTCCATGCAAAACAGGGCAAGAAGTACAAGAACCTAGCAAAGTAGGTCTAGACTTAAGCTCAGCCACTTTAACCCTAAGCACATCTAGTTCCTCACACTTGGAGGCATGCTTTTCCTTAAGGGCAATAAGACTAGAAAACAGAGCAATCAACACACTCAACCTCATCAAAAACAACACGTGAAGCATTAAGCGAATCAATTTCAAGCTTAGCATCTAGGTTTTGTGTTTCTAGCTCAGCCCCTCGGTTCCTAGCATCTTTTAGTGAGGCCCTAAGCTCCTTTCTCGTCTTCTTGGCCTCTCTAAGTATGTCATCATGATTATCAAGCAACTTGCCAAGCCATTAATTCTCCTCGCGCAATAAGGGAAGCTCGTCACATACCTCATCCTTAGAGTCAGAGTCTGAGTCACTTTGGTGTCTCTTCTTGCTGCCGGAGCTGCGTGCCATGCCGCTGAAGCCATATCTCGCAAAGCAGCTCAACCCGCTCAGGTTCTTGGATGACTTTTTGTTCTTGCATCGGTAACCTTCATCTTCGCTGCTACTGGAGCTCGAGGAAGAGTAGGCGGAGCTGGAGTCGGTGTCGCTTGCTCCGACCATCACTCAAGCCTTCTTGCTATGGCTGCCCTTCTTCCTCGATCGCTCATCCTTGTTTCGGTGCTTGTGCTTGTGATCGCGCCTTGATCGGTGCTTGTTCTCCGTCATTGACCAGGGCTTGTGCTTGTATTTGGTGATGAAGTGTCCTGGTTTGCCGCACTAAAAGCATGACCGTGTGTTCCTCCTTGTGTTAACCCGGTTCTCGTGCATCCTCTCGAACCACTTGGTCAACAACGCTAGCTCATCATCTCCAAGCACGTCAAACTCCTCATGTGGGAAAGACAGCAAGGAAGACAAAGAGGACATCCTGGAGGATGGGTTAGCATTAGACTTAGCACCTGAGCCACCGACGAGAGCAAGACTGTGGGAGTCAGTCGGCTCTCAAGACGGGCCGTCAAACCACGATCTACCTCAACTGACTTGAGCTTAGAGAATAGCTCATTCACCGTTAGCGTGGTATACTTCTCTAACTCAAGAATGACCTCAACTTTTCCATCCAACACAGTACAATCCAGCACGTGTAAGAGTTTCACGACTCTATCATGGTCATCATATGGGAGGATGTCGACATTGGCCCTCACGTTGTTCACAACCACTGTGAACCGCTAGAACAAAGCATCAATTGACTCATCGGGGAGATGAGTGAAATTCTCGTACTCTCCAGTAAGTCGCATATAGTCATGCCTGAACTTCATCATTTCTAGTTGTTGACGGTGAAATTCCGTCAACCTAGCCATGAGTTTACCTTCGGTGTTCACATGAGTTTCATACGTTATCCATTGGTACTAACCCTCTTGGTATAACAAGTTCATTCGCGCATGTCGGTTTTGGAGTTTAGTGTTTATGCAGGGTTTTGACGTAGAAAGCAAGACTTCCGAGATAAGTTCATCAAGCACCTTGTGACAAAACATTGAAGCCCCGTACAAGTCATGCAATGAAGCAAACTTGACTCCAAGAAGCCCAGGGACCAAACTCGAGAAGATAACAAACTCCAAGGACCTATCCAGAAAAGTGCCGAATCTTGCGGGACAAGGAGCTATGTTGAACTCAGAGAGAAACTGACGACAAGGGCCCACATGCAGAAGGGGGAAGGATCTAGAAGACTCGGGAACCGACGCCACGCAAAGGAGGCAGGCAACTGGCCCGGGGTGGGCCCAGGACGGTCGGCCCGGCCAATTCCAGGGACCAGTCGCCTCCCCCTTTGACCTAGCCGCCATTCGGGCTATTTATAGCCCCGGGGTCAAGAGACACGCATCGATCAATTCATCATCGGCCGCCAAGGAGCAGAGAGGAGAGGGACACCATCCCGGAGAGGAGAGGGCCGAGCTAGTTGACTAGGGTCTCCCTAGCCGACGTGGGAACCTTGCAAGGAAGAGCACATCGGAGTTCTCGGAGCTAGAAGCAAGATCAAGGTAGGATCCCGGTGGTGATCTTGTTCATATATCATTGTACTAGTTGATTTATCAAGTTGAATCCGATTCTTAGTGACTAAGTGTTTCTCCGAAGTCTTTGTTTTTTATTGGCTTTGCTTATTTTAGATCTATTCTCGAGATAGATCACATAGGGTGTTCTTGTAGCCACGGTGGCTAGAGGTACAAGCCTGATCTTCCGAAAGAACTCGACTTGTCCTCGGACTCGCCCTAGACTACCCGCATGAATAGGAATACGTTGTGACAAAACGGGGGCTCTGAAAGTGAGGACCATGTGTGGTTCGAGGACCGGTGGATGGTCGCTTCCTTGTGTGATGAGTGATTGACAACGTTGTGTGGACTGATTCTTGGCTAAGTATTGCAGGTTGGTGTTGGTGCAGGTGAAGAACAAGCGTGAAAGGTCGTCGCCCGTGAGGCCTCCAGGTGTGGAGAAGACAAGTAGGCTTTGTTCGAGGGACCCGGTGGCCAGCGGGGTCAAGTGCGGGCCGCATGGTGGCATGAACAACAAGATGAAGTCATGGACGGTTTCTTGGTTGAGCCTCAAAACCAAGGTCAAGCCGGGACTACGTGGGAGCCAAGTCATGAGTGGAGATTGGCAGAGGCTACACCGAGTTCGCGGGGTTTCCGGTGGTTCACCAGAAAACCACTGGGTTCCTTGGTTGATCCACAAAGCCAAGACCGAAGAACCGAAGACGGTCTTTGCGGCGCCCGGACCGGTCTGACCGGTGGGTCTGACCGGTCTGACCGGTGGGGAGCACCGGTCTGACCGGTGTGCGACGACGCAGTCCGGAGACTTCGAAGCGGAGGACATGCGTCGGGATCACATGGCTTGCGTCGAGGCTACGCAGGGTGCGGTCGCCGGGCATCCATCCGATGGTGAAGACATGAAGACTTCCAAATCCGCCCTTGAGGGGCTTGTATCCCTACTTATTAGGAAAAGGTATTTTAGACTTTCGGTTGACTCCATATAACCCAAGAGGTGAGAGGATGGCAGCCAACTCTTGGAACCCTAGCTCATTTGTTTTCCTATTTTCCTTCCTATTTTCCTTAGGATTTCCATAGGACTAGCTTGAGAGCTTCATGGTGAGATCTTGTGAGAGGGTTGGATGATCGGGCGGCAAGCTAGACCTTGTATGAACCTTTGTTGCATGTATAGATGATTCGGCGTGGTTCCTCAAGGTTTGGATGTGTTGTTCCCGATTGTTCTTGGTGGTGATTTTCGGAGCCCTCTCTTGGTGATTTCTTTGGGTTGTTTTCGGGACCTTTCCCTTGGGGATTTGATGGGGGAAATTTGTGGGAACCCTTCGTGGTTCTTTGGGCTATGATTCCCCTCCCAAATCCGTGAGTAAAGGGGCTCGATTTTGGGGTTTTCCGGGTTCTAGGGTTTGTGGTGCCCTTGGCGGGATTTCTTCGATTCCTCCTTTTTGGACAAGTTTTGGTGGGATTAAACCTGGCTATGGACTCCTCATGAGGTGTTCCTAATATCCCCAAAGTCTTGTTCCAGTCCGTGGAACGATTCGGGAGATCGAGGTTTGGATTTGGGGGAGTTGACCCGCGGGTGCTGTTCATCCCGAGCTGCCCAGGCTACACCGGTCTGACCGGTGCTCTTGACCGGTCTGACCGGTGCAACGCTCGGTGGGTTTTTGCTTGGTGAACGTCTGGGTGTGTTCGCTGTTGTCCTGTGTTGCTGCTGTTTCGAGTTTGGGTCAGTTTGGTGGTCGGTTGGCCTGTTTGGTGACTTGGGGGCTTTCAGGCTTGGACCGGTCTGACCGGTGTGTTACACCGGCCTGACCGGTGTGAAGCCACTTAGTGGAAGTTGCCAACTCTCACCAGCAGGGACCGGTCTGACCGGTGTTGGTCTGTAGACTCGAGGTTTGGTGTTCCGCTGCGTTCTCAGGTCGGAAGGTTGTGTGTTGGTTCCTAGGTCCAGTGGCACTCCAGTGGCTACGTGGGCTTGGCCAACTTGGGTAGTGAGTCGGAGACGTGTGTTGGAAGCAGTGTTCATCTTGTTGGAGTTTCAATCTCCTTCGAGAAGAATTTTTATCGGCTCCCATTCACTCCCCCCCTCTCTGGTTCGCCGTATCGGTGCTTCAGAAAGGCGGGCGTTTTCGGAGGCGGACGGGAAACCACGGTTTAGAGAGGCTTCTAATGAGATTTGATTTGCTACTTCTTCTTTCTCTTGGAACTTCAACAAAAGGCTCAACCCGATCTCTCTAGATCAGTTTATCTACCCCCTCTATCTTTGTTACCTCCAGTCTTTAGTAGATTAGATTCGTTCGTATGTTGATTCTTATGATTAGATGCATTAGGGTTTTATCTCTCGAAGATTGAAGTTACTTGGTATTATTAGATCATCTTTTGTGTCATACATTTGTTCCACGGATTCGATACCTTGGGTTCACCACTCGAGGGAAGAAGGGTCCCTTGACTACAACGGGAGATTTGTCCGCTTGCAAGTCTAAACGAACTTTGATACAACTATTAACCGTCAACAAGCCCCTTTTTTCTGGCGCCGTTGCCGGGGAACAAGTGATCAAGATTTGTTCTTTTATTGCCTTTTTGTGATTTTCAGTTTTCCTTTAGTTTTTCTTTTTGCATCTACTAACTTTTTGATCATCTTCAAAATCAATTTAATCTAGTTTGTTTAACCCTAGTTTTCTTAGATTTGTTTTTACTTTTTGTTTTTGTATATTTTTGTTTATCGCTGGCCCTAATAGGAGATGGACGGCTACCTCTCCAACAAACCCAATAATTTTGTGGATGATCCAAAAAAACTTTATAGGCTAAGGAGATGTGAAGCACATCAAGCTAAAAGCTGGATTTTGCAGATTCGAAGTCGGAAGACAAAGGATCGAAGGAATCTCCGAAGAATCCACCACCTCAAAGTCCTCGAGAGAATCGACTTCCACCAATGGGTGAACAACCGCCGCTAGAACGCAAGATCGGGGAGCTATGCACCCCGGACATCATCGACCTACCAATCTTGAACCTTGAGGAGATCGGAAGGCCGTTCGAGATCAAGACCTCAACAATCCGCATGGTGCAGGATTCACCGTTCACCGGTAAAGAGGACCCGAACCTTCACCTCCAAGCATTCATTCAACTATGTCAGACTTTCAACATGGACGGGGTGACTCAAGACCAAATGAGGGCAAGGCTTTTTCCATTCTCGCTACTCGGGAAGGCTTTGCAATGGTTCCACTATCAATCGGCGGAGACGGTGCCAAATTGGAATGCGTTGATGAAGGCTTTAAGGAAGGAATACTACTCGCCGGGTAAACCTCAAAGCTTGCGTAATAAGATTGCCACTTTTGCTCAATATCCTACGGAGATTATCTCGGAGGCATTCGAGCGCTTCAACGAGTATACTCGGGCGGTTCCACATCACAAGTTCCCAAAGGAAGACCTCGTGCAAAAGTTCTATCAAGGACTCACCATGGCGTCAAGGACGATCATCGATGCATCGGCGGGAGGATTTATTATTGAGCTTACGCCGCCCGAAGCATTCACTCTATTCAAGAAGGTCGCAGATAATGACACATGGGCGTCATCCGGACGCCTACTTCCGGTTCAACCCACGGGGAACATCAAAGGATTCTTGCAAGTGGAGAAGGAGAACATACTTGAAGGCAAGATCGATTCACTCATGAGGAGGTTGGAGAAGATGGAGATAGAAAAGAAAGAGGCTCAAGATTTGAAGGCTGCCGAAGCAAGATCCACATGCGAAGAATGCGGAGAGTATGGCCATGTCCACATAGATTGTCCGGAGGAAGCCAAGGTGCTCGACTACATGAGGAAGGGAGAATTGCCGAACTTCCGCTACGGGCAAGGTAGATCTCAATTTAATGCAAGCTTATCCATTCCGAAATCGGTTCCGCTTCATATACAATTGAAGGACTTCATGGACGAGCAAGATAAGATCAACAAGGACACCGTCACAAAGTTCAAGGCCATAGACAAGGTGTTGGAGAGCATCGATAGTAAAGTGACAGAGGTCGGAAGCTCCAACCATCAAGTGCTCAACATGATGAAGATGCTCGAGACGCAAGTTGGACAACTCGCGAGGCACCTCACTAATGATGAACGGAAGCTTCAGGGACAACCTAAAGGTCCCGAATCATCGAAGGCTATTCAAACACGTTCGGGAAAGGAGACCGAAAATCCGGAATGTTCCGCGGGAGCAAGGAGGCTTAAACCATCCGCCGAGGTTGAGGAATTTGCTAAGGAGGATGTTACGGGGATTGTCACCGAAGAGCCAGAGTTTGAGATGCCGGGAGAAGACACGAGGATACCACAACTCAAGCCACGCTACTTCCGAGGTAAACTTGATAATCAGTTTGAGAAGTTTGTGGAGATGGTGCGTAGACTTAGCATCAACATGCCATTGTTGGATGCCCTTCAAGTACCTACATATTCTCGTTACTTTAAAACATATTTGCAAAATAAATATGAGATAGCAACACTCAGGGTAGATCATGTCAAAATGTCCGAGGAATGTAGTGTCGCTATTGCTAATGTGCTAGAGAAGCAAAAGGACCTGAATGTTCTGTTGGTTCATTCAGGTTCGAGAAGGCGTTATGCGACCTTGGAGCAAGTATGAGCGTCATGCCAAGAGATGTGTTTGAGAAGCTACGCCTACCGTTGGAGTCTACGGGTATGTGTTTGAGAAGTGGAAGGACCAATAATGTAAGAAAAGGAGTGGACGAGAGCGTTTGGGCGGTGCAACTCGTGGAGCACACGGGCAAGGAAGTCATGGAGGAGAAATGATCGTGCTGGAATAAAACCGAGCCAGGGAGGAGCACGCGGCCACCCAGGCCGGTCGGCCCAGGCCGGCCGGCCTCCCCTATAAAAGGAGCCCCCCGGCTGCCGTTTTCAACAGGCAAGCATCCCTCTCATTCCTCTATTTGTGTGCTCAAGTTTTCGTTCCCAGAACCACCGTAGACATAGCCAACCTTCCCAAGCTTGATAGCTCAAAAAATTCACACCCTTAATCCACTCAAAGTCCACATTCCAAAATAAGTTTTTAAGTGCCTAGTTAACAGTTGCAACCCGGAATTTTAGTGGAGGGAAGAGTGTTGCAATCATGTGGAAGAAAACCACAAGTCTCTTCTCCAAGAAGAAGGGGTCATCATTGTCCAAGCAATCTTCGACGACATCTTCGAGGAGGCACTCGGTTTCCAAGTCTCCTCGGAGCATGGAGGAGGATACGGCACTGCCAAGGAGGAACGACACTCTCCTCCTCGGTGGCATGAGAGCAATAAGGAGCGCATCCATGAGGTTTACCGAACCTCAAGGGCGTACGGAGGAGCCGCCCGTCCCACCTCGACGATCGACCCGTTCATCCGCGCCACCTCCATACACTCCACGGTACCCCACATATGGCTTCATCATATTGTCAGAGGAGGGGGAGAAGAAACTCTCTCGCCTTTAGAAGAGGCTTGTGGCAAACGTCGATTTCGACGATCAAGCTTTCAATGCATTGGGTTTTGACACGTATATATATTATATGTTGGGGCACCTTGGATGGGTGCAATTCTCCAACGGGGTCTCGACAAACACCCACAAGGAGTTTTCCTTGGAAATCTTGGTGACTATGGCACCTATCCTTGATGAGGGGTGCAAAGTTTATCATTCCGTTTGGAGGGAATCCAACAAGTGGTTCCCTATGAGTATATTAGGGATCTACTTGGGTTCCAAAAGGGAGCTTCGGAGAAACTTGACGTGCCGGATGGCATGTTGGATGGATTTTAGAATTTAATCTCCGGAGAAGCCCACCAACAACGCAATTCCATCCGCAACCCCATTATCCAAGTATTCCACTCTTGGATGTGCAAGAGGATTATGGGGAGGATGAGGGAGACGAAGGTGACCGACACGGAGTTGAATTGGCTCTACTCGGCTTTAAATGCCAGGTAGCCAATAGACCCCTCATACCTTATGATCAACCGATGGTGTTGCGAGGCAACGTCAGCATCCGGAGATATTGGTTCGGGGTGCTACGTCTCTATGTTGGCCATCTCCTTAAGGCCGGGGATTACAAGGAATCCCAAACATCTTTTACGTGGGACCCCTCTCGGATTTGAGTATTTGAAGCAAGGAAAATATACTAGTGGAGATGAGAGAGGAGGTTTTCATGTGGCCAAGGTGAACTTACCCCTTCCAGACCCAAGACTTAGGCTTTTTATTCAAGGGAAGGAAGATTGGTTGGAGGAGGGACTCCTTGTTCCGGCAAGGAGGAATAAAAGAGGAAGAATTGTAGAGGAGGGATCTACCTCTGCGCAAGCGGGTGGTGCACAAACAAACTATGTGCCACCATTCGGAGGAAACCCTACTCCACCAAATTATTGCATAGGGCCACCAATGCAAGCATGGGGGGTGGTGCACCTTTGCCCCCACAAAATTATGTGGTGCCCAACGTAACTTTTGCGGAGCCCTACGCACAATACCCCCAACCACAACAAAGCATGGCCATAATTGGAGGGTATGCTGCGGAAACATGCAAAACGTCGCAGCCATCCAAACCAACGCGTCTCAACTTGGTGAAGGCAATGCAAATATTGCCTGTGAGCTTGGGCGTCTTCACCTAGTACCGCCGGAACAATTCGTTGGAGGGGATGTCCAAACCTACTACGAGCAAGGGTACAACTACCAAGATCATCAATACCAAACACCAGCGGAGGATTAAGAAGAAGGAGGAGCTTTAGTTTTCTTTCCTTTTAGTTTTTTCTGTAATTTTCATCTTGTTTTTTGCTTGTGTTTGCGTAGTATTTTTCAGTTTATATTTAAATTTCAGCAAGTGTGTTAGTTTATTTTGAGCATGTACTTCAACTAGTTTTCATCATTAATAAAGACACCACCTTGTTTATACCTTTGGAAAAGTTATGAAATTTGTGTCATGATGATATATGATTATAATTGCTGCTCTGTTTATCTTTGTAATTGATTTATGCATGTTAAAACTAGTGCTCTCTTAAAATACAAATCTGAATTTATCTAAATGCTAGCTTAATCTTTAGCAGAGGTTATGATTAAAATAAAGACCCATAATGTTTGATGTGCTCTCAAGTTTTAGATAAATTAAAGATGGTTTTTTATAAAAGTAATGCTAACCTTGTCATGAATATCACTTGTGTGTTGCTTTACCTATCCAAAGCCTTATATATATTTGAGTGCATAAACCTTAGTGTACAAGATTTATTTTTGAGTGAGTTATTGCAGGCCATGATTTCTTTGGCCCGAGACTAAGAAGCTGGTCATTCCATTTTTGCGTATCTATCTTATTGCTAGCCTTTTATCCGTGCATTGTGTATCCCCACATTGGAGATCTCACAAACCTCGCCGGATATCTACCCTTAAAACCAAATATCATTTTTTTTGTGATTACCTCCTTGACCACAACCTATCGTTGAGGATGGATCATCAATTCAAGGAAGATCGCGAGACGGTGCCAACATTGAAGAATTCAAGTATCTCTCCAAAGGAAAAGTATTCCTGGTACCTACCTTGTCTCTATCAACTCTTTGCCCGAGGACGAGCAAACGTCTAAGCATGGGGGAGGAGGTAGGTACAATGTAATTTAGAGTTCAAGGGGAGCAAATAAAAAATTTAGATGAGAAAGAAATAGAAAAAAATGAGAAAGAGAAAGAAAGAAAAAGGAAAAAAATATATATGTGAGAAAAGAAAAAAATATATGAGTATGTGTAAAAATAAAGTGAACTCCCCGTTTCTCTAAAGTGCATTAGGAATTCCAAGGCTTCAAGATTAAAAGATCCATACTCATTTTCCAACCATGTGCAATATGATAACGATGACTTCCTTTGTGCCGCGGGATCACACTTTGCCATTTGCACATGTCCACCTATCTCAAGTGTGTGTATTTTTCTCTTTCCCCTCCTTGACTTAACGTTATTTTCCAATGACCTTTTTGACGAGTCTCGGTAAGACCATGAGAAGCTTGTCTTGTTTTGACAACATCTCATTTATAATATCTTGGTTGGACTAAACTTTCCCAAAGCTCCATATAAAGCCTACCACTTATATATGTTATGAGAGGGAAAGGAGTAGAATAAATAGGCTTGAGAGACAAAGTGAGATGAGAGTTCATGAGCAATATGCAAGATGGTTTGAATTTGTGAACTTGGTTTAGCTCTTTCTCATCTCGCTTTTTATTTCAAAATTTTTGAGATCTATTTAAACTTTGGAGCATATTAATACTTGTGGGATAACTTAATTAAGAATCTACCCTCTGTAGAGATGAAGGCTAGTACATTATGGAACTTTAACGAATTAAAATTTTGAGAGCATTATGTTTTCTCATGTATGATCAAGTGCAAGGTTTAAGTAATGAAGGGCAATGATGATATCCATCGAAGGCTTACTCGAGGACGAGCAAGGTTCAAGCATGGGGGAGATGTTGACAGTGAAATTCCGTCAACCTAGCCATGAGTTTACCTTCGGTGTTGACATGAGTTTCATACTTTATCCATTGGTACTAACCCCCTTGGTATAACAAGTTCATTCGTGCATGTCGGTTTCGGAGTTTAGTGTTTATGCAGGGTTTTGATGTAGAAAGCATGATTTCGGGATAAGTTCATCAAACACCTTGTGACAAGACCTTGAAGCCCCGTACAAGTCATGCAATGAAGCAAACTTGACTCCAAGAAGCCCAGGGAACAAACCCGAGAAGATGACAAACTCCGAGGACCAATCCAGAAAAATGTCGAATCTTGCGGGACAAGGAGCTACGTTCAACTCGGAGAGAAACTGACGACAAGGGCCCACATGTAAAAGGAGGAAGGTTCTAGAAGACTCGGGAACCGATGCCACGTGAAGGAGGCAGGCAACTGGGTCGGGGTGGGCCCAGGCCGTTCGGCCCGGCCCATTCCAAGGCCCAGTCGCCTCCCCATTTGACCTAGCCGCCATTCGGGCCATTAATATCCCCAGGGTCAAAAGCCACGCATCGATCAATTCGTCATCGGCCGCCGAGGAGCAGAGAAGAGAGGAACACCATCCCGGAGAGGAGAGGGTCGAGCTAGTTGACTAGGGTCTCCCTAGCCGATGTGGGAACCTTGCAAGGAAGACCACGTCGGAGTTCCCGGAGCTAGAAGCTAGATCAAGGTAGGATCCCGGTGGTGATCTTTTTCGTATATCATTGTACTAGTTGATGTATCAAGTTGAATCCGATTCTTAGAGACTAAGTGTTTCTCCGAAGTCTTCGTTTTCGATCAGCTTTGCTTATTTTAGATCTATTCTCGAGATAGATCACATAGGGTGTTCTTGTAGCCGTGGTGGCTAGAGGTACACACTTAATCTTCCGAAAGAAATCGACTTGTCCGTGGACTCACCCTAGACTACCCGCATGAATAGGAGTACGTTGTGACAGAACGGGGGCTCTGAAAGGCAGGCATTTTCGGAGTTGGACGGGAAACCACGGTTTAAAGAGGCTTCTAATCAGATTTGATTTCCTACTTCTTCTTTCGCTTCGAACTTCAACAAAAGGCTCAACCCGATCTCTCTAGATCGGTTTATCTACCCCCTCTATCTTTGTTACCTCCCGTCTTTAGTAGATTAGATTTGTTCTTATGTTGATTCTTATGATTAGATGCATTAGGGTTTTATCTCTCAAAGATTGAAGTTACTTGGCATTATTAGATCATCTTTTGCGTCGCACATTTGTTCCACGGATTCGATACCTTGGGTTCAACACTCGAGGGAAGAAGGGTCCCTTGACTACAGCGGGAGATTTGTCCGCTTGCAAGTCTAAACGAACTTGGATACAACTATTAACCGTCGACACTAGTGTGAGCATTCGTCAGCTCCTCCCAAATCCGACAAGCTAGGTCCTCTATCTGAACCCTGTTGAATTCGGATTGACACAGAGAACGAAACAAGCAGTCGACCGCCTTGTTGTTGGCGTCGTGCATGTCCCTCGATCTAGGAGCTAGGAAGTTAATTGGATGAACATAATCTGTGTTCACCATAATGTCCCAAATGATCGGACCCTTTCCGCGGAGGAATGTCGCCATCCGCTTCTACTAGATTTGGCAGTTTTGGCCATCAAAGTGCAGAGGACCTGAACCCCGATCTTGGTATGCCATCTTTGGATCTTAGACTGGTTAGAGTCAATAAAGACACGAACTAGCTTTGATACCACTTGAAGGACCGAACTGGCAACCAAAGGGGGGGGAGTGAATGAGAGCCGATAAAATTCTTCTCAAAGGAGATGGCTACTCCAACAGGACGAAAACAACTAACCAAATCACGTCTCTGACTCAACTACCCAAGTTGGCCAAGACCACGCAACCACTAGAGTGCTACTGGTCCTAGGAACCAACAACCATTGAAGCCTACGAGAGCACGCAACGGAACAAGCAACTCAAGCAACTACTGACCATATCGGTGTGACTGGTCACCTACCGGATCCTCTGGACTGAGCCACCGAAACACCCGACACCTACTAGAAACACATCGGGTAACCTTGGACCTCGAGCTGGCTCACCTGAGTAGGCCTTGAAAATTTCCTCTGAAAGCCCCTACACCAGTTTGGTTGGTGCAACTCAGCAGTCAGACCGGTGAGCCTGGAAATCATAATTCCAAACACCCAAGCTCCAAAATGCTCTAAACTTGAAACAACTACACACACAGTGAGTAGGGAACACACCAATACGTTTACCTGAGCAAAACCCAACAGGGAGGGTGGCTTCGGTCAGATCGGTGAGCGCACCGGTGAGACCGATCACGACTGGGCTCTCGGGATGAACAGCAACCCACGGGTCAACTCCCCCAAATCCAAACCTCGATCTCCCGATTCGCTCCACGGATTCGCACAAGACTTTTGGGGATAGTAGGAACACATCATGGGCAGTGCATAGCAAAAATTTGGTCCACCAAAACTTGCTAAATCAAGAGAAATCGAAGAAATCCCACCAAGAACGTCTCTAACCCTAGAGAGGAGAAAACTCCAAAATTGAGCCCCTCTGCTCACGGATTTTGGAGGGAAATCAAGGGGAAAGGAACCACGAGGGGTTCAAGAATACATCCCCACCAAATCCCAAAGAGAAAGGTCTCGAAACCACCACAAGAAAATCACCAAGAAAAGGTTCTGAAAATCACCAAAAGGAAAACCGGGAGAGACAGAACCAAACCTTTAAGAACCATGCCGAATCATCAATACATACCATGAAGGTTCATACAAGGTCTATCTTGCCTCCCAATCATCAATCTCTCTCTCAAGACGTCACCATGAAGCTCTCAAGCTAGTCCTAGGAATTCCAAAGGAATAATGGAAGAGGAAAATAGCAAAATAAATGAGCTAGGGTTCCAAGAGATGGCTGCCATCCTCTTACCACTTGGGTTATATGGAGGCAACCGAAAGACAACTACCCCTAAGGCCTAACACTAGGATACATGCCCCCGAGGGGCACTTTGTGAATCGTCGTCGTCACACCATCGGACGGATGCCCGGCGACCGCACCTTCCATAGCCTCGACGCAAGCCATGCGATCCCGACGCGTGTCCTTCGGTTCTAAGTCTCCGGACTGCGTCGTCGAACACCGGTCAGACCGGTGTCCTCCACAGGTTAATGCGGTACCCACCGGTCGGACCGGTAAGACATGTCCGATGCTGGTGCCTTTGGTGTTCGGCCTTGGCTTTGTGGATCAACCAAGGAACCTAGTGGTTTTCTGGTGAACCATTGGAAACCCCGCGAACTCGGTGTGTCCTCCGCCAATCTCCACTCATAACTTGCCCGCCACGAAGTCCTGACTCGATCCTGCCTTTGAGGCTCAACCAAGGAACCGTCCATGACTTCATATTGCCGTTCTTGCCACCATGCGGCCAGCACTTGACCCCGTCGACCACCAAGTCTTTCGAACCAAGCCTACTTGTCTTCTCCACACATAGAGGCCTCACCGGCCAAGACCTTTCGCACTTGTTCTTCACCTACACAAACACCAGTCAAGCCGCAACCTGAACTTGCAATACTAAGGCAAGAATCAGTCCACACAATGTTGTCAATCACTCATCACACCAAGAAGCGACCATCCACCGGTCCTTAGACCACACAGGTCCTTAGTGGTCGCTAATTGAGGAGGAGATGGGGAGGAGGTCACTGAGGTGGGGAGGATGTCACCCTGCCTATCAGGGCCGGCTGGTGGCTGACGGTGTCGGAGGAGAGGCCGGGATGGAGCTCCAGCACCTCGTCAGAAGAGAGGGCGAAGGATATCGAGGTCGAGACGGAGACGGACACGGTGATCTCCAACACTGCTCTGCCTCGCACCGACCGTCCCCTTCTCCCTCGGAGATGCGGCGGCGGTGCGACCTCTTCCTCCCACACGGATCTACGCCGGCGGCACGAGCGGGCGCGGGCGGGCGGATCGGCAGCTCTGTCTTTGGCGTCGGTGGCCATGGTCCCTCGCTCTGTGCACCCACCGTCGTGTGCTGCTCCGTCTCCAGTGCTGCAGCCCCGCCAAGACTGCGAGCTCGCTGCTCTGAGAGCACCGCTACGTGGAGGGGAGAGAGGCGGGCCAGGCGCCTAGGCGGAGACAGAGTGCGTGACAGGGGGGAGAGAGAGAGCGAGCTGTTGCTTTGCAGTGAGGGGAGAGAATCCCAAGATTGTGCGATGGGCGAGCAACAACTACATTTTGCAACTCATGATGCAACGATTGTTGGAGCGTGAATAGTGGCTCCTCCTTCTTCGTTTTGAAGATGCAGCACGCTATGCAAAGAGACAGTCTGAGGGCGTGTTTGGGAGAGCTCCACGCAGCTCCAGATCCACAAAAATAGCTCCACTCCATTTTTTCCTGCCAAACACCCCAGCTCCAAAAACTCCAGATCCACCAAATCCATGGATCTAGCTCCCAACTCCACCAAATCCATGGAGTGCCTCAAGGGGTACTCTATGAAGCCATATTTCGTACTCACTCATGGAGTTGGGTGGAAATTACCCACCTTTGCCACCCATTGCACAACATACCGGTTTGTTCTTTTTTCTCTCCCCCACGCGATCCGTCGCCTCCACGCGACCCTTCCTCTCCTGCGCCGCCCCGCCCACGTGAACAGTGCTGCCGCCGGCACCCTTCCCTCTGTCGGTGAAGGACCGATTAGGTGGACCGATTAGGCGACTAGAGAGGGGGGAGTGAATGGGAGCCGATAAAAATTCTTCTCAATGGAGATTGAAACTCCAACAAGATGAACTCGCTCGGTCGGACCCCAAAATCACACTCCACACTTCTACCTTCCGTTTGCCAAAACCACGCAGCCACTGGAGTGCTACTGGTCCTAGGAGCAAACACTACCAGCAACCTTAACACACACGCACCCACGACAGTGGAAACAACTCGAAAGCCGGCTGTCTAGAGGTGGCAGTTAGACCGGGTATGGGGGGCGGTTAGACCGCCTCCACCTGGCAACCAAGAATTCCTCCGAAACACCTCTTCCAAGCACCAAAACGCACCACGGTTTCACCAACAGAGATCTTTGGTCAGGGCCATGCTAGCTACCAGAAAATCTTGGAGAGAACCAAAACTTCACCCAGGGACCTAGGGGCGGTCTAACCTCCTGTACCCAGCAACGAACTCCAAGCAAGAACTCCTGGCAAACGGCACGAGAACGACCCAAAATTTTACCCAGACGCTCCTCTGATCAAGGCGAACAAACTCACAGAGGAAAATCCGGCGAAACAAAACTTTGACCTGGAAGGCCCAGGGCGGTTAGACCGCCCCCTCAAGGCGGTTAGACCGCCCCTTCCAGAAAACCAACCCGCGGGTCAAATCTCAACTTCCCAGCGCCCGACCTCCCGAATCACTCTATGGATTGCAGCGAAACTTCGGGAATAGCTGGGTTACCTCCTGGGCAACCTCTACCTCAAAGGAATCGACCCGAATCGCTCACAATCAAGAGGAATCGAAGAAATCGCCTCTCTAGGTCAAGAACTCGGCCAACTCGAAAAACTACCAAATCAAGTCCGATTCAAGAAAGATTTGGGGGCAAAGTCACCAGCCAAAGAGGCACAAGATCCTCATACGTGACACCCACCAAAAACCCCAAGAAATCATCCTCAAAACTCCGCCAACAAAGAGCTCCGAAAAACAACACAAAGAAGGACGGAAAAGACACTTCTTAACCTTGAGGAACAACGCCGAACCATCTATATATAACATGAAGGTTTGTACAAGGTCTAGCTTGCCACCCATACATCCATCCCTCTCTCTAGATCTCACATGAAGCTCTCAAGCTAGTCCTAGGAAACACTAGAGAAAATGAGAACGAAAATGGAAAAACAAATGAGCTAGGGTTCCAAGAGTTGGCTGCCATCCATCCCCTCAGAGAGTATATATGGAGGCACCCAAAAGACTAAACTACTCTTACTTAATAATTAGGGATACAAGCCCCTCAAGGGTGAATTTGGAAGTCTTCAGATTTTCTTCATCGGACGGATGCCCGGCGACCGCAACCTGCTTAGCCTCGACGCAAGCCTTGCGATCCCGACGCGTGTCCTCCGCTTCGAAGCATCTCGGCGCCAGCGACCAGGGCGGTCAGACCGCCCCCCCTGGGCGGTTAGACCGGCCCGGGCAATCTGATCGGCCCAGGCAGTCTGACCGCCCCTCCTGGGCGGTTGAACCGGCATCGGTGGCCGCACCTCCTCGTCGAGTCTTCGGCCTTGGTTTTGTGGCTCAACCGAGTAACCCAGTGGTTTTCTTGTGAACCACCGCAAACCCCGCGAACTCGGTGTAGCCTCCGCCAATCTCCACTCATGACTTGCCTCCCACGTAGTCCCGGCTCGACCTTGGTTTTGAGGCTCTACCAAGAAACCGTCCATGACTTCATCTTGCTGTTCATGCCAGCATGCGGCCTGCACTTGACCCCGCTGGCCACCGGGTCCCTCAAACGAAGCCTACTTGTCTTCTCCACACCTGGAGGCCTCACCGGCAATGACCTTTCACGCTTGTTCTTCACCTGCACCAACACGAGTCAAGCCGCAACCTGCACCTGCAATACTTAGCCAAGAATCAGTCCACACAACGTTGTCAATCACTCATCACACAAGGAAGCGACCATCCACCAGTCCTCGGACCACACATGGTCCTCAATCTCCCCCTTGATGAGTACATTGACAACACCCACTTGAAGTAACACGAGATAAAAGAAAAAGAAGAGAAACAAATAAAAAGAAACCTTAACAAGCGATCGAAAGCCAAAGAAAGGCAAAGAGCAAGATCACTTGAAGAAGACAAGTCTTGGACCCCTTAGGCAAGGGCCACGGCTCGACACATCTGAGACAAAACCATGCTCAAACAAAGAGTGCAAACCACCGAACCAAAGCTCGAACACCACAAAGAGCTCCCCCTGCACATATGCAAGCTCCCCGAGCTAAAGCACACTCCACCTGAACTAATGCAGCAATGCAACACGGGAATGCAACAAAGAGCAAAAATCTGCTCACCAAGCCCAGGGCGGTTAGACCGCCTTCACAGGGCGGTTAGACCGCCTGCACCACAACTGACGGCCTGGGTGCGGTTAGACCGCCCCAAGAGACCGGCCCTGCACCAAACTGCTCAAAATTTGCCCGAACCAAATTGAACACCTTTCAAACACTCCCAGGTGCCCAAATCATGCACTAACTTCTCCCCCTTGTTGAAAATGCATGAATAAAGGCAAAATGCGAAAAGTTTCAACATATAGCTTGTCAAATATACAAAATTCATCACAAGAGGCTCCACAAGTCCAAATGAGCAAGTTAGGTACTCTATAGGTTCGTAATGACCTTAACTACATGATCACCAAGTTTCACAACCATTGGACAACGCTAAAAAGGATTTGAGTAATTTTGTGAAAAGTTACTCTCTCATAAGCAAAAACCTAAACATGAGCAAAACATGTCAAAATGGCAAAGCCACACAAACTTCATGCTAGGACAGCCATTCTAATCATAAGACCATCACAAACACTCACAAGCACCTCATGTCATGTCAAAGCTACCGAGCCATGTCCCTACTTCTATGTATGAGACTTCTCATTGGTAGGCATCATGCAAGGGTTTAGCACCCAAAGCAAATTAAATTCAGCAGATATGACATGGGAGCACATTTTCCAAGCATTTTACATTTCATTTTCAGATTCATAATTGGTACATGAAATGTTTTTGCGACAAAAAGGAATTTATGCCCCTCCATAAGATAAAGCAAGAGGGCTAAACATTCATGATGGAAAATGAGCCTTTGGCCCCATATGATCAATAAACTAGCTATCCATCCACAAATTAAGCATAGCAAAGCCACTAAAACATGTCAAGATCATGTAAAGGCATTTTCACATGAGAGAGCATATATGTGACATTTTCAAAAACATAGCCATCAACCATGGATTATTCATCAAGATCATCAAGAGCTAAGCCAAACTAACCATAGCCTACCAAACAAGCTCACAAAGACATATATAGCATTCCATGGTGAACAATGTATATAGGAGAAGCTTTTCCTATCCAATGCATATGATACAAAATGCATGCAATCTAAGATACAAGGATGCCTATACATCATGTTACATATGCCATGCCAAATGCAAGAAAAGCATAAAGGAAAGCTATACATATGCTACAAAGGAGCTCCCACACAAAACTCACAAACCACCGGCTCCTCGAGGGGAGGCAGAAAGGGCTCGACATCACCGGCAAAAGAGCAAAGAAGCACAAAACTCACATGCTCCCCCTAAACTCATGCATTAAGGCCAAAGAGCATACAAAGCTCACCTTACACACATGAGATAGGGCAAAGAGCAAAAAGAACCAAGTGGGTTGACCAAGGCCACACACTTGGAGGTCACAAATTCTCTTACCTTTATCATTTCTTCACAATTCACTCATCCTTGTCCACCATCCCCGAAAGTGATGCACCTACATGTCACCACCGGGATGTGAAGCCGAAGAACCACCCCCGATATCAACCAAATGTTCTCCGGGCCATCCACCTGCAACAAAAAACCAAGAGTGAGAGCAAGCAACCGACTCAACACTGGGGTTAGTTCCAAAAGTGTAAAACCAGTGCCTAGCCATTTGCTCGAAAGTGGGGTTAGCACAAACCAAACCATCTTTCCTACCAAAGCTACCTCCACGAACACCACTATGGTTACCACTCCGAGGAAACCAACCTTCTCTGCCTGGAGGAGGACCAAAGCCACGAAAGGAAGCCCATGGACTGTCCCTCCTCTCCATCTCAAAGCTACAACTCCTCCCATTCCCGTATTGAACACGAGAGGGAGAACGCCTAGCAAACTGACCACTTGCTGAGTCTCCAGAACAACCACCAGAACCACGACCACCTGAGACAAACCGAGACTCCTCACGGGCACGAAAACCAAACTTGCCACTCTGCAGACCCCAAATCAGTTTGACCGGTTTCAAAACCGGTCTGACCGGTTTCACTCCTCCAGCAACACCTCTTGCAGCCTTTCGCTCTCCCCAAGCCGGAACTGTCCTCACACTTGCCTTGGCTCTGGGCATCTGCACACGAGGCTCAAGTACGCCATCGGAAGGGTGGTACTTGTCCTTGTTAGCCCACTCCTTCTCCATTCTCTCCTCAAGCTTCCTCTTGAAGCAAAACGCTCTCTTGTGACCATCCTTTCCACAAAACTCACAATGGAAACGGATTGGTTTGGGCTTAGGCTTGGGGTGAGACTCTTCACACGGCTTCTCACTAGGTTTCTCACTAGGCTTTTCACTTGCCTTCTCACTCATTTTTTCTCTCGGTTGGTTTGGCATGGATGCAAACTTGTCTTTGGGTGTGGGTTGTGGTGGAACTGAAACATTCTCAAATTTCCCTTCTCTCTCACCACTGCACTCACCAAACTTATCAGATCCCAGAGTCCAATCATCAAAGCGCTTACGACTAGCAATCATCATACCAAGCTGAGGTTCCTGACTAGACAACCAACTCAGCACTTCACGCAACTTATCATTCTCATCTTGCAAGTGACCAACACATTTTGCATGATCCAAATTCTTTACGACATGTAATTCACATGTGGAACAGAAAGTGGGAATATGCACTTTAGAATCAGCCTCAAGTGAAACAATGCGAGAACAAAGCTCAACAATTTTCTCATGCAAACTAGGGCAAGAAGTACAAGCACCAAGCAAAGTGGGTCTAGATTGCAGCTCAGCCAACTCAACCCTAAGCACATCTATTTCCTCACACTTGGAGGCATACTTTTTCCTAAGATAAGTCAAGTCAGCTAGGAAAATAGAGCAATCAGCACAATCAACCTCATTAGAAACAACAGGGCTAGCCTTAAGAGAATATATTTCAAGCTTGCTATCAAGAATTTGTGTTTCTAGCTCAGCCACTCTAGTCCTAGCATCCTCGAGCAAAGATCTAAGCTCCTTCTGACGGTGTTTTAGACCGGCAACGTACTAAGGGGAGTACCCAAAGTAGATGAATGTGGCCTCGCCGAGATCGGTAACTCGAAGGAAGAGACACGTGGCACACAATTTAGACAAGTTCGGGCCGCGAGGTTCGTAATACTGAGGACCAGGAGCGTCCCAGTGGTCGATGGATGACCGCTCCTCAGTGATGAGTGATTGACAACGGGTGTTGGACTGACTCTTGGCTTAGTGCGCAGGTGTAGGCTGCGGCCTAGTTCGTGTTGTTGCAGGTGAAGAACGGGCGCGAAAGGTCTTCAGCCTTGAGGGGCCTCCGAGAGATGGAGAGACAAGTAGGCTCGGTTCGAGGGACCCGGTGGACAGCGGGACTGGTGCGGGTCACATGGTGGCGACACAAGCAAGACGAAGTCATGGACAAGCGAGCCGGTGCACGGTGGCGGTCAAGTCAAGTGGTTTGGCGGGAGGCCGGACCGAGCACGCGGGGTTTGGTGGTTTGCCCACAAAACCATCGGCGGACGGTTTCTTGGTTTGGGCCTCAAAACCACGTCCGAGGGCCCAACATGACGGAGACGGGATCCGGGTGTGTCGGGAAGCTTCGAGGCGGAGGACACGCGGCGGGATCGCATGGCTTGCATCGGGAGGACGCGGGGTGCGGCAAAGGCATGGCCGTCCGATGGCAAGACCCACAAACATTACCTAAATGCCCCTGAGTGGGTTGTATCGCCAGTAGTTAAGTTAGGGGTAGTCGAGTCATTTACCACTCCGGCGGGACCCGATATATAAGCCATAAGGGTGTGTGAGTGGCTCTCTCTCTCCGAGACTTAGGGTTTCATTTCCTCCCTCCCATTTCTCATTTTCGTAGCTATTTTTCTTCCATTTTCTCTAGTCTAGCATGAGAGCTTCATGAGAGATTTGTTGAGAGGGATGGATGCTAGAGCGGCATGCTAGACCTTGTGAATCTTTCCTGGTTTGTATAGAATATTAGGAGTTGTGTTTTTCGTGGTCTTTTTGTGCTTGTTTTCGTGCCTTTGTTCCCGGTGTGTTTCCGCGGATTTGAGTGGGTTTCTCCCCGGATTTCTTTGAGGGGAACATGGATAGATGTCTTGTGCATCTTTGTGATTGATCTTGTGCCCTCAAACGCCGGGAAACCACTTCGATTCGTGAGTTTTCGTTCGGTGCTCTAGCTTTCGGTGGTGCTCAAAGGATTCACGATTCCCGGTGATTTAGGGAGTTAGGAGGCAAGATTTTTGGACTATAGCATCCTTGTGTGACGCTTTTCAAGTCCCCAAACCCTTGTCTCCATAGATTCAACCGTTTGGGAAATCCAATGATGATTTGGGGAGTTGACTTTCGGGGTCGGGCGTTTTCTGCTCTGTCCGCACCTGGCGGACAGTCCGCAGGGTGCTGGCGGACGGTCCGCGCGGCTAGGGTTCGTCGCGTGTTCGTCGTGTTCTTGCGCGTCCTTGCTTTCGATCCGGTTTGGCTTTTGGTTTTTTGTTGCAGCTGGTTTGCGGACGGTCCGAGCTTGAGTAGCGGACGATCCGTGACCCGCGCGGACGGTCCGCCCGGCCTTGGCGGACGGTCCGTTTCTCTCGGGTCGCTTCTGGTGGTTCTGTGTGCTTTAACGGACGGTTCACGGTGTAGGGCCGGACGGTCCGTAGTGTTGGCACGGACAGTCCGCGGCTTCAGGTCGGACAGTCCGCGAGGCCTGCGCGGACGGTCCGCCCCTCCTGGCCGGACGGTCGCCGCCGAGCTCGTGCGCTTTGCCTCTTGGTTCGATTCCTCCCCTCCTTCTTTCGTGCTTCCGCGTGTGCTTCAAGGAATCGTTCCTAAGGCTAGAGGTTGATCCATAACCTCGTGGTCTTGGCGATTGGTGTGTGATTCGATCCATCGCTCGTGTGAGACCGGGGTTTGACTAGGGTATAGGCCGGGTTCTTTGGGAAGAATTTTTACCGGCTCCTATTCACTCCCCCCTCTCTAGTCGCCATCTGATCCTTCAATTGGTATCAGAGCTTGGTGCCGGATTCTTTGCGACTTTGACAAGTCTCGAATCCTAAGATGGCGTACGTTGAGCGCGGCGGTCCGCCGCACTTCGATGGCAAGGGTTACCACAAGTGGGCGGCTCGTATGATGATCTTTCTTCGTGGGAAGCTGTTGGATTTCATTGTGCTTGACAAGACCTATGCTATTCCGGTCAACATCCATACTCTTATGGTGACCGATGCCGGTGCTAAGGCCAAGTATGAGGCTAATGCAAAAGCCGTTGATCACTTGGTCCGGAGCTTGTGTGATCCTGAGTTTGAGCGTGTTCGCCATTTGAATCTTGCTTGGCAAATTTGGGAGAAGTTGTTGGTTGCTCACGGTGGTGATAACCATGTGAAAAGTCGCCTCTTTGTCTCTTACCGGATGCAATATGAGAATTTCACTCCACTTCCCGGTGAGGACATTGATGCGATGTTTCAGAGGTTCACCACCATCGTGAACAACATGAAAGCTAATGTTGAGGATTTTCCATACACCGAGCATGATCAGGCTTTGAAGCTCTTGCATGTCTTAGACCCAAATGTTTGGGGTGCTAAGGTTGAGGCCATCAAGGAGTCTGGGCATTATTTGACTATTGAGTTGGATGACCTCTTTTCTAAGCTCAAGTCGGCTGAGGTTGACAGGAAGTTGCAGTCCAAGCATGAGGGCTCGACTGACCATAGTCTTGCTCTTGTGGGCGGTTCAGAGGGCAAATCTAACCCTTCATGTCGACAGTTTTCCTTGTCTTCTCTTATGTCCATTCCAGATGAGGAGTTTGATGTGCTGGGCGAGGAGGAGCTGGCCTTGCTCTCAAGGAGGTTTGATCGACTACACGAGAGTCGGAGGAATGCAAGGCGGAGCTCAGGGACATGCTACAAGTGTGGCAAGCGTGGCCACTTCATCGCCGAGTGCCCGGAAGCGGAGGAGAACAAGTACAAGGTGAATGAGTACAAGGCGCACCCGAGGCGTGAAGACAAGTACTCCTCCAAGGGCGAGCACTTCAGCAAGTCCAAGAGCAAGGACAAGGACAAGCGGCGACCGAGCAAGAGCGGCTACAAGAAGAACAAGGCAAGAGCGATGGTGGCCGGTGTGAGCGACGTCGACTCAAGCTTAAGCGAGGAGCAGTCAAGCTCAAGCAGCGAAGATGAAGACGCCGGGAGGCACAATGGCAAGAAGAGTGCAAGCCGGAACCTCAGCGGGCTGAGCTGTGTGGCGCTTGAGGGTTTTTGTGGCATGGCCCGTAGCTCAAGCAGCAAGAAGAGCGAGAAGGAAGACAGTGACTCCGACTCAGAGGATGAGGTAAACCGTGACCCCGACTCTTTGCTTGCTGAGATCGCTAGGTTGAATGGCTTGACTGACAACCGCGATAGTGTGCTTAGAGATGCCAAAAAGATGAGGAAAGATCTTAGGGCTCAACTCGAGAATGCTAGTGAGAAAGTAGGAGAGTTAGAGTCCAAATTGCTTGAATTGATACTTGAGAATGACTCTTTGAAACTTGCTCCTACCACTCCTGATGATGTTGAATGCCTTGAGTGTGATGCATGGTTGAATGAGATCAAGCTGCTTAATGAGAAAAATGCTTCTACTTTGGCTCAACTAGATGCTCTTAGGACTGAATATGATGAGCTTAAGGCTAGACCCACTTTGCTTGGTGCTTGTAAATCATGTCCTACTATGCATGCTAAGCTTGTTGATGCTCGTTCTACCATTAGTTCTTTGGAAGCATCTTTGAAATCTCCTGTTGCAAATGCATGTTCTAGCTGTGATGAAGTTACTTTGCGCAATCTTGAACTTACTTCCCGTTTGGATGTCATCTATGAGGAGAATGACTATTTGAGGAAGGTGTTGGGTTGGTTGTCCGGGCGGGAACCTCAATTGAAAATCATGATTGAGGAGTTCAAGAGAACTGATGGTCGTGGTTTGGGTTTTGAGAAGTTGGGTGAGAAAGTGGGAGAGAACAGTGGGGAGAGTGTGTATGAGAAGTGTGTTGAGTCTAACCCCGAGTTTGAGGTGATCGGAGAGATCCAAGTCCCACTCCCAAAAGCACCCAAGAACTCTTTCACACCAAAGCCCAATCACCTTTGCAACAAGCTTGACACAACCCAAGATCCACCCAAATTCCCACCTAAGACAAATGACTTCCAGAAACCGGTGAAGTTTGTGGGTGAGAAGGGTGAGAAGCCTAGAGAGAAGCCAAAGCCAAAACCAAAACCCATCCCCTTCAGGTGTGAGTATTGTGGCAAGGAGAGGAATCTTGCAGAGTTTTGCTACAAGAGGAAGAGGGATGAGAGGCTTGCTAGGGAGCAAGCTAACCAGGACAGGTATCGCCAGTCTCGTGGTATTCCTGAGCCTAGAGTGCCACTTCCACGGGGTGTGGGAAGTGTGAAGAGTGTTGATAGAGTTGGAGCTCAGGGTGGTAGGTTTGTGAGGAGAGATGATGGTGTGCGTGCTGGTGAGAGGTTTGGTCGGGCTCGTGGTGGTTTTGCTGGACGTTCCCCTACTCGTCCTCAATACGGGGTTAGGGGAGATGATCGCAGCTTTGGGTTCCAGAGGAACTACGGACCACGTTTTCCCCCTCGTGGTGCTCGTACTCCTGCCATGGGACATGGGAAGTTTGGTGGCAAGGGAATGATGTTTGCTAACCCCTCTTTTCAGCAGATGGCTCGACACTGGTTTAACTTTCTTTGTGCTAACCCCAGAGTCGAGTCGCTAGCTCACTCTCGTTCTTGTTTCTGACTACAGGCAGGAGGCTTGGAGAACATTTGGTTGATCGACTCCGGTGTTCTCGACACATGACCGGAGATAAGAAGTGGTTCTCCAGCCTCACCCAGTGAAGGAAAAGCTGTACATCACATTTGGGGATAATGGACGAGGAAGGGTGCTTTCGGAGGGTGTTGTGCATGTGAGTGACAAGGTAACGTTGAAGAGAGTGGCTCTTGTGAAGTCTTTGGGTTTCAATTTGCTTTCGGTTTCTCAGTTGCTTGATGAGGGTTTTGAGGTGCGTTTCAAGTCTGGCGAGTCTCGTTTGCTTGATTCTCGAGGTGATCTTGTCTGTATGATCATCCCCGAGGGTCAGATTTTTAGGGCTGATTTTTCACGTTCTTTGGGTCCTGCTCGCAGTTTGATGGCCGGTCCTTCTTCTGATTTGTGGAAATGGCATAGGCGGTTGGGACACTTGAGCTTTGATTTGGTTTCCCACTTGAGTGGTCTTGATCTTGTCCGAGGATTGCCGAGAAGGATTTGGTTTGTGCTCCTTGTAGGCATGGCAAGATGGTAGCCACTCCCCATCCACCCCTGACCGATGTCATGACCGAGCGTCCGACAGAGCTGTTGCATATGGACCTTGTTGGGCCAGCTCGAGTTTGCTCGGTGGGTGGGAAGTGGTATGTTCTTGTTGTGGTGGACGATTACTCTCGCTATGCCTGGGTGTTTTTCTTGGAAGATAAGAGTGAGACATTTGGTTTTGTTCGAGATGTGATCGTGAGGTTGAAAAACGAGAGGCATGGGAATGCTATTCGAGCTATCCGTAGTGATAATGGCTCTGAGTTCAAGAACTCTCGTTTTGATGCCTTTTGTCATGATCTAGGTCTTGAACATCAGTATTCGACCCCTTATGTGCCCCCTCAAAATGGAGTCGTGGAAAGGAAAAGTTGGACTCTTTGTGAGATGGCTAGGACGATGCTCGATGAGCACAGGACTCCTAGGAGGTATTGGGCTGAGGCGGTCAATACGGCTTGTCATGTTTCCAACAGGATTTTATTGCGCGCTTTCAAGAAGAAGACCTGTTATGAGATTATGCATGGTCGGGCACCCAAGGTGCGTCATTTCCGAATCTTTGGCTGCAAATGCTTTATTCTGAAGAAGGGAAAACTCGACAAGTTTGAGGCTAGGTCTAGTGATGGTATTTTCTTTGGATATGCTAACCACTCTAGAGCCTATAGGGTGCTTAACCTTGAGACTAACAAAATCATGGAGACTTGCGAGGTGACCTTCGACGAGACAATGCCATGTACCTCTCTTGGATTTGAATGTGCAGGTGACGAAGAGATGGCCGAGGACCTCTTTGAAGAGGAGAAGGATGAAGCTGGAGATGATGATGGGGAGAACCATGCGCCTGAAGCTGAGTGTGTACCCACTACTTCCCCTACGACCACTACGGAGCGTGGACCGTCTACTTCATGGACAACGACGGTACAACAAGAGGACCAGGCGAGAGAAGCTGAGGTTGAGGGGGAGGTAGTCTCGAGGCGTGAGGCTCCCCGGCGGATTCAAGAAGTGCATCCCTTGTCGAAGATCATTGGGAACATCGATGAACGCACTACACGGTCAAGGTTCAGGAATTCCTCTCATTTTGCTCATGCTGCTTTTGTTGCCACCTTTGAGCCCAAGGACATTGGACATGCTTTATCTGATGCAAACTGGGTCAATTCTATGCACGAGGAGTTGGAAAACTTTGAGAGGAACCAGGTGTGGGAGTTAGTTGAACCACCTCCAAATTTCCATCCCATAGGAACCAACTGGGTTTTGTCGGTGTTTTAGACCGGCAACCTACTACGGGGAGTACCCGAAGTAGATGATTGTGACTCGCCGAGATCGGTAACTCGAAGGAAGAGACACGTGGCACACAATTTAAACAGGTTCGGGCCGCGAGGTGCGTAATACCCTACGTCTCGTATGCTTTGCGTAGCTCTGGATTGATAGGGCACGATTACAAGATGGTGCAATGGTGCGCCGTGAGTTGTATGAGAGGAGATTCGATGAGGTGATCGGTCCCTGCCTCGCCTTATATAGCCCGGGAGGCAGGGTTACAAGTCAGAGTAGGGAGAGAGTACTAGTCGAGTACGTCTAGGAGTCCTCTATATAGTGCGGAACATGTACAGCTCCCTAACCGAGTACTACTCCTGTGTAGTCCTTGTGCTCCACGCCTTCAGGTGCCGTGTAGCGCAAGCCGGGCAGTCCCAGGGGCCCACCGAGTAGTCGGTCCTGGTACCCACCGAGGTAGTGGGCCTAGGGAGGTCCATACGACAAGCCCCCGAGTACTTTGTAGTCGAGAAGGATAGCTTCAAGTAGTCTTGACGGCCTTAACGAGTAGTCCTCAAGCGTCCCTGAGTGCAACAAGTCAAAAGTCCTCAAGAGTAGTCGAAGCATCCCGAGGCTGGAATGTACTCCAGCTAATGTTTGGGCAATCTTGAAGTCTTCTCGAGTAGTCCCAAGCGTCCTTGAAATCTGCCTTCGAAGGCCTTCAAAAAATGCCTGTCTTGTCTTGAAGCCGGAGCCGACATGGAGGTGCGATTTGCAGAACCGCACTGCACATGGAGTAGCCCCCGAGCCTTAAGCCGCGGGCTCTGGCCGAGGGTCCATCTGAAGTCTTGGCAAGAAAATCCCGAAAAATCCGGAGAGAAAAAACCGAAGGACACGTGGCACGGAGCCCCCGAGCCTTGAGTCGAGTACTTCCTCTCGAATTGAAGGGTCTTCTTGGAGAATGTGTCCTGAGATGCTCTTGAGACTAGCCGCTTCCCAGGTAGTCGAGTAGAAGTAGCCGAGCCCCCGAGGTGAGGCGCGTCGACTAGTAGAATACGAAGGGTCACGCGCAGCCGCTGAGTCAGCCGCGCGTGGACTTATCTGGCCGCCCGTTGCGGAGCCGATTTGGCTTATAAATAGAAGCCAAAACCCTTAGGGTTTTTCACCCATTCGAGCCGTAGCCATTCCGTTGCATCTTGTGGTGAATCCACTCCCAGCGCCTGCTGCCGCCGTAGTAGATCCACGCGCGCCGCCACCCGAAGCCTTTAGGGTAGCCCCCGAGCGGATGCGAGTGAAGACGCCTTGCACTTGGAGGATGAAGCCTTCGCCGTCCAAGACGTCCAAGGCCGCCGGGAAGAAGCGGGGCTGCGGAGAGGCCGCCGCGGGCGCCACCGGAGCGGCGCCGCCGATGTCTCCACCGCGAGCCGATCCGAGCCGCGAGTGGAAGAAATCAAAAGTGAAGACGGAGGACCCTGCGACCCTCCCGAACAGTGGGTTCATCAGGGAGAAGGAAGTCGATATGTGGAGATCCGCCGCTGGAGATCCATATCCAGTGGAGAAGGCCGAAGATGAAATCCCGATGTTCTCTCGGTTCGTGGAGCGCGGTCTTGCGCTCCCAGCCAGCGACTTCTTCAAGGTGCTGCTCGGGTACTACGGGATCGAGTACCTGAACCTGAACCCCAACGGCATCTTCCATACGTCGGTCTTCGTCCACTTCTGCGAAGCCTTCCTCGGAATCAAGCCGCACTGGGTGCTCATCCGGAAGTTCTTCCGCGTCAAGCCGCAACCAAGTGCCTCCAACCCCAGAGTAGTCGGAGGAGCCGGCATCCAGCTGAGGGAGGACGCCGCGGAGCAGTACTTGGCGTACAAGCTCGTCGACTCCAACACGGACTGGAAGACAAGGTGGTTCTACATCACGTACCACCATCCTGGCCTGCCGAAGCCGAGCGGACGGCAGCCCAGGCACCGTGAGTGGTGGAACACGAAGCCCACCATGCAAGAAGGAATCCAGCTCCCCGAGCTGCTAGCACGCATCAAAGTGCTCAGGGAGGCGGGACTGAGGGCCGAGCACGTGGCCTTCAGTTTCATGAAGCGCAGGATCCAGCCGCTGATGGCTCGGGAGACCCTGGGCTTCGAGTACACCGGCGACGACGACGCATCGCGGATGCCGGGAGGCGAGCTGGACGACAACGACATCGTCGATAGGTTGTCGCAGATCTTCAAGGACATGCCGCCATACACGGCGTGCCCAGTCGAGGAGTACTCCGCCGCGCGCCCGCCCAAGGAGGTGAGTAGTCATACTCCCCCTAGTCGAGTAGTGAATACTTGTAGTAGAGTTGCTGACGTCTTATGTCTTGCGCAGGATGATGTGAAGAGATTAATCTCCGAACCGCAACCGCCACCGAGCGGGATCGAGATCCCGGTGGAGGGGATGGTGAAGGAGCACCGCGAAGTCGGTGAAGGCGACGACACCGTCGTCATGGAAGATACCTCCGACGACGACGACGAAGATGAAGAGACGTTGCAGGACCGCTTCCAGCTGCGGTCGAGGTTTAGCCGCCCAGGCTTGCCTCATGTTCCGCTGGTACAGGATCCTCCGGCTAGCCTGGAGGCTAGCCTTGCTGCGCTGCCACGGAGGCCGCGCAATCCCGCCAGGAAGCGGGTGACGAAGAAACTGAAGGTCTCGGAGACCACGCCTCAGGAGGTAAGTTGTCTTGAGCAGAGTAGTCGAGTACCCGTTGTTCGAGTACATTGCCGACGAGTAGTCTTCCTTGTGTGCGGGAGGTGCCGCCAACGGAGCCCGTCGAAGAGGGCGACGAGGGCGTGTGGGACCGGTGGGGGAACCGGGCGGGAGGTCGTAGTCCAGCCCCCCCCGTTGAAGAACTCCGCGCGCGGTGGAGCGCCGCCCTCTGCGCTCCGAGAAGAGAGCGAGGACCCGTGGCCGCCGCCGTTGGAGAGGTGGTGGCCTCGGGGAGTGCGAGAGACGTGCGCGGCGGCCGCCGCCGCCGTGGAAGAGGCAGTAGCCGCAGGGGCGGAGGAGGAGGCGCCCGCCGAGGGTGGACTGGTTGATATTGCCAGCATCCTCGGTGCTCCGGCCGTGACCATCGTCCGGTCGAACTTGTAAGTACCATACCCTCACAAGTAGTACTTGCTGAGGTAGTCGATATTGTCTAATGACCCTCCGTGAATATTTCTGCAGAAAATCCACCGACCTATCCTGGGACGGGGACGAGCCCTCAGCAACGGTGGCGGAAGAAGTCGCGCCGCCCGTCGAGGGGACCGCTCCCGATGCCCAGGCCGCGACTGAGCCCCCGGCTACCGAAGCGCCGCTGCCGGAGGCTAGTGTAGTCGAAGGTGAGTACCCTGCGTGAGGCTGCGGAGCTCCAGGAAGAGTAGTCGTAGGTACTTATGCACGTGTCGTCTTGTTGACAGGCGCTGAAGGTGGTGACATCCCTGCGGGGGTGCCGATGCAGGAGTTGACACCAGAGGTCCCAGAGGCGGCAGAAGGAGCCCCCGAGCCTATGGCGGAGGTCGTCGAGAAGACCGCCGGGGGAGAGGCGATCACCACGTCGCCAGAGATTGCTCTGGAGGTGGCTGTCCGCTCCCCTGAGATCCAAGACGCAGAGCCCATCCGTTCTGCACCAATGACGGAGGCCACCTCGAGTAGCCGCGGCGGGATAGAGCTCCTTGCGGACGATCTCGTCGAGCCGGCGACGGTAGCCAAGCACCTGGAGGCGATCCGTCAAGCCGAGCAGTGGATGAAGGTACGTTGCCGTAGCCTTGGAGTAGTCAATCCCTTCTCGTTAAGTACTCTTCGTGACTTGAATCGTCTTGTGCAGGACGTTGCGGAGTGATCCCGCGAGAAGTCGAACCTGTTGCAGGGATATGGCGACACCGTGCTCCGAGCGGAGGCGCTGGAGGAGCAGCTCGTGAAGTCGCGGAAGCACGCGGCTGCCATGCAGTCAAAGCTCGACGCCGCCTTCGCCAAGTACCACAATGACGTCATGGAGCTGCAGGCGAAAGGCGACGACTTGGTGCGGAAGAACAAGGGTCTTCGCAACAAGAATAAAGTTAAATCCTTCGACTTGTCGAGTACTTGTTGGAAGTCGAGAAGCATCTGACCCGCTGTTGCATTGCTGTGTTGCAGAGCTTGAGGGCCAGGTGGAGCAGCTGAAGGCCTCGGAGACGAGCATGAAGAATCTCTTCTACCGGGAGCAAGAAGCCCGCCAGGTACTCGAGCTCGACTACAAGGAACTCGCCTTCGAGTGCGAGAAGCATATGGAACTGCGGATTGCCTCTGACAGAGATCTCGTCAACTGCTACAAATCTTTGCAGAAATTGAACGAAGACTACGAGGCATTGTGGGCCCAGTTGAAAGAGTTGGAGGAGGCCGCTCTGCCGATCGCAAGGCTCCTGGTGCCGCACCCGGGCGGCCCCACGATCGCTCCTCTGGTGGATCGCCTTCGTGAAGCTCCAAGTCGGCTGGCCGCCTACGTCAAGCATATGGCCAGGTCGATCCCAAGACAAGTCTTGGCCTTCATGATGTCCTACTTCCCGAAGGCTCCAGTGGAGGTGGTCACCGGCGGGGTAGCCGCCAACTGCTCGGATGAGCAGTATGCAGAGCTGCTGGAGCAGATGGCTCCCATCGCGGAGCAGGTAGCCGAGAAGCTAAACCTCCAGTAGCCCTGTAATAGGTAGCTAGTAGCCATAGTTGTACAGGAAAACAATTGCAATCAATTGTTCAAGTATCAATGAAAGAGAATTTTCCAGCAATGAGTACTCGTAGTCACGATCTCAGAGTGCGGAGCGCCCATCGTGGAGTAGGTGCGAGTAGTAGTACTCGGCTTTGGTAGTCCCGTTGTAGGGAGTAGGCAGTAAAGAAGTTGATGAACAATCAAACTTTATTACTGAAGGAGTACACTCGGGTGGCCGGGGCCGTAGTTACAAAGTAGTCGCCCGGACCGGAGGCCGCTTACGGTGAGTAGCGCTGGAGCGGGTGGCCGCTTGCAGCAGTTGATCCGTAGGTAGCCGTGTAGGCTGGATCGTAGATCCGTAGGTAGCCGCGCAGGCTGGATCTTGGAGTGTGGTCTCTTGGTAGACCGCTGCTAGAGTCCTTGACGCTCGTCGCAGCCCAGGGTCCGTAGGTAGCCGCACGGGCTGGACCCTGGAGAAGAGTAGTCCGGAGACTGTAGCCAGGACCTGAGGGGTGTCGATGTAGTCGATTAGACTTGAACCACGGAGTAGTCGTGTAGACTAGGCGTAGAATCGACAGAGTTGGTCGACGTTCCACGAGTTATTGACGTCTTCGCCTTCAAGTGTTTGGAGGTGGTAGAAGCCCGGCCCGGTCACTTTTGCCACGGTGAAGGGGCCTTCCTAGGGGGAGCTGAGCTTGTGGAGTCCTTCCGTGTTCTGGATACGGCGGAGGACAAGATCTCCAACGTTGAAGGAACGTTCCTTGACGTTGCGATCATGATAGCGTCGGATACCCTCCAGGTACCTAGCTGATTGGACGAGGGCATCGCAGCGAGCTTCTTCGAGGCTGTCGATGTCAACTCGTCTGCTGTCTTCTGAGACGCCTTCGTCGTAGTGCTCCACTGCTAGCGAGTTCCATATGACGTCGGCAGGGAGGATGGCTTCAGAGCCGTAGACCAGGAAGTAGGGGGATTGCCCCGTTGGCTTGGATGGTTGAGTCCGCAGCCCCCAGAGTGCGTTGGGTAGTTCCTTGATCCACTTGCCCCCTTTGGAGTTAGCAGCGTCGTGTAGCCGCTTCTTGAGGGTGTCGAGCACCATCCCATTGGCGCGCTCGACTTGTCCGTTGGCTCGTGGGTGGGCGACTGAGACGTATCGGACGTCAATCCCGCTGTTCTCGCAGTACTCCCAGAACTGGTGGTTGTTGAAGTTGGACCCCAGGTCTGTGATGATGCGGTGGGGTAGCCCATAGCGGTGTACGAGTTCATCCAGGAAGTCGAGTACTCTGTCAGCTTTGGGGCAAGTGACCGGCTTGACCTCGATCCACTTGGTGAACTTGTCGATAGCCACCGGTACCTGTTGAATCCTCCCGGCGCGGTTGGCGGTGGCCCAATCATGTCGAGCCCCCGGCGAGGCAAAGGGCCGGAGTTGGCGGTATGGTGACTAGCTTGTAAGCTGGGACGTGTTGTTGCTTGGCGAAGTACTGACATCCTTGGCACCTTCTGACGAGTTCTTCGGCATCGCCCAGGGCTGTGGGCCAGTAGAAAGCTCGCCGGAAAGCCTTGCTGACCAGCGTGCGTGAAGACGCGTGGTTGCCACAGACGCCCTTGTGGATCTCCTCCAAGATGTCCTTGCCTTCTTCACGAGGGACGCACTTCATGAGTACTCCAGAAGATGCGCCCCGCTTGTAAAGCTTGTCTCCGACGAGGACGTAAGACTTGGCGCGGCGGACGAGTTGTTCGGCTGCGTTTTTGTCAGAGGGGACCTTCTGCTCGCTGAGGTAGTCGATGAAGGGTTGCCTCCAGTCCACGTCGATCATCATGACCTCTGCACACTGGTGGATGGGGCGGTACGGTGGTCGGTGGCGCCGGCTCGGGATGGATGGCGCGTGAAGCTCATGGACGAAGACGCCCGCTGGTACTTGAGCGCGGGTGGATCCAAGCTTCGAGAGGACGTCCGCTGCAACGTTGTTGTCGCGGATGATGTGATGGAACTCGAGACCATAGAATTTGTTCTCGAGCTTGCGGACTTCTAGGCAATGGCGTCCATGTTCTCCTTGTTGCGGTCCCAGGACTTGTTGACTTGGTTGATGACCACTGCGGAGTCGCCGTAGACTAGTAGCCGCTTGATGCCAAGTGAAGCCGCGAGGCGGAGCCCGTGTAGGAGAGCTTCGTACTCGGCTTCGTTGTTTGAGACCTTCCGGAAGATCCGCGGGACGTACTTGAGTTGTTCGCCCGTTGGAGAGATCGGGGAGTACCCTGCGCTGCGCCCTCGAGGTTGTGTGAGCCATCAAAGTACATCACCCAATGCTGCGGTCGCACGGTGGGAGTAGGCGGTGGTTCTCCCGCCACTCGCCATGAAGTCGACTAGTGCTTGCGACTTGATGGCCGTGCGTGGCTTGAAGTCGATGGTGAGGGCGCCGAGCTCGGCGGCCCACTTGGAGATTCTTCCGGTGGGCGTCTTGGTTCCTCGGGATGTCGGCGAGCGGGTAGTCGGTGACGACGGAGACCGAGTACTCCCGGAAGTAGTGTCGTAGCTTCCGCGAGGTGATGAGTAGAGCGTACGGGAGCTCCGCACGGGCTGGTAGCGAGCCTTGGACTACGATAGAACCTCGGCCGACGAAGTAGGCGGGCGCCCCGGACCGGGTAGGCGTGGCCGTATTCCTGCCGCTCGACAACGATGGCAGTACTGACCACGTGAGTAGTCGCAACTAGGTAGAGCAGTAGCTGCTCTCCCTTGTGAGGAGCCGTGAGGATTGGTAGCTTCGACAGGAAGTCCTTGATATAGGCAAGGGCTTGATCTGCCTCCGGAGTCCACACGAACTTCTCGTGATGTTTGAGTAGTCTGAAGAAGGGGAGGCCCCGTTCTCCTAGCCTCGAGATGAATCTGTTCAATGCCGCCATGCACCCCGTCAGCTTCTGGACGTCTTTGATGCTCGCTGGAGCTTTCATGCTGGTGATGGCGGAGATTTTCTCGGGGTTGGCTTCAATGCCGCGGCCGGGCCGATGATGAAGGCGAGTAGTTTGCCGAAGGGACGCCGAAGACGCACTTGTTCGGGTTGAGCTTCCGGCGGTACTCGCGTAGCGATGCGAAGGTCTCTTCAAGGTCGTCGATGAGGGTACTGGAGTCCCTGGTCTTGACGACTACGTCATCCACGTAAGCCTCGACGTTCTTGTTGAGTTGCGCTTGAACGTGCCCGAATGGCCCGTTGATAGGTAGCGCCGGCGTTCTTCAACCCGAATGACATGGTCGTGTAGCAGTACGCGCCAAACGGGGTGATGAACGTAGTCTTTTCCTCCGGTCTCCCTCCTTGATTGCGATACGGTGGTACCGGAGTAGCGATCGAGGAAGCGAGAGCCGGTCGCGGCCCGCCGTGGAGTCGATGACTGGATCAATCCGCGGCAACCCGAAGGGGTCCTTGGGGCAGTGCTTGTTGAGGTCGGTGTAGTCGACGCAAATCCTCCACTCGTTCGAGTTCTTCTTGCGGACGAGGACCGGGTTGGCAAGCCACTCAGGATGAAAGACTTCTCTGATGAAGCCAGCTGCGAGTAGCTTGGCGAGCTCCTTCTTGATGGCGTCCCGTCTGTCGTCGGCAAAACGTCGGAGGTGTTGTCTCTTAGGGGTGGCCTTTGGATCGACGTTAAGGCAGTGCTCAATCAGCTCCCTGGGCACTCCTGGCATGTCTGCTGGCTTCCACGCGAAGATGTCGCGATTATCCCGAAGAAAGCTGATGAGCGCGTCTTCCTATTTGGGGTCGAGGCCGGCCCCGATGGTGGTGGTCTTGCTGGGGTCGCCTGTTCCGAGGTCGACCGTCCTGACGAGTACCTCCTCAGGTGGCTGAGGCTTGTTGGCGCTGTCAGACTTCTCTGGGATATCGAGTTCGCCCGTAGCGAGCTTCTTCAACGCGGCGAAGACCTCCATCATCGCGTTGGGTACTTGGTTTGTGGAAGCGATCGCCACAGCTTCTGTGTCGCAGTCGTGGGAGATCTTCAAGTCCCCCTGGAGGGAGAGTACACCGGCTGGACTTGGCATCTTGAGTACCAAGTAGGTGTAGTGGGGCACCACCATGAACTTGGCGATGGCCGGTCTGCCGAGGATGGCGTGGTAAGAGGTCTCGAAATCCGCGACCTCGAATTTGATGTACTCGGTGCGGTAGTTGTCCCGAGACTCCCCGAAGGTAATTGGCAGTACCACTGAGCCCAGTGGGATAGCCGCGTTGCCTGGGACGATGCCGTAGAAGGGCGTGTTGCTCTTGGTAAGCATGGGGGTGACGTCGAGCTCCATTTTCTTCAAGGTTTTGGTGAAGAGGACGTTGAGCCCGCTTCCGCCGTCGATGAGCACCTTGTTGAGCTTGGAGCCCGCCACCGTTGGCTTCAGGACGAGGGGGAACCGTCCTGGTTCGGAGAAGCTGGTCCATTGGTCCGCGCGGGAGAAGGTGATGGGTACCTCCGACCACCTGAGAGGGGTCGGGACCGCTGGCTCAATGGACATCACTTCACGACGGGTAGCCTTCTGCTCCCGCCTGCTGGGCAGTCCGCCGAAGAGGACATTGACGGTCTTCTCGGGTTCTTGGAAGTCGTTGTTGTCGCCGTCCTTCTTCTTGCCCTTTTGGTCGTGAGGATGCGGTGGCTCCGGGGTATCCTTGAGTGCATGCCTGAGTTGGTAGCACTGCTCGGTAGTGTGGTTGCCGTTTGGATGCCACGGGCACTTCTCCTTCAGCAGGTCTTTGAAACCGCCAGAGTTCTTCTTTGAGTTCCCTTTCGCAGGGCGCTGGATGGCCGCGACGGTGTTGTCTGGCTTGCGCTTGCGGTTGAGACCCGAGTAGTTACTGTTGTTGTGTTGTTGCGGCCGCCTTGGTTTGCATTGCCGCCGCTGCCGCCGCCCTGGTTCTGCTTGGACTTGCCGCGGATGGCGTCGTACTTGGCGTTGGCCTTGTCCTCTTCATCCGCCCAGGACGTGATCATGTCCTTGAGGTGGGGGATGGACCTGGGGCGGCGACGACCGAAGTCCTCGAAGGTGCGGCGATGGTAGAGGCCGTTTTGGAAGAGGTCGATGACCTCCTTGTCGGTGACGTCGACGACGGTAGCGCGCTTGTCGAAAAAGCGGCGCATGTACTTGCGGAGGGTCTCGCCCTGTTCCTGCTTGATCATGGCCAGGTCCATGCGAGTACCCGAACGGCCCATGGCGCCCGCGAAGTTGCTCGTGAACTGCTCCTTGAGCTGGTCCCACTTGTCGATCGAGTGCTTGTCGAGCGACTCGAGCCATGTGAGTGGTGCTTGGTCCAGACAGAAGGGGAAGTAGAAGCATTTGGTGTCGCTGTTGCCGCCAGCGTTCTCGATGGAGAGGGCGTAGCATCGGAGCCACTGGATAGGATCCTGCTTCGCGTCGTACTTGGTGATCCCCAAAGGCTTAAACTTGTCGGGGAGGAGTAAGTTGCGAAGTCGAGGTGAGAAGGCGGGGAAGCCGTCGCCCTCAGCGGCAGTGGTCGACTTCTTCCGCCGTAGCTCCTCAATCTTCTGGCGAGCGTCGTACCCGCCGTGCGAGGCGCCGGAGGCGTGGCTGTTCGCGTGGCCTCGGCCGCCGCGACTGCCGCCGCCCCAAGCTCTCTTGTTGGCCCCATGGTTGGAGCTACCGCCGTCGCTGCCGCCGCCGTCGGGGTCGTTGCCGCCGCCACCGGCCGGAGCGCGGTGGGGAACAACTTCTCGGTTGCCTTGGTCTTGCTGTGAAGGTCCGCCGGCGTTGGAGCGGTGGCGGTTTGGATCGGCTGGAAGGTCAGCTCGAGTACGGTTGGGGCCAGCGTTGGCGCTGCGACTAGTAGCTTCGTTGTTGCGGGGTTTAGCCGGAGGAGGTTGGTTGACTCTGTTGTTGACCCGCATGAAGTAGGCTTCTTCAGCGAGCTTGGCGATGACCTCTCCAGCGCGTATACCCTGAGCCTGGCGTGCGATCGTTGTGATCGACATGAGGCACTCGCTCGGGGGGTGGTGTGTACTCGCTCTCGGCCGCCTCGAGAGCTTCCGCAAGGTTGCGGATGGGGAGGTTGTCTCTGAGCCGCCGGCGTCGTTCGCTGCGCTTCCTGTTGCGTTCTCGTCGAGCGTCCCTGTTGGCGACGGTCTCATCCGCGAGTGCGTTGGCGGACGGCTCGTACCGCGGAGATGTCCTCCAGGTACCTGTCCTCAGCCGTGCCTGAAGGCCCCGGGGTGTCGCCGGCAGCCATGAAGACTTGGCGATCCAGGGTGCCAAGGTGCCACCTCAGTTGGTGTGCTTGAGTCAGCCCGGGCTAGCGGTGTTCCCTCCTGGAACGGTAGCGAGTCGATGTAGGCGACGTAGCGCGAGTCCCCCTTTGCCAGGTCAGCAGGCTTGCGGTCCGGCCGATGAGCGTATCTCCCGGCCGGCGTGGATTTTATAACCAGCCCGGAGGCTGGCCCTGACAAGGGAAGCTCAGTGGAGTCGTCTTCGGACTCGGGCTCCTCAGGGTCCGACCCGAAGTCGAACTCTTAGTCCGGGTTCGAGTAGAACTCGGAGAGAGGGCTGGAGTCCGGACCGTGATCGGGGGCGGCGTCGGAGTCCGAGTTGTACTCGGGTACGGGCTCCTTGTCGGCCCGGCGCGAAGTGGGAGCCCCCGTGCGGGCCCGGCTGAGGATGCGGGGGCCGCATGCGGAGAGCTCGAGCGGTGAGGAGGCCGTCTGCGATGGTTGAGTAGCCGGCTCGCATGCGATGGCCCATGGCGACGTCGGGTTCGAGTTGGAGACGGACACGAGCTCGAAGTCAGCGTGGTGGTTGAAGAGCGAAATTTCGCCGAACTTGCTGGCGAGTTCGCCTGTGACAACTTCGGGAAGCGTCACAAGGCCTGTCTTCGAGTCGGGCTGCATGGTTAGGCGGCGCTGGAAAGAGCCCGCGCCATCAGCAGTGCAGACCCAGGCGCCGAAGACGAAGGTGTCGCCGCGGTTGAAGGCGACAGTTGGCTTGAAGTAGACGGAAGCCGTCGAGTTCGCCATGTGATCTCGAGCGAGAGCCCCTACCTGGCGCGTAAGCTGTCGGTGTTTTAGACCAGCAACCTACGACGGGGAGTACCTGAAGTAGATGATTGTGACTCGCCGAGATCGGTAACTCGACGGAAGAGATACATGGCACACAATTTAGACAGGTTCGGGCCGCGAGGTGCGTAATACCCTACGTCCTGTATGCTGCGTAGCTCTGGATTGATAGGGCACGATTACAAGATGGTGCAATGGTGCGCCGTGAGTTGTATGAGAGGAGATTCGATGAGGTGATCGGTCCCTGCCTCGCCTTATATAGCCCGGGAGGCAGGGTTACAAGTCGGAGTAGGGAGAGAGTACTAGTCGAGTACGTCTAGGAGTCCTCTATACAGTGCGGAACATGTACAGCTCCCTAACCGAGTACTACTCCTGTGTAGTCCTTGTGCTCCACGCCTTCAGGTGCCGTGTAGCGCAAGCCGGGCAGTCCCAGGGGCCCACCGAGTAGTCGGTCCTAGTACCCACCGAGGTAGTGGGCCCAGGGAGGTCCATACGACAGGTTTGGAAGAACAAAGAGGGAGAGAATGGGATGGTTGTGAGGAACAAGTCCAGACTTGTTGCTCAGGGCTTTAGTCAGAAGGAGGGGATCGACTATGAGGAGACCTTTGCTCCTGTGGCCCGTCTTGAGGCAATTCGGATCCTTCTAGCCTTTGTCGTGGCTAAAGGGTTCAAGTTGTTTCAGATGGACGTGAAGAGTGCTTTTCTGAATGGGGTCATAGAGGAGGAGGTGTATGTGAAGCAGCCACCTGGGTTTGAGAGCGAGCTGTACCCACATAGGGTATATAGGTTGAAAAGGGCTCTGTATGGGTTGAAACAGGCGCCCCGTGCTTGGTATGGGAGATTGAGAGGTTTTCTGTTGAGCAGAGGGTTTGTGATGGGTACCGTAGATAGAACCTTGTTTCTCCTCAAGCTTGGAAATGACTTGTTGATTGCTCAGATATACGTGGATGATATTGTCTTTGGTGGCTCGTCACATAACCTTGTTGCCAAGTTTGCAGATGAGATGAGCAGGGAGTTCGAGATGAGCATGATGGGCGAGTTGCAGTATTTTCTCGGGCTGCAAATCAAGCAAGTGAAGGACGGTACATTTGTGCACCAGACCAAGTACATGAAAGACATGCTGTGGAAGTTCCAGATGCAAGATGTGAAGCTGATGTCGACTCCCATGGGGAGTACGGCCACTTTGGATGCGGATGAGGATGGAGAACCAGTGGACCAGCGGGAGTACAGGAGCATGATCGGCTCCCTCCTCTACTTGATGGCGACGAGGCCAGACATACAGTTCAGTGTGTGTCTGTGCGCTCGTTTTCAGGCTTCGCCGAGGACATCACATCGACAGGTCGTCAAGAGGATTTTCAGGTACCTACAGTCTGCCCCTGGTCTTGGCCTTTGGTATTCGTCCTCCTCGACTCTTTCTCTTCATGGTTTTTCCGATGCGGATTTTGCTGGTTGTCGAGTCGAGAGGAAGTCTACTTCTGGTACTTGACAGTTTCTTGGGTCTTCGCTGGTTTCATGGTCTTCCCGCAAGCAGTCTAGCGTAGCTCAGTCTACCACAGAGGCGGAGTATGTTGCTAACGCGAGTTGTTGTTCCCAGCTGTTGTGGATTTCATACACTTTGATAGACTTTGGTGAGGAGTGCACCCAGATCCCACTTCTTTGTGATAGCACCAATGCCATAAGCGTAGCCAAAAACCCAATGCTTCACTCCAGAACCAAGCACATAGAAGTGAGGTATCATTTCTTGAGGGACAATGTGGAGAAAGGAACCATTGTGTTGAGCCATGTCCCTACCCAAGATCAGCTAGCCGATATCTTTACAAAGCCACTCGACCAAGCTACATTTGTGCGCTTGCGGGGGGGACTTGGGGTTTGTTGCCCTTTCTAGTTGATTCTTGGGGGATTTTCTCTTGTACCATATGTATCATACCATGTTTTACTTTGATGTATATACATGCTTTGCTTGATGTACAAACCATGGTAGGATAGCCATCTTGTCATATATCATGTTGCATTTTAGGACGATGAGCTTCTTTCATATGCCATATTTGAGTTTCTTTGGCTATTTGTGAGATTTTGGTCATATGTGTGGAGAAAGGGTGATGTGAGGCTATGCTCTTGAAATATTTGAGATATATGTGTGGTGAGATAGCCCCTTTTGAGTTAAATGCTAATCTTGACTAATCTTTGATGCAATATGCTCCACTAGTGTGTAGTTGTGTATCCATGTCACAGTTTGGTCTAAATGTGGTTTTCATGCTTAGATTGTGCTTGGATGCCTTGTTCTTGCATTTGGGCCAAAGGCCGAATATCATTGTGAATGTTTAGCCTATGTTGCATTCATGGGGGAGCATAAGCTTCTTTTTGCCGCAAAGGCACTTCATGTACCATGAAATGATTTAATCTTGAAAAGAAGTGTATAGTGCTTGAAAAATGCTCCATCCATCATGTCTATGCTTAAAATGTCTTATCTTTCACATATGGGTGCAAAACATGTTGCATGATGTTCACCAGTGGAGAAGTCTCCCCGAAGTGGACACATGGCTCATGAGCTTTGACATGACTTGCTTTGCTTTATGGGTGTTTGCCATGATCTTTTGCTGAGAATTTGATATCCTTGCATGATCTTTGAATGGTATGCATGTTTGTGGCTCAAGTGTGACATGGATAGGCTTTTACATGTGAAGCGAGCCTTCTTTTGGTAAAACTGCTTAAATCTGAAAATTTCTGCTTTGTCACATGCTTGTATTTTCATATATTATTTGTGGCAAGGCTTTGACTATGCTATGATTCATATGTGTGATCTTTGTCTCATTTTTAGCCTTTGACACTAGATTTGGCCTATTTGAGAAGCTCATGTAGATGTTTATATGCTTTGCTTTGCATTTCTGCATTTTCACCTTGATTCATACATTGTCAACAAGGGGGAGAAGAGGTGAGCTTAATGAAAATTCAGAAGAGGTGAGTTGTGCTTCCACATGTTCAGGGGGAGCTTGCATTTGTTCAGGGGGAGCTTTCTTGCTGTTTTCGGTGTGGATTTTGTGCTTTGCTTGGCTTGTGACCTTTCTTTGCCTTTCTTTGGTTTTGGTCATGAGTTGAGCTTCTTTGTTTTTCTTTCTTCTTCCTTTCTCTCTTTCTCTGGATTTCATTTCGCGTTGTGTGTTGTCAATGCACTCATCAAGGGGGAGATTGAGGACTAGGAGCATCCCAGTGGTCGATGGATGACCGCTCCTCAGTGATGAGTGATTGACAATGGGTGTTGGACTGACTCTTGGCTTAGTGCACAGGTGTAGGCTGCGGCCTAGTTCGTGTTGTTGCAGGTGAAGAACGGGCGCGAAAGGTCTTCAACCTTGTGGGGCCTCCGGGAGATGGAGAGACCAGTAGGCTCGGTTCGAGGGACCCGGTGGACAGCGGGACTGGGTGCGGGTCACATGGTGGCGACACAAGCAAGATGAAGTCATGGACAAGCGAGCCGGTGCACGGTGGCGGTCAAGTCAAGTGGTTTGGCGGGAGGCCGGACCGAGCACGCGGGGTTTGGTGGTTTGCCCACAAAACCATCGGCGGACGGTTTCTTGGTTTGGGCCTCAAAACCAAGTCCGAGGGCCCAACACGACGGAGACGGGATCCGGGCGTGTCGGGAAGCTTCGAGGCGGAGGACACGCGGCGGGATCTCATGGCTTGCGTCGGGACGACGCGGGGTGCGGCAAAGGCGTGGCCGTCCGATGGCAAGACCCACAAACATTACCTAAATGCCCCTGCTTGGGTTGTATCGCCAGTAGTTAAGTTAGGGGTAGTCGAGTCATTTACCACTCCGGTGGGACCCGATATATAAGCCATAAGGGTGTGTGAGTGGCTCTCTCTCTCCGCGACTTAGGGTTTCATTTCCTCCCTCCCATTTCTTATTTTCGTAGCTATTTTTCTTCCATTTTTTCTAGGCTAGCATGAGAGCTTCATGAGAGATTTGTTCAGAGGGATGGATGCCAGGGCGGCATGCTAGACCTTGTGAATCTTTCCTGGTTTGTATAGAAGATTCGGAGTTGTGTTTTTCGTGGTCTTTTTGTGCTTGTTTTCGTGCCTTTGTTCCCGGTGTGTTTCCGCGGATTTGAGTGGGTTTCTCCCCGGATTTCTTTGAGGGAAACATGGATAGATGTCTTGTGCATCTTTGTGATTGATCTTGTGCCATCAAACGCCGGGAAACCACTTCGATTCGTGAGTTTTCGTTCGGTGCTCTAGCTTTCGGTGGTGCTCAAAGGATTCGCGATTCCCGGTGATTTAGGGAGTTAAGAGGCAAGATTTTTGGACTATAGCATCCTTGTGTAACGCTTTTCAAGTCCCCAAATCCTTGTCTCCATAGCTTCAACCGTTTGGGAAATCCGATGATGATTTGGGGGAGTTGACTTTCGGGGTCCGGCGTTTTCTGCTCTGTCCGCACCTGGCGGATAGTCCGCGGGGTGCTGGCGGAAGGTCCGCGAGGCTAGGGTTCGTCGCGTGTTCGTAGTGTTCTTGCGCGTCCTTGCTTTCGATCCGGTTTGGCTTTTGGTTTTTGTTGCAGCTGGTTTGCGGACGGTCCGAGCTTGAGTAGCGGACGGCCCGTGACCCGCTCGGACGGTCCGCCCGGCCTTGGCGGACGGTCCGTTTTTCTCGGGTCGCTTCTGGTGGTTCTGTGTGCTTTAACGGACGATCCGCGGCGTAGGGCCGGACGGTCCGTGGTGTTGGCGCGGACGGTCCGCGGCTTCGGGTCGGACGGTCCGCGAGGCTGCGCGGACGGTCCGCCCCTCCTGGCCGGACGGTCCGCCAGAGCCTGTGCGCTTTGCCTCTTGGTTCGATTCCTCCCCTCCTTCTTTCGTGCTTCCGCGTGTGCTTCAAGGAATCGTTCCTAAGGATAGAGGTTGATCCATAACCTCGTGGTCTTGGCGATTGGTGTGTGATTCGATCCATCGCTCGTGTGAGACCGGGGTTTGACTAGGGTATAGGCCGGGTTCTTTCGGAAGAATTTTTACCGGCTCCTATTCACTCCCCCCCTCTCTAGTCGCCATCTGATCCTTCAAATACCCTACGTCCTGTATGCTGCGTAGCTCTGGATTGATTGGGCACGATTACAAGATGGTGTAATTGTGTGTCGTGAGATGAGATTGCATGAGATGATAGAGAAGGGTCCCTGCCTCGCCTTATTTAGTCCGGGAGGCAGGGTTGCAAGTCGGAGTAGGGAGAGAGTACTAGTCGAGTACGTCTAGGAGTCTTCCATACAGTGCGGGACATGTACAGCTTCCTAACCGAGTACTTCTCCTCCGTAGTCCTTGTGCTCCATGCCATCAAGTGTCGTGTAGCGCAAGACGGGTAGTCCCAGGGGCCCACCAAGTAGTCGGTCCTGGTACCCACCGAGGTAGTGGGCCCAGGGAGGTCCGTACGACAAGCCCTCGAGTACTTTGTAGTCGAGAAGGATAGCTTCAAGTAGTCTCGACGGCCCTAACGAGTAGTCCTCAAGCGTACCCGAGTACTACAAGTCAAAAGTCCTCAAGAGTAGTCGAAGCATCCCGAGGTTGGAATGTACTCCAGCTGATATCTGAGCAATCCTGAAGTCTTCTCGAGTAGTCCCAAGCGTCATCGAGTGCTGCCCTCGAAGGTCTTCAAAAATGCCCGCCTTGTCTTGAAGCCGAAGCTGATATGGAAGTGTGATTGCAAAATCGCACTCCATATGGAGTAGCCCCCGAGCCTTAGGTTGAGTTGAAGCCTCTGGCTGAGGGTCCATCTGAAGTCTTGGCAAGAGAAAAAACCGAAGGACACGTGGCACAGAGCCCCCGAGCCTTGAGTCGAGTACTTCCTCTCGAATTGAAGGGTCATCTTGAAGAATGTGTCCAGAGATGCTCCTGAGTCTTATCGCTTCCCAGGTAGTCGAGTAGGAGTAGCCGAGCCCCCGAGATGAGGCACGTCGACTAGTAGAATACGAAGAGTCACGCGCGGCCGCTAAGTCAGCCGAGCGCGGACTTATCCATCTGGCTATTGGAGGGCCGTTTTTGACTTATAAATATAAGCCAAAACCCTTAGGGTTTTCCACCCATCGCTGTTGTAGCCATTTCAAATAGACCTTCCCCAGATTCATCTCCAGCGCACGCCGCCGCCTCTGTAGATCTAAGCGCGCCGCCACCCAGAGCTGCCAGAGTAGCCCCCGAGCGAATGCGCGTGAAGACGCTGTGCACTTGGAGAATGAAGCCGTCTCCGTCCAAGTCCATAAAGACCGCCGGAAAGAAGAGGCGCCGTCACGAGGTCGCCGTGGCTGCCGCGGGGGCAGCGCCACCGATGTCTCCACCGCGGCCAGATCCGAGCCGCGAGTGGAAGAAGTCAAAGGTGAAGACCGAAGATTTGTTGGCCCTCCTCAACAGCGGATTCATCCATGAGAAGGAGGTGGACAGTTGGAGGGCCGCCGCCGGGGATCCGTACCCCATGGAGAAGAGCGAAGATGAGATCCCGATGTTCACGCGCTTCGCGGAGCGCGGACTCGCGCTTTCGGCCAGCGACTTTTTCAAAGGCCTCCTGGGGTACTATGGCGTCGAGTACCTCAACCTCAATCCCAACGGTATTTTCCATACCTTTGTCTTCGTCCACTTTTGTGAAGTGTTCCTGGGGATCAAACCCCACTGGATCTTGTTCCGGAAGTTTTTCCGGGTGAAGCCGCAGCCGAGCACCAGCAACCCGCGAGTAGTCGGTGGAGCAGGCATCCAAATGCGGGAGGACGCCGCCGAGCAGTACCTCTCGTACAAGCTCATCGACTCCAACCAAGACTGGAGGGCGAAGTGGTTCTACATCACGAACCACCACCCATGATTACCGAAGCCCAGCGGGAAGCAGCCGAAGCATCGCGCCTGGTGGAACACGGAGCCCACGATGCAAGAGGTGATCCAGCTCCCCGAGCTATTGGCGCGCATCAAGGTGCTGAGAGAAGCCGGGCTGAGGGCCGAGCATGTGGCCTTCAACTTCATGAAGTGCAAGGTGCAGCCTCTGATGGCCCGCGACACCCTGGGCTTCGAGTACACAGGCGACGACGACACGTCGTGGATGCCTGGAGGTGAAGTCGACGACGACGACATCGTTGATAGGCTGACGCGCATCTTCAAGGACATGCCACCGTACACGGCGTGCCCGGTCCAGGAGTACTCCGCCGCGCGCCCGCCTAAGGAGGTAAGTAGCCGTACCCCCCAGTCGAGTAGTCATTGCTTGCAAGTAGTCGCGCTGATGTCTTGTGTCTTGCAGGACGACCTGAAGAAGTTTGTCTCCGAGCCGCGGCCGCCCCCTCAGGAAGTCGAGGTCCCGGAGGAGGGAAAAACCAAGGCCAAGGAGCGGCGAGAAGTCGGCGAAGGAGATGACACCGTCATCGTGGAGGATACGTCCGACGAGGACGATGACGAGGAGACACTGCAGGACCACTTCCAGCTGCGGTCGAGGTTTAGCCGCACGGCCTACCTCACGTGCCCCTCGTACAAGATCCGCCGACTAGCCTGGAGGCTAGTCTGGCTGCGCTGCCACGGAAGCCGTGCAACCCCACCCGCAAGCGGGTGCCGAAGAAGTTGAAGGTCTCTGAGACCACATCTCAAGATGTAAGACGTCTTGTCTAGTGTAGTCGAGTACTATTCACTCGAGTTCACTTGTTGATGATTGATCTTCCTAGCTTTCAGGAGGTGCCGCCGACGGAGCCCGCTGCTCAGGGCGACGAAGGCGAGTGGGACACAGTGGGGGAGCCGGCTGGCAGTCGTAGCCCAGCCCCCACTGTTGAAGAGTTATTGGCGCAGCTGGAGCGTCAGCCCCCTGCTCCTCAAGGGAGCACGGAGCCCATAGCCGCTGCAGCTGACGAAGTGGTAGCCGCAGGAGCGCAGGAGGGCGCTGCACCAACTGCCGTCGCTGCAGAAGAGGCAGTGGCCACTAAGGCGCAAGAAGAAACGCCCGCCGAGGGTGGACTGGTAGATATTTCCAGCGTCCTCGGTGCCCCGACCGTGACGATAGTCCGGTCAAGCTTGTAAGTGTTGATCCTTCCCGAGTAGTACTTGCTGTAGTAGTCAAGCTTGATTGACAACCAATTGTGTACTTCTGCAAGAAATCAACAAATCTGTCTTGGAAGGGAGATGAGCCCTCTATGGCGGTGGCGGAGGAAGAAACCGCGCCGCCCACCGAGGAGTCCACTCCCACTCCTCAGGCGGAGTCCGAAGCGCCTGCTGCTGGAGCCGCATTGCCCGAGGCCAGCGTGGTCGAAGGTAAGTACTCTAGTGAGGCTTTAGCATTCCCCATAGAGTAGTCGTAGTCGCTAATACACTTGTCTTCTTCTTGACAGGCGCCGAGGCTGAAGGGAGTGACATCCCAGCGGCGGTGCCTATGCAGAACTTGACACCACAGGTGCCGGAGGCTGCTGAGGGAGCCCTCGAGCCGATGGAGGAAGCCGCCGAGGAGGCCGCCGTGGCCAATGGAGGAGAGGAAGCCACCGTGCCGCCAGAGGTTTCTTTGGAGGTGGTTGTCCGCTCCCCGGAGATCCAAGACACAGAGCCCATCCGCTCTGCGCCGATGACTGAGGCCGCCGAGAGTAGTCGTGGCGGGGTGGAGCTGCTGGCAGATGACCTGGTCGACCCAGCGACGGTGGCCAGGCACCTGGAGGCGGTCCGCCAGGCTGAACAATAGATGAAGGTGAGTAGTCTTAACTCTTGAGTAGTCAATCCTCTGTTGTTGAGTACTCAGTTGATATGTGTTGCCTGTGCAAGACGCCGTGGAGAGGTCCCGCGAGAAGTCAAGCATGCTGCAAGGCTTCGGCGACACGGTGCTCCGGGCTGAAGCGCTGGAAGATCAACTCTTGAAGTCGCGGAAGCACGCGGCCGCCATGCAGTCCAAGCTTGACGCTGCCTTTGCCAAATACCACAATGACATCCAGGATATGCAGGCAAAGAGCGATGACTTGGTGCAAAAGAACAAGACACTCCGCAACGAGAACAAAGGTATACCGCTTGACTTGTTGGGTAGTTGTTGGAGGTCGAGAGGTAGTCTGACCCGTTGCGCCTTGTTTTCTTGCAGAGTTTGAGACTCGGGTGGAGCAGTTGAGGATCTCAGAGACAGATATGAAGAACCTCTTCTACCGGGAGTAAGAGGCCCGCCACGTACTCGAGCTTGACTATAAGGAACTTGCCTTCGAGTGCGACAAGCACATGGAGCTTCGAATTGCTTCTGATCGTGATCTCGTCAACTGCTACAAATCGTTGGAGAAGCTGAACGAAGACTGTGAGGCGCTGCGGGCCTAGCTGAAGGAACTTGAAGAAGCCGCGCTTCCGATTGCAAGGCTCTTGGTGCCTCATCCTGGCGGCCCCAAGATCACGCCGCTCGTGGATCGCCTCAAGGAAGCCCCCAGCCGGCTGGCGACTTATGTGAAGCATCTGGCGAGGTCGATCCCGAGCCAATTGCTGGCCTTCATAAAGTCTTCCTTCCTGAAGGCGCCCGTGGAAGTAGTCGCTGGCGGGGTAGCCGCCAACTGTACAGATGAGCAGTATGCGGAGCTGCTAGAGCAGATGGCGCCCATTTCGGAGCAAGTCGCCGAGAAGCTTAACCTCCAGTAGCCCTGTAATAGTTAGCTCATAGAAATATGTGTACAAAAACATTTGTGATGTAATTGTTCAAGTGTTAATGAAAGAAAAGTTCCATCAATGAGTACTCGTAGTCGCGATCTTAGAGTGCGGAGCCCCATCGTGGAATTGATGCGAGTAGTCGTACTCGGCGGCAGTCCCGTTGAGGGAAGTGGACAGTAAAAAAGTTGATGATCGATCAAACTTTATTACTAAAGAAGTACACCTGGATGGCCAGGGCCGTAGTTACAGAGTAGTTGCCTGGAGCCGGAGGCCGCTTACAACTAAGTGGTGCTAGGGCGAGTAGCCGCTTACAGCAGTACATCCGTAAGTAGCCGTGTAGGCTGGATCTTGGAGTACATGGTCTCTTAGTAGACCGCTGCTAGAGTCCTTTGTCTCTCATCACAGCCCAGGATCCGTAGGTAGCCGCGCGGGCTGGATCCTGGAGAGGAGTAGTCCGGAGACTGGAGGCAGGACCCGGAGGCCGCTTACGGCAGAGGGGTGTTGATGTAGTCATGTAGACGTGAACCCCGGAGTAGTCGTGTAGACTAGGCGTAGAACCGACAGAGCTGGTCGACGTTCCACGAGTTGTTGATGCCTTCGCCTTCAAGTGTCTGGAGGCGATAGGAGCCCGGCCCGGTCACCTTTGCCACGGTGAAGGGACCTTCCCAGGGAGAGCTGAGCTTGTGTAGTACTTCCTTGTTCTGGATGCGACGGAGGACAAAATCACCAACGTTGAAGGAGCGTTCCTTGACGTTGCGATCATGGTAGCGTCGGATACCCTCCAGGTACCTTGCTAATTGGACGAGGGTGGCGCAGCGAGCTTCTTCGAGTCCATCGATGTCAACTCTTCTGCTCTCTTCAGAGACGCCTTCGTCGTAATGCTCCACTTCTAGTGAGTTCCATATGACATCGGCAGGGAGGATTGCTTCGGAGCCGTAGACCAGGAAGTAAGGGGATTGCCCCTTTGGCTTGGAGGGCTGAGTCCGTAGCCCCCAGAGTGCTTTGGGTAGTTCCTTGATCCACTTGCCTTATTTGGAGTTAGCAGCATCGTGTAGCCGCTTCTTGAGAGCGCAGAGAACCATTCTGTTGGCGCGCTCGACTTGTCCGTTGGCCCGAGGATGGGCAACTGAGACATATCGGACGTCGATCCAGCTGTTCTCACAGTACTCCCAGAACTGGTGGTTGTTGAAGTTGAAGCCCAGATCTGTGATGATGCGGTGGGGTAGTCCGTAGCGATGTACAAGTTCATCTAGGAAGTCAAGTACTCTGTCAGCCTTGGGGCATGTGACCGGCTTGACCTCGATCCACTTGGTGAACTTGTCGATGGCCACCAATACTCTGTTGAAACCACCTGGCGCAGTAGGTAGTGGCCCAATCATGTCGAGCCCCCAGCAGGCAAAGGGCCAGGTTGGCGGTATGGTGACTAGCTTGTAGGCTGGGACGTGTTGCTGCTTGGCGAAGTACTGGCATCCTTGGCACCTTCTGACGAGTTCTTCAGCGTCACCAGAGCAGTGGGCCAGTAGAAAGTTCGCTGGAAGGCCTTGCTGACCAGCGTGCGGGAGGACGCGTGGTTGCCGCAGACGCCCTTGTGGATCTCCTCCAAGATGTCCTTGCCTACTTGCCGAGGGACGCACTTCATGAGTACTCTGGAAGATGCGCCCCGCTTGTAAAGCTTGTCTCCGACGAGGACGTAGGACTTGGCGCGGCAAATGAGCTGCTCGGCCAAGTTCTTGTCCGAGGGAACCTTCTGCTCGCTGAGGTAGTCGATGAAGGGTTGCCTCCAGTCCACGTCGATCATCATGACCTCCTGTCCAGCCGGTGGGTGCGCTGGGAAAGTGGTCGGTGGCGCCGGCTCCGGGATGGATGGCGCATGAAGCTCGTGAACGAAGACACCCGCTGGTACTTGAGCGCGGGTAGAACCAAGTTTCGAGAGAACGTCCGCTACAACGTTGTTGTCGCGGATAATGTGGTGGAACTCGAGACCGTAGGACTTGTTCTTGAGCTTGCGAACTTCTAGGCAGTAGGCGTCCATGTTCTCCTTGTTGTGGTCCCAGGACATGTTGAATTGGTTGATGACCACTGCGGAGTCGCCGTAGACTAGTAGCCGCTTGATGCCCAGTGAAGCCGCGAGGCGGAGCCCGTGTAGGAGAGCTTCGTACTCGGCTTCGTTGTTTGAGACCTTCCAGAAGATCTATAGGACGTACTTGAGTTGTTCGCCCGTTGGAGAGATCAGGAGCACCCCTGCACCTGCGCCCTCGAGGTTGAGTGAGCCGTCGAAGTACATCACCCAATGCTCTGGTCGCACGGTTGGAGTAGGTAGCTGGTTCTCCCGCCACTCCGCCATGAAGTCGACTAGCACCTGCGATTTGATGGCTGTGCGTGGCTTGAAGTCGATGTTGAGGGCGCCGAGCTCGACTGCCCACTTGGAGATTCTTCCAGTAGCATCTTGGTTCCGCAGGATGTCACCGAGCGGGTAGTCGGTGACGACAAAGATTGAGTACTCCTGGAAGTAGTGTCGTAGCTTCCGCGAGGTGATGAGTACTGCGTATAGGAGCTTCTGCACAGGCTGATAGCATGCCTTGGACTCTGATAGGACCTCGCTGACGAAGTAGACTGGGCGCTGGACTGGGTAGGCGTTGCCGTCTTCCTGCCGCTCGACGATGATCGCAGTACTTACCACGTGAGTAGTCGCGATGAGGTAGAGCAGTAGCTGCTCGCCCTTTCGAGGAGCCGTGAGGACCGGCGGCTTCGATAGGAAGTCCTTGAGCTGGGCAAGGGCTTGATCTGCCTCTGGAGTCCACACGAACTTCTCTTGGTGCTTGAGTAGTTTGAAGAAGGGGAGCCCCCGTTCTCCAAGTTTCGAGATAAATACGTTCGCGTCGCCATGCACCCGGTCAGCTTCTGGACGTCTTTGATGCACGTGGGAGCTTTCATGCTGGTGATGGCGGAGATCTTCTCGGGGTTGGCTTCGATGCCGCGTTGGCTGATGATGAAGCCGAGTAGTTTACCCGAAGGTACGCCGAAGACGCACTTGTTCGGGTTGAGCTTCCAGCGGTACTCGCGTAGAGATGCGAAAGTCTCTTCAAGGTCGTCGATGAGGGTACTGGAGTTTCTGGTCTTGACAACCACGTCATCCACGTAGGCTTCGACGTTCTTGTTGAGTTGCTTCTTGAAGCAGGCCTGGATAGCTCGTTGGTAGGTGGCGCCGGCGTCCTTTAACCCGAAGGACATGGTCGTGTAGCAGTACGCGCCAAACGGGGTGATGAACGCGGTGTTCTCCTGGTCTTCTTCCTTGATCGTGATCTGGTGGTACCCGGAGTAGTAGTCAAGGAAGCAGAGCCGGTCGCAGCCCTCCGTGGAGTCGATGACTTGATCAATCCGCGGCAACCAGAAGGGGTCCTTGGGGCAGTGCTTGTTGAGGTCAGTGTAGTTGACGCACATCCTCCACTCGTTCGAGTTCTTCTTGCAAACGAGGACAGGGTTGGCGAGCCACTCAGGATGGAAGACTTCTCTGATGAAGCCAGCCGCGAGTAGTTTGGCGAGTTCCTTCTTGATGGCATCCCGTCTGTCGCCGGCAAAGCGTCGGAGGTGTTGTCGCTTGGGGTGGCCTTAGGATCGACGTTGAGGCAGTGCTCGATCAACTCCCTGGGCACTCCTGGCATGTCCGCTGGCTTCCACGCAATGATGTCGCGGTTAGCCCGAAGGAAGTTGATGAGCCCGTCTTCCTATTTGGGGTCGAGGCCGGCCCCGATGGTGGTGGTCTTGTTGGGGTCGCCTGTTCCGAGGTCGATCATCTTGACTAGGGCCTCCTCAGCTGGCTGAGGCATGTTGGCACTGTCAGACTTCTCCGGGATGTCGAGTTCACTTGTAGCAAGCTTCTTCGACGCAGCGTAGACCTTCATCATGGCGTTGGGTACTTGATTCGTAGAGGCGATCTCCACGGCTTCAGTGTCGCAGTCGTGGGAGATCTTTAAGTCCCCTTGGAGAGAGAGTACCCCCGCTGGGCTTGGCATCTTGAGTACCAAGTAGGTGTAGTGGGGCACCGCCATGAACTTGGCGATGGCCGGTCTGCCGAGGATGGCATGGTAGGAAGTCTCGAAGTCCGCAACTTCGAACTTGACGTACTCGGTACGGTAGTTGTCCCGAGATTCCCCGAAGGTAACTGGCAGGACAACTGAGCCCAGTGGAATAGCCACGTTACCGGGGACGATGCAGTAGAAGGGCGTGTTGCTCTTGGTGAGCATGTGGGTGATGTCGAGCTTCATCTTCTTCAAGGTCTTGGTGAAAAGGACGTTGAGCCCGCTTCCACCGTTGATGAGGACCTTGTTGAGCTTGGAGCCCGCGACCACTGGCTTCAGGACGAGGGGGAACCGTCCTGTTTCGGAGAAGCTGGTCCATTGATCCACGCGGGAGAAGGTAATGGGTATCTCCGACCACCTAAGTGGGGTCGGGACCGCTGGTTCAATGCTCATGACTTCTCGACGGGTAGCCTTTTGCTCCCGCCTGTTGGGTAGTCCACCGAAGAGGACATTGACGGTCTTGTCGGGTTCCTGGAAGTCGTTGTTGTCTCGGTTGTTCTTCTTCTTGCCCTTTTTGTCATGATGGTGCGGTGGCTCTGGAGTACCCTTGAGTGTGTGCCTGAGCTGGTAGCACTGCTCAGTGGTGTGGTTGCCGTTCAGATGCCACGGGCACTTCTCCTTCAACTGGTCTTTGAAGCCGCCGGAGTTCTTCTTCGAGTTCTCATTCGCAGGGCGCTGTATAGCCGCGACAGTGTTGTCTGGCTTGCGCTTGCGGCTGGGACCTGAGTAGTTGCTGCTGTTGTTGTTGCGACCGCCTTGGTTCCCGTTGTTGGCCCTGCCGCCGCCCGCGTTCTGCTTGTTCTTGCCACGGATGGCGTTGGCCTTGTCTTCTTCATCCGCCCAGGACATGATCATGTCCTTGAGGTGGGGGATGGATTTTGGGCGGCAACGACCGAAGTCTTCAAAGGTGCGGCGGTGGTAGAGGCCGTCTTGGAAGAGGTCGATGACCTCCTTGTCGGTGACGTCGACCACGGTAGCGCACTTGTCGAAGAAGCGGCGCATGTACTTGCGGAGGGTCTCGCCTTGTTCCTGCTTGACCATGGACAGGTCCATGCGAGTACCCGATCGGCCCATGGCGCCCGCGGGGGTTGCCGGTGAACGGCCCTTCGCTGGTCCCACTTGTCGATCGAGTGCTTGTCCAGCGACTCGAGCCATGTGAGTGGAGCTTGGTCCAGGTAGAAGGGGAAGTAGAGGCACTTGGTGTCGTTGTTGCCGCCAGCGTTCTCGATGGAGAGGGCGTAGCACCTGAGCCACTAGATGGGATCCTGCTTCGCGTCGTACTTGGTGATCCCTAAAGGCTTGAACTTGTCGGGGAGGAGCAAGTTGCGAAGTCGAGGTGAGAGGGCGGGGAAGCCGTCGTTGTCGCCTGCGGTGGTCGACTTCTTCCTCCGCAGCTCCTCAATCTTCTGGCAGGCAACGTAGCCGCCCTGTGAGGCACCAGAGGCGTGGCTGTTCGCGTGGCCACGGCCGCCACGACTGCCGCCGCCGGACCTCCTGTCGGCTCCGTGGTTGGAGCTTCCGCTGTCGCCGCCGCCGCCGTCAGGGTCGTGGCCGCCGCCGCCGGCGGGAGCACGGTGAGGGACGACGTCGCGGTTGCTGTTGCCACCTTGTGGAGGTCCGCCGGCGTTTGAGCGAGTGCGGTTGGGCTGAGCCGGAAGCTCAGCTCGAGTACGGTTGGGACTGTTGTTGGCACTGCGACTTGTAGCTTCGTTGTCGCGGTGCCTGGCGGGAGGAGGTTGGTTGACCCTGTTGTCGACCCGCATGAAGTAGGCATCTTCGGCGAGCTTGGCGATGACCTCTCCAGCGCGTATGCCCTGAGCCTGGCGTGCGATCGTTGTGATCGACATGAGGCATTGCTCAGGGGTAGTGTGTACTCTACTCTCGACCGCCTCGAGAGCTTCCACGAGAATGCGGATGGGGAGGTTGTCCCGGAGACGCCGGCGCCGTTCGATGCGCCTCCTGTTATGCTCACATCGAGCGTCCCTGTTGGTGGGGGTCTCGTCTGCTGGAGCATCGGCAGAAAGCTCGTTGGAGGAGATGTCTTCGAGGTACTTGTCCTGAGCCGCCCCTAAAGGTCCTGGGGTGTCGACGGTAGCCATGAAGACTTGGCGATCAGGGGTACCGAGGCTGGACTCAGAAACCGCCACCTCATTTGCGGTGTTCGAGTCAGCTCGGGCAAGTGGTGTTCCCTCCTGCAACGAGAGCGAGTCGATGTAGGCGACGTAGCGTGAGTCTCCGCTTATCAGGACAACAAGCTTGCGGTCTGGCCAGTAGACGAATCTCCCGGCTGGTGTGGAGGTTATAACCAGCCCAGAGGCCGGCCCTGATAAGGGATGCTCAGTAAAGTTGTCCCCGGACTCGGGATCCTCAGGGTCCGACCCGAAGTCGAAATCGTATGCGGGATTCGAGTAGAACTCAGAGAGAGGGTTGGAGTCCGAAGCGTGGCCGGTGGCGGTGTCGGAGTCCGAGTTGTACTCGGGTACGGACTCCTTGCCGGCCCGGCGCGAAGAGGGACCCCTACCTGGCGCGCCAGCTGTCGGTGTTTTAGACCGGCAACCTACTAAGGGGAGTACCCGAAGTAGATGAATGTGGCCTCGCCGAGATCGATAACTCGAAGGAAGAGACACGTGGCACACAATTTAGACAGGTTCAGGCCGCGAGGTGCGTAATACCCTACATCCTGTATGCTGCGTAGCTCTGGATTGATTGGGCACGATTACAAGATGGTGTAATTGTGCGCCGTGAGATGAGATTGCATGAGATGCTAGAGAAGGGTCCCTGCCTAGCCTTATATAGTCCGGGAGGCAGGGTTACAAGTCGGAGTAGGGAGAGAGTACTAGTCGAGTACATCTAGGAGTCTTCCATACAGTGCGGGACATGTACAGCTTCCTAACCGAGTACTTCTCCTCCGTAGTCCTTGTGCTCCACACCATCAGGTGCCGTGTAGCGCAAGCCGGGAAGTCCCAGGGGCCCACTGAGTAGTCGGTCCTGGTACCCAGCAAGGTAGTGGGCCGAAGGAGGTCCATACGACACCTTCCTAAGCTTCTTAGCCTCTCTAAGCATGTGATCGTGTTTATCAAGCAAGTCAACCAACTCCTCATTCTCCTTGCACAAAGAAGAAAGCTCATCACATACCTCAGCCTCGGAATCCAAGTCCGAGGCGTCCTTCTGGCTTCTCTTGCTGCCTGAGCTGTGAGCCATGCCGCAGAAGTCGTCCTTGAGACTCAGGCCCATCACACAAAGTCCGTTGAGATACTTGCCAAGGTTCTTCTTCTTCTTCTTGTTGTTGTTGTTGTTGTTCTTCTTCTTCTTCTTCTTCTTCTTCTTCTTCTTCTTCTTCTTCTTCCTCTTCTTCTTCTTCTTCGTCTTCTTCTTCTTCTTCCTCTTCTTCTTCTTCCTCTTCTTCTTCTTCTTCTTCTTCTTCTTCTTCTTCTTCTCATTCTTCTTCTTCTTCTTCTTCTTCTTCTTCTTCTTCTTCTTCTTCTTCTTCTTCTTCTTCTTCTTCGTCTTCTTCTTCTTCTTCTTCTTCTTCTTCTTCTTCTTCTTCTTCTTCTTCTTCTTGTCATCCTCTTCGTCTTCATCACTCGAGATTGAAGACGTGTCCTCGGAGTCTGACTCAATGTTGCTCGATATCTTCATCTTCTCTCGAGCCCGTGTCTTCTTCCCATGTCCATGATCCTTCTTGGACTTCTTCCTCTCATCCTTGAACTTGTGCTTGTCGTGGTTGTTCTCCTTCGGGCACTCAGCAAAATAGTGTCCAGCCTTGCCACACTTGAAGCATGTCCTCGTGTTCCTCCTCATGTTCACTCGGTTCTCGTGCATCCTCTCGAACCGCCTCGTCAGGAGCGCCAGCTCGTCCTCTCCAAGCACGTCGAACTCCTCATCTGGAATAGACATCAAAGACGACAAAGAGAACATCCTGGTGGATGGGTTAGTGTTAGCCTTTCCTTTTGATCCACCAACGAGGGTGCGACTATGAGAGTCAGTCGGGCCCTCGAGCTTGGTTGTCATGCCCCTATCCACCTCAGCCGACTTGAGCTTCGAAAACAGCTCGTTCACCGTCAGAGTGTCATATTTCTCTGACTCCACAATGGCCTCGAACTTTCCGCCCCAAATCGTACGATCCAAAGACTGTAAGAGCTTGACAGCTCTATCATGATCATCGTACGGGAGCACGTCCACATTGGCCCTCATGTTGTTCACAACCACTATGAACCTCTGAAAGAAGGCATCGATGGACTCACCGGGGAGATGAGTGAAGTTCACGTACTCTCTCCGGTAAGTCGCATACATCCGAGCCTGAACCTGGGCATTCCCAACATGAGCCTCCTTCAACACCAACATGATTCTACAAGCCAAGTGCTCGGTGTGCACCTGATCGAACTCAGGCTAACACAAAGCACGAAACAAGTAGTCGACCGCCTTGTTGTTGGCGTCGAATCTGTCCCTCGACCCTGGAGCGAGGAAATCCATCGGCTGGACATAGCCTGTGTCCACCGTGACATCCCGCAGAATCCGACCCTTTACGCGGAGGAACGCACCCATCCGCTTGCTCCACATCTGGTAGTTCTTGCCATCGAAGTGTGGAGGACCCGAACCCCGTTCCTGGTACGCCATCCTTGGATCTTAGACTGGTTAGAGTCAACAAAGACCCGAACCGGCTCTGATACCACTTGAAGGACCGATTAGGCGACCAGAGAGGGGGGCAGTGAATGGGAGCCGATAACAATTTTTCTCGAGGGAGATTGAAACTCCGACAAGATGAACTAGCTCGGTCGAACCCCCGAAATCACACACTCCGCACTTCTACCTTCTGTTTGCCAAAACCACGTAACCACTGGAGTGCTACTGGTCCTTGGAGCAAACACTACCAGCAACCATAACACACACGAACCCACGACAGCAGAAACAACTCGAAAGCCGGCTGTCCAGAGGGGGGCGGTTAGACCGGGTATGGGGGGCGGTTAGACCGCCTCCACTAAACAACCAAGCATTCCTCTGAAACACCTCTTTCGAGCACCAAAACGCACCACGGTTTCACCAACAGAGATCTCTGGTCAGGGCCATGCTAGCTACCAGAAAATCTTGGTGAAAACCAAAACTTCACCCAGGGGCCTAGGGGCCGTTAGACCGGCTACCAGGGGCGGTCTAACCTCGTGTACCCATCAACAAACTCCAAGCAAGAACTCCTAGCAAACGGCACGAGAACGACCCGAAATTTCACTCAGACGCTCCATTGATCAAGGCGAACAAACTCACAGAGGAAAATCTACCAAAATAGAATTTGACCTGGAAGGCCCAGGGCAGTTAGACCGCCCCCTCCAGGCGGTTAGACCGCCCCTTCCAGAAAACCAACCCGCGGGTCAAACCTCAACTTCCCAGCGCCCGATCTCCCGAATCACTCCACGGATTGCAGCGAAACTTCCGAAATAGCTGGGTTACCTTCTGGGCAACCTCTACCTCAAAGGAATCGACCCGAATCGCTCACAATCAAGAGGAATTGAAGAAATCGGCTCTCTAGGTCAAGAACTCGCCCTACTCGAGAAACCACCAAATCGAGTCCGATTCAAGAGAGATTTGGGGGCAAAGTCACCAGCCAAAGAGGCACAAGATCCTCATATGTGACACCCAATAAAAACCCCAAGAAATCGTCCTCAAAACTCCACCAACAAAAAGCTCTGGAAAACAACACAAAGAAGGACGGGAAAGACACTTCTCAACCATGAGGAACAACGACGAACCATCTATACATACCATGAAGGTTCGTACAAGGTCTAGCTTGCCACCCATACATCCATCCCTCCCTCTAGATGTCACATGAAGCTCTCAAGCTAGTCGTAGGAAAAACTAGGGGAAAATGAGAATGAAAATGGAAAAACAAATGAGCTATGGTTCCAAGAGTTGGCTGCCATCCAACCCCTCGAAGAGTATATATGGAAGTACCCAAAAGGCTAAACTACCCTTACTTAATAATTAGGGATACAAGCCCCTCAAGGGAGAATTTGGAAGTCTTCAGAATTTCTTCATCGGACGGATGCCCGGCGACCACAACATGCTTAGCCTCGACGCAAGCCTTGCGATCCCGACGCATGTCCTCCGCTTCAAAGCATCTCGGCGCCAGCGACCAGGTCGGTCAGACAGCCCCCCTGGGCGGTTAGACCGGCCCGGGCAATCTGACCGGCCCAGGCGGTCTGACCGCCCCTCCTGGGCGGTTGAACTGGCCTGGGTGGCCGCACCTCCTCGTCGAGTCTTCGGCCTCGGTTTTGTAGCTCAACCGAGTAACCCAGTGGTTTTCTGGTGAACCATTGCAAACCCCGCGAACTCGGTGTAGCCTCCGCCAATCTCCACTCATGACTTGGCTCCCATGTAGTCCCGGCTCGATCTTGGTTTTGAGGCTCTACCAAGAAACCGTCCATGACTTCATCTTGCTGTTCATGCCACCATGCGGCCTGCACTTGACCCCGCTGGCCACCGAGTCCCTCGAACGAAGCCTACTTGTCATCTCCACACCTAGAGGCCTCACCGACAACGACCTTTCGCGCTTGTTCTTCACCTGCACCAACACGAGTCAAGCCGCAACCTGCACCTACAATACTTAGCCAAGAATCAGTCCACACAACGTTGTCAATCACTCATCACACAAGGAAGCGATCATCCACCGGTCTGAGGACCAGGAGCGTCCCAGTGGTCGATGGATGACCGCTCCTCAGTGATGAGTGATTGACAACGGTTGTTGGACTGACTCTTGGCTTAGTGCGCAGGTGTAGGCTGCGGCCTAGTTCGTGTTCTTGCAGGTGAAGAACGGGCGCGAAAGGTCTTCAGCTTTGAGGGGCCTCCGGGAGATGGAGAGACAAGTAGGCTCGGTTCGAGGGACCTGGTGGACAGCGGGACTGGGTGCGGGCCACATGGTGGCGACACAAGCAAGACGAAGTCATGGACAAGCGAGCCGGTGCACGATGGCGGTCAAGTTAAGTGGTTTGGCGGGAGGCCGGACCGGGCACGCGGGGTTTGGTGGTTTGCCCACAAAACCATCGGCGGACGGTTTCTTGGTTTGGGCCTCAAAACCAAGTCCGAGGGCCCAACACGACGGAGACGGGATGCGGGCGTGTCGGGAAGCTTCGAGGTGGAGGACACGCGGCGGGATCGCATGACTTGCGTCGGGAGGACGCGGGGTGCGGCAAAGGCGTGGCCGTCCGATGGCAAGACCCACAAACATTACCTAAATGCCCCTGCGTGGGTTGTATCGCCAGTAGTTAAGTTAGGGGTAGTCGAGTCATTTACCACTCCGGCGGGACCCAATATATAAGCCATGAGGGTGTGTGGATGGCTCTCTCTCTCCGCGACTTAGGGTTTCATTTCCTCCCTCCCATTTCTCATTTTCGTAGCTATTTTCCCTCCATTTTCTCTAGGCTAGCATGAGAGCTTCATGAGAGATTTGTTGAGAGGGATGGATGCTAGGGCGGCATGCTAGACCTTGTGAATCTTTCCTGGTTTGTATAGAAGATTCGGGGTTGTGTTTTCGTGGCCTTTTTGTGCTTGTTTTCGTGCCTTTGTTCTTGGTGTGTTTCCGCAAATTTGAGTGGGTTTCTCCCCAGATTTCTTTGAGGAAAACATGGATAGATGTCTCGTGCATCTTTGTGATTGATCTTGTGCCCTCAAACATCGGGAAACCACTTCGATTTGTGAGTTTTCGTTCGGTGCTCTAGTTTTCGGTGGTGCTCAAAGGATTCGCGATTCCCGGTGATTTAGGGAGTTAGGAGGCAAGATTTTTGGGCTATAGCATCCTTGTGTGACGCGTTTGGGAAATCCGCTGATGATTTGGGGGAGTTGACCTTCGAGGTCGAGCAGTTTTCTGCTCTGTCCATGCGGCGCGGACGGTCCGCGGGGTGGTCGCGGACGGTCCGCAGGTGGCGAGTTTGTCGCGTGTTCGTCGTGTTCTTGCGCGTCCTTGCTTTCGATCCGGTTTGGCTTTTGGTTTTTGTTGCAGCCAGTTTGCGGACGGTCCGAGCTCGAGTAGCGGACGGTCCGTGGGTGGCGCGGACGGTCCGCCCGGCCTTGGCGGACGGTCCGTTTTTCTCGGGTCGCTTCTGGTGGTTCTGTGTGCTTTAACGGACGGTCCGCGGTGTTGGGCCGGACGGTCTGCGGTGTTGGCGCGGACGGTCCGCGGCTTCAGGTCGGACAGTCCGCGAGGCCTGCGCGGACGGTCCGCCCCTCCTGGCCGGACGGTCCGCCAGAGCCTGTGCGCTTTGCTTCTTGGTTCGATTCCTCCCTTCCCTTTCTAGTGCTTCCGCGTGTGCTTCAAGGAATCGTTCCTAGGACTAGAGGTTGATCCATAACCTCGTGGTCTTGGCGATTGGTGTGTGATTCGATCCATCGCTCGTGTGTGACCGGGGTTTGACTAGGGTATAGGCCGGGTTCTTTGGGAAGAATTTTTACCGGCTCCTATTCACTCCCCCCCTCTCTAGTCGCCATCTGATCCTTCAATTGGTATCAGAGCTTGGTGCCGGATTCTTTGTGACTTTGACAAGTCTCGAATCCTAAGATGGCGTGCGTTGAGCAGGGCGGTCCGCCGCACTTCGATGGCAAGGGTTACCACAAGTGGGCGGCTCGTATGATGATCTTTCTTCGTGGCAAGTTGTTGGATTTCATTGTGCTTGACAAGACCTATGCTATTCCGGTCAACATCCATACTCTTATGGTGACCGATGCCGGTGCTAAGGCCAAGTATGAGGCTAATGCAAAAGCCGTTGATCACTTGGTCCGAAGCTTGTGTGATCCTGAGTTTGAGCGTGTTCGCCATTTGAATCTTGCTTGGCAAATTTGGGAAAAGTTGTTGGTTGCTCACGGTGGTGATAACAATGTGAAGGCTCGCCTCTTTGTCTCTTACCGGATGCAATATGAGAATTTCACTCCACTTCCCGGTGAGGACATTGATGCGATGTTTCAGAGGTTCACCGCCATCGTGAACAACATGAAAGCTAATGTTGAGGATTTTCCTTACACCGAGCATGATCGGGCTTTGAAGCTCTTGCATGTCTTGGACCCAAATGTTTGGGGTGCTAAGGTTGAGGCCATCAAGGAGTCCGGACATTATTTGACTATTGAGTTGGATGACCTCTTTTCTAAGCTCAAGTCGGTCGAGGTTGACGGGAAGTACCAATCCAAGCATGAGGGCTCGACTGACCATAGTCTTGCTCTTGTGGGCAGATCAAAGGGCAAATCTAACCCTTCTTGTCGACAGTTTTCTTTGTCTTCTCTTATGTCCATTCCAGATGAGGAGTTTGATGTGCTGGGCGAGGAGGAGCTGGCCTTGCTCTCAAGGAGGTTTGATCGACTACACGAGAGTCGGAGGAATGCAAGGCGGAGCTCAGGGACGTGCTACAAGTGTGGCAAGCGAGGCCACTTCATCGCCGAGTTCCCGGAAGCGGAGGAGAACAAGTACAAGGTGAACGAGTACAAGTCGCACCCGAGGCGTGAAGACAAGTACTCCTCCAAGGGCAAGCACTTCAGCAAGTCCAAGAGCAAAGACAAGGACAAGCGTCGACCGAGCAAGAGCGGCTACAAGAAGAACAAGGCAAGAGCGATGGTGGCCGGTGCGAGCGACGTCGACTCAAGCTCAAGCGACGAGGAGTCAAGTTCAAGCAGCGAGATGAAGACGCCGGGAGGCGCAAGGGCAAGAAGAGCGTAAGCCGGAGCCTCAGCGGGTTGAGCTGTGTGGCGCTTGAGGGCTTTTGTGGCATGGCCCATAGGTCAAGCAGCAAGAAGAGCGAGAAGGAAGACAGCGACTCCGACTCGGAGGATGAGGTAAACCGTGACCCCGACTTTTTCCTTGCTGAGATTGCTAGGTTGAATGGTTTGATTGACAACCGTGATAGTGTGCTAAGAGATGCCAAAAAGATGAGGAAAGATCTTAGGGCTCAACTTGAGAATGCTAGTGAGAAAGTAGGATAGCTAGAGTCGAAATTGGTTGAATTCAAACTTGAGAATGACTCTTTGAAACTTGCTCCTACTACTCCTGATGATGTTGAGTGTCTTGAGTGTGATGCATGGTTGAATGAGATCAAGCTGCGTAGTGAGAAGACTGCTTCTACTTTGGCTCAACTAGATGCTCTTAGGACTGAGTATGATGAGCTTAAGGCTAGACCTACTTTGCTTGGTGCTTGCAAATCATGTCCTACTATGCATGCTAAGCTTGTTGATGCTCGTTCTACCATTAGTTCTTTGGAAGCATCTTTGAAATCTCCTGTTGCAAATGCATGCACTAGCTGTGATGAAGTTACTTTGCGCAATCTTGGACTCACTTCCCGGTTGGATGTCATCTATGAGGAGAATGACTATTTGAGGAAGGTGTTAGGTTGGTTGTCTGGGCAGGAACCTCAATTGAAAATCATGATTGAGGAGTTCAAGAGAGCTGATGGTCGTGGTTTGGGTTTTGAAAAGTTGGGTGAGAAAGTGGGAGAGAACAGTGGGGAGAGTGTGTATGAGAAGTGTGTTGAGTCTAACCCCAAGTTTGAGGTGATCTGAGACATCCAAGTCCCACTTCCAAAAGCACCCAAGAACTCTTTCACACCAAAGCCCAACCACCTTTGCAACAAGCTTGACACAACCAAAGATCCACCCAAATTCCCACTCAAGACAAATGACCTCAAGAAACCTGTGAAGTTTGTGAGTGAAAGGGTTGTGAAGCCTAGTGAGAAGCCAGAGCCAAAACCAAAACCCATCCCCTTCAGGTGTGAGTATTGTGGCAAGGAGAGGCACCTTGCAGAGTTTTGCTACAAGAGGAAGAGGGAATGATGTTTGCTAACCCCTCTTTTGAGCAGATGGCTCGACACTGGTTTAACTTTTTGTGTGCTAACCCCAGTGTCGAGTCGCTAGCTCATTCTCGTTATTTTTTCTGACTGTAGGCTGGAGGCTTGGAGAACATTTGGTTGATCGACTCTGGGTGTTCTCGACACATGACCGGAGATAAGAAGTGGTTCTCCAGCCTCACCCCAGTGAAGGAAAAGATGTACATCACATTTGGGGACAATGGACGAGGAAGGGTGCTGTCTGAGGTTGTTGTGCATGTGAGTGACAAGGTAACGTTGAAGAGAGTGGCTCTTGTGAAGTCTTTGGGTTTCAATTTGCTTTCGGTTTCTTAGTTGCTTGTTGAGGGTTTTGAGGTGCGTTTCAAGTCTGGCGAGTCTCGTTTGCTTGATTCTAGAGGTGATCTTGTCTGTATGATCATCCCTGAGGGTCAGATTTTCAGGGCTGATTTCTCTCGTTCTTTGGGTCCTGCTCGCTGTTTGATGGCCGGTCCTTCTTCTGATTTGTGGAAATGGCATAGGCGGTTGGGACACTTGAGCTTTGATTTGGTTTCCCGCTTGAGTGGTCTTGACCTTGTCCGAGGATTGCCGAGGTTGAAGCTTGAGAAGGATTTGGTTTGTGCTCCTTGTAGGCATGGCAAGATGGTATCCACTCCCCATCCACCCCTGACCGATGTCATGACCGAGCGTCCGACAGAGCTGTTGCATATGGACCTTGTTGGGCCAGCTCGAGTTCGCTCAGTGGGTGGGAAGTGGTATGTCCTTGTTGTGGTGGACGATTACTGTCGCTATGCTTGGGTGTTTTGCTTGGAAGATAAGAGTGAGACATTTGGTTTTGTTCGAGATCTGATCGTGAGGTTGAAAAATGTGAGGCATGGGAATGCTATTCGAGCTATCCGCAGTGATAATGGCTCTGAGTTCAAGAACTCTCGTTTTGATGCCTTTTGTCGCGATCTAGGTCTTGAACATCAGTATTCGACCCCTTATGTGCCCCCTCAAAATGGAGTCATGGAAAGGAAAAATCGGACTCTTTGTGAGATGGCTAGGACGATGCTCGATGAGCACGGGACTCCTAGGAGGTATTGGGGCGAGGCGGTCAATACGGCTTGTCATGTTTCCAACAGGATTTTATTGCGAGCTCTCAAGAAGAAGACCTGTTATGAGCTTATGCATGGTCGGGCACCCAAGGTGAGTCACTTCCGAGTTTTTGGCTGCAAGTGCTTTATTCTGAAGAAGGGAAAACTCGACAAGTTTGAGGCTAGGTCTAGTGATGGTATTTTCTTCGGATATGCTAACCAATCTAGAGCCTATAGGGTGCTTAACCTTGAGACTAACAAAATCATGGAGACTTGCGAGGTAACCTTCGACGAGACAATGCCATGTACCTCTCTTGGCGTTGAATGTGCAGGTGATGAGGAGATGGCCGAGGACCTCTTTGAAGAGGAGAAGGATGAAGCTGGAGATGATGATGGAGAGAACCATGCGCCTGAAGCTGAGTGTGTACCCACTACTTCTCCTACGACCACTATGGAGCGTGGACCGTCTACTTCATGGACAACGACGGTGCAACAAGAGGACCAAGCGAGAGAAGCTAAAGTTGACGGGGAGGTAGTCTCGAGGTGTGAGGCTCCCCGGTGGATTCAAGAAGTGCATCCCCTGTCGAAGATCATTGGGAACATCGATGAACACACTACACGGTCGAGGTCCAGGAATTCCTCTCATTTTGCTCATGCTGCTTTTGTTGCTACTTTTGAGCCCAAGGACATTGGACATGCTTTATCTGATGCAAACTGGGTCAATTCTATGCATGAGGAGTTGGAAAATCTTGAGAGGAACCAGGTGTGGGAGTTAGTTGAACCGCCTCCGAATTGCCATCCCATAGGAACCAAGTGGGTTTGGAAGAACAAAGAGGGAGAGAATGGGATGGTTGTGAGGAACAAGTCCAGACTTGTTGCTCAGGGGTTTAGTCAGAAGGAGGGGATCGACTATGAGGAGACCTTTGCTCTTGTGGCCCGTCTTGAGGCAATTAGAATCCTTCTAGCCTTTGCCATGGCTAAAGGGTTCAAGTTGTTTCAGATGGACGTGAAGAGTGCTTTTCTGAATGGGGTCATAGAGGAGGAGGTGTATGTGAAGCAGCCACCTGGGTTTGAGAGCGAGCTGTACCCACACAGGGTATACAGGTTGAAAAGGGCTCTGTATGGGTTGAAACAGGCGCCCCGTGCTTGGTATGGGAGATTGAGAGGTTTTCTGTTGAGCAGAGGGTTTGTGATGGGTACCGTGGATAGGACCCTGTTTCTCCTCAAGCATGGAAATGACTTGTTGATTGTTCAGATATACGTGGATGATATTGTCTTTGGTGGCTCGTCACATAACCTTGTTGCCAAGTTTGCAGATGAGATGAGCAGGGAGTTCGAGATGAGCATGATGGGCGAGTTGCAGTATTTTTCTCGGGCTGCAGATCAAGCAAGTGAAGGATGGAACATTCGTGCACCAGACCAAGTACACAAAAGACATGCTGAGGAAGTTCCAGATGCAAGATGTGAAGCAGATGTCGACTCTCGTGGGGAGTACGGCCACTTTGGATGCGGATGAGGACGGAGAACTAGTGGACCAGCGGGAGTACAGGAGCATGATCGGCTCCCTCCTCTACTTGACGGCGACGAGGCCAGACATACAGTTCAGCGTGTGTCTGTGCGCTCGTTTTCAGGCTTCGCCGAGGACATCACATCGACAGGCCGTCAAGAGGATTTTCAGTTATCTATAGTCTGCCCCTGGTCTTGGCCTTTGGTATTCTTCCTCCTCGACTCTTTCTCTTCATGGTTTTTCCGATGCTGATTTTGCTGGATGTCGAGTCGAGAGGAAGTCTACTTCTGGTACTTGCTAGTTTCTTGGTTCTTCGTTGGTCTCATGGTCTTCCCGCAAGCAGTCTAGTGTAGCTTAGTCTACCACAGAGGCGGAGTATGTTGCTGCCGCGAGTTGTTGTTCCCAGCTGTTTTGGATTTCATACACTTTGAGAGACTTTGGTGAGGAGTGCACCCAGATCCCACTTCTTTGTGATAGCACCAGTGCCATAAGCGTAGTCAAAAACCCAGTGCTTCACTCCAGAACCAAACACATAGAGGTGAGGTATCATTTCTTGAGGGACAATGTGGAGAAAGGAACCATTGTGCCGAGCCATGTCCCTACCCAAGATCAGCTAGCCGACATCTTTACAAAGCCTCTCGACCAAGCTACATTTGTGTGCTTGCGGGGGGAACTTGGGGTTTGTTGCCCTTTCTAGTTGATTCTTGGGGGATTTCCTTTTGTATGATATGTATCATACCTTGTCTACTTTGATGTATATACATGCTTTTCTTTATGTATAAACCATGGTAGGATAACCATCTTGTCATATATCATGTTGCATTTGTATCATATTGCATTTTAGGATGATGAGCTTCTTTCAGATGCCATATTTTTGTCTCTTTGGCTATTTGTGAGATTTTGGTCATATGTGTGGGGAAATGGTGATGTGAGGCTATGCTCTTGGAATATTTGAGATATATGTGTGGTGAGATAGCTCTTTGTGAAATAAATGCTAATCTTGACTAATTTTTGATGAAATATGCTCCACTCGTGTGTAGTTGTGTATCCATGTCACAGTTTGGTCTAAATGTGCTTTTCATGCTTAGATTGTGCTTGGATGCCTTGTTCTTGCATTTGGGCCAAAGGTCGTATATCATTGTGAATGTTTAGCCTATGTTGCATTCATGGGGGAGCATAAGCTTCTTTTTGCCGCAAAGGCACTTCATGTACCATGATATGATTTAATCTTGAAAAGAAGTGTATAATGCTTGAAAAATGCTCCATCGATCATATCTATGCTTAAAATGTCTTATCTTTCAAATATGGGTGCAAAACATGTTGCATGATGTTCACCAGTCGAGAAGTCTCCCCGAAGTGGACACATGGCTCATGCGCTTTGACATGACATGCTTTGGTTTATGGGTGTTTGCCATGATCTTTTGCTGAGAATTTGATATCCTTGTATGATCTTTGAGTGGTATGCATGTTTGTGGCTCAAGTGTGACATGGATAGGCTTTTACATGTGAAGCAAGCCTTCTTTTGGTAAAACTGCTTAAATCTGAAAATTTTGCTTTGTCACATGCTTGTATTTTCATATATTACTTGTGGTGATGCTTTGACTATACTATGATTCATATGTGTGATCTTTGTCTCATTTTTTAGCCTTTGACACTAGATTTGGCCTATTTGAGAAGCTCATGTAGATGTTTATATGCTTTGCTTTGCATTTTTGCATTTTCACCTTGATTCATACATTGTCAACAAGGGGGAGATGAGGTGAGCTTAATGAAAATTCAGAAGAGGTGAGCTCAAATTTGGGAATTTGCATCCACATGTTCAGGGGGAGCTTGCATTTGTTCAGGGGGAGCTTTCTTGCTGTTTTCGGTGTGGAGTTTGTGCTCTGCTTGGCTTGTGACCTTACTTCGCCTTTCTTCGGTTTTGGTCATGAGTTGAGTTTCTTTGTTTTTCTTTCTTCTTTCTTTCTTTCTTTCTTTCTCTGAATTTCATTTCGCGTTGTGTGTTGTCAATGCACTCATCAAGGGGGAGATTGAGGACCAGGAGAGTCCCAGTGGTCGATGGATGACCGCTCCTCAGTGGTGAGTGATTGACAACGGGTGTTGGGCTGACTCTTGGCTTAGTGCGCAGGTGTAGGCTGCGGCCTAGTTCGTGTTGTTGCAGGTGAAGAACGGGCGCGAAAGGTCTTCAGCCTTGAGGGGCCTCCGGGAGATGGAGAGACAAGTAGGCTCGGTTCGAGGGACCGGTGGACGGCGGGGCCGGGTGCGGGCCACATGGTGGCGACACAAGCAAGACGAAGTCATGGACAAGCGAGCCGGTGCACGATGGCGGTCAAGTCAAGTGGTTTGGCGGGAGGCCGGACCGGGCACGCGGGGTTTGGTGGTTTGCCCACAAAACCATCGGCGGACGGTTTCTTGGTTTGGGCCTCAAAACCAAGTCCGAGGGCCCAACACGACGGAGACGGGATCCGGGCGTGTCGGGAAGCTTCGAGGCGGAGGACACGCGGCGGGATCGCATGGCTTGCGTCGGGAGGACGCGGGGTGTGGCAAAGGCGTGGCCGTCCGATGGCAAGACCCACAAACATTACCAAAATGCCCCTGCGTGAGTTGTATCGCCAGTAGTTAAGTTAGGGGTAGTCGAGTCATTTACAACTCCGGCGGGTCCCGATATATAAGCCATGAGGGTGTGTGGATGGCTCTCTCTCTCCGCGACTTAGGGTTTCATTTCCTCCCTCCCATTTCTCATTTTCGTAGCTGTTTTCCTCCATTTTCTCTAGGCTAGCATGAGAGCTTCATGAGAGATTTGTTGAGAGGGATGGATGCTAGGGCGGCATGCTAGACCTTGTGAATCTTTCCTGGTTGGTATAGAAGATTCGGGGTTGTGTTTTCGTGGCCTTTTTGTGTTTGTTTTCGTGCCTTTGTTCTCGGTGTGTTTCTGCGGATTTTAGTGGGTTTCTCCCCGGATTTCTTTGAGGACAACATGGATAGATGTCTCATGCATCTTTGTGATTGATCTTGTGCTCTCAAACGCCGGGAAACCACTTCGATTCGTGAGTTTTCTTTCGGTGCTCTAGTTTTCGGTGGTGCTCAAAGGATTCGCGATACCCGGTGATTTAGGGAGTTAGGAGGCAAGATTTTTGGGCTATAGCATCCTTGTGTGATGCTTTTCAAGTCCCCAAACCCTTGTCTTCACAGCTTCAACCGTTTGGGAAATCCGATGATGATTTGGGGGAGTTGACCTTCGAGGTCGAGCAGTTTTCTGCTCTGTCCGTGCGGCGCGGACGGTCCGCGGGTGGTGAGTTCGTCGCGTGTTCGTCGTGTTCTTGCGCGTCCTTGCTTTCGATCCGGTTTGGCTTTTGGTTTTTGTTGCAGCCAGTTTGCGGACGGTCCGAGCTCGAGTAGCGGACGGTCCGTGGGTGGCGCGGACGGTCCGCCCGGCCTTGGCGGATGGTCCGTTTTTCTCGGGTCGCTTCTGGTGGTTCTGTGTGCTTCGACGAACGGTCCGCGGTGTTGGGCCGGATGGTCCGCGGTGTTGGCGTGGACGGTCCGCGGCTTCAGGTCGGACAGTCCACGAGGCCTGCGCGGACGGTCCGCCCCTCCTGACCGGACGGTCCGCCAGAGCCTGTGCGCTTTGCTTCTTGGTTCGATTCCTCCCTTCCCTTTCTAGTGCTTCCGCGTGTGCTTCAAGGAATCGTTCCTAGGACTAGAGGTTGATCCATAACCTCGTGGTCTTGGCGATTGCTGTGTGATTCGATCCACCGCTCGTGTGTGACCGGGGTGTTAACACCAAAATTTGGTAAGGAGTCTGACTTGTGTGTCCGGCTCGATGTAGAGTCCGTATGGTGGAAGGAAGGATCTTTTCAGAGATATTCGGCGAAGAGATCTGCGATCGGCTATCTGCTCCAGTTCGGCAAAGGAACAGTAGAGCTGATTTTGCGGGATTGGACGGTGACGTGGCTCAATCAGGGAGAACGAATGGATGGATAGGCAATCAAGTTTAGAGATAAGTTAGGCAACGAATCCATTCGAAGTTGTACGTGACAGGGTATAAATATGACCCCTGAATGTATGTAGAAAACACAATCATTCTTTAATACACACCGTCCTTACGCCAAACCATAGAGTCCTTTTGTCGTGTCGTCGAGTTTCTTCGAGAGGGTTCATCGATCCGTCGACCTCCGTGAGTATCGGCAACCTTGTATCATGTCTAGTATCATGCGGTGGATTTAGATCTGATGCAAGTAGTCTTGTTACCATGCTACGTGTCATGCGGTAGATTCAAGCTTGGTTCAAGAGGGTTTCTTGTTAGGTCACGAGCCATGCGGTGGGCTAAGATCTAACTTGAAGAAAGTTATCGGCTCTATTGGATTTTGGCAAGATCCAATAGATTCATTAAGTTACCCCATGTTGCTTCGAGTTTTTACTTTATGTTTAAATTCATGTAACACCTTTTGCCCAATCTAGATGGGTTTGGATCGGCTTTATCCCTTTTGTGATCCTTGTACGAGTAGATTTCATGTTTTAACATGTGGATCTTGTGCTTTTGACAGCCGAAACCGAATCGATCTAGGTTGTTACGTGTTGTGGGTTCAAGCTTGCCAATGTTGGTATAAATCTTGAAAGAACCGAGTATCATGCGGTAGATACAGGTTTTTGGGTTGCTTTAGAGCTAGTCATCCGATGGATTAGATTTCGAATCAATCTGATAGATTTATTCGCTTGGTAATGTTCGTTCCTTCTTCATGGACCCCGAATCGGCTGTTCAGCCGCATTCGGTTATGTTTCTTCACGAGTAGAACACGTGCGTAATTCATGCTTTAAATGATGTGTGCTTTTAGCTTTCCATATTTAGATTGTATCATGCGGTGGATAGATCTATTTGTGGAAAGTGGTATGGTTCTCATGCAAGTTGTATCATGCGGTGGATAGATTTGCTTGACATCGTACCCGATGGGTTTTAAAGTACCTAGACATGCGGTAGACTAGTGCTTTGGATCTATGCATACTTGTTTATTACATGTTTATGTTCGTGCTTTACATTATTCATTTATTTAATGTTAATTATCATGGGGATCGGTCACAGCTTCGTGCATGTGCATCTCTGTTCAAACAAAGACCGATCGTTGTCATGCTTACGTCATCCATTCGGCAATGTTACTTTTTCCTTTTGCAAGTTCCCGATTGGTTTCAGTTTATTGGCATATAGCTTCCTATAGCTATGTGTCATCCCGTCTGGCTTTTTAGCTGTAAATATGGAACCGTCTGGTACCGCCCGGCATGTTCCAAGCTTTGGTATCTAACTACTTTATCTTTTGTTAATTTTCAAGAAAAATTGACTGGCACGTCTCGTGATTCTTCGCGCGTGTGAAGCCATCTTGTTCGGCTTGCTGTGTGTTTGGCGCTAGGTGCACGTTTTGCGTCAACACACTTTTTGGCACGCCTGGTGGGACCACAGCCGAATAGATCAAGATGCCCGAGATCGCGGACATCATGGACGTCAACATTGAAGACCTCTCTCCCGAGCAGCAGCAGCAACTCCAGGACGCCATGGACCAGTTTCAGCAAAAATGTCTGCTGTCCTTCAAGAAATATAGAAGTGGCGTCCCGTACTTGAAAAACGAGATGCCCAGGGTGTTGCTGTCAGGGGAGAGCGATACCACGGCTCAGCAGGAGAAAGAGGAGTGCATGCGAGTATTCTAGGAATCTGCAGACTACATGTTGAGCAAGCACAACAAAGCTTTCCTCGGTGCGCTCCAGCAGATGATGGTGGCCGTCTTTGGCCCAGGCATGGAAGAAGCATTCAGCAAGGCACCCGTCCAGGGCGGCACCGTGGAGCTGGGCGAGTCAAGCTCTCAGCCACCGTTACGGAGCCAGCCACATCAGCCTCCCCTTCAGAGCTCTGGAAGTCAAGCGTTCTAGCCTTCTCCGCAGGGTGCTGGGGGTCAGCCAGTTCAGCCCCCACTACAGGCCTCAGGAGGGCAGCCAATCCAGCCACCACCGCAAAGCAGCACGGGTCAACCCGTGCAATAGCCGAATCCGTACCAGCCTACGTACGGGGAATTGGCGTTCGGCTCGCCTGGAGCCCCACTTGCCTCCGGCCACAGGATTGCTCCGGCGAACAACTGGCTGCAGAGGAACTTGTACGGCGGAGGCTACCATGAGGTGGGAAACTATGGGGCATTTGACACCTTCCCACATCCAGGATACGCGCCAGCTGCAGGCGCGCAAGAGGACGACGCCCTGGCATGGAAGATGGCCGAATTGATGCAAAATCAGTTCGGCCTCAAGCCAAAAACGCAGGGACCTGCCTACAAGCCGCCATTCCCAGAATGGTACTACAACGTGCTCCTGCCGCCAAGGGTGAAGCCGCCGACGGAGTTCACGAAATTTTCAAGGCAGGACGACACGAGCACAGTGGAGGACATCGCTCGTTACCTAATGCAGCTCGGGGAATGCTCAGCTGAGGAAACATTCAGGGTCCGCTACTTCCCCGCGTCACTGACAGGTCCAGCATTCCAGTGGTTCTCGTCCCTACCCCCTGAGTCAGTTTGCAGATGGAAGGACCTGGAGCGGAAATTTCACGCTCACTATTTCAGCGGCAGCTCGGAGAAGAAGCTGATCGACCTTGCCACCTTGAAGCAGAGGCACAGCGAGACGCCGCTGGAATTTCTCAGGAGATTCAGGGAGGTTAAAGGCATGTGCTTCTTGCTCAACTTGCCAGACGACCAGCTGGCTAATATGGCCGTCGCCGGGATGCTGCCGGCCGTACGCGAGAAACTGTTCGGGATGGAGTTTGAAAACCTGGGCCAGCTATCACAGAAGCTATCACTGATGAGCAACCAGGCGTATGGCTTCAAGAAGGATGCCAAGTTTGGCAAGCAGCATGATGTTGCTGACATCTACAACCAGTTCTTAGACAAAGCTGATCTGGTCGAAGATTCTGATGACGAACTAGATGTGGCCGCAGCAGAGATCATGTGGGGAAAGGAGCCTTTGACGATGAATCAGCGCTGGGTCAAACAGACCAAGGGCACCTACGATTTTGATATCACAAAGGCTGACAAACTGTTTGAGCTCCTAGTAAAGGAAGGCCGAATCAAGCTGCCTGAAGGGCATTCCATGCTTCGGCCCGATGGAGTTAAAGGGAAACGTTACTGTGGCTTCCACGACAGGGATTCGCACTCCATCAATGATTGCAGGGTCTTTAGAATGAGGATCCAAAAAGCCATCCAGGAGGGGCACCTCAAGTTCGACAACAAAATGAAGCTGGATGGCCACCCCTTCCCTTAGAACATGGTGGGCTTTTCTGTTAACATGGTAACGGCCGAGGAGAAGGGAAAGGTCAAGGTCTTGACCTCGGCCAGGGCTAGACAAGATGGAACAGTGGACCCGGAGCGCCAAGTGACTCTGGATCAGGTGCACAGTGAAGCCCCCCGCAATCTCAAGAGCCACATCGAAATCGGGGAGTCGTCCAGAGCCAAGCCCAGGGTGACCACGCGCATCCTCCTCAACAACTGGCAGCGCCAGATGGAGAAAGAGCGCTACCAGAAGCGACACTACGAGGAGGAGAAGCGCAGAGCCGAAGAAGAAGCACACAGAAGGGACCAGGAACAATACACGCGCGAGCAGGAGCGCGCACACTGGGGATGTGCCTTCTTCAGGCATTGTTGGAACGAGGGTCTGAAGCTGCCCACACTGAGGAACGCACGAGTGCGGTGACGGGTATGCGAGTACGGGCGGGGAGAGCGCCAATCGCCGATCCGTCCATGAGAGAATTGGAAGGATCCACCCTAACGGGGATCGGCGCCAAAAAATTGAAGTCATTGATCACCCCAGAAAGCGGCAAGCTGATCTAAGGTGGGCTGATCAAGAGGAGGACGAGGACGAGCACATCTGGTAGAAGGGGCAATGGTGCCCTCCCGACCTAAGGAGAAGCCAGAAGAGGCGGGTTCAGCGCTTGAGGAACCGCGAGCTGAGGCAGGCTGGGATCCAGACAAGGCAGATGTGGCGCCCAAAGGATCAACCTGAAGGGTCAAAGCGTTCGGCTCCAACATGCATGGTATACTTTCTGCCAAACGAATTCATGGCTCCTGCTAATCAGGTTGTGCAGGAGGAAGCGTCCCTAGATGACGAGCAGACCGAGGAGATGATGGCGCAGCTGGTGTTAGCCAAGCAGGCCATCTTCGACAAACCGGCCAAAAATCGAAACATGAGGCCGTTGTACTTAAGGGGATACGTCAATGGCAAGCCATTGACAAAGATGTTCGTCGACGGTGGAGTAGCAGTCAACGTGATGCCGTACACCACCTTCAGGAAACTTGGCATGGGCCCGAGCGATCTGACGCCTACAAGTATAATACTGAATGGTTTCGCTGGAAATCCTTCAGATACCAAGGGATGCGCTCACGTGGATCTGATGATCGGGTCCAAGACGCTGCTCACGACCTTCTTTGTGATCGAAGGTAAAGGAGCCTACAGCTTACTGCTCGGACGGGACTGGATTCATTCCAATTGCTGCGTCCCATCCACCATGCATCAGAAGCTTATCCAGTGGGTGGACGATGACATTGAGGTCGTCCAAGCGGGATGACTCCGTGAGCGTTGCTAACATGGAACCGGCTTTTACGGGAGTACCAAGGCATTGATTGCTTCTCGGGAAAGAGCGGGGAGAAGGTCCTGTTGAACTCGTCGGCGGTGACCGGCGGCCGATTCAAGCAGTCGGCTCTTATAGTAATTTTTAATGGAGAACCCTGTAGACGGCACTGATGGCAAGTTGGGGCGAGGATTTATGTCGGCCGATAAGTTAGAAGAGGTTGACATTGGAAACGGTGATAAGCCAAGGCCGACATTCATCAGCGCAAACTTGCAGCCAGACTTCAGGGGAGAATTAATTAAGCTTCTCAAGGAATACAAGGATTGCTTCGCCTGGGATTATTCGGAGATGCCTGGATTGGATCGTTCTATCGTCGAGCATCGGTTGCCAATCAAATTTGGTTTCAAACCATACAAGCAACCACCCCGGAAAATCTACAAGGATGAGGTATTGGCAGATGTGAAGAAGGAGGTTGAAAGATTACTTGATGCAAACTTCGTTCGGCCATGCAGATATGTGGAGTGGATTTCTAACATTGTCCCTGTGTACAAGAAGAATGGAAAGATGAGGGTTTGCATAGATTTCAGGGACCTGAATAGAGCTACTCCGATGGATGGTTACCCAATGCCTATTGCCGATTTGTTGATTGACGCCGCAGCTGGACACAAAGTCATCAGTTTCATGGATGGTAATGCGGGTTACAACCAAATCTTCATGGCAATAGAGGACATATCAAAGACGGCCTTTAGATGTCTTGGTCATATAGGCTTTGTTTGAATGGATAGTCATGACATTTGGGTTGAAGAATGCGGTGCAACTTATCAGCGGGCCATGAATTACATTTTTCATGAGTTGATCGGCAAAATTGTGGAAATCTACATCGATGACGTGGTAATCAAGTCCCTAAGTCATGACACACACTTGGAAGACGTGAAGAGGACCTTAGAGTGCACCCGGAAGCATGGTTTAAAGATGAACCCAAACAAGTGCGCTTTTGGGGTATCAGCTGGAGAATTCTTGGGGTTTTTGGTCCACGAGGGAGGAATTGAAGTTGGTAAGAAGAGCATGAAGGCCATCGATGAAGTGGTTCCTCCAACTAATCTCAAGGAACTGCAATCACTGCTCGGCAAAATTAATTTCGTGAGGAGATTCATTTCAAACTTGTCACAGAAGGTTTTGCCATTCTCTCCATTGCTGAAGCTGAAGAAGGATCGAAAGTTCACATGGGGCGACGAACAATAGAAGGCTTTCGATGAAATCAAGCAGTACATGAAGGAGCCACCAGTATTGGTTCCTCAGCTGGACAAGCCTTTCAAGTTGTACGTGGCGGCCGATACCCAAACCATTGGATCGGCCCTTATTCAAGAATTCGAAGGGAAGGAGCGGGTAGTAGCATATCTTAGCCGAAAATTACTTGATCCTGAGACCAGGTATTCGGCTGTAGAAACGCTGTGTCTGTGCGTATACTACTCGTGTACAAAGTTTCGGCACTACTTGTTGAATGCCGAATGCACTGTATATTCCAAGTTTGATGTTATAAAACATATGTTATCTATGCCAATTTTGAACGGCAGGATTGGCAACTGGATTTTGGCTTTATCAGAGTTCGAGTTGAAGTTCGAATCGGCAAAAGCCACCAAAGGTCAGATCATTGCCGATTTTATAACTGAACATCGCGATACATCAATTAATTTACTTGAAATTACCCCCTGGGCTTTATTTTTTGATGGATCATCATGCGGTAAAGGTGGAGGAGTAGGGATTCTACTAATTTCGCCTAGAGGTGATATGTTTGAATTTGCCATCCCTATACAGCCCACTGTCACAAATAACCAGGCTGAATACGAGGCATTACTTCGAGGGCTTAAATATTTGAGAGAAGCCGGGGCCGTTTCAGTTGAAGTTTATGGAGACTCAGAGCTGGTGATCAAGCAGTTAAACGACCAATACGAGTGCAAAAGTGAAGCGCTGAGGAGTTACTACGAAGAATGCAGGGAAATCTTGAAGAGCTTCCCGTTGGTGACTCTACAGCATATTCCTAGGGAGCATAACGAAGAAGCAAATAGGCTAGCTCAAAGCACCTCTGGTTACAAAGAGAGTCAAGAAGCGTTTGTTGCAGAGGTGTGTGCACTGGGGACGGATCTTGCAGAAGATGACTGGAGGAAAGAGATCGTTGACTACTTGAAAGATCCATCCCGAAAGGTCTCTAGGAAGCTCAGGTACAAGGCCATAAAATTCGTTCTTCTGGATGATAATTTGTTCTATAAGTCATTAGATGGGGTATTCTTACGATGCCTGGGTCCAGAAGAGGCCAAGAACATGATGAGCGAAGTGCACGATGGGATATGTGGAGCACACCAATCGGCCTACCGTATGAAGTGGATTATTAGACAAGCTGGATGCTTTTGGCCGACGATATTAGAGGATTGCTTTGAGTATTACAAGGGATGTCAGGATTGCCAAAGGTTTGGAAATATTCAAAGGGTCCCCGCATCAGCATTGAATCCCATCATCAAGCCATGGCCATTCGGGGGTACGGGGTATAGACTTGATTGGCCAAATTAATCCACCATCTAGTAAGGGACATAAGTTCGTGCTTTTGGCTACGGATTATTTTACCAAATGGGTCGAGGCGATCCCGCTGAAGAAGGTGACATCAGAAAACATGGTTGACTTTGTCAAGGAGCACATCATCTATCGGTTTGGAATCCCTCAGACGATCACTACTGATCAGGGGGCACAATTCGTGTCACTAGAGTTCAGAGAATTTGCCGAAAGCATGGGGATCAAATTGTTTAACTCTTCTCCCTATTATGCCCAAGCTAATGGTCAGGCAGAGGCTTCTAATAAGATCATGATCAAGCTGATACAAAAGAAGATCGACCAGAAGCCAAGGAGGTGGCATTCGGTACTCAGTGAGGCACTGTGGGCTTACCGAATGGCCCCCCATGGAGCTACAAAGACCTCTCCTTATGAATTGGTTTATGGACACCACGCGGTTCTACCTTGGGAGGTGCAATCAGATTCAAGGAGGGTTGTGTTACAGAAAGATTTGAACTCCAAGGATTACAGTGGTCTAATGATGGACGAGGTAGAGGATTTACACATGATCCGTCTTAGAGCCCTGGAAAACATCGAGAAAAACAAGCTGCGGGTTGCCAAGTACTACAACAAAAAGGTAAAAGTAAGGCAATTTGCAGAAGGCGATTTGGTTTGGAAAGCGCTATTGCCGATTGGAACTAAATACAGTGAGTTCGGCAAATGGTCCCCTAACTGGGAAGGACCTTTTCGTGTGGTCAGATGCGTCCCTGGTAATGCATACATACTGAAAACTTTGCTGGGAGAAGAATTTTCCTCCGCGATAAATGGAAGATATCTGAAGAAATATTATCCTAGCATTGAGATCGATCGATGATCACCAACAGCGGGATTACACACATCTGACACAGAACAGCCGGCGCTCAAGAACGAGGCCGCCTTCAGAACAAAAATTCACAAACAGAAGAAATGGCCAGTGCCTAGAAGCATTGCCCTTAGCACAAAAACTACATTACAACTGCTTCTTGCAGGTTTACATCCAACAACCCTGGTGATCATGGCCTCAAGGAGGTGGGAAGCAGAAGGCGTGGAGGAAGAAGTGAAAGTATGATTCAATCTTTTCTTTGCTTCTTCTCCGGTTGCTCCCTCTTCAGTTGTTCCAGGACCACCGTGACGGCAACTTGGAAGGCACGAGGGTGACCATGGTTCGCGGCCTCCACCAAGCTGTCCCAGGCCGCCTTCAGGTTTTTGTACCTGTCAGAGACATCTGAAGCAGAGGAGTAGATGTCAGGGGCAAGAAATCCAGATGTGGGCACGAAGTCAAGAAAAAGTAAGAAGCATTTACCCCCTACTAGTGCCTCCAGAGCCATGCGGCGCTCGCGTTCAGCTTGGCAACGAGCGGTGATGTCACTGAGGCTGTGCTCCAAGTGCCGAACGCGGCGGCGCAGTTGATAGCTGGCCCTCTGTTCAGGCGTGGCGTCCTCTGCTTCGAGGGAGGAATCGGAGGAGATGTACTCAGGCACATCTTCGGTCCCGATGATCTCTTCAGGGAGCAAATCAAGGCTGAAAGAGGAAAAGAGGAGGAGGTAAAGCGCAAGATCACGAGGAGACGGGAAGTAAATCAAGGGAAGACTCACCTTCAAATCGTGCGTTTCTTTGGAAGACTGCTCTCCTGGGGCTGCTTGCCCTTGTCCATGGCCTTGGGGTTTTTTCCTCTGGATACGGGGAGGAGATGAGAAGGGATGGATGAGTGTGCGAGTGGATTTGCAGGGCATCTCAGCAGGCTATTTTATTGACCGAAGGGACGCATTGGGAGTGATGACCGGCCAGTACACACTGTTGGAATACCAAACGGTAGGGTTTTCTCCCGGACGCGAGGGGTTTTCGTTTGAACAGTGATTACGGATTGCCGATTCAAGGATCTTCTATGGATTTTGCGCCAAGGGGCATCTGTTCGCTCGTATTCGGCTCAAGACAGTTCCAGGACACGTTCAAGGAAAGAACAACATTCACAGATGCAAATGTAAAGGAATCATAGCAGTGCAAGTACAAAATGCAAAAGCTCTTTATTTATTGCCGATGTTCAAACACCCCTAATACAATCTAGTCGAAAAGCCTGTTCAACACAGATTGGGGATGAGTGATTTCGGCAATGGCGTCGCCGTGGCCATCGAGGCGCTCCAGGATGAGCTCGATCTCCTCAATGTCCTCTGGCGCGCCGCCCGGAAGCCGCGCGGCTCGGTGGAGTAGTCGACGTCCGTGTGCGTCGCCATGGCAGCCAGGCCCAGGGTGGTGCCCAAGCGAATGCCATGGGTGGCCACCTCGTCGACGCGGTGCTCCACCGCAGCAAGGCGTTCCGCCGGCGTGTTGCCGCGAGCGTTCACCTTGTCGGCCAGCTGCTCGACCAGCGCCTTCAGCTGGTTGAGCTCGGCGTCGCGGGCTGCAAGAAGCAAGAAGAAAGGAGATTAGTATCAAAAGCCGGGTTGGATCAAAGAGTTGATTTCAGAGCCGTACCGTTGATGGCTTCCAACAACTGTTTGTGCTGGTCCTCCCATTCCAGCTCGGCTATGCCCGCCTTCTTGGAGACGTCCTCCAGCTCGCGTCGGGCCATCTCCAGCTCCTCCTTGAAGCGGAGGGCGTCGAGCTCCCCGTAAGGCACGGGGGAGTGGCCGTTGGACTCCGAGGAGTCGTCCGGGAGGGGTTGATTGGCCGGCGCAGGAGACGGATTCCATTGAATCAACCTGAAAGGGAGATGATCGTCAAACAAGAAAGGATCAAAGTTGAAGCAAAGAAGAGGAATCGACGATCATTGCCTCCGGCGCGCATTGGCGCTGCTTCCCTCTGCCTCGTCGGAGGCGCGGCGGTAGTTGAGGCGGCGCACCATGTTGGTTTGGGATGTGCACTGTTTGGAAAGAGGAAGAACTGAGATTGGCAAAGATTCGAGAGCTAAAAGGCTTGGTGGAGAGCTAGGGGCAACTACGGTTGCATTTATAGGCCTGCCAAGGTGAATCGTGGCCTCGAGTCGTGGCTTTGTATCGTGGAAAGGTTTCCTTGGCCAGCCCGCCGGCGGGTCGCTTGGAGTTCTAGGCTGAGTCACATTCGATTGACTGGCTCGGCTAAGGAGAGTCAAAGTGCCATTCGGGAGTTGGTGTTTCTTTGCCGAATGGGTCGTTCAGCATTATATTTAAAGGTGCGCAGAAGAAAAGAAAATAAATTGCAAGAAAAATATCACAAGAGCGACCAATTCGGTTATACATCAATTAGAGCATTCAAATGTTCAAATGTTTCGCAATCACACCACGAGCATTGGATGTTGCTTGGCGGAAATTGCCCAACAGCTCTTGGCAATCTTTTGGGGCGCCAGACAAGGTGGTGAGTTCTGCATCGCATTGTTCCATCTTGGCTATAGCCGATTTTGCTTCCTCTTGGGTCTTTTCTATCAATACAGGAAGCTCGGCTATTTTCTTTTTATCAGCCTCTATCTCAGCTGACAGGCTTCTCAGTTCCGCCTCTAGAGCAACTTTCTTGGCAATTTTCAGATCACAAGAAGCTTGCAGACTGGCCAGTGTATCTTTGTGGCTCTCTGTTAGGGATTGTGCCCCGTTCATGGCCTGTTCAGCATCGGCTCTCTTCTTTTCAATAGCCGGGCGGGAGCGCAATTTCCTCAAAGCGTGCCTTATGGGCGCATAAAGGATGTCTAAGCCACAGATGGATACCAGAGAAGCACTGATATCTTCAGGATGTTCTTGGCTGATAGATTCAAGCATCTCCTCGAAGTGATCGAGATCCTTGAACTGATCTTGTGCATCCCTTTCTAGCCAGGCAACAATTTCTCTAAGCTTTGCTAGCACCTCATCCGACGAGGCCGGGTGCATTCCTTCCATCGCCTCGGCAACTGGATTGCTCCCCGATGGCAGGCTTGATGATGATGTAGCCTGATCCTAAGAAGCAGTATTGCCGAGTTAAGGGTGCTAAACGTAAAGGTAGCAGAGTTAAGTGCAGATGAGTACCTCATGGCTGATTTCTTGAGCTGGGGCAAGATTTTGAGCAGGGGCAATCACAGGTGAAGAAGGTACTCCAGGTAGGGATGAAGCTTCCAAGTTAGAAGGTGTTGATGCAGTCGCTGGTAACTCATGGGCTTCTGGCTGAAAATGAGTCGGATCCACCTCTGTTGGGATTGGTGTCTCTGCATGACCAACAGGTGATTGTACCCTTGAATGACTTGATGGCTCCGGCTGGATTGGGAGACTCATCTCTGGAGAATTCGTTGCTTCTGTAGAGGGAGATGAAGATGAGATCTCCACTGGGATAGGTAATTCAACCCTGGGTGGACTTGCTTGTTGAGCCACTAGGACATCCACCAGTTGTTCTTCCATTGTCTCTTCTGCAAGTGTCAAGTTAAAAGGGTAAATGCCAGTGTTCATCCTTAAAAAAGGGCAATAAGGGTTATACCAGTGGATGGAGCATTGGCAGGTTCGCACCGAAGGTTGCTTTGAACTACGGTCCGAAAATGCACGGATATGGTTTATCGGGACCGCAGTAATGGGTGATCAAGAAAGTAAAGGATTTTACCTCAACAAGGATTTTCTTGACAGTTCTCCTCCTCTTGGCATTTGGAGGAGCAACCAGAGACAAACCTTGCCTCCTATCAGCAGCAAGGCTAGAGAGGCTGGGGTCTGTTGTAGCAAACATGGCCATTAACTGAGCTAGAGTTGTGGACATGAATCCCAGTGCTGAGATTGGGCCTACAGCATTGTAGGTGATATTCCTGGCTCAAGGGGCAGGCACCATGTTCTGTGAACAAGGGAAATAAAGGTCAGAATCATGGTTGAAAGAGGATATGTCTGATTTAGTAATTCATCATGTTACCTCTGAAGTTGGCTGAAAATCAGGCGTCAACTCTGCACAGAACGAGTGCACAGGCTCACTGAAGATATGATCATGGAATTCTTGCCACCAGGAATTGAAGGTGGGGACAGAGCTGCTTTGAAGGGGATCCTCTGAGATTCAGCCGCGATAAAATCTCGAGGATCAGAGTTCCCCACGGGACCAAGATAATAGGATCTTGAATTGGCCCCGGTGCGAATCAGAAGCTCGGTGGAAGGCTCCTGAAGAGAAAGCGGAAAAGAAATCTCAGGTAAAATTGAAAACCTAAATGCCGAACGAAGCTTACGGGAGAAGAATTTACCTGAACATCTTGGTTTTGAGCCGCCATTGGGGATTTGAGCTTGGAACTAAGAGATCTAGGGTTTGGATCTAGATGAAGATTCCGGCAGATTGCGAAGAAAGAAGAACAGATGTTGACAGATTTGATTTGAAAGTATTCGTGGCCGGAGTCAATTGCGGAACAAAATTACTTTTATCCCGCAATTGAAGGGGCATGTGTTAACACCAAAATTTGGTAAGGAGTCTGACTTGTGGGTCCGGCTCGATGTAGAGTCCGTCTGGTGGAAGGAAGGATCTTTTCAGAGATATTCGGCGAAGAGATCTGCGGTCGGCTATCTGCTCCAGTTCGGCAAAGGAACAGTAGAGCTGATTTTGTGGGATTGGACGGTGACGTGGCTCAATCAGGGAGAACGAATGGATGGATGGGCAATCAAGTTTAGAGATAAGTTAGGCAACGAATCCATTCGAAGTTGTACGTGACAGGGTATAAATATGACCCCTGAATGTATGTAGAAAACACAATCATTCTTCAATACACACCTGCCTTACGCCAAACCCTAGAGTCCTTTTGTCGTGTCGTCGAGTTTCTTCGAGAGGGTTCATCGATCCGTCGACCTCCGTGAGTACCGGCAACCTTGTATCATGTCTAGTATCATGCAGTGGATTTAGATCTGATGCAAGTAGTCTTGTTACCATGCTTCATGTCATGCGGTAGATTCAAGCTTGGTTCAAGAGGGTTTCTTGTTAGGTCATGAGCCATGCAGTGGGCTAAGATCTAACTTGAAGCTAGTTATCGGCTCTATTGGATTTTGGCAAGATCTAATAGATTCATGAAGTTACCCCGTGTTGCTTCGAGTTTTTACTTTATGTTTAAATTCATGTAACACCTTTTGCACAATCTAGATGGGTTTGGGTCGGCTTTATCCCTTTTGTGATCCTTGTACGAGTAGATTTCATGTTTTAACATGTGGATCTTGTGCTTTTGACAGCCGAAACCGAATCGATCTAGGTTGTTACGTGTTGTGGGTTCAAGCTTGCCAATGTTGGTATAAATCTTGAAAGAACCGAGTATCATGCGGTAGATACAGGTTTTTGGGTTGCTTTAGAGCTAGTCATCCGGTGGATTAGATTTTGAATCAATCTGATAGATTTATTCGCTTGGTAATGTTCGTTCCTTCTTCATGGACCCCGAATCGGCTGTTCAGCCACATTCGGTTATGTTTCTTCACGAGTAGAACACGTGCGTAATTCATGCTTTAAATGATGTGTGCTTTTAGCTTTCCATATTTAGATTGTATCATGCGGTGGATAGATCTATTTGTGGAAAGTGGTATGGTTCTCATGCAAGTTGTATCATGCGGTGGATAGATTTGCTTGACATCGTACCCGACGGGTTTTAAAGTACCTAGACATGTGGTAGACTAGTGCTTTGGATCTATGCATACATGTTTATTACATGTTTATGTTCGTGCTTTACTTTATTCATTTATTTAATGTTAATTATCATGGGGATCGGTCACGGCTTCGTGCATGTGCATCTCTGTTCAAACAAAGACCGATCGCTGTCATGCTTACGTCCTCCATTCGGCAATGTTACTTTTTCCTTTTGCAAGTTCCCGATTGGTTTCAGTTTATTGGCATATAGCTTCCTATAGCTATGTGTCATCCCGTCTGGCTTTTTAGCTGTAAATATGGAACTGTCTGGTACCGCCCGGCATGTTCCAAGCTTTGGTATCTAACTACTTTATCTTTTGTTAATTTTCAGGAAAAATTGACTAGCACGTCTCGTGATTCTTCGCGCGTGTGAAGCCAGCTTGTTCGGCTTGCTGTGTGTTTGGCGCTAGGTGCACGTTTTGCGTCAACACGGGGTTTGACTAGGGTATAGGCCGGGTTCTTTGGGAAGAATGTTTACCGGCTCCTATTCACTCCCCCCCCCCTCTCTAGTCGCCATCTGATCCTTCACGGTCCTCGGACCACACATGGTCCTCAGTCGGCCGGCCGGCCGGACTGCTGGAGACGCCAGAGATGAGCGGTCAGCCGCCCCCTCCGCCTCCTCCTCTCAATTTCGGGCGCCGAGTTGGCCTTCCCCGTTCTCCTTCTCTAACCCTAGACGCCTCGGATGCCAATGGAGCGGCGGCCGTCGGAGACGAGGTGCAAAATGGGGCTCATGGAACTATCTAGGAGGATTCATTTGCTCCGTTTGACGCGACCAGCGACCTGAGCGAAGAAGAGGCCGGCAGCTTAGGCACGGTCTCTATCGGCGGCCTGCCCAGGGGCGCGTCCGGCCTGGCGCTAGGCGCGGCCGACGGCCTAGGGAGGAGCGTGGCCGGCGGCCCCGGCCGGGGGCACCGGTGGCCCGTGCGGGGGCACCGCCGCCCAAGGCGGGGGCACTACGGGCCCGGCCGGGGGCGTGGGCGGCCGCCCCGGCCGGCCGCGCGGCGCGGCGCGCCGCGGCGGGTCCTCGGCCGGCCTTGGCGGAGCGCGCCCGCCCAAGCCAGTGGCGCGGCCGGCCATTGCAGTGGCGTGGCTGGCCTCTCCAGCGGCCCGGCCGACCTGGGCAACGAAGGAGACGGACTGGGCAGCGGCATGATTGGGCGTTTTGAAACGGATCCGTCCATCGGCGATGCGTTTTTGGCGTCTCAAGCATCAGCTACCTCCGGTGCTCAGCGAAGAAGACGTGCTCCATCAAGCAAAAGGGTTAGAGATGATGAGGTATAATTCAGTGCCTTTGCATTGTTCATAGGTTTTTAAATTTGGGAGCATAACAGTGAGGATGCAGACTTTGCTCGGTTTGATCGTGATCCCAATTACATGTCGACAATACCGGAACGTTACAAACAAGATGTCGTCCTAGCAAATGCATCAGATACATCTACTCTAGAAGTGAGTACGACTTGCATGGATACTTTTCGAGATGAACTTACCACATCTCTCGCTCTCGGTTGGCACTAACTTGTAATCGACATTGAACTTTTATATTTCTTAGCGTTTGAGCAATTCGTGTGTGTAAACTTTTATATGCATGTGGACAATTTCTAGTTATCAGTTACTTGGGGTCTTTGAGATGTGTGTTGATCAAAATCATTACTTATTTGTTCAAATAAAAAAGCAGCACAAAACACACAACACGCACACACACAGCACACACCACGCACACACAGCACCCACACGCACACACAGCACCCACAGCACGCACACACAGCACATCACGCACACACAACACACACACAGGCAAACACAGCGCCCACACCACGCATGCACAAGCACAGTACAGGTACACACGCATGCACACACAGGACACGATGCACGCACACGCACAACACATCACGTACACACACGCACGCAAACAAAAAAATGAAGGTAAAAGAGGGCAATCTATTCAAATCTTCATTTTCTGGAGTTGGAGTTGTTTTCTCAGCCAAACACATCTCCTCAGCTCCAAAGGGAGAGTCCAGCTCCACGGTGGAGCTGCAAATTGGTGGAGTTGCTCCTCCAGAGTTGGTTTGGTGGAGCCGGAGCCCTCCCAAACATGCCCTTAGTAATTAGTAAGTCGTCGTCGCACATGCGAGTGACAATGCAGGAAGCGACGACAAAAATAAACGTGATTTGTAATTGCTGTGGTAGTGAAAAGGACCACAAAAGGACCACGATCATCTACAACTCATAGGGTTCTATCTAGCAATATATTACACATTACGATCAAGATTTCTAACCACCAAACATTTAAAATGGTAGCCTGAAATACTAATCTGAATAAACCTACTAAATACTGAGCAGGTTCAAGGCATCTCTTTCTCAAGCTACACATCTAGATATCCACACCGGAACTGCGAAGGAATCATATAATAATGATATTAGAAAAGTAAATGAATAGAAAAAAATGACAGCAAACACAATGTGGCATGTCATCTGAATTCCAGGATGAGTGGCATATTATTTGAACCAAGCTCACCTCTGCAAATACTGCAAGCGCACAAAAGAGCAAGCTTCAGGTACCATGAGACAAAGAACGACAAACTCTTTGCACCACAGCTCGAAATGACACGTGAACCAAAGCAATTGCATTACTCAATTTCACCAATCGTAGTGCAGACCGAAATATAAAGCAAATATGTGCTACAGGTCTATCTGAAACAAGCCTGAAATGACACGAGAATCAGCAACTGCATTACTCAATTTCACCAATCATTGTGTAGTGCATCTTCTCTTGTGGAAGTACAAAGGTTCCTGTCAAAGTACCAAAATATATTCTTTTATACCTCCCAAAAACCGAAATATAAAGCAAATGTGTGCTATAGGTCTATCTGAAACACATAGGTAGTTTCAACAAGAAAAGAAGATTGTCGACTCTATTTCTCTTTATTTTTGTTTGAACCCCGAACCAATCTACATCCACCAGAGACAACAAAATAGTAATAAGAGTGCTATATCAAGTAAGGAAATTGAGCTCACCTCTACAAGACTGCAAGCACTCACAAGAGCAAGTGCAACAACTTCAAGCTCAAGCCAACAACTTCAAGCTTCAACCACCATCAGATAGCAACTACGAACTCTTTGCAACACAGCCTGAAATGAGAGGAGAATCGACAATTGCGTTACTTAATTTCACCAAACCAAGTGTAGTGTATCTTCTCTAGCAAAACTACAAAGGTTCCTGTCAAAATACCAAAATATATTCTTTTTACACCTCCCACTAACTGGAATACAAGACATTTGTGCTACATGACACACAAGCATTTCCAGCAAGAAAGCCAGGTTGTTAACCCTCTTTTTTTTAATCCCAATCCTGAACCATTCCACATCCACCAGAGACAACCCAAATGCAGGAAACATGTTATCCATACTAACAAAGACCTATGCAAAACAAAAGGCACACCACCATTGGTTCCACATCCACCAAAGGCAATTAAGTCTCAATCCATGTTCTAGACCATGCTTAAAAGAACAACAAAAGAAGCTACAATGGCAAACTATTAGCTGTCAGTTTACCCATCAGAGAAGGATCCAATGGCATTTTACCATCAAAGAAGATACATTGTGAACTTACCGAGAACGATTTCTACCCCAGCTGCCGGCAAAAACCTGCAGACCCAGCATACAGAAGTTAGAGTTCACATTCGACCACAAGTGTGAGCAAGTGTGCTAAAAAAGTGTGAGCACAAGTTAAAGAAGCAAGCAGTCCTGATTGGATCCAAAAAGTTTAAACGTTGCTACATGAAACAACCGTCCTCCCATGTCTCATGTACACAGTCAAACTTATAAGGTATACAATACAACAATTTTTTTGAAGAAAAGACCAAATCATAATTTGATTGATAAATTAGGATCATTATGAATGAAGTTGTTTTTATATAAAAAAGAGGCTATGAGGGTTGTGCAAATATCTGTACTACTCTGAAGGAAACCTGAGCTTGAGGCATCAAAAGAAATCATATTCAGAAAGGCATCAGAACTAAGTGAAGCATTGCAACATCCAAAATAAAATTATTCAAGGCTGACTCTTTCAACATTTTCTATTTCTTCAAAATACTTAGTAATATAATGTTCTTGCATTTCCAACTCTAGAAATTATAGAAATTATATAAACCTCCTACACAATTCTGTTACGACTCATGTATGTCACTGAATGCTGGTCCCCGTTGAAGGACCGATTAGGCGACCAGAGAGGGGGGGGAGTGAATAGGAGCCGATAAAAATTCTTCTCGAGGGAGATTGAAACTCCGACAAGATGAACTAGCTCGGTCAAACCCCCGAAATAGCACGCTCCGCACTTCAACCTTCCGTTTGCCAAAACCACGTAGCCACTGGAGTGCTACTGGTCCTAGGAACAAACTCTACCATCAACCACAACACACACGCAGCAACGACAGCGGAAACAACTCAAAAGCCGACTAACCAGAGGGGGCGGTTAGACCGGGTATAGGGGGCGGTTAGACCGCCTCCACCTGGTAACCAAGAAATCCTCCGAAACGCCTCTTCCGAGCACCAAAACTCACCATGGTTTCACCAACGAGAGATCTCCCGGTCAAGGCCATGCTAGCTACCGTAAAAATCTTGGCGAAAACTAAAACTTCACCCGGGGGCCTAGGGGCGGTTAGACCGGCTACTCGGGGGCGGTCTAACCTCCCGTACCCGAGCAACAAATTCCAACCAAGAACACCTAGCAACCGCACGAGAAAGACCCCAAATTTCACCCGGACGCTCCTCGATCAAGGCGAACAAGCCGACAGAGGAAAATCCGGCGAAACAAAACTTCGACACGGAAACACCCGGGCGGTTAGACCGCCCCCTGTAGACGGTTAGACCGCCCCTTCCAGAAAACGAACCCGCGGGTCAAACCTCAACTTCCTCGCGCCCGATCTCCCGAATCACTCCACGGATTGCAGCAAAACTTCGGGAATAGCTGGGTTACCTCCTAGGCAACCTCTACCTCAAAGGAATCGACTCGAAACGCTCACAATCAAGAGGAATCGAAGAAATCACTTCTCTAGGTCAAGAACTCGCCCAACTGGAGAAACCACCAAATCGAGTCCGATTCAAAGGAGATTTGGGGGCAAAGTCACCAGCCAAAGAGGCACAAGAACCTCATACGTGACACCCACCAAAAACCCCAAGAAATCGTCCTCAAAACACCGCCAACAAAGAGCTCCGAAAATCAACACAAAAGAGAGGAGAAAACCACCATGATGAATAACGCCGAACCATCTATACATGCCATGAAAGGTTCGTACATGGTCTAGCTTGCCACCCAAACATCCATCCCTCTCTCTAGATCTCACATGAAGCTCTCAAGCTAGTCCTCTAAAAACCTAAGGAAAAAGGAGAACGAAAATGGAAAAACAAATGAGCTAGGGTTCCAAGAGTTGGCTGCCATCCACCCATCCAATGAGTATATATGGAGGCAGCCAAAAGACTAAACTGCCCTTCACTAATAACTATGGATACATGCCCCTCGAGGGCGGATTTGGAAGTCTTCATGTCTTCACCATCGGACGGATGCCCGGCGCCGGCGGCCATGGCGGTCAGACCGCCCCCTCTGGGCGGTTAGACCGGCCCGGGAGATCTGACCGGCCCCAGGCGGTCTGACCGCCCCTCCTGGGCGGTTGAACCGGCCTGGGTGGCCGCACCCCTCGTCGAGTCTTCGTCCTCGGTTTTGTGGCTCAACCGAGTAACCCAGTGGTTTTTTGGTGAACCACTGCAAACCCCGCGAACTCGGTGTAGCCTCCGCCAATCTCCACTCATGACTCGGCTCCCACGTAGTCCCGGCTCGCCCTTGGTTTTGAGGCTCTACCAAGAAACCGTCCACGACTTCATCTTGCTGTTCATGCCACCATTGAAGGACCGATACGGCGAACCAGAGAGGGGGGGAGTGAATGGGAGCCGATAAAAATTCTTCTCGATGGAGATGAGAACTCCAACAAGACGAACGCGGCTTCCAACACACGTCTCCGACAACTACCCAAGTTGGCCAAGCCCACGTAGCCACTGGAGTGCCACTGGACCTAGGAACCAACAGACACAGCCTTCCGACTCGAGAACGCAGCGGAACAACAAACCCCGAGTCTACGGACCCACACGGTCGACCGGTGAGCACCACCGGTCGACCGGTCCCTCGCCGGTGAACCGAGCAACTTTCACTAAGTGGCTCTACACCGGTCCGGACCGGTGAGGCACACCGGTCGGACCGATGGTAGCCTCGAAAGCCCCCAAGGAACCAAACAAAGCCAACCAACCACCAAACGGACCCAAACTCGAAACAAGAAGCAACACGGGACAACAACGAACACACCAAGACGTTCACCCGAGCAAAATCCCACAAGGGCTCCGCACCGGTCGGACCGGCCAAGAGCACCGGTCGACCGGTGTAGCCCGGCGGGCTCGGGATGAACAAAGACCCGCGGTCAACTCCCCCAAATCCAAATCTCGATCTCCCGAATCGCTCCACGGACTTGAACAAAACTTTGGGGATATCAGGAGCACCTCATGAGGAGTCCATAGCCAAGTTTAATCCCACCAAATCTTGTCCAAAAAGGAGGAATCGAAGAAATCCCGCCGAAAGCACTTCCAACCCAAGAACTCAAGAAACCCCAAATTCGAGCAACTTTTCTCACGGATTTGGGAGGGGAATCACAGCACAAAGAACCACGAAGGGTTCCCACAAATTTCCCCCACCGAATCACCAAGAGAAAAGCCCCAAAAACACTCCAAAGAAATCACCGGAAGAGGGCTCCGAAAATCACCGCCAAAAACAACCGGGTAAAACACATCCAAACCTTGAGGAATCACGCCGAATCATCTATACATGAAACAAGGATTCGTACAGGGTCTAGCAAGCCGCCCGATCATCCATCCCTCTCTACAAGATCTCTCCGTGAAGCTCTCTTGCTAGTCCTAAGGAAAACCTAGAGAAAATAGGTGGAAAAATAGGAAAACTAATGAGCTAGGGTTCCAAGAGTTGGCTGCCATCCTCTCACCTCTTGGGTTATATAGGCGGCAACCGAATGTCTAAAATGCCCCTCTCTACTAACTAGGGATACAAGCCCCTCAAGGGCGGATTTGGAATTCTTGATGCCTTCACCATCGGACGGATGCCCGGCGACCGCACCCCGCGTAGCCTCGACGCAAGCCATGCGATCCCGACGCGTGTCCTCCGCTTCGAAGATTCGGATCGCGTCGTCGCACACGGTCGAGCCGGTGCTCCTCACCGGCCGGGACCGGCCGGACCCACCGGTCGGGGCCGTCCGTGCCGCCGCACCTCCATCTTCGGTTCTCCGGTCTTGGATTTGTGGATCAACCAAGGAACCCGGTGGTTTTCCGGTGAACCACCGAAACCCCACGAACTCGGTGTAGCCTCCGCCAATCTCCACTCATGACTTGGCTCCCACGTAGTCCCGGCTCGACCTTGGTTTTGAGGCTCAACCAAGAAACCGTCCACGACTTCATCTTGTTGTTCATGCCACCATGCGGCCCGCACTTGACCCCACTGGCCACCGGGTCCCTCGAACGAAGCCTACTTGTCTTCTCCACACCCCGGAGGCCTCACCGGCGACGACCTTTCGCGCTTGTTCTTCACCCGCACCAACACGAGTCAAGCCGCAACCCGCACCCGCAATACTTAGCCAAGAATCAGTCCACACAACGTTGTCAATCACTCATCACACAAGGAAGCGACCATCCACCGGTCCTCGAACCACACATGGTCCTCAATCTCCCCCTTGATGAGTGCATTGACAACACCCACACGAAGTAACAAGAGAGAAAAGAAAAAGAAAAGAAACGAACAAAAAGAAACTCCAACAAGCGATCGAAAGCCAAACAAAGGCAAAGAGCAAGATCACTTGAAGGAAACAAGTCTCGGACCCCTTAGGCAAGGGCAACGGCTCGACACATCCGAGACAAAGCAAAGCTCAAGCAAAGAGCGCAAACCACCAAAACAAAGCTCGAACACCACAAAGAGCTCCCCCCCGCACACATGCAAGCTCCCCCCGAACCAATGCAACTCCCCCCGGACGAATGCATGCAAGACACCACTTGAAACAGGCGGTACCGCAACAAACCAGCCACCGACCGGTCGACCGGTCAACACCACCGGTCGACCGGTGTGCAACATGTGTACAGAACCAAGCACTCACACCGGTCGGACCGGTGACCACGACCGGTCGGACCGGTGCACAAAGCAGAGCCCGAAATGGCTCGAAACCACTCGAAAACCTTCTAAACACGTCCGCAAGCCATTTCAAGCTCAAACTTCTCCCCCTTGTTGGCAATGCATGAATCAAGCCAAAAATGCAAAAAATGCAACCTAGAGCTTCTCAAATAGACAAAATTCAACAAAGAATGCTACACATGTCCAAAAGAGCAAGTTAGGTACTCTACGGCTTCGTATCGATCTCAACTACATGATCACCAAGTTTCACAACCATTGGACGAAGCTAAGATGGATTTGGGCAATTTTGCGAAAAGCTTGCCTCTCATGAGCAAAGTCCTAAACATGATCAAAGCATATCAAAATGGCAAAGCCACACAAACTTCATGCTAGGACAGCCATTCTAATCATAAGACCATCACAAACACCCACAAGCACCTCATGTCATGTCAAAGCCACCGAGCCATGTGCCTACTTCTATGTATGAGACTTCTCATTGGTAGGCATCATGCAACGGTTTAGCACCCAAAGCAAATTAAATTCAGCACATATGACATGGGAGCACATTTTCCAAGCATTTTTCATTTCATTTTCAGATTTGTAAATGGTACATGAAATGTCTTTGCGACAAAAAGGAACTTATGCTCCTCCACAAGATAAATCTAGAGGGCTAAACATTCATGATGACAAATGAGCTTTTGGCCCCATATGATCAATAAGCTAGCTATCCAACCACAAATTAAGCATAGCAAAGCCACAAAAACATGTTAAGAGCATGTAAAGGCATTTACACATGAGAGAGCATACATGTGACATTTTTCAAAAGCATAGCTATCAACCATGGATTATTCATCAAGATCATCAAGAGCTAAGCCAAACTAACCGTAGCATACCAAACAAGCTCACAAAGACATATATCTCATTCCATGGTGAACAATGTATATAAGAGAAGCTTTTCCTAGCCAATGCATATGATACAAAATGCATGCAATCTAAGATACAAGGATGCCTATACATCATGTTACATATGCCATGCCAAAATGCAAGAAATGCACAAAGAAAAGCTATACATATGCTACAAACCGGCTCCTCGAGGGGAGGCAAAACGGGCTCGACACCACCGGCAAAAGAAAGCTCCCACACACCCAACTCGGAAATCAAACACACACCAAGTTCCCCCGCAGACGAGTGAAAGTTGCTTGATCTAGGGGTTTGGTGAAAATATCGGCTAGTTGGTGATGTGTGGGTACATGGATCAAGGCTATCTTTCCTTTCTCTACGTTGTCTCTCAGGAAATGGTACCTCACTTCTATGTGCTTGGTTTTGGAATGGAGCACTGGGTTTTTTGCAACGCTTATGGCACTGGTGCTATCACATTGAAGTGGGACATGGGTATACTCCTCACCAAAGTCACTCATGGTGTAGGTGATCCAAAGGAGCTGAGAGCAACAACTAGCAGCGGCAACATACTCGGCCTCGGTCGTGGATTGAGCAACACTCGACTGCTTACGGGAAGACCAAGACACCAATGAAGAACCCAAAAACTGGCAAGTCCCAGAAGTGGACTTCCTATCCAACCGACACCCGGCAAAATCCGCGTCTGAAAAACCATGAAGCGCCAAAGAAGAGGACGCGGAGTACCAAAGGCCGAAGTCGGGAGTGTGACGCAAGTACCTGAAAATTCGCTTCACTGCTTGCCGATGCGAAGTCCTCGGAGACGCTTGAAAACGAGCGCACAGACACACTGAGAACTGTATGTCCGGCCTCGTCGCCGTCAAGTAGAGAAGTGACCCGATCATGCTCCGGTACTCCTTCTGGTCCACGTGTTCACCTTCCTCGTCCGCATCAAGAGCTGTAGTCGTACTCATCGGCGTCGTCATAGCCTTGGAGTCCTCCATCTTGAACTTCCTCACAATGTCCTTGGTGTACTTAGCCCGGTGCACAAATGTTCCTTCCTTTGATTGCTTGATTTGTAGCCCGAGGAAGAACCGCAACTCACCCATCATGCTCATCTCAAACTCCCCGCTCATATCATCTCGCAAACCTCGCAACAAGAGAGTTAGACGAGCCACCAAAGACAATATCATCCACGTACACCCGCACAATCGGGATATCTCTCGCCCGCCCTCGGCAAAAACAAGGTCCGATCGACCTTCCCTATCTCAAAACCTCTCTCAAACAAGAACCCCCTCAACCTCGCCATACCAAGCTCTAGGCGCCCGCTTCAACCCATACGGCGCCTTCCTCAACTTGTACACCCGTGGGGGTACTTTTCACTCTCAAACCCCGAGGTCGTCTCACATACACTTCTTCCTCCAACACTCCATTCGTAAAAGCACTCTTCACATCCATTTGGTGCAACTTGAACCCTTTAGCCACGAAAAAAGGCTAGAAGGATCCTAATCGCCTCCAAACGGGCTACGGGAGCAAAGGTCTCCTCGTAGTCGATCCCTTCCTTCGATCGAACCCCCGAGCAACAAGTCTCGACTTGTTCCTCACAACCTCACCCTTCTCTCCCTCTTTGTTTTTCCACACTCACTTTGTACCAATCGACTTACACCCCGGGGGAGGGTCAACCAACTCCCACACCTGATTCCTCTCAAAGTTCTCCAACTCCTCATGGATCGAGTTAACCCAATTGTGATCGGATAGTGCGTGTCCAATGTCTTTGGGCTCGAAAGAAGCAACAAACGCAAGCATGAGCAAAATGGGAATTGTTCCGAACCCTCGACCGTGTAGTGCGTTCATTCATGTCGCCGATGATCCTCGAAGCCGGGTGATCCACTTGAACTCGCCGGGGAGGTTCTCGCCTCGAAGCTACCTCCCCCTCAACATCGGCTTCTCCTCGTTCTTGATTTGTCGTCGTAGGTGTAGCGAGGGTCCATCCATCATCGTAGTCGAAGTAGTGGGTACATGTTCGGCCGGGGGCACCGCACCGCCATCCTCATCATCTCCATGTTCATGCTCCTCCTCCCGAAAGATCTCCTCGCCAAGCTCATCATCACCTCGCACACTCAAAGACAAGCCGACTACGTGGCTCGTCTCGTCGAAGGTTACCTCGCAAGTCTCCACGATTTGGTTAGTTTCAAGATTGAGCACACGATATGCTCTAGAATGAGATGCATAACCAAAGAAAATGTCATCGACGGACCTAGCCTCAAACTTATCCAACTTCCCCGCCTTTCTTCGGAATGAAACACTTGCAACCAAAGACATGGAAGTGACTCACCTTGGGCGTGCGACCATGCATCAACTCATAGCATGTCTTCTTCTTGTGCACTCGAGGTATATCCCGTTCGACACATAGCACGCGGTGTTCACCGCCTCGGCCCCAATACCTCCTCGGAGTCCTATGCTCATCAAGCATCATCCGAGCCATCTAACACAAGGTCCTCGTTCTTCCTTTCCACAACACCATTCCGGGGAGGCGTATACGGACTCGAAAACTGGTGCTCAAGACCCAAGTCATGACAAAAGGTTTCAAAACGAGAGTTCCTGAATTCCGAGCCATTATCACTGCGGATAGCTCGTATGGCATCTCCGTGCCTCTCGTTCCTCAACCTCAAGACTAGATCTCGAACAAAACCAAATGTCTCCCCCTTCTCCTCAAGAAAGAACACCCACGCATACCGAGAAAAGTCGTCCACCACAACAAGGACATACCACTTCCCACCCGCAGATCGCACACGAGCTGGGCCAATAAGGTCCATATGGAGCAGCTCGCATGGACGCTCAGTCATCACATCGGTGAGAGGCGGGTGAGAAGAGGCCGCCATCTTGGCATGCCTACACGGAGCACAAACCAACTCTTTCTCAAGCTTCAAACGTGGCAATCCTCGGACCAAATTGAGTTTACTCAAGCGAGACAAAAGGTCAAAGCTCAAGTGACCCAACTTCCTATGCCACCTCCACAACTCACTCGAAGAACCAGCCAAGAAACAACGCTCAACACCCGAAGACTGAGAAAAATCAGCACGAAACACCTGACCCTCGGGAACGACCATACACACAAGGTCCCCTCGAGAGTCCACAATCCGAGAACCACCAGGCCGAAACAACACCTCAAAACCCTCATCCAACAACTGAGACACGTAAAGCAAATTGTACCCCGCCGATTGAACAAGAGCAACACGCCTCGCAGTGATCTTGTCACTCACTTTTATCTCACCTTCGAAAGCACACGCCCACGCCCATTGTCCCCAAAGGTGATGTACCTCTTCGTCATCACCGGACGAGACTTGAGAACCACCCCCCGTCTCCCGGTCATATGCCTCGAGCAACCGGAGTCAATCAACCAAATGTTCTTCAAGTCTCCCACCCCGAAAAATCAAACATAGGCACGTGAGCGAACAAACGACTCAAAGACCGGGGTTAGTACCAAAGGAGGAAAACCAAGCGCCGAGCCATTTGCTCGAAAGTGGGGTTAGCACCAACCAAAGCATCTCTCCTATCAAAGCTACCTCCACGAACACCACCACGGTAACCACCCTGAGGGAACCACCCCTCTCTGCCTGGAGGAGGACCAAAGCCACGCAAGAAAGCCCGTGGAACGTCCTTCCTCTCCAACTCAACGCCACGACTCCTCCAATCCCCGTATTGAGCACGAGGAGGAGAACGCCTAGCAACCGACCACCCGCACTCTTTCCAGCCCAACCACCGTAACCACGACCACCGAAACAACCCTCGCACCCGTACGAGCTCGAAACCCGAACACCGTCGTCCGGTGCCCGCACCGGTCCGACCGGTGCCCCACACCGGCCCGACCGGTGGGACCCGGCAGCAACACCACCTCGCAGCCTTCTTTTCTCCCCAAGCCCGAACCGTCCTCACAATCGCCTTGCCCCGGGCATCCGCATACGAGGCTCAAGTACACCATCAGAAGGGTGGTACTTGTCCTTGTTAGCCCACTCCTTCTTCATTCTATCCTCTCGCTTCCTCTTGAAGCAAAACTCCTCCTTATGGCCATCTCTCCCACAATAGCCACATTGGAACCTCACAAGCTTAGGCTTTGGCTTGGGATGTGGCTGCTCACTTGGTTTCTCTCCACTCAAACCCTCCACCGGTTTCTCACCACTAGCCTTCTCACTCTCCTTCCCAAAGAACACTTTCCCCGAAGTTCTCACAAACTTGATAGGCTTTTGTAGGTCATTTGTAGGTGTAGGAAACACGGGTGGAGCTGGGGTTGTGTCTAGTCGGTTCCTTAGATGGTTAGGTTTTGGTGGGAAATCATTCTTGTGGTGGGTTTTTGGTGGCTCCGGGATATTCTCTCCACTCCCCTCACCAACCTTGTTTGCTCCAAGCCCCTCACCATCTTGCCTCTTAAAGGCCTCGATCATCATCCTCAACTGAGGCTCGTGACCTGGACAACCAACCCATCAACTTCCTCAAATCATCATTCTCATCCCGCAAACGATCAACATAATGTGTAAGCTCCAAATTTTTCAATGCATGCATTTCACGGGTAGAGCAAGATGTAGGCATGGGTTCCTTCAATTTAGCCTCGAGCGAACTAGTGTAAGCATGCATCTCATCAATCTTAGCATGCAAAACAGGGCAAGAAGTGCAAGCACCTAGCAAAGCGAGTCTAGACTTAAGCTCGCCCACTTCAACCCTAAGCACATCTAGTTCCTCACACTTGGAGGCATGCTTCTCCTTGAACAAAGCAAGATCAGCAAGGAAAATAGAGCAATCAAGACAATCATTCTCATCGAAACAACGGGCTAGCCTTAAGCGAATCAATCTCAAGCTTGCTATCAAGCACTCGTGTCTCTAGCTCGGCCCACTCTAGTCCTAGCATCCTCGAGTGAAGCCCTAAGCTCTTTCCTCATTTTCTTGGCCTCTCTAAGCATGTCATCACGGTTATCAAGCAAAGAGCCAAGCCTCTCATTCTCCCGGCGCAAGAAGGGAAGTTCATCACGCACCTCGTCGTCGGACTCGCAGTCCGAGTCGCTCCGTGTGCTCTTCTTGCCGCCGGAGCTCGCGCCATGGTGCGAGCCATCTCTCGCGAAGCGGCTCGCCCCGCTCGGGTTCTTGGACGTCCTCTTGTTCTTGCGGCGATCTCCCTCGTCTTCGCCGCCGCTCGAGCTCGAGGTGGAGTACGCGGAACTGGAGTCGACGTCGCTCGCTCCAACCATCGCTCGGGCCTTGCCTCGGCCCTCCTTCTTCCTCGACCGTCGCTCGTCCTTGTACTTGTTCTTGTGCTTGCTCTTGTGGTCGCGCCTCGAACGGTACTTGCCATCGTTCATCCTCGGCTTGTGCTTGTAGCTGTCCTTGCTCTCGGCCTTCTCCGGGGCGGTCGGCGACGAAGTGTCCCGGCTGCCGCACCGGAAGCAGTGTCCTCGTGTTCCTCCTCATGTTCACGCGGTTCTCGTGCGGCCTCTCGAACCGCCTCGTCAACGGCGCCGCCTCATCCTCTCCAAGGTCATCAAACTCCTCATCTGGCATAGACATCAAAGAGGAAAATGAGAACATCCTGGTGGATGAGTTAAAGTTAGTCTTTCCTTTGGAACCACCAACGAGGGCAAGACTATGGGAGTCAGTCGGTCCCTCGAGCTTGGCAGTCATGCCCCTATCCACCTCAGCCGACTTGAGCTTAGAGAACGACTCGTTCACCGTCGCAGTATCATACCTCTCCGACTCGACTATGGCCTCGAACTTTCCGCCCCATATCGTACGATCCAAAGAGTGTAAGAGCTTGACCGCTCTATCATGATCATCGTACGGGAGCACGTCCACATTGGCCCTCATGTTGTTCACCACCACCGTGAACCTCGAAACAAGGCATCGATGGACTCACCGGGGAGATGAGTGAAGTTCTCGTACTCTCTCCCGTAGGTCGCATACAACCGTGCCCTCGAACCTCGGGCGTTCCCAACATGAGCCTCCTTCAACACCGCCCAAATCCTACAAGCCAAGTGCTCGGTGTGCACCCGATCGAACTCGGCCGACACAAAGCACGAAACAAGTAGTCGACCGCCTTATTGTTGGCGTCGAATCCGTCCCTCGACCCCGGAGCAAGAAAATCCATGGGCCGGACATAGCTTCGTGTCCACCGTGACATCCCAAAGCAGCCGACCCTTTCCGCGGAGGAACGCACCCATCCGCTTGCTCCACATCCGGTAGTTCTTGCCATCGAAGTGTGGAGGACCCGAACCCCGTTCTCGGTACGCCATCCTTGGATCTTAGACCGGTTAGAGTCAACAAAGACCCGGACCGGCTCGATACCACTTGAAGGACCGATACGGCGAACCGCAGAGGGGGGGGGAGTGAATGGGAGCCGATAAAAATTCTTCTCGATGGAGATGAGAACTCCAACAAGACGAACGCGGCTTCCAACACACGTCTCCGACAACTACCCAAGTTGGCCAAGCCCACGTAGCCACTGGAGTGCCACTGGACCTAGGAACCAACAGACACAGCCTTCCGACTCGAGAACGCAGCGGAACAACAAACCCCGAGTCTACGGACCCACACCGGTCAGACCGGTGAGCACCACCGGTCAGACCGGTCCCTGCTGGTGAAACTGAGCAACTTTCACTAAGTGGCTCTACATCGGTCAGACCGGTGAGGCACACCGGTCAGACCGATGGTAGCCTGAAAGCCCCCAAGGCACCAAACAAAGCCAACCAACAACCAAACGGACCCAAACTCGAAACAGCGCAACACGGGACAACAACGAACACACCAAGACGTTCACCCGAGCAAAATCCCACAAGGGCCCGCACCGGTCGACCGGCCAAGAGCACCGGTCGACCGGTGTAGCTCCGGCACTCGGGATGAACAACACCCGCGGTCAACTCCCCCAAATCCAAATCTCGATCTCCCGAATCGCTCCACGGACTTGAACAAAACTTTGGGGATATCGGGAGCACCTCATGAGGAGTCCATAGCCAAGTTTAATCCCACCAAATCTCGTCCAAAAAGGAGGAATCGAAGAAATTTCGCCGAAAGCACTTCCAACCCAAGAACTCAAGAAACCCCAAATTCGAGCAACTTTTTTCACGGATTTGGGAGGGGAATCACAGCCCAAAGAACCACGAAGGGTTCCCACAAATTTCCCCCACCGAATCACCAAGAGAAAAGCCCCAAAAACACTCCAAAGAAATCACCGAAGAGGGCTCGAAAATCACCGCCAAAAACAACCGGGTAAAACACATCCAAACCTTGAGGAATCACGCCGAATCATCTATACATGAAACAAGGATTCGTACAAGGTCTAGCAAGCCGCCCGATCATCCATCCCTCTCTACAAGATCTCTCCGTGAAGCTCTCTTGCTAGTCCTAAGGAAAACCTAGAGAAAATAGGTGGAAAAATAGGAAAACTAATGAGCTAGGGTTCCAAGAGTTGGCTGCCATCCTCTCACCTCTTGGGTTATATAGGCGGCAACCGAATGTCTAAAATGCCCCTCTCTACTAACTAGGGATACAAGCCCCTCAAGGGCGGATTTGGAATTCTTGATGCCTTCACCATCGGACGGATGCCCGGCGACCGCACCCTGCGTAGCCTCGACGCAAGCCATGCGATTCCGACGCGTGTCCTCCGCTTCGAAGATTCCGGACTGCGTCGTCGCACACCGGTCAGACCGGTGCTCCTCACCGGTCAGACCGGTCCCCACCGGTCAGACCGGTCTGGTGCTGCTGCACCTCCATCTTCGGTTCTCCGGTCTTGGCTTTGTGGATCAACCAAGGAACCCAGTGGTTTTCTGGTGAACCACCGGAAACCCCACGAACTCGGTGTAGCCTCCGCCAATCTCCACTCATGACTTGGCTCCCACGTAGTCCCGGCTCGACCTTGGTTTTGAGGCTCAACCAAGAAACCGTCCACGACTTCATCTTGCTCGTTCATGCCACCATGCGGCCCGCACTTGACCCCCGCCGGCCACCGGTCCCTCGAACGAAGCCTACTTGTCTTCTCCACACCCGGAGGCCTCACCGCGACGACCTTTCGCGCTTGTTCTTCACCCGCACCAACACGAGTCAAGCCGCAACCCGCACCCGCAATACTTAGCCAAGAATCACTCCACACAACGTTGTCAATCACTCATCACACAAGGAAGCGACCATCCACCGGTCCTCGAACCACACATGGTCCTCAACCAAGCGGCCCGCACTTGACCCCACCGGCCACCGGGTCCCTCGAACGAAGCCTACTTGTCTTCTCCACACCCGGAGGCCTCACCGGCGATGACCTTTCGTGCTTGTTCTTCACCCGCACCAACACGAGTCAAGCCGCAACCTCGCATCCGCAATACTTAGCCAAGAATCAGTCCACACAATGTTGTCAATCACTCATCACACAAGGAAGCGACCATCCACCGGTCCTCGAACCACACATGGTCCTCAATCTCCCCCTTGATGAGTGCATTGACAACACACTCACATGAAGTAACACAAGAGAAAAGGAAAAGAAAAGAAACAAATAAAAAGGAACGTCAACAAGCGATCGAAAACCAAAGAAAGGCAAAGAGCAAGATCACTTGAAGAAGACAAACCTCGGACCCCTTAGGCAAGGGCAACGGCTCGACACATCCGAGACAAAGCAAGGCTCAAACAAAGAGTGCAAACCACCGAAGCGGAGCTCGAACACCACAAAGAGCTCCCCTGCACATATGCAAGCTCCCCCTGAGCCAAAGCACACTCCCCCTGGATAAATGCAGCAATGCAACACGGGAATGCAACAAAGAGCAAAAACCTGCTCACTCTGCCCAGGGCGGTTAGACCACCTATACAGGGCGGTTAGACCGCCGGTGCCTCATCTGACCGCCTGGGGGCGGTTAGACCGCCCCAAGAGACCGACCCTGCACCAAACTGCTCAAAACTTTCCCGAACCAATTGGAACACCTTCCAAACACTCCCAGGTGCCCAAAGCACGCACAAACTTCTCCCCCTTGTTGACAATGCATGAATCAAGGCAAAATGCGAAACTTTACAACATATAGCTTCTCAAATATACAAAATTCATCACAAGGAGCTACACAAGTCCAAATGAGCAAGTTAGATACTCGACAGGTCCGTAATGACCTTAACTACATGATCACCAAGTTTCACAACCATTAGACAAGGCTAAAAAGGATTGGAGTAATTTTGCGAAAAGTTACACTCTCATAAGCAAATACCTAAACATGAGCAAAACATATCAAAATAGCAAAGCCACTCAAACTTCATGCTAGGACTGCCATTCTAATCATACGACCATCATAAACACCCAAAAGCACCTCATGTCATGTCAAAGCCACCGAGCCATGTACCTACTTCTATGTATGAGACTTCTCATTGGTAGGCATCATGCAACGGTTTAGCACCCAAAGCAAATTAATTTCAGCACATATGACATGGGAGCATATTTTCCAAGCATTTTTCATTTCATTTTCAGATTGATAAATGGTACATGAAATGTCTTTGCGACAAAAAGGAACTTATGCCCCTCCACAAGATGAAGCAAGAGGGCTAAACATTCATGATGGCAAAAGAGCCTTTGGCCCCATATGATCAATAAACTAGCTATCCAACCACAAATTAAGCATAGCAAAGCCACTAAAACATGTCAAGATCATATAAAGGCATTTACACATGAGAGAGCACATATGTGACATTTTGCAAAAATTTAGCCATCAACCATGGATCATTCATCAAGATCCTCAAGAGCTAAGCCAAACTAACTGTAGCATACCAAACAAGCTCACAAGAACATATATAGCAACCCATGGTGAACAATGTATATAGGAGAAGCTTTTCCTATCCAATGCATATGATACAAAATGCATGCAATCTAAGATACAAGGATGCCTATACATCATGTTACATATGCAATGCCGAATGCAAGAAATGCACAAAAGAAAGCTATACATATGCTACAAAGGAGCTCCCACACACCCAACTCAAGAAATCAAACACACACCAAGTTCCCCCCGCAAACGAGTGAAAGTTGCTTAATGTAGGGGTTTGGTGAAAATATCGGCTAGTTGGTCATGTGTGGGTACATGGATCAAGGCTATCTTCCCTTTCTCTACATTGTCTCTCAGAAAGTGGTACCTCACTTCTATGTGCTTGGTTTTGGAATGGAGCACTGGGTTCTTTGCAACGCTTATGGCACTGGTGCTATCACATTGAAGTGGGACATGGGTATACTCCTCACCAAAGTCACTCATGGTGTATGAAATCCAAAGGAGTTGAGAGCAACAACTAGCAGCGGCAACATACTCGGCTTCAGTCGTGGATTGAGCAACACTCGACTGCTTACGGGAAGACCAAGACACCAAAGAGGAACCCAAAAACTGGCAAGTCCCAGAAGTGGACTTCCTATCCAACCGACACCCGGCAAAATCCGCGTCTGAAAAACCATGAAGCACCAAAGAAGAGGACGCGGAGTACCAAAGGCCGAAGTAGGGAGTGTGACCCAAGTACCTGAAACTTCGTTTCACTGCTTGCCGATGCGAAGTCCTCGGAGACGCTTGAAAATGAGCGCACAGACACACCGAGAACTGTATGTCCGGCCTCATCGCCGTCAAGTAGAGGAGTGACCCGATCATGCTCCGGTACTCCTTCTGGTCCACGTGTTCACCTTCCTCGTCCGCATCAAGAGCTGTAGTCGTACTCATCGGCGTCGTCATAGCCTTGGAATCCTCCATCTTGAACTTCCTCACAATGTCCTTGGTGTACTTAGCCTGGTGCACAAATGTTCCTTCCTTTGATTGCCCGATTTGTAGCCCGAGGAAGAACTGCAACTCACCCATCATGCTCATCTCAAACTCCCTACTCATATCATCTGCAAACCTTGCAACAAGAGAGTTAGATGAGCCACCAAAGACCATATCATCCACATACACCTGCACAATCAGGATATCTATGCCCTGCCTCAGCAAAAACAAGGTCTGATCAACCTTCCCCATCTCAAAACCTCTCTCAAACAAGAACCCCCTCAACCTGCCATACCAAGCTCTAGGCGCCTGCTTCAACCCATACAACGCCTTCCTCAACTTGTACACCCGGTGGGGGTACTTCTCACTCTCAAACCCCGGAGGCTGCCTCACATACACCTCTTCCTCCAAAGACACCATTCGGAAAGCACTCTTCACATCCATTTGGTGCAACTTGAACCCTTTAGCCACGGAAAAGGCTAGAAGGATCCTAATCGCCTCCAAACGGGGTACGGGAGCAAAGGTCTCCTCGTAGTCAATCCCCTCCTTCTGACTGAACCCCTGAGCAACAAGCCTCGACTTGTTCCTCACAACTTCTCCTTTCTCTCCCTCTTTGTTTTTCCACACCCACTTTGTACCAATCGGCTTACACCCTGGGGGAGGGACAACCAACTCCCACACCTGATTCCTCTCAAAGTTCTCCAACCCCTCATGCATCGAATTAACCCAATTGTGATCAGATAGTGTGTGTCCAATGTCTTTGGGCTCAAAAGAAGCAACAAATGCAGCATGAGCGAAATGGGAATTGTTTCGAACCCTCGACCGTGTAGTGCGTTCATTCATGCCGCCGATGATCCTCTAAGCTGGGTGATCCACTTGAACTCGCCGGGGAGGTTCTCGCCTCGAAGCTACCTTCCCCTCGACATCAACTTCTCCTCATTCTTGATTTGTCGTCGTAGGTGTAGCAGAGGGTCCATCCATCATCGTAGTCGAAGTAGTGGGTACATGTTCAGCCGGGGGCACCGCACCGCCATCCTCATCATCACCATGTTCATGCTCCTCCTCCTGAAAGATCTCCTCGCCAAGCTCATCATCACCTGCACACTCAAAGACAAGCTGACTACGTGGCTCTGTCTCGTCGAAGGTTACCTCGCAAGTCTCCACGGTTTGGTTAGTTTCAAGATTGAGCACATGATATGCTCTAGAATGAGATGCATAACCAAAGAAAATGCCATCGACAGACCTAGCCTCAAACTTATCCAACTTCCTGCCTTTCTTCAGAATGAAACACTTGCAACCAAAGACATGAAAGTGACTCACCTTGGGTGTGCGACCATGCATCAACTCATAGCATGTCTTCTTTTTGTGCACTCTGAGGTATATCCTGTTTGAAACATAGCACGCGGTATTCACCGCCTCAGCCCAATACCTCCTCGGAGTCCTATGCTCATCAAGCATCGTCCGAGCCATCTCGCACAAGGTCCTGTTCTTCCTTTCCACAACACCATTCTGGGGAGGCGTATACGGACTCGAAAACTGGTGCTCAAGACCCAAGTCATGGCAAAAGGTTTCAAAACAAGGGTTCCTGAATTTCGAGCTGTTATCACTGCGGATAGCTCGTATGGCATCTCCGTGCCTCTCGTTCCTCAACCTCAAGACTAGATCTCGAACAAAACCAAACGTCTCCCCCTTATCCTCAAGAAAGAACACCCACGCATACCGAGAATAGTCGTCCACCACAACAAGGACATACCACTTCCCACCCGCAGATCACACACGAGCTGGGCCAACAAGGTCCATATGGAGCAGCTCGCATGGATGCTCAGTCATCACATCGGTGAGAGGCGGGTGAGAAGAGGCCACCATCTTGGCATACCTACACGGAGCACAAACCAACTCTTTCTCAAGCCTCAACCGTGGCAATCCTCGGACCAAATTGAGTTTACTCAAGCGAGAGAAAAGGTCAAAGCTCAAGTGACCCAACTTCCTATGCCATTTCCACAACTCACTCGAAGAAATAGCCAAGAAACAACGCTCCACACCCGAAGACTGAGAAAAATCAGCACGAAACACCTGACCCTCGGGAATGACCATACAGACAAGGTCCCCTCGAGAGTCCACAATCCGAGAACCACCTGGCCGAAACAACACATCAAAGCCCTCATCCAACAACTGGGACACAGAAAGCAAAATGTACCCCAGCGATTGAACAAGAGCAACACGCCTCAGAGTGATCTTGTCAATCACTTTGATCTCACCTTCTGAAAGCACACGCCCACGCCCATTGTCCCCAAAGGTGATGTACCTCTTCGTCACCACTGGGACGAGACTTGAGAACCACCCCTTGTCTCCGGTCATATGCCTCGAGCAACCGGAGTCAATCAACCAAATGTTTTTCAAGTCTCCCACCTGAAATTCAAAAATAAGCACGTGAGCGAACAAACGACTCAAAGATCGGGGTTAGTACCAAAAGAGGAAAACCAGTGCCGAGCCATTTGCTCGAAAGTGGGGTTAGCACACATCAAGCCATCTTTCCTACCATAACTACCACCACGAACACCACCTCGGTTACCACTCCGAGGAAACCACCCCTCACTGCCTGGAGGAGGACCAAAACCACGGAAGACAACCTGTGGAACGTCCCTCCTCTCCTTCTCAAAGCTACGACTCCTCCCATCCCCGTAGTGAACTCGAGGGGGAGAATGCCTAGCAAACTGACCACTTGCTGTCTCTCCAGACCAACCACCAGCAACTCCACCTCCAGACCTGAAACATCTCGACTCACCACCTCCAAAACCACTCCGCCCAGAATTCTGGGGGGGCGGTTAAACCGCCCAGCCAGGCCGGTCTAACCGCCACCCTCTGGGCTGGGCCGGTCTGACCGCCTGGCCAGGCCGGTCTGACCGCTCCCTCCAGACCTGCTCCTCGGATGTGGGAACTCGCATCTCCCCATGCCAGAACAATTCTCACCACAGCCTTACCCCTGGGCAGTGCATACGAGGCTTAGGTACACTATGAGAAGGGTTGTACCTATCCTTGTTCGCCCACTCCTTTGCCATCCTCTCTTCCCGCTTCCTCTTGAAGCAAAACTTATCCTTGTGACCCTCTTTCCCACAATGGCCACAACTAAACCTCACAAGCTTAGGTTTTGGCTTGGATTGGGGCTGCTCGCTTGGTTTCTCTCCACTCAACTCCTCCACCGATTTCTCCTCACTTGCCTTCTCACTCACTTTCCCAAAGAACACTTTCCCGGAAGTGCTCACAAACTTGATAGGCCTTCGGAGATCATTTGTGGGTGTAGGAAATATAGGTGGAGCTGGGGTTGTGTCTAGTCGGTTCCTAAGATGGTTGGGTTTTGGAGGGAAATCATTTTTGTGGTGGGTTTTTGGTGGCTCTGGGATATTCTCTCCACTTCCCTCACCAACCTTGTTTGCCCCATGTCCCTCACCATCTTGCCTCTTAAAGGCCTCAATCATCATCCTCAACTGAGGCTCATGACCGGACAACCACCCCATCAACTTCCTCAAGTCATCATTCTCATCCTGCAAACGATCAACATAATGTGCAAGTTCCAAATTTTTCAATGCATGCATTTCACAGGTAGAGCATGATGTAGGCATGGGTTCCATCAATTTAGCCTCAAGTGAACTAGTGTAAGCATGCATCTCATCGATCTTAGCATGCAAAACAGGGCAAGAAGTGCAAGCACCTAGCAAAGCAGGTCTAGACTTAAGCTCAGCCACTTCAACCCTAAGCACATCTAGTTCCTCACACTTAGAAGCATGCTTCTCTTTAAACAAAGCAAGATCAGCAAGGAATATGGAGCAATCAGCACAATCATTCTCATCCGAGACAACAGGGCTAGCCTTAAGGGAATCAATCTCAAGCTTTCTATCAAGCACCTATGTCTCTAGCTCAGCCACTCTAGTCCTAGCATCCTCGAGTGAAGCCCTAAGCTCTTTTCTCATTTTCTTGGCCTCTCTAAGCATGTCATCACGGTTATCAAGCAAAGAGCCAAGCCTCTCATTCTCCTGGCGCAAGAAGGGAAGTTCATCACGCACCTCGTCGTCGGACTCAGAGTCCGAGTCGCTCTGTGTGCTCTTCTTGCTGCCGGAGCTCAGCGCCATGGTGCAGAAGTCGTCTCTCGCGTAGCAACTTAGCCCACTCAGGTTCTTGGATGACTTCTTGTTCTTGCGAAGATCACCTTCGTCTTCACTGCTACTCGAGCTCGAGGTGGAGTACGCGGAACTGGAGTCGACGTCGCTCGCTCCCACCATAGCTCGGGCCTTGCCTCGGCTCTCCTTCTTCCTCGATCGTCGCTTGTCCTTGTACTTGTTCTTGTGCTTGCTCTTGTGGTCGCGCCTCGAACGGGACTTGCCGTCCATCCTCGGCTTGTGCTTGTAGCTGTCCCTGTTCTCGGCCTTCTCCCGGGCGCTCGGCGACGAAGTGTCCCGGCTTGCCGCACTGGAAGCACGTCCTCGTGTTCCTCCTCATGTTCACGCGGTTCTCGTGCAGCCTCTCGAACCGCCTCGTCAACAACGCCAGCTCGTCCTCTCCAAGGTCATCAAACTCCTTATCTGGCATAGACATCAAAGAGGAAAAGGAGAACATCCTGGTGGATGGGTTAGAGTTAGCCTTTCCTTTGGAACCACCAACGAGGGCAAGACTATGGGAATCAGTCGGTCCCTCGAGCTTGGCAGTCATGCCCCTATCCACCTCAGCCGACTTGAGCTTCGAGAACAGCTCGTTCACCGTCAGAGTGTCATACTTCTCCGACTCGACAATGGCCTCGAACTTTCCGCCCCATATCGTACGATCCAAAGAGTGTAAGAGCTTGACCGCTCTATCATGATTATCGTACGGGAGCACGTCCACATTGGCCCTCATGTTGTTCACCACCACCGTGAACCTCTGAAACAAGGCATCGATGGACTCACCGGGGAGATGAGTGAAGTTCTCGTACTCTCTCCAGTAGGTCGCATACATCCGTGCCTAAACCTGGGCGTTCCCAACATGAGCCTCCTTCAACATCGCCCAAATCCTACAAGCCAAGTGCTCGGTGTGCACCCGATCAAACTCAGGCTGACACAAAGCACGAAACAAGTAGTCGACCGCCTTGTTGTTGGCTTCGAATCTGTTCCTCGACCCTGGAGCGAGGAAATCCATCGGCTGGACATAGCCTGTGTCCACCGTGACATCCCAGAGAATCTGACCCTTTCCGCGGAGGAATGCATCCATCCGCTTGCTCCACATCTGGTAGTTCTTGCCATCGAAGTGTGGAGGACCCGAACCCCGTTCCTGGTACGCCATCCTTGGATCTTAGACTGGTTAGAGTCAACAAAGACCCGAACCGGCTCTGATACCACTTGAAGGACCGATTAGGCGACCAGAGAGGGGGGCAGTGAATGGGAGCCGATAAAATTTTTTCTCGAGGGAGATTGAAACTCCGACAAGATGAACTAGCTCGGTCAAACCCCCGAAATAACACGCTCCGCACTTCAACCTTCTATTTGCCAAAACCACATAGTCACTGTAGTGCTACTGGTCCTAGGAACAAACTCTACCATCAACCACAACACACACGCAGCAACGACAGCGGAAACAACTCAAAAATCGTCTAACCAGAGGGGGCGGTTAGACCGGGTATAGGGGGCGGTTAGACCGCCTCAAACTGGTAACCAAGAAATCCTCCGAAACGCCTCTTCCGAGCACCAAAACTCACCACAGTTTCACCAACAGAGATCTCTGGTCAAATCCATGCTAGCTACCAGAAAATCTTGGCGAAAACCAAAACTTCACCCAGGGGCCTAGGGGCGGTTAGACCGGCTACCTGGGGCGGTCTAACCTCCTGTACCCAGCAACGAACTATAACAAAGACACCTAGCAAACTACGCGAGAAAGACCCCAAATTTCACCCAGACGCTCCTCTGATCAAGGCGAACAAACTCACAGAGGAAAATCCGGTGAAACAAAACTTCGACCTGGAAACACCCAGGGCGGTTAGACTGCCCCCTGTAGGAGGTTAGACCGCCCCTTCCAGAAAACGAACCCGCGGGTCAAACCTCAACTTCCTCGCGCCCGATCTCCCGAATCACTCCACGGATTGCAGCAAAACTTCGGGAATAGCTGGGTTACCTCCTGGGCAACCTCTACCTCAAAGGAATCGACCCGAAACACTCACAATCAAGAGGAATCGAAGAAATCGCTTCTCTAGGTCAAAAACTCGCCCAACTCGAGAAACCACCAAATCGAGTCCGATTCAAAGGAGATTTGGGGGCAAAGTCACCAGCCAAAGAGGCACAAGAACCTCATACGTGACACCCACCAAAAACCCCAAGAAATCGTCCTCAAAACACCGCCAACAAAGAGCTCCGAAAATCAACACAAAAGAGAGGAGAAAACCACCATGATGAACAACGCCGAACCATCTATACATGCCATGAAAGGTTCGTACATGGTCTAGCTTGCCACCCAAACATCCATCCCTCTCTCTAGATCTCACATGAAGCTCTCAAGCTAGTCCTCTAAAAACCTAAGGAAAAAGGAGAACGAAAATGGAAAAACAAATGAGCTAGGGTTCCAAGAGTTGGCTGCCATCCACCCATCCAATGAGTATATATGGAGGCACCCAAAAGACTAAACTACCCTTCACTAATAACTATGGATACATGCCCCTCGAGGGCGGATTTGGAAGTCTTCATGTCTTCACCATCGTACGGATGCCCGGCGACCGCAACCTGCTTAGCCTCGACGCAAGCCTTGCGATCCCGACGCGTGTCCTCCGCTTCGAAGCTTCTCGGCGCCGGCGGCCAGGGCGGTCAGACCGAGTAACCCAGTGGTTTTCTGTTGAACCACTGCAAACCCCGCGAACTCGGTGTAGCCTCCGCCAATCTCCACTCATGACTCGGCTCCCACCTAGTCCCGGCTCACCCTTGGTTTTGAGGCTCTACTAAGAAACCGTCCACGACTTCATCTTGCTGTTCATGCCACCATGCGGCCCGCACTTGACCCCACTAGCCACCGGGTCCCTCGAACGAAGCCTACTTGTCTTCTCCACACCTGGAGGCCTCACCGGCGACGACCTTTCGCGCTTGTTCTTCACCTGCACCAACACGAGTCAAGCCGCAACCTGCACCTGCAATACTTAGCCAAGAATCAGTCCACACAACGTTGTCAATCACTCATCACACAAGGAAGCGACCATCCACCGGTCCTCGAACCACACATGGTCCTCACCTGTCTTTAACCATCTATTATTAGCGCATCCAATATTAAGAAATAACTGGGAAGAAAGCAAGCATGGATTGATAAGAATGTATCTGGTGATGGCAATCAATTTTCTTCATAAACCTTACATATTATTTCAATTTTCAAAGCATAACTCTGTCATGTACAGACAGCCCACCTCTATTTATCTAGATTAGATATCAACATAATCAACTGAGCAATAGGTAGAATAGCGTGAACTTGTTGCCTCCACAGCAGCAACACGTACAACAGCACAAAGGAATTAGCCAAGAAGATGAGGTGCACATGGATCTCCTACCCTAATTTTCATGTGCTCTTGTGCATTCTAGAACATCAGTACAAAGGCACGTTACCTCGAACACCTCATGCGTGTCATGGAAGCCACTGCTAGAATAGCAAAGGAGCAGCTGTTGCGCTAGGATGTCCAGCATGCTTCCTACGCCTAGTATGTCACCTTCTCTTGCTGTCTCACTTACTCCACTAGCTCAAATATGAGTCAGGGAAAGAGATAGACACGAGAGTAGAGAAAGAATGAAGAAAGAACGGAAGAGAGGCAGAGAGAGAGGGTGCGGGGGACTCACTTAGGTGGGTGGACGAGTGCTACAGTGCTAGTTTGCCATTGACGAGCGAATTCGGCATGCTGGCCCGTGCTCACCCCTGTGCTTGAGCTAGAGGATGTGCTGCAGTTCGAACTCGAACGGGAGCACGTCGCCGCACCGCCCCTTCACCACCAGCCGGGACCGACTCGCTGTGATGTGCCTCCGTTTTGTCACCTGCGTGCCACTCCAGGCCATAGAATCACGAGCTTTGTCAGATCTAGGCAATCGTGCCCTCCCCGGCACTGGTCGTCCCCCAGCCCAGCCGAATCAAGCTCTAGGCCATTGCGACGTCCAAGCTCGGGGTAGGATAGAGTATCCTAGGCGGCGAGGCCGGGCCCGGGGGGCAATGCGGTGACCTACATCATGGGAGCTCTCATCTTGCCCATTGTCATCGAGGACGCGATGTCGACTTCCATCATGGATGAGGGTGCGTGAGGGAGTAGAGTAGCATGCAGCGATTGCGGATCTGGCCTGTGGAGCTCCAACCCGTGGCCGGCCGGGAGCGCTCGACCGCGCCACCCCTGCTCACCGCTACTAGGCCGCCTCGACCAGATCCGCCCCTCTAGTGGGCTGCGGGAGCGGCGGCCGAGGAGGAGGAGAGCAGGTGGGGTCGGGAGAGGGTGGCGACGCCGCGTGGGGTCATGGCCAAACAGGAGCGCCAACCCGCGAGGCCCCTGCTCGCCGTTCTGGGCCGCTTCGGCCGGATCCGCACCTGTGGTGGGCTGTAGGAGTGGCATCGGGGGAGGAAGAGAGCAAGGTGAGGAGAGGGACGCTGGGGAGAAGGAGAGAGGTAGAGGAGAGGGGGCGACGGGGGAGGGAATTGAGCTTGCGGTTCGGGGCAGGCGTGTGTGTGTGGGGTGGGGGTATTAGGTGGACGGTAGGGTGGAGGGAGGGGGTCTTCGCAAAACACCTCGAGGGGGTACTTCCGAAAATGACACAACTCTGTAATTTTATCTCATGCCTGTTGAAATAATGTTTTATTAGAGGTTATATACAATAATACTTGAACATGGATGCCATGCGGACCTGGACGCGCTGGACTCAACAGCGATTCATATCAAAGCGGATGGTTTTTCTGCAAAATTGCCGGCGTGCTGCAGGAGGCTTGGAGACGGTGACGTGTCGAGCAGCAGAGAGGCCACCAATGCCTCAATTTCTCTAGTGCCAAGAATGGGGTTGCGTCTTTCATATCTCAGATTTGTACGGTCGATCCCAAAATTTTAGCGAGTGTGTCATTTTAATCCATGAACTCTCATGTCGACTGTTGATCCCAAAATTTTCGCGGGTGTGTCATTTTAATCCATGAACTCTCAAATCAATTGTATAGATCTCAAACTTGTTCGGCTATGTCATCTCAATTCCTAAATTTGTTGCACTGTGTCATCGCGGTCTCTAAATTTGCAAATAACACATTGAGATTCTCAGATTTTTTCTGTTGTGTCATGTCGGTCCTCAAACTTAGTTCTAGATCTTGACAGCTCTATCATGATCATCGTATGGGAGCACGTCCACATTGGCCCTCATGTTGTTCACAACCACTGTGAACCTCTGAAACAAGGCATCGATGGACTCACCGGGGAGATGAGTGAAGTTCTCGTACTCTCTCCGGTAGGTTGCATACATCCGAGCCTGAACCTGGGCATTCCCAACATGAGCCTCCTTCAACACCAACCATATTCTAGAAGCCAAGTGCTCGGTGTGCACCCAATCGAACTCAGGCTGACACAAAGCACGAAACAAGTAGTCGACCGCATTATTGTTGGCATCGAACATGTCCCTCGATCCTGGAGCGAGGAAGTTCATCGGCTGGACATAGCCTGTGTCCATCGTGACATCCCAAAGGATCTGACCCTTTCCACGGAGGAACGCCACCATCCGCTTACTCCACATCTTGTAGTTCTTTCCATGGAAGTGTGGAGGACCCGAACCCCGTTCCTGGTACGCCATCCTTGGATCTTAGACTGGTTAGAGTCAAAAAAGACCTGAACAGGCTCTGATACCACTTGAAGGACCAATTAGGCGACTAGAGAGGGGGGGAGTGAATGGGAGCCGATAAAAATTCTTCTCAATGGAGATTGAAACTCCAACAAGATGAACTCGCTCGGTCGGACCCCAGAAATCACACACTCCAGACTTCTACCTTATGTTTGCCAAAACCACGTAACCACTGGAGTGCTACTGGTCCTAGGAGCAAACACTACCAGCAACCTTAACACACACGCACCCACAACAGCGGAAACAACTCGAAAGCCGGCTGTCCAGAGGGGGGCGGTTAGACCGGGTATGGGGGGCGGTTAGACCGCCTCCACCAGCCAACCAAGCATTCCTCCGAAACACCTATTCTGAGCACCAAAACGCACCACGGTTTCACCTACAGAGATCTCTGGTCAGGGCCATGCTAGCTACCAGAAAATCTTGGTGAAAACCAAAACTTCACCCAGGGGCCTAGGGGCGGTTGGACCGGCTACCAGGGGCGGTCTAACCTCGTTTACCCAGCAACGAACTCCAAGCAAGAACTCCTAGCAAACGGCACGAGAACGACCCGAAATTTCACTCAGACGCTCCTCTGATCAAGGCGAACAAACTCACAGAGGAAAATCTACTGAAACAGAATTTGACCTGGAAGGCCCAGGGCAGTTAGACCGCCCCCTCCAGGCGGTTAGACCGCCCCTTTCAGAAAACCAACCCGCGGGTCAAAACTCAACTTCCCAGCGCCTGATCTCCCGAATCACTCCACGGATTGCAGCGAAACTTCGGGAATAGCTGGGTTACCTTCTTGGCAACCTCTACCTCAAAGGAATCGACCCGAATCGCTCAAAATCAAGAGGAATCGAAGAAATCGCCTCTCTAGGTCAAGAACTCGCCCTACTCGAGAAACCACCAAATCGAGTCCGATTCAAGAGAGATTTAGGGGCAAAGTCACCAGCCAAAGAGGCACAAGATCCTCATATGTGACACCTAATAAAAACCCCAAGAAATCGTCCTCAAAACTCCGCAAACAAAAAGCTCTGAAAAACAACACAAAGAAGGACGGGAAAGACACTTCTCAACCATGAGGAACAACGGCGAACCATCTATACATACCATGAAGGTTCGTACAAGGTCTAGCTTGCCACCCATACATCCATCCCTCCCTCTAGATGTCACATGAAGCTCTCAAGCTAGTCCTAGGAAAAACTAGGGGAAAATGAGAATGAAAATGGAAAAACAAATGAGCTAGGGTTCCAAGAGTTGGCTGCCATCCATCCCCTCGAAGAGTATATATGGAGGCACCCAAAAGACTAAACTACCCTTACTTAATAACTAGGGATACAAGCCCCTCAAGGACGAATTTGGAAGTCTTCCGAATTTCTTCATCGGACGGATGCCCAGCGACCGCAACCTTCTTAGCCTCGACGCAAGCCTTGCGATCCCGACGCGTGTCCTCCGCTTCAAAGCATCTCGGCGCCAGCGACTAGGTCGGTCAGACCGCCCCCCCTGGGCGGTTAGACCGGCCCGGGCAATCAGACCGGCCCAGGCGGTCTGACCGCCCCTCCTGGGCGGTTGAACCGGCCTGGGTGGCCGCACCTCCTCGTCGAGTCATCGGCCTCGGTTTTGTAGCTCAACCGAGTAACCCAGTGGTTTTTTGGTGAACCATTGCAAATCCCGCGAACTCGGTGTAGCCTCCGCCAATCTTGACTCATGACTTGGCTCCCATGTAGTCCCGGCTCGATCTTGGTTTTGAGGCTCTACCAAGAAACCGTCCATGACTTCATCTTGTTGTTCATGCCACCATGCGGCCTGCACTTGTCCCCGCTGGCCACCGAGTCCCTCGAACGAAGCCTACTTGTCTTCTCCACACCTAGAGGCCTCACCGGCAACGACCTTTCGCGCTTGTTCTTCACCTGCACCAACACGAGTCAAGCCGCAACCTGCACCTACAATACTTAGCCAAGAATCAGTCCACACAACGTTGTCAATCACTCATCACACAAGGAAGCGATCATCCACCGGTCCTCGGACCACACATGGTCCTCAGCCGGCCGGCAGGCCAGACTGCTGGAGACGCCAGAGATGAGCCGTCAGTTGCCCCATCCGCCTCCTCCTCTCATTTTCGAGCGCCGAGTTGGCCTTCCCCGTTCTCCTTCTCTAACCCTAGACGCCTCGGATGCCAATGGAGCGGCGACCGCCGGAGACGAGGTGCAAAATGGGGCTCATGGAACTGTCTAGGAGGATTCATTTGCTCCGTTTGACGCGACCAGCGACCTGAGCGAAGAAGAGGCCGGCAGCCTAGGCACGGTCTCTATCGGCGGCCTGCCCAGGGGCGCGTCCGGCCTGGCGCTAGGCACGGCCGACGGCCTAGGGAGGAGCGTGGCCGGCGGCCCGGCCGGCGGCTTGGCCGGGGCGCGACCGGGCGGCCGGCGGCACCGGCCGGGGGCGACCGGTGGCCCGGGCGGGGGCACCGCCGCCAAGGCGGGGGCACTACGGGCCCGGCCGGGGGGTGTGGGCGGCCGCCCCGGGCGGCGGCGCGACTTGCAACCGCGGCGGGGGCCTCGCCGGCCTTGGCGGGAGCGCGCCCGCCCAAGCTAGTGGCGCGGCCGGCCATTGCAGTGGCGTGGCTGGCCTCTCCAGCGGCCCGGCCGGCCTGGGCAACGAAGGAGACGGCTTGGGCAGCGGCATGATCGGGCGTTTTGAAACGGATCCGTCCATCGGCGATGCGTTTTTGGCGTCTCAAGCATCAGCTACCTCCGGTGCTCAGCGAAGAAGACGTACTCCATCAAGCAAAAGGGTCAGAGATGATGAGGTATAATTCAGTGCCTTTGCATTGTTCATAGGTTTTTAAATTTGGGAGCATAACAGTGAGGATGCAGACTTTGCTCGGTTTGATCGTGATCCCAATTACATGTCTACAATACCGGAACGTTACAAACGAGATGTCGTCCTAGCAAATGCATCAGATACATCTACTCCGGAAGTGAGTACGACTTGCATGGATACTTTTCGAGATGAACTTACCACATCTCTCGCTCTCGGTTGGCACTAACTTGTAATCGACATTGAACTTTTATATTTCTTAGCGCTTGAGCAATTCGTGTGTGTAAACTTTTATATGTATGTGGACAATTTCTAGTTATCAGTTACTTGGGGTCTTTGAGATGTGTGTTGATCAAAATCATTACTTATTTGTTCAAATAAAAAAAGCAGCACACAACACACAACACGCACACACACAGCACACACCACGCACACACAGCACACACAACACACACACGCACACACATCACCCACAGCACGCACACACAACACACCACGCACACACAACACACACATAGGCAAACACACCGCCCACACCACGCATGCACAAGCATAGTACAGGTACACACGCATGCACACACAGGACACGATGCACGCACACGCACAACACATCACGTACACACACGCACGCAAACAAAAAAATGAGGGTAAAAGAGGGCAATCTATTCAAATCTTCATTTTCTGGAGTTGGAGTGGTTTTCTCAGCCAATCACATCTCCTCAGCTTCAAAGGGAGAGTCCAGCTCCACGGTGGAGCTGCAAATTGGTGGAGTTGCTGCTCCAGAGTTGGTTTGGTGGAGCCGGAGCCCTCCCAAACATGCCCTTAGTAATTAGTAAGTCGTCGCCGAACATGCGAGTGACAATGCAGGAAGCGACGACAAAAATAAACGTGATTTGTAATTGCTGTGGTAGCGAAAAGGACCACAGAAGGACCACGACCACAGAATATAATGCAACATAATGCAACATAACCGATTGTGAATTTGTGCCTGGAGCCCTGCACGGCTGAACCAAGCTACACTATAGGCATCGTGCTACCTCTTCAATAAATACTAGAACAATCCGGCGCCTGATGCGCGCCCTATCGAAAGCACACTACATCACGATCAAAATTAACAGACATCAAAATAGCAACATAGAAAGTATACTAATACATTATTTGCCCCAGTCGAACTGATGAAATAGTATAGATCAATATCGTCATCGCTAATTATCTGGCCTTTGGCCTTTGCAGCCCATAGAGTATCTGTCTAGCCACATTTACACATTTCGATCATCTACAACTCATAGGGTTCTATCTAGCATTATATTACACATTATGATCAAGATTTCTAACCACCAAACATTTAAAATGGTAGCCTGAAATACTAATCTGAATAAACCTACTAAATACTGAGCAAGTTCAAGGTATCTCTTTCTCAAGCTACACATCTAGATATCCTCACCGGAACTCCGAAGGAATCATATAATAATGATATTAGAAAAGTAAATGAATAGAAAAAAATGACAGCAAACACAATGTGGCATGTCATCTGAATTCCAGGATGAGTAGCATATTATTTGAACCAAGCTCACCTCTGCAAATACTGCAAGCGCACAAAAGAGCAAGCTTCAGGTACCATGAGACAACAACGACAAACTCTTTGCACCACAGCCTGAAATGACACGTGAACCAGCAATTGCATTACTCAATTTCACCAATCATAGTGCAGACCGAAATATAAAGCAAATATGTGCTACAGGTCTATCTGAAACAAGCCTGAAATGACACGAGAATCAGCAACTGCATTACTCAATTTCACCAATCATTGTGTAGTGCATCTTCTCTAGTGAAAGTACAAAGGTTCCTGTCAAAGTACCAAAATATATTCTTTTATACCTCCCAAAAACCGAAATATAAAGCAAATGTGTGCTACAGGTCTATCTGAAACACATAGGTAGTTTCAACAAGAAAAGAAGATTGTCAACTCTATTTCTCTTTATTTTTGTCTGAACCCTGAACCAATCTACATCCACCAGAGACAACAAAATAGTAATAAGAGTGCTATATCAAGTAAGGAAATTGAGCTCACCTCTACAAGACTGCAAGCACTCACAAGAGCAAGTGCAACAACTTCAAGCTCAAGCCAACAACTTCAAGCTTCAACCACCATCAGATAGCAACTACGAACTCTTTGCAACACAGGCTGAAATGAGAGGAGAATCGACAATTGCGTTACTTAATTTCACCAAACCAAGTGTAGAATATCTTCTCTAGCAAAACTACAAAGGTTCCTGTCAAAACACCAAAATATATTCATTTTACACCTCCCACTAACTGGAATACAAGACATTTGTGCTACATGACACACGAGCATTTCCAGCAAGAAAGCCAGGTTGTTAACCCTCTTTTTTTTAATCCCAATCCTGAACCATTCCACATTCACCAGAGACAACCCAAATGCAGAAAACATGTTATCCATACTAACAAAGACCTATGCAAAACAAAAGGCACACCACCATTGGTTCCACATCCACCAAATGCAATTAAGTCTCAATCCATGTTCTAGACCATGCTTAAAAGAACAACAAAAGAAGCTACAATGGCAAACTATTAGCTGTCAGTTTACCCATCAGAGAAGGATCCAATGGCATTTTACCATCAAAGAAGATACATTGTGAACTTAACAAGAAAGATTTCTACCCCAGCTGCCGACAAAAACCTGCAGACCCAGCATACAGAAGTTAGAGTTCACATTCGACCACAAGTGTGAGCAAGTGTGCTAAAAAAGTGTGAGCACAAGTTAAAGAAGCAAGCAGTCCTGATTGGATCCAAAAAGTTTAAATGTTGCTACACGAAACAACCGTCCTCCCAAGTCTCATGTACACAGTCAAACTTCTAAGGTATACAATTCAACAATTTTATTGAAGAAAAGACCAAATCATAATTTGATTGATAAATTAGGATCATTATGAATGGACTTGTTTTTATATAAAAAAGAGGCTATGAGGGTTGTGCAAATATCTGTACTACTCTGAAGAAAACCTGAGCTTGAGGCATCAAAAGAAATCATATTCAAAAAGGCATCAGAACTAAGTGAAGCATTGCAACATCCAAAATAAAATTGTTCAAGGCTGACTCTTTCAACATTTTCTAGTTCTTCAAAATACTTAGTAATATAACGTTCTTGCATTTCCAACTCTAGAAATTATAGAAATTATATAAACCTCCTACACAATTCTGATACGACTCATGTATGTCACTGAATGCTGGTCCCCGTCTTTAACCATCTATTATTAGCGCATCCAATATTAAGAAAGAACTGGGAAGAAAGCAAGCATGGATTGATAAGAATGTATCTGGTGATGGCAATCAATTTTCTTCATAAACCTTACATATTATTTCAATTTTCAAAGCATAACTCTGTCATGTACAGACAACCCACCTCTATTTATCTAGATTATATATCAACATAATCAACTGAGCAATAGGTAGAATAGCATGAACTTGTTGCCTGCACAGCAGCAACACGTACAACAGCACAAAGGAATTAGCCAAGAAGACGAGGTGCACATGGATCTCCTACCCAAATTTTCATGTGCTCTTGTGCATTCTAGAACATCAGTACAAAGGCACGTTACCTCGAACACCTCATGTGTGTCATGGAAGCCACTGCTAGAACAGCAAAGGAGCAGCGGTTGCGCTAGGATGTCCAGCATGCTTCCTACGCCTAGTATGTCACCTTCCCTTGCTGTCTCACTTACTCCGCGGGCTCAAATATGAGTCAGGGAAAGAGATAGACATGAGAGTAGAGAAAGAATGAAGACCGAACGGAAGAGAGGTAGAGAGAGAGGGTGCGGGGGACTCACTTAGGTGGGTGGACGAGTGCTACAGCGCTAGTTTGCCATTGACGAGCAAATTCGACATGCTGGCCCGTGCTCACCCCTGTGCTTGAGCTAGAGGATGTGCTGCAGTTCGAATTCCACCGGGAGCACGTCGCCGCACCGCCCCTTCACCACCAGCCGGGACCGACTCGCCGTGATGTGCCACTCCAGGCCATAGAATCACGTGCTTCATCAGATCCAGGCAATCGTGCCCTCCCCAGCACTGGTCGTCCCCCTGCCTAGCCGAATCAAGCTCTAGGCCATTGCGACGTTCAAGCTCGGGGCAGGATAAGGTATCCTAGGCGGCGAGGCTGGGCCCGGGGGGCAATGCGGTGACCTACATCATGGGAGTTGTCATCTTGCCCATTGTCATCGAGGACGCGATGTCTACTTCCATCATGGATGAGGGTGCGTGAGGGAGTAGAGATACATGCAGTGGTTGCGGATCTGGCCTGTGGAGCTCCAACCCGTGGCCGGCCGGGAGCGCTCGACCGCCCCACCCCTGCTCGCCGCTACTAGGCCGCCTCGACCGGATCCGCCCCTCCAGTGGGCTGCGAGAGCGGTGGCCGAGGAGGATGAGAGCAGGTGGGGTCGGGAGAGGGTGGCGACGCCGCATGGGGTCATGGCCAGACGGGAGCGCCAGCCCGCGAGGCCCCTGCTCGCCGTTCTGGGCCGCTTCGGCTGGATCCGCACCTATGGTGGGCTGTAGGAGTGGCATCGGGGGAGGAAGAGAGCAAGGTGAGGAGAGGGACGCTGGGGAGGAGGAGAGAGGAAGAGGAGAGGGGGCGACGGGGGAGGGAACTGAGCTTACGGTTCGGGGCAGGCGTGTGCGTGTGGGCTGGGGGTATTAGGTGGACGGTAGGGTGGTGGGAGGGGGTCTTCGCAAAACACCTCGAGGGGGTACTTCAGAAAATGACACAACTCTGTAATTTTATCTCCTGCCTGTAGAAATAATGTTTTATTAGAGGTCATATACAAAAATATTTGAACATGGATGCCATGCGGACCTGGACGCGCTGGACTCAACAGCGATTCATATCAAAGCGGATGGTTTTTCTGCAAAATTGCCGGCGTGCTGCGGGAGGCTTGCAGACGGTGACGTGTCGAGCAGCAGAGAGGCCACCAATGCCTCAAATTCTCTAGTGCCAAGAATGGGGTTGGGTCTTTCATATCTCAGATTTGTACGGCCGATCCCAAAATTTTAGCGGGTGTGTCATTTTAATCCATGAACTCTCAAATCGACTGTTGATCCCAAAATTTTCGCGGGTGTGTCATTTTAATCCATGAACTCTCAAATCGATTGTTTAGATCTCAAACTTGTTCGGCTATGTCATCTCAATCCCTAAATTTGTTGCACTGTGTCATCGCAGTCTCTAAATTTTCAAATAACACATTGAGATTCTCAGATCTTTTCTGTTGTGTCATGTCGGTCCTCAAACTTAGTTCTAGATCTTATTTGGGCGAGATCAAGGCGATCTCAAGACTTTATATAAAAATAATTAATATTTTTTCAAACGAACTTGATGAAGACAAATTTTATATAAAAAATGTCGTCCTCGAAGTCATCTACAACTTTGCAGTTGAAATTTTTTTAAATTAAAACTGTTTAGGGTCTCAAATATTGTAGTCATGTACAACTTTGCAGTTGAAATTTTTTAAATTAAAACTGTTTAGGGTCTCAAATATTGTTGTATGTTTATAGATTTTTAAATTTTAAAATTATCAACAAATTTTGGATATTGACATGATCTATATGAAAGTTACAGTGATCAATTCGATCGACAACGACTGTACCTCCGAACACAGTTCCGGGTGACTGCGACAACAGACCCTCACAAATAATTCAAGCGAGCATTCAAGTACGGAGTATTTGTTTGTCATTGCTCGCTCCCAGTCCCAGCAGGATTTCATTGATGCATAAATTAAGCGCGTACTGGGATCGCAACAGGGATCCAACCGGAAACAAAGTGAACATGGCCCTACAGTGTACTAGTAGTACTAAACAACCACTAATCACTGATAGGCTGCGACGACACGAGCCTTCAAGCCCCGCTGGTGCTGACGGATGCATGGAAGCTTCCATGGAGCCCGCAGCGGCGGCGATGGTGTCAGCCGTGACGATTTCAGTGGGAGGCTTTCAGACGGGGGGATCGGGATCCCAACCAAGCAAGTCAATACGGCACCAAGAGCGCGGGACGGCGACGTGAACGTGACCGACGTGGGTGTGGCGTATTGCTGTTGTGTGGCTCGCCTTGCCATCCGGCGCCGGCGGTGGGCCACTCCATCTTTTATACGGAGCGAAGCGGCTGAGCTTGAGTGTGCAAGGGAATTGTTGGAATTAAATGGCGACGAGAGCAAGCCAACAAGAAGCTCTGCCGTCCGGTCTGACGGATTGATGGGATCCTTTGGATCTTCCCAACAATTAACTTGTTTGGAAGACGTGACCCTGACGCGCCTTGTTGTTTCTGCTCCTATATTATCCTACACGTTGGAGCTGGGCTTGTCAGTGATGCGGACACCGAATTGTATCATTTGTGTGGTTTAATTTCTAGCATAGTAATAAGTGACAACTGTCATAGAAACGAACAGCGAACCAAAACACTCTGAACACAACACTTCGCGGTTGCACGTACCCGTGACGTGTACATCTCGAACACCTAAGGTTCCGAGAGTCCTCGATTCTACGCGTGTGTTTTTGTTACAGACTATATATAAATCTGCAGAAACCCATACCAACTGTCTTACTGTCAATTTGTAGCTATCAGCCACTTTGTTTACGTTTCTGTGGATCTATACGTATTATTGGATTTTTCACACTACATGCACGTGGAGCTACAAGCCTAGTAGAACGCTGTTCCAAGACTTCGACTTCATGAAAAGCACCAGATACTGGATGACAAAAGACTCAGCACTTCCAGGATTCATGCCCATGTGGTTCTTTGACTTCTGTCTCCTGCTTATCACTTCAGACTTGAGAACGAAAGCTGCGGCGCTTGTCCATTATTCACCGTTACATTTATCCATTTACTAGTACCTGAACAACTAGACAAGCCATTGCCATGCATGTACTACCTTGTTGCAATTTCATTTTACTGCTTTGATTGAAGTGGCTTCATTTAGTACCATCATTATTGCCAAAGGACTGTGTGGAGTACACTTGAAGATGCTCTGCTAGGTACACATTCTTCTTCTTGTTGTTATAAAGGTGCGTGTGCCAGCCGAGGTTAGCAGGTGCCTTTTATATAACATAAAAAAGGACTGCGATCTTTGGATGATAGGGTGTGTGTGCCAGCCGAGGTTAGCCAAGTGCTTTACATGGCTCTATGTTTAGTTCAAAATTTTCTCTGTCCACACGTCACATCGAATGCTCAAGACACTAATTAAAGGCATCAAATGTGGACTAATAACAAAATTCATAACCTCCACCTCAAAACTCAAGACGTGTTGGGGCATATGGTTCCAAAAGCCCCTGATGAAGGGCTGCTGCCGCCTTTATCCAAGAGGGCATTCAAGCATCGAGTTTCTATATACGCTGATGACGTGGTACTTTTCCTCCGTCTTGCTGCTGAAGACATCGAGATTACTCATTCTCAATTTTCTCAAAAAAAACCGTCGTCCTCGTCCCCTGCGTCGCCCCGAGGGGCGACTCGGGCGGATAGCGCCACCGCGGAGTCTCTGCATAGCCGCCACCATCCACCTCTCGCCCCCGTTCTCCCTCGTCCCCGACCTCCTAGCCCGTGGCAAGGGGAGTGGTGGTCCATCCCTTTAGTAGATCAAGTCCCAATCGAGTCTGTCTAGGTCCAGGGTTTACTCGCCACTGATGCTCGGCGGTGGAGTTAGGTTTTGCCGGTGGAGCATGGCTCGTTTGCGGCTTGGGTTTCATGGTGGCGCCGGCGATGCGGAAGCGACGACTTTGCAGAGGAATAATTTCTCCCAGCTTCTTCCGTTCTCCGATGGCGATCTACTTCGACGTCAACGGAGAGGCTGGGGAGACCTGTCCTGTAGTCGAGGGTCGCCACATCGTCGTCTTCTTTAGGTAATGATGTTGTTTGTGACGCCCCAGGTTTTTATTTAACCCTAATCGTCGGTCAACTATGCTAACAGTGGTCAAATCACGGTCAACCTGGGTCCTCACCTCGAAAACCTCACCAACCAACCCTAATGGCACCATTGATCAAGTTGACACTCATGTGAGGTCAACCCGTGGTCAAAGTCTTGGTCAAACCCCACCTAAACCCTAGTGACCCTGGATGTCTTCCGGAACTTTTGCCGCGTTCTCCAAATTTCACCTAAACACTTAAAAGTCTACCAATACACAAGTTGTGCAGAATTACCAGGGACACAATTCATCTTCAGTATGGCATTGCTGGTTTTGAGTGGAAAAGGTGTTAATTTGCCAAGAAAGGTCAGGATTACTGTTCACTGAGACATGAATTTTTCCCAACTTGGCACCTTATTTTCTCCTTCAAATTGAACCAAATTCAAATTTGGCTTCAGCCAAGTTCTAGAGGAATCACTTATCTACAATTTTCCTATCTACGGATTTTGAAGTTTATTTGCAATTTTTGGAGAATCGTGCAAAGGAACAGGGGCACATGCCACGGACTGAGGGCGGGAACGCGCCGGCGCGAAGTCGCGCGCGCGCCCGGGCGTCGCCGCCGCACCGCCGCCGTGCGTCGCCGTACCACCGCCCCGCCAAGAAGTCCGCGTGTGAGCATGCACCTCCGGGACACTTCTCGGCCGACGAGCCCGCGCGCCACGCGGCGTGTGCGCGCTCACCGCGGCACCATCGGTCCGCCCGCCGCGCACGCACGCCGAGGATCGTCGTACCCCGCGTTTTAACGTGCCGATCACATCACTGCAAGGCATTGAGGCATGCGAGTGCGCTCGGCTATAAGAGGCTGCCTTCCTCCTCGCCAGCGCGTGAGCCCACCGCCCGCCGATCCACCATCGTCGCCGCCGCCGGTGAGCTCACAGCTCCGCTCGCTCCCGCCACCGGCCAAACCCTCCTATCCCTTCACTAGATCACCCTCGAGCTCCCATTGCCGCGCATTGAGCTTCTCCGCCCCGAGCTTCGCTGGAGTCCGCGTGACCTTGCGCGTGCCGCCTCGGTCTCGTCACCGCGGCTCGTCGGAGGTCTCCCCGACCACGCCACCGCCACCAATTGTCGGGGACCGCCCTAGGGGTCCCCTTAAACAATGGGGGAACCCTCACTTAAATCCCAACGTCGAAACACGCTAAGCCTAACCATGCAGGAAACTAACCGTGCAGGACGTGGCCTACGCCGCGGGACTCCGACGGCCCACCAAGACGGCCCGCCTGGAAGACCCCTCGAGCAGGCCCCGCCTCGCTCGAAGGCTCAATCCCCCTCGAGCGGGTCTCGTCTCGCTCGAGGGTCCACTCCGCCCTCGGCTGGGGCCCGCCACGCTCACGGGCGCTCCGCACGCGTGCGCCGGCCCCCGTACTTGGGCATTTAACGCCCGACGCCGCGGACGGTGCCATCATGCGCCGGGGCTCACGCCCCGTGCGCCGCACCAACTCCCCAGGGAGGAGCCCATCCCCGCCACCGTGGGATGGACCGTGCGCACGGCCGGTGTCGGTCCCAAGACACCGTGCGCCCACTACGGATACGGCTAACGCGCCCGACCCTCGAAAAGGGGCCGGGCGCACCCTCGATTCCACTTTCCCGTGACCCCGCAGGGTTGGGTGAGGGGCGCTAGGCCGGTGGGTGGCCATCCCGGTCACCGTAACGGCGCGGCCGCCGTACCCACGCGTGCGGGCGCACGCCCGACACCGCGGCGCACGCCCGAGCACCGCGAAGAACCACTCCGCCGCCGCGGAACGCATTGGGAAGGAACGCCGGTCGCCCGCGCCCGTTCCCCCGTACCGGCCATCATCAGCACCTCCCTCGAAGCCTATCAAAGGACACCACCGCCATCTGCCGCCTTCCTACCCTAGAACCGCCACTGTTCGGGTACGGGGTAGGCCATCATGGCCGGATCGCAGCGAAGATCGTCCGGACGGCCGCCCACTCTACAGCATAGCACGACGTGCACCCCCGCGTAGCCGGATAGCGCGGCGTGCATGTAACTCGCCGCCCCCTTTGCCTATAAAAGGGGAGGCGAGCCCCCAGCCGCGGGAGGACGATTTCAGAGGAACACAACACACCGTGCACTCACTCTCTTATTCTCCCACAACATCTTCAGCCACTGTCCCAGGGACTTGGAAGCCACGCTTCCTCTCCCGCCTCGCTTGTACTTGCCCCACTACAAGCACCCCCGGTGCTGAGCAATATAGTGCCACGAGCACGCCCCTGCTGGACGTACGGCCCCCTCGGCCGGAACCAGGATAAAACCTTGTGTCATTTGTTGCTTAGCATCGACCATTGAGGGATAGACCTAGGCGTTATCTACTGGTTAGTGTCGGGACCATATTCCGCACCGACAGTTGGCGCCCACCGTGGGGCACACGAGCGCCTAAGGTCATTTCGCAAACTCCCTCCATGGTGATTCGCAATGAGTACCGTGGTACCCGCTACAACATGGGTAGCTCGGACCCTCTCCCGGCCGGGTTCGAGATCCGCTTCGGAGATTTGAACTTCCAGGCCACGGGGAACGGCTATCTCATGCGCCTCACCAATCGTGAGGAGCTTCGCGCGCAGCGCGAGGCCGGTGTCCGCTCCGGTCTCCGCCGCACGCACGACACGGCGCGGCGCCCGCAGGCACGGATGCGCGGGTCCGTCGACGACGCGACGCCGCCGTCGCTGCGGGCCGCGCTCACGCCGGCGCGGTCCGAGCGGCGGCAAGCCGAGCGCGCGCGCCGCCCAACGCGGTGCGCCCACCGTCACAACGGCCGCCACCGCCCGGCGGGGCCGCGTGCGATCTCGGGACCGCGCATCCCCATCGGCCGCGTGGCGCCACGACGGCCCATAACGCCAACGTGAACACGACGATGCGCCGGGTTCCACCTGGCCGCCACGTCTTCGTCGCCAGGGACCCCGGCACCTCAGCAGCAGATGAGTCGTCCCTGGGCTCCGTCGACACGATGCCACCCGCCAACCGCCACGGGTACGCGGAGTGGGACTTCTCCGGCGTGCCGGACCCAGTCGCGTTCAGGCGCTTCCTCGACGCCACAGACTACTGGTTTGGTCGCTCCGACGACTCCAGCACCGGGAGCTACGACCCCACGCGGGAGTGTTGCGCCGTCATCACCAACGACCCGGCCAACGCTGCCGGTGCGGCGGCGGCGGCGGGAGACGGGGAAGTCACGCCTGCCCCGGGGGATCGCCGCGCGCGCCGGCCGCGGGGCCAAGCGCTCTCGTTGGGGCGACGTCGACGCACGGCGGCGCCAAGCCCGCGAGCTCGAGGCCAAGGCCGGCGGAGGAGTGCGGACGATGCGGTCGCTCCCGCGCCTCGATGGCGGGGGGAGGCCTCCGCGCGCGGCGAACGCGCACGGAGCCGGGGCGGGCCGACGTCCGTGACCGCCTCAACCCCGTCCCCAACGTCGACAACGCGGATACTCCGCCACGGGCGAGCCTAAAGCTCATCGCCGCCGCGACGTTGCTACGCGCCATGCCGGCACCCTCGACCCCCGAGGCTCGAGACATGCACCGCGAGGTGCAGACTCTCCTCGAGCAAGCGGCCGTCCAGCAGGCCGAGAGCTCAGCCTCACGCATTCGTCAACAGGGGGATGCGCGGGGCGATGAAGCCGCACCAGGAGGCGAACCCTCGGTGCACGTAGGCCAACTTGCTGACCGGGGACGCACGCCAGCCAAGGAACGGCTCCTTGACACGCGCGGGGGCACCGGATGGCGACGCCCGCAACGTCATCAACGCCGGCGCACCGGCAAGGCGGACGCGCGTGCGGCAAGGGGCTACCACCCTCTAAGGGGTGGACGCTACGGCGGCGGTGAGGATCGCTCCCCGACACGGAGCCCCCGGCACCCGTGTGTTCGGCCGGGAGATCCGCACGGCGGCGTTCCCCCAGCGCTTCCGTCAGCCCTCGACAATCGTCAAATACAACGGGGAGACGGACCCCCGCGTGCGGCTCAACGACTACCGCCTAGCACTCGTCGGTGGGCGGGGCCACCAACGACGAAGTGATCATCCGCAACTTGCCCCCGCAACCGGGCGACGCGGCCGGACATGGCTCGAGCACTTGCCCGCCAGCCAGATCCATAACTGGGACGATCTAGTCCACACGTTTGTGGGCAACTTCCAGGGCACGTACGTGCGCCCCGGGGAACTCCCCGGGACTGCGCTCCGCACGCGGAAGCCCGGCGAGTCGCCGCGGGACTTCATACGGCGCTTTTCCAAGCGCCGCACGGAGTTACCCGGCGTGGCACGGTCCGGAGATCGTGCACGCGTTCCTCGAGGGCACCACGTGTCGGGACCTTGTGCGCGAGCCGGGACGCAGCCGCCCCACGGAATCGAACGAGGCCGTTCGACATTGCCACCAGCTTCGCCTCCGGAGAAGAGGCCGTGGGGGCGATCTTCGACGGCAAGAAGGGCAAGCGCTCCGAGGACGCGCCCGCGGAGGGCGGCGGGTCCAAAGAGCCGCGCCGCAACGACAAGCGGGGCAAGAAGGGGAAGAAGCCGCACCGCGGGCGCGCGAGCGGGGCGCAACGGCGGCAACGCCGAGGCCCTCGGCCGTTGACCCGGCCCGACGGGGCCCTCGGCCGGCCCCTCGTGGCCGGGGGTGTTCGACGACATGATGAAAAAACCATGCCCCTACCACAAAACTCCCGTGAACCACACTCTTGAGCAATGCGACATGCTTAAGAAGTTCTACGGCCGTGCCGCCGCGAAGGAGGCGAGAGGCCAAGAAAGATGGGGGCGATGGCGACGCGGGCGGTTTCCTCGCTTGTCGAAAATGTGTTCCTCATCTTTGGGGGACCTACCGTCGACATGTCGACCCGCAACGCAAGAAGGAGCGGCACGAAGTCCTCGCCGCGGAGAGGGCACCTCCGACCTTCCTCAACCGGTCGAAGGATGCCATCACTTTTAGCCGGGATGATCACCCAAACCGCATCCCGAACCGGGCCGAGTGCCCACGGTGGTCGATCCCATCATTGGGAACGCCGGTTTTCGAAGGTCCTTATGGACGGAGGCGATGGCCTCAATATCCTCTTCGCGCATACATTGCGCCCGATGGGGATTGGGGTTGGACCGGTGCGGCCCGGCACGAAGCCGTTTCACGGCATCGAGCCGGCAAGCGAGTTCAACCCCTCGGGCGGTCGATGCGCCCGTCCGGTTTGGGACCCCCAAGAATTTCCGCAAGGAAACCCTCACCTTCGAGGTGGTGGGATTCAAAGGGGCCTACCATGCCATCCTTGGGCGACCATGCTATGCCAAGTTCATGGCGGTCCCCAACTACACGTACCCGAAGATGAAGATGCCGGGTCCAAACGGCGTCATCACCGTCGGGTCGTCGATCGAGCACGCATTCGACCGCGACGTCGAGTGCGTGGAACATGCGGAGGCGCCGGCGGCGGATGAAGCGCTGGTAAACACGCTGGAGAAGATGGTCAACGACGACCTCAGCTCCGCCGCCAAGCACGTCGACACCTTCGAGGCCGCCGAGCAAACCAAAGGGGTCCCCCTCGACCCGTCGGCCCCGAGGGGCAAGGCGTTGAGGGTCGGCTCGACCCTCGACCCTAAATAGGAAGCAGTGCTCGTCGACTTCCTCCGCGCCAACGCCGACGTCTTCGCGTGGAGCCCCTCGGACATGCCGAGGCATCCCGAGGGAGGTCGCCGAGCACTCCCTTGATATCTGCCTAACACTCGCGGCGTGCGCGCCGGCCGCGCGCGCTTCGACGAGGAGAGGCGACGGGCGATCGGAGCGGAGCTGCGGAAGCTCCTCGAGGCCGGGTTCATCAAGGAAGTGTTCCACCCTACGTGGCTAGCTAATCTCGTGCTTGTAAAAAAGAAAAATGGGAAGTGGAGGATGTGCATAGACTACACTAGTCTCAATAAAGCATGTCCAAAAGTCCCTTTTCCTTTGCCACGTATAGATCAAATCGTTGATTCAACGGCTGGGTGTGAACTCGCTCGTTTCCTTGATGCCTACTCGGGATATCACCAAATAAAAATGAAGGAGTCCGACCAGCTCGCGACTTCGTTCATCACACCGTTCGGGACGTTCTGTTACGTCACGATGCCTTTTGGCCTCAGAAACGCGGGCGCAACATATCAGCGCTGCATGCAGCACGTTTTTGGGGACCATATCGGGCGGACGGTCGAGGCTTACGTGGACGACATCGTCGTCAAGACTAGGAAGGCGGACGACCTAGTTAACGACCTTGGCGTCGCGTTCAGCTGCCTACGGGCAAACGGGGTCAAGCTAAACCCCGAAAAATGTGTCTTTGGAGTGCCGCGGGGCATGCTCCTAGGATACATCGTCTCCCAGCGGGGAATCGAGGCCAACCCTGAAAAGGTCGCAGCCCTCGAGCGAATGGGTCCATTTCGGGACCTCAAGGGGGTGCAGAAGGTGTTGGGGTGCCTCGCCGCCTTAAGCCGCTTCATCTCGAGGCTCGGTGAGAAGGGCACCGCCCCTCTACCGGCTGCTCGAAAAGCACGAGCGCTTCTCTTGGACCGCCGAGGCCCGGGGAAGCGCTCGACAAGGCCGAAGGCGTCTCTGACGCACGCCCCAATCCTTACGCCGCCGCGAGACGGCGAACCCCTCCAACTCTACGTGGCCGCAACCACCCAGGTGGTCAGCGCCGTGATCGTTGTGGAGCACACGGAGGAAGGGCATGCCTTGCTCGTGCGAGAGGCCGGTCTACTACATCGGCGAAGTCTGTCGGACACGAAGACGCGCTACCCCCGGGTCCGTGGAAGTCGTTGTACGCGGTAGTCCTCGCGCGGCGCAAGCTCCGCCACTACTTCGAGGCCCACCCAGTTACGGTGGTCTCTTCCTTCCCGCTAGGAGAGATCATCCGCAACCCCGACGCGGCGAGCGACTGCCAAGTGGTCCGTGGAATTGATGGGAGAGACGCTCGCCTACGCTCGCGCAAGGCCATCGAGTCGCAAATCCTAGCCGATTTCGTCGCTGAGTGGACGGACACGCGGGCCGCCGCCCCCTCGGATTCCAGCGAGTCTTTGGACTCTCGTTCTTCGACGGCTCGGTGATGAAGACAGGAGCGGGCGCGGGCCTGCTCTTCGTGTCACCCCTCGGGGAACACATGCGCTACGCAGTGCGCCTCCACTTCCCCGCATCTAACAACATGGCGGAATACGAGGCCCTTCTCTGCGGCCTCAAAATCGCCATTGAGTTGGGCGTCAAGCGCCTCGACGTACGAGGGGATTCGCGAGCTGTGATCGATCAAGTCATGAAGAACGCGAGCTGCCACGATGACAAGATGGAGGCCTACTGTAAAGCCGTGCGAGCCCTCGAAGACAAGTTCTACGGCATCGAGCTTAATCATGTACCCCGCCGGTACAACGAGGAAGCAGATGAGTTGGCAAAAATAGCATCTGGGCGGATCACCGTTCCCCCGAACGTTTTCGCACGCGACATCGCGCAGCCCTCGGTCACCTTCGAGCCCTACCCCTCGAGCGACGACGGACCCTCGGGGGCTCCCTCGAATCCAGCGGGTGTGGAACCCATGGAAGAGGACCCCTCGAACGAGGCGTACGTACTCTCCCTTCTCGAGGGGTACGGCTCCCACGAGGCTGTCGCGATGGACATCGAGCCGGCTCCCGCCCAGGCGGACTGGCGGGAGAAGTATACCGCCTGGATTGCTCGAGGGGAACTCCCCGCAGACCGGGCCATAGCCAGGCGCATCGCCAGGATGGCCAAGTCATTCACCCTCGTCGACGGCGGGCGCACAAGCGCGCCGCATCGGGGCATCCTCCAGCGGTGTATACCCATTCCCGAGGGGCGCGAGCTCCTACGTGACATCCACGCGGGGATGCGCGTGGCCACCACGCCGCGCCGCGCACCCTCGTTGGCAACGCGTTCCGCCGGGGCTGCTGCGGCCTACGCGGTCGCGGATGCCGGCGAGATTGTGCGCACCTGCGAAGGGTGCCGGTTCTACGCCCGCAAGTCCAATTTGCCGCTCCGCCACGCAAACGATCCCCGTAACATGGCCGTTCGCCGTGTGGGGGTTGGACATCGTCGGGCCCTGCGGAAGGCACCGGGGGGGCTTCACCCACCCCTTGTCGCGATTGACAAATTCTCCAAATGGGTGGAGGTGCGCCCCATCACGAATTTGAGGGCGAGCGGGCGGTCACGTTCTTCACCGACATCGTCTACCGCTTTGGAGTGCCAAACTCCATCATCACGGACAATGGGTCCCGCGTTCACGGGCGGAAGTTTTTGGAGTTCCGCGACAAGTTCCACATCCGCGTGGATTGGGCGGTGTGGCACACCCACGGACCAACGGCCAAGTGGAGCGTGCCAACGGCATGATTCGCAAGGCCTCAAGCCCCGAATTTTTGACCAGCTCAACAAATCGGCCGAAAATGGCTCCAAGAACTACCCGGCGGTCGTGTGGAGCCTAAGGACAACCCCAAGCGAGCCACGGGTTCACCCCGTTTTTCCTAGTCCATGGTGCGGAGGCCGTCCTCCCCACGGACTCGGAATATGGGTCGCCCAGATTCGAGGGTACGACGAAGATGCTAACCGGCGAGCCCGCGAGGGACTCGTGGACCAGCTAGACGAAGTACGCCTCGTGGCGTTGATGCACTCCGCAAGGTATCAACAGTCCCTACGACGCTACCAAGCACGCAAGATACGTCAGAGGGATTTCAGTGAAGGGGATCTGGTCCTAAGGCTACGCCAAGACAACCGAGGGCGCCACAAGCTATCACCCCCATGGGAGGGACCCTATGTCGTGGTGAAAGTGCTCAAGCCGGGCACGTACAAGGTGGCCAACGGGGACGGCGAAGAACTCACCAACGCTTGGAACATCCAACAGCTACGTCGCTTCTACCCTTAGCTAGGATTTTCCGAGTGTTTTTTGTTGTAAAATCACATGGCCAACGCCCCAGTTGGTGTCAATTATGAAAATACTACAGGTCTAATAAAAGGGCAACTCGGCTTTCCCCTGAAACCCAAGTTACCCTCGGGGGCTACTGCGGGGGGGCACCCCCCCCCAAAAATGGTCCCATTTTTCGCGCAAAAGTAAAAAACAACTCACACGCGCTAAGTTTGTTTCCAACTTCAACCTCGAGCCACGATTCGAACAGGGCGCAGGCGGCACAGCGGAAGGAGCGTGCGAGCCAGAGATAGCCTACGCCGCGTGGCTATGGCCCTTCTCTCTCGCCTCCAACCCAGCGGGCCCCCTGCGAAAACCGAACTCCCCTAACTAGAATCTACTCAGGAAGAAGGAGAAACAAAAAGCGTAATAAACAAGCAACTTCATTTACGACAATCGCTCATGTTCACAAGACAATTTGTTTATTTACAAAAGGCCACGAGAGCGGAATTTCGATACACGTAAACAAAAAATGGGCCTAGCGCCCAGCCGCTTTCGGGCGGGGAGGAGCGACGGCATCGGCGGCGTCGGGAAGAGGAATTCTTCGAAGGCCTCGGCGAGCGACCCGGCGGCGTCGGCGGCAAGCGCGTCCGCGCGCTCCATGGCCACCTCGTCCTCGACGCCCTCGGGCACGATATAGCCCTCCGCGGCGCCTCGAGGTTGACCTCGTAGTGGGATCGCACCACTCCGAGGGCCTTCGGACGCCAGGTGCAACGCCGGCGCACCCGCTCGGTGACGTGGCCGCCTAGGGCGCGCGAGCGGCGGCCGGGCCGAGCTACGGCACGGGCCTCGCCTTCCTCGACGACGCGGCGGTCTCGAGGGCCGCGTCACGCCAGCTCCCGCGGCTCCTACTCGGAGGAGTTGTAGGAAGCTGCGCAGGGCCTCGGCCCGCCCGGCCCGGCGTGCCCCAAGGCAGTGCGCAAACCTGGAATCAACAAGAAGACAAGAAATCAGAAAGGGAGAAACGAACCCTCTAAAGCAAAAAACCAACAAACAGAGTCAAAAAGTGACTCACCCTCGACTTGCTTCCTCTCCAAATCGAGGTCGCGGCGCGCGCGACTCGGCGCCAACTCGAGACGGCGGGACGGTCTCGCCTTGCTCGCGGAGGGCCGGCTCTGGGCGGGTGTTGCGTGCGGGGCGCGAGCGCATCATCCTCAACCTTGGAGAATGCGGCGTTCCGCTCCTCCGGCGACTTCTCCGCCGCCTCACGCGCGACGCGGCTCCCGCTCCCGGCGCCGTTCGGGGCGTCGCCAAGGGCGGCCTGCTCTGCCGGAGCCGCCCCTCGGCCCCGGCGGGCGATGCGCTCTGCCTGGAGCGCTCCTCGGTGGCAACGAGGGCCGCGACCTTGGCGTCGAGGGCGGTCCTCGGGTCATCGACCTCCTTGGCGCGCTGCTCCAACCCGCGCGCCGCTCCTCGGCCCCGGCGGCTGCTGCCCCTGCGCCCCCTCGAGCGACGTGCGGAGCTCCGGGTCTCGGCGCGAGCGGTGGCCACCTCCGCCTCCCGGTGGCGGCCCGGCGTCCGCGTCTTATCCGGGTCCGCACGCGCATTACACAACGCCTCGTCACGATGAACGAGGGGGCTGCGCGGATGCGCTCGAGGCTCGGCGGCGCGCCGCATCCCTGCCCGAGCTCTCCCGGGAGCTCGTCGCACCACGCCATCGCCGTGCGCTAGCCGGCCGTGCGGCGTCCTAAGAGCGTCCGCAAGCGCGTCGAAAGCGCTGCATCGCTCCCGGAGCTGGCGGGCCTCGGCGTTCACCCGATCGAACGCGTCGTATTTGTCGTGGGCGCGACGCTCGAGCTCATGGCATCCACACATCAATTCTCGTAAATGTCAAGGCTTGAATGCAGCACACGGAGACGAAAAAGGAAGTGGGACGAGCAACTATGGCTCACCTGGAAGACAAGCCAGGCCGGGCCGCCGTGGACTCGCAGTGCCTCGTTCAACACGCGGTTGAGCGTGGCGCCGTGGCTCCGAAGCTCGCCCCAGAGCTCCTGCTCCCCCCCTGGCGTCAGCGAACGCGGGGGATCCTCCGCGGCCCCCCCCACCGGGCGGGGGGCGGCCGGCGTGGGAGGACGAGGCCTCGGCACCGTGTCCTCGACCCCCACCACCATGTGACCCTCGTGCCGCCTCACGAGGGCCCCTCTGGGGCTCGGGGAAGTTCGTGGGCCGGGTGGCCCCGCGGTTCCACCCGGGCGGCGGGGAGTCGTCCGAGAGCTCTACCACCTCCGCCCGCAAATCGCCGGCGGGCGCGGCCCGCTTGCGCCGCCTCCGCCGCACCTCCACCCCGCGCCTCCGCGGCCACGGGCGCCCGCCGCGCCGCCGTGGCCGCCACCTCCGGCGCTACCGCCGCATCCACGAGCGCTCCCGCGGTGCGCCGCTCCCCCCCTCCTCGCGGTGGCGGCCACCGCGGGCTCCACCACCTCGTCGCCGCCGCCGCGGCCCGCGCCTCCGTGGCGGCCGACGCCGGCGCCCCCGGCGGCTGGCCGGCGCGCCGCGGCGGCCGATCACGCCGGCCGGGGCCTCGGGCCCCGGCGGGCCTTGCGGCTAGTGCCCGCCGCCACGCTTGTCCCGGGCGTGACCCCCTCGACGAGCGCCGCGGTGGGGATCGATGCGTCCGTCCTCGGCACCTTGGCCGGTGCAAGGGGGAGGAACGGTTGGCACGCCTGCGCGCGTACGAACGGAGGGTTAGAGCATCTAATCACCGGCAAATCAAACCAAACAAAGGAGGACGGGGCTCCTTACCTCGCGGAGGAAAAGGCCCGTTTCCTTTTCCTCGAGGCCTGCGCGGAAGAGGCCGGCGCGGCGCGGCCGCGCGTCGCGGCGCCTCCGACGGCGCGCGCGCGCACGCACGGGCACGCCCGCCCCGTGCGCGGGCGCCGCCCGATGCCGCACCCCCCGAAGACGCCACCGCGTGCGCGGGGGCACGCTCGCCCGCGCGCGGGCACGCCTCGCCCGCGCGCCCCTTGCGCGCGATGCGCGCGCGCGCGCGGGCACGCTCCCCGCGCGCGCGCACGCTGCCCGCGCGTGCGCGCGTGCGCGCGCGCGCGCGTACCTCCGCGGCACGCGCGCCACCTCCGCGGCGCGTGCCGCCCCGATGATGAGTGCACGGCGGCGGCGCGTGCGCCGCGCCCCCGGCGAAGCCGCTCCCGACGCCGGCGCGGGTTCCGGCCGACGGGGCGCGGAGGCGCCCACCGTCGAAGGGGCCTCCCCCTCGGACTCTTCCTCCTCGTCTCGCTCCGGGGACGAGGGCTCCCTCGATATCCGGGAGGAGAGCCCCGGCTCCTCGCGCGCGGTACTCGCGGACCGTTGGTCGCGGCGCGCTTGCGCGCGCCTCGCGTGCTCCCTCTTGCGCGCCGCCCGCGCCCTCTGCTTTGCTCCCGGCTAGCCGCCGGCCGAGCGCACGGGAGTCGGGGGTGGGTGGAACGGACTTGGCGATGTTAAACTCCACAGGTCGCGCACAAGAGCGACAATGAAGAATCAAGAAACGAAAGCAAGACCAAGAACTAAGACAAAATCGGGAACCCAACTCACCCGCGGGCCCGTGGGGAGCATCTCGATGTCCCACGGGGGTCGGAGCTCCCGCGAGGTGGCGGCGTCGGGTGTCGACGGCGTTCCGCGCCGGGTGAGCGCGTACGGCCGCTCCAGCGGCGTCGGGAGCATCCGCGACCTCGCCAGGTCGACGGGGTTGGCCGCCTCCGTCATCTCGAAGATGCAGAGTGGCCTGCGCATCGGAGGCACGACCGCCGGTGGTGGAGGAAGGCGAGGACGCCCATCGCGTTGAGCCCGTCCTTCGCCGGCCGGCCGCGAGCGGCGAGGACGGACTCTTGCCGCGCCCTATGCGGGCCGTAGACACCCGTAGCCCCGGAGTCCCGGCCTCTTCTTGAACACCGGCCGGTGTAGGGAGGAAGGCGGGCTCGGCGTTACGCGAGGTAGAGCCATCCCGCTCCCCGGCCGGCGTTGTTCGTCGTCATAGTGCGGGGGATGTAGAAATCCTTGAGGGCGCCGCCGGGGGGCCGGCGACATCCGGCCGCGCGCACGCGCGCGGGTCCTCGGCTTCCGATGTGGGCTGCGTGATGAGCTCCCCGCGGAAAAGGTGAACCCGAGAGATCCCGGTTGAGGGCGGGATCCCCGGGTACCCTTCGCGGACGCCCACGAACGTGGCCGCACCGTGAGATAGCGTTGGGGACGAAGTTGTGCGGCTCCACCCGCGTAGTAGTGGCACATCGCCCGCATGAAGGTGCTCGCCGGCGCGTTGAAGCCACGCTCGTGGTAGCGGAGGAAGCTCACCACATAGCCCTCCCGGCGGGTTGGGCTCATGGTGCGCGCGGCGGCCCGATCCACTCGCGGGGCGCCCGTCTTCGTTGGGCGACGGTGGCCGGCGGCGACCGGCTCGCCAGGGGCGGCGAGTCCCCGTCGACCTTTCCCGAGCGTGCGGCTCCGGGATCCTAACGGGAAGGGCGGGCGGCGCCATGAAGAAGGACGAAAGCGAGCGAGAGGGCGGGGGACAAGGAACGGATGAAAAAGCTCTAATGGCGAGGCCGCGCGGTGGCGAGAGCGAGACGAAGGCGAACGGACGGGGGGCCGAAAGTGGTAAGATGCCAAGGTAAAAAACCGCCGTCCCCTCCTCCCCGCAGGTTATAGGCGACGGGCGAGGAAGCTCTCACGGAGGGCGGGCCCGCCCGGGCCGCGTGCTTGCAGGGAATCTTCCCATCGCGTCGACGGGCGGGCCCCACCACGACCACAGCGGCTATAACACTGCAGGCGGGTCATCATTACAGCAAAGACCGGCGGCAACCGAGCAAGAAAACCGTCCGTCCGCACGCCGCGCCGCCCACTGCGCGCGCTCGCGCGTGCCGACGCCTAAGCGCGGCCACGGCCAGCGAGGCATTTAAATGCCCGGGACCCTTGCCAGGCAAGGAGAACCCTCGAGCGGGGCGGACCCCCGGCTCGGAACTGAGGCGACCCTCGATGGGATATCAGCGTGAGAAGGTCGCCCGGGACCTGCTCGATGTAGAGCAGGCAACCGCGGGCACCCATGCCACGTGAAACCCTCGAGCGGCATGACCCTCGGCTCGAAACAGAGGCGACCCTCGATGGGATATCAGCGTGAGAAAGGTCGCCGAGGACTGCTCGATGTAGAAGCCGGACACCGCCGAGCACCCATGCCACGTGAAGCCCTCGGCGGCATGACCCACTCACGGCTCGAGACAATGTCAACCCTCTAAAAGAAGGCACGCGCGTAAGAGGATCGCCCGGTCACGCTTGAAGTAGAGCGGCACCGAAAACACTCATGCCGCGCCGTGCCATAACCCCCGGCACCTCGGTCGGCACGCCCGGACCCCTCCGCGGCCGCAAGCGTGAAAAGACGGGGCGCCAAGACACGGCCCCGCACGGCCTTGCGGTCGAGGTTCGAAGCGACCCTCGACGGGTTCGAACGGGCGCCTCGAATCACGGTTAGGGACGACGAGGGCACGCGCATTCGGCGTTCCTCGAGCCCCGTCGGCTCGGTGCCCCATGTCGTGTTCGAGAGCCGGCGGGCGACTGGCGGGGGGATCCCCGGGGGGGGAGAGCTTAGGCGCCCTCGGTCCCCTAGCTTGAACGGAGACAGAGCCCCACACCTAGCAAACCCACGCAAGCGCTTCCATGGACGGCGTCTCCAGGACCGGCGCGGCCCTCCACCCTTATCGAGCCGGGGCATGGGCGTCCGCAGACCACCCGCTAGCGGCTCGGCGAGGGAATCGCGGTCGCGACCGCTCGATGGGAGTCGTGGAGACCTCACCCTCGGGTCCGCGCGGAGGGACGGCGGCCGCGTTAAGAAACAAGTCGTCGAGCTCGACCGTCGCCTCGAACGGGCCAAGGCTCGGGGGCTTGACGCACGGCTACACCTCCTTGAAATTGCACCGCGGGAAACGGTGTGAGGGGGAGCGTGCACCCCGAAGCCGGGCGAAACACCGCCGATGCCGGTTGGCATATGTGCCACGCCTTTACGACCAAAGTTCTCGCGGTTAACCCGCGGGAAGACCCACACTCTGCGGGGCTTCGCTAGACCCGCGGGTACGCGCGCGGCCCCACGGAAAGCGTTCGCAAACAAGGAGGAAGAACGTCCTATCGGTGGGTTCCGGCTCTGCGGGGAGCCTCAATGGCAAACCACAGAGTAACAAGGAGACTCTTGTCGGGGGGCGACCCTGGGGGTCCCCTTAGCGACGGGGGAATCCTCACTTAAATCCGGTGTCAAAAACACGCTCGCCTAACCATGCGGGCAACTAACCATGCGGGACGCAGCTACGCCGCGGGACTCGACCGGCCCACCCAGACGGCCGCACAGAAGACCCTCGGCGGCTGCGCCTCGCTCGAGGCGCCCCCTCCTCGAACGGGCTCCGCCCCGTTCGAGGGGGCGGCCGGCTCTTCCCCTCGAGCGATCCCGCCCCGCTCGAGGCTCGCTCCCCTCGCGGCGGGGTCTGCTGCGCTCGAGGGTCCGCCCCGCCCTCGGCTGGGGCCTCGCCACGATCACGGGCGCTCCGCACGCGTGCGGGCGGGCCTGTGCCCGGGCACGCCCTGACGCCGCAGGATGGCGCCATCATGCGCCCGGAGCTCACGCCGGTGCCGCGCCTGCTCCCGGGGGAGGAGCCCATCCCCGCCCGCGTAGGATGGACGTAACGTGCGGCCGGTGTCGGTCCCGTGACACGCGTGCGCCCCTACGATGCGACTAACGCGCCGGAAACCCTCGAAAAAGGGGCCGGGCGCACCCTCGGTCCACTTTCCCGTGACCCTGCCGGAGTTGGGTGAGGGCGCTGAGCCGGTGGATAGCCATCACGACACGCGCGCGGCCGCCGTACCCGCGCGTGCGAGTGCACGCCGACTCGCCGGCCTGCCGCCCCGGGCCTTTGCGACAGCCACTCACTTCCGCGGCGCATTGGGAAGGGCCGCCGTTGCGCCGCTCACGCACCCACCGTACCCGGCCATCATCGGCACCTCCCTCGAAGCCTATCGAGAGGACACCACGCCGTCGCCGCCCTCCCTGCCCTCGAACCACCACTTGTTCGGGTGCGGGGTGAGCCATCATGGCCGGTCGCAGCGAAGATCGTCTAGGACGACACCCACTCTACACCGTGGCGAGACGTGCTCCCTCACGTAGCTGAGTCGCGCGGCGTGCATGTAACCCGCCGCCCCCTTGGCCTATAAAGGGCGGAAGCGGCGCGGGGGGGAGAGAGGACGAACGAGTTCAGTTCGACACAACACACCGTGCACTCACTCTCTTATTCTCCCACAACATCTTCAGCCACTCCACCTGGGACTTGGAAGCCACGCTTCCTCTCCCACCTTGCTTGTACTTGCCCCACTACAAGCACCCCCGGTGCCGAGCAATATGGTGCCACGAGCACGCTTCTTTGGACGTACGGCCCCCTCGGCGGGAACCGGGATAAAACCTTGTGTCATTGGTTGCTTGGCATCGACCATTGAGGGATAGACCTAGGCGTTATCTGCGGTTAGTGTCGGGACCATATTCCGCACCGACAAGTCAACATGCCATTCATCTCGCATAGAATTAGAATGAATGAGTACTAGAGGTGCAAGTGTCTCTCTTTCGTGCCTTGTGAGGCTTTCGGGAGTTGCTTAGATTGCACACAACTATGGCACTTAGAACCTTTGGCAATGGTGAAATATGGTATTAACATAAAGCTAGATAAATGTGACACCAAACCCTTCACATGACATAGGCAGGGAGTACCAAACACTTGAATTATCACTAATTGTGCGACAAATATGATTAGTGACTTATTACCAAAAATGCTAGCTTCGTTGAAACAAGCCTCCGCAATCATAGCAGCATTACCAATAAATTGTCCATGATTAGACATAACTACTTTATTGGACTCTAACACCACCTTAAAACCATCTCTTAATAAAAGAGAAATGCTAACAAGATTCTTGTGAATAGTAGGGACATGTTGCACGTTCCTCAACTCCCACGATCGTGCCCAAAGTAAACTTCGGATCTGCACCATGCAACCCACGAACGGAGAAGCATGTGACCCGTTTCACAAAACGAGAAGAACCTTGGAGCAATTGGTAAGAAAGAAAATAAAGATACATCAACACTCACGTCAATATTAGCACCTGTATCAAACCACCAACTAGGTGATTGAAACCTCGAAAGTACGGTAGGAAGACTACCATACCCGTCATTAGCATTGGTTGCAGTCACGAGGCTGACCTTTTTCTCTTTACAGTATGCATGCTTTGGACAATCCTTAGAAAAATGTCCTTGTTCACCACAAGTGAAACAAGACATCTCAGACGTATTTTTCTTCTTCTTCTTACACGTAGTAGTTGCTTTGGCATTGAAAGACTATTGTTTCCCCTTTCCTTTGTTGTTGCCTTTGAAATTTCTCTGGACAAAGTGGGCACTATGATCCCATAAAGGATTTGTGTCTCGTATATGCATCATTGAATCAAACAGATGATTCAAAAGAACATTACACACAACTCCCACAAAGATATCATTGACTTTTTAGAATTTACTCTGATCTTTATTAGAGATGTCCCCCTCGGGTAAGCCATCTTTGACCAAAAAACTTCCATGGCAGTAAGCCAATCCGTGATCATAATATACCACCTCTTAAATTGCTTACCAGAGAATTTTTCCGACCTTAGCACATCAATAAAACTAGCCATGGAGTGCGGAAAAGACCTATATGGTAAGGTTTTTGGATTGTTGAAATTTTAGGCAATTTCCAGATTAAAACCAGAATATAAAACAGGATAACTGAGCAACTAGATTAAGCATGTGTAGAAAACTCATATCACAGATCATAGCAACTAGTGTAAGCACGATTCGTACACTAGACAGACGAGGCATATTGATCATGATGAACAAATAAAACCACAACAAGATGAGAGTGCACCCAAAGGCGGGGCGGTTGCCGGGGGCAACTGATGCGCGTTATCCTCTGGATTAGCCATACTAATCGTGGGAGGACCTCAGTCGATGTCGTCGCAAGATGTCGATGCAGGAAGATGTACGCAATGAAGTCCCTCGAACGGTCACCAGGACATAGATGTCACCACGACGTAGATGAAATAGTCGTTTGGGAGCAGTCGCGCGAAGAGCGCTTCCCAAAAACCTTATTCGCCTTCTCCCGGTGCAGGATCACAAAGACGACGGTTTCGGAGACCTGCTCACCCAGTCACAGGTGCACGCGAACGATCAGGTTGGAGTCTTGGCGACGGCGGCACAACAACGAGAAGAGGCAAAATCTAACTCATATAGATCACTTAGGGATACCCTTACTCCGGGCCTTCCCGTGTGGTAGTCTATAATGCGTCCTTTTTCACGAGGGGTTCGTCCATATTTATTAGGAGAAAAACTCCCAACACCCTTGTCTATTAGTAATGTGGAACTAGTAGATGGTGTACCCGCCTTCAATGGGGCCTTTGAGATTTATTCTTAATTATTTATATGGGCTAGGTCCATATATCTAATAATATCAAGATTTTCCATGTTACATGTATAAAAAGGAGAAGAACAATTTATGAATATTGTGGTACAATAATTAGACATTGCTACTCTATCAGCCAACTTTTTTTTAATAATGTCAATGTGCCAGCCCTCCTCCATTTCAGTCTTAGCTAGTTATCCTAAAGGGCTTGTTCGACACGACGGGATTCAATCAGGGCGGAATAATAAATGTAGAAGAAAAATTGTGATATAGACTCGGATTTATTCCGGATCAAAAATTAATTTACCAATCATGATAGGTAGAACAAGAGACCGTAGAGCCGGATTGGTTCCACACCTCTTGACTAGTGGATTGATTCCGAGCCTTTTGGTGTACCTATCATGAGCAAATTAATTTTCGACCCGGAATAAATCGATCTATAAGTAGCTATCATGATTTTCTTGTTGTATTTATTTATTCCGATCGGAATTGATCCCATTGGAAATGAATGAGGCCTAAGGCTGTCACACCAGATGCGAATTTGTAAAATACGATATGATAACATCTATGAGAGGACAAGCAGCGAAAGCGATGACAATGATGTCAATACATGTGTGGAAACGGACACATAATGCATGGAGAAGGGTGCATGAGAGAGAGGGAACTCATGAATTAGTAATGTCTTAAATTGCTAAAATTTGGAAGTAGCCAAATGAACCATCTTCCCGTAGACTTACTATTATCCAGAAGCTTAAATATCAACATCAGCGGGGAGTAGTCCGGGGAAAAACAGAGCTTATCCAATGCATCTATCTCGCACTAGAGAAATCATATGTACTTCGATCATATGTCAAGTCCTAGATAATTCATCGTATGTCATGCACTAGTTAATTCATTACATGAATCCTAATCACTACAGGAAAACCCGAGTTTGCCGTGCATTCGACGAAGGTCACAAAACGCACAGCAAAGCCTTTGCCGTGCGTTCTTCTCGGAAAACGCCTGACAAAGGACGACAAATTTTATCCACCACGCACGACAAAGCCCTTTTGCGGTGCGTCAAAGTTGGCGCATGGCAAAAAAAAATGGTAACGGCGGTCGGCCGTTCACCAATGTTGCCATGCATCTCCCCACAAGACGCAAGCAAACAAAACCACAAAAACAAAAAAAAGTTCTAGCTACTGCCGTCCTGGGTGCCACACTACCACCGACGCCTCCACACGCCACTTGCATGCCACCACACCGACACCGTTGCTGCATGCCACCACATCAGGGTGGAACCACCACGACACCAGGGTGGAGGATGTCGTCCACGCCAGGGGTGGAGGGGGCCGCCGTCCCGCCGTGGGGGGCGGGACCCGCGCCGTGCAGGGGGGACATCGCGGGCGGGGTGGGTGAAAACCGCTACCCAGGGGTGGAGGTGGCCGCCGCACCGGTGGGCGGGAGGGTGCGTGCTGGGGTGGGCGTGGCCTGCCGCGCAGGGTGGAGGAGGAGGCTGCGCCAGGGTGGGGGGGAAACCGCAGCCAGGAGCTCCGTCCTGCTGCACGGAGGAGGAGGAGGAGGAGGAGGGAGGAGGACGCGGGGTGGAAACTCGAGCGCGCGTCGGTGGCAGCACTGCCCTTCTTCTCCGGCGATGTGGGCCTTCCTCTAGTCTTCAGTTGGCCAGATGCCACCGGCACCCCATGGGTGGACCTGCTGTCCCCACAGCGGGATCTGTGCGTCCCTTTGGTGGAGCCGCGGCCATGGCGGGGAAGGAGGGAGGAGGTGGCGGAAGGAGGAAGGAAAGGGTGGCTGTGGCGGGTGGGGGAGAGTGGAGAAGGAGGCGGGTGGGGATCAGGTTTAGTGAATATATATAAACATGACGATGAATGTCGGCCCTGTTCCATCGCGAGATGAACACTACCTGAAAACCTCATATAGGTCACGCAACATTAGTAACGGACTTTTATAACCAGTCACAAAAAAATATTAAAGGTAACGGACGTCATTTATGCCCGTTACCAATCAGTCCTACAGAGATATGCTGCATGTGTGAACCCTAGATATATGTTTAGCGTTATTGTGATCTCGATAGTGTAGTATGATAGAATCTATAAGCCTGTCTTAAATTTTGCAAGCCAATCTTTTCCTGTGATGTCCTAACTGTAATACATGTGCTTAACCTTTCTTGGGATGCTGATCCTTGCATTGGTGACTAAGACATTTTTCTTTCTACAGGATGGCTGAATTCCACTTGTAGTTTCTGGCCACATGCCCAAAATCAGTGATATGAAAGGTTCCTGCTATTGTTGTGGTACAGTAAGTATTAACCCCCTCCTATCTTCACTTTAAATCTTTTTTAGTGGTGTGCCACTATCTTATCTTGTTGCACCCATATTTTTGTTAGTGAGGGTGTGTGTAGAAGCAGGAGCAGTTCATTGTTTGTTTACCTCAGTAAGATAAAATTGCAAGTTTCGATTGAATGTGCTTCTAGTTTATTTTAGACACAAGATGTTTAATCCATTATTTTGTACGCAAGATGTTTAATCCTGAATGAAAATTAAATCAATTTTGTGTGTCCTTCCTTCCCCTTCCAGCCCTTTCCTACTTAATCATTCTTAGTGTAAATTTTGCTTATATAATTTCTCTTTAATTCTATTGCACGGTTACTAACAAGTCTCATCAGTCATGCTTGTATTTGTGTAGAATGCCAGGAGAGCTGCTTGTTGATGTTTTTTCTTTTTGCTCTTGTTTCTTTATTTGTTCCTAGCGAGATCATATGAACAAATGTACTATGTGTTGTATAAGCATAGATTTATGAGCAAGTGTATGTGTGTAAAGTTAGAGATTTGATCATGTACACTTGTGTGTATGCATGTATGTATAAAATAAAAGAATGGAATATATTTTTTTGTTTTAAAATTCAACATTGGTAACGGGCAAAGATTGTTGCCCGTTACCGATATTGTGGCCAGGTCACTGGTACCAACATATTGCTAACGGGCTTCTATTTAATGCCCGTTACCTTTGAAGTTTTTGGTAACAGGCAAAGATTGTTGCCCGTTACCAATATCGTGGCCCAGGTCACTGGTACCAGCAGGTTGGTAACGGGTTTCTCTTTAATGCCCGTTACATGTGTCAGTTATTAGTAATGGGCATTTGCCCGTTACCGATGTTGGGCTATTTGTAACGCTTGAAAGGTGGCAGTTAGCACATGGTGCAAAGTGGCTTTTTTCACGTGGTAGAGCTGGGCTAGGGTGAAGACGGGCCGGGGTGTGTGGTGAAATGCTTGCGGGTTAGGTTATATTTGTTGTGTGGGCTGCTAGATGCACGACAAACACCAATACTTTTTCATGCGCAGTCCCATGTGCACGGGTACACGGCACGCCAAAGCTATTTTCCATTTATCATTTCAACCCCACACTCATGATTAATGTACAAAAATTATCAAATTGATACGAGAATTACCATAAATTAGGATGAGACAATATAAGCTGTATATTGCCCAAATAAAAAACTTTTTAATTCCATTTCAAATTTGAACTTTACTAGGGCTACAAATTAAGCAAGTGTCTCATCATCTGAAAATCCTAGTGAGATACTCCGTTTCTAAACACTATCTATGACGACTTCCTGAAAACACTCTATGATTTATCACAAGCTTCACATAGGATATCATGAGCCCCTGACGAATATCATGATTTTGAAACTTCATTTGCATTTTATATAATTAAAAAAATTTGCAACCGCTTGTGAATTTTCATGATTCACGAACAAAATGTTCAAAATTTCATCCAATTTCTTGGATAATTACATGAATACCATTTTTCCACAAACTGTACTCCATTAAATTATGCACTTGCAGTTCAAATTTGGCGTATACGACAAAAACTCTCTAAGTGACACATAATTGTTAAAAATATTAAATTTATCGATACATGTATAAAATTGACATATAAAGAGTACAAAATAAGGTTTTTTGAAATTGGAGAAATAAAATTAGTACAAAAATCAAAATTTTTGTAAAAATACTTTACCGTGCGCTGAACGCACGACAAAGTCCCATGTTGTCGTGCGCTAGAGGGAACGCACGGCTTTGCCGTGCGTTTTTAAAGATACTGGCAAAGTATTTTTTTGTAATTATACTTAATTCATGAAATTATCAAACAAATTTGAAAATTTCTCAGAAATTTATACAAAATAAGTTGTGTTGTCTGCTGCTTATAGAAAACAAATTTAGTGGAAACACAATTTGAATGTCACATTACCTACAAATTTTCATAATTTTCAAACTTCATTCGCATTTTTTAGAATTTTTTAAATCATTTTGACACACGATCATAATCATGTTTCCTAATCAATATGTTAAAAATTTGGCACCCTCTCACGTCCTTGATGTGTATACTAGCTGCTGGAAGCATAAATAATCATGCAAACAGGATAGTGAGAAAGTCGTAGGGCATGCAGCGGTACGGTTGCATTGACAGCGCGTAGCTGTTGAGCTGCACTTATATGCAAAACAGTGTGACATTCCGAATTGTAGGCATCTGGAAATGACATCATTAGCCTTACCAGCAATCCCTAATCAGCAATCACTGATGTCGATTATTCAATTTATGAAACCAATTACTAGCCGTTGTGAGCACCATTGTGAGCAGTTTTTGAGAGGTAGGCTTTGGTTCGGGTCTTGAAGTACCGGTTCAACTTTGGAGCCGGACTAATGACCTTTCGTGGACGTGGCCTTTGTTGCGGGTTTTAAGTGAGGATTTCCCCGTTGTTTAAGGGGACCCCTAGGGCTGTCCCCGACACTGCTGGACCAGCCTCCGAAGCAGGACGCCCATGCCGCGGGAGACGCTTTCGCGGTCGAGAAGGTGAGGACAGCTATGGTGGAGCGGGACGACGCGTTGCGGAGAGCACACGAAGATCTGGCGGGGGCGTGCTCCGTCGCGGCGGAGTGGGAGCCTGAGGTCGCCTCCGCTCACGCCCAACTCCAACAAGACCGCACGACCCTCGAGGGGGCGTGGGCATGGCAGAGTCAGGCTGAGGAGAGGGCCAAGGAAGCCGAGGGGATGAGGACGACCTTAGCGGACAAGGCGGCTGCGCTCGCCTCGGCAGAGGAGCAGCTCCGTCAGGAACAACCAGCAGGCGGAGACCTAGCTCTAGCAAGAGCGTGCTACCCTCGCCGAGGCCCAGGCTGCGCTCGAGCGGGAGTGCTTGGCGCGGGAAGAGGTGCTGGGTCGGCTCCAGCAGGAGCGTACCGCGCTCGAAGGGGCGCAGGCGGCCCTCAAGCAGCGGGAGGATGAGGCCTCGAAGCTCAACGGGGAACTGGTCCAACTCAGCATTTCGCACGAAGATTTGCGCCAGTCCCTCGAGGAGCAGGAGACCACCGTCCACGACCTACGGCGAGAGGCTGAGGTGGAGAAGAAGCAGGTCGAAGGTCGTGGCTTTCAGGCCTGCAGACCGCCCTGGGAAACACGACCACCTAGGCAGAGGCAGTGCAGACGACATATAACTCCTCTCAACAGGGTTTGGAGGAGCTGTAGGCCACCGCCCTCGAGATCTCGAGGAGGGCGCGGCGCAGACCTGGAGCTCGCTGGCGCAGACCTGGAGCTCGCTGGCGAGTCATCTGCGCACCCTCGGGGGGCATGTCTCCAAGCGCATGCGCCGCGCCCTTCACCTGGGCGTCAAGAAGGCCCTCGGCGTGGTGGCGTCCCATTATCAAGTGGGCTTCAAGGCCGTGTCCTCAGGCTACGTCGTCCCGATCGGCGTCGAAGACGAGGAGGCGATGAAATGCGCAGACGCGCTCGCCGCCACTACTGCTGACATGCTTGTCGAGGATTTCGCCAACTTCTTGTTCCCAGACGCTCCCGGCGCCGGTGACCCTCAAGCCTAAAGACCAATGGGCGTCGAGACCTTTTTTTGTTTAAGTGTTAGTGATGGGGCCATGTGTGACGCCCCAGGTTTTTAATTACCGTCACTAACGCTAATGACATGATTAGCCGGGCAAATAGTCAACCCGAGGTCAACCTAGGCCCTCACCCATGAAAACTCCCCAACACACCCCTAGTGACCCTAGTGAATAGTTAAAACACTTGTGGGGCCAACCCATAGTCAAAGAGTAGGTCAAAACCACCTTGCCATCCAGTGTCCACAGGTGTCTGCTGGAATTTTTGCCGCGTTCTCCAAAATTCACCTAAACACTGAAAATTCTACCTTTAGGAATGTTGTAGGTCTTGTTGAGGGACACAACTTTCATGTAGAGTGGCATTGCCAATTTGGAAGGGAAATTTGTCAAAAAGCCCTTGCAAGCCAAAGTTTACTGTTGGCGAGAACAGACTGACATTCAAAGTTGGCACTCCCACATATTCAAATCTAGAGAGTAAAACCCCATACAGCCTTTGGGAAAGTTGTAGCTGGTACTTAGATCTACAACTTTGGTATTCATTGTTTGGTCAAGTTGTATTCAAAATTTTGGAGAAATAGTGGTCCAAACATTGCACCAGCATCACTGCCAGGCCAGTGCGGGCCACGCCGCGACGTCGTGCGCAACCCGTGCGCCGTGCGGCCTGGCCGCCGCCGCCGCCCGTGCTCCGGCGTCCGCGCCCGCACGCCTTCCAACGCCCGCCGCCCGAGGACGACCGCGCGCCCCTAGGAGCGCCCGTGCCGCGGCGACCCGCGCCCCGCGACGGCCGAGGTCGGCGCCGCGCGCCACGCGCGCGCCGCGCCGCGCGCGCGCGCGTGCGGTGGCCGGACGCCCCCCCCTATGGACCGGCGGTCCGTTCCCTTCCCCTCACCCGCGTGCGCCGTACTACGGCTATGGGTCACGCCGCCGTCATCGCCAGGCCGCCCCAGGACTATTTAAGCATCGTCCCTCTCCTCCCCGCGCGTCACCCGTGCAGCCCCGCCACCATTGCTGCCGCCGCCGCTGCCGGAGCTCGCGGCCTTGCCCTTCCCACCGGTCAACCGCACCACGAGCTTCCCTAGATCCTAATACAACTCCCGGGGTCACGTGTTGTCCAAGCCCGTGCCCTTCACGCGGGAACCCGAGCCGCCGCGGCCGTGCTCGCCGGCCGGGGCCGAGCGCCGCCGTGCGGGCTCTCTCCGCCCCAACCGCGCCTACCCGGCCCCCTAGGTGAGCACGTGGTCCTCCACGGCCGCTTGCCGGCCGGGATCGCCGCCGGCTCGCGGAATCGGCCTTGCCCGCGCCGCCGGCCGGCCGAGGGACCCAATTGCAGGGATCCATTTCTTGTTAGGGTGCTTGGAGTAAAAAGGCAGGACTAGTGTGTGAAGAGCTTATCTAACTTTTCTTACAGATCAGTCCAAGGTCTTAGGAAATTCCTAGAAATTCACAGAAAATTCAGAAAATTCTCAAACCAATTTTGTAGGTTTCAGGTTGTTAAACCCCACCTCCTGGTTATACACTTGTTGCTAGATTCAAAATAGTTTTGGCAGGAAAATTTCAAATGTGTTTTACTTGGATCTGGCATAACATCAAATGTATAGCTTCTCTGTAGCCAAGTTTTGGATATGTTGTGAGTTAGGATATGACTAGATGCTGTGCCAAAAATTGCACAAAGTTATCATGTAAATCTTTTTATAAAAATGTTTTTCTATCTCTGACACAACTGCATAAATGATTTTTCATGTTAAATCTATTCATGTTCTTGAGCCCAACTTGTGCACACTGTCTTGTGATGTCAAAAGGCACATCTTGTGAAGTAATCATGAATTTAGGATTAGCAGAAATAATAATTCTTGATTTATGCATGTTTTCCTTTGTAAATTAATAAATCAAGTTCAGTAGAGGTTCCATGTGAACCTGCTAGCTTTTTAGGCTTGTTTAGAATCAGAAGACATGCACAAGAAAGTTTGGATCATTTTGATGCTTAATTATTTTTATATGCATTTACTTTGAATCACTAGCTAGTCTTTGTTATTTTCCACAATATTTAATTTCCTAGCATCCAACACTTACATGTGGGTCCAATGGACCAGGATAGGTGCTAGTAAGCGTAAGAAACACTCAGGTAATTTTTGGTAATTTAATTGTCTAATAAATGGCTAAAATGTCCTTTTAATATTAAAGGGAAATTAAAATAAAGAGAAATCCTTAATTAAATCTTTTTCCTTTTTTTGAAAGTATTATTTAATATAAATAAAATAAATTTAATTATCAGCTCTGATAAGGAGTTAATTCACAAATAAAATATTAATTACACCATGTTGGTAAAAATCAAATGAAATAAAGCTTTCACATGAGATAATAAGCTTAAATAAAAACCTTTATTCAAATATGGAATAAAAGAGTAACCCATGTACAACCAATGACTTCCTCAAATAGAAACCTTAGATAGATGCTTGTTAAGGTGAATATGACCAACTAGAGTTGGATAAGACAACAAACTATCACATCACCTAAATCTTGCATTGCATTCCGTGTAGATCTTCCGGACGGAGATTACTCCCTGGTCCCGGAAACCGAGGAAGGCGGAGCGGAAGGTTTTTCGCGTGACGTGGACGTACTCGACACCGAGGGTGCCCAAGCTAGCGTAGCTGACGAAGGCAAGCTCCGGTGTATCTAACCCAGTTTTAAAGTTCCTTATTCAATTATCTATGAATGATTGTGCATTTACGTTCAGGAGTTGAATGAAACCCTAAATGCATGATCCATAGGTACCTTTGGTCCCTACTAGTATGATAGGTCGATAGCTGCCAAGCTATAGGACCGTTACAAGTCGGGTGATGACCTCACTCGCGAGAATAGGTTCCTAGATAGGAATCATACCATATCCTTAAATGGATTGCTCACGTGGTAAGAGCATGGGATGCGGGCTCGGTATAGTGGTTATGTGGGTTAAGTTTTTGAACGTACCAAGCATATGCGGGTATGGGACCGGTAAGCCTAGTACCATAATGAGACGGCGAGGGATCTTACTATTACTTCTCTTGGGATTCGCTCTCACGGCTAGCTACGGTGGTGTATGGTGACTCCGGGTATCTCGCGGGGTATGCGGATAGCTTGCACCAAAGCTCGTAGGATTCGATCCCAACCCGAGGATTTATGGGGACGGCCTGGGGAGTTGTCCTCGCGGGGGCAACCGACCGTGTGTTTGGGTCTACCTTGCAAGGTTTAAAATCAATCGATTGTCGGCCTCTCACCGTTACCCGAGACTACTTACTCCACTAGTCATGTGATCCCTAATGATAGAAGAAGATGAAGATGATGTTTGATTAATTGTATTGTACAACTTTGTTTGTACTAGTTGGCTAATGTAGTAAAGACTAAACTACTAGAACCTGTGCTAAAATCTTGAAAGTAAGGACCTACTCTTTGTTACTTTTTAGCAAAAGCAACCCAGTAGCTAAAAAGCCTTACATGGTCTAGATTTGGTGAGGTAGCTATCACCGACAGGTAAGTCTTGCTGAGTATTAGTATACTCAGCTTTGCTATAATGTGTTGATCCAGGTAATGCCTTCAGTGATGTGTGGCCCGGTGAGATCCCGCCCGGCTGGGAGCTGGAGTGGGTGGAGGACGACTACTGAAGCATCATGGATGACCTACCGTGGTGACTTCGCTGCCGCTAGTTAAATTCCGCTATCTTTTCAAAACTTTGAACCATTCTGTCACGACAAAAACTATGGTTTGTAATAATTAAACCCTTCGGGGTATGAATTTGGATTTGAATGTTGATGTATCTCTGGACTCGCCTTCGAGTGAGTTTTAATGCATATATCGATCCTTGTGCTATTCAAGTGATTTACCGGGCGTTAACCCGACGACTTACGACAGGATGGTACTTTATTATTGCTTAATGACCAAAGTGGATCGGTCTTAGGCGATAGTACGGTACTTTCCTGGGCGGGTTGTCACAGTTGGCATCAGAGCTTATATGCACCAGAGATTAACTAATAAACCTTAATCACTGATTTTTGAATAAAATATGCCAAGATTTTCTGGTTTTCCAAAATACGTTGGTCCGCTAAGGATAAACTAGACCCAGAGGCCCTAGAGGGAATTTTGGGTTCTTTCTGGTGGCTTATTAACTTATGGTTTATTTTGCTAACTTCCAGCACATTACTTTACGTCGGACTTACTTTCATGCACAACCAATCTAGGAGCCACGTGTTTTATACGTGTGTTGTTCCGCATCACGGGAATTGCGAGGGTTGATGGAGTGATCCATTCCACGGATCCCATCTTCGCGTCTGTTTATGAGTTGTGTGTCGCCACGTGTTTCATACGTGTGCATTCCGCATGTCGCTCATGCGAAGCAAGGATACACTCCATTCAAACGGAGGGTGTCCGAGGATGGACGCTGTCCATGCAGCGGCTTAACGCATGGATACCGTTACTATAGTGAACGGTAATGAATGTGGACGCTTTCGTGACGTGCTGGCACGAAAGGTTCGTTTTCTGCAGGTACATAACAGCGCTTCGTTAGTTGTTAAGCGAGTACCGTATAGCTCTCGACTAGATATTATAGGGAGAGACGAATATGAGCCTTGCCACCGGCACTAACTTCGATTTTTGGCGTGATTGCCATGTGAGGTCGAATAGGACGTCTTGCATGCATGTTAAAAATCGAAACAACTAAAATGGACCCCAAAAATCGAAATTCCATGTGTTCTTAAGGAAGTTTATGCTAGTGTGTGCTTTTTAGAAACTAAAATACCTCCCATACCTAGCCGTTATGCTGCCGAAATTTTGTGAAAAATTTGTTTACCTTGTGCTAGGTTAATTGAACCAAATTGTTAAAAACAATTGGTCCTCAACTAGTTACCTTGTAATAGCAAGTTTCAATCTTAGTTCGTCGGGTTGGTTCACTTTTTCCCCTAGGCACATCCAAGTTAAGGACCCTTCATCTTATTTCTTTGATCGGTGCTCAACCTTAAAAAGCTTAATTAAAAGTGTTAAAGGTTAAATTGAAAACTTGGGGAAAATTTTTGAGGCTTCTGGATTTTTGGTTATGAATGTTATTCACAGCTGCCAGAACTTCACCATTTGTCATGCCGTTCTCTTTTGAGATCTGACATGGGTTACCTTTGTGTACAGATGGATTTCCCCATGTTCCACCAGTTCAACGCTGACGGTACGATCCGTACCAACGGGTTACACTGGGAGGGTTTTCCGCGCTTGGCGTGGGAAGCACTCAGTGCCGCAGGCTACCATACCCCGCCGACGTATGAGGTGAAGGAGTTTGAGCGCTTTGGTGTTCCCCGCTGCAGGGTGATCGTTACTGTGCTGCCGCACCCAGATCACGCCGATTGGTTTGACCTGAGTTTTATTTACTGGGGATTTATCACGCACGAGTCCGTGGAGTCAGCCGCCCTCAGCGTGCTAACAGAATTTTGTGACCACAACCCTACGGTGGTAGCTCTTTCACCGTGTGGACTGTTTCTGGCTGTGAGTCCTCACGACCCAGCTTGGTTGGACCGTATGGACCATCTACGGGAGCTACTGACCCTAGCAGAGCCGTTGGATGTTACTCAGACACTTGCCCGTTGTCTGAACGTGGTTTTCACACTCCAGGGGCTGCGTTTTAACACCGCAGCAATTATTGCACAGCGCTTGGAGGCATCTAGGTGCGATTGGGAGCGACTTTCGGCGGCACACCGGCAAGAACCGAACTTCACGCTTACCCAGGTGCAGTAGGAGAACGACAGGCTGCGTGCTAGGAGGTTCCAGTTGGAGCTTGAGAGAGGTGACCGCCTCCAGAGGATCGTGGACCTAGAGGCGGAGAACCATGCACTAGAGGAGGATGCCGACGCACATGAGATAGAGAGGCTGACCCTGCTGCAGAACATTGCTGAGATGCAGGAGCACGTGCAGGTGACCGAGGTATAGGTGGCAGCCTTATAGGCTATAGTGGCCTTACAGCCACTGCCCCCAGTACAGGCACACCCGGAGGAGCAGCAGGCTGTGTCCGGTCTGGAGCAGACGAGCCAGGCAGGACCACTGCTACCGACTCCCCCAGCGTCACCTTCGTACAGTGGTGCTTCAGTGGGCAACTAGGTTGCCGACAGCAGGGAGCAGCAGGATGTCGATCATATCGAGTCGTCTTCGAGATGTTGGAGTAGTTGGCTTGATAGCACATCTTCGTGCCAAGCAACTATTGTATCATGTGTTGTCTTGATGTTTTGAAATCGAGTTGTAATGACGTTGAACCTTGTTTTGTCATGTTGTAATAAGAATGCTTAAGCTCGTATGCTTTAAGTGAGTTTCATCGTCTTTCAAATTGAATTTTCTTATGCTGAATGCCATATCCTTGGATAATTCGTTGCGAATGATCACGCTTGTCAAAGATTGCATTGTTATCTCCTAAGAGCGTAGGTAAAACAAAGCATCTTACGAACGTCACTCGTTGCCAGCATATAAGTGCTCGTTCGTCTACCATCTTCTTTGGTATTCGAGATAACGACGATCGTTCGGAAGTGATTAGGAGCCGCGCAATTGAGCAATCACCGTCCTAACCATATTAAGAGAAACGATTCTATGAATCTTGGTGGCTATAGAATGTTGTGCTTGTTGCTGTACTCATTACTTATTACTAATGAGATGTGGTAATGCATGGTCATGCTTGTCATCATTTGGAAGTAAGCTTTGGGTTATCTCACTAATGACGCTCACTTTTCAGATGGTGGGAACCACGCGCAGCTCTCCCAATGGTTTTGGAGCGAGTGGTAGTGGTGACTTGCCGCCACCCCCGCCCATGAACCCGACGGAGGCTTTCATGGCTACCCAGACCGAGGTGCTGCGCCAGATCTTGCAGACACAGCAGCAGATTGCCCAGCAGATGAACCGAGGGCAGCCACATGGGGCCAACCACGAGGGACCCAACCAGGTCACCACGTATGCCCAGTTCATCGCCATGAAGCCGCCCACTTTCGCGAAAGCAGAAGACCCTCTGGAAGCTGAGGCTTGGGTCAAGGCCATAGATGCGAAATTCTCTGCCTTTGTGCTGCCGTGCTTTGAGGAGAACAAAGCGAACTTCGCAGCCCTACAACTGCGAGGAGAAGCTTTAATGTGGTGGGACCACTTCAAGTCCATGCAGCGAAATCTCACCGTGACTTGGGAAGAATTGAAGCAAGCCTTCAAGAGTCACCACATCCCCAAGGGTCTGATGGACCGGAAGATGAGGGAGCTGCTAGCCCTTCGTCAAGGATCTGACTCCGTGTACCGCTATGCTCAGAAATTCAATAGCTTATGCCAGTACGGTGGGCATCATGTTGATACAGATGCCAAGAAGATGGAGAGGTTCCGCGACGGGCTTGATGGCAAGTTGTATGAGCACCTAAATCTGCTCGAGCCCGCAAACTTCATGAGCTCGTGAATAAAGCTATCTCGCAAGAGGATGCTATGAAGAAAGCCCATGGGGACAACAAGAGAGTGTCCGGTTTCACCCCAGGCACTGGAACAAATAAGAAGTTTCGTTTTGTGAAGAAGGAAGCTCCAGGCCCATCCCAGCAATCTTCAACTGGACGCTGGACGATGAAGCCATTCCGGGGCAAACTGCCGGGAACTTCCGGTTCCGCCGTTCCCGACCAGCGAGGCTCCAAAGCCAAATGCACCCCCTCGTGATGTTGGAGATCGCCGTTGCTACAACTGTGGCCAGCCAGGGCACTATATTAATGAGTGTCCCAAGCCCAGGCAGATCATGCCAAACCCGCAGAACCAGAGTACGGGAAACAAGCCTGCCACTCCGGCCAAGAAACCCATGGTGCAAGTGCGCCAGGGCAAGCTGAACTTCACCACCATGAGTGACATTCCCGCAGGAGCTACAGTACTCACGGGTACATTCTCTATCAATAACACTCCTGTCAATGTCTTATTTGATTCGGGAGCCACCCATAGTTTCATTAATGAAAGTTTACTAGACAAATTGGGTCTAAGAAGAGTACAAACCAAATCTGCTTATAAAATTACCACGCCCGGTGGAGACATTATGTCTCAATTGGTGACCTTCGAAGTTCCTCTGAGACTAGGAAGTAAGGTTATTCGATCTAATCTTATAACCATCAAATTGGGAAACATGGATGTTATTTTGGGTATGGAATGGATGAATCAACATAAGGTGGTTCTAGATATATCAGATAGGGTCGTAGAGATCCACTCTCCTACGGTCGGGCACACTACCTTGTACCTACCTTTCCGGGACGGTACCGACTCTTGTGCCTATGCAACCACTATCTCCTCCCTTGATGAGATTCCAGTAGTGTGTGAGTACCCGGATGTATTTCCTGACGAGTTGCCTGGTATGCCACCAGACAGAGATGTCGAGTTTGTGATCGAACTCCAACCCGATACCGCACCCATTTCCAAAAGACCTTATCGCATGCCGCCCAAAGAGTTAGCCGAGCTAAAAACCCAACTCCAAGAATTGTTAGATAAGGGTTACATTCGCCCAAGCTCTTCTCCTTGGGGTTTCCCTGCTCTCTTTGTCAAAAAGAAAGATGGTAGCTTGAGGATGTGCGTAGATTACCGTCCGCTCAATGCAGTCACTATCAAAAACAAATACCCACTTCCTCGAATTGATGTTCTGTTTGATCAATTGGCTGGTGCCAAAGTCTTCTCTAAGATCGACCTTCGTTCTGGCTACCACCAAATCAAGATTCGACCATGCGACATTCCTAAAACCGCTTTTTCCACTCGTTATGGTCTTTACGAGTTCTTGGTCATGTCCTTGGGACTCACTAATGCACCTGCCTACTTCATGTACCTCATGAACTCCGTATTCATGACGGAGCTCGATAAATTTGTCGTGGTCTTTATCGATGATATCCTCATCTATTCTAAGAGCGAGGAAGATCACGCCAAACATCTCCGAGTTGTCCTTCAGCGTTTGCGAGATCACCAGCTTTATGCTAAGTTCTCCAAATGCGAATTCTGGTTGAGAAGTGTCAAATTCTTGGGGCACACCATTTCCCACGATGGTATCTCCGTAGATCCTAGCAAAGTTCAGGAGGTGATGGATTGGAAACCACCCAAATCCGTACATCAAATCCACAGTTTCCTAGGATTGGCGGGATATTACCGTCGATTCATTCCTGACTTCTCTAGAATCGCAAAACCCATGACCGAATTGCTCAAGAAGGGAGTGAAATTCGTGTGGAGTGAAGCATGTGAGAAAGCTTTTCACACCCTCAGACAACATCTAACTTCAGCCCCAGTGCTAGCTCAGCCCGATAATTCCAAGCCATTCGAAGTCTTCTGTGACGCATCAGGCACCGGTCTTGGTTGTGTCCTTATGCAAGAAGGCCGAGTCATTGCCTATGCTTCACGAGCCCTTCGACCCCATGAGCTCAACTATCCTACTCATGATCTTGAGTTAGCTGCCGTTGTTCATGCCCTCAAGATATGGAGACATTATCTAATGGGCAATCACTGCAATATCTTCACTGATCACAAGAGCCTCAAATATATCTTCACTCAGTCAGAATTGAATATGAGGCAGAGAAGGTGGCTTGAGTTGATCAAGGATTATGATCTAGAATTGCACTATCACCCCGGCAAAGCAAACGTTGTTGCGGATGCCCTTAGCCGCAAGGATCATTGCAACCACCTAGGGTTAGAGCCAGTCAGTGAACCCTTGTGTGAAGAAATGAGGAGGCTCAACCTAGAAGTGGTACCGCATGGAATTCTTTATGCCTTGACGGCAGAGTCAAGCCTTTATGACAGGATTGTCACTGCCCAGCGCAATGACGCAGATGTCCAAACCATCAGGCAGAAGCTAGCAGAAGGAGACCCGAAGTACACTTGTTTCCAGAAGGATCACCAAGGTGTGGTCTAGTTTGGAAAACGTCTAGTGGTCCCCGTTGACCCAGAAATCAAGAAAATCATTCTAGATGAAGCTCACAAGTCCAAGTTCTCTATCCATCCCGGTAGTACCAAGATGTACCAAGATCTAAAGCAGAACTTTTGGTGGTCTAATATGAAGGTGGATGTAGCCAAGTATGTAGCCGAGTGCGATACTTGCCACCAGATGAAAGCAAGTCATTTGAAATCGGCAGGAGTACTCCAACCTCTGTCGATACCTATGTGGAAATGGGATGACATTAGTATGGATTTTATTGTGGGTCTACCCCTGACCCCTAGGAAGAAAGATTCTATTTGGGTAATCGTGGATAGACTCACCAAGACTGCTCACTTCATTGTCGTGCACACCACTTACTCCGTACAACAGTATGCAGAGTTGTACGTGGACCATGTAGTTCGTCTGCATGGGATCCCAAAGACTATAATCTCTGATAGAGGAACTCAGTTTGTAGGCTATTTTTGGGAGCAGTTGCATGAGTGTTTGGGAACTCAGTTATTCCGAAGTTCCAGTTATCATCCCCAGACTGATGGTCAGATGGAGAGGATAAACCAGATCCTAGAAGACATGATGAGAGCCAGCATCATGCACTTTGACAAGAGTTGGGACAAGTGCTTGTCCTTGGCAGAGTTCTCCTACAACAACAGCTATCAGGCCAGCTTGAAAATGGCACCGTTCGATGCTCTATACGGACGCAGATGCCGCACCCCACTGAATTGGTCAGAGGCCGGAGAAAGAACACTCTTTGGACCAGAGTTAGTTAAAGAGGACGAAGAGAGGGTACAAGTGATAAGAGAGAATTTAAAGATGGCCCAGATGAGACAAAAGAGTTACCATGATAAGGGAACCGCACCTCGACACTTTGAAGTGGGAGATCATGTGTATTTAAAAGTATCCCCCACCAAAGGTGTGCAAAGGTTCGGAGTCAAAGGAAAGTTAGCCCCGCGCTACATTGGACCCTACGAAGTAATAGAAGTATGTGGACCCGTGGCTTACCGTATCCAATTGCCAGAACGGTTTTCCGCGGTTCACAATTTGTTCGATGTAACTCAGTTGAAGAAGGGAATGCCTGTTCCGGAGAACGAGATCATCACAGACGCTAATGCTTGGATCGAGCCGGATTTCTTGCTCGTCGAGCACCCTTTGAAGGTACTAGATCAAAAAGAGCGAAAGACCCGGAGGCAAACCGTGCGAATGTACAAGATCCAATGGAGCCATCACACGGAAGAAGAAGCCACATGGGAGACGGAGGATTATCTTAACACCAAGTACCCGGGCTTCCTCCGATCCCGAAATAGTGAGCCTTTCTTCCATCTCTTTGTTGTCAAATCGAATCCCGGGACGAGATTCTTCTTAAGGGGGGTAGGCTGTGACGCCCCAGGTTTTTAATTACCGTCACTAATGCTAATGACATGATTAGCCGGGCAAATAGTCAACCCTAGGTCAACCTGGGCCCTCACCCATGAAAACTCCCCAACACACCCCTAGTGATCCTAGTGAATAGTTAAAACACTTGTGGGGCCAACCCATAGTCAAAGGGTATGTCAAAACCCCCTTGCCATCCAGTGTCCACAGGTGTCTGCCGGAATTTTTGTCGCGTTCTCCAAAATTCACCTAAACACTGAAAATTCTACCTTTAGGAAAGTTGTAGGTCTTGTTGAGGGACACAACTTTCATGTAGAGTGGCATTGCCAATTTGGAAGGGAAATTTGTGAAAAAGTCCTTGCAAGCCAGAGTTTACTGTTGGCGAGAACAGACTGACATTCAAAGTTGGCACTCCCACAGATTCAAATCTAGAGAGTAAAACCCCATACAGCTTTTGGGAAAGTTGTAGCTGGTACTTAGATCTACAACTTTGGTATTCATTGTTTGGTCAAGTTGTATTCAAAATTTTGGAGAAACTGTGGTCCAAACATTGCACCAGCATCACTGCCAGGCCAGTGCGCGCCACGCCGCGACGTCGTGCGCAACCCGTGCGCCGTGCGCCGCCGGCCGCCGCCGCCCGTGCTCCGGCGTCCGCGCCCGCACGCCTTCCAACGCCCGCCGCCCGAGGACGACCGCGTGCCCCTAGGAGCGCCCGTGCCAAGGCGACCCGCGCCCCGCGACGCGCCGGGGTCGGCGCCGCGCGCCACGCGCCGACGCGCGCGCGCGCGCCGTGCGGTGGCCGGACGACCCCCCTATGGACCGGCGGTCCGTTCCCTTCCCCTCACCCGCGTGCGCCGTACTACGGCTATGGGTCACGCCGCCGTCATCGCCAGGCCGCCCCAGGACTAATTAAGCGTCGTCCCTCTCCTCCCCGCGCGCCACTGAAAGGACCTTGTGATGCCTAGAGGGGGGGGGGTGAATAGGATCACTTCAAATTTCTGAAACAAAAGCAGCGGATTAAAGATCCTGTCGGTACTACCGACGTGGTGCCGGTTCTACCGACGGGGTCGGTACTACCGGTACCAGGTCGGTACTACCGACAGGCAGAAGAAACTTAAAAGGAAATTTGAATTTTGTGCGGTTTCTAGCAATTCTACTTGAATCAAAGTTTAAGTTTAGATGCTAAGAACCACCTACAACCACAGAAACAAGTTGGATAGCAACCAAATGATAGATCGGGCTAAAACAAGTTCTAGGGTTAGTTAGAAACGAAGAAATACAGGCAAGCAATGGAGACACAGAATTTAATCCGAAGTTCACACCCACTAAGGATGCTACGTCTCCGTTGAGGATCCCACAAAGGGAGGGCTATCACCAAGAGCCTCTTTTCCTCTTCCAACCCCCACAAAGGAAGATTGGTGCTCACTAAGATTTCTCCACGAAGGAGAGGGCAATACAAACGATCCCGGGTGCACCACACCAAGAGGGCACTCGCGGGTGACGCCTAACCGTCTAGAAGCAAGCTTCAAGAGTAACAAATGCAACACAACAACCCGGAGATGCTTCAAGTGCTCTTGAGAAAGGGAAGAACGATGGGGCTCTCAAAGCTTGGTCACACTTCACTATAATTCACCTCTCTTCTCAAATCCTAGCTCAAGGGAACCAAGGATTAGCTCTAGAGGAGGTGAGGGAGGTGGAGTGAATGCTCAAGAAAGTGTTTGTCCCGTGGTTGGTCAGCAATGAGTGAGGAGGGAGAAGAGGGGATAAATACTAGGGGCTGAAAACTAGCCGTTACTGTGCAAAGTCGTATAACCTCGGTACTACCGACATGGTGTCGGTACTACCGAGGGGGTGCTTTTTCTGAAGAAAAACAGTACGGCGCCGGTAGTACCGACACAGGGTCGGTAGTACCGGCCCCCTGGCTAAAACTTGACAGAGGGTCGATATCGGTATACCGGCCCTGCGCCGGTACTACCGAGGGGCTCTGGTCGGTAGTACCGACATGGGGTCGGTACAACCGGCCAGGCCTGAGAATTTTGGGAAAGATAAGCATAAGTGCACGTGTCAACTCTCAACTCTTCTCACTCACTTATAATACCTTCTAGAACACTTTTAGCATCTCTTGGCTGTCAAATTGCATCCCCCTTTATAGTACGGTGTTTCCTATACTCAAATTCAAAAGGAAAAGTAAATTAAGCCTTGATTCGAGTAGAAAGCATCGTCTTGAAATTGGGGGCCTTCCTTTGATCATATAAAAGAATTTCATTCATTTAAGTCCTGCACACATCTTGTCAAAGCATTAAGTACCTCAAATCGTGCTTGTCATTATCACCAAAATAATTAGGGGCCAAGATGCACTTTCAATCTCCCCCTTTTTGGTGATTGATGACAACCACAATTTGATTATAAAAAGATATGTGTATTTGAAGAATTTGAAAATAAAACTCCCCCTAAATGTGTGCTTCAACTTTTATGAAGGCCTCAAATGCCCATCACACATTTAGAAGATTTTCATTCTCAAATTACATACACAAGTGCATGAGTGTGATATATAACCCGTGATGCATATGTCATGGTATATAAAATAATAGAAGTGAGAAATAACAAGCATCACAAATAGATAACCAAGGTTTCTCACATCACAAGCACAACTTAAGTCTTACAAATTTAAACGAGTTCTAAGTTCTTAAGTTCTTCAACAAGCATTACACCATATGAAACCACACATAGTCCTTACATGTCCACAAACACAAGGATAGATAGATAGATGAATGAAGATGCAAGCCCACACCACATGAGTAAATTGTGAGCTCACTCCCCCTTTGGCATCAAGCGCCAAAAAGAGGAGGCCCTTCAATCATCGAAGTCATGTGGAGAATGAGCGGCGGAGGAGAGTCGTCGTCATCGTCGTCGTCCTCACCACCACCAAAGTCCTCGTCGTCGATGTCGGCCGGAGGAGCTCCATACATCATGGAGGCGTCGCCGTAGATCTCCCAAGGGTTGTAGAAGTTTGGTGGAGGAGGAAAGTCCATGGGCTCGCGGACCGGAGAGTGCTCAATGTTGTGTTGAGCGAGCAAGGACTTTTGACGTGTCTCAAGCTTGAGGAGCTGCTCATCAACGTGCTGCCTATGGGCACGAATTTCTTGTGCATTGTGTCGTCCCACATTGAAGCAAGCAAAAAGACCTTGAGTGAGGAAGTTGAAGATGCTCTTTTTCTTTCCTGGGGGAATGGTGCCTCTAGATGCGGATGGCCCACGAGAGGAGGAGGGTGGCTCAAAAGAAGATGGGCCACCGGAGGAGGAGCCACCTGCGGTAGAAGGACGAGGAGGGGCATGCTTGCCCAACTTGAGGAGCCGCTCGATATTTCCTTTGTTGGGCTTGTACCAAGAGTGAGTCTTGTCGGGAAGGATGTCAACTCCCGCCACCTCACAAATCATCTGAAAGATCCAAGGGGCATATTGGCAGCTCTTGTTAGCGGACACGGAGCACACAATGATTTCTTCTCAAATGAAGTTGAAGATACTAAAGCTTTCCTTGCCCGGTGCCATCCTCACTAGGATCTCTTTTGCCACATTGGAGATATTGGTGTTGTCACCTATCTTTGGAGTGATAGTGTAGCGAAAGAGTTGGTTTAACATCCGATAGACTGGCTTCATCCCGTGAGTGGTACCAAATTCCACCTTGCCATAAGCTGAGTCATACATGAATGCCATCTCACTGTCAAGGGGGAATTCTCCACCATGCAACTTTGGAAGTGCGAGATCCTCCTCACCAAAGCCAAGAATCTGAGCGAAGCGCTCGTAAGAGACGGAAAGAGGCTTGCCTTGAAGGAGCCAATGGAAAGTTCGGGTTTCACGACAGATATAGAGATTTGCATAGAATTGGGCAACCACCTCCTCATTCCAATCACAGTTGATTGACATGACATTGGTCATCCCCTTGGCATGGCATATATCAATAGCTTCATTGACGGCCGGAATGTCAAGTGACCTAAGGAGATCCCAATTGATTGATTTCATATCGATAGTCATGTGATCCTTGCTTAGAATCACGGACTCATACCAATCGGCATTGAACTTGTGCCAAAAACGGATGTCGGAATCAAGCTCCTTTTGCCAAAGAGCGGGGTCAGAGTACCTCTCCTTGTAGACATTGTGGGAGCCTCTTGTGTAGTCCACCATCCTTACAACCCCCATTTGAGTGGCAGGACGAGGAGGTCTTGATGGTCGAAGGACGAACGAGGAAAGGGTTTCCAAGGAGATGTCCTCATAGTCGTCATAATGGTCATCGGGTTGGTGTGCTTGCTTGGTACGGGCACGATGACCTTGTCCCGTGGACTGGCGAGGGGCAGCAGGAGGGTTGGTACGTCCACGACCACGAGGAGCTTGAGAACTAGCTCCCCCTTTCCTCTTCCTTTGAGCGAGAGGAACGTCGTCTTCATCGGAGCCTTCACGCACAACTTGCTTGCCAGCTCGACCCATCTGGAGGATAAGCAATAATGCATAAGATTGAGGTTTTGAATATGAGGAGGAATGGCTCAACCTAAGATGGGGAAGCAGGTTTAACCGCCCCTCATCGGTACTACCGACATGGGGTCGGTACTACCGATGAGGTTCGGGTTTTGGTGAAAAAACTTGAATCCGAGGTTTTAGCCAACAAGAAGCTACCAAAACATGAGCACGAGTTCTATGGAGGTAAAGATGATGATTCCCTAAAGCATTTCCTCTAGAAACAACTACATTGAGAGATCGATCCACGGAGATTTTGAATGAATACCTTGAGAAGCTTCCCGCGCGAATCGACGAACTTCCGGCGAGGATCGGATGTTCCGGAGGGTGGAGAATCAAAGGAGATGGGCTAGGAACACTTTCCACGGATGGGATTTGAGATCCTTCGCGGATTGGAGAGGAGAGAGCAGTAGGGGGGGCTTCAACGGTTGAGTGAGATGTCTTGAACCCTAGCCCCGGTCGCGGGGTATATATAGCCCTGCGAGTTTTATCGGTAGTACCGACGGGGCGTCGGTACTACCGGGGTCCCCTAAAAATTGAAACAGAAAGCTCTTATCGGTATACCGCCCCTGGGTCGGTTCTACCGGGGGGTCCGGTAGTACCGACACGGGGTCGGTTGTACCGGGGATCACTGGAAAATCAGACAGAGAGTTCATATCGGTACTACCGACCTTGTGTCGGTTGTACCGGTGGATTTAGCAGATTTTGGAAATATTTTGGATCTAGAGAGAGATCTTGGGTAGAAAGGAATATGGACATGTAGAGAACTCATAGGAGTTGGTGACTAGTTCACAAGCAATCATTCAAAGCTATAGTCACCACCCGCTATGTGAAAATCCAATGTTTTGTAAAACACACACAAAGAAGTTAAAAATAAAAGGTTTTGCTTCCTATCTAGGCAACAAGCAAGTTTATGTGCAAAAGATCATGCCAAATTATGAGAATCTAACTCACTCCTCAAAGCACAAAACCTTTGCTTGTCTAGAGGCTTAGTGAAAATGTCGGCAAGTTGCTTTTCGGTGCAAACATGCCGTAAAGCAATGTCACCCTTAGCCTCATGATCCCGTAAGAAGTGATGTCTAATGTCTATGTGCTTTGTTCTAGAGTGTTGGACAAGATTGTTCGCTAGCTTGATAGCACTCTCGTTATCACACAAGAGTGGAATCTTACTAAACTTGCAACCATAATCACTCAACGTTTGCTTCATCCACAAGAGTTGTGCACAACAAGCACCGGCCGCCACATATTCAGCTTCGGCCGTGGATAAAGCAACCGAATTTTGCTTCTTTGAGCTCCACGACACCAAAGACCTACCAAGAAATTGGCAAGTCCCGGTAGTGCTCTTCCGGTCTACTTTGCAACCGGAATAATCCGAATCGGAGTAGCCAAGTAGATCAAAAGTGGAACCCTTGGGATACCACAAGCCTAGGTTAGGAGTATGAACTAAATATCTAAAGATCCTCTTAACAGCCATTAGATGGCACTCCTTAGGATTGGCTTGAAATCTTGCACACATGCACACACTAAGCATTATATCGGGCCTAGATGCACAAAGGTAAAGGAGGGAGCCAATCATGGAACGGAATACCTTTTGGTCGACCGACTTCCCTTCCTCATTGAGATCAAGATGTCCATTTAATGCCATGGGTGTTTTGATGGGCTTGGAATCGGCCATGTCAAACCTCTTGAGCATATCCTTCACGTACTTGGTTTGACATAAGAAAGTCCCTTCCTTCATTTGCTTGATTTGGAACCCAAGAAAGAACTTCAATTCTCCCATCATAGACATCTCAAATCTCTTGGTCATGATCCTACTAAATTCTTCACAAAATTTATCATTAGTAGACCCAAAAATGATATCATCGACATAAATTTGACAAACGAAAATATCTTTTCCATTTCTTTGAATAAAGAGAGTAGAATCGGCTTTGCCTATCTCAAAGCCGTTCTTGAGAACAAAATCCTTAAGGCATTCATACCATGCTCTAGGAGCTTGCTTAAGCCCGTAGAGCGCCTTATGGAGCTTGTACACATGGTTTGGAAACCTTGAGTCTTCAAAGCCCGGTGGTTGATCCACATACACTTCTTCTTGGAGAGGTCCATTCAAGAACGCACTCTTCACATCCATTTGATGAAGCTTGAAATCATGATGAGTAGCATAGGCTAAAAGAATACGAATTGACTCGAGCCTTGCTACCGGTGCATACGTCTCTCCAAAATCTAAGCCTTCAACTTGCGTGTAACCCTTGCCAACAAGCCTTGCCTTGTTCTTTGTGACGACACCAAATTCATCTTGCTTGTTCCTAAAAACCCATTTGGTGCCGATCACATTTTGCTTGGGTCTTGGTACCAACTCCCAAACTTCATTTCTCTTGAAGTTGTTCAATTCTTCCTCCATGGCAATAATCCAATCCGGATCCTCAAGAGCTTGTTCCACACTAAGAGGTTCCAAAGAGGAAACAAACGAGTAAAATGCACAAAAATTTGACAATCTAGATCGAGTTGTTACCCCTCTTTGAATACTTCCAAGAATGTTGTCGACGGGATGATCCCGTTGAACCATTTGATGTACTCTTGGATGTGGCTCTTGAGATTGACGTTGAATTGGTCCATCATCATCATCTTCACCTTGTGGTGTATCCTCTTGGGCTTCATCACTTAGTTCTCCCCCTTGATCAAAGCCCCGTTCACGATCGTCACCATGAACTGGACTCTCATCTTGTTGAACTTGAGAACTAGGTGGCTCCACTCTTGTTGATGATGATGGATCATAAGTGCTTGTGTCAACCGGAGCTTGTGCTTGAACTTCCCGAGGCATCACTTCACCGGTCCCCATCCTAAAGATGGATATGCTTGGGGGCTCTTCATCATCTACAAGGTTTTCACTAACTTGCTCTCATTGAGAGCCGTTGGATTCATCAAATTTCACGTCTACCGTGGTCTCAACACAACCGGTGGTTTTGTTGAAAACACGATAGGCATGCTCGTTAGTTCCATAACCAAGTAGAAAACCTTCATCAACCTTGGATGCAAACTTTGAGGCTTTGGGTTTCTTGTTAAGTATGAAACACTTACACCCAAAGACCCTAAAGTAATGCACACTAGGTTTCTTAACGGTGATGATTTCGTAGGGAGTCTTGTTCAAGTACTTGTGGAGGTAGAGGCGGTTGGCGGCGTGGCATGCGGTGTTGATGGCTTCCGCCCAAAATGAGTCCGGAGTCTTGTACTCATCAAGCATTGTCCTTGCCGCTTCTATCAACGTGCGGTTCTTCCACTCAACGATGCCATTTTGTTGAGGTGTATAAGGAGCGGAGAGTTCATGCTTGATGCCTTCTTCATCTAGGAACTCTTCAACTTGTGTGTTCCTAAACTCCGAGCCGTTGTCACTTCTTATATTCTTTACCTTGAGCTCGAACTCATTTTGAACTCTTCTAATGAACTTCTTCACAATTCCCTTTGCCTCACTTTTATCTTGCAAAAAGAATACCCAAGTGAAACGGGAAAAGTCATCAACAATTAATAAACCATATTTATTACCACCGATGCTTATGTAGGCAATTGGTCCAAATAAATCCATGTGCAGTAACTTCAATGGTCTTGATGAGGATAGAATGTTCTTGGCGGGATGGTGAGCTCCAACTTGCTTCCCGGCTTGACATGCGCTACATAACCTATCTTTCTCAAATACAACATTTGTTAGTCCTAGGATGTGCTCGTCTTTTTGAAGTTTGGCCAAGTTCCTCATGCCAACATGGGCTAGTCGGCGATGCCATAGCCAACCCAAGTCGGATTTTGCCACTAAGCAAGCCTTAGGATCCACCTTTACTTTTGTGAAGTCCACATAGTAAAGTTTTCCCCGTAAGTGACCCGCAAAGACAATAGAGGAATCCTCCCTTCTAGAGACGGTCACACCCTCATTAGTAAAGAGACAATTGTAGCCTTTTTCACAAAGTCGTGAAACCGACAACAAGTTGTATCCCAACCCTTGCACATGATAAACATCTTCAATTGAATTCATTGTTGAGATAGCAATTTTACCTAAACCAATGACATCTCCTTGACCATTATCTCCATAAATGATAGTTTCCGTAGGGTTGTCATAACGGTCAAGGAATGCAAACAAGCCTTCATCTCCGGTCATGTGATTAGTGGCACCACTATCAATCAACCATGCACTTCCACCGAAGGAGTAGGCCTACAAAACAGGTTTAAGCTCTTGGTTTAGGTACCCAAAAGGATTTGGGTCCTTGGAGGTTAGATGCAAAAACTTTTGGAACCCACACACTCTTTCTCATAGCCTTCATGGCATAGGCCCCAACATACTTGACCACTATTTTACCATTATGGTCCAAGGTTACAATGTAATCACAAGTATAGTTGGGTGTTGGTTTATGCTCAACCACATTCTTCGATGCCTTAGGTGGAGTTTTACTCCCACCAATTTCCTTTGTGGTTTGCACCATCTTTGGGGCTTCCTTGGTTGTGGTAGACGTGGTGACTCCATGGGCAATATCCATAATTTTGTTGAGGTAGCCTCCCTTGTTCCATAAGGGAATCTCATGCCCTTTCACGGTCATCCTACCATTTGCCTTGTTGTTCTTGCGGTGTCCAAGTCCTTGCTTGTCCACCACCTTGGGTATTGGCTTGGCACTAATGTTGCCTTGTGTAAACAACATGTTCAATCGGGCAATTTCCTTGTCCTTGCTCTTAATTTTCTCTTCAAGCCTTGCAAGGTTAGTCTTGATAGCATTCATATCAATATTAACACAAGAAGAGCAAGTTTTGCTAGTGGAGCCACTAGAGTCCAAGTTTGCCGATGGAGTTGCTTTGGTGCTTTCCCAAAGACTACTAAAGTTAGCTTCAAGAGATTTGTATTTCTCCGTCAAGCATGAGAAGCTTGATTGAAGCTCACTATGAGTAGTTTTTAGGGAAGCTAAAGATTCATTTGCCAAGGTGAGATCCTTTGACATCTTCTTATTAGAGTCGCCAACCAAGGACAAGTCCATGGTCAACTTTTCCAACTTAGCCTTCTCTTCGGCAATAGATCTTTCTAAAGCAAGGTTTCTTTCCTTTTCAAGGATAAGCAAGTCTTCTTGCTCATGAAGGATCTCTTTCTTTTTCTCTAGTTTGTCCAATAGCCTTTTAATTTCCTTGTGGCCCTTTTTACCAAATTTCTTTATCATGTTGTTCTCTAGTTCCTTTTCCTCATCTAGATTTTCTATGTCGCTACTAGAGGTGGATGAAGAGGATGTTAGAGAGGATGAGATGGTTAATTCTTGTACCTTGCTCCGCCTTGCCATGAGGCAAAAATGAGAGTGGTCTTCATCATCGGAGAGGTTGTTGAAGAGGCGTGTTGAGGATGAACCTTGTGCCATGGCAATTGTTGCCATCCCTTGCTTCTTTGGTTCTTCATCTTCATCACTTGAGTCCCATTGTTGACCCACGTGCGCACGCCCTTGGTATTTGTTCTTGTACTCCTTGCTTCTCTCCTTGAACCTCTTCTCTTCCTCATTCTTGTTCTTGTTCTTGGGGCACTCGGCAATGAAATGTCCATACTCTCCACACTCATAACACTTCCTTTGTGACTTCTTCCTTCTATCATCTCCACCTTTTCTTGAGTTTCTTGACTTCAAGAATTTCTTGTACTTCCTTATGGCAAAGGCGGTTTCTTCATCCGTGCTTTCTTCATCGCTAGTGTCTTCCTTCTTGCTCTTGGATGCCTTGGGCTTTTCTTCAACTACTTCATTAGAGCTAGCTTTGAGAGCTAGACTCTTACCCATCTTCAAGGTTAGAGACTTCTCCACATCTTGATCAACAAGTTCTTGGTGCATTATCTCTCCAAGGAGTTGAGTGGGTGTCATTGTTGGATATCTTGGATCTCTTCTTATCATTTGCGTCAAGTTCTTGTCCTTGGGGGCAAAAGCTCTTAGCAACTTCTTTGTGACCTTTGAGTCATCCCAATCTTTGCTCCCAAGGGCGGCTCTAATGTCCGAGACAAGCACCATGAGTCTATCATACATCTCTTGAACGGTCTCTCCATCCTTCATGAAGAAAAGCTCAAGTTCTCCATTGATTAGATCCATCTTGCCTTGTCTCACATGCTCGGTTCCTTCGTGTGCTTCCTTGAGTGTGTCCCAAATCACCTTGGCAATTTGGATGTTCCGAACCTTGTTGAATTCTTGTGCACACAAGGATCCCGTGATAACTCTTGTGGCTTGTACATTGCGGTGAAGATCTTGTTCATGCTCAATGGTGAGGGCTTCTCCTTCGGCGGGAATGGTTACACCTACAACCACAATCTTCCAAAGAGAGGGGTGAAGCCCGTAAAGGTGCATTTGCATATCATAAGCCCATTTAGGATAGTCCTTCCCATCGAAATGAGGAGGCTTTCCCAAATGCACGGAATAGAATTTATCGTTAGAGTTGTTGCCGGAATTTGCCCGTAGTGATGGGGCACTTCGTAGAAGCCGGAATGAGAGTACTTGGCTTGCTCCTTCTTGATCATCTTCTTGAGGAGCTTCTTTGCCATCTTCTTGGCCTTCTTCTTCTTCTTAGCCTTTCTTCTCTTCTTGGCCGCCTTCTTTGCCGCAAGATCATCGTCCTTGGCATCCTCATCACTTGATTCGGAATCCGAGTCGGAGTCGGAATCCGATGAGGAGTCGTCGGAGTTGTCCACGTTGGATGGAGTACGGCTTGGGGCCCTGCCGACGAGGTCGCCGACTTGAGCTGCCGTGAGCTCTCTCTCTTGAGCTTCTTTTGCGGCAATTTCTTCGGCGGTTGGGTTGCTTCCAATCCCCGACATCTTGATCCCTTAGCGGTTAAGCCTAAATCAAGGGATTAGGCTCTGATACCAATTGAAAGGACCTTGTGATGCCTAGAGGGGGGGGTGAATAGGATCACTTCAAATTTCTGAAACAAAAGCAGCGGATTAAAGATCCTGTCGGTACTACCGACGTGGTGCCGGTTCTACCGACGGGGTCGGTACTACCGGTACCAGGTCGGTACTACCTACAGGCAGAAGAAACTTAAAAGGAAATTTGAATTCTGTGCGGTTTCTAGCAATTCTACTTGAATCAAAGTTTAAGTTTAGATGCTAAGAACCACCTGCAACCACAGAAACAAGTTGGATAGCAACCAAATGATAGATCGGGCTAAAACAAGTTCTAGGGTTAGTTAGAAACGAAGAAATACAGGCAAGCAATGGAGACACAGAATTTAATCGAAGTTCACACCCACAAAGGATGCTACGTCTCCGTTGAGGATCCCACAAAGGGAGGGCTATCACCAAGAGCCTCTTTTCCTCTTCCAACCCCCACAAAGGAAGATTGGTGCTCACTAAGATTTCTCCACGAAGGAGAGGGCAATACAAACGATCCCGGTGCACCACACCAAGAGGGCACTCGCGGGTGACGCCTAACCGTCTAGAAGCAAGCTTCAAGAGTAACAAATGCAACACAACAACCCGGAGATGCTTCAAGTGCTCTTGAGAAAGGGAAGAATGATGGGGCTCTCAAAGCTTGGTCACACTTCACTAGAATTCACCTCTCTTCTCAAATCCTAGCTCAAGGGAACCAAGGATTAGCTCTAGAGGAGGTGAGGGAGGTGGAGTGAATGCTCAAGGAAGTGTTTGTCCCGTGGTTGGTCAGCAATGAGTGAGGAGGGAGAAGAGGGGTTAAATACTAGGGGCTGAAAACTAGCCATTACTGTGCAAAGTCGTATAACCTCGGTACTACCGACATGGTGTCGGTACTACCGAGGGGGTGCTTTTTCTGAAGAAAAACAGTACGGCGCCGGTAGTACCGACACAGGGTCGGTAGTACCGGCCCCCTGGCTAAAACTTGACAGAGAGTCGATATCGGTATACCGGCCTTGCGCCGGTACTACCGAGGGGCTCTGGTCGGTAGTACCAACATGGGGTCGGTACAACCGGCCAAGCCTGAGAATTTTGGGAAAGATAAGCATAAGTGCACGTGTCAACTCTCAACTCTTCTCACTCACTTAGAATACCTTCTAGAGCACTTTTAGCATCTTTTGGCTGTCAAATTGCCTCCCCCTTTATAGTACGGTGTTTCCTATACTCAAATTCAAAGGAAAAGTAAATTAAGCCTTGATTCGAGTAGAAAGCATCTTCTTGAAATTGGGGGCCTTCCTTTGATCATATAAAAGAATTTCATTCATTTAAGTCCAGCACACATCTTGTCAAAGCATTAACTACCTCAAATCGTGCTTGTCATTATCACCAAAATAATTAGGGGCCAAGATGCACTTTCAGCCACCCGTGCAGCCCCGCCGCCATTGCCGCCGCCGCCGCTGCCGGAGCTCGCAGCTCGCCCTTCCCACTGGTCAACCGCACCACGAGCTTCCCTAGATCCTAATACGGCTCCCAAGGTCACGTGTTGTCCAAGCCCGTGCCCTTCACGCCGGAACCCGAGCCGCCGCGGCCGTGCTCGCCGGCCGCCGTCGAGCGCCGCCGTGCGGTGCTCTCTCCGCCCCAACCGCGCCTACCCAACCCCCCTAGGTGAGCACGTGGTCCTCCACGGCCGCTTGCCGGCCGGGATCGCCGCCGGCTCGCCGGAATCGGCCTTGCCCGTGCCGCCGGCGGCCGGCCAGGGACCCAATTGCAGGGATCCATTTCTTGTTAGGGTGCTTGGAGTAAAAAGGCAGGACTAGTGTGTGAAGAGCTTATCTAACTTTTCTTACAGATCAGTCCAAGGTCTTAGGAAATTCCTAGAAATTCACATAAAATTCAGAAAATTCTCAAACCAATTTTGTAGGTTTCAGGTTGTTAAACCCCACCTTCTGGTTATACACTTGTGGCTAGATTCAAAATAGTTTTGGCAGGAAAATTTCAAATGTGTTTTACTTGGATCTGGCATAACATGAAATGTATAGCTTCTCTGTAGCCAAGTTTTGGATATGTTGTGAGTTAGGATATGACTAGATGCTGTGCCAAAAATTGCACAAAGTTATCGTGTAAATCTTTTTATAAAAATGTTCTTCTATCTCTAACAGAACTGCATAAATGATTTTTCATGTTAAATCTATTCATGTTCTTGAGCCCAACTTATGCACACTGTCTTGCGATGTCAAAAGGCACATCTTGTGAATTAATCATGAATTTAGGATTAGCAAAAATAATTATTCTTGATTTATGCATGTTTTCTTTTGTAAATTAATAAATCAAGTTCAGTAGAGGTTCCATGTGAACCTGCTGGCTTTTTAGGCTTGTTTAGGATCAGAAGACATGCACAAGAATGTTTGGATCATTTTGATGCTTAATTATATTTATATGCATTTACTTTGAATCACTAGCTAGTCTTTGTTATTTTCCACAATATTTAATTTCCTAGCATCCAACACTTACATGTGGGTCCAATGGACCAAAATAGGTGCTAGTAAGCCTAAGAAACACTCAGGTAATTTTTGGTAATTTAATTGTTTAATAAATGACTAAAATGTCCTTTTAATATTAAAGGGAAATTAAAATAAAGAGAAATCCTTAATTAAATCTTTTTCCTTTTTTTTGAAAGTATTATTTAATATAAATAAAATAAATTTAATTATCAGCTCTGATAAGGAGTTAATTCACAAATAAAATATTAATTACACCATGTTGGTAAAAATCAAATGAAATAAAGCTTTCACATGAGATAATAAGCTTAAATAAAAACCTTTATTCAAATATGGAATAAAAGAGTAACCCATGTACAACCAATGACTTCCTCAAATAGAAACCTTAGATAGATGCTTGTTAAGGTGAATATGACCAACTAGAGTTGGATAAGACAACAAACTATCACATCACCTAAATCTTGCATTGCATTCCGTGTAGATCTTCCGGACGGAGATTACTCCCTGGTCCCGGAAACCGAGGAAGGCGGAGCGGAAGGTTCTCTGCAGTACGTGGACGTACTCGACACCGAGGGTGCCCAAGCTAGCGTAGCTGACGAAGGCAAGCTCCGGTGCATCTAACCCAGTTTTAAAGTTCTTTATTCAATTATCTATGAATGATTGTGCATTTACGTTCAGGAGTTGAATGAAACCCTAGATGCATGATCCATAGGTACCTTTGGTCCCTACTAGTATGATAGGTCGATAGCTGCTAAGCTATAGGACCGTTACAAGTCGAGTGATGACCTCACTTGCGAGAATAGGTTCCTAGATAGGAATCATACTATATCCTTAAATGGATTGCTCACGTGGTAAGAGCATGGGATCTCGGCTCCGGTCCAGTGGTTATGTGGGTTAAGTTTTTGAACGTACCAAGCATATGCCGGGTATGGGACCGGTAAGCCTAGTACCATAATGAGGCGGCGAGGGATCTTACTATTACTACTCTTGGGATTCGCTCTCACGGCTAGCTACCGGTGGCGTATGGTGACTCCGGGTATCTCGCGGGGTATGCCAGATAGCCTGCACCAAAGACTGTAAGATTCGATCCCAACCCGAGGATTTATGGGGACGGCCTGGGGAGTTGTCCTCGCGGGGGCAGCCGACCGTGTGTTTGGGTCCACCTTGCAAGGTTTAAAATCAATCGATTGTCAGCCTCTCACCGTTACCCGAGACTACTTACTCCACTAGTCATGTGATCCCTAATGATGGAAGATGATGAAGATGATGTTTGATTAATTGTATTGTACAACTTTGTTTGTACTAGTTGGCTCATGTAGTAAAGACTAAACTACTAGAACCTGTGCTAAAATCTTGAAAGTAAGGACCTACTCTTTGTTACTTTTTAGCAAAAGCAACCCAGTAGCTAAAAAGCCTTTCATGGTCTAGATTTGGTGAGGTAGCTATCACCGACGGGTAAGTCTTGCTGAGTATTAGTATACTCAGCCTTGCTATAATGTGTTGATCCAGGTAATGCCTTCAGTGATGTGTGGCCCGGTGAGATCCCGCCCGGCTGGGAGCTGGAGTGGGTGGAGGACGACTACTGAAGCATCATGGATGGCCTCCCGTGGTGACTTCGCTGCCGCTAGTTAAATTCCGCTGTCTTTTCAAAACTCTGAACTATTCTGTCACGACAAAAACTATGGTTTGTAATAATTAAACCCTTCAGGGTACGAATTTGGATTTGAATGTTGATGTATCTCTGGACTCGCCTTCGAGTGAGTTTTAATGCATATATCGATCCTTGTGCTATTCAAGTGATTTACCGGGCATTAACCCGGCGACTTACGACAGGATGGTACTTTATTATTGCTTAATGACCAAAGTGGATCGGTCTTAGGCGATAGTACGGTACTTTCCTGGGCGGGTTGTCACACCATGTGGCCATGTAATGGACAACTATTTGCTTAAAGCATTTTGTAAATGGAAGTAAAGCTCTTGTTTCGCTTGTCGCACTGTTCTGCTCCTCCTTTCCTTTGCTTAGGTGAATTTGAGGTAGAGAGATTTGATTTCACGAGCGGCCCGCTGGTCCACAGGCGAGAGAGAAGGGTCATATCCTGCTGGAGGCGTAGGCCATCTCCGGCTCGCGCGTCTTTCCCGCTTGGCTGCCTGTGCTCTATCTAAATTTGCCCGAGGATTAGGTCGAGACGTACTTGGTGTGTTCGCGAATTTTTGCGAAAAAATGGACCATTTTCGAGGGGGGGGGGGGCGGGATGCCCCCCGTAGTAGCCCCCGAGGGTGACTTGGGTTTCTTGGGGAAAGCCAAGTTGCCCTTTTAACTTTATTAACTCTATAAGATTTACATCTGTACAGCCATAAGGATTACGCAATTTACAAAAGGAACTTGGAAATCCTTTCTATGGGTAGAAGTGACGTAGCTGCTGGATGTTCCAAGAGTTGGTGAGTTCTTCGCCGTCCTTGTTGGCCAGCTTGTATGTGCCGGGCTTTAGCACTTTCACCACGACGTAGGGTCCCTCTCGTGGGGGTGACAGCTTGTGGCGGCCTCGATTTTCTTGGCACAACCTTAGAACCAAGTCCCCTTCGCTGAAGTCTCGGCGCCGCACCTTCCGGGCTTGGTAGCGCCTCAGGGCTTGCTGGTATCTTGCGGAGTGCATCAGGGCCACGGTGCGGGCTTCGTCCAGTTGATCCAGCGAGTCCTCGTGGGCTCGCTGGTTGGCGCCCTCGTCGTAGCACCGAACCCTGGGCGACCCGTAGTCCAAGTCAGTGGGGAGGATGTCCTCCGCGCCATAGACTAGGAAGAACGGGGTGAATCCTGTGGCCCTGCTCGGGGTGGTCCTGAGGCTCCACACGACCGCTGGTAGCTCCTGGAGCCATTTTCGACCACACTTGTTCAGTCTGTCGAAGATTCTGGGCTTTAGGTCCTGCAGGATCATGTCGTTGGCACGCTCCACCCGACCGTTGGTCTATGGGTGTGCCACGGCCGCCCAGTCGACACGGATGTGGAACTTGTCGCAGAACTCCAAGAATTTTCTGCCTGTGAATTGGGACCCGTTGTCGGTGATGATGGAGTTGGGCACTCCAAACCAGTAGACGATGTCGGTGAAGAATGTCACGGCCTGCTCTGCCTGAGATTCGTTATGGGGCGCACCTCAACCTGGGTGTAGACCCGAGGCGCTTTCCGCATGGGCCCGACGATGTCCAGCCCCCACACGGCGAAAGGCCGTGTGACGGGATGGTCTGTAGGACGTGTGCAGGGAGGTTGGATTTGTGGGTGTAGAACTGGCACCCTTCGCAGGTGCGCACGATCTCTCTGGCATCAGCGACCGCGGTGGGCCAGTAGAAGCCTTGGCGGAACGCGTTGCCCACAAGGGTGCGTGGTGCCGCGTGGTGACCGCATACGCCCGAGTGGATGTCTCAAAGGAGCTCGCGCCCCTAAGGGATGGGAATGCATCACTGCAGGACGCCTGGCACAACGCGCTTGTACAGGTCACCGTCGACGAGGGTGAACGACTTGGCCATCCTGGTAATGCGTCTAGCCTTGGATCAGTCCGAGGGTAGCTCCCCTCGATCCATCCAGGCGATGTATTTGTCCCGCCAGTCTCCCGTGCTGGGGACCGGCTCCGTTTCCATGGCTTCGGCCTCATCAGCGTCGTACCCCTCAAGCAGGGCGAGTACGTACGCCTCATTCGAGGGGTCCTCATCCATGGGCTCTGCTCCTGTTGGACTCGAGGAAGGCCCCGAGGGTTCTTCACGACTCGAGGGGTTGGGCTCGAGGTCAACGGACGTCTTGAAGACGTCCTGCGCAAAAACGTTTGGGAGAACAGTGATTCGCCCTGACGCTATTTTGGCGAGCTCGTCCGTTTCCTCTTTGTACCGGCGTGGCACGTGATTGAGCTCTATGCCGTAGAACTTATCCTCAAGGGCCTGCACGGCTTTGCAGTATGCCTCCATCTTGTCGTCGTTACAGCTCGCGTTCTTCATGACCTGGTCGATCACGAGCTGCGAGTCTCCCCTCACGTCGAGGCGCTTGATGCCTGTCTCGATGGCAATTCTGAGGCCACAGAGGAGGGCCTCGTACTCCGCCATGTTGTTCAACGCGGGGAAGTGCAGGTGCACCGCGTATCTCATGTGCTCCCCGAGGGGTGAGACGAAAAGCAGGCTCGCTCCCGCTCCTGTCTTCATCACCGACCCATCGAAGTAGAGGGTCCAGCACTCGGCCTGGATCTGCGGCGGCAGCAACTGCTTGTATGTCCACTCGGCGACGAAATTCGCCAAGATCTGGGATTTGATCGCTTTGCGCGGTGCGTATGCGAGCGTCTCACCCATCAACTCTACCGACCACTTGGCAATCCTGTCGGCTGCATCCGGGTTTCGGATGATCTCTCTAAACGGAAAGGAGGAGACCACCGTGACCGGATTAGCCTCGAAATAGTGATGGAGCTTGCGCCGTGCAAGGACCACTACATAGAGCAGCTTCTGGACCTTCGAATAGCGCGCCTTGGTCTCGGACAGTACCTCGATGATGTAGTATACCGACCACTGGACTGGTAGGGTGTGCCCCTCCTCCATATGCTCTACTACGATGACAGCGCTGACCACCTGAGTGGTCGCGGTGACGTAGAGGTACAAAGGCTCGTCGTCCTGAGGCGACGTAAGAATCGGGGCGTGGGAGAGCGTCGCCTTCAGCTTGTCAAGTGCCTCTTGGGCCTCGACAGTCCAGGAGAAGCGCTTGTGTTTCTTTAGGAGCTGGTAGAGGGATAAGCCTTTTTCGCCGAGCCTCGAAATGAAGCGGCTCAAGGCAGCAAGGCACCCCAACACCTTCTGAAACCCCTTGAGGTTTCGAATTGGACCCATTCGCTCGAGGGCAGCAACCATTTCGGGGTTGGCCTCGATGCCTCGCTGGGAGACAATGTACCCTAACAGCATGCCTCACGGCACGTCGAAGACACATTTTTCAGGGTTCAATTTCACCCCGTTGGCCCGTAGGAAGCCGAAAGCGATGCGGAGATCGTCAACCAGGTCGTCCGCCTTCATGGTCTTCGCGACTATATCATCTACGTATGCCTCAATGGTCCGCCCGATGTGATCCCCGAAAACGTGCTACATACATCGCTGGTATGTAGCGCTCGCATTTCGGTGACCGAATGGCATTGTTACGTAGCAATACATCCCGAATGGTGTGATAAATGAAGTCGCGAGCTTGTCAGACTCTTTCATTTTTATTTTGTGGTGCCCAGAATAGGCGTCAAGGAAGCATAAGAGCTCACACCCTGCAGTCGATTCAACGATTTGATCGATTCGTGGCAAAGGAAAAGGAACTTTAGGACATGCTTTATGAAGGATCAGATGGCGACTAGAGAGGGGGGGAGTGAATAGGAGCCGGTAAAAATTCTTCCAAAAGAACCGGGCCTATGCCCTAGTCAAATCCCGATCACACACGAGCGATGGATCGAATCACACACCAATCGCCAAGACAACGAGGTTATGGATCAACCTCTAGCCATAGGAACGATTCCTTGAAGCACACGCTGAAGCACGAAAGAAGAAGGAGAGGAATCGAACCAAGAAGCAAAGCGCGCGGCCTCTAGCGGACCGTTTGGCCACACAGGGCGGACCGTCCACGATGAGCCGCGCGGACCGTCCGGCAGGGGACCGCGGACTGTCCGCCCCCTTGCCGTGGACTGTCTGGCCTGAGCCGCGGACCGTCCGTTAAAACCAAACAGAACCAACAGGGATGCACCCGCACCACGGACCGTCCACGGGGAGCACACGGACTGTCCGCCAGGCACCCGCGGACCGTCCGCCCTTTGTTGCGGACCGTCCGAAACTCCGTCCAACCAAAAACCTAAATCGCGATGGATCGAAACGAAAGACGAGCAATAACACGAAGAACACAGGACGAACCACCATCCGCCGGGTCCTCGCGGACCGTCCGCCAGGTGCGGACAGAGCAGAAAACGCCCGACCCCGAAAGTCAACTCCCCCAAATCATCATCGGATTTCCCAAACGGTTGAAGCTGTGGAGACAAGGGTTTGGGGACTTGAAAAGCGTCACACAAGGATGCTATATCCCAAAAAATCTTGCCTCCTAACTCCCTAAATCACCGGGAATCGCGAATCCTTTGAGCACCACCAAAAGGTAGAGCACCGAACGAAAACTCACGAATCGAAGTGGTTTCCCGGCGTTTGAGGGAACAAGATCAATCACAAAGATGCATGAGACATCTATCCATGTTTCCCTCAAAGAAATCCGGGGAGAGACCCACTCAAATCCGCGAAATCACACCGAGAACAAAAGCACGAAAACAAGCACAAAGAACCACGAAAAACACAACTCCGAATCTCTTATACAAACCAGGAAAGATTCACAATGTCTAGCATGCCGCCCTAGCATCCATCCTTCTCAACAAATCTCTCATGAAGCTCGCATGCTAGCCTAGAGAAAATGGAAGAAAAATAGCTACGAAAATGAGAAATGGGGGGGAGGAAATGAAACCCTAAGTCACAGAGAGAGAGAGCCACTCACACACCCTTATGGCTTATATATCGGGTCCCGCGCGGAGTGGTAAATGACTCGACTACCCCTAACTTAACTACTGGCGATACAACCCATGCAGGGGCATTTAGGTAATGTTTGTGGGTCTTGCCATCGGACGGCCACGCCTTTGCCGCACCCCGCGTCCTCCCGACTCTAGCGATGCGATCCTGCCGCGTGTCCTCCGCCTCGGAGCTTCCCGACACGCCCGGATCCCGCCTCCGTCGTGTTGGGCCCTCGGACTTGGTTTTGAGGCTCAAACCAAGAAACCGTCCGCCGATGGTTTTGTGGGCAAACCACCAAACCCCGCGTGCTCGGTCCGGCCTCCCGCCAAACCACTTGACTCGACCGCCACCGTGCACCGGCTCGATTGTCCATGACTTCGTCTTGCTTGTGTCGCCACCATGTGACCCGCACCCAGTCCCGCTGTCCACCGGGTCCCTCGAACCGAGCCTACTTGTCTCTCCATCTCCCGGAGGCCCCTCAAGGCTGAAGACCTTTCGCGCCCGTTCTTCACCTGCAACAACACGAACTTGGCCGCAGCCTACACCTGCGGACTAAGCCAAGAGTCAGTCCAACACCCGTTGTCAATCACTCATCACTGAGGAGCGGTCATCCATCGACCACTGGGACGCTCCTGGTCCTCACTTTATTTAAACTAGTGTAGTCTACACACATCCGCCACTTCCCATTCTTTTTCTTAACTAATACAGGGTTAGCTAGCCACGTAGGGTGGAACACTTCCTTGATGAACCCGGCCTCGAGGAGCTTCCGCAGCTCCACTCCAATCGCCTGGCGTCGCTCTTCATCAAAGTGGCGCAGCCGTTGCTGCACGGGGCGGGAGTGAGGTAGGATGTCATGGGAGTGCTCGGCGATCTCCCTCGGAATGCCTAGCATATCCGAGGGGCTCCACACGAAGAGGTCGGCGTTGGCACGGAGGAAGTTGACGAGCACCACTTCCTATTTCGGGTCAAGGGTGGAACTAACCCTCAACGCCTTGCCCTCGGGGGCAGCAGGGTCGAGGGGCACCTCTTTGGTCTGCTCAGCAGCCTCGAAGCTGCCGACGTGTTTGGCGGTGGAGTCAAGGTCCTCGTTGACCAGCTTCTCCAAATTCGCCATGAGCGCTTCATCCAGTGCTAATGCCTCCGCGTGCTCCACACACTCGACGTCGCAGTCGAATGCGTGCTCGATCGACGAGCCCACGGTGATGACACCTTTCGGCCCCGACATCTTCATCTTGAGGTAGGTTTAGTTCGGTACCGCCATGAATTTGGCGTAGCACGCTCGCCCAAGGATGACGTGGTACGTGACCCTGAACCCCACCACTCGAAGGTGAGCGTTTCCTTGCGGAAGTTGTCTGGTGTGCCGAACCAGACTGGCAGGTCGATCTGCCTGAGGGGCTGGACGCGCTTGCCCGGCGCAACGCCATGGAACGGCGTCGTGCTGGGCCGTAGCTGGTCCAATCTGATCCCCAGCAAGCGCAGAGTGTGCGCGTAGAGGATATTGAGGCCGCTGCCCCCGTCCATTAGCACCTTGGAGAACCGGGCGTTCCCGATGACCAGGTCGACCACCAGCTAGTACTGCCCAGATTGGGGATGCGATTCGGGTGAACCTCGCGGCTGAAGGGGATGGCGTCCTCCGACCAGTCGAGGAAGGAGGGAGGCTCTTTCTCCGCAACGAGGACCTCGTGCTGCTCCCGCTTGCGCTGGCTGTTGGACATGTCGACGGTCAGCCCCCCGAATATGAGAAAGACGTTCTCCACCGCGGGGAAGCCACCGGCGTCGCCGTCACCCCCATCCTTTTTGGCCTCACCGTCCTTTGCGGTGGCGCGGCTGTACTATCTTTTGAGCAGGTCACACTGCTCGAGGGTGTGGTTGACTGGCATCTTGTGGTATGGACAAGGCTTTTTCAGCATGTCATAAAATACCCCAGGGCCTCGAGGGGCCGCTCGAGGACCCCGTCGACCTGGGTTAATAGCAAGGGCTTCATCTCCATCGTCGTCACGCACTGCTCGCGCGCATCGCGGCGCGGCTTCTTCCCTTTCTTGCCCCGCTTGTGCTTGTGCTGGGGCTCCTTGGACTTGTTGTCCTCTGCGGTCGCGTCGTCCACGCGCTTGCCCTTCTTCCCGTCGAAGATCACCCCCACCGCCTCCTCGCCAGAGGCGAAGCTGGTGGCGATGTCGAACAGCTTGTTTGAGTCGACCGGCGGGCTGCGCCCAAGCTCGCTCACGAGGTCCCGACAGGTCGTGCCCTCGAGGAAGGCGTGCACGATCTCAGACTGGGCCACACTCGGGAGCTTTGTGCAGTGCTGTTGACAGTGTATTTTGGTACACCTAGCATGTTGATAACACTTTGGTTTGGATTTGATTATGGCACTAACCCGCCACTAGGCACACTAATCATATAACAAGTTCATCTATGTGCATGCATTTGGAAGTGTTGTGATTATGTAGGAAAACATGGACATAAAGGACGGATTCGCAACAAGTTCAAAGGAGCATTTACGGAGTCTTGTTCGTGTTCATGAGCTTGGTGAAATCACTTCCAATGGTGGAAAGGACCGAAGTGTTACAAAGGAACACCCCCGGGGATTGAAGCGTAAAAGACCGAAGTTCATGCGAAGAGAACCTCCATCTTGGACGTGAGGATGACATCGTCAAAATCGTGCAAGTGGAGGGGGCAAAGTGCATAATCACATGAGGACCCACAGGAGCGAAGGGGCAACCGAACCGGGCCGAGATGGGCCTGGGCCGGTCGGCCTAGGCCGGCCAGCCCAGCCCACTCTGGTGGCCGGTTCGGCCCCCCTTTCCTTGCACTCAAAGGATTTTCAACCCTAAAACCCTGGAGGCGCCGCCATTTGATGGGGGAGAAAGCCATTCGCACCAGGAGGCCATCCACAAGCTAGAGAGAGAGGAGGGAGATCTCCGGAGGGAGATCAACCACCTCGAAGGACGCACCCTCATGTGGAGAAGAAGGAAGACACCGTCGGAAGGGAAACCATGATCAACGGTGCTACGTCTAGAACTTTGATGGGGTAATCTCCTTATTCATCCATGGGTTGTAATCGATCTTCAGATGTAATCATACTTTGTCGGATTATCTATCTATCATCTTGTGTTGAATATACTTTAATGCTTAAGGTAAGCTACCGTGCCGAAAAGGAACTAGAGCTCCAATGCTTCCTTGGATCCATTCAATACGCTGTGTCCATCATAGGTCTAGTCATGAATACCTTCGCGTAGTGATAGTACGAGAGGAGGGAAAGGGCGAAACTGTGGTCACAACCACCGATAGATTAGATTGGTTTAATGTCTTTAATTGATTGCATGATCGTAGACCCATGGGCGAGTGTCTTTTACCTTGATATCTTAATTGTTCTCTCTAGTGTAGTTTAGTTGTTTTCTAGTATAATAGTAGTTAGGATTTGAGTAGCTAGTGCGTAGAAGTAGATTGAACGCTTGTAATCCCCTTGCTCCGCGGATTGACAAGAACCTTGGGAATCCCATGGTGAAAAAGGTGCAGGGTCCGTACGCTTGCGGATCGTAGAGGGATACGTCTTTTATCCATCAACAAGCCCCTTTTTCTGGCGCCGTTGTCGGGGAGCAAGCTAGTTTACATCGTTTGCTTTGCATCTAACTTAGTTTTATATTTTAGTTTATCTTTCGTTGCTTTATCTAACATATATTGTCTAGAAAAACACTTGTTTCATTTTTGTTTTTGTTTTTATCTTATTGTCTAGATGGCGTTCGTTAATCAACCCGTGGAAGAACTGGAGAAATCACTAAGGGATTACGCTAGCCCTCGATGTGAAGACATAAAAGTACAAGAGTCGGATTCGAAGCTCGAAGCGAGCAAGTATGAGATTAAATCCATGATCATCGAAATGGTGGCGGAAAACCTGTTTGAAGGGATGGTTACGGAGAACCCATATAGACACATAAGGAATTTCACGACGATATGCAACACGGTGCGTCAAGAAGGAGTTCCCAATGAATGGTTCATATGGAATCTCTTTCCCTACTCACTTGTCGGCAATGCAAAGACATGTACTCGTTTGCGTCCTTTGAAGGTGAAGGCAATTGGAACAAGTTGACAAAAAAGTTTTGCGAGAAGTTCTTTCCAATTAGCAAGGTTCAACATCTAAGGAGGCAAGTGATCAATTTCATGCAAGGAGAAGAGGAAGGGATAGACCAAGCCTGGGATAGGTTTAATGGATTGATCAAAAAAGGACAAAGACTTGGCTTCTCCAGTGACGTACTCTTGCATACATTTTTCTTTTCCGTAACCCCTAGTTGCATGCAACACGTCAAAATGTGTGCAGGTGGGGATCTCATGGAGAAAACACTCACGAAAGCCACCCAACTTCTACAAAAAATTAGTAAAGCGGCTGCCATGCGAAGAGATTGGGAAACAAGATTTGCGGTAGAGCCGGAATAAAATTCGAGGAAGAAGAAGTGTGCTGAATTTTCTAAAGTGGCAATCCCGGAAGTCACAAAAGAGGAACCAATCACGGAAAAGCTTGAACAAGAACACATCAATTCAAGAACTACCCCGAGCATCGACTTCGCCGTACTAAATGAGACAAACAAGAGAAGCATGTCAAGCGCGTAGCCACTAAGGGAGTTCGAACATCGATTACGGAGAAGTATTCGACAAGAGAAGACCGTTCCCTAATCAAAAGGGGATGGCGAGAGCATTGGAAGTAGATTTCCCACCGAGAAGAAAGCGGAAAATTCATACGACCTTGAAACCACCGGTGAGATCTTTCAAAAGCTCTTTGGAGATGACATAGTGGATCTGGAACACATAGCCGAGGTGAAGAGAATTATGAGGATTAAGCCCGAAGCGTCACCATACGCTCGCCTCGCCGAAGTATACGCGATAGGATCCGAAGAAGAAGAGGAGATAACACCACACTTGAGTTGCGAGATTAACGGAGTTCAATGCAAAACTTTATGCGACATCGGAGCCCTAGTAAGTGTCCTATCTTCTAAAATTTACGATAAAGTTCAAGACCGCAACCTAGACTTATCTCCAACATCAACGAAATTAATTATGGGAGATGGTAGAACTATCAAACTTCTAGGTATTGCTTGCAACATGAAAGTAAGGATCTCTAGAAATTGTATACCAACCGATTTCTTCGTTATTGATGCTTACCATAGTAATCATGATCACATAATCTTAGGTAGGCCTTTTCTTAAGTTGGTTGATGCCGTGTTAGATGCCGGAGAAGGCAAAGTAACAATGAACCTTAATGGAACAAAGTACACATATAACTTTCTTCGTGCTTCTAAACACCTTACACCCTTTCCTCCCGAAGATGAAGAAGTAGAAGAGATAGATAGTCTTTGTTTTGTTGAAACCATTAGAGACCCGCTGCAAAGAGCAATGGAAAATCAAATTAGTAATCAACAAGATGAAGAACTAGAAGAAGCAACAAAAGACTTAGAACCACATGATGGAAGTGAGGAGGAAGGAAAATTCGAAGACATAGGAGAGATTAAACCCGAGGAGCCACAAGCACCCGAGGTAGACCTTAAACCTTTGCCCAAAGAATTAAAGTATGAATTTTTGGGCCCAGACAAGACCTATCCAGTCATCGTGAGCGACGAGTTGAGTCCCAATGAAAATGAGAAGTTGCTGATTTTATTGAAAAAACATAGGAAGATGATTGGATGTTCGATTAATGATCTCAAAGGTATTAGCCCAGCCTTTTGCACTCATCATATACCAATGGAAGACCAATGTAAGCCCGTAGTGGACCACCAAAGGAGGCTAACTCATGCCATGCAAGAGGTAGTAAAGAAAGAGGTCATCAAGTTACTTGATGCCGGAATCATCTACCCGGTTCCGCATAGCGAATGGGTGAGCCTGGTACATTGTGTACCAAAGAAAGGAGGTTTGACCGTGGTGAAGAATGAGAAGAACGAATTGATACCGCAAAGAACCGTGACCGGGTGGCGGATGTGTATTGATTATCGTAAGCTTAACAAAGCGACAAAGAAAGATCACTTCCCCCTACCGTTCATTGACGAGATGCTCGAGAGATTAGCAAGCCACGCTTATTTTTGCTTTCTCGATGGGTACTCGGGGTTCATGCAAATTCCCATTCACCCGGACGATCAACACAAGACAACGTTTACATGCCCTTACGGAACGTTTGCATATAGAAGGATGCCCTTCAGTCTATGCAACGCTCCGGCCTCTTTTCAACGTTGCATGATGGCCGTATTTTCGGAATTCATCGCAGAAATTGTAGAGGTGTTCATGGATGATTTTTCTGTTTATGGGAAGACGTTCATGGATTGCTTGGCAACCTTGGAGAAGGTCCTTACGAGGTGTGCGGAGGTAGACTTGGTGTTAAGTTGGGAAAAGGGCCACTTCATGGTTCAGCAAGGCATAGTGCTTGGACATGTTATATCCGAGAGAGGTATTGAAGTGGACAAGGCTAAGGTAGAGACAGTTGAGCAACTCCCACCTCCGACGGATGTTAAGTCCTTAAGGAGCTTTCTAGGCCATGCCGTATTCTATAGAAGATTTATTAAGGACTTCTCAAAGATCACTAAGCCTTTAACGCATCTTTTTCAAAAGGATGTGGCTTTCGACTTTGATGAGAAGTGCCGTATTCTATAGAAGATTTATTAAGGACTTCTCAAAGATCACTAAGCCTTTAACGCATCTTCTTCAAAAGGATGTGGCTTTCGACTTTGATGAGAAGTGCCTAGTGGCATTCCGGACCTTGAAAAGTGCATTGGTGAGTGCTCCCATCATTCAACCTCTGGATTGGAGCCAACCTTTCGAGATCTTGTGTGACGCAAGTGACTACGCCGTAGGCGCAGTTTTGGGTCAAAGAAAGGAAGGCCGAGTTCACACCGTTTACTATGCTAGCAAAACTCTTAGTGGGGCATAATTAAATTATTCCACTACAAAAAAGGAGTTGCTAGCGGTAGTATTCGCTTTCGAAAAATCCAGATCTTACATCGTGAACTCGAAGGTCATTGTTTACACCGATCACGCAGCCATCAAATATCTCTTGGCTAAGAAGGAAGCTAAACCACTTTTGATTCGTTGGATCCTTCTTCTCCAAGAGTTTGATGTTGAAATTCGTGATAAAAAAGGGGTGGAGAATGTTGTGTCCGATCATTTGTCTAGGATGAATCGTGGACAAGATGATAAAGAGCCCATAGAAGATAAGATGAGAGATGACAACCTCTATCGAGTGCTTGGTAAAGATACTTGGATGATCGATATCATTCGAGCAATTCGAAAGACGCCTCTCGATCATCTAGATAAAAAACTCTCACAAGAAGATAATCTCCGAAAGTAGGAAATACTTTTGGGATGCACCATACCTCTTCAAACTTAGCAATGATGGAGTCATGAGGAGATGTGTGCCAAGAGAATAAAGGGTAGATATTTTGAGAAAGTGCCACTCGGCGGAGTACGGTGGACACTATAGCCATTTTCGAACCCAAGCAAAACTATGGTCGTGCAGATTCTTTTGGCCGGAGATGCATGAAGATACTAAAAGATATGTTGCATCATGCCCCGAATGCCAAAGAACCAGAAACATCTCTCAAAGAAATTCTATGCTTTTGAAATACAACTTACAAATCGATATATTCGACGTGTGGGGTATAGACTTCATGGGGCCTTTCAAAAACTCATGCGGATATGAACATATTTTAGTCATGGTTGATTATGTATCCAAATGGGTAGAGGCTATGCCATGTCGTAAAGCTTCCACGGAGGAGTCCATTACTATGATCAAGAACGTGATTTTTCCTCGTTTCGGTACACCAAGAATCTTGATAAGTGACGGAGGAACTCACTTCACCGGGAAGAATTTCAAAAAGTGCTTGTCCAAGTTGGGAATTGAACATAGGGTCTCAACGGCCTATCACCCACAAACCAACGGACAAGCGGAAACGTCAAATAGGCAATTAAAAAGCATCCTAAACATAACCATAGAGAAGGGAGGCAAGGATTGGTCAAAGAAATTAGACGGAGCTTTATGGGCTTATCGAACGGCGTTCAAGACACCGATAGGTATGACCCCTTATCCATTCGTCTACGGAAAGGCTTGCCACCTTCCGGTTGAGTTGGAACATAAAGCCTATTGGGCGATTAAAGAGATGAACCTTGATCTCGATGCCGCGGTTGTGAAACGAAGAATCCAAATAAGCGAGCTAGAGGAGTTGAGGTTGAAAGCATATGAAAATGCAAGCATATACAAAGAGAGAATCAAAAGGTGGTATGATAAAATATTGAAAAATAAAGAATTTAAAGAAGGAGATAAGGTCCTCCTCTACAATTCAAGGTTTAAAACCTTCGGAAAAGGGAAATTGCAAAGCAAGTGGGACGGACCTTATGTTGTGCATTCAGTGCTCTCCAATAGAGCGGTAACCATTATGGATATAAAAGGCGATCAATTTATGGTGAATGGTCAACGTCTTAAGGTTTACTACAAACCCGACGTTGTGCCCCTTCACCATGTTGATGTCTTTACCATGGAAGAAGAGCCCGAACGTCCCGCCTAGGACGAAAAACAAGGCATGAATTTCTGTAAATAGTTTTTCTTTTAATTTTTTGGAGTTTCTCGCGAAGACTTACTGGGCCAACTTTTTCCCATGGGCTAAGGAGGCGAAAAAAGGGCGGTGCGCGAAAAACCAGACCGGCCCGGCCCCCGAGACGGGGGTGGGCCGGGCGGCCCGAGCCGACCGGCCCCCCGGGGTCCCGGCGGCGGTCGTCTCCGATTTTAGCCCGAATTGCTCCTTTTCGACTTCCTTCTTTGGTCAGAAAATTTTAAGGGAAGTTTAAAAAAGGATAATGAGGTTTCTAGAGCTTTCCTCCCCGGACTATTTATTTGGCCAAATTGGGAGCTCAGGAATCAACCCCTCCAAGCAATATTTTGCACCCTTGCAGCAGCCATTGTGTCCCCAAGGAGCTTAGAGTTGAAGCAACAAGCCAAGGAGCCATCGATGGAGGAGGCGATGGGATGCGAGCTCAAGCTACCCGTCAAGAGGACCGCCCCCATCCGTTGCGGAGGGTGTGTCCCGACCGGAGCTACCGCATCTCGCAACCCCGTCGAAGGAGAGAAGGTCCCTACGCCCGCTCGAAGGTCAGCACACATCCAAGGCATGAAGCGAAAATACTACAAGGAGGTGTCGCCCGAGCATAAGGATTATGGGGGTAGCGACTACTCCGACGATCGTAGCCCGAGCTCGTGGGCAGCCGTCAGAAGAGATGATAACGACCTCTACATTTGGAATGAGGAGCCCAAGGAGAGGACTCCCGAAGGCCCTAATGGCGGCGGCAACGGCGGCAACGACGACAACGATGGCAACGATGGCGGCAGCAACAATGGAGGTGGCGACGACGGCGGGAATGATGGTGGAGACAATGGCAATGACGACCCCTTCAGATTGCATCTGATGTGTTGTCGAGCTTGTCGTCACTCCATCGCGGATTTTTACGCGTCGGTCGACAAATGTCTCCAAGCCATGGAAGCGATGAAGCAGCGTATGGAGGACTTGGAGCGCGTCGTCGAAGACGATTACAAGTTTCTTAACCGCAACGTGCGAAAACTTTTTGGCATGGTTGGAAACATGAGAGGCAAGTGGTGCAATACTTGCTTGAAGTGCCACTAGGTTTAGTTTTCCCCTTAGGAATTTTGTAAGATACGACGAGGACATCGTATGTTGTTAGCGTGGGGGAGAGCTAGCTAGCTAGCCTTAGCTTTAGAGTTTCAATGTTTAGGTTCGGTTTAATCTTCGAGCGAAAGTCTTAGAGTTTAATGAGTCTTAGTTTTCAAGTGTGTTTTTAAATTTTTGCAAGTTTGAAGTGTCTTAAATTATTGTTGAGTCAAAGAAAATCAAATAAAAAGAGTCGTTATATATTTTGGGTCTTGTGTGATGCTTATCTTTATTCACTTGTTTGTTTAATCTTCGATTCTTGATATATGAACACAAGTGTGTGGTTTGAAAAATGTTTACCATGGTGCTTAGTGGAGTTGCTACTACTTAAAGTACCCACACCACACTTCGATCTTGAGCTTCACATGTTAGTTGTGCTATGTTAAATGCTAAAAGTTGGAGGATTTCAGTTCTGAAAATTATCTTAAAACCCTTGTAATAAAGGTGAGCAAAACCTCCTTTTCCAAGTTGAGAGTAAAAAAAATTCCTATACAAAGCCAATTTATTTTTTTGCTCCACCATAAGTGTGATTAGCACGATGAGTTGGGCTAGGATCCTTCTCTCTTGTGAATTTTAATTTCGAGCAATGATCATGTCCTTGTGCTTATCTTTTGTTGCTAGCCTCATCATACATTCGGTAACGAGACTTTCACATAGGAAGTCCCGTACATCGCCGAATTCCATACCCAACCCTATACATCTCTTTTGTACATCGCATTCCTTGAACACAACCTATTCTCAAAGTTTCGTCTCGTCTCTAGCATGGTTTTATTAAAATTTCAGATTGTATGCATGTGGGAAAGAGAGGAGTTGAGAGCTTTGAAAAGTTGTCAAGAGAGGGAAAAATAAAGAGAAAATTATGAGTGTGGAAAAGAAAGAAAGAAAGAAAGAAAGAGAAAAGTATAGAAAAGTAAAGAAAGAGAAAAATATGAGAATGAAAGAATGAAAGAAAAAGAGAAAAGAGGAGGTAGCAAGAAAGATATGAGAGGGATGGATCAAGTGAAAGAAAAGAAAAATAAAGTGTAAGGAAGGATGTCACGTTGTTGAGAGACGAAACTTTCATTCTTTTTCAACCATGTGCAATCCGACAATGAGGACGTCATCGGTGCCTGTAGTCATAATTTTCTTTTTTCCCTTGCACATGTCCACCATTCTAAATCTTCTCATCCTTGATATCCCTACATATGGTTAATTCTCATGATCATTGGCTTTGAAAGGTAAACAACCATTAGAGGAAGTTCTTAGTTTGACAATACTTGTGTTGATTGCATTAGCCCTACCTATAGCTCCACTTTACATATGGTTAATTCTCATGATCATATGAGTGACTTGAGAGAGCTTGGAGAAAGGTTTTTGTCTATTACTTGTTGCAGGAATTTTTGTTTTTAAATAATCATAAAAACCCTCCGATAGAAGCAAAGAAGTAGGCATGGCTGAAATTGAGAGCTCCGAGTGAAGAGTTTGAGTTGTGGGGTAAATCTTGACGTGGTAAAAATTCTAAACGCCCATGTTTATGTTTGATGATCATTACATTATGTTTATGTATTAAAGATGAAAGGATTGACTAACTTGTGAAGAAGGATAAGTGGTTCACGATTACAACACTTTGGACGAAGTTCTTTTATGGGTACTTGCTCGAGGACGAGCAAGAGCTAAGCGTGGGGGAGATGTTGACGGTGTATTTTGGTACACCTAGCATGTTCATTACACTCTGGTTTGGATTTGATTATGGAACTAACCCACCACTAGGCACGCTAATCATATAACATGTTCATCTATGTGTATGCCTTTGGAAGTGTTGTGTTTATGTAGGAAAACATGGACATAAAGGACGGATTCGCAACAAGTTCAAAGGAGCATTTACAGAGTCTTGTTCAGGTTCATGAGCTTGCTGAAATCACTTCCAATGATGGTAAGGACCGAAGTGTTACAAAGGAACACCCCCGGGGATTGAAGCGTAAAAGACCGAAGTTCATGCGAAGAGAACCTCCATCTTGGACGCAAGGATGACATCGTCAAAATCATGGATGTGGAGGGGGCAAAGTGCCTAATCACCTGAGGACCCACATGAGCGAAGGGGCGACCGAACCGGGCCGAGATGGGCCTGGGCCGGTCGGCCCAGGCCGGCCGGCCCAGCCCATTCCGGTGGCCGGTACGGCCCCCCTTTCCTTGCACCAGAAGGAGTTTCAACCCTAAAACCCTGGAGGTGCCGCCATTTGACGGGGAAGAGAGCCATTCGCACTAGGAGGCCATCCACAAGCTAGAGAGAGAGGAGGGAGATCTCTGGAGGGAGATCAACCACCTCGAAGGAAGCACCCTCACGTGGAGAAGAAGGAAGACACCGTTGGAAGGGAAACCATGATCAACAATGCTATGTCTAACACTTTGATGGGGTAATCTCCTTATTCGTCCATGGGTTGTAATCGATCTTGAGATGTAATCATACTTTGTCGGATTATCTATCTATCATATTGTGTTGAATATACTTTAATGCTTAAGGTTAGCTATCATGCCGGAATGGAAGTAGAGCTCCAATGCTTCCTTGGATCCATTCAATGCGCCGTGTCCATCATAGGTCTAGTCATGAATACCTTCGCGTAGTGATAGTGCGAGAGGAGGGAAAGGGCGAAACCATGGTCACAACCTCCGATAGATTAGATTGGTTTAATGTCTTTAATTGATTGCATGACCGTAGACACATGGGCGAGTGTCTTTTACCTTGATATCTTAATCGTTCTCTCTAGTGTAGTTTAGTTGTTTTCTAGTATAATAGTAGTTAGAGTTTGAGTAGCTAGTGCGTAAAAGTAGATTGAACGCTTGTAATCCCCTTGCTTCGCGGATTGACAAGAACCTTGGGAATCCCGTGGTGAAAAAGGTGTGGGGTCCGTACACTTGCGGATCATAGAGGGATACGTCTTTTATCCGTCAACAAGCGCTTGGAGAAGCGCCGTATGAAGTCTCGGAGCGACTCACCGGGCTTCTGGGTACATGGACGCAGATCCTAGGAGTTTCCAGGGCACACGTACGTGCCCTGGAAGTTCCCCACGAAGGTGCGGACCAGATCGTCCCAGTTGTGTATCTGGCTGGCCGGCAGATGCTCAAGCCACGTCCGCGCCGAGTCGGCGAAGTGCAACAACAGGCTGCAGATGATGACCTCATTAGTGGTGGCTCCGCCTAGCTGGCATGCCAGGTGGTAGTCTTTGAGCCATGCGCGGGGGTCCGTTTCCCCCGTGTATTTGTCGCTCGACGTGGGCTGACGGAAGCGTTGAGGGAAGCCCGCCGTGTAGATCTCCCGGCTGAACACACAGGTTCCCGGTGGCTCCGGCGTCAGCGAGCGATCCTCTCGGCTGTCATAGCGCCCACCCCGCTGGGGGTGGCAATCTGCCGTCGCCCATGTCTCCATGTTGCCTGTCCGCCGAGCGTTTATGATGACGTTGCGAGCGTTACCGTCTTGGGCTTGCCCGGGCGTGTCAAGGATCTGCTCCCTGACCGGCGTGTGCCCTGGGTTGGCTGGCCTCTCCGTCGCGCCGCTTGTGTGTACCGATGCTTTGGGGCCTTACGAGCTCCCGTCGTCTCGCGCGCACCCCTGCTGGCGGATGCGGGACAACGAGCTTTTGTCCTATTTCACGGCCGCTTGCTCGATGAGCGCACGCGTCTCGCAGTGCAGGTTTCGCGCCTCAGGAGTTGAGGGGCGGGCATGGCCCGCGGCAGTGTCGTGGCAGCAACGAGCATTTGACTCACTCGCGGGCTTGCTTGCCTAGCTCGTGCGCGCGTTCGCCGTGCGTGGAGGCTTCTCCGGTGATGGAGGCTCAAAGCAGCCGCACCGCGCGGTATTCCTCTGCAAGCTTGGCTTCAAGCTCTCGCGCTTGAGCTAGTTGCACGTTGATGTCGGCCCCCTCGGCAGCGAGGGGGGAGGCGCGCTTGGCCTCGGATCCTGGTGCGGTCCGGTTCCCGGGCCGGGGGGAACCTCTCCATCGCCGGCTTCTGCCGCATTTGCAGTGTTTGCTTTGTCGTTGGCAAGCACGACAAAGCACTTCCGCGCGGGGTCGTAGCTCTGGGTGCTAGAGTTGTCGGAGTAGCCGAACCAGTAGTCTGTGGCATCGAGAAACCGCCGGAACATCACTAGGTCCGGCACGCCGGAGAAGTCCCACTCCGCGTACCCGTGTGAGGTGGCGGGCGGCAGCTCGCTGGCGGAGCCGTAGGACGACTCGTCGTCGGCGGAGGCGCTGGGGTTCCCGACCGCCGAAGCATGGCGGATGGGACGGGCCCCGTGCACCTCCGCGTTGGTGTTGGCGGAGGCGAAGTACACCAGTCCCAAAACAGAGCGTTCCCCGTCGGAGCAGTCGCCGTCTCGCCGGTGGTCGCATCGTGCTGTGAGGCGACGCACGCAGCGCGTCGGTGCTCCTTCCGCGCCCGTCGCGAGCGGCCGGCCGGCGCGTCGACCGCGTCGAGGCGCCGAAGGCCCCGCAGCATCCGCTTGGGCGGATGCCCGAGCGCGAGCAGCGGGTGTAATGGGGGCCGGGTCGCCCCCGGACTGCCGCCTCGCACAGAGTTCATCGCGGTTGGTGATGCGCATGAGGTAGCCTTTCCCTATGGCCTGAAAGTTCAGGTTCTTGAACCGAATTTCGAACCCGGCTGGGAGGGGGTTCGAGCTGCCCATGAAATACTTCTAGCTGTGGTACTCGGTGTGAATCACCATCGAGAGGCCTGGTAGCGAGCTGATCTTCAGCGCAGCCCCCCTACCCGGTGCGCCAATTGTCAGTGCGGAATGTAGTCCCAACACTAACTAGTAATGAGCGCTGAGATCTACCTCTCGATCGACCGGTGCTAACAACTAATGAAACTAGGTTTATCCTGGTTCCGGCCGGGGCCGTACGTCCAGCAGTGGTGTGCTCGGGGCACTATATTGCTTCGCACCGTGGTGCTCGTAGAGGGGGCTACAAGCGTGGCGGGAGAGGAGACCTGGCCTCCAGGTCCCAGACGTATTGATTGAAGCAAGTGCCAACATCGTGGTGTAGGCGGAGAGCGTGTACGTGAATGCTATCCGTCGTCCCCATGCGGCTGGGGGACTGCCTCTCCTTTTATAGGCCAAGGAGGGAGCAGTTTACATGCGTGCCGCACTATTTCCTACGTGTGGAGGCATGGCGAGCAGTGCTACGGAGCTGACGGCCGTCCTGGCGAATACTGCTCCAGTTGGTGCGTTGTGGCGTGTCCTGTGCTCGTACAGGAGCAGCTTCGAGGGTAGCAGCGTAGTGGTTGGTTGTCCGGCCGCCGCCCGCGGGCCGGTTCGAGGGTGCCGTCAACAGGGGGTCCGTACACGGCACAGTGGGGGTCGTGGCGAAGTCCCATCCCCGTGCACTCCAACAGCGTTGGGGATGTCGTCATAGTGCCCGGCGTGGCGCTGCAGGGGCGGGGATGGCCGCAGAGGGCTGACAGCGATGGGGAAGTCCACTCTCGCCGGCATGACATCACGGCGTAGCCCTGTGTAGTCACGGGAAAAGCATTCGAGGGTTCCGCCAGCCCCCTTCGAGGGCTCAGCGCGTTAGTAGTACGGGAGTAGGCGACACAGTTTCACGGGGATGACACCGGCCTCATCACACAGTGTTACACAGTGGTAGGGATGGCCTTCCCGGGGAGTCGGTGGAACAGTGCCGGGGCATGATTTCCAGGCGTCTCAGGGTCGTGGCGCGCGTCTTGTGGCGTCAGAGCATTAAATGCCCGTACATAGGGGCAGGTGCGGGAACGACATGCGTGCAGGTGCCCTTGAGCGAGGCGGTCCTCGCCGAGGGGGCATTGAGCCCTCGAGCGAGGCGGTCCTCGCCGAGGGGGCGTTGAGCCCTCGAGCGAGGCAGACCTCGCCGAGGGGGCGTTGAGCCCTCGAGCGAGGCAGACCTCGCCGAGGGGGCGTTGAGCCCTCGAGCGAGGCAGACCTCGCCCGTGGGGGCGTTGAGCTCTTGAGCGAGGCGGACCCCGTCCGAGGGAGCGTTTAACTCTCGAGCGAGGCGGACCTCACCTGAGGGGGCATCCGCCGTGCTACCCCGGCAGACCGTGGGGGCCACCAGGGTCGTGATCATGTCGTGCGTGTGTTTTAAGTTCGTGAGTTAGTTCATGTTTTGCATTTTTTGTGGGTTTTAAGCGGGTTTCCCCAGGTTATTTAGGGGACCCTTATGGCTGTCCCCGACATGAGGAAGAAGTGTATGCGAGCCAGCCACTAGGGTTTGAGAGTGAGAAGTACCCCCACCGGGTGTACAAGATGAGGAAGGCGTTGTATGGGTTGAAGCAGGCGCCTAGAGCTTGGTATGGTGGGTTGAGGGGGTTCCTGTTTCAGTTTTGAGACGGGGAAGGTCGATCTGACCTTGTTTCTCCTTAGGTAGGGCAATGATATCCTTATTGTGCAGGTATATGTGGTTGATATTGTCTTTGGTGGCTCGTCTAACTCTCTTATTGCAAGATTTGCAGAAGACATGAGCAAAGAATTTGAGGTGAGCGTGATGGGTGAGTTGCAGTTCTTCCTCAGCCTCCAGATCGAACAATCTAAGAAAGGGACTTGGCGGCTCCTCAGGTGACCACGTCCTTCCGCCATGGCGATCTATAATTGCGGTCATGGTAGGTGAGGACCATGTGTGGTTCGAGGACCAGTGGATGGTCGCTTCCTGGTGTGATCAGTGATTGACAACGTTGTGTGGACTGCTAAGTGTTGTAGGTGCTGGTTGCTGCTTGACTGGTGTTGGTGGAGGTGAAGAACAAGCGTGAATGGTGAAGGATCGGATGGCGACTAGAGAGGGGGGGAGTGAATAGGAGCCGGTAAAAATTCTTTTCAAAGAACCCGGCTTATACCCTAAACAAATCCCAGTCACACACGAGTGATGGATCGAATCACACACAAATCGCCAAGACAACAAGGTTATGGATCAACCTCAAGTCTTAGGAACCATTCCTTGAAGCACACGCGGAAGCACGAAGGAAGGAAGGGAGGAATCGAACCAAGGAACAAAGCTACCAGGCACTGGCGGACTGTCCGGCTGGGAGGGGCGGACTGTCCGCACGGGCCACGTGGACTGTCCGGCCAAATCCAGCAGACTGTCTGCACGCGTACGGCGGACTGTCCGGCCTGAGCCGCGGATTGTACGAAAAAGCCAACAGAACCTCCAGTAGCGACACCTTGAAAAACGGACTATTCGCGGGGTGGTCGCGGACTGTCCGCCTGCCCGTGGACTGTCCGCACCTCTGCTGCGGACTGTCCGAAACCTCGTCCAACCAAAACTCGAAAAAAATGGATCGAAAACGAAGACGAGCAAGAACATGACGAACACATGAAGAACAGCCCTAGCCGCGGACCGTCCGCCACAAGCTCGCGGACCGTCCGCGCCTCACGGACAGAGGCAAAAACTGCTCGACCCTTGAGGGGCTTGTATCCCTAGTTATTAGGAAAGGGCATTTTAGACATTCGGTTGCCTCCATATAACCCAAGAGGTGAGAGGATGGCAGCCAACTCTTGGAACCCTAGCTCATTTGTTTTCCCATTTTCCTTCCTATTTTCCTTAGGTTTTCTATAGGACTAGCAAGAGAGCTTCATGCTGAGATCTTGTTGAAAGGGATGGATGATCAGGCGGCTTGCTAGACCTTGTATGAACCTTTGTTTCATGTATAGATGATTCGGTTCCTCAAGGTTTGGATGTGTTTTCCCCGGTTGTTCTTGGAGGTGATTTTCGGAGTCCTCTCTTGATGAATTCTTTGGGTTGTTTTCGGGACCTTTCTCTTGGGGATTTAATGGGGGACATTTGTGGGAACCCTTCCTGGTTATTTGGGCTGTGATTCCCCTCCAAAATCCGTGAGTAAAGGTGCTCAATTTTGGAGGTTTCTTGAGTTCTTGGGTTGGAAGTGCTCTTGGCGGGATTTCCTTGATTCCTCCTTTTTGGACGAGTTTTGGTGGGATTAATCTTGGCTATGGACTCCTCATGAGGTGTTCCTAATATCCCCAAAGTCTTGTTCAAGTCCGTGGAGCGATTCGGGAGATCGAGATTTGGATTTGGGGGAGTTGACCCGCGGGTGCTGTTCTTCCCGAGCTGCCCAGGCTACACCGGTCTGACCGGTGCTCTTGACCGGTCTGACCAGTGCAATCCTCGGTGGGATTTTGCTCGGTTGAACGTCTTGGTGTGTTCGCTGTTTTCCTGTGGTGCCGCTGTTTCGAGTTTGGGTCAGTTCGGTGGTCGGTTGGCCTGTTTGGTGCCTTGGGAGCTTTCTGGCTGCGATCGGTCTGACCGGTGTGTCTCACCAGTCTGACCGGTGTAGAGCCACTTAGTGAAAGTTGCTCAGGTTCACCAGCAGGGACTGGTCTGACCTGTGGTGCTCAACGGTCTGACCGGTGTGGGTCTGTAGACTCGAGGTTTGGTGTTCCGCTGCGTTCTCGGGTCGGAAGGTTGTGTGTGTTGGTTCCTAGGTACAGTGGCACTCCAGTGGCTACGTGGGCTTGACCAACTTGGGTAGTGAGTCGGAGACGTGTGTTGGAAGTCGTGTTCATCTTGTAGGAGTTTCCGTATCTTTAGAGAAGAATTTTCATCGGCTCCATTCACTTCCCCCTCTCTGCTTCGCCGTATCGGTCCTTCAAGTGGTATTAGAGCGGGTTTGGGTCTTTGTTGACTCTAACCAGTCTAAGATCCAAGGATGGAGTACCAGGAACGGGGTTCGGGTCCTCCACACTTCGATGGCAAGAACTACCAGATGTGGAGCAAGCGGATGGGTGCGTTTCTCCGCGGAAAGGGTCAGCCTCTTTGGGATGTCACGATGGACACAGTCTATGTCCAGCCGATGGACTTCCTCGCTCCAGGATCGAGGGACAGATTCGACGCCAACAATAAGGCGATCGACTACTTGTTTCGTGCTTTGTGTCAGCCTGAGTTCGATCGGGTGCACACCGAGCACTTGGCTTGTAGGATTTGGGCGGTGTTGAAGGAGGCTCATGTTGGGAATGCCCAGGTTCAGGCACGGATGTATGCGACCTACCGGAGAGAGTACGAGAACTTCACTCATCTCCCCGGTGAGTCCATCGATGCCTTGTTTCAGAGGATCACGGTGGTTGTGAACAACATGAGGGCCAATGTGGACGTGCTCCCGTACAATGATCATGATACAGCGGTCAAGCTCTTACACTTTTTGGATCGTACGATTTGGGGTAGAAAGTTCGAGGCCATTGTGGAGTCGGAGAAGTATGACACTCTGACGGTGAACGAGCTGTTCTCAAAGCTCAAGTCGGCTGAGGTGGATAGGGGCATGACAGCCAAGATCGAGGGTCCGACTGATTCCCATAGTATTGCCCTCGTCTGTGGTTTGAAAGGAAAGGCTAACAATGACCCATCCACCAGGATGTTCTCTTTGTCCTCTTTGATGTCTATGCCAGATGAGGAGTTCGACGTGCTTGGAGAGGACGAGCTGGCGCTCCTGACGAGGCGGTTTGAGAGGCTGCACGAGAACCGGGTGAACATGAGGAGGAACACGAGGACATGCTTCAAGTGCGGCAAGACTGGACACTATTTCTCTGAGTGTTCGAAGGTGAACAACCACGACAAGCACAAGTTCATGGACAAGAGGAAGAAGTTCAAGAAGAAGGGTCATGAACATGGGAAGAAGGCTCGGTCTCGAGAGAAGATGAAGAGATCAAGCGACGTCGAGTCCGATTCCGAGGACACGTCTTCAAGCTCGAGTGATGGAGACGAAAAGGATGAGAAGAAGAGGAAGAAGAAGAAGAACCTTGGCAAGTATCTCAACGGCCTTTGTGTGACGGGTCTAAGCCTCAAGGACAACTTGTGCGGCATGGCTCGCAGTTCGAGCAGCAAGAGAAGCCAGAAGGACGCCTCGGACTTGGATTCCAAGGATGAGGTATGTGATGAGCTCTCTACTTTGCGCAAGGAGAATGAGGAGTTGGTTGACTTGCTAGATAATCGCGATCACATGCTTAGAGAGGCTAAGAAGCTTAGGAAGGAGCTAAGATCTTTGCTCGAGGATGCTAGGACTAGAGTGGCTGAGCTAGAAACACAGGTTCTTGATAGCAAGCTTGAAATTGATTCGCTTAAGGCTAGCCCTGTTGTTTCTGATGAAAATGATTGTGCTGATTGCTCTGCTTTCCTAGTTGACTTGACTGATCTTAGGGAGAAGTATGCCTCCAAGTGTGAGGAACTAGATGTGCTTAGGGTTGGGTTGCCTGAGCTACAATCTAGACCCACTTTGATTGGTGCTTGCACTTCTTTCCCTAGTTTGCATGAGAAAATTGTTGAGCTTCGTTCTCGCATTGTTTCGCTAGAGGCTGATTTGAAAGTGCCTATTCCTACTTCTTGTTCTACATGTGAGTTGCATGCTATGAACAATTTGGATCTTGCAAAATGTGTTGGTCGCTTGCAAGATGAGAATGATAAGTTGCGTGAAGCGCTGAGTTGGTTGTCGAGTCAAGAACCTCAGCTTGGTATGATGATTGCTAGCTGTAAGCGCTTTGACGGTTGGGCTTTGGGATTGGATAAGGTTGGTGAGGGCAGTGGTGAGAGAGAAAGGAAATTTGGGAATGTTTCAGTTCCACCACAACCCACACCCAAAGACAAGTTTGTATCCAAGCCAAACCAACCGAGAGAAAAACCGAGTGAGAAGGCAAGTGAAAAGCCTAGTGAGAAACCATGTGAGAAGCTGTGTGAAGAGCCTCACCCCAAGCCTAAGCTCAGACCAATCCGTTTCCATTGTGAGTTTTGTGGAAAGGATGGTCACAAGAGAGCGTTTTGCTTCAAGAGGAAGCGTGAGGAGAGAATGGCGAAGGAGTGGGCTAACAAGGACAAGTATCACCCTTCTGTTGGTGTACTTGAGCCTCGAGTGCAGTTGGCCAGGGCCAAGGCGAGTGTGAGGTCAGTTCGGGCTTGGGGAGAGCGGAAGGCTGTTGGAGGTGCTGCTGCCCAGGCTACACCGGTCAGACCGGTGAGGGGCACCGGTCGGACCGGTGCAGGCCTGGACAGGCAGCAGTTTGGGTTTCGTGCTCATACAGGTGCGTGGTTTGGTTCTAGAGTTCGTGGTTCTGGTGGTTGGGCTAGAGAGTTTGCAGGAGGTCAGTTTGCTAGGCATTCTCCCCCTCGACCTCACAACTGGGATAGGAGGAGTCTTAGCTTTGACAAGGAGAGGAGGGACAGTCCACGGGCTTTCTTTCGTGGTTTTGGTCCTCCTGCAGGTAGAGAGGTTTGGTTACCACATGGTGGTACCGTGGTGGTGTTCGTGGAGGTAGTTTTGGTAGGAAAGATGGTTTGGTTTGTGCTAACCCAACATTCGAGCAAATGGCTAGGCACTGGTTTTACACATTTGGAACTAACCCCAGCGTTGAGTCATTTTCTCGCTCTCGCTCTTGGTTTTGAGTGCAGGTGGATAGCCCGGAGAACATTTGGTTGATATCGGGGGGTGGTTCTTCGGCTTCATATCCCGGTGGTGACATGTAGGTGCATCACTTTTGGGGATGGTGAACAAGGATGAGTGAATTGTGAAAAAATGATAAAGGTAAGTGTTTTTGTGACCTTCAAGTGTGTGGCCTTGGTCAAGCAACTTGGTTCTTTTTGCTCTTTGCCCTATCTCATGTGTGTAAGGTGAGCTTTGTATGCTCTTTGGCCTGAATGCATGAGTTTAAGGGGAGCTTGTGAGTTTTGTGCTCCGTTGCTCTTTTGCCGGTGGTGCCGAGCCCTTTTTGCCTCCCCTTGAGGTTCCGGTGGTTTGTGAGCTTTGTGTGTGGGAGCACCTTTGTAGCATATGTATAGCTTTCCTTTGTGCATTTTTGCATTTGGCATGGCATATGTAACATGATGTATAGGCATCCTTGTACCTTAGATTGCATGCATTTTGTATCATATGAATTGGTTAGGAAAAGCTTCTCTCATATACATTGTTCCCCATGGAATGAGATATATGTCCTTGTGAGCTTGTTTGGTGTGCTATGGTTAGTTTGGCTTAGCTCTTGATGATCTTGATGAATAATCCATGGTTGATGGCTATGTTTTTTGAAAAATTGTCACATGTATGCGCTCTCATGTGTAAATGCCTTTATATGATCTTGACATGTTTTAGTGGCTTGGCTATGCTTAATTTGTGGTTGGATAGCTAGCTTATTGATCATATGGAGCCAAAGGCTCACTTGCCATCATGAATGTTTAGCCCTCTTGTTTTATCTTGTGGAGAGGCATAAGGTCCTTTTTGTCGCAAAGACATTTCATGTACCATTTACAAATCTGAAAATGAAATGAAAAATGCTTGGAAAATATGCTCCCATGTCATATGTGCTGAATTGAATTTGCTTTGGGTGCTAAACCGTTGCATGATGCCTACCAATGAGAAGTCTCATACATAGAAGTAGGCACATGGCTCGGTGGCTTTGACATGACATGAGGTGCTTATGGGTGTTTGTGATGGTCTTATGATTAGAATGGCTGTCCTAGCATGAAGTTTGTGTGGCTTTGCCATTTTGATATGCTTTGATCATGTTTAGGACTTTGCTCATGAGATGCAAGTTTTTCGCAAAATTACCAGAATCCATCTTAGCTTCGTCCAATGGTTGTGAAACTTGGTGATCATGTAGTTGAGATCGATACGAAGCCGTAGAGTATCTAACTCGCTCATTTGGACATGTGTAGCATTCTTTGTTGAATTTTGTCTATTTGAGAAGCTCTAGGTTGAAAGTTTTGCATTTTTGGCTTGATTCATGCATTGCCAACAAGGGGGAGAAGTTTAAGCTTGAAATGTCTTGCTGGACGCATTTAGAAGGTTTTCAGGTGGTTTCGAGCCATTTCTGGGCTCTGTTGTGCACCGGTCTGACCGGTCAAGGTCACCGGTCTGACCGGTGTGAGTGCTGGTCCTGTGCACATCTTAGGCACCGGTCTGACCGGTGGTGATGACCGGTCTGATCGGTGTGAGCTGAAGTTGCAGCTGCTGGGGAGGTGCATTGGTTCAGGGGGAGCTTGCATGTGTGTAGGGGGAGCTCTTTGTGGTTTTTCGAGCTTTGTTTTGGTGGTTTGCGCTCTTTGCTTGATCTTTGCTTTGTCTCAGATGTGTCGAGCCATTGCCCTTGCCTAAGGGGTCCGAGACTTGTCTTCTTCAAGTGATCTTGCTCTTTGCCTTTGTTTGGCTTTCGATCGCTTGTTGGAGTTTCTTTTTGTTCGTTTCTTTTCTTTTTCGTTTCTCTCTTATTACTTTTGTGTGGGTGTTGTCAATGCACTCATCAAGGGGGAGATTGAGGACCATGTGTGGTTCTAGGACCAGTGGATGGTCGCTTCCTTGTGTGATGAGTGATTGACAACGTTGTGTGGACTGATTCTTGGCTATGTATTGCAGGTGCCGGTTGCGGCTTGACTGGTGTTGGTGCAGGTGAAGAACAAGCGCGAAATGTCGTCGCCGGTGAGGCCTCCAGGTGTGGAGAAGACAAGTAGGCTTCGTTCGAGGGACTCAGTGGCCAGCGGGGTCAAGTGCGGGCCGCATGGTGGCATGAACAGCAAGATGAAGTCTTGGACGATTTCTTGGTTGAGCCTCAAAACCAAGGTCGAGCTGGGACTACGTGGGAGCCAAGTCATGAGTGGAGATTGGCAGAGGCTACACTGAGTTCGCGCGGTTTCCGGTGGTTCACCAGAAAACCGCTGGGTTCCTTGGTTGATCCACAAAGCCAAGACCGAAGAACCGAAGACGGAGCTGCAGCAGCGCCAGACCGGTCTGACCGGTGAGGAGCACCGGTCTGACCGGTGTGTGACGATGCATTCCGGAGACTTCGAAGCGGAGGACACGCGTCGGGATCGCATGGCTTGCGTCAAGGCTACGCAGGGTGCGGTCGCCGAGCATCCGTCCGATGGTGAAGACATGAAGAGTTCCAAATCCGCCCTTGAGGGGCTTGTATCCCTAGTTATTAGGAAAGGGCATTTTAGACATTCGGTTGCCTCCATATAACCCAAGAGGTGAGAGGATGGCAGCCAACTCTTGGAACCCTAGCTCATTTGTTTTCCCATTTTCCTTCCTATTTTCCTTAGGTTTTCTATAGGACTAGCAAGAGAGCTTCATGCTGAGATCTTGTTGAGAGGGATGGATGATCAGGCGGCTTGCTAGACATTGTATGAACCTTTGTTTCATGTATAGATGATTCGGTTCCTCAGGGTTTGGATGTGTTTTCCCCGGTTGTTCTTGGAGGTGATTTTCGGAGCCCTCTCTTGATGAATTCTTTGGGTTGTTTTCGGGACCTTTCTCTTGGGGATTTGATGGGGGACATTTGTGGGAACCCTTCGTGGTTATTTGGGTTGTGATTCCCCTCCAAAATCCGTGAGTAAAGGTGCTCGATTTTGGAGGTTTCCTGAGTTCTTGGGTTGGAAGTGCTCTTGGCGGGATTTCCTTGATTCCTCCTTTTTGGACGAGTTTTGGTGGGATCAATCTTGGCTATGGACTCCTCATGAGGTGTTCCTAATATCCCCAAAGTCTTGTTCAAGTCCGTGGAGCGATTCGGGAGATCGAGATTTGGATTTGGGGGAGTTGACCCGGGGGTGTTGTTCTTCCCGAGGTGCCCATGCTACACCGGTCTGACCGGTGCTCTTGACCGGTCTGACCGGTGCAATCCTCGGTGGGATTTTGCTCGGGAGAACGTCTTGGTGTGTTCGCTGTTTTCCTGTGGTGCCACTGTTTCGAGTTTGGTTCAGTTTGGTGGTCGGTTGGCCTGTTTGGTGCCTTGGGAGCTTTCTGGCTGCGATCGGTCTGACCGGTGTGTCTCACCGGTCTGACCGGTGTAGAGCCACTTAGTGAAAGTTGCTCAGGTTCACCAGCAGGGACCGGTCTGACCGGTGGTGCTCACCGGTCTGACCGGTGTGGGTCTGTAGACTCGAGGTTTGGTGTTCCGCTGCGTTCTCGGGTCGGAAGGTTGTGTTGTTGGTTCCTAGGTCCAGTGGCACTCCAGTGGCTACGTGGGCTTGGCCAACTTGGGTAGTGAGTCGGAGACGTGTGTTGGAAGCTGTGTTCATCTTGTAGGAGTTTCCATCTCCTTCGAGAAGAATTTTCATCGGCTGCCATTCACTCCCCCCTCTCTAGTTCGCCGTATCGGTCCTTCAAACAAGGACATACCACTTCCCACCCACCGAGCGAACTCGAGCTGGCCCAACAAGGTCCATATGCAACAGCTCTATTGGACGCTCGGTCATGACATAGGTCAGGGGTGGATGGGGAGTTGCTACCATCTTGCCATGCCTACACGGAGCACAGACCAAATCCTTCTCAAACTTCAACTTCGGCAATCCTTGGACAAGGTCAAGACCACTCAAGCAGGAAACCAAATCAAAGCTCAAGTGACCAGCCATTAAACAACGAGCAGGACCCAAAGAACGAGAGAAATCAGCCCTGAAAATCTGACCCTCGGGGATGATCATGCAAACAAGATCACCTCGAGAATCCAGCAAACGAGACTCACCAGACTTGAAACGCACCTCAAAGACCTCATCAAGCAACTGAGAAACCGAAAGCAAATTAAAGCCCAAAGACTTCACAAGAGCAACCCTCTTCAATGTTACCTTGTCACTCACATGCACTACACCCTCAGAAATCGCCCTTCCTCGTCCATTGTCCCCAAATTTGATGTACATCTTTTCCTTCACTGGGGTGAGGCTGGAGAACCACTTCTTATCTCCGGTCATGTGTCGGGAACATCTGGAGTTGATCAACCAAATGTTCTCCAAGCCTCCTACCTGTCGTCATAAATAAGAACGAGAATGAGCCAACAACTCGACACTAGGGTTACCACAAAGAAAGTTAAACCAGTGTCGAGCCATCTGCTCAAAAGAGGGGTTAGCGAACATCATTCCCTTGCCACCAAATTTCCCATGTCCCATAGAAGGAGTACGAGCACCACGAGGGGGAAAACGTGGTCCGTAGTTCCTTTGGAACCCAAAGCTGTGATCATCTCCCCTAGACCCGTATTGAGGACGAGTAGGGTGATGTCTGTTAATACCAAAATTTGGTAAGGAGTCTGACTTGTGGGTCCAGCTCGGTCAGGAGTATGTCTCGTGGAAGGGAAGGATTTTCCAGATGTATTCGGCAAAAAAGTCTGCGGTCGGCTATCTGCTCTCGTTCGGCAAAGGAACAGTAGAGCTGATTTTGCGAGATTGGACGGTGACGTGGCTCAAGCAGGGAGGACGAATGAATGGATAGGCGATCAAGCTTAGAGATAAGTTAGGCAACGGATCCATTCGAGATTGTACTTGGCAGGGTATAAATATGAGCCCTGAATGTATGTAAAGAGACAATCATTCTTCAATACAAACCGGCCTTACGCCAAACCCTAGAGTCCTTTTGTCGTGTCGTCGAGTTCTTCGAGAGGGTTCATCGATCCGTCGACCTCCGTGAGTACCGACAACCTTGTATCATGTCTAGTATCATGCGGTGGATTTAGATCTGATGCAAGTAGTCTTGTTACCATGCTTCGTGTCATGCGGTAGATTCAAGCTTGGTTCAAGAAGGTTTCTTGTTAGGTCATGAGCCATGCGGTAGGCTAAGATCTAGCTTGAAGCTAGTTATCGGCTCTATTGGATTTTGGCAAGATCCAATAGATTCATTAAGTTACCCTGTGTTGCTTTGAGTTTTTACTTTATGTTTAGATTCATGTAACACCTTTTTGCCCAATCTAGATGGGTTTGGGTCGGCTTCATCCCTCTCATGATCCTTGTACGAGTAGATTCATGTTTCAACACGTGGATCCTGTGCTTTCGATAGCCGAAACCGAATCAATCTAGATTGTTACGTGTTGCGGGTTCAAGCTTGCCAATGTTGGTATAAATCTTGAAAGAACTGAGTATCATGCGGTAGATGCAGGTTTTGGGGTTGCTTTGGAGCTAGTCATCCGGTGGATTAGATTTCGAATCAATCTGATAGATTTATTCGCTTGGTAATGTTCGTTCCTTCTTCATGGACCCCGAATCGGCTGTTCAGCCGCATTCGGTTATGTTTCTTCACGAGTAGAACACGTGCGTAATTTATGCTTTAAATAACGTGTGCTTTTAGCTTTCTATTTTTAGATTGTATCATGCGGTGGATAGATCTATTTGTGGAAAGTGGTACGATTTTCATGCAAATTGTATCATGCGGTGGATAGATTTGTTCTGGTATCGTACCCGACGGATTTCTAAGTACCTAGACATGCGGTAGACTAGTGCTTTGGATCTATGCATACTTATTTATTACATGCTTATGTTCGTGCTTTACTTTATCATTTATTTAATTTTGGTTATCATGGGGATCGGTCATGACTTCGTGCACGTGCATCTCTGCTCATACAAAGACCGATTACTGTCATGCTTATGTCATCCATTCGGCAGTGTTGCTTTTTCCTTTTATAAGTTCCCGAATGGTTTCAGTTTATTGGCAGATAGCTTTTTATATCTATATGTCATCTCATTTGGCTTCTTGGCCGTAAATATGGAACTGTCTGGTACCACCCGGCAAGTTCCAAGCTTTGGTATCTAACTGCTTTATCTTTTGTTAATTTTCAGGAAAAATTGACTGGCACGTCTCGTGACTCTTTGCGCGTGTGAAGCCAGCTTTGTTCGGCTTGCTGTGTGTTTGGCGCCGGGTGCACATTTTGCGTCAACACACTTTTTGGCACGCTTGGTGGGACACAGCCGAAGGAATCCAGATGCCTGAAATCGCAGACATCATGGATGTCAACCTTGAGGATCTCTCTCCTGAGCAGCAGCAGCAGCTCCAAGACGCCGTAAACCAATTCCAGCAGAAGTGTCTGCTGTCTTTCAAAAAGAACAGGAGTGGCGTCCCCTACCTGAAGAACGAAATGCCCAGGGTATTGTTGCCAGGAGAGAGCGACGCCACAACCCAGCAGGAGAAAGAGGAATACCTGCAGGCGTTCCAGGATGCTGCGGATCTCGTTTTGAGCAAGCACCACAAAGCCTTTCTTGGTGCGTTTCAGCAAATGATGGTGGCTGTCTTTGGCCCAGGCATGGAGCAGGCATTCAGCAAGGTACCCGTCCAAGGGGGCACTGTGGAGCTGGGCGAATCAAGCTCTCAACCGCCACTACGGAGCCAGCCAATGCAGCCTCCCCCTCAGAGCGCCGGAAGTCAAGCTTTCCAGCCTCCTCCGCAAGGCGCTGGGGGACAGCCAGTTCAGCCTCCACTGCAGGCCTCAGGGGGACAGCCAATCCAGCCACCACCGCAGGGCAGCACAGGTCAGCCTGTGCAACAGCCGAATCCATACCAGCCCACGTACGAAGACGTAGCATTCGGCTCGCCTGGGGCCCCGTTCGCTTCCGGTCAGAGGGTTGCTCCGGCGAACAACTGGCTGCAGAGAAACCTATACGGCGGAGGCTATCACGAGGTGGGAAACTATGGAGCCTTTGACGCTTTCCCGCATCCAGGTTATGCGCCGGTTGCAGGTGCACAGGAGGATGACGCCCTAGCGCGGAAAATGGCCGAATTGATGCAAAATCAGTTCGGCCTCAAGCCAAAAATGCAAGGACCTGCCTACAAGCCGCCATTTTCAGAGTGGTACTTCAACGTGCTCCTCCCGCCAAGGGTGAAACCTCCGACGGAGTTCACGAAATTTTCCGGGCAAGACGACACCAGCACTGTGGAGCACATTGCTCGTTACCTGATGCAGCTCGGAGAGTGCTCAGCTGAGGAGACGTTCAGGGTCAGATACTTCCCCGCGTCGCTGACAGGCCCGGCGTTCCAATGGTTCTCGTCCTTACCCCCTGAGTCAGTTAGCAGATGGAGGGACCTGGAACGGAAATTCCACGCTCATTATTTCAGTGGCAGCTCGGAGAAGAAGCTGATCGATCTTGCCACCGTGAAACAGAGGCACAGCGAGACACCGTTGGAATTTCTCAGGAGGTTTAGGGAGGTGAAAGGCATGTGTTTCTCGCTCAACTTGCCAGACGACCAGCTAGCTGACATGGCCGTCGCCGGGATGCTGCCGGCCGTACGTGAGAAGCTGTTCGGGATGGAGTTTGAAAACCTGGGCCAGCTGTCTCATAAGCTATCATTGATGAGCAACCAGGTGTATGGCTTCAAGAAGGATGCCAGGTTTGGCAAGCAGCATGATGTGGCGGGGATCTACAACTAGTTCTTGGACAAGGCTGATCTGATCGAGGATTTTGATGATGAACTGGATGTGGCCGCAGCCGAAATCATGTGGGGGAAGGGCCTTTGACGATGAATCAGCGTTGGGTCAAACAGACCAAGGGCACTTACGATTTCGATATCACGAAGGCTGACAAGCTGTTTGAGCTCTTAGTGAAGGAAGGCCGAATCGACCGCTCGAAGGGCATGCCATGCTTCGGCCCGATGGAGTCAAGGGGAAACGTTACCGTGGCTTCCACGACGGGGATTCGCACTCCATCAACGATTGCGGTGGTCTTCGGGATGAGGATCCAGAAAGCCATCCAGGAGGGTCACCTCAAGTTTGACAACAAGATGAAGCTGGATGGTAACCCCTTCCCTCAGAACATGGTGAACTTCTCTGTTAACATGGTGACGGCTGAGGAGAAGGGAAAGGTCAAAGTCTTGACCTCAGCCAGGGCTAGACAAGATGGAACAGTGGACCCGGAGCGCCAAGTGACACTGGATCAGGTGCACGGTGAGGCCCCCCGCAATCTCAAGAGCCACATCGAAATCGGGGAGTCGTCCAGAGCCAAGCCCATGGTTACCACGCGCATCCTCCTCAACAAGTGGCAGCGCCAGATTGAGAAAGAGCGTTACCAGAAGCGCAGATACGAGGAGGAGAAGCGCAGGGCTGAAGAAGAGGCACACAGAAGGGACCTGGAGCAGTACACGCGCGAGCAGGAGCGCGCGCACTAGGGATGTGCGTTCTTCAGGCACTGTTGGAACGAGGGTTTGAAGCTGCCCACGCTGATGAACTGCCTAGAGTGCAGTGACAGGTATGCTGAGTACAGGCATGAAACTGCCAATCGCCGATCCGTCCACGAGAGAATTGGGAGGATCCACCCTAACGGGGATCGGCGCCAAAAAATTGAAGTCGTTGATCACCCCAGGAAGCGGCAAGCTGATCTAAGGTGGGCTGATCAAGAGGAGGACGAGGACGAGCACATCTGGCAGAAGGGGCAATGGTGCCCTCCCGGCCTAAAGAGAAGTCAGAAGAGGCGGTTCCAACGCTTGAGGAACCGCGAGTTAAGGCAGGCTGGGATCTGGACGAGGCAGGTGTGGCGCCCAAAGGATCAACCTGAAGGGACAAAGCGTTCGGGTCCAACATGCATGGTATACTTTCTGCCGAACGAATTCATGGCTCCCGCTAATCAGGTTGTGCAGGAGGAAGCATCCCTAGATGATGAGCAGACCGAAGGGATGATGGCGCAGCTAATGCTAGCCAAGCAGGCCATCTTCGACAAACCGGCCAAGAATCGACATATGAGGCCGTTGTACTTAAGGGGATACGTCAATGGCAAGCCATTGACAAAGATGTTCGTCGACGGTGGAGCGGCAGTCAACGTGATGCCGTACACCACCTTCAGGAAACTTGGCATGGGCCCGAGCGATCTGACGCCTACAAGCATAATATTGAATGATTTCACTCGAAATCCTTCAGACACCAAGGGATGCGCTCACGTGGATCTGATGATCGGGTCCAAGACGCTGCTCACGACCTTCTTCGTGATCGAAGGTAAAAAAGCCTATAGCTTACTGCTCGGACAGGACTGGATTCATGCCAATTGCTGCGTCCCATCCACCATGCATCAGCAGCTTATCTAGTGGGTGGACGATGATATTGAGGTCGTCCAAGCAGATGACTCCGTGAGCGTTGCTAACATGGAACCAGCTTTCTGGGAGTACCAAGGCATTGAGTGCTTCTCAAGGAGAGACTGGGGAGAAGGTCCTGTTGAACCTGTCAGTAGTGACCAACAGCCGATTCAAGCAGTCGGCTCTTATAGTAATTTTTAATGGAGAACCCCGTAGATGGCACTGATGGCAAGTTGGGGCGAGGATTTATGTCGGCCAACAAATTAGAAGAAGTTGACATCGGGAGCGGTGATAAGCCAAGGCCGACGTTCATCAGCGCAAACTTGCAGCCAGACTTCAGGGAGGGTTTGATCAAACTGCTCAAGGAATACAAGGATTGCTTCGCTTGGGATTATTCGGAGATGCCTGGATTGGATCGTTCTATCGTGGAGCATCGGTTGCCAATCAAATCTGGTTTCAAACCATACACGCAACCGCCCCGGAAAATCTACAAGGATGAAGTATTGGCCGATGTGAAGAAGGAAGTTGAAAGATTACTTGATGCAAACTTCGTTTGGCCATGCAGATATGCGGAGTGGATCTCTAACATTGTCCCTGTTTACAAGAAGAATGGAAAAATGAGGGTCTGCATAGATTTCAGGGACCTTAACAGAGCTACTCCGATGGATGGCTACCCCATGCCTATTGCCGATTTGTTGATTGACGCCGCAGCCGGACACAAAGTGATCAGTTTCATGGATGGCAATGCGGGATACAACCAAATCTTCATGGCAATAGAAGACATATCAAAGACGGCCTTCAGGTGTCCTGGTCATATAGGCTTGTTTGAATGGATAGTAATGACGTTTGGGTTAAAAAATGCCGGTGCAACTTATCAACGAGCCATGAATTATATTTTTCACGAGTTGATCGGCAAAGTTGTGGAAATCTACATTGATGATGTGGTAATCAAGTCCCTAAGTCATGACACGCATTTGGAATATGTGAAGAGGACCTTGGAGTGCACCCGGAAGCATGGTTTAAAGATGAATCCAAACAAGTGCGCTTTTGGGGTATCAGCTGGAGAATTCTTGGGGTTTTTAGTCCACCAGGGAGGAATTGAAGTTGGCAAGAAGAGCATGAAGGCCATCGATGAAGTTGTTCCTCCAACTAATCTCAAGGAGTTGCAATCACTGCTCGGCAAAATTAATTTCGTGAGGAGATTCATTTCAAATTTGTCACAGAAGGTTTTGCCATTCTCTCCATTGCTGAAGCTAAAGAAGGATCAAAAGTTCACATGGGGCGACGAACAACAGAAGGCTTTCGATGAGATCAGGCAGTACATGAAGGAGCCACCAGTGTTGGTCCCTCCTCAGCTGGATAAGCCTTTCAAGTTGTACGTGGCGGCTATACCCAAACCATTGGATCGGCCCTTATTCAAGAATTCGAAGGGAAGGAACGGGTAGTAGCATATCTTAGCCGAAAATTACTTGACCCCGAGACCAGATATTCGGCTGTAGAGAAGCTATGTCTGTGCGTATACTACTCGTGTAAAAAGTTTCGGCACTACTTGTTGAATGCCGAATGCACTGTGTATTCCAAGTTTGATGTTATAAAACATATGTTATCAATGCCAATTTTGAACGGCAGGATTGGCAAGTGGATTTTGGCTTTATCAGAGTTCGAGTTGAAGTTCGAATCGTCAAAAGCCATCAAAGGTCAGATCATTGCCGATTTTATAACTGAACATCGCGATCCGTCAATTGATTTACTTGAAATTACCCCCTGGGCTTTGTTTTTTGATGGATCATCATGTGGTAAAGGTAGGGGAGTAGGGATTCTACTGATTTCACCTAGGGGTGAGATGTTTGAATTTTCCATCCCTATACAGCCCACTGTCACAAACAATCAAGCCGAGTACGAGGCACTACTTTGAGGGCTTCAGTATTTGAGAGAAGCTGGGGCCGTTTCAGTTGAAGTTTATGGAGATTTAGAGCTGGTGATCAAGCAATTGAACGGCCAATACGAATGCAAAAGTGAAGCGCTGAGGAGTTACTACGAAGAGTGCAGGGAAATCTTGAAGAGCTTCCCGTTGGTAACTCTACAGCATATTCCTAGGGAACATAATGAAGAGGCAAACAGGCTGGCTCAGAGCGCCTCTGGTAACAAAGACAGTCAAGAGGCGTTTGCTGCAGAGGTATGTGCACTAGGGGCGGATCTCGCAGAAGGTGATTGGAGGAAAGAAATCGTTGATTACTTGAAGGATCCATCCCGAAAGGTCTCTAGGAAGCTCAGGTACAAGGCCATAAAATTCGTTCTTCTGGATGACAATTTGTTCTATAAATCGTTAGATGGGGTATTGTTAAGATGCCTGGGTCCAGAAGAAGCCAGGAACATGATGAGCGAAGTGCACGATGGGATATGTGGAGCACACCAATCGGCCTACCGCATGAAATGGGTTATCAGACAAGCTGGGTGCTTTTGGCCGACGATATTAAAGGATTGCTTTGAGTATTACAAGGGATGTCAAGATTGCCAGAAGTTTGGAAATATTCAAAGGGTCCCCGCGTCAGTATTGAATCCCATCATCAAGCCATGGCCATTCAGGGGTTGGGGTATAGACTTGATTGGCCAAATTAATCCTCCATCTAGTAAGGGGCATAAGTTCATGCTTTTGGCTACGGATTATTTTACTAAATGGGTTGAGGCGATCCCACTGAAGAAGGTGACATTGGAGAACATGGTTGAATTTGTCAAGGAGCACATCATCTATCAGTTTGGAATCCCTCAAACAATCACCACTGATCAAGGGGCACAATTCGTGTCACTGGAGTTCAGAGAGTTTGCTGAAAGTATGGGTATTAAATTGTTTAACTCTTCTCCTTATTATGCCCAAGCTAATGGTCAAGCAGAGGCTTCTAACAAGATCATGATCAAGCTGATACAAAAGAAGATCGACCAGAAGCCAAGAAGGTGGCATTCGGTACTCAGTGAGGCACTGTGGGCTTACCGAATGGCCCCCCATGGAGCTACAAAAACTTCTCCTTATGAATTGGTTTATGGGCACCACGCGGTTCTACCTTGGGAGATGCAATCAGATTCAAGGAGAGTGGTGTTACAGAAGGATTTGAGCTCCAAAGATTACAGTGGCCTAATGATGGATGAGCTAGAAGATTTACATATGATCCGTCTTAGAGCTTTGGAAAACATCGAGAAAAACAAGTTGCGGGTGGCCAGGTACTAAAACAAGAAAGTAAAAGTCAGGCAATTCGCAGAAGGAGACTTGGTTTGGAAAGCGTTATTGCCGATTGGAACTAAATACAGTGAATTCGGCAAATGGTCCCCTAATTGGGAAGGGCCTTTCCGTGTGGTCAGATGCGTCCCTGGTAATGCATACATATTAAAAACTTTGCTAGGAGAAGAATTTTCCGCCGCGATAAATGGAAGATATCTGAAGAAATATTATCCCAGCATTGAAATTGATCGGTGATCACCAGCAGCAAGATTGCGCACATCTGACACAGAAACAGCCGGCGCTCGAGAATGAGGCCGCCTTCAGAACAAAAATTCACAGACAGAAAAAATGGCCAGTGCCTAGATGCATTGCCCTTAGCACAAAAACTACATTACACCTGCTTCTTGCAGGTTCACGTCCAACAACCCTGGTGATCAAGACCTTAAGGAGGTGGGAAGCAGAAGGCGTGGAGGAAGAAGCGAAAGTATGATTCAATCTTTTCTTTGCTTCTTCTTCGATTGCTCCCTCTTCAGTTGTTCCAGGACCACCGTGACGGCGACTTGGAATGCGTGGGGGTGACCATGGTTGGCGGCTTCCACCAAGCTGTCCCAGGCCGCTTTCAGGTTGTTGTACCTGTCAGAGACATCTAAAACATAGGAATCGATGTTAGGGGCAAGAAATCCAAATGCGGGCACAAAGCCAAGAAGAAGTCAGAAGCATTTACCCCCTACTAGTGCATCCAGAGCCATGCGGCGCTCGCATTCGGCTTGGCAATGAGCGGTGATATCCCTGAGGCCATGCTCCAGGTGCCGAACGCAACGGCGCAGTTGATGGCTGGTCCTCTGTTCAGGCGTGGCATCCTCCGCTTCGAGGGAAGAATCGGAGGAGATGTACTCAGGCACATCTTCGGTCCCGATGATCTCTTCGGGAAGCATGTCAAGGCTGAAAAAGGAGAAGAAGAGGAGGTAAAACGCCAGATCATGCGGGAAACAGGAAGTAAATCAAGAGGAAACTCGCCTTCGAATCGTGCGTTTCTTTGGAGGGCTGCTCTCCTAGGGTTGCTTGCTCTCCTGGGAGTGATGACTGGCCAGTACACACTGTTGGAATACCAAACGGCAGGGTTTTCTCCCAGATGCGAAAGGGTTTTTGCTTGAACAGTGCTTACGGATTGCCGGTTCAGAGATCTTCTGCGGATTTTGCGCCAAGGGGCATCTGTTCTGGCGTATTCGGCTCTAGACAGCTCCCGGATACGTTTAAGGAAAAAAGATCCACAAGTGCAAATGTAAAGAAGATCATCACAGAGCGGGCACAAAATTCAAAAGTTCTTATTTATTGCCGAGGATCAAACATCCCTAATACAATCTAGTCGAAAAGCCTGTTCAATACAGATTGGGGATGAGTGATTTTGGCAATGGCGTCGCCGTGGCCATCGAGGCGCTCCAGGATGAGCTCGATCTCCTCAATGTCCTCTGGCGCGCCGCCCCGAAAGCCGCGCGGCCTGGTGGAGTAGTCGACGTCCATGTGCGTCGCCATGGCAGCCAGGCCGAGGGTAGTGCCCAAGCGAACGCCGTGGGTGGCCACCTCATCGACGCGGTGCTCCACCGCAGCAAGGCGCTCCGCCGGCGTGTCACCGCGGGCGTTCACCTTGTCAGCCGGCTACTCCACCAGCGCTTTCAGTTGTTCGAGCTCGGCGTCGGGGGCTGCAAAGAGCAAGAAGAAGAGAGATTAGCATCAAGAGCCGGGTTGGATCAAAGATTTGATTTAGAGCTGTACCATCGATGGTTTCCAGCAGCTGTTTGCGCTGGTCCTCCCACTCAAGCTCGGCTATGCCCGCCTTCTTGGAGACGTCTTCCAACTCGCGTCGGGCCGTCTCCATCTCCTCCTTGAAGCGGAGGACGTCTTCTTCCCCGTAGGGCACGGGGGAATGGCCGTCGGACTCCGAGGAGTCGTCCGGAAGGGGCTGATTGGCCGGCGCCGGAGACGGATTCCACTGAATCAACCTGAAAGGGAGATGATCGTCAGAACGAGAAAAGACCAAAGGGGGATAAAAGAAGAGGTATCGACGATCATTGCCTCCGGCGCGCGTTGGCACTGCTCCCCTCTGCCTCGTCAGAGGCACGGCGGCGGTTGAGGCGGTGCACCATGTTGATTGGGGATGTTCACTGTTTAGAAGAAAGAAGAACAGGTGTTGACAGATTCAAGTTGAATATTCATGGCTGGAGTCAATTGCGGAACAAAATTACTTTTATCCCGCAATTGAAGGGGCATGTGTTAACACCAAAATTTGGTAAGGAGTCTGACTTGTGGGTCCAGCTCGGTCAGGAGTTTGTCTCGTGGAAGGGAAGGATTTTCCAGATGTATTCGGCAAAGAAGTCTGCGGTCGGCTATCTGCTCCCGTTCGGCAAAGAAACAGTAGAGCTGATTTTGCGGGATTGGACGGTGACGTGGCTCAAGCAGGGAGGACGAATGAATGGATATGCGATCAAGCTTAGAGATAAGTTAGGCAACGGATCCATTCGAGATTGTACTTGGCAGGGTATAAATATGAGCCCTGAATGTATGTAAAGAGACAATCATTCTTCAATACAAACCGGCCTTACGCCAAACCCTAGAGTCCTTTTGTCGTGTCATCGAGTTCTTCGAGAGGGTTCATCGATCCGTCGACCTCCGTGAGTACCGGCAACCTTGTATCATGTCTAGTATCATGCGGTGGATTTAGATCTGATGCAAGTAGTCTTGTTACCATGCTTCGTGTCATGCGGTAGATTCAAGCTTGGTTCAAGAAGGTTTCTTGTTAGGTCATGAGCCATGCGGTAGGCTAAGATCTAGCTTGAAGCTAGTTATCGGCTCTATTGGATTTTGGCAAGATCCAATAGATTCATTAAGTTACCCTGTGTTGCTTTGAGTTTTTACTTTATGTTTAGATTCATGTAACACCTTTTTGCCCAATGTAGATGGGTTTGGGTCGGCTTCATCCCTCTCATGATCCTTGTACGAGTAGATTTCATGTTTCAACACGTGGATCCTGTGCTTTCGATAGCCGAAACCGAATCAATCTAGATTGTTACGTGTTGCGGGTTCAAGCTTGCCAATGTTGGTATAAATCTTGAAAGAACTGAGTATCATGCGGTAGATGCAGGTTTTGGGGTTGCTTTGGAGCTAGTCATCCGGTGGATTAGATTTCGAATCAATCTGATAGATTTATTCGCTTGGTAATGTTCGTTCCTTCTTCATGGACCCCGAATCGGCTGTTCAGCCGCATTCGGTTATGTTTCTTCACGAGTAGAATACGTGCGTAATTTATGCTTTAAATAACGTGTGCTTTTAGCTTTCTATATTTCGATTGTATCATGCGGTGGACAGATCTATTTGTGGAAAGTGGTACGATTTTCATGCAAATTGTATCATGCGGTGGATAGATTTGTTTTGGTATCGTACCCGACGGATTTCTAAGTACCTAGACATGCGGTAGACTAGTGCTTTGGATCTATGCATGCTTATTTATTACATGCTTATGTTCGTGCTTTACTTTATCATTTATTTAATTTTGGTTATCATGGGGATCGGTCATGACTTCGTGCACGTGCATCTCTGCTCATACAAAGACCGATTACTGTCATGCTTATGTCATCCATTCGGCAGTGTTGCTTTTTCCTTTTATAAGTTTACGAATGGTTTCAGTTTATTGGCAGATAGCTTTTTATAGCTATATGTCATCTCATTTGGCTTCTTGGCCGTAAATATGGAACTGTCTGGTACCACCCGGCAAGTTCCAAGCTTTGGTATCTAACTGCTTTATCTTTTGTTAATTTTCAAGAAAAATTGACTGGCACGTCTCGTGACTCTTTGCGCGTGTGAAGCCAGCTTTGTTCGGCTTGCTGTGTGTTTGGCGCCGGGTGCACATTTTGCGTCAACAATGTCCAGCAAAACCACCACGAGCCCGACCAAACCTCTCACCAGCATGCACACCAACATCTCTCCTATCAAACCTCTCACCACCACCTCTATGTGGGAACCTACCACCCTGAGCTCCAACTCTACCAACATTCCTCACACTTCCCACACCCCGTGGAAGTGGCACTCTAGGCTCAGGAATACCATGAGACTGGCAATACCTGTCCTGGTTTGCTTGCTCCCTAGCAAGCCTCTTATCCCTATTCCTCTTGTAGCAAAACTCTGCTAGATGCCTCTCCTTGCCACAATACTCACACATGAAGGGGATGGGTTTTGGTTTTGACTCTGGCTTCCCTCTAGGCTTCACACCCTTCTCGCTCACAAACTTCACCAGTTTGTGGAGGTCATTTGTTTTAGGTGGGAATTTGGGTGGATCTTGGGTTGTGTCAAGCTTGTTACAAAGGTGGTTGGGCTTTGGTGTGAAAGAGTTCTTGGGTGCTTTTGGAAGTGGAACTTGGATGTCTCCGATCACCTCAAACTCGGGGTTAGACTCAACACACTTCTCATACACACTCTCCCCACTGTTTTCTCCAACTTTCTCACCCAACTTCTCAAAACCCAAACCATGACCATCCGCTCTCTTGAACTCCTCAATCATGATTTTCAATTGAGGTTCCTGCCCAGACAACCAACCCAACACCTTTCTCAAACAATCATTCTCCTCATAGATGACATCCAAACGGGAAGTAAGTTCAAGATTGTGCAAAGTAACTTCATCACAGCTAGTGCATGCATTGACAACAGGAGATTTCAAAAAAGCTTTCAAAGTGCTAATGGTGGAACGAGCATCAAGAAGCTTAGCATGCATAGTAGGACATGATTTAGAAGCACCAAGCAAAGTGGGTCTAGCTTTAAGCTCATCATACTTAGTCCTAAGAGCATCTAGATTAGCCAAAGTGGAAGCATTCTTCTCATTAAGCAATTTAATTTCATTCAACCATGCATCACATTCAGGACATTCAACATCATCAGAAATGGTAGGAGTAAGTTTCAAAGAGTCATTATCAAGTTTCAATTCAAGCAATTTAGACTCTAACTCTCCTACTTTCTCACTAGCATTCTCATGTTGAGCCCTAAGATCTTTCCTCATCTTCTTAGCATCCCTCAACACACTATCACGGTTGTCAATCCAGCCATTCAACCTAGTGATCTCAGCAAGCAAAGCATCGGGGTCATGGTTTACCTCATACTCTGAGTCGGAGTCGGTGTCTTCCTTCTCGTCCTTCTTGCTGCTTGAGCTATGGGCCATGCCACAAAAGCCTCCAAGTGCCACACAGCTCAAACCACTGAGGTTCCGGCTTGCATTCTTCTTGCCCTTGTGCCTCCCGGCGTCTTCATCCTCACTGCTTGAGCTTGAATGCGCGTCGCTTGAGCCTGTGTCGACGTCGCTTGCACCGGCCACCATGGCGCTTGCCTTGTCCATCTTGTGGCCGCCCTTGCTCGATCGCCGCTTGTCTTTGTCCTTGCTCTTGGACTTGCTGTAGTGCCTGCCCTTGGAGGAGTACTTGTCTTCACACCTCGAGTGTGCCTTGTACTCGCTCATCTTGTACTTGTTCTCCTCCGCTTTCGGGCATTCGGCGATGAAGCGTCCATGCTTTCCACACTTGTAGCATGTCCCCGAGCTCCGCCTTGCATTCCTCCGGTTTTCATGTAGTCGATCAAACCTCCTTGAGAGCAAGGATAGTTCCTCCTCGCTCAGCACATCGAACTCATCATCTGGAATAGACACGAGAGAAGACAAGGAAAACTCTCGACAGGAAGGTTTAGTGTTGGTTTTGGCCTTTGATCCACCCACAAGAACAAGACTATGATTAGTCGAGCCCTCATACTTGGATTGCAACTTCCTGTCAACCTCGGACGACTTGAGCTTAGAAAAGAGATCATCCAACTCAATGGTCAAGTATTGCCCGGACTCCTTGATGGCCTCAACCTTAGCACCCCAAACATTTGGGTCCAAGATATGTAAAAGCTTCAAAGCTTGATCATGCTCGGTGTAAAGGGAAATCCTCAACATTGGCCTTCATGTTGTTCACGATGGCGGTGAACCTCTGAAACATCGCATCAATGTCCTCACCGGAAAGTTCAGTAAAGTTCTCATACTGCATCCGGTAAGAAACAAAGAGGCGAGCCTTCACATGGTTATCACCGCCGTGAGCAACCAACAACTTCTCCCAAATTTGCCAGGCAAGATTCAAATGGCGAACACGCTCAAACTCAGGATCACACAAGCTTCTGACCAAGTGATCAACGGCTTTTGCATTTGCCTCATACTTGGCCTTAGCACCGGCATTGGTCACCATAAGAGTGTGGATCTCCGTCGGAATAGAATAGGTCTTGTCAAGCACAATGAAATCCAACAACTTGCCACGAAGAAAGATCATCATTCGGGCTGCCCACTTGTGGTAACCCTTCCTATCGAAGTGCAGCGGACTGCCCCGCTCAACGTACACCATCTTAGGATTCAAGACTTGTCAAAGTCACCATGTATCTTGCACCAAACTCTGATACCAATTGAAGGATCGGATGGCGACTAGAGAGGGGGGGAGTGAATAGGAGCCGGTAAAATTTTTTTCAAAGAGCCCGGCCTATACCCTAAACAAATCCCGGTCACACACGAGCGACGGATCGAATCACACACCAATCGCCAAGACAACAAGGTTATCGATCAACCTCAAGTCTTAGGAATGATTCCTTGAAGCACACGCGGAAGCACGAAGGAAGGAAGGGAGGAATCGAACTAAGGAACAAAGCTGCCAAGCACTGGCAGACTATTCGGCTAGGAGGGGCGGACTGTCCGCACGGGCCACGCGGACTGTCCGGCCAAATCCGGCAGACTGTCCGCACGCGTACGGCGGACTGTCCGGCCTGAGCCGCGGACTGTCCAAAAAAGCCAACAGAACCTCCAGTAGCGACCCCTGGAAAAACAGACTGTCCGCGGGGTGGTCGTGGACTGTCCGCCTTCCCGCGGACTGTCCGCGCCTCTGCTGCGGACTGTCCGAAACCTCGTCCAACCAAAACTCGAAAACAAAACGGATTGAAATTGAAGACGAGCAAGAACACAATGAACACCCGAAGAACAGCCCTAGCCGCGGACCGTCAGCCACAAGCTCGCGGACTGTCCGCGCCTCACGGACAAAGACAAAAACTGCTCGACCCCGAAGGTTAACTCCCCCAACTCATCATCGGATCTCCCAAACGGTAGAAGCTGTTGAGACAAGAGTTTGGGGAAATGATATGCGTCAACCAAGGATGCTATACCCCAGAAATTTTGCCTCCTAACTCCCTAAATCACCGGGAATCGCGGATCCTTTGAACACCACCAAAAACTAGAGCTCCGACAAAAAATCCTTGAATCAAAGTGGTTTCTCGGCGTTTGAGGGCACAAGATCAATCACAAAGATGCACAAGACATTCATCCATGTTTCCCTCAAAGAAATCCGGGGAGAAATCCACTCAAATCCGCGGAATCACACCGAGAACAAAGGCACCAAAAACAAGCACAAAAAAGACCACGGGAAACACAACGAGGAATCTTCTATACAAACCAGGAAAGATTCACAAGGTCTAGCTTGCCGCCCTAGCATCCATCCCTCTCAACAAATCTCTCATGAAGCTCTCAAGCTAGCCTAGACAAGAAATGGAGAAGAAAATGTCTCGGAAAATAAGAAATGGGAGGGGCGAAATGAAACCCTAAGTTGCAGAGAGAGGGAGCCATCCACTCACACTCATGGCTTATATATCAGGTCCTGCCGGTGTGGTAAATGACTCGACTACCCCTAACTCAGCTACTGGCGATACAACCCACGCAGTGGCATTTATGTAATGTTTGTGGGTCTTGCCATCGGACGGCCACGCCTTTGCCACACCCCGCGTCCTCCCGACGCAAGCCATGCGATCCCGCCGCGTGTCCTCCACTTCAAAACTTCCCGACACGCCCTGATCCCGTCTCCGTCGTGTTGGGCCTTCGGACTTGGTTTTGAGGCCCAAACCAAGATACCGTCCTCCGATGGTTTTGTGGGCAAACCACCGAACCACGCATGCTCGGCTCGGCCTCCCGCCACCGTGCACCGGCTCGATCGTCCATGACTTCGTCTTACTCATCTCGCCACCATGTGGCCCGCGCCTAGTCGCGTCGTCCACTAGGTCCCTCGAACCGAGCCTACTTGTCTCTCCATCTCCCAGAGGCCCCTCAAGGCTGATGACCTTTCGCGCCCGTTCTTCACCTGCAACAACACGAACTAGGCCGCAGCCTACACCTGCGCACTGAGCCAAGAGTCAGTCCAACACTCGTCAATCACTCATCACTGAGGAGCGGTCATCCATCGACCACCGGGACGCTCCTGATCCTCAAAAGGTCATTGCTGGTGAGGCCTCTAGATGTGGATAAAACAAGTAGGCTTCGTTTGAGGGACCCTGTGGCCAGCGAAGCAAGTGCGGGCCGCATGGTGGCAGAAACGACAAGATGAAATCATGGACGGTTTCTTGGTTGAGCAACAAAACCAAGGTCGAGCCGGGACTACGTGGGAGCTGAGTCATGAGTGGCGATTGGCGGAGGCTACACCGAGTTCACGGGGTTTCCAGTGGTTCACCAGAAAACCACTGGGTTCCTTGGTTGATCCACAAAGCCAAGACCGATGAACCGAAGACGGAGTTGCAGCAGCTCCAGACCGGTCTGACCGGTGGGTCTGAAAAGTATGACCGGTGGGTACCGGTATGACCAGTGAGGAGCACCGGTCTCACCGGTGTGTGACGACGCAGTCCGAAGACTTTGAAGGGGAAGACACGCGTCAGGATCGCAAGGCTTGCGTCGGGGCTAAGCAAGTTTGCAGTCGCTGGGCATCCGTCTGATGGAGCGATGACAAAGACTTCCAAATTCGTCCTCTAGGGTCATGTATCCCTAGTTATCTAGTAAGGGTATTTTAGACTTTCAGTTGCCTCCATATAACCCAAGAGGTGAGAGGATGGCAGCCAACTCTTGAAACCCTAGCTCATTTTTTCTTGTTGTTTTCCTCTTCCTTTTCCCTTGGAATTTCTAGGACTAGCTTGAGAGCTTCATGGTGAGATTTTGTGAGAGGATAGGATGATTGGGTGGAAGCTAGACCTTGTATGAATGTTCATGGTATGTATAGATGATTCGGCGTGGTTGCTCGAGACTTGTTTGAGTTCTTCCCGGTTTTCCGTTTCGGTGATTTTCGGAGCCTTTTTCTTGTTGTTTTTCTTGGAGAGATTTCAAATCCATTTTCTTGGGGATTTGTTAGGGGATGTATGCATGAAATCTTCGTGATTCTTTTCCCTTTTATTCCCCTCCCAAATCCATGTGAAAAGGGGCTCGATTTTGGGGTTTTCGTTGTCTTAGGGTTCATGGTGTTCTTGGCGAAAATCCTTCGATTCCTATTGATTCAACGAGTTTTGGTGGACCATAACTTGGCTATGGAGTACCTATGATGTGTTACTACTATCCCCAAAGTCTTGTTCGGATCCGTGGAGCGAATCGGGAGATCTGGAGTTGGATTTGGGGGTGTTGAACCGCAGGTTCTGTTCATCCCGAGCTGCCCAGGTTACACCGATTTGACTGGTGTTCTTGACCGGTCTGACCAGTGTGAGCCCTTTGTGGGTTTTGCCTCGGGTGAGTTGATGAATCCGTGTATTTTTGGGTTGTGTAGGGTCTGGTGAGTTCTTGGCAGTTTTGGAGGAGTTTCGGTTGGCTTGGTGTAGGGTTCTTCTTCCGTGCAGGTTGTGTTTTGGGGGTGTTTTTGTTCAAGGGCCTAGAGAAGTCAATGAGGCTCTCTGGAACATTTGTCGTGGGGCTGCTATAGCCACCGGCCTGACCGGCTCTGTCCACCGGTCTGACCGGTGTCACCGGTCTAACCGGCACAGGCCATCGGTCTGACCGGTGTAGCACAGGTAGTAAGTCGTGCAAGTTTCTGTTGTGTGTGTTGGTGAGTTTTGGCTCAAAAGGTTGTTTGTTGGTTCTTAGGATCAGTAGCACTCCAGTGGCTACGTGGTCTTGACCAACTTGAGTAGTTGAGTCGGAGACGTGTGTTGGGAGTCGTGTTCATCTTGTTGGAGCCTCTATCTCCTTCGAGAAGATTTTATATCGGCTCCCATTCACTCCCCCCCCTCTCTGGTTCGCTGTTTCGATCCTTCAAGTGGTACTATAGACGGTTACGGGTCTTGATTGACTCTAACCAGTCTAAAATCCAAGGATGGCGTACCGCAAAAAATACTGGATGTGGAGCAAGCGGATGGCGGCGTTCCTCCGCGGAAAGGGTCAGATTCTTTGGGATGTCACGGTGGACTCAGGTCATGTCCAGCCGATGAACTTCCTCACTCCAGGATCGAGGGACATGTTCAATGCTAACAAAAAGGTGGTCAACCACTTGTTTCGTTTTCTGTGTCAGCCTGAATTCGATCGGGTGCACACGGACAACTTGGCTTGTAGAATTTGGACGGTGTCGAAGGAAGCTAATGTTGGAAATGCTCAAGTTCAGGCTCGGATGTATGCGACTTACCGGAGAGAGTACAAGAACTTCACTCATCTTTCCAGTGAGTCCATCAATGCCTTGTTTCAGAAGTTCACGGTTGTGGTGAACAACATGAGGGACAATTGGACGTGCTCCCGTATGATGATCATGATAGAGCCGTCAAGCTCTTACACTCGTTGGATCATATAGTTTGGGGTGGAAAGTTCGAGGCCATTGTGGAGTCGGAGAAGTATGACACACTTACTGTGAACGAGCTATTCTCGAAGCACAAGTCAGCTGAGGTGGATCAGGGCATGACAGCCAAGATTGAGGGCCTGACTGACTCTCATAGACTTGCCCTCATCGGTGCCTTGAAAGGAAAGTCTAACGCTAACCCATCCACCATGATGTTCTCCTTGTCCTCTTTGATGTCTGTGCCAGATGAGGAGTTCAATTGCTTGGACAGGACGAGCTGGCACTGCTAACAAGGCGGGTTGAGAGGTTGCACGAGAATAGGGTGAACATGAGGAGGAACACGAGGACATGCTTCCAGTGCGGCAAGCCGGGACACTTCGTCGCCGAATGCCCCGAGAAGGTTGAGAATACGGACAGCTACAAGCACAAGTTGAAGACGGATGGCAAGTACCGGTCAAGGCGCGATCACAAGCACAAGCACAAGAGCAAGCACAAGGACGAGCAATGATCAAGGAAGAAGGAGAGTCGAGGCAAGCCCCGAGTGATGGTTGGAGTGAGAGACGTCGACTCTAGTTCCGCGTACTCCACCTCGAGCTCGAGCAGCAGTGAAGATGAAGGTGATCGGCGCAAGGGCAGGAAGTCGTCCAAGAAGCTGAGTGGGCTGAGCTGCTTCACTAGAGATGGCTTCTGCACCATGGCGCTTTACTCCGGCAGCAAGAAGAGCAACCAGAGTGACCCAGACTCTGATTTTGACGACGAGATACGTGATGAACTTCCCTTTTTGCGTCAGCAGAATGAAAGGCTTGGCTTGTTGCTTGATAATCGTGATGATATGCTTAGAGAGGCAAAGAAGATGAGGAAAGAGCTTAGGGCTTCGCTTGAGGATGCTATGACTAGGGTGGCTGAGTTAGAAACATAGAATTTGGATGCTAAACTTGAAATTTACTCGCTTATGGCTTCACCTATTGTTTTTGATGAAGTTGAATGTGCAAATTGTCCTATTTTCCTAACTGATCTTGCTTTGTTTAAGGAAAAGCATACCTCCAAGTGTGAGGAACTAGATGTGCTTAGGGTTGAAGTGGCTGAGCTTAAGTCTAGACCTGCTTTGCTAGGTGCTTGCACTTCTTGCCCTGTTTTGCATGGAAATATTGATGAGATGCATGCTTACATTGTTTCTCTTGAGGCTAAGTTGAAAGAACTCATTCCTACTTCTTGCTCTACTTGTGAATTCCATGCTTTAATGAATCAAGAACTTGCACATTATGTGGATCGTTTGCAGGATGAGAATGATGAGTTGAGAAAGTTGATGGATTGGTTGTCTGGTCATGAGCCTCAGTTGAGGATAATCATCGAGGCATATAAGCACCAGGATGGTAAGGGGCTTGGGGCAAACTAGGTTGGTGAGGGAAGTTGTGAGAATATACCGGAGCCACCAAAAACCCACCTCAAAAATGCTTTTGTCCCTAAATCGAACCATCATAGGAATCGACTAGACACAACCCCAGCTCCACCCATGTTCCTCCACAAACCAACGATTTCCAAAAACCCATCAAGTTCATGAGCACTTCGGGAAAAGTGTTCTTCGAGAAAGAGAGTGAGAAGCCAAGTGAGGAGAAACCGGTTGAGAATCCAAGTGAGGAGAAACCGGTTGAGAAGCCGAGTGGAGAGAAACCAAATGAACAGCTCTATCCCAAGTCTAGACCTAAGCCCATAAAGTTTCATTGTGGCTATTGTGGGAGAGATGGCAACAAAGATGAGTTTTGCTTCAAGAGGAGGCGTGAGGAGAGAACGACGAAGGAGTGGGCTAACAAGGACAAGTACCACCCTTCCAATGGTGTACTTGAGCCTCGTGTGCAGATGTCCAGGGCCAAGGAGAGTGTGAGGACAGTTCTGGCTTGGGGACAACGAAAGGCTGCAGGAGGTGCTGCTGGCCGGGCTACCTAGTCAGACCAGTGCGCCACACAGGTCAGACTAGTGCAGGTCTGGACAAACAACATTTTGGGTTTCGTGCTCGTATAGATGCTAGGTTTGTCGCAGGAGGTCATGGTTCTGGTGGTTGGTCTAGAGAGTTTGCAGGTGGTCAGTTTGCTAGGCGTTCTCCCCCTCGTGCTCAATACAGGGATGGGAGGAGTCGTGTCTTTGAGGTGGAGAGGAGGAACGACCCACGCTCTTCCTTTCATGGTTTTGGTCCTCCTCCAGGTAGAGAGGGTTGGTTTCCTCATAGTGGTTACCGTGGTGGTGTTTGCCCTTTGCTTACGGATGTGGTAGGGGAATCAAAGGGAAAAGAACCACGAAGGATTCATGCATACACCCCCCACCAAATCATAAAGAGAAAGTCCTCGAAATCGCTCCAAGAAAATCGCCAAGAAAAGGCTCCGAAAATCACCAAAAAAGAACGAACGGGAACAACACATCCAAGCCTTGAGGAACCACACCGAATCATCTATACATCACAAAGAGGTTCATACAAGGTCTAGCTTGCCGCCCGATTGTCCTTCCATCTCACAAGATCTCACCATGAAGCTCTCAAACTAGTCCTATAGAAATTCTAGGGAAAAGGGAAGGGAAAATAGGAAAACCAAATGAGCTAGGGTTCCAAGAGTTGGCTGCCATCCTCTCACCTATTGTGTTATATGGAGGCTACCGAAAGTCTAAAATACCCTTACTAGCTAATCAGGGATACATGCCCCTCAAGGGAGAACTCGGTGATCTTTGTCATCGCCCCATCGGACGGATGCCTAGCGACCGCAAACTTGCTTAGCCTCGACACAAGCCTTGCGATCCCGACGCGTGTCCTCCTCTTTGAAGTCTCCGAACTGCGTCATCGCACACCAGTCAGACCGGTGCTCCTCACCAGTCAGATCGGTACCCACCGGTTACACCGGTCTGGAGCTGCTGCAACTCTGTCTTCGGTTCTTCGGTCTTGGGTTTGCGGATCAACCAAGGAACCCAGTGGTTTTCTGGTGAACCACTGGAAACCCCACGAACTCGGTGTAGCCTCCGCCAATCGCCACTCATGACTCGGCTCCCACGTAGTCCCGGCTCGACCTTGGTTTTGAGGCTCTACCAAGAAACCATCCATGACTTCATCTTGCCGTTCTTGCCACCATGCGGCCCGCACTTGACTCCGCTGGCCACCGGGTCCCTCGAGCGAAGCCTACTTGTCGTCTGCACACCCGGAGGCCTTACCGGCAACGACCTTTCACGCTCGTTCTTCACCTGCGCCAACACCAGTCGAGCCGCTACCTGCACCCGCAATACTTTGCCAAAAATCAGTCCACACAACGTTGTCAATCACTCATCACACCAGGAAGCGACCATCCACCGGTCCTCGAACCACACATGGTCCTCAATCTCCCCCTTGATGAGTGCATTGACAACACACACATATAGTAACCTTAGAGAAAAGAAAACAAAAAAGAAACGAATAAATAGGAACTCCAACAAGCGATTGAAAGCCAAACAAAGGCAAAGAGAAAGATCACTCGAAGAAGACAAGTCTCGGACCCCTTAGCCGAGGGCAACGACTCGACACATCCGAGACAAAACTATGCTCATGCAAAGAGCACAAACTACCAAACCAATGCTCGAAAACCACAAAGAGCTCCCCCTACACATATGCAAGCTCCCCCTGAACCAATGCAACTCTCCCTGGACGAATGCATGCAAACCACTTGATGAAAACATAGCAGGTGCATCAGCTTAGCTCTGACCGATCAGACTGGTCACAACCACTGTTCAGACCATTGCTCAACATGTGAATAGGGCCAGCACTCTGACCAGTCAGACCGGTGACCACAACCGGTCAGACCGGTGACCACAACCGGTCAGACCGGTGACACACAGAGCCCAGAAATGGCTCGAAACCTTCCAAATGCATTTAGTAGACCAAAACATGCTCAAACTTCTCCCCCTTGTTGACAATGCATGAATGAAGACAAGAATGCAATAAATGCAATCTAGAACTTCTCAAATAGACAAAATTCAACATAGGGTGCTACACATGTCCAAATGAGCAAGTTATATACTCTATAGCTTCATAATAACATCAACCACAAGATCACCAAGTTTCACAACCATTGGACGAAGCTAACATAGAATTGAGCAATTTTGTGACAAACTACCCTCTCTTGAGCAAAGACCTAAACCTGAGCAAAATATGTCAAAATGGCAAAGCCTCACAAACTTTATGCTAGGACAACCATTCTAATCATAAGACCATCACAAACACCCACAAGCACCTCATGTCATGTCAAAGCCACCGAGCCATGTGCCCACTTGTATTGTATATATGAGACTTCTCATTGGTAGGCATCATGCAACGGTTTAGCACCCAAAGAAAATTAAATTTAGCACATATGACATGGGAGCACATTTTCCAAGCATTTTACATTTCATTTTCAGATTCATATTTGGTACATGAAATGTCTGTGTGACAAAAAGGAACTTAGGCCCCTCCACAAGATAAAGCAAGAGGGCTAAACATTCATGATGGCAAATGAGCCTTTGGCCCCATATGATCAATAAACTAGCTATCCAACCACAAATTAAGCATAACCAAGCCACTAAAACATGTCAAGATCATATAAAGGCATTTACACATGAGAGAGCATACATGTGACATTTTTCAAAAAGCATAGCCATCAACCATGGATTATTAAACAAGACCATCAAGAGCTAAGCCAAACTAACCATAGCTTACCAAACAAGCTCATGAAGACATATATCTCATTCCATGGTGAACAATGTATATGAGAGAAGCTTTTGCTAACCAATGCATATGATACAAAACGCATGCAATCTAAGATACAAGGATCCCTATACACCATGTTACAAATGCCATGCCAAATGCAAGAAATGCACAAAGGAAAGCTATACATATGCTACAAAGGAGCTCCCACACACCCAACTCAAGAAATCAAACACACACCAAGCTCCCCCCGCAAACGAGTGAAAGCTGATAGATTTAGGGGTTTGGTGAAAATATCGGATAGTTGGTCATGTGTGGGTACATGGATCAAAGCTATCTTTCCTTTCTCTATGTTGTCTCTCAGAAAATGATACCTCACTTCTATGTGCTTGGTTTTCGAATGGAGCACTGGATTCTTTGCAACGCTTATGGCACTGGTGCTATCACATTGAAGTGGGACATGGGTATACTCCTCACCAAAGTCACTCATGGTGTATGAAATTCAAAGGAGCTGAGAGCAACAACTGGCCGCGGCAACGTACTCTGCCTCGGTAGTGGATTGAGCAACACTAGACTGCTTGCGGGAAGACCAAGACACCAAAGAGGAACCCAAAAGTTGGCAAGTCCCAGAAGTGGACTTCCTATCCAACCGACACCCAGCAAAATCCGCATCCGAAAAACCATGAAGCGCCAAAGAAGAGGACGCGGAGTACCAAAGGCTGAAGTCGGGAGTGTGACGCAAGTACCTAAAAATTCGCTTCACCGCTTGCCGATGCGAAGTCCCCGGAGACGCTTGAAAACGAGCGCACAGACATACCGAGAGCTGGATGTCCGGCCTCGTCGCTGTCAAGTAAAGGAGTGACCCGATCATGCTTCGGTACTCCTTCTGGTCCACGTGTTCACCTTCCTCGTCCGCATCAAGAGCTGTAGTCGTACTCATCGGCGTTGCCATAGCCTTGGAGTCCTCCATCTTGAACTTCCGCACAATGTCCTTGGTGTACTTAGCTTGGTGCACAAATGTTCCTTCCTTTGATTGTTTGATTTGTAGCCCGACGAAGAACTACAACTCGCCCGTCATGCTCATCTCAAATTCCCTGCTCATTTCCTCTGCAAACCTTGCAACAAGAGAGTTAGATGAGCCACCAAAGACAATATCATCCACGTACACTTTCACAATCAGGATATCTCTGTCTGATCAACCTTCCCCACTTCAAACCCTAGCCCAAACTAGAACCCCCTCAACCAACCATACCAAGCTCTAGGTTCCTACTTCAACCCATACAACGCCTTCCTCAACTTGTACACCCGGTGGGCGTACTTCTCACTCTCAAACCCCGGTGGTTGCCTTACATACATTTCTTCCTCTAACACACCATTCAAAAAGGCATTGTTCACATCCATCTAGTGTAACTTGAAGCCTTCAGCCATTGAGAAAGCTAGAAGAATCCTTATCGCCTCCAAACGAGCTATGGGAGCAAAGGTCTCCTCGTAGTCGATCCCCTCTTTCTGACTGAACCCCTGAGCAACAAGCCTTGACTTGTTTCTCACCACTTCACCTTTCTTTCCCTCTTCATTCTTCACACCCATTTTGTCCCAATCGGCTTACAACCTGGGGGAGGGTCAACCAACTCCCAAACTTGGTTCCTCTCAAAATTCTCCAACTCCTCATGCATCGAATTAACCCAATTATGATCAGATAGTGTGTGTCCAATGTCTTTGGCCTCAAAGGTGGCAACAAAAGCAGCATGAGCAAAATGAGAATTGTTCCGAACCCTCGATCCTGTAGTACTCGGATAGGAAGCTATGCATGTCCTATACCATGTAGAGAACTCCTAGACGTACACGACTAGTGCTCTCTCCTCTGACCGACTTGTAACCCTGCCTCCCGGGCTAATAAGGCGATGTAGGGAGCTTTACCTATCTCATACGCATCATCTTCTAAACACACCCAATCAATCCAGAGCTACGCAGCATACAGGATGTAGGGTATTACACACGTCGTGGCCCGAACATGTCTAAATTGTGTGCCACATGTCTCTTCCTTCGAGTTACCGATCTCGGTGAGGCCACATTCATCTACCTCGGGTACTACCCTTGCTAGGTTGCCGGTGTAAAACACCGACAGCTGGCATGCCAGGTAGGGGGTCTCGCCGAAGATCTCATGGCGAACTCGATGGCTTCAATCTTCATCAAGCCAATTGTCAACTTCAACCGCGGCGACACCTTTGTCTTCAGTCCTGGGTTTGCACCGCTGACGGCGTTGGAACTTTCCAACGCTGACTCACCATGACATACAACCCAAGGACCGGGCTCGTGACACTCCCCGAGGTGATCACGGGCGACCTCACCGGAAACTTTGACGAAATTTCACTCTTCAACCAGCATGCCGACTTCGAGTCTGGATCCGCCTCCAACTCAAACTCGACGTCCCCGTGGGTCACCGCATGCGAGCCGGCTACTGAGCCATCGTGTGTTGATGCCCCACTCCACGAGCACTTCCCGTTTGGTCTCTGCAATGCTTGCAGGACTCACGCGAAAGCTCTCGTTGCACGTCGGGCCGGCAAGGAGATCGCTTCCGACTACGCCTCGGATTCCAACCCCGGCTCCGGCTACTACTCGGACTCCTCCTACGAGTTTGACTTCAGGTCGGATCTTGATGAGCCCGAGTCCGAGAACCCCACGACTGCGCAACTGCTGTCAGGACCAGCCACCGGCCTGGTTATAACATCTACACCCGCCGACAGATTCGTCTATTGGCCAGACCACAAACCCACAGACTTGACAGACGAGAACTCACGTTACGTCGCCTACCTCGACTCGCTTCCCTTCCAGGAGGGAACACCCCTAGCTCCAGCAGAGGAGCATACTCCAACCGGGGTGGTGAGTACTGACTCTAGCCTCGGTACCCCTGATCGCCAAGTCTTCATGGCTGCTGGCGCGACGCCAGGACCTTCAGGCACCTGGCCCGATCGCTACTTCGAAAACATATCCACTAACGAGGTGTCTGCCAATGCACCTGCTGATGAAACCAACGACGACAAGAACGCTCTACGTGAGCGCAACAGGAAGCGCAACGAATGGCGCAGACGTCTCCGGGAATCCCTCCATGTACGGAATCTCGCAGAGGCTCTCGATCAAGTCGCCAACCGGGTGCACACTACCCCCGAACAATGCCTCATGTCTATCTCTACGATAGTACGTCAGGCTTAGGGGATACGTACGGGTGAAGTCATCACCAAGCTCGCGGAAGACGCCTACTTTATGAGAGTTGACAACAAAGTCACTCAAGCACCTCACCTCAGAACTCGCGAACATGAGAACCATGAAGCTATATGTCTAGCGGATAATGGATGCAACCGTACTAGGGCATTAGCTGGAGGACCTCCTTACGGTGGTAACATTGCTGGCAGCGCTGGTGGTAGTCGTGGCGCTACTAGTCATGGTGATGCTGGCGGTGGAGGCAGCGGCTGTGGGAGCTCTTCACACGAGGCTGAAAGAAGAGCTAGTGGCAGAGGCGATCGCGGAGGCCGAGGCCACGCAGACAGCCACGTCACCAGTGCCTCACGCGGCGGCTACGATGCCCGCCGCAGAATTGAAGAAATACGACGCAACAAGTCCTCCACGGCAGGCGACAACGATGGCTTCCGCACCTTCTCCACTTGACTTCGTAATCTACTCCTTCCAGAGAAATTCAAACCTTTGGGGATCACTAAGTACGACGCGAAGCAAGACCCAGTCTAATGGCTCAGATGCTACGCCCTTTCCATCGAAAAAGCTGGTGGCAACAATGACACCAAGTGCCTCTACTTTCCCTTCTACCTGGACCAAGCACCAGTTACATGGCTCGAGTCGCTCGACAAGTACTTGATCGACAAGTGGGACTAGCTCAAGGATCAGTTCACCAGCAACTTCTCAGGCGCCATGGGACGCTCGGGTACTCACATGGCCTGGCAATGGTGAAACAAGAACAGGGCGAGACGCTACGCAAGTACATGCGGCACTTTTTTGACAAGCGCGCCACTGTAGTCGATGTTACCGACAAGGAGGTCATCGACCTTTTCCAAGACGGTCTCTACCATCATCACACCTTTGAAGACTTTGGTCGCCGCAGCCCAAGATCTATTACCAAGCTCAGGGACATGAGCACCTCATGGGCCGACGAAGAAGACAAGGCTAATGCCAAGTACGACGCCATGCGCGGTAAGAGCAAGCAAAACCCGGGTGGCAGCAACAACAACAACAGGGATCAAGGGGGTCGCAACAACAATAACTACTCGGGTCCTAACTGCAAGCGCAAGCCAGACAACACAGTCGCTGCTATCCAGCGCCGTGTGAATGAAAACTCGAAGCAGACCTCTGGTGGCTTCAAAGACTTGCTGAAAGTGAAGTGCCCGTGGCACCTGGTGGGCAATCACACCACTGAGAAGTGCTACCAACTCCAGTGAGCACTCAAGGATACCCCAGACCCACGGCTTCCTCACCTCAAGAAGGGCAAGAAAAAAGCCGACAAGGACAACGGCGACTTCCAAGAACCTGACAAGACAGTGAATGTCCTCTTCAGCGTCCTACCCACCAAACGGTCTCAGAAGGCGACCAGACCGGAAGTCTTGAACATAGAACCGGAGGTCCCGACCCCTCTTTGGAGGTCGGAGGTACACATCACCTTCTTTTGCGCAGATCAATGGATAAGCTTCTCTGAGCCAGGGCGTTTTCCACTCGTCCTGAAACCAGTAGTCGCGGACTCTAGACTCAACAAGGTACTCATCAACGGTGGAAGCGGGCTCAACGTCCTGTTCACCAAGATCTTGAAGAAGATGAAGCTCGACATCACTCACCTCACCAAGAGCACATCGCCTTTCTACGGCGTCGTCCCTGGGAACACGGCTATTCCACTGGGTTCAGTGGTCCTGCCAGTTACCTTAGGGGAAACCAGGGAGAACTACCGCACCGAGTACATCAAGTTCGAGGTTGCGGACATCAAGACTTCCTACCATGCCATCCTCAGCAGACTAGCTATCACAAAGTTCATGGAGCTACCCCACTACACGTACTTGGTACTCAAAATGCCAAGTCCTGCCTGTGTACTCTCGCTGCAAGGGGACTTGAAGATATCCTTCGACTGCGACACAGAAGCTGTGGAACTCGCAACCACCAATCAAGTATCTAATGCAATGATGGAGATCTATGTTGCATGGAAGAAGCTTGCCCCAACTGAACTCAAGATCTCAAAGAAGTCAGACACAGCCAACAAGCCTCAACCATCTGAGGAAGTGCAAGTCAAAGCGATCGACCTTGGGACAGGCGACAACAGCAAGACCACCATGATCGGGGCGGGCCTCGACCTGAAACAGGATGATGCGCTCGTCAGCTTCCTCCGAGCTAACTGCGACATCTTCACCTGGCAACCAGTGGACATGCCAGGGGTGCCCAGGAATCTGATCGAGCATTCACTCAACGTCAATCCTAAAGCCACCACCAAACGACAACATCTCTGCCGTTTTGCTGACGACCGACGGGACGCCATCAAGAAGGAACTCGCCAAACTACTCGCGGTCGGCTTCATCAGAGAAGTCTTCCATCTTGAGTGCCTCGCCAACCCCGTCCTCGTCCGCAAGAAGAACACGAACGAGTGCAGAATGTGCGTCGACTACACTGACCTCAACAAGCACTACCCTAAGGACCCTTTCGGGTTGCCGCGGATCGATCAAGTCATCGACTCCACGGCAGGTTGCGACCTACTCTGCGTCCTCGACTGCTACTCCGGGTACCACCAGATTGCCATCAAGGAAGAAGACCAGGAGGAGACCGCGTTCATCACCTTGTTTGGCACCTACTGCTACACACCGATGTCATTCGAGTTGAAGAACGCTGGTGCTACGTACAAACGAGCTATCCAGGCCTGTTTCAAGAGATAGCTCAACAAGAACGTCAAAGCCTACGTGGATGACGTGGTCATCAAGACTCAAAACTCTAACACGCTCATCGCCGAGCTTGAAGAGACTTTCGTATCCATGCGAAAGTACTAGTGGAAGCTCAACCCAAACAAGTGCATCTTCAGCGTACCTTTTGTGGACCATGTGTGGTTCGAGGACTGGTGGATGGTCGCTTCCTTGTGTGATGAGTGATTGACAACGTTGTGTGGACTGATTCTTGGCTAAGTATTGCAGGTGCAGGTTGCGGCTTGACTCGTGTTGGTGCAGGTGAAGAATAAGCGCGAAAGGTCGTTGCCGGTGAGGCCTCTAGGTGTGGAGAAGACAAGTAGACTCTGTTCAAGGAACCCGGTGGCCAGCAAGGTCGAGTGCGGGCCGCATGGTGGCAAGAACCGCAAGATGAAGTCGGTGGACGGTTTCTTGGTTGAGCCACAAAACCAATGTCGAGCCGGGACTTCATGGGAGCCAAGTCATGAGTGGTGATTGGCGGAGGCTCGGTGGTTCACCAGAAAATCACCGGGTTACTCGGCTGAGCCACAAAGCCGAGGCCGAAGACCGGGCGTGGCTGTCTGGCCAAAACCGGCCTGACCGGTTTGGAGAACCGATCTGACCAGTTTGGGGGTCATAGGACACCAGAAGCTTCGAGGCGGAGGACACGCGTCGGGATCGCAAGGCTTGCGTCGAGGCTACGTGAAGTGCGGTCGCCGGGCATCCGTCCGATGGTGCTATGAAGACAAATTCCCAAAGTGCCCTTGGTGGGCGTGTATCTTAGTTTAGGCTTTAGGGGCATTTTAGTCTTTCGGCTAGCCTCCGTATAACCCAAGGGGTGAGAGGATGGCAGCCAACTCTGGGAACCCTAGCTCATATTTTTTCTCATTTTCCTTCCTATTTTCCTTAGGTTTTCCATAGGACTAGCTTGAGAGCTTCATGGAGAGATCTTGTTGAGAGGGATGGATGATCGGGTGGCTTGCTAGACCTTGTATGAACCTTTGTTTCATGTATAGATGATTCAGCGTGGTTCCTCATGGTTTGGATGTGTTTTCCCCGGTTGTTCTTGGTGGTGATTTTCGGAGCCTTCTCTTGGTGATTTCTTTGGGTTGTTTTCGGGACCTTTTTCTTCGGGATTTGATGGGGGAAATTTGTGGGAACCCTTCGTGGTTCTATGGGATGTGATTCCCCTCCAAAACCTGTGAGTAAAGGTGCTCAATTTCCTTGATTCCTCCTTTTTGGACGAGTTTTGGTGGGATTAAACTTGGCTATGGACTCCTCATGAGGTTTGGATTTGGGGGAGTTGGCCCGCGGGCTGTGTTCTTCCCGACTGTCTAGGCAAAAACCGGCCTGACCGGTTTCGCCCTGTGGGCTGTCAAGAAAGGTTTTTGAGCAAGGAAGTCTCTGTTGCTCCATGGCTTCGTTTGTTCAGATGTGGAAAGTCTCTTGAGGTGTTTGGGCTTTTGGGAGTTTCTGGACAAAATCGGTCTGACCGGTTTGCCAAACCGGTCTGACCGGTTTCCCCTGCCTGCGTGAGGCTAAGTCCAACAGAAGCGTTCTGACCGGTTTCAGAAACCGGCCTGACCGGTTTGGGCTACCAGCGGCCGTGTCTTGTGTGTTTCCGCTGCGTGTGTTAAAGCTGTTGGTCGGGTGTTGCTCCTAGGTTCAGTAGCACTCAGTGGCTACGTGAACTTGGCAAGAGAAGCGTGTGAAGGTGCATGAGTGAAATTGGGTTCATAGGCCGAATTCTTGAATAGAATTTTTATCAGCTCCCATTTCCTCCCCCCTCTCTGGCTCGCCGCTTCGGTCCTCCAAGTGGTATCAGAGCCGGTTCGGGTCTTTGTTGACTCTAACCAGTCTAAGTTCCATTGATGGTGTACCAGGAACGGGGTTCAGGTCCTCCACACTTCGATGGAAAGAACTACCAGATGTGGAGTAAGCGGATGGGTGCGTTCCTCCGCGGAAAGGGTCAGATTCTTTGGGATGTCACAGTGGACACAGGCTATGTCGAGCCGATGGACTTTCTCGCTCCAGGATCGAGGGACAGATTCGACGCCAACTATAAGGCGGTCGACTACTTGTTTCGTGCTTTGTGTCAGCCTGAGTTCGATCGGGTGCACACCAAGCACTTGGCTTGTAGAATTTGGACGGTGTTGAAGGAGGCTCATGTTGGGAAAGCCCAGGTTCAGGCACGGATGTATGCGACCTACCGGAGAGAGTACGAGAACTTCACTCATCTCCCCGGTGAGTCCATCGATGCCTTGTTTCAGAGGTTCACGGTGCCTGTGAACAACATGAGGGCCAATGTGGACGTGCTCCCGTACGATGATCATGATAGAGCTGTCAAGCTCTTACACTCTTTGGATCATACAATACGGGGCGGAAAGTTCGAGGCCATTGTGGAGTCGGAGAAGTATGACACTCTGACGGTGAACGAGCTGTTCTCGAAGCTCAAGTCGGCTGAGGTGGATAGGGGCATGACTGCCAAGCTCGAGGGTCCGACTGATTCCCATAGTCTCGCCCTCGTTGGTGGTTCGAAAGGAAAGACTAACACTAACCCATCCACCAGGATGTTCTCCTTTTCCTCTTTGATGTTTATGCCAGATGAGGAGTTCGACGTGCTTGGAGAGGACAAGCTGGCGCTGTTGACGAGGAGGTTCGAGAGGCTGCACGAGAACCGAGTGAACATGAGGAGGAACACAAGGACGTGTTTCCAGTGCGACAAGCCGGGACACTTCGTCGCCGACTGCCCGGAGAAGGTCGAGAACAAGGACGACTACAAGCACAAGCTGAGGAACGATGGCAAGTACCGGTCGAGCCGCAACCACAAGAGCAAGCACAAGAACAAGTACAAGGATGAGCGACGATCGAGGAAGAAGGAGAGCCGAGGCAAGGCCCGAGCGATGGTTGGAGCGAGCGACGTCGACTCCAGTTCCGCGTACTCCACCTCGAGCTCGAGCATCAGTGAGGATGAAGGTGATCGTCGCAAGAACAAGAAGTCGTCCAAGAACTTGAGCGGGCTGAGCTGCTTCGCGAGAGACGGTTTCTGCGCCATGGCGCTGAGCTCCGGCAGCAAGAAGAGCACACAGAGTGACTCGGACTCTGAGTCCGATGACGAGGTGCGTGATGAGCTTCCCTTCTTGCGCCAGGAAAATGAATGGCTAGGTACTTTGCTTGATAACCGTGATGACATGCTTAGAGAGGCAAAGAAAATGAGAAAAGAGCTTAGGGCTTCACTCGAGGATGCTAGGACTAGAGTGGCTGAGCTAGAGACACAGGTGCTTGATAGCAAGCTTGAGATTGATTCCCCTAAGGCTAGCCCCGTTGTTTCGGATGAGGTTGATTGTGCTGATTGCTCCATATTTCTTGCTGATCTTGCTTTGTTTAAGGAGAAGCATGCCTTCAAGTGTGAGGAACTAGATGTGCTTAGGGTTGAAGTGGCTGAGATTAAATCTAGACTTGCTTTGCTAGGTGCTTGCACTTCTTGCCCTGTTTGGCATGCTAAGATTGATGAGATGCCTGTTTACACTAGTTCTCTTGAGGCTAAATTGAAGGAACCCATGCCCACATCATGCTCTACCTGTGAAATGCATGCTTTCAAAAATTTGGAACTTGCACATTATGTTGATCGTTTGAAGGATGAGAATGATGACTTGAGAAAGTTGATGGGTTGGTTGTCTGGTCATGAGCCTCAGTTGAGGATGATGATCGAGGCATTTAAGAGGCTGGATGGTGAGGGACTTGGGGCAAACAAGGTTGGTGAGGGAAGTGGAGAGAATATCCTGCGAGCCACCAAAAACCCACCACAAAAATGATTTCCCTCCAAAACCCAACCATCTTAGGAACCGATTAGACACAACCCCAGCTCCACCCATATTTCGTACACCTACAAATGATCTCCAAAAGCCTATCAAGTTTGTGAGCACTTCCGGGAAAGTGTTCTTTGGGAAAGAGAGTGAGAAGGCTAGCGAGGAGAAATCGGTGGAGGAGTTGAGTGGAGAGAAACCAAGTGAGCAGCCCCAATCCAAGCCTAAGTCTAAGCTTGTGAGGTTCTGTTGTGGCTATTGTGGGAAAGAGGGTCACAAGGATGAGTTTTGCTTCAAGAGGAAACGAGAGGAGAGAATGGCGAAGGAGTGGGCTAACGAGGATAAGTATCACCCCTCCAAGTGGTGTACTTAAGTCTCGTGTGCAGATGCCCAGGGCCAAGGCGAGTGTGAGGATAGTTCCGGCTTGGGGAGAGCGAAAGAGTGCAGGAGGTGCTGCTGGGGGAGTGAAATTTGCCAGACCGGTTTTGGAACCGGTCAGACCGGTTTGGGGTCTGCAGAATGACAAGTTTGGTTTTCGTGCTCGCACAGGTGCGAGGGTTGTTTCTGGAGGTCGTGGTTCTGGTAGTTGGGCTGGAGAGTTTGCAGGTGGTCAGGTTGCTAGGCATTCTCCCCCTCGAGTTCACTACGGGGATGGGAGGAGTCGTAGCTTTGAGAAGGAGAGGAGGGACAGTCCACGGGTTCTCATTCGTGGTTTTGGTCCTCCTCCAGGCAGAGAGGGGTGGTTCCCTCAGGGTGGTTACCGTGTTGGTGATCGTGGAGGTAGCTTTGGTACGAAAGATGCTTTGGTTGGTGCTAACCCCACTTTCGAGCAAATGGCTCGGCAAGATCGGTTTTACTCCTTTGGTACTAACCCTAGTGCTGAGTCGTTTGTTCGCTCACGTGCTCGTTTTTTAATTTTAGGTGGGAGACTTGAAGAACATTTGGTTGATTGACTCCGGTTGCTCGAGGCATGTGACCGGAGACAGGGGGTGGTTCTCAAGTCTCATCCCAGTGGTGACGAAGAGGTACATCACTTTTGGGGACAATGGGCGTGGGCGTGTGCTTTCAGAAGGTGAGATCAAAGTGAGTGACAAGATCACTCTGAGGCGTGTTGCTCTTGTTCAATAACTGGGGTACAATTTGCTTTATGTGTCCCAGTTGTTGGATGAGGGCTTTGAGGTGTTGTTTCGGCCGGTGTGGTTCTCGGATTTTGGACTCTCGAGGGGATCTTGTCTGTATGGTCGTTCCCGAGGGTCAGGTGTTTCGTGCTAATTTCTCTCAGTCTTCGGTGTGGAGCGTTGTTTCTTGGTTGGTTGTTCGAGTGAGTTGTGGAAGTGGCATAGGAAGTTGGGTCACTTGAGCTTTGACCTTTTGTCTCGCTTGAGTAAACTCAATTTGGTCCGAGGATTGCCACGGTTGAGGCTTGAGAAAGAGTTGGTTTGTGCGCCGTGTAGGCATGCCAAGATGGTAGCCTCTTCTCACCCGCTTCTCACCGATGTGATGACTGAGCGTCCATGCGAGTCGCTCCATATGGATCTTGTTGGCCCAGCTCGTGTGCGATCTGCGGGTGGGAAGTGGTATGTCCTTGTTGTGGTGGATGACTACTCTCGGTATGTGTGGGTGTTCTTTCTCGAGGATAAGGGGGAGACGTTTGATTTTGTTCGAGATCTAGTCTTGAGGTTGAGGAACAAGAGGCACGGAGATGCCATACGAGCTATCGCAGTGATAATGGCTCGGAATTCAGAAACTCTCATTTTGAAACCTTTTGCCATGACTTGGGTCTTGAGCACCAGTTTTCGAGTCCGTATACGCCTCCCCAGAATGGTGTTGTGGAAAGGAAGAACGAGGACCTTGTGCGAGATGGCTCGGACGATGCTTGATGAGCATAGGACTCCGAGGAGGTATTGGGCCGAGATCGTGAATACCGCGTTCTATGTGTCGAACAGATCTACCCCGAGTGCACAAGAAGAAAACATGCTATGAGTTCATGCATGGTCACACACCCAAGGTGAGTCACTTCCATGTCTTTGGTTGCAAGTGTTTCATTCCGAAGAAAGGCGAGAAGTTGGATAAGTTTGAGGCTAGGTCCGTCGATGGTATTTTCTTTGGCTATGCATCTCACTCTAGAGCATATCTTGTGCTCAATCTTGAAACTAACCAAATCGTGGAGACTTGCGAGGTAACCTTCGACGAGACAGAGCCATATAGTCGCCTTGTCTTTGAGTGTCCTGGTGATGATGAGCTTGGCGAGGAGATCAATCAGGAGGAGGAGCATGAACATGGAGACGATGAGGATGGCGGTGCGGTGCCCCGCCGAACATGTACCCACTACTTCGACTACGGTGATGGATGGACCCTCTACTACACCTACGACGACAAATCAAGAACGAGGAGAAGCTGATGTTGAGGGGGAGGTCGCATCAAGGCGAGAACCTCCCTGGCAAGTACAAGTGGATCACCCAGCTTCGAGGATCATCGACGACATGAATGAACGCACTACACGGTCGAGGGTTCGAAACAATTCCCATTTCGCTCATGTTGCGTTTGTTGCTACTTTTGAGCACAAAGACATTGGACACGCACTATCTGATCACAATTGGGTTAATTCGATGCATGAGGAGTTGGAGAACTTTGAGAGGAATCGGGTTTAGGAGTTGGTTGACCCTCCCCCAGGGCTTCACTCGAGGATGCTAGGACTAGAGTGGCCGAGCTAGAGACACAGGTGCTTGATAGCAAGCTTGAGATTGATTCCCCTAAGGCTAGCCCCGTTGTTTCGGATGAGGTTGATTGTGCTGATTGCTCCATATTTCTTGCTGATCTTGCTTTGTTTAAGGAGAAGCATGCCTTCAAGTGTGAGGAACTAGATGTGCTTAGGGTTGAAGTGGCTGAGCTTAAATCTTGACTTGCTTTGCTAGGTGCTTGCACTTCTTGCCCTGTTTGGCATGCTAAGATTGATGAGATGCCTGTTTACACTAGTTCTCTTGAGGCTAAATTGAAGGAACCCATGCCCACATCATGCTCTACCTATGAAATGCATGCTTTCAAAAATTTGGAACTTGCACATTATGTTGATCGTTTGCAGGATGAGAATGATGACTTGAGAAAGTTGATGGGTTGGTTGTCTGGTCATGAGCCTCAGTTGAGGATGATGATCGAGGCATTTAAGAGGCCAGATGGTGAGGGACTTGGAGCAAACAAGGTTGGTGAGGGAAGTGGAGAGCATATCCCAGAGCCACCAAAAACCCACCACAAAAATGATTTCCCTCCAAAACCCAACCATCTTAGGAACCGATTAGACACAACCCCGGCTCCACCCATATTTCGTACACCTACAAATGATCTCCAAAAGCCTATCAAGTTTGTGAGCACTTCCGGGAAAGTGTTCTTTGGGAAAGAGAGTGAGAAGGCTAGCGAGGAGAAATCGGTGGAGGAGTTGAGTGGAGAGAAACCAAGTGAGCAGCCCCAATCCAAGCCTAAGTCTAAGCTTGTGAGGTTCTGTTGTGGCTATTGTGGGAAAGAGGGTCACAAGGATGAGTTTTGCTTCAAGAGGAAACGAGAGGAGAGAATGGCGAAGGAGTGGGCTAACAGGGATAAGTATCACCCCTCCAGTGGTGTACTTAAGTCTCGTGTGCAGATGCCCAGGGCCAAGGCGAGTGTGAGGATAGTTCCGGCTTGGGGAGAGCGAAAGAGTGCGGGGAGGTGCCGCCGGGGGAGTGAAATTTGCCGGACCGGTTTTGGAACCGGTCGACCGGTTTGGGGTCCGCGGAATGACAAGTTTGGTTTTCGTGCTCGCACAGGTGCGAGGGTTGTTTCTGGAGGTCGTGGTTCTGGTAGTTGGGCTGGAGAGTTTGCAGGTGGTCAGGTTGCTAGGCATTCTCCCCCTCGAGTTCACTACGGGGATGGGAGGAGTCGTAGCTTTGAGAAGGAGAGGAGGGACAGTCCACGGGTTCTCATTCGTGGTTTTGGTCCTCCTCCAGGCAGAGAGGGGTGGTTCCCTCAGGGTGGTTACCGTGTTGGTGATCGTGGAGGTAGCTTTGGTACGAAAGATGCTTTGGTTGGTGCTAACCCCACTTTCGAGCAAATGGCTCGGCACTGGTTTTACTCCTTTGGTACTAACCCTAGTGCTGAGTCGTTTGTTCGCTCACGTGCTCGTTTTTTAATTTTAGGTGGGAGACTTGAAGAACATTTGGTTGATTGACTCCGGTTGCTCGAGGCATGTGACCGGAGACAGGGGGTGGTTCTCAAGTCTCATCCCAGTGGTGACGAAGAGGTACATCACTTTTGGGGACAATGGGCGTGGGCGTGTGCTTTCAGAAGGTGAGATCAAAGTGAGTGACAAGATCACTCTGAGGCGTGTTGCTCTTGTTCAATAACTGGGGTACAATTTGCTTTATGTGTCCCAGTTGTTGGATGAGGGCTTTGAGGTGTTGTTTCGGCCAGGTGGTTCTCGGATTTTGGACTCTCGAGGGGATCTTGTCTGTATGGTCGTTCCCGAGGGTCAGGTGTTTCGTGCTAATTTCTCTCGGTCTTCGGTGTGGAGCGTTGTTTCTTGGTTGGTTGTTCGAGTGAGTTGTGGAAGTGGCATAGGAAGTTGGGTCACTTGAGCTTTGACCTTTTGTCTCGCTTGAGTAAACTCAATTTGGTCCGAGGATTGCCACGGTTGAGGCTTGAGAAAGAGTTGGTTTGTGCGCCGTGTAGGCATGCCAAGATGGTAGCCTCTTCTCACCCGCTTCTCACCGATGTGATGACTGAGCGTCCATGCGAGTCGCTCCATATGGATCTTGTTGGCCCAGCTCGTGTGCGATCTGCGGGTGGGAAGTGGTATGTCCTTGTTGTGGTGGATGACTACTCTCGGTATGTGTGGGTGTTCTTTCTCGAGGATAAGGGGGAGACGTTTGATTTTGTTCGAGATCTAGTCTTGAGGTTGAGGAACAAGAGGCACGGAGATGCCATACGAGCTATCGCAAGTGATAATGGCTCGGAATTCGAAACTCTCATTTTGAAACCTTTTGCCATGACTTGGGTCTTGAGCACCGAGTTTTCGAGTCCGTATACGCCTCCCCGAATGGTGTTGTGGAAAGGAAGAACAGACCTTGTGCGAGATGGCTCGGACGATGCTTGATGAGCATAGGACTCCGAGGAGGTATTGGGCTGAGACTGTGAATACCGCGTTCTATGTGTCGAACAGGATCTACCCCAGAGTGCACAAGAAGAAAACATGCTATGAGTTCATGCATGGTCACACACCCAAGGTGAGTCACTTCCATGTCTTTGGTTGCAAGTGTTTCATTCTGAAGAAAGGCAGGAAGTTGGATAAGTTTGAGGCTAGGTCTGTCGATGGTATTTTCTTTGGCTATGCATCTCACTCTAGAGCATATCTTGTGCTCAATCTTGAAACTAACCAAATCGTGGAGACTTGCGAGGTAACCTTCGACGAGACAGAGCCATATAGTCAGCTTGTCTTTGAGTGTGCTGGTGATGATGAGCTTGGCGAGGAGATCAATCAGGAGGAGGAGCATGAACATGGAGACGATGAGGATGGCGGTGCGGTGCCCCCGGCTGAACATGTACCCACTACTTCGACTACGGTGATGGATGGACCCTCTACTACACCTACGACGACAAATCAAGAACGAGGAGAAGCTGATGTTGAGGGGGAGGTCGCATCAAGGCGAGAACCTCCCTGGAAAGTACAAGTGGATCACCCAGCTTCGAGGATCATCGACGACATGAATGAACGCACTACACGGTCGAGGGTTCGAAACAATTCCCATTTCGCTCATGTTGCGTTTGTTGCTACTTTTGAGCACAAAGACATTGGACACGCACTATCTGATCACAATTGGGTTAATTCGATGCATGAGGAGTTGGAGAACTTTGAGAGGAATCGGGTTTAGGAGTTGGTTGACCCTCCCCCAGGGCTTCACTCGAGGATGCTAGGACTAGAGTGGCCGAGCTAGAGACACAGGTGCTTGATAGCAAGCTTGAGATTGATTCCCCTAAGGCTAGCCCCGTTGTTTCGGATGAGGTTGATTGTGCTGATTGCTCCATATTTCTTGCTGATCTTGCTTTGTTTAAGGAGAAGCATGCCTTCAAGTGTGAGGAACTAGATGTGCTTAGGGTTGAAGTGGCTGAGCTTAAATCTTGACTTACTTTGCTAGGTGCTTGCACTTCTTGCCCTGTTTGGCATGCTAAGATTGATGAGATGCCTGTTTACACTAGTTCTCTTGTGGCTAAATTGAAGGAACCCATGCCCACATCATGCTCTACCTGTGAAATGCATGCTTTCAAAAATTTGGAACTTGCACATTATGTTGATCGTTTGCAGGATGAGAATGATGACTTGAGAAAGTTGATGGGTTGGTTGTCTGGTCATGAGCCTCAGTTGAGGATGATGATCGAGGCATTTAAGAGGCTGGATGGTGAGGGACTTGGGGCAAACAAGGTTGGTGAGGGAAGTGGAGAGAATATCCCGAGCCACCAAAAACCCACCACAAAAATGATTTCCCTCCAAAACCCAACCATCTTAGGAACCGATTAGACACAACCCCGGCCTCCACCCATATTTTGTACACCTACAAATGATCTCCAAAAGCCTATCAAGTTTGTGAGCACTTCCGGAAAGTGTTCTTTGGGAAAGAGAGTGAGAAGGCTAGCGAGGAGAAATCGGTGGAGGAGTTGAGTGGAGAGAAACCAAGTGAGCAGCCCCAATCCAAGCCTAAGTCTAAGCTTGTGAGGTTCTGTTGTGGCTATTGTGGGAAAGAGGGTCACAAGGATGAGTTTTGCTTCAAGAGGAAACGAGAGGAGAGAATGGCGAAGGAGTGGGCTAACAGGGATAAGTATCACCCCTCCAGTGGTGTACTTAAGTCTCGTGTGCAGATGCCCAGGGCCAAGGCGAGTGTGAGGATAGTTCCGGCTTGGGGAGAGCGAAAGAGTGCAGGAGGTGCTGCTGGGGGAGTGAAATTTGCCAGACCGGTTTTGGAACCGGTCAGACCGGTTTGGGGTCTGCAGAATGACAAGTTTGGTTTTCGTGCTCGCACAGGTGCGAGGGTTGTTTCTGGAGGTCGTGGTTCTGGTAGTTGGGCTGGAGAGTTTGCAGGTGGTCAGGTTGCTAGGCATTCTCCCCCTCGAGTTCACTACGGGGATGGGAGGAGTCGTAGCTTTGAGAAGGAGAGGAGGGACAGTCCACGGGTTCTCATTCGTGGTTTTGGTCCTCCTCCGGGCGAGAGAGGGGTGGTTCCCTCGGGGGTGGTTACCGTGTTGGTGATCGTGGAGGTAGCTTTGGTACGAAAGATGCTTTGGTTGGTGCTAACCCCACTTTCGAGCAAATGGCTCGCATCGGTTTTACTCCTTTGGTACTAACCCTAGTGCTGAGTCGTTTGTTCGCTCACGTGCTCGTTTTTTAATTTTAGGTGGGAGACTTGAAGAACATTTGGTTGATTGACTCCGGTTGCTCGAGGCATGTGACCGGAGACAGGGGGTGGTTCTCAAGTCTCATCCCAGTGGTGACGAAGAGGTACATCACTTTTGGGGACAATGGGCGTGGGCGTGTGCTTTCAGAAGGTGAGATCAAAGTGAGTGACAAGATCACTCTGAGGCGTGTTGCTCTTGTTCAATAACTGGGGTACAATTTGCTTTATGTGTCCCAGTTGTTGGATGAGGGCTTTGAGGTGTTGTTTCGGCCAGGTGGTTCTCGGATTTTGGACTCTCGAGGGGATCTTGTCTGTATGGTCGTTCCCGAGGGTCAGGTGTTTCGTGCTAATTTCTCTCAGTCTTCTGGTGTGGAGCGTTGTTTCTTGGTTGGTTGTTCGAGTGAGTTGTGGAAGTGGCATAGGAAGTTGGGTCACTTGAGCTTTGACCTTTTGTCTCGCTTGAGTAAACTCAATTTGGTCCGAGGATTGCCACGGTTGAGGCTTGAGAAAGAGTTGGTTTGTGCGCCGTGTAGGCATGCCAAGATGGTAGCCTCTTCTCACCCGCTTCTCACCGATGTGATGACTGAGCGTCCATGCGAGCTGCTCCATATGGATCTTGTTGGCCCAGCTCGTGTGCGATCTACGGGTGGGAAGTGGTATGTCCTTGTTGTGGTGGATGACTACTCTCGGTATGTGTGGGTGTTCTTTCTCGAGGATAAGGGGGAGACGTTTGATTTTGTTCGAGATCTAGTCTTGAGGTTGAGGAACAAGAGGCACGGAGATGCCATACGAGCTATCGCAGTGATAATGGCTCGGAATTCAGAAACTCTCATTTTGAAACCTTTTGCCATGACTTGGGTCTTGAGCACCAGTTTTCGAGTCCGTATACGCCTCCCCAGAATGGTGTTGTGGAAAGGAAGAACAGGACCTTGTGCGAGATGGCTCGGACGATGCTTGATGAGCATAGGACTCCGAGGAGGTATTGGGCTGAGACTGTGAATACCGCGTTCTATGTGTCGAACAGGATCTACCCCAGAGTGCACAAGAAGAAAACATGCTATGAGTTCATGCATGGTCACACACCCAAGGTGAGTCACTTCCATGTCTTTGGTTGCAAGTGTTTCATTCTGAAGAAAGGCAGGAAGTTGGATAAGTTTGAGGCTAGGTCTGTCGATGGTATTTTCTTTGGCTATGCATCTCACTCTAGAGCATATCTTGTGCTCAATCTTGAAACTAACCAAATCGTGGAGACTTGCGAGGTAACCTTCGACGAGACAGAGCCATATAGTCAGCTTGTCTTTGAGTGTGCTGGTGATGATGAGCTTGGCGAGGAGATCAATCAGGAGGAGGAGCATGAACATGGAGACGATGAGGATGGCGGTGCGGTGCCCCCGACTGAACATGTACCCACTACTTCGACTACGGTGATGGATGGACCCTCTACTACACCTACGACGACAAATCAAGAACGAGGAGAAGCTGATGTTGAGGGGGAGGTCGCATCAAGGCGAGAACCTCCCTGGCAAGTACAAGTGGATCACCCAGCTTCGAGGATCATCGACGACATGAATGAACGCACTACACGGTCGAGGGTTCGAAACAATTCCCATTTCGCTCATGTTGCGTTTGTTGCTACTTTTGAGCACAAAGACATTGGACACGCACTATCGATCACAATTGGGTTAATTCGATGCATGAGGAGTTGGAGAACTTTGAGAGGAATCGGGTTTAGGAGTTGGTTGACCCTCCCCCGGGGCTTCACTCGAGGATGCTAGGACTAGAGTGGCCGAGCTAGAGACACGAGGTGCTTGATAGCAAGCTTGAGATTGATTCCCCTAAGGCTAGCCCCGTTGTTTCGGATGAGGTTGATTGTCGTTGATTGCTCCATATTTCTTGCTGATCTTGCTTTGTTTAAGGAGAAGCATGCCTTCAAGTGTGAGGAACTAGATGTGCTTAGGGTTGAAGTGGCTGAGCTTAAATCTTGACTTACTTTGCTAGGTGCTTGCACTTCTTGCCCTGTTTGGCATGCTAAGATTGATGAGATGCCTGTTTACACTAGTTCTCTTGTGGCTAAATTGAAGGAACCCATGCCCACATCATGCTCTACCTGTGAAATGCATGCTTTCAAAAATTTGGAACTTGCACATTATGTTGATCGTTTGCAGGATGAGAATGATGACTTGAGAAAGTTGATGGGTTGGTTGTCTGGTCATGAGCCTCAGTTGAGGATGATGATCGAGGCATTTAAGAGGCTGGATGGTGAGGGACTTGGGGCAAACAAGGTTGGTGAGGGAAGTGGAGAGAATATCCCAGAGCCACCAAAAACCCACCACAAAAATGATTTCCCTCCAAAACCCAACCATCTTAGGAACCGATTAGACACAACCCCAGCTCCACCCATATTTCGTACACCTACAAATGATCTCCAAAAGCCTATCAAGTTTGTGAGCACTTCCGGGGAAGTGTTCTTTGGGAAAGAGAGTGAGAAGGCTAGCGAGGAGAAATCGGTGGAGGAGTTGAGTGGAGAGAAACCAAGTGAGCAGCCCCAATCCAAGCCTAAGTCTAAGCTTGTGAGGTTCTGTTGTGGCTATTGTGGGAAAGAGGGTCACAAGGATGAGTTTTGCTTCAAGAGGAAACGAGAGGAGAGAATGGCGAAGGAGTGGGCTAACAGGGATAAGTATCACCCCTCCAGTGGTGTACTTAAGTCTCGTGTGCGGATGCCCGGTGGCCAAGGCGAGTGTGAGGATAGTTCCGACTTGGGGAGAGCGAAAGAGTGCAGGAGGTGCTGCTGGGGGAGTGAAATTTGCCAGACCGGTTTTGGAACCGGTCAGACCGTTTTGGGGTCCGAGAATGACAAGTTTGGTTTTCGTGCTCGCACAGGTGCGAGGGTTGTTTCTGGAGGTCGTGGTTCTGGTAGTTGGGCTGGAGAGTTTGCAGGTGGTCAGGTTGCTAGGCATTCTCCCCCTCGAGTTCACTACGGGGATGGGAGGAGTCGTAGCTTTGAGAAGGAGAGGAGGGACAGTCCACGGGTTCTCATTCGTGGTTTTGGTCCTCCTCCGGGCAGAGAGGGGTGGTTCCCTCAGGGTGGTTACCGTGTTGGTGATCGTGGAGGTAGCTTTGGTACGAAAGATGCTTTGGTTGGTGCTAACCCCACTTTCGAGCAAATGGCTCGGCACTGGTTTTACTCCTTTGGTACTAACCCTAGTGCTGAGTCGTTTGTTCGCTCACGTGCTCGTTTTTTAATTTTAGGTGGGAGACTTGAAGAACATTTGGTTGATTGACTCCGGTTGCTCGAGGCATGTGACCGGAGACAGGGGGTGGTTCTCAAGTCTCATCCCGGTGGTGACGAAGAGGTACATCACTTTTGGGGACAATGGGCGTGGGCGTGTGCTTTCGAAGGTGAGATCAAAGTGAGTGACAAGATCACTGCGAGGCGTGTTGCTCTTGTTCAATAAGCGGGGTACAATTTGCTTTATGTGTCCCAGTTGTTGGATGAGGGCTTTGAGGTGTTGTTTCGGCCAGGTGGTTCTCGGATTTTGGACTCTCGAGGGGATCTTGTCTGTATGGTCGTTCCCGAGGGTCAGGTGTTTCGTGCTAATTTCTCTCAGTCTTCTGGTGTGGAGCGTTGTTTCTTGGTTGGTTGTTCGAGTGAGTTGTGGAAGTGGCATAGGAAGTTGGGTCACTTGAGCTTTGACCTTTTGTCTCGCTTGAGTAAACTCAATTTGGTCCGAGGATTGCCACGGTTGAGGCTTGAGAAAGAGTTGGTTTGTGCGCCGTGTAGGCATGCCAAGATGGTAGCCTCTTCTCACCCGCTTCTCACCGATGTGATGACTGAGCGTCCATGCGAGCTGCTCCATATGGATCTTGTTGGCCCAGCTCGTGTGCGATCTGCGGGTGGGAAGTGGTATGTCCTTGTTGTGGTGGATGACTACTCTCGGTATGTGTGGGTGTTCTTTCTTGAGGATAAGGGGGAGACGTTTGATTTTGTTCGAGATCTAGTCTTGAGGTTGAGGAACAAGAGGCACGGAGATGCCATACGAGCTATCGCAGTGATAATGGCTCAGAATTCAGAAACTCTCGTTTTGAAACCTTTTGCCATGACTTGGGTCTTGAGCACCAGTTTTCGAGTCCGTATACGCCTCCTCAGAATGGTGTTGTGGAAAGGAAGAACAGGACCTTGTGCGAGATGGCTCGGACGATGCTTGATGAGCATAGGACTCCGAGGAGGTATTGGGCTGAGACTGTGAATACCGTGTTCTATGTGTCGAACAGGATCTACCTCAGAGTGCACAAGAAGAAAACATGCTATGAGTTCATGCATGGTCACACACCGAAGGTGAGTCACTTCCATGTCTGTGGTTGCAAGTGTTTCATTCTGAAGAAAGGCAGGAAGTTGGATAAGTTTGAGGCTAGGTCTGTCGATGGTATTTTCTTTGGCTATGCATCTCACTCTAGAGCATATCTTGTGCTCAATCTTGAAACTAACCAAATCGTGGAGACTTGCGAGGTAACCTTCGACGAGACAGAGCCATATAGTCAGCTTGTCTTTGAGTGTGCTGGTGATGATGAGCTTGGCGAGGAGATCAATCAGGAGGAGGAGCATGAACATGGAGACGATGAGGACGGCGGTGTGGTGCCCCCGGCTGAACATGTACCCACTACTTCGACTACGGTGATGGATGGACCCTCTACTACACCTACGACGACAAATCAAGAACGAGGAGAAGCTGATGTTGAGGGGGTGGTCGCATCAAGGCGAGAACCTCCCTGGCAAGTACAAGTGGATCACCCAGCTTCGAGGATCATCGACGACATGAATGAACGCACTACACGGTCGAGGGTTCGAAACAATTCCCATTTCGCTCATGTTGCGTTTGTTGCTACTTTTGAGCACAAAGACTTTGGACACGCACTATCTGATCACAATTGGGTTAATTCGATGCATGAGGAGTTGGAGAACTTTGAGAGGAATCGGGTTTGGGAGTTGGTTGACCCTCCCCCAGGGTGTAAGCCGATTGGTACAAAGTGGGTGTGGAAGAACAAAGATTGAGAGAAAGGTGAGGTTGTGAGGAACAAGTCGAGACTTGTTGCTCAAGGGTTCAGTCAGAAGGAGGGGATTGACTATGAGGAGACCTTTGGTCCCGTAGCCCGTTTGGAGGCGATTAGGATCCTTCTACCCTTTTCCGTGGCTAAAGGGTTCAAGTTGCACCAAATGGATGTGAAGAGTGCTTTTCTGAATGGTGTGTTGGAGGAAGAAGTGTATGTGTGGCAACCTCCGGGGTTTGAGAGTAAGAAGTACCCCCACCGGGTGTACAAGTTGAGGAAGGCGCTGTATGGGTTGAAGCAGGCGCCTAGAGCTTGGTATGGCAGGTTGAGGGGGTTTTTTTTGAGAGAGGTTTTGAGATGGGGAAGGTCGATCAGACCTTGTTTTTGCTGAGGCAAGGCAAAGATATCCTGATTGTGCAGGTGTACGTGGATGATATTGTCTTTGGTGGCTCGTCTAACTCTCTTGTTGCAAGGTTTGCAGATGATATGAGCAGGGAATTTGAGATGAGCATGATGGGCGAGTTGCAGTTCTTCCTCGGGCTACAAATCAAGCAATCAAAGGAAGGAACATTTGTGCACCAGGCTAAGTACACCAAGGACATTGTGAGGAAGTTCAAGATGGAGGATTCCAAGGCTATGACGACGCCGATGAGTATGACTACAGCTCTAGATGCGTACTAGGAAGGTGAACACGTGGACCAGAAGGAGTACCAGAGCATGATCGACTCACTCCTCTACTTGACGGCGACGAGGCCGGACATACAGTTCTCGGTGTGTCTGTGCGCTCGTTTTCAAGCGTCTTCGAGGACTTCAAATCGGCAAGTGGTGAAGCGAATTTTCAGGTACTTGCGTCACACTCCCGACTTCGGCCTTTGGTACTCCGCGTCTTCTTCTTTGGCGCTTCATGTTTTTTCAGACACGGATTTCGCCGGGTGTCGGTTGGATAGGAAGTCCACTTCTAGGACTTGCCAGTTTTTGGGTTCTTCTTTGGTGTCTTGGTCTTCCCGCAAACAGTCGAGTGTTGCTCAATCCACTACCGAGGCAGAGTATGTTGCCGCTGCTAGTTGTTGTTCTCAGCTCCTTTGGATTTCATACACCATGAGTGACTTTGGTGAGGAGTATACCCATGTCCCACTTCAATGTGATAGCACCAGTGCCATAAGCGTTGCAAAGAACCCAGTGCTCCATTCCAAAACCAAGCACATAGAAGTGAGGTATCATTTTCTGAGAGACAACGTAGAGAAAGGAAAGATAGCTTTGATCCATGTACCCACACAAGACCAACTAGCCGATATTTTCACCAAACCCCTAGATCAAACAACTTTCACTCGTTTGCGGGGAGAACTTGGTGTGTGTTTGACTTCTTGAGTTGGCTGTGTGGGAGCTCGTTTGTAGCATATGTATAGTTTCCTTTGTGCATTTCTTGCATTTGGCATGGCATATGTATCATGATGTATAGGCATCCTTGTATCTTAGATTGCATGCATTTTGTATGATATGCATTTTGTAGGAAAAGCTTCTCTCATATACATTGATCACCATGATATGCTATATATGCTTTTGTGAGCTTGTTTGGTATGCTATGGTTAGCTTGGCTTAGCTCTTGATGATCTTGTTGAATGATCCATGGTTGATGGCTATATTTTTGAAAAATGTCACATATATGCTCTCTCATGTGGAAATGCCTCTATATGATCTTGACATGTTTTAGTGGCTTGGTTATGCTCAATTTCTGGTTGGATAGCTAGTTTATTGATCATATGGGGCCAAAGGCTCATTTGCCATCATGAATGTTGAGCCCTCTTGCTTTATCTTATGGAGGGGCATAAGTTCCTTTTTGTCGCAAAGACATTTCATGTACCAATTATGAATCTGATAATGAAATGTAAAATGCTTGGAAAATATGTTCCCATGTCATATGCTGAAATTAATTTGCTTTGGGTGCTAAACCATTGCATGTTGCCTACCAATGAGAAGTCTCATACATAGAAGTAGGCACATGACTCGGTGGCTTTGACATGACACGAGGTGCTTGTGGGTGTTTGTGATGGTCTTATGGTTAGAATGGCTGTCCTATCATGAAGTTTGTGTGGCTTTGCCATTTTGACATGTTTTGCTCATGTTTAGGTTTTTGCTTGTGAGAGAGTGACTTTTCGCAAAATTACTCAAATCCTTTTTAGCCTTGTCCAATGATTGTAACACTTGATGATCATGTAGTTGAGGTCATTACGAACCTATAGAGTATCTAACTTGCTCATTTGGACATGTGTAGCATCTTGTGATGATTTTTGTATACTTGAGAAGCTCTACGTTGCATTTGTGCCTTGATTCAAGCATTGGCAACAAGGGGAAGAAAGGAAGGTGGAGAAAAGTTGCTTTGTATCCCTGGAACCTATCCCAAGTGTCAAGGGGGAGCTTGTGCATTTCTTTTGCATTTTTGGCTTTTGGGGTGTGGTCTGCTGTGTCAAATCGGCCTAACCGGTTTTGGAAACCGATCTGACCGGTTTTGGTGGAACCGGCCTGACCGGTTATGGGAACTGGTCTGACCGGTTTGTGCCTAGAATTGGCACTTGATCAAGGGGAGCTTGCATATGTGCAGGGGGAGCTCTTGTGTGCTTTGGTGGTTTGTGCTCTTTGCTTGAGCATGGTTTTTGTCTCGGATGTGTCGAGCCGTTGCCCTTGCCTAAAGGGTCCGAGACTTGTCTTCTTCAAGTGATCTTGTCTTTTGCCTTTCTCGGCTTTCGATCGCTTGATGGAGTTTTTGTTTTCTTTTTGTTTCTTTTCTATTTTCCTTTTCTCTTTATTTACCAAATGTGTGTGTTGTCAATGCACTCATCAAGGGGGAGATTGAGGACCATGTTTGGTTCGAGGACCGATGGATGGTCGCTTACTTGTGTGATGAGTGATTGACAACGTTGTGTGGACTGATTCTTGGCTAAGTATTGCAGGTGCATGTTGCGGCTTGACTCGTGTTGGTGCAGGTGAAGAACAAGCATGAAAGGTCGTTGCCGGTGAAGCCTCCCGGTGTGGAGAAAACAAGTAGGCTCTGTTCGACGAACCCGGTGGCTAGCGGGGTGGAGTGCAGGCCGCATGGTGGCAAGAACAACAAGATGAAGTCGGTGGACGGTTTCTTGGTTGAGCCACAAAACCAAGGTCGAGCCGGGACTTCATGGGAGCCAAGTCATGAGTGGTGATTGGCGGAGGCTACATCAAGTTCGAGGGGTTTGCGGTGGTTCACCAGAAAATCACTGGGTTACTCGGCTGAGCCACAAAGCCGAGGCCAAAGACCGGGCGTGGCTGTCTGGCCAAAACCGGCCTGACCGGTTTGGAGAACCAGTCTGACCGGTTTGGGGTCGCAGGGCGCTGGAAGCTTCGAGGCGGAGGACACGTGTCGGGATCGCAAGGCTCGCGTCGAGGCTACGCGAAGTGCGGTCGCCGGGCATCCGTCCGATGGTGCTACGAAGACAAATTCCCAAAGTGCCCTTGGTGGGCGTGTATCTTAGTTTAGGCTTTAGGGTCATTTTAGTCTTTCGGCTGGCCTCCATATAACCCAAGGGGTGAGAGGATGGCAGCCAACTCTGGGAACCCTAGCTCATTTGTTTTCTCATTTTCCTTCCTATTTTCCTTAGGTTTTCCATAGGACTAGCTTGAGAGCTTCATGGAGAGATCTTGTTGTGAGGGAGGGATGATCAGGCAGCTTGCTAGACCTTGTATGAACCTTTGTTTCATGTATAGATGATTCGGCGTGGTTCCTCAAGGTTTGGATGTGTTTTCCCCGGTTGTTCTTGGTGGTGTTTTTCGGAGCCTTCTCTTGGTGATTTCTTTGGGTTGTTTTCGGGACCTTTTTCTTGAGGAATTGATGGGGGAAATTTGTGGGAACCCTTCGTGGTTCTTTGGGCTGTGATTCCCCTCCCAAATCCGCAAGTAAAGGTGCTCAATTTTGGGGTTTCTTGAGTTCTTGGGTTGGAAGTGCTCTTGGCGGGATTTCCTTGATTCCTCCTTTTTGGACGAGTTTTGGTGGGATTAAACTTGGCTATGGACTCCTCATGAGGTGTTCCTAATATCCCCAAAGTCTCGTTCAAGTCTGTGAAGCGATTCGGGAGATCGAGGTTTGGATTTGGGGGAGTTGGCCCGCGGGCTGTGTTCTTCCTGACTGTCCAGGCAAAAAACGGCCTGACCGGTCTCCCAAACCGGTCTGACCGGTTTCGCCCTGTGGGCTGTCGAGAAAGGTTTTTGAGCAAGGAAGTCTCTGTTGCTCCATGGCTTCGTTTGTTCAGATGTGGAAAGGCTCTTGAGGTGTTTGGGGCTTTTGGGGAGTTTCTGGACAAAATCAGTCTGACCGGTTTGCCAAACCGGTCTGACCGGTTTCCCCTCCCTGCGTGAGGCTAAGTCCAACAGAAGCGGTCTGACCGGTTTCAGAAACCGGCCTGACCGGTTTGGGCTACCAGCAGCCGTGTCTTGTGTGTTTCCGCTGCGTGTGTGTTAAGGATGTTGGTCGGGTGTTGCTCCTCGGTTCAGTAGCACTTCAGTGGCTACGTGAACTTGGCAGGAGAAGCGTGTGAAGGTGCATGAGTGAAATTGGGTTCATAGGCCGAATTCTTGAATAAAATTTTTATCGGCTCCCATTCACTCCCCCTTCTCTGGTTCGCCGCTTCGGTCCTTCACCTTTGGGAAAACTGCTCGGCTCCATCATCAGCCATCGCGGCATCGAAGCCAACCCCGAGAAGATCTCCGCCATCACCAAGATGAAAGCTCCCACCTGCATCAAAGACGTGCAGAAGCTTACTGGGTGCATGGCGGCCTTGAACAGGTTCATCTCGAAGCTTGGAGAACAGTAACTACCCTTCTTCAAACTACTCAAGCACCAAGAGGAGTTCGTATGGACCCAGAGGAAGATCAAGCTCTGGCTCAGCTCAAGGACTTCCTGTCCAAACCACTAGTCCTCACGGCTCCATGCAAAAAGGAGCAGCTACTGCTTTTCCTCGCTGCAACTACTCACGTGGTCAGTACTGTCATTGTCGTCGAGCGGCAGGAAGACAGCCACGCCTACCCAGTCCAGCGACCAGTCTACTTCATCAGCGAGGTCCTGTCCGAATCCAAGGCACGATACCAGCCAGTACAGAAGCTAATTTATGCAGTGCTCATCACCTTGCGGAAGCTACGACAATACTTCCAGGAGTACTCGATCACCGTCGTCACCGACTACCCGCTCGGTGCCCTCACCATTGACTTCAAGCCACGAACAACCATCAAGTCGCAGGCACTAGTTGACTTCATGGCGGAGTGGCGGGTAAATCAGCTACCAACTCGAGCATTGGGTGATGTAATTCGACGGCTCACTTAAGCTCGAGGGCGCGGGTGCAGGGGTTCTCTTGATCTCTCCAACGAGCGAACAACTCAAGTACGTCCTGTAGATCATCTGGAAGGTCTCATATAAGGAAGCTGAGTATGAAGCTCTACCACATGGGCTCCGTCTCGCGGTATCACTGGGCATCAAGCGACTACTAGTCTACAACGACTCCGTAGTGGTCATCAACCAAGTTAACAAGTCTTGGGAACTCAACAAGGAGATCATGGATGCCTACTGCCTAGAAGTCCGCAAGCTCGAGAACAAATGCTATGGTCTCGAATTCCATCGCATCGTCCGCGGCAACAACGTTGCAGCGGACGTCCTTTTAGAGCTTGGTTCTACTCGCGCATAAGTGAAGGACCGATACGGCGAACCAGAGAGGGGGGGGAGTGAATGGGAGCCGATAAAAATTCTTCTCGATGGAGATGAGAACTCCAACAAGACGAACACGGCTTCCAACACACGTCTCCGACTCACTACCCAAGTTGGCCAAGCCCACGTAGCCACTGGAGTGCCACTGGACCTAGGAACCAACACACACAGCCTTCCGACTCGAGAACGCAGCGAAACAACAAACCCCGAGTCTACAGACCCACACCGGTCAGACCGGTGAGCACCACCGGTCAGACCGGTCCCTGCTGGTGAACCTGAGCAACTTACACTAAGTGGCTCTACACCGGTCAGACCGGTGAGACGCACCGGTCAGACCGATGGCAGCCAGAAAGCCCCCAAGGCACCAAACAGGCCAACCGACCACCAAACGGACCCAAACTCGAACCAGCAGCACCACGGGACAACAAAGAACACACCAAGACGTTCACCCGAGCAAAAACCCACAAGGGCTCGCACCGGTCAGACCGGTCAAGAGCACCGGTCAGACCGGTGTAGCCTGGGCAGCTCGGGATGAACAGCACCCGCGGGTCAACTCCCCCAAATCCAAATCTCGATCTCCCGAATCGCTCCACGGACTTGAACAAGACTTTGGGGATATCATGAACACCTCATGAGGAGTTCATAGCCAAGTTTAATCCCACCAAAACTCGTCCAAAAAGGAGGAATCGAAGAAATCCCGCCGAGAGCACTTCCAACCCAAGAACTCAAGAAACCCCAAAATCGAGCACCTTTACTCACGGATTTGGGAGGGGAATCACAGCCCAAAGAACCACGAAGGGTTCCCACAAATTTCCCCCATCAGATCCCCAAGAGAAAGGCCCCGAAAACAACCCAAAGAAATCACCGAGAGAGGGCTCCGAAAATCACCACCAAGAACAACCGAGGAAAACACATCCAAACCTTGAGGAACCACGACGAATCATCTATACATGAAACAAAGGTTCGTACAAGGTCTAGCAAGCCGCCCGATCATCCATCCCTCTCTAAAAGATCTCTCCGTGAAGCTCTCTTGCTAGTCCTAAGGAAAACCTAGAGAAAATATGTGGAAAATAGGAAAACTAATGAGCTAGGGTTCCAAGAGTTGGCTGCCATCCTCTCACCTCTTGGGTTATATGGAGGCAACCGAATGTCTAAAATGCCCTTCTCTACTAACTAGGGATACAAGCCCCTCAAGGGCGGATTTGGAATTCTTGATGTCTTCACCATCGGACGGATGCCGGCGACCGCACCTGCGTAGCCTCGACGCAAGCCATGCGATCCCGACGCGTGTCCTCCGCTTCGAAGATTCCGGCCTGCGTCGTCGCACACCGGTCAGACCGGTGCTCCTCACCGGTCAGACCGGTCCCCACCGGTCAGACCGGTCAGACCCACCGGTCAGACCGGTCTGGTGCTGCTGCACCTCCGCCTTCGGTTCTCCGGTCTTGGCTTTGTGGATCAACCAAGGAACCCAGTGGTTTTCTGGTGAACCACCGGAAACCCCACGAACTCGGTGTAGCCTCCGCCAATCTCCACTCATGACTTGGCTCCCACGTAGTCCCGGCTCGACCTTGGTTTTGAGGCTCAACCAAGAAACCGTCCACGACTTCATCTTGCTGTTCATGCCACCATGCGGCCCGCACTTGACCCTGCTGGCCACCGGGTCCCTCGAACGAAGCCTACTTGTCTTCTCCACACCTGGAGGCCTCACCGGCGACGACCTTTTGCGCTTGTTCTTCACCGCACCAACACCGGTCAAGCCGCAACCCGCACACTGCAATACTTAGCCAAGAATCGGTCCACACAACGTTGTCAATCACTCATCACACAAGGAAGCGACCATCCACCGGTCCTCGAACCACACATGGTCCTCAATCTCCCCCTTGATGAGTGCATTGACAACACCCACACGAAAGTAACAAGAGAGAAAAGAAAAAGAAAAGAAACGAACAAAAAGAAACTCCAACAAGCGATCGAAAGCCAAACAAAGGCAAAGAGCAAGATCACTTGAAGAAGACAAGTCTCGGACCCCTTAGGCAAGGGCAACGGCTCGACACATCCGAGACAAAACAAAGCTCAAGAAAAGAGCGCAAACCACCGAAACAAAGCTCGAAAAACCACAAAGAACTCCCCCTGCACACATGCAAGCTCCCCCTGAACCAATGCAACTCCCCCTGGACAAATGCATGCAAACCACTTGAAAAAACGGGACTGCGGCACTTTCGGCTCACACCGGTCAGACCGGTCATCACCACCGGTCAGACCGGTGCCTAACATATGTACAGGACCAGCACTCACACCGGTCAGACCGGTGCTCCTCACCAGTCAGACCGGTGTACAACAGAGCCCAGAAATGGCTCGAAACCACATGAAAACCTTCCAAAAGCATCCATTAAGCAATTTCAATCTCAAACTTCTCCCCCTTGTTGACAATGCATGAATCAAGCCAAAAATGCAAAACTTTCAACCTAGAGCTTCTCAAATAGACAAAATTCAGCAAAGAATTCTACACATGTCCAAATGAGCAAGTTAGGTACTCTACAGCTTCGTATCGACCTCAACTACATGATCACCAAGTTTCACAACCATTGGACGAAGCTAAGAAGGATTTTGCCAATTTTGCGAAAAACATGCCTCTCATGAGCAAAGTCCTAAACATGATCAAAGCATATCAAAATGGCAAAGCCACACAAACTTCATACTAGGACAGCCATTCTAATCATAAGACCATCACAAACACCCACAAGCACCTCATGTCATGTCAAAGCCACCGAGCCATGTGCCTACTTCTATTTATGAGACTTCTCATTGGTAGGCATCATGCAACGGTTTAGCACCCAAAGCAAATTAAATTCAGCACGTATGACATGGGAGCATATTTTCCAAGCATTTTTCATTTCATTTTCAGATTTGTAAATGGTACATGAAATGTCTTTGCGACAAAAAGGAACTTATGCTCCTCCACAAGATAAATCAAGAGGGCTAAACATTCATGATGGCAAATGAGCCTTTGGCCCCATATGATCAATAAACTAGCCATCCAACCACAAATTAAGCATAGCAAGGCCACACAAACATGTCAAGAGCATGTAAAGACATTTACACATGAGAGAGCATACATGTGACATTTTTCAAAAGCATAGCTATCAACCATGGATTATTCATCAAGATCATCAAGAGCTAAGCCAAACTAACCATATCATACCAAACAAGCTCACAAAGACATATATCTCATTCCATGGTGAACAATGTATATGAGAGAAGCTTTTCCTAACCAATGCATATGATACAAAATGCATGCAATCTAAGATACAAGGATGCCTATACATCATGTTACATATGCCATGCCAAATGCAAGGAATGCACAAAGGAAAGCTATACATATGCTACAAAGCGGCTCCTCGAGGGGAGGCAAAACGGCTCGACACCACCGGCAAAAGAGAGCTCCCACACACCCAACTCAAGAAATCAAACACACACCAAGTTCCCCCCGCAAACGAGTGAAAGTGGCTTGATCTAGGGGTTTGGTGAAAATATCGGCTAGTTGGTCATGTGTGGGTAAATGGATCAAAGCTATCTTTCCTTTCTCGACGTTGTCCCTCAGAAAATGGTACCTCACTTCTATGTGCTTGGTTTTGGAATGGAGCACTGGGTTCTTTGCAACGCTTATGGCACTGGTGCTATCACATTGAAGTGGGACATGGGTATACTCCTCACCAAAGTCACTCATGGTATAGGTGATCCAAAGGAGCTGAGAGCAACAACTAGCAGCGGCAACATACTCGGCTTCGGTCGTGGATTGAGCAACACTTGACTGCTTACGAGAAGACCAAGACACCAACGAAGAACCCAAAAGCGGCAAGTCCCAGAAGTGGACTTCCTATCCAACCGACACCCGGCAAAATCCGCATCTGAAAAACCATGAAGCGCCAAAGAAGAGGACGCGGAGTACCAAAGGCCGAAGTCGGGAGTGTGACGCAAGTACCTGAAAATTCTCTTCACCGCTTGCCGATGCGAAGTCCTCGGAGACGCTTGAAAACGAGCGCACGGACACACCGAGAACCGTATGTCCGGCCTCGTCGCCGTCGGGGTAGAGGAGTGACCCGATCATGCTCCGGTACTCCTTCCGGTCCACGTGTTCACCTTCCTCGTCCGCATCAAGAGCCGTAGTCGTACTCATCGGTGTCGTCATAGCCTTGGAGTCCTCCATCTTGAACTTCCTCACACTCGTCCTTGGTGTACTTAGCACGGTGCACAAATGTTCCTTCCTTTGATTGCTTGATTTGTAGCCCGAGGAAGAACTGCAACTCGCCCATCATGCTCATCTCAAACTCCCTGCTCATATCATCTGCAAACCTCGCAACAAGAAAGTTAGACGAGCCACCAAAGAAAATATCATCCACGTACACCTGCACAATCAGGATATCTCTGCCCTGCCTCAGCAAAAACAAGGTCTGGTCGACCTTCCCCATCTCAAAGCCTCTCTCAAACAAGAACCCCCTCAACTTTGCCATACCAAGCTCTAGGCGCCTGCTTCAACCCATACAGCGCCTTCCTCAACTTGTACACCCGGTGGGGGTACTTCTCACTCTCAAACCCCGGAGGGCCGCCTCACATACACTTCTTCCTCCAGACACCATTCGGAAAAGCACTCTTCACATCCATTTGGTGCAACTTGAACCCTTTAGCCACGGAAAAGGCTAGAAGGATCCTAATCGCCTCCAAACGGGCTACGGGAGCAAAGGTCTCCTCGTAGTCGATCCCCTCCTTCGGCGAACCCCCGAGCAACAAGTCTCGACTTGTTCCTCACAACCTCACCCTTCTCTCCCTCTTTGTTTTTCCACACCCACTTTGTACCAATCGGCTTACACCACGGGGGGAGGGTCAACCAACTCCCACACTCGATTCCTCTCAAAGTTCTCCAACTCCTCATGCATCGAGTTAACCCAATTGTGATCGGATAGTGCGTGTCCAATGTCTTTGGGCTCAAAAGAAGCAACAAACGCAGCATGAGCAAAGTGGGAATTGTTTCGAACCCTCGACCGTGTAGTGCGTTCATTCATGTCGCCGATGATCCTCGAAGCCGGGTGATCCACCCGAACTCGCCGGGGGAGGTTCTCGCCTCGAAGCTACCACCCCCTCAACATCGCCTTCTCCTCGTTCTTGGTTTGTCGTCGTAGGTGTAGCGAGAGGGTCCATCCATCATCGTAGTCGAAGTAGTGGGTACATGTTCGGCCGGGGGCACCACACCGCCATCTTCATCATCACCATGTTCATGCTCCTCCTCCCGAAAGATCTCCTCGCCAAGCTCATCATCACCGCACACTCAAAGACAAGGCCGACTACGTGGCTCGTCTCGTCGAAGGTTACCTCGCAAGTCTCCACGATTTGGTTAGTTTCAAGATTGAGCACACGATATGCTCTAGAATGAGATGCATAACCAAAGAAAATGCCATCGACGGACCTAGCCTCAAATTTATCCAACTTCCTCGCCTTTCTTCGAATGAAACACTTGCAACCGAAGACATGGAAGTGACTCACCTTGGGTGTGCGGCCATGCATCAACTCATAGCATGTTTTCTTCTTGTGCACTGCGAGGTATATCCTGTTCGACACATAGCATGCGGTATTCACCGCCCTCGCCCAATACCTCCTCGGAGTCCTATGCTCATCAAGCATCGTCCGAGCCATCTCGCACAAGGTCCTCGTTCTTCCTTTCCACAACACCATTGCGGGGAGGCGTATACGGACTCGAAAGCGGGTGCTCAAGACCCAAGTCATGACAAAAGGTTTCAAAACGAGAGTTCCCGAATTCCGAGCCATTATCACTGCGGATAGCTCGTATGGCATCTCCGTGCCTCTCGTTCCTCAACCTCAAGACTAGGTCTCGAACAAAACCAAACGTCTCCCCCTTATCCTCGAGAAAGAACACCCACGCATACCGAGAATAGTCGTCCACCACAACAAGGACATACCACTTCCCACCCGCGGATCGCACACGAGCTGGGCCAACAAGGTCCATATGGAGCAGCTCGCATGGACGCTCAGTCATCACATCGGTGAGAGGCGGGTGAGAAGAGGCCACCATCTTGGCATGCCTACACGGAGCACAAACCAACTCTTTCTCAAGCCTCAAACGTGGCAATCCTCGGACCAAATTGAGTTTACTCAAGCGAGACGAGAAGGTCAAAGCTCAAGTGACCCAACTTCCTATGCCACTTCCACAACTCACTCGAAGAACCAGCCAAGAAACAACGCTCCACACCCGAAGACTGAGAAAAATCAGCACGAAACACCTGACCCTCGGGAACGACCATACAGACAAGGTCCCCTCGAGAGTCAACAATCCGAGAACCACCAGGCCGAAACAACACCTCAAAGCCCTCATCCAACAACTGGGACACAGAAAGCAAATTGTACCCCAGCGATTGAACAAGAGCAACAAGCCTCAGAGTGATCTTGTCACTCACTTTTATCTCACCTTCTGAAAGCACACGCCCACGCCCATTGTCCCCAAAAGTGATGTACCTCTTCGTCACCACCGGGACGAGACTTGAGAACCACCCCCTGTCTTCGGTCATATGCCTCGAACAACCGGAGTCAATCAACCAAATGTTCTTCAAGTCTCCCACCTGAAATTCAAAAATAGGCACGTGAGCGAACAAACGACTCAGGATCGGGGTTAGTACCAAAAGAGGAAAACCGATCGTGCCGAGCCATTTGCTCGAAAGTGGGGTTAGCACCAACCAAAGCATCTCTCCTACCAAAGCTACCTCCACGAACACCACCACGGTAACCACCCCGAGGAAACCACCCCTCTCTCGTCCGGGAGGAGGACCAAAACCACGCAAGAAAGCCCGTGGAACGTCCTTCCTCTCCAACTCAACGCCACGACTCCTCCAATCCCCGTATTGAGCACGAGGAGGAGAACGCCTAGCAACCGACCACCCGCACCCTTTCCGGCCCAACCACCGAACCACGACCACCGAAACAACCCTCGCACCTGTACGAGCTCGAAACCCGAACACTTGTCCGTCCGGGCACCGCACGGTCGACCGGTGCTCCACACCGGTCGACTAGTGTGACCTGGGCAGCAGCACCTCCAACAGCCTTCCGCTCTCCCCAAGCCCGAACTGTCCTCACACTCGCCTTAGCCCTAGGCATATGCACACGAGACTCAAGTACACCATCAGAAGGGTTGTACTTGTCCTTGTTAGCCCACTCCTTTGCCATTCTCTCCTCTCGCTTCCTCTTGAAGCAATACTCATCCTTATGGCCATCTCTCCCATAATAGCCACAATAGAACCTCACAAGCTTAGGCTTAGGCTTGGGCTGTGGCTGCTCACTTGGTTTCTCTCCACTCAATTCCTCCACCGGTTTCCCTTCACTAGACTTCTCACTTTCTTTCCCAAAAAACACTTTCCCCGAAGTGCTCACAAACTTGATAGGCTTTTGTAGATCATTTGTGGGTGTAGGAAACACGGGTGGAGCTGGGGTTGTGTCTAGTCGGTTCCTATGATGTTTAGGTTTTGGGAGAAAATCATTCTTGTGGTGGGTTTTTGGTGGCTCCGGGATATTCTCTCCACTTCCCTCACCAACCTTGTTTGCTCCAAGCCCCCCACCATCTTGCCTCTTAAAGGCCTCGATCATCATCCTCAACTGAGGCTCGTGACCGGACAACCAACCCATCAACTTCCTAAAATCATCATTCTCATCCTGCAAACGATCAACATAATGTGCAAGCTCCAAATTTTTCAATGCATGCATTTCACAGGTAGAGCAAGATGTAGGCATGGGTTCCTTCAATTTAGCCTCGAGCGAACTAGTGTAAGCATGCATCTCATCAATCTTAGCGTGCAAAACGGGGCAAGAAGTGCAAGCACCTAGCAAAGCGAGGTCTAGACTTAAGCTCGCCTACCTCAACCCTAAGCACATCTAGTTCCTCACACTTGGAGGCATGCTTCTCCTTAAACAAAGCAAGATCGGCAAGGAATATGGAGCAATCAAGACAATCATTCTCATCGAAACAACGGGGCTAGCTTTAAGCGAATCAATCTCAAGCTTGCTATCAAGCACCCGTGTCTCTAGCTCGGCCACTCTAGTCCTAGCATCCTCGAGTGAAGCCCTAAGCTCTTTCCTCATTTTCTTGGCCTCTCTAAGCATGTCATCACGGTTATCAAGCAAAGAGCCAAGCCTCTCATTCTCCGGCGCAAGAAGGGAAGTTTATCACGCACCTCGTCGTCGGACTCGCAGTCCGAGTCGCTCCGTGTGCTCTTCTTGCCGCCGGAGCTCGGCGCCATGGTGCGGAAGCCATCTCTCGCGAAGCGGCTCGGTCCGCTCGGGTTCTTGGACGGCTTCTTGTTCTTGCGGCGATCTCCCTCGTCTTCGCTGCTGCTCGAGCTCGAGGTGGAGTACGCGGAACTGGAGTCGACGTCGCTCGCTCCAACCATCGCTCGGGCCTTGCCTCGGCCCTCTTTCTTCCTAGATCGCCGCTCGTCCTTGTACTTGTTCTTGTGCTTGCTCTTGTGGTCGCGCCTCGAACGGTACTTGCCATCGTTCATCCTCGGCTTGTGCTTGTAGCTGTCCTTGTTCTCGGCCTTCTCCGGGCAGTCGGCGACGAAGTGTCCCGGCTTGCCGCACTGGAAGCAAGTCCTCGTGTTCCTCCTCATGTTCACACGGTTCTCGTGCAGCCTCTCGAACCGTCTCGTCAACAGCGCCAGCTCGTCCTCTGCAAGGTCATCAAACTCCTCATCTGGCATAGACATCAAAGAGGAAAACGAGAACATCCTGGTGGATGGGTTAGAGTTAGTCTTTCATTTGGAACCACCAACGAGGGCAAGACTATGGGAATCAGTCGGTCCCTCGAGCTTGGCAGTCATGCCCCTATCCACCTCAGCCGACTTGAGCTTTGAGAACAGCTCGTTCACCGTCAGAGTGTCATACCTCTCCGACTCGACTATGGCCTCGAAGTTTCCGCCCCATATCGTACGATCCAAAGAGTGTAAGAGCTTGACCGCTCTATCATGATCATCGTACGGGAGCACGTCCACATTGGCCCTCATGTTGTTCACCACCACCGTGAACCTCTGAAACAAGGCATCGATGGACTCACCGGGGAGATGAGTGAAGTTCTCGTACTCTCTCCGTAGGTCGCATACAACCGTGCTCGAACACGGGCGTTCCCAACATGAGCCTCCTTCAACACCGCCCAAATCCTACAAGCCAAGTGCTCGGTGTGCACCCGATCGAACTCGGCCGACACAAAGCATGAAACAAGTAGCCGACCGCCTTATTGTTGGTGTCGAATGCGTCCCTCGACCACGGAGCAAGGAAATCCATCGGTGGACATAGCCTCGTGTCCACCGTGACATCCCAAAGCAGGCTCGACCCTTTCCGCGGAGGAACGCACCCATCCGCTTGCTCCACATCCGGTAGTTCTTGCCATCGAAGTGTGGAGGACCCGAACCCCGTTCTTGGTATGCCATCCTTGGATCTTAGGCGGTTAGAGTCAACAAAGACCCGAACCGGCTGCGGTACCACTTGAAGGACCGATACGGCGAACCGAGAGGGGGGGGGGGGAGTGAATGGGAGCCGATAAAAATTCTTCTCGATGGAGATGAGAACTCCAACAAGACGAACACGGCTTCCAACACACGTCTCCGACTCACTACCCAAGTTGGCCAAGCCCACGTAGCCACCGGAGTGCCACCGGACCTAGGAACCAACACACACAACCTTCCGAGCTCGAGAACGCGGCGAAAAAACAAACCCCGAGTCTACGAGACCCACACCGGTCGGACCGGTGAGCACCACCGGTCGGGACCGGTCCCCGCCGGTGAACCTGAGCAACTTCCACTAAGTGGCTCTACACCGGTCAGACCGGTGAGACGCACCGGTCAGACCGATGGCAGCCAGAAAGCCCCCAAGGCACCAAACAGGCCAACCGACCACCAAACGGACCCAAACTCGAAACAGCAGCACCACGGGACAACAAAGAACACACCAAGACGTTCACCCGAGCAAAAACCCACAAGGGCTCGCACCGGTCAGACCGGTCAAGAGCACCGGTCAGACCGGTGTAGCCTGGGCAGCTCGGGATGAACAGCACCCGCGGGTCAACTCCCCCAAATCCAAATCTCGATCTCCCGAATCGCTCCACAGACTTGAACAAGACTTTGGGGATATCATGAACACCTCATGAGGAGTTCATAGCCAAGTTTAATCCCACCAAAACTCGTCCAAAAAGGAGGAATCGAAGAAATCCCGCCGAGAGCACTTCCAACCCAAGAACTCAAGAAACCCCAAAATCGAGCACCTTTACTCACGGATTTGGGAGGGGAATCACAGCCCAAAGAACCACGAAGGGTTCCCACAAATTTCCCCCATCAAATCCCCAAGAGAAAGGCCCCGAAAACAACCCAAAGAAATCACCGAGAGAGGGCTCCGAAAATCACCACCAAGAACAACCGGGGAAAACACATCCAAACCTTGAGGAACCACGCCGAATCATCTATACATGAAACAAAGGTTCGTACAAGGTCTAGCAAGCCGCCCGATCATCCATCCCTCTCTACAAGATCTCTCCGTGAAGCTCTCTTTCTAGTCCTAAGGAAAACCTAGAGAAAATAGGTGGAAAATAGGAAAACTAATGAGCTAGGGTTCCAAGAGTTGGCTGCCATCCTCTCACCTCTTGGGTTATATGGAGGCAACCGAATGTCTAAAATGCCCTTCTCTACTAACTAGGGATACAAGCCCCTCAAGGGCGGATTTGGAATTCTTGATGTCTTCACCATCGGACGGATGCCCGGCGACCGCACCCTGCGTAGCCTCGACGCAAGCCATGCGATCCCAACGCGTGTCCTCCACTTCGAAGATTCGGAGCGTGTCGTCGCACACCGGTCGGACCGGTGCTCCTCACCGGTCGACCGGTCCCCACCGCGTCGGGCCGGTCGGACCCACCGGTCGGACCGGTGCGGTGCCGCTCGCACCTCCGTCTTCGGTTCTCGGTCTTGGCTTTGTGGATCAACCAAGGAACCCGGTGGTTTTCGGTGAACCACCGGAAACCCCACGAACTCGGTGTAGCCTCCGCCAATCTCCACTCATGACTTGGCTCCCACGTAGTCCCGGCTCGACCTTGGTTTTGAGGCTCAACCAAGAAACCGTCCACGACTTCATCTTGCTGTTCATGCCACCATGCGGCCCGCACTTGACCCCGCTGGCCACCGGGTCCCTCGAACGAAGTCTACTTGTCTTCTCCACACCTGGAGGCCTCACCGGCGACGACCTTTCGCGCTTGTTCTTCACCTGCACCAACACCAGTCAAGCCGCAACTGCACCTGCAATACTTAGCCAAGAATCAGTCCACACAACGTTGTCAATCGCTCATCACACAAGGAAGCGACCATCCACCGGTCCTCGAACCACACATGGTCCTCAATAAGTACCAGCGGGAGTCTTCGTCCACGAGCTTCACGGGCCATCCATCCCGGAGCCGACGCATACTACCACTAACCCAGCACCTTCTCCACCTGGTCAGGAGGTCATGATGATAGACGTGGGCAGGTGACAACCCTTCATCGACTACATCTGCGAGCAGAAGGTTCCAATAGACAAGAACTTGGCCGAGCAAACCATCCGCAGAGCCAAGTCATATGTACTAGTCGGCGACAAGGTCTACAGGCGGGGCGCCACTTTCGGAGTACTCATGAAGTGCATTTCCAGAGAAGAAGGCAAGGAAATCTTAGATGAGATCCACAAATGCGTCTGCGGCAAACACGCGTCGGGATCGCAAGGCTTGCGTCGAGGCTATGCGAAGTGCGGTCGCCGGGCATCTGTCTGATGGTGCTATGAAGTCAAATTCCCAAAGTGCCCTTGGTGGGCGTGTATCTTAGTTTAGGCTTTAGGGGCATTTTAGTCTTTCGGCTGGCCTCCATATGACCCAAGGGGTGAGAGGATGGCAGCCAACTCTGGGAACCCTAGCTCATTTGTTTTCTCATTTTCCTTCCTATTTTCCTTAGGTTTTCCATAGGACTAGCTTGAGAGCTTCATGGAGAGATCTTGTTGAGAGGGATGGATGATCGGGCGGCTTGCTAGACCTTGTATGAACCTTTGTTTCATGTATAGATGATTCGGCGTGGTTCCTCAAGGTTTGGATGTGTTTTCCCCAGTTGTTCTTGGTGGCGATTTTCGGAGCCTTCTCTTGGTGATTTCTTTGGGTTGTTTTCGGGACCTTTTTCTTGGGGATTTGATGGGGAAATTTGTGGGAACCCTTCGTGGTTCTTTGGGCTGTGATTCCCCTCCCAAATCCGTGAGTAAAGGTGCTCAATTTTGGGGTTTCTTGAGTTCTTGGGTTGGAAGTGCTCTTGGCGGGATTTCCTTGATTCCTCCTTTTTGGACGAGTTTTGGTGGGATTAAACTTGGCTATGGACTCCTCATGAGGTGTTCCTAATATCCCCAAAGTCTTGTTCAAGTCCGTGGAGCGATTCGGGAGATCGAGGTTTGGATTTGGGGGAGTTGGGCCCCGCGGGCTGTGTTCTTCCCGACTGTCCAGGCAAAAACCGGCCTGACCGGTTTCCCAAACCGGTCTGACCGGTTTCGCCCTGTGGGCTGTCGAGAAAGGTTTTTGAGCAAGGAAGTCTCTGTTGCTCCATGGCTTCGTTTGTTCAGATGTGGAAAGGCTCTTGAGGTGTTTGGGGCTTTTGGGGAGTTTCTGGACAAAATCGGTCTGACCGGTTTGCCAAACCGGTCTAACCGGTTTCCCCTGCTTGCGTGAGGCTAAGTCCAACAGAAGCAGTCTGACCGGTTTCAGAAACCGGCTTGACCGGTTTGGGCTTCCAGCAGCCGTGTCTTGTGTGTTTCCGCTGCGTGTGTGTTAAGGCTGTTGGTCGGGTGTTGCTCCTAGGTTCAGTAGCACTTCAGTGGCTACGTGAACTTGGCAGGAGAAGCGTGTGAAGGTGCATGAGTGAATTTGGGTTCATAGGCCGAATTCTTGAATAAAATTTTTCTCGGCTCCCATTCACTCCCCCTCTCTAGTTCGCCGCTTCGGTCCTTCACCTTTGGGAAAACTGCTCGGCTTCATCATCAGCCATCGTGGCATCGAAGCCAACCCCGAGAAGATCTCCGCCATCACCAAGATGAAAGCTCCCACCTGCATCAAAGACGTGCAGAAGCTTACTGGGTGCATGGCGGCCTTGAACAGATTCATCTCGAAGCTTGGAGAACAGGAACTACCCTTCTTCAAACTACTCAAGCACCAAGAGGAGTTCGTATGGACCCAGAGGCAGATCAAGCTCTGGCTCAGCTCAAGGACTTTTTGTCCAAACCACCAGTCCTCACGGCTCCACGCAAAAAGGAGCAGCTACTGCTCTGCCTCGCTGCAACTACTCACATGGTCAGTACTGCCATCGTCATCGAGCGGCAGGAAGACGGCCACGCCTACCCAGTCCAGCAACCAGTCTACTTCGTCAGCAAGGTCCTGTCGGAATCCAAGGCACGATACCAGCCAGTACAAAAGCTAATTTATGCAGTTCTCATCACCTCGCGGAAGCTACAACACTACGTCTAGGAGTACTCGATCACCGTCATCACGGACTACCCGCTCGGCGCCCTCACCATTGACTTCAAGCCACGAACAACCATCAAGTCGCAGGCACTAGTTCAATTCATGGTGAAGTGGCGGGTAAATCAGCTACCAACTCCAACCGAGCGACCACAGCATTGGGTGATGTACTTCGACGGCTCACTCAAGCTCGAGGGCGCGGGTGCAGGGGTTCTCTTGATCTCTCCAACGAGCGAACAACTCAAGTACGTCATGTAGATCTTTTGAAAGGTCTCAAATAACGAACCTGAGTATGAAGCTCTACCGCATGGGCTCCGTCTCGCGGTATCACTGGGCATCAAGCAACTACTAGTCTACAACGACTCCGCAGTGGTCATCAACCAAGTTAACAAGTCTTGGGAACTCAACAAGGAGATCATGGATGCCTACTGCCTAGAAGTCCGCAAGCTCGAGAACAAATTCTATGGTCTCGAATTCCATCACATCGTCCGCGACAACAACGTTGCAGCGGACGTCCTCTCAAAGCTTGGTTCTACTCGCGCATAAGTACCAGCGGGAGTCTTCGTCTACGAGCTTCACGGGACATCCATCCCGGAGCCGGCACCTACGACCACTAACCCAACACCTTCTACAGCTGGTCAGAAGGTCATGATGATAGACGTGGGCAGGTGACAACCCTTCATCGACTACATCTGCGAGCAGAAGGTTCCAACAGACTAGAACTTGGCCGAGCAAACCATCCGCAGAGCCAAGTCATATGTACTAGTCGGCGACAAGCTCTACAGGCGGGGCGCCATTTCCGGAGTACTCATGAAGTGCATTTCCAGGGAAGAAGGCAAGGAAATCTTAGAGGAAATCCACAAATGCGTCTGCGGCAACCACACGTCTTCTCATACGCTGGTCAGCAAGGCTTTCCGACGAGCTTTCTACTGGCCCACAACCCTGGGCAATGCTGAGGAACTCGCCAGAAGGTGCCAAGGGTGCCAGTACTTCTCCAAGCAACAGCACGTCCCGGCCTACAAGCTAGTCACTATACCACCAACTTGGCCTTTTGCCTGTTGAGGGCTCGACATGATTGGGCCCCTCCCGACTGCGCCAGGAGGATTCAATAGAGTCTTGGTGGCTATCGAAAAGTTCACCAAGTGGATCAAAGTCAAGCCGGTCACCTGCCTAAAGGCCGACTGGGTACTCGATTTCTTGGACGAACTCGTACACCGCTACGGACTACCCCTTGCATCATCACAGACCTGGGGTCCAACTTCAACAACCACCAGTTCTAGCAGTACTGCGAGAACAGCGGGATTGACGTCCGATATGTCTCAGTCGCCCATCCACGGGCCAACGGACAAGTAAAGCGCGCCAACGGGATGGTACTCGACGCTCTCAAGAAGCTACTACATGACGCCGCTAACAAAAAAGGGGGCAAGTGGATCAAGGAACTACCCAACGCACTCTAAGGGCTTCGTACTCAAGCTACCAAGCCAACAGGGTAGTCACCATACTTCCTGGTCTACGGCTCTGAGGCTATTCTACCTGCCGACGTCATGTGAGATTCGTCGGTAGTGCAACAGTACGACGAAGGCATCTCTGAAGACAACAGACGAGTTCACATCGATGGACTCGAAGAAGCTCGCTGCGCCGCCATCGTCCAGTCAGCAAAGTACCTTGATGGTATTCGACGCGATCATGATCGCAATGTCAAGGAACGCTCCTTCAACGTTGGTGATCTAGTCCTCCGACACATCCAGAAGCCCAGCTCACCATGGGAAGGTCCCTTCTCGATCGCAAAGGTGACCGGACCAGGCTCATACCGTCTCCAAACACTTGAAGCCGACAATGTCAGTAACTCGTCGAACATCGACCAGCTCTGTCGATTCTACGCTTAGTCTCTCCACTACTCTCCGGGAGTCCAAGTCTATACGACTACCACTAGGCTCTTCGCTGTAAGCGGCCTCCGGGTCCAGGCACTAGTCTTCGGACTACTCTACTCCAAGATCCAGCATCAACGGCTACCAACAGATCTCGGGCTGTTCAGAGCATCAAGGACTCTAGCAGCGGTCTATCAAGAGACCGTGTACTTTTAGATCCAGCCTATATGGCTACTAACGGATCTATAGCTGTAAGCGGCCATGGGTCCTAGCACTACTTTAGCCGTAGGCGACCTTCGGGTCCTGGCCACTACACTTGTAAAACGGCCCTGGCCATCCAGGTGTATGTTCAGAAATAAAGTTTGATTTTCAGTCAACTCATTTACTGTGCTTCCCTCGAACGGATCTACTGCCGAGTACTACTACTCGCAAACATCTCCATCGATGGGCTCTCCGCACATACACACCGCGACAGCGAGTACTCATTTCATGGAAGATTTTTCATTCAAATTTAAACCACATTATCGACAACTATGTTCATATTACAAATACTGCCAAAAGCTAACCTTACAAGACAACTACTAGAGGTTCAGCTTCTCCGCGACTTGTTCCGCAATCGGCGCCATCTGTTCCAGAAGCTCCTTGTACTGATCGTCTGTGCAATTGGCGGCTAGTCGTCCCGCGACTACATCGACTGGAGCCTTGGAAAAGTATGACTTCATGTATGCCAAGACCTGGTTGGGGATGGACTTTGCCAGATGCTTTACATAAGTTGTCAGACGCCCGGGGGCTTCCTTCAGTTGGTCAACTAACGGAGCAATCTTCGGCTTGCCTGGGTGAGGCACCAACAGCCTTGCAATGGGAAGCGCGACTTTTTCAAGCTCCTTGAGTTGGCCTTGCAGCTTCTCACAGTCTTCGTTGCGCTTCTGCAGAGATTTATAGTTGTTGACATGGTCACGGTCTGAGGCTTCTCGGAGGTCCATGCGCTTGACGCACCGATAAGACAACTGCTTTTATTCATACTCAAGTACCTCTCGGGCATCCTTCTCTCGGCAGACGATGTTCTTTAGATCGGTCTCCGATGCCTTAAGCTGTGTCTTATGGACATCCCCGGACCCACTACCTCGGTGGGTACCAGGACCGATTACTCATTGGGCCCCTGGGACTAATCGGCGTGTGCCACACAACACCTAATGGCGTGTGATGTAAAGACTACGGTGGAGAAGTACTCGGATAGGAAGCTATACATGTCCTGTACTATGTAGAGAACTCCTAGACGTACCCGACTAGTACTCTCTCCTCAAACCGAATTGTGACCCTTCCTCCCAGACTATATAAGGTGAGGCAGGGACCCCTCTCTCTCATACGCATCATCTTGTAAACACACCTAATCAATCCAGAGCTACACAGCATACAGGACGTAGGGTATTATGCACCTCGTGGCCCGAACTTGTCTAAACTGTGTGCCACGTGTCTCTTCCTTTGAGTTACCGATCTCGGCGACACCACATTCATCTACCTCGGGTACTCCCCTTGGTAGGTTGCTAGTCTAAAACACCGACAGTTAGTGGGCCAGTTAGGGGCTCTCGCTGAAGATCTCATGGAGAACTCGACGGCTTGAATCTCCATTAAGCCAATCGTCGCTTTCAACCGCGGCGGCACCTTCGTCTTCGGGTCTTTGGTGTGCACGGTTGACGGTGCCGTATCCTTCGAACCGCGCCTCACCATGACTCCCAACCCGAGCACAGGGCTCGTGACACTTCCTGAAGTAGTCACGGGCGAACTCACCGGAAAATTCGGTGAAATTTCGCTCTACAACCAACATGCTGACTTCGAGCTTGGATCCAACTCCAACTCGAACTCGACGTCCCCGTGTGCCATCGCATGCGAGCCGGCTACCCAGCCATCGTGTGTGGACTTCCCACTCCACGAGCACTTCCCATACGGCCTCTACAATGCTAGCAAGGCCCATGCAAAGGCTCTCACTGCGCGCCGGGCCGGCAAGGAGATCGTCTCCGACTACACTTCGGACTGCAACCCCGTCTCCGGCTATTACTCAGATTCCTCCTATGAGTTTGACTACGGATCGGATCCCGACGAGCCTGAGGAACCAAGTTGAGAAGTACCTTGGTCCGTGTGTGATGAGTGATTGACCGGATGGTTTGAAGCTTTGTGTGTGTGGTGTTGAGTTGTGTTGTGTGTGTTTTATTTTGTGTATTTACCTTATTGTTTATGTGGTGTGTTGTCAATGCACTCGTGAGGAGTGGTTGACAACGTTGTGTGGACTGACTCTTGGCCTAGTATTGCAGGTGTTGGTTGTGGCTTGGTTTGCGTTGGTGCGGTGTGAAGAACGAGCGCGAAAGGTCTTAGCCTTGCGGGGCCTGCAAGGAGTGGAGAGACAAGTAGGCTTGGTTCGAGGGACCCGGTGGCCGACGGGATCAAGTGCGAGCCGCATGGTGCAAGAAGAGCAAGACGAAGTCGTGGACATGGAGCCGGTGCATCGGTGGTGGCCAAGTCAAGGAACGAGGCAAGACTGAGTAGACCGTCCGGGAGCCGGAGGTGAAAGGCTTGGCGGGCTCGACGCGTGGCGTGGTGAGGCCGGGCCGTGTACGCGGGGTTTGGCCACAAAACCATCGGAGGAGGGTTTCTCGGTTTGGGCCTCAAAACCGAGCCCGAGGGCCTGGCGTGACGGAGACGGTATCCGGGTGCGTCGGGAAGCTTCGAGGCGGGCGACACGCGGCATGATCGAGGTGCTTGCGTCGGGAGGACGTGAAGGCCTGATGGATGTGCGGCCGTCCGATGGTGAACTTCATGTGTTAACCAAAATGCCCCTGTGAGGGCTTGTGTTGTACTCCTAGTGTAGGGGCCCTTCGGTCTTTTCCGGAGGGCCTATATATAGGAGGAGGGGGCTGAATTTTCAGCTAACTCTTGTGCTAGCAGGCGGCGGTACTCTTTCATTTTGGAGTGCTTTAGGAGAGAGGGAGCGAGGAGAGAGTGGCTCTTTGATTGGAGCTTTTTGCCATCTTAGATTTGGATTCTAGGAGTGGCTTGCAATCGATTGGACAAGATATTCATAGTGAATTCATCCTCTAAATCTTGTACCAATCTTTCTATTCCCGAGTTGCTCTTGTTGCATTTTTGGAGCTCCTTTTGTGCTATTTTCGTGCTTGACTTGTTTCATCGATTTGAGGGCGTTTCTATCCGGATTTCTTTGAGGGGATCATGGGTGAGTGCTTTGTGCCTCTTTGTGGATGATCTTGACCCCTCAAACACCGGATTTGGCCTTCGATTTGTTGACTTTTGGATGAACCCTAGGTCATAGTGTTCTTGGCAAGGATTTGCGATTCCGGGAGTTGTAGGATGTTTGAGGCTGTAATTTTTGGGGCATAACCTCTCCTTGGGGTGTTTATCATCTCACCAAAATTTCGTCTCAAGACTCCTTGTGGTTTGGGAGATCCATCGATTGAAGTTTGAGGTTGTTTCTCGTGTTCCTCGGCTGTGCTGATTTGCACCTGGTGGACCGTCCGCGAGGTCACCGCGGACTGTCCGCGAGGTAGCCGTGGACCGTCCGCGAGGTCACTGCGGACCGTCCGCGAGGTGCCTGACAGCCCAGCTGTTCTTCGTGTTCTTGTGGGTTCTTGAGCGCATCTCTTTCGATTCATTTTGTCGGTGAGTTTTTGGTGCATGAAGTTTGTGGACGGTCCGTACTAGAGTGTCGGACGGTCCGTGACGAGGCGGACGGTTTGCGGGTCCATCACGGACGGTCCGTTTTTCTCGGTGCAGTACTGGAGGTTCGGGTAGCAATTTGTGACGGTCCGTGCCCTCCTCGCGGACAGTCCGCCCGGACACTGCGGACGGTCCGCTTGGTGCTTTCCAGATTGCCTAAGTCCCTTGCTTTTTGAGTTGTGCTTCCGCGTTGGATTGGTTTGGGATTTGTTCCTAGGCTTCTTGGTGGTTCCTTTGAGGTTGTTTGAGTCCTGATTGGGATCTTGTTTGTGCTTGTGGGTTCGTGTAGTTGCGATTGGGGTATAGGCCGAATTCAACCAAAGGGAAGAATTTTTATCGGCTCCCATTCACTCCCCCCTCTCTCGTCGCCTGAATCGGTCCTTTAATTGGTATCAGAGCCGGTTGTGGATTCTTGTGGCTCTAACAAGTCTTGAATCCATAGGGTGACTAGAGGAAAGAGGTGCTTTTGCTTGCGACCTTGGTTTGCGCGTTTTGAGTCCGGCGATTTGGAGTTGTGCCCTTGGAAAACCATAACTTGAGATACCTTCAGTAAAACGGGCATAACTTTTCGCTCGGTGCTCCGTTTTGGCTCAAATTTTTACAGCGGTTTTGTGACTCCATTTGTAGTTCTTCTCCTTGTGGTTCTTTGAGCAGGAGGAGTATGGAGGTTGAGGCGGAAGCCGAAGTGGAGGAGATAATATCTCTCATCGAGGACTATCAAGATGGTGACATCAAGAAAGGCGAGCTCTACCACAAGCTAGGAGGCATGAACCAAGGTACACTTGCTAAAGCTATTTTGATCCTATGCAATAGGTTGGATGATTGTGAGCGTGATTGTGGAGACTTGCATAGGAGAAACATAGATTTGTGTGATGTCTTGCGTAAGAAGAATGAGAAGATGAAATGCTCCCTTACTAGGTTGAAATGTGGTATGGCTCATTGGAGGTCTCGTGCTTTGAATTCTTGCACTTCTTGTAACACCATGCATGCTAAAAATGATGCTTTGATTGCTTCCATTGCATGCTTGAAATCTGAAATTAAGGTGTTAAATTTCAAAGCTTCTTTGCCATGCAAATCTTGCGATGCCTTCTGTGCTGAAAATGAGAAATTAAAAGATGAAGTTAATTGGCGGAAAATGCATGTTGAAGCTTTTAGAAGAGCATGCGACAATCTTGATTTTGAGAATGATGAATTGAGATCATCACTTGCTAACTTGCAATCTGAAATTGACTTGTTGAAATCCAATGCTTCTATGCCTTGCAACTCTTGTGTTGTTTTGAATGATGAGCTGTATATGGCTAGGAGTAAGATTGCTTTGTTAGATACAAGTTCTTCTTTACCATGTGTTTCTTGTGAGTCTTTGCATGCTGAAATTAATGAATTAAAATTGACTCACACCACATGTGTAGATGATCTTGAGCATGCCAGGGCTGAAATTTGTGATATAAAATCCATGCCTTGTAGCAAGTGCTCTTTGTTTCTTGTAGAGGATGCTTGCCATACTTCTTGTGATGATGATGATGATTCTTTGATGGGTGTAAATGATGATACTTGTTCATGTGGTCTCATTTGCACTTCATGCATTGATTTGGAAAGTGAAGTTTTGGCATTAAAGAAAATGCGCGATGATATGAGTGCCAAGTTGGTTGAGCATGATGAGATGAGTGCCAACCTTGAGAAAGAAAATGAACTCTTGCGTACCACATATGCTAAATTCATTGAAGAAGAAATCAATAATTTGAGAAATATGACATGTGGTACTTGTGAGCGCCTCAAGTCTCAAAATGAGGTTTTGCGCACAAGGTGCAATAGTCTTTGTGCCAAGGGTTTGGATTCACGCTTCTCTTGTCACTCCGATGTTGATGCTTCTAAATTTGCTTCTTCTAAACCGAAATCGACTTCTTCTCTTGAGTGTCAGTCTTTGGATGGTGGTAAGTGTGCTAGTGCTTTGGATAGCTCTCTCATAGCTACTCCTAAGCTTGTTGCTTCTTCCGGTGTTGCCCAAGGTGATTTGAATGGAAAGGGTGCTTCCCAGATATTTGGAACTCATATTCCCAAGCCGAGGTTCCAATGCACTTTTTGCAAGAAGGATGGGCATACCGTTGAGTTTTGCTTTCGCCGTGTCAAGCACGAGCGACGTGTGAGTGCCAAAGCTTTTAAGAAGCCACGTAGCCTTTCTCATGGCACGTGTGATTTTAATGTGGGCACCAAGTTGGATGTTGGGGTTGATGCTTCATGCTCTAAGTCCCAAGGGACTTCCCACTTACAAGAGAATGGTGATTCAGCCACTCGGATCGTGCCTCTCGATAGGCCTTTGTACCATTGCTCTCACTGTGGGAAGGATGGGCATCAAGAGAGTTTTTGCTACCGCCGGGCAAGGAGAATACGGCGAGGAGGTGCCTCTAGGCCTTTGGTTGTTCATAGCCCTCCTCATGGCATGAACACTTGTGAGCCTAAGAAGGCGCGATTTGTGGACGGGTTTTATGACACTCTTTCTAGTGAGTTAGGCCATGATCGTGGACATGCTTCTAGTGTTTCTTGTGTTGGTCCGCGACATGCTTCCCGTGGTGCTTGTGTTGGTTCTTCTCCTACGACCCCGAAGGATATTTGCCTTTTTGCTCGTGGTAGCACTCGACTTTCTTCGCGAGTGACTTCTTTGAGGCATGGTTCCAAGGGCGTTTGAAAGACTTTTCATTCCAACAGGCATTTGCATCATGCTAACCCACATGATAGGTTGTGTGCACCACTTACCCGTGGACAAAATCTTGGATTCCCAAGTACGTGCTTGCTAACCCTTTGGGATCCAAGGCTCGGTCTTTCTCGTCTCTTTGTGTGTAGGTATGGAGGCGCGGTTGGAGAACATGAGTTGGATGGGCTTGATCTCTGCCCGTGAGGAGATCAAGACAAGATGGTTCTCCACACCGTTTTGTATGGCTCTTAAAAGCCTTTGTACACATGTATAGTGAGTTTTCTATTCCCCTTGTCCTCTCTTGTATATACTTGTGTCTTGCTTGTGTGAAAACCATGGTAGGCTAGCCATCTTGTTCATGATAGCTTCGTGATCTTGAATATCTATCTTGCTATCTTTGTATGATTTTATGGTGGGTGATATTTATGAACATCATGTCATGCTTTATGGTTGATTGCTCGGTTATGTCATGTTGTTCATCCATATCATTTTTGTCTAGCTCGATGGTACCTTTCTTGTTAGCATGTTTGTCCCCCATGTATATCTTGTCGTGCTAGCTTTGTAATATATGTTGGTGGATGATCCATGTGATCTTGTATCATGCCTTTGTTTAGTTCTTGTATATTGTTTGGCATGTTGTTCTTTGGTATCATGTTGGTTTAGTGTTGTACCTTGTTGACATACTTGCTTGCCCATGCTTAATCATAATTGTGGAATCATGTTACAATGCTCTATTTATGTTATTTGATATTATCAATGCATTGTGTAGCATGTTGTGAGCTTTCCTTGGAGTTTTGGGCTTGTCTTGTCTTCGAGTTGTGTTGTTGTTCCTCTTTTCGGTTGGTTTTAGAGTTTTTCCTTGCTCTTCCTTTTCCTAGCTTTTGCTTTGTTAGTTGCCCTTGGTTGAGGGGGAGCTTGGCTTCTTTTGATAGGGAATTTGATTCCAAGAAGGGTTTTGGCTTTCTGGGTAGTCCTTGTGATCCTTAAATTGATATTCCTTCTATGGTATTCAATTGGGATCTTTGCGGTTTTGCAATTGGTACTTTTTCTATGGTACTCAATTGGGACCTTTGGTGGCTCTTCTCTTGCTTGGAGCGATTCTTGGTTGGTGTGTTCCCTCGTGAGCTTTATTGGTGTTATGTCAAGTTCCTTGTCTCCCTATGCATTCTGCATTGCATTTGTATCATATATCATGATGTATAGACTTTGGTAGGTTTGACATTTGTGTCTCGCATTCTGTCATATATCATGTTCCTTTTGATGTACATATCTACCTATGTTGCATTTGTATCATATTGCATTTTAGGATGATGAGCTTTTTCCATATGCCTCATTTGAGTTTCTTTGGCTACTTGTGAGATATTGGTCATGTGTGTGGAGAAATGGCTATGTGAGGCTATGCTCTTGGAATATTTGAGATATATGTGTTGTGAGATAGCCTTTTTGAATCAAATGCTAATCTTGACTAAATTTGATGAAATGTGCTCCACTCATGTGTAGTAGTATATCCATGTCACTTTTTGGTCTAAATGTGCCTTTCATGCTTAGATTGTGCTTGGATGTCTCTTTCTTGCATTTGGGCCAAAGGCCGATATCATTGTGAATGTTTAGCCTATGTTGCATTCATGGAGGAGCATAAGCTTCTTTTTGCCGCAAAGGCACTTCATGTACCATGAAATGAATTAATCTTGAAAAGAAGTGTGTATGCTTGAAAAATGCTCCCTCCATCATGTTTATGCTTAAAATGTCTTATCTTGCACACATGGGTGCAAAACATGTTGCATGATGTTCACCAGTGGAGAAGTCTCCCCGAAGTGGACACATGGCTCATGAGCTTTAACATGACATGCTTTGCTTTATGGTTGTTTGCAATGATCTTTTGTTGAGAATTGGATATTCTTGTATGATCTCTGGATGATATGCATGTTTTTTTTGCTAGAATATGACATGGATAGGCTTTTACATTTGAAGTGAGCCATCTTTTGATATAATTATTCAAATCTGAAAATTTGCTTTGTCACATGCCTATATTTCCATATATTACTTGTGGCAATGCTTTGACTATGTTATGATCCATATATGTGCTCTTTGTCTCATTTCTAGCCTTTGTCACTAAATTTGGCCTATTTGAGAAGCTCATGTAGATGTTTATATGCTTTGTTTTGCATTTCTGCATTTTCACCTTGATTCATACATTGTCAACAAGGGGGAGAAGAGGTGAGCTTAATGAAAAATTCAGAAAATGCATTTAAAATTTGGGAGTTTGCTCCACATGTTCAGGGGGAGCTTGCATTTGTGTAGGGGGAGCTTTGGTGAGTCTCCTTTGTTTGCCTGAGTTGTGCTTTGGTGGTTGCTTTTTGCTCTATCACGTGTGTTTAGGGTGAGCTTTGTATGCTCTTTGTCCCTAGTGCATGTGTTTAGGGGGAGCTTGTGAGCTTGGTGTGCTCTTTTCTCTATCTCATGTGTTTAGGGGGAGCTTGTGAGTTTTGTGCTGTTGTGCCGGTGGTGTTGAGCCCCTTTGCCTCTTCTTGAGGAGCCGGCGGTTGACTTATGTTTTCGATTATCACATGATTGGTGTTGAGCCCTTTGTGCCTCTTCTTGAGGGATCATGCATTCTTGTCTCGGTTGTGTCGAGCCGTTGCCCATGTCTTTGGGGACCGAGATATTGAGTTGGCCTTTGTGGTTTCTCTCATGCCAAGTGACCTTGTTCTTTGCTCTTGTGTGGTTTTTTTTCACTTGGATGAGGTGTTCGGTCTTTGCCCTCTCAAACCATTTCTTTGTGCTCACATGTTGTTAATCCGCTCCTCAAGGGGGAGAAATTTGGAAAATCAAGTTGATATGAACCTTGATTTGATGGTGATGTCTGGTTGACAAGTGTTCTGGTAAGAGTTTTATGGCACTTTGGGTTGAGCATTTTGTTTTGATGGCTTTTAGGGGTTGCATGTTGGTAGTGTGTCTCTTCATTTGCGCTTAGCCTTTGTGCTTGCTTTGGTTTCGATAGAAATTTGTCGGAGCATGTTTTTATCCCTTCTCACTTCAAGTGGCCTTTTGTTTGCTTTTTATTGGCTTTGTGGCGCTTGAATGAGTTTTTATTTTCTTTTTGACCTTCTTTTGTCAATGCACTCATCAAGGGGGAGATTGAGGAACCAAGTTGAGAAGTACCTTGGTCCGTGTGTGATGAGTGATTGACCGGATGGTTTGAAGCTTTGTGTGTGTAGTGTTGAGTTGTGTTGTGTGTGTTTTATTTTGTGTACTTACCTTATTGTTTATGTGGTGTGTTGTCAATGCACTCGTGAGGAGTGGTTGACAACGTTGTGTGGACTGACTCTTGGCCTAGTATTGCAGGTGTTGGTTGCGGCTTGGTTTGCGTTGGTGCAGGTGAAGAACAGGCGCGAAAGGTCTTAGCCTTGCGGGGCCTCCGAGGAGTGGAGAGACAAGTAGGCTTGGTTCGAGGGACCCGGTGGAAGAAGAGCAAGACGAAGTCGTGGACATGGAGCCGGTGCATCGGTGGTGGCCAAGTCAAGGAACGTGACAAGACTGAGTAGACCATCCGGGAGCCGGAGGTGAAAGGCTTGGCGGGCTCGACGCTTGGCGTGGTGAGGCCGGGTCGTGTACGCGGGGTTTGGTGGTTTGGCCACAAAACCATCGGAGGAGGGTTTCTCGGTTTGGGCCTCAAAACCGAGCCTGAGGGCCTGGCATGACGGAGACGGTATCTGGGTGCGTCGGGAAGCTTCGAGGCGGGCGACACGCGGCATGATCGAGGTGCTTGCGTCGGGAGGACGTGAAGGCCTGATGGATGTGCGGCCGTCCGATGGTGAACTTCATGTGTTAACCAAAATGCCCCTGTGAGGGCTTATGTTGTACTCCTAGTGTAGGGGCACTTCGGTCTTTTCCGGAGGGCCTATATATAGGAGGAGGAGGCTGAATTTTCAGCTAACTCTTGGGCTAGCAGGCGGCGGTACTCTTTCATTTTGTAGTGCTTTGGGAGAGAGGGAGAGAGGAGAGAGTGGCTCTTTGATTGGAGCTTTTTGCCATCTTAGATTTGGATTCTAGGAGTGGCTTGTAATCGATTGGACAAGATATTCATAGTGAATTCATTTTCTAAATCTTGTACCAATCTTTCTATTCCCGAGTTGCTCTTGTTGCATTTTCGGAGCTCCTTTTGTGCTATTTTCGTGCTTGACTTGTTTCATCGATTTGAGGGCGTTTCTATCCGAATTTCTTTAAGGGGATCATGGGTGAGTGCTTTGTGCCTCTTTGTGGATGATCTTGACCCCTCAAACGCCGGATTTGGCCTTCGACTTGTTGACTTTTGGATGAACCCTAGGTCATAGTGTTCTTGGCAAGGATTTGCGATTCCGGGAGTTGTAGGATGTTTGAGGCTGTAATTTTTGGGGCATAACCTCTCCTTGGGGTGTTTATCATCTCACCAAAATTTCGTCTCAAAACTCCTTGTGGTTTGGGAGATCCATCGGTTGAAGTTTGAGGTTGTTTCTCGTGTTCCTCGGCTGTGCTGATTCGCACCTGGTGGACCGTCCGCGAGGTCACCGCGGACCGTCCGCGAGGTGCCTGACAGCCCAGCTGTTCTTCGTTGTCGGGGACAGCCCTCGGGGTCCCCTTAAACAACGGGGAAATCCCCACTTAAAACCCACAACAAAACCAAAACACAGTGTGCCTAACCATGCAGGATACGGCCCATGCCGCAGGGATCCCAATGGCCCACCAAGGCGGCCCTCTTGAAGATCCCCTCGAGCAGGCTCCGCCTCGCTCGAGGATGCGCGTCCCCCTCGGGCGGGCTCCGCCCCGTTCGAGGGGGTGTGCTTCCCTCGAGCGGGCTCCGCCTCGCTCGAGGGCCCGCTCCCCTCGAGCGAGGCACCGCTTCGCTCGAGGGTCCGTCCCGCCCTCGACCGGGGTCCGCCACGCTCGAGGGCGCCCCTCACACGTGCGCCGCCCCCCCGTACACGGGCATTTAACGCCCTGACACCGACGGGACGACGCCATCATGCGCTAGGGGCTCGCGCCCCGGTGCCGCCGCACCAACTCCCCAGGGAGGAGCCCATCCCCATCACTATGGGGAGGGACTGTGCAGCGCGGCCGGTGTCAGTCCCGTGATGCCGCGCGCCTGCTCCAGTACGGCTAACGCGCCGAGCCCTCGAAGGGGGGCCGGTTGCACCCTCGATTTGCTTTCTTGTGACCCTACAGGGTTAGGTGGAGGCGCTAGGCCGGTGGAACGCCATCCCTGCCACTGTAACAGGGTGGCCGCCGTCCCCGCGCGTGCAGGCGCACGCCAGGCACTGTAGCAACAACTCCAGCACTATGGAGCGTGCGGGAACGGGACGCCGCCTTCCCTACTCCTGTGCTCCGTACGGGCCAACGTCAGCAGCTCCCTCGAGCCTATCAGAAGACATCACCACCATCCACCGCCCTTATACCCTCGAACCGCCACTGTTCGGGTACAAGATAGGCCATGATGGCCAGATCGCTGCAAGGATCGTTCGGACGGCCGCCCACTCTACAGCATAGCACGTCGTGCTTCCCCACGTAGCTAGGTAGCGCGGCGCGCATGTGATTCGCCTCCTCCTTGATCTATAAAAGTAGGGCGAACCCCCCTGCCGCGCGGGACGGACAGACAGACGAACATATAGCACACAACACACCACGTACTCATTCTCGAATTCTCCCACAACATCTTCAGCCACTTCACCAGGGACTTGGAAGCCACGCTTCCTCTCCCGCCTTGCTTGTAGCAGCCCCACTACGGGGCACCCCGGTCTGCCGAGCAATATAGTGCCTTGAGCACACCACTGCTGGACGTACGGCCCCCTCGGCCGGAACCAGGATAAATCCCGTGTCTCTTATTGCTTGGCATCGACCATTGAGGGGTAGACCTCGGTGCTTTCTACTGGTTAGTGTCGGGACCATATTCCGCACCGACAGTTGGCGCCCACCGTGGGGCAATCTGAGCGCCTAAGGTCATTCCACCAACTCCCTCTATGGTGATCCGCACTGAGTACCGTGGTACACGCTACTGCATGGGTAGCTCGGACCCCCTCCCAGCCGGGTTCGAAATTCGCTTCGGGGACCTAAACTTTCAGGCCACGGGGAACGGCTACCTCATGCGCCTCACCAACCGTGAGGAGCTCCGCGCGCGGCGCTAGGCCGGGTCCGCTCCGGTCCCCGTCGCACGCACCACCACGGCGCGGGCGCCCGCGAGCACGGATGCCGCGGGCCCGTCGACGCCACGACGCCGCCGTCGCTCCGGGGCGGCGTTCGCGCGGGCCGGGCGCGGTCCGAGCGGCGGCGGCCGAGCGCGTCGCCACTCGGCCGCGGCGCGCCCGCCGGCCGCGACCGCCACCACCCCGGCGGGACAGCGCACGGTCTCCGGACCGCGCATCCCCATCGGGCTGCGTGGCACTACGTCGGCCTACAACGCCAACGTCAACACCACGATGCGCAGGGTTCCGCCTGGCCGTCACGTCTTCGTCGCCAGGGACCCCGGCACCTCAGCGGGCGATGAGTCGTCCCTGGGTTCTCTCGACGCGTTGCCACCTGCCAACCGCCACGGGTACGCGAAGTGGGACTTCTCCGGCGTGCCGGACCCAGTCATGTTCCGGCGTTTCCTAGACGCTACGGACTACTGGTTCGGCTGCTCCGACGACTCCAGCACCGGGAGTTACGACCCCGCGCGGGAGTGCTACGCCGTTATCACCAACGACCCAGCCAACGCCGCCGGCACGGTGGGCGCCGGAGACGTGGAAGTCACGCCTGCCCTGGGGATCGCCACGCGCCCGGCCGCGGGGCCAAGCGCTCTGCCGGGGCCGACGCCGACGCGCGGCGGCCCAAGCCCGCGAGCTCGAGGCCAAGCCGGCGGAGGAATACGGACGGTGCGGCCGCTCCGCGCCTCAATGGCGGGGGGAAGCCTCCGCGCGCGGCGAACGCGCGCGGGAGCCGGGGGCCGACAGGTCCGCGACCGCATCAACACCGTCCCCAACATTGACAACGTGGATGCGCCCCCGCGGGCGACCCAAAAGCTCATCGCCGCCGCGACGCTGCTGCGGGCCATGCCGGCACCCTCGACCCCCGAGGCTCGAGACCTGCACCGCGAGGTGCAAACTCACATCGAGCAAGTGGCCGTCCAGCAGGCCGAGAGCTCGGCCTCACGCATCCGCCAACAGGGGGATGCGCGGGACGACGAAGCTGCACCGGGAGGCGAACCCTCGGTCCACGCAGGAGGACCGGCGGGGCGACCCGCCGACCAAGGACGCACGCCGGCCAAGGATCAGCTCCTTGACGCACGCAGGGCGCTGGATGGCGACGCCCGCAACGTCATCAACGCCAGGCGCACGAGCAGGGCGGACGCGCGAGCAGCAATGGGCTACAACCCTCGACGGGGCGGACGCTACGACAGCGGCGAGGACCGCTCCCCGACGCCGGAGCCCCCAGGGACCCGCGTGTTCAGCCGGGAGATCCGCGCGGCGGCGTTCCCCCAACGCTTCCGCCAACCCTCGACCATCGTCAAGTACAACGGGGAGACGGACCCCCGCGTATGGCTCAACGACTACCGCTTGGCTTGCCAGCTGGGCGGGGCCACCAGCGACGAGGTCATCATCCGCAACTTGCCCCTGCACCTCGGCGACGCGGCCCGGACGTGGCTCGAGCACTTGCCCGCCAGCCAAATCCACAACTGGGACGATCTGGTCCGCACGTTCGTGGACAACTTCCAGGGCATGTACCTGCACCCCAGAAATTCATGGGACCTACGCTCCTGCACGCAGAAGCCCGGCGAGTCGCTGCGGGACTTCATACGGTGCTTCTCCAAGCGCTGCACCGAGCTCCCCAGTGTGGCGCAGTCCGAGATCGTGCACGCCTTCCTCGAGGGCACCACATGCCGGGACCTCGTGCAGGAGCTGGGACGCAGCCCGCCCGCGGACTCCAACGAGCTGTTCGACATCGCCACCAGCTTCGCCTCTGGAGAAGAGGCCATGGGGGCGATATTCGACGGCAAGAAGGGGAAGCGCTCGGAGGACGCGCCCGCGAAGGGCAGCAAGTCCAAGGAGCCCCACCACAACGACAAGCGGGGCAAGAAAGGAAAGAAGCCGCGCGCGCGAGGCGCGCGAGCAGGGGCACGACGGCGGTAATGTCGAGGCCCTTGCTGTTGACCCGGCTCGACGGGGCCCTCGACCGGCCCCTCGAGGCCCGGGGGTGTTTGACGACATGCTAAAAAAGCCATGTCCTTACCACAAGACCCCAGTGAACCACACCCTTGAGCAGTGCGGTATGCTCAAGAAGTTCTATGGCCGCGCCGCCGCGAAGGAGGCAAAGGCCAAGAAAGACGGAGGCGACGGCGACGCAGGCGGCTTCCCCGCCGTCGAAAGCGTGTTCCTCATCTTTGGGGGGCCAACCGTCGACATGTCGACCCGCCAGCGCAAGAAGGAGCGGCACGAGGTCCTCGCCGCGGAGAGGGCGCCTCCGTCCTTCCTCAATTGGTCGGAGGACGCCATCACCTTCAGCCGGGAAGACCACCCGAACCGCGTCCCCAACCCAGGCCAGTACCCGCTGGTGGTCGACCCCATCATCGGGAACGCGCGGTTCTCGAAGGTCCTCATGGACGGAGGCAGTAGCCTCAATATCCTCTACGCGCATACGTTGCGCTTGATGGGGATCGGATTGGACCAGCTGCGGCCCAGCACGAAGCCATTCCACGGCATCGCGCGCCGGCAAGCGGTGTCCCGCCCTCGGGCAGATCGACCTGCCAGTTTGGTTTGGCACCCCGAAGAATTTCCGCAAGGAGATCCTCACCTTCGAGGTGGTGGGGTTCAAGGGGGCCTACCACGCCATACTTGGGCGACCCTGTTATGCCAAATTCATGGCGGTCCCTAATTATACCTACTTGAAGATGAAGATGCCAGGACCAAACGACGTCATCACCGTCGGCTCGTCCATCGAGCACGCATTCGACTGCAACATCGAGTGCGTGGAGCACGCAGAGGCACTAGCGCTGGATGAAAAGCTGGTGAACACTTTGGAGAAGATGGTCAACGAAGACCTCGACTCCGCCGCCAAGCACGCCGACACCTTCGAGGCTGCGGAGCAGACCAAGGAGGTCCCCCTCGACCCTTCAGCCCCCGAGGGCAAGGCGTTGAGCGTCAGCTCTGCCCTCGATCCCAAATAGGAAGTGGTGCTCGTCGACTTCCTCCGCTCCAACGCCGACATCTTCGCGTGGAGCCCCTCGAATATGCCAGGCATCCCGAGGGAAGTCGCCGAGCACTCCCTTGACATCCTGCCAAACGCCCGCGCCGTGCAACAACGGCTCCGCCGCTTCGACGAGGAACGGCGATGGGCAATCGGAGCGGAGCTGCGGAAGCTTCTCGAGGCCGGATTCATCAAGGAGGGGTTCCACCCAACGTGGCTAGCAAACCCCGTGCTTGTAAAGAAAAAGAATGGGAAGTGGCGGATGTGTATAGACTACACTAGTCTTAATAAAGCATGTCCTAAAGTTCCTTTTCCTTTGCCACGCATTGATCAAATCGTTGATTCAACGGCTGGGTGTGAAATGCTTTGCTTCCCTGATGCTTACTCCGGGTACCACCAAATAAAGATGAAGGAGTCCGACCAGCTCGCGACTTCGTTCATCACACCGTTCGGGACGTTCTGCTACGTCACGATGCCGTTTGGCCTCAGAAACGCAGGTGCAACATACCAGCGTTGCATGCATCACGTTTTTGGGGATCACATCGGGCGAACGGTCGAGGCGTACGTGGACGACATCGTCGTAAAGACCAGGAAGGCGGACGACCTGGTTGGCGACCTTGGCGTCGCGTTCGACTGCCTACGGGCCAATGGGGTCCTGGGATACATTGTCTTTGGAGTGCCGCGAGGCATGCTCCTGGGATACATTGTCTCCCAACGGGGAATCGAGGCCAACCCCGAAAAGGTTGCGGCCCTCGAACGGATGGGTCCGACCCGGGACCTCAAAGGGGTGCAGAAGGTGCTGGGGTGCCTTGCCGCCTTGAGCCGCTTCATCTCGCGGCTCGGTGAGAAGGGCCTGCCCCTCTACCGCCTACTTAAGAAGCACGAGCGCTTCTCCTGGACCACCGAGGCCCAGGATGCGCTCGACAAACTGAAGGCGTCTCTAACGCACGCCCCGATCCTCACGCCGCCGCAAGACGGCGAACCCCTGCAGCTCTACGTGGCCGCAACCACCCAGGTGGTCAGCGCCGTGATCGTCGTGGAGCGCACGGAGGAAGGGCACGCCTTGCCTGTACAGCGGCCGGTCTACTACATCAGCGAGGTCCTGTCAGACACGAAGACGCGCTACCCCCAGGTCCAGACGCAAGCTCCGCCACTACTTCGAGGCCCACCCCGTCACGGTGGTTTCCTCCTTCCCACTAGGGGAGATCATTCGCAACCCCGACGCTGCGGGCAGGATCACCAAGTGGTCCGTAGAGTTGATGGGCGAGACGCTCGCCTACGCCCCGCGCAAGGCTGTCAAATCCCAAATTTTGGCTGATTTCGTCGCTGAGTGGACGGATACGCAGCTACCGCCGCCGCAGATCCAAGCGGAGGCCGGACTCGTTCTTCGACGGCTCGGTGATGAAAACAGGGGCGGGCGCGGGCCTGCTCTTCGTGTCACCCCTCGGGGAACACATGCGGTACGCGGTGCGCCTCCACTTCCCCGCGTCTAACAATATGGCCGAATACGAGGCCCTCCTCTGCGGCCTCAAAATCGCCAATGAGTTAGGCGTCAAGCGCCTCGACGTGCGGGGGGACTCGCAGCTCGTAATCGATCAGGTCATGAAGAACGCGAGCTGCCATGACTACAAGATGGAGGCTTACTGCAAAGCCGTGCGAGCCCTCGAGGACAAGTTCTACGGCATCGAGCTCCACCATGTGCCCCGCCGGTACAACGAGGAGGCAGACAAGCTCGCCAAGATTGCGTCCGGGCGGATCACCATCCCCCCGAACGTTTTCACACGCGACGTCGCTCAACCCTCGGTCGTCTTCGAGCCCTACCCCTCGAGTCACGACGAACCCTCGGGGGCTCCCTCGAATCCAGCAGGTGCGGAACCCATGGACGAGGACCCCTCGAACGAGGCGTACGTGCTCTCCCTCCTCGAGGGGTACGGCTCCCACGAGGACGACGCGATGGACATTGAGCCGGCTCCTATCCAAGCGGACTGGCGTGACAATTACATCACCTGGATCGCTCGAGGGGAACTCCCCGCGGACCGGGCCGCGGCCAGGCGCATCGCTAGTATGGCCAAGTCCTTTGCCCTCGTTGACGGCGACCTGTACAAGCGCGCCGCCTCCGGCATCCTGCAGCGGTGCGTGCCCATCCCCGAGGGGCGCGAGCTCCTACGGGACATTCATGCGGGGACCTGTGGCCACCACGCCGCGCCCCGCACTCTCGTCGGCAACGCGTTCCGCCAGGGCTTTTGCTGGCCCACCGCGGTCGCGGACGCCAGCGAGATCGTGCGCACCTGCGAAGGGTGCCAGTTCTACGCCCGCAAGTCCAACTTGCCCGCCCATGCCCTGCAGACCATCCCCGTAACGTGGCCATTTGCCGTGTGGGGGCTGGACATCGTTGGGCCCCTGCGGAAGGCGCCCGGGGGCTTCACCCACTTGTTGGTCGCGATCGACAAGTTCTCCAAGTGGGTGGAGGTGCGCCCCATCACGAATCTCAAGGCAGAGCAGGCGGTAACATTCTTCACCGACATCGTCTACCGCTTTGGAGTGCCAAACTCCATCATCACCGACAATGGGTCCCAGTTCACGGGCAGGAAGTTCTTGGAGTTCTGCGACAAGTTCCACATCCGTGTGGATTGGGCAGCTGTAGCACACCCACAAACCAACGGCCAAGTAGAGCGTGCCAATGGCATGATCCTGCAAGGCCTAAAACCCAGAATTTTCGACCAGCTAAACAAATCTGGGCAAAAATGGCTCCAAGAGTTACCAGCGGTTGTGTGGAGCCTAAGGACCACCCCGAGCAGAGCCACTGGGTTCACCCCGTTTTTCCTAGTCCATGGCGCGGAGGCCGTCCTCCCCACGGACTTAGAATACGGATCGCTCAGGGTTCGAGGCTATGACGAGGATGCCAACCAGCAAGCCCACGAGGACTCGCTGGATCAGCTGTACGAGACACGCCTCGTGGCCTTGATGCATTCCGCGAGGTACCAACAGTCCCTCAGGCGCTACCAAGCACGCAAGATACGCCGGCGGGATTTCAGCGAAGGGGATCTGGTCCTAAGGCTACGCCAAGACAACCGAGGGCGCCACAAGCTATCGCCAACATGGGAGGGACCCTACGTCGTGGTGAAGGTACTCAAGCCCGGCACGTACAAGCTGGCCAACGAAGACGGTGAGAGCTCACCAACGCTTGGAACATCCAACAGCTACGTCGTTTCTACCCCTAGCTAGGACTCCCAAGCATTTTTTGTTGTAAAAATCATATGGCCAACGCCCCAGTTGGTGGCAACTATGTAAACACCTCAAGTCAAATGGAAAGGGCAACTCGGCTTTCCTCTGAAACCCAAGTTACCCTCGGGGGCTACTGCGGGGGGCACCCCCCCCCCAAAATGGTCCCATTTTTGCGCAAAATTAAAACAACCCTCACGCGCTAAGTTTGTTTCCTACTTCAACCTCGAGCAACGATTCGAACAGGGCGCTGGCGGCCTAGCGGAAGGAGCGTGCGAGTCAGAGATAGCCTACGCCGCGAGGATACGGCCCTTCTCTCTCGCCTCCAACCCAGGAGCCCCCCCGCGAAAATCGAACTCCCCTAAGTAAAATCTACTCAGGAAGAAGGAGAAACAAAAAAGCGCAATAAGCAAAAGACTTCATTTCGTATGTTTACGACTAAGATAATGTGCTTATTTACAAGGCCGCGTGGCCAGAATACTGATGCACGAACAAAAAATGGGCCCAGCGCCCAACTGTCTTCAGGCGGGAGGAGCGGCAGCGTCAGCAGCATCCGGGAAGAGAAATTCCTCGAAGGCTTCAGCGAGCGACCCGGCGGCGTCGGCAGCGAGCGCACCCACACGCTCCATCACTACCTCGTCCTCGACGCCCTCGGGAACGATGTAGCCCTCCGCCAGCGCCTCGAAGTTGACCTCGTAGTGGGACCGCACCACTCCGAGGGCCTTCTGGACGCCCAGATGCAGCGCCCGGCGCATCCGCTCGGTGACGTGACCGCCAAGGGCACGCGGGCGGCCGGCGGCGAGCCGCCGGCTCCGTGCCTCGCCCTCCTCCACGGCTCGGGCCGGTCTCGAGGGCCGCACCACGCAGCTGCCGCAGCTCCTGCTCGGAGGAGTTATAGGAAGCCTGCAGCGCCTCGGCCCGCTCAGCTGCATGCCCCAGGGCGGTGCGCAAGCCTGGAATCGCCAAGACAAGAAAGAAATCAGAAAGGCGGATGCGAGCCCTCTAACAGAAAAACCAACAAGGCAAGAGTCAAACAATGGCTCACCTTCGACTTGTTTCCTTTCCACCTCGAGAGCGCGGCGCTCAGCCTCGACCGCCAGCTCGAGGCGCTTGACGGCCTCGCCCTGCTCCTGGAGGGCCAGCTCTTGGTTTGCGCTCGTAATGCTGAGCACAATGAGCTCGCCCTCGGTCTTAGAGAGCTTGTCGTCCCGCTTTGCCAATGACTTCGGCGCCGCCTCGCGAGCAACGCGCTCTCGCTCCGGCGCCGTCGGGCGTCGGCGACGGCGGCCTGCTCCCGCCGGAGCCGCCCCTCGGCCCCTTGGCGGGCGGTGCGCTCCGCGGGGAGCCGCTCCTCGCCGACGACGAGTGCCGCGGCCTTGGCGTCGAGGGCGGCCTTCAAGTCGTCGGCCTCAATGGCCCGCTGCTCCCGCCCGCGCGCGCGGCTCCTCGGCGTGGCGGCCGCGCCCGCGCCCCCTCGAGCGACGAGCGGAGCTCCCGGTTCTCGCCGCGGACGCCGGCCACCTCCGCCTCCCAGTTGGTCGCCAGCGTCCGCATCTTCTCCAGGTCCGAGCGCGCCCGCCACAGCGCCTCATCACGATCGATGAGAGCCGTGCAGACCCGCTCAAGGCTAGAGCGGCGCGTCGGGTCCTGCCTCGTGCTCTCGGGGAGCTCGTCGCGCAAGACCACGGCCCGGTACGCCAGCCAACCGTCCGGGGTCCTGAGGGCATCGGCGAGCGCGTCGAAAGCGCCGCATCGCTCCCGGAGCTGGTGGAGCTCGGCGTTCACCCGATCGAAGGCGTTGTACTTGTCATGGGCGCGGCGCTCGAGCTCCTGTCACCCACAAATCGAAACCCGTAAGCGCCGCGACACAGAAACGGCGCACAAAAACAAGAAAAAGAAGAAAACGAACAACAACACCCTACCTGGAAGACGCGCCATGCGGGGCCGCCATGGACCCTCAGCGCCTCGTTCAGCGCGCGGTCGAGCGTGGCGCCGTGGCTCCGGAGCTCTCCCCAGAGCTCCTGCTCTCCCCCGGGCGTCGGCGAACGCGGGCGGATCGCCGCCGGCCCCCTCTACCAGGCGAGAGCGGCCGGCGCGGGAGGACGAGGCCTCGGCGCCGTGTCCTTGGTCCCCCGCCACCATGTGACCCTCGCGCCGCCTCACGAGGGCCCCCTCCCCGGGGGTCGGGGGGAGCGCGTGGGGAAGCTCGCCCACCGATCCCACCCCGGCGGCGGGGAGTCGTCGTCCGGGACCTCCACCACCTCGGCCGGGAACCGCCGGCGGGGCGCCAACCCTTGCACCGCCTCCGCCGGCGCCTCCACTTGCGCCTCCACGGCCACGGGCGCTTGACGTGGCGCCGCGGCCACCACCTGCGGCCGCGCCCCCGGCGGTGGGCGCCGGCCGCCCTCCGCGGCGGCCACCGCCTCCGCCGTGCCTCCGCGACCACGGGTGCCACCGCGGGGCCGCACCTCGCCGCCGCTCCGCCGCGGTTGGCGCCACAAGGCTGCGCCTCCGTCACGGCGCCCACCATCGGCCGCGCCTCCGCCACGACCGCCGCCGTGGGCTCGCGCCTCTGCCACGGCCGGCGCCGGCCGCCCCTCGGCAACCACCGGCCGTGCCATGGCGTGCCGATCCGCCGGTCGAGGCCTCGGGGCCCCGGCCCGCGCCCTCGCGAGCTCTAGCCCGTCGCCGCCGTGCTTGCCCCCGCCCGCGACGCCCTCGACGAGCGCCGCCGGGTGGGGATGGACGCGTCCGTCCTCAGCACCTTGGCCGGTGCGAGGGGAGGCACAGTTGGCACCACCCTGCGCAGGCACAAACAAAGGGTTAGAACGCCTGATCATCAAAAAATCAAACCAAGTAAAGGATCGAGCCCCTTACCTCGAGGAGGAAAAGGCGCGCTTCCTTTTCCTCGAAGCCTCAGCGGATGAGGCCGGCGCGGCCGGCTCGCCCGCCGCCGCGCCTCCTGAAGTCACCGCCGCGCTCGCGGGCCCCGCTCCGCGCGCCCCCCGTGGTGCGCGCGGGCGCCCTCGCGGCGCGCGCCGCCCCGTTGTCGGCCCCGGGCGGCGGGCGCCGTTGCGCCCGCCCCGGGCGATGCCGCCCTTGCCGCCGGAGCCGGCTCCCGGCGACGGGGGCTAGGGCTCCCACCTATCGCGAGGGGCCCCGCCCCTCGGCCTCTTCCTCTTCGTCCTCCTGCGAGGACGAGTACTCCTCGGTCCCCGGGGAGGAGAGCCCCGGCTCCTCGCGCCGCCGTACTCCGCGCTGCGTCGCTCGCGGCGCTCGTTGTGCCGCCTCGCGCGTTCCCTCCCCGCGCGCCGCCCGCCCGCTCGCGCTGCTGCGCCGCCCGGCCAAGCGCGCGGGAATCGGGGGTGGGCGGAACGGACTTAGCGGCGGTGTAGTTCACCAGCTGCATGCAGGAACATCAAAGACGCGTCAGGAGGTAGAGGCAGCACCAAAAAAACTAAAACGGAATCAAGAATCACACTCACCAGCGGGCCGGTGGGGAGCATCTCGAGATCCCAAGGGGTCCGATCCGGGTGAGTCGGCATCCGGGTGTCAACGGCGCTCCGCGCCCGGGTGAGCGAGTACGGCCGCCCGAGGGGGGTCGGGAGCATCCGCGACCTCGCCAACGCGATGGGGTCCGCCTCCTCTGTCATCTCAAAGATGCAGAGCGGCCTCTCCATCAGAGGCACGACCCGCCGGTGATGGAGGAAGGCGAGGACGCCCATCGCGGTCAGCCCCTGCTGCGACAGGCTCCTCAGGGCGGCCAGGACCGAGTCCTGCCGCCTCCGGTGCTGGGGCGTGGACACCCCGTAGCCCCAAGAGCTGGGCTTCTCCTTGAACACCCGACCGGTGTAGGGGGGGAGGCCGGGCTCGGCGTTGCGCAGGTAGAACCATCCCCGCTCCCAGCCGGCGTTGTTCGTCGTCATGGTGCAGGGGATGTAGTGGTCCTTGAACTGCCCCCGCAGGGCGAGCGACATCCCGCCGGCGCGCACCGCGCGGCGGGTCCTCGGCTCCGTCGTGGGCTGCGTGAAGAGCTCCGAGCGGAAGAGGTGTACCCAGAGCTCCCAGTTGACTGGGATCCCCAGGTACCCCTCGCATACGCCCTCGAACGTGGCCGCCTGCGATATCGCGTTGGGCGCGAAGTTGTGCAGCTCCACGCCGTAGTAGTGGAATAACGCCCGCATGAAGCGGCTCGCCGGCGCGTTGAAGCCTCGCTCGTGGAAGCGAACGAAGCTCACCACATAGCCTTCCGGCGGATTGGGCGCGCGGTCCCCCGCCGGCGGCACTATCCACTCCGCCGGGCGGCCCTCCTCATTTGCCGCCAGCTGGCCGGCGGTGACCAGCTCGTTGAGAGCCAGACGGGTCACCGACGACCTCTCCCAGGCGTACGGGTCAAGAATCGTGACGGGCGGAGGCGGCGCCATGAGAAGAAGGCAAAGGAATGCGAGAGCAGAGGACGAGAAGAAGAAGAAGAACTCAAATGGCAAAGCCGCACGGTGGCGAAGGCGAGGCGAAGGCGAAGGCACAGGGGGCTGAAATGGCGGAGCGCTAAGGTAAAAAAACCGCCGTCTCCCCCTCCCCTCAGATTTATAAGCCGCGGGTGAGCTCTCCGGGGCGGATGTCCCGCGCGCATTAACTGCAGGGAATCTCCTCTTCACGCTGACGAACGGGCCCCGCCACGACCACAGCGGCCGCATCACCGCGAGCGGGCCATCATCACGGTGAAGACTAGCAGGGACCGAGGCAGGCGGTCACGTCCGCCTGCCACGCCGCCCACTACGCGCGCACGCGCGCGGCCACAATGCCTAAAGAGGCGCGCCCGCATTGCAAAACCGCAGCCTCTACTGTGGGACATTTAATGACCCAGTCCCTAGCCAAGCAAGGAGAAACCTCGAGCGGAGCGAGCCCCCGGCTCGGGGTAAATTCAACCCTCGAAGGGATATCGGCGTGAGAAGGTCGCCCGGGGCCCACTTGAAGTAAAGCGGGCACCACGAGCACCCATGCCACGCAAAACCCTCGAGCGGCACGAGCCCCTAGCTCGAGACGATGTCAGCCCTCGAAGGGACATCGGCGTGAGAAGGTCGCCCGAGGCCCGCTTGAAGTAAAGCGGGCACCACGAGCACCCATGCCACGCAAAACCCTCGAGCGGCACGAGCCCCTAGCTCGAGACGATGTCAGCCCTCGGAGGGATATCGGCGTGAGAAGGTCGCCCGGGGCCCGCTTAAAGTAAAGCAGGCACCGCGAGCACCCATGCCACGCAAAACCCTCGAGCAGCACGAGCCCCTGGCTCGAGACAATATCAACTCTCTAAAAAGGGCACATGCGTGAGAAGGTCGCCCGGGGCCCGCTTGAAGTAAAGCAGGCACCGCGAGCACCCATGCCACGCTATGCTACCGACCAGCACCTCGGGGGCAGGCTCGCCCAGACCCCTCGACGGCCGCAAACGCAAAAGACGGGGCCGCCCGGTGCCGCCCCGCACGGCCCCTGCGATCGGAGGTTCGAAGCCCGACCCTCGACGGGTTCGAACGGGCGCCCGGCATCGCGAGTCGGGGACGACGAGGGCACGCGCATTCGAGCCGTTCCTCGAGCCCATCGGCTCGAGGGTGCCCCACATGTCGTGTTCGAGAGCCGGCGAGGGCGGCTAGCGGGGGATCCCACCGAGGGAGAGCTTCCGCGCCCTCGGTCCCTATCGAACGGGACCGAGCCCCACCTAGCAAACCCACGCAAGCGCTTCAATGGACGTGTCTCTGGACCACGCAGCCTACCCTTATCCAACGGGGCATGGGCATCCACTCGAACCACCCACTAGCAGCTCAAAGAGGAATCCGCAATTCGCGACCCACTCGATGGGAGTTGCGGAAACCTCACCCTCCGTCCCGCGGAGGGACGGCGAGGGCGCGTTAAGAAACAAGTCGTAAAGCTCTACCCGATCGCCTCGAACGGGCGCAGGCTCGGGGGCTTAGCGCACGGCTACACCTCCTTGGTTTGCACCCGTCGGAGACAGCGCCAGCAGCGCGTGCGTCACCGAAGCCGGCTGAGACTTTTCCGATGCCGGTTGAAACATGTGCCACGCCCTCTGACCAGTTCTCGCGGTTAACCCCTACAGGAGCATCCACACTCCTGCAAGGCTTCGGGGGCTAGACCCGCGGGTCCGCTGACGCGGCCCCACGGAAAGCGTTCGCAAAACAAGGAGGGAAGAACGTCCTATCAGTAGGTTCCAGCAACTGCGGGAGCCTCAATGGCAAACCCGCAGATGCTCGGGGGCTACTGTCGGGGACAACCCTAGGGGTCCCCTTAAACAACAGGGAAATCCCCATTTAAAACCCACAACAAAACCAAAACACAGTGTGCCTAACCATGCAGGATACGGCCCATGCCGCAGGGATCCCGACGGCCCACCAAGGGGGCCCTCTTGAAGATCCCCTCGAGCAGGCTCCGCCTCGCTCGAGGATGCGCGTCCCCCTCGGGCGGGCTCCGCCCCGTTCGAGGGGGTGTGCTTCCCTCGAGCGGGCTCCGCCTCGCTCGAGGGCCCGCTCCCCCTCGAGCGGGCACCGCTTCGCTCGAGGGTCCGTCCCGCCCTCGACCGGGGTCCGCCACGCTCGAGGGGCGCCCCTCACGCGTGCGCCGACCCCCGTACACGGGCATTTAACGCCCTGACACCGGCGGGACGGCGCCATCATGCGCTAGGGGCTCGCGCCCCGGTGCCGCCGCACCAACTCCCCAGGGAGGAGCCCATCCCCATCACTGTGGGGAGGGACTGTGTAGAGCGGCCGGTGTCAGTCCCGTGACGCCGCGCGCCTGCTCCAGTACGGCTAACGCGCCGAGCCCTCGAAGGGGGCCGGTTGCACCCTCGATTTGCTTTCTTGTGACCCTACAAGGTTAGGTGGAGGCGCTAGGCTGGTGGAACGCCATCCCTGCCACTGTAACAGTGTGGCCGCCGTCCCTGCGCGTGCAGGCGCACGCCAGGCGCTGTAGCAACAACTCCAGCACTGTGGAGCGTGCGGGAACGGGACGCTGCCTTCCCTACTCCTGTGCTCCGTACGGGCCAACGTCAGCAGCTCCCTCGAGCCTATCAGAAGACATCACCACCATCCGCCGCCCTTATACCCTCGAACCACCACTGTTCGGGTACAAGATAGGCCATGATGGCCAGATCGCTGCAAGGATCGTCCGGACGGCCGCCCACACTACAGCATAGCACGTCGTGCTTCCCCACGTAGCTAGGTAGCGCGGCGCGCATGTGATTCGCCTCCTCCTTGATCTATAAAAGGAGGGTGAACCCCCTTGTCGCGGGGGACGGACAGACAGACGAACATATAGCACACAGCACACCACGTACTCATTCTCGAATTCTCCCACAACATCTTCAGCCACTTCACCAGGGACTTGGAAGCCACGCTTCCTCTCCCGCCTTGCTTGTAGCAGCCCCACTACAGGCACCCCCGGTGCTGAGCAATATAGTGCCTTGAGCACACCACTGCTGGACGTACGGCCCCCTCGGCCGGAACCAGGATAAATCTCGTGTCTCTTATTGCTTGGCATCGACCATTGAGGGGTAGACCTCGGCGCTTTCTACTGGTTAGTGTCGGGACCATATTCCGCACCGACATTCGTGTTCTTGCGGGTTCTTGAGCGCATCTCTTTCGATTCATTTTGTCGGTGAGTTTTTGGTGCATGAAGTTTGCGGACGGTCCGTACTAGAGTGTCGGACGGTCCGTGACGAGGCGGACGGTCCGCGGGTCCATCACGGACGGTCCGTTTTTCTTGGTGCAGTACTGGAGGTTCGGGTAGCAATTTCGGACGGTCCGTGCCCTCCTCGCGGACAGTCCGTGCCCTCCTCGCGGACAGTCCGCCCGGACACTGCGGACGGTCCGCCTGGTGCTTTCCAGATTGCCTAAGTCCCTTGCTTTTTGAGTTGTGCTTCCGCGTTGGATTGGTTTGGGATTTGTTCCTAGGCTTCTTGGTGGTTCCTTTGAGGTTGTTTGAGTCCTGTTTGGGATCTTGTTTGTACTTGTGGGTTCGTGGAGTTGCGATTGGGGTATAGGCCGAATTCAACCAAAGGGAAGAAGTTTTATCGGCTCCCATTCACTCCCCCCTTCTCTGGTCGCCTGAATCGGTCCTTCAGAGCCCGAGTCCGAGAACTCCACGACTGAGCAACCTCTGTCAAGACGTGCCACCAGCCTGGTTATAACATCTACAACCACCAGGAGATTCGTCTACTGGCCACACTGCAAGCCTGCAGACCTGACAGACAGGAACTCGCGCTGCATCGCCTACCTCGACTCGCTTCCCTTGCATGAGGGAACACCACTAGCTCTAGCGGAGGAGCACACTCCAACAGAGGTGGCGACTACTGACTCCAGTCTCGGCTCTCCCGATCGCCGAGTCTTCATGACTACCAACGAGACGCCGGGACCCTCAGGGACACGACCTGACCGCTACCTCGAAGATATCTCAGCAGACGAGTTGCCTGCCAATGGAACCGCAGACAAAACCAATGACGTCAAGAACGCCCGACGTGAGCGCAACAGGAAGCGCAACGAACGGCGTAGATGTCTCCGTGAGAGCCTTCCCATACAGAACCTCACAGAGGCACTTAACCAAGTCGAAAGCCGGGTGCATACTACCCCTGAATAGTGCCTCATGTCTATCACCACGATAGACGTCAGGCTCTGAGGATGCGCGCGGGAGAAGTCATCGCAAAGCTCACGGAGGACGCCTATTTCATGAGAGTCGACAATAGAGTCACTGAAGTGCCTCCCCTCAAAACTCGCGAAGCCGACCATGAAGTCACAAGTTGCACCCCAGCTGACAACGGATGCAACCGTATTCAAGGAGAACTACCACAGAACCCCAATCACACCAGGGCATCAGCTGGTGGACCATCTCAGAGCGGCAATAGCGCTGGTGGCGCTGGTGGTAGTCGCGCCGTGGTGGCTCATGGCGACACTGGCGGCGGAGGCAGCGGCAGAGGCAGCGGCGTCGGGAGCTCCTCACACGGGGCTGGAAGGAGAGCCGGTGGCGGAGGCGATCGCGGAGGCCGAGGCCATGCAGACAGCCACGTCACTGGTGTTTCACGTGGCGGCTATGATGCCCGCTGCAGAATTGAAGAAATTCGATGCAAAAAATCCTCCACGGCAGGTGAAAACGACGGCTTCCCCGCCTTCTCTGCTCGACTTCGCAATCTGCTTCTCCCAGAGAAATTCAAGCCTCTGGGATCACCAAGTATGATGCAAAGCAAGATCCAGTACAATGGCTCATCTTCTTTGCCCTTTCCATCGAAAATGCTGGTGGCAACAACGAGCTCTACTTCCCCTTCTGTCTGGACCAAGCTCCACTAACATGGCTCGAGTCACTCGAAAAGTACTCGATCGACAGGTGGGACCAGCTCAAGGAACAGTTCACCAGCAACTTCGCGGGTGCCATGGGACGCTCGGTTACTCGCATGGACCTGGCTATGGTGAAGCAGGAACAGGGCAAGATCTTGCGCAAATACATGCGGCGCTTCTTTGACAAGCGCGCCACTGTAGTCGATGTCACCGACAAAGAGGTCATCGACCTTTTCCAAGGCGGCCTCTACCATCGTCGCACCTTCGAAGACTTCGGTCGCCGCCGCCCGAGCTCCATCACCAAGCTCAAAGACATGATCACTTCATGGGCCGACGAAGAAGACAAGGCGAACGCTAAGTACGACGCTATTCGCGTCAAGAGCAAGCAAAACGCGAGCGGCAGCAACAACAACAACTGGGATCAAGGCGGTCGCAACAACAACTACTCGGGTCCTAATCGCAAGCGCAAGCTAGACAACACAGTCGCGGCTATCCAACACCCTACGAAAGACAACTCGAAGAAGACCTCCGGCGGCTTCAAAGACTTGCTGAAAGAAAAGTGCCCGTGGCACCTGGAGGGCAACCACACTACCGAGCAATGGTACCAACTCCGGCAAGCACTCAAGGACTCTCCAGACCCAGGGCCTCCTCACGATAAAAAAAGCAAGAAAAAACGACGAAGGCAACAGAGATTTCCAAGAACCCGACAAGACGGTGAACGACCTCTTCGGCGGACTACCCACCAAACGGTTTCAGAAGGCCACTCGACGGGGGGTCTTGAACATTGAACTAGCGGTTCCAACCCCTCTCAGGTGGTCGGAGGTACCCATCACCTTCTCTCGCATGGATCAATGGACAAGCTTCTCTGAACCAGGACGATTTCCTCTTGTCCTGAAGCCGGTAGTCGCGGGTTCCCGACTCAACAAGGTACTCATCAATGGTGGGAGTGGGCTCAATGTCCTCTTCACCAAGACCTTGAAGAAGATGAAGCTCGACATCACTCCCATGCTCACGAAGAGCACATCGCCTTTCTACGGCATCGTCCCCAGGAATGCGTCTATTCCACTGGGCACAGTGCTCCAGCCAGTCACCTTCGGGGAAACTAGAGAAAACTACCGCACCGAGTACATCAAGTTCGAAGTCATGGACTTCGAGACTTCCTACCATGCCATCCTCGGCAGACCAGCTATCGCCAAGTTAATGGCGGTACCCTGCTACACGTACTTGGTACTCAAGATGCCAAGTCCAGCTGGTGTACTCTCGCTACAAGGGGACTTGAGGATATCCTTCGACTGCGACACAGAAGTTGTGGAACTCGTAGCCACCAATCAAGTACCCAACACCATGATGGAGATCTATGTTGCATCAAAGAAGCTTGCCCGAAGTGAACTCGACATCCCAGAGAAGTCAGACAAAGCCAACAAGCCTTAGCCATCCGAGGAAGTGCAAGTCAAGGCAATTGATTTTGGGACAGGCGATAGCAGCAAGACTACCATGATCGGGGCGGGCCTCGACCCGAAATAGGAAGACGCGCTCGTCAGATTCCTCCGGGCTAACCGAGACATCTTCGCTTGGAAACCAGCGGACATGCCAGAGGTGCCTAGGAATCTAATCGAGCACTCACTCAACATCGACCCTAAAGCCACCCCTAAACGACAACACCTCCACCGTTTCGCCGACGACCGACGGGATGCCATCAAGAAGGAACTCGCCAAACTACTCGCGGCTGGCTTCATCAGAGAAGTCTTCCATCCTGAGTGGCTCGCCAACCCTGTCCTCGTCCGCAAGAAGAACACCAACGAATGGAGGATGTGCGTCGACTACACCGACCTCAACAAGCACTGCCCCAAGGGCCCCTTCGGGTTGCCGCGGATAGTTCAAGTCATCGAGTCCACGGCAGGCTGTGACCTGCTCTGCTTCCTCGACTGCTAATCCGGGTACCACCAGATTGTTATCAAGGAAGAAGACCAAGAGAAGACCGCGTTCATCACCCTGTTTGGCGCCTACTACTACACGACCATGTCGTTCAGGTTGAAGAACGCCGGTGCTACCTACCAGCGAGCTATCCAAGTCTGTTTCTAGAGACAGCTCAACAAGAACGTTGAAGCCAACGTGGATGACGTGGTCGTCAAGACCAGAAACTCCGACATGCTCATCGCCGATCTTGAAGAGACTTTCGCATCCTTGCGAGAGTACCGCCGAAGCTCAACCCGAACAAGTGCATCTTTGGCGTACCGTCGGGAAAAATACTCGGCTTCATCATCAGACATCGTGGCATCGAGGCCAACCCCGAGAAGATCTCCGCCATCACCAATATGAAAGCTCCCACCTGCATCAGAGTTGTGCAGAACCTTACCGGGTGCATGGCGGCCTTGAACAGATTCATCTAGAAGCTCGGAGAACGGGGGCTACACTTCCTCAAACTACTCAAGCATCAAGAGAAGTTCGTGTGGACTCCAGAGGCAGATCAAGCTCTCTCTCAGCTAAAGGATTTCCTATCCAAACCGCCAGTCCTCACGACTCCTCGAAAAAAGGAGCAGCTACTGCTCTACCTCACTGCGACTACTCACGTGGTCAGTTCTGCCATCATTGTCGAGCGGCAGGAAGAGGGCCGCGCCTACCCAGTCCAGCGACCAGTCTATTTCGTCAGCAAGGTCCTCTTGGAATCTAAAGCACGCTACCATCCAGTACGGAAGCTACTGTACGCAGTGCTCATTACTTCGCAGAAGCTACGACACTACTTCCAGGAGTACTTGATATCCGTCGTCACTTACTACCCGCTCAGTGACATCGTGCGGAACCAAGATGCTACTGGAAGAATCTCCAAGTGGGCAGTCCAACTCGGCGCCCTCAACATCGACTTCAAGCCACGAATAGCCATCAAGTCGCAAGCACTAGTCGACTTCATGGCAGAGTGGCGGGAGAATGAGCTACCAACTCCAACCGAGCGACCAGAGCATTGGGTGATGTACTTCGACGGCTCACTTAAGCTCGAAGGTGCGGGTGCAGGGGTACTCCTGATTTCTCCAACAGGCGAACAACTCAAGTACGTCCTGTAGATCTTTTGGATGGTGTCAAACAACGAAGCCGAGTACGAATCTCTACTACACGGGCTCCACCTCGCAGCTTCTCTGGGCATCAAGCGACTACTAGTCCACGACGACATTGCAGTGGTCATCAACCAAGTCAACAAGTCTTGGGACCGCAACAAGGAGAACATGGATGCCTACTGCCTACAAGTCCGCAAGCTCAAGAACAAATTCTATGGTCTCGAGATCCATCACATCATCCGTGACAACAACGTTGTAGTGGATTTCTTGTCGAAGCTTGGTTCTACTCGCGCTCAAGTACCAGCGGTTGTCTTCATCCACGAGATTCATGCGCCATCCATCCCGGAGCCGGCGTCCACTACCACTGACCCAGCGCCTCTGCCAGCTGGCCAGTAGGTCATGATGATCGACGTGGACTGGCGACAACCCTTCATCGACTACATCCGCGAGCAGAAGGTACCCGCGGAGAAAAACTTGGCCGAGCAACTCATCCGCCGGTCCAAGACCTACGTCCTAGTCGGGGACAAGCTCTATAGGCAGGATGCCACTTCCGGGGTACTCATGAAGTGCATCCCACGAGAAGAAGGCAAGGACATCTTGGAGGAGATCCATAAAGGCGTCTGCGGCAACCACGCATCTTCACGTACGCTGATCAGCAAGGCCTTCCGATGAGCTTTCTACTGGCCCACAGCTTTGGTCGACATCGAGGAACTCATCAGAAGGTTCCAAGGGTGCCAGTACTTCGCCAAGCAATAGCACGTCCTAGCCTACAAGCTAGTCACCATAGCACCAACTTGGCCTTTCGCTTGCTGGGGGCTCGACATGATTGGGCCTCTTCCAACTGCGCCAGGAGTATTCAATAGAGTTCTGGTGGCCATCAACAAGTTCACCAAGTGGATCGAAGTCAAGCCGATCACCTGTCCCAAGGCCGACAGGGTACTCGACTTCTTGGATGAACTCGTGTACCGGTACGGACTACCCCATCGCATCATCACAAACTTGGGCTCCAACTTCAACAATCACCGGTTCTGGGAGTACTGCGAGAACAGCGGGATTGACGTCCGGTAGGTCTCAGTTGCCCATCCACGGGCCAACGGACAAGTAGAGCGCGCTAATGGGATGGTACTCGACGCTTTCAAGAAGCGACTGCACGATGCTGCTAACACAAAAGGAGGCAAGTGGATCAAGGTTCTGCCCAATGCACTCTGGGAGCTGCGTACCCAACCCACTAAGCTGACGGGACAGTCACCCTATTTCCTGGTCTATGGCTCTGAAGCTATTCTACCCGCCGACATGATGTGGTACTTGCCGGCAGTAGAGCAATACGACGAAGGCATATCTGAAGACAGCAGGCGAGTTGGCATCGACGGACTCGAAGAAGCCCGTTGTGCTGCCCTCATCCAATCAGCATGGTACCTAGATGGTATCCGACGCTACCACGATCGCAACATCAAGGAATGCTCCTTCAACGTTGGTGATCTAGTCCTCTGCCACATCCAGAACACGGAAGGACTACACAAACTCAGCTCGCCATGGGAAGGTCCCTTCACTGTTGCAAAGGTGACCGGACCAGGCTCGTATCGCCTCCAGACACTTGAAGGCAAAGACATCAGCAACTCGTGGAATGTCGACCAGCTCTGTCGATTCTACGCAGTCTCCCGACTACTCCGGGAGCTTAAGTCTACATGACTACTCCCGGGCCTTTCGCTGTAAGCGGCCTCCGGATCCAGGCACAAGTCTACGGACTACTCCACTTCGAGATCCAGCGCTAACGGCTACTAACGGATCTCGGGCTGCTCAGGGCGTCATGGACTCTAGCAGCAGTCTATCAAGAGGCCATGTACTTCTAGATCTAGTCTATACGGCTACTAACGGATCTACAACTATAAGCGGCCACGCGCCCTAGCACTACTCTAGCCGTAGGCGGCCTCCGGGTCCTGGCGACTACACTTGTAAACGGCCCTGGCCATCCAGGTGTACCCTTTCAGTAATAAAGTTTGATTCTCGATAAACTCATTTACTATGTCTCCCTCAACGGGTCTACTGCCGAGTACTACTACTCGCAACAATTCCAAGATGGGCACTCCGCACATACACACCGCGACAACGAGTACTCATTTTCGGAAGATTTTTTTCATTAAAATTTAAACAAGTTCATTACAACATTATTTATATTACAATTGCTGCTACAAGCTAACCCTACAGGATAACTACTAGAGGTTCAGCTTCTACACGACTTGTTCTGCGATCGGCGCCATTTGCTCCAGAAGCTCCTTATACTACTCATCTGTGCAATTGGCGGCTAGTCCACCCACGACTACATCTACCAGAGCCTTGGGGAAGTACGACTTCATGTACGCCAAGACTTGGTTCGGGATGGACTTCGCCAGATGCTTGACATAAGTAGCCAGGCGTCCGGGGGCTTCCTTTAGCTGGTCAACCAGAGGAGCTATCTTTGGCCCGCCCGGGTGTGGCACCAGTAGGCTCGCGATCGGGAGCGTGACTTCTTCGAGTTCCTTGAGCTACCCCCACAACCTCTCGTACCTTAATTCAGCTTCTACAAAGATTTAAAGCAGTTGACAAGGTCACGATCCGAGTCGATCCTCCATGTGCATATTACACTCATGGGCCACCTGCTTATAATCGTACTCAAGTACCTCGCGGGCATGCTTCTCTCCATAGAAGAGGTTCTTCATATCGACCTCCGATGTCTTCAGTTGTTCCACTTGGTCCTCAAGATCTGCAAACAACTCAAGGGGAGATGTCGGATTACTATAGGGTATCCACAATAAGTACTCACCAGGATGACATCGGCATACCTTTGTTCTTTTGGTGCAGCGATTTGTTCTTGCGGACCAACTCATCGCTCTTCGCCTGCATGTCTTTTACCTCGTTGTGGTACTGGTCGAAGGCACTACCAAGCTTGGACTGGAGCATGGCAGAGTGTTTCCTGGCCGTATTGAGTTCTTTTTCCAGTGTTTCAGCCCGGAGCACTGTATCGCCATACCCCTGGAGCATATCGGATTTCTGTCGGGATCTCTCCACGACATCTTATAGAAGGCAATAATTATTATTCGGGTACTCATGTTTGGCGGAATTCGACTTCTCAAGGGTACTGTAACATACCTTCATTTATTGCTCAGCCCGGCGCATCGACTCCAAGTTGCGAGCTACCGTCGCCGGGTTGATAAGGTCATTTGCCAGAAGTTCGAGCCCATCACGACTAGTCACTGCAGCCTTGGACATCGGTGCCGAACGGATTGGCTCCGCGTCTTGGATTTCCGGCGAGCGGATGACTACATCTAGGCTTGTCTCCGGCAGTGCATCGTCATGCACCTCTTCTGTCACCCCGGGGGCTGTTGTCTCCGCCGGCTTGGTCGTTGTTCCTGTGATCACCTCGGCTTCTGGCACAACGCCTTCAACCGACACGGCTTCGGGGATTGTGCTTCCCTCGACTTGTGCTCCTGTCAACACAAGACATACAGTATCAGTACTCGGGGACTATGAATACTACTTGATGTAGGCTGCATCATCGCAGTCTACTTACCTTCTACTACACTAGCTTCCGGCAGCGTAGCCTCTGGAACCAGCGCCATGGTCTCGGCCTGAGGGAGGGGAGCGGACTCCTCGGCAGCAGGCGTGAGAATTTCTTCAGCCGCTGCCGTGCTGGGTTCATCTCCTTCCCAGGATAAATCAGTCCACTTCCTGCACAGTACAAAATTACTGATCAACCAAGTAAGATTACCAAGTCATAAGTACTAGTCAGGAATGGTTTTCACTTACAAGCTAGACCGGACGACAGTCACAGTCAGAGCGCCAAGTATGCTACCGATGTCTACAAGCCCAGCTTCGGTGGGTGCCTCTTCTTCAGTTTGAGCCGCTACTGGTTCTTCGGCACCAGTAGTCGCGCTCGGTTCTGACCTGCTCTCCATGGCCTGCACTTGCGGCTCGCCAACTCTAGTCGTCTGCTGTCTCATTTGCGACACAAGTTCTTGTATGGTGGGGGCTGGACTGCGGCTTCTTTCAGTTGGCTCGCCCACCATCTCCCAGTCATCTCCTTCCCCTTGATAAACGGGGTCGGATGGTGGAATCTCTTGCGCGAAATTAGAATTCAATTGTCAGCATACACAATACTTCAAGACAGGTACTCGACTACTTTACTCAGGGAGCTTACCTCTTGAGACGTAGTCTCGGTGACCTTCAACTTTTTGGCGACACGTTTGCGCGCCACATTGCGCGGCCTCCTTAGCGGCGCAGGGAGACTAGCCTCCATGCTAGTCGGTGGATTGTCGATAAGGGAGATAAGGGAGATGTTGTCTCCCCGTCCTCCTCGTCAGACGTATCTTCAATGGTGACAGTGTCGTCACATTTGCCGACTTCACGGCGTTCCTTGCCCTCCTCTAGAATATTTACAAGTCGAGGAGGAGAAGCAGGATCGGAGATAAACTTTGCAATATCATCTTGCAACAAACAACTTGGGTGAGCACGACTACTTCACTTTAACCAGTACTCGGAGACAAAGTTCGATTACCAACCTTGTTTGGCGGATGAGCCGCAGAGTACTCGAGGACTGGGCAGGGTGTGTATGGTGGCATGTCCTTGAAAATCCTACCCAGTCTCTCGACAATGTTTTCATCATCGACTTCATTATCGGGCATCCTCGACATATCGTCGTCGCACATATACTTGTACCCGAGGGTGTCACGCGCCATTAACGGCTGCACCCTCCTCTTCATGAAGCTGTAGGCCACGTGTTCGGCCCTCAGCCCAGCTTCTCTCAAAGCCTTGATCTTCTGCAGCAGTTCGGGTAGTTGAATACCCTCCTGCATTGTCGGCTCCATGTTCCACCAGGGCCGATGTTTCGGCTATTGCCCGCTCGGCTTCGGCAGCTCCGGGTGGTGGATGGTGATGTAAAACCACTTCGTCTTCCAGTCTTGATTGGAGTCGATAAGTTTGTACTACAAGTACACCTCGGCAGCGTCTTCTCGCATCTGGATGCCGGCTCCACCAACTACTATTGGGTCGTTGGCGCTTGGTTGCGGCTTTAAGCGGAAGAATTTCCGGAAAAAGAAGCAGTGGGGCTTCATCCCCACGAAGGCTTCACAGAAATGGACGAAGACGAAGACGTGAAAAATCCCATTAGGGTTCAAGTTCAAGTACTCGATACCGTAGTACTTAAGGAGATTCTGAAGAAGTCGCTCACCGGGAGTGCTAGTTCGCGCTCCACGAACAGGGCAAACATTGGGATCTCGTCGGGGTTCTTCTCCATCGGGTACGGGTCGCCCACGGCGGCGTGCGACATATCCATCTCCTTCTCCCAGAGGAACCCGTTGTTCACCAGCGCTAGTAAATCTTCGGTATTCGCTTTGGATTTCTTCCACTCCTTGTTCGGATTCGGGCGTGGGGGAGATGTGGGCGGTGTGACCCCTGAGCAGATCCAGTCGCCTCATCGCGGGATCTTTTCTTCCCGGCGCCGGCACCAGTCTTCATGCTCTTGGACGGAGAAGGCTTCATTCTCCTAGTACACTGGGTCTTCACTCGCATCCGCTCGAGGGCTTCACTGATGGAAAGCAGCGACAACACGCGTGGATCTGTAGGCTACGGCGCAGCAGCAAGAGCTCGGATGGATGGAATGGGCTAGATCTATTTCAACAGCTGCGAATGAGGGGAATGGAAAACCCTAAGGGTTTCGGCCTCTATTTATAACCCAACCGGCGGTGTTGCAACGGCCAGAGGGAGAGGTTTCGACAGCTGACTCAGCGGCGCTCGCCTGACCCTTCATCTTCCAGGAGGCGACGCACTGCATCTCGGGGGCTCGGCTACGTCTACTAAATTTCCTGGATGACGACAAGATTCAAGAGCAACTCAGGACACATTCTACAATCAAGATGACCCTTCAATTCGAGAGGAAGTACTCGACTCAAGGCTCGGGGGCTCCCTGCCACGTGTCCTTCGATTTTTTCTCCGGATTTTTGCGGGATAATCTTGGCAGAACTTCAGATTGACCCTCAGCTTGAATCTACGATTCGACCTAAGGCTCGGGGGCTACATTCCATATGGAATGCGATTCTTCAAATCACATTTTCCATAAGGTTTCTTCTTCAAGACAAAGCGAGTATTATTGAAGACGTTCAAGAGAAGAACTCGAGGACGCTTGGGAACTACTCGAGAAGACTTCAAGACTACTCAAGGATCAGCTGGAGTAACTTCCAGCCTCGGGATGCTTCAAGTACTCTAAAGGACTTTTGGCTTGTAGTACTTGAGGACGCCGGAGGACTGCTTGTCAAGGTCGTCAAGACTACCCGAAACTATCCTACTCGACTACAAACTAGTCGGGGGCTTGTCGTATGGACCTCTCCGTGCCCACTACCTCGGTGGGTACCAGGACCGATTACTCGGTGGGCCCCTGGGACTACTCGGCTTCTGCCACATGGCACCTGATGGCATGGGGCGCAAGGACTACGGTGGAGAAGTACTCGAATAGGAAGCTATATATGTCCTGTACTATGTAGAGAACTCCTAGACGTGCCCGACTAGTACTCTCTCCTCAAACCGACTTGTAACCCTTTCTCCCGGGCTATATAAGGCGAGGCAGGGACCTCTCTCCCTCTCATACGTATCATCTTGTAAACACACCTAATCAATCCAGAGCTACACAGCATACAAGACGTAGGGTATTACACACCTCGCGGCCCAAACCTGTCAAAACTGTGTGCCATGTGTCTCTTTCTTTGAGTTACCGATCTCGGCGAGGCCACATTCATCTACCTCGGGCACTCCCCTTGGTAGGTTGCGGTCTAAAACACCGACAAGCTGGTCTACCCGGGCCTCAAGATCTGCAATAGCTCCAATAACATGTGTTAAATTACTACAAGGTACCTGCAATAAGTACTCGACAGGCTTACGGCGGCATACCTTTATTCTTTTGGCGCAACGACTTGTTCTTGCGAATCAAGTCATCACTCTTCGCCTGCATCTCCTGTACTTCATTGTGGTACTGGGCGAAGGCTACATCAATTTTGGACTGCATCATGGCGGCGTGCTTTCTGGCTTTGTTGAGTTCTTTCTCTAGTGCTTCTGCCCAAAGCAATGTATCGCCATATCCCTGGAGCATATCAGATTTCTGTCAGGATCTCTCCACGACATTCTACGCAAGGCAATAACTATTACTTGGGTACTTAGTTCTTGCGGAATTTGACTACTCAAGGGTACCATCACGTACCTTCATCCACTGCTCGGTCCGGCACATCATCTCCAAGTTCTGGGCCACCATCGCCGGGTCGACGAGGTCATCTGACAGAAGCTCCAACCCGCCACGACTAGTTGGCACAACCTCTGACATCGGTGCCAAACGTACCGACTCCGTGTCTTGGATCTCTAGCGACCTTACGACAACATCCATGCTCGCCTCTAGGAGCGCGTCACCGTGCACCTATTCCGCGGGCTCGGGTGCTACTGGAACCTTTGGTTCGGTAGCGCTCCCTCAAGCACAGCGGCTTCTGCTGTGGTGCCCTCGACTGGAACGGTTTCAGGGATCACGGATCCCTCGACTTGTGCCTCTGTCATTGCAATGTACACGACGTTAGTACCTGGGGGCTACGACTACTACTGTCGTATGGACCTCCCTGGGCCCACTACCTCGGTGGGTACCAAGACCGACTACTCGGTGGGCCCCTGGGACTTCCCGACTTGCGCTGCACGGCACCTGATGGCGTGAAGCACAAGGACTACAGAGGAGAAGTACTCGGTTAGGAAGCTGTACATGTCTCGCACTGTATGGAGGACTCCTAGACGTATTCGACTAGTAATCTCTCCCTGAACCGACTTGTAACCCTTCCTCCCGGACTATATAAGGCGAGGCAGGGACCCCTCTCTCGATAATCCCATCTCACAGCGTAAGATTGCATCATCTTGTAATCGTACTCAATCAATCCAGACCTACGCAGCATACAGTTTGTAGGGTATTACGCACCTCGCGGCCCAAACCTGTCTAAATTTTGTGCCACGTGTCTCTTCCTTTGAGTTACCGATCTCGGCGAGGCCACATTCATCTACTTCGGGCACTACCCTTAGTAGGTTGTCGGTCTAAAACACCGACAGCTGGCGCGCCAGGTAGGGGCTCTCGCCCGAGATCACATGGCGAACTCGACGGCTCCCATCTACATCAAGCCAACCGTCGCCTTCAACCGCGGCGACACGTTCGTCTTTGGCGCCTGGGTCTGCACTGCTGAGGGCGCTGGATCTTTCCAGCACCGCCTCACCATGCCGCCCAACCCGGAGACCAGCTTCGTGACGCTTCCCGAAGTAGTCACGGGTGAACTCGCCGGCAAGTTCGGCGATATTTCTCTTTTCGACCAACACGCCGACTTCGAGCTCGGATCCGCCTCCAAGTCGAACTCGACGTCCCCGTGGGCTATCGCATGCGAGCCGGCTACCCAGCCATCGCATGTGGTTTCCCCACCCCGCGAGCGCTTCACGTGTGGCCCCCGCAACCTCAGCAGGACCTGCACGGAGGCTCCCCCATCACGCCAGGCCGGCAATGAGCCCGTACCCGAGTACAACTCAGACTCCGACACCGCCCCCGACCACGCCTCGGACTCCAACCCCCTCTCTGTCTTCTACTTGTACTCCGCGTATGAGTTCGACTTGGGGTCGGACCATGAGGATCCCGAGTCCGAGGGCAACTCTACTGAGCAACCCTTATCAGGGCCAGCTTCCGAGCTTGTTATAACGTCCACACCCGCCGGGAGATTCGTCTACTGGCCAGATCGCAAGCCCGCCGACCTGATAAGCGGAGACTCACGCTACGTTGCCTACCTCGACTCGCTCCCCTTCCAGGAGGGAACACCACTCGCTCGAGCTGAGGAGTATACTCCAACTGAGGTGGCGAGCTCTGACTCCAGTATTGGCAACCCCGATCGCCAAGTCTTCATGGCTGCCGGCGACAAGCCAGGACCTTCGGGGACGGCACATGACCGGTACCTTGAAGACATCTCCACATACGAGCTGTCTGCTGAAGCACCCACAGATGAGACCGACGCCGACAGGGACGCTCGACGTGAGCGTAACAGAAAGAGGAAGGAACGGCGTCGGCGTCTCCGAGACAACCTCCCCATCCGCAATCTCGTAGAGGCCCTCGAACAAGTCGAGAGCAGGGTACACACCACCCCGAGCGATGCCTCATGTCGATCACAGCGATCGCACGCCAAGCTCAGGGGATACGTGCTGGAGAAGTCATCGCCAAGCTTGCAGAAGACGCTTACTTCATGCGAGTTGACAACAGGGTCAACCAGCCCCCCACCAGGAACCGCGGCAATGAAGCTACAAGTCACAGCGCGGAACTCGGCCGTAACCGTACTCGAGCTGAGCTGCCGGCTCAGCCCAACCGTACTCGTGCAAACGCCGGCAGACCCTCACAAGCTGGCAACATCGCCGCAGCTGCTGCCGGCGATCGTGAGATCATCCCCCACCGCGACCCTGGCAGCGGAGGCAGCGACGGCGGAAGCTCTAACCATGGGGCCAACAGGAGGGCCAGTGGCGGAGGCGATCGCGGCGGCCAAGGCCACGCGAACAGCCACGCCTCCGGAGCCTCACAGGGCGACTACGACGCCCGCCAAAAGATTGTAGAACTGCGGCGGAAGAAGTCTGCCACAGTAGGCGACAATGACGGCTTCCCCGCCTTCTCTACTCGGCTTCGCATCTTACTCCCCCCGGACAAGTTCAAGCATCTGGGAATCACCAAGTACGACGCGAAGGAAGACCCCATTAAGTGGCTCAGGTGCTACGCCCTCTCCATCGAGAACGCTGGTGGCAACAATGACACCAAGTGCCTCTACTTCCCCTTCTGCCTGGACCAAGCCCCGCTCACATGGCTCGAGTCGCTGGACAAGCACTCGATCGACAAGTGGGACCAGCTGAAGGATCTGTTCACCAGCAACTTCGTGGGCGCTATGGGCCGATCTGGTACTCGCATGGACCTGCTCTGGTGAAGCAGGAACAGGGCGAGACCCTTCGCAAGTACATGCGGCGGTTCTTCGACAAGCGCGCCACTGTAGTCGATGTCACCGACAAGGAGCTCATCGACCTCTTCCAAGACGGTCTCTACCACTGTCGCACCTTCGAAGACTTCGGTCGACGCCGCCCCAGGTCCATCACTCATCTCAAGGATATGATCACCTCCTGGGCAGATGAAGAAGACAAAGCCTACACCAAGTACGATGCCATCCGTGGCAAGAGCAAACAGAACACGGGCGGTGGCAGCAGCAACAACGGGAACCAAGGCGGTCACAACAACAACAATTACTCAGGTCCCACCACCGAGCAGTGCTACCAACTCAGGCGGTGGCAGCAGCAAGAACTCGAAGAAGACCTCTGGCGGCTTCAAAGACTTGCTGAAAGAGAAGTGCCCGTGGCATCTGGACGGCAACCACACCACCGAGCAGTGCTACCAACTCAGGCGAGCACTCAAGGGTACTCCAGAGCCACCGCACCCTCATGAAAAAAAAGGCAAGAAGAAGAACGACGGCGACTAGGGCGACTTCCAGGAACCCGACAAGACGGTCAACGTCCTCTTCGGTGGACTACCCAGCAGACGGGAACAAAAGGCTACCCGTCGAGAAGTCATGAGCATTGAACCAGCGGTTCTGACCCCTCTCAAGTGGTCGGAGGTATCCATTACCTTCTCCCGCGCGGATCAATGGACTAGCTTCTCCAAACCAGGGCAATTCCCTCTTGTCCTGAAGTCGGTGGTCGTGGGCTCCAGGCTCAACAAGGTCCTCATCGACAGTGGAAGCGGGCTCAACGTCCTTTTCACCAAGACCTTGAAGAAGATGAAGCTCGACATCACCCACATGTCACCAAGAGCACCTCGCCCTTCTACGGCATTGTCCCCGGGTACGCGGCTATCCCACTGGGCTTAGTGGTCCTGCCAGTTACCTTTGGGGAATCTCGGGACAACTATCGTACCGAGTACATCAAGTTCGAAGTCACGGACTTCGAGACGTCCTATCATGCCAACCTCGGCAGACCAGCTATCGCCAAGTTCATGGCCGTACCCCCACTACACCTACTTGGTACTCAAGATGCCAAGTCCAGCAGGTGTATTCTCACTGCAAGGGGACTTGAGGATCTCGCACGACTGGGACACGAAAGCTGTGGAGATTGCCTCCACAAATCAAGTACCCAATGCAATGATGGAGATCTACGCTGCGTCGAAGAAGCTTGCCCCAAGTGAACTCGACATCCCAGAGAAGTCGGACAAAGCTAACAAGCCTCAGCCAGTTGAGGAGGTTCTGGTCATGACAATCGACCTCGGGACAAGCGACAACAGCAAGACCACCACCATCGGGGCGGGCCTCGACCCCAAATAGGATGACGCAGTCATCAACATCCTCCGGGCTAACCGCGACATCTTCGTGTGGAAGCCAGCGGACATGCCAAGGGTGACCAGGGAGTTGATTGAGCATTCCCTCAATGTCGATCCAAAAGCTACCCCGAAGCGACAACACCTCCGCCGCTTCACCGATGACAGACAGGACGCCATCAAGAAGGAACGCGCCAAACTACTCGCGGTTGGCTTCATCAGAGAAGTCTTCCATCCTGAGTGGCTCTCCAACCCCATCCTCGTCCGCAAGAAGAACCTGAACGAGTGGAGGATGTGCGTCGACTACACCGACCTCAACAAGCACTGCCCCAAGGACCCCTTCGGGTTGCCGCGGATTGACCGAGTCATCGACTCCACGGCGGGCTGCGACCTGCTCTGCTTCCTCGACTGCTACTTCGGTACCACCAGATCGCGATCAAGGAAGAAGACCAGGAGAAGACCACGTTCATCACCCCGTTTCGCGCGTACTGCTACACGACTATGTCCTTCGGGTTGAAGAATGCCGGCGCTACATACCAACGAGCTATCCAGGCCTGCTTCTAGAGGCAACTCAACAAGAACGCCGAAGCCTACATGGATGACGTGGTCGTCAAGATCAGAAACTCCAGCACCCTCATCGACGATATTGAAGTGACTTTCTCTTCCCTGCGCGAGTACCGCTGGAAGCTCAACCCGAACAAGTGCGTCTTCGGCGTACCTTCGGGTAAACTACTAGGCTTCATTATCAGCCACCGCGACATCGAAGCCAATCCCGAGAAAATCTCCGCCATCACCAGCATGAAAGCTCCCACGTGCATCAAAGACGTCCAGAAGCTAACCGGGTGCATGGCGGCTTTGAACAGATTCATCTCGAAGCTTGGAGAACGGGGGCTCCCCTTCTTCAAACTACTCAAGCACCAGAAGAAGTTTGTGTGGACTCCAGAGGTGGACCAAGCACTTTCCCAGCTCAAGGACTTCCTATCAAAGCCACCAGTCCTCACGGCTCCTCGCAAAGGCGAGCAGCTACTGCTCTACCTCGCTGCGACTACTCACGTGGTCAGTACTGCCATCATCGTCGAGCGGCAGGAAGACGACCATGCCTACCCAGTCCAGCGACCAGTCTACTTCGTCAGTGCTCATCACCTCGCGGAATCTACGACACTACTTCCAGGAGTACTCGATCTCTGTCGTCACCGACTACCCGCTCGGCGAGATCCTGCGGAACCAAGATGCTATCGGAAGAATCTCCAAGTGGGCAGTCGAACTCGGCGCCCTCAACATCGACTTCAAGCCATGCACAGCCATCAAGTCGCCGACACTAGTCGACTTCATGGCAGAGTGGCGGGAGAATCAGCTACCTACTCCAACCGAGCGCCCAGAGCACTAGGTGATGTACTTCGACGACTGACTCAACCTCGAGGGCGCAGGTGCGGGAGTACTCTTGATCTCTCGAACGCGCAAACAACTCAAATACGTCCTGCAGATCTTCTGGAAGGTCTCAAACAATGAAGCCGAGTACGAAGCTCTGCTACATGGGCTCCGCCTTGCGGCTTCACTGGGCATCAAGCGGCTACTAGTCTACGACGACTCCGCAGTGGTCATCAACCAAGTCAACAAGTCCTGGGACTGTCGGTGTTTTAGACCAGCAACCTACTAAGGGGAGTAACCGAAGTAGATTAATGTGGCCTCGCCGAGATCGATAACTCGAAGGAAGAGACACGTGGCACACAATTTAGACAGGTTCGGGCCGCGAGGTGCGTAATACCCTACGTCATGTATGCTGCGTAGCTCTGGATTGATTGGGTACGATTACAAGATGGTGCAATCTTACGGCATGAGATGAGATGATGAGAGAGAGGTCCCTGCCTCGCCTTATATAGTCCGAGAGGCAGGGTTACAAGTCGGTTTAGGGAGAGAGTACTAGTCGAGTACGTCTAGGAGTCTTCCATACAGTGCGGGATAGGTACAACTTCCTAACCGAGTACTTCTCCTCTATAGTCCTTGTGCTTCACGCCATCAGGCACCGTGCAGCGCAAGGCAGGTAATCCTAGGGGACCACCGAGTAGTCGGTCCTGGTACCCACCGAGGTAGTGGGCCCAGGGAGGTCCATACGACAAGCCCCCGAGTACTTTGTAGTCGAGAAGGATAGCTTCAAGTAGTCTTGACGATCATAACGAGTAGTCCTCAAGCGTCCCCGAGCACTACATTCAAAAGTCTTCAAGAGTAGTCGAAGCATCCCGAGGCTGGAATGTACTCCAGCTGATGTTTGAGCAATCCTGAAGTCTTCTCGAGTAGTCCCAAGCGTCCTCGAGTGCTTCCCTTGAAGGTCTTCAACAATGCCCGTGTTGTCTTGAAGCTGAAGCTGATATGGAAGTGCGATTGCAAAATTGCACTCCATATGGAGTAGCCCCCGAGCCTTAGGTTGAGTTGTAGACTCTGGCTGAGGGTCCATCTGAAGTTTTGGCAAGAATATCCTGAAAAATCTGGAGAAAAACCGAAGGACACGTGGCACGGAGCCCCCAAGCCTTGAGTTGAGTACTTCCTCTCAAATTGAAGGGTCATCTTGTAAAATGTGTCTTGAGATGCTCTTGAGTCTTGCCGCTTCCCAGGGAGTCGATTTGGAGTAGCCGAGCCCCCGAGGTGAGGCGCGTCGACTAGTAGAAGTTGAAGGGTCACGTGCGGCCGCTGAGTCAGCCGAGCGCAGACTTATCCATCCGGCCGTTGAGGGGCCGCGTTAACTTATAAATAGAAGCCAAACCCCTTAGGGTTTTTCACCCTGCACAGCTGCAGTCATTCCCAGCAGATCTAGCCAAGAATAGCCACTGGTGCGCACCACCGCCGTTGAGCAGAGCGCAGATCCGAGTGCACCACCGTAGGAAGCCACCACAGTAGCCCCCGAGCGAATGCGCGTAAAGACATCGTGCACCTGGAGGATGAAGCCATCTCCGTTGAAAACCACAAAGGCCGCCGACGGAAAGAAGAGGGGTTGTGAGGAAGTCGCCGGATCTGCCGCAGGGACATCACCGCCGGTGTCCCCACCGCGACCAGATCCAAATCGAGAATGGAAGAAATCCAAGGTGAAGACCGAAGACTTGCTGGCCCTTCTCAATAGTGGATTCCTGCGGGAGAAGGAGGTGGACATGTGGAGGGCCGCCGCCGGGGATCTGTACCCCATGGAGAAGAATCCAGACAAGATCCCGAAGTTCGCGCGGTTCGCAGAGCGCGGACTTTCTCTCCCGGCGAGCGACTTCTTCAAGGGGCTCATGGGGTACTACGGCATCGAGTACCTCAACCTCAACCCCAACGTATCTTCCACACCGCCGTCTTTGTACATTTCTGCAAAGCTTTTCTGGGGATCAAGCCCCATTGGATATTGTTGCGGAAGTTCTTCCGGGTGAAGCCGCAACCCAGTGCCAGCAACCCGCGAGTAGTCGGAGGAGCGGGGATCCAGATGAGGGAGGACGCCGCCGAGCAGTACCTCTCGTACAACCTGCTAGACTCCAATCAGGACTGGAAGGCCAAGTGGTTCTACGTCACGAACCACCACCCGGAGCTGCCGAAGCCCAGCGGGAAGCAGCCCAAGCATCACCCGTGGTGGAACTCGGAGCTGACGATGCACAAGGGAATCCAGCTGCCCGAGTTGTTGGCGCGGATCAAGGCGCTAAGGGAAGCTGGGCTGAGGGCTGAGCACGTGGCCTTCAGCTTCATGAAGCACAGGGTGCAGCCGCTGATGGCTCGCGACACCCTGGCATACGAGTACACTGGCGACGACGATACGTCGCGGATGCCTGGAGACGAAGTCGACGATGACGACATTGTCGACAGGCTGGCTCGGATCTTCAAGGATATGCCTCCGTACACGGCATGCCCCGTACCAGAGTACTCCACCGTGCGCCCACCAAAGGAGGTTAGTAGACGCATCCATAGTCGAGTACCCATTGCATGTGAGTAGTCGCACTGATGAGTTGTTCTTGTAGGATGACTTGAAGAAGTTCGTCTCTGAGCCGCCGCCGCCTCCCCGGCTATTCGAAGTCTCAGAGGAGGGGAAAGCCAAGGCCAAGGAGCGGCGTGAAGTCGGCGAAGGAGATGACACGGTTGTCGTCGAAGACACGTCCGAAGAGGACGACGACGAGGAGATGTTGCAGGACTGCTTGCAGCTGCGGTCGAGGTTCAGCCATCCTAGCTTATCTCACATCCCTCATGTTCAAGATCAAGCGGCTAGCCTGGAGGCATGTCTGCCCGCGTCGCCGAGGAGGCCGCGCAATGCGGCCCGCAAGCGTGTGGCCAAGAAGTTGAAGGTCACGGAGACCACGTCGCAAGAGGTAAGCCGTCTTGAGTAGTGTAGTCGAGTTTCGATATCTCGAGTACGTGTGTTGACGATGAAATTTCCTTGCTTGCAGGAGATACCGCCTACTGAGCCCGTTGAGCAGGGCGATGAAGGCGAGTGGGACACGGTGGGAGAAGCAGCTGGTAGTCGCAGCCCAGCCCCCACTGTCGAAGAGCTCTTGGCGCAGATGGAGCGCCAGCCCCCTGCTGCTCAAGGGGGCACGGAACCCGCTGCTGCTGCTGCGGAAGAGGCAGCACCCGCTGAGGCACAGGAGGAGGCGCCTGCCGAGGCGGGACTGGTCGACATCGCCAGTATCCTCGGCGCCCCAACCGTGACGGTGGTCCGGTCAAGCTTGTAAGTGTTGATTCTTCCCGATTAGTACTTGATGTGGTAGTCGTACTTGATTGATAACCAGCTTGTGTACTTTGCAGGAAATCGACGGACTTGACCTGGGAGGGGGATGAACCTGCCTCATCGGTGGCAGAAGAAGAAGCCGCGCCACCCGCTGAGGAGTCCGCTCCTGCCCCTCAGGCAGAGCCCGAAGCGCCGACCGCTGAGGCCACGTTGCCCAAAGCCAACGTGGTTGAAGGTGAGTACTCTGCTGAGGTCGAAGTGCCCTCGTAGAGTAGTCGTAGTCGCCATGATGACTGATATACTTGTCCTCTTGTCGACAGGTGCTGAGGCCGAAGGAAGCGAGATCCTGTCGGCGGTGCCCGTAGAAGACGTGGCACCGGAAACTCAGGAGGCTGCCGTAGAAGCCCCAGAGCCGATGAAGATGGCCGCCGGAGAAGCCGCCGCGACGACTGGAGGAGTGGACGCTGCACTCCCAGAACCCACTCTGGAGGTGGTCGTCCGCTCGCAGGAGATCCAGGACGCGTAGCCAATCCGCTTGGCGCCAATGATCGAAGCCGCTACGAGTAGTTGTGGCGGGATCGAGTTGTTGGTTGATGATATGGTCGACCTAGCGACGGTAGCTCAGCACCTGGAAGCGGTGCGCCAAGCCGAGCAATGGATGAAGGTGAGTAGTCATAACCCTTGAGTAGTCAATCCTTTTGCGTTGAGTACCGATCTGATGTGTGTTGTTTGCTCAGGACGTCGCTGAGAGATCCCGCTTGAAGTCAGAGATGCTTCAGGGGTACGGCGAAGCGGTGCTTCGGGCCGAGACATTGGAGGATCAACTCGTGAAGTCTCGGAAGCACGCCGCCGCCATGCAGTCAAAGCTGGACACCGCCTTCGCGAAGTACCATAATGACATCCAGGAGATGCTGGCGAAGAGTAACGACTTGCTGCGGAAGAACAAGTCGCTCCGCAACAAGAACAAAGGTACACCACTTGTCTTGTTGAGTACTTGTTGGAGGTCGAGAGGTAGTCTGACCCGCTGTGCCTTGTTGTTTGCAGAGCTTGAGACTCGGGTAGATCAGCTGAAGACTTCGGAGACTGATGTGAAGAAACTTTTCTACCGGGAGCAGGAGCCCCGCCAGGTACTAGAGTTAGATTATAAGGAGCTTGCTTACGAGTGCGACAAGCACATGGAGCTCCGTATTGCATCAGATCGTGACCTCGTCAACTGCTACAAATCATTGAAGAAGCTGAACGAGGATTGCGAGAAGCTGCGGGCCCAGCTCAAGGATCTTGAAGAAGCCGTGCTCCCCATCGCGAGGCTGCTGGTGCCTCATTCTGGCGGTCCCAAGATAGCACCGCTGGTGGACCGGTTGAAGGAAGCCCCCAGCCGGTTGGCTACCTACGTGAAGCATTTGGCGAAGTCGATTCCCAACCAAGTGCTGGCCTTCATGAAGTCGTACTTCCCGAAGGCTCCCGTAGATGTAGTCACCGGCGGACTAGCCGCCAACTGCACCGACGAGCAGTGTGTGGAGCTGCTGGAGCAGATGGCGCCTATTGCAGATCAAGTCGCCGAAAAGCTCAATCTCCAGTAGTCCTGTAATAGTTAGCCCGTAGCAGTAGTTGTACAAAAACAACTGTAATTGTTAAAGTATTAATGAAGAAAAGTTTCCATCAATGAGTACTCGTTGCCGCGATCTCTGAGTGCGGAGTCCCATCGTGGAGTTGCCGCGAGTAGTCACACTCAGTAGTAGTCCCGTTTAGGGAGAATGGTGCCTGGACTCGGAGGCCGCTTACAGCCAAGATGTAGTCCGGAGACTAGTGCCTAGACCCGGAGGCCGCTTACGGCGGAGGGGTCTTGATGTAGTCACGTAGACTTGAGCCCCCAGGGTAGTCGTGTAGACTAGGCGTAGAATCGACAGAGCTGGTCGACGTTCAACGAGTTGTTGACGTCTTCGCCTTCATGTGTCTGGAGGCGGTAGGAGCCCAGCCCGGTCACCTTTGCCACTGTGAAGGGACCTTCCCAGGGGGAGCTGAGCTTGTGTAGTCCTTCCGTGTTCTGGATGCGATGGAGGACGAGATCGCCAGCGTTGAAGGAGCGTTCCTTGATGTTGCGATCGTGGTAGCGTTGGATACCCTCCAGGTACCTTGCTGATTTGACGAGGGCGGCGCAGCGAGCTTCTTCGAGCCCGTCGATGTCAACTTGTCTGCTGTCTTCAGAGACGCCTTCGTCGTAGTGCTCCACTGCTGGTGAATCCCATATGACATCAGCAGGGAGGATTGCTTCGGGGCCGTAGACCAGGAAGTAAGGGGACTGCCCCGTTGGCTTGGAGGGCTGAGTACGTAGCCCTGAGAGTGCGTTGGGTAGTTCCTTGATCCACTTGACTCCTATAGAGTTAGCAGCGTCGTGTAGCCGCTTATTGAAGGTGTCGAGCACCATGCCGTTGGCGCGCTCGACTTGTCCGTTGGCCCTAGGATGGGCGACTGAGACATATCGGACGTTGATCCCGCTGTTCTCGCAGTACTCCCAGAACAGGTGGTTGTTGAAGTTGGAGCCCAGGTCTGTGATGATGCGATGGGGTAGTCCGTAGCGATGCACGAGTTGATCCAGGAAATCGAGTACTCTGTCATCCTTGGGGCATGTGATTGGCTTGACTTCGATCCACTTGGTGAACTTGTCGATGGCCACCAATACTGTGCTGAATCCACCTGGAGCAGTTGGCAGAGGCCCAATCATGTCGAGCCCCCAGCAGGCAAAAGGCCAGGTTGGCGGTATGGTGACTAGCTTGTAGGCTGGGACGTGTTACTGCTTGGCGAAGTACTGGCACCCTTGGCTTTTTCTCACGAGTTCTTCGGCATCGCCCAGAGCTGTGGGCCAGTAGAAAACTCGTCGGAAGGCCTTGCTGACCAGCGTGCGAGAGGATGCGTGGTTGCCGCAGACGCCCTTGTGGATCTCCTCCAAGATGTCCTTGCCTTCTTGTCTGGGGACGCACTTCATGAGTACTCCGGAAAATGCGCCCCGCATGTAGAGCTTGTCGCCGACGAGGACGTAGGGCGGCGGATGAGCTGCTTGGCCAAGTTCTTGTCCGAGGGAACCTTCTGCTCGCTGAGGTAGTCGATGAAGGGTTGCCTCCAGTCCACGTCGATCAACATGACCTCCTGGCCAGCCAGGGGATGCGCTGGGGCAGTGGTCGGTGGCGCCAGCTTCGGGATGGAAAGTGCGTGAAGCTCGTGGACGAAGACACCCGCTGGTACTTGAGCGTGAGTAGAGCCAAGCTTCGACAGGACATCCACTGCAATGTTGTTGTCGCAAATGATGTGGTGGAACTCGAGACCGTAGAACTTGTTCTCGATCTTGCAGACTTCTAGGCAATAGGCGTCCATGTTCTCCTTGTTGCGGTCCCAGGACTTGTTGGCTTGGTTGATGACCACTACGGAGTCTCCGTAGACTAGTAGCCGCTTGATGCCCAGTGAAGCCGCGAGGCGGAGCCCGTGTAAGAGAGCTTCGTACTCGGCTTCGTTGTTTGAGACCTTCCAGAAGACCTACAGGACGTACTTGAGTTGTTCGCCTGTTAGAGAGATGAAGAGTACTCCTGCACCTGCGCCCTCGAGATTGAGTGAGCCGTTGAAGTAAATCACCCAATGCTCTGGTCGCGCGGTGGAGTAGGTAGTTGATTCTCCCACCACTCTGCCATGAAGTCGACTAGTGACTGCGACTTGATGGCTGTGCGCGGCTTGAAGTCGATGTTGAGGGCGCTTAGCTCGACTGCCCACTTGGAGATTCTTCCAGTAGCATCTTGGTTCCGCAGGATGTCGCCGAGCGGGCAGTCGGTGATGACGGAAATTGAGTTCTCCTGGAAGTAGTGTCATAGCTTCCGCGAGGTGATGAGCACTGCATACAGAAGCTTCTGTATGGGTTGGTAGCGTGTCTTGGATTCTGACAGGACCTCGCTGACGAAGTAGACTGGTCACTGGACTGGGTAGGCGTGGTTGTCTTCCTGCCGCTCAACGATGATGGCAGTACTGACCACGTGAGTAGTCGTAGCGAGGTAGAGCAGTAGCTGCTCGCCTTTGCGAGGAGTCGTGAGGACTGGTGGCTTTGATAGGAAGTCCTTGAGCTGGGCAAGGGCTTGGTCCGCCTCTGGAGTCCACACGAACTTCTCTTGGTCCTTGAGTAGTTTGAAGTAGGGGAGCCCCCGCTCTCCGAGCTTCGAGATGAATCTGTTCAAGGCCGCCATGCATCCGGTCAGCTTCTGGACGTCTTTGATGGACGTGGGAGCTTTCATGCTGGTGATGGCGGAGATCTTCTCGGGATTGGCTTCAATACCGCGGTGGCTGATGATGAAGCCGAGTAGTTTGCCCGAAGGTACGTCGAAGACGCACTTGTTCGGGTTGAGCTTCCAGCGGTACGCGCGCAGGGATGCGAAAGTCTCTTCAAGATCATTGATGAGGGTACTAGAGTTTCTGGTCCTGACGACCACGTCATCCACGTAGGCTTCGACGTTCTTGTTGAGTTGCCTCTTGAAGCAGGCCTGGATAGCTTGTTGATATGTGGCGCCGGCGTCCTTCAACCCGAAGGACATGGTCGTGTAGCAGTACGTGCCAAACGGGGTGATGAACGCTGTCTTCTCTGGTCTTCTTCCTTGATCGCGATCTGGTGGTACCCGGTGGGTACGAGGACCGACTACGCGGTGGGCCCCTAGGACTACCCAACTTGCCCTGCACGGCACCTGATGGCGTGAAGCACAAGGACTGCAGAGGAGAAGTACTCGGTTAGGAAGGTGTACATGTCCTGCACTGTATGGAAGACTCCTAGACGTACTCGACTAGTACTCTCTCCCTACTCCGACTTGTAACCCTGCCTCCCGGACTATATAAGGCGAGGCAGAGACCCCTCTATCATCATCTCATCTCACGGCGTACAATTGCACCATCTTGTAATCGTACCCAATCAATCCAGAGCTACGCAGCATACAGGACGTAGGGTATTACGCACTTCGCGGCCCGAACCTGTCTAAATTGTGTGCCACATGTCTCTTCCTTCGAGTTACCGATCTCGGCGAGGCCACATTCATCTACTTCGGGTACTCCCCTTAGTATGTTGCCGGTTTAAAACTCCGACAGCAGGCGCACCAGGTAGGGGATCACATGGCGGACTCGACGGATCTTGTCTACTTCAAGCCAACCGTCGCCTTCAACCGCTGCGACACCTTCGTTTTCGGCGCTTGGGTCTGCACTGTTAACGGCGTGGGATCCTTCCAACGCTGCCTCATCATGCCGCCCAACCTGGAGACCGGCTTCGTGACGCTCCCTGAAGTTGTCACAGGCGAACTCGCCGGCAAGTTCGGCGAAATTTCGCTCTTTCACAATCACGCTGACTTCGAGCTCGGGTCCGCTTCCAACTCGAACTCGACGTCTCCGTGGGCTATCGCATGCGAGCCGGCTACTCAACCATCGCATGTGGTCCCACCACCCCGCGAGCGCTCCGCGCGTGGTCCTCGCAACGTCAGCAGGGCCCGCACGGAGGCTCTCTCTTCGCGCCGGGTCGGCAACGAGCCCGTACCCGAGTACAACTCGGACTCCAATCCCCTCTCCGGCTTCTACTCGGACTTCGCGTACGAGTTCGACTTCGGGTCGGACCCAGAGGACCCGAGTCCGAGGACAACACTACAGAGCACCCCTTATCAGGGCCGGCCTCTGGGCTAGTCATAACATCCACACCTGCCGGGAGATTCGTCTACTGGCCAGATCACAAGCCCACGGACCTGATAAGTGGAGACTCACGCTATGTCACCTACCTCGACTCGCTCCCGTTCCAAGAGGGAACACCACTTGCCCGAGCTGATTCGTACACCCCAACGAAGGTGGCGAGTTCTGAATCCAGTCTTGGCAACCCTAATCGCCAATTCTTCATGGCTGCCGGCGACACACCAGGACCCTCAGGGATAGCTCAGGACAAGTACCTTGAAGAGATCTCTGTAGACGAGTTTTCTGCCGATGCACCTACAGACGAGACTGCCACCAACAGGGACGCTCGACGTGAGCGTAACAGGAAGCGCAACGAACGACGCCGGTGTCTCAGAAACAACCTCCCCATCCGCAACCTTGCGGAAGCTCTCGAGGCGGTCGAGAGCAGAGTACACACTACCCCAGAGCAATGCCTCATGTCGATCACAGCGATCGCACGCCAGGCTAAGAGAATACACGCTGGAGAGGTCATCGCCAAGCTCGCTGAAGATGCTTACTTCATGCGGGTCGACAACAGGGTCAACCAGCCTCCTCCCGCCAGAAACCGCGACAACGAAGCTACAAGTCACAGCGCTGACCTCGGCTGCAACCGTACTCGAGCCGAGCTCCCGGCTCAGCCCAACCGTACTTGTGCAAATGCCGGCGGACTCTCACAGAGTGGCAACAGCAACCGTGAGGTCGTCCCTCACCGCGCTCCTGATGGCGGCGGCCGCGACCCTGACGGCGGCAGCAGCGACGACGGAAGCTCCAACCACAAAGCCAACAGGAGGGGCGGCGGCGGCGGCAATCGCGGAGGTCGAGACCACGCGAACAGCCACGCCCCCGGAGCCTCACAGGGCGGCTACGACGCTCGCCAGAAGATTGAAGAGCTGCGGCGGAAGAAGTCGGCCACTGCAGGCGACAACGACGGCTTCCCCGCCTTCTCACCTCAACTTCGCAACTTGCTCCTCCCCGACAAGTTCAAGCCTTTGGGGATCACCAAGTATGACGCAAAGCAGGACCCCATCCAGTGGCTCAGGTGTTACGCCCTCTCCATCAAGAACGCTGGCGGCAGCAACGACACCAAGTTCCTCTACTTCCCCTTCTGCCTGGACCAAGCCCCACTCACATGGCTCGAGTCGCTAAACAAGCACTCGATCGACAAGTGGGACCAGCTGAAGGAGCAGTTCACCAGCAACTTTGCGGGCGCCATGGGTCACTCGGGTACTCGCATGGACCTGGCCATGGTCAAGCAGGAACAAGTGTTGACGGATAAAAGACGTATCCCTCTACGATCCGCAAGCGTACGGACCCCACACCTTTTTCACCACGGGATTCCCAAGGTTCTTGTCAATCCGCGGAGCAAGGGGATTACAAGCGTTCGATCAACAACGACACACTAGCTACTAAAACCCTAACTACTATTATACTAGAAAACAACTAAACACACTAGAGAGAATGATAAACGATCAAGATAGAAGACACTCGCCCACGGGTCTACGATACTAGAGCATGCAATCGCTTAAAGACATGAAAACCAATCTAATCTATCGGGGATGTGACCACGGTTTCGCCCTTTCCCTCCTCTCGTATCGTCACTACGCGAAGGTATTCATGACTAGACCTTTGATGGACACGGCGTATTGAATGGATCCAAGGAAGCATCGGAGCTCTACTCCCTTTCTTGCATGGTAGCTAACCTTAAGCATGAAAGTATATTCAACACAAGATGATAGATAGATAATCCGACAAAGTGCGATTACATCTCAATATCGATTACAACCCATGGACGAATGAGAAGATTACCCCATCAAGGTGCCGATCATGGCACCGTTGATCATGGTTTCCCTTCCGCCGTGTCTTCTTTCTTCTCCACGAGAGGGTGCTTCCTTCGAGGTGGTTGATCTCCCGCCGGAGATCCTCCTCCTCTCTCTCTAGCTTGTGGATGGCCTTCTGGTGCGAATGACTCCTCTCCCGGTGTTGGCGGCGCCTCGGGGGTTTTAGGGTCGAAGATCCTTCGAGGGCAAGGAAAACGGGACCGAACCGGTGCCGAAAGTGGGCTGGGCCGGCCGGCCCAGGCCCACCCGGCCCGGGTCGGTCGCCCTTTTTGCTCCGTGGGTCCTCGCGCATTTATGTACTTTGCCCCCTCCACTTGCATGATTTTGATGCTGTTATCCTCGCGTCCAAGATGGAGGCTCTCTTTGCATGAAGTTTGATCTTTTACGCTTCAATCCCCGGGGTGTTCCTCGTAGCACTTCGGTCCTCGCCACCATTGGAAGTGATTTCAGCAAGCTCATGAACACGAACAAGACTCCATGAATGCTCCTTTGAACTTGTTGCGAATCCGTCCTTTATGTCCATGTTTTCCTACATAAACACAACACTTCCAAATGCATGCACAAAGATGAACTTGTTATATAATTAGTGTGCCTAGTGGCGGGTTAGTTCCATAATCAAATCCAAACCAAAGTGTAATGAACATGCTAGGTGCACCAAAATACACCGTCAACATCTCCCCCACACTTAGCTCTTGCTCGTCCTCGAGCAAGTACTCGTAAAAGAATTTCGTCCAAGGTATGTAATCGTGTACCATTAATCCTTCTTCACAAGTTAGTCAATCTTTTCATCTTTAATACATAAACACAAAGTAATGATAATCAAACATAAACATGGGCGTCTAGAACTTTTACCACGTCAAGTTTTACCCCACAACTCAAACTCTTCACTTGAAGTCTTCAATTTCAGCCATGCTTACTCCTTTGCTTCCATCGGAAGGTTTTTTTGATTTTCAAAACAAAAATTCCTGCAACAAGTATTAGACAAAAAACCTTTCTCCAAGCTCTCTCAAGTCACTCATATGAAGTGGCTATCCTAACCAAATTTTATAAAACTCTCACCTCCCATTAATCTCTCATATATCATGTAAAAGTGGAGCTATAGGTAGGGCTAGAGCAATCAACACAAGTATTGTCAAACTAAGAACTTCCTCTAATGGTTGTCTACCTTTCAAAGCCAATGATCATGAGAATTAACCACATGTAGGGATATCAAGGATGAGAAGATTTAGAATGGTGGACATGTGCAAGGGCAAAAGAAAATTGTGACTACAAGGCACCAATGATGTCCTCGTTGTCGGATTGCACATGGTTGGAAATAGAGTAAAAGTTTCGTCTCACAATCAACGTGACATCCTTCCTTTTTCTTTTTCTTTTACTTGATCCATCCCTCTCATATCTTCATTGCTACCTCATCTTTTCCTCTTTTTCTTTTTCTTCTTTCATTCACATATGATTTTTCTTTCTTTCGTTCTTTCTTTTCCATACACATACTTTTTCTCTTTATTTTTCTCTCTCTTGACAACTTTTCAAAGCTTTCAATTCTCTCTTTCCTTGCATGCATACAATCTGAATTTTTAAATAAATCATGCTAGAGACGAGACGAAACTTTGAAAATAGGTTGTGTTCAAGGAATACGATGTACAAAAGAGATGTATAGGGTTGGGTATGGAATTCGGCGATATACGTGACTTTCGTTGTGAATGTCACGTTACCGAATATATGACGAGGCTAGCAACAAAAGTTAAGCACAAGAACATGATCATTGCTTGAAATTAAAACTAACCAAGAGAGAAGGGTCCTAGCCTAACTCATCGTGCTAATCACACTTATGGTGGAGCGAAAAAAAATAAACTTGGCTTTGGATAGGAATTTTTTCTTACTCTCAACTTGGAAAAAGAGGTTTTGCTAACCTTTATTACAAGGGTTTTAAAATAATTTTCAGAACTGAAATCCTCCAATTTTTAGCATCGAACATAGCACAACTAACATGTGAAGCTCAAGATCGAAGTGCGGTATGGGTACTTTAAGTAGTAGCGATTCCACTAAGCACCACAATAAACGTTTTTCAAACCACATACTTGTGTTCATATATCAAGAATCGAAGATTAAACAAACAAGTAAATAAAGATAAACAATACATAAAACACAAAGATATATATAAAGACTCTTTTTATTTGGTTTTCTTGACTCAACACTAATTTAAGACACTTGCAAAAATTTTAAAACAGACTCGAAAACTAAAGACTCATTAAAAACACTAAGACTCTCACACGAAGATTAAACCGAACCTAAATTTGAAGTTCAAAAGCTAAGGCTAGTGAGCTAGCTCTCCCCCCACACTTAAAACATACGACGTCCTCGTCGTATCTTACAAAATCCTAAGGGGAAAACTAGATCTAGTGGTACTTCAAGCAAGTTTTGCACCACTTGCCTCTCATGTTTCCAACCATGCCGAAAAGTTTGCGCACGTTGCGGTTAAGGAACTTGTAGTCATCTTCAACTACGCGCTCCAAGTCCTCCATACACTGCTTCATCGCTTCCATGGCTTGGAGACATTCGTCGGCCGACGTGTAGAGACCCGCGATGGATTGACGGCAAAATCGACAACACACCGGATGCAATCCGAAGGGGTCGTCGTCGCCATAATCTCCACCGTTGTCACCACCGTCGTTGCCACCTCCATTGTCGTTGCCTTCGCCGCCGTCGTTGCCGTCGCCGTTGGGGCCTTCGGGAGTCCTTTCATTGGGCTGCTCATCCCAATCATCATCATCTCTACCGGCGGCCGCCCACGAGCTCGGGCTACGATCGTCGGAGTAGTCGCTATCCCCATAATCCTTAGGCTCTGGCGACACCTCCTTGTAATCCTTGCGCTTGATGCCTTGGAGGCGTGCCGACCTTCGAACTGGTGTAGGGACCTTCTCTCCTTCGACGGGGTTGCGAGATGCAAGAGCTCCGGTCGGGACACGTCCTCCGCAACGGATACGTGCGGTCCTCTTGACGGGTAGCTTGAGCTCGCATCGCATCGCCTCCTCCATCGATGGCTTCTTGGCTTCTAGCTTCAACTCTAAGTTTTTTGGAGGCTCAATGGCTGCTACAAGGGTGCAACACATTGCTTGAAAGGTTTGATTCTCGAGCTCCCAATTCGGCCAAATAAATAGTCCTGAGAGAAAAGCCCTGGAACCTTATTTTCCTTTTTTACACTTCCCTTAAAATTTTCTGACCAAACAAGGAAGTCAAAAAGGAGCAATTCGGGCGAAATTCGGCGTCATCGGGCGTCGGGCCCCTCGGGGCCGGTCCGCCGGGCCGGCCGGCCCACCCTGCCTCGGGGGCCGGGCCGGTCCGGGTTTTTGCACACCGCCCTATTTTTTCTTCCTTAGCACATGGGAAAATGTTGGCCCAATAAATCTTCGCGAAAAACTCCAGAAAACTAAAAGAAAAATTATTTACAGAAGTTGATGCCTTATTTTTCGTCCTAGGCGGGACGTTCGGGCTCTTCCTCCATGGTGAAGACGTCAACATGGTGAAGGGGCACGACGTCGGGTTCGTAGTAAGCCTTAAGCCGCTGTCCATTCACCACAAATTGATCGCCGTTTATATCCATAATGGTTACCGCTCCGTTGGAGAACACCGAATGCACAACATAAGGTCCGTCCCATTTGCTTTGCAATTTCCCCTTTCCGAAGGTTTTAAACCTCGAATTGTAGAGGAGGACCTTATCTCCTTCTTTAAATTCTATTTTCTTCAATCTTTTATCATACCACCTTTTGATTCTCTCTTTCTATATGCTTGCGTTTTCATAAGCTTTCAACCTGAACTCCTCTAGCTCGCTTATTTGAATTCTTCGTTTCACCACCGCGGCATCGAGATCAAGGTTCATCTCTTTAATCGCCCAATAGGCTTTATGTTCCAACTCAACCGGAAGGTGGCAAGCTTTTCCATAGACGAATTGATAAGGGGTCATACCTATCGGTGTTTTAAACGCCGTTCGATAAGCCCATAAAGCTTCGTCTAATTTCTTTGACCAATCCTTGCCTCCCTTCTCTATGGTCTTGTTGAGTATGCTTTTTAATTGCCTATTTGACGTCTCCGCTTGTCCGTTGGTTTGTGGGTGATAGGCCGTGGAGACCCTATGCTCAATTCCCAACTTGGACAAGCACTTTTTGAAGTTCTTCCCGGTGAAATGAGTTCCTCCATCACTTATCAAGATTCTCGGTGTACCGAAACGGGGAAAAATCACGTTCTTGATCATAGTGATGGACTCCTCCGTGGAAGCTTTACGACATGGTATAGCCTCTACCCACTTGGATACATAATCAACCATGACAAGGATGTACTCGAATCCAAATGAGTTTTTAAAAGGCCCCATGAAGTCTATGCCCCATACATCGAATATGTCGATTTGCAAGTTGTATTTCAAAGGCATAGAATTTCTTTGAGAGATGTTTCTGGTTCTTTGGCATTCGGGGCATGACGCAACATATCTTTTAGTATCTTCATGCATCTCCGGCCAATAGAATCTGCTCGACCATACTTTTGCTTCGGTTCGAAAATGGCTATAGTGTCCACCGTACTCCGCCGAGTGGCACTTCCTTAGAATCTCAACCCTCTCTTCCCTTGGCACACATCTTCTCATTACTCCATCATTGCCAAGTTTGCAGAGGTATGGTGCATCCCAAAAATATTTCTTACTTTCGGAGATTATCTTCCTTTGAGTGTTTTTATCTAGATGATCGAGGGGCATCTTCCGAATTGCTCGAATGATGTCGATCATCCAAGTATCTTTATCGAGCACTCTATAGAGGTGGTCATCTCTCATCTTATCTTCTATGGGCTCTTTATCATCTTGTCCACGATTCATCCTAGACAAATGATCGGCCACAACATTCTCCACCCCCTTTTTATCACGAATTTCAACATCAAACTCTTGGAGAAGAAGGATCCAACGAATCAAACGTGGTTTAGCTTCCTTCTTAGCCAAGAGATACTTGATGGCTGCGTGATCGGTGTAAACAATGACTTTCGAGTTCACGATGTAAGATCTGAATTTTTCGAAAGCGAATACCACCGCTAGCAACTCTTTTTCCGTAGTGGCGTAATTTAATTGTGCGCCACTAAGAGTTTTGCTAGCGTAGTAAACGGCGTGAACTCGGCCTTCCTTTCTTTGACCCAAGACCGCGCCTACGGCGTAGTCACTTGCGTCACACATGATCTCGAAAGGTTGGCTCCAATCCGGAGGTTGGATGATGGGAGCACTCACCAACGCATTTTTCAAGGTCCGGAATGCTGCTAGGCACTTCTCGTCAAAGTCGAAAGCCACATCCTTTTGAAGAAGGTGCGTTAAAGGCTTAGTGATCTTCGAGAAGTCCTTTATAAATCTTCTATAGAATCCGGCATGGCCTAGAAAGCTCCTTAAGGACTTAACATTCGTAGGAGGTGGGAGTTGCTCAACCGTTTCTACCTTAGCCTTGTCCACTTCAATTCCTCTCTCGGATATAACATGTCCGAGCACTATGCCTTGCTTAACCATGAAGTGGCACTTTTCCCAATTTAAAACCAAATCTACCTCCGCACACCTTGTAAGGACCTTTTCTAAATTTGCTAAGCAATCCATGAACGTCTTCCCGTAAACGGAAAAATCATCCATAAACACTTCAACAATTTCTTCGATGAATTCCGAAAACACGGCCATCATGCAACGTTGAAAAGAGGCCGGAGTGTTGCATAGGCCGAAGGGCATCCTCCTATATGCAAACGTTCCGTAAGGGCACGTAAACGTTGTCTTATGTTGATCTTCCGGGTGAATAGGAATTTGCATGAACCCCGAGTATCCATCGAGAAAGCAAAAATAAGCGTGGTTTGCTAACCTCTCGAGCATCTCGTCTATGAACGGTAGGGGGAAGTGAACTTTCTTCGTCGCTTTGTTAAGCTCACGGTAATCGATACACATCCGCCACCCGGTCACGGTTCTTTGCGGTATCAACTCGTTCTTCTCATTCTTCACCACGGTCAAACCTCCTTTCTTCGGTACACAATGTACCGGGCTCACCCATTCGCTATGCGGAACCGGGTAGATGATTTCGGCATCAAGTAACTTGATAACCTCTTTCTTTACTACCTCTCGCATGGCATGGGTTAGCCTCATTTGATGGTCCACTACAGGTTTAAATTGGTCTTCCATTGGTATACGATGAGTGCAAAAGGCTGGGCTAATACCTTTGAGATCATTAATTGAATATCCAATCACCTTCCTATGTTTTTTTAATAAAATCAGCAACGCTTCATTTTCTTCGGGACTCAACTCGTCGCTCACAATGACTGGATAAGTTTTGTCTGGGCCCAAAAATTCATATTTTAATCCCTTGGGCAAAGGTTTAAGGTCTACCTCGGGCACTGGTGGCTCCTCGGGTTTGATTTCTCCTATGTCATCGAATTTCTCTTCCTCCACACTACCATCATGCGGCTCTAAGCCTTTTGTTGCTTCCTCTAGTTCTTCATCTTGTTGATTGCTAATTTGATTTTCCATCGCTCTTTGCAGCGGGTCTCTAAGGGTTTCAACAAAACAAAGACTATCTATCTCTTCTACTTCTTCATCTTCGGGAGGAAAAGGTGTAAGGTGTTTAGAAGCACGAAGAAAGTTATATGTGTACTTTGTTCCATTAAGGTTCATTATTACTTTGCCTTCTCCGGCATCTAACACGGCATCAACCAACTTAAGAAAAGGCCTACCTAAGATTATATGATCAGAATTACTATGGTAAGCATCAATAACAAAGAAATCGGTTGGTATATAGTTTCTAGAGATTTTTACTTTCATGTTGCAAGCAATACCTAGAGGTTTGATAGTTCTACCATCTCCCATAATTAATTTCGTTGATGTTGGAGCTAAGTCTAGGTTGTGGTATTGAACTTTATCGTAAATTTTAGAAGATAAAACACTTACTTGGGCTCCGATGTCACATAAAGCTTTGCATTGAACTCCGTTGATCTCGCAACTCAAGTGTGGCGTCATCTTGTTTTCTTCTTCGGATCCTATCGAGTAAATTTCAGCGAGGCGAGCGTATGGTGATGCTTCGGGCTTGATCCCCATGATTCTCTTCACCTCGGCAATATGTTCCGGATCCACCACGTCATCTCCAAAGAGCTTCTCAAAAATCTCACCGGTGGTTTCGAGGTCGTATGAATTTTCAGCTTTCTTCTCCGGTGGGAAATCCACTTCCAATGCTCTTGCCATTCCCTTTTGATTAGGGAACGGTGTTCTCTTGTCGAATACTTCTCCGTAATCAATAGGAACCCAATCCATTGGCTAGAACTCCCTTAGTGGCTTCGCGCTTGACATGCTTCTCTTGTTCGTCTCATTTGGTGTGGCGAAGTCGACGCTTGGTGTAGTTCTTGACTTGATGTGTTCTTGTTCAAGCTTTTCCATGATTGGTTCCTCTTTTGTGACTTCCGGGGTTGCCTCTTTAGAAAAATCAGCAAGCTTCTTCTTCCTTGAATTGTATTCCGGCTATTCCGCAAGTCTTGTTTCCCAATCTCTTCGCATGGCAGCCGCTTTACTAACTTTTTGTAGAAGTTGGGCGGCTTCCGTGAGTGTTTTCTCCATGAGATCCCCACCTGCACACATTTCGACGTGTCGCATGCAACTAGGGGTTAGGGAAAAGAAAAATGTATGCAAGAGTACGTCACCGGTGAAGCCGAATTTTGGTCCTTGTTCGATTAATTCATTAAACCTATCCCAGGCTTGGTCTATCCCTTCCTCTTCTCCTTGCATGAAAGTGATCACTTGCCTCCTTAGATGTTGAAGCTTGCTAATTGGAAAGAACTTCTCGCAAAACTTCTTTGTCAACTTGTTCCAATTGCCTTCAACTTCAAAGGATGCAACCGAATACCATGTCTTTGCTTTGCTGGCAAGTGAGTAGGGAAAGAGATCCATTTGAACCATTTATCGGGAACTCCTTCTTGACGCACCGTGTTGCATATTGTCGTGAAATCTCTTATGTGTCTATATGGGTTCTCCGTAACCATCCCTTCAAATGGGTTTTCCGCCACCATCTTGATGATCTTGGATTTAATTTCATACTTGGTCGCTTCGAGCTTCGAATCCGACTCTTGTACTTTTATGTCTACACATCGAGGGCTAGCGTAATCCCTTAATGATTTCTCCGGTTCTTCCACGGGTTGATTAACGAACTCCATCTAGACAATAAGATAAAAACAAAAAACAAAAACGAAACAAGTGTTTTTCTAGATAATATATGTTAGATATAGCAAATAAAAGATAAACTAAAATATAAAACTAAGCTAGATGCAAATCAAACGATGTAAACTAACTTGCTCCCCGGCAACGGCACCAGAAAAAGGGGCTTGTTGACGGATAAAAGACGTATCCCTCTACGATCCGCAAGCGTACGGACCCCACACCTTTTTCACCACGGGATTCCCAAGGTTCTTGTCAATCCGCGGAGCAAGGGGATTACAAGCGTTCGATCAACAACGACACACTAGCTACTAAAACCCTAACTACTATTATACTAGAAAACAACTAAACACACTAGAGAGAATGATAAACGATCAAGATAGAAGACACTCACCCACAGGTCTACGATACTAGAGCATGCAATCGCTTAAAGACATGAAAACCGATCAAATCTATCGGGGATGTGACCACGGTTTCGCCCTTTCCCTCCTCTCGTACTGTCACTACGCGAAGGTATTCATGACTAGACCTTTGATGGACACGGCATATTGAATGGATCCAAGGAAGCATCGGAGCTCTACTCCCTTTACGGCATGGTAGCTAACCTTAAGCATGAAAGTATATTCAACACAAGATGATAGATAGATAATCCGACAAAGTGCGATTACATCTCAATATCGATTACAACCCATGGACGAATGAGAAGATTACCCCATCAAGGTGCTGATCATGGCACCGTTGATCATGGTTTCCCTTCCGCCGGTGTCTTCCTTCTTCTCCACGAGAGGGTGCTTCCTTCGAGGTGGTTGATCTCCCGCCGGAGATCCTCCTCCTCTCTCTCTAGCTTGTGGATGGCCTTCTGGTGCGAATGACTCCTTTCCCGGTGTTGGCGGTGCCTCGGGGGTTTTAGGGTCGAAGATCCTTCGAGGGCAAGGAAAACGGGACCGAACCGGTGCCGGAAGTGGGCTGGGCCGGCCGGCCTGGGCCGGCCGGCCTAGGCCCAATTCGGCCCAGTTCGGTCGCCCCTTTTTGCTCCGTGGGTCCTCGCGCATTTATGTACTTTGCCCCCTCCACTTGCATGATTTTGATGCTGTTATCCTCGCGTCCAAGATGGAGGCTCTCTTTGCATGAAGTTTGATCTTTTACGCTTCAATCCCCGGGGGTGTTCCTCGTAGCACTTCGGTCCTCGCCACCATTGGAAGTGATTTCAGCAAGCTCATGAACACGAACAAGACTCCATGAATGCTCCTTTGAACTTGTTGCGAATCCGTCCTTTATGTCCATGTTTTCCTACATAAACACAACACTTCCAAATGCATGCACAAAGATGAACTTGTTATATAATTAGTGTGCCTAGTGGCGGGTTAGTTCCATAATCAAATCCAAACCAAAGTGTAATGAACATGCTAGGTGCACCAAAATACATCGTCAACAACAAGGCGAGACGCTCCGCAAGTACATGCGCCGCTTCTTCGACAAGGGCGCTACCGTAGTCGACGTCGCCGACAAGGAGGTCATCGACCTCTTTCAAGACGGCCTCTACCACCGCCGCACCATCGAAGACTTCGGTCGTCGCCACCCCAACTCCATCCCCCACCCAAGGACATGATCACGTCCTGGGAGGATGAAGAAGACAAGGCCAATGCCAAGTACGATGCCATCCATGGCAAAAACAAGCAAAACACAGGCGGCGGCAGCGGCAACAACGGGAACCAAGGCGCTCGCAGCAACAACAATAACTACTCGGGTTCCAACCGCAAGCGCAAGCCAGACAACACTGTCGCGGCTATCCAGCGCCCTGCGAAGGAGAACTCGAAGAAGAACTCCGGCGGCTTCAAAGACTTGCTGAAGGAGAAGTGCCCGTGGCATCTGGAGGGCAACCACACTACCGAGCAGTGCTACCAACTCAAGCGAGCACTCAAGAGTACTCCAGAGCCACCGCACCATCACGACAAGAAGGGCAAGAAGAAGAACGACGGAGACAATGGCGATTTCCAGGAACCCGACAAGACTGTCAACGTCCTCTTCGGCCGACTACCCAAGAAACGGGAGCAGAAGGCTACTCGTCGAGAAGTCATGAACATTGAACCAGCGGTACCGAGCCCCCTCAGGTGGTCGGAGGTACCCATTACCTTCTTCTGCGCTGATCAATGGACCAGCTTCTCCGAACCAGGGCGGTTCCCTCTCGTTCTAAAGCCGGTGGTCGCGGGCTCCAAGCTCAACAAGGTCCTTATCGACGGTGGAAGCGGGCTCAACGTCCTTTTCACCAAGACCTTGAAGAAGATGAAGCTCGACATCACCCAAATGCTCACCAAGAGCAACACGCCTTTCTACAACATCGTCCCCGGTAACGCGGCTATCCCGCTAGGCTCAGTGGTCCTGCCAGTTACCTTCGGAGAATCTCAGGACAACTATCGTACCGAGTACATCAAGTTCGACGTCGCGGACTTCGAGACATCCTACCATGCCATCCTCGGCAGACCGGCCATCACCAAGTTCATGGAGGTGCCCCACTACACCTACTTGGTATTCAAGATGCCAAGCCCATCACGTGTACTCTCTCTCCAAGGGGACTTGAAGATCTCGCACGACTGTGACACAGAAGCTGTGGAGATCGCCTCCACAAATCAAGTACCCAATGCTATGATGGAGGTCTACGCCGCGTCGAAGAAACTTGCCACAAGTGAACTCGGCATCCCGGAGAAGTCTGACAAAGCCAACAAGCCTCATCCAGCTGAGGAGGTCCTGGTCAAGACGATCGACCTCGGGACAGGCGACAGCAGCAAGACTACCACCATCGGGGCTGGCCTCGACCCCAAATAGGAAGACGCGCTCATCAACTTCCTCCGGGCTAACCGCGACATCTTCGCGTGGAAGCCATCGGACATGCCAGGAGTGCCCAGGGAGTTGATTGAGCACTGCCTCAACGTCGATCCTAAGGCCACCCCAAGCGACAACACCTCTGCCGTTTCGCCGACGACATACGGGATGCCATCAAGAAGGAACTCACCAAACTACTCACGGCTGGCTTCATCAGAGAAGTCTTCCATCCTGAGTGGCTTGCCAACCCCGTCCTCGTCTGCAAGAAGAACTCGAACGAGTGGAGGATGTGCGTAGACTACACCGATCTCAACAAGCACTGCCCCAAGGACCCCTTCGGGTTGCCGCGGATTGACCAAGTCATCGACTCCACGGCGGGCTGCGACCTGCTATGCTTCCTCGACTGCTACTCCGTGTACCTCCAGATCGCGATCAAGGAAGAAGACCAGGAGAAGACCGCGTTCATCACCACGTTCGGCGCGTGCTGCTACACGACCATGTCCTTCGGGTTGAAGAACGCCGGCGCCACCTATCAACGAGCTATCCAGGCCTGCTTCAAGAGGCAACTCAACAAGAACGTCGAAGCCTACGTGGATGACGTGGTCGTCAAGACCAGAAGCTCTAGTACCCTCATCGACGACCTTGAAGAGACGTTCGCATCTATGCACGAGTACCGCTGGAAGCTCAACCCGAACAAGTGCGTCTTCGGCGTAACTTCGGCCAAACTACTCGGCTTCATCATCAGCCAACGCGGCATCGAAGCCAACCCCGAGAAGATCTCCGCCATCACCAGCATGAAAGCTCCCACGTGCATCAAAGACGTCCGTAAGGCGACCCGGTGCATGGCGGCCTTGGCTGACTTCATCTCGAAGCTTGGAGAACGGGGGATCCCCTTCTTCAAACTACTCAAGCACAAAGAGAAGTTCGTGTGGACTCCAGAGGCGGACCAAGCCCTTGCCCAGCTCAAGGACTTCTTATCGAAGCCACTAGTCCTCACGGCTCCTCGCAAAGGCGAGCAGCTACTGCTCTACCTCGCTGTGACTACTCATGTGGTCAGTACTGCCATCGTTGTCGAGCGGCAGGAAGATGGCCACGCTTATCCAGTCCAGCACCCAGTCTACTTCGTCAGCGAGGTCCTGTCAGAGTCCAAGGCACGCTACCAACCTGTACAGAAGCTTCTGTACGCAGTACTCATCACCTCGTGGAAGCTACGACACTACTTCCAGGAGTACTCGATCTCCGTCGTCACCGACTACCCGCTCGGTGACATCTTGCGGAACCAAGATGCTACTGGAAGAATCTCCAAGTGGGCAGTCGAACTCGGCGCCCTCACCATTGACTTCAAGCCATGTACAGCCATCAAGTCGCAAGCTCTAGTCGACTTCATGGCAGAATGGCGTGAGAATTAGCTACCTACTCCAACCGTGCGACAAGAGCATTGGGTGATGTACTTCGACGGCTCACTCAACCTCGAGGGCACTCCTGATCTCTCCAACAGGCGAACAACTCAAGTACGTCTTGCAGATCTTCTGGAAGGTCTCAAACAACGAAGCCGAGTACGAAGTTCTCTTACACGGGCTCCGCCTCGCGGCTTCACTAGGCATCAAGTGGCTACTAGTCTACGGCGACTCTGCAGTGGTCATCAACCAACTCAACAAGTCCTGGGACCGCAACAAGGAGAACATGGACGCCTACTGCCTAGAAGTCTGCAAGCTCGAGAACAAGTTCTACGGTCTCGAGTTCCACCACATTGTGCGCGACAACAATGTTGCAGCGGACGTCCTGTCAAAGCTATGTTCTACTCGCGCTCAAGTACCAGCGGGTGTCTTCGTCCACGAGCTTCATGCGCCATACATCCCGGAGCCGGCTCCACCCACCACTGTCCCAGCGCATCCGCCAGCTGGCCAGGAGGTCATGATGATCGACGCGGACTGGAGGCAACCGTTCATCGACTACCTCAGCGAGCAGAAGGTGCCCGCGGACAAAAACTTGGCGGAGCATCTCATCCGCCGCGCCAAGTCCTACGTCCTCGTAGAAGACAAGCTTTACAAGTGGGGCGCATCTTCTGGAGTACTCATGAAGTGCGTCCCCAGGCAAGAAGGGAAGGACATCTTGGAGGAGATCCACAAGGGTGTCTACGGCAACCACGCGTCTTCTCGTACGCTGGTCAGCAAGGCCTTCCGGCGAGCCTTCTACTGGCCCACAGCTCTGGGCGACGCTGAAGAACTCGTCAGAAGGTGCCAAGGATGTCAATACTTCGCCAAGCAAGAACACGTCCCAGCCTACAAGCTAGTCACCATACCGCCAACCTGGCCCTTCGCTTGCTGGGGGCTCGACATGATCGGGCCACTACCAGAAATGGCTCGAAACCACCTGAAAACCTTCTAAATGTGTCTAGTAAGCCATTTCAAGCTCAAACTTCTCCCCCTTGTTGGCAATGCATGAATCAAGCCAAAAATGCAAAATTTTCAAACTAGAGCTTCTCAAATAGACAAAATTCAATAAAGAATGCTACACATGTCCAAATGAGCATGTTAGATACTCTACGGCTTCGTATCGATCTCAACTACATGATCACCAAGTTTCACAACCATTGGATGAAGCTAAGATGGATTTGGGCAATTTTGCGAAAAACTTGCCTCTCATGAGCAAAGTCCTAAACATGATCAAAGCATATCAAAATGGCAAAGCCACAAAAACTTCATGCTAGGACAGCCATTCTAATCATAAGACCATCACAAACATCCAGAAGCACCTCATGTCATGTCAAAGCCACCAAGCCATGTGCCTACTTCTATGTATGAGACTTCTCATTGGTAGGCATCATGCAACGGTTTATCACCCGAAGCAAATTAAATTCAGCACATATGACATGGGAGCATGTTTTCCAAGCATTTTTCATTTCATTTTAAGATTTGTAAATGGTACATGAAATGTCTTTGCGACAAAAAGGAACTTATGCCCCTCCACAAGATGAAGCAAGAGGGCTAAACATTCATGATGGCAAATGAGCCTTTGGCCCCATATGATCAATAAACTAGCTATCCAACCACAAATTAAGCATAGCCAAACCACTAAAACATGTCAAGATCATACAAAGGCATTTACACATGAGAGAGCATACATGTGACATTTTCAAAAACATAGCTATCAACCATGGATTATTCATCAAGATCATCAAGAGCTAAGCCAAACTAACCATAGCATACTAAGCAAGCTTACAAAGACATATATCTCATTCCATGGTGAACAATGTATATGAGAGAAGCTTTTCCTAACCAATGCATTTGATACAAAATGCATGCAATCTAAGATACAAGGATGCCTATACATCATGTTACATATGCCATGCCAAATGCAAGAAATGCACAAAGGAAAGCTATTCATATGCTACAAAGGAGCTCCCACACACAAAGCTCACAAACCACCGGCTCCTCGAGGGGAGGCAAAAAGGGCTCGACACCACCGGTAAAAGATCAAAAGAGCACAAAACTCACAAGCTCCCCCTAAACACATGCACTAGGGCCAAAGAGCGTACAAAGCTCACCCTACACACATGAGATAGAGAAGGAGCAAAACAAACCAAGTGGCTTGACCAAGGCCACACACTCGAAGGTCACAAATACACTTACCTTTATCATTTCTTCACAATTCCCTCATCCTTGTCCACCATCCCCGAAAGTGATGCACCTACATGTCACCATCGGGATATGAAGCCCAAGAACCACCCCCGATATCAACCAAATGTTCTCCGGGCCATCCACCTGCAACTCAAAACCAAGAGCGAAAGCGAGCAAACGACTCAACACTGGGGTTAGTTCCAAATATGTAAAACCAGTTCCTAGCCATCTGCTCGAAAGTGGGCTTAGCACAAACCAAACCATCTTTCCTACCAAAGCTACCTCCACGAACACCACTACGGTTACCACCACGAGGGAACCAACCCTCTTTGCCTGGAGGAGGACAAAAACCACGAAAGAAAGCCCGTGGACCATCCCTCCTCTCCTTCTTAAAACTACGGATCCTCCCATCCCCGTATTGAGCACGAGGAGGAGAATGCCTAGCAAACTGACCTTCTGCAAACTTTCCAGCCCAACTATCAGAACCACGAACTCCATAACCAAACCACGCACCTGTATGAGCACGAAACCCAAACTGCTGCCTGTCTAGGCCTGCACCGGTCTGACCGGTGCCCCTCACCGGTCTGACCGGTGTAGCCTGGGCAGCAGCACCTCCAACAGCCTTCCGCTCTCCCCAAGCCCGAACTGACCTCACACTCGCCTTGGCCCTGGGCAACTACACACGAGGCTCAAGTACACCATCGAAAGGGTGGTACTTGTCCTTGTTAGCCCACTCCTTCGCCATTCTCTCCTCACGCTTCCTCTTGAAGCAAAACGCTCTCTTGTGACCATCCTTTCCACAAAACTCACAATGGAAACGGATCGATCTGGGCTTAGGCTTGGGATGAGGCTCTTCACAAGGCTTCTCACTTGGTTTCTCACTAGGCGTTTCACTTGCCTTCTCACTCGGTTTTTCTCTTGGTTGGTTTGGCTTGGATGCAAACTTGTCTTTGGTTGTGGGTTGTGGTGGAACTGAAACATTCCCAAATTTCCTTTCTCTCTCACCACTGCCCTCACCAACCTTATCCAATCCCAAAGCCCAACCGTCAAAGCGCTTACAGCTAGCTATCATCATACCATGCTGAGGATCTTGACTCGACAACCAACTCAGCGCTTCACGCAACTTATCATCTCATCTTGCAAGCGACCAACACATTTTGCAAGATCCAAATTCTTTGTAGCATGCAACTCACATGTAGAGCAAGAAGTAGGAATAGGCACTTTCAAATCAGCCTCAAGCGAAACATTGCGAGAACGGAGCTCAACAATTTTCTCATGCAAACTAGGGCAAGAAGTGCAAGCACCAAGCAAAGTTGGTCTAGATTGTAGCTCAGCCAACTCAACCCTAAGCACATCTAGTTCCTCACACTTGGAGGCATACTTCTCCCTAAGATCAGTCAAGTCAGCCAGGAAACAAAGCAATCAGCACAATCATTCTCATCAGAAACAACAGGGCTAGCCTTAAGAGAATCAATTTCAAGCTTGCTATCAAGAACCTGTGTTTCTAGCTCAGCCACTCTAGTCCTAGCATCCTCGAGCAATGATCTAAGCTCCTTCCTAAGCTTCTTAGCCTCTCTAAGCATGTGATCGCGATTATCAAGCAAGCCAACCAACTCCTCATTCTCCTTGCGCAAAGAAGAGAGCTCATCACATACCTCATCCTCGGAATCCAAGTCCGAGGCGTCCTTCTGGCTTCTCTTGCTGGTCGAACTGCGAGCCATGCCGCAGAAGTCGTCCTTGAGGCTTAGGCCCGTCACACAAAGACCGTTGAGATACTTGCCAAGGTTCTTCTTCTTCTTCCTCTTCTTGTCATCCTCTTCGTCTTCATTACTCGAGCTTGAAGACGTGTCCTCGAAATTGGACTCAATGTCGCTCGATCTCTTCATCTTCTCTCGATACCAAGCCTTCTTCCCATGTTCATGATCCTTGTTCTTGGACTTCTTCCTCTTGTCCATGAACTTGTGCTTGTCGTGGTTGTTCACCTTCGGACACTCGGCGAAATAGTGTCCAGCCTTACCGCACTTGAAGCATGTCCTCGTGTTCCTCCTCATGTTCACTCGGTTCTCGTGCAGCCTCTCGAACCGCCTCGTTAGGAGCGCCAGCTCGTCCTCTCCAAGCACGTCGAACTCCACATCTGGCATAGACATCAAGGAGGACAAAGAGAACATCCTGGTGGATGGGTTAGTGTTAGCCTTTCCTTTCGAACCACCAACGAGGGCAAGACTATGGGAATCAGTCGGGCCCTCGATCTTGGCTGTCATGCCCCTATCCACCTCAGCCGACTTGAGCTTTGAGAACAGCTCGTTCACCGTCAGAGTGTCATACTTCTCTGACTGCACAATGGCCTCGAACTTTCCGCCCCAAATCGTACGATCCAAAGAGTGTAAGAGCTTGACCGCTCTATCATGATCATCGTACGGGAGCACGTCCACATTGGCCCTCATGTTGTTCACAGCCACCGTGAACCTCTGAAACAAGGCATCGATGGACTCACCGGGGAGATGAGTGAAGTTCTCGTACTCTCTCCGGTAGGTCGCATACATCCGTGCCTGAACCTGGGCATCCCCAACATGAGCCTTTTGCAGCACCGCCCAAATCCTACAAGCCAAGTGCTCGGTGTGCACCCGATCAAACTCAGGCTGACACAAAGCACGAAACAAGTAGTCGACCGCCTTGTTGTTGGCGTCGAATCTGTCCCTCGATCCTGGAGCAAGGAAGTCCATCGGCTGGACATAGCATGTGTCCACTGTGACATCCCAAAGGATCTGACCCTTTCCGCGGAGAAACGCACCCATCCGCTTGGTCCACATCTGGTAGTTCTTGCCATCGAAGTGTGGAGGACCCGAACCCCGTTCCTGGTATGCCATCCTTGGATCTTAGACTGGTTAGAGTCAACAAAGACCCGAACCGGCTCTGATACCACTTGAAGGACCGATACGACGAACCAGAGAGGGGGGAGTGAATGGGAGCCGATAAAAATTCTTCTCGAAGGAGATGGAAACTCCTACAAGATGTACACGGCTTCCAACACACGTCTCCGACTCACTACCTAAGTTGGCCAATCCCTCGTAGCCACTGGAGTGCCACTGGACCTAGGAACCAACACACACAACCTTCCGACCCGAGAACGTAGCGGAACATCAAACCTTGAGTCTACAGACCCACACCGGTCAGACCGGTGAGCACCACCGGTCAGACCGGTCCCTGCTGGTGAAACTGAGCAACTTTCACTAAGTGGCTCTACACCGGTCAGACCGGTGAGACACACCGGTCAGACCGATCGCAGCCTGAAAGCCCCCAAGGCACCGAACAGGCCAACCGACCACCAAACTGACACAAACTCGAAACAGCAGCACCACAAGAGAACAGCGAACACACCAAGACGTTCACCCGAGCAAAATCCCACCGAGAGTTGCACCGGTCAGATCGGTCAAGAGCACCGGTCAGACCGGTGTAGCTTGGGCAGCTCGGGATGAACAGCACCCGCGGGTCAACTCCCCCAAATCCAAACCTCGATCTCCCGAATCGCTCCACGGACTTGAACAAGACTTTGGGGATATTAGGAACACCTCATGAGGAGTCCATAGCCAAGTTTAATCCCACCAAAACTCGTCCAAAAAGGAGGAATCAAGGAAATCCCGCCAAGAGCACTTCCAACCCAAAAACTCAAGAAACATCAAAATCGAGCACCTTTACTCACGAATTTGGGAAGGGAATCACAACCCAAAGAACCACAAAGGGTTCTGAGGACCAGGAGTGTCCCAGTGGTCGATGGATGACCGCTCCTCAGTGATGAGTGATTGACAACGGGTGTTGGACTGACTCTTGGCTTAGTGCGCAGGTGTAGGCTGCGGCCTAGTTCGCGTTGTTGCAGGTGAAGAACGGGCGCGAAAGGTCTTCAGCCTTGAGGGGCCTCCTGGAGATGGAGAGACAAGTAGGCTCGGTTCGAGGGACCCAGTGGACAGCGGGACAGGGTGCGGGTCACATGGTGGCGACACAAGCAGGACGAAGTCATGGACAAGCGAGCCGGTGCACGGTGTCGGTCAAGTCAAGTGGTTTGGGGGGAGGCCGGACCGAGCACGCGGGGTTTGGTGGTTTGCCCACAAAACCATCGGTGGACGGTTTCTTGGTTTGGGCCTCAAAACCAAGTTCGAGGGCCCAACACGACGGAGATGGGATCCGGGCGTGTCGTGAAGCTTCGAGGCGGAGGACACGCGGCGGGGTCGCATGGCTTGCGTCGGGAGGACGCGGGGTGCGGCAAAGGCGTGGCCGTCCGATGGCAAGACCCACAAACATTACCTAAATGCCCCTGTGTGGGTTGTATCGCCAGTAGTTAAGTTAGGGATAGTATAGTCATTTACCACTCCGGCAGGACCCGATATATAAGCCATAAGGGTGTGTGAGTGGCACCCTCTCTCGGCGACTTAGGGTTTCATTTCCCCCCTCCCATTTCTCATTTTCGTAGCTATTTTTCTTCCATTTTCTCTAGGCTAGCATGAGAGCTTCATGAGAGATTTGTTGAGAGGGATGGATGCTAGGGCGGCATGCTAGAACTTGTGAATCTTTCCTGGTTTGTATAGAAGATTCGGAGTTGTGTTTTTCGTGGTCTTTTTGTGCTTGTTTTCGTGCCTTTGTTCCCGGTGCGATTCCTCGGATTTGAGTGGGTTTCTCCCCGGATTTCTTTGAGGAAAAAATGGATAGATGTCTCGAGCATCTTTGTGATTGATCTTGTGCCTTCAAACGCCGGGACCACTTCGATTCGAGTGTTTTCGTTAGGTGCTCAAGCTTTTGGTGGTGCTCAAAGGATTCGCGATTCTCGGTGATTTAGGGAGTTAGGAGGCAAGATTTTTGGGCTATAGCATCCTTGTGTGACGCTTTTCAAGTCCCCAAACCCTTGTCTCCACAACTTCAACCATTTGGGAAATCCGATGATGATTTGGGGGAGTTGACTTTCGGGGTCGGGTGTTTTCTGCTCTGTCCGCACCTGGCGGGCGGTCCGCGAGGACCAGGCGGACGGTCCGCGCCGCTCCAGTTCATCCCGTGTTCTTCGTGTTCTTGCTCGCCTTTCGTTTCGATCCGTCGCGTTTTTCAGTTTTGGTTGGACGGAGTTTCGGACGGTCCGCAGCAGAGGGCGGACGGTCCGCGGGTGCCTGGCGGACAGTCTGCGTGCTCCCCGCGGACGGTCCGTGGTTCGTGGTGTGCTTCTGTTGGTTCTGTGTGATTAAACGGACGGTCCGCGGAGTAGGCCGGACGGTCTACGGTGTTGGCACAGACGGTCCGCGGTAGCAGGCCGGACAGTCCGCGAGGCCAGTGCGGACGGTCCGCCCCTCCTGGCCGGACGGTCCGCCAGAGCCTGTGAGCTTTGCTTCATGGTTCGATTCCTCCCTTCATTTCTCGTGCTTCCGCGTGTGCTTCAAGGGATCGTTCCTAAGGCTAGAGGTTGATCCATAACCTCGTTGTCTTGGCGATTGGTGTGTGATTCGATCCATCGCTTGTGTGTGACCGTGATTTGACTAGGGCATAGGCCGGGTTCTTTGGGAAGAATTTTTACCGGCTCCTATTCACTCCCCCCTCTCTAGTCGCCATCTGATCCTTCAATTGGTATCAGAGCTTGGTGCCGGATTCTTTGCGACTTTGACAAGTCTCGAATCCTAAGATGGCGTACGTTGAGCGGGGCGGTCCGCCGCACTTCGATGGCAAGGGTTACCACAAGTGGGCGGCCCAAATGATGATCTTTCTTCGTGGGAAGCTGTTGGATTTCATTGTGCTTGACATGACATTTTCTATTCTTGTCAACATCCATACTCTTATGGTGACCGATGCCGGTGCTAAGGCCAAGTATGAGGCTAATGCAAAAGCTGTTGATCACTTGGTCCGAAGCATGTGTGATCCAGAGTTTGAGCGTGTTCGCCATTTGAATCTTGCTTGGCAAATTTGGGAGAAGTTGTTGGTTGCTCACGGTGGTGATAACCATGTGAAGGCTCGCCTCTTTGTCTCTTACCGGATGCAATATGAGAATTTCACTCCACTTCCCGGTGAGGACATTGATGCGATGTTTCAAAGGTTCACCGCCATCGTGAACAACATGAAAGCTAATGTTGAGGATTTTCCTTACACCGAGCATGATCAGGCTTTGAAGCTCTTGCATGTCTTGGACCCAAATGTTTGGGGTGCTAAGGTTGAGGCCATCAAGGAGTCTGGGCAATATTTGACTATTGAGTTGGATGACCTCTTTTCTAAGCTCAAGCGGCTGAGGTTGACAGGAAGTTGCAATCTAAGCATGAGGGCTCGACTGACCATAGTCTTGCTCTTGTGGGCGGATCAAAGGGAAAATCTAACCCTTCCTGTCGACAGTTTACCTTGTCTTCTCTTATGTCTATTCCAAATGAAGAGTTTGATGTGCTGGGCGAGGAGGAGCTGGCCTTGCTCTCAAGAAGGTTTGATCGACTACACGAGAGTCGGAGGAATGCAAGGCGGAGCTCAGGGACGTGCTACAAGTGTGGCAAGCGTGGCCACTTCATCGCCGAGTGCCCGGAAGCGGAAGAGAACAAGTACAAGGTGAACGAGTACAAGGCGCACCCGAGGCGTGAAGACAAGTACTCCTCCAAGGGCAAGCACTTCAACAAGTCCAAGAGCAAGGACAAGGACAAGCGGCGATCGAGCGAGAGCGGCTACAAGAAGAACAAGGCAAGAGCGATGGTGGCCGGTGCGAGCGACGTCGACTCAAGCTCAAGCGACGAACAATCAAGCTCAAGCAGCAAAGATGAAGACACCGGGAGGCGCAAGGGCAAGAACAGTGCAAGCCGGAACCTTAGCGGGTTGAGCTGTGTGGTGCTTGAGGGCTTTTGTGGCATGGCCCATAGCTCAAGCAGCAAGAAGAGCGAGAAGGAAGACAGCGACTCCAACTCGGAGGATGAGGTAAATCGTGACCCCGACTCTTTGCTTGCTGAGATCGCTAGGTTGAATGGCTTGATTGACAACTGTGATAGTGCTAAGAGATGCCAAAAAGATGAGGAAAGATCTTAGGGCTCAACTTGAGAATGCTAGTGAGAAAGTAGGAGAGTTAGAGTCCAAATTGCTTGAATTGAAACTTGAGAATGACTCTTTGAAACTTGCTCCTACTACTCCTGATGATGTTGAGTGTCTTGAGTGTGATGCATGGTTGAATGAGATCAAGTTGCTCAATGAGAAGAATGCTTCCACTTTGGCTAAACTAGATGCTCTAAGGACTGAGTATGATGAGCTTAAGGCTAGACCTACTTTTCTTGGTGCTTGCAAATCATGTCCTACTATGCATGCTAAGCTTGTTGATGCTCGTTCTACCATTAGTTCGTTGGAAGCATCTTTGAAATCTCCTGTTGCAAATGCATGCTCTAGCTGTGATGAAGTTACTTTGCGCAATCTTGAACATACTTCCCGTTGGATGTCATCTATGAGGAGAATGACTATTTGAGGAAGGTGTTGGGTTGGTTGTCTGGGCAGGAACCTCAATTGAAAATCATGATTGAGGAGTTCAAGAGAGCTGATGGTCGTGGTTTGGGGTTTGAGAAGTTGGGTGAGAAAGTGGGAGAGAACAGTGGGGAGAGTTTGTATGAGAAATGTGTTGAGTCTAACCCGAGTTTGAGGTGATTGGAGACATCCAAGTCCCACTTCCAAAAGCACCCAAGAACTCTTTCACACCAAAGCCCAACCACCTTTGCAACAAGCTTGACACAACCCAAGATCCACCCAAATTCCCACTCAAGACAAACGACGTCAAGAAACCTGTGAAGTTTGTGAGTGAGAAGGGTGTGAAGCCTAGTGAGAAGCCAGAGCCAAAACCAAAACCCATCCCCTTCAGGTGTGAGTATTGTGGCAAGGAGAGGCATCTTGCAGAGTTTTGCAACAAGAGGGAGAGGGATGAAAGGCTTGCTAGGGAGCAATCTAACCAGGACAGGTATCGCCAGTCTCATGGTATTCCTGAGCCTAGAGTGCCACTTCCACGGGGTGTGGGAAGTGTGAGGAGTGTTGGCAGGTTCCCACAGAGAGGTGGTGGTGCGAGGTTTGAGAGGAGAGATGATGGTGTGCGTGCTGGTGAGAGGTTTGGTCAAGCTCGTGGTGGCTTTGCTGGACGTCCCCCCTACTCGTCCTCAACACGGGCTTAGGGGAGATGATCGCAGCTTTGGGTTCCAAAGGAACTACGGACCACGTTTTCCCCCTCGTGGTGCTCGTACTCCTTCCATGGGACATGGGAAGCTTGGTGGCAAGGGAATGATGTTTGCTAACCCTTCTTTTGAGCAGATGGCTCGACACTGGTTTAACTTTATTTGTGCTAACCCCAGTGTCGAGTCGCTAGCTCATTCTCATTCTTGTTTCTGACTACAGGCAGGAGGCTTGGAGGACATTTAGTTGATCGACTCCGGGTGTTCTCGACACATGACCGGAGATAAGAAGTGGTTCTCCAACCTCACCCAGTGAAGGAAATGTTGTACATCACATTTGGGGACAATGGACGAGGAAGGGTGCTTTTTGAGGGTGTTGTGCATGTGAGTGACAAGGTAACATTGAAGAGAGTGGCTCTTGTGAAGTCTTTGGGTTTCAATTTGCTTTCGGTTTCTCAGTTGCTTGATGAGGGTTTTGAGGTGCATTTCAAGTCCGGCGAGTCTTGTTTGCTTGATTCTCGAGGTGATCTTGTCTGTATGATCATCCCCGAGGGTCAAATTTTCAGGGCTGATTGCTCTCGTTCTTTGGGTCCTGCTCGCTGTATGATGGCTGGCCCTTCTTCTGATTTGTGGAAATGGCATAGGCGGTTGGGACACTTGAGCTTTGATTTGGTTTCCCGCTTGAGCGGTCTTGACCTTGTCCGAGGATTGCCGAGGTTGAAGCTTGAGAAGGATTTTGGTCTGTGCTCCGTGTAGGCATGGAAAGATGGTAGCCACTCCCCATCCACCCCTGACCGAAGTCATGACCGAGCGTCCGACAGAGCTGTTGCACATGGACCTCGTTGGGCCAGCTCGAGTTCGCTCGGTGGGAGGGAAGTGGTATGTCCTTGTTGTGGTGGACGATTACTCTCGCTATGCCTGGGTGTTTTTCTTGGAGGATAAGAGTGAGACTTTTAGCTTTGCCCGAGATATGATCGTGAGGTTGAAAAACGAGAGGTGTCGGTGCGGAATATGGTCCCGACACTAACCAGTAGATAACGCCTAGGTCTATCCCTCAATGGTCGATGCCAGGCAACAAATGACACAAGGTTTTATCCTGGTTCCGGCCGAGGGGGCCGTACGTCCAGCAGGGGCGTGCTCGTGGCACTATATTGCTCAGCACCGGGGGTGCTTGTAGTGGGGCAAGTACAAGCAAGGCGGGAGAGGAAGCGTGGCTTCCAAGTCCCTGGGAGAGTGGCTGGAGATGTTGTGGGAGAATAAGAGAGTGAGTGCACGGTGTGTTGTGTTCCTCTGAACTCGTCCCCCCCGCGGCTGGGGGCTCGCCTCCCCTTTTATAGGCTAAGGGGGCGGCGAGTTACATGCACGCCGCGCTGCCTAGCTACGTGAGGGAGCACGTCGCGCTACGGTGTAGAGTGGGCGGTCGTCCGGACGATCTTCGCTGCGATCCGGCCATGATGACCTACCCCGTACCCGAACAGTGGCGGTTCGAGGGTAGGAGGCGGCAGATGGCGATGGCGTCCTCTGATAGGCTTCGAGGGAGGTGCTGATGATGGCTGGTACGGGGTACAGGAGCGGGCAGAACGGCGTTCCTTCCCAATGAGCTCTGCGGTAATGGAGTGGTTGCTGCCGGTGCCGGGCGTGCGCTCGCGGAGTCGGGCGTGCGCCTGCACGCGTGGGTACGGCGGCCGCGCCGTTACAGTGGCCGGGATGGCCATCCACCGGCCTAGCGCCCCTCACCTAACCTGCAGGGTCACGTGAAAGTGAATCGAGGGTGCGCCCGGCCCTCTTTCGAGGGTCGGGCGCGTTAGCCGTACAGTAGTGGGCGCGCGGTGTCACGGGACTGACACCGGCCGTACCGCACAGTCCATCCCACGGGGGCGGGGATGGGCTCCTCCCCGGGGGAGTTGGTGCGGCGGCACCGGGGCGTGAGCCCGGGCGCATGATGGCGCGCGTCCCGCGGCGTCGGGGTGTTAAATGCCCAAGTACGGGGCCGGCGCACGCGTGCGGGCGCGCCCGTGAGCGTGGCGGGCCCCGCCCGAGGGCGGGGCGGACCCTCGAGCAAGACGAGACTCGCTCGAGGGGGAGCGAGCCCTCGAGCGGGGCGGGACCGCTCGAGGGAAGGGTCGCCCCTCGAACGGGGCGGAGTCCGTTTCGAGGAGGGGGTCGCCCCTCGAACGAGGCGGAGCCTGCTCGAGGGGTCCTCTGGACGGGCCGTCTTGGTGGGCTTCCGGAGTCCTGCCGCATAGGCTAAGTCCTGCATGGTCAGTTTCCTGCATGGTTAGGCTTAGCGTGTTTTGATACCGGGATTAAGTGAGGATTCCCCGTTGTTTAAGGGGACCCCTAGGGCAGTCCCCGACAGTAGCCCCCGAGCATCTGCGGGTTTGCCATTGAGGCTCCCGCAGATGCTGGAACCTACTGATAGGACGTTCTTCCCTCCTTGTTTGCGAACGCTTTCCGTGGGGCCGCGTCGGCGGACCCGCGGGTCTAGCCCCCGAAGCCCTGCGGGGAGTGTGGGCTCTCCCCGCAGGGGTTAACCGTGAGAACTGCGGTCGAAAGGCGTGGCACATATGCCAACCGGCATCGGCGGTGTTTCGGCCCGGCTTCGGGGGTGCACGCTCCCCCGTCACCGTCTCCCGGCGGGTGCAATTTCAAGGAGGTGTAGCCGTGCGTCAAGCCCCCGAGCCTTGGCCCGTTCGAGGCGATCGGGTCGAGCCCGACGACTTGTTTTTTAACGCGCCCTCGCCGTCCCTCCGCGGGACGGAGGGTGAGGTCTCCACGACTCCCATCGAGCGGGTCGCGAATCGCGGATTCCTCGTCGAGCGCTAGCGGGTGGTTCAAGTGGACGTCCATGCCCCGTTCGATAACGGTAGGCCGCGCGGTCCGGAGACACGTCCATGGAAGCGCTTGCGTGGGTTTGCTAGGTGGGGCTCGGTCCCGTTCGCTAGGGACCGAGGGCGCGGAAGCTCTCCCTCGGTGGGATCCCCCCGGCTAGGCGCCCTCGCTGGCTCTCGAACACGACATGTGGGGCACCCTCGAGCCGACGGGCTCGAGGAACGGCTCGAATGCGCGTGCCCTCGTCGTCCCTAACTGCGTGATCCGGGGCGCCGTTCGAACCCGTCGAGGGTCAGGCTTCGAACCTCTGATCAGTAAGGCCGTGCGGGGCCGTGCGTGGACAGCCCCGTCTTTTCGCGTCTGCGGCCGTCGAGGGGTCTGGACGTGCCGACCCTCGAGGTGCTGGTTGGTGGCATGGCGCGGCATGAGTGCTTTCGGTGCCGCTCTATTTCAAGCGTGACCTGGGCGATCCTCTTACACGCGTGCCTTTTTTAGAGGGTTGACATTGTCTCGAACGGGAGGGTCATGCCGCTCGAGGGCTTCACGTGGCATGGGTGCCCGCGGTTGCCTGCTCTATATCGAGCAGGTCCCGGGCGACCTTCTCACGCTGACATCCCATCGAGGGTCGCCTTTGTTTCGAGTTGAGGGTCATGCCGCTCGAGGGTTCTACGTGGCATGGGTGCCCGCGGTTGCCTGCTCTACATCGAGCAGGTCCCGGGCGACCTTCTCACGCTGATATCCGATCGAGGGTCGCCTTTGTTTTGAGCCGAGGGTTCACCTCGCTCGAGGGCTCTCCTTGCTTGGCAAGGGGCCCGGGCATTTAATTGCCTTGCGGTCGTGGCCGGCGTTTTGCGGCGCGGGCGCGCCTTTTTAGGCGGCGCGCGCGCGCGCGCGCGTAGTGGGCGGCGCGGCAGGCGGATGTGACGGTTTTGCCTCGGTCGCAGCCGTTCCTCGCCGTAATGATGATCCGCCTGCAGTGTTAGAGCCGCTGCGGTCGTGGTGGGGCCCGCCCGTCGACGCGATGGAAAGATTCCTGCAGTTAATGCTGGCGGGGCGTCCGCTCCGGAGAACTCGCCCGTCGCCTATAAAACTGCGGAGAGGAGTGGACGGCGGTTTTTTACCTTGGCACCTTACCACTTTCAGTCCCCCGTCCCTTCGCCTTCGCCTCGCTCTCGCCTCCGCGCGGTCTCGCTGCTTAGAGCTTTTTCCTCGTTTCCTTGTCCTCCGCCTTCGCATTCGTTCGTCCCCCCTCATGGCGCCGCCTCAGCTTCCCATTAGGATCCTGGAGCCGTACGCCTGGGAGAGGTCGACGGTGACCGGCCGCGCTTGGCGAGCTGGTCGCCGCCGCCACCGTCGGCCAACGAAGAAGGGCGCCCGGCGGAGTGGATCGTGCCGCCGGCGACGCACCACGAGCCCAACCCGCCGGAGGGCTACGTGGTGAGCTTCCTCCGCTACCACGAGCGCGGCTTCAACGCGCCGGCGAGCACCTTCATGCGGGCAATGTGCCACTACTACGGGGTGGAGCTGCACAACTTCGCCCCCAACGCGATCTCGCAGGCGGCCACGTTCGTGGGCGTCTGCGAAGGGTACCTGGGGATCCCAGTCAACTGGGATCTCTGGGTTCACCTTTTCCGCGGGGAGCTCGTCACGCAGCCCACATCGGAGCCGAGGACCCGCCGCGCGGTGCGCGCCGGCGGGATGTCGCTGGCCCTGCGGGGGCAGCTCAAGGATTTCTACATCCCCTGCACCATGACGACGAACAACGCCGGCTGGGAGCGGGGATGGTTTTATCTGCGCAACGCCGAGCCCGGCCTTCCCCCCTACACCGGCCGGGTGTTCAAGGAGAGGCCCGCCTCCTGGGGCTACGGGGTGTCTACGGCCCAACATCGGGCGCGGCAAGAGTCGCGTCCTCGCCGCCCGCGGCGGCCGGCGAAAGGAAGGGCTCAACGCGATGGGCGTACTCGCCTTCCTCCATCACCGGCGGGTCGTGCCTCTGATGCAGAGGCCACTCTGCATCTTCGAGATGACGGAGGCGGCCAACCCCGTCGACCTGGCGAGGTCGCGGATGCTCCCGACGCCGCCGGGAGCGGCCGTACGCGCTCACCGGGCGCGGAGCGCCGTCGACACCCGGACGCCGCCACCTGCGGGTCGGACCCCGTGGGACATCGAGATGCTCCCTATGGGCCCGCGGGTGAGTTGGGTTCCTGATTTCATATTAGTTCTTGGTCTTGCTTTCGTCTCCTGATCCGCCATTGTCATTTTTGTGCGCAGCTGGTGGAGTTCAACATCGCCAAGTCCGTTCCACCCACCCCCGACTCCCGTGCGCTCGGCCGGGCGGCGCAGCGGGAGCAGCAGGAGCGGGCGGCGCGCAAGAGGGAGCACGCCGGGCGTCGCCAAGCGCGCGCGCGACCGACGGTCCGCGGAGTACCCGCGCGCGAGGAGGCGGGGCTCTCCTCCCCGGATATCGAGGAGCCCTCGTCCTCGGAGCGAGGACGAGGAGGAGGAGTCCGAGGAGGAGGGCCCCTCGGACGGGGGTGGCGCCCGCGCCCCCGTCGCCGGAACCCGCGCCGACGTCGGGGGTGGCTTCGTGCGGGGCGGGCGCACCGGCGCCCGCCGCCGGGCACTCGTCGTCGGGGGCGGCGCGCGCGCGGGAGGTGCCGGCGCGTGCCGCGGAGGTACGCGCGGCGGATGCGCCCGTGCGCGCGTCGAGCGTGCTCGCGCGCGGAGGGAGCGCGTCCGCGCGCGCGCGCGTCGTCGTCAAGGGGCGCGTCGGCGGGCGTGCCCGTGCGCGGGGCAAGCGTGCCCCCGCGCGCGGTGGCGTCATCGGGGGATGCGGCATCGGACGCGCGCCGCGCGCGGGGCGGGCGCGCCCGTGCGTGCGGCGGCGCCGTCGGGGAGGCGCCGCGGCGCGCGCGGCCGCCGCGCGGTCTCGTCCACGGAGGCCTCGAGGAAAAGGAAGCGGGCCTTTTCCTCCGCGAGGTAAGGAGCCTGTCTTCCTTCGTTTGGTTTTAGTTTGTCGGTGATTAGATGCTCTAACTCTCCGTTCGTGTCGCGCGCGGGCGGTGCCAACCGTTCCTCCTCTTGCACCGGCCAAGGTGCCGAGGACGGACGCGTCGATCCCCACCGGCGGCGTTCGTCGAGGGGGTCGCGCCGGGAACAAGCGCGGCGGCGGGCACGAGTTCGCAAGGGCCCGGGCCGGGGCCTCGAGGGCCCGGCCGGCGGATCGGCCCCGCCGCGGCGCGGCCGGAGGTCGCCGGGGCGGCCGGCGCCGGTCGCCGCGGAGGCACGGGCCGTAGAGGCGGCCACGGAGGAGGTGCGGCCCGCGGTGGCGACCACCGGCGGAGGAGGTGGAGCGGGCGCAACTTGCGGGAGCGCCCGCGGATGCGGCGGCACGGCCGGAGGCGACGGCCATGGCACCACAACGGGCGCCCGTGGCCGCGGAGGCGCGAGGTGGAGGTGCCGGCGGAGGCGGCGCAAGCGGCTCCGCCCGCCGGCGGTCTCCGGGCGGAGGTGGTGGAGCTCTCGGATGACTCCCCGCCGCCCGGGTGGAACCGGTGGGCCGGGCGGCCCACAAACTCCCCGAGCCCCGGGGAGGGGGCCCTCGTGAGGCGGCGCGAGGGTCACCTGATGGTGGGGGGTCGAGGGCACGGTGCCGAGGCCTCGTCCTCCCACGCCGCACGTTGAACGAGGCGCTGCGGGTCCACGGCGGCCCGGCCTGGCTCGTCTTCCAGGTGAGCCACGGTTGCTCATCTCTCTTCCTTTTTCGTTTTCGTGCGCTGCATTCAAGCCTTAGCACTTACGAGATTTGATGTGTGGACGCCAGGAGCTCGAGCGTCGCGCCCGCGAAAAATACGACGCGTTCGATCGGGTGAACGCCGAGGCCCGCCAGCTCCGGGAGCGATGCGGCGCTTTCGACGCGCTCGCGGACGCTCTCAGGACACCGGACGGCTGGCTAGTGTACCGGGCGATGGCGTGGTGCGACGAGCTCCCGGAGAGCTCAGGGCGGGACGCGGCGCGACGGTCGAGCCTCGAGCGGATACGCGCGGCCCTCGTCGATCGTGACGAGGCGCTATGTAATGCGCGCGCGGATCTGGATAAGACGCGGACGCTGGCCGCCAACTGGGAGGCGGAGGTGGCCACCGCTCGCGCCGAAGCTCGGGAGCTCCGCACGTCGCTCGAGGGGGCGCAGGCGCCGCACCGCCGGCCGAGGAGCGGGCGCGCGGGCCGGGAGCGGCCGCGCCAAGGAGGCCAATGACCGAAGGCCGCCCTCGACGCCAAGGCTGCGGCCCTCGTCGTCGCTGAGGAGCGGCTCCAGCAGGAGCGCGTCGCCCGCCAGGGGGCTGAGGGGCGGCTCCAGCAAGAGCAGGCTGCCCTTGGCGACGCCCAAACGGCGCTAGAGCGGGAGCGCGTTGCTCGCGAAGCGGCGGAGAAGTCGTTGGAGGAGCGGAACGCCGCATTCTCCAAGGTTGAGGATGAAGCGCTCACGCTCAGCATCAGCAACGCCAGCCAGGAGCTGGCCCTCCGCGAGCAAGGCGAGGCCGTCCAGCGTCTCGAGCTGGCACTCGAGTCCGCGCGCCGTGACCTCGATCTGGAGAGGAAGCAAGTCGAGGGTGAGACTTTTTGACTCTGTTTGTTGGTTTTTTGCTTTAGAGGGTTCGCTTCTCCCTTTCTGATCTCCCGTCGTCTTGTTGGTTCCAGGCTTGCGCACGGCCTTGGGGCACGCCGCCGGGCGGGCCGAGGCCCCCGCAGCTTCCTACAACTCCTCCGAGCGAGAGCCGGCAGGGAGCTGCGTGACGCGGCCCTCGAGACTTGCCGCGTCGTCGAGGAAGGCGAGGCCCGTGCCGGCAGCTCGCCGGCCGCGCCCGCCGCGCGCCCTAGGCGGCCACGTCACGGAGCGGATGCGCCGGGCGTTGCACCTAGGCGTCGGAAGGCCCCTCGGAGTGGTGCGATCCCACTACGAGGTCAACCTTGAGGCGTTGGCGGAGGGCTATATCGTGCCCGAGGGCGTCGAGGACGAGGTGGCCATGGAGCGTGCGGACGCGCTTGCTGCTGACGCCGCTGGGTCGCTCGCCGAGGCCTTCGAAGAATTCCTCTTCCCGGACGCCGCCGATGCTGCTGCTCCACTCGCCTGAAAACATCTGGGCGCTAGGCCCGTTTTTTGTTTATGTGTATCAGAATTCTGACCTCGTGGCCTTTTGTAAATGAACAAGTCGTTTCATGAACGTGGGCAGTTGCTTGTAAATGAAGTTGTTTGTTTATTACGCCTTTTGTTTCTCCTTCTTCCTGAGTAGATTTTAGTTAGGGGAGTTCGCTTTTCGCAGGGGGCCCGCTGGGTTGGAGGCGAGAGAGACGGGCCATAGCCACGCGGCGTAGGTCGTCTCCGGCTCGCACGCTCCTTCCGCTGTGCCACCTGCGCCCTGTTCGAATCATGGCTCGAGTTGAAGTAGGAAACAAACTTAGCGCGTGTTGTTACGTTTTTTTGCGCGAAAAAATGGGACCATTTGGGGGGGGGGTGCCCCCCGCAGTAGCCCCCGAGGGTAACTTGGGTTTCAGGGGAAAGCCGAGTTGCCCTTTTATTAGACTTGGAGTATTTACATAGGTGACGCCAACTGGGGTGTTGGCCATGCGTTTTTACAACAGAAAATACTTGGAAATCCTAGCTAAGGGTAGAAGCGACGTAGCTGTTGGATGTTCCAAGCGTTGGTAAGTTCTTCGCCGTCCTCGTTGGCCAGCTTGTACGTGCCCGGCTTGAGCACTTTCACCACGACGTAGGGTCCTTCCCATGGGGGCGATAGCTTGTGGCGCCCTCGGTTGTCTTGGCGTAGCCTTAGGACCAGATCCCCTTCGCTGAAATCCCTCCGACGTATCTTGCGTGCTTGGTAACGTCGTAGGGGTGTTGATACCTTGCGGAGTGCATCAACGCCACGAGGCGTACTTCGTCTAGGCGGTCCGGGCCGAGTCCTCACGGGCTCGCTGGTTAGCATCTTCGTCGTACCCTCGAATCCTGGGTGACCCATATTCCAGGTCCGTGGGGAGGACGGCCTCCGCACCATGGACTAGGAAAAACGGGGTGAACCCGGTGGCTCTGCTTGGGGTTGTCCTTAGGCTCCACACGACTGCTGGTAGTTCTTGGAGCCATTTTCGGCCAGATTTGTTGAGCTGGTCAAAAATTCGGGGCTTGAGGCCTTGCAGAATCATGCCGTTGGCACGCTCCACCTGGCCGTTGGTCTGTGGGTGTGCCACAGCTGCCCAATCCACGCGGATGTGGAACTTGTCGCAGAACTCCAAAAACTTCCGGCCCGTGAACTGGGACCCATTGTCCGTGATGATGGAGTTTGGCACTCCAAAGCGGTAGACGATGTCGGTGAAGAATGTGACCGCCTGCTCAGCCCTCAAATTCGTGATGGGGCGCACCTCCACCCATTTGGAGAATTTGTCAATCGCGACAAGCAGGTGGGTGAAGCCCCCGGGCGCCTTCCGCAGGGGCCCGACGATGTCCAACCCCCATACGGCGAACGGCCATGTTACGGGGATCGTTTGCAGGGCGTGAGCGGGCAAATTGGACTTGCGGGCGTAGAACTGGCACCCTTCGCAGGTGCGCACTATTTCGCTGGCATCCGCGACCGCGGTAGGCCAGTAGAAGCCTTGGCGGAACTTGTTGCCAACGAGGGTGCGCGGCGCGGCGTGGTGGCCACAGATCCCCGCGTGGATGTCCCGTAGGAGCTCGCGCCCCTCGGGAATGGGTATACACCGCTGGAGGATGCCTGACGCGGCGCGCTTGTACAGCTCGCCGTCGACGAGGGTGAAGGATTTGGCCATCCTGGCAACGCGCCTGGCCGCGGCCCGGTCTTCGGGGAGTTCCCCTCGAGCAATCCAGGCGATGTACTTCTCCCGCCAGTCCGCCTGGACGGGAGCCGGCTCGATGTCCATCGCGACAGCCTCGTGGGATCCGTACCCCTCGAGAAGGGAGAGTACGTACGCCTCGTTCGAGGGGTCCTCTTCCATGGGCCCCGCGCCCGCTGGATTCGAGGGAGCCCCCGAGGGTCCGCCGTCGCTCGAGGGGTAGGGCTCGAAGGTGACCGAGGGCTGCGCGATGTCGCGTGCGAAAACGTTCGGGGGAACGGTGATCCGCCCGGACGCTATTTTTGCCGGCTCGTCGTCGCTTCCTCGTTGTACCGGCGGGGTACATGATTAAGCTCGATGCCGTAGAATTTGTCTTCGAGGGCCCGCACGGCTTTACGCGCAAGCCTCCATCTTGTCGTCGTGGCAGCTCGCGTTCTTCATGACTTGATCGATCACGAGCTGCGAATCCCCTCGCACGTCGAGGCGCTTGATGCCCAACTCAATGGCGATTTTGAGGCCGCAGAGAAGGGCCTCGTATTCCGCCATATTGTTAGATGCGGGGAAGTGGAGGCGCACTGCGTAGCGCATGTGTTCACCGAGGGGTGACACGAAGAGCAGGCCCGCGCCCGCTCCTGTCTTCATCACCGAGCCGTCGAAGAACAGAGTCCAGCACTCTGCTTGAATCTGAGGGGGCGGCAGCTGCGTGTCTGTCCACTCAGCGACGAAATCGGCTAGGATTTGCGACTTGATGGCCTTGCGCGGAGCGTAGGCGAGCGTCTCACCCATCAACTCCACGGACCACTTGGCACCCCGCCCGCCGCGTCGGGGTTGCGAATGATCTCTCCTAGCGGGAAGGAGGAGACCACCGTAACGGGGGTGGGCCTCGAAGTAGTGGCGGAGCTTGCGCCGCGCGAGGACTACCGCGTACAACGGCTTCCCCGGACACGGGGGTAGCGCGTCTTCGTGTCCGACGAGACTTCGCCGATGTAGTAGACCGGCCTCTCGCACGGGCAAGGCATGCCCTTCCTCCGTGCGCTCCACGACAATCACAGCGCTGACCACCTGGGTGGTTGCGGCCACGTAGAGTTGGAGGGGTTCGCCGTCTCGCGGCGGCGTAAGGATTGGGGCGTGCGTTAGAGACGCCTTCAGCTTGTCGAGTGCTTCCTGGGCCTCGGCGGTCCAAGAGAAGCGCTCGTGCTTCTTGAGCAGCCGGTGGAGGGGCAGGCCCTTCTCACCGAGCCTCGAGACGAAGCGGCTTAAGGCGGCGAGGCACCCCAACACCTTCTGCACTCCCTTGAGGTCCCGAATTGGACCCATTTGCTCGAGGGCCGCGACCTTTTCAGGGTTGGCCTCGATTCCCCGCTGGGAGACGATGTATCCTAGGAGCATGCCCCGCGGCACTCCAAAGACGCATTTTTCGGGATTTAGCTTGACCCCGTTTGCCCGTAGGCATCTGAACGCGACGCCAAGGTCGTCAACCAGGTCGTCCGCCTTCCTAGTCTTGACGACGATGTCGTCCACGTAAGCCTCGATCGTCCGCCCGATATGGTCCCCAAAAACGTGCTGCATGCAGCGCTGATATGTTGCGCCCGCGTTTCTGAGGCCAAAAGGCATCGTGACGTAACAGAACGTCCCGAACGGCGTGATGAACGAAGTCGCGAGCTGGTCGGACTCCTTCATTTTTATTTGGTGATATCCCGAGTAGGCATCGAGGAAACAGAGTAGTTCACACCCTGCTGTAGAATCGATGATTTGATCTATACGTGGCAAAGGAAAGGGAACTTTTGGACACGCTTTATTGAGACTGGTGTAGTCTATACACATCCTCCACTTCCCATTTTTCTTTTTCACAAGCACAGGATTGGCTAGCCACGTAGGGTGGAACACTTCCTTGATGAATCCGGCCTCGAGGAGCTTCCGCAGCTCCGCTCCGATTGCCCATCGCCGCTCCTCGTCGAAGCGGCGCGCGCCGCCGCCGCACGCCGCGAGCATTAGGCAGGATATCAAGGGAGTGCTCGGCGACCTCCCTCGGGATGCCTGGCATGTCCGAGGGCCTCCACGCGAAGACGTCGGCGTTGGCGCGGAGGAAGTCGACGAGCACTGCTTCCTATTTAGGATCGAGGGTCGAGCTGACCCTCAACGCCTTGCCCTCGGGGGCCGACGGGTCGAGGGGGACCCCTTTGGTTTGCTCGGCGGCCTCGAAGGTGCCGATGTGTTTGGTGGCGGAGCTGAGGTCGTCGTTGACCATCTTCTCCAGTGTGTTCACCAGCGCTTCATCCAGCGCTAGTGCCTCTGCATGTTCCACGCACTCGACGTCGCAGTCGAATGCGTGCTCGATCGATGACCCGACGGTGATGACGCCGTTTGGACCTGGCATCTTCATCTTCAGGTACGTGTAGTTGGGGACCGCCATGAACTTGGCATAGCATGGTCGCCCAAGGATGGCATGGTAGGCCCCTTTGAATCCCACCACCTCGAAGGTGAGGGTTTCCTTGCGGAAATTCTTGGGGGTCCCAAACCAGACGGGCAGATCGATCTGCCCGAGGGGTTGAACCTGCTTGCCGGGCGCGATGCCGTGAAACGGCTTCGTGCTGGGCCGCAGCTGGTCCAGCCCAATCCCCATCAGGCGCAATGTATGCGCGAAGAGGATATTGAGGCTACTGCCTCCGTCCATAAGGACCTTCGAAAACCGGGCGTTCCCAATGATGGGATCGACCACCAGTGGGTACTGGCCCGGGTTCGGGATGCGGTTTGGGTGATCATCCCGGCTAAAGGTGATGGCATCCTTCGACCAGTTGAGAAAGGCCGGAGGTGCCCTCTCCGCGGCGAGGACTTCGTGCCGCTCCTTCTTGCGTCCGCGGGTCGACATGTCGACAGTAGGTCCCCCAAAGATGAGGAACACATTTTCGACAGCAGGGAAATCACCTGCGTCGCCGTCGCCTCCATCCTTCTTGGCCTCTGCCTCCTTCGCGGCGGCACGGCCATAGAACTTCTTGAGCATGTCGCACTGCTCAAGATTGTGGTTCACGGGGGTCTTGTGGTAGGGGCATGGCTTCTTCATCATGTCGTCGAACACCCCCGGGCCTCGAGGAGCCGGTCGAGGGCCCCGTCGAGCCGGGTTGACAGCGAGGGCCTCGGCGTTGCCGCCGTTGCGCCCCTGCTCGCGCGCCGCGCGCGCGGCTTCTTCCCCCCTTCTTGCCCCGTTTGTCGTTGCGGCGCGGCTCCTTGGACCCGCTGCCCTCCGCGGGTGTGTCCTCGGAGCGCTTGCCCTTCTTGCCGTCGAAGATTGCTCCCACGGCCTCCTCTCCGGAGGCGAAGCTGGTGGCAATGTCGAACAGCTCGTTCGAGTCCATGGGCGGGCTGCGTCCCAGCTCGCGCACAAGGTCCCGGCACGTGGTGCCCTCGAGGAACGCGTGCACGATCTCGGACTGTGCCACGGCTGGGTAGCTCCGTGCGGCGCTTGGAGAAGCGCCGTATGAAGTCCCGTAGCGATTCGCCGGCCCCTCGCGTGCGGGGAGCGCAGATCCCGAGAGTTCCCGGGGCGCACGTACGTGCCCCGGAAGTTGCCCACGAAGGTGTGGACTAGATCGTCCCGAGTTATGGATCCGGGCCGGCGGGCGGGTGCTCGAGCCATGTCGGGCCGCGTCGCCCGAGTGCGGGGGCAAGTTGCGGATAATTACTTCGTCGTTGGTGGCCCCGCCCACCGACGGAGCCGGGCGGTAATCGTTGAGCCGGACACGAGGGTCCGTCTCCCCGTTGTATTTGACGATCGTCGAGGGCTGACGGAAGCGCTGGGGGAACGCCGCTGTGCGGATCTCCCGGCTGAACACACGGGTGCCCGGGGGCTCCGGTGTCGGGGAGCGATCCTCACCGCTATCGTAGCGTCCACCCCTTCGAGGGTGATAGCCCCTGGCCGCTCGCGCGTCCGCCTTGCTGGTGCGCCTGGCGTTGATGACGTTGCGGGCATCGCCATCCAGCGCCCTGCGCGTGTCGAGGAGCCGTTCCTTGGCCGGCGTTCGCCCCTGGTCAGCGGGTTGACCCACGTGCACCGAGGGTTCGCCCCCTGGTGCAGGATCATCACCCCGTGCGTCCCCCTGTTGGCGGATGCGTGAGGCTGAGCTCTCGGCCTGCTGGACGGCCGCTTGCTCAAGGAGAGTCTGCACCTCGCGGTGCATGTCTCGAGCCTCGGGGGTCGAGGGTGCCGGCATGGCGCGTAGCAACGTCGCGGCGACGATGAGCTTTTGGCTCGCCCGTGGTGGCGTACCCGCGTTGTCGACGTTGGGGACGGGGTTGAGGCGGTCACGGACCTGTCGGCCCAGCCCCCGCGCGCGTTCGCCGCGCGCGGAGGCCTCCCCCGCCATCGAGGCGCGGAGCGGCCGCGCATCGTCCGTACTCCTCCGCCGGCTTGGCCTCAAGCTCGCGGGCTTGGGCCAGCCGTGCGTCGACGTCGGCCCCGGCGGGAGCGCTCGGCCCCGCGGCCGGGCGCGTGGCGATCCCCGGGGCAGGCGTGACTTCCCCGTCTCCGGCGCCCGCCGCACCGGCGGCGTTGGCCGGGTCGTTGGTGATGACGGCGCAACACTCCCGCGTGGGGTCGTAGCTCCCGTCTTGGGAGTCGTCGGAGCGACCAAACCCGCAGTCCGTGGCGTCGAGGAAGCGCCTGAATGCGACTGGGTCCGGCACGCCGGAGAAGTCCCACTCCGCGTACCCGTGGCGGTTGGCGGGTGGCATCGTGTCGACGGAGCCCAGGGACGACTCGTCTCGCTGGCCGAGGTGCCGGGATCCCCGGCGACGAAGACGTGGCGGCCGGGGCGGAACCCGGCGCATTGTCGTGTTCACGGCCGGCGTTATGGGCCGTCGTGGCGCCACGCGGCCCGATGGGGATGCGCGGTCCCGAGACCGCACGCGGTCCCACCGGGCGGTGGCGGCTGTTGTGACGGTGGGCGCACCGCGTTGGGCGGCGCGCGCTCGGCTTGCCGCCGCTCGGACCGCGCCGGCGGGAGCGCGGCCCGGAGCGGCGACGGCGTCGCGGCGTCGACGGACCCCGCGCATCCGTGCCGCGGGCGCCGCGCCGGTGTCGTGCGGGCGGCGGAGACCGAGCGGACCCGGCCTCGCGGCGCGCGCGAAGCTCCTCACGATTGGTGAGGCGCATGAGATAACCGTTCCCCGTGGCACGGAAGTTCAAGTCTCCGAAGCGGATCTCGAACCCGGCCGGGAGAGGGTCCGAGCTACCCATGTTGTAACGCGTAGCGCGGTACTCAGTGCGAATCACCATGGAGGGAGTTGGCGAAATGACCTTAGGCGCTCGGTCCGCCCCACGGTGGGCGCCAACTGTCGGTGCGGAATATGGTCCCGACACTAACCAGTAGATAACGCCTAGGTCTATCCCTCAATGGTCGATGCTAAGCAACAAATGACACAAGGTTTTATCCTGGTTCCGGCCAAGGGGGCCGTACGTCCGACAGGGGCGTGCTCGTGGCACTATATTGCTCGAGCACCGGGGGTGCTTGTAGTGGGGCAAGTACAAGCAAGGCGGGAGAGGAAGCGTGGCTTCCAAGTCCCCGGGAGAGTGGCCGGAGATGTTGTGGGAGAATAAGAGAGTGAGTGCACGGTGTGTTGTGTTCCTCCGAACTCCCCCCCCCCCCCCCCCCCCCGCGGCGGGGGCTCGCCCCCCCTTTTATAGGCTAAGGGGGCGGCGAGTTACATGCACGCCGCGGCCTGCCTAGCTACGTGAGGGAGCACGTCGCGCTACGGTGTAGAGTGGGCGGTCGTCCGGACGATCTTCGCTGCGATCCGGCCATGATGACCTACCCCGTACCCGAACAGTGGCGGTTCGAGGGTAGGAGGCGGCAGATGGCGATGGCGTCCTCTGATAGGCTTCGAGGGAGGTGCTGATGATGGCTGGTACGGGGTACAGGAGCGGGCAGAACGGCGTTCCTTCCCAATGAGCTCTGCGGTAGTGGAGTGGTTGCTGCAGTGCCTGGGCGTGCGCCTGCGGAGTCGGGCGTGCGCCTCCATGCGTGGGTACGGCGGCCGCGCGCGCGCGGTGGCCGGGATGGCCATCCACCGCCTAGCGCCCCTCACCCTAACTGCGGGGTCACGTGAAAGTGAATCGAGGGTGCGCCCGGCCCTCTTTCGAGGGTCGGGCGCGTTAGCCGTACAGTAGTGGGCGCGCGGTGTCACGGGACTGACACCGGCCGTACCGCACAGTCCATCCCACAGGTGGCGGGGATGGGCTCCTCCCCGGGGAGTTGGTGCGGCGGCACCGGGCGTGAGCCCGGGCGCATGATGGCGCCGTCCCGCGGCGTCGGGCGTTAAATGCCCAAGTACGGGGCCGGCGCACGCGTGCGGGCGCGCCCGTGAGCGTGGCGGGCCCCGCCCGAGGGCGGGGCGGACCCTCGAGCAAGACGAGACTCGCTCGAGGAGGAGCGAGCCCTCGAGCGGGGCGGGACCGCTCGAGGGATGGGTCACCCCTCGAACGGGGCGGAGTCCGTTTCGAGGAGGGGGTCGCCCCTCGAACGAGGCGGAGCCTGCTCGAGGGGTCCTCTGGACGGGCCGTCTTGGTGGGCTTCCGGAGTCCTGCCGCATAGGCTAAGTCCTGCATGGTCAGTTTCCTGCATGGTTAGGCTTAGCGTGTTTTGATACCGGGATTAAGTGAGGATTCCCCGTTGTTTAAGGGGACCCCTAGGGCGGTCCCCGACAAGAGGCATGGGAATGCTATTTGAGCTATCCACAGTGATAATGGCTCTGAGTTCAAGAACTCTCGTTTTGATGCCTTTTGTCGTGATCTAGGTCTTGAACATCAGTATTCGACCCCTTATGTGCCTCCTCAAAATGGAGTCGTGGAAAGGAAAAATCGGACTCTTTGTGAGATGGCTAGGATGATGCTCGATGAGCACAGGACTCCTAGGAGGTATTGGGCTGAGGCGGTCAATACGGCTTGTCATGTTTCCAACAGGATTTTATTGCGAGCTTTCAAGAAGAAGACATGTTATGAGCTTATGCATGGTCGGGCACCCAAGGTGAGTCACTTCCGAGTCTTTGGCTGCAAGTGCTTTATTCTTAAGAAGGGAAAACTTGACAAGTTTGAGGCTAGGTCTAGTGATGGTATTTTCTTTGGATATGCTAACCACTCTAGAGCCTATAGGGTGCTTAACCTTGAGACTAACAAAGTCATGGAGACTTGCGAGGTAACCTTCGACGAGACAATGCCATGTACCTCTCTTGGCTTTGAATGTGCAGGTGGTGAGGAGATGGCCGAGGACCTCTTTGAAGAGGAAAAGGATGAAGCTGGAGATGATGATGGGGAGAACCATGCGCCTGAAGCTGAGTGTGTACCTACTACGTCCCATACGACCACTACGGAGCATGGACCGTCTACTTCATGGACGACAACGGTGCGACAAGAGAACCAGGCGAGAGAAGCTGAAGGTGAGGGGGAGGTAGTCTCGAGGCGTGAGGCTCCCTGGCGGATGCAAGAAGTACATCCCCTGTCGAAGATCTTTGGGAACAACGATGAACGCACTACACGGTCAAGATGAGATGAGCAGGGAGTTCGAGATGAGCATGATGGGCGAGTTGCAGTATTTTCTCGGGCTGCAGATCAAGCAAGTGAAGGATGGAACATTCATGCACCAGACCAAGTACACGAAAGACATGCTGAGGAAGTTCCAGATGCAAGATTTGAAGCTGATGTCGACTCCCATGGGGAGTCCGGCCACTTTGGATGCGGACGAGGACGGAGAACCAGTGGACTAGCGGGAGTACAGGAGCATGATCGGCTCCCTCCTCTACTTGATGGCGACGAGGCCAGACATACTGTTCAGCGTGTGTCTGTGCGCTCGCTTTCAATCTTCACCGAGGACATCACATCGACAGGCCGTCAAGAGGATTTTCAGGTACCTACAGTCTGCCCCTGGTCATGACCTTTGGTATTCGTCCTCCTCGACTCTTTCTCTTCATGGTTTTTCCGATGCGGATTTTGCTGGTTGTCGAGTCGAGAGGAAGTCTACTTCTGGTACTTGCCAGTTTCTTGGGTCTTCGTTGGTCTTATGGTCTTCCCGCAAGCAGTCTAGTGTAGCTCAGTCTACCACCGAGGCGGAGTATGTTGCTGCCGCGAGTTGTTGTTCCCAGATGTTGTGGATTTCATACACTTTGAGAGACTTTGGTGAGGAGTGCACCCAGATTCCACTTCTTTATGATAGCACCAGTGCCATAAGCGTAGCCAAAAACCCAGTGCTTCACTCTATAACCAAACACATAGAAGTGAGGTATCATTTCTTGAGGGACAATGTGGAAAAAAGAACCATTGTGTTGAGCCATGTCCCTACCCAAGATCAGCTTGCCGACATCTTTACAAAGCCTCTCGACCAAGCTACATTTGTGCGCTTGCGGGGGGGAACTTGGGGTTTGTTGCCCTTTCTAGATGATCATTGGGGGATTTCCTTTTTGTATCATATGTATCATACCATGTTTTACTTTGATGTATATACATGCTTTGCTTGATGTACAAACCATGGTAGGATAGCCATCTTGTCATATATCATGTTGCATTTGTATCATATTGCATTTTAGGATGATGAGCTTCTTTTATATGCCCTATTTGAGTTTCTTTGGCTATTTTTGAGATATTGGTCATATGTGTGGAGAAATGGTGATGTGAGGCTATGCTCTTGGAATATTTGAGATATATGTGTGGTGAGATAGCCCTTTTTGAAATAAATGCTAATCTTGACTAATTTTTGATGAAATATGCTCCACTCGTGTGTAGTTGTGTATCCATGTCACAGTTTGGTCTAAATGTACTTTTTATTCTTAGATTGTGCTTGGATGCCTCGTTCTTGCATTTGGGCCAAAGGCCGAATATCATTGTGAATGTTTAGCCTATGTTGCATTCATGGGGGAGCATAAGCTTCTTTTTGCCGCAAAGGCACTTCATGTACCATGAAATGACTTAATCTTGAAAAGAAGTGTATATTGCTTGAAAAATGCTCCATCCATCATGTCTATGCTTAAAATGTCTTATCTTTCATATATGGTTGCAAAACATGTTGCATGATGTTCACCAGTGGAGAAGTCTCCCCGAAGTGGACACATGGCTCATGAGCTTTGACATGACATGCTTTGCTTTATGGGTGTTTGCCATGATCTTTTGCTGAAAATTTGATATCCTTGTATGATCTTTGAATGGTATGCATATTTGTGGCTCAAGTGTGACATGGATCGGCTTTTACATGTGAAGCGAGCCTTCTTTTGGTAAAACTGCTTAAATCTGAAAATTTTGCTTTGTCACATGCTTGTATTTTCATATATTACTTGTGGTGATGCTTTTACTATGCTATGATTCATATGTGTGATCTTTGTCTCATTTTTAGCCTTTGACACTATATTTGTCCTATTTGAGAAGCTCATGTAGATGTTTCTATGCTTTGTTTTGCATTTCTGCATTTTCACCTTGATTCATACATTGTCAACAAGGGGGAGAAGAGGTGAGCTTAATGAAAATTCAGAAGAGGTGAGCTGAAATTTGGAAGTGTGCATCCACATGTTCAGGGGGAGCTTGCATTTGTTCAGGGGGAGCTTTCTTGCTGTTTTCGGTGTGGATTTTGTGCTTTGCTTGGCTTGTGACCTTTCTTTGCCTTTCTTTGGTTTTGGTCTTGAGTTGAGCTTCTTTGTTTTTCTTTCTTCTTCCTTTCTTTCTTTCTCTGAATTTCTTTTCGCATTGTGTGTTGTCAATGCACTCATCAAGGGGGAGATTGAGGACCAGGAGCGTCCCAGTGGTCGATGGATGACCGCTCCTTAGTGATGAGTGATTGACAATGGGTGTTGGACTGACTCTTGGCTTAGTGCACAGGTGTAGGCTGCGGCCTAATTCGTGTTGTTGCAGGTGAAGAACGGGCGCGAAAGGTCTTCAGCCTTGAGGGGCCTCCGGGAGATGGAGAGACAAGTAGGCTCGATTCGAGGGACCCGGTGGACAGCGGGACTGGGTGCGGGTCACATGGTGGCGACACAAGCAAGACGAAGTCATGGACAAGCGAGCCGGTGCACGGTGTCGGTCAAGTCAAGTGGTTTGGCGGGAGGCCGGACCGAGCACGCGGGGTTTGGTGGTTTGCCCACAAAACCATCGGCAAGCGGTTTCTTGGTTTGGGCCTCAAAACCAAGTCCGAGGGCCCAACACGACGGAGATGGGATTCGGGCGTGTCGGGAAGCTTCGAGGCGGAGGACACGCGGCGGGATCGCATGGCTTGCATTGGGAGGATGCGGGGTGCGGCAAAGGTGTGGCCGTCTGATGACGAGACCCACAAACATTACCTAAATGTTCCACCACGTGCATCGTCGGCTCCGTGTTCCACCACGTGCGGTGCTTGGGATGCTTCCCCCTCGGCTTCGGCAGCCCCAGATGGTGGTTCGTGATGTAGAACCACTTTGCCTTCCAGTCTTGGTTGGAGTCTATCAGCTTGTACGAGAGGTACTGCTCGGCGTTGTTCTCCCGCATCTGGATTCCTGCTCCTCCGACTACCCGCGGGTTGCTGGCGCTAGGTTGCGGCTTCACCCGGAAGAACTTCCGGAACAAGATCCAATGGGGCTTGATCCCCAGAAAAGCTTTGCAAAAATGAACGAAGACTGCAGTGTGGAAAATACTGTTGGGGTTGAGGTTGAGGTACTCGATGCCGTAGTACCCCATGAGCCCCTTGAAGAAGTTGCTCGCTAGGAGCGAAAGCCCGCGCTCCGCAAATCGCGCGGACATCGGGATCTCATCTTCATTCTTCTCCATCGGGTATGGATCCCCGGCGGCGGCCCTCCACATGTCCACTTCCTTCTCGCGGATAAATCCACTGTTCAGCAGGGCGAGCAAGTCTTCAGTCTTCGCTTTCGACTTCATTCACTCGCGGTTTGGATCTGGCCGCGGCGGGGACACCGGAGGTGATGTCCCTGCAGCAGATCCGGAGGCCTCATCACGGCTCCTCTTCTTCCCGCTGGCGGCTTTCGCGGTATTGGACGGAGATGGCTTCATCCTCCAAGTAGGGGACATGTACAGACGGGACGCCATCAAGAAGGAACTCGCCAAACTTCTCGCGGCTAGCTTCATCAGAGAAGTCTTCCATCATGAGTGGCTTGCCAACCCCGTTCTCGTCCGCACGAAGAACTTGAACGAGTGGAGGATGTGCGTCGACTACACCGATCTCAACAAGCACTGCCCCAAGGACCCCTTCGAGTTGCCGCGGATTGACCAAGTCATCGACTCCACGGCGGGCTGCGACCTGCTCTGCTTCCTCGACTGCTACTCCGGGTACCACTAGATCGCGATCAAGGAAGAAGACCAGGAGAAGACCGTGTTCATCACCCCGTTTGTCGCGCACTGCTACACGACCATGTCCTTCGGGTTGAAGAACGCCGGCGCCACCTATCAACGAGCTATCCAGGCCTACTTCAAGAGGCAACTCAACAAGAACATCGAAGCCTACGTGGATGACGTGGTCGTCAAGACCAGAAACTCCAGTACCCTCATCAACGTCCTTGAAGAGACGTTCGCATCTCTGCGCAAGTACCGCTGGGAGCTCAACCCGAACAAGTGCGTATTCATCGTACCTTCGGGCAAACTACTCGGCTTCATCATCAGCCAACGCGGCATCGAAGACAACCCCGAGAAGATCTCCGTCATCACCAGCATGAAAGCTCCCACGTGCATCAAAGACGTCCAGAAGCTGACCGGGTGCATGGCGGCCTTGAACAGATTCATCTCGAAGCTTCGAGAACGGGGGCTCCCCTTCTTCAAACTACTCAAGCACCAAGAGAAGTTCGTGTGGACTCCAGAGGCGGACCAAGCCCTTGCCCAGCTCAAGGACTTCCTATCGAAGCCACCAGTCCTCACGGCTCCTCGCAAAGGCGAGCAGCTACTGCTCTACCTCGCTGTGACTACTCATGTGGTTAGTACTGCCATCGTTGTCGAGCGGCAGGAAGATGGCCACGCTTATCCAGTCCAGGACCCAGTCTACTTCGTCAGCGAGGTTGAAGGACCGATTAGGCGACTAGATAGGGGGGAGTGAATGGGAGCCGATAAAAATCTTCTCAAGAACTTGGCCTATGCCCCCAAATCACTTCCGAAGAATCTCGCACACACTTGCCAAAATCACTTAGTCACAACGGACCTACTGACCCTAGGAACAAGTTAGATCAAGCCTAAGAACAAAGCGGAAGCAAGCGTCAAACGAACCGAGAGAAAAAGCTAGCGCGAGGCAAACTACAGCAGAAATTGTCGGTACTACCGGCCCTAGGTCGGTATTACCGATATGGGCTTACTGGCACCTAAAAACCAGGTTATCGGTACTACCGGCACTGGGTCGGTACTTCCGACTATCGGTACTACCGACCATGTGTCGGTACTACCGATAATGACTCTCTGGCAGCTGAAAATCAGGTCATCGGTACTACCTGCACAGTGTCGGTAGTACCACCCCCCCTAAAAATCAGCCCGCGAAACAGCCCCAAACTTTCGATCGACGGATCTCCCAAACCACTTGGAGTCTTGAGACTATGATCAGTCGACCCCTCATGCTTGGATTGCAACTTCTTGTCAACCTCAGCCGACTTGAGCTTAGAACAGAGGTCATCCAACTCAATGGTCAAGTATTGCCCGGACTCCTTGACGGCCTCAACCTTAGCACCCCAAACATTTGGGTCCAAGACATGCAAGAGCTTCAAAGCTTGATCACGGTTAGTGTAAGGGAAATCCTCAACATAGGCCTTCATGTTGTTCATGATGGCGGTGAACCTCTGAAACATCGCATCAATGTCCTCACCGGGAAGTGGAGTGAAGTTCTCATATTGCATCCGGTAAGAGACAAAGAGGCGAGCCTTCACATGGTTATCACCACCGTGAGCAACCAACAACTTCTCCCAAATTTGCCAAGCAAGATTCAAATGGCGAACACGCTCAAACTCAGGATCACACAAGCTTCGGACCAAGTGATCAATGGCTTTTGCATTTGCCTCATACTTGGCCTTAGCACCGGCATCGGTCACCATAAGAGTATGGATGTTGGCCGGAATAGCATAGGTCTTGTCAAGCACAATGAAATGCAACAACTTCCCATGAAGAAAGATCATCATTCGAGCCGCCCACTTGTGGTAACCCTTCCCATCGAAGTGCGGCAGACCGCCCCGCTCAACGTACGCCATCTTAGGATTCAAGACTTGTCAAAGTCACAAAGAATCCGTCAACAAGCTCTGATACCAATTAAAGGACCGATAAAGCAACCAGAGAGGGGGGAGTGAATGGGAGCCGATAAAAAAATCTTCTCAAGAACTTGGCCTATGCCCCCAAATCACTTCCGAAGAATCTCGCACACACTTGCCAAGATCACGTAGTCACAACGGACCTACTGACCCTAGGAACAAGTTAGATAAAGCCTAAGAACAAAGCCGAAGCAAGCGTCAAATGAATCGAGAGAAAAAGCTAGCGCGAGGCAAACTGTAGCACAAATTGTCGGTACTACCGGCCCCAGGTCGGTACTACCAATATCGGCTTACTGGCACCTAAAAACCAGGTTATTGGTACTACTGGCACTGGGTCGGTACTTCCGACTATCTGTACTACCAACCTTGTGTCGGTACTACCGATAAGGACTCTCTGGCAGCTAAAAATCAGGTCATCGGTACTACCTGCACAGTGTCGGTAGTACCGCCCCCCCTAAAAATCAGCCCGCGAAAGAGCCCCAAACTTTCGATCGAGGGATCTCCCAACCCACTTGGGGTCTTGAGACGAAATTTGGAGGAGATGTTAAGCACCCCTAGGTGAGATTATACCCCAAAAATTTCGTTTCCAAACCCACCAAAACACCGGGAATCGCGGATCACACGAGCTCAAGTTCTACACATGAGTTCACCCAAAGAATCGAGAATCTAGGACGATTTGAGGAGTTTGGGGGAAAGAGATCACTAGGAAAAGAGGCACAAGGCACTCATGGATGAATCCCCCAAACAAATCCGAGCCAAAACCGTCTAGAAAACGAGAATCAAGACGAGCACGAAAATAGCGCAAAAATGACTCCGAAAATCATCACGGGAACCACAACGCCGAATCTTCTATACAAACAGGAAAGATTCACAAGGTCTAGCATGCCTCCCTAGCATCCATCCCTCTCAACAAATCATTCATGAGGCTCTCATGATAGCCTAGAGAAAATGGAGAAAGAAAATAGTCTAGGAAAAAGAGAAAGAAGAAGGGGGAAATGAAACACTAAGTCGCGGAGAGAGAGAGCCATCCACCCACACTCATGGCTTATATATCTGGTCCCGCCGGTGTGGTAAATGACTCGACTACACCTAACTCAACTATTGGCGATACAACCCATGCAGGGGCATTTATGTAATGTTTGTGGGTCTTACCATCGGACGGCCACACCTTCGCCGCACCCTGCGTCCTCCCGACGCAAGCCATGCGATCCCGCCGCGTGTCCTCTGCTTCGAAGCTTCCCGACACACCCGGATCCCGTCTCCATCACGTTGGGCCTTCGGACTTAGGCCCAAACCAAGAAACCGTCCTCCGATGGTTTTGTGGGCAAACCACCAAACCCCGCGTGCTCGGCCCGGCCTCCCGCCAAGCCTCTTGACTCGACCGCCACCGTGCACCGGCTCGATCGTCCATTACTTCGTCTTGCTCATCTCACCACCATGTGGCCCGCACCTAGTCCTGCCGTCCACCGGGTCCCTCGAATCGAGCCTAGTTGTCTCTCCATCTTCTGGAGGCCCCTTAAGGCTGAAGACTTTTCGTGCCCGTTCTTCACCTGCAACAACACGAACTAGGCCGCAGCCTGCACCTGCGCACTGAGCCAAGAGTCAGTCCAACACCCGTTGTCAATCACTCATCACTGAGGAGCGGTCATCCATCGACCACCGGGACGCTTCTGGTCCTTAGAGGTCCTGTCAGAGTCCAAGGCACGCTACCAGCCTGTACAGAAGCTTCTGTACGCAATACTCATCACCTCGTGGAAGCTACGACACTACTTCCAGGAGTACTCGTGTCGGTGCGGAATATGGTCCCGACACTAACCAGTAGATAGCGCCGAGGTCTATCCCTCAATGGTCGATGCTAAGCAACAAGTGACACAGGGTTTTTATCCTGGTTCCGGCCGAGGGGGCCGTACGTTCGCGCAGGGTGTGCTCACGGCACTATATTGCTCAGGCACCGGGGTGCTCGTAGTGGGGCTGCTACAAGCAAGGCGGGAGAGGAAGCGTGGCTTCCAAGTCCCTAGTGGAGTGGCTGAAGATGTTGTGGGATAATAAGAGAGTGAGTGCACAGTGTGCTCGTGGTCTGTGGCCTTGAGCGTGTCGCTGTTCTGTGTCTCCTACCGTCGTCCTCTCGTCCCCCTGCGGCCGGGGGGTTCGTCCCCCTTTTATAGATCAAGGGGGAGGCGAACTACAAGCATGCCGCGCTATTTATCTACGTGAAGAAGCACGACGTGCTATGCTGTAGAGTGGGCGGCTGTCCGGGCGATCCTCGCAGCGATCTGGTCATCATGGCCTGACTTGTACCCGAACAGTGGCGATTCGAGGGTAGGAGAGCAGCGGATGGCGGTGATGTCCTCTGATAGGCTCGAGGGAGGTGTTGACGCGGGCCTGTACGGCGTACAGGAGTAGGCTGAACGGCGTTCCTTCCCGATGCGCTGCACGGGGCTGGAGTCGTTGCTAGCGGGTGGTTCAAGTGGACGTCCATGCCCCGTTCGATAAGGGTAGGCTGCGCGGTCCGGAGACACGTCCATGGAAGCGCTTGCGTGGGTTTGCTAGGTGGGGCTCGGTCCCATTCGCTAGGGACCGAGGGCGCGGAAGCTCTCCCTCGGTGGGATCCCCCGCTGGCTAGCCCCTCGGCGGCTCTCGAACACGACACGTGGGGCACCCTCGAGCCGACGGGCTCGAGGAACGGCTCGAATGCGCGTGCCCTCGTCGTCCCTAACTCTGCGATCTGTGGCGCCTGTTCGAACCCGTCGAGGGTCAGGCTTCGGACCTCTGATCAGTAGGGCCGTGCGGGGTGGCGGCTGGGCGGCCCCGTCTTTTCACGTTTGCGGCCGTCGAGGGGTCTGGGCGAGCCAGCCCTCAAGGCGCTGGTTGGTAGCACAGCGCGGCGTGGGTGCTTGCGGTATTTGCTTTAATTCAAGCAGACCCTGGCGACCCTCTCACGCGCGTGTCCTCTTTAGAGGGTTGATGTTGTCTCGAGCCGGGCGCTCGTGCCGCTCGAGGGTTTTGCGTGGCATGGGTACCCGCGGTGCCTGCTTTACATCAAGCAGGTCCCGGGCGGCCTTCTCACGTCGATATCCCAACGAGGGCTGCCTACGTTTTGAGTCGAGGGCTTGTGCCGCTCGAGGGTTTTGCGTGGCATGGGTACCCGCGGTGCTCCGGCACATCAAGCGGGGTCCCGGTACCTTCTCACGTCGATATCCCATCGAGGGCTGCATACGTTTTGAGTCGAGGGCTTGTGCCGCTCGAGGGTTTTGCGTGGCATGGGTACCCGCGGTGCCTGCTTTACATCAAGCAGGTCCCGGGTACCTTCTCACGTCGATATCCCGTCGAGGGTTGCCCTTGTCTCGAGCCAGGGGTTCGTCCCGCTCGAGGGTTCTGCGTGGCATGGGTACCCGCGGTGCCTGCTTTACATCAAGCAGGTCCCGGGTACCTTCTCACGTCGATATCCCGTCGAGGGTTGCCCTTGTCTCGAGCCAGGGGTTCGTCCCGCTCGAGGGTTCTCCTTGCTTGGCAAGGGACCCGATCATTTAATGCCTCGCAGTTGAGGCTGCGGTTTTTTGCAGCGCGGGCGCGCCTTTGTAGGCGGCGCGCCGCCGCGCGCGCGTAGTGGGCGGCGCGGCGAGGTGGACGTGACGGCTTCGCCTCGGCCCCTGCGGGTCTCCGCCGTGATGATGGCCCGCCTGCGGTGATGTGGCCGCTGCAGTCGTGGTGGGGCCCACCCGTCGGCGTGAAGGGAAGATTCCCTGCAGTTAATGCGAGCGGGGTATCCGCTCCGGAGAGCTCGCCCCGCCGGCTTATAAATGTGAGGGAGTGGGGAGACGGCGGTTTTTTACCTTAGCGCCTCACCGTTTTCAGTCCACCGGCCCTTCGTCTTCGCCTTGCTCTCGCCACCGCGCGGTGTCGCCGTTAGAGCTTTCCTTCCGTTCCTCGTCCTCCATCCTCGCATTCCTTCGTCCTTCCTCATGGCGCCGCCTCAGCTTCCCCTTACGATCCTGGAGCCGTATGCTTGGGAGAGGTCGACGGTCACCCGGCTGGCCCTTGGCGAGCTAGTCGCCGCCGGCCAGCTGGCGGCCAACGAAGAGGGACGTCCGCCGAGTGGATAGTCCCGCCGGCGGCGGACCGTGAGCCCAATCCGCCGGAGGGCTATGTGGTCAGCTTCATCCGCTACCACGAGCGGGGCTTCAACGCACCGGCGAGCCGCTTCATGCGGGCGATGTGCCACTACTACGGGGTGGAGCTGCACAACTTCGCCCCCAACGCGATCTCGCAGGCGGCCACATTTGTGGGCGTCTGTGAAGGGTACCTGGGGATCCCAGTCAATTGGGAGCTCTGGGTACACCTTTTCCGCGCGGAGCTCATCACGCAGCCCACGACGGAGCCGAGGACTCGCCGCGCGATGCGCGCCGGCGGGATGTCGCTTGCCCTGCGGGGGCAATTCAAGGACGTCTACATCCCCTGCACCATGACGACGAACAACGCCGGCTGGGAGCGGGGATGGTTTTATCTGCGCAACGCCGAGCCCGGCCTTCCCCCCTACACCGGCCGGGTGTTCAAGGAGAGGCCTGACTCCTGGGGCTATGGGGTGTCCACGCCCCAGCATCGGAGGCGGCAGGAGTCGGTCCTGGCCGCGCTGCAGCGCCTGGCGACGATGGGGCTGAGGGCGGTGGGCGTCCTCGCCTTCCTCCATCATAGGCGGGTCATGCCTTTGATGGAGAGGCCGCTCTGTATCTTCGAGATGACAGAGGCGGCCAACCCCATCGACCTGGCGAGGTCGCGGATGCTCCCGACGCCCCTCGAGCGGCCATATGCGCTCACCCAGGTGCGGAGCGCCGTCGACACCCGGACGCCGCCGATCCCTGCGGGTCGGACCCCGTGGGACCTCGAGATGCTCCCCACCGGCCCGCTGGTGAGTTTGGCTTTTGATTTCGTTTTAGTTCTTCATGTTGTCTTTGCCTCCTGACGCGCCCTTGTTGCTCCTGTGTGCAGCTGGTGACCTTCACCATCGCCAAGTCTGTTCCGCCCACCCCCGACTCCCGCGCGCTGGGCCGGGTGGCGCAGCAGCGGCAGCAAGAGGAGGCGGCGCGCAAGATGGAGCACGCGAGGCGACGTCAAGCGCGTCGCGGCCGGCGGGCCGCGGAGTACGGCGGCGCGAAGAGTTAGGGCTCTCCTCCCGGGGACCGAAGAGTGCTCGTCCTCGGAGGAGGACGAAGAGGAAGAGGCCGAGGGGGAGGGCCCCTCGACGGGTGGCGGCTCGCGCCCCCTTCGCCGAGCCGGCGCCGGCGGCGAGGGCGGCATCGCCCGGGGCGGGCGCAACGGTGCCCGCCGCCGGCCATCGACATCGAGGGGCCGCGCGCCGCGAGGCGCCGGGCCGTGCTCGTCGGGGGCGCGCACGGCGAGCGCGCCGACGCGCGCATCGAGCGTGCCTCCGCGCGCGGGGGGAAGTGCGTCCGCGCGCGCGGCGACGTCGTCGGGGAGCGTGGCGGCGGGCGCGCCCACACGCGGGGTGAGCGTACCGCGCGCGCGCGCGGCGCCGTCGGGAGGCGCCACGTCGGGCGTGACCGCGCGCGGGCGGGCGCGCCGCGCGCGCGCGGCACCGTCGGGGGAGACGCGGCGGCGGGCGCGCGGCCGCCGCGCCGGCCTCATCCGCTGAGGCTTCAAGGAAGAGGAAGCGCGCCTTTTCCTCCTCGAGGTAAGGGACTCGATGCTTTGCTCGGTTTAATCTGTAGATGATCAGTCGTTCTAACCCTCCGTTTGTTCCTGCGCAGGGTGGTGCCAGCCGTGCCTCCTCTCGCGCCTTCCAAGGTGCTGAGGACGGACGCGTCCATCCCCACTCGGCGGTGTTCGTCGAGGGCGCCGCGGGCGGGGACAAGCACGGCGGCGGCGGGCGAAGGCTCGCGGGATGCGGGCGGGGCCCCGAGGCCTCGGCCAATAGATCGGCTCGCCGCGGCGCGGTCGGCGGTCGGCCGAGGAGCGCGCCGCCGGCCGTCGTGGGGGGCGCGGTCGCGGCGGCGGTTGTGGTGGAGGCGCAGCCCGCGGGGGCGCCGCCGTGGAGGAGGCGGAGCGGGAGCAACCCGCGGCGCGCGGTGGGCTCGCAGGCGCGGCCGAGAGGTGGTGGGCCGTGGCGCCGCATACCGGCGCCCGCGGCGCGGAGACGCAGCGGAGGTGGTGGAGGTCTCGGACGACTCCCCGCCGCCCGGATGGGACCGGGTGGGCCGGGCCCACGAACCCCCCCGAGCCCCGAAGGGGGCCCTCGTGGAGGCGGCGCGAGGGTCACCCTCGGTGGTGGGGGGTCGAGGACATGGCGCCGAGGCCTCGTCCTCCGCGTGCCGGCCGCCCTGCCCCGGTGGAGGGGGCCGTCGATGATCCCCCTGCGTTTGCCGACGCCAGGGGGGAGCAGGAGCTCTGGGGCGAGCTCCGGAGCCACGGCGCTACGCTCAACCGCGCGCTAACCGAGGCGCTGCAGGTCCATGGCGGCCCGGCGTGGCTCGTCTTCCAGGTTAGCCGTGGTTGCTCGTTCTCTCCTTTCCTTCGCTTGTGCATGCTGCATTCGTATCACGGCACTTATGGGTTTTGATTCTGTGGTTGCCAGGAGCTCGAGCGTCGCGCCCACGACAAGTATGATGCGTTCGATCGGGTGAACGCCGAGGTCCGCCAGCTCCGGGAGCGGTGCAGCGCTTTCGACGCGCTTGCCGACACTCTCAGGTACCCTGATAGCTGGTTAGCGCACCCGGGCCCTGGCCTGGCCTGACGAGCTGCCCGAGGGCTCGAGGCAAGACACGGCGCGCCGCTCGAGCCTCGAGCGGGTGCGCGCAGCCCTCATCGATCGCGATGAGGCGCTGTGGCACGCGCGCGAGGACTTGGAGAAGACGCGGACGCTGGCCGCTAATTGGGAGGCGGAGGTGGCGACCGTCCGCGTCGAAGCCCGGGAGCTTCGCTCATCGCTTGAGGGGGCGCAGGCGCAGCAGCGCCGCGGCCGAGGAGCGGGCGCGTGAGCCGGGAGCGGCGGGCCAAGGAGGCCGACGACCCGAAGGCCGCCCCTCGACGCCAAGGCCGCGGCCCTCGTCGTCGCGAGAGGAGCGGCTCCTGCAAGAGAGCACCGCCCGCTAAGGGGCTGAAGAGCGACTCCCAGCGGGGCAGGCCGCCCTCACCGACGCCCGTGTCGCGCTGGAGCAGGAGCGCACCGCCCACGAGGTGACGTGGAAGACCTTGGCGGATCGGGACGCCAAGCTCTCCAAGGCTGAGGGCGAGGTGATTATGCTCAGCATCACCAACGCCAGCCAGGAGACGTCCCTCCGGGAGCAGGGCGAGACCGTCGAGCGCCTCGAGCTGACGGTCGAGGCCGTGCGCCGCGACCTCGAGATGGAGAAGAAGCAAGTCGAAGGTGAGCCACAATCTGACTCTTGTCTTGTTGGATTTTCGATTGGGAACTCGCATTCCTTTTTTCTGATTTATCTCTTGCCTTGGTGTTCCCAGGCTTGCGCACTGCTCTGGGGCACGCGGCAGAGCGGGCCGAGGCGCTGCAGGCCTCCTACAACTCCTCCGAGCAGAGCTGCGGGAGGCCGCGCGATGCGGCCCTCGAGACCCGCCGCACCGTCGAGGAGGGCGAGGCACAGCCGGCGGCTCGGCGGCCGGCCGCCTGCGCGCCCTTGGTGGCCATGTCACCGAGCGGATGCGCCGGGCGCTGCAGCTGGGCGTCCAGAAGGCCCTCGGAGTGGTGTGATCCCACTACGAGGTTGACTTCGAGGCGCTGGCGGAAGGTTACGTCGTTCCCGAGGGTGTCGAGGACGAGGTGGCCATGGAGCGCGTGGATGCGCTCGCTGCCGACGCCGCCGGGTCGCTCGCCGAGGCCTTCGAGGAGTTCCTCTTCCCGGACGTCGCCGATGCTGCTGCTCCTCCCGCCTGAAAGCAGTTGGGCGCTAGGCCCATTTTTTGTTTATGTGTATCAGTATTCTGGCCTCGTGGCCTTTTGTAAATAAACAAGTTGCTTCGTGAACATGAGTATTTGCTGTAAATGAAGTTGTTTGTTTATCACGCTTTTTGTTTCTCCTTCTTCCTGAGTAGATTCTAGTTAGGGGAATTCGATTTTCGCAGGGGGCCCGCTGGGTTGGAGGCGAGAGAGAAGGGCCATAGCCACGCGGCGTAGGCTATCTCTGGCTCGCACGCTCCTTCCGCTGTGCCGCCTGCGCCCTGTTCGAATCGTGGCTCGAGGTTGAAGTAGGAAACAAACTTAGCGCGTGTGGGTTGTTGCGTTTTTTGCGCGAAAAAAATGGGACCATTTTGGGGGGGGGATGCCCCCCGCAGTAGCCCCCGAGGGTAACTTGGGTTTCAGGGGAAAGCCGAGTTGCCCTTTTTATTGAGCTTAAAGCTTTTACATAGTTGCAACCAACTGGGGCGTTGGCCGTGTGGTTTTTACAACAAAAATACTTGGAAATCCTAGCTAAGGGTAGAAGCGACGTAGTTGTTGGATGTTCCAAGCGTTGGTGAGTTCTTCACCGTCCTCGTTGGCTAACTTGTATGTGCCGGGCTTGAGTACCTTCACCACGACGTAGGGTCCCTCCCATGGGGGCGATAGCTTGTGGCGCTCGCGGTTGTCTTGGCGTAGCCTTAGGACCAGGTCCCCTTCGTTCTTGATAGCGCCTGAGGGACTGCTGGTACCTTGCGGAATGCATCAAGGCCACGAGGCGCGCTTCGTCCAGCTGATCCAACGAGTCCTCGCGGGCTCGTTGGTTAGCATCCTCGTTATAGCCTCGAACCTTGGGCGACCCGTATTCTAAGTCCGTGGGGAGAACGGCATCCGCGCCGTGGACTAGAAAAAACGGGGTGAACCCGGTGGCTCGCTCGGGGGGGTGGTCCTTAGGCTCCACACAACCGCGGGTAGTTCTTGGAGCCACTTCCGCCGTATTTGTTCAACCGGTCGAAAACCGCGGGCTTGAGGCCTTGTAAGCTCATGCCATTGGCACGTTCCACTTGGCCGTTGGTCTGTGGGTGCGCCACAGCTGCCCAATCCACACGGATGTGGAACTTGTCGCAGAACTCCAAGAACTTCTTGCCCGTGAATTGGGATCCATTGTCGGTGATGATGGAGTTTGGCACTCCAAAGCGGTAGACGATGTCGGTGAAGAATGTCACCGCCTGCTCTGCCCTTAGATTCGTGATGGGGCGCACCTCCACCCACTTGGAGAATTTGTCGATTGCGACCAACAAGTGGGTGAAGCCCCCGGGCGCCTTCCGCAGGGGCCCGACGATGTCCAGCCCCCACACGGCGAACGGCCATGTTACGGGGATGGTTTGTAGGGCATGGGCGGGCAGGTTGGTCTTGCGGGCGTAGAACTGGCACCCCTCGCGAGTGCGCACGATCTCGTGGGCGTCCGCGACCGCACGGGGCCGTAGAAGCCCCGGCGGAACGCGTTGCCGACGAGGGTGCGGGCGCGGCGTGGTGGCCACAGATCCCCGCGTGGATGTCCCGCAGGAGCTCGCGCCCCTCGGGAATGGGCACGTACCGTTGTAGGATGCCGGAGGCGGCGCGCTTGTACAGCTCGCCGTCGACGAGGGTGAACGATTTGGCCATCCTGGCGATGCGCCTAGCCGTGGCCTGGTCCGCGGGGAGTTCGCCTCGAGCGATCCAGGCAATATATTTCTCCCGCCAGTCCGCCTAGACGGGGGCCCGCTCGATGTCCATCACGTCGGCCTCGTGGGAGCCGTGCCCCTCGAGGAGGGAGAGCACGTACGCCTCGTTCGAGGGGTCCTCGTCCATGGGCTCCGCACCCGCTGGATTCGAGGGAGCCCTCGAGGGTTCGTTGTGATTCGAGGGGTAGGGCTCGAAAGCGACTGAGGGTTGAGCGATGTCGCGCGCGAAAACGTTCGGGGGGACGGTGATCCGCCCGGACGCGATCTTGGCGAGTTCATCCGCCTCTTCGTTGTACCTGCGGGGCACATGGTTGAGCTCGATGCCGTAGAACTTGTCTTCGAGAGCTCGCACGGCTTTGCAGTAGGCCTCCATCTTGTCGTCGTGGCAGCTCGCGTTCTTCATGACTTGATCGATCACGAGCTGCGAGTCGCCCCTTACGTCGAGGCGCTTGACGCCCAACTCAATGGCGATTTTGAGGCCGCAGAGGAGGGCCTCGTATTCGGCCATGTTGTTAGACGCGGGGATGTGGAGGCGCACCGCATACCGCATGTGTTCCCCTAGGGGTGACACGAAGAGCAGGCCCGCGCCCGCCACCGTTTTCATCACCGAGCCGTCGAAGAACAGAGTCCAGCACTCCGCTTGGATCTGTGGCGGCGGCAGCTGCGTGTCCGTCCATTCGGCGACGAAATCCGCCAAGATTTGGGACTTAATGGCCTTGTGTGGGGCGTAGGCGAGCGTTTCGCCCATCAGCTCCACGAACCACTTGGCGATCCTACCTGCGGCGTCGGGGTTGCGGATGATTTCTCCTAGTGGGAAGGAGGAAACCACCGTGACGGGGTGGGCCTCGAAGTAGTGGCGGAGTTTGCGCCGCGCAAGGACCACTGTGTACAGCAGCTTCTGGACCTGTGGGTAGCACGTCTTCGTGTCCGAGAGGACCTCGCTGATGTAGTAGGCGCCGCCGCACCGGCAAGGCATGTCCTTCCTCCGTGCGCTCCACAACGATCACGGCGCTCACCACCACGGGTGGTCGCGGCCACGTAGAGCCGCAGGGGCTCGCGCGTCCTGCGGCGGCGTGAGGATCGGGGCGTGCGTCAGCGACGCCTTTAGCTTGTCGAGCGCATCCTGGGCCTCGGTGGTCCAGGAGAAGCGCTCGTGCTTCTTGAGTAGGCGGTAGAGGGGCAGACCCTTCTCACCGAGCCGTGAGATGAAGCGGCTCAAGGCGACAAGGCACCCCAACACCTTCTGCACCCCCTTGAGGTCCCGGATCGGACCCATCCATTCGAGGGCCGCGACCTTTTCAGGGTTGGCCTCGATTCCCCGTTGGGAGACGATATATCCCAGGAGCATGCCTCGCGGCACTCCAAAGACACATTTTTCGGGGTTTAACTTGACCCCATTGGCCCGTAGGCAGTTGAACGCGACGCCAAGGTCGCCAACCGGGTCGTCCGCCTTCCGGTCTTCACGACGATGTCGTCTACGTACGCTTCGACCGTCCGCCCGATGTGTTCCCCAAAAACGTGCCGCATGCAACGTTGGTATGTTGCACCCGCGTTTACGAGGCCAAATGGCATCGTGACGTAGCAAAACGTCCCGAACGGCATGATGAACGAGGTCGCGAGCTGGTCGGACTCTTTCATCTTAATGCGGTGGTATCCGGAATAAGCGTCAAGAAAACGGAAGCGAGTTCGCACCCAGTCGTTGAGTCAACAATGCGATCAATGCGTGGCAAAGGAAAAGGAACTTTAGGACATGCTTTATTGAGACTAGTGTAGTCTATACACATCCGCCACTTCCCATTCTTTTTTCTTTACAAGCACGGGGTTTGCTAGCCACGTTGGGTGGAACACCTCCTTGATGAATCCGGCCTCGAGAAGCTTCCCCGGCTCCGCTCCGTTTGCCGTCGCCGCTCCTCGTCGAAGCGGCGGAGCCGTTGCCGTACGGCGCGAGCATTTGGCGAGATGTCAAGGGAGTGCTCGGCGACTTCCCTCGGGATGCCTGGCATGTCCGAGGGGCTCCACGCGAAGATGTCGGCATTGGCGCGGAGGAAGTCGACGAGCACTGCTTCCTATTTGGGGTCGAGGGTGGAGCTGACCCTCAACGCCTTGCCCTCAGGAGCCGAAGGGTCGAGGGGGACCCCCTTGGTCTGCTCCGCAGCCTCGATGGTGCCTACATGCTTGGCGGCGGAGTTTGATGTCTTCGTTGACCATCTTCTCCAGCGTGTTCACCAGCGCTTCATCTAGCGCTAGTGCCTCTGCGTGCTCCACGCATTCGACATCGCAGTCGAACGCGTGCTCAATCGACGAGCCGACGGTGATGACGCCGTTCGGGCCGGGCATCTTCATCTTTAGATAGGTATAATTGGGGACTGCCATGAATTTGGCATAGCAGGGTCGCCCAAGTATAGCATGGTAGGCCCCTTTGAACCCCACCACCTCGAAGGTGAGGGTCTCCTTGCGGAAGTTCTTAGGGGTGCCAAACCCGGACGGCAAGTCGATCCGCCCGAGGGGTTGAACCTGCTTGCCGGGCGCGATGCCGTGGAACGGCTTCGTGCTGGGCCGCAGCTGGTCCAAACCGATCCCCATCGGGGGCGCGGTGTATGCGCGTAGAGGATGTTGAGGCCGCCGCCTCCGTCCATGAGGACCTTCGAGACCGGGGCGTTCCCGATGATGGGGTCAACCACCGGCGGGTCGGCTCGGGTTGGGGACGCGGTTCGGGTGGTCCTCCCGGCTGAATGTGATGGCGTCCTTCGACCAGTTGAGGAAGGACGGAGGGCGCCCTCTCGGCGGCGAGGACTTCGTGCCGCTCCTTCTTGCGTTGGCGTGTCGACATGTCGACAGCGGTCCCCCCGAAGATGAGGAACACATTTTCGACGGCGGGGAAGCCGCCGGCGTCGCCATCGCCTTCGTCTTTCTTGGCCTCTCGCCTCCTTCGCGGCGGCACGGCCGTAGAATTTCTTGAGCATGTCGCCATTGCTCAAGGGTGTGGTGCACTGGGGTCCTATGGTAGGGACATGGCTTCTTTAGCATGTCATCGAACACCCCCCGGCCTCGAGGGGCCGGTCGAGGGCCCCGTCGAGCCGGGTCGGCGCCCAGGGCCTCGGCGTTGCCGCCGTCGCGCCCGCTCGCGCGCCTCGCAGCGCGGCTTTTTCCCCTTCTTGCCTCGCTTGTCGTTGCGGTGCGGCTCCTTGGACTTGCTGCCCTCCGCGGGGCGCGTCCTCGGAGCGTTTGCCCTTCTTGCCGTCGAAGATCGCCCCCACGGCCTCCTCCCCGGAGGCGAAGGCCGGTGGCGATGTCGAACCCGGCTCATTGGAGTCCGCGGGCGGGCCGCGTCCCGGCCTCCCGCACGAGGTCCCGGCACGTGGTGCCCTCGAGGAAGGCATGCACGATTTCGGGATCGCGCCACGGCGGGGAGCTCCGTGCAGCGCTTGGAGAAGCGCCGTATGAAGTCCCGCAGCGACTCGCCGGGCTTCTGCGTGCAGGAGCGCAAGTCCCATGAGTTCCCAGGGCGCACGTATGTGCCCTGGAAGTTGCCCACGAACGTGTGGACTAGGTCGTCCCAGTTATGAATTTGGCTGGCGGGCAAGTGCTCGAGCCATGTCCGGGCTGCATCGCCAAGATGTAGGGGCAGGTTGCGGATGATGACCTCGTCGGCCGGTGGCCCCCGCCCAGTTGGCAAGCCAAGCGGTAGTCATTGAGCCACACGCGGGGGTCCGTCTCCCCGTTGTACTTGACGATCGTCGAGGGTTGGCAGAAGCGTTGGGGGAACGCTGCCGCACGGATCTCCGGCTGAACACGCGGGTGCCCGGGGGCTCCGGCGTCGGGGAGCGGTCTTCGCCGCTGTCGTAGTGCCCACCCCGTCGAGGGTGGTAGCCCCTTGCCGCTCGTGCGTCCGCCTTGCTGGTGCGCCTGGCGTTGATGACGTTGCGAGCATCGCCATCCGGCGCCCTACGCGCGTCAAGGAGTCGCTCCTTGGTCGGCGTGCGCCCTTGCTCGGTGGGTTGCCCCGCTTGTCCCCCCGCGTGCACCGAGGGTTCGCCTCACGGTGCAGCTTCGTCGCCTCGAGCATCCCCCTGTTGGCGGATGCGTGAGGCCGAGCTTTCGGCCTGCTGGACGGCCGCTTGCTCGATGAGAGTTTGCACCTCGCGGTGCATGTCTCAAGCCTCGGGGGTCGAGGGTGCTGGCATAGCCCGCAGCAGCGTCGCGGCGGCGACGAGCTTCTGGCTTGCCCGCGGGGGTACGTTCGCGTTTTCGACGTTGGGGACGGTGTTGATGCGGTCGCGGACTGTCGGCCCGGCTCCGCGCGCGTTCGCCGCGCGCGAGGCTTCCCCCCGCCATTGAGGCGTGGAGCGCCCGCACCGTTCGGTATTCCTCCGCCGGCTTGGCCTCAAGCTCGCGGGCTTGGGCAAGGCGAGCGTCGACGTCGGCCCCGGTGGAGCGCTTGGCCTGCGGCCGGGCGCGCGGCGATCCCCGGGGGGCGGGTGTGACTTCCCCCGTCTCCCGGCGCCCACCGCACCGGCGGCGTTGGCCGGGTCGTTGGTGATGACGGCGCAGCACTCCCGCGCGGGGTCATAGCTCCCCGTCTTTGGAGTCGTCGGAGCAGCCGAACCAGTAGTCCGCGGCGTCGAGGAAACGCCGGAACGCGACTGGGTCCGGCACGCCGGAGAAGTCCCACTCCGCGTACCCGTGGCGGTTGGCGGGTGGCATCGTGTCGACGGAGCCCGTGGATGACTCATCCGGCCGCCGAGGCGCCGGGGTCCCTGGCGACGAAGACGTGGCGGCTAGGCGGAACCCTGCGCATCGTCGTGTTCACGTTGGTGTTGTAGGCCGTCGTAGCGCCCCGCAGCCCGATGGGAATACGCGGTCCCGAGACCGAGCGCGGCCCGCCGGGGCGGTGGCGGTCGTGGTGGCGGGCGCACCACGCCGGGGCGGTGGCGCGCTCGGCCGCCGCCGGTCGGATCGCGCTTGACGCGAGCGGCGCCGCAGCGACGGTGGCGTCGTGGCGCCGACGGCCCGCGGCATCCGTGCCCGCGGGCGCCCGCGCCGTGGCGGTGCGAGCGGCGGGGCCAATGCTGACCTAGCCTGGCGCTGCGCGCGGAGCTCCTCACGGTTGGTGAGGCGCATGAGATAGCCGTTCCCCGTGGCCTGAAAGTTCAGGTCCCCGAAGCGGATTTCGAACCCGGCTGGGAGGGGGTCCGAGCTACCCATGCAGTAGCGTGTAGCACGGTATTCGGTGCGAATCACCATGGAGGGAGTTGGTGGAATGATCTTAGGCACTCGTTTGCCCCACGGTGGGCGCCAACTGTCAGTGCGGAATATGGTCCCAACACTAACCAGTAGATAGCGCCGAGGTCTATCCCTCAATGGTCGATGCTAAGCAACAAGTGACACAGGGTTTTTATCCTGGTTCCGGCCGAGGGGGTCGTACGTCCAGCAGGGGTGTGCTCACGGCACTATATTGCTCAGCACCGGGGGTGCCTGTAGTGGGGCTGCTACAAGCAAGGCGGGAGAGGAAGCGTGGCTTCCAAGTCCCTAGTGGAGTGGCTGAAGATGTTGTGGGAGATTAAGAGAGTGAGTGCACAGCGTGCTCGTGGTCTGTGGCCTTGAGCGTGTCGCTGTTCTGTGTCTCCTACCGTCGTCCTCTCGTCCCCCTGCGGCCGGGGGGTTCGTCCCCCTTTTATAGATCAAGGGGGAGGCGAACTACAAGCATGCCGCGCTATTTAGCTACGTGAAGAAGCACGACGTGCTAGTCTTTGGCAGAGTGGGCGGCCGTCCGGGCGATCCTCGCAGCGATCTGGTCATCATGGCCTGACTTGTACCCGAACAGTGGCGATTCGAGGGTAGGAGAGCAGCGGATGGCGGTGATGTCCTCTAATAGGCTCGAGGGAGGTGTTGACGCGGGCTTGTACGGCGTACAGGAGTAGGCTGAACGGCGTTCCTTCCCGATGCGCCGCACGGGGCTAGAGTCGTTGCTACAGGGCCCGGCGTGCGCCTGCACGCGCGGGTACGGCGGCCACGCCGTTACAGTGGCGGGGATGGCAGTCCACCGGCCTAGCGCCTCCACCTAACCCTGTAGGGTCGCAAGAAAGTACATCGAGGGTGCGCCGGCCCACTTTCGAGGGCTCGGCGTGTTAGCCGTACTGGGGCGTGCGCGCGGTGTCACGGGACCGACACCGTCCCGCGCGCACGCACGGCCCTCCCACGGTGGCGGGGATGGGCTCCTCCTTGGGGAGTTGGTGCGGCGGCACGGGGTGCGAGCCCCGGGCGCATGATGGCGCCGTCTGCGCGCGTCGGGGCATTAAATGCCCGTGTACGGGGCGGCGCACGCGTGAGGGGGGTACCCTCGAGCGTGGCGGACCCCGGCCGAGGGCGGGGCGTACCCTCGAGCGAGGCGGAACCCGCTCGAGGGAAGTGCTGCCCCTCGAGCGGGGCGATGCCCGCCCGAAGGGAGCGCGCAGCCTCGAACGAGGCGGAGTCTTGTTCGAGGGGATCCTTATGTGGGCCGCCCCGATGGGCCGTCGGAGTCCCTGTGGGCCGTGTCCTGCATGGTTAGGCACCTGCATGGTTAGGCTTAATGTTTTTGGGTTTCGTTCCGGGTTTTAAGTGGGGTTTTCCTTATTGTTTAGGGGGACCCCTAGGGCTGTCCCCGACAACTCGATCTCCGTCGTCACCGACTACCCGCTCGGCGACATCTTGCGGAACCAAGATGCTACTGGAAGAATCTCCAAGATGCTCGGCCCTCAGCCCGGCTTCCCTCAGCGCCTTGATCCGCATAAACAACTCGGGGAGCTGGATCCACTCCTGCATCGTCGGCTCCGTGTTCCACCACGGGCTGTGCTTGGGCTGCTTCCCGCTCGGCTTCGGCAGCCCCGGATGGTGGTTCGTGATGTAGAACCACATTGCCTTCCAGTCTTGGTTGGAGTCTATGAGCTTGTACGAGAGGTACTGCTCGGAGGCGTCCTCCCGCATCTGGATTCCCGCTCCTCCGACTACCCGCGGGTTGCTGGCGCTGGGTTGCGGCTTCACCCGGAAGAACTTCCGGAACAAGATCCAATGGGGCTTGATCCCCAGAAAAGCTTCGCATAAATGAACGAAGACTATAGTGTGGAAAATACCGTTGGGGTTGAGGTTGAGGTACTCGATGCCATAGTACCCCATGAGCCCCTTGAAGAAGTTGCTCGCTGGGAGGGAAAGCCCGCGCTCCACGAATCGCGCGAACATCGGGATCTCATCTTCATTCTTCTTCACCGGGTATGGATCCCCGGCGGCGGCCCTCCACATGTCCACTTCCTTCTCGCAGAGGAATCCACTGTTCAGTAGGGCGAGCAAGTCTTCGGTCTTCGCTTTCGACTTCTTCCACTCGCGGTTTGGATCTGGCCGCGGCGGGGACACCGGAGGTGATGTCCCTACGGCAGATCCTCTTCTTCCCGTCGGCGGCTTTCGCGGTCTTGGATGGAGATGGCTTCATCCTCCAAATGCACGGGGTCTTCACGCGCATTCGCTCTGGGGCTACCGCGGTGGCTCTCTCCAGCGGCGCGCTCGGATCTACACCTCACTCAGCGGAGGCGGCGCGCACTGGTGGTGATTTCTGGCCAAGATGTGTTTGGAATGGCTACAGCTGCGTAGGGTGAAAAACCCTAAGGGTTTTGGCTTCTATTTATAAGTCAACGCGTCCCTCCAACGGCCGGATGGATAAGTTTGGGCTCGACTGACTCAGCGGCCGCGCGTGACTCTTCAACTTCTACTAGTCGACGCGCCTCACCTCGGGGGCTCGGCTACTTCTACTCGACTACCTGGGCAGCGACAAGACTCAGGAGCATCTGAGGACACATTCTACAAGATGACCCTTCAATTCGAGAGGAAGTACTCGACTCAAGGCTCGGGGGCTCCGTGCCACGTGTCCTTCGGTTTTCTCTCCGGATTTTTTGGGATATTCTTGCCAAAACTTCAGATGGACCCTCAGCCAGACTCTACAACTCAACCTAAGTCTCGGGGGCTACTCCATATGTAGTGTGATTTTGCAATCGCACTTCCATATCAGCTTCGGCTTCAAGACAACACGAGCATTGTTGAAGACCTTCAAGGGCAGCACTCGAGGACGCTTGGGACTACTCGAGAAGACTTCAAGATTGCTCAAACATCAGCTGGAGTACATTCCAGCCTCGGGATGCTTCGACTACTCTTGAGGACTTTTGACTTGTAGTACTCGGGGACGCTTGAGGACTACTCATTAAGGCCGTCAAGACTACTTGAAGCTATCCTTCTCGACTACAAAGTACTTGGGCGCTTGTCGTATGGACCTCCCTGGGCCCACTATCTCGGTGGGTACCAGGACCGACTACTCGGTGGGCCCCTGGGACTACCCGACTTGTGCTGCACGGCACCTGATGGCGTGAAGCACAAGAAATGCAGAGGAGAAGTACTCCGTTAGGAAGCTGTACATGTCCCGCACTGTATGGAAGACTCCTAGACGTACTCAACTAGTACTCTCTCCCTACTCCGACTTGTAACCCTGCCTCCCGGACTATATAAGGCGAGGCAGGGACCCCTCTCTCATCATCTCATCTCACGGCATACAATTGCACCATCTTGTAATCGTACCCAACCAATCCAGAGCTACGCAGCATACAGGACGTAGGGTATTACGCACCTCGCGGCCCGAACCTGTCTAAATTGTGTGCCACGTGTCTCTTCCTTCGAGTTACCGATCTCGGCGAGGCCACATTCATCTACTTCGGGTACTCCCCTTAGTAGGTTGCCGGTTTAAAACACCGACAGCTGGCGTGCCAGGTAGGGGATCTCGCTCGAGATCACATGGCGGACTCGACGGCTCCTGTCTACTTCAAGCCAACCATCGCATTCAACCGCGGCGACACCTTCGTTTTCGGCGCTTGGGTCTGCACTGCTGACGGCGCGGGATCCTTCCAGCGTTGCCTCACCATGCCGCCCAACCCGGAGACCGGCTTCGTGACGCTCTCTGAAGTTGTCACATACGAACTCGCCGGCAAGTTCGGCGAAATTTCGCTCTTTGACCATCACGCTGACTCCAGGCTCGGGTCCGCTTCCAACTCAAACTCGACGTCTCCGTGGGCTATCGTATGCGAGCCGGCTACTCGGCCATCGCATGTGCTCCCACCACCCCGCGAGCGCTCCGCTCGTGGCCCTCGCAACGTCAGCAGGGCCAGCACGGAGGCTCTCTCTTCACGCCGAGCCGGCAAGGAGCCCGTACCCGAGTACAACTCGGACTCCGACACTGCCCCCGGCCACGCTTCGGACTCCAACCCCCTCTCCGGCTTCTACTCGGACTCCGCGTACGAGTTCGACTTCGGGTCGGACCCAGAGGATCCCTAGTCCGAGGACAACACTACAGAGCACCCCTTATCAGGGCCAGCCTCTGGGCCGGTCATAACATCCACACCTGGCCCGGAGATTCGTCTACTGGCCAGATCGCAAGCCCACGGACCTGATAAGTGGAGACTCATGCTACGTCGCCTACCTCGACTCGCTCCCGTTCCAGGAGGGAACACCACTTGCCCGAGCTGATTCGTACACCCCAACTGAGGTGGCGAGTTCTGAATCCAGTCTTGGCAACCCTGATCGCCAAGTCTTCATGGCTGCCGGCGACACACCAGGACCCTCAGGGACAGCTCAGGACAAGTACCTTGAAGACATCTCTGCAGACGAGTTGTCTGTCGATGCACCTGCAGACGAGACTGCCGCAAATAGGGATGCTCGACGTGAGCGTAATAGGAAGCGCAACGAATGACGTCGGCGTCTCAGAGACAACCTCCCCATCCGCAACCTTGCGGAAGCTCTTGAGGCGGTCGAGAGCAGAGTACACACTACCCCCGAGCAATGCCTCATGTCAATCATAGTGATCGCACGCCAGGCTCAGGGAATACACGCTGGAGAGGTTATCGCCAAGCTCGCTGAAGATGCTTACTTCATGCGGGTCGACAACAGGGTCAACCAGCCTCCTCCCACCAGAAACCACGACAACGAAGCTACAAGTCGCAGCGCTGACCTCGGCCGCAACTGTACTCGAGCCGAGCTCCCGGCTTAGCCCAACCGAACTCGTGCAAATGCCGACGGACCCTCACAGGGTGGCAACAGAAACCGTGAGGTCGTCCCTCACCGCGCTCCTGACGGCGGCGGCCGCGACCCTGGCGGCGGAGGTAGCGACGACGGAAGCTCCAACCATGGAGCCAACAGGAGGGCCGGCGGCGATGGCAATCGCGGCTGTCGAGACCACGCGAACAGCCACGCCTCTGGAGCCTCACAGGCGGCTACGACGCTCGCCAGAAGATTGAAGAGCTGTGGCGGAAGTAGTCAGCCACTGCAGGCGACAACGACGGCTTCCCCGGCTTCTCACCTCGACTTCGCAACTAGCTCCTCCCTGACAAGTTCAAGCCTTTGGGAATCACCAAGTATGACGCAAAGCAGGACTCGATCCAGTGGCTCAGGTGTTACGCCCTCTCCATCGAGAACACTGGTGGCAACAACGACACCAAGTGCCTCTACTTCCCCTTCTGCCTGGACCAATCCCCACTCACAAGGCTCGAGTCGCTGGACAAGCACTCGATCGACAAGTGGGACCAGCTGAAGGAGCAGTTCACCAGCAACTTTGCGGGCGCCATGGGTCGCTCGGGTACTCGCATGGACCTGGCCATGGTCAAGCAGGAACAAGGCGAGACCCTCCGCAAGTACATGCGCCGCTTCTTCGACATGCGCGCTACCGTAGTCGACATCACCGACAAGGAGGTCATCGACCTCTTTAAAGACAGCCTCTACCACCGCTGCACCTTCGAAGACTTCGGTCGTCGCCGCCCCAAGTTCATCCCCCACCTCAAGGACATGATCACGTCCTGGGCGGATGAAGAAGACAAGGCCAATGCCAAGTACGATGCCATCCGTGGCAAAAACAAGCAAAACACGGGCGGCGGCAGCGGCAACAACGAGAACCAAGGCGGTCGCAACAACAACAGCAACTACTCGGGTCCCAACCGCAAGCGCAAGCCAGACAACACTGTCGCGGCTATCCAGCGCCCTGCGAAGGAGAACTCGAAGAAGAACTCTGGTGGCTTCAAAGACTTGCTGAAGGAGAAGTGCTAGTGGCATCTGGACGGCAACCACACTACCGAGTAGTGCTACCAACTCAGGCGAGCACTCAAGAGTACTCCAGAGCCACCACACCCTCACAACAAGAAGGGCAAGAAGAAGAACGACGGACACAACGACAACTTCCAGGAACCCGACAAGACTGTCAACGTCCTCTTCGGCAGACTACCCAGCAGACGGAAGCAGAAGGCTACTCGTCGAGAAGTCATGAGCATTGAACCAGCGGTACCGACCCCCCTCAGGTGGTCGGAGGTACCCATTACCTTCTCCCGCGCGGATCAATGGACCAGCTTCTTCGAACCAGGGCGATTCCCTCTCGTCCTGAAGCCGGTGGTCGCGGGCTCCAAGCTCAACAAGATCCTTATCGACGGTGGAAGCGGGCTCAGCATCCTTTTCACCAAGACCTTGAAGAAGATGAAGCTGGACATCACCCACATGCTCACCAAGAGCAACACACCTTTCTACAGCATCATCCCCGGTAACGCGGCTATCCCGCTGGGCTCAGTGGTCCTGCCAGTTACCTTCGGGGAATTTTGGGACAACTATCGTACCGAGTACATCAAGTTCGAGGTCGCGGACTTCGAGACATCCTACCATGCCATCCTCGGCAGACCAGCCATCGCCAAGTTCATGGCGGTGCCCCACTACACATACTTGGTACTCAAGATGCCAAGCCCATCAGGTGTACTCTCTCTCCAAGGGGACTTGAAGATCTCGCACGAGTGCGACACAGATGCTGTGGAGATCGCCTCCACAAATCAAGTACCCAATGCTATGATGGAGGTCTACGTCGCGTCGAAGAAACTTGCCACAAGTGAACTCGACATCCCAGAGAAGTCTGACAAAGCCAATAAGCCTCAGCCAGCTGAGGAGGTCCTGGTCAAGACGATCGACCTCGGGACACGAGACAGCAGCAAGACCACCACCATCGGGGCTGGCCTCGACCCCAAATAGGAAGACGCGCTCATCAACTTCCTCCGGGCTAACCGCGACATCTTCGCGTGGAAGCCAGCGGACATGCCAGGAGTGCCCAGGGAGTTGATTGAGCACTGCCTCAACGTCGATCCTAAGGCCACCCCCAAGCGACAACACCTCCGCCGTTTCGCCGACGACAGACGGGACGCCATCAAGAAGGAACTCGCCAAACTACTCGCGGCTGGCTTCATCAGAGAAGTCTTCCATCCTGAGTGGCTTGCAAACCCCGTCCTCGTCCGCAAGAAGAACTCGAACGAGTGGAGGATGTGCGTCGACTACACCGATCTCAACAATCACAGCCCCAAGGACCCCTTCGGGTTGCCGCAGATTGACCAAGTCATTGACTCCACGGCGGGCTGCGGCCTGCTCTACTTCCTCGACTGCTACTCCGGGTACCACAAGATCGCGATCAACGAAGAAGACCAGGAGAAGACCGCGTTCATCACCCCGTTCGGCACGTACTACTACATGATCATGTCCTTCGGGTTGAAGAACGCCGGTGCCACCTATCAACAAGCTATCCAGGCCTGCTTCAAGAGGCAACTCAACAAGAATGTCAAAGCCTACGTGGATGACGTGGTCGTCAAGACCAGAAACTCCAGTACCCTCATCGACGACCTTGAAGAGACGTTCGCATCTCTGCGCGAGTTCCGCTGGAAGCTCAACCCGAACAAGTGCGGCTTTGGCGTACTTTTGGGCAAACTACTCAGCTTCATCATCAGCTAACGCGGCATCGAAGCCAACCCCGAGAAGATCTCCACCATCACCAGAATGAAAGCTCCTGCGTGCATCAAAGACGTCCAAAAGCTGACCGGGTGCATGGCGGCCTTGAACCGATTCATCTCGAAGCTTGGAGAACGGGGGCTCCCCTTCTCTAAACTACTCAAGCACCAAGAGAAGTTCGTGTGGACTCTAGAGGTGGACCAAGCCCTTGCCCAGCTTAAGGACATCCTATCAAAGCCACCAGTCTTCACGGCTCCTCGCAAAGGCGAGGAGCTACTGCTCTACCTCGCTGCGACTACTCATGTGGTCAGTACTGTCATCGTTGTCGAGCGGCAGGAAGATGGCCACGCTTATCCAGTCCAGCGCCCAGTCTACTTCTTCAGCGAGGTCCTGTCAGAGTCCAAGGCACGGTACCAGCCTGTACAGAAGATTCTGTACGCAGTACTCATCACCTCGCAGAAGCTACAATACTACTTTCCGGAGTACTCAATCTCCGTCCTCACCGACTACCCGCTCGGCGACATCTTGCGAAACCAAGATGCTACTGGAAGAATCTCCAAGTGGGCAGTCGAACTCGGCACCCTCACCATCGACTTCAAGCCACGTACAGCCATCAAGTCGCAAGCTCTAGTCGACTTCATGGCAGAATGGCGGGAGAATCAGCTACCTACTCCAACCGAGCGACCAGAGCATTGAGTGATGTACTTCGACGGCTCACTCAACTTCGAGGGAGCAGATGCAGGGGTACTCCTAATATCTCTAACGGGTGAACAACTCAAGTACATCCTGCAGATCTTTTGGAAGGTGTCAAACAATGAAGCCGAGTATGAAGCTCTCTTACACGGGCTCCTCCTCGCGGCTTCACTGGGCATCAAGCAGCTACTACCCTACGGCGACTCTGCAGTGGTCATCAACCAAGTCAACAAGTCCTGGGACTGAAACAAAGAGAACATGGACGCCTACTACCTAGAAGTCCGCAAGCTCGAGAACAAGTTCTATGGTCTCGAGTTCCACCACATCGTTCGCGACAACAACGTTGGAGCGGACGTCCTGTCAAAGCTTGGTTCTACTCGCGCTCAAGTACCAGTGGGTGTCTTCATCCACGAGCTTCATGCGCCATCCATCTCGGAGCCGGCGCCACCCACCACTGTCCCAGCGCATCCGCCAGTTGGCCAGGAGGTCATGATGATCGACGCGGACTAGAGGCAACCCTTCATCGACTACCTCAGCGAGCAGAAGGTCCCCGCAGACAAAAACATGGCGGAGCAGCTCATCCGCCGCGCCAAGTCCTACGTCCTCGTCGGAGACAAGCTTTACATGCAGGGCGCATCTTCTGGGGTACTCATGAAGTGCGTACCCAGGCAAGAAGGCAAGGACATCTTGGAGGAGATTCACAAGGGCGTCTGCGGCAACCACGCGTCTTCTCGTACGCTGGCCAACAAGGCCTTCCGGCGAGCCTTCTACTGGCCCACAACTCTGCGCGACACTGAAGAACTCGTTAGAAGGTGACAAGGATGTCAATACTTCGCCAAGCAACGACACGTCCCAGCCTACAAGCTAGTCACCATATCGCCAACCTAGCCCTTCGCTTGCTAGGTGCTCGACATGACCGGGCCACTACCAACTGCGCCAGGTGGATTCAACAGAGTATTGGTGGCCATCGACAAGTTCACCAAGTGGATCAACGTCAAGCCGGTCACATGCCCCAAGGCTGACAGAGTACTCGACTTTCTGGATGAACTCGTGTATCGATACGGACTACCCCACCGCATCATCACAGACCTGGGCTCCAACTTCAACAACCACCAGTTCTGGGAGTACTGCAAGAACAGCGGGATCGACGTCCAATATGTCTCAGTTGCCCATCCTCGGGCCAACGGACAAGTCGAGCGCGCCAACGGGATGGTGCTCGACGCTCTCAAGAAGCGGCTACACGACGCTGCTAACTCCAAAGGAGGCAAGTGGATCAAGGAACTACCCAATGCACTCTGGGGGCTACGTACTCAGCCTTCCAAGCCAACGGGGCAATCCGCTTCTTCCTGGTCTACGGCTCCGAAGCTATCCTCCCTGCTGATGTCATATGGGATTCACCAGCAGTAGAGCACTACGACGAAGGCGTCTCGGAAGACAGCAGACGAGTTGACATCGACGGGCTCGAAGAAGCTCGCTGCGCCGCCCTCGTCCAATCAGCAAGGTACCTGGAGGGTATCCGATGCTACCACAACCGCAACGTCAAGGAACTCTCCTTCAACGTTGGCGATCTCGTCCTCCGTCGTATCCAGAACATGGAAGGACTACACAAAGCTCAGCTCCCCCTGGGAAGGTCCCTTCACAATCGCAAAGGTGACCGGGCTGGGCTCCTACCACCTCCAGACACTTGAAGGCGAAGATGTCAACAACTCGTGGAACGTCGACCAACTCTGTCGGTTCTACGCCTAGTCTACGCGACTACTCCGGGGCTCAAGTCTATGCGACTACATCAAGACCCCTCCGCTGTAAGCGGCCTCCGGGTCTTGGCTCCAGTCTCCGGACTACCCCTTCGCAGTAAGCGGCCTCCGGGTCCAGGCACCAGTCTCCGGACTACTCTTCTCCAGAATCCAGCCGACACGGCTACCTACGGATCCTGGGCTGCGATGAACGACAAAGGACTCTAGCAGCGGTCTACTGAGAGACCATGTACTTCTAGGTCCAGCCTACGCAGCTACCTTCGGATCTACTGTTGTAAGCGGCTACTCGCCCTAGCACCACTTAGCCGTAGGCGGCCTCCGGGTCCTGGCGACTACTCTGTAACTACGGCCCTGGCCATCCAGATGTACTTCTTCAGTAATAAAGTTTGATTGTTCATCAACTTCTTTACTGTCTACCTCCCTCAATGGGACTACTGCCGAGTACGACTACTCGCGACAACTCCACGATGTGACTCCGCACTCTGAGATCGCGACTACGAGTACTCATTGATGGAACTTCTCTTCATTAATACTTCAACAATTACAATTGTTTTTGTGCATCTACTGCTACGAGCTAACTATTACAGGACTACTTGAGATTCAGCTTGTCAGCGACTTGTTCCGCAATGGGCGCCATCTGCTCCAGCATCTCCGCATACTCCTCGTCGGTACTGTTGGCAACTAGTCCGCCAGCGACTACATCTACAGGGGCCTTCGGGAAGTATGACTTCATGAAGGCTAGCACCTGGTTCGGGATCGACTTCGCCAGATGCTTTACATAGGCTGCCAGCCGGTTGGGGGCTTCCTTCAGTCGATCCACCAGTGGTGCTATCTTGGGACCGTCGGGGTGAGGCACCAGCAACCTCGCGATGGGGAGCACGGCTTCTTCAAGCTCCTTCAGCTGGGCCCGCAGCTTCTCGCAGTCCTCGTTCATCTTCTACAACTATTTGTAGTAGTTGATGAGGTCACGATCGGATGCAATACGGAGCTCCATGTGCTTGTCGCACTCGTAGGCAAGCTCCTTATAATCTAACTCGAGTACCTAGCGGGCCTCCTGCTCCCGGTAGAAGAGATTCTTCAGATCCGTCTCTGAAGCCTTCAACTGTTCTACCTGGGTCTCAAGCTCTGCAAACAACAAGGAACAGCGGGTTAGACTACCTCTCGACCTCCAACAAGTACTCAACAAGTCAAGTGGTGTACCTTTGTTCTTGTTGCGAAGCGACTTGTTCTTCCGCACCAAGTCATCGCCATTCGCCTGCATCTCCTGGATATCGTTGTGGTACTTGGCGAATGTAGCATCCAACTTTGACTGCATTACGGCGGCACGCTTCCGGGACTTCACGAGTTGGTCCTCCAGCGCCTTGGCCCGAAGCACCGCGTCGCCGAAGCCTCGAAGCATGCTGAACTTCTCACGGGACCTCTCTATGACGTCCTGCACAGACAACATATGTCAGATGGGTACTCAATGCTAAAGGATTGACTACTCCAAGAGTTACGACTACTCACCTTCATCCACTGCTCGGCTTGGCGGACCGCCTCCAGATGCCGAGCCACCGTTGCCGGATCGACCAAGTCGTCCGCCAACAATTCGATCCCGCCACGACTACTCGTTGCGGCTTCGGTCATGGGTGCAGAGCGGATGGGCTCCGCGTCTTGGATCTCCGGGGAGCGAACGACCACCTCTAGAGCGGGTTCTGGATGCGTGGTGGCCTCCTCTTCCCCGGTCGTCGTAGCGGCCTCCCTCGCTGCCACCTCCATCAGCTCGGGGGCTCCTCCGGCGCCTTCCCAAGTTTCTGGTGTCAAATTCTCCATGGGCACCGCCGCTGGGATATTGCTCCCTTCGGCCTCAGCGCCTGTCAACGAGAAGACAAGTGCATCAGTCATATCCGACGACTACGACAACTCTTCGGGGATACTACAGCCTCAGTAGAGAACTCACCTTCGACTATGATGGCTTCAGGCAACGTAGCCTCAGCAGCCGGCGCTTCGGGCTCTGCCTAAGGGGTGGGAGCGAACTCCTCAGCGGGCGGCGCGGCTTCTTCTTCCGCCACTGCTGCAGAGGGTACATCCCCCTCCTAGGACTGATCCGTCGACTTCCTGTAGAGTACACAAGCTGGTTGTCAGTCAAGCACGACTACCACATCAAGTACTACTGGGGAAGACTCAACACTTACAAGCTTGACGGACCACCGTCACGGTCAGGGCACTGAGGATACTGGCGATGTCCACCAGTCCAGCCTCGGCGGGCGCCTCCTCTTGCGCCTCTGTGGCTGCTGCCTCTTCTGCAGCAACAGCAGCGGGTGCAGCACTCTCCTGCGCTTCTGTGGCCACCACTTCTTCCACAGCAGCAGCAGCGGGCTTCGTGCTCCCATGGGGAGCAGGGGGCTGGCGCTCCATCTGCGCCAAGACTTCTTCGACAGTGGGGGCTGGGCTGCGACTCCCAGTGGCTTCCCCCACCATGTCCCACTCGCCTTCGTCGCCCTGATCAATGGGCTTCGTAGGCGGCAACTCTTGCAAGCAAGGAAACTTCTTCATCAATGACTGAACTCGAGACACTAGTACTCGACTACACTACTCAAGACGGCTTACCTCTGGGTACGTAGTCTCAGTGACCTTGAACTTCTTCGTCACGCGCTTGCGGGACGCATTGCACAGCTTCCGCGGCGGCGCGGCTAGACTAGCCTCCAGGCTAGCCGGCGGGTCCTGAACAAGAGGCACATGAGGCAAGCCAGGACGGCTTAACCTCGACCGCAACTGGAAGCGGTCATGCAGTGTCTCTTTGTCGTTCTCGTGGGACGTGTCCTCCACGACAACGGTATCGTCTCTGTTGCCGACCTCACACCGCTCCTTGGCCTTGGTCTTCCCCCCCTCTGGGATCTCGACTTCCCGAGGGGGCGGCGGTGGCTCGAAGACAAACATCTTCAAGTCATCCTACAAGACACAACTCATCAGTACGACTACTCACACGGAATGGGTACTCGACTATGAGTACGACTTCTTACTTCCTTTGGTGGGCGCGCGGCGGAGTACTCCGGTACGGGGCACGCCGTGTACGGCGGAATGTTCTTGAAGATCCGTGCCAGCCTATCGACAATGTCGTTGTCGTTGACTTCGTCTCCAGGCATCCGCGACGTGTCATCGTCGCCGGTGTACTCGAACCCCAGGGTGTCGCGAGCCATCAGTGGCTGCACCCTGCGCTTCATGAAGCTGAAGGCCACGTGCTCGGCCCTCAGCACCTTGATCCGCGCTAACAACTCGGGGAGCTGGATCCCCTCCTGCATCGTCGGCTCCGTGTTCCACCACGGGTGGCGCTTGGGCTGCTTCCCGCTCGGCTTCGGCAACCCCGGATGGTGGTTCGTGATGTAGAACCACTTTGCCTTCCAGTCTTGGTTGGAGTCTATGAGCTTGTATGAGAGGTACTGCTCGGCGGCGTCCTCCCGCATCTGGATTTCCGCTCCTCCGACTACCCGCGGGTTGCTGGCGCTGGGTTGCGGCTTGACCCGGAAGAACTTCCGGAACCAGATCCAATGGGGCTTGACCCCCATAAAAGCTTCGCAGAAATGAACGAAGACTGCAGTGTGGAAAATACCGTTGGGGTTAAGGTTGAGGTACTCGATGCCGTAGTACCCATTCCGTGTGAGTAGTCGTACTGATGAGTTGTGTCTTGCAGGATGACTTGAAGAAGTTTGTCTCCGAGCCGCCGCCGCACCCTCTTGCAGGCACTTGTCGTGGAGGACACGTCCGACGAGGACGACGATGAGACACTGCAGGACCGCTTCCAGTTGCGGTCGAGGTTAAGCCGTCCTCGCTTGCCTCATGTGCCTCTTGTTCAGGACCCGCTGGCTAGCCTGGAGGCTATTCTGGCTGCGCTGCCGCGAAAGCCGCGCAATGCGTCCCGCAAGCGCGTGACGAAGAAGTTGAAGGTCACTGAGACCATGTCCCCAGAGGTAAGCCGTCTTAAGTAGTGTAGTCGAGTACTAGTGTCTCGAGTTCACTCATTGATGAAGAAGTTTCCTTGCTTGCAGGAGTTGCCGCCTACGGTGCCCGTTGATCAGGGCGACGAAGGCGAGTGGGACACGGTGGGGGAAGCCACTGGGAGTCGCAGCGCAGCCCCCACTATCGAAGAACTCTTGGCGCAGATGGAGCGCCAGCCTCCTGCTCCCCAGGGGAGCATGGAGCCCGCTGCTGCTGCTGCGGAAGAAGTGGTGGCCGCAGAAGCGCAGGAGAGCGCTGCACCCGCTGCTGTTACTGCAGAAGAGGCAGCGGCCGCAGAGGCGCAAGAGGAGGCGCCCGCCGAGGCTGGACTGGTGGACATCGCCAGCATCCTCGGCGCCCCGACCGTGACGGTGGTCCGGTCAAGCTTGTAAGTGTTGAATCTTCCCGAGTAGTACTTGATGTGGTAGTCGTGCTTGACTGACAACCGGCTTGTGTACTCTGCAGGAAGTCGACGGATCTGTCCTGGGAGGGGGATGAACCCTCTGCAGCAGTGGCGGAAGAAGAAGCTGCGCCGCCTGCTGAGGATTTCGCTCCCGCCCCTCAGGCGGAGCCCGAAGCGCCGGCTACTGAGGCTACGTTGCTTGAAGCCAGCGTGGTCGAAGGTGAGTACTCTGCTAAGGCTGTAGTATCCCCGAAGAGTAGTCGTAGTCGTCAGATATGACTGATGCACATGTATTCTCGTTGACAGGCGCTGAGGCCGGAGGGAGCAATATCCCCGGCGGTGCCCATGGAGAACTTGACACCAGAGACTCGGGAGGCTGCCGGAGGAGCCCCCGAGCTGATGGAGGTGGCCGCTGGAGAGGCCGCCGCGACGACCGGAGGAGAGGAGGCCACCACACAGCTAGAAGCCGCTCTAGAGGTGGTCGTTCGCTCTGCGGAGATCCAAGACGCGAAGCCCATCCGCTCTGCACCCATGACCGAAGCCGCCACGAGTAGTCGTGGCGGGATCGAATTGTTGGCGGACGACTTGGTCGATCCGGCAACAGTGGCTTGGCATCTGGAGGCGGTCCGCCAAGCCGAGCAGTGGATGAAGGTGAGTAGTCGCAACTCTTGGAGTAGTCAACCCTTTAGCGTTGAGTACCCATCTGACATATGTTGTCTGTGCAGGACGTCGTAGAGAGGTCCCGCGAGAAGTCCAGCATGCTTCAAGGCTTCGGCGACGCAGTGCTTCGGGCCGAGGCGCTAGAGGACCAACTCGTGAAGTCCCGGAAGTACGCCGCCGCAATGCAGTCAAATCTGGACGCCGCCTTCGCCTAGTACCACAATGATATCTAGGAGATGCAGACGAAGGGCGACGACTTGGAGCGGAAGAACAAGTCGCTTCGCAACAAGAACAAAGGTACACCACTTGACTTGTTGGGTACTTGTTGGAGGTCGAGAGGTAGTGTAACCCGCTGTTCCTTGTTGTTTGCAAAGCTTGAGACCCGGGTAGAACAGTTGAAGACCTCAGAGACGGATCTGAAGAATCTCTTCTACCGGGTGCTGGAGGCCCGCCAGGTACTCGAGTTAGAATATAAGGAGCTTGCCTACGAGTGCGATAAGCACATGGAGCTCCGTATTGCATCCGATCGTGACCTCGTCAACTGCTACAAATCGTTGCAGAAGCTGAACGAGGACTGCGAGAAGCTGCGGGCCCAGCTGAAGGAGCTTGAAGAAGCCGCGCTCCCCATCGCGAGGTTGCTAGTGCCTCACCCCGACGGTCCCAAGATAGCACCACTGGTGGATCGACTGAAGGAAGCCCCCAGCAGGCTGGCGGCCTATGTGAAGCATCTGGTGAAGTCGATCCCGAACCAGGTGCTAGCCTTCATGAAGTCATACTTCCCGAAGGCCCTTGTAGATGTAGTCGCTGGCGGACTAGCTGCCAACTGTACCGACGAGCAGTATGCGGAGCTGCTGGAGCAGATGGCGCCCATTGCGGAACAAGTCGCTGACAAGCTGAATCTCCAGTAGTCCTGTAATAGTTAGCTTGTAGCAGTAGATGCACAAAAACAATTGTAATTGTTTAAGTAATAATGAAGAGAAGTTCCATCAATGAGTACTCGTAGTCGCGATCTCAGAGTGCAGAGTCCCATCGTGGAGTTGTCGCGAGTAGTCGTACTCGGCAGTAGTCCCATTGAGGGAGGTAGACAGTAAAGAAGTTGATGAACAATCAAACTTTATTACTGAAGAAGTACATCTGGATTGCCAGGGCCGTAGTTACAGAGTAGTCGCCAGGACCCGGAGGCCGCCTACGGCTAAGTGGTGCTAGGGCGAGTAGCCGCTTACATCAATAGATCCGTAGGTAGCCGTGTAGGCTGGACCTAGAAGTACATGGTCTCTCAGTAGATCGCTGCTAGAGTCCTTTGTCGCTCGTCGCAGCCCAGGATCCGTAGGTAGCCGCATGGGCTGGATTCTGGAGAAGAGTAGTCCGGAGACTGGTGCCTGGACCCGGAGGCCGCTTACAGCGAAGGGGTAGTCCGAAGATTGGAGCCAGGACTCAGAGGCCCCTTACGGCGGAGGGGTCTTGATGTAGTCGCGTAGACTTGAGCACCGGAGTAGTCGCGTAGACTAGGCGTTGAACTAACAGAGTTGTTCGACGTTCCACGAGTTGTTGACATCTTCGCCTTCAAGTGTCTAGAGGCGGTAGGAGCCCGGCCCGGTCACCTTTGCGATTGTGAAGGGACCTTCCCAGGGGGAGCTGAGCTTGTGTAGTCCTTCCGTGTTCTGGATATGACGGAGGACAAGATTGCCAACGTTGAAGGGGCGTTCGTTGACGTTGCGGTCGTGGTAGCGTCGGATACCCTCCAGGTACCTTACTGATTGGACGAGGGCGGTGCAGCGAGCTTCTTCGACCCGTCGATGTCAACTCGTCTGCTGTCTTCCGAGACGCCTTGGTCGTATTGCTCTACTGCTGGTGAATCCCATATGACATCAGCAGGGAGGATTGCTTCGGAGCCGTAGACTAGGAAGTAAGGGGATGGCACCGTTGGCTTGGAAGGCTGAGTACGTAGCCCCCAGAGTGCATTGGGTAGTTCCTTGATCCACTTGCCTCCTTTGGAGTTAGCAGCGTCGTGTAGCCGCTTCTTGAGAGCGTCGAGCACCATCCTGTTGGCGCGCTCGACTTGTCCGTTGGCCCGAGGATGGGCAACTGAGACATATCGGACGTCGATCCAGCTGTTCTCGCAGTACTCCCGGAACGCGGTGGTTGTTGAAGTTGGAGCCCAGGTCTGTGATGATGCGGTGGGGTAGTCCGTAGCGATGCACGAGTTCATCCAGGAAGTCGAGTACTCTGACAGCCTTGGGTCATGTGACCGGCTTGACCTCGATCCACTTGGTGAACTTGTCGATGGCCACCAATACTCTGTTGAATCCACCTGGCGCAGTTGGTAGTGGCCCGATCATGTTGAGCCCCCAGCAAGCGAAGGGCCAGGTTGGCGGCATGGTGACTAGCTTGTAGGCTAGGACGTGTTGTTGCTTGGCGAAGTATTGACATCCTTGGCACCTTCTGACGAGTTCTTCAGCATCGCCCAGAGTTGTGGGCCAGTAGAAGGCTCGCCGGAAGGCCTTGCTGACCAGCGTACGAGAAGAAGCGTGGTTGCCGCAGACGCCCTTGTGGATCTCCTTCAAGATGTCCTTGCCTTCTTGCCTGGGGACGCACTTCATGAGTACTCCAGAAGATGCGCCCCGCTTGTAAAGCTTGTCTCCGACGAGGACGTAGGACTTGGCGCGGCGGATGAGCTGCTCCGCCAAGTTTTTGTCCGCGGGGACCTTCTGCTCGCTGAGGTAGTCGATGAAGGGTTGCCTACAGTCCACGTCGGTCATCATGACCTCCTGGCCAGCTGGCAGGTGCGTTGGGACAGTGGTGGGTGCCGCCGGCTCCGGGATGGATGGCGCGTGAAGCTCGTGGACGAAGACACCCGCTAGTAGTTGAGCGCGAGTAGAACCAAGCTTTGACAGGACGTCCGCTCACTACAAGGTTTTCCCCCTATTCAAACAATTTCCTTAGGCAACACCACTAATTCGGTTGCAATAGAGGGGTACTATTGCACCGAAACGGTGATTCAGTTGCAATTTGTGTGTCTATTGCAACATAAAATTTGTGTTGCAATATTTATTTTTTGTGTTGCAACAAGTTGACGCTAATGCACCCATTTTTAGGATTTCTGTTGCATTTTGTTGGAAATAATGCCACCCCATTATTGTGTTGCATTAGCATTCCTTGCGTTGCAACAAAAAGTTGTTCTAGCCACCATACTAGGGATGGTTGCGTTTGAACAGCTATGTCGCAACGTAGAATTTTGGTTGCAAATATATCTTTGTGATGTTGCAACAAGTTGGCGCTAATGCAAACATTATTCAGAAATGTGTTGCATTTGGTAGGAAATATTGCTACCCTATTTCTGCGTTGCACTAGAAATTCGGGTGTTGCAATATAAACTTCCTATGGATACCATACTAGGGTTGGTTGCGTTTGAACGGCCTTAAGCAACGTCTTATTTGGGATGCAAATATATCTTTGTGTTGTTGCAATACAAGGAAGGCTATTTCTTCGTTTCTAGCCTCAAGTAGGAATATTGTGTACGTATTGCCACAAAATTTGTTTTGATGTAAAAAATCTGCTATGGGGTTGTAGCGAAATTTAAAATGCGATTTAATAATAAATTTTATTATGAAAAATCTGAATTTTAACAATATGGTATAGACTATATGTACCATGAAAAAAGAGAGGATTTGTTTAGATGAAAAAATTGTGTGCTATGGGGGTGTGGGCTAAGCCAGACCACAATAGGCTCAACCGGCGAGCGTAAAGCCCAGCGAGCGGGAGCCCGAGTGGACCGGCCAGCCCATTAAGGCCCATAGCGCAAGTAGCAAGCATTAGTTGATGATGGTAATACAGAGTTCGAAAGCGCAGGCACGCCTCGCTTTTTAAGTTGGGATACCCCCTTCTCAGTTTACGGGGTGGCACTAAAGGTACTGGAGACTAGGATGTGAAAATGTCAAATGGGCCGGTGAGAGTAATAAAAACAAGGATATGCCGGCCCAAATCGTTTATAACTTTCAGCTCCCCCACCCCCAATACACTTTTGCTCCCAACCATCCCCCTCGTCGGCTCTGACCGTCGCGTCCACATCGAGATGCCCCGCATCGCGGTTTCCCCGCGCAAGCGGCGACAACGGCCGGAGTGGCCGCATCGAGCCTTCCCAGACCAGCGGCGGGCGCGGACGAAGGGGCCACAACGCCGTAACACGGCCGAGAAGCCGCCACGGCGAGCGGGGCCGCATCGAGGGGATCCCGGAGAGCGGCGGCGGCGGACGGCGGGGCCGCACCGAGGGGTTTTCAGGCGAGCGGCGGCGGCGTACGGAGGTGCCACTACTCCACCACGCAGAAGCGCGATGCACGCGGGCGGTTCAAGTGTTCCACACCACCTACCTCGTCGTCCTCCGGTATGGTCGGCGCACCCCAACCCTGTCGTCCTCTGTTACGGACGACACCGCCACCGCCTCGTCGTCGTCTGACGGCCCGCATCGCCAAGTCGATCCATCCGGTAAGGGTAAGCAGGCCCTAGTCGGATGCAAGCGTTCCAAAAGAGAAGTGAGGTACACTGCCCTACCCACTTTGATTTTCCAGGAATCGTGTGACTCCTTTTGCAATTAAAAAAATGTTAGTAGTTCATAGTAATCAAAATTTCATACTAGACAATGATAATTGTGTTCTTGTGTGGATCCATCTCACCCCATACTAGATAATGATAATGATAATTAGCTTGATTTCTTGCCATCTTTTGCTTTGAATCTGACCTGTGTACATTTGATCACATTACTGAAAACAAAGCCAGCCAAATGAACGCAGGCTGCCCCATTTAGTAGGCTAGGCCTTTTATGGCAGGTAGTAGGGGGATCACGGGTAAATTGGTATTCATTATGAGTCAAGAGATTGAATAGGCTGTTTTAAACTAAAAAACAGCAAATTGTTTTGTTTGGTCAGGCTAGTGAACACTGCTAATCAGGTGAGGATCATCATTCCAGACTCGGATGATGAGCAGGACAATAGCAAGAAACGTCTCCATCGAAAGCTTCGGGATCATCGAAAAGAAAGGTGCATTTTTTGACTATTTTGCTGCATTGGCCACAAATTTCGTTGTAACACATTTCATGTTAGTAACTTGTGTTTGTTGTCCGCCATAGCAAATGCCCTTGCGCCAAATGGTTCAACAAATTGAAGGAGCGCTATGATGATTTGCGGGAGCAGATTGAGAACCTAAGCGTCGACATTGCTGGAACGCAGGAAGACATGGAGATGACTTTGAAGGAATTCATGGAGACTGTTGCTGACAAGTTAGAAGTGATGGCGAAGAAGATCCGCAAGCTTCAAGATAAAGTCAATCGCAAGTAAGTAGTAGCAATCTAGCTTAGTACGTAACATAACCAGGTCCTAGGTGAATGTTATGCAGATGCTGGTGAATGGTCTAAGAATGGATGTGTATGTGGCAACATCTAAGTAATAACTTTGAACCTTTATATATGCATGTTCGTATGTCTATGTGTTTGGATCTGGATGAGCCCTTGCAAAATATTTGAACTTATGAGTGACACAAATTGAAATCTGTTGGGTCCTGTCATGCATATTTGGACTAAGCATCTGTCTGTTTTCAGAATTGCGACATGCTATTGTTTATGCTATTCATGTGTATATTCACAAAGCATTGTGATCAACAATTTGGAGACTCTTCACTAGAACTCCTGAATTTTGTGTATTATTGTTGCCTCTATAGTAGCCGATCAGAAAAGAAAAATAATGTATTACGCATATGTTGAAAACCCAGGGCACATAATGTGAACCCTGAGAAAGGTCATACTACGTACAACCTCAGAAATATTGAAACGAGGTATTCCTTGGTTGTACTAAAATTTTGTCTATCGTGTATGTATTGCCACGATCAGATAGGGGCTCTTCCGATCTAGACCATTCCAAAATTCCGTCTTCGACAACCTGGTTCTTGTTGCGGCGATCTCCACGAGGGCCTCTAGGGGATCGATCTCCACGGCGATCTCCACGTGATTCTTGTTGCGGAGATCTGAGCGGCGCTACGGCCACGGCCGGTACGTACCAATGTCTTGATCTCGTATATATATTCAATCGTTCGCTGCATATATATGCATATTGGTATATATATCATGATCAAGGTCGATTGAACACATGAACAATGCAGATTAACTAATGGCATCAGACGAAGATCGCAGTTGGATGTGCTTGCCTCGACACTCAGCGGATTGGCAGAACAATTTTCGATTTTTTTGCAAAAATTTACAGCCTCATCAGCGCGAGGTGGATCTATTGCGTGTCCATGTAATTTGTGTCAATGCATGACGAGACATTCCACCGTGCTTCCCATTCAAATTCATTTACTCAATAGAGGGTTTGCTGATTGTTTCATCGATGCTGGTAACATTCAAGACCAAACTAATACTTCATCTTAGGGTCCTGTGAATCAAGATGTTACTGCTGATCTCAATAATCATGATGCAGTACCTACAGCTGATGATACAACACATTTATTTGTAGAAGACGATGAAGTAGATGGTATGGATGATAACCCTGCTCCCACCAATACTCTGATTAGAAACATTATCAGTGGCACTATACATCATGGAAAAACCAGAGATGAGGAAGAGGCAGATAAGCAGGCAGAGATCTTTTTGAAACTATTAGAGCAGGCAAAGAAGGAATTGTATCCAGGATGCAAAAATGCAACGAAGGTCTCTTTTATTGTGGAGCTTTTTTAGATAAAGTGCATGTATGGCTTAAGTAACGCGTCATTGGAGGCCATACTTAAGCTCTTTGGAAAGGTTCTCCTTGACCGGCATTGTATTCCTGACTCCTTCGATAAAGTGCAAAGGGTGATTCGAGACCTGGGCTTGGACTATGTCAAGATACATGCATGCGAAAATGATTGTGTATTATTTTTTGATAAATACGCAAATCTGGAATCATGTCCCATTTGTAAGGAGTCAAGGTGGAAAGTTGTAGATAAAACCTCTGATAATAATTGCAGTGCAGTGGGTGCTACTTCTGTTAAGAAGCGGTTACCAGTTAAAATCCTATGCTACTTTCCTCTTATTCCTCGACTGCAAAGAATGTATATGTCAAAGCAAATGTCAAAGGACATGCAGTGGCACAAGAATGAATTGGTGAATGATGGGAAAATGCGTCACCCTGCTGAGTCAAAGGCATGGAAGCACGTGGATTCAGAGTTTAAATGGTTTTCAGAAGGAGGAGGTCGTAACCTTAGGCTGGGTCTTTCTTCTGATGGGTTCAATCCCTTTGGCATGCAAAGTCTTACGTATTCCATTTGGCCTGTCATCCTGGTTCCTTACAATTTTCCTCCATGGATGTGTCAGAAACAATCTAACTGGATTTTGTCAATGTTGATTCCTGGTCCAAAATCTCCTGGAATGGATATTGATGTATATTTGATGCCCCTGATAATGGAGCTCAAGGAGCTTTGGAATAATGGTGTTAAAACAAGAGATGCAGAGACTAAGAAGAATTTTAGATTGTGTGCTATACTTCTTTGGACAATTAATGACTTCCCAGCCTATGCTATGCTGTCTGGTTGGAGCACTAAAGGAAAGTTTGCGTGTCCATACTGCCACAAACATACTGAGTATTTGTGGTGGAAACATGGGCGGAAGCACTGCTACATGGCACATCGACATTTTTTGGCCCCTGACCATCCATGGCGCAACAATGCGGTCAGCTTCAACAACATGGTCGAAACCAGGGAGGCACCAGAACCACTATCTGGTACACAGGTACTTGAGTAGTATTCTAGTTTTGAACAAGTAGAATTTGGAAAGACATTGTTATCAAAAAAAAGGAAGCGTGACGAAGACAACAGATGGCACAACTGGAGGAAGAAGAGTATTTTTTTGAGCTCCCTTACTGGTCTTCTTTGCTCATCAGGCATAATTTGGACGTGATGCACATTGAGAAAAATATATGCGAGAGCATACTAGGCACTCTGCTTAAATTGGATGGCAAATGTAAGGACGGGGAGAATGCTCGGCTTGACATGGAGCATCTACGGATACGACCAGATCAGCACCCTGTGATTAAAGATGATAAGTATACCTTGCCATAAGCCTTGTACGAGTTAGATAAGGATGCTAGGGAAAGTTTGTGTGAATTTCTATATGAAGTGAAGATGCCTGATGGGGTTTCCTCAAATATAAGAAGATGTGTTGATGTAAAGTCACATAAGGTGTCAGGCTTGAAAAAGCATGACTACCATCTAATTCTACAGAAACTTTTACCCTTAGTGGTGCGTAGGATTTTGCCAGAAGCTGTTGTCATTGGATTGATTCAGCTTAGTAATTTCTTCGATGCACTATGTTCAAAGGAGTTGGTGGAATCAGAATTGGACAGGCTTAGCTGTTCAATTAGGGAGGCTGTTTGTCGACTTGAGATGATATTCCCACCTGCATTTTTTGATATCATGATCCATTTGCGTGTTCATCTAGCTGAAAAAGCTAAACTTGGGGGCCAGTGTGTTACAGATGGATGTACCCAGTGGAACGGTACCTACGCACTGTGAAAGGATATGTGAGGAACAAGGCTCACCCTGAAGGTTCAATTGCTGAGGGATACATACTCGAAGAGTGCCTTACATTCTGCTCAAGATTCTTGGACGTGGACACCAAAGACAATCGTGTTGATCGACATGAAACGGTTACTGTTAATGAGCCGCCATCTGGTTTGAGCATTTTTTCAGAAATGGTTACAAGAGGAGAGGACAGACGGTTGAAAAAATACCACCAAATGAGTTTCGGAAGATGAGGCACTACATAATTTGCAATTGTGATGAAGCTATACCATATGTCGAGTAAGATGCACTACTCAACATCATTATTGCTTTTAATTTTAAATATCAAACTAACAGTAATATTCTTTTGTGTGCAGCGAGCATTTGAAAGAACTGAGGGCACATGGATCCAGAAATCTTGATAAGCGACATGAGGCTCAACTCGTAAGATGGTTTGAAAGCAAGATCACGGGTTTACATGCTAGAGGGGAAGTAAGTTCAGATTTATTTGCACTTGCTCAAGGACCGGATCCCCGACCTCGTACATTGAATAGATGTCATATCAACAATTGGTCGTTTCGTACCGTTTACATCGAGAGAACCCTTGTGACACAAAAGCCGTGGCGTGCATGTCAAGGGTGAGGCGAGAAGGCACAAATTGGTATGGGGTGATTAAAAGAATGATCTCACCGGAATTCCCTGGACAAAAAGAAGTTATTCGTTCCGGTGTGATCGGTTTGATGTGCCTATTGTCACAAGTACCAACGAGAGGCAAAGGATACGGTAAAGATAAATATGGGGTCATTGACATCGATACTACTCAACACAAGTTTAGGAATGAACCCTATATTCTGGCAACACAGGCAGAACTGGTGTTTTATGTGAATCTGGTGAACAAACACCGGGCCGGAGCAAGTGTTATTTCAATGAAACTAAGGAACTTGTTTGCCATGCCTAAATTAGATCTCGAGGACTCACTTGCTGTGGGTATCGAAGGTATTAATTTGCTCAGTGAACACCAGGTTTTGACAAATTGGTCTAGATCGGACAAGGAAGGCACAACCGGCGATGTCTCAGTTATTAATCAGGTTCGGGCCGAGGCGGTTGATGAACCGTACGATGAAGTATTTGATGTTGATGATGAACATGATGCGGATGACACGTACATTGATGATGGAATTGTTGCACCAATAGTTCAAGATGCCCAAGATGATGAGTTTTTCAATTGATACTTACTCGTCCGTAGTCATGACTTCTATGTTGCCATTATTTACTACTTCGGAAGACTCTTGCATAAATGTTAATACTAAAAATATGAATCTAAAAATTGGTATTGGTATGACAAACAAAAATAGGGGGCCGTAGGGGCGGGGCCGGAGTCACAACGAGCTCTACCGGCGAGCGTGAAGCCCAGCGAGCGGGAGCCCGATGGGCCGGCCAGCCGAACAAGCCCGGAGGTTAGTAGAGAGGAAGCAGTGTTCAGAGGAGTTCGGGATGGAAAGCACGCCTCCCCTTTTAAGTTGTGGTGCGCCCGCTTGAAGTAGCGGTGTGGCACTAAAGATTATGCTGATGTGCTGCTGTGCAGCGCTTCCCACACACCGGGAAGTAATAAGGACAAATGGGCCGGCCCACTCTCGGACTGCAATCCTTTTCTAACAAAAGTGCACATTGATAATTTGCATATGTGTTGTTCCTTTTAATATGTTGATATAAAAAATAAAAAATTGACTCAAGAATGATAAAAATTAATCTTTAGTAAATCAACAAATAATTAGAGTAATATGGAAATTATCTGTCAAAATTGCCCAAATAAACAAGGCCTCTTAGTTTCAGTCCATTACTGAATTACTAGAAATATGTACACAGATACTTGTTCCGAAAACCCAGAAATTCTACTTGCTACTTTTGGTTAGTACATTAGTTACATGATTCTAAAAATTAGCATCTGGCAGAAATTGGTAACCATGCTTGATCTCGAGCTGATTAGCAATCTCAAAAGGCAGAAATGCATCCTTGGAGGCGTATTTCACCTGCCATTCGTGCAACACCCTCAAACCCCAATGCTTGTGGTCCACATTTCTGTCCTTGTACAGAGGTAGCTCCAGTACAAAATTTCCAATCTTCTCCAGTGAAGACCTGTAAACATTTTGGTACAGATGGCTATACTTGTCATCAACGTCAGAAACAATCAGTTGAAGGTCTTTCCAATTAGAAATCTTGATGCCGCAGTCCTCCTGTAGGCGTTCAACATCATTGGTGATATGCGCATCGACAAAGATGTGGCCTTCCTCGCTGAGAATCTTGCTCAGGACATCAGGAAGGTTGTAGCCGGCATGGTGCACCTGGTAAATAAGTTAGCACGACCCGACACACAATTGCAACAATGCGAGCTTGTACTCGCCACTGCGAAGCTCAATCCACTCGGTGTCCAATCCAACGAGCAAATGTTCTGGAGGTGGGCTACCTTTGATTTCGTTGATGTACTCCACCATTACTCCCGCGTCGCAAGTGACGGTGGTCTTGATGCTCGGGTACCACTCCTTGAAGAATTCAATCTCGTGCATCGTAGTTGGGGGCGGTCCCTGCTTCTCCGAAAGTCGTGGACGGACGACGGCGAGGCGCCATTCGTCCCACTCCCAGCCGCTGCGATCTCGAACGTCGGCTGGATCAACGGCCTCCCACGGGTTCACGGCGACACGCTTGCCACCCTACAGTCCCAATCCAAGAAAACAAAGTTCCGAATCTTCAACCTCGTGACAAATCCACGACTAGAAACTCATTGTGCCTTGCAGGACTAACCTTCGAAGCGACGCTCTCTGCTGACGCGGCCGGGATTGCTCCGCCCGCATCACCTAGGTTACTGTGGAGGCCGGTGGCGGCGGTTGCCTCTACAGCACCCCCTTCGTTTGTGGGGCGCCGCTGTCACCCGATGCGTCGCTTCGGGTCATCGTCGCCGTTTGGAGGTCGCTTGCGATGGCGGTTGCCGAGATTGCAAGCTTCGGGGGTCGCCGGCAATGGCGGCAGGCAAGAAAACCCCTTCTCCTTCGATAAGATAATTGGGGGGCGGGGTAGGGAAGAGGCTAGACCAGTATATTCTATGCTGTCGTTCCGGCTTCATATACAAGTCAAATCGACGTGGTGGTTTCCAAAGCAATGGGCATGGCGAGATTTGAAGACAACCGGCAAGACGAAGGGGCGGCGGTTCCTAATTAATTGCTACACGCACGCGCGCCTGGGGAGTCGTCGTCTGGCCGCAACGCTTCACCTGCACCAGATAGTTGCATGCAAAATCACACTAAGGGTGTGATGTCTGAAAAGGTTTGCGAAAAGCTCTGTATCGCAAAGTAGATCCAAACTATGTATTTAGTTTTAGATTTCATCTACATTTACTACTCCATGAATGTGCACCATTAATTACAAATATTAAAGTAAGTTATTTTCAAAACTACTTTCACAATCTGTAGCTAAATATGGATTAAGTAGGTTCATTAGATTCGTCACACAAAGTTACGCTTACACGTGAAAAGGTTTTACAAATAAATTTTATTTAGTGTTCCATTTATGAAAGATTCTTGGGGCTAATTTTATTTAGATGCGAACGGGAGAAGGAACGCAGCGCTGCGCCTCGCGATCTCCCACGCGTTCAGTCGTACATACACTACTCGAGTACCCTGGACGACCGATCAACGAAGCTCCTAGCCTCCTATTGAGCACACGTCAGGTGCTGTGACAGGTGACAAGACGACACGGGGGGGGGGGGGGGGGGGAGTTTGCTTCTTACACCCGACCACGCCCACCGCGAAGCAGTGAACAAGAAATCACAATGGCACAAACAAGGAACAATGCGGTGAAGTTCGATTTCCTCGGCCACGAGGGGCCGGTACAGATTAATCTTACAAAGGTGAGTTACAGGCCGCCAATGTCGGCGGCGGCGCCGTCGCGAAGCACGCCGTCGATGTCAACCCCCGCGGCGGCGGCATCGGCCGCAATGGGGAAGTGCAGCGCGTAGTGCCGGTGCTGATCCGGCGGTAACGGCCACTCCGGCTGCAGATCAGCCAAGGGAAACTCGACTTGAATGTCCGCCGTCGCGAGCGCGCGGGCGGCTCCCTGGCGCGCACCGGGGAGGGCGCGAAGACGGTCGGGCAGCAGCTGGAGCTCCGGGCTGACCACCGCGACGGCGACCTCCATCGCGCGCGTAAGTTCATCGTGGCGATCCTCCAGATCGTTCAGGCGGCGGCGCAGCTCCTCTGTCTGCTCGCGGCGGAAAGACGCCTCCGCCTCCTTGGCTGACGCAAGAAACAATGGCGACGAGTCAAACAAGAGCCTAGTGGGCGGCGTGCACTAACGGAATACAAGAACTCACCAAAGCAGCGGGCCTCCACATCGGCCTTGGCGCTGCGAACTTCGGCTATGTCCGTCTCAGCCGCCCGAAGGGCGGTATGCATCGCTTCCCGGGTCCCCTCCAGGTCCCGTACCTTGCGCAGCGCGACATCTAGACGACGACGCGTCCACGCCAGTTCCTCTGCCAAGTCCCGGGCCTCTTGACGAACGGGGGAGTCGCCCCGAGATGAGGAAGAAGACAAGCTCTAGGATTCCGACGATGAAGATCCACTGGACGGAGGCGCCGCGCAGGCTGAAGGACCCGGGCCAAATGTCGCACTAGGAAACAGAAGAAGAATGGCAGCATCAGATCCTCGTCAAGCACAGGAAATTATGGAGACAGGAAGACACTCACCCCCGGCGAGAAATCAACTGACGGAGACACGGCGGGACCGACGGCGACGAACCACCAGGGGCCTCTTCTGCGGGGCACTTCTCTCCGGCCATCGCTGCGCGCAGGGAGTCGAGGGGGAAGACGAGCGGCTACTCAAGATCGACGAGAGCGGCACGGTGCAAAGGAGCGGGATTGGAAAACAAAGCGAGGCCCCGCGGTTATATAACCCGCGTCGGGTGAAGTGGTTCCCATTCCGTTTGGCAACTGCATTCGTACCACTACCGTGTGGGGCCGACAGATGAATGACTAAAAGGCAGAATATCCCATTGCATAAAATCTCCTCACCGGGGGATTGAAGGGACGCGACCCCACTCACTCGCCGGGGTGGGGCGGTTACCAAGGTTTAATGACAGGTGTAACCAGCCACTTGTTGGCCCACAAATCAGTCATTAACGAAAATTTGACTCTGGGTGACCCCATCTGTGGACAGAGTTGCGGGTCCCACCTGTCGGTAGGATTGTTGCGCCAAATTGTCGGCCTAAACCCACGAGAGATTTCCCCATTGGACAGAGTTGTGGGACCCACTTGTCGGCGCCCAGATTGGGATGTGTTCTTGAGTTGTTCATGTTCATAATGAACTTGATCATTTGTATCGTTTAATCATAACTTCAAAGTTGTTTATATTTGTCAAATGACGTCCAAATCAGGAATTTTTTCCTACATTCTTATGACAACATAATCTAGATCATGGTGTCCATTGCATATCGTGTCACAGCGTCTGAACAATCATAATTTAAAAATAGAACATTTCATAACTAGATTCAAGATTTTCAATCAGTAGACGACGTCAATTTGAAATGAGATGAATACCAAAGTTTCATAGCTCGTCGAGATGAACAATCTTTATATTTGTCAGATTTTGATTTGACGAAGTGGTACTACACATTGTTCGTTAATCCTAGGTTCACTCTCATTGTTTAAGAAACTTGGTTGGAGACATGTCATCGTACCCCTTCTTCAAATGAGAATCCAACCAATATAAAGATTGTTCATCTCGACGAGCTATGAAACTTTGGTATTCATCTCATTTCAAATTGACGTCGTCTACTGATTGAAAATCTTGAATCTAGTTATGAAATGTTCTATTTTTAAATTATGATTGCTCAGACTCTGTGACAGGATATGCAGTGGACACCATGATCTAGATTATGTTGTCATAAGAATGTAGGGAAAAAATTTCTTGATTTGGACGTCATTAGACAAATATAAACAACTTTGAAGTTATGATTAAATGATACAAATGATCAAGTTCATTATAAACATGAACAACTCAAGAACACATCCCAATCTGGGCGCCGACAGGTGGGGCCCACAACTCTGTCCAATGGGGAAATCTCTCGCGAGTTCAGGCCGACAGTTTGGCGCAACAATCCTACAGGTGGGACCCGTAACTCCGTCCACAGATGGGGTCACCCAGAGTCAAATTTCCGTAAAGACTGATTTGTGGGCCAACAAGTGGCTGGGTACACCCGTCATTGACCATGTGATTCCGTGTCCTCCCTATGAAAGCGCAGTTTCCTTAAAACCCAATGAACCCTGCAACCCCCCAAATTCAATCTACAACATGATCTGGAGGCGGCGGTTCTTTTCCATCTCCCCTCATCCTGGCCGGGGATAACAACGTCGCACATCCAATTACCCACCGCGCGTGACGAACTGCAACCACTCCATGGAAAAGATCTCTGCGGCTCACAACGAGGCGTCGTCGAGGCTGCTGGAACTGCCGACGGAGCTGACGATTGACATCGTCTCCCGCGTCACTGCGCAGTCAGAGGATGCCATTGTGGATCTCCGCAACCTGCGCACAACATGCAAGGCAATGTGCGTGGTGGGTGGTGCCGCCACGGTCGGACGACGCCTAGCCCTGAAACGCGTCCTGCGGCGTCGATTCTATGTCGGCCACGAGTATCGCGCGGGGCTCATCAACACACTGGCCAACGTCGGCAACCCGGAGGCCTTGTTCCAGAGCGGCTTGCGCCGCGCAGTACTGGGGAACACACGTGGCATCATCATGCCGTGCCTCGACCAGCTACGGCGCGCCGCGGAGGCGGGCCACAAGGAATCGATGTACGCCCTCTCCCTCTTCCTCTACAGACCCAACAGCGGCGAGGCCGACGACGACGAGGCTAGATGGCTCCTGCGCTTGGTCGAGGCACCCCAAGAAGGGGCGACAGTGCTTCCTTGGATAAATTTGACTTGCACAAAACGCCGCTCCAGGATCATTGCGTCGACGTGGGACTACCTGCTTACAGATGCGAATGCGATTGCCGTGTCGCCGGTGCCGGCACCCGTACCTCGCCATGACGATTTGCAGTGTGCGGGTCGCGGGTGTGGCGACCATGCAGGATGGCATGCTTGGTACTTGTGGCGTAGGTTCTACAGCAAGGAGTGTAGGATCCGAAACGATTGTGATTGGTTCTTCTACACACTGAAGGAAGCGTTAATGATCAGAAAGAAGGTATAAAAGCTGTGCTTGCTGATATTTCTTGATAAAGTTGTTCCACACATGATGCACCCTAAAAGACATTCTGGATTTCAGTTTACATTTTTGCGTTCTTTCTTGTGTTTTACAAGTTCAGCTGATTGCTAACATTATTTCAGTGCACAGGATTTCAGTTATCAATTGTTCAGACAGTTCGTTTAATGCTTTCTTCATTTTCAGGAAATTTATCTGCCACTGACGAGGGACCTTGCAGAGAGGCTCTGGTGTCATTTCAGTCACATCTTTGAAGAAATCCAGCTAATAAACACAAAACATGTCTCTCAAGTTGTGTCTTTCGACTATGTATGTGTCTTTACAATTGTGTCCTTGTAGAGCATGTTTTTGATGATCCTTAGTTGGTGTGGTGTCAACGTGACTCCGGTAGCTAGCCTGTGTAAACTCAGTTGTCATAAATCTTAACCATTGCTACCCGATCTTTACGTTTGTTACACATATTTGTGTGATGCATTTTACTCTGGTACAAACTTGATAAAGAGTTTATGGTAGTCTGCTAAAGTTGAAGGATCGAAACGGCGAACCAGAGAGGGGGGGAGTGAATGGGAGCCGATAAAAATTCTTTCTCAAAAGAATTCAGCCTATATCCCAATCGCAACTCCGAGTCACACACAAACAAGCGGAAGCACACACAAACCTCTCTTGATACCTTAGGAACAAAGCTTGAAAGGCTAGGAAGCAAGGCGAAAGCAAACACGAAAGAACTTTAGCAATCAACGAAGAAGGCTGTGACCCACCGGGTCAACCGGCACAAGTGACTGGGTCACCCTGAGCTTTACAGTTCTGCACCGGGTTACCCGGGCACAAGTGACCGGATCAACCCACCCCCTTCGGGTCACCCAGCACAGGTGACCGGATCACCCGGGACAGCCTAGAAAACTGCCCGCGAAATCGCCCCAAACTTTAGATCAAAGGATCTCCCAAACCACTTGGAGTCTTCAGACGAAATTTTGGGGAGATGATGAACACCCCAAGGAGAGGTTATGCCCCAAAAATTATGGTCTCAAACTCCCTACAACTCCCGGAATCACAAATCCTTGCCAAGAACACAAATACCTAGGGTTCATCCAAAAGTCAACGAATCGAAGGCCAAATCCGGCGTTTGAGGGGTCAAGATCATCACCAAAGGTGCGCAAGGCATCCATCCATGTTTCCCTCAAAGAAATCCGGGGAGAAACCAACTCAAATTCGCGGAATCACACCAAGAACAAAGACACGAAAACAAGCACAAAATGACCACGAAAAACACAACTCCAAATCTTCTATATAAACCATGAAAGATTCACAAGGTCTAGCATGCCGCCCTAGCATCCATCCCTCTCAACAAATCTCACATGAAGCTCTCATGCTAGCCTAGAGAAAATGGAGAAGAAAATAGCTACGAAAATGAGAAATGGGAGGGGGGAAATGAAACCCTAAGTCGTGGAGGGAGAGAGCCATCCACACACACTCATGGCTTATATATCACGTCCCGCCGGAGTGGTAAATGACTCGACTACCCCTAACTCAACTACTGGCGATACAACCCACGCAGGGGCATTTAGGTAATGTTTGTGGGTCTTGCCATCGGACGGCCACGCCTTTGCCGCACCCCACGTCCTCCCGATGCAAGCCATGTGATCCTGCCGCGTGTCCTCCGCTTCGAAGCTTCCCGACACGCTCGGATCCCGTCTCCGTCTTGTTGGGCCCTCGGACTTGGTTTTGAGGCCCAAACTAAGAAACCGTCCTCCGATGGTTTTGTGGGCAAACTACCAAACCCCTCGTGCTCGGTCCGGCCTCCCGCCAAACTACTTGACTTGACCGCCACCGTGCACCGGCTCGATTGTCCATGACTTCGTCTTGCTTGTGTCGCCACCATGTGACCAGCACCCAGTCCCGCTGTCCACCGGGTCCCTCGAACCGAGCCTACTTGTCTCTCCATCTCCCGGAGGCTCCTCAAGGCTGAAGACGTTTCGTGCCCGTTTTTCACCTGCAACAACACGAACCAGGCCGCAGCCTACACCTGCGCACTGAGCCAAGAGTCAGTCCAACACCCGTTGTCAATCACTCATCACTGAGGAGCGGTCATCCACCGACCACCGGGACGATCCTGGTCCTCAATCTCCCCCTTGATGAGTGCATTGACAACACACAACGCGAAATGAAATTCAGAGAAAGAAAGGAAGGAAGAAGAAAGAAAAACAAAGAAGCTCAACTCGTGACCAAAAACAAAGAAAGGCAAAGAAAGGTCACAAACCAAGCAAAGCACAAACTCCACACTGAAATCAGCAAGAAAACTCCCCTTGAGCAAATGCATGCTCCCCCTGAACATGTGGATGCAAACTTCCAAGATTTAGCTCACCTCTTCTGAATTTTCATTAAGCTCACCTCTTCTCCCCCTTGTTGACAATGTATGAATCAAGGTGAAAATGCAGAAATGCAAAGCAAAGCATATAAACATCTACATGAGCTTCTCAAATAGGCCAAATTGAGTGTCAAAGGAAAAAATGAGACAAAGATCACACATATGAATCATAGCATAGTCAAAGCATTGCCACAAGTAATAGATGAAAATACAAGCATGTGACAAAGCAGAAATTTCAGATTTAAGCAATTTTATCAAAAGAAAGCTCGCTTCACATGTAAAAGCCTATCCATGTCACACTTGAGCCACAAACATGCATACCATTCAAAGATCATACAAGGATATCAAATTCTCAGCAAACGATCATGGCAAGCACCCATAAAGCAAAGCATGTCATGTCAAAGCTCATGAGCCATGTGTCCACTTCGGGGAGACTTCTCCACTGGTGAACATCATGCAACATGTTTTGCACCCATATGTGAAAGATAAGACATTTTAAGCATAGACATGATGGATGGAGCATTTTTCAGGCATACACACTTCTTTTCAAGATTAATTTATTTCATGGTACATGAAGTGCCTTTGCGGCAAAAAGAAGCTTATGCTCCTCCATGAATGCAACATAGGCTAAACATTCACAATGATATCGGCCTTTGGCCCAAATGCAAGAAAGAGACATCCAAGCACAATCTAAGCATGAAAAGCACATTTAGACCAAACTGTGACATGGATACACAACTACACACGAGTGGAGCATATTTCATCAAAAATTAGTCAAGATTAGCATTTATTTCACAAAGGGCTATCTCACCACACATATATCTCAAATATTCCAACAGCATAGCCTCACATCACCATTTCTCCACACATATGACCAAAATCTCACAAATAGCCAAAGAGACTCAAATATGGCATATGAAAGAAGCTCATCATCCTAAAATGCAATATGATACAAATGCAACATGATATATGACAAGATGGCTATCCTACCATGGTTTGTACATCAAGCAAAGCATGTATATACATCAAAGTAAAACATGGTATGATACATATGGTACAAAAAGGAAATCCCCCAAGAATCAACTAGAAAGGACAACAAATCCCAAGTTCCCCCCGCAAGCGCACAAATGTAGCTTGGTCGAGAGGCTTAGTAAAGATGTCGGCTAGCTGATCTTGGGTAGGGACGTGGCTCAACACAATGGTTCCTTTCTCCACATTGTCCCTCAAGAAATGATACCTCACTTCTATGTGTTTGGTTCTGGAATGAAGTATTGGGTTTTTCGCCACACTTATGGCACTGGTGCTATCACAAAGAAGTGGGATCTGGGTGCACTCCTCACCAAAGTCTCTCAAAGTTTATGAAATCCACAACAGCTGGGAACAACAACTCGCGGCAGCAACATACTTTGCCTCGGTGGTAGACTGAGCTACACTAGACTGCTTGCGGGAAGACCATGAAACCAACGAAGACCCATGAAACTGGCAAGTACCAGAAGTAGACTTCCTCTCGACTCGACAACCAGCAAAATCCGCATCGGAAAAACCATGAAGAGAAAGAGTCGAGGAGGACGAATACCAAAGGCCAAGACTAGGGGCAGACTGTAGGTACCTGAAGATCCTCTTGACGGCCTGTCGATGTGATGTCCTCGGCGAAGCCTGAAAACGAGCGCACAGACACACGCTGAACTGTATGTCTGGCCTCGTCGCCGTCAAGTAGAGGAGGGAGCCGATCATGCTCCTGTACTCCCGCTGGTCCACTGGTTCTCCGTCCTCGTCCGCATCCAAAGTGGCCGTACTCCCCATGGGAGTCGACATCGGCTTCACATCTTGCATCCGGAGCATCCTCGCATGTCTTTCGTGTACTTGGTCCGGTGCACGAATGTTCCATCCTTCACTTGCTTGATCCGCGGCCCCCCGAGAAAATACCGCAACTCGCCCATCATGCTCATCTTGAACTCCCTGCTCATCTCATCTGCAAACTTGGCAACAAGGTTATGTGACGAGCCACCAAAGACAATATCATCCACGTATATCTGCACAATCAACAAGTCATTTCCATGCTTGAGGAGAAACAAGGTCCTATCCACGGTACCCATCACAAACCTTCTGCTCAACAGAAAACCTCTCAATCTCCCATACCAAGCACGGGGCACCTGTTTCAACCCATACAGAGCCCTTTTCAACCTGTACACCCTGTGTGGGTACAATTCGCTCTCAAACCCAGGTGGCTGCTTCACATACACCTCCTCCTCTATGACCCCATTCAGAAAGGCACTCTTCACATCCATCTGAACAACTTGAACCCTTTAGCCACGGCAAAGGCTAGAAGGATCCGAATTGCCTCAAGACGAGCCACAGGAGCAAAGGTCTCCTCATAGTCGATCCCCTCCTTCTGACTAAACCCCTGAGCAACAAGTCTGGACTTGTTCCTCACAACCATCCCATTTTCTCCCTCTTTGTTCTTCCAAACCCACTTGGTTCCTATGGGATGGCAATTTGGAGGTGGTTCAACTAACTCCCACACACTCGGTTTCTCTCAAAGTTTTCCAACTCCTCATGCATAGAATTGACCCGGTTTGCATCGGATAAAGCATGTCCAATGTCCTTGGGCTCAAAGGTGGCAACAAAAGCAGCATGAGCAAAATGAGAGGAATTCCTGGACCTTGACCGTGTAGTGCGTTCGTCGATGTTCCCAATGATCTTCGACAGGGGATGCACTTCTTGAATCTGTTGGGGAGCCTCACGCCTCGAGACTACCTCCCCCTCAACTTCAGCTTCTCTCGTCTGGTCCTCTTGTTGCACCATCGTTGTCCATGAAGTAAACGGTCCACGCTCCGTAGTGGTCGTAGGGGAAGTAGTGGGTACACACTCAGCTTCAGGTGCATGGTTCTCTCCATCATCATCTCCAGCTTCATACTTCTCCTCTTCAAAGAGGTCCTCGGCCATCTTTTCATCACCTGCACATTCAAAGCCAAGAGAGGTACATGGCATTGTCTCGTCGAAGGTTACCTCGCAAGTCTCCATGATTTTGTTAGTCTCAAGGTTAAGCACCCTATAGGCTCTAGAGTGGTTATCATATCCAAAGAAAATACCATCACTAGACCTAGCCTCAAACTTGTCGAGTTTTCCCTTCTTAAGAATAAAGCACTTGCAGCCAAAGACTCGGAAATGACTCACCTTGGGTGCCCGACCATGCATCAGCTCATAACAAGTCTTCTTCTTGAAAGCTCGCATTAAAATCCTGTTAGAGACATGACAAGTCGTATTGACCGCCTCAACCCAATACCTCATAGGAGTCCTGTGCTCATCGAGCATCGTCCTAGCCATCTCACAAAGAGTCCGATTTTTCCTTTCCACGACTCCATTTTGAGGGGGTACATAAGGGGTCGAATACTGATGTTCAAGACCTAGATCACGACAGAAGGCATCAAAACGGGAGTTCTTGAACTCTGAGCCATTATCACTGCGGATAGCTCGGATGGCATTCCCATGCCTCTCGTTTTTCAACCTCACGATCAGATCTCGAACAAAACCAAATGTCTCACTCTTATCCTCCAAGAAAAACACCCAGGCATAGCGAGAGTAATCGTCCACCACAACAAGGACATACCACTTCCCACCCACCGAGTGAACTCGAGCTGGCCCAACAAGGTCCATGTGCAACAGCTATGTCGGACGCTCGGTCGTGACATCGGTCAGGGGTGGATGGGGAGTGGCTACCATCTTGCCATGCCTACAAGGAGCACAAACCAAATCCTTCTCAAGCTTCAACCTCGGCAATCCTCGGACAAGGTCAAGACCACTCAAGCGGGAAACCAAATCAAAGCTCAAGTGTCCCTACCGCCTATGCCATTTCCACAAATCAGAAGAAGGACCGGCCATCAAACAGCGAGCAGGACCCAAAGAATGAGAGAAATGAGCCCTGAAAATCTGACCCTCGGGGATGATCATACAGACAAGATCTCCTCGAGAATCCAGCAAACGAGACTCGCCAGACTTGAAATGCACCTCAAAACCCTCATCAAGCAACTGAGAAACCAAAAGCAAATTGAAACCCAAAGGCTTCACAAGAGCCACTCTCTTCAACATTACCTTGTCACTCACATGCACAACACCCTCAGAAATCACCCTTCCTCGTCCATTGTCCCCAAATGTGATGTACATCTTTTCCTTCACTGGGGTGAGGCTGGAGAACCACTTCTTATCTCCGGTCATGTGTCAGGAACATCCGGAGTCGATCAATCAAATGTTCTCCAAGCCTCCTGCCTGTAGTCAGAAACAAGAACGAGAGTGAGCTAATGACTCGACACTTGGGTTAGCACAAAGATAGTTGAACCAGTGTCGAGCCATCTGCTCAAAGGAGGGGTTAGCAAACATCATTCCCTTGCCACCAAGCTTCCTATGTACCATGGAAGGAGTACGAGCACCACGAGGGGGAAAACATGGTCCGTAGTTCCTCTGGAACCCAAAGCTGCGATCATCTCCCCTAAACCCGTATTGAGGACGAGTAGGGGGACGTCCAGCAAAACCGCCACGAGCCCGACCAAATCTCTCACCAGCACGCAAACCATCATCTCTCCTAGCAAACCTCTCATCACCACCTCTCCGTGGGAACCTGCCAACACTCCTCACACTTCCCACACCCCGTGGATGTGGCACTCTAGGCTCAGGAATACCATGAGGCTGGCGCTACCTGTCCTGGTTTGCTTGGTCCCTAGCAAGCCTCTCATCCCTCTTCCTCTTGTAGCAAAACTCTGCAAGATGCCTCTCCTTGCCACAATACTCACACCTGAAGGGGATTTTTGCTCTGGCTTCTCTCTAGGCTTCTCACCCTTCTCACTCACAAACCTCACCGGTTTCTTGAAGTCATTTGTCTTAGGTGGGAATTTGGGTGGATCTTGGGTTGTGTCAAGCTTGTTGCAAAGGTGGTTGGGTTTTGGTGTGAAAGAGTTCTTGGGTGCTTTTGGAAGTGGGACTTGGATGTCTCCGATCACCTCAAACTCGGTGTTAGACTCAACACACTTCTCATACACACTCTCCCCACTGTTCTCTCCCACTTTCTCACCCAACTTCTCAAAACGCAAACCACGACCATCAGCTCTTTTGAACTCCTCAATCATGATTTTCAATTGAGGTTCCTGCCCAGACAACCAACCCAACACCTTCCTCAAATAGTCATTCTCCTCATGGATGACATCCAAACGGGAAGTAAGTTCAAGATTGCGCAAAGTCACTTCATCACAGCTAGAACATGCATTTGCAACAGGAGATTTCAAAGATGCTTCCAAAGAACTAATGGTAGAATGAGCATCAACAAGCTTAGCATGCATAGTAGGACATGATTTACAAGCACCAAGCAAAGTAGGTCTAGCCTTAAGCTCATCATACTCAGTCCTAAGAGCATCTAGTTTAGCCAAAGTAGAAGCATTCTTCTCATTAAGCAACTTGATCTCATTCAACCATGCATCACACTCAAGACATTCAACATCATCAGGAGTAGTAGGAGCAAGTTTCAAAGAGTCATTCTCAAGTTTCAATTCAAGCAATTTGGACTCTAACTCGCTTACTTTCTCACTAGCATTTTCAAGTTGAGCCCTAAGATCTTTCCTCATCTTTTTGGCATCTCTTAGCACACTATCACGGTTGTCAATCAAGCCATTCAACCTAGCGATCTCAGCAAGCAAAGAGTCGGGGTCACGATTTACCTCATCCTTTGAGTCGGAGTTGCTATCTTCCTTCTCGCTCTTCTTGCTGCTTGAGCTATGGGCCATGCCACAAAAGCCCTCAAGCGCCACACAGCTCAACCCGCTGAGGTTCCGGCTTGCACTCTTCTTGCCCTTGCGCCTCCTGGCGTCTTCATCTTCACTGCTTGAGCTTGAATGCGCATCGCTTGAGCTTGAGTCGACGTCGCTTGCACTGGCAACCATGGCTCTTGCCTTGTCCTTCTTGTAGCCGCCCTTGCTCGGTCGCCGCCTGTCCTTGTCCTTGCTCTTGGACTTGCTGAAGTGCTTGCCCTTGGAGGAGTACTTGTCTTCACGCCTCGGGTGCACCTTGTACTCGCTCATCGTGTACTTGTTCTTCTCCGCTTATGGGCACTCGGCGATGAAGTGTCCACGCTTGCCACACTTGTAGCATGTCCCCGAGCTCCGCCTTGCATTCCTCTGGCTCTCATGTAGTCGATCAAACCTCGTTGAGAGCAAGGCCAGCTCCTCCTCGCCCAACACATCAAACTCCTCATCTGGAATAGACATAAGAGAAGACAAGGAAAACTATCGACAGGAAGGGTTAGCTTTGCCCTTTGATCCACCCACAAGAGCAAGATTATGATCAGTCGAGCCCTCATGCTTGGATTGCAACTTCCTGTCAACCTCAGCCGACTTGAGCTTAGAAAAGAGGTCATCCAACTCAATGGTCAAATATTGCCCAGACTACTTGATGGCCTCAACCTTAGCACCCCAAACATTTGGATCCAAGACATGTAAGAGCTTCAAAGCTTGATCATGCTTAGTGTAAGGGAAATCCTCAACATTAGCCTTCATGTTGTTCACAATGGCGGTGAACCTCTGAAACATCACATCAATGTCCTCACCGGGAAGTTGAGTGAAGTTCTCATATTGCATCCGGTAAGAGACAAAGAGGCGAGCCTTCACATGGTTATCACCACCGTGAGCAACCAACAACTTCTCCCAAATTTGCCAAGCAAGATTCAAATGGCGAACACGCTCAAACTCGGGATCACACAAGCTCCGGACCAAGTGATCAACGGCTTTTGCATTTGCCTCATACTTGGCCTTAGCACCAGCATCGGTCACCATAAGAGTATGGATGTTGACCGGAATAGCATAGGTCTTGTCAAGCACAATGAAATCCAACAACTTGCCACGAAGAAAGATCATCATACGAGCCACCCACTTGTGGTAACCCTTCCCATCAAAGTGCGGCGGACCGCCCCGCTCAACGTACGCCATCTTAGGATTCGAGACTTATTAAAGTCACAAAGAATCCGGCACCAAGCTCTGATACCAATTGAAGGATCGAAACGGTGAATCAGAGAGGGGGGGAGTGAATGGGAGCCGATAAAAATTCTTTCTCAAAAGAATTCGGCCTATATCCCAATCGCAACTCCGAGTCACACACAAACAAGCGGAAGCGCACACAAACCTCTCTTGATACCTTAGGAACAAAGCTTGAAAGGCTAGAAAGCAAGGCGGAAGCAAACACGAAAGAACTTGAGCAATCAACGAAGAAGGCTGTGACCCACCGGGTCAACCAGCACAAGTGACCGGGTCACCCTGAGCTTTACAGTGCCGCACCGGGTTACCCGGGCACAAGTGACCGGATCAACCTACACCCTTCGGGTCACCCGGCACAGGTGACCGGATCACCCAGGACAGCCCAGAAAACTGCCCGTGAAATCGCCCCAAACTTTAGATCAAAGGATCTCCCAAACCACTTGGAGTCTTCAGACGAAATTTCGGGGAGATGATGAACACCCCAAGGAGAGGTTATGCCCCAAAAATTATGGTCTCAAACTCCCTACAACTCCCAGAATCGCAAATCCTTTCTAAAAACACAAATACCTAGGGTTCATCCAAAAGTCAACGAATCGAAGGCCAAATCCGGCGTTTGAGGGGTCAAGATCATCACCAAAGGTGCACAAGGCATCCATCCATGTTTCCCTCAAAGAAATCCGGGGAGAAACCCACTCAAATTCGCGAAATCACACCAAGAACAAAGACACGAAAACAAGCACAAAATGACCACGAAAAAACACAACTCCAAATCTTCTATACAAACCAGGAAAGATTCACAAGGTCTAGCATGCCGCCCTAGCATCCATCCCTCTCAACAAATCTCACATGAAGCTCTCATGCTAGCCTAGAGAAAATGGAGAAGAAAATAGCTACGAAAATGAGAAATGGGAGGGGGAAAATGAAACCCTAAGTCGCGGAGGGAGAGAGCCATCCACACACACTCATGGCTTATATATCAGGTCCCGCCAGAGTGGTAAATGACTTGACTACCCCTAATTCAACTACTGGCGATACAACCCACGCAGGGGCATTTAGGTAATGTTTGTGGGTCTTGCCATCGGACGGCCACGCCTTTGCCGCACCCCGCGTCCTCCCGATGCAAGCCATGCGATCCTGCCGCGTGTCCTCCGCTTCGAAACTTCCCGACACGCTCGGATCCCGTCTTCGTCGTGTTGGGCCCTCGGACTTGGTTTTGAGGCCCAAACCAAGAAACCGTCCTCCGATGGTTTTGTGGGCAAACCACCAAACCCCGCGTGCTCGGTCCGGCCTCTCGCCAACCACTTGACTTGACCGCCACCGTGCACCGGCTCGATTGTCCATGACTTCGTCTTGCTTGTGTCACCACCATGTGACCCGCACCCAGTCCCGCTGTCCACCGGGTCCCTCGAACGGAGCCTACTTGTCTCTCCACCTTCCGGAGGCCCCTCAAGGCTGAAGACCTTTCGCGCCCGTTCTTCACCTGCAACGACACGAACCAGGACGCAGCCTACACCTGCGCACTGAGCCAAGAGTCAGTCCAACACCCGTTGTCAATCACTCATCACTGAGGAGCGGTCATCCACCGACCACCGGGACGCTCCTGGTCCTCAAAAGTTTAAACAAATATGACATTCGTAAATTTACTCTGACCACATCAAAAAATGTGTAACCAATATACAATAACTTTGTGGTAAACAAGAAGTAAACTTTGCGGGACCCACCCGTCAGCTGGCCACACCAAAACGCATCCCTCAAATACGCCAACCGTTCAGAAAAAATGGGTACCCAGCGATTTGGAATGTGGCGCTAGTTTTTTCCATTCGAATTATTTAACTTTCGCCCAAACTACCGTGCAACCATGACTGGGGCCACCACGCCGGGTTACAAGAGTAAAAAGTCGCGCGTCTTTACTTCCCCTCCTGAATCCCCTCGCAAAACAAATCTACATCTCGGTCAGTTAGGGGCCGGGTAGACTATACGACTACCGCCGCCGCCGCCAAGCTGCTTCTCGCCGTACACGAGGATGCCGTCGTCGAGGGAGCCGGCAAGGGTGACCACTACGTCCTCTGAAGCGTAGCACACACCGTCGTCGGCCATGCTACCTAGAATGTTCACAACAACCCGTGTTGCGGCGATTGGTGAACCTACCGCCACCATGGCCCCCAGGCCTAGGGCGACGGGGGCGCTCTCTAGGTCATCATCACCTTCGGGCGACTATGAAGCACGCGTCGACGTGGACATAGATGCAGACACTGATGTTTTACCTTCATCTCTGGACGAGACGACCGAGGCCAGGTACGCTGTATCGTGGTTCGATCTTTCCCCTCGTTCGTACTGCTTCCAACATCTCAAGCATCTGTGCACGCACTGGTACCCTAGATTTCATGCATTTGATCACGCGATTTGCACACCAAATTTCTTCACATGTTATTGATATGACATCGAAATGAATGCGCAGATCATTAGATGATCAGTCTTGGACCGTATATATGATTGAGAAGGGTATAGTTGGGGAGCCAGATACAACACATACTTGTTACCATCGTGGTTCACAAATCACCCTACAAACCATAAACAACCTGAAACAAAAACTGGGGTATAGGATGAGGGACATTGTTTACTACAAGACTAGAATTCCCGACACCTTCCCAATTATACCCAATTAACAATTAACTTTTAGAAACCCCTTTCTGGGAGGATGTTATCGATGGAAATTTGCACTCTAACACCTTCCCAAATCTTGCTGGTTATGCAAAGGATCCTAAGGCTTCCCTCTGGAAGCTTAGAAATGAAGGCAACCTCATTAATTGTTTCAATATTCCCATGTCTAGAGCTGCGTACAATGAATTTCTTCTCCTGCAGCAGTACATTGACTCACTTCCTGCACCTGATACATGTGACAATGACTCCTGGAGGTTCATTTGGGGGCATCAGGTCTATTTCTCCAGTAAATATTATTAGTATCAATTCAAAAACTTGACGCCTAGCAGTGTGATAATTTGGGTTTGGAAATCAAAGTGTATTCCCACGATAAAATTCTTTACTTGGCTTCTTCTGAATGATAGGCTAAGCACAAGAAACATCTTGAGAAGAAGAAAAAAAATCCTGGAGGAAGGATATAATTGTGCTCTTTGCCATGAGGAGATCGAAGAGTCCTCTGAGCATCTCTTCTTTGAGTGTTCCACAGCTTCTTGTCGATGGTTTGCGTTGGGGATTTCTTTGAGTGATTCTGGCAATACCCATCAGAGGATTTACCTGGCTAAGCATGCTTTCCCCCATCCTTTCTTTATGGAGGTCTTCATGATCGCTGCCTGGTGCATTTGGAATGAAAGAAACAGGCTCATCTTTAGCAATAAGACCCCTGGGATATCTACTTGGAAGCTGTATTTCAAGGAGGAAGTTCTTCGGCACATGATCAGAATCAAAAGCTCTCTACATCAGTGCATTTTAGATTGGCTTGAGGCCATATAGGATTGAGTCTTCCAGTTTCTTGCTTCTTCTCCTTTTTGTTGTCTTCGCTTAGTGATCTGCTCCTAAGCCTAACTACTGGTTAGGCGCCTTCTTCCCCTCTCTGCCTATTTGAGGCTTTTTGTAAGTCTTTGTTTCTTCCTTTTGATTAATATATTTGTTGCTGGGGGGCTTTGCCCCACAGTTGATTTCAAAAAAAAATTAACTTTTAGAAACCCAAAGCACGTATAATGTATCTAGTCGAATAACTTTACATTGCGTGTTCAACTAAGCATATTAAATTTGGAAATGTAATTATAATACCATTAAGCACATTAAATTTATTACGAAAACCGATATATAACACTAATCATCTTTTATTGTGAAAAAAACCAATTATAAGTAAGAATTAACCCATTTACATCTTGATTAAAGAAAACCAGAATAGAACCTAACCACTTTTATTTGGAAAAGTAATGTAATAGATATTAGTCAAGATTAACATGCAGCTTTGATATTAAAACAAGTAACAGTTGATACACTGGCTAACGCACAAGTTATGGTGAAACGAACTATACAACGGCACAAACGAACTATAACGGTACACGCGAACACTAGAGCGCATGAGACGAGCTGAAGCTAAGGTTTAGGACAACTAGTATAAAACGAATTAGGCTGAAGGATGACAGAGCTAACCAAAGATAAATTGAACTGATAAGAGAAACAGATAACATGGTATTCTCTAAAAAAAGGTAGCTCCGAAAGATTAGGCACAAGAACATAGATAATTCATAAAGAGACAACCTAACTGAGATAGGACAGACATGAACTGTATGCTGGCAAGATCTATAGCTTTAAATAAGATTGGAGCTGAAAAAATGAATCAGAGCTAAAGCTAACAAAGAACGACTATCCATCGAGTCACTACTAGGAATCAACCCTTAGCCAACACCTATATATGGTTGCAATATGGCTGTTTGGTTCCATCTGGAATCAATTGCATCGAAGTGAGGTGGTCGACAAATGGTTGCAATTGGAACGATGCAATAGCCTGAGGCAACTGTAAGATGATGTGTTGCAATAGAGTTTGTTAATGCAATGACCAAAAAATCCTATTGCAACCAATAGTTGGTTGCTACAAAAAAAATTGCAACGCAAAAGAAGCCTAATGCAACCTATACTAGGTTGTAATAACAAATATGGCAACGAACAAAAAAGGAAATGCAACCATTTTTTGGTTGCAAGAGTAAATATTGCAACGACTTTATTGGTTGCCTCAGGTTTTATTGCGACCAAACGCTAGGATGCAATAGTTCATGATTGCCACGACCAAATGTGTTGCAATAGAAAAGTATTGCCACTCCAAAGCTACGTAGGCATATAGTCTTATTACCACGAATTCTGATCCATTGCATTACAATGCTTTTGCAACAAATCAGATATGGTGGCAATAGATGGTATGGTAATGCAACCAATTAGTCTTCGAGGTAATATACATATGTTGCAACGAATTTGTGTGGGTGGTAATAGAGGTTAGATGCAACGCAACGCGGTGAATTTGAATAGTAGTTTACAAATCAATTGCACAGCATGCACATAACATTTAATAATTGAGTAATTCTTTATTTAAGATTGTCTCAAAACACAATAACAGGTAACGACCAGAATTGGTCTTGATTGAACATGACCAGAACTAACAAAATAAAGACAGCACATTTAACTTTGTTCACTACATTGTTTAGCATATAATAAATGGTTCTAAAAACGAGTCCCCTGGTTGCTCCACATTCATCAGCTTCACGTACATCATTCTTGTTGGCCGCCCATCAACAGTAATCCATGGTAGCTTTCTCTAATTGTTTTGGCTGTCTGAGTTTCTCTGCGAATCATGAAAGCATATATGATTAAATTAGCATACACCAGATTAGTTCTTATAAAAAAGGATGCACATGTCAAGTAACTCTAGCATCAGATTTGGATATTAAAAAAGGATGCATGAGATTAGGAAGTACATATTCCTATAAAAAACTGTGTCTGTTCACTGAACATATAAATTATATGACAATCCAATGGTAAACTAAAAAATGTAATGTAGTTTATTTATTCCCACAACACAAAAAAAGCATATATCAAATAATTTATGCAAAGAACAAGTATTTCTTTATGCGAGGAAAGTAATATTTGTCTGAGTTTACAAATACATCAAGTAGGCATAAGTAGTAGAATTAGGTGGTGTCAAGAATTAATCATTCAGTAATCAACATTCGCTAGTCAATCCTAGAGCCTTTTTGTCGGCCAACACTTGGAACCAGAAGTTAGTTTTTAGCGAATAAATAATGAATAACTTATTTTTTCAGAGTTAAAAATGTATTGAAAAGTTGGAACACAGAAGTTCCTTCCTATACAAAGCATACACTAGTCATTTATCACATAGACTAGAAACCAACTTTTTTTAGGAGAATATGTATTGATACACAATCTATCAAATGCATTGGTCTTCACTATGATTAGAAAGTGTGTATCTACAGTATTTCCCAAGTGTTTTATGAAGAACTGCAACTAGTAAAAATTCAATTAATCAGTTAAACATAGCAAAAGTTTCAAAAGGCAACAAATTCAAGCTCATCAGGGGCTTCCTAGTTTCAAAAGGCACCAAAGAAAATGTTAACATCCTCTTCCTGCTATGCAAAATACTGGAATATTATGTTGATATCATTCACCATGACTTTCAAATGCATCATAAAAAAGTGTTTTGTTCTCTGCATTCAGATACAGAGATGCAATTTTATGTGTCACAAGCATGTGTTGTTGTATAAGTTCTCAATCCAAGGAAGCACTAAAATTTTCATTTTTCTAATATCCAAAGAAAAAATGCATAGAAAACAAATATGTTTAAAATCATGGAGTAATTAGCAATCGTTGGAAAAGTGCAATTGAGATCAAACAATTCCAAGCACATTCAGCCATGCTGGGACAAAAAACTGCTCGAAATTTATTTTAACAATTCATCTGAGAAAAGAACTATTTATCAATTTGGTTTGTCATTCAGTTAATTAGCTTGCTGGTACTTGCATCCTCTCTGGTCTCTATATTTTCATGAAGGCTTGCGTAAAATATAATATTTTAAACAATGTACATTGCAGGCAGTAAATGTGATTACCTTTTTGCTGCAAAGATATGTGCCTTATTTCGAAGAGTGCAGAAATTCAGAAGGACTATGCCTTGTTTCCAATGTGCAACAACTGCAGGAAGATAGTCACATTAGGAGAAAAACCTATACATTACTGAAATATGTTTATTGAAAAATGGGAAATATCAACGAAAGTTAGAAAAGAAAATTAAACTGTGAAAATCTAAGAAAAACTATAGAAACTGTAGATCAAGACATGGGAGTTACCAGGCAAAGTTGTCTAAGGCTATCAGTTGGCGTGAACCAAGGAAGCCATGGATGCAAGGCATTAATCCTCATGAACTGCAGATCGAAATGTGGGGAGATTGATCTTCAGGAATTGTAGATTGAGAAGTGGGAAGATTAGTCATCAACAGGAACCTCAAATCAAGATGTGGGGAGAGATTAATAGTTAGCAGTGGGAAGATTAATAGTCAGCAGGAACTGTAGATCGAGATATGGGGAATTTGATCATCAAGAACATCTAATCAAGATATGGGGAGATAGACCTGAGTATAAATGAATAGTTACGTACCAGTGTTGCTTGATCTCTCCTTTGATGTGGCATGTTGCAAGGAGTAAGCCTGGGGCGGTTGCGACTAGGGGTGGGCGTTCGGTCTGACCGAACCCATCGGTCCGGTTCTTCGGTCTTTACGAAACTTCGGTCTTTGAAAAACAAGGACTGATCGGTCTTCTAAGAAAACAGGGACCGAGCAATTTTGGCCTCGGTCAGTTTGGTTTGGTCTCGGTTATGACCAAACTAACCGAGCTAGAAATCAGTTGAAAAATCACAGAAGGCCCCATCTCCCTTTGCACAAAGAAATATGAACAAAAATCAAGACAAAATAATTTTTGAGCGCCAGTGACAAAGAAATGAAGCATTGAACAAATTGGTACACAGAGCTTACACTGGACAAGCTAATTCCGTGCATGAGTCATGCACTTCCACGGTCAGACGCACACAAACAAATCCAAATCCATGAAGGCCAAGGCAGGCTGCTGCCTGACGGACAGCAGGGAGAGCAGAGCTAGTGGACAAGCGCATGAGAGAGGGAGGAAATGCCTAGGTTGAGTCGTCGGCCGCCGGATCCATCGCCTGCCCTCTCACTGCCGTTGCAAATTTCCTTGGGAAGGAATAGAGGGAGGTGCAGCAGGGCCTGGGGGCGCCTGGATGGGATGGCGAGGTGCAAGCGTCGCGCCGCTGCCGTGCGCCGAACCGGCCGAGGGACGAGCGGCTGCGCCTCCAGGGAGAGGCGTCGAGGTGGGGACGGGGTGGGAGCTTGGGCTGGGAGGATTGGGGTCTGGCGAGTGGAACTGTGAAGGATAGGGTTCGAGAGAAAGTTTGTATACCAGGTAACTATTAGTGGGCTGGGTTGTAAAAGGCTTCATGGGCCTCTTTCTCGGTTACTTCGGTTAGTTCGGTTACATGAGGGTGAAAATCGAACTAACTGATAAAACTTCGGTTATCTGAACACTGAGACCTATCTACTAACCGAAAACTTTGGTCTTGGGTACTTCGGTCTCTGTCCCGGTCTTTTCGGTTCGGTTTTCGGTCCTCGGTTAATTATGCCCACCCCTAGTTGCGGTGGTGAGATGGAGAACTTGCATCATGCGGGGCATCCTCGGCGACCTTCACCTCTTCGGCAGATATGTCCTTCATCTCCTCCACAGCCGGCACTTCCGCAGCACCAGTCTGTGCCCTCTTCATCTGGCCCCTCATCCTCGTCAGGGAGGGACTATGTGCCATGGCAGGGGAACTCGATTGGGGTAGGGAATAGGCCGCCGATTTATGTGGGTGCAAAAGAATCGTACCGAGGAGGCGGGCAGTGCCAGCCGCGGCCAGATGGGCGACGCGGCGGGCAGTGGAGGAGGAGATGGGCGGCGCGGTGGAGGTGGAGATGGGGTGCGGGCGTGCGGCGGAGGTGGAGTGAGCGGTGGCGGTTGAGGAGAAGGAGGAGATGGAGGTGGGGTGCGGATGACTGGATGACTGGGTGGAGCGGCTAGGGTTGAGAGGGATTTGAGGCCTCCGTGCGTACATTTACGAAGATACCCTTTAGGGTTTCACTAGATGTTCAATTGAAGTTGGGGTAGTATCGTAAATTACCCATATTTTTGGGCTGGTCAACAAGTAGATGGAGGAAAGCCCATAGTATTTCAGCCCACGCCAGTTTGATATTTTTCTATTATTTCGGTGAACTTTTATGTTTTCATGTCAATTTAAATTATTTGTGTATCTAATAATTCTTAAAAAATGAATAAAAATTATAATTAGATTTCTATGATCCATTTCAGTCTATTTCGAGGACATGGGTTGCAGAACGAGTTACGTTCTATAGAAAATTTAAAATTACTTCTTCAAAGCATCATATAAATATTACCATAATACCTAAATGTGGTAAAAAATGCTACAAATTGATATGGACACATGTATTTGGCTATTAAGGCTGTCACAAAAAAATAAATGATTTGGATGAAGATGAAGTTATATTGTTCACAAATGGACTCATGTCTAATGTAGTTTCTTACAACTCAACTCAAAGATTGAGATTTAAGAACCATATATCTTTCACCGAACTCATATGAACTTCAAATTGATACATAACCTTATTTTGAACATTAATTTAGAGAATATGAAGTTACATTGTCTATTTGATATGCAAAATATGTTCTTTTATTCTCTTCTTATTTGGGACAAATAAGTCCATATATTTAATGAGTCATAAACTAGAAATGAATAGAGAACAAATAGTATCAAACGAAAGATCGTGTTTTTATAAAAATTTAGAAAACAAATCAACAAATTTGAAGTTACTATGGCCGAGAAATACCTGTTTCAATTTTTTATTACGGATTAAAAAGAAAAATTTCAACTCTCTTCAACTCCTGATCGCATTCATCCTAGCCTTGTCCACCTCCAGTGAGGTTTGTGTATTACAGGTAAATGTTATCTTTGTTTGACATCCGAGTCTCACGTTCGATTCCGTATTGAGACGGTTTTTTTTTCATTTTGCCCGTTAGGAAAAAGGGCAAAAAATTGTCCGGTTGGTGTCTCAAAACCGAGACCTGAGACTTCCGACCGAACGACTTTAACCATTAGGTTAGAACAGGAATATCAAACACTCGATATACAAAACTTTATTTGTTCACTACATGAAGCATAGCCATCCATAAATGCACCTAGGGGCGCAGCGCGGCTGACTGGGCCAGTAGCCTGGTGACCTGGCGCGCGGCTGGCTGGCCCTCGTGCGTCTGGGTGGTCATGCTAGGCCTCGACTGGCTTGGTGACGTGGTATTTGGTGTAATAATATAAAATATCTATATAGTGAGGAAATGAACAAACAAAATTATAGCTCAATGGAAAATTCAACTTATTGCGTGCAAGAGGTTGCAAGGTCGAGCTTTGGTATTAGCATGTTTTTTTTAATTTTTTCATATAACATTATAATTTTTAAAATATGGTTCATGACAAATTCGCTTAACCGTCACATTCTTGGCGCTGCCTTTTTTTTCTCTTTTCACCAGACTGGGTGGTGACGTGGCCTGTTGTGGCCGGTGACCTGTCTGGCCCGTGACATGGCGGGCCGACTAGGTGACTTTTTTGAAGTAACTTGAAAATTAATTACCTTATGTACCCACAATACATTTTTCACATGTAGCAGACAACATTTAAGTTTCCTTCTATGTGTTTCAAGATTTTTCGAATAGATTTGCTATGTTCTATCATTTAATTGAATTTTTGCGTGCTTATCGAGATTAATTCCTAGTTCCATTCATAATCATATTTAAGCTTCTATGTTCCATTCTAGTCCATGTACTATTTTACCACATGGACACCTCAAATTTGGATGCAATCTTACCTTACTCTCTTATTAGTATTTGGAGATTTAGATTTTCAATTGTCATGTGAAAAAGTTGTTTTTCTATTGTTTTGAAATACCTAATTAAGACACCCTTGTAAAGTAACCTACAAAAATTATGTGAATTTGCATAAGAACATGTTTTTGGTCCACAATCCTGCCATAAAAAATTTAAGTGGTTTCAAGAAAGTGACAATATACACTGCTCACAAATGGAAACTTCTCTAACATAGTTTCTAATAACTCAACACAAACTTTGAGATTTGAGTGGCTATTTACATTTTCAAAGTTGTATGCATCTCAAACTTACCTACAACCTTATGTTTATCATAACAATTGAAAATATGAAGTTATGTTACCATTTATTATGCAAAAATATCTTTTATTCGGTAGAATAATAGAAGCTATATAAAAAAGATAAATGGAATAGCAATTAGTATGAAAACAAACAATGTCACAGGAAAGATGATGATTTTACAAAAAAAAATAGAAAAAAAAGAATCCCTGAATTTGAAGTTACTATGACCTACAAACACTAGTACAAATTTTAATTGTAGATTAAAAAACGACGGGAAAACGAGCTCATCATGCGCCACGTGGTCCGGACTAAGCAACTCGGCCATCCCAGTGCTGCCACATGGTCCCAAACCTCGATTTATATATAAAGAACTACAATCAAACCATCACACACAATGAAGTGGTGTAGTGGTAGTCGTTCCATCTCTTGAGACCTTGTGGTCTTGGGCTTGAACCACACTCCCCCCATTTGCGTGGTTAGATTTTTAAAATTTTTATTAACTGGTTACATGGTCAGGTGAGGTGGCGCGGCTCTCATGGCGGTGATGTGTGGTGCCTGGCTGAGGTGGCGCCTGCGTGGCAAACAACAATACCTATAGGAGTTTTTCAAAATAAATAAATACTTAGATTTGGCATCAACAACCAAGTAGCACAATGGTAACGTTTCTATCTCCCAAGTGGTTGGTCATAGGTTCAATTCCTGTTGCCGACATGTTTTTTGTTTTTTTCTGCGACCATGTTGTTGCCTCTGTGACCATGCTGTTGCTGGCTGGCCGAGGTCCGACGTACATAGGGCGCATACGTAGGCATGAGTCGGCTTTTTTTTCTTCTCAGGTATTTTTTCCTTCTCCTCATGCGCTGTTGGGCTGGGTTAGAGGCATGAATTTTTTCCTAATTTTGTTAGCAAGCCGGACACAACAATACAACCCAATTTGGCTTGCTTATTTTTCTTTCTTCAAAAGTGCATGTGGGTTTAATTACCTCATCATAAAATCTTCTAGCGCAACAAAAAAATCTAATGAATTCACCAAATTTACGTGGCAATAAAACCTAATTGATGCTACAATTTGTTTTCTAGATGCAACAGTCACATGACCTATCGCATCCAGGATTATGTTTTTGGCAACATTAATTCATCGTGGTTGAAAGCCGACATAATCGCAACCAACTAAATATTCGTGGCAACAAACACACATCAAACGCAACAAATGATTTTTTGGATGCAACAGGCACATCAGCTATCGCAACAAAGTTTGCACTCTACACAACTAATTTTCATCGTGGCCATAGGCATGCATTATCGCAACCAATTAAATATTCTTGGCAACAAACACATATCTATCGCAACATTAAATCGATACTATCGAATGCACAATCAGTTGTGGCAATAGCTACCCATAAAGGCAACCACCATTTTCATCGTGCCATTAACACCAACCTGTTGCAACAACTGTTTCAACAGACGCAACCCACATTTTTGGTTGCTATAACACCTAGATATCACAACGCATTAATACGTTGGTTGCTATAAAACCAACTATTGCAACCAAATACGTGGTGTTGACAGAAAAATTGGTGCTCTAAGGGTCGATTCCTAGTAATGATTTGCATTTATGAACAAACAAGATTATGAGCTAGATTCATTTTAATTAGCAAAATAAATGCAAAGGATATTTTGGGAAATAAAATACCCTATGCTGGAATTAATGCAAATTAAAATTTATTTGAAAAAACCGACATAAAGAACCAAGTCAAATTTTATTTATAAATGTTCACGTATAAATTACACCAATTAAATTTTAGTTTAATAAATAAACAACTAGGTGAAAAGGTCTAAGCGTACAATCTTATGATTTGTGTAGAACTAACAAAGTTACAATTAGAAACACATTTGTGTTGATATTAATCAAGTCAACATTTATTTTAGAAAAGCCGATGTAAAGGCCTAATCAACTTTTAATTAGAAAAGTCAATTAAACTTTAAGCAAATTAACATTTGGTTTACGAAAAGTCGAGATAAATATCTATTTAGATTATATGTGTAAAAGCATGTGAAATCATTGTTAATCAAATTAACATTAATTACGAAAAACGGGGTGTAGCACTATATAGCCTTTATTTAGAAATATATGATTAACTAAGCATTAATCAAAATTAATATCAAATTAATTTTCAGAAAACAAACATGATGAAAACGCACCACTAAACATTAATTACGAAAAACGGGGTGTAGCACTATATAGCCTTTATTTAGAAAGACATGATTAACTAAGCATTAATCAAAATTAATATCAAATTAATTTTCAGAAAACAAACATGACGAAAACGCACCACTAACGTGTACTTTATTTCATGATGAACCTAACACAACTTGAATGGATTAAAATGGAGCTAAAACAAAGAATCTATGGAGAAAACAAGATGGTAAGGACCTGTTCGTGATTAACTATAGTTTTGGAGGGCTAGCTAAAAGGAATTGCAAGACACATTAAATAGTGCTCGCAAAAAGATCTAAGATCAGGGTTAGATCTTGAAAAAGAACATGGGTTGGCTTTATGTGTGAAAGTGGGATTTTTCTAAGGGGTTATCTATTGATTGACCAAGACACTAGATTGGATCTAGAGATTACAAGAAAGTCCAGGGGCCTAATCGTAAAACGACCTTATCTTCTACCTCCATCCTTCTTGGGACGGACGTACAGGAGCTCAAGCGCTCCTGGTGCTCTGGTCGCCAGCGGTGAGGGCGGCCTAGGGGTCTGAGGCACAAAACGGAGGGAGGAAAACAAGGGGATCGCAGGGAGATACTCACCTGCGGCGGACGGAGGGGGATGGCCGCAATCGAAGGTGGCAGGGATGGCGGCCGGCACAAGGCGGCCTTTGGCTCGAACCGTACATGCAGAGAAAGAGAAGGCAAAGGGGATTAGATGGGAACGACCACGAAACTGTAGATTGAACAGCAAAACAGAAAGGAATCGACGAGATGAACGCGATGGTGTGCTCACCTTCGGCCAAAGATGATCGATGACGACGGAAGAGCTCGCCGGAGTTGCGGAGGAGTCGCCGGAGTTGGGGAAGATGACGCAGCCGACATCAGAATCGAGTAATCCACCACACCACAGTGTTGAGCTCAACGAGGGAAACTCTAGGGTGGTGTCCATTTGCACCAGAAGTGCACGGTTTCGCCTTAAAAGCTCGCTGAAAGTTCACCGGAATTTAGTAGATGCAAAAGTTCGGCGATGGTTTGTGAGAGCTAGGGTTATTGAAACAGAACGAGGTTGGCGGCGTTGGAAAGTGGACGCCAATGAGATCATTGGGAGCTATTTATTGGCCGAGATTGAGTCCGATTTTATTTTCTTTTTTTCTAATTTCGAAAATTAATTTCGGTCTAGAAATAATTCCATGAAATTCTGAAATCTTAATTAAATCACAAAAAATACTCCGAAAGCTCAGAAAAATTTAGAAAAAATACTAGAGATGATTTGGGTCATGATGAATCCAAAATAAAGTATTTGGTGAGGACCAGGAGCGTCCCAGTGGTCGATGGATGACCGCTCCTCAGTGATGAGTGATTGACAACGGGTGTTGGACTGACTCTTGGCTTAGTGCGCAGGTGTAGGCTGCGGCCTAGTTCGTGTTGTTGCAGGTGAAGAACGGGCGCGAAAGGTCTTCAGCCTTGAGGGGCCTCCGGGAGATGGAGAGACAACTAGGCTCGGTTCGAGGGACCCGGTGGACAGCGGGACTAGGTGCGGGCCACATGGTGGCGATACGAGCAAGACGAAGTCATGGACAATCGAGCCGGTGCACGGTGGCGGTCGAGTTAAGTGGTTTGGCGGGAGGCCGGACCGGGCACGCGGGGTTTGGTGGTTTGCCCACAAAACCATCGGCGGACGGTTTCTTGGTTTGGGCCTCAAAACCAAGTCCGAGGGCCCAACACGACGGAGACGAGATCCGGGCGTGTCGGGAAGCTTCGAGGCGGAGGACACGCGGCGGGATCGCATGGGTTGCGTCGGGAGGACGCGGGGGTGCGGCAAAGGCGTGGCCGTCCGATGGCAAGACCCACAAACATTACCTAAATGCCCCTACGTGGGTTGTATCGCCAGTAGTTTAGTTAGGGGTAGTCGAGTCATTTACCACTCCGGCGGGACCTGATATATAAGCCATGAGTGTGTGTGGATGGCTCTCTCTCTCCGCGACTTAGGGTTTCATTTCCTCCCTCCTCTTTCTCATTTTCGTAGCTATTTTTCCTTCCATTTTCTCTAGGGCCGGCATGAGAGCTTCATGAGAGATTTGTTGAGAGGGATGGATGCTAGGGCGGCATGCTAGACCTTGTGAATCTTTCCTGGTTTGTATAGAAGATTTGGGGTTGTGTTTTCGTGCCTTTTTGTGCTTGTTTTCGTGCCTTTGTTCCCGGTGTGATTTCGCGGATTTGAGTGGGTTTCTTCCCGGATTTCTTTGAGGGAAACATGGATGGATGTCTTGTGCATCTTTGTGCTTGATCTGGTGCCCTCAAACGCCGGGAAAGCACTTCGATTCGTGAGTTTTCGTTCGGTGCTCTAGCTTTTGGTGGTGCTCAAAGGATTCGCGATTCCCGGTGATTTAGGGAGTTAGGAGGCAAGAGTTTTGGGCTATAGCATCCTTGTGTGACGCTTTTCAAGTACCCAAACCCTTGTCTCTACGGCTTCAACCGTTTGGGAAATCCGATGATGATTTGGGGGAGTTGACTTTCGGGGTCGGGCGTTTTCGGCTCCGTCCGCACCGCGGACGGTCCGCGAGGACCGGGCGGACGGTCCGCGCGGCTAGGGTTCGTCCCGTGTTCTTCGTGTTCTTGCTCGTCTTTTGTTTCGATCCGTCGCGATTTTGGTTTTCGGTTGGACGGAGTTTCGGACGGTCCGCGGTGTTGGGCGGACGGTCCGCGGGTGCTGGCGGACGGTCCGCGTGCTCCCCGCGGATGGTCCGTGGTTCGTGGTGTGCCACCGGGTGGCTCGTTGGCTTTAACGGACGGTCCGCGGCTCGGGCCGGACGGTCCGCGGCTCGGGTGCGGACGGTCCCCGTGCCGGCCGGACGGTCCCCGCGCGGCCCTTTGCGGACGATCCGCCCTGTCTGGCCGGACGGTCCGCCTGAGGCTGAGCGCTTTGCTTCTTGGTTCGATTCCTTCCCCCCTTCTTTCGTGCTTCCGCGTGTGCTTCAAGGAATCGTTCCTAGGACTAGAGGTTGATCCATAACCTCGTGGTCTTGGCGATTGGTGCGTGATTCGATCCATCGCTTGTGTGTGACCGGGATTTGAGTAGGGCATAGGCCGGGTTCTTTGGGAAGAATTTTTACCGGCTCCTATTCACTCCCCCCTCTCTAGTCGCCATCTGATCCTTCAATTGGTATCAGATCTTGGTGCCGGATTCTTTGCGACTTTGACAAGTCCCGAATCCTAAGATGGCGTACGTTGAGCGGGGCGGTCCGCCGCACTTCGATGGCAAGGGTTACCACAAGTGGACGGCTCGTATGATGATCTTTCTTCGTGGGAAGCTGTTGGATTTTATTGTGCTTGACAAGACCTATGCTATTCCGGTCAACATCCATACTCTTATGGTGACCGATGCCGGTGCTAAGGCCAAGTATGAGGCTAATGCAAAAGCCGTTGATCACTTGGTCCGGAGCTTGTGTGATCCTGAGTTTGAGCGTGTTCGCCATTTGAATCTTGCTTGGCAAATTTGGGAAAAGTTGTTGGTTGCTCACGGTGGTGATAACCATGTGAAGGCTCGCCTCTTTGTCTCTTACCGGATGCAATATGAGAATTTCACTCCACTTCCCGATGAGGACATTGATGCGATGTTTCAGAGGTTCACCGCCATCGTGAACAACATGAAGGCTAATGTTGAGGATTTTCCGTACACCGAGCATGATCAGGCTTTGAAGCTCTTGCATGTCTTGGACCCAAATGTTTGGGGTGCTAAGGTTGAGGCCATCAAGGAGTCTGGGCATTATTTGACTATTGAGTTGGATGACCTCTTTTCTAAGCTCAAGTCGGCTGAGGTTGACAGGAAGTTGCAATCCAAGCATGAGGGCTCGACTGACCATAGTCTTGCTCTTGTGGGCGGATCAAAGAGCAAATCTAACCCTTACTGTCGACAGTTTTCCTTGTCTTCTCTTATGTTCATTCCAGATGAAGAGTTTGATGTGCTGGGCGAGGAGGAGCTGGCCTTGCTCTCAAGAAGGTTTGAACGACTACATGAGAGTCGGAGGAATGCAAGGCGGAGCTCAGGGACGTGCTACAAGTGTGGAAAGCGAGGCCACTTCATCGCCGAGTGCCCGGAAGCAGAGGAGAATAAGTACAAGGTGAACGAGTACAAGGCGCACCCGAGGCGTGAAGACAAGTACTCCTCCAAGGGCAAGCACTTCAACAAGTCCAAGAGCAAGGACAAGGACAAGCGGCGACCGAGCAAGAGCGGCTACAAGAAGAACAAGGCGAGAGCGATGGTGGCCGGTGCGAGCGACGTTGACTCAAGATCAAGCGAGGAGCGATCAAGCTCAAGCGGCGAAGATGAAGACGCCGGGAGGCGCAATGGCAAGAAGAGTGCAAGCGGAACCTCGGCGGGCCGAGCCGTGTGGCGCTTGAGGGCTTTTGTGGCATGGCCCATAGCTCAAGCAAGCAAGAAGAGTGAGAAGGAAGACGGCGACTCCGACTCGGAGGATGACCGTGACCACGACTCTTTGCTTGCCGAGATTGCTAGGTTGAATGGTTTGCTTGATAACCGTGATAGTGTGCTTGAGAGATGCCAAAAAGATGAGGAAAGATCTTAGGGCTCAGCTTGAGAATGCTAGCGAGAAAGTAGGAGAGTTAGAGTCAAAATTGCTTGAATTGAAACTTGAGAATGACTCTTTGAAACTTGCTCCTACTCCTCCTGATGATGTTGAATGTGTTGAATGTGATGCTTGGTTGAATGAGATCAAACTGCTTAATGAGAAGAATGCTTCTATTTTGGCTCAACTAGATGCTCTTAGGACTGATTATGATGAGCTTAAGGCTAGACCCACCTTGCTTGGTGCTTGAAAATCATGTCCTACTATGCATGCTAAGCTTGTCGATGCTCGTTCTACCATTAGTTCTTTGGAAGCATCTTTGAAATCTCCTGTTGTCAATGCATGCACTAGCTGTGATGAAGTCACTTTGCGTAATCTTGAACTTACTTCCCGTTTGGATGTCATCTATGAGGAGAATGACTATTTGAGGAAGGTGTTGGGTTGGTTGTACGGGGCGGGAACCTCAATTGAAAATCATGATTGAGGAGTTCAAGAGAGCCGATGGTCGTGGTTTGGGTTTTGAGAAGTTGGGTGAGAAAGTGGGAGAGAACAAAGTGGGGAGAGTGTGTATGAGAAGTGTGTTGAGTCTAACCCCGAGTTTGAGGTGATCGGAGAGATCCAAGTCCCACTTCCAAAAGCACCCAAGAACTCTTTCACACCAAAGCCTAACCACCTTTGCAACAAGCTTGACACAACCCAAGATCCACCCAAATTCCAACCTAAGACAAATGATTTCCAGAAACCGGTGAAGTTTGTGGGTGAGAAGGGTGAGAAGCCTAGAGAGAAGCCAGAGTCAAAACCAAAACCCATCCCCTTCAGGTGTGAGTATTGTGGCAAGGAGAGGCATCTTGCAGAGTTTTGCTACAAGAGGAAGAGGGATGAGAGGCTTGCTAGGGAGCAAGCGAACCAGGACAGGTATCGCCAGTCTCGCGGTATTCCTGAGCCAAGAGTGCCACTTCCACGAGGTGTGGGAAGTGTGAGGAGTGTTGGAAGGTTCCCACAGAGAGGTGGTGGTGAGAGGTTTGTCAGGAGAGACGATGGTGTGCGTGCTGGTGAGAGGCTTGGTCGGGCTCGTGGTGGTTTTGCTGGACGTCCTCCTACTCGTCCTCAGTACGGGTTTAGGGGAGATGATCGCAGCTTTGGGTTCCAGAGGAGCTACGGATCACGTTTTCCCCCTCGTGGTGCTCGTACTCCTCCCATGGGACATGGGAAGTTTGGTGGCAAGGGAATGATGTTTGCTAACCCCTCTTTTGAGCAGATGGCTCGACACTGGTTTAACTTTCTTTGTGCTAACCCCAGTGTCGAGTCGCTAGCTCACTCTCGTTCTTGTTTCTGACTGCAGGCAGGAGGCTTGGAGGACATTTGGTTTATCGACTCCGGGTGTTCTCGACACATGACCGGAGATAATAAGTGGTTCTCCAGCCTCACCCCAGTGAAGGAAAAGTAGTACATCACATTTGGGGTCAATGGACGAGGTAGGGTGCTTTCAGAGGGGGTTGTGCATGTGAGTGACATGGTAACGTTGAAGGGAGTGGCTCTTGTGAAGTCTTTGGGTTTTAATTTGCTTTCGGTTTCTCAGTTGCTTAATGAGGGTTTTGAGGTGCGTTTCAAGTCTGGCGAGTCTCGTTTGCTTGATTCTCGAGGTGATCTTGTCTGTATGATCATCCCCGAGGGTCGATTTTCGTGGCCGATTTCTCTCGTTCTTTGGGTCCCGCTCGCTGTTTGATGGCCGGTCCTTCTTCGATTTGTGGAAATGGCATAGGCGGTTGGGACACTTGAGCTTTGATTTGGTTTCCCGCTTGAGTGGTCTTGACCTTGTCCGAGGATTGCCGAGGTTGAAGCTTGAGAAGGATTTGGTTTGTGCTCCTTGTAGGCATGGTAAGATGGTAGCCACTCCCCATCCACCCCCGACCGATGTCATGACCGAGCGTCCGACGGAGTAGCTGTTGCATATGGACCTTGTTGGGCCAGCTCGAGTTCGCTCGGTGGGTGGGAAGTGGTATGTCCTTGTTGTGGTGGACGATTACTCTCGCTATGCCTGGGTGTTCTTCTTGGAGGATAAGAGTGAGACATTTGGTTTTGTTCGAGATCTGATCGTGAGGTTGAAAAACGAGAGGCATGGGAATGCTATTCGAGCTACCCGCAGTGATAATGGCTCGGAGTTCAAGAACTCTCGTTTTGATGCCTTTTGTCGTGATCTAGGTCTTGAACATCAGTATTCGACCCCTTATGTGCCCCCTCAAAATGGAGTCGTGGAAAGGAAAAATCGGACTCTTTGTGAGATGGCTAGGACGATGCTCGATGAGCACAGGACTCTTAGAAGGTTTTGGGCTGAGGCGGTCAATACAGCTTGTCATGTTTCCAACAGGATTTTATTGCGAGCTTTCAAGAAGAAGACCTGTTATGAGCTTATGCATGGTCGGGCACCCAAGGTGATGAAGAGTTGGCCGAGGACCTCTTTGAGGAGGAGAAAGATGAAGCTGGAGATGATGATGGGGAGAACCATGCGCCCGAAGCTGAGCATGTACCCACTACTTCCCCTACGACCACTTTGGAGCATGGACCGTCTACTTCATGGACAACGACGGTGCAACAAGAGGACCGGGCGAGAGAAGGCGAAGTTGAGGGGGAGGTAGTCTCGAGGCGTGAGGCTCCCCGGCGGATTCAAGAAGTGCACCCCCCGTCGAAGATCATTGGGAACATCGATGAACGCACTACACGGTCGAGGTCCGGGAATTCCTCTCATTTTGCTCATGTCGCTTTTGTTGCTACTTTTGAGCCCAAGGACATTGGACATGCTTTATCTGATGCAAACTGGGTCAATTCTATGCATGAGGAGTTGGAAAACTTTGAGAGGAACCAGGCGTGGGAGTTAGTTGAACCACCTCCAAATTGCCATCCCATAGGAACCAAGTGGGTTTGGAAGTACAAAGAGGGAGAGAATGGGATGGTTGTGAGGAACAAGTCCAGACTTGTTGCTCAGGGGTTTAGTCAGAAGGAGGGGATCGACTATGAGGAGACCTTTGCTCCTGTGGCCCGTCTTGAGGCAATTCGGATCCTTCTAGCCTTTGCCGTGGCTAAAGGGTTCAAGTTGTTTCGGATGGACGTGAAGAGTGCTTTTCTCGAATGGGGTCATAGAGGAGGAGGTGTATGTGAAGCAGCCACACCGGGTTTGAGAGCGAGTTGTACCCACACAGGGTATACAGGTTGAAAAGGGCTCTGTATGGGTTGAAACAGGCGCCCCGTGCTTGGTATGGGAGATTGAGAGGTTTTCTTTTGAGCAGAGGGTTTGTGATGGGTACTGTGGATAGAACCTTGTTTCTTCTCAAGCATGGAAATGACCTGTTGATTGTGCAGATATACGTGGATGATATTGTCTTTGGTGGCTCGTCACATAACCTTGTTGCCAAGTTTGCAGATGAGATGAGCAGGGAGTTCGAGATGAGCATGATGGGCGAGTTGCAGTATTTTCTTGGGCTGCAGATCAAGCAAGTGAAGGATGGTACATTTGTGCACCAGACCAAGTACACAAAAGACATGCTGAGGAAGTTCCAGATGCAAGATGTGAAGCCGATGTCGACTCCCATGGGGAGTACGGCCACTTTGGATGCGGATGAGGACGGAGAACCAGTGGACCGGCGGGAGTACGGGAGCATGATCGGCTCCCTCCTCTACTTGACGGCGACGAGGCCGGACATACGGTTCGGCGTGTGTCCGTGCGCTCGTTTTCGTGCTTCGCCGAGGACATCACATCGACGGGCCGTCAAGAGGATTTTCGTGTACCTACGATCCGCCCTCGGTCTTGGCCTTTGGTATTCTTCCTCCTCGACTCTTTCTCTTCATGGTTTTTTTGATGCGGATTTTGTCTGGTTGTCGAGTCGAGAGGAAGTCTACTTCGGTACTTGCCGCGTTTCTTGGGTCTTCGTTGGTCTCATGGTCTTCCCGCAAGCGAGTCTAGTGTAGCTCGGTCTACCACGGAGGCGAGTATGTTGCCGCCGCGAGTTGTTGCTCCCAGTTGTTGTGGATTTCATACACTTTGAGAGACTTTGGTGAGGAGTGCACCCAGATCCCACTTCTTTGTGATAGCACCAGCGCCATAAGCGTAGCCAAAAACCCAGTGCTTCACTCCAGAACCAAACATATAGAAGTGAGGTATCATTTTTTGAGGGACAATGTGGAGAAAGGAACCATTGTTTTGAGCCATGTCCCTACCCAAGATCAGCTTGCAGACATTTTCACAAAGCCTCTCGACCAAGCTACAATTGTGCGCTTGCGGGGGGAACTTGGGGTTTGTTGCCCTTTCTAGTTGATTCTTGGGGGATTTCCTTTTTGTACCATATGTATCATACCATGTTTTACTTTGATGTATATACATGCTTTGCTTGATGTACAAACCATGGTAGGATAGCCATCTTGTCATATATCATGTTGCATTTGTCATATATTGCATTTTAGGATGATGAGCTTCTTTCATATGCCATATTTCAGTCTCTTTGGCTATTTGTGAGATATTGGTTATATGTGTGGAGAAATGGTGATGTGAGGCTATGCTCTTGGAATATTTGAGATATATGTGTGGTGAGATAGCCCCTTTTGAAATAAATGCTAAATTTGACTAATTTTTGATGAAATATGCTCCACTCGTGTGTAGTTGTGTATCCATGTCACAGTTTGGTCTAAATGTGCTTTTCATGCTTAGACTGTGCTTGGATGCCTTGTTCTTGCATTTGGGCCAAAAGCCGAATATCATTGTGAATGTTTAGCCTATGTTGCATTCATGGGGGAGCATAAGCTTCTTTTTGCCGCAAAGGCACTTCATGTACCATGAAATGAATTAATCTTGAAAAGAAGTGTGAATGCTTGAAAAATGCTCCATCCATCATGTCTATGCTTAAAATGTTTTATCTTTCACATATGGGTGCTAAACATGTTGCATGATGTTCACCAGTGGAGAAGTCTCCCCGAAGTGGACACATGGCTCATGAGCTTTGACATGACATGATTTGCTTTATGGGTGTTTGCCATGATCTTTTGCTGAGAATTTGATATCCTTGTATGATCTTTGAATGGAATGCATGTTTGTGGCTCAAGTGTGACATGGATAGGCTTTTACATGTGAAGCGAGCCTTCTTTTGGTAAAACTGCTTAAATCTGAAAATTTTGCTTTGTCACATGCTTGTATTTTCATGTATTACTTGTGGCAATGCTTTGACTATGCTATTATTCATATGTGTGATCTTTGTCTCATTTTTAGCCTTTGACACTAGATTTGGCCTATTTGAGAAGCTCATGTAGTTGTTTATATGCTTTGTTTTGCATTTCTGCATTTTCACCTTAATTCATACATTGTCAACAAGGGGGAGAAGAGGTGAGCATAATGAAAATTCAGAAGAGGTGAGCTGAAATTTGGAAGTTTGCATCCACATGTTCAGGGAGAACTTGCATTTGTTCAGGGGGAGCTTTCTTGCTGTTTTCGGTGTGGAGTTTGTGCTTTGCTTGGCTTGTGACCTTTCTTCGCCTTTCTTTGGTTTTGGTCATGAGTTGAGCTTCTTTGTTTTTTCTTTCTTCTTTCTTTTCTCTTTTTCTCTGAATTTCATTTCGCGTTGTGTGTTGTCAATGCACTCATCAAGGGGGAGATTGAGGACCAGGAGCGTCCCAGTGGTCGATGGATGACCGCTCCTCAGTGATGAGTGATTGACAACGGGTGTTGGAGCGACTCTTGGCTTAGTGCGCGAGTGTAGGCCGCGGCCTAGTTCGTGTTGTTGCAGGTGAAGAACGGGCGCGAAAGGTCTTCAGCCTTGAGGGGCCTCCGGGAGATGGAGAGACAAGTAGGCTCGGTTCGAGGGACCCGGTGGACAGCGGGACTAGGTGCGGGCCACAAGGTGGCGATACGAGCAAGACGAAGTCATGGACAATCGAGCCGGTGCACGGTGGCGGTCGAGTCAAGTGGTTTGGCGGGAGGCCGGACCGGGCACGCGGGGTTTGGTGGTTTGCCCACAAAACCATCGGCGGACGGTTTCTTGGTTTGGGCCTCAAAACCAAGTCCGAGGGCCCAACACGACGGAGACGGGATCCGGGCGTGTCGGGAAGCTTCGAGGCGGAGGACACGCGGCGGGATCGCATGGGTTGCGTCGGGAGGACGCGGAGTGCGGCAAAGGCGTGGCCGTCCGATGGCAAGACCCACAAACATTACCTAAATGCCCCTACGTGGGTTGTATCGCCAGTAGTTTAGTTAGGGGTAGTCGAGTCATTTACCACTCCGGCGGGACCTGATATATAAGCCATGAGTGTGTGTGGATGGCTCTCTCTCTCCGCGACTTAGGGTTTCATTTCCTCCCTCCTCTTTCTCATTTTCGTAGCTATTTTTCCTTCCATTTTCTCTAGGCTGGCATGAGAGCTTCATGAGAGATTTGTTGAGAGGGATGGATGCTAGGGCGGCATGCTAGACCTTGTGAATCTTTCCTGGTTTGTATAGAAGATTCGGGGTTGTTTTTCGTGGCTTTTCGTGCTTGTTTTCGTGCCTTTGTTCCCGGTGTGATTCCGCGGATTTGAGTTGGTTTCTCCCCGGATTTCTTTGAGGGAAACATGGATAGATGTCTTGTGCATCTTTGTGCTTGATCTTGTGCCCTCAAACGCCGGAAACCACTTCGATTCGTGAGTTTTCGTTCGGTGCTCTAGCTTTTGGTGGTGCTCAAAGGATTCGCGATTCCCGGTGATTTAGGGAGTTAGGAGGCAAGATTTTTGGGCTATAGCATCCTTGTGTGACGCTTTTCAAGTACCCAAACCCTTGTCTCTACAGCTTCAACCGTTTGGGAAATCCGATGATGATTTGGGGGAGTTGACTTTCGGGGTTGGGCGTTTTCATCTCTGTCCGCACCTGGCGGACGGTCCGCGAGGACCAGGCGGACGGTCCGCGCGGCTAGGGTTCGTCCCGTGTTCTTCGTGTTCTTGCTCGTCTTTTGTTTCGATCCGTCGCGATTTTGGTTTTCGGTTGGACGGAGTTTCGGACGGTCCGCGGTGTTGGGCGGACGGTCCGCGGGTGCTTGGCGGACGGTCCGCGTGCTCCCCACGGACGGTCCGTGGTTCGTGGTGTGCCACCGGTGGTTACTCGTTGGCTTTAACGGACGGTCCGCGGCTCGGGCGGATGGTCCGCGGCTCGGGTGCGGACGGTCCGCGCATGCCGGCCGGACGGTCCGCGCGGCCCTTTGCGGACGGTCCGCCCTGTCTAGCCGGACGGTCCGCCTGAGGCTGAGCGCTTTGCTTCTTGGTTCGATTCCTTCCCCCCTTCTTTCGTGCTTCCGCGTGTGCTTCAAGGAATCGTTCCTAGGACTAGAGGTTGATCCATAACCTCGTGGTGTTGGCGATTGGTGCGTGATTCGATCCATCGCTTGTGTGTGACCGGGATTTGAGTAGGGCATAGGCCGGGTTCTTTGGGAAGAATTTTTACCGGCTCCTATTCACTCCCTCCCTCTCTAGTCGCCATCTGATCCTTCATTTGGAGCTCATGAAAAAGATTTTATAGCCTTCTAATAAATAGAAATAGCTCAAAGCAAAACGAGAATAAATCCCAGAAAAGTCCGGAAAATTCTCGGAAGGATTTGGACAGCACCTAATCGCACTTTTGAAACCTTTTGCACTCAAGAAGCACCAAGATGCATCAGCACGAATTCAACACTCACATCAAACCAATTTATTTTTATTCAGAAAATCAAACAATGATTTTTTCCTATACTAGATTTCCTGTAAACAAAATAAATGTTGAGAATTTTTTTAAAATTATGAGAAAACTCTTGTTTAATTATTTCTTCTATTCACATCCTGAAATTTGGAAATTTTAGGGTGTGACATAATTCCTTTTTATTCAATCTTTCGTCATACCACCTTTTAATCCTCTCTTTGTATATGCTCGCATTTTCATATGCTTTCAACCTCATCTCCTCTAACTCACTTATTTGAATTCTTCACTTTACCACCGCGGCATCTAGATCGAGGTTCATCTCCTTAATTGCCCAATAGGCTTTATGCTCTAAGCTTTGCCATATGCAAATTGATAAGGAGTCATACCTATCGGTGTCTTGAACGCCGTTCGATATTCCCACAAAGCACCATCTAATTTCTTTGACTAATCCTTGACTCCCTTCTCTATGGTTTTGTTGAGGATGCTCTTTAGTTGCCTTCTCGATGTTTCCGCTTGTCCGTTGGTTTGTGGATGATAGTTCAATTCCCAACATGGACAAGCACTTTTTGAAATTCATTCTGGTGAAGTGAGTTCCTCCATCGGTTATCAAGATTCTTGGAGTACCGAAGCGAGGGAAGATCATGCTCTAGATCATTGCAATGGACTCCTCCGTGGAAGCTTTACGGCATGGCATGGCCTCTACCCATTTGGATACATAATCAACCATGACTAGGATATGCTCAAATCCATGTGAGTTTTTGAAGGGCCCCATGAAGTCTATTCCCCACACGTCGAATAAGTTGATTTGTAGGTTATATTTGAAGGGCATGGAATTCGTTTGAGAAATATTCCCGGTTCTTTGGCATTCAGGGCATGATGCAACATATCTTTTAGTATCATCATGCTTCTCCGGCCAGTAAAATATGCTGGACCTCACTTTTGCTTGGGTCTGAAAGTGGCTATAGTGTCCACCGTACTCCGCCGAGTGGCACTTTCTCAAAATTTCTAACCTTTCCTCTGTTGGCACATATCTTCTCATGCCTCCATCATTGCCAAATTTGAAGAGGTAAGGTGAATCCCAAAAGTATTTTCTACTTTCAGAGATTATCCTCCTTTGAGTGTTTTTATCTATGTGATCAAGAGGCATCTTCTGAATTGCTCGAATGATATCGATCATCCAAGTATCTTTGTCGAGTACTCGATAGAGGTGGTCATCTCTCATCCTGTCTTTTATGGGCTCTTTATCATCTTGCCCATGGTTCTTCCTAGACAAATGATCGGCCACAACATTTTCCACCACCTTTTTATCACGAATTTCAACATTGAACTCTTGGAGAAGAAGGATCCAACGAACCAATCTTGGTTTAGCATCCTTCTTATACATGATATACTTGATGGCCGCGTGATTGGTGTAAACAATGACCTCTGAGTTCACGATGTAAGATCTAATTTTTTCAAAGGCAAATACCGCTGCTAACAATTCTTTCTTCCTAGTGGCATAATTTAATTGTGCCTCATTACGGGTTTTACTAGCGTAGTAAACATTGTGAACTCGGCCTTCCTTTCTTTGACCCAAAACCACTCCTACGGCGTAGTCACTTGCATCACACATATCTCGAAAGGTTGGCTCCAATCCGGAGATTGAATAATGGGAGCACTCACCAAAGCACTTTTCAAGGTCTTGAACGCCGCTAAGCACTTCTCATCAAAGTCAAAAGCCACATCCTTTTGAAAGAGATTTGTTAAGCGCTTAGTGATCATCGAGAAGTCCTTAATAAATCTTCTATAGAATCCACTATGGCCTAGAAAGCTCCTCAAGGAATTAACATCCGTTGGAGGTGGGACTTGCTCAACCGTCTCCACTTTAGCTTTGTCCACTTCGATTCCTCTCTCGAATATAACATGTCTGAGCATTATGCCTTGTTTTACCATGAAGTGGCATTTTTCCAAATTTAGCTCCTAGTCTACCTCCGCACACCTCGTGAGGACCTTATCCAAGTTCGCCAAGCAATCCATGAATATCTTACCACAAATGGAAAATCATCCATGAACACCTCGACAACTTCATCGATGAATTCCAAGAATACGGTCATCATGAAATGTTGAAAAGAGGCCGGAGCGTTGCATAGACCGAAGGGCATCGTTCTATATGCAAATGTTCCATAAGGGCATGTAAACATTGTCTTGTGTTGAATGGGAATTTGCATGAACCCCGAGTACCTATCGAGAAAGCAAAAATAAGCGTGGTTTGCTAATCTCTCGAGCATCTTGTCAATGAACAGTAAGGGGAAGTGATCTTTCTTCGTTGCTTTGTTTAGCTTTCGATAATCGATACACATCTCCCATCCGGTCACGGTTCTTTGTGGTATTAATTCATTCTTCTCATTCTTCATGACAATTAAACCTCCTTTCTTTGGTACACAATGTACCTGGCTCACCTACTCACTATGCGGAACTGCGTAGATGATTCCGGCATCAAGTAACTTGATGACCTCTTTCTTTACTACCTCTTGCATGGCATGAGTTAGCCTCCTTTGGTGGTCCATTATGGGCTTGTATTGGTCTTCCATAGGTATACGATGAGTGCAAAAGGCTGGGCTAGGTCATTGGATATCATTGATCGAATATCCAATCACCTTCCTATGTTTGTTCAATAAATTCAGCAGCTTCTCATTTTTCGGGACTCAATTCGTCGCTCATGATGACAGGATAAGTCTTGTCTTGGCCCAAAAATTCATACTTTAATCCTTTGGGTAAAGGTTTAAGACGCACCTCGGGCACTTGTGGCTCTTCGCGTTTAATTTCACCTATGTCCTCGAATTTTTCTTCCTCCACGCTTCCATTTGTTGCTTCCTCTAGTTGTTCGTCTTGTTGATCACTAGCTTGGTTCTCTATCTCTCTTTGCAGTGGGTCTTTAAGGGTTTCAACAAAACAAAGACTATCTACCTCCTCTACTTCTTCGTCTTCGGGAGGAAAAGGTGAAAGGTGTTTACAAACGCGAAGAAAATTATATGTGTACATCTTTCCATTAAGATTCATTGTTACCTTGCCTTTTCCAGCATCCAACACGGCACCAACCAACTTAAAAAAAGGGCCTACCAAGGATTATATGATCATGACACTACAAGGTTTTGTGTCAAATGCAACATCGAAGAATTGCAACGTTGAAATTTTGGTTGCCAAAGATCATTGTATTACAACCATTCTAAAAAACGGTAGCGATACATGCCTTTAATACAACGGTTTTCAAGTTGTTGCGAAGCTCTGTTCCATTTGGTGTACGATATTGCAATGGTGAAATATGGTAGCAGTATAATTGATTTTTGTTGCAATTTTATGGTAATATTGCAACTATATTTGTGTTAGTTGCATTTTGTGGTGACTATTGCTACGTTTTTTGGTGTTGCATAAAATTTCACAAGCGTTGGAAATGTTGGATGCTTAATGCAACAAGAACTCTTGGAGCCGAAGCAAAAGTGGGGTTCAATTGCAACCTTTATTGGTCGTTGTAATACACTTTGATGTTGTTGCAAGTGCTAAATTCTATTGCAACGAGATCTTGAGTTTGAAGAAAAAATTGTACAAGTGCAATACTTATTTTTTGTTGCCAGATACTTTGAGAATTGCAACCAGAACTAGGAGGTGAGGCTGATTTGGATTGGACCTTGTAGACTGTATGATATACTATTGAAAAAATATAATTCACAGTCAAAAATAGAACTTGGCTAATTTTGAATTGAGATTTTATTCTAATTATTAATTTTAAGAAAGAAGTTTGAATTGGTAGGAAAACGATCTGTCATTACCAACAAAATAGAAAAAATAATAAAAAAAGTGTCATGATATGGAATTGAACAAAGGACCTCAATACTATACTAGTATATAACTTACCATTACACCATTACAATGTTTGTGTTAGCTAGCATCGTTGAAGCCTTTTTCATGTTTCTATGTGGTCAACTTATAGTAACCTTATAGCTATTAAAATAGAATAGTTACTTTATAGGGTTCTATTAGTTAGTTATTTCAACAACAAAGTAAAGTTTTATAGAATTATTATTGTTTTTTGTCTAATGCAACACCGAAAAAGTGTTGCAATAGGATCAAAATGGTTGCAATAAACACAATGCCAGGAAACCAAAATAACTTTAAATTGACATGTCACTCTATCTCACCTTGAGGATGTGGTGATGCGGTCCTACCTTGAGGATGTGGTGATGCGGTCCCAATAGCTGGTCGCACCCTTGCCACGGTCGGTCACGCACTATCTGGGCCCAACTGGCCGCACCCTGGCCTCGGCCAGTCGCACCTTGGCTGCACCCTGGCAATGACCGGCCGCACCCTAGCCATGGCCGGCTGCACCCTGGCCACAGCTAGCCACGCACCAGCTGCACCGACCAACCACACCCCTATCGCGGTCAAATTTAATCCGGCGCACTAAAAATGTTGCACCCGAATAAGTGTCCATTGGGTAAGAAAGTACTTGAGTGTGTACACATTTCGAAGTTTACGTTGAGTTGTATGAAATAATGTGATGAACTATCTAGTTTTTGAACAATGTATACTCCTAAATGTGGGCTATAATGGACCATAGACGCCTAAATATAATTTTTTTAATCTTATTAGAGGTACATATAGGTCAATTTGTAATTACGTTCGTTAAACATGTAGAAATTCATTTAAATGATAGAAAATAGCAAATCTAATTATTAATTTGTGAACACTGTATGGCGACACTTTATTAAATTATTTGAAAATGACCTATCATTAGTGAAAAAGTATTACTATGCTGTGAGCTCATAGTGAAACAAATTTATATGTGAGTGACCTTTCATTAGTGAAAAAAATAAAAACAAATTGCTATTGCAGAGTTTTGAACCCATGATCAACTACTAAATTGTTAGGAGCCTTACTACTAAAGCATTCGTCCTTTTTTAAGGTATCCCAATTATTGCATTTTAACATTTATTCTTTAGTAATTGAATAAATTATTATAGTAATAGCTAAACTTAGTTAGAAAATTCCACATATTCACACAATAATATATTTTGGATCCGTTGTCATCCCAAAAAAATTTCAAATAATCTCAACAAAGAGTACTATACATCCTTCACAATGAGGGACATCTCTAACTTAGTCATATATGACTATGAGTATGCCTTTGCAATGGATGTGCAACAACACTTTATCATAATCACTTGAATTTTATAAGTAATGCTTGTACACAAAAATCACGTGGCTATGCAAAGTTTTAGATTTTTTAACCAATTTTCTATCTAATGCAACACTAAAAAAGTGTTGCAATAGGCCTAAAATGGTTGCAATAGACACAATACCAGGAATTTAATTGGCAAAAAATGTCTGCTTGGGGATCGAACCTGAGACCTTTGGAACAAAAGTGACATGTGTAGACCACTAGGATAAGCATTGGTTTATGTTGTATTAAGGTGTTCTATTTCTTTTTTATTAATTAAACTGCAATAAATCTTTCAAAACAAACTTAGAAAATGTGGCAGTACAACATATTTTTGCTCCATAACCATCCCATAAAAGTTTCAAATGATTTCGACAAAGTTATACTATAAATCTTTCACAACTAGGAACATATCTCACTTAGCTATATAGGACTATGTGAGCCATATATGCCATTGTGAGGGATATACAACAATACTTTGTCAAAATCACTTTAATTTTTTATGTGCTACTTATACACTAAAATCATGAGGTTATACAACTTTTTATATTTTTATAGCCACTTTATTCTATTTTAACATTTATTCTTAGTAATTTAATAAATAATTAGAGTAATAGAAAACTTGATCGGAAAATTTCATAGATTCACACAACAACATATTTTGGCTCCAGAACCATCCCACTTTGTTTCATGAGGTTAGTTTCAAACTATTTCGACAAAGTGATACTGTATATCTTGAGGCTAAGTTGAAAGAACCCATGCCTACATCATGCTCTACCTGTGAAATGCATGCTTTGAAAAATCTGGAACTTGCACATTATGTTGATCATTTGCAGGATGAGAATGATGAGCTGAGGAAGTTGATGGGTTGGTTGTCTGGTCATGAGCCTTAGTTGAGGATGATGATCGAGGCATTTAAGAGGCATGATGGTGAGGGACTTGGGGCAAACAAGGTTGGTGAGGGAAGTGGAGAGAATATCCAGAGCCACCAGAAACCCACCACAAAAATGATTTTCTCCCAAAACCTAAACATCATAGGAACCGACTAGACACAACCCCAGCTCCACCCGTGTTTCCTACACCCACAAATGATCTACAAAAGCCTATCAAGTTTGTGAGCACTTCGGGGAAAGTGTTCTTTGGGAAAGAAAGTGAGAAGTCTAGTGAAGGGAAACCGGTGGAGGAATTGAGTGGAGAGAAACCAAGTGAGTGACCACAGCCCAAGCCTAAGCCTAAGCTTGTGAGGTTCCATTGTGGCTATTATGGGAGAGATGGCCATAAGGATGAGTATTGCTTCAAGAGGAAGCGAGAGGAGAGAATGGCAAAGGAGTGGGCTAACAAGGACAAGTACAACCCTTCTGATGGTGTACTTGAGTCTCGTGTGCATATGCCTAGGGCTAAGGCGAGTGTGAGGACAGTTCGGGCTTGGGGAGAGCGGAAGGCTGTTGGAGGTGCTGCTGCCCAGGTCACACTAGTCAGACCGGTGTGGAGCACCGGTCAGACCGGTGCAGGCCTGGACAGGCGGCATTTTGGGTTTCGTGCTCGTACAGGTGCGAGGTTTGGTTCTGGAGTTCGTGGTTCTGGTGGTTGGGCTGGAAAGTTTGCAGGAGGTCAGTTTGCTAGGCATTCTCCTCCTCGTGCTCAATACGGGGATGGGAGGATCCATAGTTTTGAGAAGGAGAGGAGGGACAGTCCACGGGTTTTCTTTCGTGGTTTTAGTCCTCCTCCAGGTAGATAGGTTTGGTTACCTCATGGTGGTTACTGTGGTGGTGTTCGTGGAGGTAGCTTTTGTAGGAAAGATGGTTTGGTTTGTGCTAACCCCACTTTCGAGCAAATGGCTAGGCACTGGTTTTACACTTTTGGAACTAACCCCAGTGTTGAGTCGTTTGCTCACTCTCGCTCTTGGTTTTGAGTTGCAGGTGGATGGCCCGGAGAACATTTGGTTGATATCGGGGGTGGTTCTCCGGCCTCATATTCCAGTGGTGACATGTAGGTACATCACCTTCGGGGATGGTGGACAAGGATGAGTGAATTGTGAAGAAATGATAAAGGTAAGTGTATTTGTGACCTTCGAGTGTGTGGCCTTGGTCAAGTCACTTGGTTTGTTTTGCTCCTTCTCTATCTCATGTGTGTAGGGTGAGCTTTGTATGCTCTTTGGCCCTAGTGCATGTGTTTAGGGGGAGCTTGTGAGTTTTGTGCTCCTTTGCTCTTTTGCCGGTGGTGTCGAACCCTTTTTGCCTCCCCTCGAGGAGCCGGTGGTTTGTGAGCTTTGTGTGTGGGAGCTCCTTTGTAGCATATGTATAGCTTCCTTTGTGCATTTCTTGCATTTGGCATGGCATATGTAACATGATGTATAGGCATCCTTGTATCTTAGATTGCATGCATTTTGTATCATATGCATTGGATAGGAAAAACTTCTCCTATATACATTGTTCACCATGAAATGAGATATTGTCTTTGTGAGCTTGTTTGGTATGCTATGGTTAGTTTGGCTTAGCTCTTGATGATCTTGATGAATAATCCATGGTTGATAGCTATGTTTTTGAAAATGTCACATGTATGCTCTCTCATGTGTAAATGCCTTTATATGATCTTGACATTTTTTAGTGGCTTTGCTATGCTTAATTTGTGGTTGGATAGCTAGTTTATTGATCATATGGTGCCAAAGGCTTATTTGCCATCATGAATGTTTAGCCCTTTTGCTTTATCTTATGGAGGGGCATAAGTTTCTTTTTGTTGCAAAGACATTTCATGTACCAATTTTAAATATGAAAATGAAATGAAAAATGCTTGGAAAATATGATCCCATGTCATATGTGCTGAATTTAATTTGCTTTGGGTGCTAAACCGTTGCATGATGCCTACCAATGAGAAGTCTCATACATAGAAGTAGGCACATGGCTCGGTGGCTTTGACATGACATGAGGTGCTTGTGGGTGTTTGTGATAGTCTTATGATTAGAATGGCTGTCCTAGCATGAAGTTTGTGTGGCTTTGCCATTTTTATATGCTTCGATCATGTTTAGGACTTTGCTCATGAGAGGCAAATTTTTTCGCAAAATTGCTCAAAACCATCTTAGCTTCGTCCAATGGTTGTGAAACTTGGTGATCATGTAGTTGAGATCGATACGAAGCCGTAGAGTATCTAACTTGCTCATTTGGATATATGTAGCATTCTTTGTTGAATTTTGTCTATTTGAGAAGCTCTAGGTTGAAAATTTTGCATTTTTGTCTTGATTCATGCATTGCCAACAAGGGGGAGAAGTTTGAGCTTGAAATGGCTTGTTGGATGCATTTAGAAGGTTTTCAGGTGATTTCGAGCCATTTCTGGGCTCTGTTGTGCACCGGTCTGACCGGTGAGGAGCACCGGTCTGACCAGTGTGAGTGCTGGTCCTGTGCACATCTTGGGCACCGGTCTGACCGGTGGTGATGACCGGTCTGACCGGTGTGAGCTGAAGTTGCTGCAGCTGCCCTGTTTTCAGCTGGTTTGCATGCATTCGTCTAGGGGGAGGTGTATTGGTTCAGGGGGAGCTTGCATGTGTGCAGGGGGAGCTCTTTGTGGTTGTTCGAGCTTTGTTTCGTTGGTTTACGCTCTTTGCTTGAGCTTTGTTTTGTCTCGGATGTGTCGAGCCGTTGCCCTTGCCTAAGGGGTCCGAGACTTGTCTTCTTCAAGTGATCTTGCTCTTTGCCTTTGTTTGGCTTTCGATCGCTTGTTGGAGTTTCTTTTTGTTCGTTTCTTTTCTTTTCTTTTCTCTCGTGTTACTTTCGTGTGGGTGTTGTCAATGCACTCATCAAGGGGGAGATTGAGGACCATGTGCGGTTCGAGGACCGGTGGATGGTCGCTTCCTTGTGTGATGAGTGATTGACAACGTTGTGTGTGTTGACGCAAAATGTGCACTCAGCGCCAATCACACAGCAAGCCGAAAAGCTTAGCTTCGCACGCGCAGAGAGAAAGTGACGTGCCAGTCAATTTTTCCTGAAAATTAACAAAAGATGAAACGGTTAAATACCAAAATTTGGAACCTACGGGTGGTACCGGGCGGTTCCATATTTACGGCTAAAAAGCCAAGCAAGACGACATGTAGCTATGCGAAGCTACCTGTCAAAGAACCACGACCATTCGGGTAACCAAGAAGGGAAAAAGAACATTGCCGAATGGATGACGTAAGCATGACAACGATCGATCTTTGAATGAACATGGATGCATGTGCCAAGCCATGACCGATCCTCATGAAGATTAACATTAAATGAAGTAGAGCACGAACATGATCATGTATTAAAATAAGCATGCATAGATCCAAAGCGTTAGTCTACCGCATGTCTAACCACTTTAAGATCCGTCGGGCACGACATCAGCAAATCTATCCACCGCATGATACAACTTGCATGAAAGAACGCACCACTTTCCACAAATAGATCTATCCACCGCATGATACAACCTAAATATGGAAAGCTAGAAGCATACGTCTTTTAAAACATAAATAACGCACGTGATCCACTCGTGAAGATATAACCGAATGCGGTCGAACAACCGATTCGGGGTCCATGAAGAAGGAACAAACATTACCACGTGAATAAATCTATCAAGGTGAATTGGAAATCTAATCCACCGGATGACTAGCTCCAAAGCAGCCCAAAAACCCGCATCTACCGCATGATACCCGCTCTTTCAAGATTTATACTTAACAAAGCAAGCTTGAACCCGCAACATGTAACAACCTAGATCGATTCGGTTTCGGCTATCGGAGAGCACGAGATCCACGCGTCAAAATACGAAACCCGCTCGTGCACGGATCTTAAAAGGAAAAGAGCCGATCCAAACCCATCTAGATTGGGCAAAAGTGTATTACATGAATTAAAACATAAAGCAAAAACTCATGATAATACGAGATAACTTAATGAATCTATTGGATCTTGCCAAAACCCAATAGAGCCGATAACTAGCTTCGAGCTAGACCTTAGCCTACCGCATGGCTCATGATCTAACAAGAAACCCTCTTGAACCAAGCTTGAATCTACCGCATGACACGAAGCATGGTAACAAGACTACTTGCATCGAGATCTAAATCCACCGCATGATACTAGACATGATACAAGGTTGCCGGTACTCACGGAGGTCGACGGATCGATTGGTCCTCTCGAAGAACTCGACGACACGACAAGGGACTCTAGGGTTTGGCGTAAGGCCGGTGTGTATTGAGGAATGAACGTCCGTTTTACATACATCCAGGGATCATATTTATACCCCGCTGATTACAATTGCGAATGGATTCATTGCCTAACTAAACTTGATCGCCCGTCCATCCATTCGCTTCCCCCCGATCGAGCCACGTCACCGTCCAATCCCGCAAAATCGCTCTCTCGTTCCTTTGCCGAACCGGAGCGGATAGCCGACCGCGGATCCTTCCCGCCGAAAATCTCTCGAAGATACCTTTCCTTCCACCGACGGACTCTTTTCCGAATCGGACCCACATGTCATACTCCTTACCAAATTTTGGTGTTAACACATGCCCCTTCAATTGTGGGATAAAAGTAATTTTGTTCCACAATTGACTCCGACCACGAATCCTTGAGCCAAACCTCGTCAACACCGTTCTTCGCAATCCGCCGGATTCTTCGTTCGGATCCAACCCTAGATCCCCTTTGTTCCGAGCTCGAAACTCCAATGGCAACTCGGCACCAAGCTGCTCGGGTAACTTCACCCCTCCAAACCTTTGTTCGGCATTAGGTTTTCAATTTTACCCGAGATTTTCTTCTTCCGCTTTCTTCCGGGAACCATCTACCGCCCTTCCGATTCCTATTGAGGCCAATTCGCAGCCTTATTATCTTGGTCCCGAAGGGAATCCCGACCCTCGAGATTTCATTGCCGCCGAATCTCGAGAATCCCTTTCAAGGTAGCTTTATCTCCACCTCCTCAATGGCAAGATGCGTTCAAGAACCGGCCTTTGCCCCCAATCGCGGCCGGAAGACTTGGTACCGTAGGATTCTTGCGGATAAGAGTGGACCGACCAATCTGGATACCCTCCGCATCGCTCAATGTTTGGAGTTGTCTGTAGCTGAGATGCCCAAGAATGAAGATCTTCTGATAGCCGCGTGCCACTTCGGTCCAATGGCGTCAATGCCTTCTGTTTGGGCATGGCCCAATGTCTCCAACTTTGGCCGATGTGTACATGATCACCGGCCTTGACATCACCGGGTCTGTTCGGCCTTGGAATTTCAAGAACTCCTCACGCCAAACAGGGGTAAAGCCAGGGAATGGCTACAAGAATTATATTTTGAAACATATGAGAGATAATCCCCTTGGCGAAGTTGAATACAGAGCCTTCTTGAACATGTGGCTATGCGGGTTTGTCTTCGTGGCAAGGCCAATGAACCCACTCGAATCATATCGCAATGGCGATCCATCTGGCCAGCGGCAACCGCCTTCCTCTGGGAAAATTCCTCTTGGGCAGTGTATACCATATGCTTCATCGACGGTTACCCAAATGTATACCGGCCCGAGAGGATAACGTGCGTCAATGGCCCTTGGTGGTTTGTTCAGATTTGGCTGCAGCTTCACATGCACCGGATCGTAGGCGTCGACTTGAGCTCCGGGTTCTTCCCCCCGGTCCAATCCCCCCGAAGGAGAGCTTCAAGTCACCGAGAGGATGCCAAAGCTATGGAGAAGCGGCTTCAACCGTTATCGTTCGGCAGACATCACCCAACTCTTCGAGTTGTTCTTCAAAGGCTTCCCCAATCCTCTTTGGCTTCCTTATATAGGCTATGACACTCGACCTTTCCGTCGAGTTCTCCTTTGAGCCCAGACCATCAAGATGGGAGATTCCCGGAAATCTTTAATATCATAATCCGCCCATGTATATTACCGGCCGAGTTCAATGGAGGGAGGCGGAATGCCGCACTTATGAGTACTACCGGCCTAACATAATGGCCGGGCAACTTGGATGTGGCCGGCTGCCCCCAAGATTGTTTCCGCATGAATTCCTCAAGCCCGGGGAGGAAATCAAAGAATCGATGCGAAGTGCGACAGAGTTTTCAACTATGTGTGCGGTCCCACCGTCTACACATGTCCTTTTGTGCCCGCAATCATAGCTCACCCTACCTTCAACTCATGGTGGCAAGAATTCCACGACCACATCTTCGGTGAACCCGTTCATGTGTTCTCGTGCGGAACCGGTGCCCGATTTTCTCGCCGAATTCAGAGGTAACACACCGAGCCCCTTGATCGACTTTTACTCATGGTCCCGACCTCCATCTTCGTCCACGAACACGGTTCCCGCCCCTCGAGCCGGGGTAATAACTTATAATGCCGAAGGCCCAATTTCAGCAGATCGGGGTTTAAATCTACAACCCCGCGCCAACCGATGGACGGGTATGCTACCACCGATCCCGGCCTTTCCGGCCTTGCTGCCGACGGGAGGCAAGGATTGCATCCGGTTCCCCCTCCGAGCGCTAAAAGGAGGAGAACCGTCAAGAAAGTACTTGGTTGAGGTAAACTCCTTTACCTTCTTGATTACCGGGTCACTCTGTTCTTGATGGATCATATCATTGTGTATTTCGGACCGCAGCCCAACATTCTTCGTAACCAATACCTCGCCGATGCCCCATCCTATCGGTATGGCTTTTGTCGTTCTTTCTCAAGGATGAGCACCGGCACTTATCCCTTCAATTGAACATTTGCGAAGAAACCGTTGGAGAACCACTTGTAGATGTCCCGGTGGTTCAACAAAGCGAGCCCTTCCGGGTTTGAATTGCCCATCCCAAGAGAGGTTTCATCTTCATCACCTTCTCGCGGAAGCAAGACGCTCTCCAGAGATGAATCCCCCAACTCAACCGGAGCCGCCAAGTTCTCCCGAGGATGCCATCGCCTATCGGCCAAGCCGCAACGGCTAACCCAACGAGAGGAAGATCCAATTCTTCCCCGGCCCGTAAACTCACGAGTCGCCGATTGCCGCACCAAGCATCTCCCGACTTGGACGTTTCGGCTCTACTCGGGACGCCTCTTCCGTCTGCGATTGCTCCCGCTCAAGATACCATTCACGAGGTACTCGGTTCCGCTCTTAATCTTGATACCTTGATGCTAGCATTCTCACCTTGGCAGTGTTGTTTTCAGGATCACGCCCCGTCATCATCGAGCTTGCCATCAGAGGGCCCATCAGCTGCTGATGTGATGAAAGAAGTAAACCAGCCGTTGCCCGACGAGGTATTGCTCAAGCTCAAAGAAATTGCAGCCTGGCTAGAAAAAGACGTCCAGGATCAGCTCAATGATCTCTCGTCATTTTGAAGAGATGTTTGAGCCCATTAGTCGCCAACTTCCCGATGACATCGAGCTTTTCTCGTCGTCCATCTACGACTTAGAGCCCTTTTATGTTCCCTTGAGGCGCACTTGGAGGAAATTGCGCTCCCGTTCGGCCCATTGAAAAGGAGAAAACCGATGCCGAACAAGCCATGAACGGGATACAATCCCAAGCAAAAAGCCATAAGGATACCTTGGCCGACTCCGCAAGCTTCTTACGATCCGAAAGTCGCCGTAAAGGTTGCTCTAGAGGCGGAATTGAAAAGCCCGTCGGCGGAGATGGAAATTGACCAGAAGAAAATAGCCGATCTTCCTGGATTAATAGCAAAGACCGAAGCGGAGGCAGAATCGGCTGTCACCAGAGTAAAGCAGTGCGATGCAGAGCTTATTGACTTATCTGATGCCCAAAAGGACTATCAGGAGATCTTGGACAACTCCCACTTGATAGTATCCAATGTTCGTCACGCACTTGCAAAACTCCTTAACGCTTGAATGTTCTTATTGATGTATACCTGGACTGGTCGTTCTTGTAATATCTCCTTTGCAATTTGTTTCCTTTCCTTGGCGTACTTTGAGATGTGATGCCGAACGACCCATTCGGTAGTGAAACGCTAACTGCCGAACGACACCTTGAATCCTTTAGCCGAAACCGTCGACCCACACGCGTTTCAGCTTAGAACTCCAAACGACCCACCGGCGGGTTGGTCAAGGAAATCTCTCCGCCCTCCGATTTTATTGGGACGTGCGCCACGATCCACAGCCACGATTCGAAGCCACAATTACCCCCGCTGTGCCTATAAATGTTGCCGTAGGTGCCCCTAGCTCTCCACCAGGCCTTCTAGCTCTCGAATCTTTGCCAATCTCTGGCCTTGTTGCAAACAGTGCACATCCCCAAACCGCAATGGTGCGCCGCCTCAACCGCCGCCGCGCCTCCGACGAGGCTGAGGGAAGCAGCGCTAATGCGCGCAGGCGGTAATGATCGTCAATTTCTCCCTGTCGATCTTCCTTTTGATCTTCCTTTTCCTTGACAATCATCTCCCCCCTTTCGCCTTGATTCGGTGGACCGCCGCCCGCGCGCCGGCCAATCGGCCCCTCCCCGATGACTCTTCGGAGTCCGATGGCCACTCCCCGTGCCGTACGGGGGAAGCGAGACGCTATTCGCTTCAAGGAGGAGCTAGAAACGTCTCGTCTTGAGCCGGAAGCCGTCTCCAAAAAGGCGGGCGTGGCCGAACTAGAGTGGGAGGACCGGCGGAAACAGTGGGCCGGAAGCCATTGATGGTACGGTTCGATTCTTGATTTAGTCCGGCCTTTGATGCTAATCCCTTCTTGTTTGTCCTTTGCGGCCCGTGATGCCGAGCTCAACCGCCCAAAAGCGCCGGTAGAGCGGTGGCGGGAGAAGGTGAACGCTCACGGCGACACGCCGGCGGAGCGCCCGGCCGCGGTGGAGCGCCGCATTGACGAGGTGGCCGTCCATGGTGTTCGTCCGGGCACCACCTTGGGCCTAGCGCGATGGCGACGCATACGGACGTCGACTATTCCACCAGGCCGCGTGGCTTCCAGGGCGGCGCGCCGGAGGATATCGATGAGATCGAGCTCATCCTGGAGCGCCTCGACGGCCACGGCGACGCCATCGCCGAAATTACCCATCCCCAGTCTGTGCTGAACAGACTCTTTGATTAGATTGTACTAGGGATGTGTAAATGTCGGCAATATATGATGAACTTTTGGAATCTGTATTTGTTCCGTGATATCTCCCTTCTCATTTACATCTGTGAATTTGTCTTCTTCGAATGCATCTGGGAATTGTCTTTAGCCGAACGCTCGCAAACAACTGCCCCTTGGCGCAAGATCCACAAAGGATCCCAATTCGGCAATCCGTAAATACTGTTCAAAGAAAACCCTTCGCACTCGGTGGAAAACCCTGCCGCTTGGTATTCCAACAAAGTGTGTACCGCGCATCACCACTCCCAACGCGCCTCCTTGGTCAATAAAATAGCCCGTGGGGTGCTCGCAATCCCACTCGCACACTCCTCCATCACTTCTCGTCTCTTCTTCGCCGCTAGAAGAAAAAACCCCAACGCCATGGACAAGGGTAAACAACCTCGGGGGAGCGGCTCGTCAAGGAAGCGTACGATTCGGAAGTGGGTTCTTTCTTGATCCGCTCCTTGCCCTTCGCTTGATCTTGCGCTTCATGTTTTCCTCTCGCCTCTTTCAGCCTTGATTTGCTTCCCGAAGAAATCATCGGAACCGAAGATGTTCCCGAGTACATCTCCTCCGATTCTTCTCCCCGAGGCGGAGGATGCCACGCCCGAGCAAAGGGTCATCCATCGCTTGCGCCGCCGTGCCCGGCGCCCGGAGCGTGACCTCGGGGACATGTCCGTCCGCCGCCAAGCCGAACGCGAGCGTCGTATGGCGCCGGGAAGCGCTAGTAGGGGGTAAACGCTTCGTCCCCCTTCATGTTTGCATCCGGATTTCTTGCCCCTAACCTTGATTCTTTTGCTCCGGATGTCTCTCGACGGGTACGGCAACCCGAAGGCGGCCGGGATAGCTTGGTAGAGGCCGCCAATCGTGGCCATCCTCGTGCGTTCCAAGTCGCCGTCACGGTGGTCCCGGAACAAGCGAAGAGGGAGCGAGCGCTCGAAGAAGCAAAGAAAAGATTGAACCATACTTTCGCTTCTTACTCCACGCCTTCTGCTTCCCTCCCTTATGGGATTTGGCCTTCAGGGCTGCTATGTGTAATCCTGCAAGAAACCAGTTGTGGTGTAGTATTGAGCTAAGGGCAATGCATCAGGCACTGGCCATTTCCTTTTGTTCATGGATTTTTGCTCTAAAGGCGGCCTCATCCTCGAGCGCCGGCTGCTTCTGTGTCAGATGTGTATAATCATCGATCGATTTCAATGCTAGGATAATACTTCTTCAGATATCTTCCATTTATTGCGGCGGAAAACTCCTCTCCTAGCAAAGTTTTTAATATGTATGCATTACCAGGAACGCATCTGACCACACGAAAAGGCCCCTCCCAGTTAGGGGACCATTTGCCGAATTCACTGTATTTAGTTCCAATCGGCGTAGCGCTTTCCAAACTAGATCGCCCTCTCGTGAATTGCTTTACTTTTACTTTCTTGTTATAGTATTTGGCGACCCGCAGCTTGTTTTTCTCGATGTTTTCCAGGGCCCTGAGACGGATCATATGCAAATCTTCTAACTCATCCATCATTAGGCCACTGTAATCCTTGGAGCTCAAATCGTTTTGCAGCACTACTCTCCTTGATTCTGATTGCATTTCCCAGGGCAAGATCGCGCGATGCCCGTAAACCAACTCGTAAGGAGAAGTCTTCATAGCTCCATGGGGGGCCATTCGGTAAGCCCACAGCGCTTCACTGAGTACCGAATGCCATCTCCTTGGCTTCTGGTCGATCTTCTTCTGTATAAGCTTGATCATGATCTTGTTAGAAGCCTCTGCTTGACCATTAGCTTGGGCATAGTATGGAGAAGAATTAAACAGTTTGATTCCCATGCTTTCGGCAAAATCTCTGAATTCCAATGACACGAATTGTGCCCCTTGGTCAGTGGTAATCGTCTGAGGAATCCCAAATCGATAGATGATGTGTTCCTTGACGAATTCGATCATGTTTTCTGATGTCACCTTCTTGAGTGGGATTGCCTCGACCCATTTGGTGAAGTAATCTGCAGCCAAAAGCACGAACTTATGCCCCTTGCTAGATGGTGGATTAATTTGGCCAATCAAGTCTATACCCCAACCCCTGAATGGCCATGGCTTGATGATGGGATTTAACGCTGATGCGAGAACTCTTTGAATATTCCCGAACCTCCGGCAATCTTGACACCCCTTGTAATACTCAAAGCGGTCCTCTAATATCGTCGGCCAAAAGCATCCGGCCCGCCTAATAACCCATTTCATGCGATAGGCCGATTGGTGCGCTCCACATATCCCATCGTGCACCTCGCTCATCATGTTCTTGGCTTCTTCCGGACCCGTGCATCGCAACAGTACTCCATCTAATGATTTATAGAATAAATTGTCATCCAGAAGAACGAACTTGATTGCCTTGTACCTGAGCTTCCTAGAGACTTTTCGGGATGGATCTCTCAAATAGTCAACGATCTCTTTCCTCCAATCATCTTCTGTAAGATCCATCCCCATTGCGCTCACCTCTGCAGCAAATGCTTCTTGATCCTCTTTATAACCAGAGGCGCTCTGAGCCAACCTGTTTGCTTCCTCATTATGCTCTCTGGGAATGTGCTGTAAGGTTACCAGTGGAAAGCCCTTCAAGATTTCTCTGCATTCCTCGTAGTAACTCCTCAGCGCCTCGCTTCTGCACTCGTACTGGCCGTTCAATTGCTTGATGACTAACTCGAATCTCCATAAACTTCAACCGAAACGGCCCCGCTTCTCTCAAATATTGAAGCCCTCGAAGCGGCGCCTCGTACTCGGCCGGTTATTTGTGACGGTGGGTTGTATAGGAATGGCGAATTCGAACATCTCACCTTTCGGGAGAAATTAGTAGAATCCCTACTCCCCCACCTTTGCCACATGATGACCCGTCGAAGAATAGAGCCCATGGGGTAATTTCAAGCGAGTATCAATCGAAAGGTCACGGTGTTCGGTTATAAAATCGGCAATGACCCGACCTTTGATGGCTTTTGCCGATTCGAACTTCAACTCGAACTCGATAGAGCTAAAATCCATTTGCCAACCCGACCATTCAAAATTGGCATAGATAACATATGTTTTATCACATCAAACTTCGAGTATACGGTGCATTCGGCATTCAACAAGTAGTGCCGAAACTTTGTACACGAGTAGTATACGCAAAGACATAATCTTTCTATAGCCGAATACCCGGTTTCGGGATCAAGTAGTTTTCGGCTAAGATAGGCTACTACCCGCTCCTTCCCTTCGAATTCTTGAATAAGGGCCGATCCAATAGTTTGGGTATCGGCCGCCACGTACAACTTGAAAGGCTTGTTCATTCGAGGAGGAACCAAAGACCGGCGGCTCCTTCATGTATTGCTTGATTTCTTCAAAAGCCTTTTGTTGTTCGTCGCCCCATGTGAACTTCGATCCTTCTTTAGTTTTAGCAACGGAGAGAACGGCAACACCTTCGTGATAAATTTGAGATGAACCTTCTCACAAAGTTGATCTTGCCGAGCGGTGATTGCAACTCCTTGAGGTTGGTTGGAGGAACGACTTCATCAATGGCTTTCATGCTCTTTTTGCCAACTTCAATCCCTCCTTCGTGGACCAAAAACCCCAAGAACTCTCCACCGACACCCCAAATGCACACTTGTTTGGATTCATCTTGGGACCATGCTTCCGGTGCATTCCAGGGTTTTCTTCACATCTTCCAGATGGGAGGCATGGCTTAAGGACTTGATCACCACGTCGTCAATGTAGATTTCCACGGTCTTGCCGATCAACTCATGAAAGATGTAATTCATGGCCCGCTGGTAGGTTGCACCGGCATTTTTCAACCCAAATGTCATGACGATCCATTCAAATAGGCCTATATGACCAGGACACCTAAAGGCCGTCTTCGAGATGTCTTCTATTGCCATAAAGATTTGATTGTATCCCGCGTTGCCATCCATGAAGCTAATCACCTTGTGTCCCATAGCGGCGTCAATTAGCAAATCGGCAATAGGCATTGGGTATCCATCCATGGGAGTAGCTCGTTTAGGTCCCCGAAGTCTATGCAAACTCTCATTTTCCCATTTTTCTTGTACACGGGGACGATGTTAGAAATCCACTCCGCATATCGCAGGGGCCGAACGAAGTTTGCATCAAGTAATCTTTCGATTTCCTTCTTCACATCGGCCAATACTTCATCCTTGTAGATTTTCCGGGGCGGTTGCTTATATGGCTTGAATCCCGGCTTGATTGGCAACCGGTGCTCGACGATGGATCGATCCAATCCGGGCATCTCCGAGTAATCCCAGGCGAAGCAATCTTTATATTCTTTGAGAAGCTTGATTAAGTTCCCCCCGAAGTCTTCCGGCTCTTGCGTAGACCGGGTGGGCACCATTGCCCCTTCGCCGGACGTAGACCTCCTCGTCCTCCTCGTGGTCGCCCCACCCGAGATCGGCTCGGCGCTTCCGGGATGATCAATGATTTCAATTTTTTGCCGCCGATCCCCATTCGGGTGGACCCTTCCAAGTCTTTCGTGGACGGATCGGCGATTGGCGTTTCGCCCGTACTCGCATATCCGTCGCCGCATTCGGGACGGTTCCTTAATGTGGGTAGTTTCGGGCCTTCATTCCGGCGGTGCACCGAAAAAAGGCGCACCCCCGGTGGGCGCGCTCCCGCGCGCGCGCGTGTCGTTCCCCGATTCCATCCGCGCGCTTCCTCCTCGCCCCCGCGTTGCTCCTCCCTCGTGACGACGCTCCTGGTAGCGTTCCTTCTCCATCTGGCGCTGCCATTTATTAAGGAGGATGCGCGACGTCACCTTGGGTTTGGGCTTGGACGACTCCCCGATCTCGATGTGGCTCTTGAGAACGCGGGGGGCGTCGCCCTGGACTTGCTCTATGGTCACCTGGCGCTTCGGGTCAACTGATCCATCTTGCTTGGACCTGGCTGAGGTCAGGACCTTGATTTTCCCTTTCTCTTCGGCTGTTATCGCATTGACAGAAAAGCCGAGCATGTTCTGCGGGAAGGGGTGGCCATCCGGCTTCATCTTGTTGTCGAACTTGAGATGCCCTTCCCGGATAGCCTTCGGATCCTCATCCCGAAGACCCTGCAATCGTTGATGGAGTGCGAGTCCCCGTCATGGAAGCCGCAGTAACGTTTCGTTTTGACTCCATCGAGCCGAAGCATAGAGTGCCCTTCGAGCGCCTTGATTCGGCCTTCCTTTACCAAGAGCTCAAACAACTTGTCGGCCTTTGTGATGTCGAAGTCGTAGGTTCCTTTGGTCCGTCGACCCCGCCGATTCATTGTGAGAGGCTCTTTACCCCACATGATTTCTCGCCGCGCCTATCTCCGGTTCGTCGTCGAATCCTCGAACAAATCAGCTTTGTCCAAGAATTGATTGTAGATATCGGCGATGTCGTGCTTCGCTTGCCAAACTTGGGGTCCTTCTTGAGGCCATATGCCCGATTACTCATCAAGGATAATTTCGCGACAGTTGGCCCAAGTTTTCAAACTCCATCCCAAAGAGCTTTTCGCGCACGGCCGGTAACATCCCGGCGACGGCCATATCGGCTAGCTGATCGTCTGGCAAGTTCAAAGAGAAGCACATGCCCTTGACTTCTCTGAATCTTCTCAGAAACTCCAGCGGTGTTTCACCGTGCCTTTGCTTCGGGGTGGCGAGATCGATCAGCTTCTTCTCGAAGCGCCGCCGAAGTAGTGAGCGTGGAATTTACGCTCCAAATCTTTCCACCGGCCACCGACTCGGGTGGCAAGGACGAGAACCACCGAAAGCCGGACCCGTCGGCCGAGGCGGGGAAGTAGCGAACCCTGAACGTCTCTTCGGCCGAACATTCCCCCAGCTGCATGAGATAACGAGCGATATGCTCGACTGTGCTTGTCTCGTCCTGCCCAGAGAACTTGGTGAATTCCGTCGGTGGTTTTACCCTTGGCGGCAGGAGTACGTTATAGTACCACTCTGGGAACGGCGGCCTGTAAGTGGGGCCCTGCATCCTTGGCTTGAGGCCGAACTGATTCTGCATCAATTCGGTCATTTTACGTGCTAGGGCATCCTCCTCCTGAGCGCCTGCAGCCGGCGCGTACCCTGGGTGCGGGAAGGCGTCGAACGCCCCGTAATTTCCCACTTCATGATAGCCACCGCCGTATAGATTCCTCTGGAGCCAGTTGGTTGACGGAGCTATTCTTCGACTGGGGTCAAGTGGGGCCCCAGATGAGCCGAACGCTAGGTCTCCGTACGTGGGCTGGTACGGATTCGGCTGTTGCACAGGCCGACCCGTGTCTTTCCGTGGTGGTGGCGGGATCGGTTGACTTCGAAGCCTGCGGCGGAGGCCGAACCGGCCTGCCCCCCGCCCTCCCTGTGGAGGAGGTTGGAACGCTTGGCTCCCGGAGCTCTGAGGAGGGGGCCGCCGCACCGGCCCCGTGGTGGCGGGCCGAGAGCTTGATTCACCCGGCTCCACGGTGCTCTTTCCGGCGTACGCCCTTCCGAACGCTTGCCCCGCGCCCGGCCGAAGAGGGCCACCATCATCCGTTGGAGCGACCCAAGGAAAGCTTGGTTATGCTTGGTGAGCACGTCGTCCATTGACTCTTGGAAGATCCGCGCGCATTCTTCCTTTTCTTGTTGGGTCGTAGCGTCGGTTTCTCCCGGCAACAAGACTGCGGGCGGGCCATTCTTTAGATATGGTACACCACTTCGATTCTTCTTGAATGACATGAGACACTTTTGTTGAAACCGATTCACGGCGTCTACGAGCCGCTCGATGTCGCTCCGGAGAAAGCTCCTCAATGCCGACATCCGGGAGGTCCGTGATCTCGGGCATCCCGAACCAATTCGGCTGTAGGTCCCACTGGGCGTGCCAAAAAGTGTGTTGACGCAAAATGTGCACTCGGCGCCAATCACACAGGCAAGCCGAAAAGCTTAGCTTCGCACGCGCAGAGAGAAAGTGACGTGCCAGTCAATTTTTCCTGAAAATTAACAAAAGATGAAACGGTTAAATACCAAAATTTGGAACCTACCGGGTGGTACCAGGCAGTTCCATATTTACGGCTAAAAAGCCAAGCAAGACGACATGTAGCTATGCGAAGCTACCTGTCAAAGAACCACGACCATTCGGGTAACCAAGAAGGGAAAAAGAACATTGCCGAATGGATGACGTAAGCATGACAACGATCGATCTTTGAATGAACATGGATGCATGTGCCAAGCCATGACCGATCCTCATGAAGATTAACATTAAATGAAGTAGAGCACGAACATGATCATGTATTAAAATAAGCATGCATAGATCCAAAGCGTTAGTCTACCGCATGTCTAACCACTTTAAGATCCGTCGGGCACGACATCAGCAAATCTATCCACCGCATGATACAACTTGCATGAAAGAACGCACCACTTTCCACAAATAGATCTATCCACCGCATGATACAACCTAAATATGGAAAGCTAGAAGCATACGTCTTTTAAAACATAAATAACGCACGTGATCCACTCGTGAAGATATAACCGAATGCGGCTGAACAACCGATTCGGGGTCCATGAAGAAGGAACAAACATTACCACGTGAATAAATCTATCAGGCTGAATTGGAAATCTAATCCACCGGATGACTAGCTCCAAAGCAGCCCAAAAACCTGCATCTACCGCATGATACCCGGCTCTTTCAAGATTTATACTTAACAAAGCAAGCTTGAACCCGCAACATGTAACAACCTAGATCGATTCGGTTTCGGCTATCGGAGAGCACGAGATCCACGCGTCAAAATACGAAACCCGCTCGTGCACGGATCTTAAAAGGAAAAGAGCCGATCCAAACCCATCTAGATTGGGCAAAAGTGTATTACATGAATTAAAACATAAAGCAAAAACTCATGATAATACAGGATAACTTAATGAATCTATTGGATCTTGCCAAAACCCAATAGAGCCGATAACTAGCTTCGAGCTAGACCTTAGCCTACCGCATGGCTCATGATCTAACAAGAAACCCTCTTGAACCAAGCTTGAATCTACCGCATGACACGAAGCATGGTAACAAGACTACTTGCATCAGATCTAAATCCACCGCATGATACTAGACATGATACAAGGTTGCCGGTACTCACGGAGGTCGACGGATCGATTGGTCCTCTCGAAGAACTCGACGACACGACAAGGGACTCTAGGGTTTGGCGTAAGGCCGGTGTGTATTGAGGAATGAACGTCCGTTTTACATACATCCGGGGATCATATTTATACCCCGCTGATTACAATTGCGAATGGATTCATTGCCTAACTAAACTTGATCGCCTGTCCATCCATTCGCTTCCCCTGATCGAGCCACGTCACCGTCCAATCCCGCAAAATCAGCTCTCTTGTTCCTTTGCCGAACCGGGAGCGAGATAGCCGACCGCGGATCCTTCTGCCGAAAATCTCTGAAGATACCTTTCCTTCCACCAGACGGACTCTTTTCCGAATCGGACCCACATGTCATACTCCTTACCAAATTTTGGTGTTAACAGTGTGAACTGACTCTTGTCTAAGTATTGCAAGTGCAGGTTACGGCTTGACTGGTGTTGGTGCAGGTGAAGAACAAGCGTGAATGGTCGTCATCGGTGAGGCCTCCAGGTGTGGAGAAGACAAGTAGGCTTCGTTCGATGGACTCGGTGGCCAGCGGTGTCAAGTGCGGGCCGCATGGTGGCATGATCAACAAGATGAAGTCATGGACGGTTTATTGGTTGAGCCTCAAAACCAAGGTCGAGCCGGGACTACGTGGGAGCCAAGTCATGAGTGGAGATTGGCGGAGGCTACACCGAGTTCGCGAGGTTTCCGGTGGTTCACCAGAAAACCACTGGGTTCCTTGGTTGATCCACAAAGCCAAGACCGAAGAACCGAAGACGGAGCTGCAGCAGCGCCAGGCCGATCTGAGCGGTGGGTACCGGTCTGACCGGTGGGGAGCACCGGTCTGACCGGCGTGCGACGACGCAGTTCGGAGACTTCGAAGCGGAGGACACGCGTCGGGATCGCATGGCTTGCGTCGAGGCTACGTGTGGTGCGGTCGCCGGGCATCCGTCTGATGGTGAAGACATGGAGACTTCCAAATCCACCCTTGAGGGGCTTGTATCCCTAGTTATTAGGAAAGGGCATTTTAGACTTTCGGTTGCCTCCATATAACCCAAGAGTTGAGAGGATGGCAGCCAACTCTTGGAACCCTAGTTCATTTGCTTTCCTTTTTTCCCTTCCTATTTTCTTAGGATTTCCATAGGACTAGCTTGAGAGATTCATGGTGAGATCTTGTTGAGAGGGTTGGATGATCGGGCGGCAAGCTAGACCTTGTAAGAACCTTTGTTGCATGTATAGATGATTCGGCGTGGTTCGTCAAGGTTTGGATGTGTTGTTCCCGGTTGTTCTTGGTGGTGATTTTCGGAGCCCTCTCTTGGTGATTTATTTGGGTTGTTTCGGGACCTTTCTCTTGGGGATTTGATGGGGGAAATTTGTGGGAACCCTTCGTGGTTCTTTTGGCTGTGATTCCCCTCCCAAATCCGTGAGTAAAGGGGCTCGATTTTGGGGTTTTCTGAGTTCTAGGGTTTGTGGTGTTCTTGGCGGGATTTCTTCGATTCCTCCTTTTTGGACAAGTTTTGGTGGGATTAAACTTGGCTATGGACTCCTCAAGAGGTGTTCCTAATATCCCCAAAGTCTTGTTCAAGTCCGTCGAGCGATTCGGGAGATCGTGGTTTGGATTTGGGGGAGTTGACCCGCGGGTGCTGTTCATCCCGAGCTGCCCAGGCTACACCGGTCTGACCGGTGCTCTTGACCGGTCTGACCGGTGCAACCCTCGGTGGGTTTTTGCTCAAGTGAACGTCTGGGTGTGTTTGTTGTTGTCCTGTGTTGCTGCTATTTCGAGTTTGGGTCAGTTTGGTGGTCGGTTGGCCTGTTTGGTGTTTTGGGAGCCTTCAGATTGTGACCGGTATGACCAGTGTGTTTCACCGGTCTGGCCGGTGTGGAGCCACTTAGTGAAAGTTGCTCAGTTTTACCAGCAGGGACCGGTCTGACCGGTGGTGCTCACCGGTCTGACCGGTGTTGGTATGTAGACTCGAGGTTTGGTGTTCCACTACGTTCTCGGGTCAGAAGGTCGTGTGTTGGTTCCCAGGTCCAGTGGCACTCAAGTGGCTACATGGGCTCAACCAACTTGGGTAGTGAGTCGGAGATGTGTGTTGGAAGCCGTGTTCATCTTGTTGGAGTTTCCATCTCCTTCGAGAAGAATTTTTATCGGCTCCCATTCACTCCCCCCCTCTCTGGTTCGCCATATCGGTCCTTCACTACAGGCTCGGCTTATGGTTTATGGATGTCGACGACAGTGGTGCCATGTAGTGGATGCAAGACAAGGTGGTGGTTGAGCTCCGGACGCTGTCCCCATAATCGATCTGTTGGCCAGATGAGTAGGGAGCTAGATATTCTCTCCTTCTCTGTATGTGTTCCACTGAGTCTGATGTGCTCATGTACTCTTCTTCTTGTAGAAATCTAGATTAATGTAGTAGCTCATGCTTTTTTAGTATATGTGGACCGGTGAGTTTGGACTTCGAGTTTGTTGCTACAAGTGCTTTATGTGTACCAAGTGTGCAGCTAAGTGTACCAAGCTGTGCCTACTGCCTTTCAGTAGTTTATGGACCTACATCTTTGTGATATGTGTCTAAGCTTTTTGATCTGTAAAAAGTACTAATTTCCTACTATATGTACTGGTTATCTGCTAATAACATTTTGGTGCATTACGTTTGACCAATGTATTTTCCTTCCAATTTGTTGCCCCCTGACTTAGGTACTTTCTCAGTGACGGGGCAAAAAGGAATCCATCTGATTTGCCTTCTCACAATCACAACTCAGGTGTGGATTTCAGTTCATCCACATCTATATGCTAATCGTGAGTTATGGGATGCATTTGTTTACCTGTAGTTGGAATTTTAATTTCAGAAAATTTCAAGAGCTACAAATATTCTTGGACCCATGGTTGTTGGGCCTCCAGGAGGGTTGCTGCCCCGCCTATTCTGCACTCAGCCTTAGTGTTCTAGGAGGAGCAACTCTCGCCAAATTCACCTGCCATGCTGGTATGTACCTTTGCCTTAATTCCTTGTTTGCCATTGCAACTGAACTTGGGCATTTGGCATATTCCAAGCTTGGATTCATGGGAATCAAAATGAAACCATTGAGTCATGGATGATTGAATCTTAATAGTGTTGCAGATGGTAGGGGATGTTTAGAATGGATAATGATCAATTATATAAAAAACACTGATTTTAGGTTTTTATTAGATGGTTTTATTTTACTGATCTAATACAATTGTGATTCTTTTAACTTGCATCGTTCAAATATTTCTTTATCACTCATATGCCACATGCGTGTCCAGGGTCAAGGATGGGAAGGGTGGTGGCTCGAGTGTTGTTGCTTGTCCGGTAAAAAACCTGCAACCTGCTCATTATAACTAACTAACTGTAATGTTTCTCTGATTGGCTGATGTTTAGTTAGCTTACAACATTAAATTCAGCTAACACCTGCCAATTGGGTTAGCTAAATGCAGCCACTTTGATTTCTTTTAGCATTAGAACCTTTACGACATTTCATTGATAATATTTAGTTGCAGAGAAAATAGTATGTTTCTTATCTTTTTTTTTAAGAGTTTCTTATGATCTTTATCACTACATTGTAAAGAGAATACTGTTCGGTTGCCAGCAGTTCGGTTGCCTTTTAAATTTTATGAAGCTCTTATATTCCCCTACACAGGTTAGGCGATGTATGAAGTAGCATATAGACCTGAGTTACAAAACTGACATCATGGTGGCGATGTCAAGCTACAGCAAGGATGGTGGCGATGTCAAGCTGTAGCTCCACACACTCAAATCAGCCAACAATGACTCAAATCAGCCAACTATAGGCAAGTGCTACTTGAATCCTAAGTATACAAGTGCCAATGGTTTAGGAGATATAGATTTTACATGATTGCTTTTTAGATTTTGCATGTCATCTGAACATATTTGAATTTGAAATAATGTTTGTCAAAATATTATATTACCATTATAGTTTTACTAAAGTATGTCATTTCAGGAGGAAGCTTGAGTTTGAGGAGGAGCATGCAAATGGTGGACGATGGTGAACATGAAGCCAACCTTTGCTGATGCAGTAGACATATGTCATATAATTTGAATGAGTTCAAACTGTGTGTATGTGTTATACCAATAGTTAGAGTTTAGTTTGACACTGGGTTTGTACGAACAAAATATATTTCATTGTAATGGATGTTAATGCTTCATTTGTTATATAATTATTGTTGTGTCATTATTGATTTAAGCTACAAAACAAAGCGTTGCAACATGTATATCCAAGAGGTGTTGCAATATATGATAAAAACAAATTTAATGGCGTTGCAACATTTAGACATAGAACAACTACATTTAGTCGTGGTAATAGATGACCTGCCTGAGTAATGTGGCAATAGCCTATGTCTCCTATAGCAACCATTCACAAACGTGGCAATAGATGACCTCTGTGTCGCAACGAGCCTAAAGAAACGTTGCAATAACCTAAGCTACCTATTGAAACCATTTAGGAGATGTGGCAATAGAAAATCTCTATTGGAATGCTTTCTCCGTGTAGCAATAACCACGATTGCAACACCTATGTTGCGTTGCGATTGCATTGTGTTGCTACACGACCAGCTTATCGCAATATGTATCGCTAGCAACGTCTAGTTTGTTGCAATTGATACTATTACCACACCCATAGTGGTTGCAATTACTTTTGTTACAACACTCACCATTTGTTGCAAAAGTGCAAAACTATTGCAATAGAGGGGTTGTGTGTCACAACTAAAATGCAACCCGTTGAATTCTCCTATTGCTACAGTCACAAGTGCAACGACATTTAACCAAAAAAGATGGTAGTAAAAGTACTATTGCTACCATTTTAGGGTCTTTTGCAACACTTTTTCGGTGTTGCATTTGACCGAAAATCTTGTAGTGATTACTATGGTAAGCATCTATAACAAAGAAATCTGTTGGTAGGAATTTTCCAGAGATGATTACATTAATGTTGCAAACAATACGTAGAGGTCTAATAGTTCTATCATCTCGCATAATTAACTTTGTTGATGTTGGAGCTAATTCTAGGTTGTGGTCTTGAACTTTATTGTAAATTTTAGAAGATATGACACTTACTTGGCCTCCGATGTCGCATAATGCTTTGCATTGAACTCCACTGATCTCGCAACTCAAGTGTGGTGCCATCTTCTCCTCTTCTTCGGATCCTATCGCATAAACTTCGGTGAGGCGAGCATATGGCGATGCTTCGGGCTTGATCCCCATGATTCTTTTCACCTGGGCTATGTGTTCCGGATCCACTTCTTCATCACCAAAGTGCTTTTGAAAGATCTCACTAGTGGTTTGAAGGTCATATGAAACTTCCGCTTGCTTTTTCCGATCGGAAATCCGCTTTCCACACTCTTGTCATCCCCTTTTGGTTAGGGAACGATATTCTCTTGTTGAATACCTCTCCATAATCGATTGGAACCCAATCCATATGTTCCAACTCCCTTAGTGGCTTCGCACTTGACATTCTCCTCTTGTCTGTTTCATTTGATTCAGCGGAGTCAACGCTCGGGTAGTTCTTGATTTGATATGTACTTCTTCAAACTTTTCCGGGATTGGCTCTTCTTTTTTGACTTCCGCGGTTGCCTCTTTAGAAATTTCAGCACACGTCTTCATCCTTGAATTATGTTCCGGCTCTCCCGCAAGTCTTGTTTCCCAATCTATTCGCATGGCCGCCGCTTTAATAATCTTTTGTAAAAGTTTAGCGTCTTTCGTGAGTGTTTTCTCCATGAGATCCCCACATGCACACATTTGGACGTGTTGCATGCAAATAGGGGTTAGGGAAAAGAAAAATGTATGCAAGAGTACGTCATCGGAGAAGCCGAGTCTTGGTCCTTGTTCAATTGACTCATTAAATCTATTCCAAGCTTGGTCTATCCCTTCCTCTTCACCTTGCATGAAAGTGACCACTTGCCTCGTTAGATGTTGAACTTTGATAATTGGAAAAAACTTCTTGCAAAACTTCTTTGTCAACTTGTTCCAATTGCCTTCAACTTCAAAGGATGCAAACGAGTACCATGTCTTTGTTTCACCAGCAAGTGAGTAGGGAAAGAGATTCCATTTGAACCATTCATCACGAACTCCTTCTTGATGCACCATGTTGCGTAGCGTCGTGAAATTCTGTATGTGTCTATATGGGTTTTCCGTAGCCATCCCTTCAATCGGGGTTGTCGCCGCCATCTCGATGATCTTGGATTTGATTTCATACTTAGTCGCTTCGAGCTTCGAATATGACTCTTGTATTTTTATATCTTTACATCGAGGACTAGCGTAATCCCTTAGCGATTTCTCCGGTTCTTCCATGGGGTGGTTGACCAACACCATCGAGACAACAAAACAAAAAGAAAACAAAGTGGGTTTCTAGGTAATAAGGGTTAGATATTAGCAAATAAACGATAAACTAAATATAAAAAAAAGTTAGATGCAAAACCAAATGATGTAAACTTGCTTGTTCCCTGGCAACGACGCCTGAAAAAGGGGCTTGTTGATGGATAAAACTCGTATCCACCTACGATCCACAAGTGTACGGACCTACACCTTTTTCACCACGGGGATTCCGTAGGTTCTTATAAATCTATGGAGCAAGGAGATTACACGTGTTTGATCTACCTCTACTTACTAACTTATCCAAACCCTTATCTACGGTCAAACTAGAAAACAACTACACTACACTAGAGAGAACAATTAAACAAACAAGATATGTAAAAGACACATGCCCAAGGGTCTACGATACTTGAACATGCAACCGCTTAAGATTTGAAAACCAATCGAATCTGCCATGGGTTGTGACCATGGTTTCGCCCTTCCCCTCCCCCTGTACTATGATGAACACGGTGTATTGAATGGATCCAAGGGAGCATTGAGATCTTACTCCCTTTACGGCATGGTAGCTAACCTTAAACATCAAAGCTTCTTCAACACTAGATGATAGATAGATAACCAAACAAAGTAGAAATTACATCTCAAGATCGATTACAACCCATGGACAAATGAGAAGATTACCCCATCAAGCTGCTAGACATGGCACCATTGATCATGGTGACGCTTCCAACGGTGTCTTCCTGCTTCTCCACTTGTGGGTGCTTCCTTCGAGTTGAGCCATCCTTCTCCCGAACCATCTCCCTCCTCTCTCTAGCTTGTGGATGGCATCCCGATGCGAATGGCTCGCTGTCTTGCGAATGGAGGTGCTTCCACGAACATAGGGTTGAAGGATCTTCGAGTGCAAGAAAAGGGGGGCCGAACCGACCCCCGACGTGGGCCAGGCCGGCCGGCTTAGGCTGACCGGCGTAGGCCCATCTGAAGGACCGATCAGGCGACCAAAGAGGGGGGGAGTGAATGGGAGCCGATAAAAATTCTTCTCGCGGGAGATTGAAACCCCAACAAGATGAACTCGCTCGGTCGGACCCCAAAAATAACAGACTCCGCACTTCTACCTTCCGTTTGCCAAAACCACGTAGCCACTAGAGTGCTACTGGTCCTAGGAGCAAACACTACCAGCAACCTCAACACACACGCACCCACGACAGCGGAAACAACTCGAAAGCCGGCTGTCCAGAGGGGGCTGTTAGACCGGGTATGGGGGGCGGTTAGACCGCCTCCACTAGGCAACCAAGAAGTCCTCCGAAACACCTCTTCCGAGCACCAAAACACACCACGGTTTCACCAACAGAGACTCGGGTCAGGGCCATGCTAGCTACCAGAAAATCTTGGTGAAAACCAAAACTTCACCAAGGGGCCTAGGGGCGGTTAGACCGGCTACCAGGGGCGGTCTAACCTCCTGTACCCAGCAACGAACTCCAAACAAGAACTCCTAGCAAACGGCACCAGAACGACTCGAAATTTCACCCAGACACTCCTCTGATCAAGGCGAACAAACTCACGGAGGAAAATCCGATGAAACAGAACTTCGACCTGGAAGGCCCATGGCGGTTAGACCGCCCCTTCCAGAAAACGAACCCGCGGGTCAAACCTCAACTTCCTCGCGCTCGATCTCCCGAATCACTCCACGGATTGCAGCGAAACTTCGGGATTAGCTGGGTTACATCCTGTGCAACCTCTACCTCAAAGGAATCGACCCGAATCGCTCAAAATTAAGAGGAATCGAAGAAATCGGCTCTCTAGGTCAAGAACTCGCCCAACTCGAAAACCACCAAATTGAGTCCGATTCAAGAGAGATTTGGGGGCCAAGTCACCAGCCAAAGAGGCACAAGATCCTCATACGTGAAACCCACCAAAAACCCCAATAAATCGTTCTCAAAACACCGCAAACAAAGAACTCCGAAAATGACCACAAAGAAGGACGGGAAAACACTTCACCACCTTGAGGAATAACGCCGAACCATCTATACATACCATGAAGGTTCGTACAAGGTCTATCTTGCCACCCATACACCCATCCCTCTCTCTAGATCTCACATGAAGCTCTCAAGCTAGTCCTAGGAAAAACTAGGGGAAAATGAGAACGAAAATGGAAAAACAAATGAGCTAGGGTTCCAAGAGTTGGCTGCCATCCATCCCCTCAAAGAGAATATATGGAGGCATCCAAAAGACTAAACTACCCTTACCTAATAACTAGGGATACATACCCCTCAAGGGCGAATTTGGAAGTCTTCAGATTTTCTTCATCGGACGGATGCCCGGCGACCGCAACCTGCTTAGCCTCGACGCAAGCCTTGCGATCCCGACGCGTGTCCTCCGCTTCGAAGCATCTCGGCGCCAGCGACCAGGGCGGTCAGACCGCCACCCCAGGGCGGTGAGACCGGCCCAGGCAATATGACCGGCCCAGGCGGTCTGACCGCCCCTCCTAGGCGATTGAACCGTCCTGGGTGGGCACACCTACTTGTTGAGTCTTCGGCCTCGGTTTTGTGGTTCAACCGAGTAACCAAGTGGTTTTCTGGTGAACCACTGCAAACCCCGCGAACTCGGTGTAGCCTCCGCCAATCTCCACTCATGACTCGGCTCCCACATAGTCCCGGCTCGACCTTGGTTTTGAGGCTCTACCAAGAAATTGTTCACGACTTCATCTTGCTGTTCATGCCACCATGCGGCCCGCACTTGACCCCGCTGGCCACCGGGTCCCTCAAACGAAGCCTACTTGTCTTCTCCACACCTGGAGGCCTCACCGGCAACGACCTTTATCGCTTGTTCTTCACCTGCATCAACACGAGTCAAGCCGCAACCTGCACCTGCAATACTTAGCCAAGAATCAGTCCACACAATGTTGTCAATCACTCATCACACAAGGAAGCGACCATCCACCGGTCCTCGAACAACACATGGTCCTCAATCCCCCCCCCTTGATGAGTGCATTGACAACACCCACATGAAGTAACACGAGAGAAAAGAAAAAGAAAAGAAACAAATAAAAAGAAACCTCAACAAGCGATCGAAAGCCAAAGAAAGGCGAAGAGCAAGATCACTTGAGGAAGACAAGTCTCGAATCCCTTACGCAAGGGCAGCGGCTCGACACATCCGAGACAAAACCATGCTCAAACAAAGAGCGCAAACCACCGAACCTAAACTCGAACACCACAAAGAGCTCCCCCTGCACATATGCAAACTCCCCCTGAGCCAAAGCACACTGCCCCTGAACCAATGCAGCAATGCAACATGGGAATGCAGCAAAGAGCAATAATCTGCTCACAAAGCTCAGGGCGGTTAGACCGCCTGCTCCTCAACTGAACGCCTGGGGGCGGTTGGACCGCCCCAAGAGGCCGGCCCTACACCAAACTGCTCGAAATTTGCCCGAACCAATTTGAACACCTTCCAAACACTTCCAGGTGCCCAAAGCATGCACAAACTTCTCCCCCTTGTTGACAATGCATGAATCATGGCAAAATGCGAAAAGTTTCAACATATAGCTTCTCAAATATAAAAAATTCATCACAAGAGGCTACACAAGTCCAAATGAAGAGTTAGATACTCTACAGGTTCGTAATGACCTTAACTACATGACCACCAAGTTTCACAACCATTGGACAAGGCTAAAAAGGATTTGAGTAATTTTGCGAAAAGTTACTCTCTCATAAGCAAAAACCTAAACATGAGCAAAACATGTCAAATGGCAGAGCCATACAAACTTCATGATTGGACGACCATTCTAATCATAAGACCATCACAAACACCCACAAGCACCTCATGTCATGTCAAAGCCACCGAGCCATGTGCCTACTTCTATGTATGAGACTTCTCATTGGTAGGCAGCATGCAACGGTTTAGCACCCAAAGCAAATTAATTTCAGCACATATGACATGGGAGCACATTTTCCAAGCATTTTACATTTCATTTTCAGATTTATAATTGGTACATGAAATGTCTTTGCGACAAAAAGGAACTTACGCCCCTCCATAAGATAAAGCAAGAGGGCTAAACATTCATGATGGAAAATGAGCCTTTGGCCCCATATGATCAATAAACTAGCTATCCAACCACAAATTAAGCATAGCAAAGCCACTAAAGCATGTTAAGATCATATAAAGGCATTTACACATGAGAGAGCACATATGTGACATTTTTCAAAAACATAGCCATCAACCATGTATTATTCATCAAGATCATCAAGAGCTAAGCCAAACTAACCATAGCATACCAAACAAGCTCCCAAAGACATATATAGCATCCCATGCTGAACAATGTATATAGGAGAAGCTTTTCCTATCCAATGCATATGATACAAAATGCATGCAATCTAAGATACAAGGATGCCTATACATCATGTTACATATGCCATGCCAAATGCAAGAAATGCACAAAGGAAACTATACATATGCTATAAAAGAGCTCCCACACACCCAACTCAAGAAATCAAACACACACGGGGTTCCCCCCGCAAACGAGTGAAAGTTGATTGATCTAGGGGTTTGGTGGAAATATCGGCTAGTTGGTCATGTGTGGGTACATGGATCAAAGCTATCTTTCCTTTCTCTGCGTTGTCTCTCAGAAAATGATACCTCACTTCTATGTGCTTGGTTTTGGAATGGAGCACTGGGTTCTTTGCAACACTTATGGCACTAGTGCTATCACATTGAAGTGGGACATGGGTATACTCCTCACCAAAGTCACTCATGGTGTATGAAATCCAAATGAGGTGAGAGCAACAACTAGCAGCGGCAACATACTCTGCCTCGGTGGTGGATTGAGCAACACTCGACTGTTTGCGGGAAGACCAAGACACCAAAGAAGAACCCAAAAACTGGCAAGTCCCAGAAGTGGACTTCCTATTCAAACGACACCGGGCAAAATCCGCGTCTGAAAACCATGAAGCGCCAAAGAAGAGGACGAGGAGTACCAAAGGCTGAAGTCAGGAGTGTGACGCAAGTACCTGAAAATTCGCTTCACCGCTTGCTGATGCGAAGTCCTCGGAGACGCTTGAAAACGAGCGCACAGACATACCGAGAACTGGATGTCCGGCCTCGTTGTCGTCAAGTAGAGAAGTGACCCGATCATGCTCCGGTACTCCTTCTGGTCCACGTGTTCACCTTCCTCGTCCGCATCAAGAGCCGTAGTCGTACTCATCTGCGTCGTCATAGCCTTAGAATCCTCCTTGAACTTCCGCACAATGTCCTTGGTGTACTTAGCCTGGTGCACGAATGTTCCTTCCTTTGATTGCTTGATTTGTAGCCCGAGGAAGAACTGCAACTCTCCCATCATGCTCATCTCAAATTCCCTGCTCATATCCTCTGCAAACCTTGCAACAAGAGAGTTAGACGAGCCACCAAAGACAATATCATCCACGTAGACCTGCACAATCAGGATATCTCTGCCCTGCATCAGCAAAAACAAGGTCTGATCGACCTTCCCCATCTCAAAACCTTTCTCAAACAAGAACCCCCTCAACCTGCCATACCAAGCTCTAGGTGCCTGCTTCAACCCATACATCACCTTCCTCAACTTGTACAGCCGGTGGGGGTACTTCTCACTCTCAAACCCCGGAGGCTGCCTCACATACACTTCTTCCTCCAACACACCATTCAGAAAAGCACTCTTCACATCCATTTGGTGCAACTTGAACCCTTTAGCCAGGGAAAAGGCTAGAAGGATTCTAATCGCCTCCAAACGGGCTACGGGAGCAAAGGTCTCCTCATAGTAGATCCCCTCCTTCTGACTGAACCCCTGAGCAACAAGCCTCGACTTGTTCCTCACAACCTCACCTTTCTCTCCCTCTTTGTTCTTCCACACCCACTTTGTACCAATTGGCTTACACCTTGGGGGAGGGTCAACCAACTCCCAAACCTCATTCCTCTCAAAGTTCTCCAACTCATCTTGCATCGAATTAACCCAATTGTGATTAGATAGTGCGTGTCCAATGTCTTTGGGCTCAAAAGTAGCAACAAATGCAGCATGAGCGAAATGAGAATTGTTTCGAACCCTCGACCGTGTAGTGCGTTCATTCATGTCGCTGATGATCCTCGAAGCTGGGTGATCCAATTGTACTCACCGGGGAGGTTCTCGCCTCGATGCTACCTCCCCCTCAACATCAGCTTCTCCTCGTTCTTGATTTGTCGTCGTAGGTGTAGGAGAGGGTACGTCCACCACCGTAGTCGAAGTAGTGGGTACATGTTCAGCCGGGGGCACCACACCACCATCTTCACCGTCTCCATGTTCATGCTCCTCCTCCTAAAACATCTACTCGCCAAGCTCATCATCACCTGCACACTCAAAGACAAGCTGACTATGTGGCTCTATCTCGTCGAACGTTACCTCGCAAGTCTCCACGATTTGGTTAGTTTCAAGATTGAGCACACGATATGCTCTAGAATAAGATGCATAACCAAAGAAAATACCATCGACAGACCTAGCCTGAAACTTATCCAACTTCCTGCCTTTCTTCAGAATGAAACACTTGCAACCAAAGACATGGAAGTGACTCACCTTGGGTGTGCGACCATGCATCAACTCATAACAAGTTTTCTTGTTGTGCATCTGAGTTAGATCCTATTTGACACATATCATGCGGTATTCACCGCCTCAGCCCAATACCTCATCGGAGTCCTATGCTCATCAAGCATCGTCCAAGCCATCTCACACAAGGTCTTGTTCTTCCTTTCCACAACACCATTATGGGGAGGCGTATACGGACTCGAAAACTGGTGCTCAAGACCCAAGTCATGGCAAAAGGTTTCAAAATGAGAGTTCCTGAATTCCGAGCTGTTATCACTGCGGATAGCTCGTATGGCATCTCTGTGCCTCTCGTTCCTCAACCTCAAGACTAGATCTCGAACAAAACCAAACGTCTCCCCCTTATCCTCAAGAAAGAACACCCACGCATACCGAGAATAGTCGTCCACCACAAAAAGGACATACCACTTCCCACCCGCAGATCGCACACGAGCTGGGCCAACAAGGTCCATATGGAGCAGCTCGCATGGACGCTCAGTCATCACATCGGTGAGAGGCAGGTGAAAAGAGGCTACCATCTTGGCATGCCTACACGGCGCAAAAACCAACTCTTTCTCAAGCCTCAACTGTGGCAATCCTCGGACCAAATTGAGTTTACTCAAGCAAGACACAAGGTCAAAGCTCAAGTGACCCAACTTCCTATGCCACTTCCACAACTCACTCGAAGAACCAGCCAAGAATCAACGCTCCACTCCCGAAGACTGAGAAAAATCAGCACGAAACACCTGACCCTCGGGAACGACCATATAGACAAGGTCCCCTCGAGAGTCCAAAATACGAGAACCACCTGGCCGAAACAACACCTCAAAGCCCTCATCTAACAACTGGGACACAGAAAGCAAATTGTACCCCAGCGATTGAACAAGAGCAACACGCCTCAGAGTGATCTTGTCACTCACTTTGATCTCACCTTCTGAAACACACACCCACGCCCATTGTCCCCAAAAGTGATGTACCTCCTTGTCACCACCGGGACGAGACTTGAGAACCACCCCCTGTCTCCGGTCATATGCCTCGAGCAACCGGAGTCAATCAACCAAATGTTCTTCATGTCTCCCACCTGAAATTAAAAAACAAGCACGTGAGCGAACAAACGACTCAGCACTAGAGTCAGTACCAAAAGAGTAAAACCAGTGCCGAGCCATTTGCTCGACAGTGGGATTAGCACACACCAAACCATCTTTCCTACCAAAACTACCACCACGAACACCACCTTTGTAACCACTCTGAGGAAACCAACCCTCGCTGCCTTGAGGACAACCAAAACCACGAAAGAAGGCTCGTGGACCGTCCCTCCTCTCCTTCTCAAAGCTACGACTCCTCCCGTCCCCGTAGTGAACTCGAGGGGGAGAATTCCTAGCAAACTGACCACCTGCTGACTCTCCAGACCAAGCACCAGCACCACTATCTCCAAACCTGAAACCTCTCGACTCACCACTTCGAAAACCACTCCGCCCAGAATTCTGGGGGGACCGGTCGAACCGCCTAGCCAGGCCGGTCTAACCGCCCCCCTCTAGGCAGGGCCGGTCTGACCGCCTAGCCAGGCCGGTCTGACCGCCCTCTCCAGAGCAGCTCCTCGGCTGCGGGAACTCGCATCTCCCCATGCCAGATCACTTCTCACCACAGCAATGGCATACGAGGCTTAGGTACACCATAGGAAGGGTTGTACCTATCCTTGTTCGCCCACTCCTTTGCCATCCTTTCCTAACGCTTCCTCTTGAAGCAAAACTCATCCTTGTGACCCTCTTTCCTACAATAGCCACAGTGGAACCTCACAAGTTTAGGCTTAGGCTTGGATTGGGGCTGCTCACTTGGTTTCTCTCCACTCAACTTCTCCACCAGTTTCTCCTCACTAACCTTCTCACTCTCTTTCCCAAAGAACACTTTCCTGGAAGTGCTCATAAACTTGATAGGCTTTTGGAGATCATTTGTGGGTGTAGGTAATACGGGTGGAGCTGGAGTTGTGTCTAGTCGGTTCCTAAGATGGTTGAGTTTTGGAGAGAAATCATTTTTGTGGTGGGTTTTTGGTGGCTCTAGGATATTCTCTCCACTTCCCTCACAAACTTTGTTTGCCCCAAGTCCCTCACCATCCTGCCTCTTAAATGCCTCGATCATCATTCTCAACTGAGGCTCATGACCAGACAACCAACTCATCATCTTTCTCAACTCATCATTCTCATCCTGCAAATGATCAACAAAATGTGCAAGTTCCAAATTTTGAAAAGCATGCATTTTACAAGTAGAGCATGATGTAGGCATGGGTTCTTTCAGTTTAGCCTCAAGAGAACTAGTGTAAGCATGCATCTCATCAATTTTAGCATGTAAAACAAGGCAAGAAGTGCAAGCACCTAGCAAAGCAGGTCTACACTTAAGCTCAGCCAATTCAACCCTAAGCACATCTAGTTCCTCACACTTGGAGGCATGCTTTTCCTTGAACAAAGCAAGATCAGCAAGAAAGATGGAGCAATCAGCACAATCAACCTCATCAGAAACAACAAGACTAGCCTTAAGGGAATCAATCTCAAGCTTGCTATCAAGCACCTGTGTTTCTAGCTCAGCCATTCTAGTCCTAGCATCCTCGAGTGAGGTCCTAAGCTCTTTTCTCATTTTCTTTGCCTCTCTAAGCATGTCATCACGATTATCAAGCAAAGTACCAAGCCGTTCATTCTCCTGGCGCAAGAAGGGAAGCTCATCACGCACCTCGTCGTCGGACTCAGAGTCCGAGTCGCTCTGTGTGCTCTTATTGCTGCCAGAGCTCAGCGCCATGGTGCAGAAGCCGTCTCTAGTGAAGCAGCTCAGCCCGCTCAGGTTCTTGGACGACTTCTTGCTCTTGCGACGATCACCTTCGTCTTCACTGCTACTCGAGCTCGAGGTGGAGTACGCGGAACTGGAGTTGACGTCACTCGCTCCAACCATCGCTCGGGCCTTGCCTCGGCTCTCCTTCTTCCTCGATTGTCGCTCGTCCTTGTGTTTGTTCTTGTACTTGCTCTTGTGGTCGCGCCTCGACCGGTACTTGCCATCCTTCCTCGACTTGTGCTTATAGCTGTCCTTGTTCTCGACCTTCTCTGGGCAGTCGGCGACAAAGTGTCCTTGCTTGCCGCACTGGATGCATGTCCTCGTGTTCCTCCTCATGTTCACTCGGTTCTCGTGAAGCCTTTCGAACCGCCTCGTCAGGAGCGCCAGCTCGTCCTCTCCAAGCACATCGAACTCTTCATCTGGCATAGACATCAAAGAGGACAAAGAGAACATCCTGGTGGATGGGTTAGTGTTATCCTTTCCTTTCGAACTACCAACGAGGGCAAGACTATGGGAATCAGTCGGACCCTCGAGCTTGGCAGTCATGCCCCTATCCACCTCAGCCGACTTGAGCTTCGAGAACAGTTCATTCACCGTTAGAGTGTCATACTTCTTGACTCCACAATGGCCTCAAACTTTCCGCCCCATATTGTACGATCCAAAGAGTGTAAGAGCTTGACGGCTCTATCATGATCATCGTACGGGAGCACGTCCACATTGGCCCTCATGTTGTTCACAACCACTGTGAACCTCTGAAACATGGCAACGATGGACTCGCTGGGGAGATGAGTGAAGTCCTCGTACTCTCTCCGGTAGGTCGCATACATCCATGCCTGAACCTGGACATTCCCAACATGAGCCTCCTTCAGCACCGTCCAAATTCTACAAGCCAAGTGCACGGTGTGCACCCGATCGAACTCAGGCTGACACAAAGCACGAAACAAGTAGTCGACCGCCTTGTTATTGGCGTCGAACCTATCCCTCAACCCTAGAGTGAGGAAGTCCATCGGCTGGACATAGCCTATGTCCACCGTGACATCCCAAATGATCTAACCCTTTCCGCGGAGGAACGCACCCATCCGCTTACTCCACATTTGGTAGTTCTTGCCATCGAAGTGTGGAGGACCCGAACCCCGTTCCTGGTATACCATCCTTGGATCTTAGACTGGTTAGAGTCAATAATGACCCGAACCGACTATGATACCACTTGAAGGACCGATCAGGCGACCAGAGAGGGGGGAGAGTGAATGGGAGCCGATAAAAATTCTTCTCGCGGGAGATTGAAACCCCAACAAGGTGAACTCACTCGGTCGGACCCCCAAAATCACACACTCTGCACTTCTACCTTCCGTTTGCCAAAACCACGTAGCCACTGGAGTGCTACTGCTCCTAGGAGCAAACACTACCAGCAACCTCAACACACACGACCCACGACAGTAGAAACAACTCGAAAGCCGGCTGTCCAGAGGGGGCGGTTAGACCGGGTATGGGGGGCGGTTAGACCGCCTCCACCAGGCAACCAAGAAATCCTTCGAAACACTTCTTCCGAGCACCGAAACACACCACACAGAGATCTCTGGTCAGGGCCATGCTAGGTACCAGAAAATCTTGGTGAAAACCGAAACTTCACCCAGTGGCCTAGGGGCGGTTAGACCGGCTACCAGGGGCGGTCTAACCTCCTGTACCCAGCAACAAACTCCAAACAAGAACTCCTAGCAAACGGCACGAGAACGACCCGAAATTTCACCCAGACGATCCTCTGATCAAGGCGAACAAACTCACAGAGGAAAATCCGGTGAAACAGATCTTCAACCTGGAAGGCCTAGGGCGGTTAGACCGCCCCCTCCAGGCAGTTAGATCGCCCCTCCCAGAAAACGAACCAGCGGGTCAAACCTCAACTTCCTCGCGCCCGATCTCCCGAATCACTCCACGAATTGCAGCAAACCTTTGGGATTTGCTGGGTTACCTCTTGGGCAACCTCTACCTCAAAGGAATCGACCCTAATCGCTCACAATCAAGAGGAATCGAAGAAATCGCCTCTCTAGGTCAAGAACTCGCCCAACTCGAAAAACCACCAAATCGAGTCCGATTCAAGAGAGATTTGGGGGCAAAGTCACCAGCCAAAGAGGCACAAAATCCTCATATGTGACACCCACCAAAAACCCCAAGAAATCATTCTCAAAACACCGCCAACAAAGAACTCCGAAAATCACCACAAAGAAGAAAGGGAAAACACTTCACCACCGTGAGGAATAACGCCGAACCATCTATTCATACCATGAAGGTTCGTACAAGGTCTAGCTTGCCACCCATACATCCATCCCTCCCTCTAGATCTCACATGAAGCTCTCAAGCTAGTCCTAGGAAAAACTACGGGAAAATGAGAACGGAAGTGGAAAAACAAATGAGCTAGGGTTCCAAGAGTTGGCTGCCATCCATCCCCTCAAAAAGTATATATGGAGGCACCCAAAAGACTAAACTACCCTTACCTAATAACTAGGGATACATGCCCCTCAAGGGCGAATTTGGATGTCTTCAGATTTTCTTCATCGGACGGATGCCCGGCGACCGCAACATGCTTATCCTCGACGCAAGCCTTGCGATCCCGACACTTGTCCTCCTCTTTGAAGCATCTCGGCGCTAGCGACCAGAGTGGTCAGACCGCCCCCCAGGGCGGTTAGACTGGCCCGGGCAATCTGACCGGCCCAGGCGGTCTGACCGCCCCTCCTACAAGGTTGAATCGGCCTGGGTGGCCACACCTCCTCATCGAGTCTTCGGCCTCGGTTTTGTGGCTCAACCGAGTAACCCAGTGGTTTTCTGGTGAACCACTACAAACCCCGCGAACTTATGACTCGGCTCCCAGCCTCCCACGTAGTACCAGCTCGACCTTGGTTTTGAGGCTCTACCAAAATACCGTCCACGACTTCATCTTGCTGTCCATGCCACCATGCAGCCCGCACTTGACCCCGCTGGCCACCGGGTCCCTCAAACGAAGCCTACTTGTCTTCTCCACACCTGGAGGCCTCACCGGCAATGACCTTTTGCGCTTGTTATTCACCTGCACCAACACGAGTCAAGCCGCAACTTGCACCTGCAGTACTTAGACAAGAATCGGTCCACACAACGTTGTCAATCACTCATCACACAAGGAAGCGACCATCCACCGGTCCTCGAACCACACATGGTCCTCACCATCTCGGCCTGATTCGGTCGCCCCTTCTCTCCCGTGGTTCGTCATGTATTTATGCACTTTGCCCCCTCCATTTGAACTGTTTTGACGATGTCATCCTCGCGTCCAAGATGGAGGTTCTCCTTGCATGAAGTCCAGTCTTTTACGCTTCAATCCTCGGGGATGTTCCTTCATAACACTTTGGTCCTTGCCACCATTGGAAGTGATTTCATCTAGCTTATAAACACGAACAAGACTCCTTAATTGCTCCCTTGAACTTGTTTTGAATTCGTCCTTTATGTCCATGTTTTTCTATTTTTTTGAAATACCTAATTAAGACACCCTTGTAAAGTAACCTACAAAAATTATGTGAATTTGCATAAGAACATGTTTTTGGTCCACAATCCTGCCATAAAAAATTTAAGTGGTTTCAAGAAAGTGACAATATACACTGCTCACAAATGGAAACTTCTCTAACATAGTTTCTAATAACTCAACACAAACTTTGAGATTTGAGTGGCTATTAACATTTTCAAAGTTGTATGCATCTCAAACTTACCTACAACCTTATGTTTATCATAACATTAGAAAATATGAAGTTATGTTACCATTTATTATGCAAAAATATCTTTTATTCAGTAGAAGAATAAAAGCTATATAAAAAGATAAATGGAATAGCAATTAGTATGCAAACAAACAATGTCACAGGAAAGATGATGATTTTACAAAAAATTAGAAAAAAGAATCCCTGAATTTGAAGTTACTATGACCTACAAACACTAGTTACTAATTTTAATTGTAGATTAAAAAACGACGGGAAAATGAGCTCATCATGCGCCACGTGGTCCCGACGAAGAAACTCGACCATCCCAGTGCTGCCACATGGTCCCAAACCTCGTTTTATATATAAAGAACTACAATCAAACCATCACACATAGTGAAGTGGTGCAGTGGTAGTCGTTCCATCTCTTGGGACCTTGTGGTATTAGGCTCGAACCACACTCCCCCCATTTGCGTGGTTTGATTTTTAAAATTTTTATTAACCGGTGACATGGTCAAGTGAGGTGGAGCGGCTCGCGTGGCAGTGATGTGTGGTGCCTAGCTGAGGTGGCGCTTGCATGGCAAACAACAATACCTATAGGAGCTTTCGAAATAAATAAATACTAAGATTTGGCATCAACAACCAAATAGCACAATGGTAACGTTTCTATCTCCCAAGTGGTTGGTCGTAGGTTCAATTCCTGTTGCCGACATGTTTTATTATTTTTTTTCTGTGACCATGCTATTGACTCTGTGACCATGCTGTTGCCGGCTGGCCGAGGTCCGACGTACACAGGGCGCATACGCAGGCATGAGTCGGCCTTTTTTTCGTCTCATGTCTTTTTTCCCTCTCCTCATGCGCCGGTGGGCTAGGTTAGAGGCATGATTTTTTTCCTAATTTTGTTAGCAAGCCGGCCACAACAATACAACCCAATTGGGCTTGCTTGTTTTTCTTTCTTCAAAACTGCATGTGGGTTTAATTACATCATCATAATATCTTTTAGCGCAACAAAAAAATCTAATGAATTCACCAAATTTACGTGGCAACAAAACCTAATTGATGCAACAATTTGTTTTCTGGATGCAACAGTCACATGACCTATCGCAACCAGGGTTAAGGTTTAGGCAACGTTAATTCATCGTGTTTGAAAGCCGACACAATCGCAACCAACTAAATATTCTTGGCAACAAACACACATCAAACGCAATGAATGATTTTTTGGATGCAACAGGCACATCAGCTATTGCAACAAAGTTTGCACTCTACGCAACGAAATTTTATCGTGGCCATAGGCATGCATTATCGCAACCAATTAAGTATTCATGGAAACAAACACATATCTATCGCAACATTAAATCGATACTATCGCAATGCACAATCAGTTGTGGCAATAGCTACACATAAAGTCAACCACCATTTTCACCGTGCCATTAACACCAACCTGTTGCAACAACTATTTCAACAGACGCAACCCACATTTTTGGTTGCCATAACACCTAGATATCACAACGCATTAATACGTTGGTTTCTATAAAACCAACTATTGCAACCAAATACGTGGTGTTGCCAGAAAATTTGGTGCTCTAAGGGTCGATTCCTAGTAGTGTTTTGCATTTATGAACAAACAAGATTATGAGCTAGATTCATTTTAATTAGCAAAATAAATGCAAAGGATATTTTAGGAAATAAAATACCCTATGTTGGAATTAATGCAAATTAAAATTTATTTGAAGAAACCGACATAAAGAACCAAGTCAAATTTTATTTATAAATGTTCACGTATAAATTACACCAATTAAACTTTAGTTTAATAAATAAAAAACTAGGTGAAAAGGTCTAAGCGTACAATCTTATGATTTGTATAGAACTAACAAAGTTACAATTAAAAACAAATTTGTGTTGATATTAATCAAGTTAACATTTATTTTAGAAAAGCCGATGTAAAGGCCTAATCAACTTTTAATTAGAAAAGTCAATTAAACTTTAAGCAAATTAACATTTGGTTTACGAAAAGTCGAGATAAATATCTAGTTAGATTTTATGTGTAAAAGCATGTGAAATCATTGTTAATCAAATTAACATTAATTACGAAAAAACGGGGTGTAGCACTATATAGCCTTTATTTAGAAAGACATGATTAACTAAGCATTAATCAAAATTGATATCAAATTAATTTTCAGAAAACAAACATGATGAAAACACACCACTAAACATTAATTACGAAAAACGGGGTGTAGCACTATATAGCCTTTATTTAGAAAGACATGATTAACTAAGCATTAATCAAAATTAATATCAAATTATTTTTCAGAAAACAAACATGATGAAAACACACCACTAAACATTAATTACGAAAAATGGGGTGTAGCACTATATAGCCTTTATTTAGAAAGACATGATTAACTAAGCATTAATCAAAATTAAAATCAAATTATTTTTCAGAAAACAAACATGATGAAAACGCACCACTAACGTGTACTTTATTTCATGATGAACCTAACACAACTTGGATGGATTAAAACGGAGCAAAAACAAAGAATCTATGGAGAAAACAAGATGGTAAGGACCTGTTCATGATTAACTATAGTTTTGGAGGGCTAGCTAAAAGGAATTGCAAGACACATTAAATAGTGCTCGCAAAAACATCTAAGATCAGGGTTAGATCTTGAAGAAGAACATGGGTGGGCTTTATGTGTGAAAGTGGGATTTTTCTAAGGGGTTATCTGTTGATTGACCAAGACACAAGATTGGATCTAAAGATTACAAGAAAGTCCAGGGGCCTAATCGTAAAACGACCTTATCTTCTACCTCCATCCTTCCTGGGACGGTCGTACAGGAGCTCAAGCACTCCTGCTGCTCTGGTCGCCAGCGGTGAGGGCGGCCTAGGGGTCTGAGGCACAAAACGGAGGGAGGAAAACAAGGGGATCGCGGGGAGATACTCACCGGCGGCGGATGGAGGGGGATGGCCGCAATCGAAGGTGGCATGGACGGCGGCCGGCACATGGCGGCCTTCGACTCGAACCGTGCAGGCAGAGAAAGAGAAGGCAAAGGGGATTAGATGGGAACAACCACGAAACTGTAGATTGAACTGTAAAACGGAAAGGAATCGACGAGACGAATGCGATGGTGTGCTCACCTTCGGCCAAAGATGAACGACGACGACGGAAGAGCTCTCCGGAGTTGCGGAGGAGTCGCCGGAGTTGGGGAAGATGACGCAGCCGACATCAGAATCGAGTAATCCACCACACCACGGCGTTGAGCTCAATGAGGGAAACTCTAGGGTGGTGTCCATTTGCAACGGAAGTGCACGGTTTCGCCGGAAAAGCTCGCCGAAAGTTCGCCGGAATTTAGTAGATGCAAAAGTTCGGCGATGGTTTATGGGAGCTAGGGTTATTGAAACAGAACGAGGTTGGCGGCGTTGGAAAGAGGACGCCAATGAGATCATCGGGAGCTATTTATTGGCCGAGATTGAGTCCGGTTTTGTTTTTCTTTTTTTCTAATTTCCAAAATTAATTTCGAATTATAAATAATTCCACGAAATCCTGAAATCTTAATTAAATCACGAAAAATACTCCGAAAGCTCAGAAAAATTTAGACAAATTACTAGAGATGATTTGGGTCATGATGAATCCAAAATAATGTATTTGGAGCTCAAGAAAAAGATTTTATAGCCTTCTAATAAATAGAAATAGCTCAAAGCAAAATGAGAATAAATCCCTGAAAAGTCCGGAAAATTCTCGAAAGGATTTGGACAACACCTAATCGCACTTTCGAAACCTTTTGCACTCAAAAAGCACCAAGATGCATCGGCATGAATGCAACACTCACATCAAACCAATTTATTTTTATTCAGAAAATCAAACATTGATTTTTTCTTATACTAGATTTCCTGTAAACAAAATAAATGTTGAGAAATTTTTTAAAATTATGAGAAAACTCTTGTTTAATTATTTCTTCTATTCACATCCTAAAATTTGGAAATTTTAGGGTGTGACAGAATTCCTTTTTATTCAATCTTTCGTCATACCACCTTTTAATCCTCTCTTTGTATATGCTCGCATTTTCATATGCTTTCAACCTCATCTCCTCTAACTCGCTTATTTGAATTCTTCACTTTATCACCGCGGCATCTAGATCGAGGTTCATCTCCTTAATTGCCCAATAGGCTTTATGCTCTAACTCAACCGGAAGGTGGCAAGCTTTGCCATATACAAATTGATAAGGAGTCATACCTATCGGTGTCTTGAACGCCGTTCGATATGCCCACAAAGCACCATCTAATTTCTTTCACCAATCCTTGCCTCCCTTCTCTATGGTTTTGTTGAGGATGCTCTTTCGTTGCCTTCTCGATGTTTCCGCTTGTCCGTTGGTTTGTGGATGATAGTTCAATTCCCAACTTGGACAAGCACTTTTTGAAATTCTTCCTGGTGAAGTGAGTTCCTCTATCGGTTATCAAGATTCTTGGAGTACTAAAGCGAGGGAAAATCATGCTCTAGATCATTGCAATGGACTCCTCCGTGGAAGCTTTACAGCATGGCATGGCCTCTACCCATTTGGATACATAATCAGCCATGACTAGGATATGCTCAAATCCATGTGAGTTTTTGAAGGGCCCCATGAAGTCTATGTTGGTGGAAATCGGGCCCGAAGGGTGGACACCGACACAACAGCCCCTTGAGTACTTCTCCCTCCCCCCTTCAGTTGCTACTACGAGGCGACTTCTACTAGGGCGAGGGAAGGAAATGCTAAAAACTTAACAGCACAATAAAGGAAACAAGGAAATACTCAGCAGACCGAAGACCAAAAGACTAGCCGTAGCCTTCGGTGCTCTCTTCTCATTACAGTGTGTCCGTTTCATTACAAGGGGTTCATTATTTATAGGAGGCCCCTGGGTATAGTCATTTGCCTCAATTACACCTTTTCCGACCCTGACAAACGGCTTTAAACACTTTACAAGGGTATAACAGTAACTCCTCGCGTCGTACAGGCCTCCAGCGTGTCTTCGTACGGCCGAAACACCTTTATATGCGGCGTCCCTTGTCTCCGTCCCGTACGGTGCCCTCTTTACACGTTCGCAACGTCCATGTGTCGCGGCGCACCGCTCCTTCGGTGCCGAAGCAGCCTGGGTCCTTGCCCCGGCCGCGTCGTGCCTCTCGGGGCATCACGCCCGTGATGCTTCCAGCTCCTGATTGAGGCGTTCCCGACACGCAGCACTCCTGGCTCCTTCGAAGCCTTCCGCGCTGCTCTGGTGGGCTGCTCCTGCAGGGCAAAATTCACATGATTCCAAAAACATTAGCGTTTCCGTCAGACCGGCATTCCGAAGACTCCTTGGTGCGACCGTGGCTGTGCGTGAGCCGAAGCCGTCAGCCTAGCCGGGCATGCTCAAGGCTTCCGAAGGCCATTTCCCCCAACAGTAGCCCCTCGTCAGTGAGGGCCGTCCTGTCCTCAAGATGGGCCGAACTTACAACCAACTCTTCTCAGGGGGAGGAATGGGCTTCGGAACTCCCACGGACGGCCCGCGCTGACGCGGATCCGAGTAAAAGACGCGTGCTGCCCTTTGAGAATTTTACCGTTGTGAGAGGTTGTCGTCGGGATAAAACGGTAAATTTGTTCATCACCGGCAAGATTATCGGCACTGATTTACTATAAAAAGGAGGGCCGATCCTTGGGCTGCCCCACACCGCGACCGCAACCTGCAGCTATGACGCACGAGAGCTCCGAAGGCTGTGCCGTAAGGTTACCTCCAGCCCCCGTCGCTTCTGTTTCTAGATTGCGCTTAGATAGCATACATGGCGCCGAAGCAGAGACGCGATGCTGTTGCGAGGGAGATCGAGAAGACCTACACGTTCGGTCGGAGCCAGATCGACAGTACCGACGTCGGCAGACTGGTGAAGAACCGTATGGTCGGGGCCGGCCGAACCCCTGGCCGGGAGACTATACCACGACCGCACGACAACGAGGTCGTCATCTTTCGCGACCTGCTGTACGTGGGGCTTCGGTTTCCCTTGCACCCTGCCGTCGTCGACATCCTTCGGTACTTCGACATCTACTTGCACCAGTTGACGCCGAATGCCATCCTTCGACTGTCAATCTACATGTGGGTTCCACCGAAGGGTTCGCTTCGGCGCATCAGGTGCATCACCAGCGGCGGACGATCTTCGAAGAAGAGGGGGACCATGAGGACCAGGAGCATCCCGGTGGTAGATGGATGACCGCTCCTCAGTGATGAGTGATTGACAATGGGTGTTGGACTGACTCTTAGCTCAGTGCGCAGGTGTAGACTGCGGCCTAGTTCGTGTTGTTGCAGGTGAAGAACGGGCGCGAAAGGTCTTCAGCCTTAAGGGGCCTCCGGGAGATGGAGAGACATGTAGGCTCGGTTCGAGGGACCCGGTGGACGGCGGGACTAGGTGCGGGCCACATGGTGGTGATACGAGCAAGACGAAGTCATGGACAATCGAGTCGGTGCACGGTGGCGGTCGAGTCAAGTGGTTTGGTGGGAGGCCGGACCGAGCACGCGGGGTTTGGTGGTTTGCCCACAAAACCATCGGAGGACGGTTTCTTGGTTTGGGCCTCAAATCCAAGTCCGAGGGCCCAACACGACGGAGATGGGATCCGGGCGTGTCGGGAAGCTTCGAAGCGGAGGACACGTGGTGGGATCGCATGTCTTGCGTCGGGAGAACGCGGGGTGCGGCGAAGGCGTGGCCGTCTGATGGCAAGACCCACAAACATTACCTAAATGCCCCTACGTGGGTTGTATCGCCAGTAGTTAAGTTAGGGGTAGTCGAGTCATTTACCACTCCGGCGGGACCTGATATATATGCCATGAGTGTGTGTGGATGGCTCTCTCCTTCCACGACTGAGGGTTTCATTTCCCCCCTCCCATTTCACATTTTTGTAGCTATTTTCTTCTCCATTTTCTCTAGGCTAGCATGAGAGCGTCATGAGAGATTTGTTGAGAGGGATGGATGCTAGGGCGGCATGCTAGACCTGGTGAATCTTTCTTGGTTTGTATAGAAGATTCGGAGTTGTGTTTTTCGTGGTCTTTTTGTGCTTGTTTTCGTGCCTTTGTTTTCGATGTGATTCTGCGGATTTGAGTTGGTTTCTCCCCAAACCCTTGTCTCCACAGCTTCAACCATTTGGGAAATCCAATGATGATTTGGGGGAGTTGACCTTCGAGGTCGGGCTGTTTTTTTGCTCTGTCCGTGCCTCGCGGACAGTCCACGTCATCCTGGCGGACGGTCCGCGTCGCGCGTGTTTGTCAGGTGTTCTTCGTGTTCTTTCTGGCCTTTCATTTCGATCCGTCGTGGTTTTGAGTTTTGGTTGGATGAAGTTTGGGACGGTCTGCGTGTGCTTGGCGGACGATCTGAGGGTGCCTGGCGGACAGTCCGCGTGCTCCCCACGTACGGTCCGTTATTCGCGGTGCGTCTCTGGTGGTTCTGGTGTCTTTTTTGGACGGTCCGCGGTGTAGGGCCGGACAGTCCGCGGTGTTGGTGCGGACGGTCCGCGGAAGCAGGCCGGACGGTCCGCTTGGTCAGTCCGGACGGTCCGCCCCTCCTGGCCGGACGGTCCGCCAGAGCCTGTGTGCTTTGCTTCTTGGTTCGATTGCTTCCTTCCTTTCTTGTGCTTCCGCGTGTGCTTCAAGGAATCGTTCCTAGGACTAAAGGTTGATCCATAACCTCGTTGTCTTGGCGATTGGTGTGTGATTCGATTCATCGCTTGTGTGTGACCGGGATTGGACTAGGGTATAGGCCGGGTTCTTTGAGAAGAATTTTTACCGGCTCCTATTCACTCCTTCCCTCTCTAGTCGCCATCTGATCCTTCAATTGGTATCAGAGCTTGGTGCCGGATTGTTTGCGACTTTGACAAGTCTTGAATCCTAAGATGGCGTACGTTGAGCAGGGCGGTCCGCCGCACTTCGATGGCAAGGGTTACCACAAGTGTGCGGCTCGTATGATGATCTTTCTTCGTGGAAAGATGTTGGATTTTATTGTGCTTGACAAGACCTATGCTATTCCGGTCAACATCCATACTCTTATGGTAACCGATGCCGGTGCTAAGGCCAAATATGAGGCAAATGCAAAAGCCGTTGATCACTTGGTCCGGAGCTTGTGTGATCCTGAGTTTGAGCGTGTTCGCCATTTGAATCTTGCTTGGCAAATTTGGGAGAAGTTGTTGGTTGCTCACGGTGGTGATAACCATGTGAAGGCTTGCCTTTTTGTCTCTTACCAGATGCAATATGAGAACTTCACTCAACTTTCTGGTGAGAACATCGATGCGATGTTTCAGAGGTTCACCGCCATCGTGAACAACATGAAGGCTAATGTTGAGGATTTTCCTTACACCGAGCATGATCAGGCTTTGAAGCTCTTGCATGTCTTGGATCCAAATGTTTGGGGTGCTAAGGTTGAGGCCATCAAGGAGTCTGGGCAGTATTTGACTATTGAGTTGGATGACGTCTTTTCTAAGCTCAAGTCGGCTGAGGTTGACAGGAAGTTGCAATCCAAGCATCAGGGCTCGACTGACCAGAGTCTTGCTCTTGTGGGTGGATCAAAGGGCAAATCTAACCCTTCCTGTCGACAGTTTTCCTTGTCTTCTCTTATGTTTATTCCAGATGAGGAGTTTGATTTGCTAGGCGAGGAGGAGCTGGCCTTGCTCTCAAGAAGGTTTGATCGACTACACGAGAGTAGGAGGAATGCAAGATGGAGGTCAGGGACATGCTACAAGTGTGGCAAGCGTGGCCACTTCATTGCCGAGTGCTCGGAAGCGGAGGAGAACCAGTTCAAGATGAACGAGTACAAGGCGCACCCGAGGCGTGAAGACAAGTACTCCTCCAAGGGCAAGCACTTCAGCAAGTCCAAGAGCAAGGACAAGGACAAGCGGCGACTGAGCAAGTGCGGCTACAAGAAGGACAAGGAAAGAGCTATGGTGGGCGGTGCAAGCGACGTCGACTCAAGCTCAATTGACGCGCAGTCAAGCTCAAGCAGTGAAGACGAAGATGCCGGGAGGCGCAAGGGCAAGAAGAGTGCAAGTCGGAACCTCAGTGGATTGAGCTGCGTGGCGCTTGAAGGCTTTTCTGGCATGGCCCATAGCTCGAGCAGCAAGAAGAGCGACAAGGAAGACAGCGACTACGACTCGGAGGATGAGGTAAATCGTGACCCCGACTCTTTGCTTACTGAGATCACTAGGTTGAATGGCTTGATTGACAACCGTGATAGTGTGTTGAGAGATGCTAAGAAGATGAGGAAAGATCTTGGGGCTCAACTTGAGAATGCTAGTGAGAAAGTAGGAGAGTAAGAGTCTAAATTCCTTGAATTGAAACTTGAGAATGACTCTTTGAAACTTGCTCCTACTACTCCTGATGATGTTGAAAGACTTGAGTGTGATGCATGGTTGAATGAGATCAAGTTGCTTAATGAGAAGAATGCTTCCACTTTGGCTAAACTAGATGCTCTTAGGACTGAGTATGATGAGCTTAAGGCTAGACCCACTTTGCTTGGTGCTTGTAAATAATGTCCTACTATGCATGCTAAGCTTGTTGATGCTCGTTCTACTATTAGCTCTTTGGAAGCTTCTTTGAAATCTCCTGTTGTCAATGCATGCTCTAGCTGTGATGAAGTTACTTTGCGCAATCTTGAACTTACATCCCGTTTGGATGTCATCTATGAGGAGAATGACTATTTGAGGAAGGTGTTGGGTTGGTTGTCTGGGCAGGAACCTCAATTGAAAATCATCATGGAGGAGTTCAAGAGAGCTGATGGTCGTGGTTTGGGTTTTGAGAAGTTGGGTGAGAAAGTGGGAGAGAATAGTGGGGAGAGTGTGTATGAGAAGTGTGTTGAGTCTAACCCCGAGTTTGAGGTGATCGGAGACATCCAAGTCCCACTTCCAAAGCCACCAAAGAACACTTTCACACCAAAGCCCAACCACCTTTGCAACAAGCTTTACACAACCCAAGATCCACCCAAATTTCCACCCAAAACAAATGATTTCCAGAAACCCGTGAAGTTTGTGAGTGAGAAGGGTGAGAAGCCTAAAGAGAAGCCAGGGCCAAGACCAAAACCCATCCCCTTCAGGTGTGAGTATTGTGGCAAGGAGAGACACCTAGCAGAGTTTTGCTATAAGAGGAAGAGGGATGAGAGGCTTGCTAGGGAGCAAGCAAACTAGGACAGGTATCGCCAGTCCCGTGGTATTTCTGAGACTAGAGTGCCAATTCCACGGGGTGTGGGAAGTGTGAAGAGTGTTGGTAGAGTTGGAGCTCAGGGTGGTAGGTTTGTTAGGAGAGATGATGGTGTGCGTGCTAGTGAGAGGTTTGGTCGGGCTCGTGGTGGTTTTGCTGGACGTCCCCCTACTCGTCCTCAATACGGGTTTAGGGGAGATGATCGCAGCTTTGGGTTCCAGAGGAACTACGGACCACGTTTTCCCCCTCGTGGTGCTCGTACTCCTTCCATGGGACATGGGAAATTTGGTGGCAAGGGAATGATGTTTGCTAACCCCTCTTTTGAGCAGATGGCTCGGCACTGGTTTAACTTTCTTTGTGCTAACCCCAGTGTCGAGTCATTAGCTCATTCTCGTTCTTGTTTCTGACTACAGGCAGGAGGCTTGGAGAACATTTGGTTGATCGACTCCGGATGTTCTCCATACATGACCGGAGATAAGAAGTGGTTCTCCAGCCTCACCCCAGTGAAGGAAAAGATGTACATCACATTTGGGGACAGTGGACGAGGAAGGGTGATTTCTGAGGGTGTTGTGCATGTGAGTGACAAGGTAACGTTGAAGAGCGTTGCTCTTGTGAAGTCTTTGGGTTTCAATTTGCTTTCGGTTTCTCAATTGCTTGATGAGGGTTTTTGAGGTGCGTTTCAAGTCTGGTGAGTCTCGTTTGCTGGATTCTCGAGATGATCTTGTCTGTATGATCATCCCCGAGGGTCAGGGCTGATTTCTCTCGTTCTTTGGGCCCTGCTCGCTGTTTGATGGACGGTCCTTCTTCTGATTTGTGGAAATGGCATAGGCGGTTGGGACACTTGAGCTTTGATTTGGCTTCCCGCTTGAGTGGTCTTGACCTTGTCCGAGGATTGCCAAGGTTCAAGCTTGAGAAGGATTTGGTTTGTGCTCCGTGTAGGCATGGCAAGATGGTAGCCACTCCCCATCCACCCCTGACCGATGTCATGACTGAGCGTCCGACAGAGCTGTTGCATATGGAACTTGTTGGGCCAGCTCGAGTTCGCTCGGTGGGTGGGAAGTGGTATGTCCTTGTTGTGGTGGTTGATTACTCTCGCTATGCTTGGGTGTTTTTCTTGGAAGACAAGAGTGAGACATTTGGCTTTGTCCGAGATCTGATCAGGAGGTTGAAAAACGAGAGGCATGGGAATGCTATTCGAGCTATCCGCAATGATAATGGCTTAGAGTTCAAGAACTCTCGTTTTGATGCCTTTTGTCGTGATCTAGGTCTTGAACATCAGTATTCGACCCCTTATGTGCCCCCTCAAAATGGAGTTGTGGAAAGGAAAAATCGGACTCTTTGTGAGATGGCTAGGACGATGCTCGATGAGCACAGGACTCCTAGAAGGTATTGGGCTGAGGCGGTCAATACGGCTTGTCATGTTTCCAACATGATTTTATTGCGAACTTTCAAGAAGAAGACCTGTTATGAGCTTATGCATGGTCGAGCACCCAAGGTGAGTCATTTCCGAGTTTTTGGCTGCAAGTGCTTTATTCTTAAGAAGGGAAAACTCGACAAGTTTGAGGCTAGGTCTAGTGATGGTATTTTTTTGGATATGCTAACCGCTATAGAGCCTATAGGGTGCTTAACCTTGAGACTAACAAAATCATGGAGACTTGCGTGGTAACCTTCAACGAGACAATGCCATGTACCTCTCTTGGCTTTGAATGTGCAGGTGATGAGGAGATGGGCGAGGACCTCTTTGAAGAGGAGAAGGATGAAGCTGGAGATGATGATGGAGAGAACCATGCGCCTGAAGCTGAGTGTGTACCCACTACTTCCCCTACGACCACTATGGAGCATGGACCGTCTACTTCATGGACAACGACGATGCGACAAGAGGACCAGGCGAGAGAAGCTAAAGTTGAGGGGGAGGTAGTCTCGAGGCGTGAGGCTCCCCGGCGGATTCAAGAAGTGCATCCCCTGTCGAAGATCATTGGGGACCTCAACGAACGTACTACACGGTCAAGGTCCAGGAATTCCTCTCATTTTGCTCATGCTGCTTTTGTTGCCACCTTTGAGCCCAAGGACATTGGACACGCTTTATCTGATGCAAACTGGGTCAATTCTATGCACGAGGAGTTGGAAAACTTTGAGAGGAACCAGGTGTGGGAGTTAGTTGAACCACCTCCAAATTGCCATCCTATAGGAACCAAGTGGGTTTGGAAGAACAAAGAGGGTGAAAATGGGATGGTTGTGAGGAACAAGTCCAGACTTGTTGCTCAGGGGTTTACTCAGAAGGAGGGTATCGACTATGAGGAGACCTTTACTCCTGTGGCCCGTCTTGAGGCAATTCGGATCCTTCTATCCTTTGCCGTGGCTAAAGGGTTCAAGTTGTTTCAGATGGGTGTGAAGAGTGCCTTTCTGAATGGGGTCATAGAGGAGGAGGTGTATGTGAAGCAGCCACCTGGGTTTGAGAGTGAGTTGTACCCACACAAGGTGTATAGGTTGAAAAGGGCTCTGTATGGGTTGAAATAGGCGCCCCGTGCTTGGTATGGGAGATTGAGAGGCTTTCTGTTGAGCAGAGGGTTTGTGATGGGTACCGTGGATAGGACTCTGTTTCTCCTCAAGCATGGGAATGACTTGTTGATTGTTCAGATATACGTGGATGACATTGTCTTTGGTGGCTCGTCACATAACCTTGTTGCCAAGTTTGAAGATGAGATGAGCAGGGAGTTCGAGATGAGCATGATGGGCGAGTTGCAGTACTTTCTCGGGCTGCAGATCAAGCAAGTGAAGGACATAACATTTGTGCACCAGACCAAGTACACGAAAGACATGCTGAAGAAGTTCCAGATGCAAGATGTGAAGCCAATGTCGACTCCCATGGGGAGTACGACCACTTTGGATGCGGACGAGGACGGAGAACCAATGGACCAGCGGGAGTACAGGAGCATGTTCGGCTCCCTTCTCTACTTGAAGGCGACGAGGCCAGACATACAGTTTAGTGTATGTCTGTGCGCTCGTTTTCACGCTTCGCCGAGGACATCACATCGACAGGCCGTCAAGTGGATTTTCGGGTACCTACAGTCTGCCCCTGGTCTTGGCCTTTGGTATTCGTCCTCCTCGACTCTTTCTCTTCATGGTTTTTCTGATGCGGATTTTGCTGGTTGTCGAGTCGAGAGGAAGTCTACTTCTGGTACTTGCCAGTTTCTTGGGTCTTCGTTGGTTTCATGGTCTTCCCGCAAGCAGTCTAGTGTAGCTCAGTCTACCACCGAGGCGGAGTATGTTGCAGCCGCGAGTTGTTGTTCCCAGCTGTTGTGGATTTCATACACTTTGAGAGACTTTGGTGAGGAGTGCACCCAGATCCCACTTCTTTGTGACAGCTCCAGTGCCATAAGCGTAGCTAAAAACCAAGTGCTTCACTCTAGAACCAAACACATAGAAGTGAGGTATCATTTCTTGAGGGACAATGTGGATAAAGGAACCATTGTGTTGAGTCATGTCCCTACCCAAGATCAGCTAGCCGACATCTTTACAAAGCCTCTCAACCAACCTACATTTGTGCGCTTGCGGGGGGAACTTGGGGTTTGTTGCCCTTTCTAGTTGATTCTTGGGGGATTTTCTTTTGTATCATATGTATCATACCGTGTTTTAGTTTGATGTATATACATGTTTTGCTTGATGTACAAACCATGGTAGGATAGCCACCTTCTCATATATCATGTTGCATTTGTATCATATTGCATTTTAGGATGATGAGCTTCTTTCATATGCCTTATTTGAGTTTCTTTGGCTATTTGTGAGATTTTGGTCATATGTGTGGAGAAATGGTGATGTGAGGCTATGCTATTGGAATATTTGAGATATATGTGTGGTGAGATAGCCCTTTTTGAAATAAATGCTAATCTTGACTAATTTTCGGTGAAATGTGCTCCACTCATGTGTAGTAGTGTATCCATGTCACGTTTTGGTCTAAATGTGCTTTCTATGCTTAGATTGTGCTTGGATGTCTTTTTCTTGCATTTGGGCCAAAGGCCGAATATCATTGTGAATGTTTAGCCTATGTTGCATTCATGGGGGAGCATAAGCTTCTTTTTGCCGCAAAGGCACTTCATGTACCATGAAATGAATTAATCTTAAAAAGAAGTGTGTATGCCTGAAAAATGCTCCATCCATCATGTCTAAGCTTAAAATGTCTTATCTTTCACATATGGGTGCAAAACATGTTGCATGATGTTCACCAGTGGAGAAGTCTCCCCGAAGTGGACACATGGCTCATAAGCTTTGACATGACATGCTTTGCTTTATGGGTGTTTGCCATGATCTTTTGCTAAGAATTTGCTATCCTTGTATGATCTTTGAATGGTATGCATGTCTGTGGCTCAAGTGTGACATGGATAGGCTTTTACATGTGAAGCGAGCCTTCTTTTGGTAAAATTGCTTAAATCTGGAAATTTTGCTTTATCACATTCTTGTATTTTCATATATTACTTGTGGCACTGCTTTGACTATGCTATGATTCATATGTTTGATCTTTGTCTCATTTTTAGCCTTTGACACTAGATTTGGCCTATTTGAGAAGCTCATGTAGATGTTTATATGATTTGCTTTGCATTTCTGCATTTTCACCTTGATTCATACATTGTCAACAAGGGGGAGAAGAGGTGAGCTTAATGAAAATTCAGAAGAGGTGAGCTAAAATTTGGAAGTTTGCATCCACATATTCAGGGGGAGCTTGCATTTGTTCAGGGGAGCTTTCTTGCTGTTTTCGGTGTGGAGTTTGTGTTTTGCTTGGCTTGTGACCTTTCTTCGCCTTTCTTCGGTTTTGGTCATGAGTTGAGCTTCTTTGTTTTTCTTTCTTCTTTCTTTCTTTCTTTCTCTGAATTTAATTTCGCGTTGTGTGTTGTCAATGCACTCATCAAGGGGGAGATTGAGGACCAGGAGCGTCCCGGTGGTCGATGGATGACGCTCCTCAGTGATGAGTGATGGACAACGGGTGTTGGACTGACTCTTGGCTCAGTGCACAGGTGTAGGCTGCGGCCTAGTTCGTGTTGTTGCAAGTGAAGAACGGGCGCGAAAGGTCTTCAGCCTTGAGGGGCCTCCGGGAGATGGAGAGACAAGTAGGCTCAGTTCGAGGGACCTGGTGGAAGGCGGGACTAGGTGCGGGCCACATGGTGGCGATACGAGCAAGACGAAGTCATGGACAATCGAGCCGGTGCACGGTGGCGGTCGAGTCAAGTGGTTTGGCGGGAGGCCGGACCGAGCACGCGGGGTTTGGTGGTTTGCCCACAAAACCATCGGAGGACGGTTTCATGGTTTGGGCTTCAAAACCAAGTCCGAGGGCCCAACACGACGGAGACGGGATCCGGGCGTGTCGGGAGGCTTCGAAGCGGACGACACGCGGTGGGATCGCATGGCTTGCGTCGGGAGGATGCGGGGTGCGGCGAAGGCGTGGCCGTCCGATGGCAAGACCCACAAACATTACCTAAATGCCCCTACGTGGGTTGTATCGCCAGTAGTTAAGTTAGGGGTAGTCGAGTCATTTACCACTCCGGCGAGAGCTGATATATAACCTATGAGTGTGTGTGGATGGCTCTCTCTCTCCGCGACTTAGGATTTCATTTCCCCCCTCCCATTTCACATTTTTGTAGCTATTTTCTTCTCCATTTTCTCTAGGATAGCATGAGAGCTTCATGAGAGATTTGTTGAGAGGGATGGATGCTTGGGTGGCATGCTAGACCTTGTGAATCTTTCTTGGTTTGTATAGAAGATTCGGAGTTGTGTTTTTCGTGGTCTTTTTGTGCTTGTTCTCGTGCCTTTGTTTTCGATGTGATTCCGCGGATTTGAGTTGGTTTCTCCCCGGATTTCTTTGAGGGAAACATGGATGGATGCATTGTGCACCTCTGTGATTGATCTTGTGCCCTCAAACGCCGGGAAACCACTTTGATTCAAGGATTTTCGTTCGGTGCTCTAGCTTTTGGTGGTGCTCAAAGGATTCGCGATTCCCGGTGATTTAGGGAGTTAGGAGGCAAGATTTTTGGGCTATAGCATCATTGTGTGACGCTTTTCAAGTCCCCAAACCCTTGTCTCCACAGCTTCAACCGTTTGGGAAATCAGATGATGATTTGGGGGAGTTGACCTTCGAGGTCGGGCTGTTTTTCTGCTTTGTCCGTGCCTCGCGGACGGTCCACGTCGTCCTGGCGGACGGTCCGCGCCGCGCGTGTTCGTCAGGTGTTCTTCGTGTTCTTACTCGCCTTTCGTTTCGATCCGTCGTGGTTTTGAGTCTTGGTTGGACGAAGTTTCGGACGGTCCGCGTGTGCTGGGCAAACGGTCCGCGGGTGCCTGGCGGACAGTCCGCGTGCTCCCCGCGAACGGTCCGTTATTCGCGGTGCGTCTCTGGTGGTTCTGGTGTCTTTTTCGGACGGTCCGCGGCGTAGGGCCAGACAGTCCGCGGTGTTGGTGCGGACGGTCCGAGGCAGCAGGCCGGACGGTCCGCGTGGTCAGTGCGGACGGTCCGCCCCTCCTGGCCGGACGGTCCGCCACAGCCTGTGTGCTTTGCTTCTTGGTTCGATTCCTTCCTTCCTTTCTTGTGCTTCCGTGCGTGCTTCAAGGAATCGTTCCTAGGACTTGAGGTTGATCCATAACCTCGTTGTCTTGGCGATTAGTGTGTGATTTGATTCATCGCTTGTGTGTGACCGGGATTTGACTAGGGTATAGGCCGGGTTCTTTGAGAAGAATTTTTACTAGCTCCTATTCACTCCCCCCTCTCTAGTCGCTATCTGATCCTTCAGACCAGTCCATGGAGAAAGATTGCCAGTTCGGTTGTCTGAACTTCTCATACAAGTCCGGCGTGGTGAGCCCCGTGACCGCGTATCGGAACAAGTGGCCCTCGGACTGGCAACAACATTGGTTCTACTACACGGTGAACCCCCCTTCTCCCGGAGGGTCTCACCCCCTGGCCACAAAGGAGCTGCCACCCCTTCACGAGTCTTACGTGAAGAACCCCTCGTGCCCCGAAGGCGATGAGTTCGTGATGATGCTTCGACGGTTCGCGCGCAAGTACAGTACTCGCGACATCGTGGAAGAGTATCGCAGTATCCCGGTGTGCCCACTGGTGGACGGTTGGGCCGTGGACGATGACGAGTGGGCAGACGACATCGGGGGTATTCCCTGCCCCGATTGGACGAAGGTTTCTGGCTTCACCTCCGACCGTCCTTCGGTGTGTTTCACCTTTTTGCTATGTTTCGGATGCTTGAGTTGCTGACCGCTTGAGATTGCTTATCCGCAGTGCTGAAGAAGAGGAAGGTGGAAGCTCACGGGGACTTCATCCTCAGTCCTGTCTCATCGAAAGAGTACAATGACACCGTCGCAGAGCTGAACGGATCTCGGACGAACCGAGTATTCGAGTTTTTCAAGATTAACCCCCCTGAACGCGTCGGATTTGCTAAACATCGTGAGGCAGCCGAGAAGAAAGCTGTGGCGCTTGCTGCCACCGAAGCAGACGCTGAGGAGACGGCGACTTCGCCGCGCGCTGCTCCGAAGAAAACCGGCAGGAGGGGTGCCCCTGTTACGGCCATTGCTACCACCGAAGTGAGGCCCGGAAGAAACACGGCGGGCGGCCGGTGGACTCGCCCCCATCACCCAAGAGGACCCGGGTCGTCGACGTTGAGACCGGCCTCGTTGAGGACGTGATCGCCATCGTGCCGCTGCGTGCGGCCGCAACTTCGGCGGGAGCCGGGGAGGGGAGACCCACCGGCCCCTTTGCTCGTCCCCCCTCAGCCCGAAGGAAAAAGATAGCGATGATGACAGCGATGTCCGCATCGTGTCCTCTGTTGGTGAAGCTCCCCGCAGGCCTAGCCCCGTCGCCCTAGGCGCCGAAGCTCCTTGCGACAAGGACGACTCCAACTCTACCTCCACCAGCTCGTCCGGCTCGTCTTCTGACGGTACTGAGCAATCCGCCTCCCTTTCGGCCCCGGCTACCGAAAAAGATGATATCGTCGCCGAGGCCGAGGAAGAGGAAGAGGAGGAGCCCGAGAACAGCAGCTACCGAGTGACGCCGGAGGAGCCCCGAGCCGCCGCTGTCCGCCTCCAAGTTCCCGCCGAAGCCAAGCTGATTGGCGGGAAGAAGTCTCGTTTCCTAAGCTTGACGAGTGGCGGGAACGAGCGCTAATTCCTGGAAGAGGCAGGGGCAAGTTTCTCTATTCCTCATGAGGAGGAGCACTTCGGGAAGCTTACTGCGGCAGAACTCACTACCGCGTGCGGGGATCTATCCCTAAAGGCCTTCATCGCATCTCGATGCCTCGCCCGAAGGCTGGAACAAGAGAGCAAGGAGTCGAAGGAGGAGTCAGTTGCCGCAAACACCTCGCTTCAAAATCGTGTGACGGAGCTGGAGGGGCGGTTGGCTGCCGAACAAGAGCGCACCCGGAGGCCGAAGCAAGAGAAAGAAGATGTGGCAAACTCCTCCGAAGCCGCCCTTAAAACACTGCACCACGACGTGGAGACCTTGAGCAGTGCCAAGGAGGACTTGCACGCTCAGCCTGTCGACAAGGAGGCCAAGTTGGCCGAAGCGCAGAAAGAAGCGAGCGAGCTGAGCGGGATGCTGGAGCGGTACCGAGCGGATCACATACGGAGCGCGGAAGCCCTTCGCACCAATATTTTGGAGCTGCTGGGCCAGTGCAACCTTGGCGCGCCGCCTATCCCATTCCCCCCAGTGCACCGTCGAGTCATTTTATGAATGGGTGAATACCTGCTTCGACCTCATCGCCATGAATACGAAGATCTTAGGAGAGCTTGGGGCCGCGGTGGGGGTTCGTACGCTGGCATACTCCGTGTGCTCACTGGTGCCTGCACATCGCTCCTCTTCGGAGAAGACAATCAGCAAGAGCGATCTCCGCCGGCTTACGAAGGATAACTTCGATTGGCCCACCGACGCGGATCTCGACGTTGCACAACTACCCGTGCTCCCCAAAAACCTCGCCAAGAATTTCATGAACACCTTCTTCGCCCAGCGCGGGTACCGCCTCAATTTGGACGAATCTGTTCATCTAAGTGCTCAGGTACGCCGAAGCCACTTCTATTCTTGTTTTAAGACTCCACATGTGGTGTCTTCTTGCACCTATTTTGACATATTGCCCTCGTTGTTTTGCAGATAAGGCCTCGGCTTCAAGATCGTGTTTATGATCGCCTCAGGATTCGATTTGGCGGCACTCCTCCCTTGCCCCGGTTCATGACGGAGGGGAACTAGATCGCTATGCCTGGTGTTCCACTTATCACCGCCGGAGGTCCCGAAGCTGCTGCAAGGGAAGAGGGCGAAGCCACCGGCGCTCCCGGCGACGAGGCTGGTGCTGTCGACGACATGACGGCGCCGACTACCGAAGAAGGGCACGTGGACGGTGCACCGGAACCTGCAGCAGAGGTCGAGCGCACCGAGGCTGCCGAAGATACCGCCCATCCCGTGTCTGCTGCTGCCGAAGCCGCTCCTGTTCTCGAAGTGGAGTCTGCGCCCGCACGCAGCGAGGTCATCGCGGCCGCCACCACCACCGAAGAGGACGTTGCAGCAGACACTTCGGAGGTGGCGCACGCCGCGGAGCTTGAGGCCGCACTATTGGCCGCCAGCTCTCCCGGCGACGAGGCTCCTGCAAAGCCTGCAGCCGACGCAGCCGCCGCGTCTGTTGAGGCCCCCGATGCAGCCGCTGCGCCAAGTGAAGCTTCTGTCGCGGCCGCCACGCCAAGTGAAACCCCCGTCATCACCGAAGGAGCTGAGGTCTGAAGCGCGCTGGGCTTGACCTTGTAATTAGACGAAATGCCTCCTTCTGGAGTCGTGAATTTTTGTAAAAGAAACTAATGTAAGGTATCTCTGCGCAGGTACCTTCAGTGGTTCCTGCGCAGAGAGCCGAAGGTGCAAGCAGTTCGCCTCTACCTTTAAACTCTCTTTTTGTCGCACCGAATGTATGGACGAAATTTAGCATACGTCACCCCGGCGTGTTGTACTCAGAATTTTTGTCGTATGGCGCGGAGCGCTACCGCCTTCACATCGAAGCCGCTAAGCGTTTCTTTGCGGACTTTTCGAAGGATCCCGCGCGTCGGGATGCCATCCTTAGAGAACGAGCCGCCCGTAGGGCGGCTAAGCGAAACTTAGCGGACCCCTTCGTGCCCGAAGGGGTCGTCCCAAAAATAGAGCCGGTCGAAGAGGGGGTCCTTGGACTGGTCGAGTATGTGTATTTAATTTTTGACGCCTCGTCAGAAAGCTTCGTAGCTGTGAAAGTTGAAACGGAATGACCGCCCGCGCACTGACTATGATCCCGACTTCGGCGCGGGACGGATGCCTACCGACAGCGAGCTCCGGGAGATGGCATCGGAGATTATAGATATGACGTATCTTCGGTTGATCGATGAGATCTGCGAAGATGTTCATAACGAAGATTGATCGTTTGGTGGGGCTGGCTGATCATGACTCCACGTCGCGCTACGGGCTGCTGCGAAGACTTGAAGCGATGACTTCGGAACTCCCCCCCGGAAGTGTTCGCGGCACACCGAAGCAACACGGCGCCAGCGGATTTGTAAAGTGTGTGTTTGTGACGAAATGTATTGTGATTGCATTATTGTATCATTGTAAAACTGTATTGTTGTACCGAAGTACATTGTATATTAAAAATGTGATAAGAGAGGAAACAAGGGTGTCTGTGCCCATCATTTGTGTCCTTCGTTTCCGCGCCGTCAACGTGATTTTTCCTAGGATTAATGCTGCCTCCAGCCGGCGATACTATCCTCGCGTCTTCCTCGAACGAAGCTGCCCCTGGATGCATTGAGACGAAGTGGCACTGCGCTTTCCCTCCGAACACAACTTCTACCGAACCCGTTGTCTTTGATGTGTTTTCGTAAATACCAACTCATTCGGATCAGAAACGTTACCACACTCGAGATGTTCGTTTTCTTTGGCCACATCGCAGCCTCGTGCCGCGCCAAGCGGTCTTTATCTTCGGTCAAATCAGGACCGACGCGACGCTCTAGGCGTGCGCTTGCTCAGGCCAAATCGGGGCCTCGTGCCGCGTCAAGCGGACTTCCTCTTCGGTCAAATCAGGACCAACGCGACGCTCCAGGCGTGCGCTTGCTCAGGCCAAATCGGGGCCTCGTGCCGCGTCAAGCGGACTTCCTCTTCGGTCAAATTAGGACTGACGCGACACTCCAGGCGTGCTTTTACTCGGGCCGAATCGTGGCCTTTATGCCGCATCAAGCGGACTTCCTCTTCGGTCAAATCAGGACTGACGCGACGCTCCAGGCGTGCGTTTACTCAGGCCGAATCGTGGCCTTTATGCCGCATCAAGCGGACTTTTCCTTCGGTCACGACGATAAGTGACAGGCTTGGCTCGCGCGCACCCTATGCGATCCGTGCCCAGGCCATCACTTACCCCGCCGAAGGCCACCTCGAAGACTATGCCCCCCTCAAGGGGGTAGCATAGCTTCGACAGTGTGGCGAAAGCATTCTCGAAAAGAAATAAATTGGACACGAAATGATGGGGGAGCACTAACTTATATTACATGTCAGAATAGGGTAAAAAGGGCCGCCTCGTTAAAAACCTCACACTTCGCGGGTCCGGAGGGGAACCACGAAGCCTCCCCCGTGAGGAAAAGAGTACGTCCCCCACTACTTAATGTACATATGATACAGACTCATGAACACTACTAAAGAGAAGGAACTACTGTAACTCAATCTACACTAGTTGCTCACAGTGACTTCATACGAAGTATTTCTGAAGCATGTCCACATTCCAAGTGTAAGGCTCTTCTTCGCCGGTCAACCGGCGCAACTCGAATGCTGCTTCGTTTGCTGTCGCGGTTGCTATGAACGGGCCTTCCCACTTCTCGTGCATCTTGCCCTTCAGCTTTCCCTTCGGCACCTTACACAGCACTAGATCCCCTGACCGTATGAGCTTCGATTTGATCTTCTTGATTTTCCACCTCCGGGTCTCATCTTGGTAAGCCGACAGGTTTGTGGCTGCTTGTAAGCGCACCTCCTCAATGTTCTGAACCGAAGCCTTGAGGTCTTCGTCTCCGGAGGGAGTGTCCCTCCAAGAGCCCAGACACAGTTCTTCGGGCAACATGGCTTCTTCCCCGTACAACAGCTTGAAGGGCGAAAATTGAGTGGTCCAGGACGTGGTGGTGTTATGGGACCAGATTACCCTCGGTAGCTCTTAGGCCCGCTTGCTCTTAGGCAGATCGGTGATGTTTCTTTTAATGCCGGTGAAGATGACTCCATTTGCCCGCTCCACCGCCCCATTGGACTGCGGGTGGTAGACCGAAGCGAAGCATAGCTTGGTCCCCAAGTACGCACAGAATTCATTGAATTCTGCACTATCAAACTGCTTGCCGTTGTCCACGGTGATCTCATGCGGTACGCCGAAGCGGCATACGATGTGCTACCAAAAGAACTTCTGAATTGTGGCCGAAGTGATGCTCAACAATGGCTTCGCTTCAACCCATTTGGAGAAATACTCGACCGCCACAACTGCGTGAGTGTAGTTTCCGGGTGCCGTGGGTAGCGGGCCGACGATGTCAATACCCCACCGAGCGAAGGGCCTGAGGACCAGGAGCGTCCCAGTGGTCAATGGATGACCGCTCCTCAGTGATGAGTGATTGACAATGGATGTTGGACTGACTCTTGGCTTAGTGCGCAGGTGTAGGCTGCGGCCTAGTTCGTGTTGTTGCAGGTGAAGAACGGGCGCGAAAGGTCTTCAGCCTTGAGGGGCCTCCGGGAGATGGAGAGACAAGTAGGCTCGGTTCGAGGGACCCGGTGGACAGCGGGACTGGGTGCGGGCCACATGGTGGCGACACAAGCAAGACGAAGTCATGGACAAGTGAGCCGGTGCACGGTGGCGGTCAAGTCAAGTGGTTTGGCGAGAGGCCGGACCGGGCACGCGGGGTTTGGTGGTTTGCCCACAAAACCATCGGCGGAAGGTTTCTTGGTTTGGGCCTCAAAACCAAGTCCGAGGGCCCAACACGACGGAGACGGGATCCGGGCGTGTCGGGAAGCTTCGAGGCGGAGGACACGCGGCGGGATCGCATGGCTTGCGTCGGGAGGACGCGGGGTGCGGCAAAGGCGTGGCCGTTCGATGGCAAGACCCAGAAACATTACCTAAATGCCCTACGTGGGTTGTATCGCCAGTAGTTTAGTTAGGGGTAGTCGAGTCATTTACCACTCCGGCGGGACCTGATATATAAGCCATGAGTGTGTGTGGATGGCTCTCTCTCTCTGCGACTCAGGGTTTCATTTCCTCCCTCCTCTTTCTCATTTTCGTAGCTATTTTTCTTCCATTTTTCTCTAGGATAGCATGAGAGCTTCATGAGAGATTTGTTGAGAGGGATGGATGCTAGGGCGGCATGCTAGACCTTGTGAATCTTTCCTGGTTTGTATAGAAGATTCGGGGTTGTTTTTCGTGGCTTTTCGTGCTTGTTTTCGTGCCTTTGTTCTCGGTGTGATTACGCGGATTTGAGTGGGTTTCTCCCCGGATTTCTTTAAGGGAAACATGGATAGATGTCTTGTGCATCTTTGTGCTTGATCTTGTGCCCTCGAACGCCGGGAAACCACTTCGATTCGTGATTTTTCGTTCGGTGCTCTAGCTTTTGGTGGTGCTCAAAGGATTCGCGATTCCCGGTGATTTAGGGAGTTAGGAGGCAAGATTTTTGGGCTATAGCATCCTTGTGTGATGCTTTTCAAGTACCCAAACCCTTGTCTCTACAGCTTCAACCGTTTGGGAAATCCGATTATGATTTGGGGGAGTTGACTTTCGGGGTCTGGCGTTTTAAGCTCTGTCCGCACCTGGCGGACGGTCCGCGAGGACCAGGCGGACGGTCCGCGCGGCTAGGGTTCGTCCCGTGTTCTTCGTGTTCTTGCTCGTCTTTCGTTTCGATCCGTCGCGATTTTGGTTTTCGGTTGGACGGAGTTTCGGACGGTCCGCGGTGTTGGGCGGACGGTCCGCGGGTGCCTGGCGGACGGTCCGCGTGCTCCCCGCGGACGGTCCGTGGTTCGTGGTGTGCCACTGGTGGTTCTGTTGGCTTTAACGGACGGTCCGCGGCTCAGGCCGGACGGTCCGCGGCTCGGGTGCGGACAGTCCGCGGTACCCGGCCGGACGGTCCGCGCGGCCCTTTGCGGACGGTCCGCCCTGTCTGGCCGGACGGTCCGCCTGAGGCTGAGCGCTTTGCTTCTTGGTTCGATTCCTTCCCCCCTTCTTTCATGCTTCCGCGTGTGCTTCAAGGAATCGTTCCTAGGACTAGAGGTTGATCCATAACCTCGTGGTCTTGGCGATTGGTGCGTGATTCGATCCATCGCTTGTGTGTGACCGGGATTTGAGTAGGGCATAGGCCGGGTTCTTTGGGAAGAATTTTTACCGGCTCCTATTCACTCCCCCCCTCTCTAGTCGCCATCTGATCCTTCAGAGCCACACTGGTGGTAGCAGCTGTATCTCGTTGGAGGCGAACTTGCTGTAGGGTGCATAACGCTGGCACTCTGGACAATGGCATATTATGTCGTGTGCGTCTGCGACCGCCGAAGGCCAGTAGAAACCCTAGCGGAAAGCCTTCTACACTAAGGCCCTCGTGCCGAGGTGATGTGAGCACATGCCGCTGTGGATCTCGTGGAGTAGTTGCTTGCCCTCGGTCAACGATATGCACTTCAGCAATGAGGCGCACATCCCCTTTCGGTACAAGTTGCCGTCAATAAGGTGGTAGTTTCTCGCCCTAATGGCCACTCTCTTGTTGGTGACGCCATCTTCGGCTTCGTAGTAACCCCTGACCGCCGCTACTATTGGGGCGCGCCTGTCCTCACTCTGTATAGCATTCACGAACTTGGGGGGCACTGCTTCGTCGGCGGCAGATTTCACGGTTGTGGTTTCATAGAACACATACGGGTGCAAGGGTTCAAGCAGAGCGGTTGCCTTTGCAATGGCATGGGCCTCCTTGTTGTAGTTCATAGGGAAGCTTCGCACTGTGATGCCGATGACAAATTTTTCCATGCTTCGGACAGCCTGCAGGTACTTCATCATATCAGAATTTTTTGCCTTGTAAGTTTACCAATGTGGCAGGCGACGAGTTCAGAATCTGTCAAGATGACAAGTCTTCTTGCTTCCACGGCCCTGGCCTTCCGAAGTGCGAGCAGCAAGCCTTCGTACTCTGCCACGTTGTTTGTGCAGTTATCATAGTTCAGCCGCAGAGCATAACGAAAGTTGATGCTCGAACGGGACTTTAAGACTTTTGCGGCCGCTGACCCAAGATGGCAGTATGCACCATCGCACTGCACTTCCCATACTGGTTCCGTGACTATTGCTTCCCCCTTCGGCGCCGAAGGCATCCAGTCGGCTAGAAAATCAGGGAGGACTTGAGACTTTATCGCACTGTGCGCAACGAAGCTTATGAAGTGCTCCGCCAACTCCATAGCCCATTTGCCCAACCTTCCCGTGGATTCCTTGTTCTCAAACATTTCCCGGAGAGGGAAAGTTGTAGGGATCGAAACGTTGTGGCTCTGGAAATAATGCTGGAGCTTCCTCTTTGCCATCACCACAGCATATGCCATCTTCTCCATTTCAGAGTAGAAGAGTTTTGAGCCGCTCAAGGCTTCGGAGACATAGTAGATGGGGAACTTCTTTAGAGCATCTGCCTCCTTCCGTTCTTCCACAAGTACTGCAGTAACCGCTGTGTCGGTTGCTGCAATGTACAGCAGTAGCTCATCCTTCGGCGATGGTTTGGTCATGACTGCTGCGTCTTCAAGGTATTTCTTGAGGTCATCGAAAGCTTGCTGTTGCTCTGGGCCCCATTGAAAAGTTGAGTTCGCACGAAGAACCTTGAAGAAGGGTAGGCTTCGCTTGGCGGCCCTGGAGATGAAGCGGTTCAGCGAGGCTATTCAGCCTATGAGTCTTTGGACCTCCTTTCTGCTGCTCGGGGGTTGCATCCTTCGTAAGGCTTCAATTTTTTGGGGGTTTGCCTGAATGCCCCGCTTAGAGACCATGCATCCCAACAGTTGCCCTTTCCGGATGCCGAAGATACACTTCTCTGGGTTAAGCTTGAGGCCGCTTCGCCTCGTGTTGTCGAAGGTGTCAGTCAGGTCTGCAATGTGATCTTTCTCTATTTCGCTCATGATGACGATGTCATCAACGTAGGCCAAGGCGTTGCGCCCCAGCTGGCTGCCCAGGATCAGCTTCATCATGCGGTTGAAGTAGACCCGGCGTTGCGGAGGCCCTCTGGCATCCTGACGAAGCAGAAGATGCCGAAGGGGGTCGTGAACCCGGTTTTACCTTCGTCTTCCCTTCACATCCACACCTGGTGGTATCCGGAAAAACAATCCAGGAGGCTCAGCATATCACAACCGGCTGCCTGATCAATGATGACGTCGATCCTTGGCAGCGGGTAAGGGTCCTTCAGGCACGCCTTGTTGAGCTCTGTGAAGTCAATGCACATGCGCATGTTGCCGTTCTTCTTCGGCACCATCACTACATTGGCCACCCAAACGGGGTACTGGACTTCTCTGATGATTCTTGCGTCGAGCAGCTTTTGCATTCCGGCCTCCGCAGACTTGACCCTGTCCGCTGACATTGGCCGCAGCCTCTGCAGCTTCGGTTTGACCTTCGGGTCGGTGTTGAGAGCATGCTCTATAACCGAGCGGTGGACGCCCGTCAGATCGGACTTGGACCATGCGAACACATCCTGATTATTACGAAGGAACTGCAAGAGCCTGCCCTCGTCCTCCGTGCTGACTTTGGTGCCTATCATGACGGTCCTGCTTGGCACGTCCGCGCACAAGGGGACTGTCTTCGTGACATCGACCGCTTTCATGCGCTCGGCCTCAGCCCCTTTCATGGATTGCCTCATTTGGGCCTCGGCCTTCTGCTCTTCAGCTATCGCCGCTTCGTTGCCCTCGTCTTCGTTGATGACATGGACTTGTCTGTTGTGTACCGAGGTGTTGCGTTCGGCTCTTCGGGCCTCCACGTGGCTGCCTTACACCGAAATTACACCCGCTGCCGTTGGTATCTTCATCAGCAGGTATCCTTGATGGATGACCACTGCAAACTTGTTGATAGTGTTGCAGAAGATGGCGTTGTACGGGTATACAAAGTCAACAACATCGAAGGTTATGATCTCGGTTCTCATGGTGGCGTCTTGACCGAAGGTCACATTGACGTCAGCTGCCGTGAAGGTTATTGGGATGTGGGACCATGGCAAATGAAAGTACTTGCCGGAGTAGATGTGCGACACACTTCGGTAGTAGTCTTGCTGTTGCCTCTTCGTCTCATGCACCGGCTCATTGGACCCGCCAGAGATTGCATTGATGATGTTGACCATGCCCATCATTCCCGAGCTGCTAGAGTCAGGGGCCTCTTGCTTTGGTGGAGGTGGCGGCGGTGGTGGCTGGGTGTAGTGTGCTTGATGGTGTGTGGTTGGGTTCGGCCATGAAGGCACGAAGACCGAGGATTGTTGCGCGTGCATGGGAGGGGGCGGAGGCAGCTGTGGCGCCGAAGGTGTGTATGACTGTGGTGGGTGGAAAGCATGCGCGAGTGCCGAAGGCTGGTAAGATTGGTGGTGGTATGGTGGTGGCAGGGCCCTAAACTGGCCCGCATTCTGGTACTTCATGACGTGATTCACGGCCATGCCCGCTACCTTCGCCTTCTCCTCAACTTCCCACTCCAGCTTCATCTTGACCGCCGAGGGGCACTGGTGTGTGATGCTGGGCATCGATTTCGTGGAGCCAATAGAAAAACCGCTCACCCCCGCCTCGCTGAGGTGGGTTTTGCTGCTGCAGCTTCGGCCCTCTGCCATTCTTGTATCCGCCCTTGTGCCCGCCGCCGCTTCGGTTCTGGTTCTGGTCAGGGGGTGCAGATACATTGTTGATCTGACGGTTTGCTTGCTTCGGTGGCTGATTTTGCCACCCCTTCGGCTGGTCCCACTGCCCCTGTTGCTTCTGCTTCTTCGCTGCATTTGCTGTGTCAAACCTTCGGCGGCGGCCTTTGTCGGGTTTGCAGTATTCTTGCCTGACTTCAAAGAGTTCTTGCAGAGACTTTGGCTTGACTCTATCGAGCACATCCTGGCAGTTTCCAACCCTCAGGCCCCCAACGATGGCATCAATGATGCTGCTTTCGGACGCCGCTGGCGTGCGCGCTGTCAGCTTAACAACCCTGTGCATGTATTCTTGCAGTGACTCTCGGTCCCCCTGGACGCACATGTTGATGAGGTCATTGGAGTCCAGCTCTTCGACCTGCATGCCCTTGAAACTGGATAGCATCTTGTTTCGCAGCTGAAACTAGGATGTTATGTGCCCCTTCAGTATGTTTGCATACCAATACTGAACCTCTCCCTTGAGTGCTAGCACAAGAGCCTTTGCCTTCGTGGTGGCATTACCTCCGTTGGAGTCCACCGCCACCTCGAACTTCATCAGGAACTCCTTGGGATCGTAGTCGCCATCGTACTGGGGCAGGGTATTGGCGTTGAAACGACGGGGCCATGACGCACTCTCGAGCTCAACTGAGAGCGGGGACACCGGGATGACGTTGCGGAGTGGTGCGTCATCGGGTGCGAAGTGCTCTTGCGCCTGCCCCCTCTCCTGGCGGTGGCCGATGCTTTGCCCTTCGGAAGCGTCCTTTTGCTGCCTCCATTGATCTAGCTGAGCCTGCATGGCCTGCAGGGTGTGCCAGGCGTGCTGCTGGGCCGCCAGCGCAGCATGCGCAGTAGGCGTCGGTGTTGGTGCAGGCGGCGTAGGAGCGGCTTGCTGCGGCGGAATCGTGCCAGCGATCTGGCTTTGCAGTAGAGCGAGGTAGCGCTCGACCTACCTGATGTTGAAGTCGATGGAGTCGGGATCGGTGTGGGGTGGAACCGCGTCCTGCTGCTGGGATGGCTGCGTTTGCGACGAGGATGGGCGCGTCTCCTGCTCAAGCTGGGCCGGTACGGACTTGCCTGCGATGAGGGACCGGATCCTTCGGAGAGCCTCGATGTCTTGCGCTGAAGCCCCCAGCCCCTCGAGGCTGACCTCGAACATCTTCGAGGAGGTGTGCTCGACCTCCGGAGCGCTTGGCCCAGCACCGGTCCCCGCCGAAGGCTGGACGGCCGAAGCCGACGGGTTGTCGGGTTCGATGCGAGCGGAGGGATCGACGCCTGAGCCGTGGTGGCTTCGGCGCCTGCCGAACGGGTCCTCACCATGTGGTCTTGGATTCTTCCACGAGGTGGGCGCAAAACTGTTGGTGGAAATCGGGCCCGAAGGGTGGACGTCGACACAACAGCCCCCTGAGTACTCCCCCCCCCCTTCACTTGCTACTACGAGGCTACTTCTACTAGGGCGAGAGAAGGAAATGCTAAAAACCTAACAGCACAATAAAGGAAACAAGGAAATACTCAGCAGACCGAAGACCGAAAGACTAGCCGTAGCCTTCGGTGCTCTCTTCTCATTACAGTGTGTCCGTTTCATTAGAAAGGGTTCACTATTTATAGGAGGCCCTGGGTATAGTCATTTGCTTCAATTACACCTTTTTCGACCCTGACAAATGGCTTTAAACACTTTACAAGGGTATAACAGTAACTCCTCACGTCGTACAGGCCTCCAGCGTGTCTTCGTACAGCCGAAACACCTTTGCACACGGCGTCCCTTGTCTCCGTCTCGTACGGTGCCCTCTTTACACGTTCGCAGCGTCCACGTGTCACGACACACCGCTCCTTCGGTGCCGAAGCAGCCTGGGACCTTGCCCCGGCCGCGTCGCGCCTCTCGAGGCATCACGCCCGCGATGCTTCCAGCTCCGGCCTGAGGCGTTCCCGACGTGCAGCACTCCTGGCTCCTTCGAAGCCTTCGGCGCCGAAGCACGACCGCCCGTGCCTTCGGCAGCGAAGGTCAGCGCTGCTCAGGTGGGCTGCTCCTGCAGGGCAAAATTCACATGATTCCAAAAACATTAGCGTTTCCGTCAGAACGGCATTCCGAAGACTCCTTGGTGCGACCGTGGCTGCGGGTGAGCCGAAGCCATCAGCCCGGCCGGGCGTGGTCAAGGCTTCCAAAGGCCATTTCCCCAACAGTTTATTCCCCACACGTCGAATAAGTTGATTTGTAGATTATATTTCAGGGGCATGGAATTCGTTTGAGAAATATTCCCGGTTCTTTGGCATTCAGGGCATGACGCAACATATCTTTTAGTATCATCATGCATCTATGGCCAATAGAATCCGCCGGACCTCACTTTTGCTTGGGTCTAAAAGTGGCTATAGTGTCCACCGTACTCCGCCGAGTGGCACTTTCTCAAAATTTCTAACCTTTCTTCTGTTGGCACACATCTTTTCATGCCTCCATCTTTGCCAAATTTGAAGAGGTAAGGTGAATCCCAAAAGTATTTTCGACTTTCAGAGATTATCCTCATTTGAGTGTTTTTATCTATGTGATCAAGAGGCATCTTCCGAATTGCTCGAATGATATCGATCATCCAAGTATCTTTGTCCAGTACTCGATAGAGGTGGTCATCTCTCATCTTGTCTTTTATGGGCTCTTTATCATCTTGTCCATGGTTCTTCCTAGACAAATGATCGGCCACAACATTTCCACCCCCTTTTATCACGAATTTCAACATTGAACTCTTGGAGAAGAAGGATCCAACGAACCTATCTTGGTTTAGCATCCTTCTTAGCCATGATATACTTGATGGCCGCGTGATTAGTGTAAACAATGACCTCTGAGTTCACGATGTAAGATCTAAATTTTTCAAAGGCAAATACCGTTGCTAGCAATTCTTTCTTCGTAGTGGCATAATTTAATTGTGCCTCATTAAGGGTTTTACTATCGTAGTAAACATTGTGAACTCGGCCTTCCTTTCTTTGACCCAAAACCACTCCTACGGCATAGTCACTTGCATCACACATGATCTCGAAAGGTTGGCTCCAATCCGGAGGTTGAATAATGGGAGCACTCACCAAAGCACATTTCAAGGTCTTGAACGCCGCTAAGCACTTCTCATCAAAGTCAAAAGCCACATCCTTTTGAAAGAGATTTGTTAAGCGCTTAGTGATCATCGAGAAGTCCTTAATAAATCTTCTATAGAATCCACCATGGCCTAGAAAGCTCCTCAAGGACTTAACATCCGTTGGAGGTGGGAGTTGCTCAACCGTCTCCACTTTAGCTTTGTCCACTTTGTTTCCTCTCTCGAATATAACATGTCTGAGCACTATGCCTTGCTTTACCATGAAGTGGCATTTTTCCAATTTTAGCTCCAAGTCTACCTCCGCACACCTCATGAGGACCTTATCCAAGTTCGCCAAGCAATCCATGAATATCTTACCATAAACGGAAAAATCATCCATGAACACCTCGATATTTTCATCGATGAATTCCAAGAATACGGCCATCATGCAATGTTGAAAAGAGGCCGGAGAGTTCATCGACCGAAGGGCATCCTTCTATATGCAAACGTTCCATAAGGGCATGTAAACATTGTCTTGTGTTGATCATCCAGGTGAATGGGAATTTGCATGAACCCCGAGTACCAATCGAGAAAGCAAAAATAAGCGTGGTTTGCTAATCTCTCGAGCATCTTGTCAATGAACAGTAAGGGGAAGTGATCTTTCTTCGTTGCTTTGTTTAGCTTTCGATAATCGATACACATCTGCCATCCAGTCACGGTTCTTTGTGATATTAATTCGTTCTTCTCATTCTTCATGACAATTAAACCTCCTTTCTTTTGTACACAATGTACCTGGCTCACCTACTCACTATGCGGAACTGGGTAGATGATTCCGGCATCAAGTAACTTGATAACCTCTTTCTTTACTACCTCTTGCATGGCATTAGTTAGCCTCCTTTGGTGGTCTATTATGGGCTTGCATTGGTCTTCCATAGGTCTTCCATTGGAGATCATTTATCGAATATCCAATCACCTTCCTATGTTTGTTCAATAAATTCAGCAACTTCTCATTTTTCGGGACTCATGATGACCGGATAAGTCTTGTCTTGGCCCATAAATTCATACTTTAATCCTTTGGGTAAAGGTTTAAGACCCACCTCGGGCACTTGTGGCTCTTCGGGTTTAATTTCCCCTATGTCCTCGAATTTTTCTTCCTCCACGCTTCCCTTTGTTGCTTCCTCTAGTTCTTCGTCTTGTTGATCACTAGCTTGGTTCTGTATCTCTCTTTGCAGCGGGTCTTTAAGGGTTTCCACAAAACAAAGACTATCTACCTCCTCTACTTCTTCGTCTTCGGGAGGAAACGGTGAAGGGTGTTTACAAACGCGAAGAAAATTATATGTGTACGTCTTTCCTTTAAAATTCATTGTTACCTTGCCTTTTTCTGGCATCCAACACGGCATCAACCAACTTAAAAAAGGGCCTACCAAGGATTATATGATCATGACACTACAAGGTTTTGTGTCAAATGCAACCTCGAAGAATCGCAACGTCGAAATTTTGGTTGCCAAAGATAATTGTATTACAACCATTCTAAAAAATGGTAGCGATACATGCCTTTAATACAACGGTTTTCAAGTTGTTGCGAAGCTCTGTTGCATTGGGTGGACGATATTGCAATGGTGAAATATGGTAGCAGTATAATTGATTTTGGTTGCAATTTTGTGGTAATATTGCAACTATATTTGCGTTAGTTGCATTTTGTGGTGAATATTGCTACGTTTTTTTTGTGTTGCACAAAATTTCACAAGCGTTGCAAATGTTGGATGCTTAATGCAACTAGAACTCTTGGAGCCGAAGCAAAAGTGGGGTTCAATTGCAACCTTTATTGGTCGTTGCAATACACTTTGATGTTGTTCCAAGTGCTAAATTATATTGCAACAAGATCTTGAGTTTGAAGAAAAAATTGTACAAGTGCAATACTTATTTTTTGTTGCAAGATACTTTGAGAATGCAACCAGAACTAGGAGACGAGGCTGATTTGGATTGGACCTTGTAGACTGTATGATATACTATTGAAAAAATATAATTCATAGTCAAAAATAGAACTTGGCTAATTTTGAATTGAGATTTTATTCTAATTATTAATTTTAAGAAAGAAGTTTGAATTGGTAGGAAAACGATATGTCATTACCGACAAAATAGAAAAAATAATAAAAAAAGCGTCATGATATGGAATTGAACCAAGGACCTCAATACTATACTAGTATATAACTTACCATTACACCATTACAATGTTTGTGTTACCTAGCATCGTTGAAGCCTTTTTCATGTTTCTATGTGGTCAACTTATAGTAACCTTATAGCTATTAAAATAGAATAGTTACTTTACAGGGTTCTATTAGTTAGTTATTTCAAAAACAAAGTAAAGTTTTATAGAATTATTATTGTTTTTTCTAATGCAACACCGAAAAAGTGTTGCAATAGGATCAAAATGGTTGAAATAGACACAATGCCAGGAAACCAAAATAACTTTAAATTGACATGTCACTCTATCTCACCTTGAGGATGTGGTGATGCGGTCCTACCTTGAGGATGTGGTGGTGCGGTCCCAATAGCTGGTCGCACCCTTGCCACCATCGGTCAAGCACTATTTGGGCCCCGCTGGCCGCACTCTGGCCGCGGCCAGTCGCACCTTGGCTGCACCATGGCAATGACCGGCCGCACCCTAGCCATGGCCGGCCGCACCCTGGCAACAGCTAGCCACGCACCAGCTGCACCGACCAACCACACCCCTATCACGGTCAAATTTAATCCGGCGCACTAAAAATGTTGCATCCAAATAAGTGTCCATTGGGTAAGAAAGTACTTGAGTGTGTACACATTTCGAAGTTTACATTGAGTTGTATGAAATAATGTGATGAACTATCTAGTTTTTGAACAATGTATACTCCTAAATGTGGGCTAGAATGGACCATAGACGCCTAAATATAATTTTTTAATCTTATTGGAGGTACATATAGGTCAATTTGTAATTACGTTCGTTAAACATGTAGAAATTCATTAAATGATAGAAAATAGCAAATCTAATTATTAATTTGTGAACACTGTATGGCGACACTTTATTAAAATTATTTGAAAATGACCTATCATTAGTGAAAAAGTATTACTATGCTGTCAGCTCATAGTGAAACAAATTTATATGTGAGTGACCTTTCATTAGTGAAAAAATAAAAACAAATTGCTATTGCGGAGTTTTGAACCCATGATCAACTACTAAATAGTTAGGAGCCTTACTACTAAAGCATTCGTCCTTTTTTAAGGTATCCCAATTATTGCATTTTAACATTTATTCTTTAGTAATTGAATAAATTATTATAGTAATAGCTAAATTTAGTCAGAAAATTCCACATATTCACACAATAATATATTTTGGATACGTAGTCATCCCATAAAAATTTCAAATAATCTCAACAAAGCGTACTATACATCCTTCACAATGAGGGACATCTCTAACTTAGTCATACATGACTATGAGTATGCCTTTGCGATCACTTGAATTTTTTAAGTGATGCTTGTACACAAAAATCATGTGGCTATGCAAATTTTTAGACTTTTTAACCAATTTTCTATCTAATGCAACACTAAAAAAGTGTTGCAATAGGCCTAAAATGGTTTCAATAGACACAATACCAGGAATTTAATTGGCAAAAAATGTCTGCTTGGGGATCGAACCTGAGACCTTTGGAACAAAAGTGACATGTGTAGACCACTAGGATAAGCATTGGTTTATGTTGTATTAGGGTGTTCTATTTCTTTTTTATTAATTAAACTGCAATAAATCTTTCAAAACAAACTTAAAAAATGTGGCAGTACAACATATTTTGGCTCCATAACCATCCCATAAAAGTTTCAAACGATTTCGACAAAGTGATACTATAAATCTTTCACAACTAGGAACATATCTCACTTAGCTATATAGGACTATGTGAGCCATATATGCCTTTGTGAGGGATATACAACAATACTTTGTCAAAATCACTTTAATTTTTTATGTGCTGCTTATACACTAAAATCATGAGGCTATACAACTTTTTATATTTTTATAGCCACTTTATTCTATTTTAACATTTATTCTTAGTAATTTAATAAATAATTAGAGTAATAGAAAACTTGATCGGAAAATTTCATAGATTCACACAACAACATATTTTGGCTCCAGAACCATCCCACTTTGTTTCATGAGGTTAGTTTCAAACTATTTCGACAAAGTGATACTATATATCTTTCACAACTACGAACATCTCACTAAGCTACATAGGACTATGTGAGTCACATATGCCTTTGTGAGGGATATGCATCAACTCTTTATCGAAATTCATCTAGATTGGGAGGAAGAACACATCAACAATTGATATTTCTGTTTTTAATTCATAACTAGAATTTGTAATTCGTATTTCTCCATCAAGGAAACTCAAAATTTGATGATTCTTTTTAATATATTTTTTCTAGAATCACGATTTTATTTAATAGTGTATGTCTCTATGCTAATTGCTATTTCTTGTATTTTTTATGGCTTGTTTTCTTCCACACAATTGGAGAATAGAAAAAAGTATATAACAATTACGAATGTAACTTAATATTTCATATTCTTATAAAAAACAAGTTTGTGACAAAATTTGGGGTGCATATGCGTTTGAAAATGTTATGAGGTAGTCAAGTATCAAGGTTGGACTTGAGTTATAAGAACCTCTTCGAGAGATGTACTCATTAGTGAATAATGTGGTATCACTCTATAAGAATCATTAAATTTATTTATTCTAGTCTTATGGGACTAAAAATGTTTCCACATGAATTTGTAAAATTTTTAGAGCAAATTTAGGTATTATTTTAATTAACATGTGGTAATTAGTGCTAGAAGATTGTTTCTGCGAGATAATTAATTTTGCATCTACTTTCAGGGTACGAGCTACATTTGAGTTTATGAGCTTAATATAATTTTATCTTAACTTTTTGAATTTTATTAGAGATACCCGTACCCGATGCACGAAATACAAACTCGGGGATCACGTGTTCTGTTCTCTGCAACCCCCCGAACAGCCTGATAAATCTGAACAGCCACAAAGGCCATCTGCGTACCAGAGTTTTCCACTTGGCCCAACCCATATTGCGGCACTAGGGATAAAACCCTATCTGTATAGTTTGACCCCCGCGCTCCCACCCAGCAGCCGCAGCCCCTCTCGCACCGCGAGCCACGCCCGCTCGCTGCTCACCGCTCGCGGGATATTTAACTTTTTACCATTATAACGGGTGGCGCCTCTCCAGATAGCACCTTCCCAGACGACACTACATTTTTACAATGCTACAACGCCAATGACATACACATTTACCACATTTGCTGTGTGGCACGCCACATCATCTGTCCAGTGTGGATCCGAGAGAGAGATGAGAGACAAAGGTGTGTCAAATCAATCCGGTGCCACTGTTCCTTCTCCCTCTCCATTCACTTACATGCGGGACCCACCTGTAAGGTTACCTTCAACCTCCACCGCCCTCTGTCCCAAACCGCACGTCGCCGGCGACATGGCAACCTCCGCCCCCCTGCTGCCGGCGCTGTAGGGCGCCATCATGTTGTAGCTCGGTCGGCCATCCACGAGGTCGTGGCCACCCTACCAAGCTCGCTCGGGCAGCCACCAGCAGAGCTCCCCTCATGGCAGACCGGCGAGTGCGGCGGAGCGCCCCTCATGGCAGACTTGCGGCCACCGGCGGAGCTCGAGCGTGGAGGAGGTGGACGCGCTCCTCCCGTGAATCACTGCCCCCATCCCCGCCCCGGCTCCCAGGAAGAAGATGACGACGCCGTCGATAGAGAAGCAGATGGCGGCGGCTTCGCGGTGGTGATGGCGCGGCGGTTGTCCGCGGCGGAGCTGACCCGCGGCAGCCGCGCCGTCGGGTGTGGAGCACATGCTCTATGTCTAGTGGCTCGCTGTCTGGTGGCTCACTCGAGCTCCGCCGGTGGCCTCCGGTCTGCCATTGGGGGAGCTACGCTGGTGGCCGCCCAAAGAGACTGACGCCGGCCACCACGGAGATCAGCGGACGACATAGGGAGAGCATGGGCTTGGAGATGGCGGGGGTCCTGTGGGTCGCCGGTGGAAAAAGCTAGGAAGAGGCCGGCCGGCGGGCGGACCTGCGGGAGAAAGAGGGGCTCGTCGGCGGACGGCCTGGGAGAGAAAGAGAGGCTCACAGCATGGAGAAGAAGAAAGAGGATAGACTAGGGGTATTGGAGGTCATTTTACACCTTTCGCTGACTGGGATCCGACGTGGACTGACTCGCTGGCGTGCCACGTGAGCAATTGTGGTAAATCTGTATACATTTTCTCTTTCTTATGCTAAAAATGTATTGGTAACCGTTAATATGCTATCTGGAGAGGCGCCACCCGTTATAATGGTAAAAGGTTAAATATCCCACCGCTCGCTCACCGCTCTCCGCTCACCGAGTCGCCGCCCTGCAGCGTGCGTGGCAGCAGCTGGGCTGCCACTTGTGTCCTTCTGGTTCCGGCCCCGCCTCGTGTGTGCCACTGGCCCCTAGCAGGTTCCTCCTCCTCCCCTCTTCGTTCCCAAAGTAGTTGACGACTGCTTCAAATCGACACATCCAGCAAGCAAGATAATTTTCTTTTGTTCAGATCAGTGAATGCTTGTATAGTTGCATGTTAGTGTCGATCTGCACATGGTTTCAATGATTTGTTTCTCCTCTCCAATTTAGGTATGACCTCGCCACATGTGCCGTGTCTATTGTCCACCTGCCGACGACGTCCAGAACAAGTGCATCACCCTCACCACGGTGGAGGGCGGCGACCTGACAGCTACAGGCTCGGCTTATGGTTTATGGATGCCGGCGACAGTGGTGCCATGTAGTGGATGCAAGACAAGGTGGTGGTTGAGCTCCGGACGCTGGCCCCATAATCGATCTGTTGGCCAGATGAGTAGGGAGCTAGATATTCTCTCCTTCTCTGTATGTGTTCCTCTGAGTCTGACGTGCTCATGTACTCTTCTTTTTGTAGAAATCTAGATTAATGTAGTAGCTCATATGCTTTTTTAGTATATGTGGACCGGTGTTAGGACTTCCAGTTTGTTGCTACAAGTGCTTTAAGTGTACCAAGTGTGCAGCTAAGTGTACCAAGTGTGCAGCGACCTAGGAAGTGGCTGCTTGATACTCGAGCTGTGCCTACTGCCTTTCAGTAGTTTATGGACCTACATCTTTGTGATATGTGTCTAAGCTTTTTGATCTGTAAAAAGTACTAATTTCCTACTATAGGTACTGGTTCTCTGCTAATAACATTTTGGTGCATTATGTTTGACCAATGTATTTTCCTTCCAATTTGTTGCCTCCTGACTTAGGTACTTGCTCAGGGACGGGGCAAAAAGGAATCCATCTGATTTGCCTTCTCACAATCACAGCTCAGGTGTGTATTTCAGTTCATCCATATCTATATGCTAATCTTGAGTTATGGGATGCATTTGTTTACCTGTAGTTGGAATTTTAATTTCAGAAGTTTAATTTCAGAATATTTCAAGAGCTACAAATTTTCTTGGACCCATGGTTGTTGTGGCCTCCAGGAGGGTTGCTACCCCGCCTATTCTGCACTCAGCCTTAGTGTTCTAGGAGGAGCAACTCTCGCCAAGTTCACCTGCCATGCTGGTATGTGCCTTTGCCTTAATTCGTTGTTTGCCATTGCAACTGAACTTGGGCATTTGGCATATTCCAAGCTTGGTTCATGGGAATCAGAATGAAACCATTGAGTCCTGAATGATTGAATCTTAATAGTGTTGCAGATGGTAGGGGATGTTTAGAATGGATAATGATCAATTATATAAAAAAAACACTGATTTTAGGTTTTTATTAGATGGTTTTATTTTACTGATCTAATACAATTGTGATTCTTTTAACTTGCATTGTTCAAATATTTCTTTATCACTCATATGCCACAAGTGTGTCCAGGGTCAAGGATGGGAAGGGTGGTGGCTCGAGTGTTGTTGCTTCTCCGGTAAAAAACCTGCAACCTGCTCATTATAACTAACTAACTGTAATGTTTCTCTGATTGGCTGATGTTTAGTTAGCTTACAACATTAAATTCAGCTAACACCTGCCAATTGGGTTAGCTAAATGCAGCCACTTTGATTTCTTTTAGCATTAGAACCTTTACGACATTTCATTGATAATATTTAGTTGCAGAGAAAATAGTATGTTTCTTATCTCTTTTTAAGAGTTTCTTATGATCTCCATCACTACATTGTAAGATCATAAGAGAATACTGTTCGATTGCCAGCAGTTCGGTTGCCTTTTAAATTTTGTGAAGCTTTTATATTCCCCTACACAGGTTAGGCATTGTATGAAGTAGCATATAGACCTGAGTTACAAAACTGACATGATGGCGGGGATGTCAAGCTACAGCAAGGATGGTGGCGATGTCAAGCTATAGCTCCACACACTCAAATCAGCCAACAATGACTCAAATCAGCCAACTATAGGCAAGTGCTACTTGAATCCTAAGTATATAAGTGCCAATGGTTTAGGAGATATAGATTCTACGTGATTGCTTTTTAGATTTTGCATGTCAACTGAACATATTTGAATTTGAAATAATGTTTGTCTAAATATTTTATTACCATTATAGTTTTACTAGAGTATGTCATTTCAGGAGGAAGCTTGAGTTTGAGGAGGAGCATGCAAATGGTGGACGATGGTGAACATGAAGCCAACCTTTGCTGATGCAGTAGACATATATCATATAATTTGAATGTGTTGACGCGAAATGTGTACCTAGCGCCAAGCACACAGCAAGTCGAACAAGCTGGCTTCACACGTGCAAAAATCACAAGACGTGCCAGTCAATTTTCCCTGAAAATTGACAAAAAGACAAAGTAGTTAAATTCCAAAGCTTGGAACTTGCCGGGTAGTACCAGACAGTTCCATATTTATGGCTATAGAGCCAAATGAGATGACACATAGCTATAGAAAGCTATCTGCCAGCAACCTGAAACCATTCGGGAGCTTTAAAGAGGAAAAAGTAACATAGCCAAATGGATGACGTAAGCATGATGATGATCGGTCTTTGTTTGGACAAAAATGCATGAGCGCAAGACCGTGACCGATCCCCGTGGTGATTAAACAATAAATGAGGTAAAAGCGCAAGCATAGATATATAATAAACAAGCATGCATAGATTCAAAGTACTAGTCTACCGCATGTCTAGATACTTTAAAACCCATCGGGTACGACACCAAGCGAATCTATCCACCGCATGATACAATTTGCTTGGGATCGTGCCACTTTCCACAAATAGATCTATCCACCGTATGATACAATCTAAACATGGGAAGCTAAAAGCATACATTATTTAAAGCATAAATTACACACGTGTTTTACTCATGAAGAACATAACCGAAACACGGCTGAACAGCCGATTCGGGATCCATGAAGAAAGAAGGAACATTACCAAGTAAGATAAATCTATCAGATTGATTTGAAAATCTAATCCACCGGATGACTAGCTCCAAAACAACCCAAAAACCTGCATCTACAGCATGATACCCAGTTCTTTCCAGATTTATACAAACTTCAGCAAGCTTGAACCCGCAACATGTGACAACCCAGATCGATTCGGTTTCGGCTATCGAAAAGCACGTGATCCACATGTTGAATTAACTAAAGTTTCCAACTCGACTCGCATAAGGATCATCAAAAAGGATGAAGCCGATCCAAACCCATCTAGTTTGGGCAAAACGGTGTTACATGAATTTAAACATAAAGCAAAAACTCAAAGCAACACGAGGTAACTTAATGAATCTATCGAATCTTGCCAAAATTCAATAGAGCCGATAACTAGCTTCAAGCTAGGTCTTAGCCTACCGCATGACTCATGACCCAACAAGAAACCCTCTTGAACCAAGCTTGAATCTACCGCATGGCACTAAGCATGGTAACAAGACTACTCGCATCAGATCTAAATCCACCGCATGACACTAGATATGATACAAGGTTGTCGGTACTCACGGAGGTCGACGGATCGATGAACCCTCTCGAAGAACTCGACGACACGACAAATGGACTCTAGGGTTTGGCGTAAAGCCGGTTTGTATTGAGAATGATTCTGTATTTGTTACATACATCTAGGGTTCATATTTATACCCTGCCAAGCACAACCTCGAATGGATTTGATACCTAATTTATCTCTAAGCTTGATTGCTTATCCATCCATTCGTCCTTTCCGCTTGAGCCACGTCACCGTACAATCCCGCAAAATCAGCTCAATAGTTCTTTTGTCGAACGAAAGCAGATAGCCGACCGCGGATTTGTCTGCCGAATGCATCTGAAGAAACCTTCCTTCCGCCAGACGGATTTCTCACCGGGTTGGACCTACAAGTCAGACTCCTTACCAAATTTTGGTGTTAACACATGCCCCTTCAATTACGGGATAAAGTGATTTTATTCCGGAATTGACTCCAGCCACCAATCTGTTCAACACCCATTCTCTCTCTTCACAATCTGCCGGAGTCTTCGTCTAGATCCAAACCCTAGATCACTTCTTTTGAGCGCAAATCCCCAATGGCGGCGCAAAATCAAGCTGCTCAGGTAAATTTCCCCACCATAAGCTTCATTCGGCATTTAGATTTTCAATTTTTACCTGAAATTTCTTCTCTGTTTCTCCTCAGGAGCTTTCCACCGAGCTTCTGATCCGTACTGAGGCCAATTCAAGATCTTACTTCCTTGGTCCTGTGGGACCCTCTGATCCTCGAGAGTTTATCGCAGCTGAATCTCAAAGGATCCCCTTCAAAGCGGCGCGAACCAAACCCTCTCAGTGGCAAGATGCTTTCAAGAACTGGCCCTTGCCCCCAATCGCAGGCTGGAAAAATTGGTACCAGAGAATACTCGCAGATAAAAGCGCCAGAACCCAGAACTGGGACACCCTCCGCATTGCTCAATGCTTGGAGTTGTCTTTGGCCGAGACTCCCAAAAACGAAGACCTCTTGATAGCAGCTTGCCACTTCTGGTCAAACGGCGTCAACGCCTTCCTCTTTGGTCATGGCCCAATGTCACCAACTCTGGCCGATGTTTACATGATTACCGGCCTTGACATTACAGGATCTATTCGCCCCTGGGATTTCAAAAGTTCCACAAGACAAACCGGGGTGAAACCAGGTAGCGGATACAAGAATTATATCCAGAACCATATGAAGGATGGCCCCCTTGGTGTGGTCGAATACAGGGCGTTTCTGAACATGTGGCTGTGCAGGTTTATCTTCTGTGGTAAAGCCAACGAACCGACCCTGAACCACATTGCAATGGCTTCACACCTAGCCAATGGTAATCGCCTTCCTCTTGGGAAATACCTCCTGGGTAGTGTGTACCATATGCTTCATCAAACTGTCACTCAAATGTACACTAGCCAGAGGATAGCCTGTGTCAATGGTCCTTGGTGGTTTGTGCAGATATGGCTGCAACTGCACCTGCACCAAATTGTTGGTGTTGACCTAAACGCCAGGCTTTTCCCTTCATCCAACCATCATGAAGGAGAACCCCAAGTTACCAGAGGATGCCACACTTATGGAGAAGCTGCCTCAACTGTTCTCATCAGGCAGAATGTCTGTCAGCTTTTTGAGCTCTTCTTCAAAGGCTTCCAAAATCCTCTTTGGCTTCCTTACTTGGACAATGATAATTTAACTCTCCCTTGTGAGTTCTCTTTTGAAACTGATCGCCAAGATGGAAGATTTCTGGAAATCTTTAACATCATCATCCACCCATGCATTTTTCCATCTGAATTCAGTGGAGAGAGGTTGAACCACAGTACATATGAATACTATCAGCCCAATATGACAGCTCGGCAACTTGGATGTGGCTAGATGCCCCCAAGACTGTTTCTGCATGAATTCCTCAAGCCCAGAGAGGAAATCAAGGATCTTACTTAGACCAGCAGGGGTTTCCAGTATGTATGCAGTCCATCTGTTTACACCTGGCCTTTCACTCCTACAACAGTAGCTCACCCCACCTTCAACTCTTGGTGGCAAGAATTCCACGACCATATCTTCAGTGAGCCTGTGCATTTGTTCTGTACAGAGTTGATGCCTGATTTTCAGCCAACTTCAGAGGTAATATGATTAATCCTTAATTCAGACATTTCCTCCTCCAACCATGATCCTGATCTTATTTCTTTTGTCCACAGAACACAGTGCCTGCCCCTCTGGCCAGGGAGATCACTTACAATGCAGTAGGCCCGATCTCAGCATTGGGATTCAAATCACCAACCCTGGCTCAGTTAATGGCTAGGTATGCCACAACAGATCCAACTCTGTCCAGCATTACTGCTGACAGGAGGCAAGGCTTGTCTCTGATTGCCCCTCCAAATGCTAAGAGGAGAAGAACCATCAAGAAAGTTCTTGTTGAGCTAAAATTTCTTCCTTTCTTGATCACAGGATTACTCTTTTTCTGATAAATCACATCTTATGCACTTTCAGGCTAGAACTCAGCAATCCTCAGCTTCAGAACCTGCCAATGCCCCATCCACTGGTATGACCTTTATTGTCTTTTTCTTGAGGATAAACACTGGCATTCATTCTTAACTTGGCATTCACAGAAGAAACAAATAAAGGATCAATTCGTGGACGTCCCAGTGTCTCAACAAACAAGTCCTCCCAAGGCCGAGCCACCTGTCCAGGTGGAAATCTCATCTTCATCAGGGACTCAGTCACCCCCTGCTCAGACAGGAACACCAGACTCGCCCGAGATGAATTTCCCAATCCAACCAGAGCCATCGAGTCCTCTAAGAGCTCAATCACCCATTCGTCAAGCAGGAACATCAACCCCAGCAGAGGCGAATCCAACTTTCCTCCAGCTAGAAGCTTCAGGGTTGCTAGAGACTGCATCATTGCCCACTTACACAGAAGCCTCAGCTTTGCCTGGAACATCCCCCTCACCAGTGATTCCAGAGGCCGCCCCTGAACAAAACTCTGCTCCAGTTCAGGAAATCAGACATGAGGTATTTATTTGCGTTTAATCCTGCTATCTTTCAGTCCCCGATACCCCTAACTCGGCAATGTTACTCTTTTAGGATCAGGCTCAGTCACCTTCAGTCCCACCAATGATGAACAATCCAATTGCCGAGATGAGGGAAAGGGTACCTCAAACCTTGTCAGAAGAAGTGCGAGAACACCTCAAGGAGATTTTTGCCTGGCTGCAAAAAGATGCGTGAGATCAGTTCAAAGATCTTGATCACTTTGAAGAACTGCTTGAACCCATAAGCCAAGAACTCCCTGAGGACATTAGTGCCTCTCTTGAATCCATCTCCAGTCTGGAAATTCATTATGTGCCCATAAGACCAGCTCTGAGAAAGGTGTCCTCCCGCTCAGCTGTTGAACAGAAGAGGGCCCGAGCTGAACAAGCCGTGAAGGGGGCACAATCTCAGACCGAGAGTCACAAAGATACATTGCCCAATCTGCAAGCTTCTCGCAAATTGAAGATCGCCAGAAAAGCCGCTTTGGAGGCAAAACTGAGAAGTCTGTCAGCTGAAATAGAGGCTGATGACAAGAAAATAGCCGAGCTCCCTGGATTGATAGAAAAGACCAAGAGGAAGCAATATCGGCCATAGCTGAGGTGAATCAATGTGATGTAGAACTTACCACCCTGTCCGACGCTCAGAGAGATTATCGAGAGCGGATGGAGAACTTTCGCCAAGCAACATCGAATGTCTGCAATGTAATTGCAAAATATTTGAACATATAGCTGTTCCAATCGATGTGTAAACGAATTGGTCGCTCTTGTAACATTTGCTCTTGCAATTTTATTTCTCTTTTCTTCTGCACATCCTTAAATGCAATGCTGAACGACCCATTCGGTAAAGAAATGCCAATACCCGAACGACACTTTGACTCCTTTCAGCTGAGCCAGTCAACCGAATATGACTCAGCCTAGAACTCCAAAAGACCCGTCGGCGGCTTGGTCAAGGAAACCTCTCCACCTTCTGATTTTCTTGGGATATGCGCCACGACCCAGAGCCACGACCTGAGGCCACGATCTATCTCACCAGGCCTATAAATGAAAACCGTAGGTGCCCCCAGCTCTTCCACCAAGCCTTTAGCTCTCAAATCTTTGCCAATTTCAAGTCTTCTTCTTCTTCCAAACAACGCAAATCCCAGAGGCATGGTGAGCAGCCTCAACCGGCGCCGCGCCTCCGATGAGGCGGAGGGGAGCCGCGCCAGTGAGCGCCGGAGGCAATGATCGTCAATTTTTCTTTCACGATTCGTCTTCGATCCTCTTTTGTTTTTGACGATCATCCTTGTTTCAGGTTGATTCAATGGAATCCATCTTCCGCGCCGGCCGGTCAGCCCCTACCGGACGACTCCTCAGAGTCCGACCATCACTCCCCCGTGCCCTACAGGGAACTTGACGCTCTCCGCTTCAAGGCGGAGTTGGAGGTGGCCCAGCGCGAGCTGGAGGATGTCTCCAAAAAGGCAGGCATAGCCGAATTGGAGTGGGAAGACCAGCGGAAACAGCTGCTGGAGACCATCGACGGTACGGTTCTGAAATCACTCCTTGATCCAATTCGGCCTTTGATGCTGATCATCCCTTTTCTTTCACTTTGCAGCCCGTGACGCTGAGCTCAACCGGCTAAAGATGCTGGTGGAGCAGTTGGCCGACAAGGTGAACGCCCGCGGCGATACGCCGGCGGAGCGCCTTGCTGCGGTGGAGCACCGCGTTGACGAAGTGGCCACTCATGGCATCCGCTTGGGCACCACTTTCGGCCTAGCCGCCATGGCGATGCACACTGACGTCGACTACTCCATCAGGCCGCGCGGCTTCCGGGACGGCGCGCCAGAAGACATCGAGGAGATCGAGATCATCTTGGAGCGTCTCGATGGCCACGGCGACGCCATTGCCGAACTCACTCATCGCCAATCTGTGTTGAACAGGCTATTTGACTAGATTGTATTAGGGATGTTTGATATCGGCAATAAATAAAGAACTTTTGATTTCTGTGCTTGTACTGCGATGATTTTCTCCATGTTTGCATCTGTGAATCTTGTTTTTCCTTAAACGTATTCGGGACCTAGCTTGAGCCGAACACGCGAGAACAGATCCCCCTTGGTGCAAAATCCGCGGAAGATCCTTGAATCGGCAATCTGTAAGTACTGCTCACATGAAAACCCTTTGCTTTCAGGAAGAAAACCCTTCCGCTTGGTATTCCAACAGTGTACGCTGGCCAGTCATCACTCCCAATGCACCCCCTCGGTCAATAAAATATTCTGCTGAACTACCCTGCAAATCCACTCGCACACTCATCCATCACTTCTCATCTCTTCCTCTGCCTTCGGAGGAAAAAACCCCAAGGCCATGGACAAAGGCAAGCAGCCCCAGGAGGACAGCACCCCGAAGAAACGCACGATTCGAGGGTGAGTTTTCCTTCGATTTGCTCTTTGTTTTCTCATATGATCTCGCGTTTTACCTCCTCTCTCCCTTTTTTCCTTCAGCCTCGATCTGCTCCCTGAAGAAATCGTCGGGACCGAAGACATGCATGAGTACATCTCCTCTGATTCCTCCCTCGAAGTAGAGGATGCCACGCCCGAACAGAGAAACAGCCATCAATTACGCCGCCGCGTTCGGCACCTGGAGCATGACCTCAGGGACATCACCGCTCGTTGCCAGGCCGAACGCGAGCGTCGCATGGCTTTGGGGGCATTAGTGGGAGGTAAATGTTTCTAGTTCTTTCTTGACTTCGCGTTCACATCTGGAGTCTTGCCTCCAATAACCACTCCTCTGCTTCAGATGTCTCTGATAGATAGAACAACCTGAAGGCGGCTTGGGATAGCTTGGTGGAGGCAGCTAATTACGGTCATCCCCATGCATTCCAAGTTGCCGTCACGGTGGTCCTGGAGCAACTGAAGAGGGATCAGCCGAAGAAGCAAAGAAAAGATTGAATCATACTTTCGCTTCTTCCTCCAGGCCTTCTGCTTCCCGCCTCCTCGAAGTCCTAATCACCAGGGTCGTTGCATGTGAACCTGCAAGAAGCAGTTGTAATGTAGTTCTGTGCTAAGGGCAATGCATCTAGGCACTGGCCGTTCCTTCTGTTTGTGATTTTTTGTTCTAAAGGCGGCCTCGTTCTTGAGCGCCGGCTATTCCTGTACCAGATGCATGTAACCCCACTGCTGGTGATCACCGATCGATTTCAATACTAGGATAATATTTCTTCAAATATCTCCCATTTATTGCAGCGGAAAATTCTTCTCCTAGTAAAGTTTTCAACATGTATGCATTACCAGGGATGCATCTGACCACGCGAAAGGGTCCTTCCCAGTTAGGGGACCATTTGCCGAATTCGCTGTATTTTGTTCCAATCGGCAATAGCGCTTTCCAGACCAAGTCCCCTTCTGCAAATTGCCTGACTTTTACTTTCTTGTTATAATACTTGGCAACCCGCAGCTTGTTCTTCTCGATGTTTTCCAGGGCCCTAAGACGGATCATGTGCAAATCCTCTAGCTCGTCCATCATTAAGCCACTGTAATCTTTGGAGCTTAAATCTTTCTGTAACATAATTCGCCTGGAATCTGATTGTATCTCCCAAGGTAGAACCGCATGGTGTCCATAAACCAATTCATAAGGAGAGGTCTTTGTAGCTCCATGAGGGGCCATTCGGTAAGCCCATAATGCTTCACTGAGTACTGAATGCCACCTCCTCGGCTTTTGGTCGATCTTCTTTTGTATAAGCTTGATCATGATCTTATTAGAAGCCTCTACCTGACCATTAGCTTGGGCATAATAGGGAGAAGAATTAAACAATTTGATTCCCATGCTTTCGGCAAACTCCCTGAACTCCAAGGACACGAATTGGGCCCCTTGATCAGTTGTGATTGTCTGAGGGATTCCAAACCGATAGATGATGTGCTCCTTGACAAATTCAACCATGTTCTCCGACGTCACCTTCTTCAGTGGAATTGCCTCGACCCATTTAGTAAAATAATTTGTAGCCAAAAGCACAAACTTATGCCCTTTGCTAGATGGTGGATTGATCTGGCCAATCAAGTCTATACCCCAGCCCCTGAATGGCCATGGCTTGATGATGGGATTTAATGCTGACGCGGGGACCCTTTGAATATTTCCAAACCTCTGGCAGTCTTAACAGCCCTTGTAATACTCAAAACAATCCTCTAAAATCGTCGGCCAAAAGCACCCAGCTTGCTTGATAACCAATTTCATGCGGTAGGCCGATTGGTGTGCTCCACATATCCCATCATGCACTTCATGATTTGTAAAATCGGCAACAACACCCCATCTAATGATTTGTAAAATAAATTGTCATCTAGAAGAACGAACTTTATGGCCTTGTACCTGAGCTTCCTAGAGACCTTTCGGGATGGATCTTTCAGATAGTCAACGATCTCTTTTCTCCAGTCATCCTCCGCGAGATCCGTTCCCAGTGCGCATATGTTTGCAGCAAATGCTTCTTGACTCTCTTTGTAACCAGAAGCGCTCTGAGCCAACCTGTTTGCTTCTTCATTATGTTCCCTAGGAATATGCTGTAGAGTCACCAACGGGAAGCTCTTCAAGATTTCCCTGCATTCTTCGTAGTAACTTCTCAGCGCTTCACTTTTTCATTCGTATTGGCCGTTTAGTTGCTTGATTACCAACTCTGAATCTCCATAAACCTCAACCGAAACGGCCCCGGCTTCTCTCAAATATTGAAGCCCCCGAAGCAATGCCTCGTACTCAGCCTGATTGTTTGTGACAGTGGGCTGTATAGGGATGGCAAACTCAAACATCTCACCCCTAGGTGAAATCAGCAGAATCCCTACTCCCCCACCTTTGCCACATGATGACCCATCAAAAAACAAATCCCAAGGAGTAATTTCAAGCAAATCAATTGATGGATCGCGATGTTCAGTTATAAAATCGGCAACGATCTGACCTTTGATAGCTTTTGCCGATTCGAACTTTAACTCAAACTCTAATAAAGCCAAGATCCATTTGCCAATCCTGCCATTCAAGATTGGCATGGATAACATATGTTTTATTACATCAAACTTGTAATATACAGTGCATTCGGCATTCAACAAGTATTGCGGAAACTTTGTACACGAGTAGTACACGCACAGGCACAGCTTCTCTGCAGCTGAATACCTGGTCTCGGGATCAAGTAGTTTTCGGCTAAGATATGCTACTACCCACTCCTTTCCTTCGAATTCTTCAATAAGGGCCGATCCAATGGTTTGGGATCGGCCGCCACGTACAACTTGAAAGGCTTATCCAACTGAGGAGGGACCAGCACTGGTGGCTCCTTCATGTATTGCTTGATCTCGTTAGAAGTCTTTTGTTGTTCGTCGCCCCATGTGAACTTCTGTTCTTTCTTTAGTTCAGCAATGGAGAAAATGGCAAAACCTTCTATGACAGATTTGAAATGAATCTCCTTACGAAAATAATTTTGCCGAGCAGTGATTGCAACTCCTTGAGATTAGTTGGAGGGACAACTTCATCAATGGCCTTCATGCTTTTCTTGCCTACTTCAATCCCCCCTTCGTGGACTAAAAATCCCAAGAACTCTCCAACTGATACCCCAAAAGCGCACTTGTTTGGATTCATCTTCAGGCCATGCTTTCGGGTGCACTCCAAGGTCCTTTTTACATCTTCCAAATGTGTGTCATGATTTAGGGACTTGATTACGACATCATCAATGTAAATTTGAACAACTCTGCCGATCAACTCGTGAAAGATGTAATTCATGGCTCGCTGATAAGTTGCACCGACATTTTTCAACCCAAATGTCATGACTATCCATTCAAACAGGCCTATATGACCAGGACATCTAAAGGTCGTCTTTGATATATCTTCTATTTCCATAAAAAATTGGTTGTATCCCGCATTGCCATCCATGAAACTGATAACCTTGTGCCCAGCAGCGGTGTCAACCAGCAAATCGGCAACAGGCATGGGGTAACCATCCATCGGAGTAGCTCTGTTCAAATCCCTGAAATCTTTGCAAACCCTCATCTTTCCATTCTTCTTGTAGTCAGGGACAATATTAGAAATCCACTCCGCATATCTGCATGGCCGAACGAAGTTTGCATCAAGTAATCTTTCAACTTCTTTCTTCACATCGGCCAATACCTCATCCTTGTAGATTTTTCGGGGTGGTTGCTTGTATGGTTTGAAACCTGATTTGATTGGCAACCAATTCTCAACAATTGAACGGTCTAGTCCAGGCATCTCCGAATAATCCCAGGCGAAGCAATCTTTATATTCCTTGAGTAGCTTGATTAATTCCTCCCTGAAGTCTGATTGCAAGTTTGCGCTGATGAATGTCGGCCTTGGTTTGTCACCGCTTCCAATGTCAACTTCTTCTAATTTATCGGCCGACATGAATCCTCGCCCCAACTTGCCATCAGTACCATCGACGGGGTTATCCATTAAAAATTGCTATAAGAGCCGACTGCTTGAATCGGCTATTGATCACTACTGATAGGCTCAACATGACCTTCTCCTCAGTCTTTCCCTGAGAAACAGTCAATGCCTTGATACTCCTAGAGAGCTGGTTCCACATTTGCAACGCTCACGGAGTCATCTTCTTGGACCACCTCAATATCATCATCCACCCACTGGATGAGCTGCTGATGCATGGTAGATGGGACGCAGCAATTGGCGTGGATCCGGTCCCCGTCCAAACGAGGCGTAGGCTCCTTTACCTTCGATAACAAAGAAGGTTGTGAGCAGTGTCTTGGACCCGATCATCAGATCCACGTGAGCGCATCCCTTGGTGTCTGAAGGATTCCCGGCGAAATCGTTCAGTATTATGCTTGTGGGTGTCAGATCGCTAGGGCCCATGCCGAGTTTTCTGAAGGTGGTGTACGGCATTACATTGACCGCCGCTCCACCATCGACAAACATCTTGGTCAATGGCTTGCCATTGACATATCCCTTCAAGTATAGCGGCCTCATGTGTCGATTCTTGGCCAGTTTGTCGAAGATGGCTTGCTTGGCTAGCACCAGCTGCGCCATCAGTCCCTCAATCTGCTCATCGTCTAGGGACGCCTCTTCCTGCACAACTTGATTAGCAGGAGCCATAAATTCATTCGGCAGAAAATATACCATCCACGCCGGAGCCGAACGGTTTGACCCTTCAAGTTTATCCTTTGGACGCCACACCGGTCTTGTCTGAATCCCGACCTGCCTCAGTTCGCGGTTCCTCAAGCGTTGAACCCTCCTTTTCTAACTCTTTCTCAGGCCAGGCGGGCACCATTGCCCCTTTTGCCAGATGTACTCGTCCTCGTCTTCTTCTTGATCAGCCCACCTCAAATCGGCTTGCCTCTTCCTGGGATGATCAATGACTTCAATTTTTTGGCGCCGATCCTCGCTAGGATGTATCCTTCCAATTCTTTCATGGACGGATCGTTGATTGGCAGTCTCCTGCCTGTACTCAAAATACCCTGTCACTGCACTCAGGGTAGTTTCTCAGCGTGGGCAGCTTCAACCCTTCGTTCCAGCAGTGCCTGAAGAACGCACAACCCCAGTGCGCGTGCTCCTGCTCGCGCGTATATTGCTCCAGATCTCTTCTACGCGCTTCCTCTTTGGCCCTGCGCCTTTCCTCCTCGTGCCTCCGTTTCTGGTAGCGCTCTTTTTCCAGCTGGCGCTGCCACTTATTGAGGAGGATACGCGTGGTCACCCTGGGTTTGGCTCTGGACGATTTCTCGATCTCGACCTAGCTCTTGAGAATGCGGGGGGCTTCACCATGCACTTGTTCCAAGGTCACTTGACGCTCCGGGTCTACCGCTCCATCCTGCCTTGCCCTGGCTGAGGTCAAGACTTTGACCTTGCCCTTCTCCTCAGCCGTCACCATGTTGACGGAAAAGCCTGCCATGTTCTGAGGAAAGGGGTGGCCATCCAGTTTCATCTTGTTATCAAACTTGAGGTGCCTCTCCTGGATGGCTCTCTGGATCCTCATCCTGAAGACCCTGCAGTTGTTGATGGAGTGCGAGTTCCTGTCATGGAAGCCACAATAACGTTTTTCCTTTACTCCATCGGGCCGAAGCATGGAATGCCCTTCAGGCAATTTGATTCGGCCTTCCTTCACCAGGAGCTCAAACAGCTTATCAGCTTTAGTGATGTCGAAATCGTAGGTGCCTTTGGTCTGTTTGACCCAGCGCTGATTCATGGTCAATGGCTCCTTTCCCCACATGATTTCGGCCACAGCCACGTCCTGGTCATCATCAGAATCCTCCATTTGGTCGGCTCTTTCCAAGAACTGATTGTAGACATCCGCTACATCGTGCTGTTTGCTGAACCTGGCATCTTTTTTGAAACCGTAGGCCCGGTTGCTCATCCACGACAGCTTTTGGGATAGTTGTCCCAAGTTATCGAATTCCATGTCGAACAGCTTTTCACGCGCGGCCGGCAGCATTCCGGCAACGGCCATGTCGGCCAACTGGTCATCTGGCAAATTGAGCGAAAAACACATGCCCTTAACTTCCCTGAACCTCTTGAGGAACTCCAAGGGCATCTCACTGTGTCTCTGCTTCAGGGTGGCGAGGTCAATCAGCTTCTTTTCTGCGCTGCCGTTGAAATAGTGGGCGTGGAATTTCCGTTTCAGCTCCTTCCACGTGCTAACTGATTGAGGGGGCAAAGATGAAAACCATTGGAACGCCGCACCCGTTAGTGACGCGGGGAAGTACCTGACTCTGAACGCCTCTTCAGATGAGCATTCTCCAAGCTGCATCAAGTAGTGAGCAATGTGCTCCACCATGCTTGTGTCATCCTACCCCAAAAACTTTGTAAATTCCGTCGGAGGCTTTACCCTTGGCGGCAGGATCACGTTGTAATACCACTCCGGGAACGGAGGCGTGTAGATAGGTCCTTGCATTTTTGGTTTGAGGCCGAATTGATTCTGCATCAAGTCGGCCATCTTCTGCGCCAGGATATCATCATCCTGTGTGCCCGCAGCTGGTCTGTAACCCGGAATTGGGAGAGCATCTATGGCTCCGTAGTTCCCCACCTCGTGGTAGCCTCCACCGTATAAATTCCTCTGCAGCCTGTTGCTTGCTGGAGCAATTCTGTAGCCGGAAGCAAGCGGGGCTCCAGGCGAGCCGAATGCCAGTTCTCCGTACGTGGGCTGGTACGGGTTCGGGCCGTTGCACGGGGGCCGACCCGTGCCGCCCGCGGTGGTGGCCGGGCCGGGTCGACCTCCCTGCGGCTGCGGTGGGGGGCCGACCCGGCCGACCCCCGCACCTTGTGGAGGAGGCTGGGCTGGCTGACTCTGTAACGGCGGCTGACAACTGGACTCCCCCACCTCCATGGTGCCTCCTTGAATGGGTGTCTTGTTGAATACTTGCTCCATGCCTGGACCGAAGACAGCCACCATCATTTGTTTAAACGCACCCAGGAAAGCTCTGTGGTGCCTGCTTAGGACGTGGTCCGCGGTATCTCGGAACGCTTGCATGCATTCCTCCTTCTCCTGCTGGGTTGTAGCGTCACTCTCCCCTGGCAACAACACCCTGGGCATCTCATTTTTCAAGTACGGGACGCCGCTCCTGTTCTTCTTGAATGATAGCAAGCACTTTTGTTGGAATTGGTCCACGACATCCTGCAGCTGTTGCCGTTGTTCAGGAGAGTGGTCTTCGATGTTGACATCCATGATATCCCCGATGTCAGGCATCTTCATTTTCGGCTGTTGTCCCACCGGGCGTGCGAAAAAGTGTGTTGACGCGAAATGTGCACCTAGCGCCAAGCACACAGCAAGCCGAACAAGCTGGCTTCACACGTGCAAAGATCACAAGACGTGCCAGTCAATTTTCCCTGAAAATTGACAAAAAGACAAAGTAGTTAAAGTCCAAAGCTTGGAACTTGCCGGGTAGTACCAGACAGTTCCATTTTTACGGCTATAGAGCCAAATGAGATGACACATAGCTATAGAAAGCTATCTGCCAGCAAACTGAAACCATTCGGGAGCTTTAAAGAGGAAAAAGTAACATAGCCGAATGGATGACGTAAGCATGATGATGATCGGTCTTTGTTTGGACAAAAATGCATGAGCGCAAGACTGTGACCGATCCCCGTGGTGATTAAACAATAAATGAGGTAAAAGCGCAAGCATATATATGTAATAAACAAGAATGCATAGATTCAAAGCTCTAGTCTACCGCATGTCTAGATACTTTAAAACCCGTCGGGTACGACACCAAGCGAATCTATCCACCGCATGATACAATTTGCTTGGGATCGTGCCACTTTCCACAAATAGATCTATCCACCGTATGATACAATCTAAACATGGGAAGCTAAAAGCATACATTATTTAAAGCATAAATTACACATGTGTTTTACTCATGAAGAATATAACCGAAACACGGCTGAACAGCCGATTCGGGATCCATGAAGAAGGAACGAACATTACCAAGTAAGATAAATCTACCAGATTGATTTGAAAATCTAATCCATCGGATGACTAGCTCCAAAACAACCCAAAAACCTACATCTACCGCATGATACACAGTTCTTTCTAGATTTATACAAACTTTAGCAAGCTTGAACCTGCAACATGTTACAACCCAGATCGATTCGGTTTCGGCTATCGAAAAGCACGTGATCCACATGTTGAATTAACTAAAGTTTCCAACTCGACTCGCATAAGGATCATCAAAAAGGATGAAGCCGATCCAAACCCATCTAGATTGGGCAAAAGGGTGTTACATGAATTTAAACATAAAGCAAAAACTCAAAGCAACACGAGGTAACTTAATGAATCTATCGAATCTTGCCAAAATTCAATAGAGCCGATAACTAGCTTCAAGCTAGGTCTTAGCCTACCGCATGACTCATGACCCAACAAGAAACCCTCTTGAACCAAGCTTGAATCTACCGCATGACACTAAGCATGGTAACAAGACTACTCGCATCAGAACTAAATCCACCGCATGACACTAGATATGATACAAGGTTGCCGGTACTCACGGAGGTCGACGGATCGATGAACCCTCTCGAAGAACTCGACGACACAGCAAACGGACTCTAGGGTTTGGCGTAAAGCCGTTTGTATTGAGAATGATTCCGTATCTGTTACATACATCCAGGGTTCATATTTATACCCTGCAAGCACAACCTCGAATGGATTCGATACCTAATTTATCTCTAAGCTTGATCGCTTATCCATCCATTCGTCCTTTCCGCTTGAGCCACGTCACCGTACAATCTCGCAAAATCAGCTCAACAGTTCTTTTGCCAAACGAAACCAGATAGCCGACCGCGGATTTGTCTGCCGAATGCATCTGAAGAAACCTTCCTTCCGCCCGACGGATTTCTCACCGGGTTGGACCTACAAGTCAGACTCCTTACCAAATTTTGGTGTTAACAGAATGAGTTCAAACTGTGTGTATGTGTTATACCAATAGTTAGAGTTTAGTTTGACACTGGGTTTGTACGAACAAATAATATTTCATTGTAATGGATGTTAATGCTTCATTCGTTATATAATTATTGTTGTGTGATTATTGATTTAAGCTGCAAAACAAAGCGTTGCAACATGTATATTCAAGAGGTGTTGCAATATATGATAAAAAACAAATTTAATGATGTTGCAACATTTAGACATAGAACAACTACATTTAGTCTTGGTAATAGATGACCTGCCTGAGTAATGTGGCAATAGCCTATGTCTCCTATAGCAACCATTCACAAACGTGGCAATGGATGACCTCTGTGTCGCAACGAGCCTAAAAAAATGTTGCAATAACCTAAGCTACCTATTGAAACCATTTAGGAGATGTGGCAATAGAGAACCTCTATTGCAATGCTTTCTCCGTGTAGCAATAACCACGATTGCAACACCTACGTTGCGTTGCAATTGCATTGTGTTGCTACACGACCAGCTTATCGCAATACGTATCGCTAGAAACGTGTAGTTTTTTCCAATTGATACTATTGCCACACCCATAGTGGTTGCAATTACTTTTGTTACAACATTCACCATTTGTTGCAAAACTGTCAAAACTGTTGCAATAGAGGGGTTGTGTGTCACAACTAAAATGTAACCCGTTGCATTCTCCTATTGCTACAGTCACAAGTGCAACGACATTTAACCAAAAAAGATGGTAGTAAAAGTACTATTGCTACCATTTTAGGGTCTTTTGCAACACTTTTTCGGTGTTGCATTTGACTGAAAATCTTGTAGTGATTACTATGGTAAGCATCTATAACAAAGAAATCGGTTGGTAGGAATTTTCCAGAGATGATTACATTAATGTTGCAAGCAATACCTAGAGGTTTAATAGTTCTATCATCTCGCATAATTAACTTTGTTGATGTTGGAGCTAACTCTAGGTTGTGGTCTTGAACTTTATTGTAAATTTTAGAAGCTAGGACACTTACTTGGCCTTCGATGTCGCATAATGCTTTGCATTGAACTCCACTGATCTCACAACTCAAGTGTGGTGCCATCTTCTCCTCTTCTTCGGATCCTATCGCGTAAACTTCGGCGAGGCGAGCGTATGGCGATGCTTCGGGCTTGATCCCCATGATTCTTTTGACCTGGGCTATGTGTTCCGGATCCACTTCTTCATCACCAAAGAGCTTTTGAAAGATCTCACCGGTGGTTTGAAGATCATATGAAACTTCCGCTTGCTTTTTCCGGTGGGAAATCCTCTTTCAACACTCTTGCCATCCCCTTTTGGTTAGGGAACGATATTCTGTTGTCGAATACCTCTCCATAATCGATTGGAACCCAATCCATATGTTCGAACTCCCTTAGTGGCTTCGCACTTGACATTCTCCTTTTGTCTGTTTCATTTGATTCAGCGGAGTCAACGCTCGGGTAGTTCTTGATTTGATATGTACTTCTTCAAACTTTTCTGGGATTGGCTCATCTTTTTTGACTTCCGGGGTTGCCTCTTTAGAAATTTCAGCACACGGCTTCATCCTTGAATTGTGTTCCGGCTCTCCAGCAAGTCTTGTTTCCCAATCTCTTCGCATGGCCGCCGCTTTGCTAATCTTTTGTAAAAGTTTAGCATCTTTCATGAGTGTTTTCTCCATGAGATCCCCACATGCACACATTTGGACGTGTTGCATGCAAATAGGGGTTAGGGAAAAGAAAAATGTATGCAAGAGTACGTCACCAGAGAAGCTGAGTCTTGGTCCTTGTTCAATTGACTCATTAAATCTATTCCAAACTTGGTCTATCCCTTCCTCTTTACCTTGCATGAAAGTGGACACTTGCCTCCTTAGATGTCGAACTTTGATATTCGGAAAAAACTTCTTGCAAAACTTCTTTGTCAACTTGTTCGAATTGCCTTCAACTTCAAAGGATGCAAACGAGTACCATGTCTTTGTATCACCAGCAAGTGAGTAGGGAAAGAGATTCCATTTGAACCATTCATCGGGAACTCCTTCGTGATGCACCATGTTGCATAGCGTCGTGAAATTTTGTATGTGCCTATATGGGTTTTCTGTAGCCATCCCTTCAATCGGGGTTGCCGCCGCCATCTCGATGATCTTGGATTTGATTTCGTACGTAGTCGCTTCGAGCTTCGAATATGACTCTTGTACTTTTATGTCTTTACATCGAGGACTAGCGTAATCCCTTAGCGATTTCTCCGGTTCTTCCACGGGGTGGTTGACCAACGCTATCGAGACAACAAAACAAAAACAAAACAAAGTGGGTTTCTAGGTAATAAGGGTTAGAAATTAGCAAATAAATGATAAACTAAATATAAAAAAAGTTAGATGCAAAACCAAATGATGTAAACTTGCTTGTTCTCCGGCAATGACGCTTGAAAAATGGGCTTGTTGACGGATAAAACTCGTATCCACCTACGATCCACAAGTGTACGGACCTACACCTTTTTCACCACGGGGATTCCGTAGGTTCTTATAAATCTGCGGAGCAAGGGGATTACACGCGTTTGTTCTACCTCTACTTACTAACTTATCCAAACCCTTATCTGCGGTCAAACTAGAAAACAACTATGCTACACTAGAGAGAACGATTAAACCAACAAGATATGTAAAAGACACATGCCCAAGGGTCTACGATACTTGAACATGCAACCGCTTAAGATATGAAAACCAATCTAATCTGCCATGGGTTGTGACCATGGTTTCGCCCATCCCCTCCCCCCGTGCTATCACTATGTGGAGGTATTCATGACTAGAACTATGATGAACACGGTGTATTGAATGGATCCAAGGAAGCATTGAAATCTTACTCCGTTTACGGCATGGTAGATAACCTTAAACATCAAAGCTTCTTCAACACTAGATGATAGATAGATAACCAAACAAAGTAGAAATTACATCTCAAGATCGATTACAACCCATGGAAAAATGAGAAAATTACCCAATCAATGTGCTAGACATGGCACCATTGATCATGGTGACGCTTCCAACGGTGTCTTCCTGCTTCTCCTCTTGTGGGTGCTTCCTTCGAGTTGAGCGATCCTTCTCCCAAACGATCTCCCTCCTCACTCTAGCTTGTGGATGGCATCCCGATGCGAATGGCTCGCTGTCTTGCGAATGCAGGTGCCTCCATGAACATAGGGTTGAAGGATCTTCGGGTGCAAGAAAAGGGGGGCCGAACCGACCCCTGACGTGGGCCAGGCCGGCCGGCTTAGGCCGATCGGCATAGGCCCATCTGAAGGACTGATCAGGCGACCAGAGAGGTGGGGGGAAGTGAATGGGAGCCGATAAAAATTCTTCTCGCAGGAGATTGAAACCCCAACAAGATGAACTCGCTCGGTCGGACCCCCAAAATCACACACTCCGCACTTCTACCTTCCGTTTGCCAAAACCACGTAGCCACTGGAGTGCTACTGGTCCTAGGAACAAACACTACCCGCAACCTCAACACACACGCACCCACGACAGCGGAAACAATTCGAAAGCCGGCTGTCCAGAGGGGGCGGTTAGACCGGGTATGGGGGAAGTTAGACCGCCTCCACTAGGCAACCAAGAAATCCTCCGAAACACCTCTTCCGAGCACCAAAACACACCACGGTTTCACCAACAGAGATCTCTAGTCAGGGCCATGCTAGCTACCAGAAAATCTTGGTGAAAACCAAAACTTCAGCCAGGGGCCTAGGGGCGGTTAGACCGGCTACCAGGGGCGGTCTAACCTCCTGTACCCAGCAACGAACTCCAAACAAGAACTCCTAGCAAACGGCACAAGAACGACCCGAAATTTCACCCACATGCTCCTCTGATCAAGGCGAACAAACTCACTGAGGAAAATCCAGCGAAACAAAGCTTCGACCTGGAAGGCCCAGGGCGGTTAGACCGCCCCCTCCAGGCGGTTATACCGCCCCTCCCAGAAAATGAACCCGCAGGTCAAACCTCAACTTCCTCGCACCCGATCTCCCGAATCACTCCACGGATTGCAGAGAAACTTCGTGATTAGTTGGGTTACCTCCTGGGCAACCTCTACCTCAAAGGAATCGACACGAATCGCTCACAATCAAGAGGAATTGAAGAAATCGCGTCTCTAGGTCAAGAACTCGCCCAACTCGAAAAACCACCAAATTGAGTCCGATTCAAGAGAGATTTGGGGGCAAAGTCACCAGCCAAAGAGGCACAATATCCTCATATGTGACACCCACCAAAAACCCTAAAAAATCGTTCTCAAAACACCGCTAACAAAGAACTCCGAAAATCACCACAAAGAAGGACGGGAAAAACACTTCACCACCTTGAGGAATAACGCCGAACCATCTATACATACCATGAAGGTTCGTACAAGGTCTAGCTTGCCACCCATACATCCATCCCTCTCTCTAGATCTCACATGAAGCTCTCAAGCTAGTCCTAGGAAAAACTGGGGGAAAATGAGAACGAAAATAGAAAAACAAATGAGCTAGGGTTCCAAGAGTTGGCTGCCATCCATCCCCTCAAAGAGTATATATGGAGGCACCCAAAAGACTAAACTACCCTTACCTAATAACTAGGGATACATGCCTCTCAAGGGCGAATTTGGAAGTCTTTAGATTTTCTTCATCGGACGGATGCCCGGCGACCGCAACCTGCTTAGCCTCGACGCAAGCCTTGCGATCCCGACGCGTGTCCTCCGCTTCGAAGCATCTCGGCGCCAGCGACCAGGGCGGTCAGACCGCCCCCTAGGGCGGTTAGACCGGCCCGGGCAATCTGACCGGCCCAGGCGGTCTGACCGCCCCTCCTGGGCGGTTGAACCGGCCTGGGTGGCCACGCCTCCTCGTCGAGTCTTCGGCCTCGGTTTTGTGGCTCAACCGAGTAACCCAATGGTTTTCTGGTGAACCACTGCAAACCCTGCGGACTCGGTGTAGCCTCCACCATTCTCCACTCATGACTCGGCTCCCACGTAGTCTCGGCTCGACCTTGGTTTTGAGGCTCTACCAAGAAACCGTCTACGACTTCATCTTGCTGTTCATGCCACCATGCGGCCCGCACTTGACCCCGCTGGCCACCGGGTCCCTCAAACGAAGCCTACTTGTCTTCTCCACACCTGGAGGCCTCACCGGCAATGACCTTTCGCGCTTGTTCTTCACCTGCACCAACACGAGTCAAGCCGCAACCTGCACCTCCAATACTTAGCCAAGAATCAGTCCACACAACGTTGTCAATCACTCATCACACAAGGAAGCGACCATCCACCGGTCCTCGAACCACACATGGTCTTCAATCTCCCCCTTGATGAGTGCATTGACAACACCCACATTAAGTAACACGAGAGAAAAAAAAGAAAAGAAACAAATAAAAAGAAACCTCAACAAGCGATCGAAAGCCAAAGAAAGGCGAAGAGCAAGATCACATGAGGAAGACAAGTCTCGGACCCCTTAGGCAAGGGCAACGGCTCGACACATCCGAGACAAAACCATGCTCAAACAAAGAGCGCAAACCACCAAACCTAAGCTCGAACACCACAAAGAGCTCCCCCTGCACATATGCAAACTCCCCCTGAGCCAAAGCACACTGCCCCTGAACCAATGCAGCAATGCAACACAGGAATGCAGCAAAGAGCAAGAATCTGCTCACAAAGCTCAGGGCGGTTAGACCGCCTACACATGGCGGTTAGACCGCCTGCTCTTCAACTGACTGCCTAGGGGCGGTTAGACCGCCCCAAGAGATCGGCCTGCACCAAACTGCTCAAAATTTGCCCGAACCAATTTGAACACCTTCCAAACACTTCCAGGTGCCCAAAGCATGCACAATCTTCTCCCTCTTGTTAACAATGCATGAATCAAGGCAAAATGCGAAAAGTTTCAACATATAGCTTCTGAAATATAAAAAATTCATCACAAGAGGCTACACAAGTCCAAATGAGCAAGTTAGATACTCTGTAGGTTCATAATGACCTTAACTACATGACCACCAAGTTTCACATCCATTGGACAAGGCTAAAAAGGATTTGAGTAATTTTGCGAAAAGTTACTCTCTCATAAGCAAAAACCTAAACATGAGCAAAACATGTCAAAATGGCAGAGCCACACAAACTTCATGATTGGACGACCATTCTAATCATAAGACCATCACAAACACCCACAAGCACCTCATGTCATGTCAAAGCCACCGAGCCATGTGCCTACTTCTATGTATGAGACTTCTCATTGGTAGGCATCATGCAACGGTTTAGCACCCAAAGCAAATTAATTTCAGCACATATGACATGGGAGCACATTTTCCAAGCATTTTACATTTCATTTTCAGATTTATAATTGGTACATGAATTGTCTTTGCGACAAAAAGGAACTTATGCCCCTCCATAACATAAAGCAAGAGGGCTAAACATTCATGATGGCAAATGAGCCTTTGGCCCCATATGATCAATAAACTAGCTATCCAACCACAAATTAAGCATAGCAAAGCCACTAAAGCATGTCAAGATCATATAAAGGCATTTACACATGAGAGAGCATATATGTGACATTTTTCAAAAACATAGCCATCAACCATGGATTATTCATCAAGATCATCAAGAGCTAAGCCAAACTAACCATAGCATACCAAACAAGCTCCCAAAGACATATATAGCATCCCATGGTGAACAATGTATATAGGAGAAGCTTTTCCTATCCAATGCATATGATACAAAATGCATGCAATCTAAGATACAAGGATGCCTATACATCATGTTACATATGCAATGCCAAATGCAAGAAATGCACAAAGGAAACTATACATATGCTATAAAGGAGCTCCCACACACCCAACTTAAGAAATCAAACACACACCAAGTTCCCCCCACAAACGAGTGAAAGTTGCTTGATCTAGGGGTTTGGTGAAAATATCGGCTAGTTGGTCATGTGTGGGTACATGGATCAAAGCTATCTTTCCTTGCTCTACGTTGTCTCTCAGAAAATGATACCTCACTTCTATGTGCTTGGTTTTGGAATGGAGCACTGGGTTCTTTGCAACACTTATGGCACTTGTGCTATCACATTGAAGTGGGACATGGGTATACTCCTCACCAAAGTCACTCATGGTGTATGAAATCCAAAGGAGGTGAGAGCAACAACTAGCAGCGGAACATACTCTGCCTCGGTAGTGGGTTGAGCAACACTCGACTGTTTGCGGGAAGACCAAGACACCAAAGAAGAACCCAAAAACTGGCAAGTTTTCTTCTTGTGCACTCCTTCTGGTCCACGTGTTCACCTTCCTCGTCCACATCAAAAGCCGTAGTTGTACTCATCGGCGTCGTCATAGCCTTGGAATCCTCCATCTTAAACTTCCGCACAATGTCATTTGTGTACTTAGCCTGGTGCACAAATGTTCCTTCCTTTGATTGCTTGATTTGTAGCCCGAGGAAGAACTGCAACTCTCCCATCATGCTCATCTCAAATTCCCTGCTCATATCCTCTGCAAACCTTGCAACAAGAGAGTTAGACGAGCCACCAAAGACAATATCATCCACGTAGACCAAAGACAATCGGGATATCTATGCCCCGCTCGAAGAAAATAAGGTCTGATCGACCTTTCCCATCTCAAAACCTTTCTCAAACAAGAACCCCCTCAACCTGCCATACCAAGCTCTAGGCGCCTGCTTCAACCCATACAGCGCCTTGCTCAACTTGTACACCTGGTGGGGGTACTTCTCACTCTCAAACCCCGGAGGCTGCCTCACATACACTTCTTCCTCCAACACACCATTCAGAAAAGCACTCTTCACATCCATTTGGTGCAACTTGAACCCTTTAGCCACGGAAAAGGCTAGAAGGATTCTAATCGCCTCCAAACAGGCTACGGGAGCAAAGGTCTCCTCGTAGTCGATCCCCTCCTTCTGGCTAAACCCCTGAGCAATAAGCCTCGACTTGTTCCTCACAACCTCACTTTTCTCTCCCTCTTTGTTCTTCCACACCCACTTTGTACCAATTGGCTTACACCCTGGGGGAGGGTCAACCAACTCCCAGACCTGACTCCTCTCAAAGGTCTCCAACTCCTCATGCATCGAATTAACCCAATTGTGATCAGATAGTGCGTGTCCAATGTCTTTGGTCTCAAAAGTAGCAACAAATGCAGCATGAGCGAAATGAGAATTGTTTCGAACCCTCGACTGTGTAGTGCGTTCATTCATGTCGCCGATGATCCTCGAAGCTGGGTGATCCACTTGTACTCGCTGAGGAGGTTCTCGCCTTGATGCTACCTCCCCCTCAACATCAGCTTCTCCTCGTTCTTGATTTGTCGTCGTAGGTGTAGGAGAGGGTCCGTCCACCACCGTAGTAGAAGTAGTGGGTACATGTTCAGCCGGGGGCACCACACCGCCATCTTCATTGTCTCCATGTTCATGCTCCTCCTCCCAAATGATCTCCTCGCCAAGCTCATCATCACCTACACACTCGAAGACAAGCTGACTACGTGGCTCTGTCTCGTCTATGGTTACCTCGCAAGTCTCCATGATTTGGTTAGTTTCAAGATCGAGCACACGATATGCTCTAGAATGAGATGCATAACCAAAGAAAATACCATCGACAGACCTAGCCTCAAACTTATCCAACTTCCTGCCTTTTTTCGGAATGAAACACTTGCAACCAAAGACATGGAAGTGACTCACCTTGGGTGTGAGACCATGCATCAACTCATAACAAGTTTTCTTCTTGTGCACTCTGAGGTAGATCCTGTTTGACACATAGCATGCGGTATTCACCGCCTCAGCCCAATACCTCCTCGGAGTCCTATGCTTATCAAGCATCGTCCGAGCCATCTCACACAAGGTCCTGTTTTTCCATTCCACAACACCATTCTGGGGAGGCGTATACGAACTCGAAAACTGGTGCTCAGGACCCAAGTCATGGCAAAAAGTTTCAAAACGAGAGTTTCTGAATTCCGAGCCATTGTCACTGCGGATTGCTCATATGGCATCTCCGTGCCTCTCGTTCCTCAACCTAAAGACTAGGTCTCAAACAAAACCAAACGTCTCCCCCTTATCTTCGAGAAAGAACACCCACGCATACCGAGAATAGTCGTCCACCACAACAAGGACATACCACTTCCCACCCGCAGATCGCACACGAGCTGGGCCAACAAGGTGCATATGGAGCAGCTTGCATGGACGCTCGGTCATCACAACGGTTAGAGGTGGGTGAGAAGAGGCTACCATCTTGGCATGCCTACACGGTGCACAAACCAACTCTTTCTCAAGCCTCAACCGTGGCAATCCTCGGACCAAATTGAGTTTACTCAAGCAAGACAAAAGGTCAAAGCTCAAGTGACCCAACTTCCTATGCCACTTCCACAACACACTCGAAGAACCAGCCAAGAAACAATGCTCCACACCCGAAGACTGAGAAAAATCAGCACGAAATACCTGACCCTCGGGAATGACCATACAGACAAGGTCCCCTCGAGAGTCCAAAATCCGAGAACCACCTGGAAGAAACAACACCTCAAAGCCCTCATCTAACAACTGGGACACAGAAAGCAAATTGTACCCCAGCAATTGAACTAGAGAAACATGCCTCAGAGTGATCTTGTCACTCACTTTGATCTCACCGTCTGAAAGCACACGCCCACGCCCATTGTCCCAAAAAGTGATGTACCTCCTTGTCACCACCGGGACGAGACTTGAGAACCACCCCCTGGCTCCGGTCATATGCCTCGAGCAACCAGAGTCAGTCAACCAAATGTTCTTCAAGTCTCCCAAAAGAAATTCAAAAACAAGCACGTGAGCGAACAAACGACTCAGCACTGGGGTTACTACCAATAGAGTAAAACCAGTGCCGAACCATCTATACATACCATGAAGGTTCGTACAAGGTCTAGCTTGCCACCCATACATCCATCCCTCTCTCTAGATCTCACATGAAGCTCTCAAGCTAGTCCTAGGAGAAACTAGAGGAAAATGATAATGAAAATGGAAAAACAAATGAGCTAGGGTCCCAAAAGTTGGCTGCCATCCATCCCCTCAAAGAGTATATATGGAGGCACCCAAAAGACTAAACTACCCTTACCTAATAACTAGGGATACATGCCCCTCAAGGGCGAATTTGGAAGTCTTCAGATTTTCTTCATCGGATGGATGCCTGACGACTGCAACGTGCTTAGCCTCGATGCAAGCCTTGCGATCCTGACGCGTGTCCTCCGCTTCGAAGCATCTCGGCGCCAGCGACCAGGGCGGTCAGACTGCCCCCCAGAGCGGTTAGACCGGCCTGGCAATCTGACCGGCCCAAGCGGTCTGACCACCCCTCCTGGGCGGTTAAACCGGCCTGGTGGCCACACCTACTCGTCGAGTCTTCGGCCTCGGTTTTGTGGCTCAACCGAGTAACCCAGTGGTTTTCTGGTGAACCACTGCAAACCCCGCGAACTCGGTGTAGCCTCCGCCAATCTCCACTGATGACTCGGCTCCCACGTAGTCCCGGCTCGACCTTCGTTTTGAGGCTCTACCAAAAAACTGTCCACGACTTCATCTTGCAGTTCATGCCACCATGCGGCCCGCACTTGACCCCGCTGGCCACCGGGTCCCTCAAACGAAGCCTACTTGTCTTCTCCACACCAGGAGGCCTCACCAGCAACGAACTTTCACGCTTGTTCTTCACCTACACCAACACGAGTCAAGCCGCAACCTGCACCTGCAATACTTAGCCAAGAATCAGTCCGCACAACGTTGTCAATCACTCATCACACAAGGAAGCGACCATCCACCGGCCCTCGAACCACACATGGTCCTCACCATCTCGACCTGATTCGGTCGCCCCTTCGCTCCCGTGGGTCGTCATGTATTTATGCACTTTGCCCCCTCCATTTGCACTATTTTGACGATGTCATCCTCACGTCCAAGGTTGAGGTTCTCCTTGCATGAAGTCCGGTCTTTTACGCTTCAATCCTCGGGGATGTTCCTTCATAACACTTTGGTCCTTGCCAGCATTGGAAGTGATTTCATCAAGCTTATAAACACGAACAAGACTCCTTAATTGCTCCCTTGAACTTGTTGTCAATCCGTCCTTTATGTCCATGTTTTCCTACATAAATATAACACTTCCACATGCACAGACGAAGATGAACTTGTTATATGATTAGTGTGCCTAGTGGCGGTTTAGTTCCATAATCAAATCCAAACGAAAGTGTAATGAACATGTTTGGTGTACCAAAATACACTGTCAACAGACTTTTTCCTACCCAGCAACATCAGTTGATTATTTAGCCAGACCTATATCTGACCATGTTCCATATGTGGTAATGGTTGGTTCTCATACTCCAAAATCTTCCCTTTTAAGATTTGAAAATTATTAGGTGGATTTTCCTGGCTCTTATGAGACAGTTAAACTTCACTAGGAATCTAATCCTTTCTTCAGCAACATGGCCAAAACCATTAGCGGAAAATTCAAGCAACTCAGAAAAGAGCTGAATGCTTGGTGTAAAGAACTCTCTAAGCTTAATAATTTGATCAACACATGCTCTCAGGTGCTGGCACTCATTGATGGTCTTGAGGATCAAAGGTTGCTTTTAGTGGTGGAATTAAATTTTAGGAAAATTGTGAAGAAGTACTTACAGAATCTATTGGAAGCTAAAAGGATTTATTGGAGACTGTGGTCTACGATTCTGTGGGTAAAATTTGGTGACGAAAACAACAAAGTTTTCTAGGCTATAACTACCTTTTCATTTAGATGAAATGCCATCTCCTCATTATTAAATGCTGATGGTCAGCCGGTTCTTGAACACTCACTCGAAGCTGGTATCCTATGGAATTCTTTCAAAGACAGATTGGGTGTTTCAGAATTTATAGAAAATTTATTTGACCTCAATTATTTGATAAGGGTAGTCCCTTTACCAGATATGGATGATCCTTTCTCCAAGAAGGAAATAGATATAGCTCTTTAGAAGATGCCTCCTAACCACGAACCAGGACCAGATGGCTTCAATGGTTTCTTCTTCAAAAAATGCTGGCACCTGCTCAAGGATGATTTCTATAGACTATGTGATTGTTTCCACTTCGGCAACATAAACTTGGAGTGCATCAAGGGGTCATATATTATTTTGATTCCTAAAATAGAGTGCTTTTTGGTGAACTTATCAACGGCCACCAGTATGTGTTTGTAGCCGCTTGGGGCAGTACGAAAAGGTCCTACAGTGTCGACACCCCACATGGCGAAGGGCCATGATGGAGGGATGGTGTGTAGGACCTGAGCCGGCAGGTGCTACTGTTTGGCAAAGAATTGACATCCTTTGCACCTCTTGATGAGGTCTTTAGCATCGGTCATGGCCGTGGGCCAGTAAAATCCATACTAGTACGCCTTACCAACCATGTTAGTGGATGCCGTGTGGCAGCCACACTCACCGCTGTGAATCTCAGCTAAGAGCTGGAGACCTTCCGATCTTAAGATGCACTTCATCAAGACACCAGTAGAGGCCGCTTTTCTATATTGGTCGGTACCAATCACGACGTAGTTGGCACTTCATCGTGTGATACGCTCTCTCTCTTCTTTGTCGTTGGGGACGAGCTGATCGAGTATGAAGTCTATGAAGGGCTTGTGCCAACCATATTCTTTTTTCTGACATCAGCATGTCGCGGGGAGGTGCAGAAATTTGATCGTGTTGAGGTGGTTCTGGGTTATCTGAATCTATAAGCTTAATTGAAGGCTTGCGTAGGTCTTGGGACGAACACGCCTACTGGAACTAGAGTTCATCGAGAGCCTAGTTTGGAGAGTACGTCGGCGGCCACATTCTTGTTTCATGGTTCGTGCTGAAAGTCGATTCCCTCGAAGTGGCCATCGAGTTTGCGAATCTCAGCACAGTAAGCATCCATCGTGTCCTTGACGTAGTCCCACTTCTTGTTGACTTGGTTGATGATGACCTTGGAATTGCCAAAGGCCAGTAGTTGCTTGATGTCAAGGGACACTACTATGCAGAGCCCGTGGATTAGGGCTTCGTATTCTACACCATTGTTGGAGGTCTTGTAGTGTATCTGTAGGACGTACTTGAGCTGCTCTCCCTGAGGACAGATGAGTAATACGCTTGCGCCTGCTCCTTTGAGGTTGAGAGCACCGTCGAAGTACATTATCCAATGTTCAGGCTGCTCCTTGAGAGGGGGCATCTGGATTTCTGTCCACTCAAACACAAAGTTTGCGAGGATCTATTCACAGATATGTTGCGATTTATTGGTTGGTGGTGACTGCGTAGCCTTCGATGACGAGGTAGGCGGTCGGAGTGGTGAGTTTCGCCGGCATCAAGCCGAAGCGGATGTCGACAGGAATGACGAGGATGTCCGCCATGCTCTCAGGGAAGATGACGTCATTGGTCGAAGCCATCGAGTTGCACGAAGAACCTTGATTCCCCCCTACCTAGCGCACCAACTATCAGATGGTGAGATCTATATAGCCCACAGGGGTGCTAATCCCAGTGGTTTAGTTGTTCGGTGGGGCGGAATCTAATGCTAAGAACTGAAAGGTCGCACATGAGTACGCGGAACTCAGAGAACACGACGGGTTTATACTAGTTCGGGCCTCTGAAGAATAAAACCCTACATCCAGTTCTTCGGTTTGTATTGCTTGGGGATTGCGTGATTGGTACAAGGGGTCGCCTCGTCCACCTTATCTTGGCCAGCGGATGAGGTCGGTTCACAAACTCCTGGTCGATTATAACCAGGAGACCTAAGTCTATGTTACACATCTTGCCATATCCCGTCGATCTGCTTTGGTCGAAATCCACCGAGGTCTTGTCTTGTACGCAAAGTCTTGTGGTCATGATGAATTAGGTCGTTTGGGGAATCTTCTAGAAGGTCTTCAGGAGGTCGTGTGGGCTGTCAACTAGGTCGGTTGGGGCCCACTGACAGGTCGGCGGGTCTTCTGGTAGGCTAGACCTACTTGTCAGGGACGGCCGTGAGCCTGGTCGCGGGGGACCTAGGGGTACCCATGTCTCATAGCCACTAAAGAGGCCAAAGGCAATCAACAAGGCTAAGGAGTAAAATAAGATGAAAACCAAAAACACCCCCGCTAAAGCCTCACCGACTTCTGCGCCACCGAAGAAAACATAGAGGGTGTGGTATGTGAAGGGAGCATCATCCAAGTCTTCCACTCCGGGACCGGACGAATACAATATCAATTCAGCAAACGGAGGAGTTCCGCTCATGGACTCTAAACTACGAGCCCTCGTCGTGAGGTAAACCGATATTTATCTCATATTTCCCTCCCAACATTTTATCTCTTGCATCAAGCATATTTAAATTTCAAATTTGATTTCACTATTGCATTAGTAAGTGAACAAGACATAGAAAAACAATTTTCAAGATTTTTGGTGATACGCAAAAACCTAGAGGTACGGTCGTACCTCCCCTCGAAAAAATCTTTTTGTATGATGTTTTTAGGAGGGGACACGAGTGCTTGGAGCAAATGGAGTAGGGCTGGCCGAACCTAGTGGAGACCGTACCTATGATCCTCCACGAATCCATCAAGCTAGCCACTACAAGTTTCAAGTGCTCGACTCATCGCCAAAATGAAGACACGCCAACCAGGTAGCCAAAAATTAGCTTGGGGGAGACCCTATTTTCAATCAAGGAAGGTATGTCCATCCAATCCAATTTCAACCATCTTGTTTATCACATTTGAATAAAAAACAATAAAAATATTTTCTTCAACTATGTGCACTTGAAATCTTGTCTATATCCTCACTTTGGGAAATGATGAATAGTTGCTATGTTAAAACTTTGTAAGAACCTAGTGTACAACTTTGTGCTCTATGAGCATTTGAATTTGTTGGTATATTTTGAGACAAGAGCCTAAAATAAAACTTTGTAGGAAGCAAATGCTTATGAACAAACCTATGGTGTTGACTAGTATGATTTGGTGCGACAATATTAATCTTGCTCTATCTCATAGTAGGGCGAAAATCTCAGATGATTCCTTTTGAGAAAATGAAACAAGACAAGTTCCTAAATGGTCATATCACCTACCCAATCCATATGTCGATATTGTTGACTGTTGATTATCGTATCAAAGTTCGGTTGGACTTGCAAGCGGAAAAGTCCTCCATCGTAGCCAAGGGACCCTTCTTCCCTTAAGTGTGAACCCAAGGTACAGAATCCGTGGAACAATGTGTAATGCATGATCCAATCTAATAAGCGGAAAAGCTTTGATCTCAAGAGGTTGTTTTTTAATCTAATCTACTAGATCATCATCAAAACTCATCTAATCTACCGCACATCGGAGGTAACAAGAGAAAGAGAGGGTAGAACCAATCTAGATGTTGGATCGGGTCCTTTGTTGCAGTTCCAAAGTAAAGAAGAATTTAGCAAAATGAATCTCAATGAAAGCATGGCTCCTGTTTCGACTCCGAGGATGCCCGTTTTTCTCCTTTACCATACTGTAACTACAGGGGATAATCTTATAGGTTTGTACTACTCAGCGGGTTCAAGACGAACAAGATAAAAAAGTTTGGTAGATCGGGTATGCACCTCTAGACACCATGGCTACCAGAACATCCTATGCAATCTACCCGCGGGATAGATCGGGGAGGAAAACACCCAAACGAAGACAAAATCACAACGAAAGAACTTGATGCTAAGAAACAGATTCAATCTACTAATTCAACATAAAAGTAATTCATAGACAAGATCACCACCGAGATCCTAACTTGATCTTGATCCTAGCTCCTGCAACTCTGACGTGGTCTTGCATGCATGATTCCCACGTCGGCTAGGGGAACCCTAGTCAACCATCTCGACCATCTCCTCTCAGGAATGGTGTCCATCTCTTCTCTACTCCTCTGTGGCGGATGACGGATGTATTTCTTTGTGGCTCTTGGCCAGGGGGCTACAAATAGTTCGAATGGCGGCTAGGTCAAAGGGGAGCCCGTACCGGGCCGAAAACAGCTAGGCCGGTCGGCCCAGGGCCTTTTTGGCCCGGTTCGACCCCGGCTTCTCCCCGGTTGCTTTTCGCGTCCCATTTGTGTGCACTTTTATGTGAGCCTTTAACGTCGCTTCCTTCGCGATTAAGGCTTGAATGTTTGCCATCCAGGCTCGCTGTTTTCTGGTTGAGTCCCTGAAGATTTGCATGTTGATGTTTCGGTTCTCGAGTCATTTATAGTCATGTTCATCAGGTGTCTTGACTCTTGTCGAGCTTCCTGATCTTTTTCCAAAGTGCTTGATGAACTTATCCTGAAAGTCTCCTCTTCAGCATAGATTTCCTGTGTAAACAAAAAAATCAAAAATTGACATGCAAGAGTGAACTTGTTATATAGGGGGGTTAGTTCCAGTGGTTCGAATAATAAATCAATGCCAACATTAATGGTAAACTCATGGCTAGGTTGACGGAAATTCACCGTCAACATCTCCGCATGCTTAAACTTACTCGTCCTCGAGTAAGCCTTTAACGAATATCAGTGTTGCCTTTCACTGCTTATACCCTGCACTTGATCATACACGAGAAAACATAATGCTCTCAAGGATTTAATCATTAAAGTTCGATAATGTACAAGCCTTCATCCTTATGGAGGGTAGATATTAATTTAAGCACCTCCCATAAGAATTACCTCATGCTCCCAAATTTCAAATGAATCTTAGAAATTTTGAAATTAAGAGCGAGATGAAGAGAAAGAGCTAAACCAAGTTCAAAAATAAAATTCCTTGCATCTTGCTCTTGTACTCTCATCTCATCTTGTCTCTCAGAGCCTATTCATTCTACTCCTTCCCCTATCAATATATAGTGGAAGGCTTTATGTGGAGCTATGCATGCAAAGTTTAGTCGTACCAATATATTCTAGTTGAGATGTTGTCAAAACAAGACAAGCTTCTCATGGTTTTACCGAGACTCATCAAAAAGATCATTGGAAAATAATGTTGTATCAAGGTGGGGGAGAAAAAAATATACACACTTGGAGATAGGTGGACATGTGCAAATGGCAAAGAGTGATCCCGATGCACAAAGAAAGTCCTCGTTATCACATTGCACATGGTTGGAAAGATGAGTTTGGATCTTAAATCTTGAAACTTTTGAGATTCCTAATGCACTTTAGAGAACCGGGGAGTTTACTTTATTTTATTTTAATAAACTCATATATATATATTTTTTCTTTTCTCACACATATTTTTTTCTTTTCTCCTTTTTTATCTCTTTCGTTTTTCTTTATACACTTTCACTCTCTCTTTTTTTATTTGCTCCCCTTGAACTCTAAATTGCATTGTACCTACCTCGTCCCCCAAGATCAGACGTTTGCTCGTCTTCGGGCAAAGAGGTGATAGAGATAAGGTAGGTACTGGAAATATTTTTCCTTTGGAGAGATGCATGAAATCCTCAACCTTGGCTCCATCTTGTGATCTTCCTTAAATTGACGATCCATACTCAATGATAGGTTGTGGTCATGGAGGTAAACACGAAAGATGATATTTTTGGTTTTAAGGGTGGATATCCGGTGAGGTTTGTGAAATCTCTGATATGGGGATACACAATCCAAGGATAGAAAGGCTAGCAAAAAGATAGATACGCAAAAACGGAATGAACAGCTTCTTAGTCTCATGCTAGAGAAATCAAGGCCTGAAATATCTTACCCAAAAATAATTCTTGTATACTAGGGTTTGTGCACTCAATATATATATGTCTTTGGATTGGTATAACAAAATTCAAGTAGCATTAATGACAAGGTTGGCATATATATTATTAATAACAAATCATCTCTAACTCATACAAAATTGAGAGCATGAAAATAACAATATGGGTCTTATGTTTATCATAACCTCCACAAAGATTAAGATAACATTTAATTAGTTTCAGATTCATATTAAAGAGAGCATTAGCTTAATAATGAATAAAACAAGTAAAAAAGTTGAGCAAACTGGCAACTTTTCATCGTATATTATCGTGGCATTAACTTATTATTTTTACCAAAGGTTGATCAAGGTGGGAACCTTTATTCATGGTGATCTTAAACTAACTCTACTATTATCACAAATTCTGAAAACAAATAAAAACAGAAAATGCTACATATATATAAACTTGCACAAAAGCTTAAAATAAAGAAAAGGAAAAGGAGAAAATCAAACTGAATTTGAAAGCATTATTATTTTCGTTTCTTCCTCCTTCCTTTATTTTCTGGTGGTCGATATTGATGGTCCGACGTGTTGTATCCTTGCTTGTATTATGATTGTGCCAGTCCTCCTCTAAATTGCTCCAATGGTGAAGGCGACCAATTTGATAGGTAATGTTTGCGGTCCCTTCGTTTTGCATTTGTTGGATGGAGCGCCATGAAAACTTCGTGAGGAACATATATGGTGGAGGATGTGGTGGCGTGGCTGCCCCACTCCCCCATGCTCACATTGGACTTACTTCCTTCATATGGTGGTGGCATTGGAATCCTTCCATGGTTGTTTATTAGCTTCATACGCAACCCTCCTTAGTCTTGATCTACGGAGGATGGTCCCTCTTACATAGTTTTCTTTTTAATCCTTTTTGCCGATACAAGAAATCCTTTCTCTAACAAATTTTGTCTTCAAATGATGTCAGCCTCTCGTTGGGAAGAGGAATATTAACCTCTATCAAAATGTACCTTCTCCTCTCATCTCCACTTTCCTTGCTTCATGTACTCGATCCCAAAGAAATCCCGACAAGTAGAAATTTTGGGTTCCTTGTAATCTTCTCTCGAAATCATTCCCCAAAAATCCTTCTAACATTTTTCAAACATCGACTTGCTCCGGGCTTCTTTCTTGTAACCAAGTAGTTCTCCAATATAACCACAAGGAACTAGTTGCTCTTCATCTTCAAGGCGGAATGAGAGGCATGACACTCCTTCATTAATGACTAGTGCTAATGTCATAAGAATTTCCAAATCAAGCTCCTTGTGATTATTAACTAAAACTCCATAAAGAATCGCACCAATCTAAGGTTGCTCAAGATTTGATATCCGAGTAGAATCCAACACTTGGAGGGTGTTGTCATCGAAGTCAAAATTTTGCACAAGCCTCTTCTCAAGACGAACACACCTCTCCTCCTCCTCCGTCTTCATGATGAATCCATTGGAACGCCTCAGAGTGTATGGTTGTGGAGTGGGTGAACGATTTGAGCATCATGGTGGAACGGGTGGCTCTCCCGTGTGTCCTCACGGTCCGGTGTACTGCATGGACAAACTTCGTGTACTCCTCATGCCACCAAGGGGCAGCGTGTTGCTCCTCGGTGGTGCCACATCTTCCTCCATGCTTTGGGAGGCTCGAAAACCGAATGCCTTCTCGAAGAGCTCGATGATGGTGCCTTTGATGATTGTATCTTCTTGGGGAAGATATTGGTGGCTCTCTTCCACATTGTTGCTACACTAACTCACAACGAGTGCATCGGGGTTTCTTGCCGGTGGGAAAAACACACAAGAGGAGTATTCGGAGTGATAGAAAATATGGTGAATTTTCTTTATTATTATTGTTGAAGGGTGATGAGTGAGGTGCACAGTTTGGATGGATAATGGCCCGTAGGGTTTATGGATATTTGATCATGCAACCGCCTAACATGGTGAAGCTAAACCAATTTATTAAGGTGTGATCACGAGGTCACTTTAGCTAAACCTACAGAAGACATGTTGTTGGGACCTACGAGAGTAGTGAGACCTATACTCCTGAAAAGCATGGTGGCTAACCTTAGACATCAAAGCATTATCAACATAAATGAAACAAAAGATTCAGTGATTACATGAAAAGATCCTACAACACCATGGAACTCGAATTTTTCTAGATTGTTTCTGAAACTTATTGGCTATGAACTCAAGAACGCAAATTAATAAATGCATAAATTACTTACCAGGCGAAGGGGAGTGCCGGGGGACATAAGTGGGGGCCAAGCCGGTCGTCCTAGGCTGATAGGCCTAGGGGCCCTCCTACTCCATTTGCTTTGATCTTTCTGCAAGATACTTCTTGCTCCCTGCTTGCCTTGTGTATGCATGATCCACGAGATTCCTCCACCCAAATGTTCGCAACCACTCCTTTGCTTGTGCGATTAAGGGTTCCACCCCCATTGTTTTACTTCAAGTCACATCTTGTTCCCAGGCCTCTTGTGCTTCCACCAAATTCCTACAATATAAAGCCCTTGCTTCCCCCCATGATTGTCCTTTGCATATGCCCAAGATGCAAAATCATGGACACGTGATGCATCGTGGGGAACTATATGTTAATCAAGCTCAAAAACCTCGCTTAATCATGTTTAGATGATAATCACTCCTCTAATTTTGAAACTTTTAAAAATTAACTTAGTGCTAGCGATGAGTTCAAATATATCATTAGAGGATCTTTTAGAAACAAAAAACAATAATAAAAATTTTTTTGGTTGCACCAGGATCGATTGCTTTCATTAATTGATAGCAAGTTCCTCTAGCTTGACCATGGGGTTATAGGTTTAGGTTCTAATTTTGGCCAAACATGGGAGAGGTATGTTGAATAAAAATAAAGTCAATGGGTCTTAGAAAAAAATCTAAATCTAGAGAAATCGGTACATGCCAAGTTGAATGAAACCAAAAATAATATTGCTTCGTTCACGCGAGTCCTACCATGCATCAATGATTGAAAACATTAAAGAACAAAGAAAGGCTCTACCTATGTGTGTTTAACATGTGAAACAAGCCAACCTAAAACATCATGGAGAGGATGAAAGGTTGGGGTGGGTTCTGAATTTTTGGTAATAGTTTCTCAAAAAGAAGTAAACAAAACTTCAGATGGCTCAAGTCATTAGTTTATGATCAATATAAAATTCAAGTAAAATGACTGAGCAATTATAATGTCTCTAAAAATTATTCAATCACACAAGAATTTATGGTATCTATTGCGTAGCAAACTCTAAGACCAACTTACGTTGAAAACATGAAAAATTCTTCGGGTTGTCCTCCCGGTAGCTTATTCTTGACTTGATGAAAGGGTTGCCTCCTGCCAAACACTTCGTTTATAGTCTATAGCAAACCGGGTGTTTGGTACAAGGACTAGGTTTGCGAGCCAAACCGGGTGTTTACATTCTCTGATGAATCCTGCAGTTAAGAGCTTACAGACTTCTACTTCTATGGCATGTTTTCTATCTTTTGCAAATCGCTGGAGCTTTTGCTTGATAGGTCGTGCGGTGTTGTTGACTTCAAGTGTGTGCTTCGCCAGCTCCCTAGGGACACCGGGCATGTCGAACGGGCTCCATGCGAAGATGTCAGCATTGTCCCTGAGGAAACTGGTGAGCGCGAGTTCCTATTTGGGGTTGAGGTTGGCCCCGATGACGACTTCCTTAGATGCGTCGGGCAGGCCGAGGCAAACCTTTTTCACAGCTAGACTTGGGTCCAAAGCTGTGCTTGTGCGCTTTGCTCTGGCACCTCTAGAGTGGTTTGGTCGATCTTGGCCGCCTGAGCGACCATGTCCGTTGCTGCAGCTTTGACCGCGGAGTCTTTAGAGAGCTCGACGGTGGCGCTTTCGCAGTTGTAGGAGACCATTATGTCTTTAAGGACGGAGAGGATTCCATTTGGCACCGGCATCTTCATGATGAGGTAGGTGTGATGAGGTATGGCCATGAACTTGGCGAGCATAGGTCGCCCGAGGATGGCGTGGTAGGAGGAGCGAAAGTCCGCGACCTCGAACATCAAGTACTCTGCGCGGAAATTCTCCTTTGTGCAGAAGGTGACCGGTAGGCATACACGACCTATGGGGTAAGCAGCCTTGCCGGGCACGACCCCGTAGAAGGGCTCATCACAGGCAGTCCTCTTGTTGAAGTCGAAATCCATCTTGCGTAGCGTCTCTGTGAAGATGATGTTCAACCTGCTGCCTTTGATGATGAGGGTCTTAGGCGGGAAGGCCGCGTCGACTATGGGGTTGACGACCAGCGGGTAAGTCTCGGGGTCAGGGATGAGGACCCAATGATCTTTCCTGGAAAAAGGGATTGGGAACTCCAACCATTGCAGAGGTTGCGGAGTTTCAGTGCTGACATGCCCAATTTCCCTTGCGTTTTATCGGAGCTGCCTATTGCCTTTGGTCGCTTGGCGGCCCCTGACAATAAAGTTTATCTCTCGGTTGGTTGACTGGAACGCATTGTTGGGATTGCCTCCTTTTGGCAGTGGCGATGGAGATCGCTCCTTGCAATTGTTGTCCTGGCTGTTGTGGTCGTCCTGGCGACGTCGATCATCGCGTCGATCGTCTCGGCGGTCACTGCGTTGGTCTTCACAACGATCACTCTTGCGGTCGTCGCACGGGTCAGTGCGGTCGTTGGGATGATAGTCGTCGCATCTGTCATCGCGACGGTAGTCGCGGCAATAATCATGTCGATCCTTGTCGTCATTGCGAAGATAAGGCCTGTGATCATGGTAATCACGTCGATCAGATCGACGGTTACGGTTGCCGAAGCGCTGGTCGCGTTCTGGTCGTCATTGTTGCTGCTGTTGGTCTTTTTTGGACTCGGAGGCTACTCCGAGAGCACGCTTGAATTGCTCGCACTCCCTCATGGTGTGTTTAGCGTCATGGTGAAACTGGCTTTGGTCGTCCATGACCATGTTGAAGTCACCTTCGAGTAAGGTGGAAGGTCTTGGTGGATCTGCCATATAGGCTTCGCCAGATCGCTTGAGTGACCTGTTTCCTCTATCATCATGATCTTCGCCGTTGAAGTCGTGCATCACCGCATCTTGAGTGTCGACTAGCTTGTCGACGTAGGCCATGAGGTCGGCAATGGTATGTGCGTCCACTTCATGGATCTTCTCGAAGAGCTTGATGTTGGTGATTCCGTTCTTGTAATAGGCGATGACGTCCTCATCTTTGACACCTGCGAGGGTGTTGCGGTTTTCAAAGTAGCAGTTGGTGTACTCGCGGAGAGTCTCGTCACCTCTCATCTGCACTCTGGCAAGGTGGTGAGTGTTGCCATGACGATTATAGGTCGCCTGGTAGTTGGTCTTGAAAACACGAGAGAGTGTTGCCCAGGAGGTGATGCACTCTGTTGGAAGATTGTCGAGCCACAAGTGTGGTGCCTTGCCCCTCACAAGGGGGAAGTATCCCGCCACGTGGTCTTCATTACCCCCAGAGGTGCGTGTTGTGATGATGTACATCTTGAGCCATATACTTGGGTCATAGCGACCGTCGTACTTCTAAATGGACGGCTTGAAATCTTTGGGGTATCTTATCGTCCGGAGACGTCATGAGAATGAAGGAAAGTTAATGAACGCTCCCGGGCTTGCGGATGGGGCGTAACCTGTCGGGATGACGTAGAGGTCGTCGGGAGGGCAGTTGTCTTGGTTGTATTGGGAATGTCATAGGAGTTCTTGGTCGCGCATGTGCCGCAGGTCTGTTGCTTGGATGGGGTTGTTGGCATCGAGAGCGTCAGGGACCCCATGGTCACGATCGTAGTTGGCACGTCGTGCTATCTCCACTTCATCTCTTATGTGCTGACTGCCTTCTCCATGACTAGCTTGCACTGGCAGAGGTTGAGCTCCTGCATTGTGCCTTGGGTTTGTGGCAATGTTCTCCTGGATGTTGACAGCATTAGCTGCATTGTTGACGACATTGCCGGCGGCGTTGGCTGAAACATTTGCGGGGGCATTAGGTGCAGGGTTGGCTGGAGCATTAGCTGCAGTGTTGGCCTGAGCATTAGCTGCAGCGTTGGCAGCTTGGTTGACCGGCTGTATCACTTCATTTTCACCTCGACCCTCTTCAGCCACCGACTCAAGGGGACCCTGTGAAGGAACGATTACGCGATGAAAGAGGGGGGGGGAGTGAATGGGAGCCAACAAAAATTCTTCTCCTAAGAGAGAACTCGACCTAAACCCCAAATTCACAACCAAGGATTCCCACATGAGTTTGCCAAGGTCACGTAATCATGGCGGATGTACCAACCCTAGGAACAAACCCCAACTGATCCCAAAGTGGAAGCACGAACCAAGAAGCAAAGGACTTAGCTGTTCTGCAGCAGTCCTGGTGGACTTTCCGCGGCCCTGGGGCGGATGGTCCGCGGCCACCGCGCGGACGGTCCGCGCCACACGGCGGACGGTCCGTTAAACACTAACAGAACAACCCAACCGGCACCTCCACACGTGGACGGTCCGTACCACGTCCTCGGACGGTCTGCCAGCAACTCGTGCCACGCGGACTGTCCGCAACGTCATGGTGGACTGTCCGCCAAACCACTTTCCACCAAAATCCACTGGCCAACTGGATCGAAACGAAGGCGCTCAAGAACACACGAAGAACACGAAGAACACCTGGGCCAAAATGCACCACGCGGACTATCCGCACCCTCCTCGCGGACTGTCCGCTAGGTGCGAAAACAGTAGCCCGAGAGCCAACTCGAGAGCACCCTACCACCTATCCTTCCATGGATCTCCCAAACGGTTGAAGCTCTTGAGGAAAGATTTGAGGAAGTTGTGAAGCGTCCCAAGGGGATGCTATGCCCCAAAACTTGGGTCCTCAAACAACCTAAATCACCGAGAATCAAATTGCCACCGAAACCAACCAAAAACCTAGGACCCAACCGAAATCCTTCAATCGGAGGCCGAACTCGAAGTTTGGGGGATCAAGATCAAGCACAAAGATGCACGATGCAACTTTCCATGATTCCCACCAACAAATTCGAACCCAAGCGTCTCAGAATCAAAGGAACAAGCCATGCACGAAAAAACGACGAAAATAGCTCGAAAAAGACACGAAAATCCAACGAGCTACAAACCGGGAATCGACTCAACCATGAAAGCTTCCATTCACTCGGAGGTCAGATTCTTTACAAACAGAGCAAAAATCTAACCCTAGAGAGCAAGGAAATGGGAAGCAGTCTGGATGGATAGTTTGCCTGGAAACCCTAGAGCTAATATATATGAGTCCCCTCTGGGCCAGGCAAAAGACCACACTACCCCTAGCACTTAAGTTGTGATACAACCTCTCAGGGGCAAATAGGTCATGTAGCCTCCTCTTCATCACACGGCCACGCTGTTGCCGCAGACCGCGTCCTCCCGACGCAAGCCCTGCGATCCCGCCACGCGTTCGCCGACAAAAAAGCTTCTCGGCACGCCCGGAACCCGTCTCCGCCCGCCAAGCCTCCGGTCCTGGTTTTGTGGCTCAACCAAGTAACCCGACGGTTTTCTGGTGAACCGCCGCAAACCTCGCGTGCAAACTCCGGTTGTGAGCCGCTACCCTGCACCGACTCCAGTCCACGACTTCGTCTTGCTTTTCTTGGCACCATGCGGCCCGCACTTGATCCCGCTGGCCATCGGGTCCCTCGAGTCAGTCCTACGTGTCTCTCCACTCCTCGGAGGCCCCGCAAGGCATAAACCTTTCGTGCCCACTCTTCACCTGCACCAACAAATCAAGCCGCAAGCTGCACCTGCAATACTCTGCCAAGAGTCAGTCCACACCACGTGGTCAACCACTCATCACAGCCAGGAGCAACCATCCACCGGTCCTCGGACGCTCCGGTCCTCAATCTCCCCCTTGATGAGTGCATTGACAACACACACAAGTAGCCAATTCAGAGAAAAAAAACAAAAGAAAACGAAAGAAAAACTCAAGCAAGTGATCAAAAGCCAAACAAAAGCCAAGAAAAGATCACTTGAGTGAGAAAAATCTCGGTCCCCTAAGGTAAGGGCAATGGCTCGACACAACCGAGATAAAATGCTCCAAAATTTCTAACTCCTCAAGGTGAGGCAAAAGGGCTCGACACTATCGGCAAGAGAGCACGACTAAAATTCAGGCGAAAAAGAGCTCCCAAATGCATGAATGCAAGCTCCCCCTGAACAAATGCATAATTTTCTTGCCTCGATGCAAAGCTCCCCCTAGGAACATGAATTGGGTACTTTCCTCCCCCTTGTTGGTAATGCAGGAATCAAGTCTACAAATATAAGCATGTGCTTCTAAAATATACAAAGAGCACTACAACATGCTAAAATTGAGACAGATACAAGCAAGATAGCTACAATGTGACTCAAGCATCGCCAACAAGATACAAACGGACATATAAGCAAGTGATATAGCCATGATGAAAATGAAGTATTTTTCACAAAAATTTCCCTCTCATGAGCATAGAACCTAATCATGAGCAAAAGGAGCACATACAACATATAACTCACAAACTTCATGCAAGGTCCCAAATTCTCATCACACGGTCACCACAAACACCTACAAGCTATCTCATGTCATGTCAAAGCCACCGAGCCATGTGTCCACTTCTAGATATGACACTTCTCATTGGTGAACATCATGCAACGGTATAACACCCAAGATAAGAAATTTAATGCATTTAAGACATGGAAGCAAAATTTTCAAGCATAGGCATCTCACATACCATTTTCATGATTTACAAGTTAGACATGGTACATGAAGTGCCTTTGCGGAAAAAAGAAGCTTAGGGTTCTCCACAAGATAGCATGTACGCTAAACATTCATGATGATAAATGGATCTTTGATACCAAATGAAAAGAACATGGTTCCAAGCACAAACTAAGGAAGATATAGTCATAAGTACCCAAAATGAACATGAGAGGCATTCTACTCACAAGAGAGGATCATATAGAATTTTTATAAAGAGAAGGCCATCCACAAGCATATATATCCCAAGGCTATCAAGAGCATAGTTATACATCTCATGAGCATCACAAGGAAGGTCATAACCTCATCTCTAGCATATCATGGTAAACAAAGCATATAAGAGAAGCACATCTCCAATGCATATGTTACAAATGCAGTCTATGATACAAAGATGCAAGCATGATATGATACATATATGAAAATGCAACATGCATATGTACATCAACCCTCCCCACCGAAACTCAAAAAGGAAAGACAACTCCAAGCTCTCCTCGCAAACGAGCAAATGTAGCTTGGTCCAAAGGTTTGGTTAGGATATCGGCAAGCTGCTTATCTGTGGGTATATGGATGAGGTCTATGTTTCCCTCCTCAACATTATCTCTCAGAAAGTGATACCTCACCTCTATGTGTTTGGTTCTGGAGTGAAGCACGGGATTTTTGGCAACACTAATGGCACTCGTGCTATCACACATGAGAGGTACATGGGAACACTCCTCGCCAAAATCACTCAGCATGTATGTGATCCAAAGCAGTTGGGAGCAACAACTAGCGGCAGCAATATACTCGGCTTTTGACTGTTTGCGAGAAGACCAAGAAACAAGTGAGGAACCCAAAAACTGACAAGTTCCTCAAGTCGACTTCCTATCGACTCGACACCCCGCAAAATCGGCATCCGGAAAACCAAGAAGCAAAAGAGAAGAGGACGCCGAGTACCAAAGACCAAGCTCAGGAGTGTATCGAAGATACCCGAAGATCCACTTGATGCCTGAAAACGAGCGCACGGACACACAGAAAACTGGATGTCCAGCCTCGTCGCCGTCAAGTACAAGAGGGAGCCGATCATGCTCCGGAACTCCTTCTGGTCCACGGGCTCTCCGTCCTCGTCCTCGTCAAGCGCTGTAGTCGTACTCATCAGTGTCGACAGGGGCTTCGAATCGTCCATCTTGAACTTCTTGAGAATGTCCTTTGTGTACTTGTCTTAATGTACAAAGGTTCCCTCCTTCGCCTGCTTGATCTGAAGCCCGAGAAAGAACTGCAATTCTCCTATCATAGACATCTCGAATTCTTTGCTCATATCCTCTTCAAACCTTGCAACCAAAGAGTGAGACGAGCTGCCAAAGACAATATCGTCCACGTATACCTGAACAAATAGGATATCATCACCTTGCCTGAGGAGAAAGAGAGTCTTATCTACCTTGCCCATCTCAAACCCCTTGCTGAACAAGAACCCCCTCAAACGGCCATACCAAGCACGGGGAGCTTGTTTCAGCCCATACAATGCCTTTCTCAACCTATACACCTTGTGTGGAAACTCAACACTCTCAAAGCCCGGTGGTTGCCTCACATAAACTTCCTCCTCTAAAAACCCATTTAAGAAGGCACTCTTCACATCCATTTGGTACAACTTGAACCCTTTAGCCACGAAAAAATCTAGAAGGATCCTAATTGCCTCCAAACGGGCTACAGGAGCAAATGTCTCCTCATAATCTATGCCCTCCTTCTGACTATAGCCCTGAGCAACCAACCTCGACTTGTTCCTCACCACCTCACCATTTTCTCCCTCTTTGTTTTTCCACATCCATTTTGTCCCAATAGGTTTGCAATTTGGTGGTGGCTCCACTAACTCCCACACTTGGTTTCTCTCAAAGTTCTCTAACTCCTCATGCATGGCATTCACCCAATTAGGATCAGATAAAGCATGTCCAATGTCTTTCGGCTCAAAGGTAGCAACAAAAGCTGAATGAGCAAAGTGAGAAGCATTTCTGGACCTCGACCGTGTCGTACGCTCATTGATGCCGCCGATGATTACCGAAGGTGGATGATCAACTTGAACTCGCCTCGGTGCCTCTCGCCTTGAGGCAACCTCCCCCTCAGCAACTGCTTCCACTTGATCTTGCTGAATCGTAGGCGGTGTAGGGGATGGACCATCCTACACCGTAGTCGTCGTAGTGGATGTAGAGGGTACACACGTGGCTGGAGCTTCACCATCATTACCATCATCCTCTCCAGCATCATCCTCCTCGTCCTCAAAGATCTTCTTGCCAACTTCATCATCACCTGCACACTCAAAGACAGACAAATTGCATGGTTGTGTCTCGTCGAAGGTCACTTCGCAAGTCTCCATGACTAGGTTAGTTTCAAGGTTGAGCACACGAAATGCTCTAGAATGACTTGCATAACCTAAGAAAATCCCATCGGAAGACCTCGACTCAAAATTATTAAGCCTACCCTTCTTGAGAATGAAGCACCAACAACCAAAAGCCCTGAAATGGCTCACTCTAGGTGCTTGCCTGTGCATAAGCTCGTAGGACGTCTTGTTCAAGAAGGCCCTCAGAAAAATCCGATTCCCAACATGTCAAGCGGTATTCACTGCCTCAGCCCAATATCTCCTTGGAGTCCTATGCTCATCAAGCATCGTCTGAGCCATCTCACAAAGGGAACAATTTTTCCTCTCAACCACACCATTTTGACAAGCCACATAGGGAGAAGAAAACTGATGTTGGAGACCTAAATCACGACAAAAGGTTTCAAAACGAGAGTTCTTAAATTCACTACCATTGTCGCTATGAATAGCTCGAACAGCATCTCCATGTCTCCCATTCTTCAACCTCAAGATCAGATCCCTCACAAAACCAAACGTCTCCCCCTTGCCAGCCAAAAAGAAGACCCAAGCATAGCGAGAATAGTTGTCCACAATCACAAGGACATACCATTTCCCACCCGCCGAGCACACACGAGCTGGACCAACCAAGTCATATGGAACAGCTCGCATGTCTTCTCTGTCATAACGGATGTCAGAGGCGGATGAGAGGCGGCAACCATCTTACCATGCCTACATGGAGCACATACCAAATCCTTTTGGTATTTCAACTTTGGCAATCCTCGGACTAATCCTAGCCCACTCAAGAGTGACAACAAGTCAAAACTCAAGTGACCTAGTCTCATATGCCATTTCTAAAGCTCCGCCGAAACACCAACAACCAAACAACGAGAAGAGCCAACACACTAAGAAAAATCGGCTCTAAAAATTTGACCCTTGGGGACGATCGTACACACAAGATCACCTCGAGAATCCAAAACACGAGAACAGCCCATTTTGAAATGGAGTTCAAAACCTTCATCAAAAAGTTGGGGATTGCACCCCAAAGGCTTGACAAGAGAAACATGCCTAAGAGTCACAGACTCACTCACCTTCATTGTGCCCACTGAAAGCACTCTACCTTTCCCATTATCCCCGAAAGTGATGTACTCCTTTGTCATCACAGGGGTGAGGCTGGAGAACCACCATCGATCTCCGGTCATGTGTCGAGAGCAACCGGAGTCGATCAACCAAAAGCCCTCCATGCCTCCCACCTCTTCCTCGGAGTCGGAGCCCGAGTAATCCTTGTTGCTCTTCTTGCTTGCGGTGCAGTGTGCCATGCCGCAAAAGCCTTGGGCGATGAAACACAAGCCGTTGAAGTTCTTGCTCAAACGCTTGCCCTTGTGTTGGTTCTCTTCTTCATCACTTGAGCTCAATGAAGAGTAGCAGGAGCTTGAGTCGATGTCGCTCGCACTGGCCACCATCGCTCGCTCCTTCTTCTTGTTTTCCACCACTCTTCCTCGGCCTCCGCTCGGACTTGTTCTTGCCCTTGTAGTCGTCCCTCGAGCGGTGCTTGTGGTCGGTCCTCGAACGGTGCTTGTGCTCGGCCTTAACCTCCATGGCTTCTGGGCACTCGGCGATGAAGTGCCAATGCTTCCCGCACCGGTAGCACATGCCTGAGCTCCTTCGGGCGTTCTTCCGGTTCGTGTACATGCGCTCGAACTGCCTGCTCAACAACGCGAGATCCTCCTCACCCAGCACGTCGAACTCCTCATCTGGCATGGACATGAGGAAAGACAAGGAAAATTGTCTCGAATACATGTTAGCATTAGTCCTTGGACCAGACACGAGAGCCAGACTATGGGGATCAGTCGGGTTCTCGATCTTTGCACACACCCCACTGTGATAGAACCGCTCAAGTTAATTCCATATTATTGCCTAAACCACTCCTCTTGGCCATTAAGCAATAATATAGAAGTAACCTGTCGTCTCTGCCGGGTCGGACTCAGTAAATCACTTACATCACAGGATCGACATTTGTACAACAAACTCACACGAAGGCAAGTCCAGAGGTAAACAAGTCACAAGTTATTACATAACATCCTTCAAAGATTCATTATTACAAACCAAGTCTTTTGCGTAAAGGTAAATAGAGTTCGAGACACAACGGAAATAAAGTACTAAACGACATAAGTAACATCACACGAGGCCACCGGTAATGCTACTAAGCACTGTCATCCTCCCACTCATATTCCCAACCGGGTGGGTGAGAACCAGGCCGCGGAAAGCCATCGTCACACACATCATCACCTGAAAAGCATCAACAAAAGCAAGATTGAGTATACTAATACTCAGCAAGACTTAACCATCAGGTGATTGGAAAAAATCACCAACCCTCTATACATGAAAGGATTTATGGCTGGTAGTTTGTTTTGCTGAAAAGTAACAAAGAATATGTACTTACATTCAAATTTAAGCTCCAAATTCTAGTCATTTAACCATTACTAGATTAGCCAACTAATTCAATCATGAGTTGTACAATACAGATTAAACAAGTATACAAATTCGTTCTCAGTTCCATCATTACGGGACATAGAGTGGATGGTTAAGCAGTCTCAGATAACGGTGAGAGGCCGACGATTGATCGATTAGTAACCTTGCAAGGTGGACCTAAACATACGGGAGAATGCATACCCCAAGAATGCCAAACAAAACCAAAGGGGTGGGGTATACACCAACCAGGCGGTTTGGGATCAAGTCCACAGTCCCTGGTACGAGGTTATCCGGTCACGGTATCTGACCGTCCGGATCCACCTATGCACCAATGCCTAGTATCTGGGGATCTCTCCCGGGTGTAGTGGTAGAGAGTTCTGTTGCCGGATCAGGAAAGTACTAGGCTTACCGGTCCCATTACCGACAAATGCTTAGTACGTTCAAAAGCTTAACCACTGACATCTACTGACCGGAGTCAGTCCCATGCTCCTACCACATGAGCTGCTGAGTTCAATAATCTTATGATTCCACATAAGAGACCTATAGCTCACGAGTGACGGTCATCACTCGACTTCTACCGTGGTCCTAAGCATGGCAACTAGAGACCTGACATGCTAGTATTTAAACATAGGAACCTAGGATCATGCATCTAAGGTTTGAAGTCAACTCCTAAACATAAATGCACAAGCATTGCATAAAAGGAAAAGTTGCAAAAGTTTAACAAAGGTAGGTTATGCTCCGGGGCTTGCCTTCACTGGCAAAGTCAGAAGCGAGACCCTCCGAACTTTGGTTCGGGTCTTGCTGCACTTCCACCACGTTCACTTCTCCCTCAGCTGGTTCTCCTTCAGACTCAGGCACCAGCTCGTAGTTCCCGTCAGGAAGTTCTATACGACATGCAGATGCATTATGATTCAAGTATACAAACTTAAGAAGTTAAATTCAGTTCTGAATTCAGAGATAAACATAGGGGTTTTTGTTGGTCATATTCACCTTAACAAGTTTCTAATTAAACTGTTTCTCACTAGGGACAAGTTGGTGGGTGTGAAACTTTATTCTTACTTAACGGTGACTGTGTACACATATAAGTTCATTAGTTAAGTAAACTTCACTAAAGTGTTTTGGGGCTGTCCGGAGATGATTTTAAAATTTTTAAGCTTGAATTTAAACTGCACATGGAGACATGTCTGATTTCCCTTTATTTGGCCCATGTTAAACTTGATTACATAGGAAATTAATTCTGACTAAAATATACACAAATTGATCAAAAACTTTTACTAGCATGCACATAACAGCAATACATAAGTTCTGACCAAAAATTTGGCAAAACAAAACTACAAAACAATTATGATAAATGTAACAAGTTTAAGCTACTAGGAGCAAGAATAAATCATAAAACACAATATACAAAGAATCTGAGGCTATAACTTGGCACACAGCATGATAAGGACATATTTAGCTCACACACCAAAAATCACATCCATAGCTGCAGTAGAAATATGGATTTGAATTTAACTCAAAATAGCCACCATAAATTAGCAGGGCATTCTATACAAGTCGAAAATTACAGAAGAAAGTTGGAAGGCATTTGATCAACAGATAAATCTAAACAATTCATAAATGGAGAATAGGTTGAAATCAATATAAATCCATAACTGGAGTTACGCACATGATTTCAGTGCCATTTTTATGCACAAGGTCAGGAATGCTATTATTGACAACATATCCAAAATTCACATGCAGATCATTTATACATTTCAAGTTATTTCAAATTTATTCAAACTGCTCAATTCAAGATCGTTCAAAAACTACTCTGAAATTTGAAAACTGCCTTTCTACAAAAGTTAGGTTTCTTTACAAGGATTCCAGAACAGTTGAGTTTGCATTTTTAAGGTTTTTCTACCATTTACTATGTAATTTACAAGATTCAGGTTTTTAACCCTAGACCTGTAGATGTCGTTTTGGAGAAAGGACCCCCGATCCAAAACTAAGATTACAATCGGGTCCCCGGCGGCGGAGCAAGGCTGGCCGGCAGCGAGGGGTGGCCGGACTCCGGCGAGTGAGCGGCTAGGGTGGGGTTTGGACTCACCCTCGGTCGCTTGGGGTGGTCGGTTCGGCGGGAAATAGCCCCGGCGACGGTCGGCGGTGAAGGAGGTGGCAGACGGCTGCGGCGGCCGCAAAGCCGGCCGGGCGCGGTTCGGGCCGGCCAATGCGTGTGCTCGGGAGGGTCCAGGGGGTTGCGGGTGATGCTAAGGCGGAGCTTGGGCTCGAGCAGAGGCGGTGGATGGTGGGGTGCACCGGCGAGCTCGGCGCGGCGGCGATGGTGGGCGCGGGGGAGCGGCGCGGTGCGGCGCCCGAGCAAATGCGAGGGAGGGGGGGGAGTGCGTGGGGCGTCGGGAGAGCCTAAAGGCGTGCATGTAAGCCGGTGGCGTCGGCCGGCCGGGCCGGGCATGGGGTTGCGACGCGTGGCCGTGGCGACGGCGTGCGCACCGGCGCGGCCCGGCCGGCGCGCGCGCGCGGGCGGGCGTGTGAGCGTGCGGGCGGGCGTGCGCAAGGCCGTCGGCCCGGCCGCCGAAGACCGGTGCGTGATCCTCGCCGTGACGGCGTACGGACGGACGGCGGGGTGGGCCGGCGCGCGCGCGCGCGCGCGCGCGCGCGCCGACGGCGCGACGTCGCGCGCGGGGTGCGCTCCGGCGGCCCAGCTCGCAAATGTTTCATTGTACCCTACTTGGACCACTTCAAACTCAAAAACTTTGAACTAAAGTTCAAATTCGCCAAATACGAAAGTTGTAGACCAGATAACCCTCTCCAACTTTCGTAAACGCTGACCGGTCAAATTCTCAACTGATTTGGAGATAATCATCCTCAAAGTTACAGATTTGCATGGCTTGGTCAAACTGTTCAGCACGACTTTGACTGGGTTTTTGAGGGTTCAAACCTTCGAATTAGGAATGCCAATAATGGAATGAAATGTCTTCCTGGAAAAACTGAGAAGCTTGGATGTTGGTCGATTTTGAAGTTCTATAGGGAAATTTCGGGAACACGCAAGAAAACTAATCCAGCCTTAAGGAGCACTTGGGCTTTGACAACAGTTTAGGGTGTTGACCAAGGTTCTTTGTGCAAAAGTGTGACCCACCATGTTAAACATGATTATGGGCTAAATAAACCTGATTAATAGAGCTAGGTAATGTCATAAGCACAATAAACATCAGGGATGTTACAGCCTACCCCCCTTAACAAGGATCTTGTCCCGAGATCGGAATTCAAAAACAAAGGTTAGGGAAAAAGTCACTTACGGTTCTGGACTTGTAAGAATCCTAGATAATGAGTGTTAAGATAGTGTTTCAGTTTCCCATGTGGCTTCCTCTTCTGTATGATGACTCCGTAAGACTTTGTGCATGGTCACCGATTTTCTCCTCGTCCTCCTCTCCTTTGTGTCAAGAATCCGCATCGGATGTTCTACTAGTGAAAGACCTGGCTGTATCCATGCATTGGCCTCATTGATAACCCTCATTTCCAGTTCATGGGCGCACTTTCCCAATTGAGACACGTGGAACACGTCATGCATAGTAGCAAACTGCTCGGGTAGGCGAATGCGATAAGCAACGGGTCCACAAACTTCAGTAATTTCATAAGGGCCAATGTATCTTGGAGCTAACTTCCCTTTGACTCCAAATCTTTGTACTCCGTTTGTTGGTGAAACTCTCAAATACACCTTCTCGCCAACTTGGTATTCCATTACAGTTTTCCCCTTGGCATGGTAACTCTTTTGCCTCATTTGTGCGGCTTTTAAGTTTTCTTTTATTACTTTGACTCTCTCCTCGGCTTCTTTAACTAATTTTGGTCCAAAGAACTTTCACTCTCCTACTTGTGACCAGTTTAAAGGGGTGCGACATCTTCGCCCATAAAGAGCCTCAAAAGGTGCCATCTTGAAGCTAGCTTGATAGCTGTTATTGTAAGAAAATTCTGCCAGGGCCAAGCATTTGTTCCAGCTCTTGTCAAAGTGAATGATACATGCCCGAAGCATGTCTTCTACAACTTGGTTGACTCTTTCCGTCTGTCCATCTGTCTGAGGATGATAGGCGAAGCTACGGATTAGCTTTGTTCCCAAGCTTTCTTGTAGCTGTTCCCAAAAACGAGATATAAATTGAGGACCTCGATCAGAAATGATGGTCTTAGGGATATAAACGAGATATAAATTTTTAAGGTCTTTCTACCATTTACTACGTGGTCAAGATATATCTCTGCATAGTCCTTGGCTGAGTAAGTGCTGTTAACTGCGATGAAGTGTGCAGTTTTGGTTAACCTATCCACCACGACCCAGATAGAATCGTGATTTCTGGACGTGAGTGGCAATCCCACAATGAAATCCATGCTGATATCATCCCACTTCCAAGAGGGTATGGGCAAAGGTTGGAGAGTACCCGCTGTTTTTAGATGGCTTGTCTTGATTCTGGAACATGTGTCACACTCAGAAACATACTTTGCTATGGCGACCTTCATGTTGGACCACCAGAAATTCCCTTTCAAATATTGGTACATTTTACTACTCCCTGGGTGGATCGAGAATTTGGAGAGATGAGGCTCATCTAAAATTTCCTTCCTGAGGGTAGGATTTTCGGGGACAACGAGACGCTGCCCAAACCAAATCTTACCATTGGGGTCTTGTCGGAAACACGTGTATTTTGGATCATTTTGAGACAACCTTTGTTTGATGGTTTTGATTCCCTCGTCTCTGGCTTGAGACATTACTAACTTATCCCACAAGGCAGATTCTACCGAGATTGTATTCAACATGCCTTGGGGAACAATTTCCAGGCGTAATTAACTTAGCTCCCTGCACAAGGTATCCCTATAAGATTCTGTGGACAAGCAGTAGCAGTGACTCTTATGACTGAGAGCATCCGCAACTACATTTGCTTTACCAGGGTGGTAGTGCACTTCAAGATCGTAATCTTTAATAAGTTCCAACCACCTCCTTTGACGCATATTTAAATCAGCTTGGGTAAAGATGTAGTTGAGACTTTTGTGATCGGTGTAGATGTTGCAACGGGTTCCCATTAAATAATGCCTCCAGATTTTCAAGGCATGAACGGCCGCTGCTAGCTCAAGATCGTGAGTTGGGTAATTCTTCTCGTGAGGGCGGAGTGCTCAAGAAGCATAGGCAATTACTCGATTTTCTTGCATAAGGACACAACCCAGACCTGTGCCCGAGGCATCACAATAAACTTCATATGGCTTGGAGTTATCGGGTTGAGCTAACACTGGGGCGGAAGTTAGGTACTGTTTCAGAGTTTGGAAAGCATCCTCACATTTCTCGTCCCACATGAATTTGACTCCTTTCTTCAACAATTCTGTCATAAGTTTGGCAATTCTAGAAAAATCCGGGACAAAGCGACGGTAATACCCAGCAAATCCAAGAAAGCTTCTAATTTGATGGACGGACTTTGGCGGTCTCCATTCCATCACTTCTTGCACTTTACTTGGATCCACGGATATACCTTCATTAGATATGGTGTGCCCTAAGAACTTGACACTATCCAACCAGAAATCGCATTTGGAGAATTTGGCATAAAGCTTATGATCTCTCAAACGTTGAAGAACAATGCGAAGATGTTCCGCATGCTCCTCCTCGTTCTTGGAACAGACCAAGATGTCATCGATGAAAACCACAACGAATTTATCCAGTTCAGTCATGAACACTGAGTTCATGAGATACATGAAGTAGGCAGGTGCATTGGTGAGGCCGAAAGGCATGACCAGATATTCGTACAGTCCATAACGTGTGGAGAAGGCCGCCTTAGGAACATCGCATGGCCGAATCTTTATCTGATGATAACCCGACCTAAGATCAATTTTGGAAAAGACCTTGGCGCCAGCTAGTTGGTCAAACAGTACATCAATGCGGGGCTGGGGATATTTATTTTTGATGGTGACCGCATTGAGAGGGCGGTAGTCTACGCATAGCCTCAAACTATCGTCTTTCTTCTTGACAAAGAGAGCAGGACATCCCCCAAGAGAAGAACTGGGGCGGATAAACCCTTGTCCAATAACTTCTGAAGCTGGGTCTTCAGCTTTGCCAGCTCCTTGGGCGGCATACGGTAAGCTCTTTTCGAAATAAGTGTCGTACCAGGTTGTAGTTCAATCACGAACTCAATGTCGCGATCCGATGGCATGCCCAGCAGATCATCAGGAAAGACATCCGGGTAGTCACAGACCACTGGGATCTCCTCTAAGCTTGTGGCTATCGAGACATAGGCACTGGGGTCCATAGATCCCCTCAAAGGTAAGTAAAGATTCGAGACACCTACAACAGGTGAAGTGATTTCTATTCTCCGTTCAGCAATATCCAAGAGTACTTTATGATGTGTCATCCAATCCATTCCCAAAATGACATCTATTCCATCTAGCCCCAAGGTTAAGAGATTGGTCTGGAAGATCTTGCTACCTAGCTGCAATGGTACACTCTTGACTAGTGTGTTGGAGGATATTTTCCCTCCAGGAGTTGCGATCTTAAATTCATTCTTAACTCGAAGCACATTTAGACCCAAGTTCACTTGTGTACTTTGGTTCATAAAGCTATGTGTAGCACCGGAATCAAACAAAATCTTAATAGGTTTGCCATGGATTCAGAAGGTACCCGTCATAACTGCTGCTCCCTCAGGAATTCCCACCATGGTGGTGAAGTTAAGACGACCCTACTTGACTTGCACGGTCTGCTTCTTCCCTTTGTCCTTGTTGTTCTGAGTCCTTCCCCGTCCCTGATTCTGCTACCTGGGTTGAGGACAGGCATTCATAAAATGCCCGGGTTTCCCACAATTGTAGCAGCATCCTTCATTGTTGGTGCGAGCTGGTGGGGGTGTGTTGGGCCTAGCATTCCGTCGTCTGAAAATTTGGGGAATGGAAATTCCCTTGCTGCTGATTTTGGGGAGGTTTCACCACCCATCGCCCAGAACGTTGGTTCCGCTGAAAATTCTGCGGTGCCTTCTGAACTATGCGGAACTTGCGCTTAGGCGCGTTGTTAGAGTTGAACGCGGCCTTCCTTTTCTTTGCATTCTGCACCTTCTTCATTGCATCCTCCTGGGATATGGCCAGGTCCACTATCTCGTGATAGCTGTTCGTAGAGCTTTTCATAGAGCTCAGGGTCAAGACCCCTGCGAAAGCGATCCATTTTCTTAGCATCTGTATCAACATAGTAGTCACCATACTGACACATGTTGTTGAACTTCTGTGCATACTGATATACAGAGTCTGAACCCTGCCTCAAGTTCAATAGCTCATTCAGCTTTCTCTCCACCATCCCCTTAGGAATGTGATGATTCTTGAATGCAGTCTTGAATTCAGCCCACGTGATCTCATGGCCATTGGGTTGCATCATTTTGAAGTGATCCCACCAAAGCAGTGCCGGACCACGGAGATACATTGCTGCAAACTTAACCTTTCCCTCCTCGGAGCATGGTGAAGTGAGAACATCCAACTTGGCTTCAATAGCACGCAGCCAAGCATCAGCCTCCAATGGTTCCTCCGCTTTGTGAAAAAGCGGCGGTTTCAGTGCAGAGAACTGAGCATACGTTGCCACTCGACGATCTTCTTCGAACTGGTCATTGCGCCGCTGATTGATGTGCTGTTGATTTTGCAGTATCTAGCGCATCATATCAGCTTGAGCAAGGAGGAAGGCCACCATAGGCGTCATGTTTGGTGGGGGAGGTGGTGGCGGCAGATTGCTACCACTAGCATCACCAAACCCATGGGGATTTCCGCGTGTTGCTCCCACCATCTGAAAAATTTGGTAATGGAGGTTAGCCACATATCCATAATCTTGCCAATATAAGCATAAACAAGAAGAACATGTGTAAAGCGTCCCCTCCATGCACAATTTCCAGAAAAAGACAGCCAAGTACTCTGCCGTATAAAATTCATATCTTGCTACTCGGTTGTCGAACGGTGCTAAATTTTGGTCAGTAGTAGAAAAATTTCATTAACTACAACTTTCGTATTCAACCGAACCCTGAATTTCGACGTTAACATGCCCGAAAAATTAAAATCCCACTGGTCTGTCCAGCCTGAATTTCAGACTGCAGTCAGTTACAGAAAAATTCATATTTCCAAAAACGTAGAAGCAATGAGGCTGAAATTTCATAAGCATGCACACAAAGTAATTTCCAACAACTTTGGTATTCATTCCACAGTCTAGTTCCAACCATAAAGAGGTTCAACCTTCCCATTACATACTGCTGCATCCAGACCGCAGCATTCAACTAGCAGACTTAATTACAACACATTAGCCTAACTTTTAACAAGTCTTCACCCTAGGTTACATAGGGGTCTATGGTAGCATCAGGCCACCCAAAAGAATACTCATCCTACGTCAGCCTATCCCATTCACGGACCAAAATCAGGCCACCCGTATGAGTATGGACACTAGTCTATCAACATCTAGTAAGTATCATCACCGCCCGAGGCGGCACTAGCAGCAGGCGAACCCTCGACCATCGGGTCCAGTGGCGGAGCCTCGGTGTCGTCCACCATGGACTGAGCATCGTCCTGGTCACCCTCCATAGCTCCAGGCGCTGGCGGGGGAACCGGCTGCTGCAGCACCTAGATCAACTAGTTGGCCGCCTCCAGGTCCTAGTCCATGGCCTCAAGCTGCCCGCCCATGTCCACCAGTGCCTGTGCGTGAACAAACCTCTCGTCCTTCAGCTGCTCAATCTCCTCCCTCTGCTGCTCCCGCTGCTCCTGCAGCCCCACAATGCCGTGGAGACGGTCAGTGAGTATGTTGACCCACTGAGCGTCACGTGCCACCTAGTTGGCCTAACAGGCCTCCAGCTGTCCAACCCGCAGTCGTGCCTCAGCGAGGTCCTGCTCAAGGCCCATGTAGCCAAATGAGAGAGAGCACAGGTGGTGTGTGCGCACTCCTAGCTCTCCGGCGGAGTCGAGAGCAGAAGACGTCACCACGGTGGAAGCAGCGTTGCGAAGGGCCCGAAGGCGGTACAGCGCACCCTCGCGTCGAACCATCTCCTGCAGCACGTCGAGTGGGCGCATGCCGGCCAGAAGGTCGGCCATGTGCCCCATGCGGTGCCTCCACGCGGGGTCCTCGGGGTCCACCGCCGGTAGCGGGGGTCCCACCAGTGAGGTGGACACCTCGTCAGGGTGCTGGGCGCAGAAGGAGTTAAGCACTCCCAAAGCGGCTACCTCCAGCGTCTCCAGCAGCTGGATGCTCACCACGTCCGTCCTCAGGTCGGCCCACTCCGGGTGGTCAAGGTGGAGCGGCACAGACACCTGAACACGGCATCGGGGCACTCCCAGCTGCACGGTCTCCATCGCCTCGTATGTCGGAGGCGCCGGGTACCCAGAAGAGCGAAGGGCGTCCCACAAGATGCAAGCAAAACCCTCAAGGTGCAGCCCATCAGTATGGACTGAACCGTCCGGACGAACCTCCCAGAAAAGCCGTCCAGCCATGTGCATCACAAAACTCCCACTGGTTAGCGTGAGTTGAGAAATGACAGATTCTGTACAGTGCACAAAAATGCATGCAACTCAAGAACTATTGAGCTAAAAATTCCAATATTTCACCAGATTCTTGCTGATACACTAAGACACAAGTTTGGTATTCAAAAGTTGAGCTAAAAAAAAGGAGAATGGCCAAAAAGCTACATGTTCAGGTTGCTGTCACCCAGAAATTCCAGCCAAAAGCACTGCACTAAACAGAGCATAACTACAATTCCCTTTACCCAAACTTCTTGAATTTTTCACAGCAGATCCACAACACGATCTATAGCAACTTTTGTATCTAGCATTTTACAGGAAACTAGATTTTGGGAGCTGAAAAAATTCAGATCTGAACTGCTGCCAAAAGACAGCTAGATTTAAACCTTAGGAACACATCCTATCTTGAGTTTGGTTGATCTCAGTTTTGACGAAATTTTCACAGTATACCCTTAGGGAAATTTGGAACCTTTTTCTTAGATGATTTCTGAAGAAAAACTTGTTATATTGATCGGGAAATAATTCCAGACCAGCAGCTTGTCCTCACGATACTAGATGGACCTTATATGCCTTTCGACAGATTTTTGATCAAGTTTTGACTTCAAGTTTTAAAGTTCAAAGTTGCTGTTCACTTATGATTTTTAACATGATGCAAGCACACCTATGCGTCCTCATAGACAATTCCTTGTCAACACGAAGTTAGTGCTGGTGGCACGGCATATAATCTCTCCCTATAATAGCTAGTCGAGAGCTAAACCAAGGGTTACCGGATCTAACGATTCGCGGTTAGCGTACCTGCTGAAAATCACAGAACATCCCTAACCTTTCATGCCACACACATTACCGTTCACTATAGAAACGGCATCCATGCATCAAGCCGCTGCATGGACAGCGTCCAACCTCGGACACCCTCTGTTTGAATGGAGTGTATCCTTGCCTCGCATGAGCGACATGCGGAATGCACACGTATGAAACACGTGGCGACACACAACTCAAAAACAGACGCGAAGATGGGATCCGTGGAATGGATCACTCCATCAACCCTCGCAATTCCTGTGATGCGGAACAGCACACGTATAAAACACGTGGCTCATCTAGTTTGGTTGTATAAGAAAGTAAATCTTGACTGAAAGTAATGTGCTGGAAGTTAGTCTAGATAAACCATAGTTAACTAGCCACCAGAAAAACCCAAAAACCTCTAGGGCCTCTCGGACTAAACCATCCTTAGCGTCCCTAATGTACTTCGGAAACACACCTTACTCTTGCAAGTTTTATTCCAAAACATGTTGTTAAGAGTGTATTAAGACATCTGGTGTACAAGTGAAGCTCTGATGCCAGCTGTGACAGAACCGGTCAAGTTAATTCCATATTATTGCCTAAACCACTCCTCTTGGCCATTAAGCAATAATATAGAAGTAACCTATCGTCTCTGCCGGGTCGGACCCGGTAAATCACTTACATCACAGGATCGACATTTGTACAACAAACTCACACGAAGGCGAGTCCAGAGGTAAACAAGTCACAAGTTATTACATAACATCCTTCAAAGATTCATTATTACAAACCAAGTCTTTTGCGTAAAGGTAAATAGTTCAGAGTTAGAGACACAACGGAAATAAAGTACTAAACGACATAAGTAACATCACACAAGGCGACCAGTGATGCTACTAAGCACTGTCATCCTCCCACTTGTATTTCCAACCGGGTGGGAGAGAACCAGGCCACGAAAAGCCATCATCACACACATCATCACCTGAAAAGCATCAACAAAAGCAAGACTGAGTATACTAATACTCGGTAAGACTTAACCGTCGGGTGATTGGAAAAAATCACCAACCCTCTAGACATGCAAGGGTTTATGGCTGGTAGTTTGTTTTGCTGAAAAGTAACAAAGAATATGTCCTTACTTTCAAATTTTAGCTCCAAATTCTAGTCATTTAACCATTACTAGATTAGCCAACTAATTCAATCATGAGTTGTACAATATAGATTAAACAAGTATACAACTTCTTTCTCAGTTCCATCATTACGGGACATAGAGTTGATGGTTAAGCAGTCTCAGATAACGGTGAGAGGCCGACGGTCGATCGATTAGTAACCTTGAAAGGTGGACCTAAACATACAGGAGAATGCATACCCCAAGAATGCCAAAAAAAGCAAAGGGGTGGGGTATACACCAACCAGGCAGTTCCCAACCGTCCTCAGTTCGGGATCAAGTCCGTAGTCCCTGGTACAAGGTTATCTAGTCTCGGTATCTGACCGTCCGGATCCACCTATGCCCCACTGCCTAGTATCTGGGGATCTCTCCCGGGTGTAGTGGTAGAGAGTTCCCTTGCCGGATCAGGAAAGTACTAGGCTTACCGATCCCATTCCCGACAAATGCTTAGTACGTTCAAAAGCTTAACCACTGACATCTACTGACCGGAGTCAGTCCCATGCTCTTACCACATGAGCTGCTGAGTTCAACAACTTATGATTCCACATAAGAGACCTATAGCTCGCGAGTGACGGTCATCACTCGACTTCTACCATGGTCCTAAGCATGGCAACTAGCGACCTGACATACTAGTATTTAAACATAGGAACCTAGGATCATGCATCTAAGGTGTCAAGTCAACTCCTAAACGTAAATGCACAAGCATTGCATAAAAGGAAAAGTTGCAGGAGTTTAACAAAGGTAGGTTATGCTCCGGGGCTTGCCTGCACTGGCAAAGTCAGAAGCGAGACCCTCCGAACTTTGGTTCGGGGCTTGCTGCACTTCCACCACGTTCACTTCTCCCTCAGCTGGTTCTTCTTCAGACTCAGGCACCAGCTCGTAGTTCCCGTCAGGAAGTTCTATACGACATGCAGATGCATTATGATTCAAGTATACAAACTTAAGAAGTTAAATTCAGTTCTGAATTCAGAGATAAACATAGGGGTTTTTGTAGGCCATATTCACCTTAACAAGTTTCTAATTAAACTGTTTCTCACTAGGGACAAGTGGGTGGGTGTGAAACTTTATTCTTGCTTAATGGTGACTGTGTACACATATAAGTTCATTAGTTAAGTAAACTTCACTAAAGTGTTTTGGGGCTGTCTGGAGATGGTTTAAAATTTTTAAGCTTGAATTTAAACTGCACATAAAGACATGACTGATTTCCCTTTATTTGGCCCATGTTAAGCTTGATTACTTAGGAAATTAATTCTGACTAAAATATACACAAACTGATCACAAACTTTTACCAGCATGCACATAACAGCAATACATAAGTTCTGACCAAAAATTAGGCAAAACAAAACTACAAAAAAATTATGATAAATATAACAAGTTTAAGCTACTAGGAGCATGAATAAATCATAAAACACAATATACATAGAATCTGAGGCTATAACTTGGCACACAGCATGATAAGGACATATTTAGCTCATACACCAAAAATCACATCCATAGCTGCAGTAGAAATATGGATTTGAATTTAACTCAAAATACTCACCATAAATTAGCAGGGCATTCTATACAAGTCGAGAATTCATCTCTGATTTATGAAATATACTGCTAAGCATTGCAGAGCTACAGAAGAAAGTTGGAAGGCATTTGATCAACAGATAAATCTAAACAATTCATAAATGGAGAACAGGCTGAAATCAATATAAATCCATAACTAGACTTACACACATGATTTCAGTGCCATTTTTCTACACAAGGTCAGGAATGCTATTATTGACAACATATCAAAAATTCACATGCAGATCATTTATACATTTCAAGTTATTTAAAATTTACTCAAACTGCTCAATTCAAGATCATTCAAAAACTACTCTGAAATTTGAAAATTGCCTTTCTATAAAAGTTAGGTTCCTTCACAAGGATTCTAGAACAGTTGAGTTTGCATTTTTACGATGTTTCTACCATTTACTACGTAATTTACAAGATTCTGGTTTTTAACCCTAGATCTGTAGATATCGTTTTGCAGAAAGGACCCCCGATCGAAAACTAAAATTACAATCGGGTCCCCGGCGGCGGAGCAAGGCTGGCCGGCGGTGAGGGGTGGCTGGACTCCGGCGAGTGAGCGGCAAGGGTGGGGTTTGGACTCAACCTCGGTCGCTTGGGGTGGTCGGTTCGGCGGGAAATAGCCCTGGCGACGGTCAGCGGCGAGGGTTGTGGGTGATGCTAAGGCGGAGCTTGGGCTCGAGCAGAGGCGGTGGATGGTGGGGTGCACCGGCGAGCTCGGCGCGGCGGCGACGGCGGGCACCGGGGAGCGGCGCGCGTGCGGCGCACGAGCAAATGCGAGGGAGGGGGGAGTGCGTGGGGCGTCGGGAGAGCCTAAAGGCGCGCATGCAAGGTAGGTGGCGTCGGCCGGCCGGGCACGGGCGTGGGGGCACGGTGCATGGCCGTGGCGACGGCGTGCGCACGGCGCGGCCGCCCGCCGCCGGCAGCGCGCGCGCGGGCGTGCCGGCGTGCGGGCGGGGCGCGGGCGCAAGGCCGTGGGCCCGGCCGCCGGAGACCGACGCGTGGTCCTCACCGTGACCGCGTATGGACGGCGGGCGGGTGGGGTCGGTGCGGCCGCGCCGGCGCGCGCGCCGACGCGGCGACGCCGCGCGCGCCCGCGCTACGGCGGCCCAGCTCGCAAACGTTTCGCTGTACCCTACTTTGATCGATTCAAACTCAAAAACATTGAACTAAAGTTCAAATTCGCCAAATACGAAAGTTGTAGACCAGATAACCCTCTCCAACTTTTGTAAAGGCCGACCGGTCAAATTCTCAACAGATTTGGAGATAATCATCCTCAAAGTTACAGATTTGCATGGCTTGGTCAAATTGTTCAGCAGGACTTTGACTGGGTTTTTGAGGGTTCAAACCTCCAAATTTGAAATGCCAACAATGGAATGAAATGTGTTCCCGGAAAAACGTAGAAACTTTGATGTTGGTCGATTTTGAAGTTCTATAGGGAAATTTCGAGAACGCGCAGGAAAACTAATCCAGCCTTAAGGAGCACTTGGGCTTTGACAACAGTTTAGGGTGTTGACCAAGGTTCTTTGTGCAAAAGTGTGACCCACCATGTTAAACATGATTATGGGCTAAATAAACCTGATTAATAGAGCTAGGTAATGTCATAAGCACAATAAACATCAAGGATGTTACACCCACGGTCCACCTCGGACAACTCGAGCTCTCAAACTTCTCCGACTCAAGAATGGCCTCGACCTTCCAACTCCACACGGTACGATCCAGAGAATGCAAGAGCTTGACAACCCTGTCATGGTCATCACCCGGGAGCACGGCCACATTAGCCCTCATGTTGTTCATGATCACCGTGAAATGCTGAAACATGGCATCTATGGACTCACTTGGAGATGAGTGAAGTTCTCGTACTCTCTCCGGTAGGTCGCAAAGAGATGAGCCTGAACCTGAGCGTTCCCGGCATGAGCATTCTTCAACTGTTCCCAAATCCTGCACGCCAAGTCCTCTGTCCGAACCCGTTCGAATTCCGACTCGCATAGAGAACGGTACAGGTAGTCGACCAACTTGTTGCTGGCGTCGAACATGTTCCTCGATCCTGGAGCAAGGAAGTTCACCGGATGAACATAAGTCGTGTTCACCGTGACATCCCACAGGATGTGACCCTTGCCGCGGAGGTGAAGGATCGGATGGCGACTAGAGAGGGGGGGAGTGAATAGGAGCCGGTAAAAATTCTTCTCGAAGAACCCGGCCTATACCCTAGACAAATCCCGGTCACACACGAGCGATGGATCGAATCACACACCAACCGCCAAGACAACAAGGTTATGGATCAACCTCAAGTCTTAGGAACGATTCCTTGAATCATATGCGGAAGCACGAAAGAAGGAGGAAGGAATCGAAACAAGTTAAAAGCACTCAGGCTCTGGCGGACCGTCCGGCCAGGTGGGGCGGACCGTCCGCACGGGCTACGCGGACCGTCCGTCCCGCCGCCGCGGACCGAGACCGTCCGGTCCTGCACCGCGAACCGTCCGAAAAAGCAAATAGAACCTCCAGAGACGACCCTGAATAACAGATCGTCCGCGGGGAGCACGCGGACTGTCCGCCAGGCACCCGCGGACCGTCCGCCCAGTACACGCGGACCGTCCGAAACTTCGCCCAACGAAAACTCAAAGCCGCGAGCAAGAACACGAAGAATACGCGAAGAACACTATAAGAGCGGACCGTCCGCCAGGCACGAACAGAACTAAAAACTGCTCAACCCCGAAAGTCAACACTTCCAATCCATCGCCGGGTCTCCCAAACGATAGAAGTTGTTGAGACAAGAGTTTGGGGACATGTAAAGCGTCAACCAAGGATGCTATACCCCAAAAATTTCGTCTCCTAACTCCCTAAATCATCGGGAATTGCGGATCCTTTGAACACCAGCAAAAACTAGAGCACCGAATGAAAATTCTTGAATCGAAGTGGTTTCCCGGCGTTTGAGGGCACAAGATCAATCACAAAGATGCAATAGGCATCCATTCATGTTTCTATCAAAGAAATCCGGGGAGAAACCCACTCAAATCCGCGGAATCACACCAAGAATAAAGGCACCAAAACACAAGCACGAATAAGACCAGGAAATTCACAACGCCGAATCTTCTATACAAACCAGGAAAGATTCACAAGGTCTAGCATGCCGCCCTAGCATCCATCCCTCTCAACAAATCTCTCATGAAGCTCTCATGCTAGCCTAGAGCAAAATGGAGAAGAAAATAGCTACGAAAATGAGAAATGGGAGGGGGGAAATGAAACCCTGAGTCGCGGAGAGAGAAAGACATCCACACACACTCATGGCTTATATATCGGGTCCCGCCAGTGTGGAAAATGACTCGACTACCCCTAACTCAACTACTGGCGATACAACCCACGCAGGGGCATTTATGTAATGTTTGTGGGTCTTGCCATCGGACGGCCACGCCTTCGCCGCACCCCGCGTCCTCCCAATGCAAGCCATGCGATCCCGCCGCGAGTCCTCCGCTTCGAAGTTTCCCGACACGCCCGGATCCCGTCTCCGTCGTGTTGGGTCTTCGGACTTGGTTTTGAGGCCCAAACCAAGAATCCGTCCTCCGATGGTTTTGTGGGCAAACCACCAAACCCCGCGTGCTCGGCCCGGCCTCCTGCCAAGCCCCTTGACTCGACCGCCACCGTGCACCGGCTCGATCGTCCATGACTTCGTCTTGCTCGTCTCTCCACCATGTGGCACGCACCTAGTCCCGCCGTCCACCGGGTCCCTCGAACCGACCCTACTTGTCTCTCCATCTCCCGGAGGCCCCTCAATGCTGAAGACCTTTCGCGCCCGTTCTTCACCTACAACAACACAAACTAGGACGCAGCCTACACCTGCGCACTGAGCCAAGAGTCAGTCTAACACCTGTTGTCAATCACTCATCGCTGAGGAGCGGTCATCCATCGACCACCGGGACGCTCCTGGTCCTCAATCTCCCCCTTAATGAGTGCATTGACAACACACAACGCGAAATGAAATTCAGAGAAAGAAAGAAAGAAAAACAAAGAAGCTCAACTCATGACCAAAACCAAGAAAAGGCAAAGAAAGGTCACAAGCCGAGCAAAGCACAAACTCCACACTGAAAACAGCAAGAAAGCTCCCCCTGAACAAATGCAAGCTCCCCCTGAACATGTGGATGCAAACTTCCAAATTTTAGCTCACCTCTTCTGAATTTGCATTAAGCTCACCTCTTCTCCCCCTTGTTGACAATGTATGAATCAAGGTGAAAATGCAGGAATGTAAGACAAAGCATATAAACATCTACATGAGCTTCTCAAATAGGCTAAATCTAGTGTCAAAGGCTAGAAATGAGACAAAGCAATATATGGAAATATAGGCATGCGACAAAGCAAATTTTCAGATTTAAGCAATTTTATCAAAGATGGCTCACTTCAAATGTAAAGGCCTATCCATGTCATATTCGAGCCAAAAACATGCATATCATCCAGAGATCATACAAGGATATCCAATTCTCAACAAAGGATCATTGCAAACACCCATAAAGCAAAGCATGTCATGTTAAAGCTCATGAGCCATGTGTCCACTTCGGGGAGACTTCTCCACTGGTGAACATCATGCAACATGTTTTGCACCCATGTGTAAAGGATAAGACATTTTAAGCATAAACATGATGGATGGAGCATTTTACAAGCATTCACACTTCTTTTCAAGATTAATTCATTTCATGGTACATGAAGTGCCTTTGCGGCAAAAAGAAGCTTATGCTCCCCCATGAATGCAACATAGGCTAAACATTCACAATGATATTCGGCCTTTGGCCCAAATGCAAGAAAACGACATCCAAGCACAATCTAAGCATAGAAAGCACATTTAGACCAAAACGTGACATGGATACACTACTACACATGAATGGAGCTCATTTCATCAATTTTAGTCAATATTAGCATTTGATTCAAAAAGGGCTATCTCACAACATATATATCTCAAATATTCCAAGAGCATAGCCTCACAAAGCCATTTCTCCACACATATGACCAATATCTCACAAATAGCCAAAGAGACTCAAATAGGGCACCTAAAAGAAGCTCATCATCCTAAAATGCAATATGATACAAATGCAACATGATATATAACAAGATGGCTATCCTAGCATGGTTTATACATCAAGCAAAGCATGTATATACATCAAAGTAAACATGATATGATACATATAATACAAAAGTAAATCCCCCAAGAATCAAATAGAAAGGGCAACAAACCTCAAGTTCCCCCCGCAAGCGCACAAATGTAGCTTGGTCGAGAGGCTTTGTGAAAATGTCTGCAATCTGATCTTGGGTAGGGACATGGCTCAACACAATAGTCGCTTTCTCCACATTGTCTCTCAAGAAATGGTACCTCACTTCTATGTGTTTGGTTCTGGAATGAAGCACTGGGGTTTTCGCTATGCTTATGGCACTGGAGCTATCACAAAGAAGTGGGATCTGGGTGCACTCCTCACCAAAGTCTCTCAAAGTGTATGAGATCCAGAACAGCTGGGAACAACAACTCGCGACTGCAACATACTCTGCCTCGGTGGTAGACTGAGCTACACTAGACTGCTTGCGGGAAGACCACGAAACCAACGAGGACCCAAGAAACTGACAAGAACCAGATGTAGACTTCCTCTCGACTCGACAACCAGCAAAATCCGCATTAGAAAAACCATGAAGAGAAAGAGTCGAGGAGGAAGAATACCAAAGGCCAAGACTAGGGGCAGACTGTAGGTACCTGAAAATACTCTTGACGGCCTGTCGATGTGATGTCCTCGGCGAAGCCTGAAAACGAGCGCACAGACACACACTGAACTGTATGTCTGGCCTCGTCGCCGTCAAGTAGAGGAGGGAGCCGATCATGCTCCTGTACTCCCGCTGGTCGATTGGTTCTCCGTCCTCGTCCGCATCCAAAGTAGCCGTACTCCCCATGGGTGTCGACATAGGCATCACATCTTGCATCTGGAACTTCCTCAGCATGTCTTTCGTGTACTTGGTCTGATGTACAAATGTTCCATCCTTCACTTGCTTGATCTGCAACCCGAGAATGTACTGCAACTCACCCATCATGCTCATCTCGAATTCCCTTCTCATCTCATCAGCAAACTTGGCAACAAGGTTATGTGACGAGCCACCAAAAACAATATCATCCACGTATATTTGCACAATCAACAAGTCATTTCCATGCTTGAGGAGAAACAAGGTCCTATCCACGGTACCCATCACAAACCCTCTGCTCACCAGAAAACCTCTCAATCTCCCATACCAAGCCCGGGGCACCTGTTTCAACCCATACAGAGCCCTTTTCAACATGTACACCCTGTGTGGATACTTCTCACTCTCGAACCCTGGTGGTTGCTTCACGTACACCTCGTCCTCTATGACCCCATTCAGAAAAGCACTCTTCACATCCATTTGAAACAACTTGAACCCTTTAGCCACGGCAAAGGCTAGAAGGATTCGAATTGCCTCAAGTCGGGCCACAGAAGCAAAGGTCTCCTCATAGTCGATCCCCTCCTTCTGACTATAACCGTGAGCAACAAGTCTGGACTTGTTCCCCACAACCATCCCTTTCTCACCCTCTTTGTTCTTCCAAACCCACTTGGTTCCTATAGGATGGCAATTTGGAGGTGGTTCAACTAACTCCCACACCTGGTTCCTCTCAAAGTTTTCCAACTCCTCATGCATAGAATTGACCCAGTTTGCATCAGATAAAGCGTGTCCAATGTCCTTGGGCTCAAAGGTGGCAACAAATGCAGCATGAGCGAAATGAGAGGAATTTCTAGACCTTGACCGTGTAGTACGTTCGTCGATGTCCCCAATGATCTTCGATATGGGATGCACTTCTTGAATCCGCCGTCGAGACTCACGCCTCGAGACCACCTCCCCCTCAACTTCAGCTTCTCCCGCCTGGTCCTCTTGTCGCACCGTTGTTGTCAATGAAGTAGACGGTCCACGCTCCGTAGTGGTCGTAGGGGAAGTAGTGGGTCCACATTCAGCTTCAGGCGCATGGTTCTCTCCATCATCATCTCCAGCTTCATCCTTCTCCTCTTCAAAGAGGTCCTCGGCCATCTCCTCATCACCTGCACATTCAAAGCCAAGAGAGGTACATGGCATTGTCTCGTCGAAGGTTACCTCGCTAGTCTCCATGATTTTGTTAGTCTCAAGGTTAAGCACTCTATAGGCCCTAGAATGATTAGCATATCCAAAGAAAATCCCATCACTAGACCTAGCCTCAAACTTGTCGAGTTTTCCCTTCTTAAGAATAAAACACTTGCAGCCAAAGACTCGGAAATGACTCACCTTGGGTGCCCGTCCATGCATCAACTCATAACAAGTCTTCTTCTTGAAAGCTTGCAATAAAATCCTGTTAGAGACATGACAGGCCGTATTGACTGCCTCAGCCCAATACCTCCTAGGAGTCCTGTGCTCATCGAGCATCGTCCTAGCCATCTCACAAAGAGTCCGATTTTTCCTTTCCACAACTCCATTTTGAGGGGGCACAAAAGGGGTCGAATACTGATGTTCAAGACCTAGATCACGACAAAAGGCATCAAAACGAGAGTTCTTGAACTCTGAGCCATTATCACTGCGGATAGCGCGAATGGCATTCCCATGCCTCTCATTTTTCAACTTCACGATCAGATCTCGAACAAAACCAAATGTCTCACTCTTGTCCTCCAAAAAAATACCCAGGCATAGCGAGAGTAATCATCCACCACAACAAGGACATACCACTTCCCACCCACCGAGCGAACTCGAGCTGGCCCAACAAGGTTCATATGCAACAGTTCTGTCTGACGCTCGGTCATGACATCGGTCAGGGGTGGATGGGGAGTGGCTACCATCTTGCCATGCCTACACGGAGCACACACCAAATCCTTTTCAAGCTTCAACCTCGGCAATCCTCGGACAAGGTCAAGACCACTCAAGCAGGAAACCAAATCAAAGCTCAAGTGTCCCAACCACCTATGTCATTTCCACAAATCAGAAGAAGGACCAGCCATCAAACAGCGAGCAGGACCCAAAGAACGAGAGAAATCAGCCCTGAAAATCTGACGCTCGGGGATGATCATACAGACAAGATCACCTCGAGAATCCAGCAAACGAGACTCACCAGACTTGAAATGCACCTCAAAACCTTCATCAAGCAACTGAGAAACCGAAAGCAAATTGAAACCCAAAGACTTCACAAGAGCAACTCTCTTCAACGTTACCTTGTCAATCACATGCACAATACCCTTAGAAATCACCCTTCCTCGTCCATTGTCCCCAAATGTGATGTACATCTTTTCCTTGACTAGGGTGAGGCTGGAGAACCACTTTTTATCTCTGGTCATGTGTCGGGAACATCCGGAGTCAATCAACCAAATGTTCTCCAAGCCTCCTTCCTGTAGTCAGAAACAAGAACGAGAATGAGCGAGCGACTCGACACTGGGGTTAGCACAAAGAAAGTTAAACCAGCGTCGAGCCATCTGCTCAAAAGAGGGGTTAGCAAACATCATTCCCTTGCCACCAAACTTCCCATGTCCCATGGAAGGAGTACGAGCACCACGAGGGGGAAAACGTGGTCCGTAGTTCCTCTGGAACTCAAAGCTGCGATCATCTCCCCTATACCCATATTGAGGACGAGTGGGGGGACATCCAGCAAAACCACCACGAGTCCGACCAAACCTCTCACCAGCGCGCACAGCATCATCCCTTCTAACAAACCTCTCACCACCACCTCTCCGTGGGAACCTACCACCCTGAGCTCCAACTCTACCAACACTCTTCACACTTCCCACACCCCGTGGAAGTGGCACTCTAGGCTCAGGAATACCATGAGACTGGCGATACCTGTCCTGGTTTGCTTGCTCCCTAGCAAGCCTCTCATCCCTCTTCCTCTTGTAGCAAAACTTTGCTAGGTGTCTCTCCTTGCCACAATACTCACACCTGAAGGGAATGGGTTTTGGTTTTAGCTCTGGCTTCTCTTTAGGTTTCTCACCCTTCTCACTCACAAACTTCACGGGTTTCTGGAAGTCATTTGTTTTGGGTGGGTACTTGGGTGAATCTTGGGTTGTGTCAAGCTTGTTGCAAAGATGGTTGGGCTTTGGAGTGAAAGAGTTCTTGGGTGCTTTTGGATGTGGGACTTGGATGTCTCTGATCACCTCAAACTCGGGGTTAGACTCAACACACTTCTCATACACACTCTCCCCACTGTTCTCTCCCACTTTCTCACCCAACTTCTCAAAACCCAAACCACGACCATCAGCTCTCTTGAACTCCTCAATCATGATTTTCAATTGAGGTTCCTGCCTAGACAACCAACTCAACACCTTCCTCAAGTAATCATTCTCCTCATAAATGACATCCAAACGGGAAGTAAGTTCAAGATTGCGCAAAGTAACTTCATCACGGCTAGTGCATGCATTGACAACGAGGAGATTTCAAAGAAGCTTCCAAAGTGCTAATAGTAGAACGAGCATCAACAAGCTTAGCATGCATAGTAGGACATGATTTACAAGCACCAAGCAAAGTGGGTCTAGCCTTAAGCTCATCATACTCGGTCAGCTAATTTAGCCAAAGTGGAAGCATTCTTCTCATTAAGCAACTTGATCTCATTCAACCATGCATCACACTCAAGACACTCAACATCATCAGGAGTAGTAGGAGCAAGTTTCAAAGAGTCATTCTCAAGTTTCAATTCAAGCAATTTGGACTCTAACTCTCCTACTTTCTCACTAGCATTCTCAAGTTGAGCCCTAAGATCTTTCCTCATCTTCTTAGCATCTCTCAACACACTATCACGGTTGTCAATCAAGCCATTCAACCTAGTGATCTAAGCAAGCAAAGAGTCAGGGTCACGATTTACCTCATCCTCCGAGTCGGAGTCGCTGTCTTCCTTCTCGCTCTTCTTGCTGCTCGAGCTATGGGCCATCCCACAAAAACCTTCAAGCGCCACAAAGCTCAACCCACTGAGGTTCCGGCTTGCACTCTTCTTGCCCTTGCGCCTCCCGGCGTCTTCATCTTCACTGCTTGAGCTTGACTGCGCGTCGCTTGAGCTTGAGTCGACGTCGCTTGCACCGGCCACCATGGCTCTTGCCTTGTCCTTCTTGTAGCCGCCCTTGCTCGGTCACCGCTTGTCCTTGTCCTTGCTCTTGGACTTGCTGAAGTGCTTGCCCTTGGATGAGTACTTGTCTTCACGCCTTGGGTGCGCCTTGTACTCGCTCATCTTGTACTTGTTCTCCTCCGCTTCCGGGCACTCGGCGATGAAGTGTCCACGCTTGCCATACTTGTAGCATGTCCCCGAGCTCCGCCTTGCATTCCTCCGGCTCTCATGTAGTCGATCAAACCTCCTTGAGAGCAAGTCCAGCTCCTCCTCGCCAAGCACATCAAACTCCTCATTTGGAATAGACATAAGAGAAGACAAGGAAAACTGTCGACAGGAAGGGTTAGGTTTGCCCTTTGATCCGCCCACAAGAGCAAGACTATGGTCAGTCGAGTCCTCATGCTTGGATTGCAACTTCCTGTCAACCTCAGCCGACTTGAGCTTAGAAAAGAGGTCATCCAACTCAATAGTCAAATATTGCCCGGACTCCTTGATGGCCTCAACCTTAGCACCCCAAACATTTGGGTCCAAGATATGCAAGAGCTTCAAAGCTTGATCATGCTCAGTGTAAAGGAAATCCTCAACATTAGCCTTCATGTTGTTCACGATGGCGGTGAACCTCTGAAACATCGCATCAATGTCCTCACCGGGAAGTTGAGTGAAGTTCTCATATTGCATCCGGTAAGAGACAAAGAGGCGAGCCTTCACATGGTTATCACCACCGTGAGCAACCAAAAACTTCTCCCAAATTTGCCAAGCAAAATTCAAATGGCGAACACGCTCAAACTCAGGATCACACAAGCTCCTGACCAAGTGATCAACGGCTTTTGCACTTGCCTCATACTTGGCCTTAGCACCAGCATCGGTCACCATATGAGTATGGATGTTGACCGGGATAGCATAGGTCTTGTCAAGCACAATGAAATCCAACAACTTGCCACGAAGAAAGATCATCATATGAGCCGCCCACCTTTGGTAACCCTTGCCATCGAAGTGCGGCGGACCGCCCCGCTCAACGTACGCCATCTTAGGATTCGAGACTTGTCAAAGTCACAAAGAATCCGGCACCAAGCTCTGATACCAATTGAAGGATCGGATGGTGACTAGAGAGTGGGGAGTGAATAGGAGCCGGTAAAAATTCTTCTCGAAGAACCCGGCCTATACCCTAGACAAATCCCGGTCACACACGAGCGATGGATCGAATCACACACCAACCGCCAAGACAACAAGATTATGGATCAACCTCAAGTCTTCGGAACGATTCCTTGAAGCACACGCAGAAGCACAAAAGAAGGAGGAAGGAATCGAAACAAGGAACAAAGCACTCAGGCTCTAGCGGACCGTCCGGCCAGGTGGGGCGGACCGTCCGCACGGGCCACGCGGACCGTCCGGCCAGCCGCCGCGGCCGTCCGCACACACACCGCGGACCGTCCGGCCCTGCACCGTGGACCATCCGAAAAAGCAAACAGAACCTCCAGAGACGACCCTGAATAACAGACCGTCCGCGGGGAGCACGCGGACTGTCCGCCAGGCACCCGCGGACCGTCCGCCCGGTACACGCGGACCGTCCGAAACTTCGCCCAACAAAAACTCAAAGCCACGACGGTTCGAAACAAAAGGCGAGCAAGAACACGTAGAACACGTGAAGAACACTGTACCCACGGACCGTCCGCCTGGCCCTCGCAGACCGTCCGCCAGGCACGAACAGAACTGAAAACTGCTCGATCCCGAAAGTCAACACTCCCAATCCATCACCGGGTCTCCCAACGATAGAAGCTGTTGAGACAAGAGTTTGGGGACATGTAAAGCGTCAACCAAGGATGCTACACCCCAAAATTTTCGTCTCCTAACTCCCTAAATCATCGGGAATCGCGGATCCTTTGAACACCACCAAAAACTAGAGCACGGAACGATAATCCTTGAATCGAAGTGGTTTCCCGGCGTTTGAGGGCACAAGATCAATCACAAAGATGCACTAGGAATCCATCCATGTTTCCCTCAAAGAAATCCGGGGAGAAACCCACTCAAATCCGCGGAATCACACCAAGAACAAAGGCACCAAAAACAAGCAGGAAAAAGACCATGAAATTCACAACGTCGAATCTTCTATACAATCCAGGAAAGATTCACAAGGTCTAGCATGCCGCCCTAGCATCCATCTCTCTCAACAAATCTCTCATGAAGCTCTCATGCTAGCCTAGAGAAAAATAAAGAAGAAAATAGCTACGAAAATGAGAAATGGGATGGGGAAATGAAACCCTAAGTCGCGGAGAGAGAAAGCCATCCACACACACTCATGGCTTATATATCGGGTCCCGCCGGTGTGGAAAATGACTCGACTACCCCTAACTCAACTGTTGGCGATACAACCCACGCAGGGGCATTTATGTAATGTTTGTGTGTCTTGCCATCGGAAGGCCACGCCTTCGCCGCACCCCGCGTCCTCCCAATGCATGCCATACGATCCCGCTGCGTGTCCTCCGCTTCGAAGCTTCCCGACACGCCCGGATCCCGTCTCCGTCGTGTTGGGTCTTCGGACTGAGTTTTGAGGCCCAAACCAAGAAACTGTCCTCCGATGGTTTTGTGGGCAAACCACCAAACCCCGCGTGCTCGTCCCGGCCTCCCGCCAAGCCCCTTGACTCGACCGCCACCGTGCACCGGCTCGATCGTCCATTGCTTCGTCTTGCTCGTCTCGCCACCATGTGGCACGCACCTAGTCCCGCCGTCCACCGGGTCCCTCGAACCGAGCCTACTTGTCTCTCCATCTCCCAGAGGCCCCTCAAGGCTGAAGACCTTTCACGCCCGTTCTTCACCTACAACAACACGAACTAGGCCGCAGCCTACACATGCGCACTAAGCCAAGAGTCAGTCCAACACCCGTTGTCAATTACTCATCACTGAGGAGCGGTCATCCATCGACCACTGAGACGTTCCTGGTCCTCAGGAGGAAAGCGGCCATCCGCCTTTGCCACATATGGTAGTTCTTACCATTAAAGTGTGAAGGACCCGAACCCCGTTCCTAGTATGCCATCTTTGGATCTGAGATTGTTTAGAATCATGAAGATCCGTAATCAGCTCTAATACCAATTGAATGACCGACTAGGTGACCAAAGAGGGGGGGAAGTGAATGGGAGCCGATAAAAATTCTTCTCCTAAGAGAAAACTTGGCCTAACGCCCGAATTCACAACCAAGGATTCCCACACGAGTTTTCCAAGGTCACGTAATCACGACGGACATACCAACCCTAGGAACAAAGCCCAAACGATCCCAAAGCGGAAGCACGAACCAAGAAGCAAAGGACTTAGCTGTTCTGCAGCAGTCTTCGCGGAAGGTCCGCGGCCCTGGGGCGGACGGTCCGCGGCCACCGCGCGGACGGTCCGCGCCACACGGCGGACGGTCCGCACCACACGGTGGACGGTCTATTAAACACTAACAGAACGACCCAACCGGCACCTCCACACGCGGACGATTCATACCACGTCCTCGGACGGTTTGCAAGCAACTCATGCCGCGCGGACTATCTGTGACGTCCTGGCGGACTGTCCGCCAAACTACTTTCCACCAAAAGCCACTGGCCAACTGGATCGAAACGAAGGCGCTCAAGAACACGCGAAGAACACGAAGAACACCTAGGCCAAAATGCACCACGCGGACTATCCGCACCCTCCTCGTGGACTGTCCCCCAGGTGCGAAAACAGCAACTCGAGAGCCAACTCGATAGCACCCTACCACCTATCCTTCCATCGATCTCCCAAATGGTTGAAGCTCTTGATGAAAGATTTGAGGTAGATGTGAAGCATCCCTAGGGGATGCTATGTCCTCAAACAACCTATGTCGCCGGGAATCGAATCGCCACCGAAACCAACCAAAAATCTAGGACCCAACCGAAATCCTTCAATCGGAGGCTGAACTCGAAGTTTGGGGGATCAAGATAAGGCACAAAGATGCACGAGGCAACTATCCATGGTTCCCACCAACAAATTTGAGCCCAAGCACCTCAGAATCAAAAGGAACAAGCCACGCACGAAAAACCGACGAAAATAGCTTGAAAAAGACACAAAAATCCAACGAGCTACAAACCGGGAATCGACGCAACCATGAAAGCTTCCATTCACTCGGAGGTCAGATTCTTTACAAACAGAGGAAAAATCTAACCCTAGAGAGCAAGGAAATTGTGACAACCCGCCCGGGAAAATACCGTACTATTACCTAAGACCGATCCACTTTGGTCATTAAGCCATAGTAAAGTATCATCCTGTCGTTGGTTGGCGGGTTAACGCCCGGTAAATCACTTGGACATCGAACAGAGGATCGACACATGCATTAAAACTCACGCGAAGGCGAGTCCAGAGTACAACATGAGTTAACATAATTTATTACAAACCATTGCTCATGACATGGAGTAAAGGTTCAGAGTTCGAAAATACAGCGGAAATAATTTAAACTAGCGCATCGGTAAACATCACAGGAGGCCATCCGTGATGTCATCACTTGTCGTCACTCTTCCGATCAATTATACCTGCAACAACAGTTTTAAAGCAAGGCTGAGTATACTAATACTCAGCAAGAGTTAACCGTCGGGTGATGGCTACATCACCAACCTCTAGACATGAAAGGCTTTTGGCCGGTGGAGTTTCTTTTGCTAAACTGCTGCTAAGAGTAGATACTTACTTTCAATCTTTTAGCACAAGTTCTAGTTGATTACCATTTCTAAATGTGCCAACTAATTCAATCAAGAATTGGACAAGCAATTAATTCATCCAACCATATTCCTCGAGTTCCATCATTATGGGATATCATGGCCAGTTGATTGAGCAGTCTCGGATAACGGTGAGAGGCCGACAATCGATTGATTTAAACCTTGCAAGGTAGACCCAAACACACGGTAGGCTGCCCCTGCAAGGACAACTTTCCCAGGCCGTCCCCAAAAATCCTCCGGTTGGGATCGAATCTTACAGTCCCTGGTGCAGGCTATCCGGCATACCCCGCGAGATACCTGGAGTCACCATACACCACCCTTCCCGGTAGCTAGCCGGTTAGGAGATTTCTCAAGAGTAGTAACGGTAGGATCCTGTGCCGCCTCATTAAGGTACTAGGCTTACCGGTCCCATTCCCGGCAAATGTTTAGTAGGTTCAAAAGCTTAGCCCACATGACCACTGGACCGGAGCCCAATCCCATGCTCTTACCACATGAGCAATCCATTTAAGGATATCTTATGATTCTTATATGAGAACCTATTCTCGCGAGTGACGAACATCACTCGACTTCTATCGGTCCTATAGCATAGCAGCTATCGACCTAGCACACTAGTGATAGAGCATAGGTACCTAGGGATCATGAATCTAGGGTTTCAAATCAACTCCTGAAACGTAAATGCACAATAATAGCAAACATAATTGCATAATTTTAAAAGACGGGTTTAATGATCCGGGGCTTGCCTTCGATGGCATGGTTGGCCTTGGGCCCTTCTGGACTTGGGTCCAGGTCTTGAGCTACGTTCACGCTCGGCAGCTCTTTGTCGGAACCTTCGCTCCCTCCTTCCGGCACGAGCGTAGGTCTACAGGCGGAAAGATCTACACGAAGATGCAAATGCAAGATTTATTCGACAGTTTTTACTTTAATCACTTACAAACCATTTTGACAATTAAGGGGTGTATTTGTTGGGCACATTCACCTAGATAAGAATACATTCAGCATACTCTTCCATAAAGGAACAATATGCAACTCTTTATTAATCATTCTTTTTGATGGTGATTGTGTACATATATATGTAAATAATTTAATTTAAATTCACCAACAGTAGTGGGTAGGTATATTTAACCTTTTTAACATGATTTGCAACCACACTCAAGTTAACATGGGTGGTTTGGTGATTTCTCTTTTAGGAAGGTTATTGGTTGTACATGGGTTACTCTTTTATTGCACAATTGAATAAAGGTTTCTTTGTACTTGTTATTTCATGTGAAAGATTTAATCCTTTTCCTTTCACAAGAAAAGATATGAATAATATTTTTTTCCTTGAATTAATTCCTTATCAGCAATGAGAGTTAATTATCTTTTAATTAAATTAGATAATACTTTCGAAAAGGAAAAAGAATTAAATAAGGGCTTTTCTTTATTTAATTTCTTTTTAATGTTAAAAGGGCTTTTAAGCTTTTTATTAAGCAATTAAATTACCAAAACTTAAAGGAGTGTATCTTAAGCCTATTAGAACCTATACTGGTCCATTGGACCCAAGTGTAAGTGTTGGATGCTAGGAAATTAAATATTATGGAAAATATCAAAGGGCTAGCTAGTGATTCAATTTAAATGCATACAAAAATAAATAAGCACCAAATTGATCCAAACTTTCTTATGCATGCCCTCTGGTCCTAAACAAGCCTAGAGAACCAACATGTTCACATAAAAACAATATTGATCTTAGCTTATTAATTTACAAAGGAAAACATGCATAATTCGAGAATAATCATTTCTGTTAATCCCAAAATTATGATTAATACACAAGATGTGTATTTTGACATTACAAGACAGTGTGCACAAGTTGAGCTCAAGAACATAATTATATTTAACAGGGAAAATCATTTAGGCAGATTCCGCAAGAATGGAAAAACATTTTTATAAAAAGATTTCCATTATAACTTTGTGCAATTTTGGGCATAGGAGCTAGTCATGACCTAACACACAACATATCAAAAACTTAGCTACAGAGGATTTATGGTTTTTGAGATATTGCAGATCTAGGGTTTTCACATTTGTATTTTTCATGCAAAAACTAAAAGGAATTAGCTCAGGCCAAAATAAGAAAAGTTGTAGTATAATTCATCACGAATCCAACAAAATTGGTTTTCAATTTTTCTGAATTTTCTGTGGTTTTCTACGCAATTTACGAAAAACAGGAAATGGCAAACACTATTGGAGTTACCCTTTTGCAAGGACCCTGGAAAGAATCGTGGTTTTGCAATGCGGCCCTTGGGGCGGCCGGCCGGCGCGGCTCCGGCCAAATCCATCTGGGCCTTCGGCGGGGCCGGTCGTGGAAGGGTCGGGGAGGGTCTAGGGGTGGCTAGGCTTCGATTTGAGGGCTTGGACCGGGCGGAGGTGGCTCCGGCGAGCGGCGCGCGCGCGGCGCGTGAGTGCGGCCGCCGCGAGCGTTGTTCCGGCGAGGAGGACAGCGGGGTGGTGCGGCTAGGGAGGGTGGTGGCACGAGTGAGTGCTAGAGAAGTCGTAGGACGGTTTAATTCGGCTTGTGGGCGGCTCGAGCTCGGAGCTCGCCGCGGCCGGGCGCGGGGATGCGGTGGGCGGCGCGGGCGGGGGGGGGGGGGGGGGGGGTTGCACGTTGGGAAGGAGCAGCGGCTCTTAAGGCGATGCGCGGGCGAGGGGAACGGGAGAGGGCAGCACGGTCGGGGCCGGACTACGGCGGTACGGCGACGGGAACGGTGGGCGGCCGCAAGGACCACGGCGGCGCGCGTTCGGGGCGCGGCGGCGGCGGCGGGGACTTCAAGGTGCCTTGGCGCGCGTGCTCATCTCGGGAAGGTGCACGACCTAGGGAGGCGCGGCCTCGGGCGACGCGAGGGGCCCCGACTGCGAGGCGGGCGCGGTGCTCGCGGGCGCACGCACGGCGCGCGACGTCGCGGCGCCGCCGGCCCGTCAAAAATTTACAGTGCCACTGTTTGGACGTAAAAATCTCCAAAAACTTGAATAGAACTTGACCAAGTAGTGAACATGAAAGTTGTAGATCTAGTCACCCTCTACAACTTTCAAAAAGGCTATAGGGTGTTTTTCTCAACGGATTTTGCAGGAACGTCGTGCCAACTTCGAATGTCGGCCTGTTCTGAAAAACAGGAGGTACTGTCAGTCGATCAAGGTTTTCACCAATTTGCACCCAACATTTGAAATGCCAATCTACATGAAAGTTGTGTCCCTCAACAAGATGGACAACTTTCACAAAGGTAGATTTTGAAGTGTTTAGGTGAATTTTGGAGAACGCGGCAAAAGTTCCGGACGACATTCGCTGACGTCAACAGTTAAGCCGGTTTTGACCGTGTTTTTGACCAAGGGTTGACTACGGGTATGTGTAGGCTTGGTCAAGGGGTTCATTAGGGTTCATTGGAGAGGTTTTCGGGTGATGACCCAGGTTGACCTAGGTTTGACCGGGGTTTGACTGGTTTGACCCGGCTGATCTGGTCATTTGCGTTAGTGACGGTAATTAAAAACCTGGGGCGTCACAGCCTACCCCCCTTAAGAAGAATCTCATCCCGAGATTCGAAATTACAAGGGGAGGTGAGGAATGGTTCTGGGATAGAGGTGTTACCTAAGAAATTTAGTTGGCTTTGCTCCACTTGAGGGCTCGGCTTGTTGTCGTAGTTGTTGATAGCGGATCCGGGGTTCTGCTTGTGTTGCTGGAGGTTTTGATTTCTTGGGTTCGGGCACTCCTTTGCGTAATCCCCGGGTTGTCTACAATTGTAGCACAAACGGGGTGGAAGATCTCTGGGTTTGGAGATCGGTTGCTGGGCTTCCTTGTTAAGGCGGAGCCTCTTCCTCTCCTTTTTCTTTGCCCTCTTCGTGGTTCGCGAAGGTGTGGCACTAGCAGGGAGTTGAGTGGCCTTGTTAGTGTTACATCTTCGTTTGCCCTTGTGCGGATGGGTCTCCGTACAGGTAATTTCCCACTCACTTACATCTATCTCAGATAGTTCTCGTTTACTGCCTTTAATTGCCCTCTCTTCTGCCCTAAGATCCATCAGTAGCCGATAAGGTGGTAATATTCAGTCGGAGGCTTGGGGTTGGTCTTGATTGACATACTCCTCCAACAGATTGAACAAACGGGCTTGTTTGACCATAGAGGCAGATAAGGACTGAGAGAGACTGTCTGCCAAACTATTCTGATATGGTTTCCCATAACGTCCTTGGATAACATCGTACACCATCCGGCTCAAGACGCGAATCTCGCCCTTCTAACAGTTGAGTTGCGCCGACAATGGCGTTTATGTCCCTCTGGGTTGGTACTTCGGGTGAACAGGGCTCGGAAGGTTGAACCTTCTGTTGCAACAGTCGCATCTGCGGTAGTTGCTGAGCCATCCGTTGCTGCGTTAGCAGGAGTTGGCGCAACACCTCGGTATGTGCTGCTATGAAAGCTTCGGTCAACATCGTGGGCGGCGGTAGCGTAAGATCACCACTACCCGATGCATCAAAACCATTGGGGTTATTCCGTGCTGGTCTGAACATCTGAAAATTTAAGTTCCTAATTAGTGCATGTTCAGATTCTCACCCAGAAACTTATAATTCGAACGTACTCTACGGGACTTGTTCATGGTAAGCGATGCAAACCGGACATCCAAACAGTCACAAATCTCATCTTGGTAAAGCTTTGTCTACACACCCCATGATCGGTAATGCAGATGGAACAAAAAGGTACAAGGCACTTTTCCTTACTACCTCATCGCAGTTCGTGAGGAAGCGGGCGATGAATGTGCACATGCACAGCTAATAGCAGACATAATCCTCCTACGATACAGAAGTACATCCCTAACAATGTCCAGCGAAACGACTCGAGCTCTTCCGAAGACGGAGTCATGGGTGGCAGCTTGGATTGATTTCTGCTTTCAGTCTGCTCTGAACTTCTTCGCGACGTCGGGGACGACACGGAAGAACAACTTGCTCGAGGGGATTGAAGTAGGTGGAAGAAGAACAAGAATGGTGATACTGCCGAACTTGGATGGAAAATGAGCTTTCGTATCGGCGGTTCCGGTTAAACTGTTCCATTTTATAACCGCTGCGGGGCTGTAACGGTCAGTTGACCCAGTCGGGTATCTGGTGTAGACAATACGGAGCTCAACAAGGTCAGCTCACGCGATCTCGGCGTCGTGAATACGGTTGCGGAAATCGAGGGTAGAGAGACGTCATGGCGACGTACGGTCGTGACACTGATGACGATGGGGCTCAACGGTCTAAATAATCGACCGTGATGGGGAGCGAAACGAGAAAAGCTTGGTGTACTACACTTCACGCTAGTGATAGCATCAAAGAGAAGTGTAGCCAAAATGCTTCGATCGATCCTGGGCGTACTTCCTTGCTCGATTCTGAGGATTTGAAGGTTATGAGCACGGACCAAGAACGAATACACGATGGATGACTTCTCCATGTTGACTATTCGAGAACCTTGACTGCCCGAGAAAATTTCTACGTCTATGACTACCGCTTGGCTAGCAGGAGAGGGATCGATGCTACAAGGTCGTCGAGACTTGCAGCACGAGGCCAAGTCGACAGAAGTTTCCAAGACCAATACAAGAAAATGAAGGCTAATTTAAGGAGTTCCATAGTTTCTTGTACGAATAGTGACTTTATGCGGAAACTTCGGAATAGGCTTGCTCACACCTTTACTTATTTCGCAAGTTTGGGGTTTTGGCAACTCATTGTTTTGAAAGTGCAACACTTTTCAAAGTTGACGCGATGCATATGCTTGTGAAGACACTATGCACATGTTCATGCGGTATGGTGCCCATGATGCACGCTAGGATGACTAGTTACCCATATGATGAGTCAGTGATTGCAAGGGCAATCGAAAATAGGGAGAGGATCCGTGTCACCTTTGGCTATGAGGTAACAACATCACCAATCCAGGGAGGTAAGGCAAAGGTACGGAGTTTTCATGCGGATGCACGTTAGTATACCCATGCTTCCCAAATGCACATGCTATGCAGCGCCTGCTCAAAAGCAGCATTTTAATTTAAATCACAAGGTTTGAGCAAGACCAAAAGAAACAAGTTCAGGATTTAGGAATCGAGTGGATCTTTGACTGGCACAAAATTCGTGGAGTACAGATCTTGATTGATCACAACTTAGCATAAATAATACCTTACGAACATCATTGCTAAAAGAGATATTTAATCCCGGCATTACACTGATGAGGGTTTCCAAAATTACCAAACAACATTTGGAATTATAGTGCAAACTAGCTGCAATGACAAAGTTCCTAGTTCAACCGACAGCAATAGTTAACCAAACGTGGTTATTGCGCACGAGGGTTCCTTACCAACACTATACTCTTACGACTCAGAACTTTTATTTCTAACGGACGAACTTCCAAGGGTGGGATCTTTTACGCTGAAGGACTACGGTGACTCGGGTCCAGACTCAATTCCAGATTCACCTTGGATATCCTCAACATCTTCTTCTTGCGCTGGTCCAGGAATGACAGGTTCTGGGGGTGGAACGGCTAGAGCTTCCAGTTGATTTTCTAGTTCAAGCATATATTGATCGTTATGCTGCAACAAGAAATTCTGCTCATGTATGATCTCGGTTAACTCTTGTATCTTGGCCTTATCCTTTCGTCTTTCCTTCTTGAGAGTAGCGATCATTGCTCGGGCTTCCTTCAACGCTTGATCTGAACACTCCACTTCCTTAACTTTGTATCTATAGATTTGGTGTCTATAGAATACACTTACTCCCACCATTCGTGGTGTACATGGCTTCTGAAAAGCGGACTGAGGTGACAAGATCAGGGCTGTAGTGAGAGTTGCTCTAGACTGGAAGGATAGTTTCTCGTTCACCAACCGGCGCAATGTGTCGCTCAGGTACCGGAATTACTTTGGCTGCAGAGTTGGCTATCTCAGCAGGGTGCTTTCCACAGAAAGTTGTGAGTGCTTAAAGAGCAGCCTTCTGCACTGCGTCGGACAAGTTTCTTCCGTGGGCCGTACACTCACACTGAAGGACCGAAAAGGCGACCAGAGAGGGGGGGAGTGAATGGGAGCCGATAAAAATTCTTCTCGAGGGAGATTGAAACTCTGACAAGATGAACTAGCTCGGTCGAACCCCCGAAATCACACGCTTCGCACTTCAACCTTCCGTTTGCCAAAACCACGTAGCCACTGGAGTGCTACTGGTCCTAGGAACAAACTCTACTACAAACCACAACACACACGCAGCACCGACAGTGGAAACAACTTGAAAGCCGGCTAACCAGAGGGGGCGGTTAGACCGGGTATAGGGGGCGATTAGACCGCCTCCACCTGGCAACCAAGAAATCCTCTGAAACGCCTCTTCCGAGCACCAAAACTCACCACGGTTTCACCAACAGAGATCTCTCGGTCAATGCCATGCTAGCTACCGTAAAATCGTGGCGAAAACCAAAACTTCACCCAAGGGCCTAGGGGCGGTTAGACCGGCTACCGGGGCGGTCTAACCTCTTGTACCCAAGCAACGAACTCCAACCAAGAACACTTAGCAACCGCACTAGAACGACCCCAAATTTCACCCGGACACTCCTCCGATCAAGGCGAACAAACTCACGGAGGAAAAACCGGCGAAACAAAACTTTGACCCGGAAACACCCGGGCGGTTAGACCGCCCCTCGTAGGCGGTTAGACCGCCCCTTCCAGAAAACGAACCCGCGGGTCAAACCTCAATTTCCTCGCGCCCGATCTCCCGAATCACTCCACGGATTGCAGCCAAACTTCGGGAATAGCTGGGTTACCTCCTGGGCAACCTCTACCTCAACGGAATCGACCCGAAACGCTCACAATCAAGAGTAATCGAAGAAATCGCTGCTCTAGGTCAAGAACTCGCCCAACTCGAGAAACCACCAAATCGAGTCCGATTCAAAGGGGATTTGGGGGCAAAGTCACCAGCCAAAGAGGCACAAGAACCTCATACGTGACACCCACCAAAAACCCCAAGAAATCATCCTCAAAACACCACCAAAAAGAGCTCCGAAAATCAACACAAGGGAGACGGGAAAACCACCATGATGAACAACGCCAAACCTTCTATACATGCCATGAAAGGTTCGTACAAGGTCTAGCTTGCCACCCAAACATCCATCCCTCTCTCTAGATCTCACATGAAGCTCTCAAGCTAGACTTCTAAAATCCTAAGGAAAATGGAGAACGAAAATGGAAAAACTAAATGAGCTAGGGTTCCAAGAGTTGGCTGCCATCCACCCATCTAATGAGTATATATGGAGGCACCCAAAAGACTAAACTACCCTTCACTAATAACTAGGGTTACATGCCCCTCAAGGGCGGATTTGGAATTCTTGATGTCTTCACCATCGGACGGATGCCCGGCGACCGCACCCTGCGTAGCCTCGACGCAAGCCTTGCGATCCCGACGCGTGTCCTCCGCTTCGAAGCTTCTCGGCGGCGGCGCGGGGCGGTCGACCGCCCCCACGGGCGGTTAGACCGGCCCGGGACATCCGACCGGCCCCGGGCGGTCCGACCGCCCTCTCCGGGCGGTTGAACCGCCCGGGTGGCCGCACCCCCTCGTCGAGTCTTCGGCCTCGGTTTTGTGGCTCAACCGAGTAACCCAGTGGTTTTCTGGTGAACCACTGCAAACCCCGCGAACTCGGTGTAGCCTCCGCCAATCTCACTCATGACTCGGCTCCCACGTAGTCCCGGCTCGCCCTTGGTTTTGAGGCTCTACCAAGAAACCGTCCACGACTTCACCTTGCTATTCATGCCACCATGCGACCCGCACTTGACCCCACTGGCCATCGGGTCCCTCGAACGAAGCCTGCTTGTCTTCTCCACACCTGGAGGCCTCACCGGCAACGACCTTTCACGCTTGTTCTTCACCTGCACCAACACGAGTCAAGCCGCAACCTGCACCTGCAATACTTAGCCAAGAATCAGTCCACACAACGTTGTCAATCACTCATCACACAAGGAAGCGACCCTCCACCGGTCCTCCAACCACACATGGTCCTCAATCTCCCCCTTGATGAGTGCATTGATAACACACTCACATGAAGTAACACAAGAGAAAAGGAAAAGAAAAAGAATCAAATAAAAAGAAACCTCAGCAAGCGATCGAAAGCCAAAGAAAGGCAAGGAGCAAGATCACTTGAAGAAGACAAGTCTCGGACCCCTTAGGCAAGGGCAACGGCTCGACACATCCGAGACAAAACACAGCTCAAGCAAAGAGCGCAAACCGCCCAAGCAAAGCTCGAACACCACAAAGAGCTCCCCCTGCACATATGCAAGCTCCCCCGAGCCACAAGACACTCCCCCCGAACACACGCAAAGCAATGCAACTCGGGAATGCAACAAAGAGCAAAAACTTGCTCACACCGCCCAGGGCGGTTAGACCACCCGTACGGGGGCGGTTAGAAAGCACGTGCTCGATCCGACCGCACGGGGGGCGGTTAGACCGCCCCAAGAGACCGGCCCTACACCAAACTGCTCAAAATTTGCCCGAAACAATTGGAACACCTTCCAAACACTCCCAGGTGCCCAAAACATGCACAAACTTCTCCCCCTTGTTGACAATGCATGAATAAAGGCAAAATGCGAAAACTTTCAACATATAGCTTCTCGAATATACAAAATTCATCACAAGGAGCTACACAAGTCCAAATGAGCAAGTTAGATACTCGACAGTTCGTAATGACCTTAACTACGTGATCACCAAGTTTCACAACCATTGGACAAGGCTAAAAAGGATTTGAGTAATTTTGCGAAAAGTTACTCTCTCACAAGCAAATACCTAAGCATGAGCAAAACATATCAAAATGGCAAAGCCACTCAAACTTCATGCTAGGACAGCAATTCTAATCATAAGACCATCATAAACACCCAAAAGCACCTCATGTCATGTCAAAGCCACCGAGCCATGTGCCTACTTCTATGTATGAGACTTCTCATTGGTAGGCATCATGCAACGGTTTAGCACCCAAAGCAAACTAATTTCAGCACATATGACATGGGAGCATATTTTCCAAGCATTTTTTTCATTTCATTTTCAGATTCGTAATTGGTACATGAAATGTCTTTGCGACAAAAAGGAACTTATGCCCCTCCACAAGATTAAGCAAGAGGGCTAAACATTCATGATGGCAAATGAGCCTTTGGCCCCATATGATCCATAAACTAGCTATCCAACCACAAAGTAAGCATAGCAAAGCCACTAAAACATGTCAAGATCATGTAAAGGCATTTACACATGAGAGAGCATATATGTGACATTTAAAAAAAATTAGCCATCAACCATGGATCATTCATCAAGATCATCAAGAGCTAAGCCAAACTAACCGTAGCATACCAAACAAGCTCACAAGAACATATATAGCAACCCATGGTAAACAATGTATATAGGAGAAGCTTTTCCTATCCAATGCATATGATACAAAATGCATGCCATCTAAGATACAAGGATGCCTATACATCATGTTACATATGCAATGCCAAATGCAAGAAATGCACAAAGGAAAGCTATACATATGCTACAAAAGGAGCTCCCACACACCCAACTCAAGAAATCAAGCACACACCTAGTTCCCCCGCAACCGAGTGAAAGTTGCTTGATCTAGGGGTTTGGTGAAAATATCGGCTAGTTGGTCATGTGTGGAAACATGGATCAAAGCTATCTTCCCTTTCTCTACGTTGTCTCTCGGGAAATGATATCTCACTTCTATGTGTTTGGTTTTGGAATGGAGCACTGGGTTCTTTGCAACGCTTATGGCACTGGTGCTATCACATTGAAGTGGGACATGGGTATGCTCCTCACCAAAGTCACTGTTGGTGTAGGTGATCCAAAGAAGCTGAGAGCAACAACTAGCAGCGGCAACATACTCGGCTTCGGTCGTGGATTGAGCAACACTCGACTACTTGCGGGAAGACCAAGACACCAAAGAAGAACCCAAAACTCGGCAAGTCCCGAAGTGGACTTCCTATCCAACCGACACCCGGCAAAATCCGCGTCTGAAAAGCCATGAAGCGCCAAAGAAGTGGACGCGGAGTACCAAAGGCCGAAGTCGGGAGTGTGACGCAAGTACCTGAAAATTCTCTTCACTGCTTGCCGATGCGAAGTCCTCGGAGATGCTTGAAAACGAGCGCACAGACACACCGAGAACTGTATGTCCGGCCTCGTCGCCGTCAAGTAGAGGAGGGAGCCGATCATGCTCCGGTACTCCTTCTGGTCCACGTGTTCACCTTCCTCGTCCGCATCAAGAGCTGTAGTCGTACTCATCGGCGTCGTCATAGCCTTGGAGTCCTCCATCTTGAACTTCCTCACAATGTCCTTGGTCTACTTAGCCTGGTGCACAAATATTCGTTCCTTTGATTGCTTGATTTGTAGCCCGAGGAAGAACTGCAACTCACCCATCATGCTCATCTCAAACTCCCTACTCATATCATCTGCAAACCTTGCAACAAGTGAATTAGACGAGCCACCAAAGACAATATCATCCACGTACACCTGCACAGTCAGGATATCTCTGCCCTGCCTCAGCAAAAACAAGGTCTGATCGACCTTCCCCATCTCAAAACCTCTCTCAAACAAGAACCCCCTCAACCTGCCATACCAAGCTCTAGGCGCCTGCTTCAACCCATACAGCGCCTTCCTCAACTTGTACACCCGGTGGGGGTACTTCTCACTCTCAAACCCCGAGGTCGTCTCACATACACTTCTTCCTCCAACACTCCATTCAGAAAAGCACTCTTCACATCCATTTGGTGCAACTTGAACCCTTTAGCCACGGAAAAGGCTAGAAGGATCCTAATCGCCTCCAAACGGGCTACGGGAGCAAAGGTTTCCTCGTAGTCAATCCCCTCCTTCTGACTGAACCCTTGAGCAACAAGTCTCGACTTGTTCCTCACAACCTCACCTTTCTCTCCCTCTTTGTTTTTCCACACCCACTTTGTACCAATCAGCTTACACCCTGGGGGAGGGTCAACCAACTCCTACACCTGATTCCTCTCAAAATTCTCCAACTCCTCATGCATCGAGTTAACCCAGTTGTGATCAGATAGTGCATGTCCAATGTCTTTGGGCTCGAAAGAAGCAACAAATGCAGCATGAGCGAAATGGGAGTTGTTTCGAACCCTCGACCGTGTGGTGCGTTCATTCATGTCGCCGATGATCCTCGAAGCTGGGTGATCCACTTGAACTCGCCGGGGAGGTTCTCACCTTGAAGCTACCTCCCCCTCAACATCAGCTTCTCCTCGTTCTTGATTTGTCGTCGTAGGTGTAGTAGAGGGTCCATCCATCATCGTAGTCGAAGTAGTGGGTACATTTTCAGTTGGGGGCACCGCACCACCATCTTCATCATCACCATGTTCATGCTCCTCCTCCTGAAAGATCTCCTCGCCAAGCTCATCATCACCTGCACACTCAAAGACAAGCTGACTACGTGGCTCTGTCTCGTCGAAGGTTACCTCGCAAGTCTCCATGATTTGGTTAGTTTCAAGATTGAGCACACGATATGCTCTAGAATGAGATGCATAACCAAAGAAAATGCCATCGACAGACCTAGCCTCAAACTTATCCAACTTCCTACCTTTCTTCATAATGAAACACTTGCAACCAATGACATGGAAGTGACTCACCTTGGGTGTGCGACCATGCATCAACTCATAGCATGTCTTCTTCTTGTGCACTCTGAGGTATATCCTGTTCGACACATAGCACGCGGTATTCACCGCCTCAGCCCAATACCTCCTCGGAGTCTTATGCTCATCAAGCATCGTCCGAGCCATCTCGCACAAGTTCCTGTTCTTCCTTTCCACAACACCATTCTGGGGAGGCGTATACGGACTCGAAAACTGGTGCTCAAGACCCAAGTCATGGCAAAAGGTTTCAAAACGAGAGTTCCTGAATTCCGAGCCATTATCACTGCGGATAGCTCGTATGGCATCTCCGTGCCTCTCGTTTCTCAACCTCAAGACTAGATCTCGAACAAAACCAAACGTCTCCCCCTTATCCTCAAGAAAGAACACTCACGCATACCGAGAATAGTCATCCACCACAACAAGGACATACCACTTCCCACCCGCAGATCGCACACGAGCTGGGCCAACAAGGTCCATATGGAGCAGCTCGCATGGATGCTCAGTCATCACATCGGTGAGAGGCGGGTGAGAAGAGGCCACCATCTTGGCATGCCTACACGGAGCACAAACCAACTCTTTCTCAAGCCTCAACCGTGGCAATCCTCGGACCAAATTGAGTTTACTCAAGCGTGACAAAAGGTCAAAGCTCAAGGGACCCAACTTCCTATGCCACTTCCACAACTCACTCGAAGAACCGCCCAAGAAACAACGCTCCACACCCGAAGACTGAGAAAAATCAGCACGAAACACCTGACCCTCGGGAACGACCATACAAACAAGGTCCCCTCGAGAGTCCACAATCCGAGAACCACCTGGCCGAAACAACACCTCAAAGCCCTCATCCAACAACTGGGACACAAAAAGCAAATTGTACCCCAGCGATTGAACAAGAGCAACACGCCTCAGAGTGATCTTGTCACTCACTTTTATCTCACCTTCTGAAAGCACACGCCCACGCCCATTGTCCCCAAAGGTGATGTACCTCTTTGTCACCACGGGGACGAGACTTGAGAACCACCCCCTATCTCCGGTCATATGCCTCGAGCAACCGGAGTCAATCAACCAAATGTTCTTCAAGTCTCCCACCTGAAATTCAAAAACAAGCACGTGAGCGAACAAACGACTCAGCACTGGGGTTAGTACCAAAAGAGGAAAACCAGTGCCGAGCCATTTGCTCGAAAGTGGGGTTAGCACACATCAAGCCATTTTTCCTACCATAACCATCACCACGAACACCACCTCGGTAACCACTCCGAGGAAACCACCCCTCACTGCCTGGAAGAGGACCAAAACCACGGAAGACAACCCGTGGAACGTCCCTCCTCTCCTTCTCAAAGCTACGACTCCTCCCATCCCTGTAGTGACCTCGAGGGGGAGAATGCCTAGCAACCGACCACCTGCCGTCTCTCCAGACCAACCACCAGCAACTCCACCTCCAGACCTGAAACCTCTCGACTCACCACCTCGAAAACCACTCCGCCCAGAATTCTGGGGGGGGGGCGGTTAAACCGCCTAGCCAGGCCGGTCTAACCGCCCCCCTCTGGGCCGGGCCGGCCCGACCGCCTAGCCGGGCCGGCCGCCCGACCGCCCCCTCCGCACTGTTCCTCGGCCGCGGGAACTCGCATCTCCCCATACCGAACACTTCTCACCACGCCCTTACCCCCGGCGGTGACATACGAGGCTTAGGTACACCATGGGAAGGGTTGTACCTATCCTTGTTCGCCCACTCCTTTGCCATCCTCTCTTCTCGCTTCCTCTTGAAGCAAAACTCATCCTTGTGACCCTCTTTCCCACAATGGCCACAACGGAACCTCACAAGCTTAGGTTTAGGCTTGGATTGGGGCTGCTCGCTTGGTTTCTCTCCACTCAACTCCTCCACCGATTTCTCCTTACTTGCCTTCTCACTCACTTTCCCAACGAACACTTTCCCGGAAGTGCTCACAAACTTGATAGGCCTTCGGAGATCATTTGTGGGTGTAGGAAATATAGGTGGAGCTGGGGTTGTGTCTAGTCGGTTCCTAAGATGGTTGGGTTTTGGAGGGAAATTATTTTTGTGGTGGGTTTTTGGTGGCTCCGGGATATTCTCTCCACTTCTCTCACCAACCTTGTTTGCCCCAAGCCCTAAGCTCTTTCCTCATTTTCTTGGCCTCTCTAAGCATGTCATCACGGTTATCAAGCAAAGAGCCAAGTCTCTTATTCTCCTGGCGCAAGAAGGGAAGTTCATCACGCACCTCATCGTCGGACTCAGAGTCCGAGTCGCTCTGTGTGCTCTTCTTGCTGCCGGAGCTCACCGCCATGGTACAGAAGCCATCTCTCGCGAAGCAGCTCAGCCCGCTCAGGTTCATGGACGACTTCTTGTTCTTGCGACGATCGCCTTCGTCTTCACTGCTGCTCGAGCTCGAGGTGGAGTACGCGGAACTGGAGTCGACGTCGCTCGCTCCAACCATCGCTCGGGCCTTGCCTCTGCTCTCCTTCTTCCTCGATCGGCGCTCGTCCTTGTACTTGTTCTTGTGCTTGCTCTTGTGGTCGCGCCTCGAACGGTACTTGCCGTCCTTCCTCTGCTTGAGCTTGTAGCTGTCCTTGTTCTCGGCCTTCTCCGGGTAGTCGGCGACGAAGTGTCCCGGCTTGCCGCACTGGAAGCACGTCCTCGTGTTCCTCCTCATGTTCATGCGGTTCTCGTGCAACCTCTCGAACCGCCTCGTCAACAGCACCAGCTCGTCCTCTCCAAGGTCATCAAACTCCTCATCTGGCATAGACATCAAAGAGGAAAAGGAGAACATCCTGGTGGATGGGTTAGAGTTAGTCTTTCCTTTGGAACCACCAACGAGGGCAAGACTATGGGAATCAGTCGGTCCCTCGAGCTTGGCAGTCATGCCCCTATTCACCTCAGCCGACTTGAGCTTCGAGAACAGCTCGTTCACCGTCAGAGTGTCATACTTCTCTGACTCGACAATGGCCTCGAACTTTCCGCCCCATATCGTACAATCCAAAGAGTGTAAGAGCTTGACCGCTCTATCATGATCATCGTACGGGAGCACGTCCACATTGGCCCTCATGTTGTTCACAACCACCATGAACCTCTGAAACAAGGCATCGATGGATTCACCGGGGAGATGAGTGAAATTCTCGTACTCTCTCCGGTAGGTTGCATACATCCGTGCCTGAACCTGGGCGTTCCCAACATGAGCCTCCTTCGACACCGCTCAAATCCTACAAGCCAAGTGCTCGGTGTTCACCCGATCGAACTCAGGCTGACACAAAGCACGAAACAAGTAGTCGACCGCCTTATTGTTGGCATCGAATCTGTCCCTCGACCTTGGAGCAAGGAAATCCATCGGCTGGACATAGCCTTTGTCCACCGTGACATCCCAAAGAAGCTGACCCTTTCCGCGGAGGAACGCACCCATCCGCTTGCTCCACATCTGGTAGTTCTTGCCATCGAAGTGTGGAGGACCCGAACCCCGTTCCTGGTACGACATCCTTGGATCTTAGACTGGTTAGAGTCAACAAAGACCCGAACCGGCTCTGATACCACTTGAAGGACCGAAAAGGCGACCAGAGAGGGGGGGAGTGAATGGGAGCCGATAAAAATTATTCACGAGGGAGATTGAAACTCCGACAAGATGAACTAGCTCGGTCGAACCCCCGAAATCACACGCTCCGCACTTCAACCTTCCGTTTGCCAAAACCACGTAGCCACTAGAGAGCTACTGGTCCTAGGAACAAACTCTACCAGCAACCACAACACACACGCAGCACCGACAGCGGAAACAACTCGAAAGCCGGCTAACCAGAGGGGGCGGTTAGACCGGGTATAGGGGGCGATTAGACCGTCTCCACCTGGCAACCAAGAAATCCTCCAAAACGCCTCTTTCGAGCACCAAAACTCACCACGGTTTCACCAACAGAGATTTCTGGTCAATGCCATGCTAGCTACCAGAAAATCATGGCGAAAACCAAAACTTCACCCAAGGGCCTAGGGGCGGTTAGACCGGCTACCTGGGGCGGTCTAATCTCCTGTACCCAGCAACGAACTCCAACCAAGAACACCTAGCAAACTGCACGAGAACGACCCCAAATTTCACCCAGACACTCCTCTGATCAAGGCGAACAAACTCACAAAGGAAAATCCGGCGAAACAAAACTTTGACCCGGAAACACCCAGGGCGGTTAGACCGCCCCCTGTAGGCGGTTAGACCGCCCCTTCCAGAAAACGAACTCGCGGGTCAAACCTCAACTTCCTCGCGCCCGATCTCCCGAATCACTCCACGGATTGCAGCCAAACTTCAGGAATAGCTGGGTTACCTCCTGGGCAACCTCTACCTCAAAGTAATCGACCCGAAACGCTCACAATCAAGAGGAATCGAAGAAATCGCTGCTCTATGTCAAGAACTCGCCCAACTCGAGAAACCACCAAATCGAGTCCGATTCATAGGGGATTTGGGGGCAAAGTCACCAGCCAAAGAGGCACAAGAACCTCATACGTGACACCCACCAAAAACCCCAAGAAATCGTCCTCAAAACACCGCCAAAAAGAGCTCCGAAAATCAACACAAGGGAGACGGGAAAACCACCATGATGAACAATGCCAAACCTTCTATACATGCCATGAAAGGTTCGTACAAGGTCTAGCTTGCCACCCAAACATCCATCCCTCTCTCTAGATCTCACATGAAGCTCTCAAGCTAGCTTTATAAAATCCTAGGGAAAATGGAGAACGAAAATGGAAAAACTAAATGAGCTAGGGTTCCAAGAGTTGGCTGCCATCCACCCATCTAATGAGTATATATGGAGGCACCCAAAAGACTAAACTACCCTTCACTAATAACTAGGGTTACATGCCCCTCAAGGGCGGATTTGGAATTCTTGATGTCTTCACCATCGGACGGATGCCCGGCGACCGCACCCTGCGTAGCCTCGACGCAAGCCTTGCGATCCCGACGCGTGTCCTCCGCTTTGAAGCTTCTCGGCGCCGGCGGCCAGGGCGGTCAGACCGCCCCCCTGGGCGGTTAGACCGGCCCGGGACATCTGATCGGCCCCAGCCGGTCTGACTGCCCCTCCTGGGCGGTTGAACCGGCCTGGGTGGCCGCACCCCCTCGTCGAGTCTTCGGCCTCGGTTTTGTGGCTCAACCGAGTAACCCAGTGGTTTGCTGGTGAACCACTGCAAACCCCGCGAACTCGGTGTAGCCTCCGCCAATCTCACTCATGACTCGGCTCCCACATAGTCCTGGCTCGCCCTTGGTTTTGAGGCTCTACCAAGAAACCGTCCACGACTTCATCTTGCTGTTCATGCCACCATGCGACCCGCACTTGACCCCACTAGCCACCGGGTCCCTCGAACGAAGCCTACTTGTCTTCTACACACCTGGAGGCCTCACCGGCAATGACCTTTCGCGCTTGTTCTTCACCTGCACCAACACGAGTCAAGCCGCAACCTGCACCTGCAATACTTAGCCAAGAATCAATCCACACAATGTTGTCAATCACTCATCACACAAGGAAGCGACCCTCCACCGGTCCTCGAACCACACATGGTCCTCACCCACTCATCCCAAGCAGGATTGGTCGGGCACGCTGAAATCTTCACCTTTACTTCACAACGAAGGAGTTGGCCTGTGGTCATGACCTCACGTGTCGAGTACTCTGGGTAAGTGGTGTACCCAAAGTCCTTTAGGGTGTCCCACAAAAGTGCAGGAAAACCACCCTCCTTGAGGTAGTCCACGAGAGTCCATGATTCCACATCAGCCGACATAGAGCCAGCGTTGTCCATCTGGACATAACGACAAAAGTGAGAATCAGTCGGGTGCGAGTGTACAAAGGTAACTCGATCCACGAACACGGGTAGGGTTAAGGTATGGGGTAATTATGCATACTAAGCTCCAACGTATGCTGGACTCGAACGAGTAGGCATACCAACGATACATGGTCTGGCAATCGGAACCGAACATCCTACTCAACCCGGAGTCAATACTTCCCCAAATTTGCGTATCAACTTAGCAAGGTTATGAAACTTAAGTTGGGTACGCAAGGTTGAGCTAGAGAACTAGGATGGTGCTTCACCAAGCAACTTTTCAAAAGGTTCTAGGGAGATGTCAAAACAAAGGTTGACTACCAACCATAACTTGTGGTAGACCATGGTACGATCACGAACTGGGGGTAGCGGAACAGGATTAGATTGGAGCAACCTAGGTTAGGATCACCTAGACAAAAGATTTTTGAACGAGGACAGCAATCTAAGAAACAACTCTAATAAATCAAGCATGACAATACATCTACACCTAAAGAGGCTAAACAGAACAAAACGCGCTATCACTACTTTACCTTTAGAGAGCACGGAAACAAACGTGAGTTCAGTTTAGGTTCTTTCACGACTTTTAACATGATGCAAGACGTCCTATGCGTCCTCACAAGGCATACAAGCCAAACTCGGAGTTAGCGCCGGTGGCAGGGCACATACACATATCTCCCTATAATAACTAGTCGTGATCTAATCAATGCTTACTTAGCGGACTTACGTAACGGGGTTAGTGTACCTGCAAAGATCACAGAACACAACGAACCTTTCATGCCAGCACTCATGAAAGCGTCCACATACATTACCGTTCACTATAAAAACGGCATCCATGCGTTAAGCCGCTGCATGGACAGCGTCCAACCTCGGACATTCTCCGTTTGAATGGAGTATATCCTTGCCTCGCATGAGCGACATGTGCAATGCTCACGTATGAAACACGTGGCGCGACACAACTCATAAACAGACGCGAAGATGGGATCCGTGGAATGGAACACTCCATCAACCTTCGCAATTCTCGTGATGCGGAACAGCACACGTATAAAACACGTGGCTCATCTAGTTTGGTTGTGCAGGAAAGTAAGTCTGACATAAAGTAATGTGCTGGGAGTTAGCAAAATAAACCATAGATTAATAAGCCACCTGAAAGAACCCAAAATTTTTCCCTCTAGGGCCTCTTGGTCTAGTTTATCCTTAACGGACCAACGTGTTTTGCAAACCAAACAATCTTGGCAAATTTTATTCGAAAATCATGTGATTAGAGTTGTTAATTGAACCCTGGTGCATGCAGTCGCTCTGATACCAGCTGTGACAACCCGCCCGGGAAAATACCGTACTATCGCCTAAGACCGATCCACTTTGGTCATTAAGCCATAGTAAAGTATCATCCTGTCGTTGGTTGGCGGGTTAACGCCCGGTAAATTACTTGGACATCGAACAAAGGATCGACACATGCATTAAAACTCACGCGAAGGCGAATCCAGAGTACAACACGAGTTAACATAATTTGTTAAAAACCATTGCTCCTGACATGGAGTTAAGGTTCAGAGTTCGAAAATACAGCGGAAATAATTTAAACTAGCGCATCAGTAAACATCACTGGAGGCCATCGGTGATGTCATCACTTATCGTCACTCTTCCGATCAATCATACCTGCAACAACAGTTTTAAAGCAAGGCAGAGTATACTAATACTCAGCAAGACTTAACCGTCAGGTGATGGCTACATCACCAACCTCTAGACATGAAAGGCTTTTGGCCGGTGGAGTTTGTTTTGCTAAACAGCTGCTAAGAGTAGATCCTTACTTTCAATCTTTTAGCACAAGTTCTAGTTGATTACCATTTCTAAATGTGCCAACTAATTCAATCAAGAATTGGACAAGCAATTAATTCATCCAACCATATTCCTCGAGTTCCATCATTATGGTATGTCATGGCCAGTTGATTAAGCAGTCTCGGATAACGGTGAGAGGCCGACAATCGATTGATTTAAACCTTGCAAGGTAGACCCAAACACACGGTAGGCTGCCCCCGCAAGGACAACTTTCCCAGGCCGTCCCCAAAAATCCTCGGGTTTGGATCGAATCTTACGATCCCCGGTGCGGGCTATCCGCATACCCCGCGAGATACCCGGAGTCACCATACACCACCCTTCCCGGTAGCTAGCCGGCTAGGAGATTTCTCAAGAGTAGTAACGGTAGGATCCCGTGCCGCCTCATTAAGGTACTAGGCTTACCGGTACCATTCCCGGCGAATGTTTAGTACGTTCAAAAGCTTAGCCCACATGACCACTGGACCGGAGCCCAATCCCATGCTCTTACCACATGAGCAATCCATTTAAGGATATCTTATGATTCTTATATGGGAACCTATTCTCGCGAGTGAAGAACATCACTCCACTTCTATCGGTTCTATAGCATAGCAGCTATCGACCTAGCACACTAGTGATAGAGCATAGGTACCTAGGGATCATGCATCTAGGGTTTCAAATCAACTCTTGAAACGTAAATGCACAGTAATAGCAAACATAATTGCATAATTTTAAAAGACGGGGTTAATGATCCGGGGCTTGCCTTCGATGGCAAGGTTGGCCTTGGGCCCTTCTGGACTTGGGTCCAGGTCTTGAGCTACGTTTACACTCGGCAGATCTTTGTCGGCACCTTCGCTCCCTCCTTCCGGCACGAGCGTATGTCTACAGGCGGAAAGATCTACGCGAAGATGCAAATGCAAGATTTATTCGACAGTTTTTACTTTAATCACTTAGAAACCATTTTGACAATTAAGGGGTGTATTTTTTGGGCACATTCACCTAGATAAGAATACATTCAGCATACTCTTCCATAAAGGAACAATATGCAACTCTTTATTAATCATTCTTTTTTATTGTGATTGTGTACATATATATGTAAATAATTTAATTTAAATTCACCAACAGTAGTGGGTAGGTATATTTAACCTTTTTAACATGATTTGCAACCACACTCTAGTTAACATGGGTGGTTTGGTGATTTCTCTTTTAGGAAGGTTATTGGTTGTACATGGGTTACTCTTTTATTGCACAATTGAATAAAGGTTTCTTTGTACTTGTCATTTCATGTGAAAGCTTTAATCCTTTTCCTTTCACAAGCAAAGATATGAATAATATTTTTATCCTTGAATTAATTCGTTATCAGCAATGAGAGTTAATTATCTTTTAATTAAATTAGATAATACTTTCGAAAAGGAAAAAGAATTAAATAAGGGATTTTCTTTATTTAATTTCTTTTTAATATTAAAAGGGCTTTTAAGCTTTTTATTAAGCAATTAAATTACCAAAAATTAAAGGAGTGTTTCTTAAGCCTATTAGCACCTATACTGGTCCATTGGACCCACATGTAAGTGTTGGATGCTAGGAAATTAAATATTATGGAAAATATCAAAGGGCTAGCTAGTGATTCAATTTAAATGCATACAAAAATGAATAAGCACCAAATTGATCCAAACTTTCTTATGCATGACCTCTGGTCCTAAACAAGCCTAGAACCAGCATGTTCACATAAAAACTCTACTGATCTTAGCTTATTAATTTACAAAGGAAAACATGCATAATTCATGAATAATCATTTCTGTTATTCCAAAAATCATGATTAATTCACAAGATGTGTATTTTGACATTACAAGACAGTGTGCACAAATTGAGCTCAAGAACATAATTATATTTAACAGAAAAAATCATTTAGGCAGTTTCTGCAAGAATGGAAAAACTTTTTTGAAAATAGATTTACATAATAACTTTGTGCAATTTTTGGCATAGGAGCTAGCAATGACCTAACACACAACATATCCAAAAATTAGCTACAGACAATTTATGGTTTTTGAGTTATTGCAGATCTAGTGTTTTCATATTTGTATTTTTCATGCACAAACTAAAAGGAATTAGCTCAGGCCAGAATAACAAAAGTTGTATTATAATTCATCACGAATCCAACAAAATTGGTTTTACATTTTTCTGATTCTTATGTGATTTTCTACGCAATTTACAAGAAACAGGAAATGGCAAACACTATTGGAGTTACCCTTTTGCAAGAAGGACCCTGGAAAGAATCGTGGTTTTGCAATGCGGCCCTTGGGGCGGCCGGCCGGCGCGGCTCCGGCCAAATTCCGGCCGGGCCGGCGGCGGGGCCGATCGGGGTAGGGCCGGGGAGGGTCTAGGGGTGGCTAGGCTTCGATTTAAGGGCTTGGACCGGCGGAGGTGGCTCCGGCGAGCGGCGCGCGCGGCGGCCAGTGAGTGCGGCCGCCGCGACTGCTGTTCTGACGAGGAGGACAGCAGGGTGGTGCGGCTAGCGAGGGCGGTGGCACGAGTGAGTGCTAGAGAAGCCGTAAGACGGTTTAATTCGGCTTGTGGGCGGCTCGAGCTCGGAGCTCGCCGCGGCCGGGGTGCGGGACGCCGGTGGGCGGCGCGGGCGGCGTCGGGGGGGGGGGTTGCGCGTTGGGAAGGAGCGGTGGCTCTAAAGGCGATGTGTGGGCGAGGGGGAACGGGAGAGGGCAGCACGGGCAGGGCCGGACTACGGCGGTACGACGACGGGCACGGTGGGCGGCCGCAAGGACCACGGCGGCGCGCGTTCCGGGCGCGGCAGGTGGCGGCCGGGGACTTCGAGGTGCCTTGGCGTGCGTGCTCACCTCGGGAGGGTGCACGTCCTAGGGAGGCGCGGCCTCGGGCGACGCGAGGGGTCCCGACTCCGAGGCGGGCGCGGCGGGCGCGGGGGCGCGCGCGCGCGCGCGACGCGCGACGTCGCGGCGTGGCGCGGCGTCGCCGGCCCATCAAAAATTTACAGTGCCACTGTTTGGACGTAAGAATCTCCAAAAACTTGAATAGAACTTGACCAAGTAGTGAACATAAAAGTTGTAGATCTAGTCACCCTCTACAACTTTAAGAAAGGCTATAGGGTGTTTTTCTCAACCGATTTTGCAGGAACGTCGTGCCAACTTCGAATGTCGGCCTGTTCTGAAAAACAGGAGGTACTGTCAGTCGATCAAGTTTTTCACCAATTTCCACCCAAAATTTGAAATGCCAATCTACATGAAAGTTGTGTCCCTCAACAAGATGGACAACTTTCATAAAGGTAGATTTTGAAGTGTTTAGGTGAATTTTGGAGAACACGGCAAAAGTTCCGGACGACATTCGCTGACGTCAACGGTTATGCCGGTTTTGACCGTGTTTTTGACCAAGGGTTGACTACAGGTGTGTGTAGGCTTGGTCAAGGGGTTCATTAGGGTTCATTGGCGAGGTTTTCGGGTGATGACCCAGGTTGACCTACGTTTGACCGGGGTTTGACTGGTTTCACCCGGCTGATCCGGTCATTAGCGTTAATGACGGTAATTAAAAACCTGGAGCGTCACAGAAATGAGAAGCAGTCCAGATGGATAGTTTGCCTAGAAATGCAAGAGCTAATATATATGAGTCCCCTCCGGGCCAAGCAAAACACCACACTACCCCTAACACTTAAGTTGTGATACAACCCCTCAGGGGCAAATAGGTCATGTAGCACTCCTCTTCATTGCACAGCCATGCCGTTGCCGCAGACCGCATCGTCTCGACACAAGCCCTGCGATCCCGCCACGCGTCCGCCGACATCGAAGCTTCTCGACGCGCTCGGAACCCGTCTCCGCCCGCTGAGCCTCCGCTCTTGGTTTTGTGGCTCAACCAAGTAACCTGACGGTTTTCTGGTGAACTGCCGCAAACCCCACGTGTAGACTCCGGTTGTGAGCCGCTACCCTGCACCGGCTCCAGTCCATGACTTTGTCTTACTTTTCTTGCCACCATGCGGCCCGCATTTGACCCCGCTGGCCTTCGGGTCCCTCAACTCAGGCCTACATGTCTCTCCACTCCTCGGAGGCCCCGCAAGGCATAGACCTTTCGCGCCCACTCTTCACCTACACCAACGCAAATCAAACCGCAACATGCACCTGCAATACTCTGCCAAGAGTCAGTCCACACCACATTTTCAAACACTCATCACAGCCAAGAGCGACCATCCACCGGTCCTCGATTGCTCTGGTCCTCACCCTGGCTACGGTGTCGTTGGCGAGGATGTTCCGATCTGCTCCTGGAATTGGAACTTGCCACAGATCTACTATATCCAGGACCTCTTTCTTCAATTTGGGCAGCGGAAACACAGACGTTAGCCTGGAGAGGTTGTACTGCAGGAGAATCTTCGAGGTGGTTTAGGGCGGCAAGAGCGGCTCCCAAGTTGGTTTGTGTGGAGTTGTAGACTTCGAGACCATCTCACTCAAAGTCCCTCAGGAGGTCTCTGGCACAAAGTCGATTAGCACGAGGTTGATTGTCTTGGTGTCGTTGCTTAGGGGCGGCTGGTGCCGCAGGTGCTTGTTGCCCGGTGTTGTCACTGACCTGTGCGGCGTTGAGTGGTTGTTGACCTGGTTATTGACCTGCACCTGGGACAGCAGTAGCGAGTTCTTGTTGCCGACAGACAGCTCTGGCGGCATCGACGTTCTTGCGCTCTTGGCATTGTTCATGTGTCTCTCTATCTTGAGGTGGTACATCTATAGACAAGACCAAGATCTCGCGATCTAGGGTGTCGGGCTCTTCTCCAAAATAGTTCGGGGAGATAGTTGTGCGGGCGATCTGGAACGCAAGGCAGTCCAGAGATGGCTCTCGGTTCAGCTGGTGGCGATGGGCCGTAGTGAGAGGTCGACGAAACTTCTTGAAGATACAGCACTGGCAAGCCGTGTGTTTGGGTTCTCATGGATAGGGCAGGGCTCGTCAAGGTGACTCCTGCAGCTTCCACGATCTTGGGTCTTGGGTCCATATTCGATCTGGATCTTACGCTTCATGTAGCGTGAGGCTACGTGAGTTGCATTGCACAAGCCTAGAGGCATTCTAGAAGACGTTGAGGCCCTGTGAGGGCGTTTGACGCATGCGCAGATTTTGATTATGTCGGAGAGCATGCCCTCGACACGATCGATCCTAGCGATCAGGTCGCTAGGAGTGGGTGGGTGGGATTCCATTAACAAATCTGTTCCGATCTGTTCGTCAGTGGTGACCGCATTGCCTTCGATGACGAGGTAGGCGGCTAGAGTGGTGGATTTCGCAGGCATCGAGCTGAAGCAGATGTCGACGGGATTGGCGAGGTTGTCTGCCATGCTCTCCGGGAAGATGACGTCGTTGGTCGAAGCCATCGAGTTGCACAAAGAACCTTGATTCTCCCCTACAAGGTGCAAAAATTGTCAGATGGTGTGATCTGGACAACCCACCGGGGAGCTAATCCCAATGGTTTAGTTGTTTGGTGGGGTGGAATCTTAGGCTAAGAACTCGAAGGTCGCATTCGAGTACGCGGAACACAGAGAACACGGCGAGTTTATACTGGTTCGGTCCTGTGGAGAGTAATACCCTACGTCCAGTTCTCCAGTTTGTATTGCTTGGGGATTGCGTGATTGATACAAGGGTCGCCTCATCTGCCTTATATTGTCTAGAGGATGAGGTCGGTTCCCAGACAGCTAGTCGGTTACGACCAGGAGACCTAAGTCTAGATGATTACACACATCGCTTGCCATATCCTGTCGATCTGCTTTGGTCGAAATCCACCGAGGTCATGTCTTGTACGCCAAGTCTTGAGGTCGTGATGGATTAGGTTGTCTAAGGAATCTTCTAGAAGGTCTTCAAGAGGTTGTGTGGTCCACCAACTAGGTCGGTTGGGCCCACAAACAGGTCGGCGGGTCTTCTGGTAGGCCGAACCCACTTGTCGGGGACGGCTGTGAGCATGGTCGGTGAGGACTCAGGGGTACCCATGTCTCACAGGTATGTGACGAGCTTCCCATCTTGCGTGAGGAGAACAAGCGTCTTGGCAAGTTGCTCGATAACCATGATGGCATGCTTAGAGAGGCCAAGAAGATTGTGATGCCCCAGGTTTTTAATTAACCCTAACAGTCGGTCAACCCAGCCGACAGTGGTCAAATCACGATCAACCTGGGCCCTCACATCAAAAAATTCACTAACCTACTCTATTGAACCCTTTTGGCTAGTAGACACTCTGGTGGGGCTAACCCATGGTCAAAGACTTTGTCAAACCCCCTTCACCCCTAGTGTCCATAGCTCTCTGTCGGAACTTTTGCCGCGTTCTCCAAAATTCACCTAAACACTTAAAATTCTACCTCTAGGGAAGTTGTCCATCTTGTTGAGGGACACAACTTTCATGTAGATTGGTATTTCAAATTTTGAGTGGAAAAGCTTGAAAAACTTGTTCTAAAGGCAGCATCTACTATTCAAGCAAACAGGCTGACATTCAAAGTTGGCAACTGTTTATTGCAAAATCTGTGGAGAAAAACCCCATAGAGCCTTTTTGAAAATGGTAGAGGGTAGCTAGATCTATAACTTTCATATTCAAAGTTTGGTCGAGTTGTATTCAAATTTTCGGAGTAATTCAATTTCAAAGACAGGCTCAGCAACATTTTCTGAGGCCGGGCGCTAGCGTGCCGCGACATCGCGCGCCCGCGCACCGCGCGTCGCCGGCCGCGCGCCGGCCGGCCCTTGACGGCCATGCCCACGCGCCTTCACGACGCCTCCACCGCCCGAGGCCGTGCGCCGCCCGAGGCCCACACCTCTCGACACTCGCCTCCGCCCAAGACGCCTCGAGCCGCGTCGCCGCGCCGCCGTACGCGCGCCGTGCGCGCGGCGGAACCCCGGTCCCTCCGCGGCGCCGGCCGTACGTGCGCCGGCCGAGGCGCCCTAGCACGGCAGATGCTCCCCCGTCGTCACCCGCCGTCACCCGAGCCCGCGCGTATAAAAGGGCGCCATGTTCTCTCCTCCCCCACGCCATTGCCGCCGCCGCCGGTGTGCTCCCTACTTCGCTCACGCTCGACACCGTCCAAGCCTTCCTAAACCTTCCCTAGACATCCCTCGAGCTTCCCGGGCCGCGCGTTGTGCTTCCTCGCCTTGAGCCTCACCGGAGTCCGTGTGACCGCGGGCGCGCCACCGCGGTCTCGTCGTCGCCGCTCGCTGGAGCTCTCCCCGACCGCGCCACCACCACCAATCGGCTAGGGGTGAGCCCAATTGCCTCCCCTTGCCGCTTGCTGCCCTAGCCTGGCCCCACCTCGCCGCCGGCGAACTCCCCCACCACCGCGAGGGAATGGTTGTGAAATCCAGGGGCATATGTGTAAACTAGGGACTCGATTGCAACGAAAGTTATCTAGGTTTCTTTACCAGTTGGTCCAGCGCATTAGGAAATCTCTAGAGAACCGTACAAAATTCAGAAAATTGCATAACCAATTTTGTTGGATTCGATGTGAATAATACTACAATGTTTGTTATTCTCACATGGTCCGATTCTGGATATTTTTAACATGAAAAATAGGAATATGAAAAACCTAGATCTGCCTTAACTCAAAAACTATAAAACCTCTGTATCCAAATTTTGGATATGTTGTGTATCATGTCATGACTAGCTCCTGTGCCCAAAATTGCACAAAGTTATACATTAAATCTTTTTATATAAATTGTTTTCCTTTTATGCAGAAACTACCTAGATGATTTTTGTAGCTAAAAAAACTTATGTTTTTGTGCCCAACTTATGCATGTTGTCTTGTTGTGTCAAAGCACACCTCTGGTGAATTAATCAAGATTTTTGGTTTAACAGAAATAATTATTCTTAATTTGTGCATGTTTTCCTTTGTAAATTTGTGAAGCAAGATTAGTAGAACTTCTACGTGTGCTTGCTGGTTCTTTAGGCTTGTTTAGGACCAGAGAGCATGTATGAGAACAATTGGATCATTTTGAGGCTTATTTACTTTTGTATGCATTTAATTGAATCACTAGCTAGTCTTTGTTTATTTTCCAAAATATTTAATTTTTTAGCTTCCAAGCTTTGCATGTGGGTCCAGTGGTTCAGTATGGGTGTTGTTATGCTTAAGAAACACTTCTTTAAAATTTTAGTGAATTATTGCTTAATAAAAAGGTTTAAGGGCCTTTAAAGATTAAATAAATAAGGAAAATGCATTTTTAATTCTTTTCCCTTTTGGAAAGTATAACCTAACTTAATTAAAGGCTAAGAAAATACTCTTGCTGATAAAGGAATTAAATTATAAATAAATATCCTTGTACACACCCTGCTAGTGAGAGGTAAAAGGTTTAAACGCCCACATGAAATAACAAGTATAAGAGAAACATTAATTCAAATGTGCAATAAAAGAATGAACCACATGTAATTAATAACCTTCCTAAAAGGAATGTAATATTTAAATACTTGTTAAGGTGAATATGACCAACAAGAGTTGGATGAGATAACGAACTGTCACATCACCTGAACCTTGCATTGCATTCCGTGTACATCTTCCTGATGGTGACTACTCACTCGTCCCGGAATCCGAGGAAGGAGGAGCAGAAGCTTCGCTGCAGTACGTGGAAGTACTCGACGACACCGAGGGTGCTCCGGCTAACCTAGCTGACGAAGGCAAGCTCCGGTGCATCTAACCCAGTTTTCAAATTCATTATTCAATTATCTGTGGATGCTTGTGCATTTAAGTTCAGGAGCTGTATGGAACCTTAGATGCGTGATCCCTAGGTACCTTTGTCCCTACTAGTATGATAGGTCGATAGCTGATAAGCTATAGGACCGTTACAAGTCGGGTGACGACCTCACTCGCGAGAATAGGTTCCTAGATAGGAATCACAAGATATCCTTAATTGGATTGCTCATGTGGTAAGAGCATGGGATTGGGCTCCGGTCCAATGGCTATTGTGGGTTAAGTGTTTGAACGTACTAAGCACTTGTCGAGAATGGGACTGGTAAGCCTAGTACCTTAATAAGACGGCTGGGGATTTAAATATCGCTACTCTTGGGGTTTCTCTCACGGCTAGCAACCGGTGGTGTATGGTGAGTCCGTGTACTTCGCGGGGTATTCCGGATTGTGGCCTTTTGTCCCGACCCGAGGATTTTTGCGAACCGTTTGGTGGTTCTCCTCACGGGGGCATCCCACCGTGTGTTTAGGTCTACCTTGCAAGGTTTGAATCAATCGATTGTTGCCTCTCACCGTTATCTGAGACTACTTACTCCACTAGTCATGAGATCCCAAATGATGGAAGTTGATGAATACTATGTTTGATTACTTGTATTGCACAACTTTGTTTGTACTAGTTGGCTAATGTAGTAAAGATTAAACCCACTATAACTTGTGCTAAAATATTGAAAGTAAGGACACACTCTTTGTTACTTTTCAGCAAAAGAAACTCAGTGGCCAAAAGCCTTGCATGTCTAGAGTTGGTGAAGTAGTTATCACCGACGGGTAAGTCTTGCTGAGTATTAGTATACTCAGCCTTGCTATAATATGTTGATCCAGGTAATGCTTTCGGTGATGTGTGGCCCGGAGAGATCCCGCCCGGCTGGGAGCTGGAGTGGGTGGAAGATGACAATTGAGGCATCATGGATGGCCTCCCGTGGTGTTTCCGTTTCCCGCTAGTTTAATTCCGCTGTTTCAAAACTCCGAACTACTTTTTTATGGCAAAAACTTCGGTTTGTAATTATTAAACCCTTCGGGGTACAAATTTGGATGTTAATGGTGTTGTATCTCTGGACTCGCCTTCGAGTGAGTTTTAATGCATATATGTCGATCCTTGTTGCTATTCAAAGTGATTTACCGGGCGTTAACCCGGCGACTGACGACAGGATGATACATTATTATCGCTTAATGACCAAAGTGGATTGGTTTAGGTGATAGTACGGTATTTTCCTGGGCGGGTTGTCACAGTTGGCATTAGAGCAATTATATGCACCAGAGATTAATTAATAACCGTAATCACTAGTTTTTGAATAAAATTTGCCAAGGTTGTCTGATTTTCCAAAACACGTTGGTCCGCTAAGGATAAACTAGAACGAGAGGCCCTAGAGGGAATTTTTGGGTTCTTTCAGGTGGCTTAATTAACCTATGGTTTATTTTGCTAACTTCCAGCACATTTACTTCATGTCAGACTTACTTTCTTGCACAACCAAACTAGATGAGCCACGTGTTTTATACGTGTGTTGCGCCGCATCACAGGAATTGCAAGGGTTGATGGAGTGATCCATTCCACGGATCCCATCTTCGCGTCTGTTTATGAGGTATGTTGTCGCCACGTGTTTCATACGTGTGCATTCAGCATGTCGATCATGCGAGGCAAAGATACACTCCATTCAAACGGAGGGTGTCCGAGGTTGGACGCTGTCCATGCAGCGGCTTAACGCATGGATGTCGTTTCTATAGTGAACGGTACTGTATGTGGACGCTTCCGTGGCGTGCTGGCACGAAAGGTTCGTTTTTTGCTGGTACATAACAGCGCTTCATTAGTCGTTAAGCGAGTACGTGTGGCTCTCGACTAGATATTATTTGGAGGGACGAATAAAAGCCTTGCCACCGGCACTAACTTCGATATTTGGCTTGATTGCCATGTGAGGTCGAAGAGAACGTCTTGCATGCATACTAAAAATCGATACAACTAAAATGGACCCAAAACTGAACTTCTACGTGCTCTCTAAGGAAGATTTTGCTAGTGTGTGCTTTTTATAAACTAGAGTACCTCTCATGCTTAGCTGTCGTGCTGCCAAGATTTTGAAAAAAAAGCTCGTTCACCTTGTTGTACCATGTGCTAGATTTAATTAAACCAGTTTGTTAAAAATGGTTGCTCCTTGCCCAGTCAGCTTTTAGTCGTAAGTTCCGATCATAGCTTCTTTCGGCTTGGTTACACCTTTATAGGCACATCTAGATTTTGTATCCTTTCACCCTGTTTCCTTGATCTAGCTCAACCTTTGAAAAACCGAAAGTGTTTAAAAAAACCATTGTAGCAATCAGAAAACCGGGGGAAAAGTTTTTAGGGTTCTGGATTTTGGTTATGAATTTTTATTCACAGCTGCCAGAACTTCACCATTTGACATGCGTTACATTTTTGTACAGATGCTTTCCCTGTGTTTCATGAGTTCGACGCTGACGGTGCGATCCGTACCAACAGGTTGCACTGGGAGGGTTTTCCACGCCTTGCGTGGGAAGCAGTCAGCGCCGCTGGCTACCTCACACCACCGACTTATGAGGCGTCCGAGTTCGAGCGCTATGGCGTTCCCCGGTTGAAGGACCGATACGGCGAACCCGAGAGGGGGGGAGTGAATGGGAGCCGATAAAAATTCTTCTCGATGGTGATCGAAACTCGAACAAGATGAACGCGGCTTCCAACACACTTCTCCAACTCACTACCCAAGTTGGTCAAGACCACGTAGCCACTGGAGTGCCACTGGACCTAGGAACCAACACACACAGCCTTCCGACTCGAGCACGCAGTGGAACACCAAACCTCGAATCTACAGACCCACACCGGTCAGACCGGTGAGCACCACCGGTCAGACCAGTCCCTGCTGGTGAAACTGAGCAACTTTCACTAAGTGGCTCTACACCGGTCAGACCGGTCCAAGCCTGAAAGCCCCCAAAACACCAAACAGGCCAACCGACCACCAAACTGACCCAAACTCGAAACAGCAGCAACACAGGGCAACAGCGAACGCACCCAAATGTTCTCCCAAGCAAAAACCCACTAGGGCTCGCACCGGTCAGACCGGTCAAGAGCACCGGTCAGACAAGTGTAGCCTGGGCAGCTCGGGATGAACAGCACCCGCGGGTCAACTCCCCCAAATCCAAATCTCGATCTCCCGAATCGCTCCACGGACTTGAATAAGACTTTGGGGATATTAGGAACACCTCATGAGGAGTTCATAGCCAAGTTTAATCCCACCAAAACTCGTCCAAAAAGGAGGAATCAAGGAAATCCCGCCAAGAGCACTTCCAACCCAAGAACTCAAGAAACCCCAAAATCGAGCACCTTTACTCACGGATTTTGGAAGGGGAATCACAGCCCAAAGAACCACGAAGGGTTCCCACAAATTTCCCCCATCATATCCCCAAGAGAAAGGTCCCGAAAACAACCCAAAGAAATCACAAAGAGAGAACTCCGAAAATCACCGCCAAGAAAAACTGGGGAAAACACATTCAAACCTTGAAGAACCACGCTGAATCATCTATACATGAAACAAAGGTTCATACAAGGTCTAGCAAGCCGCCCGATCATCCAGCCCTCTCAACAAGATCTCTCCGTGAAGCTCTCTTCCTACTCCTATGGAAAACCTAAGGAAAATAGGTGGAAAATAGGAAAATTAATGAGCTAGGGTTCCAAGAGTTGGCTGCCATCCTCTCACCTCTTGGGTTATATGGAAGCAACTGAAACTCTAAAATACCCTTCTCTAACAACTAGGTATACAAGCCCCTCAAGGGCGGATTTGGAAGTCTTCATGTCTTCTCCATCGGACGGATGCCTGGCGACCACACCCTGCGTAGCCTCGACGCAAGCCATGTGATCCCGACGCGTGTCCTCCCTTCGAAGTCTCCGGACTGCGTCGTCACCCACCGGTCAGACCGGTCAGACCCACCGGTCAGACCGGTCTGGCACTGTTGCAGCACCGTCTTCGGTTCTTCGGTCTTGGCTTTGTGGATCAACCAAGGAACCCAGTGGTTTTCTGGTGAACCACTGGAAACCCCGCGAACTCGGTGTAGCCTCCGCCAATCTCCACTCTTGACTCGGCTCCGACGTAGTCCGAGCACGACCTTGGTTTTGAGGCTCAACCAAGAAACCGTCCATGACTTCATCTTGCTGTTCATGCCACCATGCGGCCCGCACTTGACCCCGCTGGCCACCGGGTCCCTCGAATGAAGCCTACTTGTCTTCTCCACACCTGGAGGCCTCACCAGTGACGACCTTTGGCGCTTGTTCTTCACTTGCACCAACACCAGTCAAGACGCAACCTGCACCTGGAATACTTAGCGAAGAATCAGTCCACACAACGTTGTCAATCACTCATCACACAAGGAAGCGACCATCCACCGGTCCTCGAACCACACATGGTCCTTAATCTCCCCCTTGATGAGTGCATTGACAACACCCACACGAAAGTAACAAGAGAGAAAAGAAAAAGAAAAGAAACGAACAAAAAGAAACTCCAACAAGCGATCGAAAGCCAAACAAAGGCAAAGAGCAAGATCACTTGAAGAAGACAAGTCTCGGACCCCTTAGGCAAGGGCAACGGCTCGACACATCCGAGAAAAAGCAAAGCTCAAGCAAAGAGCGCAAACCACCAAAACAAAGCTCGAACAACCACAAAGAGCTCCCCCTGCATACATGCAAGCTCCCCCTGAACCAATGCACCTCCCCCTGGATGAATGCATGCAAACCAGCTGAAAACAGGGCAGCTGCAGCAACTTCAGCTCACACCGGTCAGACCGGTCATCACCACCGGTCAGACTGGTGCCTAACATGTGTACAGGACTAGCACTCACACCGGTCAGACCGGTGCTCTTCACAGGTCAGACCGGTGCACAACAGAGCCCAGAAATGGCTCGAAACCACCCGAAAACCTTCTAAATGTGTCCAGCAAGCCATTTCAAGCTCAAACTTCTCCCCCTTGTTGGCAATGCATGAATCAAGCCAAAAAATGCAAAAATTTCAACCTAGAGCTTCTCAAATAGACAAAATTCAACAAAGAATGCTACACATGCCCAAATGAGCAAGTTAGATACTCTATAGCTTCGTATCGACATCAACTACAAGATCACCAAGTTTCACAACCATTGGACGAAGCTAAGATGGAATTGAACAATTTTGCGAAAAACTTGCCTCTCATGAGCAAAGTCCTAAACATGATCAAAGCATATCAAAATGGCAAAGCCACACAAACTTCATGCTAGGACAGCCATTCTAATCATAAGACCATCACAAACACCCACAAGCACCTCATGTCATGTCAAAGCCACCGAGCCATGTGCCTACTTCTATGTATGAGACTTCTCATTGGTAGGCATCATGCAACGGTTTAGCACCCAAAGCAAATTAAATTCAGCACAAATGACATAGGAGCATATTTTCCAAGCATTTTTCATTTCTTTTCAGATTTATAATTGGTACATGAAATGCCTTTGCGACAAAAAGGAACTTATGCCCCTCCACAAGATAAGGCAAGAGGGCTAAACATTCATGATGGCAAATGAGCCTTTGGCCCCATATGATCAATAAACTAGCTATCCAACCACAAATTAAGCATAGCAAAGCCGCTAAAACACGTCAAGATCATATAAAAGAATTTACACATGAGAGCGCATACATGTGACATTTTTCAAAAACATAGCCATCAACCATGCATTATTCATCAAGATCATCAAGAGCTAAGCCAAACTAACCATAGCATGCCAAACAAGCTCACAAAGACATATATCTCATTCCATGGTGAACAATGTATATGAGAGAAGCTTTTCCTAACCAATGCATATGATACAAAATGCATGCAATCTAAGGTACAAGGATGCCTATACATCATGTTACATATGCCATGCTAAAAGCAAGAAATGCACAAAGGAAAGCTATACATATGCTACAAAGGAGCTCCCACACACAAAGCTCACAAACCACTGGCTCCTCGAGGGGAGGCAAAAAGGGCTCGACACCACCGGCAAAAGAGCAAACGAGCACAAAACTCACAAGCTCCCTCTAAACACATGCACTAGGGCCAAAGAGCATACAAAGCTCACCCTACACACATGAGATAGAGAAGGAGCAAAACAAACCAAATGGCTTGACCAAGGCCACACACTCAAAGGTCACAAATAAACTTACCTTTATCATTTCTTCACAATTCACTCATCCTTGTCCACATCCCCGAAAGTGATGCACCTACATGTCACCACCGGGATATGAGGCCGAAGAACCACCCCCGATATCAACCAAATGTTCTCCAGGCCATCCACCTGCAACTCAAAACCAAGAGCGAGAGCGAGCAAATGACTCAACACTGGGGTTAGTTCCAAATGTGTAAAACCAGTGCCTAGCCATTTGCTCGAAAGTGGGGTTAGCACAAACCAAACCATCTTTCCTACCAAAGCTACCTCCACGAACACCACCACGGTGACCACCACGAGGTAACCAAACCTCTCTACCTGGAGGAGGACCAAAACCACGAAAGAAAACCCGTGGACTGTCCCTCCTCTCCTTCTCAAAACTACGGATCCTCCCATCCCCGTATTGAGCACGAGGAGGAGAATGCCTAGCAAACTGACCTCCTGCAAACTCTCCAGCCCAACCACCAGAACCACGAACTCCAGAAACAAATCTCGCACATGTACGAGCACAAAACCCAAATTGCTGCCTGTCCAGGCCTGCACCGATCTGTCCGGTGCCCCTCACCGGTCTGACCGATGTAGCCTGGGCAGCAGCACCTCCAACAGCCTTCCGCTCTCCCCAAGCCCGAACTGACCTCACACTCGCCTTGGCCCTGGGCAACTGCACACGAGGCTCAAGTACACCAACGTAAGGGTGATACTTGTCCTTGTTAGCCCACTCCTTCGCCATTCTCTCTTCACGCTTCTCTTGAAGCAAAACGCTCTCTTGTGACCATCCTTTCCACAAAACTCACAATGGAAACGGATCGATCTGGGCTTAGGCTTGGGATGAGGCTCTTCACAAGGATTCTCACTTGGTTTCTCACTAGGCGTTTCACTTGCCTTCTCACACGGTTTTTCTCTTGGTTGGTTTGGCTTGGATGCAAACTTTGTCTTTGGGTGTGGGTTGTGGTGGAACTGAAACATTCCCAAATTTCCTTTCTCTCTCACCACTGCCCTCACCAACCTTATCCAATCCCAAAGCCCGACTGTCAAAGCGTTTACAGCTAGAAATCATCATACCAAGCTGAGGTTCTTGACTCGACAACCAACTCAGCGCTTCACGCAATTTATCATTCTTATCTTGCAAGCGACCAACACATTTTGCAAGATCCAAATTCTTCATAGCATGCAACTCACATGTAGAGCAAGAAGTAGGAATAGGCACTTTCAAATCAGCCTCAAGCAAAACAATGCGAGAACGGAGCTCAACAAATTTCTCATGCAAATTAGGGCAAGAAGTGCAAGCACCAAGCAAAGTGGGTCTAGATTGTAGCTCAGCCAACTCAACCCTAAGCACATCTAGTTGCTCACACTTGGAGGCATACTTCTCCCTAAGATCAGTCAAGTCAGCTAGGAAAGCAGAGCAATCAGCACAATCATTTTCATCAGAAACAACAGGGCTAGCCTTAAGCGAATCAATTTCAAGCTTGCTATCAAGAACCTATGTTTCTAGCTCAGCCACTCTAGTCCTAGCATCCTCGAGCAAAGATCTATGCTCCTTCCTAAGCTTCTTAGCCTCTCTAAGCATGTGATCGCGATTATGAAGCAAGTCAACCAACTCCTCATTCTCCTTACACAAAGAAGAGAGCTCATCACATAACTCATCCTCGGAATCCAAGTCCGAAGCGTCCTTTTGGCTTCTCTTGCTGCTCGAACTGCGAGCCATGCCGCAGAAGTCGCCCTTGAGGCTTAGGCCCGTCACACAAAGGCCGTTGAGGTACTTGCCGAGGTTTTTCTTCTTCTTCTTCTTTTTTCATCCTCTTCGTCTTCATCACTCGAGCTTGAAGACGTGTCCTCGGAATCGGACTCGATGTCGCTCGATCCCTTCATCTTCTCTCGAGACCAAGCCTTCTTCCCATGTTCATGATCCTTCTTCTTGGACTTCTTTCTCTTGTCCATGAACTTGTGCTTGTCGTGGTTGTTCACCTTCGGACACTCGGCGAAATAGTGTCCAGCCTTGCCACACTTGAAGCATGTCCTCGTGTTCCTCCTCTTGTTCACCCGGTTCTCGTGCAGCCTCTCGAACCGCCTCGTCAGGAGCGCCAGTTCGTCCTCTCCAAGCACGTCGAACTCCTCATCTGGCATAGACATCAAAGAGGACAAAGAGAACATCCTGGTGGATGGGTTAGTGTTAGCCTTTCCTTTCGAACCACCAACGAGGGCAAGACCTTGAGAGTCAGTCGGGCCCTCGATCTTGGCTGTCATGCCCCTATCCACCTCAGCCGACTTGAGCTTTGAGAACAGCTCGTTCACCGTCAGAGTGTCATACTTCTCTGACTCCACAATGGCCTCAAACTTTTCGCCCCATATCGTACAATCCAAAGAGTGTAAGAGCTTGACCGCTCTATCATGATCATCGTACGGGAGCACGTCCACATTGGCCCTCATGTTGTTCACAACCACCATGAACCTCTGAAACAAGGCATCGATGGATTCACCGGGGAGATGAGTGAAATTCTCGTACTCTCTCCGGTAGGTTGCATACATCCGTGCCTGAACCTGGGCGTTCCCAACATGAGCCTCCTTCAGCACCGTCCTAATTCTACAAGCCAAGTGCTCGGTGTGCACCCGATCGAACTCAGGCTGACACAAAGCACGAAACAATTAGTCGACCGCCTTATTGTTGGCGTCGAATCTGTCCCTCGATCCTAGAGCGAGGAAGTCCATCGGTTGGACATAGCTTGTGTCCACCATGACATCCCAAAGGATCTGACCTTTTCCGCGGAGAAAAGCACCCATCCGCTTGCTCCACATCTGGTAGTTCTTGCCATCGAAGTGTAGAGGACCCGAACCCCGTTCCTGGTACGCCATCCTTGGATCTTAGATTGGTTAGAGTCAACAAAGACCCGAACCGGCTCTGATACCACTTGAAGGACCGATACGGCGAACCAGAGAGGGGGAGGAGTGAATGGGAGCCGATAAAAATTCTTCTCGATGGAGATTGAAACTCTAACAAGATGAACGCGGCTTCCAACACAATTCTCCAACTCACTACCCAAGTTGGTCAAGCCCACGTAGCCACTGGAGTGCCACTGGACCTAGGAACCAACACACACAGCCTTCCGACTCGAGCACGCAGCGGAACACCAAAACTCGAGTCTACAGACCCACACCGGTCAGACCGGTGAGCACCACCGGTCAGACCGGTCCCTGCTAGTGAAACTGAGCAACTTTCACTAAGTGGCTCTACACCAGTCAGACCGGTGAGACACACCGGTCAGACCGGTCCAAGCCTGAAAGCTCCCAAAACACCAAACAGGCCAACCGACCACCAAACTGACCCAAACTCGAAACAGCAGCAACACAGCGCAACAGCGAACACACCCAAACGTTCTCCCGAGCAAAAACCCACTAGGGCTCGCACCGGTCAGACCGGTCAAGAGCACCGGTCAGACCGGTGTAGCCTGGGCAGCTCGGGATGAACAGCACCCGCGGGTCAACTCCCCCAAATCCAAATCTCGATCTCCCGAATCGCTCCACGAACTTGAACAAGACTTTGGGGATATTACGAACACCTCATCAGGAGTCCATAGCCAAGTTTAATCCCACCAAAACTCGTCCTTAAAGGAGGAATCAAGGAAATCCCGCCAAGAGCACTTCGAACCCAAGAACTCAAGAAACCCCAAAATCGAGCACCTTTACTCACGGATTTTGGAAGGGGAATCACAGCCCAAAGAACCATGAAGGGTTCCCACAAATTTCCCCCATCAAATCCCCAATAGAAAGGTCCCGAAAACAACCCAAAGAAATCACAAAGAGAGGGCTGCGAAAATCACCACCAAGAACAACCGGGGAAAACACATCCAAACCTTGAAGAACCACGCCGAATCATCTATACATGAAATAAAGGTTCATACAAGGTCTAGCAAGCCGCCCGATCATCCATCCTTCTCAACAACATCTCTCCGTGAAGCTCTCTTGCTAGTCCTATGGAAAACCTAAGGAAAATAGGTGGAAAATAGGAAAACTAATGAGCTAGGGTTCCAAGAGTTGGCTGCCATCCTCTCACCTCTTGGGTTATATGGAGGCAACCAAAAGTCTAAAATACCCTTCTCTAACAACTAGGGATACAAGCCCCTCAAGGGCGGATTTGGAAGTCTTCATGTCTTCTCCATCGGACGGATGCCCAGCGACCGCACCCTGCGTAGCCTCGACGCAAGCCATGCGATCCTGACGCGTGTCCTCCGCTTCGAAGTCTTCGGAATGCGTCGTTGCACACCGGTCAGACCGGTGCTCCTCACCGATCAGACCGGTCCCCACCGGTCAGACCGGTCAGACCGGTCTGGCACTGCTGCAGCACCGTCTTCGGTTCTTCGGTATTGGCTTTGTGGATCAACAAGGAACCTAGTGGTTTTCTGGTGAACCACTGGAAACCCCGCGAACTCGGTGTAGCCTCCGCCAATCTCCACTCATGACTCGGCTCCCACGTAGTCCCGGCACGACCTTGGTTTTGAGGCTCAACCAAGAAACCGTCCATGACTTCATCTTGCTGTTCATGCCACCATGCGGCCCGCACTTGATCCCGCTGGCCACCGGGTCCCTCGAACGAAGCCTACTTGTCTTCTCCACACCTAGAGGCCTCACCGGCGACGACCTTTCGCGCTTGTTCTTCACCTGCACCAACACGAGTCAAGCCGCAACCTGCACCTGCAATACTTAGCCAAGAATCAGTCCACACAACGTTGTCAATCACTCATCACACAAGGAAGCGACCATCCACCGGTCCTCGAACCACACATGGTCCTCACCGGTGCAGAGTGATCGTCACTGTACTGCCACACCCGGACCACGCCGACTGGTTCGACTTGAGTTTTAACTACTGAGGATTCATTACCCACGAGGTCGTTGAGTCAACAACCCTCAGAGTGCTGACGGACTTCTATGGCCACAACCCCACTGTGGTAGCGCTCTCTCTGTTCGGGCTGTTTCCTGCTGTAAGTCCTCACGACCTGGCATGGTTGGACCATATGGATCACCTACGGGAGCTGTTGGCGCTAGCGGAGCCGCTGGATGTCACGAAGACGCTGGCTCGCTGTCTTAACGTGATTTTAGCACTTCAAGGGCTGCGCTATAATACCGCAGCGATTATGGGGCAGCGTTTGGAGGCATCTAGGAGGGATTGGCAGCAGCTATCAGCAGCTGAACTTTACACTTACTCAAATGCAGCAAAAGAATGACAGGCTGCGTGCCAGGAGATTCCAGTTAGAGCTAGAGAGAGGCGACCGCCTACAGAGAATTGTAGATCTGGAGGCGGAGAATCACACCCTGGAGGAGAATGTTGATGCGTATGAGATTGAGAGGTTGACGCTGCTTCAGAACATTGCTGATATGCAGCAGTAGGTGGAGGAGGCCGAGGTACAGGTGGAAGCCTTCCACGCTATAGTGGCTTTACAGCCACTGCCTCCAGTACAGGCACACCCGGAGGAGCAGCAGGGTCTGTCTGGTCTGGATCAGACGAGCCAGGCAGGACCACCGTTACCGACTCCCCCAGCTTCGCCTACGGGCAGTGGTGCTTCGGTGGGCAACTAGGTTGCCGGCAGCGATAATAAGAAGGATTGCGATCCTATGGTGTTATCTTCGAGATGTTTGGAGTAGTTAGCTTTTGAGCACGTCTTCGTGCAGAGTAACTACTTGTAACCCTGTCGTATTGTGGTGTTTCAAAATTGAGTCTTGTAATGTCCTTGGACCCTTGTTCCATCTTGTTGTAATAATGAATGCTTAAGCATGTGGTGTTTTAATGGAAATTCACTTGTTCACCCCAGATGTTGGAATCTTGTTCCGTATGATTGCCAAATTTTCAGTGAATCGTTGCAATTACCACGCTTGCCAAAACTTGCATTTCACATAAGCGTTGGGAAACAAAAGTATTTTAGGGGCGTCCATCATCTGCCAAGCAATTAGGTGCTTGTCCACCCTCATTGGCACACGAAATAGCAGAAATTGCCCCAAGAGTGAATGTTGGCTCGTGTTACTCGAGTGGTCGCATTTCCTAACTATGTCGAGGAACGATTCTATGAATCCTTTGTTGACTATGTGATACCTTTCGACTGTTGTTGTCATCGTTATATAAATGCTAATGAGTTGTGGTTGTGTATGGTCATACTTGTCATCATTTCTGAGTAAGCTTTTGGTTATGTGACTAACAAGGCTCGCATTTTAGATGATGGGAACCATGTGCAGCTCTCCCAACGGGTTCGGAGCGAACTGTAGTAGTGACTTGCCCACCACCGCCCATGACGCTGTCAGAGGCCTTCATGGCCACGAAAACCAAGGTGTTGCGGCAGATCCTGCAGACGTAGCAGCATATCGCTCAGCAGATGAACCGAGGGCCGCCACACGGGGCCAACCACGAGGGGCCTAATCAGGTTACCACGTATGCTCAGTTCATCGCGATGAAGCCGCCGACCTTCTCCAAGGCGGAAGACCCCCTGGAAGCTGAAGCTTGGATCAAGGCCATAGAGGCAAAATTCTCTGCCTTTGTGCTGCCTTGCTCCGAGGAGAACAGAGCCAACTTCGCAGCTCTGCAACTGCGAGGAGAAGCTTCAATGTGATGGGATCATTTCAAGTCGATGCAGCGAGGGTGTGCTGTAACTTGGGATGAGTTGAAGCAAGCCTTCAAGAGCCATCACATCCCCAAGGGACTAATGGATAGGAAGATGAGGGAGTTGTGGCCCTTAGGCAGGGGTCCGACACGGTGTACCGTTATGCCCAGAAGTTTAACAGCTTGTGCTAGTATGGTGGGCATCACGTTGACACTGATGCGAAGAAGATGGAAAGATTCCGCGATGGGCTAGATGGCAAGTTGCACGAGCGACTAAACCTGCTCGAGCCCGCAAACTTCCATGAGCTAGTGAACAAGGCTATCTCCCAAGAGGATGCCATGAAGAAGCCCACGGGGACAAAAAGAGGGTGTCTAGTTTTGCCCCGGGTAGCGGAACTAGTAAAAAGTTTCGCATTGTGAAGAACAACGTTCCAAACCCATCCCAGCAATCTTCAACTGGACGCTGGACAATGAAGCCATCCCAGAGCAAACCCGCCGGAAACTTCCAGTTCCGCAATGTTCAGTAGCAGGCTCCAAAGCCCAATTCACCTCCTCGCAACGTTGGTGATCGTCGTTGCTTCAACTGTGATCAACCTGGGCATTACATCAGTGAATGTCCCAAGCCCAGGCAGATCAAGCCCAACCCACAGAATCAAGGAGCAGGAAACAAGCCTCCACTCCGGCTAAGAAGCCTATGGTGCAAGTACGCCAAGGAAAGCTTAACTTCACCGCCATGAGTGATATTCCAGAGGGAGCTTCAGTGCTCACGGGTACATTCTCGATCAACGACACTCCTGTTAAGATTTTATTTGATTCAGGAGCTACCCATAGTTTCATCAGTGAAAAACTACTAGGAAAAATGGGTTTGAAGGGTTCTCATACCACTTCCGCTTATAAGATAATTACTCCGGGAGGGCAAATCACCTCTAATATCTTAATCCGTGTAGTATGTTTGGGATTAGGTAGTAAAATCTTTCCAACAAATCTCATCGTAATAAACTTGGTTGGTATGGATGTTATCTTGTGTATGGAGTGGATGACCCAACATAAGGTGGTTCTAGATATATCAGATAGGGTCGTAGAGATCAATTCTCCTACGGTCGGGCACACTACCTTGTACCTACCTTTCAAGGACGGTACCGACCCTTGTGCCTATGTGACCATTATCTCCCCTCTTGATGAAATTCCAGTGGTGTGTGAGTATCCGGATGTTTTTCCTGATGAGTTGCCTGGTATGCCACCAGACAGAGATGTCGAGTTTGTCATCGAACTCTAACCGGGTACAGCATCCATTTCTAAAAGACCTAATCGTATGCCACCCAAAGAATTAGCCGAACTGAAAAATCAACTCCAGGAACTGTTAGATAAGGGTTATATTCGCCCGAGCTCTTCTCCTTGGGGTTGCCCCGCTCTGTTCGTCAAAAAGAAAGATGGTAGCTTGAGATTGTGTGTGGATTACCGACCGCTCAATGCAGTCACCATCAAGAACAAATATCCTCTTCCCCGAATCGATGTTCTATTTGATCAACTGGCAGGAGCCAAAGTTTTCTCCAAGATCGACCTTTGTTTTGGTTATCATCAAATTAATATTCGACCTTGTGACATTCCTAAAACCGCTCTCTTCACTCGTTATGGTCTTTACGAGTTCTTGGTAATGTCCTTTTGTCTCACTAATGCCCCAGCCTACTTCAGGTACCTCATGAACTCCGTGTTTATGATGGAGCTCGACAAATTCATAGTGGTCTTTATCGATGATATCCTCATCTACTCCAAAAACGAGAAAGAACATGCCAAACACCTCCGAATTGTCCTTCAGCGTTTGCGAGATCATAAGCTTTATGCTAAGTTCTCCAAATGTGAATTCTTATTGAAAAGTGTGAAATTCTTGGGTCACACCATTTCCCAAGATGGTATCTTCGTAGATCCTAGCAAAGTTCAAGAGGTGATGGATTGGAAACCACCCAAGTACGTACACCAGATCTGCAGTTTCCTAGGATTGGCGGGATACTACGTCGATTCATTCCTGACTTATCTAGAATCGCAAAACCTATGACCGAACTACTCAAGAAAGGAGTGAAGTTCGTGTGGAGCGAAGCATGTGAGAAAGCCTTCCACACCTTGAGGCAACATTTAACCTCAGCCCCAGTGCTAGTCCAACCGGATAATTCCAAACCTTTTGAAGTCTTCTGTGACGCATCAGGCACGGGTCTCGGTTGTGTTCTTATGCAAGAAGGCCGAGTCATTGTCTATGCTTCACGAGCACTTAGACCTCATGAGCTCAATTATCCTAGCCACGATCTTGAGTTAGCTGTTGTTGTCCACGCTCTCAAGATATGGAGGCATTATCTGATGGATAATCGTTGTAACATCTTCACTGATCACAATAGTCTCAAATACATCTTTACCCAGTCAGAGTTGAATATGAGGCAAAGAAGGTGGCTTGAGTTGATTAAGGATTATGACCTAGAAGTGCACTACCACCCCGGCAAGGCGAATGTTGTTGCGGATGCTCTTAGCCGCAAAGTTCAATGCAACCATCTAGGGTTAGAGCCAGTTAGTGACCCGTTATGTGAAGAAATGAGAAGGCTCAACTTAGAAGTAGTACCACGAGGAAGTCTTTATGCCTTAACGACAGAATCCAATCTTTTTGATAGAATTGTCACTGCTCAACACAATGATGAAGACATACAAACCAACAAACAGAAACTAGCAGAGGGAGATCCCAAGTATACTTGTTTCCAGAAAGATCACCAGGATGTGGTCTGGTTTGGGAAACGCCTTGTGGTCCCGGTTAATCCGGAAGTTAAGAAGATCATCCTAAATGAGGCTCACAAGTCCAAATTTTCTATTCATCCCGGCAGTACCAAGATGTACCATGATTTGAAATAGAATTTCTAGTGGTCCAATATGAAGGTGGATATAGCCAAGTATGTAGCCGAGTGCGATACTTGCCACCGGATGAAAGCAAGCCATTTGAAATCGGCAGGTGTACACCAACCCCTGTCGATACCCATGTGGAAGTGGGATGGCATTAGTATGGATTTCATTATGGGTTTACCCCTCACCGCTAGAAAGAAAGATTCTATTTGGGTAATCGTAGACAGACTCACCAAAGCCACTCATTTCATTGCTGTACATACCACTTATTCAGTACAGCAATATGCAGAATTGTACATGGACCACATAGTTCATTTGCATGGACTTCCGAAGACTATAATCTCTGACAGGGGAACTCAGTTTGTAGCTCGCTTCTGGGAGCAATTGCATGAATGTTTAGGAACCAAGCTAATTCGCAGTTCCAGTTATGATCCGCAGACCGATGGTTAGACGGAAAGGATAAAACAGATTTTGGAAGATATGCTACGAGCAAGCATCTTGCACTTTGACAAGAGTTGGGACAAGTGTTTGTCTTTGGCAGAATTCTCCTACAACAATAATTATCAAGCCAGTTTGAAGATGGCACCGTTCGATGCTCTTTACGGACGAAGATGCCGCACTCCGTTGAATTGGTCAGAAGCCGGAGAGAGGACACTCTTTGGTCCAGACTTAGTTAAGGATGCCGAAGAAAAAGTGCAAGTGATAAGAGAGAATTTGAAGATGGCTCATATGAGGCAAAAGAGTTACCATGACAAGGGAACCACACCCCGGCACTTTGAAGTGGGAGATTACGTGTATTTGACGGTGTCCCCCACCAAAGGTGTGCAAAGGTTCGGTGTCAAAGGGAAGTTAGCTCCACACTACATTGGACCCTATGATGTCATAGAAGTATGTGGGCCAGTGGCTTATCGTATCCAGTTGCCAGAACGGTTTTCCGCAGTTCACAATGTGTTTCATGTAACTCAGTGGAAGAAGGGAATGCCTGTGCCGGAGAACGAAGTCATCACAGAAGCTAATGCTTGGATTGAGCCGGATTTCTCGCTCATCGAGCACCCATTGAGAGTATTAGACCAAAAAGAGTGAAAGACCCAAAGACAAACCGTACAGATGTACAAAATCCAATGGAGTCATCACACGGAAGAGGAAGCAACTTGGGAGACGGAAGACTACCTCAACACTAACTTGGTTGACTCTTTCCGTCTGTCCATCTGTCCGAGGATGATAGGCGAAGCTACGGATTAGCTTTGTTCCCAAGCTTTCGTGTAACTGTTCCCAAAAAAGAGATATAAATTGAGGACCTCGATCAGAAATGATGGTCTTAGGGATTCCGTGTAGTCGCACTACGCGGTCAAGATATATCTCTGCATAGTCCTTGGCTGAGTAAGTGCTGTTAACTGCTATGAAGTGTGCAGTTTTGGTTAACCTGTCTACCACGACCCAGATAGAATCGTGATTTGTGGACGTGAGTGGCAATCCCACAATGAAATCCATGCTGATATCATCCCACTTCCAAGAGGGTATGGGCAAAGGTTGGAGAGTACCCGCTGTTTTTAGATGGCTTGCCTTGATTCTAGAACATGTGTCACACTCAGAAACATACTTTGCTATGTCGACCTTCATGTTGGACCACCAGAAATTTCCTTTCAAATATTGGTACATTTTACTACTCCCTGGGTGGATTGAGAATTTGGAGAGATGAGCCTCATCTAAACTTTCCTTCCCGAGGGTAGGATTTTCCGGGACAACGAGACGTTGCCCAAACCAAATTGTACCATTGGGGTCTTGTCGGAAACACGTGTATTTTGGATCATTTTGAGACAACCTTTGTTTGATGGTTTTGATTCCCTCGTCTCTGGCTTAAGACATTACTAACTTATCCCACAAGGCAGATTCTACCGAGATGGTATTCAACATGCCTTGAGGAACAATTTCCAGGCGTAATTTACTTAGCTCGCTGCACAAGGTATCCCTATAAGATTCTGTGGACAAGCAGTAGCAGTGACTCTTATGACTGAGAGCATCCGCAACTACATTTGCTTTACCGGGGTGGTAGTGCACTTCAAGATCGTAATCTTTAATAAGTTCCAACCACCTCCTTTGACGCATATTAAAATCAGCTTGGGCAAAGATGTACTTGAGACTTTTGTGATCGGTGTAGATGTTGCAACGGGTTCCCATTAAATAATGCCTCCAGATTTTCAAGGCATGAACTGCCGCTGCTAGATCAAGATCGTGAGTTGGGTAATTCTTCTCGTGAGGGCGGAGTGCTTGGGAAGCATAGGCAATTACTCGGTTTTCTTGCATAAGGACACAACCCAGACCTGTGCCCGAGGCATCACAATAAACTTCATATGGCTTGGAGTTATCGGGTTGAGCTAACACTGGGGCGGAAGTTAGGTACTGTTTCAGAGTTTGGAAAGAATCCTCACATTTCTCGTCCCACACGAATTTGACACCTTTCTTCAATAATTCAGTCATATGTTTGGCAATTCTAGAAAAATCCGGGACAAAGTGACGGTAATACCCAGCCAATCCAAGAAAGCTTCTAATTTGATGGACGGACTTTGGCGATCTCCATTCCATCACTTCTTGCACTTTACTTGGATCCACAAATATACCTTCATTAGATATGGTGTGCCCTAAGAACTTGACACTATCCAACCAGAATTCGCATTTGGAGAATTTGGCATAAAGCTTATGATCTCTCAAACGTTGAAGAATAATGCGAAGATGTTCCGCATGCTCCTCTTCGTTCTTGGAATAGACCAAGATGTCATCGATGAAAACCACAACAAATTTATCCAGTTCAGTCATGAACACTGAGTTCATGAGATACATGAAGTAGGTAGGTGCATTGGTGAGGCCGAAAGGCGTGACCAGATATTCGTACAGTCCATAAAGTGTGGAGAAGGCCGTCTTAGGAACATCGCATGGCCGAATCTTTATCTGATGATAACCCGACCTAAGATCAATTTTGGAAAAGACCTTGGCGCCAGCTAGTTGGTCAAACAGTACATCAATGCGGGGCAGGGGATATTTATTTTTGATGGTGACCGCATTGAGAGGGCAGTAGTCTACGCATAGCCTCAAACTACAGTCTTTCTTCTTGACAAAGAGAGCAGGACATCCCCCAGGAGAAGAACTCGGGCAGATGAACCCCTTGTCCAATAACTTCTGAAGCTGGGTCTTCAGCTCTGCCAGCTCCTTGGGCGGCATACGGTAAGCTCTTTTCAAAATAGGTGCCGTACCAGGTTGTAGTTCAATCACGAACTCAATGTCGTGATCCGGTGGCATGCCCGGCAGATCATCAGGAAAGACATCCGGGTAGTCACAGACCACTGGGATCTCCTCTAAGCTTGTGGCTATCAAGACATAGGCACTGGGGTCCATAGATCCCCTCAAAGGTAAGTAAAGAGTCGAGACACCTACAACAGGTGAAGTGATTTCTATTCTCCGTTCAGCAATATCCTAGAGTACTTTATGATGTGTCATCCAATCCATTCCCAAAATGACATCTATTCCATCTAGCCCCAAGGTTAAGAGATTGGTCCGGAAGATCTTGCTACCTAGCTGCAATGGTACACTCTTGACTAGTGTGTTGGAGGATATTTTCCCTCCAGGAGTTGCGATCTTAAATTTATTCTTAACTCGAAGCACATTTAGACCCAAGTTCACTTGTTTACTTTGGTTCATAAAGCTATGTGGAGCACCGGAATCAAACAAAATCTTAACAGGTTTGCCATGGATAGAGAAGGTACCCGTCATAACTGCTGCTCCCTCAGGAATTCCCACCATGGTGGTGAAGATAAGACGAACCTGCTTGACTTGCACGGTCTGCTTCTTCCCTTTGTCCTTGTTGTTCTGAGTCCTTCCCCGTCCCTGATTCTGCTACCTGGGTTGAGGACAGGCATTCATAAAATGCCCGGGTTTCCCACAATTGTAGCAGCATCCTTCGTTGTTGGTGCGAGCTGGTGGGGGTGTGTTGGGCCTAGCATTCTGCTGCTGAAAATTTGGGGAATGGAAATTCCCTTGCTGCTGATTTTGGGGAGGTTTCACCACCCATCGCCCAGAACGTTGGTTCCGCTGAAAATTCTACGGTGCCTTCTGAACTATACGGAACTTGCGCTTAGGCGCGTTGTTAGAGTTGAACGTAGCCTTCCTTTTCTTTGCATTCTGCACCTTCTTCATTGCATCCTCTTGGGATATGGCCAGGTCCACTATCTCGTGATAGCTGTTCATTTTGATGGGGTTCAGCTTTTCATAGAGCTCAGGGTCAAGGCCCTTGCGAAAGCGATCCATTTTCTTCGCATCTGTATCAACATAGTAGTCACCATACTGACACAGGTTGTTGAACTTCTATGCATACTGATATACAGAGTCTGAACCCTGCCTCAAGTTCAATAGCTCATTCAGCTTTCTCTCCACCATCCCCTTAGGAATGTGATGATTCTTGAATGCAGTCTTGAATTCAGCCCACGTGATCTCATGGCCATTGGGTTGCATCATTTTGAAGTGATCCCACCAAAGCAGTGCCGGACCACGGAGATACATTGCTGCAAACTTAACCTTTCTCTCCTCGGATCATGGTGAAGTAAGAACATCCAACTTGGCTTCAATAGCACGCAGCCAAGCATCAGCCTCCAATGGTTCCTCCGCTTTGTGAAAAAGCAGCGGTTTCAGTGCAGAGAACTGAGCATACGTTGCCACTCGAGGATCTTCTTCGAACTGGTCATTGCGCCGCTGATTCATCTGCTGTTGATTTTGCAGTATCTAGCGCATCATATCAGCTTGAGCAAGGAGGAAGGCCTCCATAGGCGTCATGTTTGGTGGGGGAGGTGGTGGCGGCAGATTGCTACCACTAGCATCACCAAACCCATGGGGATTTCCGCGTGTTGCTCCCACCATCTGAAATATTTGGTAATGGAGGTTAGCCACATATCCATAATCTTGCCAATATAAGCATAAACAAGAAGAACATGTGTAAAGGGTCCCCTCCATGCACAATTTCCAGAAAAAGACAGCCAAGTACTCTGCCGTATAAAATTCATATCTTGCTACTCGGTTATCGAACGGTGCTAAATTTTGGTCAGTAGTAGCAAAATTTCATTCACTACAACTTTAGTATTCAACCGAACCCTGAATTTCGACGTTAACATGCCCGAAAAATTAAAATCCCACTGGTTTGTCCAGCCTGAATTTCAGACTGCAGTCAGTTACAGAAAAAATCATATTTCCCAAACCGTAGAAGCAATGAGGCTGAAATTTCACGAGCATGCACAAAAAGTAATTTCCAACAACTTTGGTATTCATTCCACAGTCCGGTTCTGACCATAAAGAGGTTCAACCGTCCCATTACATACCGCTGCATCCAGACCGCAGCATTCAACTAGCAGACTTAATTACAACACATTAGCCTAACTTTCAACAAGTCTTCACCCTAGGTTACATAGGGGTCAATGGTAGCATCAGGCCACCCAAAAGAATACTCATCCTACGTCAGCCTATCCCATTCACGGACCAAAATCAGGCTACTCGTATGAGTATGGACACTAGTCTATCAACATCTAGTAAGTATCATCACCGCATGAGGCGGCACTAGCAGCAGGCGAACCCTCGACCATCGGGTCCAGTGGCGGAGCCTCGGTGTCGTCCACCATGGACTGAGCGTCGTCCTGGTCACCCTCCATAGCTCCAGGGGCTGGCGGGGGAACCGGCTGCTGCAACACCTGGATCAACTCGTTGGCCACCTCCAGGTCCTGGTCCATGGCCTCAAGCTGCCCGTCCATGTCCACCAGTGCATGTGCGTGAACAAACCTCTCGTCCTTCAGCTGCTCCATCTCCTCTCTCTGCTGCTCCCGCTGCTCCTACAGCCCCACAATGGTATGGAGACGGTCAGTGAGTATGTTGACCCACTAAGCGTCACGTGCCACCTAGTTGGCCTCACGGGCCTCCAGCTGTCCAACCCGCAGTCGTGCCTCAGCGAGGTCCTGCTCAAGGCCCATGTAGCCAAACGAGAGAGAGCGCAGGTGGTGTGTGCGCACTCCCAGCTCTCCGACGGAGTCGAGAGCAGAAGCAGTCACCACGGTGGAAGCAGCGCTGCGAAGGGCCTGAAGGCGGTACAGCGCACCCTCGCGCCGAACCATCTCCTGCAGCGCGTTGAGTGGGCGCATGCCGGCCAGAAGGTCGGCCATGTGCCCCATGCGGTGCCTCCACGCGGGGTCCTCGGGGTCCACTGCCGGTAGCAGTCCCACCAGTGAGGTGGACACCTCGTCAGGGTGCTGGGCGCAGAAGGAGTTAAGCACTCCCAAAGCGGCTACCTCCAGCGTCTCCAGCAACTGGACACTCACCACGTCCGTGCTCAGGTCGGCCCACTCCGGGTGGTCAGGGTGGAGTGGCACAGACACCTGAACACGGCAGCAGGGCACTCCCAGCTGCACGGTCTCCATCGCCTCGTACGTCGGAGGCGCCGGGTACCCAGACGAGCGAAGGGTGTCCCACAAGATGCGGGCAAAACCCTCAAGGTGCAGCCCGTCAGTACGGACTGAACCGTCCCGACGAACCTCCCAGAAAAGCCGTCCAGCCATCTGCATCACAAAACTCGCACTGGTTAGCGTGAGTTGAGAAATGACAGATTCTGTACAGTGCACAAAAATGCATGCAACTCAAAAATTATTGAGCTAAAAATTCCAATATTTCACCAGATTCTTGCTGATACACTAAGACACAAGTTTGGTATTCAAAAGTTGAGCTAAAAACAAAAGGAGAATGGCCAAAAAGCTACAAGTTCAGGTGCTGTCACCCAGAAATTCCAGCCAACAGCACTACACTAAACAGAGCATAACTTCAATTCCCTTTACCCAAACTTCTTGAATTTTTCACAGCAAATCCACAACAAGATCTAGAGCAACTTTTGTATCTAGCATTTTTCCAGGAAACTAGATTTTGGGAGCCGAAAAATTTCAGATCTGAACTGCTGCCAAAAGACAGCTAGATTTAAACCTTAGGAACACATCCTAGCTTGAGTTTGGTTGATCTCAGTTTTTACGAAATTTTTACAGTATACCCTTAGGGAAATTTGGAACCTTTTTCTTAGATGATTTCTGAAGAAAAAACTTGTTATATGGATCGGGAAATAATTCCAGACCAGCAGCTTGTCCTCACGATACTAGATGGACCTTATATGCCTTTCGACAGATTTTTGATCAAGTTTTAACTTCAATTTTTAAAGTTCAAAGTTGCTGTTCACTTATGATTTTTAACATGATGCAAGCACACTATGCGTCCTCATAGACAATTCCTTGTCAACACGAAGTTAGTGCTGGTGGCACGGCATATAATCTCTCCCTATAATAGCTAGTCGAGAGCTAAACCAAGGGTTACCGGATCTAACGATTCGCGGTTAGCGTACCTGCAGAAAATCACAGAACATCCCGAACCTTTCATGCCAGCACTCATGAAAGTGTCCACACACATTACCGTTCACTATAGAAACGGTATCCATGGATCAAGCCGCTGCATGGACAGTGTCCAACTTCGGACACCCTCTGTTTCAATGGAGTGTATCCTTGCCTCGCATGAGCGACATGCGGAATGCACACGTATGAAACACGTGTCGACACACAACTCAAAAGCAGACGAGAAGATGGGATCCGTGGAATGGATCACTCCATCAACCCTCGCAATTCCCGTGATGCGGAACAGCACACGTATAAACACGTGGCTCATCTAGTTTGGTTGTATAAGAAAGTAAATCTTGACTCAAAGTAATGTGCTGGAAGTTAGTCTAGATAAACCATAGTTTTATTCCAAAACATGTTGTTAAGAGTGTATTAAGACCTCTGGTGTACAAGTGAAGCTCTGATGCCAGCTGTGGCAGAACCACTCAAGTTAATTCCATATTATTGCCTAAACCACTCCTCTTGGCTATTAAGCAATAATATAGAAGTAACCTGTCGTCTCTGCCGGGTCGGACCCGGTAAATCACTTACATCACAGGATCGACATTTGTACAACAAACTCACACGAAGGCGAGTCCAGAGGTAAACAAGTCACAAGTTATTACATAACATCCTTCAAAGATTCATTATTACAAACCAAGTCTTTTGCGTAAAGGTAAATATTTCAGAGTTCGAGACACAGCGGAAATAAAGTACTAAACGACATAAGTAACATCACAAGAGGCCACCGGTGATGCTACTAAGCCCTATCATCCTCCCACTCGTATTCCCAACCGGGTGGGAGAGAACCAGGCCACGGAAAGCCATCATCACACACATCATCACCTGAAAAGCATCAACAAAAGCAAGACTGAGTATACTAATACTCAGTAAGACTTAACCGTCGGGTGATTGGAAAAAATCACCAACCCTCTAGACATGCAAGGCTTTATGGCTGGTAGTTTGTTTTGCTGAAAAGTAACAAAGAATATGTCCTTACTTTCAAATTTTAGCTCCAAATTCTAGTCATTTAACCATTACTAGATTAGCCAACTAATTCAATCATGAGTTGTACAGTACAGATTAAAAAAGTATACAAATTCTTTCTCAGTTCCATCATTACGGGACATAGAGTGGATGGTTAAGCAGTCTCAGATAACGGTGAGAGGCCGACGATCGATCGATTAGTAACCTTGCAAGGTGGACCTAAACATACGGGAGAATGCATACCCCAATAATGCCAAACAAAAGCAAAGGGGTGGGGTATACACCAACCAGGCAGTTCCCAACCGTCCTCAGTTCGGGATCAAGTCCACAGTCCCTGGTACGAGGTTATCCGGTCTCGGTATCTAACCGTCCGGATCCACCTATGCACCACTACCTAGTATCTGGGGATCTCTCCCGGGTGTAGTGGTAGAGAGTTCCCTTGCCGGATCAGGAAAGTACTAGGCTTACCGGTCCCATTCCCGACAAATGCTTAGTACATTCAAAAGCTTAACCACTGACATCTACTGACCGGAGTCAGTCCCATGCTCTTACCACATGAGCTGCTGAGTTCAACAATCTTATGATTCCACATAAGAGACCTATAGCTCGCGAGTGACGGTCATCACTCTACTTCTACCATGGTCCTAAGCATGGCAACTAGCGACCTGACATGCTAGTATTTAAACATAGGAACCAAGGATCATGCATCTAAGGATTCAAGTCAACTCCTAAACGTAAATGCACAAGCATTGCATGAAAGGAAAAGTTGCTGGAGTTTAACAAGGTAGGTTATGCTCCGGGGCTTGCCTTCACCGGCAAATTCAGAAGCGAGACCCTCCGAACTTTGGTTCGGGTCTTGCTGCACTTCCACCACGTTCACTTCTCCCTCAGCTGGTTCTCCTTCAGACTCAGGCACCAGCTCGTAGTTCCCGTCAGGAAGTTCTATACGACATGCAGATGCATTATGATTCAAGTATACAAACTTAAGAAGTTAAATGCAGTTTTGAATTCAGAGATAAACATAGGGATTTTTGTTGGCCATATTCACCTTAACAAGTTTCTAATTAAACTGTTTCTCACTAGGGACAAGTGGGTGGGTGTGAAACTTTATTCTTGCTTAACGGTGACTGTGTAAACATATAAGTTCATTAGCTAAGTAAACTTCACTAAAGTGTTTTGGGGCTGTCCGGAGATGGTTTTAAAATTTTTAAGCTTGAATTTAAACTGCACATAAAGACATGTCTGATTTCCCTTTATTTGGCCCATGTTAAGCTTGATTACTTAGGAAATTAATTCTGCCTAAAATATACACAAACTGATCACAAACTTTTACCAGCTGCACATAACAGCAATACGTAAGTTCTGACCAAAAATTAGGCAAAACAAAACTACAAAACAATTATGATAAATGTAACAAGTTTAAGCTACTAGGAGCATGAATAAATCATAAAACACAATATACATAGAATCTGAGGCTATAACTTGGCACACAGCATGATAAGGACATATTTAGCTAATACACCAAAAATCACATCCATAGCTGCAGTAGAAATATGGATTTGAATTTCACTCAAAATACTCACCATAAATTAGCAGGGCATTCTATACAAGTCAAAAATTCATCTCCGATTTATGAAATATACTGCTAAGCATTGCAGAGCAACAGAAGAAAGTTGGAAGGCATTTGATCAACAGATAAATCTAAACAATTCATAAATGGAGAACAGGCTGAAATCAATATAAATCCATAACTGGACTTACACACATGCTTTCAGTGCCATTTTTCTACACAAGGTCAGCAATGCTATTATTGACAACATATCAAAAATTCACAAGCAGATCATTTGTACATTTCAAGTTATTTCAAATTTACTCAAACTGCTCAATTCAAGATCATTCAAAAACTACTCTGAAATTTGAAAACTGCCTTCCTATAAAAGTTAGGTTTCTTCACAAGGATTCCAGAACAGTTGAGTTTACATTTTTACGATTTTTCTACCATTTACTACATAATTTACAAGATTCAGGTTTTTAACCCTAGATCTGTAGATGTCGTTTTGCAGAAAGGACCCCGATCGAAAACTAAGATTACAATCGGGTCCCCGGCGGCGGAGCAAGGCTGGCCGGCGGCGAGGGGTGGCCGGGCTCCGGCGAGTGAGCGGCTAGGGTGGCGTTTGGACTCACCCTCGGACGCTTGGGGTGGTCGGTTCGGCGGGAAATAGCCCCGCGACGGTCGGCGGCGAGGGGAGGCGGCGGACGGCCGCGGCGGCCGCAATGCCGGCGAGCCGGCGGTTCGGCCGGCCAATGCGTCTACTCGGGAGGGTCCGGGGGTTGCGGGTGATCCTAAGGCGGAGCTTGGGCTCGAGTAGAGGCGGTGGATGGTGGGGTGCACCGGCGAGCTCCCGCGCGGCGGCGACGGCGGGCGCGGGTGAGCGACGCGGTGCGGCGCCCGAGCAAATGCGAGGGAGGGGGAGTGCGTGGGCCGTCGGGAGAGCCTAAAGGCGCGCATGCAAGCCGGGTGGCGTCGGCCGGGCCGGGCCCGGCGTGGGGGCGGAGCGCGTGGGCCGTGGCGAAGGTGTGCGCACGGCGCGGCCCGGCCGCTAGCAACGCGCGCGCGGGGGCGTGCCGGCGTGCGGGTAGGCGGGCGCAAGGCCGTGGGCCTAGCCGCCGGATACCGGCGTGTGGTCCTTGCCGTGACGGCGCACGGACGGCGGGGGCGGATGGGCCGGCGCGTCGCGCCGGCGTGGCGCCGACGGCGCGACGCCGCGCGCGGGGCGTGCTCCGGCGGCCTAGCTCGCAAACGTTACGTTGTACCCTACTTTGACCGAATCAAACTCAAAAACTTTGAACTAAAGTTCAAATTCGCCAAATACGAAAGTTGTAGACCAGATAACCCTCTCCAACTTTCGTAAAGGCCGACCGGTCAAATTCTCAACAGATTTGGAGATAATCATCCTCAAAGTTACAGATTTGCATGGCTTCGTCAAACTGTTCAGCACGACTTTGACTGGGTTTTTGAGGGTTCAAACCTCCGAATTTGAAATGCCAACAATGGAATGAAATGTGTTCCCAGAAAAACTGAGAAACTTTGATGTTGGTCGATTTTGAAGTTCTATAGGGAAATTTCGAGAACGCGCAGGAAAACTAATCCAGCCTTAAGGAGCACTTGGGCTTTGACAACAGTTTAGGGTGTTGACCAAGGTTCTTTGTGCAAAAGTGTGACCCACCATGTTAAACATGATTATGGGCTAAATAAACCTGATTAATAGAGCTAGGTAATGTCATAAGCACAATAAACATCAGGGATGTTACACCCACGGTCCACCTCGGACAACTTGAGCTTGGAGAATAGCTCATCCACCGTGAGGCTCTCAAACTTCTCTGACTCAAGAATGGCCTCGACCTTCCCACTCCACACGGTACGATCCAGAGAATGCAAGAGCTTGACAGCCCTGTCATGGTCATCACCCGGGAGCACGGCCATATTAGCCCTCATGTTGTTCACAATCACCGTGAAACGCTGAAACATGGCATCTATGGACTCACCGGGAAGATGAGTGAAGTTCTCGTACTCTCTCCGGTAGGTCGCAAAGAGACGAGCATGAACCTGAGCGTTACCGGCATGAGCATTCTTCAACTGCTCCCAAATCATGCACGCCAAGTCCTCTTTCCGAACCCGTTCGAATTCGGACTCGCATAGAGAACGGTACAGGTAGTCGACCACCTTGTTGCTGGCGTCGAACATGTCCCTTGATCCTGGAGCAAGGAAGTTCACCGGATGAACATAAGTCGTGTTCACCGTGACATCCCACAGGATCTGACCCTTTCAACGGAGGTGAAGGATCGGATGGCGACTAGAGGGGGGGAGTGAATAGGAGCCGGTAAAAATTCTTCTCGAAGAACCCGGCCTATACCCTAGACAAATCCCGGTCACACACGAGCGATGGATCGAATCACACACCAACCGCCAAGACAACAAGGTTATGGATCAACCTCAAGTCTTAGGAACGATTCCTTGAAGCACACGCGGAAGCACGAAAGAAGGAGGAAGGAATCGAAACAAGGAACAAAGCACTCAGGCTCTGGCGGACCGTCCGGCCAGGTGGGGCGGACCGTCCGCACGGGCCACGCGGACCGTCCGGCCTCCTGCCGCGGACTGTCCGCACACACACCACGGACCGTCCGGCCCTGCACCGTGGACCGTCCGAAAAAGCAAACAGAACCTCTAGAGACGACCCTGAATAACGGACTGTCCGCGGGGAGCACGAGGACTGTCCGCCAGGCACCCGTGGACCGTCCGCCCGGTACACGCGGACCGTCCGAAACTTCGTCCAACGAAAACTCAAAGCCACGACGGATCGAAACAAAAGGCGAGCAAGAATACGAAGAACACGCGAAGAACACTGTACGCGCGGACCGTCCACCTGGCCCTCGCGGACCGTCCGCCAGGCACGAACAGAACTGAAAACTGCTCGACCCCGAAAGTCAACACTCCCAATCCATCACCGGATCTCCCAAACGATAGAAGCTGTTGAGACAAGAGTTTGGGGACATGTAAAGCGTCAACCAAGGATGCTATACCACAAAAATTTCGTCTCCTAACTCCCTAAATCATCGGGAATCGCGGATCCTTTGAACACCACCAAAAACTAGAGAACCGAACGAAAATCCTTGAATCGAAGTGGTTTCCCGGCCTTTGAGGGCACAAGATCAATCACAAAGATGCACTAGGCATCCATCCATGTTTCCCTCAAAGAAATCCGGGGAGAAACCCACTCAAATCCGCGGAATAACACCAAGAACAAAGGCACCAAAAACAAGCACGAAAAAGACCACGAAATTCACAATGCCGAATCTTCTATACAAACCAGGAAAGATTCACAAGGTCTAGCATGCCGCCCTAGCATCCATCCCTCTCAACAAACCTCTCATGAAGCTCTCATGCTAGCCTAGAGAAAAATGGAGAAGAAAATAGCTACGAAAATGAGAAATGGGAGGGTTTGCGAGCAACTCATGCCGCGCGGACTGTCCGCGACGTCCTGGCGGACTGTCCGCCAAACCACTTTCCACAAAAAGCCACTGGCCAACTGGATCGAAACGAAGGCGCTCAAGAACACGCGAAGAACACGAAGAACACCTGGGCCAAAATGCACCACACGGACTGTCCGCACCCTCCTCGAGGACTGTTCGCCAGGTGCGAAAATAGCAGCTCGAGAGCCAACTCGATAGCACCCTACCACCTATCCTTCCATGGATCTCCCAAATGGTTGAAGCTCTTGATGAAAGATTTGAGGTAGATGTGAAGCGTCCCTAGGGGATGCTATGTCCTCAAACAACCTAAATCGCCGGGAATCAAATCGCCACCGAAACCAACCAAAAATCTAGGACCCAATCGAAATCCTTCAATCGGAGGCTGAACTCGAAGTTTGGGGGATCAAGATCAAGCAAAAAGATGCACGAGGCAACTATCCATGGTTCCCACCAACAATTTGAGCCCAAGCACCTCAGAATCAAAAGGAACAAGCCACGCACGGAAAACCGACGAAAATAGCTCGAAAAAGACACAAAAATCCAACGAGCTAAAAACCGGGAATCGACGCAACCATGAAATCTTCCATTCACTCGGAGGTCAGATTCTTTACAAACAGAGGAAAAATCTAACCCTAGAGAGCAAGGAAATGAGAAGCAGTCCAGGTGGATAGTTTGCCTAGAAACGCTAGAGCTAATATATATGAGTCCCCTCTGGGCCAGGCAAAACACCACACTACCCCTAGCACTTAAGTTGTTATACAACCCCTTAGGGGCAAATAGGTCATGTAGCACTCCTCTTCATCGCACAGCCATGTCGTTGCCGCAGACCACATCGTCTTGACGCAAGCCCTGGGATCCCGCCACGCGTCCGCCGACATCAAAGCTTCTCGACGCGCTCGGAACCCGTCTCCACCCGCTGAGCCTCCGGTCTTGGTTTTGTGGCTCAACCAAGTAACCCGACGGTTTTCTGGTGAACAGCCTCAATCCCCGCGTGTAGACTCCGGTTGTGAGCCGCTACCCTGCACCGGCTCCAGTCCATGACTTCGTCTTACTTTTCTTGCCACCATGCGGCCCGCACTTGACCCCGCTGGCCTTCGGGTCCCTCAAGTCAGGCCTACATGTCTCTCCACTCCTCGGAGGCCCCGCAAGGCATAGATCTTTCGCGCGCACTCTTCACCTGCACCAACGCAAATCAAACCGCAACTTGCACCTGCAATACTCTGCCAAGAGTCAGTCTACACCACATTGTCAAACACTCATCACAGCCAGGAGCAACCATCCACCGGTCCTCGGTCGCTCTGGTCCTCACCCTGGCTACGGTGTCGTTGGCGAGGATGTTCCGATCTGCTCCTGGAATTGGAACTTGCCGTAGATCTACTATATCCAGGACCTCTTTCTTCAATTTGGGCATCGGAAACACAGACGTTAGCCTGGAGACGTCGTACTGCAAGAGAATCTTCGAGGTGGTTTAGGGCGGCAAGAGCGGCTCCCAAGTTGGTTTGTGTGGAGTTGTAGACTTCGAGACCATCTCGCTCAAAGTCCCTCAGGAGGTCTATGGCACATAGTCGATTAGCACGAGGTTGATTGTCTTGGTGTCATTGCTTAGGGGCGGCTGGTGCCGCAGGTGCTTGTTTCCCAGCGTCGTCACTGACCTGTGCGGCGTTGAGTGGTTGTTAACCTGGTTATTGACCTGCACCTAGGACAGCAGCAGCAAGTTCTTGTTGCCGACAGACAGCTCTAGCAGCATCGACATTCTTGCACTCTTGGTATTGTTCATGTGTCTCTCTATCTTGAGGTGGTACATCTATAGACACGACCAAGATCTCGCGATCTAGGGTGTCGGGCTCTTCTCCCAAATAGTTCGGGGAGATAGTTGTGCGGGCGATCTGGAACGCAAGGCAGTCCAGAGATGGCTCTCGGTTCAGCTGGTGGCGATGGGCCGCAATGAGAGGTCGACGAAACTTCTTGAAGATACGGCACTAGCGAGCCGTGTGTTTGGGTTCTCATGGATAGGGAAGGGCTCATCGAGGTGACTCCTACAGCTTCCACGATCTTGGGTCTTGGGTCCATATTCGATCTAGATCATACCCTTCATGTAGCGTGAGGCTACGTGAGTTGCATTGCACAAGCCAAGAGGCATGCTAGAAGTTGTTAAGGCCCTGTGAGGGCGTTTGACGCATTCACATATTTTTATTGTGTCAGAGAGCATGCCCTCGACACGATCGATCCTAGCGATCAGGTCACTACGAGTGGGTGGGTGGGATTCCATCAACAGATCTGTTCCGATCTGTTCGTCAGTGGTGACCACATTGCCTTCGATGATGAGGCAGGCGGCTAGAGTGGTGGATTTCGCCGGCATCGAGCCAAAGCAGATGTCGACGGGATTGGCGAGGTTGTCCGCCATGCTCTCCGGGGAGATGACGTCGTTGGTCGAAGCCATCGAGTTGCACAAAGAACCTTGATTCTCCCCTACATGGTGCAAAAATTGTCAGATGGTGTGATCTGGACAACCCACCGGGGAGCTAATCTCTGTGGTTTAGTTGTTTGGTGGGGCGGAATCTTAGGCTAAGAACTCGAAGGTCGCACTCGAGTACGCGGAACACAGAGAACACAGCGAGTTTATACTGGTTCGGTCCTGTGGAGAGTAAAACTCTACGTCCAGTTCTTCAGTTTGTATTGCTTGGGGATTGCGTGATTGAGACAAGGGTCGCCGCGTCTGCCTTATATTGGCTAGCGGATGAGGTCGGTTCCCAGACTCCTCGTCGGTTACGACCAGGAGACCTAAGTCTAGATGATTACATCGCTTGCCATATCCTGTCGATCTGCTTTGGTCGAAATCCACCGAGGTCATGTCTTGTACGCCAAGTCTTGAGGTCATGATGGATTAGGTCGTCTAGGGAATCTTCTAGAAGGTCTTCAAGAGGTTGTGTAGTCCACCAACTAGGTCGGTTGGGCCCACTAACAGGTCGGCGGGTCTTCTGGTAGGCCGAACCCACTTGTCGAGGACGGTTGTGAGCCTGGTCGGTGAGGACTCAGGGGTACCCATGTCTCACAGGTATGTGACGAGCTTCCCATCATGCGCGAGGAGAACAAGCGTCTTGGCAAGTTGCTCGATAACCATGATGGCATGCTTAGAGAGGCCAAGAAGATTGTGATGCCCCAGGTTTTTAATTAACCCTAACTGTCGGTCAACCAAGCTGACAGTGGTCAAATCACGATCAACCTGGGCCCTCACCTCGAAAAACTCACTAACCTATTCTATTGAACCCTTTTGGCTAGTAGACACTCTGGTGGGGCTAACCCATGGTCAAAGACGTTGTCAAACCCCCTTCACCCCTAGTGTCCATAGCTGTCTGTCGGAACTTTTGCCGCGTTTTCCAAAATTCACCTAAACACTTAAAATTCTACCTCTAGGGAAGTTATCCATCTTGTTGAGAGACACAACTTTCATGTAGATTGGTATTTCAAATTTTGATTGGAAAAGCTTGAAAAACTTGTTCTAAAGGCAGCATCTACTGTTCAAGCAAACAGGCTGACATTCAAAGTTGGCAACTATTTATTGCAAAATCTGTGGAGAAAAACCACATAGAGCCTTTTTGAAAATGGTAGAGGGTAGCTAGATCTGTAACTTTCATATTCAAAGTTTGGTCGAGTTGTATTCAAATTTTCGGAGTAATTCAATTTCAAAGACAGGCTCAGCAACATTTTCTGAGGCCGGGCGCTAGCGTGCCGCGACATCTCACGCCCGCGCACCGCGCGTCGCCGGCCGCGCGCCGGCCGGCCCTCGACGGCCATGCCCACACGCCTTCACGACGCCTCCCATCGCCCGAGGCCGTGCACCGCCCGAGGCCCACACCTCCCGACACTCGCCTCGCCCAAGACGCCTCGAGCCGCGTCGCCGTACGTGCGCCCGCGCGCGGCGAAACCCCGGTCCCTCCGCGGCGCCAGCCGTACGTGCGCCGGCCGAGCCGCCCTAGCACGGCAGATTCTCCCCCGTCGTCACCCTCCGTCACCCGAGCCCGCGAGTATAAAAGGGCACCATGTTCTCTCCTCCCCCACGCCATTGCCGCCGCCACCGGTGTGCTCCCTACTTCGCTCGTGCTCGCCGCCGTCCAAGCCTTCCTAGACCTTCCCTAGACAACCCTCGAGCTTCCCGGGCCGCGCATTGTGCTTCCCCGCCTCGAGCCTCGCCGGAGTCCGTGTGACCGCGGGCGCGCCGCCGCGGTCTCGTTGCCGCCGCTCGCCGGAGCTCTCCCCGACCGCGCCACCGCCACCAATCGGCTAGGGGTGAGCCCAATTGCCTCCCCTTGCCGCTTGCTGCCCTAGCCTGGCCCCACCTCGCCGCCGGCGAACTCCCCCACCACCGCGAGGGAATGGTTGTGAAATCCAGGGGCATATGTGTAAACTAGGGACTCGATTGCAACGAAAGTTATCTAGGTTTCTTTACCAGTTGGTCTAGCGCATTAGAAAAATTCTAGAGAACCATAGAAAATTCAGAAAATTGCATAACCAATTTTGTTGGATTCGATGTGAAGAATACTACAATGTTTGTTATTCTAACATGGTCCGATTCTGGATATTTTTAACATGAAAAATAGGACTGTGAAAAATCTAGATCTGCCTTAACTCAAAAACTATAAAACCTTTGTATCCAAATTTTGGATATGTTGTGTATCATGTCATGACTAGCTCCTGAGCCTAAAATTGCACAAAGTTATACATTAAATCTTTTTATATAAATTGTTTTCCTTTTATGCAAAAACTGCCTAGATGATTTTTGTAGCTAAAAAAAATTATGTTTTTGTGCCCAACTTATGCATGTTGTCTTGTTGTGTCAAAGCACGTCTCTGGTGAATTAATCAAGATTTTTGGTTTAACAGAAATAATTATTCTTAATTTGTGCATGTTTTCCTTTGTAAATTTGTGAAGCAAGATCAGTAGAACGTCTAGGTGTGCTTGCTGGTGCTTTAGGCTTGTTTAGGACCAGAGAGCATGTATGAGAACAATTGGATCATTTTGAGTCTTATTTACTTTTGTATGCATTTAATTGAATCACTAGCTAGTCTTTGTTTATTTTCCAAAATATTTAATTTTTTAGCTTCCAAGATTTGCATGTGGGTCCAGTGGTTCAGTATGGGTGTTGTTATGCTTAATAAACACTTCTTTAAAATTTTAGTGAATTATTGCTTAATAAAAAGGTTTAAGGGCCTTTAAAGATTAAATAAATAAGGAAAATGCATTTTTAATTCTTTTCCCTTTTAGAAAGTATAACCTAACTTAATTAAAGGCTAAGAAAATACTCTTGTTGATAAAGGAATTAAATTATAAATAAATATCCTTGTACACACCCTACTAGTGAGAGGTAAAAGGTTTAAACCCCCACATGAAATAACAAGTATAAGAGAAACATTAATTCAAATGTGCAATAAAAGAATGAACCACATGTAATTAATAACCTTCCTAAAAGGAATGTAATATTTAAATACTTGTTAAGGTGAATATGACCAACAAGAGTTGGATGAGATAACGAACTGTCACATCACCTCAACCTTGCATTGCATTCCGTGTAGATCTTCCCAACGGTGACTACTCACTCGTCTCGGAATCCGAGGAAGGAGGAGCAGAAGCTTCGTTGTAGTACGTGGAAGTACTCGATGACACCGAGGGTGCTCCGGCTAACCTAGCTGACGAAGGCAAGCTCCGGTGCATCTAACCCAGTTTTCAAATTCATTATTCAATTATCTATGGATGCTTGTGCATTTAAGTTCAGGAGCTGTATGGAACCTTAGATGCGTGATCCCTAGGTACCTTTGTCCCTACTAGTATGATAGGTCGATAGCTTCTAAGCTATAGGACCGTTACAAGTCGGGTGATGACCTCACTCGCGAGAATAGGTTCCTAGATAGGAATCACAAGATATCCTTAATTGGATTGCTCATGTGGTAACAGCATGGGATTGGGCTCTGGTCCAATGGCTATTGTGGGTTAAGTGTTTGAACGTACTAAGCACTTGTCGAGAATGGGACTGGTAAGCCTAGTACCTTAATGAGACGGCTAGGGATTTAACTGTCACTACTCTTGGGGTTTGTCTCACGGCTAGCTACCGGTGGTGCATGGTGAGTCCGAGTACTTCGCGGGGTATTCCGGATTGTGGCCTTTTGTCTCACGGCGTGGATTTTTGGGAACCGTTTGGTGGTTGTCCTCGCGGCGGCATCCCACCGTGTGTTTAGGTCTACCTTGCAAGGTTTGAATCAATCGATTGTCGGCCTCTCACCGTTATCTGAGACTACTTACTCCACTAGCCATGAGATCCCAAATGATGGAAGTTGATTAATTGTATTGCACAACTTTGTTTGTACTAGTTGGCTAATGTAGTAAAGATTAAACCCACTAGAACTTGTGCTAAAATATTGAAAGTAAGGACACACTCTTTGTTACTTTTCAGCAAAAGAAACTCAGTGGCCAAAAGCCTTGCATGTCTAGAGTTGGTGAAGTAATTATCGCCGACGTGTAAGTCTTGCTGAGTATTAGTATACTCAGCCTCGCTATAATATGCTGATCCAGGTAATTCTTTTGGTGATGTGTGGCCCGGAGAGATCCCGCCCGGCTGGGAGCTGGAGTGGGTGGAAGATGACGACTGAGGCATCATGGATGGCCTCCCGTGGTGTTTCCGTTTCCCGCTAGTTTAATTCCGCTGTTTCAAAACTCCGAACTAATTCTTTATGGCAAAAACTTCGGTTTGTAATAATTAAACCCTTCGGGGTACAAATTTGGATGTTAATGGTGTTGTATCTCTGGACTGACCTTCGAGTGAGTTTTAATGCATATATGTCGATCCTTGTTGCTATTCAAAGTGATTTACCGGGCGTTAACCCGGCGACTAACGACAGGATGATACTTTATTATCGCTTAATGACCAAAGTGGATTGGTTCAGGTGATAGTACGGTATTTTCCTGGGCGGGTTGTCACAGTTGGCATCAGAGCAATTATATGCACCAGAGATTAATTAATAACCGTAATCACTGGTTTTTGAAAAAAATTTGCCAAGATTGTCTGATTTTCCAAAACACGTTGGTCCTCTAAGGATAAACTAGACCGAGAGGCCCTAGAGGGAATGCTTGGGTTCTTTCAGGTGGCTTAATTAACCTATGGTTTATTTTGCTAACTTCCAGCACATTTACTTCATTTCAGACTTACTTTCTTGCACAACCAAACTAGATGAGCCACGTGTTTTATACGTGTGCTGTGCCGCATCACGGGAATTGCGAGGGTTGATGGAGTGATCATTCCACGGATCCCATCTTTGCGTCTGTTTATGAGTTGTGTTGTCGCCACGTGTTTCATACGTGTGCATTCAGCATGTCGATCATGCGAGGCAAAGATACACTCCATTCAAACGGAGGGTGTCCGAGGTTGGACGCTGTCCATGCAGCGGCTTAATGCATGGATGTCGTTTCTATAGTGAACGGTACTGTATGTGGACGCTTTCGTGGCGTGCTGGCACGAAAGGTTCGTTTTTTGCAGGTACATAACAGCACTTCGTTAGTCGTTAAGCGAGTACCATGTGGCTCTAGACTAGATATTATATGGAGGGACGAATAAAAGCCTTGCCACCGGCACTAACTTCGATTTTTGGCTTGATTGCCATGTGAGGTCGAAGAGAACGTCTTGCATGCATACTAAAAATCGATACAACTAAAATGGACCCAAAACTGAACTTCTACGTGCTCTCTAAGGAAGATTTTGCTAGTGTGTGCTTTTTATAAACTAGAGTACCTCTCATGCTTAGCTGTCGTGCTGCCAAAATTTTGAAAAAAAAAAGCTTGTTCACCTTGTTGTACCATGTGCTAGATTTAATTAAACCAGTTTGTTAAAAATGGTTGCTCCTTGCCCAGTCAGCTTTTAGTCGCAAGTTCCGATCATAGCTTCTTTCGGCTTGGTTACACCTTTCTAGGCACATCTAGATTTTGTATCCTTTCACCCTGTTTCCTTGATCTAGCTCAACCTTTGAAAAGCCGAAAGTGTGTAAAAAAACCTTTGTAGCAATCAGAAAACCGGGGGAAAAGTTTTTAGGGTTCTGGATTTTGGTTATGAATTTTTATTCACAGCTGCCAGAACTTCACCATTTGACATGCGTTACATTTTTGTACAGATGGCTTTCCTTGTGTTTCATGAGTTCAACGCTGACGGTGCGATCCGTACCAACGGGTTGCACTGGGAGGGTTTTCCACGCCTTGCATGGGAAGCAATCAACGTCGCTGGCTACCTCACACCACCGACTTATGAGGTGTCCGAGTTCGAGCGCTATGGCGTTCCCCGGTGCAGAGTGATCATCACTGTACTGCCACACCCGGAACACGCCGACTGGTTCAACTTTAATTTTATCTACTGGGATTCATTACCCATGAGGATGTTGAGTCAGCAGCCCTCAGAGTGCTGACGGACTTCTATGACCACAACCCCACTGTGGTAGTGCTCTCTCTGTTCGGGCTGTTTCCTGTTGTAAGTCCTCACGACCCGGCATGGTTGGACCATATGGATCACCTACGGGAGCTGTTGGCGCTAGCGGAGCCGCTGGATGTCACGGAGACGCTGGCTCACTGTCTTAACGTGGTTTTAACACTTCAAGGGTTGCGCTATAATACCGCAGCGATTATCGGGCAGTGTTTGGAGGCATCTAGGAGGGATTGGCAGCAGCTATCAGCAGCCCATCAGTAGCAAGAGAATGACAGGCTGCGTGCCATGAGATTCCAGTTAGAGCTAGAGAGAGGCGACCACCTACAGAGAATTGTAGATCTGGAGGCGGAAATCACACCCTAGAGGAGAATGCTGATGCATATGAGATTGAGAGGTTGACGCTGCTTCAGAACATTGCTGATATGCAGCAGTAGGTGAAGGAGGTCGAGGTACAGGTCGAAGCCTTCCACACTATAGTGGCTTTATAGCCACCGCCTCCGCATGAGCACACCGGAGGAGCAAGCAGGGTCCGTCCGGTCCGGATCGACGAGCCGAGCGAGACCACCGTTACCGACTCCCCCAGCTTCGCCTACGGGCAGTGGTGCTTCGGTGGGCAACTAGGTTGCCGGTAGTGATAACAAGAAGGATTGCGATCCTATGGTGTTATCTTCGAGATGTTTGGAGTAGTTAGCTTTTGAGCACATCTTCGTGCAGAGTAACCGCTTGTAACCCTGTCGTATTCTGGTGTTTCAAAATTGAGTCTTGTAATGTCCTTGGACCCTTGTTCCATCTTCTTGTAATAATGAATGCTTAAGCATGTGGTGTTTTAATGGAAATTCACTTGTTCACCCCAGATGTTGGAATCTTGTTCCGTATGATTGCCAAATTTTGAGTGAATTGTTGCAATGACCACGCTTGCCAAAACTTGCATTTCACATAAGCATTGGGAAACCAAAGTATTTTAGGGGCGTCCATCATCTGCCAAGCAATTAGGTGCTTGTCCACCCTCATTGGCACCCGAAATGGCAGAAATTGCCCCAAGAGTGAATGTTGGCTCGTGTTACTCGAGTGGTCGCATTTCCTAACTATGTCGAGGAACGATTCTATCAATCCTTTGTTGACTATGTGATACCTTTCGACTGTTGTTGTCATCATTATATGAATGCTAAAGAGCTGTGGTTATGTATGGTCATACTTGTCATGATTTCCGAGTAAGCTTTTGGTTATGTGAATAACAAGGCTCGCATTTCAGATGATGGGAACCATGCGCAGCTCTCCCAACGGGTTCGGAGCGAACTGTAGCAGTGACTTGCCGCCACCACCGCCCATGACGCCGTCAGAGGCCTTCATGGCCACGCAAACCGAGGTGTTGCGGCAGATCCTGCAGACGCAGCAGCAGATCGCTCAGCAGATGAACCGAGGGCCACCACACGGGGCCAACCACGAGGGGCCTAATCAGGTTACCACGTATGCTCAGTTCATCGCGATGAAGCCGCCGACCTTCTCCAAGGCGGAAGACCCCTTGGAAGCTGAAGCTTGGATCAAGGCCATCGAGGCAAAATTCTCTGCCTTTGTGTTGCCTTGCTCCGAGGAGAACAAAGCCAACTTCGCAGCTCTGCAACTGCGAGGAGAAGCTTTAATGTGGTGGGATCATTTCAAGTCGATGCAGCGAGGGCGTGCTGTAACTTGGGATGAGTTCAAGCAAGCCTTCAAGAGCCATCACATCCCCAAGGGACTAATGGATAGGAAGATGGGGGAGTTGTTGGCCCTTAGGCAGGGGTCCGACATGGTGTACCGTTATGCCTAGAAGTTTAACAGCTTGTGCCAGTATGGTGGGCATCACGTTGACACTTATGCGAAGAAGATGGAAAGATTCCGCGACGGGCTAGATGGCAAGTTGCACGAGCGACTGAACCTGCTCGAGCCCGCAAACTTCCATGAGCTAGTGAACAAGGCTATCTCCCAAGAGGATGCCATGAAGAAGCCCACGGGGACAAAAAGAGGGTGTCTGGTTTTTCTCCGGGCAGCGGAACTAGTAAAAAGTTTTGCATTGTGAAGAAGAACGTTCCAAACCCATCTCAGCAATCTTCAACTGGACGCTGGACGATGAAGCCATCCCAAAGCAAACCCGCCAGAAACTTCCAGTTCCGCAATGCTCAGCAGCAGGCTCCAAAGCCCAATTCACCTCCTCGCAACGTTGGTGATCGTCGTTGCTTCAACTGTGGTCAACCGGGGCATTACATCAGTGAATGTCCCAAGCCCAGGCAGATCAAGCCCAACCCACAGAATCAAGGAGCAAGAAACAAGCCTCCACTCCGGCTAAGAAGCCTATGGTGCAAGTACGCCAAGGCAAGCTTAACTTCACCGCCATGAGTGATATTCCAGAGGGAGCTTCAGTGCTCACTGGTACATTCTCTATCAACGACACTCCTGTTAAGATTTTATTTGATTCAGGAGCTACCCATAGTTTCATCAGTGAAAAACTACTAGGAAAAATGGGTTTGAAGGGTTCTCATACCACTTCCGCTTATAAGATAATTACTCCGGGAGGGCAAATCACCTCTAATATCTTAACTCGTGGAGTATGTTCGGGATTAGGTAGTAAAATCTTTCCAACAAATCTCATCGTAATAAACTTGGTTGGTATGGATGTTATCTTGGGTATGGAGTGGATGACCCAACATAAGGTGGTTCTAGATATATCAGATAGGGTCGTAGAAGTCAATTCTCCTACGGTCGGGCACACTACCTTGTACCTACCTTTCAAGGACGGTACCGACTCTTGTGCCTATGTGACCATTATCTCCCCTCTTGATGAAATTCCAGTGGTGTGTGAGTATCCGGATGTTTTTCCTGATGAGTTGCCTAGTATGCCACCAGATAGAGATGTCGAGTTTGTCATCAAACTCCAACCGGGTACAGCACCCATTTCTAAAAGACCTTATCGTATGCCACCCAAAGAATTAGCCGAACTGAAAAATCAACTCCAGGAACTGTTAGATAAGGGTTATATTCGCCCGAGCTCTTCTCCTTGGAGTTGCCCCGCTCTGTTCATCAAAAAGAAAGATGGTAGCTTGAGATTGTGTGTGGATTACCGACCGCTCAATGCAGTCACCATCAAGAACAAATATCCTCTTCCCCGAATCGATGTTCTATTTGATCAACAGGCAGGAGCCAAAGTTTTCTCCAAGATCAACCTTCGTTCTAGTTATCATCAAATTCATATTCGACCTTGTGACATTCCTAAAACCGCTCTCTCCACTCGTTATGGTCTTTACGAGTTCTTGGTAATGTCCTTTGGTCTCACTAATGCCCCAACCTACTTCATGTACCTCATGAACTCCATGTTTATGACGGAGCTCGACAAATTCGTAGTGGTCTTTATCGATGATATCCTCATCTACTCCAAAAATGAGAAAGAACATGCCAAACACCTCCGAATTGTCCTTCAGCGTTTGCGAGATCATAAGCTTTATGCTAAGTTCTCCAAATGTGAATTCTGATTGAAAAGTGTGAAATTCTTGGGCCACACCATTTCCCAAGATGGTATCTCCGTAGATCCTAGCAAAGTTCAAGAGGTGATGGATTGGAAACCACCCAAGTCCGTACACTAGATCTGCAGTTTCCTAGGATTGGAGGGATACTACCGTCGATTCATTCCTGACTTTTCTAGAATCGCAAAACCTATGACCGAACTACTCAAGAAAGGAGTGAAGTTCGTGTGGAGCGAAGCATGTGAGAAAGCCTTCCACACCTTGAGGCAACACTTAACCTCAGCCCCAGTGCTAGTCCAACCGGATAATTCCAAACCTTTTGAAGTCTTCTGTGACGCATCAGGCACGGGTCTCGGTTGTGTTCTTATGCAAGAAGGCCGAGTCATTGCATATGCTTCACGAGCACTTCGACCTCATGAGCTCAATTATCCTAGCCACGATCTTGAGTTAGCTGCTCTTGTCCACGCTCTCAAGATATGGAGGCATTATCTGATGGGTAATCGTTGTAACATCTTCACTGATCACAAGAGTCTCAAATACATCTTTACCCAGTCAGAGTTGAATATGAGGCAAAGAAGGCGGCTTGAGTTGATTAAGGATTATGACCTAGAAGTGCACTACCACCCCGGCAAGGCGAATGTTGTTGCGGATGCTCTTAGCCGCAAAGTTCACTGCAACCATCTAGGGTTAGAGCCAGTTAGTGACCCGTTATGTGAAGAAATGAGAAGGCTCAACTTAGAAGTGGTACCGCGAGGAAGTCTTTATGCCTTAATGACAGAATCCAATCTTTTTGATATAATTGTCACTGCTCAACACAATGATGAAGACATACAAACCATCAAACAGAAACTAGCATAGGGAGATCTCAAGTATACTTGTTTCCAGAAAGATCTAGTTATCATGAATGTTTAGGAACCAAGTTAATTCGCAGTACCAGTTATCATCCGCAGACCGATGGTCAGACGGAAAGGATAAATCAGATTTTGGAAGATATGCTATGAGCAAGCATCTTGCACTTTGACAAGAGTTGGGACAAGTGTTTGTCGTTGGAAGAATTCTCCTATAACAATAGTTATCAAGCCAGTTTGAAGATGGCACCGTTCGATGCTCTTTACGGACGAAGATGCCGCACTCCGTTGAATTGGTCAGAAGCCGGAGAGGGGACACTCTTTGGTCCGGACTTAGTTAAGGATGCCGAAGAAAAAGTGCAAGTGATAAGAGAGAATTTGAAGATGGCTCATATGAGGCAAAAGAGTTACCACGACAAGGGAACCACACCCTGGCACTTTGAAGTGGGAGATTACGTGTATTTGAGGGTGTCCCCCACCAAAGGTGTGCAAAGGTTCGGTGTCAAAGGGAAGTTAGCTCCACACTACATTGGACCCTATGAAGTCATAGAAGTATGTAGGCCAGTGGCTTATCGTATCCAGTTGCCAGAACGGTTTTCCGCAGTCCACAATGTGTTTCATGTAACTCAGTGGAAGAAGGGAATGCCTGTGCCGGAGAACGAAGTCATCACAGAAGCTAATGCTTGGATTGAGACGGATTTCTCGCTCATCGAGCACCCATTGAGAGTATTAGACCAAAAAGAGCGAAAGACCCAAAGACAAACTGTACAGATGTACAAAATCCAATGGAGTCATCTCACGGAAGAGGAAGCAACTTCGGAGACGGAAGACTACCTCAACACTAAGTATCCGGGCTTCCTGCAATCTCGAAACCGTGAGTTCTTCTCCCCATCTTATCGTTCTCAAGTCAAATCTCGGGACGAGATTCCATTTAAGGGTGTAGGCTGTGACGCCCCAGGTTTTTAATTAACCCTAACAGCCGGTCAACCCAGCTGACAGTGGTCAAATCACGGTCAACCTGGGCCCTCACCTCGAAAAACTCACTAACCTACTCTATTTAACCCTTTTGGATAGTAGACACTCTTGTGGGGCCAACCCATGGTCAAAGACTTGGTCAAACCCATCTTGTTGAGGGACACAACTTTCATGTAGATTGCATTTCAAATTTTGAGTGGAAAAGCTTGAAAAACTTGTTCTAAAGGCAGCATCTACTGTTCAAGCAAACAGGCTGACATTCAAAGTTGGCAACTGTTTATTGCAAAATCTATGGAGAAAAACCCCCCATAGAGCCTTTTTGAAAGTGGTAGAGCGTAGTTAGATCTGTAACTTTCATATTCAAAGTTTGGTCGAGTTGTATTCAATTTTTCGGAGTAATTCAATTTCAAAGACGGGCTAAGCAACACTATCTCAGGCCGGGCGCCAGCGTGCCGCGACGTCACGCGACCACGCGCCGCGCGTCGCCGGCCGCGCGCTAGCCGGCCCTCGACGGCCGTGCCCGCGCGCCTTCACGACGCCTCCTCTCCGCCCGTGGCCGTGCGCCGCCCGAGGCCCACACCTCCCGACGCTCGCCTCGCCCAAGACGCCTCGAGCCGCGTCGCCGCGCGCGCCGTACGCGCGCCGTGCGCGCGGCGGACCCCCGGTCCCTCCGCGGCGCCGGCCGTACATGCGCCGCCGAGGCGCCGTAGCACGGTAGATGCTCCCCCGTCGTCACCCGCCGTCACCCAAGCCAACGTGTATAAAAGGGTGCCATATTCTCTCCTCCCCCACGCCATCCCGAGCCGCCGTCCCCGCGCCGCCGCGCCATTGCCGCCACCGCCGGTGTGCTCCCGACTTCGCTCGCGCTCGCCGCCGTCCAAGCCTTCCTAGACCTTCCCTAGACATCCCTCGAGCTTCCCGGGCCGCGCATTGTGCTTCCCCGCCTCGAGCCTCGCCGGAGTCCGTGTGACCGCGGGCGAGCCATCACAGTCTCGCCGCCGCCGCTCGCCGGAGCTCTCCCCAACCACGCCACCGCCACCAATCGGCTAGGGGTGAGCCCAATTGCCTCCCCCTGCCGCTTGCTGCTCTAGCCCGGCCCCACCTCGCCGCCGGCGAACTCCCCCACCACCGCGAGGGCATGGTTGTGAAATCCAGGGGCATATGTGTAAACTAGGGACTCGATTGCAACGAAACTTATCTAATAGGTTTCTTTACCAGTTGGTCCAGCGCATTAGAAAATCTCTAGAGAACCGTAGAAAATTCAGAAAATTGCAAAACCAATTTTTTTGGATTCGTTGTGAAGAATACTACAACTTTTGTTATTCTCACATGGTCTGATTCTGGATATTTTTAACATGAGAAATAGGAATGTGAAAAACCTAGATCTGCCTTAACTCAAAAACTATAAAACCTCTGTATCCAAATTTTTGATATGTTGTGTAACATGTCATGGCTAGCTCCTGTGCCAAAAATTGCACAAAGTTATGCAGTAAATCTTTTTATATAAATTGTTTTCCTTTTTTGTAGAATCTGCCTAGGTGATTTTTGTAGCTAAAAATATTTATGTTTTTGTGCCCAACTTATGCATGTTGTCTTGTTATGTCAAAGCACACCTCTGGTGAATTAATCAAGATTTTTGGTTTATCAGAATTAATTACGCTTAATTTGTGCATGTTTTCCTTTGTAAATTTGTGAAGCAAGATCAGTAGAACTTCTAGGTGTGCTTGTTGGTTATTTAGGCTTGTTTAGGACCAAAGAGCATGTATGAGAACAATTGGATCATTTTGAGGCTTATTTACTTTAGTATGCATTTAATTGAATCACTAGCTAGTCTTTGTTTATTTTCCAAAATATTTAATTTTCTAGCTTCCAAGCTTTGCATGTGGGTCCAGTGGTTCGATATGGGTGTTGTTATGCTTAAGAAACACTTCTTTAAAATTTTAGTGATTTATTGCTTAATAAAAAGGTTTAAGGGCCATTAAAGATTAAAGATTAATAAAGAAGGAAAATGCATTTTTAATTCTTTTCCTTTTTGGAAAGGATAACCTAACTTAATTAAAGGCTAAGAAAATACTCTTGCTGATAAAGGAATTAAATTATAAATAAATATCCTTGTAGACACCCTACTAGTGAGGGGTAAAAGGTTTAAACCCCCACATGAAATAACAAGTATAAGAGAAACATTAATTCAAATGTGCAATAAAAGAATGAACCACATGTAATTAATAACCTTCCTAAAAGGAATGTAATATTTAAATACTTGTTAAGGTGAATATGACCAACAAGAGTTGGATGAGATAACGAACTGTCACATCACCTGAACCTTGCATTGCATTCTGTGTAGATCTTCCTGACGGTGACTACTCACTTGTCCCAGAATCCAAGGAAGGAGGAGCAGAAGCTTCGCTGCAGTACGTGGAAGTACTTGACGACACCGAGGGTGCTCAGGCTAACCTAGCTGACGAAGGCAAGCTCCGGTGCATCTAACCCAGTTTTGAAATTCATTATTCAATTATCTATGGATGCTTGTGCATTTAAGTTCAGGAGTTGTATGGAACCTTACATGTGTGATCCCTAGGTACCTTTGTCCCTACTAGTATGATAGGTCGATAGCTGCTAAGCTATAGGACCGTTACAAGTCGAGTGATGACCTCACTCGCGAGAATAGGTTCCTAGATAGGAATCACAAGATATCTGTTGACGGTTAATAGTTGTATCAAAGTTCGTTTAGACTTGCAAGCGGACAAGTCTCCCGTCGTAGTCAAGGGACCCTTCTTCCCTCGAGTGGTGAATCCAGGGTATCGAATCTGTGGAACAATGTGCAACGCAAGAATTCAATCTAGTAAAGCAAGGTAAGCTATCTTTTGAGGACAAGTTGCATCTAATCTACTAACTCATAAAGGAAACACATCTAATCTAATCTACTAAAGAGGTAGCAAGAGAAAGCAAAAGATAACCAATCTAGAGAGTCTAGATAATGCTTATGTTGTAGCTCCAAACGAGATAGATGAAGATAGAAAAGCGAATCTCATTAAAAGCATCTTTAAATCAAGGCCTTCCTTCCGACTCCGAAAATGCCCGCCTTTCGGAACCCCCGTTCTGTCACAACGTATCCCTACTCATGCGGGTAGTCTAGGGCGAGTTCGATAAGAACAAGTTGAAATCACTTGGCCGGTCCGGTATGCACCTCTAGCCACCGCGGCTACAAGAGCACCCCATGTAATCTATCTTAAGTATAGATCGTAGAAGAAGCAAAACCAAGAAGAAAACAAAATCATCGAGAAGGCACTTGATCGCTAGAAATCGGATTCACTTAAAGACTTCACCATGAATGATTACATGAACAAGATCACCACCGGGATCCTACCTCCAACTTGATCCTTGCTCCAGAGCTCCGACGTGGTCTTCCATGCAAGGTTCCCACGTCAGCTAGGGAAACCCTAGACAACTAGCACGACCCTCATCTCCGAGATGGTGTCCCTCAAGCTTCTCGGCTCCTCGGCGGTGGATTACGAATTGATTGATGCGTGGCTCTCGGTCAGGGGGCTATAAATAGCCCGAGATGCAACTAGGTCAAAGGGGAGGCCGACTGGGCCTTGGATCGGGCTGGGCCGGCCGGCTTGGGCCCATTCAGGCCCAACTCGCGGCCTCCTTCGCCCGGTGTTGCTTCCCGCGTCTTCTAGATCCTCTCCCCTTTTGCATGAGGACCCTTGTCGTCGGTTTCTCTCCGAATTGGACGAAGCTCCTTGTCTTGCAAGATTCCAGCAGTTTTCTGGCTAGGTCCTCGAAGTTTGTCATCTTCTCAGGCTTGGTCCTTGGGCTCTTGGAGTCATGTTCAATTCTTTGCTTGACTTGTACTGGGCTTCAAGGTCTTGTCATGAGGTGCTCAATGAACTTATCCCGAAAGTCTTGCTTTCAACGCTAAAACCCTGCATAAACACTAAACTCCAAAACCGACATGCACAAGTGAACTTGTTATAACACGGGGGTTAGTACCAATGGATAAGATACAAAAGTCATGCCAACACCGAAGGTAAACTCATGGCTAGGTTGACGGAATTTCACTGTCAACAATATCCTTAATTGGATTGCTCATGTGGTAAGAGCATGGGATTGGGCTCCGGTCCAATGGCTATTGTGGGTGAAGTGTTTGAATGTTCTAAGCACTTGTCGGGAATGGGACCGGTAAGCCTAGTACCTTAACGAGACGGCTAGAGATTTAACTGTCACTACTCTTGGGGTTTGTCTCACGGCTAGCTACTGGTGGTGTATGGTGAGTCCGGATACTTCGCGGGGTATTTCGGATAGCCTGCACCAAAGACTGTGGCCCGACCAGAGGATTTTTGGGAACCGTTTGGTCGTTGTACTCGCGGGGGCATCCCACCGTGTGTTTAGGTCTACCTTGCAAGGTTCGAATCAATCGATTGTCGGCCTCTCACCGTTATCTGAGACTACTTACTCTACTAGCCATGAGATCCCAAATGATGGAAGTTGATGAATACTATGTTTGATTAATTGTATTGCACAACTTTGTTTGTACTAGTTGGCTAATGTAGTAAAGATTAAACCCACTAGAACTTGTGCTAAATTATTGAAAGTAAGGACATACTCTTTGTTACTTTTCAGCAAAAGAAACTCAGTGGCCAAAAGCCTTGCATGTCTAGAGTTGGTGAAGTAGTTATCACCGACGGGTAAGTCTTACTGAGTATTAGTATACTCAGCCTTGCTATAATATGCTGATCCAGGTAATGTTTTCAGTCATGTGTGGCCCGGAGAGATCCCGCCCGGCTGGGAGCTGGAGTGGGTGGAGGATGACGACTGAGGCATCATGGATGGCCTCCCGTGGTGTTTCCGTTTCCCGCTAGTTTAATTTCGCTGTTTCAAAACTCTGAACTACTTCTTTATGGCAAAAACTTCGGTTTGTAATAATTAAACCCTTCGGGGTACAAATTTGGATGTTAATGGTGTTGTATCTCTGGACTCGCCTTCGAGTGAGTTTTAATGCATATATGTCGATCCTTGTTGCTATTCAAGTGATTTACCGGGCATTAACCCAGCGACTAACGACAGGATGATACTTTATTATCGCTTAATGACCAAAGTGGATTGGTTTAGGCGATATTACGGTATTTTCCTGGGCGGGTTGTCACAAAGATGAGGAAAGAGCTTAGGGTCTTACTAGAAGATGCTGCGAACCGTGTGGCTGAGCTAGAAACCCAAAACCTAGATGCTAAGCTGAAGATTGATTCGCATAAGGCGCCTCCTGTGGTTTCTGATGATGTTGACTATGTTGATTGCTCTGTGTACCTAGCTGGTACTCCTAGATGTGCTTAGCATTGAAGTGGCTGAGCTAAAGTCTAGACCTACTTTGCTAGGTGCTTGCACTTCTTGCCCTGTTTTGCGTGGAAAGATTGATGAGATGCATGATTACACTATATCGCTTGAAGCCAAGTTGAAATAACCTATTCCCACTTCTTGCTCTACTTGTGAATTGCATGAGGTTAAGAATCTGGAGCTTGCACATTATGTTGATCGCTTGCAGGATGAGAACGATAAGCTGAGGAAGTGTATGAGTTGGTTGTCGGGTCAGGAGCCTGAGCTTGGTATCATGATAGCGGCTTTCAAATGCTATGATAGTCAGGCATTGAGGCTGACAGGCTTGGAGAGAACAGTGGTGAGGGGATTGAGAGAGTTGGAGAGATCCCTATCCCACCACCAAACACACACAACAACAAGTTTGAGCCTGTGCCTAACTATCTTAGAAACAAACTTGACACAACTCCAGACCCACCCATATTTTCTCACCGAACAAATGATTTCCATAAACCGCTGAAGTTTGTGATCCCAAAAGGAGGTGAGGATGGAGAGTAGAAAGAGGAGAAGCTGAGTGAGCAACCCCAACCTGAGCCTAAGCCTAAACCACAACCCATAAAGTTCCATTGTGGTTATTGTGGTAGAGATGGTCACAAGAATTAGTTTTGCTTCAAGAGGAAACGTGAGGAGAGGATGGCTAAGGAATGGTCTAACAAGGATAGGTACCACCCTTCTCATGGTGTACCTGAGCCTCGTATTCCACTGCCCAGGAGTAAGGCAGTTGTGAGGAGTGTTCCGGCATGGGGAGATGTGAGTTCCCGTAGCCGACGAGGTTTTCTAGAGAGGGCGGTCAGACCAGCGCGGATGGGCGGTCAGGCCAGCCCTGCCCAGAGGCCGGCGGTTAGACCAGCCTGGCTAAGAGGTCAGACCGGCCCCCTGAAGGACCGATTAGGCGAACTAGAGAGAGGGGGGAGTGAATGGGAGTCGATAAAAATTATTCTCAAAGGAGATGAGAACTCTAAAGAGATGAACACGGCTTCCAAAACACGTCTCCGACTCAACTACCCAAGTTGGCCAAGACCACGCAGCCACTGGAATGCTACTAGTCCTAAGAACAAATAACCACCTACCCGAACTCGAGAACGCAGCGGAAGTAGCAACTCGAGCACACTGACCTGAACCGGTCAGACCGGTGAACAGCACCGGTAAGACCGGTCCCAGCTGAGACCCAACACGAGTTCCTGAGAACTTCCATAGATGACCCCTACACCAGTCACGCCGGTGTAGCACGCCGGTCAGACCAGTCTAAGTCAGGAAGCCCCAAAAACCCAAACCAACCTTCCGGGCTCCAAAACGACCCAAACTCGAAACATCAGCTACTAGAGGCAATGAGGAACTCACCCAGACGTTCACCCAAGACAAAACCCACAGAGGCTCTGCATCGGTCATACTGCTGAACAGCACGGGTCAGACCGGTCGGGCTGGGCCGCTCGGGGATGAACAACACCCACGGGTCAACTCCCCCAAATCTAACTCCCGATCTCCAGAATTGCTCCACGGATTTGTGTAAGACTTTGGGGATAGTAGGAACACCTCATGGGCACTCCATATCCAAGATTTGGACCACCAAAACTTGCTAAATCGAGAGGAATCAAAAAAATCCCACCAAGAATGCCTCTAACCCTAGAGCCAAGAAAACCCCAAAATCGAGCCCCTTGCTCATGCATTTGGGAGGGGAATCAAAGGGAAAAGAACCACAAAGGGTTCATGCATACATCCCCCACCAAATCCCAAAGAGACCCGAAATCGCTCCAAGAAAATTGTCAAGAAAGGGCTCTGAAAATCACCAAAAAAAACAAGTGGGAACAACACATCCAAGCTTGAGGAACCACGCCGAATCATCTATAGATACCAAAAAAGTTCAGACAAGGTCTAGCTTGCCGCCCGATCATCCTTCCCTCTCACAAGGTCTCACCATGAAATTCTCAAGCTAGTCCTATGGAAATCCTAAGGAAAATAGGAAGGGAAAATATGAAAACAAATGAGCTAGGGTTCCAAGATATGGCTGGCATCCTCTAACAACTTGGGTTATATGGAGGCAACCGAAAGTCTAAAATACCCTTACTAGCTAAGTGGGGATACATGCCCCTCGAGGGCGAATTCAGAAATCTTTGTCTTCGCTCCATCGGACGAATGCCTAGCGACCGCAACTTGTTTAGCCTCAACACAAGCCTTGCGATCCCGACATTTGCCATTCGCTTCGAAGTCTCCAGATTGCGTCGTCGCACACCGGTCAAACCGGTGCTCCTCACTGGCACCCACCGGTTAGACCGTTCAGATCCACCGGTCAGACTGATATGGAGCTATTGCACCTCCATCTTCGGTTCTTTGGTCTTTGCTTTGTGGATCAACAAAGGAACCCAATGGTTTTTTGGTGAACCACTAGAAACCCCGTGAACTCGGTGTAGCCTCCGCCAATCACCACTCATGACTCGGCTCCCACGTTGTCCCGGCTTGACCATGGTTTTGAGGCTTAACCAAGAAACCGTCCATGACTTCATCTTGTCGTTCTTGCCGCCATGCGGCCCGCACTTAACCCCGCTGGCCACCTGGTCCCTCGAACCAAGCCTACTAGTCTTCTCCACACCTAGAGGCCTCACCGGCAACGACCTTTCGCGCTTGTTCTTCACCTGCACCAACACCAATCAAGCCGCAACCTGCACCTGCAATACTTAGCCAAGAATCAGTCCACACAATGTCGACAATCACTCATCACACCAGGAAGCGACCATCCACCGGTCCTTGAACCCCCCATGGTCCTCAATCTCCCCCTTGATGAGTGCATTGACAACACACACATATAGTAATCTGAGACAAAAAGAAAAAGAAAAGAAATGAATAAAAGAAACTCCAAAAAGCGATCGAAAGCGAAAGAAAGGCAAAGAGAAAGATCACTTGAAGAAGACAAGTCTCGGACCCCTTAGGCAAAGGCAACGGCTCGACACATTCGAGACAAAACTATGCTCAAGCAAAGAGCGGAAACCACCAAACCAAAACCGAAAACCACAAAGAGCCCCCCTGCACACATGCAAGCTCCCCCTGAACCAATGGAAGTCCCCCTGGACGAATGCATGCAAACCACCTCCCAAACAGAGCAGCTGCTTCAGCTTTGCTCTGACCATCAGACCGGTCCACCTCACCGATCAGACTAATGGACAGGATCGGCTAGCACGTGGGAACAACACCGGTCAGACCTGTGTACCTCACAAGTCAAGCCGATGCCACCTGGGAAACTGCCCGAGCTCAAAAATAGCTCGAAACTACTTGAAAACCTTCTAAATGCATGCAGTAAGCCAAGTCATGCTCAAACTTCTCCCCCTTGTTAGCAATGCACGAGTCAAGCCAAAAATGCAAAAAATGCAGCCTAGAGCTTCTCAAATAGACAAAATTCAACATAGGATGCTACACATGTCCAAATAAGCAAGTTAGATACTCTATAGTTTCGTAATGACATCAACTACATTATCACCAAGTTTCACAACCATTGGACGAAGCTAAGATAGAATTGACCAATTTTGCGAAAATTTACCCTCTCATGAGTAAAATCGTGAACATGAGCAAAACATATCAAAATGGCAAAGCCACAGAAACTATATGCTCGGACAACCGTTCTAAACATAAGACCATCACAAACACCCACAAGCACCTCATGTCATCTCAAAGCCACCGAGCCATGTGCCTACTTCTATATATGAGACTTCACATTGGTAGGCATCATGCAACGGTTTAGCACCCAAAGGAAATTAAAATTAGCACATATGACAAGGAGCACATTTTCCAAGCAATTTACATTTCATTTTCAGATTCATATTTGGTGCATGAAATGTCTTTGCGACAAAAAGGAACTTATGCCCCTCCACAAGATCAAGCATGGGGGCTAAACATTCATGATGGCAAATGATCCTTTGGCCCCATATGATCAAAATAAGCTATCCAACCACAAATTAAGCATAGCCAAGCCACTAAAACATGTCAAGATCATATAAAGGTATTTACTCACAAAAGAGCATACATGTAACATTTTTGAAAAACATAGCCATGAACCATTGATATAAACCAAGATTATCAAGAGCTAAGCCAAACTAACCATAGCTTACCAAACAAGCTCACAAAGACATACATATCATTCCATGGTGAACAAAGTATATAGGATAAGCTTTTCCTAAACAATGCATATGATACAAAATGCATGCAACCTAAGATACAATGATGCCTACACATCATGTTACATATGCCACGCCAAATGCAAGAAATGCACAAAGGGAAAGCTATACATATGCTACAAAGGAGCTCCCACACACCAACTCAAGAAATGAAATACACACCAAGCTCCGCCCACAAACGAGTGAAAGTTGCTTGATCTAGGGGTTTGGTAAAAATATCGGCTAGTTGGTCATGAGTGGGTACATGGATCAAAGCTATCTTCCCTTTCTCTACATTGTCTCTCAGAAAATGATACCTCACTTCTATGTGCTTGGTTTTTGAATGAAGAACTGAGTTCTTTGCTACACTTATGGCACTAGTGCTGTCACATTGATCCAAAGAAGCTGAGAGCAACAACTGGTTGCGACCACATACTTTGCCTCGGTAGTGGATTGAGCAACACTAGACTGTTTGCGGGAAGACCAAGACACCAAAGAAGATCCCAAGAACTGGCAAGCCCCAGAAGTGGACTTCCTATACAATAGACACGCGACAAAATCCGCGTCTGAAAAACCATGAAGAGCCAAAGAAGAAGACGCGGAGTACCAAAGGCCGAAGTTGAGAGTGTGACGCAAGTACCTGAATACGCGCTTGACCGCTTGCTGGTGCGAAGTCCTTGGAGACGCTTGAAAACGAGCGCACAGACATACCGCAAACTGGATGTCCGGCCTCATCGCCGTCAAGTAGAGGAGTGGATCATGCTCTGGTACCTCCTTCTGGTCCACGTGTTCTCCTTCCTCGTCCGCATCAAGAGTTGTAGTCGTATTCATAGGCGTCGCCATGGCCTTGGAGTCCTCCATCTTGAATTTCCTCACAATGTCCTTGGTGTACTTAGCTTGGTGCACAAATATGTTCCTTCCTTTGATTGCTTTATTTGTAACCTGAGAAAGAACTGCAACTCACCCATCACGCTCATCTCAAATTACCTGCTCATGTCTTATGCAAACCTTGCAACAAGAGAGTTAGACAATCCACCAAAGACAATATCATCCATGTACATCTGCACAATCAGGATATCTCTGCACTGCTTGAGGAGAATCAAAATCTGATCGACCATCCCTATCTTACCAAGCTCTATGCGCCTGCTTCAACCCATACAACGCCTTCTTCAACTTGTACACCCTATGGGGGTACTTCTCACTCTCAAACCCCGGTGGCAGCCTCACATACACTTCTTCCTCGAACACACCATTCAAGAAGGCTATCTTAACATCCATTTGGTGCAACTTGAACCTTTAGCCACGGCAAAGGCTAGAAGGATCCTAATCGCCTCCAAATGAGCTACAGGAGCAAAGGTCTCCTCAATCTGAATGAATCCTTGAGCAACAAGGCTTGACTTGTTTCTCACCACTTCACCTTTCTCTCCATCTTTGTTCTTCCACACCCATTTTGTTCCAATCGGCTTACACCCTGGGGAGGGTCAACAAACACCAAAACTTGGTCCTTCTCTAAATTCTCCAATTCCTCAAGCATCGAATCAACCAAATTATGATTAGATAATGTGTATCCAGTGTCTTTGGGCTCAAAAGTGGCAACAAAAGCAACATGAGCGAAATGAGAATTGTTTCGAACCCTCGACTGTGTAGTATGTTCATTCATGTCGCCGATGATTCTCGAAGTTGGGTGATCCACTTGCACTCGCGAGGGAGGTACCTCCCCCTTAGCAACAGCTTCGTCTTGATCCGGGTTTGTCATCGTAGGTGTGGGAGAGGGCCCGTCCTCGATCGTCGTTGAAGTAGTTGGTACATGCTCAGCCGCGGGTGCCACACCACCATCTTCGTCATCTCCGTGTTCTTGCTCCTTCTCCTTAAAGATCTCCTCACCAAGTTCATCATCACCTGCACACTCAAAAACAAGCTGACTACGTGGTTTTTTCATCAAAGGTTACCTCGCAAGTCTCCACGATTTGGTTAGTTTCGAGATTGAGCACATGATATGCTCTAGAATGAGATGCATAACCAAACAAAATACCATCGACCGATCTAGCCTTGAACTTTTCCAACTTCTTCCCTTTCTTAAGGATAAAGCACTTGCAACCAAAGACATGGAAGTGACTCACCTTGGGTGTGCGACCGTGCATCAACTCATAATAGGTTTTCTTCTTGTAGACTCTAAGGTTGATCCTGTTCAAAACATAGCACGCGGTATTGACCGCCTCAGCCCAGAACCTTCTCGGAGTCTAATACTCATCGAGCATCATCCAAGCCATCTCACACAAGGTTCTATTTTACCATTCCACCACGCCATTCTGGGGAGGTGTATACGGATTTGAAAACTGATGTTCAAGACCAAAGTCATGGCAAAAGGTTTCAAGCCATTGTCACTGCGGATCGCTCGTATGGCATCTCCGTGCCTCTTGTTCCTCAACCTCAAGACAAGATTTCGAACAAAACCAAATGTCTTCCCTTTCTCTTCATGAAAGAACACCCATGCATATCAAGATTAGTCGTCCACCACAACAAGTGCGTACCACTTCCCACCCGCAGATCACACACGAGCTGGGACAACAAGGTCCATATGGAGTAGCTCGCATGGACGCTCAGTCATCAGATCGGTGAGAGGCGGGTGATAAGAAGCTACCATCTTGGCATGCCTACACGGCGCACAAACCAACTCTTTCTCAAACTTCAACCGTGGCAATCGACGGACCAAATGGAGTTTACTCAAGCGAGACAAAAGGTCAAAGCTCAAGTGACCCAACGTCCTATGCCACTTCCACAACTCACTCGAAGAACCAGCCAAGAAACAACGCTCCACACCAGAAGACCGAAAAAATCAGCTTGAAACACTTGACCCTCGAGAACGACCATGCAAACAAGGTACCCTCGATAATCCAAAATCCGAGAACCACTAGGCCGAAACAACACCTGAAAACCCTCATCGAACGACTGGGACACAATAAACAAATTGAACCCCAGCGTTTGAACAAGAGCAACATGCCTGAGAGTGACCTTGTCACTTACCTTCATCTCACGCCCTCGCCCATTGTCTCCAAAGGTGATGTATGCCCTGGACACCACCGGGACGAGTGGAAGACTGATACTGCGAACCAGAGAGGGGGGAGTGAATGGGAGCCGATAAAAATTCTTCTCAATGGAGATGGAAACTCCAACAAGACGAACTCGGCTTCCAACACACGTCTCCGACTCACTACCCAAGTTGGCCAAGTCCACGTATCCACTGAAGTGCTACTGAATCTAGGAACCAACTCCCAACCTCACAGACCCGAGAAGCAGCGGAACACCAAAACTCGAGTCCACTGACCAACACCGGTCAGACTGGTGAGCACCACCGGTCAGACCGGTCCTTGCTGGTGAAACCTGGCGACTTCCACAGAATGGCTCCACACCGGTCAGACCGGTGCAACACACCAGTCAAACCGGTCTCAGCCAGAAAGCCCCAAAACACCAAACAGGCCTACCGAGCTCCAAACTGACCCAAACACGAAACAGCAGCAACACAGGACAACAGCGCACACACCCAAACGTTCACCCGAGCAAAAACTCAACAAGGGTTGCACCGGTCGGACTGGTGTAGCCTGGGCAGCTCGGGATGAACAGCACCCGCCGGTCAACTCCTCCAAATCCAAACTTCGATCTCCCGAATCGCTCCATGGACTCGAACAAGACTTTGGGGATAATAGGAACACCTCACGAGGAGTCCATAGCTATGATTTTGTCCACCAAAACTTGCGTCAAAATTGAGCCCTCTAACCCTAGAAAACCGAAAACCCCAAAATTGAGCCCCTTAACTTATAGATTTGGGAGGGGAATCAAAGGCAAAAGAACCACGAAGGGTTCACACGAATTTCCCCCATCAAATCCACAAGATAAAGGTCCCGAAAACACACCGAGAAAACCACCAAGAGAGGGCTACGAAAATCACCACCAAGAACAACCGGGAACAACACAACAAAGCCTTGAGGAACCACGCCGAATCATCTATACATACCAAGGAGGTTCATACAAGGTCTAGCTTGCCGCCCGATCATCCAACCCTCCCACAAAATCTCACCATGAAGCTCTCAAGCTAGTCCTATGGAAATCCTAAGAAAATAGGAAAGGAAAATAGGAAAGCAAATGAACTAGGGTTCCAAGAGATGGCTACCATCCTCTCACCTCTTGGGTTATATAGTAGGCAACCGAAAGTCTAAAATACCCTTACTTAATAACTAGGGATACAAGCCCCTCAAGGGCGGTTTTGGAAGTCTTAAGATTTTCTCCATCGGACGGATGCCTGACGACCGCACCCTGCTTAGCCTCGACGCAAGCCATGCGATCCCGACGCGTGTCCTCCGCTTCGAAGATTCCAGACTGCATCGTCGCACACCGGTCAGACCAGTGCTCCTCACCGGTCAGACCGGTCTAGAGCAGCTGCATCTCCGTCTTCGGTTCTTCGGTCTTGTCTTTGTGGATCAACCAAGAAACCTAGTGGTTTTCTGGTGAACCACAGGAAACCCCGCGAACTCGGTGTAGCCTCCGCCAATCGCCACTCATGACTCGGCTCCCACGTAGTCCCGACTCGACCTTGGTTTTGAGGCTCAACCAAGAATCGTCCATGACTTCATCTTGTTGTTCATGCCACCATGCGGCCCGTACTTGACCCCGCTGGCCACCGGGTCCCTCGAACGAAGCCTACTTATCTTCACCACACCTGGAGGCCTCACCGACGACGACCTTTCGCGCTTGTTCTTCACCTGCACCAACACCAGTCAAGCCGCAACCTGCACCTGCAATACTTAGCCAAGAGTCAGTCCACACAATGTTGTCAATCACTCATCACACAAGGAAGCGACCATCCACCGGTCCTCGAACCACACATGGTCCTCAACCTCCCCCTTGATGAGTGCACTGACAACACCCACATAATGTAACACGAGAGAAAAGAAAAAGAAAAGAAACGAACAAAAAGAAACTCCAACAAGCGATCGAAAGCCAAACAAAGGCAAGGAGCAAGATCACTTGAAGAAGGCAAGTTTCGGACCCCTTAGGCAAGGGCAACGGCTCGACACATCCGAGACAAAACTATGCTCAAGCAAAGAGGGCAAACCACCAAACCAAAGCTCAAAAACCACAAAGAGCTCCCCCTGCTCACATGCAGGCTCCCCCTGAACCAATGCAACTCCCCCTGGACGAATACATGGAAAACACCACTTGAAACAAAGTAGCTGCAACAACTCAGCTCTCACTAGTCAGACCGGTCACCACCACCGGTCAGACCGGTGCTCAACATGTGCACAGGACCAGCACTTTGAACGGTCAGACCGGTGACCTCGACCGGTCAGACCGTTGCACACTAGAACCCAGAAATGGCTCGAAACCACCTGAAAACCTTTTAAATGCATCCAGCAAGTCATTTCAAGCTCAAACTTATCCCCCTTGTTGGCAATGCATGAATCAAGCCAAAAATGCAAAACTTTCAACCTAGAGCTTCTCAAATAGACAAAATTCAACATAGGATGATACACATGTCAAAATGAGCTTTTTAGATACTCGATAGCTTCGTATTGACATCAACTACAAGATCACCAAGTTTCACAACCATTGGACAAAGCTAAGATTGATTTGGACAATTTTGCAAAAAAATTTAGCTCTCATGAGAAAAGTCCTAAACAAGATCAAAACACGCCAAAATGGCAAAGCCACACAAACATCATGCTAGGACAACCATTCTAATCATAAGTCCATCACAAACACCCACAAGCACCTCATGTCATGTCAAAGCCACCCAGCCATGTGTCTACTTCTATATATGAAACTTCTCATTGGTAAACATCATGCAACGATTTAGCACCCAAAGCAAATTAAATTTAGCACATATGACATGGGAGCACATTTTCCAAGCATTTTACATTTCATTTTCAGATTAAAATTTTGTACATGAAATGTCTTTGCGACAAAAAGGAACTTATGCCCCTCCACAAGATAAAGCAAGAGGGCTAAAAATTCATAATGGCAAATGAGCCTTTGGCCACATATGATCAATAAACTAGCTATCCAACCACTAATTAAGCATAACCAAGCCACTATAACAGGTCAGGATCATATAAAGGCATTTACACATGAGAGAGTATATATGTAACATTTTTCAAAAACATAGCCATCAACCATGGATATAAATCAAGATCATCAAGAGCTAAGCCAAACTAACCATAGCATACCAAACTAGCTCACAAGATCATATATAGCACATCATGGTGAACAATGTATATGAAAGAAGCTTTTCCTATCCAATGCATATAAACAAAATGCATGCAATCTAAGATACAAGGATGCCTATACATCATGTTACATATGCCATGCCAAATGCAAGAAATGCACAAAGGAGACTATACATATGCTACAAAGGAGCTCCCACACACAAAACACACAAACGACTGGCTCCTCGAGGGGAGGCAAAAAGGGCTCGTCACCACCGGCAAAAGAGCAAAGGAGCGCAAAACTCACAAGCTCCACCTAAACCCATGCATTAAGGACAAAGAGCATACAAAGCTCACCTTACACACATGAGATAGGGCAAAAAGCAAAAAGAACCAAGTGCCTTGACCAAGGCCACATACTTGAAGGTCACAAATTCACTTACCTTTAACATTTCTTCAAAAGTCACTTATCCTTGTCCACCATCCCCGAAAGTGATGTACCTCCATGTCACCACCGGGGTATGAGGCCGGAGAACCACCCCCCATATCAATCAAATGTTCTCCGAGTCATCCATATGCAACTCAAAACCAAGAGCGAGAGTAAGCAAACGACTCAACACTGGGGTTAGTTCCAAAAGTGGCAAACCAGTGTCGGGCCATTTCCTCGAAAGTAGGGCTAGCAACATTCATCCTACCATGCCTATCAATACAGCGATCCATCCTTTCAAACTTAGAACCACCATGGGAAGACCACTCCTGTCCCATTGGAGGGGTACGACTACCACGAAAGAGAAAGCGTGGTCCGTAGCACTTTTGAGACTCAAAACTGCGACCTCTCCCAAACTCGTATTGATCACGAGGTGGAGAACATCTAGCAAACTCAACACCACCATGGTAACCATTATGAGGGAACCACCCCTCACTAACCAGAGGAGGACTAAAACCACGAAAAGAAAACCGTGGACCGTCCCTCCTTTCCAACTCCATGCTATGACCCTCCCATCCTTGTATTGAGCACGAGGGGGGAGCGCCTAGCAAACTAACAATCTGCAAACTCTCCAGATCAACCACCAGAATCACGACCTCCTGAACCAAACTTAGCATATGTGCGAGCACGAAACCCAAACTACTGCCTGTCCAGGCCTGCACCGGTCCGACCGATGCCTCTCACCGGTCTGACCGGTGTAGCCCGACCAGCAGCACCTCCAACAGCCTTTCGCTCTCCCCAAGCCGGAACTGTCCTCACACTCACCTTGGCTCTGGGCAACTGCACACGAGGCTCAAGCACATCATGAGAAGGGTGGTATTTGTCCTTGTTTTCCTACTCCTTAGCTATTCTCGCCTCTCTCCTTCTCTTGTAGCAAAACTCTCTCTTGTGTCCATCCTTTCCACAATACTAACAATGGAAACGAATTGGTCTTGGATTAGGCTTGGGATGAGGTTCTTTACAAGGCTTCTCACTAGGCTTCCCACATGGTTTCTCACTAGGCTTCTCACTTACCTTCTCGCTCGGTTTTTCTCTCGGTTTAAGGACATGGTTTGGCTTGGATGCAAACTTGTCTTTGGGTGTGGGTTGTGGTGGAGCTGAAACATTCCCGAATTTCCCTTCTCTCTCACCACTGCCCTCACCAACCTTATCGAATCCCAATGCCCAACCATCAAAGCGCTTACAACTCGCAATCATCATACCAAGCTGAGGTTCCTGACTAGACAACCAACTCAGCACTTCACGCAACTTATTGTTCTCATCCTGTAAATGGTTAACACATTGTGCAAGTTCCAGATTTTTCATAGCATGCAACTCACACGTAGAACAAGAAGTAGGAATAAGCACTTTCAAATCAGCCTCAAGTGAAACAATGCGAGAACAAAACTCAACAATTTTCTCATGCAACATAGGGCAAGAAGTACAAGCACCAAGCAAAGTGGGTCTAGATTGTAGCTCAGCCAACTCAACCCTAAGCACATCTAGTTCCTCATACTTGGAGGCATACTTTTCCCTAAGATTAGTCAGTCAGCTAGGAAAACAGAGCAATTAGCACAATCAATCTTATTAGAAATAATAAGACTGGCCTTAAGAGAATCAATTTCAAGCTTGCTATCAAGAACTTGTGTTTCTAGCTTAGCCACTCTAGTCCTAGCATCCTCGAGCAAAGACCTAAGCTCCTTCCTAAGCTTCTTAGCCTCTCCAAGCATGTGATCATGATTATCAAGCAAGTCAACCAACTCCTCATTCTCCTTGCACAAAGAAGAAAGCTCATCACATACCTCATCCTCAGAATCTAAGTCCGAGGCGTATTTCTGGTTCCTCTTGCTGCTGGAGCTGCGACCCATGCCGAAGAAATCGTCCATGGGCTTAGGCCCGTCACACAGAGGCCGTTGAGATACTTGCCGAGGTTCTTCTTCTTCTTCTTCTTCTTCTTCTTCTTCTTCTTCTTCTTCTTCTTCTTCTTCTTCTTCTTCTTCTTCTTCTTCTTCTTCTTCTTGTCATCCTCTTCGTCTTCATCACTCGAGCTTGAAGACATGTCCTCGGAGTCGGACTCGATGTCGCTCAATCTCTTCATCTTCTCTCGAGCCTGTGTCTTCTTCCCATTTCCATGATCCTTCTTATTGGAATTCTTCCTCTTGTCCTTGAACTTGTGCTTATCATGGCTGTTCTGTCGGTGTTTTAGATTGGCAGCCTACTAAGGGGAGTACCCGAAGTAGATGAATGTGGCCTCGCCGAGATCCGTAACTCGAAGGAAGAGACACGTGGCACACAATTTAGACAGGTTCGGGCCGCGAGGTGCGTAATACCCTACGTCCTGTATGCTGCGTAGCTCTGGATTGATTGGGTACAGTTACAAGATGATGCAATCTTACGCCGTGAGATGAGATGATCAAGAGAGGGGTCCCTGCCTCGCCTTATATAGTCAGGGAGGCAGGGTTACAAGTCAGTTTAGGGAGAGAGAACTAGTCGAGTACGTCTAGGAGTCTTCTATACAGTGCGGGACATGTACAGCTTCCTAACCGAGTACTTCTCCTCTGTAGTCCTTGTGCTTCACGCCATCAGGTACCGTGCAGCGCAAGTCAGGTAGTCCCAGGGGGCCCACCGAGTAGTCGGTCCTGGTACCCACCGAGGTAGTGGGCCTAGGGAGGTCCATACGACAAGCCCCCGAGTACTTTGTAGTCGAGAAGGATAGTTTCAACCAGTCTTGACGGCCTTAACGAGTAGTCCTCAAGCGTCCCCGAGTACTACAAGTAAAAAGTCCTCAAAAGTAGTCGAAGCATCTTGAGGCTGTAATGTACTCCAGCTGATGTTTGAGCAATCCTGAAGTCTTCTCGAGTAGTCCCAAGCGTCCTCGAGTGCTACCCTTGAAGGTCTTCAACAATGCCCGTGTTGTCTTGAAGCCGAAACTGATATGGAAGTGCGATTGCAAAATCGCACTCCATATGGAGTAGCCCCCGAGCCTTAGGTTGAGTTGTAGACTCTGGCTGAGGGTTCATCTGATGTTTTGGCAAGAATATCCCGAAAAATCCGGAGAAAAAACCAAAGGACACGTGGCACGGAGCCCCCGATCCTTGAGTCGAGTACTTCCTCTCGAATTGAAGAGTCATCTTGTAGAATGTGTCCTGAGATGCTCTTGAGACTTGCCGCTTCCCAGGAAATCGAGGTGGAGTAGCCGAGCCCCCGAGGTGAGGCGCGTCGACTAGTTGAAGTTGAAGGGTCACGCACGGCCGCTGAGTCAGCCGAGCGCAGACTTATCCATCCGGTCGTTGAGGGGCCGCGTTGACTTATAAATAGAAGCCAAAACCCTTAGGGTTTTTCACCCTACGCAGCTGTAACCATTCCCAGCAGATCTGGCTAGAAATCGCCACTAGTGCGCACTGCTGCCGCTGAGTAGAGCTTAAATCTAGGTGCGCCGTCGTAGGAATACACCACTGCAGCTCCTGAGCGAATGCGCGTGAAGACGCCGTGCACCTAGAGGATGAAGTCGTCTCCGTCGAATACCACGAAGGCCACCGGCGGAAAGAAGAGGGCCCGTGAAGAGGCCACCGGATCTGCCGCAGGGACATCACCGCCGGTGTCCCCGCCGCGGCCAGATCCAAACCGCGAATGGAAGAAGTCCAAGGCGAAGACTGAAGACTTGCTGGCCCTTCTCAACAGTGGATTCCTGCGGGAGAAGGAGGTGGACATGTGGAGGGCCGCCGCCGGGGATCTGTACTCCATGGAGAAGAATCCGGATGAGATCCCGATGTTCGCGCGGTTCGCGGAGCGCGGACTGTCTCTCCCGACGAGCGACTTCTTAAAGGGGCTCATGGGGTACTACGGCATCAAGTACCTCAACCTCAACCCCAACGGTATCTTCCACACCGCCGTCTTCGTACATTTTTGCAAAGCCTTTCTGGGATCAAGACCCATTGGATCTTGTTCTTGAAGTTCTTCCGGGTGAAGCCTCAACCCAGCGCCAGCAACCCGCGAGTAGTCGGAGGAGCCGGGATCCAGATGAGGGAGGACGCCGCCGAGCAGTACCTCTCCTACAAGTTGATAGATTCCAACCAGGACTGGAAGGCCAAGTGGTTCTACGTCACGAACCACCACCCGGAGCTGCCGAAGCCGAGCGGGAAGCAGCCCAAGCACCGTCCGTGGTGGGACTCGGAGCCAACGATGCAAGAAAGGCTCCAGTTGCCCGAGTTGTTGGCGTGGATCAAGGCGCTGAGGGAAGCCGGGCTGAGGGCCGAGCACGTGGCCTTCAGCTTCATGAAGCGCAGGGTGCAGCCGCTGATGGCTCGCGACACCCTGGGGTACGAGTACACCGGCGAAGATGACACGTCGCGAATGCCTTGAGATGAAGTTGACGACAACGACATTGTTGACAGGCTGGCCTGGATCTTCAAAGATATGCCGGCGTACACGTCGTGCCCCGTACCAGAGTTCTCCACCTCGCGCCAACCAAAGGAGGTTAGTAGCCGCATCCATAGTCGAGTACTCATTACGCAAGAGTAGTCGCACTGATGAGTTGTTCTTGCAGGATGAGTTGAAGAAGTTCGTCTCCGAGCCACCGTCACCTCCTCAGCTAGTTGAGGTCCCAGAGGAGGGGAAAGCCAAGGCCAAGGAGCGGCACGAAGTCGGCGAAGGAGCCGACACAGTTGTCGTCGAAGACACATCCGATGAGGACGACAACGAGGAGGCGCTGCAGGACCGCTTCCAGCTGCGGTCGAGGTTTAGCCGTCCCGGCTTAACTCACATCCCTCTCGTTCAGGATCAGCCGGCTAGCCTAGAGGCTAGTCTGCCCGCGCCGCCGAGGAAGCCACGTAATGTGGCCCGGAAGCATGTGGCCAAGAAGTTGAAGGTCACGGAGACCACGTCCCAAGAAGTAAGCCGTCTTGAGTAAGGTAGTTGAGTACTGATGTCTCGAGTTCATGTTGATGACGAAGTTTCCTTGCTTGCAGGAGATGCCGCCTTCCGAGCCCGTTGAGCAGGGTGACGAAGGCTACTGGGACACGGTGGGGGAGGTCGCTGGTAGTCGCAGCCCAGCCCCCACTGTCGAAAAGCTTTTGGCGCAGATGGAGCACCAGCCCCCTGTTGCTTAGGGGAGCACGGAACCCGCCGCTGCTGCTACTGAAGAGGCTGCGGACACAGAGGCACAAGAGGAGGCGCCTGCCGAGGCGGGACTGGTCGACATCGCCAGTATCCTCGGCGCCCCAACCGTGATGGTAGTCTGATCGAGCTTGTAAGTGTTGATTCTTCCCGAGTAGTACTTGATGTGGTAGTCGTACTTGATTGACGACCGGCTTGTGTACTTTGCAGGAAATCGACGGACTTTTCCTGGTAGGGGGATGAACCCGCCTCAGCGGTGGCGGAAGAAGAAGTCGCGCCGCCCGCTGAGGAGTCCGCTCCCACCCCTCAGGCGGAGCCCGAAGCACCGACCGCTGTGGCTACGCTGCCCGAGGCCAGCATCATTGAAGGTAAGTACTCTGCTGAGGTTGGAGTGCCTTCATATAGTAGTCGTAGTCGCCAGGTTTGACTGATACACTTGTCTTCTTGCCAACAGGTGCTGAGGCCGAGGGAAGAGAGATCCCGTCGGCGGTGCTCGTAGAGGACGTGGCACCAGGAACCCAGGAGGCTGCCATAGAAGCCCCCGAGCAGATGGAGGTGGCCGCTGGAGAAGCCGCTGCGAGAACTGGAGGAGGAGGGGACGACGCGCTGCCAGAACCCGCTCTGGAGGTGGTCGTCCGCTCGCCGGAGATCCAAGACGCAGAGCCAATCCGCTCGGCGCCGATGAATGAAGCCGCTACGAGTAGTTGTGGTGGGATCGAGTTGTTGGCAGATGACCTCGTCGACCCGGCGACGGTGGCTCGGCACCTAGAAGCGGTGCGCCAAGCCGAGCAATGGATGAAGGTGAGTAGTCATAACCCTTGAGTAGTCAATCCTTTAGCGTTGAGTACCCATCTGATGTGTGTTGTCTGCGCAGGACGTCGCTGAGAGGTCCCGCCTGAAGTTGGAGATGCTTCAAGGGTATGGCGACGCGGTGCTTCGGGCCGAGACATTGGAGGATCAACTCGTGAAGTCCCGCAAGCACGCCGCCGCTATGCAGTCAAACTGGACACTGCCTTCGCCAAGTATCATAATGATGTCCAAGAGATGCAGGCGAAGAGCGACGACTTGGTGCGGAAGAACAAGTCTCTCCGCAACAAGAACAAAGGTACACCATTTGTCTTGTTGAGTACTTGTTGGAGGTCGAGAGGTCGTCTGACCCGCTGTGCCTTGTTGGTTGCAGAGCTTGAGACTCGGGTAGATCAGCTGAATTGTAGACTGATCTAAAGAACCTCTTCTCCCGGGAGCAGGAGGCCCGCCAGGTACTGGAGTTCGATTATAAGGAGCTTGCTTACGAGTGTGACAAGCACATGGAGCTCCGTATTGCATCAGACCGTGACCTCGTCAACCGCTACAAATCCTTGCAGAAGCTAAACGAGGATTGCGAGAAGCTGCGGGCCCAGCTCAAGGAACTTGAAAAATCCGCGCTCCCCATTGCGAGGCTGCTGGTGCCTCATCCTGGCGGTCCGAAGATAGCACCGCTAGTGGACCGGTTGAAGGAAGCCCCCAGCCGGCTAGCGACCTACGTGAAGAATTTGGCGAAGTCGATCCCGAACCAAGTGCTGACCTTCATGAAGTCATACTTCCCGAAGGCTCCCGTAGATGTAGTCGCCGGCGGGCTAGCCGCCAACTGCACTGACGAGCAGTATGCGGAGCTGCTGGAGCAGATGGCGCCTATTGCAGATCAAGTCACCGAGAAACTTAATCTCCAATAGTCCTGTAATAGTTAGCTCGTAGCAGTAGTTGTACAAAAACAATTGTAATGAAATTATTTGAGTATGAATGAAGAAAAACTTCCATCAATGAGTACTCGTTATCTCGATCTTCGAGTGCGGAGTCCCATCGTGGAGTTGTTGCGAGTAGTCGTACTCGGCAGTAGTCCCGTTGAGGGAGGAAGACAGTAAAGTACTTTATTACTGAAGAAGTACACCTGGATGGACAGGGCCGTAGTTACAGAGTAGTCGCCAGGACCCGGAGGCCGCCTACGGATAAGTAGTGCTAGGGCGTGTAGCCGCTTACAGCAGTAGATCCATAAGTAGCTGTATAGGCTGGATCTAGGAGTACATGGTCTCTAAGTAGACCGCTGCTAGAGTCCTTTGTCGCTCGTCGCAGCCCAGGACCCGTAGGTAGCCGCATGGGCTGGATTCTGGAGGGGAGTAGTCCAGAGACTGGTGCCTGGACTCAGAGGCCGCTTACAGCGAAGGAGTAGTCCGGAGACTGGTGCCTGGACCCGGAGGCCGCCTACGGCAAAGGGGTCTTGATGCAGTCGTGTAGACTTGAGCCCCCAGGGTAGTCGTGTAGACTAGGCGTAGAACCGACAGAGTTGGTCGACGTTCCACGAGTTGTTGACGTCTTCGCCTTCAAGTGTCTAGAGGCGGTAGCAGCCCGGTCCGGTCACTTTTGCAATTATGAAGGGACCTTCCCAGAGCGAGCTGAGCTTGTGTAGTCCTTCCGTGTTCTGGATGCGACGGAGGACAAGATCACCAACGTTGAAGGAGCGTTCCTTGACGTTGCGATCGTGGTAGCATTGGATACCCTCCAGGTACCTTGCTGATTGGACGAGGGCGGCACAGCGAGCTTCTTCGAGCCCGTCGATGTCAACTCGTCTGCTGTCTTCAGAGATGCCTTCGTCGTAGTGCTCCACTGCTGGTGAATCCCACATGACATCGGCAGCGAGGATTGCTTCGGAGCCGTAGACCAGGAAGTAAGGGGATTGCCCCGTTGGCATGGAGGGCTGAGTACGTAGCCCCCAGAGTGCATTGGGTAGTTCCTTGATCCACTTGCCTCCTTTAGAGTTAGCAGCGTCGTGTAGCCGCTTATTGAGAGCGTCGAGCACCATCCCGTTGGCGCGCTTGACTTGTCCATTGGCCCGAGGATGGGCAACTGAGACGTATCGGACGTCGATCCCGCTGTTCTCGCAGTACTCCCAGAACTGGTGATTGTTGAAGTTGGAGCCCAGATCTGTGATGATGCGATGGGTCTAGTCCGTAGTGATGTACGAGTTCATACAGGAAGTCGAGTACTCTGTCAGCCTTGGGGCATGTGACCGGCTTGACCTCGATCCACATGGTGAACTTGTCGATGGCCACCAATACTCTGTTGAATCCACCTGGCGCAGTTGGTAGTGGCCCAATCATGTCAAGCCCCCAGCAGGCGAAAGGCCAGGTTGGCGGTATGGTGACCAGCTTGTAGGCTGGGACGTGTTGCTGCTTGGCGAAGTATTGGCACCCTTGGCACCTTCTGACGAGTTCTTCGGCGTCGCCCAGAGCTGAGGGCCAGTAGAAATCTCGTCGAAAGGCCTTGCTGACCAGCGTGCGAGAGGACGTGTGATTGCCGCAGACGCCCTTGTGGATCTCCTCCAAGATGTCGTTGCCTTCTTGTCTGGGGACGCACTTCATGAGTACTCCGGAAGATGCGGCCCGCCGGTAGAGCTTGTCTCCGACGAGGATGTAGGACTTGGCGCGGCAGATGAGCTGCTCTGCCATGTTCTTGTCTGAGGGAACCTTCTGCTCGCTGACGTAGTCGATGAAGGGTTGCCTCCAGTCCACGTCGATCATCATGACCTCCTGGCCAGCCGGGGGATGCGTTGGGACAGTGGTCGGTGGCGCCAGCTCCGGGATGGATGGCGTGTGAAGCTCGTGGACGAAGACACCCTCTGGTACTTGAGCGCGAGTAGAACCAAGCTTCGACAGGACGTCTGCTGCAACGTTGTTGTCGCGGACGATGTGGTGGAACTCGAGACCATAGAACTTGTTCTCGAGCTTGCAGACTTCTAGGCAGTAGGCGTCCATGTTCTCCTTGTTGCGGTCCCAAGACTTGTTGACTTAGTTGATGACCACTGCGGAGTCGCCGTAGACTAGTAGCCGCTTGATGCCCAGTGAAGCCGCGAGGCGGAGCCTGTGTAGGAGAGCTTCGTACTCGGCTTCGTTGTTTGAGACCTTCCAGAAGATCTGTAGGACGTACATGAGTTGTTCGCCCATTAGAGAGATCAAGAGTACTCCGGCACCTGCACCCTCGAGGTTGAGTGAGCCGTTGAAGTACATCACCCAGTGCTCTGGTCGCTCGGTTGGAGTAGGTAGCCGATTCTCCCGCCACTCCGCCATGAAGTCGACTAGTGTCTGCCACTTGATGGTTGTGCATGGCTTGAAGTCGATGTTGAGGGCGCCGAGTTCGACTGCCCACTTGGAGATTCTTCCAGTAGCATCTTGGTTCCGCAGGATGTCGCCGAGCGGGTAGTCGGTGACGACGGAGATCGAGTACTCCTGGAAGTAGTGTCGTAGATTCCGCGAGGTGATGAGCACTGCGTACAGAAGCTTCTGTACGGGATGGTAGCGTGTCTTAGATTTTGACAGGACCTCGCTGACGAAGTAGACTGGTCGCTGGACTGGGTAGGCGTGGCCGTCTTCCTGCCGTGCGACGATGATGGCAGTACTGACCACATGAGTAGTCGCAGCGAGGTAGAGCAGTAGTTGCTCACCTTTACGAGGAGCCGTGAGGACTGGTGGCTTTGATAGGAAGTCCTTGAGCTGTGCAAGGGCTTGGTCCGCCTCTGGAGTCCACACGAACTTCTCTTGGTGCTTGAGTAGTTTGAAGAAGGGGAGCCCCCATTCTCCAAGCTTCGAGATAAATCTGTTCAGGGCCGCCATGCACCCGGTCAGCTTCTGGACGTCTTTGATGGACGTGGGAGCTTTCATGCTGGTGATGGCGGAGACCTTCTCAGGATTGGCTTCGATGCCGCAGTGGCTGAAGATGAAGCCGAGTAGTTGGCCCGAAGGTACGCCGAAGACGCACTTGTTCGAGTTGAGCTTCCAGCGGTACTCGCGCAAGGATGCGAAAGTATCTTCAAGGTCGTCGATGAGGGTACTGGAGTTTCTGGTCTTGATGACCACGTCATCCATGTAGGCTTCGACGTTCTTGTTGAGTTGCCTCTTAAAGCAGGCCTGGATAGCTCGTTGATATGTGGCGCCGGCGTTCTTCAACCCGAAGGACATGGTCGTGTAGCAGTAGGCGCCAAACGGTGTGATGAACACGGTCTTCTCCTGGTCTTCTTCCTTGATCGCGATCTGGTGGTACCGGAGTAGCGCCGAGGAAGCAGAGCAGGTCGCGCCCCCGCCGTGGAGTCGATGACTTGGTCAATCCGCGGCAACCCGAAGGGGTCCTTGGGGCAGTGCTTGTTGAGGTCGATGTAGTCGACGCACATCCTCCACTCGTTCGAGTTCTTCTTGCAGACGAGGATGGGGTTGGTGAGCCACTCAGGATGGAAGACTTCTTTGATGAAGCCGGCCGCGAGTAGTTTGGCGAATTCCTTCTTGATGGCGTCCCGTCTGTCGTCGGCGAAGCGGCGGAGGTGTTGTCGCTTCGGGGTAGCTTTAGGATCGACGTTGAGGGAATGCTCGATCAACTCCCTGGGCACCCCTGGCATGTCCGCTGGCTTCCACGCGAAGATGTCGTGGTTAGCCCGGAGGAAGTTGATGAGCGCATCTTTCTATTTGGGGTCGAGACCCTCCCCGATGGGGGTGGTCTTGCTGCTGTTAGCTGTCCCGAGGTCAATTGTTTTGACCAGAACCTCCTCAGCTGGCTGAGGCTTGTTAGCTTTGTCTGACTTCTCTGGGATGTCGAGTTCACTTGGGGCAAGCTTCTTCGACGCAGCGTAGACCTCCATCATTGCGTTGGGTACTTGATTTGTGGAGGCGATCTCCACAGATTCCATGTCACAGTCGTGCAAGATCTTCAAGTCCCCTTGCAGTGAGAGTACACCTGCTGGGCTTGGCATCTTGAGTACCAAGTAGGTGTAGTGGGGTACCGCCATGAACTTGGCGATAGACGGTCTGTCGAGGATGGCGTGGTAGGACGTCTCGAAGTCCGCGACTTTGAACTTGACGTACTCGGTACGGTAGTTGTCCCGAGATTCCCCAAAGGTAACTGGCGGGACCACTGAGCCCAGTGGGATAGCCGCGTTCCCGGGGACGATGCCGTAGAAGGGCGAGGAGCTCTTGGTGAGCATGTGCGTGATGTCGAGCCCCATCTTCTTTAAGGTCATGGTGAAAAGGACGTTGAGCCCGCTTCCGCCATCGATGAGGACCTTGTTGAGCTTGGAGCCCGCGACCACCGGCTTCAGGACGAGAGGGAAACGCCCTGGTTCGGAGAAGCTGGTCCATTGATCTGTGCGGGAGAAGGTAATGGGTACCTCTGACCACCTGAGAGGCGTCAGAACTGCTGGTTCAATGCTCATGACTTCTCGACGGGTAGCCTTTTGCTCCCGTCTGCTGGGTAGTCCACCAATGAGGACGTTGACTGTCTTGTCGGGTTCCTGGAAGTCGTCATTGCCTCCGTCGTTCTTCTTCTTACCTTTCTTGCCATGAGGGTGCGGTGGCTCTGGAGTACTCCTGAGTGCTCGCCTGAGTTGTAGCACTGCTCGGTGGTGTGGTTGCCATCCAGATGCCACGGGCACTTCTCTTTCAGCAAGTCTTTGAAGCCGCCAGAGGTCTTCTCCAAGTTCTCCTTCGCAGGGCGCTGGATAGCCGCGACAGTGTTGTCTGGCTTGCGCTTGTGGTTAGGACCCGAGTAGTTGTTGTTGTTGCGACCGCCTTGGTTCCCGTTGTTGCCGCTGCTGCCGCCCGTGTTCTGCTTGCTCTTGCCACGGATGGCATCGTACTTGGCGTTAGCTTTGTCTTCTTCATCCGCCTAGGACGTGATCATGTCCTTGAGGTGGGGGATGGACTTGGGGCGGCGGCAACCCAAGTCTTCGAAGGTGCGACGGTGGTAGAGGCTGTCTTGGAAGAGGTCGATGACCTCCTTGTCGGTGACGTCGACTACGGTGGCGCGCTTGTCGAAGAAGCGGTGCATGTACTTGCGGAGGGTCTCGCCTTGTTCCTGATTCACCATAGCTAGGTCCATGCGAGTACCCGATCGGCCCATGGCGCCCGCAAAGTTGCTGGTGAACTGCTCCTTCAGCTGGTCCCACTTGTCGATCGAGTGCTTGTCCAGCGACTCCAGCAATGTGAGCGGGGCTTGGTCCAGACAGAAGGGGAAGTAGAGGCACTTGGTGTTGTTGTTGCCACCAACGTTCTCGATGGAGAGGGCGTAGCACCTGAGCCACTGGATGGGATCCTGCTTTGCATCGTACTTGGTGACCCCAGAGGTTTGAACTTGTCCGGAAGGAGCAACTTGCGAAGCCGAGGAGAGAAGGCGGGGAAGCCGTCGTTGTCGCCTGTGGTGGCGGACTTCTTCCGCCGCAGTTCTTCAATCTCCTGGCGGGCGTTGTAGCCGCCTTGTGAGGCTCTAGAGGCGTGGCTGTTCGCGTGGTCTCGACCGCCGCGACCGCCTCCGCCACCGGCCCTCCTGTTAGCCCCATGGTTGGAGCTTCCACCATCACTGCCGCCACCGCCAGGGTCGCGGCCGCCACCGCCAGGGTCGCGGTGAGGGATGATCTCACGATTGTTGTTGCCACCTTGTCAGGGTCCGCCGGCGTTTGCGCGAGTACGGTTGGGCTGACCCGGCAGGTTGGCTCGAGTACGGTTGCGGCCGAGGTCTGCGCTGCGACTTGTAGATTCGTTGTCGCGGTTCCTGGCGGGAGGAGGCTGGTTGACCTTGTTGTCGACCCGCATGAAGTAAGCATCTTCTGCGAGCTTGGCGATGACTTCTCCAGCGCGTATCCCCTGAGCTTGGCGTGCGATCGCTGTGATCGACATGAGGCCTTGCTCGGGGTGGTGTGTACCCTGCTCTCGACTTGTTCGAGGGCCTCTGTAAGGTTGCGGATGGGTAGGCTGTCTCGGAGACGCCGGCGCCGTTCGTTCCGCCTTCTGCTTCGCTCACGTCGAGCGTACCGGTTGGCGTCGGTCTCATCCGCGGGTGCTTCAGCAGGCAGCTCGTCTGCGGAGATGTCTTCGAGGTACTTGTCATGTGTCGTCCCCGAAGTTCCTGGCGTGTCGCCGGCAGCCATGAAGACTTGGCGATCGGGGTTGCCAAGACTGGAGTCGGAGCTCGCCACCTCAGTTGGAGTGTACTCCTCAGCTCGAGCGAGTGGTGTTCCCTCCTGGAACGGGAGCGAGTCGAGGTAGGCGACGTAGCGTGAGTCCCCGCTTATCAGGTCGGCGGGCTTGCGGTCTGGCCAGTAGACGAATCTCCCGGCCGGTGTGGACATTATAACCAGCCCGGAAGCCAGCCCTGATAAGGGTTGCTCAGTAGTGTTGTCTTCGGACTCGGGATCCTCAGGGTCCGACCCAAAGTCGAACTTGTACGCGGAGTCCGAGTAGAAGCCGGAGAGGGGGTTGGAGTCCGAAGCATGGCCGGGTACGGTGTCGGAGTCCGAGTTGTACTCGGGTACCGGCTCCTTGCCGGTCCGGCGTGCAGAGGGAGCCTCCGTGCGGGCCCTGCAGAGGTTGCGGGGACCACGCGTGGAGTGCTCACGGGGTGGGGAGACCACATGCGATGGCTGAGCAGCCGGCTCGCACATGGTAGCCCACGGGGACGTCGCATTCGAGTTGGAAGCGGATCCGAGCTCGAAGTCGGCGTGTTGGTTGAAAAGCGAAATTTCGCCGAACTTGCCGGCGAGTTCGCCCGTGACTACTTCGGGAAGCGTCACGAAGCCGGTCTCCGGGTTGGGCGGCATGGTGAGGCGGCGCTGGAAGGATCCAGCGCCGTCAGCAGTGCAGACCCAGGCGCCGAAGACGAAGTTGTCACCGCGGTTGAAGGCGACGGTTGGCTTGATGTAGACAGGAGCCGTCGAGTTCGCCATGTGATCTCGGGCGAGAGCCCCTACCTGGCGCGCCAGCTGTCGGTGTTTTAGACCGGCAACCTACTAAGGGGATTACCCGAAGTAGATGAATGTGGTCTCGCCGAGATCGGTAACTCGAAGGAAGAGACACGTGGCACACAATTTAGACAGGTTCGGGCCGCGAGGTGCGTAATACCCTACGTCCTGTATGCTGAGTAGCTCTGGATTGATTGGGTACGATTACAAGATGATGCAATCTTACGCCGTGAGATGAGATGATCAAGAGAGGGGTCCCTACCTCGCCTTATATAGTCCGGGAGGCAGGGTTACAAGTCGGTTTAGGTAGAGAGTACTAGTCGAGTACGTCTAGGAGTCCTATATACAGTGCGGGACATGTACAGTTTACTAACCGAGTACTTCTCCTCTGTAGTCCTTGTGCTTCACGCCATCAGGTACCGTGCAGCGCAAGTCAGGTAATCCCAGGGGCCCACCGAGTAGTCGGTCCTGGTACCCACCGAGGTAGTGGGCCCAGGGAGGTCCATACGACATGTTCACCTTCGGACACTCGGCGAAATAGTGTCCAGCCTTGCTGCACTTGAAGCATGTCCTCGTGTTCCTCCTCATGTTCACTCGGTTCTCATGCAGCCTCTCGAACCGCCTCATCAGGAGCGCCAGCTCGTCCTCTCCAAGCACGTCGAACTCCTCATCTGGCATAGACGTCAAAGAGGACAAAGAGAACATCATGGTGGATGGGTTAGTGTCAGCCTTTCCTTTCGAACCACCGATGAGGGCGAGACTATGAGAGTCAGTCGGGCCCTCGATCTTGGTTGTCATGCCCCTATCCACGTCAGCTGACTTGAGCTTCGAGAACAGCTCGTTCACGGTCAGAGTGTCATACTTCTCCGACTCCACAATGGCCTCGAACTTTCCGCCTCAAACCGTACGATCCAAAGAGTGTAAGAGCTTGGCGGCTCTATCATGATCATCGTACGGGAGCACGTCCACATTGGCCCTCATGTTGTTCACAACCACCGTAAACCTCTAAAACAAGGCATCTATGCACTTGCCGGGGAGATGAGTGAAGTTCTCGTACTCTCTCTGGTAAGTTGCATACATCCGAGCCTGATCCTGGGCATTCCCAACATGAGCTTCCTTCAACACCGACCAGATTCTACAAGCCAAGTGCTAAGTGTGCACCCGATCGAATTCAGGCTGACACAAAGCACGAAACAAGTAGTCGATCGCCTTGTTGTTGTTGTCGAACATGTCCCTCGATCCTGGAGCAAGGAAGTTCATCTGCTGGACATAGCCTGTGTCCACCATGTCGATGGAGATGGAAACTCCAAAAAGACGAACTCGGCTTCCAACACACGTCTCCGACTCACTACCCAAGTTGGCCAATTCACGTAGCCATTGAAGTGCTAGTGAACCTAGGAACCAACTCCCATCCTCACAGACCCGAGAACGTAGTGGAACACCAAAACTCAAGTCCACTGACCAACACCGGTCAGACCGGTGAGCACCACCAGTCAGACCGGTCCTTGCTGGTGAAACCTGGCGACTTCCACAGAATGGCTCCACACCGGTCTGGCCGGTGCAACACACCGGTCAAACCGGTCTCAGCCAGAAAGCCCCAAAACACCAAACAGGCCTACCGAGCTCCAAACTGACCCAAACACGAAATAGCAGCAACACAGGACAACAGCGAACACACCCAAACGTTCACCCGAGCCAAAACCCAACAAGGGTTGCACCGGTCAGACCGGTCAAGAGCACCGGTCAGACCGGTGTATCCTGGGCAGCTCGGGATGAACAGCACCCGCGGGTCAACTCCTCCAAATCTAAACTTCGATCTCCCGAATCGCTCCACAGACTCGAACAAGACTTTGGGGATAATAGGAACACCTCATGAGGAGTCCATAGCCATGATTTTGTCCACCAAAACTTGCCAAATCAAGATGAATCAAAGAAATCCCGCCAGGAACTCCTCTAACCCAATAAAACTGAAAACCCCAAAATCGAGCCCCTTAACTCATGGATTTGGGAGGGGAATCAAAGGCAAAAGAACCACGAAGGGTTCACGAATTTCTCCTATCAAATCCCCAAGAGAAAGGTGCCGAAAACACACCGAGAAAACCACCAAGAGAGGGCTCTGAAAATCACCACCAAGAACATCCGGGAACAACACAACAAAGCCTTGAGGAACCACGCTGAATCATCTATACATACCAAGGAGGTTCATACAAGGTCTAGCTTGCCGCCCGATCATCCAACCCTCCCACAAAATCTCACCATGAAGCTCTCAAGCTAGTCCTATGGAAATCCTAAAAAAATAGGAAGGGAAAATAGGAAAGCAAATGAACTAGGGTTCCAAGAGATGGTTGCCATCCTCTCACCTCTTGGGTTATATAGGAGGCAACCGAAAGTCTAAAATACCCTTACTTAATAACTAGGGATACAAGCCCCTCAAGGGCGGTTTTGGAAGTCTTCAGATTTTCTCATTCGAACGGATGCCCGGCGACCGCACCCTGCTTAGCCTCGACGCAAGCCATGCGATCCCGACGCGTGTCCTCCGCTTCAAAGATTCCGGACTGCGTCGTCGCACACCGGTCAGACCGGTACCCACTGGTCAGGCCGGTCAGACCCACCAGTCAGACCGGTCTGGAGCTGCTGCATCTCTGTCTTCGGTTCTTCGATCTTGGCTTTGTGGATCAACCAAGGAACCCAGTGGTTTTTTGGTGAACCACTGGAAACCCCGCGAACTCGGTGTAGCCTCCGCCAATCGCCACTCATGACTCGGCTCCCATGTAGTCCCGGCTCGACCTTCGTTTTGAGGCTCAACCAAGAACCGTCCATGACTTCATCTTGTTGTTCATGCCACCATGCGGCCCGCACTTGACCCCGCTGGCCACCAGGTCCCTCGAACGAAGCCTACTTGTCTTCTCCACACCTGGAGGCCTCACCGACGACGACCTTTCGCGCTTGTTCTTCACCTCCACCAACACCAATCAAGCCGCAAGCTGCACCTGCAATACTTAGCCAAGAATCAGTCCACACAACGTTGTCAATCACTCATCACACAAGGAAACGACCATCCGCCGGTCCTCGAACCACACATGGTCCTCAACGAGACTTGAAAACCAACCCTTGTCATTGGTCATATGCCTCGAGCAACCGGAGTCAATCAATCAAACGTTCCTCAAGTCTCCCACCTGAAATTCAAAAGCGAGCATGTGAGTGAACAAACGACGCAACACTGGGGTTAGTACCAAAAAAGTAAAACCAGTGCTGAGCCATTTGCTCCAAAGTGGGGTTAGCACAATCCAAAGCATCTCTTCTATCAAATCTACCTCCACGAACACCACCACGTTAACAACTACAAGGGAACCAACCCTCTCTAGCCACGAAAGGAAGATCGTGGACCGTTCCTTCTCTCCATCTCAGAGCTACGACTCCTTCCACCCTCATATTGAGCACGCGGCGGAGATCGTCTAGCGAACTGACCATCTGCGCACCAACCACCAGAACCACGACCACCTGAACCAAAACCAGCCTCCTCGTGTGCACGGAAACCAGAACACTGTCTGCCTAGACCTACACCGGTCTGACCGGTGTGGTGCACCGGCCTGACCGGTGTAGACCGGCTAGCAGCACCGTCTGCTACCTTCCGCTCTCCCCAAGCCGGAACCGTCCTCACAGTTTCTTTGGCCATAGTCATTTGCACATGAGGCTCAAGTACACCATTAGAACGGTGGTACTTATCCTTGTTAGCCCACTCCTTTTCCATTCTCTCCTCACGCTTCTTCTTGAAGCAAAACTCACCCTTGTGACCATCTCTCCCACAATAGTCACAATGAAACCGCACGACCTTAGGTTTAGGCTTGGGTTGGGGCTACTCAGTTTCTCTCTACTCGGTTGCTCAACCGGTTTCTCCTCACTAGGCTTCACACCCTCTTTCCTAAAGAACACATTTCCCAAGTCACTCTTGAACTTGACAGGTTGAAATCATTTGTGGAGTGAGCGAATATGGGAGGATCTGGGGTTGTGTCAAGTTTGTTTCTCATTGGGTTTGGCTTAGGAACATAGGCATTTTTGTGGTAGGTTTTTGGCGGAGCTTGGATATCATCAATCTTCTTTCCTTCCTCACCACTACACTCTCCAACCTTCTTTGAGCCAAGCGCTTGCCCATCATAGCGCTTGTATGAGGACCATGTGCAGTTCTAGGACCGGTGGATGGTCGCTTCCTGGTGTGATGAGTGATTGACAATGTTATGTGGACTGATTCATGGCTAAGTATTGTAGGTGCAGGTTGCAGCTTGACTGGTGTTGGTGCAAGTGAAGAACAAGCGTGAAAGGTCATCGCCGGTGAGGCCTCCAGGTGTGGAGAAGACAAGTAGGCTTCGTTCAAGTGACCTGGTGGCCGGCGGAGTCAAGTGCGGGCCGCATGGTGGCATGAACAGAAAGATGAAGTCATGGACGGAAGAACCGAAGACTACGTGGGAGCCGAGTCATGAGTGGCGATTGGCGGAGGCTACACCAAGTTCGCGGGATTCCTGGTGGTTCACCAGAAAACCACTGGTTCCTTGGTTGATCCACAAAGCCAAGACGGAAGAACCGAAGACGGAGATGCAGCAGCTCCAGACCGGTACTCACAGGTCTGACCGGTGGGTACCAGTCTGACTGGTGAGGAGCACCAGTCTGACCGGTGTCACTACAAAAAAACTGGTTTACATGACAAAATTAGATGGTCATGTACAGTACAGAAACTCTCATAGAAAGTATCATATGACGAAAATCCACTGTTATAAGGGTCGTCACATATCAACCATCTAGTGTACGTACCTTGTGACGAAAATATGGTGCACCGTCACATAATGTAAGACCTAATGTGATGGTACGTTAAAGCATCACATACTGTTGGCATTACATGACGCCTAGAATTGTCACATAATGCTGGTCAAAATGTCACAAAAGTGCGGCCAGAGCAATGGATGTAGCAATGATGACGTCACCACGTGTCATTTGTTTTTTTTCAGTTAGTGTGACAATAATGACGTCACCACATGTCATTTGTTTATGGACAAAAATGGGCCGAAAATAGACCCACAGTTTCACTTTTATTTCCAACTCATTCAAAAGACAACGCATATAATTTCAGCCCATATGAATACAAAGTAGTTCTGGCTGAAAATAGCTCAACATGAACCATGCTTATATCAATATTTCATCAAATCAACATATCATCAGAAACATCAATTTATCATCAGACACATCAAAACAAATCTTAGCACATGAAAATAGCTGGTCACATTCTTGTTTTCATATCGCATCCAACAATAATCTGCAACCAAAATAAAAATATGCATTAGCACCATTCAAGTATTGGATAGAAGAGTGTACAGTTGAGTACTGATGAACAATTCAGTCAATCAGGCATTAACAATCCAGCTTACCAATTCAGGTTACCTGACATGCTAAGTTCCAAATAATTAAGAAAGATCATGTTTTGACATTTGAAAAATGCATGTGTACTGAAACCTATTTCTGGTGGCTTGTTTTGCTAGTACTGGATGCATAAAAGTCAAATCACATGCATTTCTCAATCACTATTGCATTTCCTAAATAGACAAAGCACTTTATCCAGAAAGTGATACTTCGCAGGGCAAAAACTCTCTAAAACTTGACTCACAGAACAAAATAAGGAGCCAAGTTGTTGACTGACAAAGGCTAATGAGCAATGCTCAAGAAGTAAACTAAAACAATATTCAGCAATTACCATTTGTTACTGTACCATGAGAGGGACATTTCAGTCAACATAATTCATCTTAGCTCAGCTCCATTCATGCTTACCAGAGAAAAATGCAGGTGCTCATTCTAGACACCGAGGTGTACAACTGCATCTAGGGAGCAGAAAAATGCAGCAGCTGCTGTTGAATGCGAAATCAATCTCTGAACACGGAACAACTGACCTTGCTGCTGCGACCTACAACTGCACCTCTGAAAAGAATTTAAAAAAAAACAAATCAAAACTGTCAAAAGCTAATGAATTCAATTGAAACTGGTAGATGATAGGTCGGGCAATAGTGGCTACCAGGATACGAAGGAAACAACAAATATTTGAAGCTAAAACATACAGACCACGAATTGCGAAGCAAAGAAAGAGTAGAGCAGCTGCTGCTTGAAGTGAGCAGTAAGCAACGCGAGCTGAAGCTAGGAGGCGGCTGCTGCTGCAAGAATTTCTGGAGCACAAACCAAACAAAAGAATCGACAAGACATTCGAACCGCTACCTCACCACATCATAAGTAAACAGATCCGAGTACAGGAACCTCAAAAGATCAAGAACTCCTCACCAGTTTTAGAAAATCGAGCTAACCCTAGGTGAAGAACAATTTGGGGGAAACTTCAAATCCGCGAGCATTGACTACGAATTTCTTGAGGAATCAATATGGACAGGCTGACAGATACACCAGCAATAATTCCTCCAAAGAAATCTCCTCAAACTCGAGCTCAAATCAACGAACGAAAAAGATCACCGAAAAAACACCTAGTTGTGCTACTGCTGCTGCGATGCCAACAGCCACCACGGCAGCAAAGCTCCTCCATGGATGGGCCTTGCCGGGGAAGGGTCGGAGGAGGAGAGGGGCGCTCCGGAGGTGGATGCCGGTGCAGATGCGGATTGGTGGTCATTGAATGGAGGGGTCACGGTGTGTGTGCGGCAGCGAACGGAGGAGGATGAGGAACTAGGGTTTGCCGTGATAGTGTAGGGATTTTATAGAAGCATGACTCGATCTGCACCGTTGCATCAAAGATTGAAGGCTATAGATGGTTGGGTCATCTGGGGCAACATAGGTTTTGTTTCATTCCTCCGCTACTTACTATTTTTCTTTTTGTATTTTCATTTTTTCACCATTGTGAAGTAAAACCCACTAATAATAATCTTATACACCTTATTGTATTTTTATAATCAATATACTACACATAAGTTGTTGTTTGGAAGTTACATTAATTTAAACAGTTTAATGAAAATAATTAATATTGACCTATACGTACCTCTAATAGGATTCCAAAAAATAAAAAAAATTATAGTTAGGCATCTATGGTCTTTTCTAGCCCACATCTAGAAGTATGATGAAAAATTCAATTGACTTATAGGGGAAACTTGAACTTCTATTGGTCACCTTGTTTTAAAATAATGATAATAATACCTAAAACTTATCAAAAAATTATGTAAATTGACATAGACTCTTTTTATGGATGTAAAATCTTGACAGGAAAGTTTCATAAGATTCCACGAAAAAGGGGTATACATTGTTCACAAATTGACACAACTCTCAACTAGTTTACTATAACTCATGTCCAACTTGTCAAATTTGAACTACATGTTATTACCACTTTTGAAAATGACAAAATGATCTAAATGAAGATTGTAGATCTTGATGAGATATGAAACTTTGGTATTCATCACTTTTCAATTCAATATCATTTAGTGTAAAAAAATCATGTTTGTAGGTGTCAATTTTCAAAATTCAAAAAATTGGATGGTCTAAATATTGTCACATGAAGAGATGACCAAAGTCACCACCATAATTTGGTAGAGCATGATTTTAAAAAATTTTAGGAAAAGAAATCATCAAATTTTAAGTTAGTACGAGGGAGAAAGACTAGTTACAAGGTTTAACTACAAATTAAAAAGAGAAATCATTCTTGATTGTCACTTCTTCATGATGAACAAGTGATTTCTCTTTTTAATCTATGGTTAAAACTTGTAAATAGTGTTTCTCGCACATACTAACTCCAAATGTGATACTTTTTTCGTAATTTTTTCTAAAATCATCCTCTATCATTTTATATTGTCCATATTTCTATGTGAAAAGTTTGAATATTTCAAAATTTGAATTTTAAAAAATACAAGTTTTTACACAGCAATGTCCTCCCGCACTTTTCGTTCTTGGGCTGAGCCCACCACAGCCCAGTGCTACCTTCCTCCGCCCCCTCTTTGTCTCACTGCCAGATGGATCCCACCTGTCATCTTAATCTCCTAACTCCACCCCACTTTCCTTCCTCCCTTTCTCCTTCTCTTCTACACAGCCGACGCCATCCTCTGACCCACCTCCATGGCTGTCGCTCCAATTGCCGTCGTGCTCTCCATATGGAGGCGTCGCACCTTCCCCTGGTGACCCCATCCTCCGGCACCGCACCTCCCACCCGCGACTCCTCCCTCCCTCTGTTGTCGCGCCGCCCTCTAGGTTGGAGCCCTCCATCCTTGCCGCCTTGACCAACCGATTCATCACGGCAGCCGCCTGTCAAAGCAAGAGGGGAGCTTCACGACACTTGGACGCACACCTGCCGCTATTCTTTGTCCTTGCTGCCGCTGGAGGAGCATGCTAGCTGGATAGCCACTGCGGGCCGAGCCATGCAGAGCCCACAACGTCGGTGATTTGGTCTACCATCCTTACTTAGGGAGACCGGGAGGAAGGGGTGACAAAGGATGAAGATGACGGGGTGGTTGGGCCGTTGTGGGTTGTGTTGGGCCAGTGCAGGCCGTGTGTGTGTGCATGTGTAAAAGGCTGACGGGTAGGGCTAAAAGTTTAAACGGGCCAAAAATGAGGACTATGGCTTGAAAACGAGGAGGAGGGGCAGGCAAAAGAAGCGTCGAAGCCATCATATTTTTAAAAGCATTCAGTGATGCCACACTACTATCACAAAAAAACAACACATGTCGTCATATATTAGGCACCGTCAGTCGGATGTCTCAAACCTACATCTTATGACGAACCTTGCTACCTATATGTGACGAAACAAAGGCCACCGTCATAAATAGTTTTGACTATCTTGAATTTATGACCCTTTAGAATTCGGCATCATATAATGATGTATTAGATGACTAACATTGTCCCCGTCATGTGCGACGACACAGTCTGGAGACTTCAAAGCGGAGGACATGCGTCGAGATCGCAAGGCTTGCATCGAGGCTAAGCAGGTTGCGGTCGCCGGGCATCCGTCCGATGGAGCGATGACAAAGATTTCTGATTTCGCCCTCAAGGGGCATGTATCCCTAATTATCTAGTAAGGGTATTTAGACTTTCGGTTGCCTCCATATAACCCATGAGGTGAGAGGATGGCAGCCATCTATTGGAACCCTAGCTCACTTGATTTTCCTATTTTCCCTTCCTATTTTCCACGGGATTTATATAGGACTAGCTTGAGAGCTTCATGGTGAGATCTTGTGAGAGGGTTGGATGATCGGGCGGCAAGCTAGATCTTGTATGAACCTCTTTGGTATGTATAAATGATTAGGCGTGGTTCCTCAAGGCTTGGTTGTGTTGTTCTCGTTTGTTCTTGGTGGTGATTTTTGGAGCCCTCTCTTGGTGGTTTTCTCGGTGTGTTTTCAGGACCTTGCTCTTAGGGATTTGGTAGGGGATGTATGTGTGAACCCTTTGTGGTTCTTTTCCCTTTGATTCCCCTCCCAAATCCATGTGTTAAGAGGCTCGGTTTTGGGGTCTTCGGTGCTCTAGGGTTAGAGGAGTTCTTGGCGGGATTCCTTCGATTCCTCTTGTTTTGGCAAGTTTTGGTGGACATAAACTTGGCTATGGACTCCCTATGAGGTGTTCCTACTATCCCCAAAGTCTTGCGCAAGTCCGTGGAGCGACTCGGGAGATCGGGGTTTGGATTTGGGGGAGTTGACCCGCGGGTGATGTTCATCCTGACGAGCTCAGGGCACACCGATCTGACCAGTGCCTCTCACCGATCTGGCCGTTGCAGACCCCAGTTGGGTTTTTGCTCGGGTGAACGTTTCAGTGAGTTCGCTGTTGTCCCATGTTGCTGCTGTTTCGAGTTTGGGTCAGTTTGGAGCCCGGTAGGCCTGTTTGGTGTTTTGGGGCTTTCTGGCTTGGACCGGTCTAACCAGTGTGTTTCACCGGCCTGACCGGTGTAAAGCTGTTCTGTGGAAGTCGCCAGGTTTCACCAGCAGAGACCGGTCTGACAGGTGGTCTCACCGGCCTGACCGGTGCAGGTCAGTGAGACTCGAGTTGTGTGTTCCGCTGCATTCTCGAGTTTGTGAGGTTGGGAGTTAGTTCCTAGGTCCAGTAGCACTCCAGTGGCTGCGTGGGCATGGCCAACTTGTGTAGTAAGTCGGAGATGTGTGTTGGAAGCCATGTTCATCTTGTTGGAGTCTCCATCTCCTTCGAGAAGAATTTTTATCGGCTCCCATTCACTCCCCCCTCTTTGGTTCGCCGTATCAGTCCTTCATTGTATGCCTCTATCGTCATCCTAAGCTGAGGTTCCTGCCCCAAAAACCAACCCATCATTTTTCTCAACTCATCATTCTCATCCTTGAGGACCGGAGCGTCCGAGGACCGGTGGATGGTCGCTCCTGGCTGTGATGAGTGATTGACAACGTGGAGTGGACTGACTCTTGGCCGAGTATTGCAAGTGCAGGTTGCTGCTTGGTTTGCGTTGGTGCATGTGAAGAGTGGGCGCGAAAGGTCTATGCCTTTTGGGGCCTCCGAGGAGTGGAGAGACAAGTAGGCCTGACTCGAGGGACCCGGTGGCCAGCGGGGTCAAGTGCGGGTCGCACGGTGGCAAGAAAAGCAAGACGAAGTCGTCGATCGGAGCTGGTGCAGGGTAGCGGCTCACGACCGGAGTCTGCACGTGGGGTTTGCGGTGGTTCACCAGTAAATCGTCGGGTTACTTGGTTGAGCAACAAAACAAAGACCGGAGGCCCGGCGGGCAGAGACGGGATCTGGGCGCGCTGAGAAGCTTCGATGCCAGCGGACACATGGCGGGATCGCAGGGCTTGCGTCGGGAGGACACGGTAAAGACGAGTGCTACATGACCTATTTTCCCCTGAGGGGTTGTATCACAACTTAAGTGCTAGGGGTACTGTGGTCTTTTGCCTGGCCCAGAGTGGACTCATATATATTAGCTCTAGGGTTTCCGGCAAACCATCCATTTGGACTGCTTCTCATTTCCTTGCTCCATAGGGCTAGATTTTTCCTCTATTTGTAAAGAATCTAACCTCCAAGTGAATGGAAGCTTTCGTGGTTGCGTTGATTCTCCGCTTAGCTCATTGGATTTTTGTGTCTTTTTCGAGCTACTTTTGTCAGTTTTCCATGCACGACTTGTTTCTTCGATTCTGAGGTGTTCCAGTTCAGATTTGTTGGTGGGAATCATGGATAGTTGCCTCATGCATCTTTGTGCTTGATCTTGATCCCCCAAACTCCAAAGTCGGGCTACGATTTAAGGATTTCAGTTGGAAACCTAGCTTTGTTCTTGAGCTCGATAGAATCTCGATTCCTCTCGATTCATTGGGTTTGAGTCTACAAATTTGTAGGCATAGCATCTCCTAGAGGCGCTTCAGCTTCACCAATGATTTGGTAGCAATCCTTTGGTTGATTCGGGAGCTCGGGCAAAGGGGAGGAAGGTTTGACCTCCAAGAGGCCGGGCTCGGGCTGCAGAAATCCTCCTGGCGGACGGCCCGCGGGTACATGGCGGACGGTCCGCGTGGAGCTTGATAGCCCAAGTGTTCTTCGTGTTCTTCGTGACTTCTTGCATGCCTTTCGTTCGATCCATTTTGTCGGTGGATTTTTGTTGCACGAAGTTTGCGAATGGTCTGTACTAGAGTGTGGGACAGTACATGACGGGGGGACGGTTCGCGGGCCAATCGTAGACAGTCTATTACTGAGGGTGCAATACTGGAGGTTCAGGGGTTATTTTCGGACGGTCCACTGCAACCACGCGGATAGTCCGCCTAGGCCTCGCGGACGGTCCACTGCAACCACGCGGATAGTCTGCCTAGGCCTCGCAGACGGTCCGCCTGGTGCTTGAGGATAGTCCACCCAGGCTTCGCGGACGGTCTGCCCGGTGCTTGCGGACGGTCCACCTAGGCTTCGCGGACGGTCCGCCCGGTGCTTGCGGACGGTTCGCCTGGTCCAGTGCTAAGCAGCTAAGTCCTTTACTCTTTGAGTTTCGCTTTCACTTTGGGATAGTTTGGGGTTTGCTCTTAGGATTGGTGGCTCCATTTTGACTACGCGACTTTGGCAAACTCGTGTGTGAATTCTTGGTTTTGAATTTGGGGCATAGGCCGAGTTCTCTCTTTGGAGAAGAATTTTTTCGGCTCCCATTCACTCCCCCCCCTCTCTGGTCACCTAATTGGTCCTTCAATTGGTATCAGAGTTGGTTACAAATCTTTGTGATTCTAACCAGTCTAAGATCCAAAGATGACATACCAAAAACGGGGTTTGGGTCCTCCACACTTTGATGGTATGAACTACCATATGTGGAAAAGGCGGATGGTCGCTTTCCTCCACGTCAAGGGTCAGATCCTGTGGGATGTCGCGGTGAACACAGTTTATGTTCATCCGGTGAACTTCCTTGCTCCAGGATCGAGGGACATGTTCGACGCTGACAACAAGGCGATCGACTACCTGTACCGTTCTCTATGTGAACCTGAATTCGAATGGGTTCAGTAAGAGGCTTTGGCGTGCAGGATTTCAGAGCAGTTGAAGAATGCTCATGCCGGGAACGCTCAGGTTTAGGCTCAGCTCTTTGCAACCTACCGGAGAGAGAGTACAAGAACTTCACTCATCTCCCTGGTGAGTCCATAGATGCCATGTTTCAGCGTTTCACGGTGATCGTGAACAACATGAGGGCTAATGTCGCCATGCTCCCGTATGATGACCATGAAAGGGCTACCAAGCTCTTGCATTCTCTGGATCGTACCGTGTGGAGTGGGAAGGTCGAGGCCATCCTAGAGTCGGAGAAGTATGAGACCCTCATGGTTGACGAGCTGTTTTCCAAGCTCAAGTTGTCTGAGGTGGACTGTTGTATGCGTGCAAAGATCAAGAACCCGACTGATCCCCATAGTCTAGCTCTCGTATCTGGTTCAAGGACTAATGCTAACATGTCTCTGAGACAATTTTCTTTATCTTGCCTTGTGTCCATGCCAGATGAGGAGTTCAACGTGCTGGGTGAAGATGACCTCCTGTTGTTGAGCAGGCAGTTCGGGCGCATGTACACGAACCGGAAGAACGCTCTGAGGAGCTCGAGCATGTGCTACCGGTGTGAGAAGCACGGGCACTTCATCGCCGAGTGCCCGGAAGCCATGGAGGTCAAGCCCTAGCACAAGCACCGTTCGAGGACCGACCACAAGCACTGCTCGAGGGACGACTACAAGGGCAAGAACAAGTCCGAGCTGAGGCCAAGGAAAAGTGGTGGTCACAAGAAGGAGCGAGCGATGGTGGCCGTTGCGAGCGACATCAACTCAAGCTCCTGCTACTCTTCATCAAGCTCAAGTGATGAAGAAGATAACCGGCAAAAGGACAAGTGGTCGGGCAAGAACATCAACGGCTTGTGCTTCGCCACCCAAGGTTTTTGTGGCGTAGCACATAGCTCCGCAAGCAAGAAGATTAACAAGGACGAGTCGGGCTCCGACTCCGAGGAAGAGGTAAACAATACCTGATAGAGGGGGAGTGCCCGATCTTTCGGTGAGTGGAGATAAATCCGATTTGGTGGTTGTTGACCCTCACGATCCGACTACGACGAGCGAGACTCGAAGCGCCAATGCAATCGCTGAACCAACTCCCGATGGTTACCAACCATGCCGGCGCAAGATCAGTCTGATCACGAAGATCAATTCCTGTACGCAATCGAAGAACGAACAAGATTCTGTGGCGAGCAATCTTAATATCACTCGAAGGTGGAGTCTGAATTACACGACGGCGACACGATGGCGGCTGTTCGGTTGTAGCTAAGGCTAACAAATAAATCAAACTCAAGTTTCTAAGGCGGAGGCTACTGAAAATATAAGAGACGGGGCGTCCTAGGGTTGGGGGCGACCAGGGGTGGGGCGCCCCCAACTTGGGCCTAAGGCCCAACCAAACTGCGAGCGCAGCACTTTGGCAGATTCTTGACGTCAACTTGTTTCAACGATTCCCGTTGACTCGGAACGAATTTTGGCACAAGACTGGTGCCATTGGAAGCTTTATGAAATTCTGCTTCCAACCGTATATAGAATGTCCAAAACCGACTCCGTATGCGACCTGGGCGTTCGTTTTATTGCGCACTACTCCTGGACTCCGAACTGGACTCGAACTTGAATTGCTTTTGGCCTCCACCTCGGGGACTCGAACCGGATCAACCTTGGACCTCCTTCTTGACTTGGAAACCTTTGTTGGACTTCTTCTACTCCATTCCATGTACCAATCATGGTCGTATGCATGGGTGTCATGTCCTCATCATTCTCCCCTTCTTGATGAAAAGCCGTCCTCGGTGTCGATTGTACTTGGAACCGATCCTGCACAACACAAGAGCGAACGCGGTTTCGAAAACCAAAGAAATCAAAATTATTGTGAGGAGGAATGTCACCATGTCTCCATTTGGTGAATATGTCATCTTGCATATAAAATTTAGCGAGCATGTAAGCATCTTGATCGGATGACACATAATATTTGGCAACACTACCCTGCAAAAGATTAGTACCAACAAAAGACAAAGTAGGCATAGGTAGCAACCAGCAATGCTCCCCTTCTTGGAAGTAAACTTGTTTCACAGAAACTGAACTAGAGAAAGGTGAATGAATATGTGTAGTGTGGCTGCCCTCTAGTGGATCAAAATTGAGCACAACAAAAGGATAATTCAAATTTTCACAAATGTACACTCGATGTATCATATATTCTCCTTTGTTGTTATATTTACCAATAGCATGATATGTGTGTTTAAAAAACATGGAAAATCAGCATATTCAGAAAGTTGCTCTTCCAAACAATCTAGAATACACAAAACATGAAATTCAATGTAACCCAAAGTATGTAAAGAAGACAATAATTTCTGCTCATCATTAGCACTTACAATATGCATAACATGCTTAGTTTCAGCAATAGTATTTGGTTCCAAAGCATGTAAAACTGAAGCATTATCAACCAAATCATCTTTATCACAAGGAACATCAAGCAAAACAGCATGTGACAAAGATTCATCAAGAGATGGTTCCACTGACAATTGCTCTATGATATCATGATTTGTGGAAAAATTTAGGACATTAAGACAATTCTCACCATCCATGAGCGTAGCATCATGAGCGCACTGTGTTTGTAGTAGGCGTAGGAGGGTCATTGGGAAGTGATGGTTCTGAAATTGCATAAGAGGATGTGTCCTCCTCAGGTGCCACCAAGTCGTCCTTAACCTCGTGCGTTGGATCGGAATCCTGCAAAAGGTTAGGTGTGGCAAGAGATACAACAATGGACTGTTCCTGCACAATTCACTTTGTTTTCTACTTATAATATGAAGGCACAAATCGATATCGCATTGCAGCTTTTAATTGAGACCAAGTGGTGGGAATATTAGTGGAATGTTTCTGTTTATATTCACGCCACCACATCAAAGCAAAATCAGTAAATGCACTAAGAATAGCCGTAACTTGAGAATTAGCAGGAATATCATGGCATAAAAATTGTTGGTCTACCTCTAACTCCCAATCAAGATATGTAGCAGGATCATATTTGCCATTATAAGATGGAATGTTAAATTTAATCGGAGCAAAGGAATCATTAGTGGGGTGACGTACCCCTCAGCGGTGATCTCTATCCTTCTGCAACTCGGTGATCGTTGTCGTCAATGCATCGAGGCGTGCCACGACGGTGTCGAGAGTGGTCTTGATGGCTATCTCCGCGAGGATGATCTGATTGAACCGCTCATTCGCATCCGTCTTGTCGACATCTCCTGCCATGGTTAGCGCAAACACAAAACAAAAGAAAATGTGGTGGAACGGCTCACAAGGTGCTCACACTAGTCTTCGTTATCAAATTCTTATCCGGTCTTACCACGCACACAGGGGCGACCTGCAACCAACCGGTGGAACTCGCGAGAGATTGGAGGAGCGATTGCCTGGAGAAACAAAATCTGCTCGTCGGAGAAATCTGTGGAGTTTTGGGTAGGCTGCACTCATATGAAGGATTAGCACAATTCAAACAATAATGCAAAGTTGAAAAAGAGTGCTACACACACGATCAAACGTTGCTGATCACAAGTGCGAGGAAAAGAAAGGAATGAAAGAGCAAAAAGGGGAGGGAAAAAACAAAAAGGAGGGGTGCACTGGGGGATGCACGGGGCGCACCGTGGCCGAGACGGTCTTGGCCGGCGTTGCTGCCGAACTGATCTGCGTATTTCTCCCGTGGCCCGTTCTTTTTTTTCTTCTTTTCCTTTTTTTGCAGGGACTCTCTTTTTTTTGTTGTATCACGAGACTCTTTTTTTCGGGGCAGGAGCAAAACACGGGGAAAATCGTGGGACACAGACTCGGACTCCCGGCCGATGGAGCAAAACGCGGGAAAAAACGTGGGGTTGCGTGCGTAGTGGGTAACCACGTGAGGATCACAGTACTTTTTTTACTTCTTTTTTTTATCTTTTTCCAAGAGACACACGCAAGAACATGAAATAGGAAGGGAAAAATGTCCCACGGCGTCACGGCTCGAGGGTGGGCACGCAGCCAGGATTTTGGAGCTGGATGGGGCGCGGTGGGATTGTTTTCTTATTGAGTCCAAAACACACACGACAAGGGGAAGAGGTAATCGCACGGGTGGACGGGCCGTGCTCGGCGCAGGGGGTTTGTGCGTGGGGAAAAAATAAACAGAGAGAGCAACAGAGAAGAAAAAGAAACAACGGCGAAAAAGTAGGGTTTGGTGAGAAGAAAAAGACACAAGTAGCCAGCAACAATTGAACGAACAAAGCACGCAAACTCAACAAAGCAGATTATTGAAAGAAAGTGCGAGGCTAAAAAGGTTGTTGGGACAAAGTTCTAACCTGGAATTTTTTTTGGCTTTTCTGGTGGACAATAGGATGATGAACAACTCTCAAAACTAAAGGATAACACACGATAAAACTCACCGATCAACCTGAAATCTGATACCACTTGATAGAGGGGGAGTGCCCGATCTTTCGGTGAGTGGAGATAAATCCGATTTGGTGGTTGTTGACCCTCACGATCCGACTACGACGAGCGAGACTCGAAGCGCTAATGCAATCGCTGAACCAACTCCTGATGGTTACCAACCTTGCCGACGCAAGATCAGCCTGATCATGAAGATCAATTCTTGTACGCCATCAAAGAACGAACAAGAATCTGAGGCGAGCAATCTTAATATCACTCGAAGGTGGAGTCTGAATTACACGACGATGACACGATGGCAGCTGTTCGGTTGTAGCTAAGGCTAACAAATAAATCAAACTCAAGTTTCTAAGGCGGTGGCTACTGAAAAAATAAGAAACGGGGTGGGGCGCCCCCAACTTGGGCCTAAGGCCCAACCAAACTGTCAGCGCAACACTTTGGCAGATTCTGGATATCAACTTGTTTCGACGATTCCCAATGACTCGGGACGAATTTTGGCACAAGACTGGTGCCATTGGAAGCTTTATGAAATTCTGCTTCCCACCATATATAGAACGTCCAAAACCTACTTTGTATGCGACCTGGGCGTCCGTTTTATTGCGCACTTCTCCTGGACTCCGAACTGGACTCGAACTTGAATTGCTTTTGGCCTGCACCTCGGGGACTCGAACCGGGATCAACCTTGGACCTCCTTCTTGACTTGGAAACCTTTGTTGGACTTCTTCTACTACATTCCATGCACCAATCATGGTCGTATGCATGGGTGTCATGTCCTCATCATGATACCACTTGATAGAGGGGGACTGCCCGATCTTTCGGTGAGTGGAAATAAATCCGATTTGGTGGTTGTTGACCCTCACGATCCGACTACGACGAGCGAGACTTGAAGCGCCAATGCAATCGCTGAACCAACTCCCGATGGTTACCAACCTTGCTGGCGCAAGATCAGCCTGATCACGAAGATCAATTCTTGTATGCAATCGAAGAACGAACAAGAATCTGAGGCGAGCAATCTTAATATCACTCGAAGGTGGAGTCTGAATTACACGACAGCGGCACGATGGCGGCTGTTCGGTTGTAGCTAAGGCTAACAAATAAATCAAACTCCAGTTTCTAAGGCGGCGGCTACTGAAAATATAAGAGGCGGGGCGTCCTAGGGTTGGGGGCGACCAGGGGTGGGGCGCCCCCAACTTGGGCCTAAGGCCCAACCAAACTCTCAGCGCAGCACTTTGGCAGATTCTGGACGTTAACTTGTTTCAACGATTCCCATTGACTCGAGTCAAATTTTGGCACAAGACCGGTGCCATTGGAAGCTTTATGAAATTCTGCTTCCAACCATATATAGAACGTCCAAAACCGACTCCGTATGCGACCTGGGCGTCCGTTTTATTGCGCACTGCTCCTGGACTCCGAACTAGACTCGAACTTGAATTGCTTTTGGCCTCCACCTCGGGGACTTGAACCGGATCAACCATGGACCTCCTTCTTGACTTGGAAACTTTGTTGGACTTCTTCTACTTCATTCCATGCACCAATCATGGTCGTATGCATGGGTGTCATGTCCTCATCAATAGCCCATCCTTCTTCATAGCGGAGAATGCTAGGTTGATTGACTTGCTTGACAACCGTGATGTTGTGCTTAGAAAGAGCAACAAGGAGAAGTGGGAGTATAGGTCTTTTCTTGGAGAGGCTTAGGAGAAGGTGATTGAGCTAGAATTTTTGCTTGATGATGCTAGGGCTCAAATAGATTCTCTTAAGTTTGCTCCTGTTGTGACCAATGAACCTAAATGCACTGATTGTTCCACTTTTCTTGGTGAATTGACTATGCTTAAGGAGAAGTATGCCTCTAAGGTTGAGGAACTAGATGTGCTTAGGGTTGAGCTAGAAGAGATGAAATCTAAGCCCTCCTAGCTTGGTGCTTGCACTTCTTGCCCTGTTTTTCATGAGAAACTAGATGTTTCACTTGTATATTGTAGATCTCTAGAGGCTTAGCTGAAAGCTCCTATTCCTACTATTTGCTGTACTTGTGAAATAAATGTTGTGAAGAATATGGAGCTTTCACACTATGTTGATTGTTTGTAGGATGAGAATGATGAGTTGAGAAAGTTGATGAGTTGGTTGTCTGGTCATGAGCCTCAGTTGAGGATAATGACCGAGACATACAAGCGCCACGATGGGGAAGAGCTTGGGGCAAAGAAGGCTGGTGAGGGAAGTGGTGAGAGTGATATCCGAGAGCCACCGAAAACCCACCACAAAAATGCCTTCATTCCTAAGCCAAATCATCTTAGGAATCGACTAGACACAACCTCAGCTCCACTCGTGTTTCCTCCACAAACCGACAACTTCCAGAAACCCATGAAGTTCAAGAGTGTCTTGGGGAATGCGTTCTTTGGGAAGAATGGAGAGAAACCGAGTGAGGATAAACCAAGTGAGAAGAAACCAGAGCCCAAAGAGAACCCAAAACCAAAGCCAAAACTGAAACCCTTCCATTGTGAACATTGTGGGAGGGATGGGCACCTTGCTGAGTTTTGCTTCAGAAGGAAGCGTGAGGAGAGGTTGGCTAGAGAGTTGGCCAACAAGGACAGGTACTGCTCTTCTCGTGGTGTGCCTAAGCCTAGGTTGGTGCCGAGAGGTAAGGGTATGGTGGGTACCATTTACCCCCGTGAGAGGCGTGAGTTTGTGCCTTGAGGTGAGCCACCACATAGAGAAGGTGGTAGGCATGTTGGGTTTGGGCGTGGTGAGTTTGTTGGGCGTTCCTTTGCTCATGGCCAATACGAATATGGGGGGAACGATCGCAGCTTTAGGTCCCAGAGGAGCTACGGGCCACGGTCTCCCCTTCGTGGTATGTGTAGTCCTCCAAGGGGACGTGTGGGTGTTCCACCTAGAAGAGATAAGATGGATTTTTCTAATCCCACGTTTGAGCAAATGGTGAGGAACTGGTTTGATTCGTTTTGTACTAACCCAAGTGTTGAGTCCTTTGCTCATTATCGCTCTTGTTTTTGATTTTGTAGGTGGGAGGCATGGAGGGCTTTTGGTTGATCGACTCCGGTTGCTATCGACACATGACTAGAGATCGATGGTGGTTCTTCAGCCTCACCACGGTGATGACCAAAGAGTACATCACTTTCAAGGATAATAAGAAAGGTAGAGTGCTTTCAGTAGGCACGGTGAAGGTGAGTGAATCTGTGTCTCTTCAACATGTTTCTCTTGTTAAGTCTTTGGGTTACAATCTTCTCTCTGTCTCTCAACTTCTTGATGAGGGTTTTGAAGTCTGTTTCAAGACGGGATGTTCTCGTGTTCTGGATTCTCGAGGCGACCTCGTGTGCACGATCGTCCCCGAGGATCAAATTTTCAGAGCCGATTTTTCTCGGTGTGTTGGCTCTTCTCCTTGTTTGGTTGCTGGTGTTTCGGCGGAGCTTTGGAAATGGCATAGGAGACTAGGTCACTTGAGTTTTGACTTGTTATCACACTTGAGTGGGCAAGGATTAGTCCGAGGATTGACAAAATTAAAGTACCAAAAGGATTTGTTGTGTGCTCCCTATAGGCATGGCAAGATGGTCGCCGCATCTCATCTGCCTCTGACATCCGTTATTACAGAGAGTCCATGCGAGCTGTTTCATATGGACTTGGTTGGTCCAACTTATGTGTGCTCGGTGGGTGGGAAATGGTATTTTTTGTGATCGTGGACAACTATTCTCGCTTTGCTTGGGTCTTCTTTTTAGCTGACAAGGGGGAGACATTTGGTTTTGTGAGGGATCTAATCTTGAGGTTGAAGAACGAGAGACATGGAGATGCTGTTCGAGCTATTCGTAGCGACAATGGTAGTGAATTTAACAACTCTTGTTTTGAAACCTTTTGTCGTGATTTGGGTCTCGAACATCAGTTTTCTTCTCCCTATGTGGCTTGTCAAAATGGTGTGGTTGAGAGGAAAAACCGTTACCTTTGTGAGATAGCTCGGACGATGCTTGATGAGCATAGGACTCCGAGGAGATATTTGGCGGAAGCAGTGAATACCACTTGCCATGTTGGGAACCAGATTTTTCTGAGGGCCTTCTTGAACAAGATGTGCTATTAGCTCATGCACGGGCGAGCACCTAGAGTGAGCCATTTTAGGGCTTTTGGTTGTCGGTGCTTCATTCTTAAGAAGGGTAGGCTTGATAAGTTTGAGTCGAGGTCTTCCGATGGGATTTTCTTGGGTTATGCTAGTCATTCTCGAGCATTTCGTGTGCTCAACCTTGATACTAACCTAGTCATGGAGACTTGCGAGGTGACCATCGATGAGGCACAACCATGCAATTCCTCTGTCTTTGAGTGTGCAGGTGATAATGAAGTTGGCAAGAAGATGTTTGAGGATGAGGAGGATGACGGTAACGATGGTGAAGCTCCAGCCACGCATGTACCCTCTACTTCCACTACGACAACTACGGTGCAGGATGGTCCATCTCCTACACCACCTACGATAGAGCAAGATCAAGTGGAAGCAGCTACTGAGGGGGAGGTTGTCTCCAGGCAGGAGGCACCGAGGTGCGTACAAGTTGATCATCCACCCTCAAGAATCATCAGCCACATCAATGAGCGTACGACACGGTCGAGGTCTAGAAATGCTTCTCACTTTGCTCATTCAGCTTTTGTTGCTACTTTTGAGCCGAAAGACATTGGACACGATCTATCTGATCCTAATTAGTTGAATGCCATGCATGAGGAGTTAGAGAACTTTGAGAGAAACCTAGTGTGGGAGTTAGTGGAGCCACCACCAAATTGCAAACCTATTGGGACAAAATGGGTGTGGAAAACAAAGAGGGAGAAAATGGTGAGGCGGTGAGAAATAAGTCGAGGTTGGTTGCTCAGGGTTATAGTCAGAAGGAGGGGATAGACTATGAGGAGACATTAGCTCCTGTAGCCCGTTTGGAGGCAATTAGGATCCTTCAAGCCTTTTCTGTGGCTAAAGGGTTCAAATTGTACAAAATGAATGTGAAGAGTGCCTTCTTGAATGGGCTTTTAGAAGAGGAAGTTTATGTGAAGCAACCACCAGGCTTTGAGAGTGCTGAGTTTCCCCACAGGGTGCATAGGCTGATAAAGGCGTTGTATGGGCTGAAACAAGCTCCCCGTGCTTGTTCGGCTATTTGAGGGGGTTCTTGTTCAGTAAGGGGTTTGAGATGGGAAAAGTTGATAAGACTGTTTTTCTCCTTAGGCAGGGTAATGATATCCTAATTGTTCAAGTGTACGTGGATGATATTGTCTTTGGCGGCTCATCTCACTCTTTGGTTGCGAGGTTTGCAGAGGATATGAGCAAAGAATTCGAGATGTCTATGATTGGAGAATTGCAGTTCTTTCTCGGGCTTTAGATCAAGCAGGCGAAGGAGGGAACCTTTGTGCATCAAGCCAAGTACACGAAGGACATCCTCAAGAAGTTCAAGATGGACGACTCGAAGCCCCTGTCGACACTGATGAGTACGACTACAATGCTCGACGCGGACGAGGACGTAGAGCCCGTGGACCAGAAGGAGTACTGGAGCATGATTAGCTCCCTCTTGTACTTGATGGTGACGAGGCCGGACATTCAGCTTTTTGTGTGTCAGTGCGCTCGTTTTCAGGTGTCGCTGAGGACTTCACATCGGCAGGCCATCAAGTGGATCTTCAGGTATCTTCGATACACTTCTGAGCTCGGTCTTTGGTACTCGGCATCCTCTTCCCTTTCGCTTCTTGGTTTTTCGGATGTCGACTTTGCGGGGTGTTGAGTCGAACAGAAATTGACTTCGGGAACTTAGCAGTTTTTGGGATCTTCGCTTGTTTCTTGGTCTTCTCGCAAACAGTCTAGTGTAGCTCAGTCTACCACTGAAGCCGAGTATGTTGCTACCGCTAGTTGTTGCTCCCAGCTGCTTTGGATTACATACACGCTGAGTGACTTTGGTGAGGAGTGTTCCTATGTACCTCTCATGTGTGATAGCACGAGTGCCATTAGTGTTGCCAAAAACCCTGTGCTCCAGTCTAGAACCAAACACATAGAAGTGAGGTACCACTTCCTGAGAGACAATGTTGAGAAGGGAAACATAGACATCATCCATGTACCTATAGAAAAGTAGCTTGCTGATATTATAACCAAGCCTTTGGACCAAGATACATTTGCTCGTTTGCGAGGAGAGCTTGTAGTTGTTTTTCCTTTTTGAGCTTTGGTTGGGAGGGTTGATGTACATACGCATGTTGCATTTTCATTTTTGTATCATATCATGCTTGCATCTTTGTATCATAAACTGCATTTGTAACATATGCCATAGTGATGTGCTTCTCTCATATGCTTTACTCACCATGATATGCTAGAGATGAGTTTATGACTTTGCTTGTGATGCTCATAAGATGTATAGCTATGCTCTTGGAAGCTTTGGGGTATATATGCTTGTGGATGCCTTCTTTTTGTGAGAATGCAATATGATCCTCTCTTGTGGGTAGAATGCCTTTCATGTTCATCTTGGGTACTTTTGGCTATATCTTGCTTTCTTTGTGCTTGGAACCATGTTCTTTTCATTCGGGATCAAAGATCCATTTATCACCTTGAATGTTTAGCCTACATGCTACCTTGTGGAGAAGCCTAAGCTTCTTTTTGCCGCAAAGGCACTTCATGTACCTTGTTTAACTTCTAAATCATGAAAATGGTATGTGAAATGCCTATGCTTGAAAAATGTGCATCCATGTCTTAAATGCTTTAAATTTCTTATCTTGGGTGCTAAACCGTTGCATGATGTTCACCAATGAGAAGTCTCATATCTAGAAGTGGACACATGGCTTGGTGGCTTTGACATGACATGAGATAGCTTGTAGGTGTTTGAGATGACCTTGTGATGAGAATATGTGACCTTGCATGAAGTTTGTGAGTTATATGTTGTTTGTGCTCAGTTTGATCATATTTATGTCTTATGCTCATGAGAGGGAATTTTTGTGAAAATGCTTCATGTTGATCATGGCTATGTCACTTTCTTGTATGTCCCTTTCTATCTTGTTGGCGATGCTTGTGCTCAAATTGTGGCTATCTTGCTTGTCTATGTCTCAATTTTAGCATGTTGTAGTGCTCTCTGTATATTTGAGAAGCACATGCTTGCATTTGTAGACTTGATTCGTACATTACCAACAAGGGGGAGGAAAGTACCCAATTCATGTTTCTAGGGGGAGTTTTGCATCAAGGAAAGAAAAATTTGGGAGAAATGCATTTGTTCAGGGAGCTTGCATTCATGCATTTGGGAGCTCTTTTTCGCCTGAATTTTAGTTATGCTCTTTTGTCGATGGTGTCGAGCCCTTTTGCCTCACCTTGAGGAATCGCCAAGTTTGGAGCATTTTATCTCGGTTGTGTCGAGCCGTTGCCCTTGCCTTAGGGGACTGAGATTTTTCTAACTCAAGTGATCTTTTATTGGCTTTTGTTTGACTTTTGATCACTTGATTCAATTTTTTTTTCATTTCTTTTCCTTCTCTTTTCTCTGAATTGATTACTTGTGTGTTGTCAATGCACTCATCAAGGGGGAGATTGAGGACCGGAGCGTCCGAGGACCGGTGGATGGTCGCTCCTGGCTGTGATGAGTGATTGACAATGTGGTGTGGATTGACTCTTAGTCGAGTATTGTAGGTGCAGGTTGCCGCTTGATTTGCGTTGATGCATGTGAAGAGTGGGCGCGAAAGGTCTATGCCTTGCGGGGCCTCCAAGGAGTGGAGAGACAAGTAGGCCTGTCTCGAGGGACCCGGTGGCCAGCGGGGTCCAGTGCGGGCCACATGTTGGCAAGAAAAGCAAGACGAAGTCGTCGATCGGAGCTGGTGCACGGTAGCAGCTCACGACCGGTGTCTGCATGCGGGGTTTGTGGCAGTTCACCAGAAAATCGTCGGGTTACTTGGTTGAGCCACAAAACCAAGACTAGAGGCTCGGCGGGCAGAGACGGGATCCGGGCACGCCGAGAAGCTTCAATGCCGGCGGACACGTGGCAGGATCGCAGGGCTTGCATCGGGAGACGCGGCCTGCGGCAACGGCGTGACCGTGCGATAAAGACGAGTGCTACATGACCTATTTGCCCCTGAGGGGTTGTATCACAAGTTAAGTGCTAGGGGTAGTGTGGTCTTTTGCCTGGCCCAGAGGGGACTCATATATATTAGCTCTAGGGTTTCTAGTCAAACCATCCATCTGGATTGCTTCTCATTTCCTTGCTCCATAGGATTAGATTATTCCTCCGTTTGTAAAAAATCTAACCTCCGGGTGAATGGAAGCTTTCATGGTTGCGTTGATTCTTTGCTTGTAGCTCATTGGATTTTCTTGTCTTTTTCGAGCTATTTTCATCGTTTTTTGTGCGTGACTTGTTTCTTCAATTTTGAGGTGTTTCAGTTCGGATTTGTCGGTGGAAAAAATGGATAGTTGCCTCGTGCATCTTTGTCATTGATCTTGATCCCCAAACTCCGAATTCGGCCTTCGATTGAAGGATTTTGGTTGGAAACCTAGCTTTGTTCTTGAGCTCGGTAGAATCTCAACTCCTCTCGATACATTGGGTTTGAGGCTACAACTTCGTAGGCATAGCATCTCTTAGAGGCGCTTCACCTTCACCTATGATTTGGTAGAAATCCTTTGGTTGATTCGGGAGATCGAGCAAAGGGGAGGAAGGTTTGACCTCCAAGAGGCCGGGCTCGGGCTGCAGAAATCCTCATGGCGGACGGTCCGCGAGTGCATGGCGGACGGTCCGTGAGGAGCCGGACAGCCCAAGTCTTCTTCATGTTCTTCGCGAGTTCTTGCGTGCCTTTCGTTTGATCCATTTTTTCGGTGGAGTTTCGTTGCACGAAGTTTGTGGACGGTCCATACTAGAGTGCCGGACGGTCCACAGGTGCATCGCGGATAGTCTGTTATTGAGGGTGCAGTATTGGAAGTTCAGGGGTTATTTTCGGATGGTCCGCCGCAGCCACGCGAACAGTCCACCTAGGCCTCGCAGACGGTCCGCCCGGTGCTTGCGGACAGTACGCCTAGGCTTCGCGGATGGTCCGCCTGGTGCTTGCAGACAGTCCGCCTGGTCCCGTGTTGAGTAGCTAAGTCCTTTGCTCTTTGAGTTTTGCTTTCGCTTTGAGATCTTTTGGGGTTTGCTCCTAGGGTTGGTAGGTCCGTTGTGACTACGCGACTTTGGCAAACTCATGTGGGAATCCTTGGTTGTGCAATTGGGGCAAAGGCCGAGTTCTCTCTTTGGAGAAGAACTTTTATCGGCTTCCATTCACTCCCCCCCTCTCTGGTCGCCTAATCGGTCCGTCAATCCTGCAAGTGATCCAAATAGTGTGCAAGTTCCAGATTTTTCAAAGCATGCAATTTACATGTAGAACAAGAAGTGGGAACATGTTCTTTCAGCTTAGCCTCAAGCTAGACAGTGTAAACATGCATCTCATCAATCTTTCTATGCAAAACAGCGCAAGAAGTGCAAGCACCTAGCAAAGTAGGTCTAGACTTAAGCTCAGTCACTTCTACCCTAAGCACATCTATTTCATCACAAGTAGAGGCATACATATCCTTGAGACTAGCAAGATCAGCTAGGTACACAGAGCAGTCAACACAATCAACATCATCAGAAACCACATGTGAGGCCTTAAGCGAATCAATTTCAATCTTAGCATCTAGGTTCTAGGTTTCTAGCTCAGCCACACGGTTCCTAGCATCTTCTAGTGAGGCCCTAAGTTCATTCCATCTTCTTGGCCTCTTTAAGCATATCGTCACGGTTATCAAGCAACTGGCTAAGACCCTGATTCTCCTCATGCAAGAAGGGAAGCTCTTCAGGTACCTCATCCTCAGAGTCAGATTCCGAGTCACTTTATTGACTCTTCTTGCTGCCGGAGCTATGAGCCATGCCGTAGAAGCATCTCCCGCGAAGTAGCTCAACCCGCTCAAGTTCTTGGATGCTTTCTTGTTCTTGTGCCGATCACCTTCATCTTCACTACTACTCGAGCTCGAGGAAGAGTAGGCGGTGCTGGAGTAAACGTCACTCACTCCGACCATCGCTCAAGCCTTCCTGCCTCGGCCGTCCTTCTTCCTCGACCGTCGCTCGTCCTTGTGCATGTCCTTGTGCTTGTGATTGCACCTCAATCTGTACTTGCCATCCTTGCTCGATCGGTGCTTGTAGCCATCCTTGTAGCCGTCCTTGTTCTCCGTCTTCTTCGGGCAGCCGACGACGTAGTGTCCCATCTTGCCGCACTGAAAACACGTCCGTGCTGTCCTCCTCGTGTTCACCCGGTTCTCGTGCAGCCTCTCGAACCGCCTGGTCAGCAACGCTAGCTCGTCCTCTCCGAGCTCGTCGAACTCCTCATCTGGCAAAGACATTAAAGATGACAAAGTACAACCTGGAAGATGCGTTTGTCGGTGCGGAATATGGTCCCGACACTAACCAGTAGAAAGCGCCGAGGTCTATCCCTCAATGGTCGATGCTAAGCAATGAGGGACACGGGATTTTATCCTGGTTCCGGCCGGGGGGGCCGTACGTCCAGCAGTGGTGTGCCCAAGGCACTATATTGCTCAGCACCGGGGGTGCCTGTAGTGGGGCTGCTACAAGCAAGGCGGGAGAGGAAGCCTTGCTTCCAAGTCCCTGGCGTGACGACTAAAGGTGTTGTGGGAAGGGTGGAGAGCAAGTGTGTAGCGCCGCTCATCTCCTGTTGTGTCGAGTCTGTCTCGTGTGCTTGTTCTCCTCCGTCTGTCCCCCGCGGCAGGGGGGTTCGCCCTCCTTTTATAGATCAAGGAGGAAGCGAATCACATGCGCGCTGCGCTATCTAGCTACGTGAGGAAGCACGACGTGCTATGCTGTAGAGTGGGCGGCCGTCCGGACGATCCTTGCAGCGATCTGGCCATCATGGCCTGTCTTGTACCCGAACAGTGGCGGTTCGAGGGTAGAAGGGCGGCGGATGGTGGTGATGTCTTCTGATAGGCTCGAGGGAGCTGCTGACGTTGGCCCGTACGGAGTACAGGAGTAGGTAAAACGGCGTCCCTTCCCAACGCGTTCCACGCCGGCCGGAGCCGGCCGCTGCGGCGCTCGGCGTGCGCCTGCATGCGCGGGGGCGGCAGCCATACCGTAACAGTAGCAGGGATGGCGCTCCACCGGCCTAGCGCCTCCACCTAACCCTGCAGGGTCACAAGAAAGCAGACCGAGGGTGCAGCCGGCCCCCTTTCGAGGGCTCGGCGCGTCAGCCGTACTGGAGTAGGTGCGCGGCGTCACGGGACTAGCGCCGGTCCTGCTGCACAGTCCCTCCCCACAGTGATGGGAATGGGCTCCCTTCTGGGGAGTTGGTGCGGCAGCACCGGGGCGCGAACCCCGGGCACATGATGGCGCCGTCCCGCCGGCGTCGGGCGTTAAATGCCCGCATACGGGGGCCGGCGCACACGTGCGGGGCGCCCTCGAGCGAGGCGAAGCCTGGTCGAGGGCGGGACAGACCCTCGATCGAGGCGGGGCCCGCTCGAGGGGGAGCGTCCCCTCGAACGAGGCGGAGCCCGTTCGAGGGAAGCGCACCTCCTCGAACGGGACGGACCCCGCTCGAGGGAGGCGTGCATCCTCGAGCGAGGCGAAGCCTGCTCGGGGGGATCTTCAAGAGGGCCGCCTCGATGGGCCGCTGAGGTCCCTGCGGCATGGGCCGTATCCTGCATGGTTAGGCAAAGTGTGTTTGGCTTTGTTGCGGGTTTTAAGTGGGGACTTCCCCGTTGTTAAGGGGACCCCTTGGGCTGTACCCGACAGTAGCCCCCGAGCATCTGTGGGGTTGCCATTGAGGCTCCCGCAGATGCTGGAACCTACTGATAAGACGTTCTTCCCTCCTTGTTTTGCGAACGCTTTCCGTGGGGCCGCGTCGGCGGGACCCGCGGGTCTAGCCCCGGCCCCGCGCAGGGGCGTGGATGCTCCTGCAGGGGTTAACCGCGAGAGCCGGGTCGAGGGCGTGGTACATGTCTCAACCGGCGTCGGCGATATCTCAGCCGGCTTCGGTGACGCACGCGGCGCCGGCGCCGTTGTCTCCGGCGGGTGCAATTCAAGGAGGTGTAGCCGTGCGTCAAGCTCCCGAGCCTGGGCCCGTTCGAGGCGATCGGGTAGAGCTTTACGACTTGCTTTTTAACGCGCCCTCGCCGTCCCTCCGCGGGACGGAGGGTGAGGTTTCCGCAACCCCCATCGAGCGGGTCGCGAATTGCGGATTCCTCGTTGAGCTGCTAGTGGGTGGTTCGAGTGGACGCCCATGCCCCGTTCGATAAGGGTAGGCTGCGTGGTCCAGAGACGCGTCCATGGAAGCGCTTGCGTGGGTTTGCTAGGTGGGGCTCGGTCCCGTTCGATAGGGACCGAGGGCGCGGAAGCTCTCCCTCGGTGGGATCCCCCGGCTAGCTGCCCTCGTCGGCTCTCGAACAAGACATGTGGGGCACCCTCGAGCCGGCGGGCTCGAGGAACGGCTCGAGCGCGCGTGCCTTCGTCGTCCCTGACTCTGCGATCTGGGGCGCCTGTTCGAACCCGTCGAGGGTCAGGCTTCGAACCTCTGATCAGTAGGGCCGTGCGAGGTGGCGCCTGGGCGGCCCCGTCTTTTGCGTTTGCGGCCGACGAGGGGTCTGGGCGAGCCAGCCCCCGAGGCGCTGGTCAGTAGCACAGCGTGGCATGGGTGCTCGTGGTGCCCTCTTTGTTTCAAGCGGGCCCCGGGCGACCTTCTCACGCCTGCGCCCTTTAGAGAGTTGATATCGTCTCGAGCCAGGGGCTCGTGCCGCTCGAGGGTTTTGCGTGGCATGGGTGCTTGCGGGGCCCGCTTTGTTTCAAGCGGGTCCCGTGGCGACCTTCTCACACCGATGTCCATTAGAGGGCTAATGTCGTGTAGTGCCAGGGGCTCGTGCCACTCGAGGGTTTCGCGTGGCATGGGTGCTTGCGGGGCCCGCTTTGTTTCAAGCGGGTCCCGTGGCGACCTTCTCACGCCGATGTCCCTTAGAGGGCTGACGTCGTGTCGAGCCAGGGGCTCGTGCCACTCGAGGGTTTTGCGTGGCATGGGTGCTTGCGGGGCCCGCTTTGTTTCAAGCGGGTCTCGTGGCGACCTTCTCACGCCGATGTCCCTTAGAGGGCTGACGTCGTGTAGTGCCAGGGGCTCGTGCCACTCGAGGGTTTTGCGTGGCAAGGGTGCTTGCGGGGCCCGCTTTGTTTCAAGCGGGTCCCGTGGCGACCTTCTCACGCCGATGTCCCTTAGAGGGCTGACGTCGTGTAGTGCCAGGGGCTCGTGCCACTCGAGGGTTTTGCGTGGCATGGGTGCTTGCGGGGCCCGCTTTGTTTCAAGCGGGTCCCGTGGCGACCTTCTCACGCCGATGTCCCTTAGAGGGCTGACGTCGTGTAGTGCCGAGGGCTCGTGCCGCTCGAGGGTGTTACGTGGTATGGGTGCTCACGATGGCCGCTTGGTTTCAAGCGGCCTCGAGGCGACCTTCTCATCCTGTACCCTTCCGAGGGTAGAATTTGTCCCGAGCCAGGAGTTCGTGCCGCTCGAGGGTTCTCCTTGCTATGCAAGGGACCGGGCCATTAAATGCTCCATAGTAGAGGCTGCGGTTTCGTATCGCGGGTGCGCCTTTTTAGGCGTCGCGGCCGCGCGCGCGCGTAGTGGGCGGCGTGGGCAGGCGGACGTGACCGCCTGCCACGGCCTCTGCTAGTCTTCACTGTGATGATGGCCCGTTCGCGGTGATGTGGCCGCTGCGGTCGTGGCGGGGCCCGCTCGTTGGCGAGAAGAGAAGATTCCCGCGCGCTAATGCGCGCGGGGCATCCGCTCCGGAGAGTTCGCCCGCGGCTTATAAATCTGAGGGGAAAGGGAGGCGGCGGTTTTTTACCTTAACGTTCCACCATTTTAGCCCCCTGCGCTCTCTTCTTCGCTTCGCTTTCGCCACCGTGCGGCTTCGCCATTAGAGCTCTTCTTCCTCTTCCTGTCCATCGCTCTCGCATTCCTTTGCCTTCTTCTCATGGCGCCGCCTCCTCCCCTCACAATCCTTGACCCGTACGCCTGGGAGCGGTCGACGGTGACCCCGCTGGCCCTTGGCGAGCTGGTCATCGCCGGCCAACTGGCGGCAAATGAAGATGGCCGCCCAGCAGAGTGGATAGTGCCGCCGGCGGGGGACCGCGCGCCCAACCCGCCGGAGGGCTACGTGGTGAGCTTTATCCGCTTCCACGAGCGAGGCTTCAACGCGCCGGCGAGCCGCTTCATGCGAGCGTTGTGCCACTACTACGGTGTGGAGTTGCACAACTTCGCACCCAACGCGATCTCGCAGGCGGCCACATTCGTGGGTGTCTGCGAGGGGTATCTGGGGATCCCAGTCAACTGGGAGCTCTGGGTACACCTCTTCCGCGCGGAGCTCTTCACGCAGCCTACAACGGAGCCGAGGGACCCGCGCGCGGTGCGCGCCGGCGGGATGTCACCTCGCCCGCGGGGCGGTTCAAGGACGACTACATCCCCCGCACCATGACGACGAACAACGCCGCCGGGAGCGGGGATGGTTCTACCCGCGCAACGCCGAGCCCGCCTTCCCCCTACACCGGTCCGGTGTTCAAGGAGAAGCCCGGCCTCCCGGGGCTACGGGGTGTCCACGCCCCAAAGATCGGAGGCGGCGGGACTCGGTCCCGGCCGCCCCGCAGGAGCCTCGGCGGCGCGGGGGCCGACCGCGATGGGCGTCCTCGCCTTCCTCCATCACCGGCGGGTCGTGCCTCTCCGATGGAGAGGCCGCTCCGCATCTACGAGATGACGAGAGGAGGCGGACCCCCGTCGCGTTGGCGAGGTCGCGGATGCTCCCCGACCCCCTCGGGCGGCCGTATGCGCTCACCCGGGTGCGGAACGCCGTCGACACCCGGATGCCGACACACCCGGACCGGACCCCCGTGGGACCTCGAGATGCTCCCCACCGGCCCGCTGGTGAGTGTGATTCTTGATTCTGTTTTAGTTTTTGGTGCTGCCTCTACCTCCTAACGCGCCTTTGTCGTTCCCGCATGCACCGGTGAACTTTACCGCCTCGAAGTCCGCTCCGCCCACCCCCGACCCCCGCGCGCTCGGTCGGGCGGCGCGGCCGGCGGGAGCGAGGAGCGGGCGGCGCGCGAGAGGGAGCGCGCGAGGCGGCACCGCGAGCGCCGCGAGCGACGAAACACGGAGTACCGACGGCGCGAGGAGCTGGGGCTTTCCTCCCCGGGGACCGAGGAGTACTCGTCCTCGGAGGAGGACGAAGAGGAAGAGGCTGAGGGGCGGGCCCCTCCGATAGGTGGGAGCCTACGCCCCCCGCCGCCGAGGCCGGCTCCGGCGGCAATGGCGGCATCGCTCGGGGGGCGGCGCAACGGCGCCCGCCGCCGGGGGCCGACGACGAGGGGGCGCGCACGCCGCGGAGGCGCCGGCGCGTGCCGCGGAGGCGCGGCGCGTGCCGCGAGGCGCGCGTGGCAAGCGTGCCCGTGCGTGCGCGCGCGCGCGCGCGCGGGCGGGGCCGCGCGCGCGGCGGCGCGTCGGGGAGGCGCGGCGGTGGGCGCGTCGGCCTCGTCCGTCGAAGCTTCGAGGAAAAGGAAGCGTGCCTTTTCCTCTTCGAGGTAAGGGGCTCGTTCTTTAGCTCGGTTTGGTTCTTTGACGATCAGGCCTTCCAACTTTCTGTTTGTGCTTGCGCAGGGTGGTGCCTACTGTGCCTCCCCTCGCACCGGCCAAGGTGCTGAGGGCGTACGCATCCATCCCCACCCGGCGGCGCTCGTCGAGGGCGTCGCGAGGGCGGGGCGAGCACGGCGGCGGCGGGCGAAGGCTCGCAAGGCGCGGGCGAGGCCCCGCGGCCTCGGCCGGCCGATCCGCCCGCGGCCGCGCGGCCGGCGGTCGTCGAGGGCGGCGGGCGCCGGCCCCGGCGGAGCGCGCGCCCGCGGCGGCGGCGGCCGCGGCGGCGACGCCGCCGGCGGTGGTCGCCACGGCGGAGGCGCGGTCCGCGGGCGCCGCCCGGCGCGAGGCAGAAAGCGAGGTGCGCCGCGCGGCGGCGCCCGTGGTCGCGGCCGAAGAGGGCGGGCGGGCGCCCGTGGTCGTGGAGGCGCGATCGGAGGCGGTGGCCGCGGTGCCGCGTCGAGCGCCCGCGACCGTGGAGGCGCAAGCGGAGGCGCCGGGGGCCGGAGGCGGCGCAAGGGCCGGGCGCCCGTCGGCGGTTCCCCGGCGGAGGTGGTGGAGGTCCCCGGACGACGACTCCCCGCCGCCCGGGTGGGATCGGTGGGCGAGCTTCCCCCACGCGCTCCCCCCGAGCCCCGGGAGGGGGCCCTCGTGAGGCGGCGCGAGGGCCACATGGTGGCGGGGGACCGAGGACATGGCGCCGAGGCCTCGTCCTCTCGTGCCGGCCGCCCCGCCCAGGTAGAGGGGGCTGCTGGCGATCCCCCAGCGTTCGCTGACGACCAGGGGGAGCAGGAGCTTTGGGGAGAGCTCCGTAGTCACGGCGCCATGCTTGACCGCGCGCTGAATGAGGCGCTGAGGGTCCATGGCGGTCCCGCCTGGCGCGTCTTCCAGGTAGGGCGTTGTTGCTCGTTTTCTTCTCTCTCTCGTTTTTGTGCGCTGTTTCCGTGTCACGACGCTTACAGGTTTTGATTTGTGGGTGCCAGGAGCTCGAGCGCCGCGCCCACGACAAGTACGACGCCTTCGATCGGGTGAACGCCGAGCTCCACCAGCTTCGGGAGCGATGTGGCGCATTCGACGCGCTCGCCGACGCCCTCCGGACCCCGGACGGCTGGTGTAACATACCAGAAATTTGACTGTTTTTCCATGTATGAGTTTTCGCAAAAATTTAAAACTTTTGGTTTGAATATGTGTGCTACCAAATTTCGAATCAGTTTGCTAGCCTTGCACCTTAAATCCCGTATAAAATAAAACCACACATATAAATTATTTTCAAATTACAGTATAATTGTGATTTGGATTTTTTGAGGTTTTATTTGGTTTTTATTTGAGAGTGTTTGAATCTGAAAGTAATCAAATTCAACCTAAGGTTTAAACTTATTTCAAAACTAAATTCAAAAACCCTTTTAAACTCTAACTACTAACTGGGCCTTATCTCTGCCGTTGATGTCTGCCTGAGACCCCTCAACCCAACTCCAAGCCACCAGGCTTCACCCTGAACCGCGCGGCCCAGTTCGGCCTACTTCACAGGCCAGCCCAGCCTGCCAACCTTCTCCCTCTCCTAACTCTCACCGCCACCTGGGGCCCACGCGTCAGCCGGGGAAGACTATTCCCCTTTCTTCCCCGTGATCCACGCGGGATGGCGACAGGGGTCGCGGCGCACCGCGCCCCTGGCTTTGCCCATGGCGCCGCCCCTTGCTGCGCTGGCGTCCGCAGATGGGAGCCACGCGCCCCGTGTTGCATCCTATCCACCCGTGCTCGCCCAAACCCTAGCCTCCACCTATAAAATCCATCCGCAGCCACCTGTTCCTGAGTCCGCTGCCGCCTGGGAATTTTTCCCCTTCCTGTGCACCATCGCTCAAGAGGAGTAGAAGAGAGGGGCGCCCGTGGAGAGGAGCTGGAGCCAAGCGCCACCGTGCCGAGCCACCGGTGTCGTGTCGCATGGAGCGCCACCGCGCCGGCAGGGACGCCGGGCGCCGTCGCGCTGAAGTCGACGTCGAGGAGGCCGCCAACGCCGTTGAAGCCGAGCGCCACGACGCGCTCGAGGAGGTCACTGCGGAGCTCTGGGACACCACCGTCCTCGCGCCGAATAGCTCTGGAGCGCGTCGAGCCTTCGCCATCTTGCAGCCTCTGCGTCGGCACAAGCAAAGGAAGAAGGACGCCGACGCCACGAGAGGAATCGAGGACGCCGTGCCGCGCCTAGAGCACCGCGAGCCGCCAAGAAGATGAGGTCGTCCACGCTACCTTTTGATGCCGTCGCCGTGCACAACGACACCGCACCGGTCGTGAGCGCCACGCCATCACCACCCTCGCCACGTCGGGAGCATCGCACCCTCGCCGCCGCGCGCCGACCGCAGCTGATGCCAAGCCCGCAAGGTGCCATGCCAACCAGGAGCTGCTTCTCGCCAAGAACGCCATCATCGCGACTTCAACCTCACCACGAGCTGCTGGTGCAGCCCGCCGAAAGAGCCATGTACACCTTCGACACGACGTCGCCATGTTCGGCTGCCGCGCCGACCAGAGCTTCTGTGCAGCTACACCAAGCGAAGACCGGACGGCTACCCCATCCACACCGGTGCCGCCCTACAACCACCGCTGCCGGGCATGGGAACGCGAGCTCTAGTTCTCCTTGGCTTTGCCTGCAACCTGTTCGAGAGAATGGTTGAGCCAGCCCGTCAAGCCCATAGGTGAGCTGCAAGCACCCGTCGCTCCTGCTCCCTTTCCCTTGAGGTTACCCAACCTTCCCTTGGACACAGCTGATGTGTTGCTTGTTTGTGTGATGCCGCCACCGACGACCGTGAGCTGAACCACGACGTCGAGCCTGCCCGCGTCACCTCACCACGACAACGCCTTGCTTCCTGCCACGCCTTGCCCTCCGACGAAACTTCGGTGAGCCACCCTTCCAAGTACCATTCCTGCCCTCTAGTGGTTCGATGTTATACCAATACGTATCCTTGAGCTTTGGGTGACCGCCAGAGACCTTCCTGTCTAGCTATCTGCGATGGCCGGCCTTCGTGCCGAGCATGCTCCTACCTTTTCTGGAACACCATTGACCTGTGAAGGCATGGGTGAAGCTGCACTTTTGCATGCCCACCACATGTTCGATGGTTTGTGTGAGAGGTCGCAACCACACATTTCACTCTTCTGCACCGTGCTATGTCTGGGCCTCGACCCGCGCTTGCTTGCCTTGCTGATGCGCCGCAAAGCCTTGCCATGTTTCGATCCAGCGTCATGTTCTTGTGGCAAGGATGTTGTGCGAGTCGGATGGCCGTGCCATGAACAAGGGGCCCTTGTGTCACGCACGTGCAACCTCGTGCCGCACCCTTGTTGACTAGTCCGTCGCGCTGCCTCTCTCGACCGCTCAGCCATGATCTCCACCCGAAGACCGAAGCTTCCGCCTTGCTACTCTCTACCTCGTTTCCCCACACTACCTCACCTGCCCTCTGTGCCTGCCGGTGCACTAACCGACGACCTGGGCCCACCGCTGACGTCATGCTGACGTCAGCATGTTTTGAATAAAACTCTTTTCTAATCTAATAATTGTTTTATATATCCCCTTTCCTTCAAAAATTCATAACTAATTATCTGGAGCTCCGAAAATTATGAAACCACTTGCGTTGGTTTCATAATTTTGAGGCCCTCGCCGCCATCTTGTCTTTCTCTGTTCTTTCCCTTAAACCGAGACCTTTATACCCCGCGTTCATGGTGTAGAGTTCGTGGTCGCTGCCCGCCACTGTGCTAATGTGGGTCCGGGACGCGGAGCCCCGCAACTAGCCATTGACATGTCGTGGACACGAATCCTACCCCATGTTTGCATCACTTACCTTTCCTACACCCTTGCCTCCCCTTTTTGCTGCTTCGCGCTTAACCCGCTTCTGCTCTACGAAGCTATGTGTTGTGAAGCGTGTACCGTGCCATGTGCTTGAAGCCAGGATGTCGCCCGTGATGGATGGCCGTGTCGTGAGCAGTGGCCACTGCTTCACGAACGGCAACCCCAAGCCGCAACCTAGCTGCCTTGCCATGGACGTTGCCGCATCATCATTACATGCCTCGTAGCGCTCTTAAACACACTTTACCTCATCGCCACCCGATGTCAGTCACAAGATGATCCTTTCATCCCGTCTGAGCTGTCGCCGCATATCTTGGCATGATAATGCCTTTTCTAGTTATCTTTGCTTCGCTCTGCTTTCATCACCCTTCGCGCTACCGCTTTGCTCATCCAAGAGCTCAAACCTAGCAAGTACTTGATCTCAGCCTCTCCGCTTTCCTGCTTGCAGGCTTGATTACCTAAGATCTTAGCCGTAAGACCCGTAAGCTAACTTTGAACTAACTCTTGATCCTACCCTGTTTACTAGTATATAAAACTAGTTGCTTAAACTACTTTTGTTCTAAAACCAATTGCTTTATATTCATTAATTAAACCAGTGCTGCTTGCATTTACTCTGGAGTTTATTTGGATCTTCTAAATTGGTTCTTATTGATGTTTTGCATTAGATGAATGCTCGTTATTTATTTCGACGTCGCATCTCGTGTAGGCTTGTGTTCTTGTTGAAGACCCGAGCTGCGACGTCTGAGGAGACGCGACTACCCCGACTTTGCCCGAGAGGACGCTCAACCTCTACTACTCTACGACGACTACCGAGCAGGTGTCATGTCACTCCCAACCATGTAGAACCCATGCATGCTATTAGTTGCTAGTGCTATATTTATGTTACTTGATTTGATGGATTGCACAGCCATTTGATTAGCCTTGCCTTGTTATTTGATATATCCTGATTCCTTGCTTTACCTACCTCGGGACTAGCTACTGACCCCTAGCTAGTCCCATATACCATCTATCCATACTTTTGTTGCTTGATTATGGATGGTTCTCTGGGTTTGGACTGAGATGTGGGAGATCTCGGTGTGTTCTAGCGTGAGTTCTGAGTGTGTTCTTCCTTGACGTGTTACTGGCGGAAGCGAGCCGTTTGGTTACTTGTGAACGCCTACCTCGGGGAGATGCGATCTGGCCTCTCGCCCGAGCGGCGTGTCGGACGGGATGGAGATGGTGAGTGCTTGCTCTCGGCCCTTAAGGACCGATCGTTAGTTGACCTTGCTTCAGTGGACTTTTACCATACAAACCGCCCGCCTTGTATTGGGCGGGGGTGTGGGGTGAGACTTGTAGTGGATAGCACCCCTCCTGTAGGCGGATCAGTGTGATCGTGTCGGGAGACGGCTTTCCTCCTTAGAAGACTTCGCCCCGGCGAGGCCGGGGAAGGGTTCCACAGCTTCGAGGGACCTCTCGCTGGCAGTATGAGCTCTACAGCGGAGGCTGCGCCAGACTCGGAGACGCAGGAGGGTACTATCCACTTACTTGGACTCCAGCCGTATGGTAGGGTTTTGGGTGGTTCACTACCATCCGGGCTTTATTCGGGCGGGTACAGTTGTACAACCTCTGCAGAGTGTTAAACCTATAGCTATAGTTCGTGTCCACTGGTTATGGACGCTCCTCTGATCTCTCACCTGGCTAGGCTCTTTTCTTGTGCTTCTTCTCTCCCCCGAGTGGGTGAGCCCGCCCGTGGCCGTTGAGATGTGGGGATAGGAGCGGGTGGGCCCCACATCGCGTGATGAGAGTTGGGAGCTGGATCGTGGTTGTGATTCAGTGCTTTGGTGTGGACATCCTTGTTGAGGGGTGCGGACCCCGGAGGTGTGGACCTTAGAGGTGTGGACCTCCCGGAGGTGTGGACCTCGCTGCTTATTCTGCATACCTTGATTGTTGCTACTGCGCTGCTGCATGCATAACTTTCTACAACCCAATATAGGTTTTATCCATGCATACTAGATTCAACCACCGCTTTTGCTCTTTGTTGGGAAGCTGACATGACCTACCCGCTTATCGGGTAGATGCTGGCATTTCAGACTCGGTGACCGTCTACGACTACAACTTCTGTGACGAAGGTGTGAAGACTAGAGCTGGTCCTATGCTCGAGTTTGCCTGTGGAGTTGGAGACGCTTCGCTTATGTAGATCCGCTGCGTAGGTGTTTTACCTTTCTTGATTCAGTCCTGTTGGACTTGTACCCGGCTTGTGCCGAAGAGTTGTACTCTGATGTTGTAATAATAATATTATGTAATTCTTCTTTTATTCCCGTGTTGTATGGATTTGTACCACTTGAGACAGGGATTGCACGTGATAGCCTCTTCCTGGGACTATCACGGAGGTGCAGAGAGTCGGGTTCCTGTTCGCGGAAATTCGGGTCGTTTCAGGTGGTATCAGAGCCGTACTTGACCGTAGGATGAGCCCTAGCAATGGCCGATAGATTAGGATGGCCTAAATATCCTTGACTGAGTATATACTCCTTGACTCTTACATAAACCCCTTGAAATCTACTATTACATCCTTGATTTCTCACTAACTGACTCACTAACTACCCCGTCGCTCAGTTGGTGACCTAAGGAGAACAACATGTGTCGCATGCTTCAAGACCCTGCAACTCTGCGGGGTGATGTCTGATTAAAGGGAAAGACAACTACGACAGTGACAACTATAAAGATGGAGTACGGGGACGAGACAGAGCCGAATCTACAGGACTCAATTGGATGATCCCTAGTGACTCATCAGTGTCATGTTATGTCAACTCAGATGTCTCTACTTTGGAACTCAATCCACTAAGGAATGATTAAACTGCCCCGTGACACATGAAGTCTGCATACAGATGAATATACAATGACAGGATGCACCCTTCCACCTTTTGCTCGGAACAGAGCTGGGATAACCCGAGATGCCTACTCCGAGGATAATGAGGAGTTAAGATTTAATTCCAAGTGTGCCAACATAAGAAACTTGCAGTCTACTACATGGAATTGGCACACATAAGTTTGGATGTAGGAGTCGGAGACTCCTGCGAAGCCCGTAGCTCAGCAGTTAAATGAAGACCCAAAGACTTGAAGCGATATGGATGGTCGAGTCGCAAAGGATTAAGATATCATAACGAGCTGTGGTTACAGGAGGCGACCAATGGATTGAACGATCAAGATAACACCAGCTTACAAGAGAGCATCACATACTCAGAATAACAGCTGAATAATTGACCCTATGGACTTTCCCTTCGGCAAACAGCATGAAACTTGGATGCTCTGCCAGGGTCGACGACTGGAATAAGATGAACGAATGAGAAACAAGGGGCATGGATAAAGCAATAAATATAGAGTACCCCTTTCTTTCAAGGACAAAGCCATGAGAGCCAGCATGATGAAAGTTCCACCAACTTACTTCAGAAAGATCAGTGCCGAAACACCAGATGACATGCATTCTTTGAAGTGTTGTATCACTAACATTAGGAAAGTCCCTCAAGTGCCCACGATACACTAGTATGCTTACGCCGGTGTAACCTCGAAGGTCTTAGGAGTCAGCCTCGGGGTACACATTTGTTTTGGGTGCATTGCTTGAGTGATTGGATCTTTACAGTCTTATGGTTGTTATGCCTCTTCATGTTTGTGTGAAATTGTATTGAGTGCTTATGCTTGCTAGATCTTTAGATGACTCTTTTAGAGGCCTTAGCTTCCCATCCTACAGGATCAAGCTAACAGAGCGAAGATCGATGTGCTCAAGCCAACTTAACAAGGTCAAACTTCAAAAGACGTGAAGGATTTCTTGCAACCTCGGCAAATTAGACCAAGGCTTTGGATGAGATACCCTATGAACATTGGACTCGAGTTCGTAAATCAGAAAATGAGTACCTCAAGAATTTGCAACCTTTGAAGCCCGGAACTGCAAGTACTGTTATGGGGGCATACATTGGTTAAGATCAATTGAGTACCCTAAGATATCAGCGATGCATTTTGGATAATTTCAGACGGGACTCAATTATCGGGTAAAGATGAAGTACTCCATATGGAACAACAATCAACATGGGAGATTTATTCGAGTATTTTAGCTTCCGTAAGGTACATTATGAATGTCCACCTTAGTAATTTTCCTAATAGAATACAGATTTGGCTGATAGGGTCATTCGCACTAAACGCGGATTGAACCATGTGGGGCCTCGGAAGAATGTAGTAACCTCATATTTTGGTAATGGATTCGTCGATGAAATCGATGAACATATCAGAAGACAGCCCAAGATAACGAGGGATTGGATATAAGAACATCGAACTCTCCACGGACAGACAATTACGCATGTTTTATGGAATTGCGCCTCCGACCATGTATTCGGAAGTAACAAATCCATGCATAAGGGATCATCCCTAAGTAGACAGTACCTCGCCCTGGAAGGTATTGTTGAGGTTTTGGATTTAATTCGGATGACCAAACCCAAAGGATATAAGGTTTGCACTACACGAGCAGGCATCCTAGAGTCATTTTTATTGGATTAATCCCTCCTACACCCCTAAGCAATTGTTTTTGGAACTACTGTGTAAGCAATAAACAGCTGTGCACCACAAGTTGTGCTCCAGGAATAGGATGCCCGAAGAGTATGTAAAGGAATTACGAGGTCGACTTTTGTAATAAGATACGGAGTTCAGTCGATCCCACTTTTGGAGTAAGCAATTAACAAAGAAGCTATACTGGACACCGTATACTGAACTAATGGGAAAGGGAATAACTGCGACAACTACTGGACTCAAGTTATTCGCTCGACCTCGTAGTTGGAACCCACCACCCTATTGCAAAATAGGTAATAAGAGGTTGTGAGCAAAAGTGAGGAAAATTGCTCACCTAAATGGGTGACATTATTTGGGATTATTGAATAAGCATGGAAAGCCATGAAGCTATGAATATTTCCAGGGTACCTAAAAGTGAGAATACCATCATGAGGAGTAACTAAAAGGAATGGTGAAGGATCAAGGTCTACACTAAGGTTGCCCAAGTGAACCGATCCTTCCTCAAAGTATGATAACTACGGACGATTAAGCTTTGATGGTATTCCTAAGGAGTGACACCAACCATGTATCCTGAGTTTGCTAAATGTGCATGAGTAAAATAGATGCGACTTTGTCGATAGGGTCCATCTGAAAAAGTTTGAACCAAAAGGACTAATGTGAGATTCAGATGGATAGAATCACTCACATAGTCGAGGATGTTGTAGATGACCCTTTTTAACATGAACTATCATGAATGGGAAGTAACCATTCATATGGTTCATGACCAGAAGTTAATCGGACATGTCAGATATCGCCAACAGCCTAACGAGGGTGTGCTAAGCCAACAAATGGATTACAACATGAGTGTTACACGAAGTTGGTGATGATTGTGGGACCCTCAGAAGAAGGAAGTTGGAAGGAAGTCATGTTCACTCAGGTTCAACTAGTTGCCGAGAGTGCACACCATAAGAGGTGCGATTGCACTAATTCTTCGGAAAACCAGGATATCTACCTATGGATTAAGAGATAAATTTGGAATGAGCTAAATTAATAAGAAGTCTATGACCTTGAACGCGAGGATTGGAATAATATAGGAGTGTCTTATTCTGTCACCGGAGATTTTACTCCTAAGCTTATCAAGCTTACGCAACACGACTAGATGAGATGGATTGAGATAAGGGGAATCTAGCTGTAGTTGGAATTTCTCACGTACTTGAACCAGACTATAGTCGTGAGATATATGGATTATTTTGGAGAGTGCTTATGAATCCTACTGACACAGAGCACATAAAATCACTTAGCTTCGGAGGCCCTCGCCTGGAAACAGGACATGGTGGGACTAAGCACAAGCGAAACCTTGGAATAAAGACACTATCGATGGAGACCCACATCGTCAAAGACATCAACATTTGGAAGCTGAACTTAAAGCCGAAACAGGGGGCATACTGAAGTGAAGACCCTCACCACACCTGGTATGAGCTTAATCTCGAGGACGAGATTCTCATGAGGGGGGTAGAATGTAACATACCAGAAATTTGACTGTTTCTCCATGTATGAGTTTTCGCAAAAATTTAAAACTTTTTGTTTGAATATGTGTGCTACCAAATTTCGAATCAGTTTGCTAGCCTTGAACCATAAATCCCGTATAAAATAAAACCACATATATAAATTATTTTCAAATTACGGTATAATTGTGATTTGGATTTTTTGAGGTTTTATTTGGTTTTTATTTGAGAGTGTTTGAATCTGAAAGTAATCAAATTCAACCTAAGGTTTAAACTTATTTCAAAACTAAATTCAAAAACCCTTTTAAACTCTAACTACTAACTGGGCCCTATCTCTGCCGTTGAAGTCTGCCTGAGACCCTCAACCCAACTCCAAGCCATCAGGCTTCACCCTGAACCGCGCGGCCCAGTTCGGCCTACTGTTGACGCGAAAAGTGCACTCAACGCCAAACACACAGCAAGCCGAACAAAGCTGGCTTCACACGCGCAGAGAGCGAAAGACGTGCCAGTCAATTTTTCCTGAAAATTAACAAAAGACCAAGCAGTTAAATACGAAAGCTTGGAACTTGCCGGGTGGTACCAGACAGTTCCATATTTATGGATGAGAAGCCAAATGAAATGACACATAGCTATAGAGAGCTATCTGCCAACGAACTACAACCATTCGGGAAACCGCAAAGGGAAAAAGCAACACTGCCGAATGGATGACGTGAGCATAACGGCGATCGGTCTTTGTTTAAACAAGAATACATACGCACGAGGCCATGACCGATCCCCATGAAAATTAGCATTAAATAAGTAAATAAAGTAAAGCACGGACATGATCATGTATTAAACAAGTATGCATAGATCCAAAGCACTAGTCTACCGCGTGTCTAGTTACTTTAAAACCCGTCGAGTACGATGTCGAGCAAATCTATCCACCGCATGATACAACTTGCATGAAAAACCGTACCACTTTCTACAAATAGATCTATCCACCGCATGATACAATCTAAATATGGAAAGCTAAAAGCATACATCATTCAAAGCATGAATAACGCACGTGTTCTACTCGTGAAGAAACATAACCGAATACGGCGAACGTACCGATTCGGGGTCCATGAAGAAGGAACAAACATTACCAAGCGAATAAATCTATCAGATTGATTTGGGAATCTAATCCACCGGATGATTAGCTCCAAAGCAACCCAAAAACCTGCATCTACCGCATGATACCCGGCTCTTTCAAGATTTATACGAACATTAGCAAGCTTGAACCCACAACACGTAACAACCTAGATCGATTCGGTTTCGGCTATCGGAAAACATAAGATCCACGTGTTAAAATATGAAATCTACTCGAACAAGGATCATAAAAGAGATAGAGCCGATCCAAACCCATCTAGATTGGGCAAAGGTGTGCTACATGAATTAAAACATAAAGTAAAACTCAAGATAACACGGGGTAACTTAATGAATCTATCGGTTCTTGCCAAAATCCAATAGAGCCGATAACTAGCTTCAAGCTAGATCTTAGCCTACCGCATGACTCATGATCTAACAAGAAACCCTCTTGAACCAAGCTTGAATCTACCGCATGACACGAAGCATGGTAACAAGGCTGCTTGCATCAGATCTAAATCCACCGCATGATACTAGACATGATACAAGGTTGCCGGCACTCACGGAGGTCGACGGATCGATTAGCCCTCTCGAAGAACTCGACGACACGACAAGGACTCTAGGGTTTGGCGTAAGGACGGTGTGTATTGAAGAATGATTCCTTTTTACATACATTCAGGGGTCATATTTATACCCTGTCGAGTACAACTTCGAATGGATTCGTTGCCTAACTTATCTCTAAGCTTGATCGCCTATCCATCCATTCGCCTTCCCTGATTGAGCCACGTCACCGTCCAATCCCGCAAAATCAGCTCTACTGTTCCTTTGCCGAACCAGAGCAGATAGCCGACCGTAGATCTCTTTGCCGAATATCTCTGAAAAGACCCTTCCTTCCACCAGACGGACTCTTTATCGAACCGGGCCTACAAGTCAGACTCCTTACCAAGTTTTGGTGTTAACACATGCCCCTTCAATTGTGGGATAAAAGTAATTTTGTTCCACAATTGACTCCAGCCACGAATCTTCAGATCAAATCTGTTAACACCTGTTCTTCGCAATCCGCCGGAATCTTCATCCAGATCCAACCCTAAATCCCCTCGTTCCAAGCTCAAACCCCCAATGGCAGCTCAAAACCAAGATGCTCAGGTAAAATCATCCTCCGTAAGCTTCGTTCGGCATTTAGGTTTTCAATTTTACCTGAGATTTCCTTTTCCGCTTTCCTTCCAGGAGCCTTCTACTGAGCTTTTGATCCGCACCGAGGCCAATTCGAGATCTTACTATCTTGGTCCTGTGGGGAACTCCGACCCTCGAGATTTCGTCGCAGCTGAATCTCAGAGAATCCCCTTCAAAGCAGCTCTGTCTCCACCGCCTCAATGGCAAGACGCTTTCAAGAACTGGCCTTTACCTCCAATTGCAGGCTGGAAAACTTGGTATCGGAGGATTCTCGCAGACAAGAGTGGATTGACCAACCTGGATACCCTCCGTATCTCCCAGTGCCTGGAGTTATCTGTGGCTGAGACCCCTAAGAACGAAGACCTCCTGATAGCCGCCTACCACTTTTGGTCAAATGGCGTCAACGCCTTCCTCTTTGGCCACGGCCCAATGTCTCCTACCTTGGCCGATGTATATATGATCACCGGCCTTGACATCACAGGGTCTGTTCAGCCTTGGAACTTCAAAAATTCCTCACGGCAAACAGGGGTGAAGCCAGGGAACGGATACAAGAATTACATCTTGAAACACATGAAAGACAATCCCCTGGGAGCCGTTGAATACGAGCATTTCGAATATGTGGGTGCGTGCAGATTTGTCTTCTGTGGTAAGGCCAACGAGCCTACCCTGAACCACATCGCAATGGCGTCCCATTTGGCCAGTGGCAACCGCCTCCCTCTGGGAAAATTCTTCTTGGGCAGCGTATATCATATGCTTCACCAGACTGTCACCCAGATGTATACCAGCCAAAGGATAGCGTGTGTCAACGGCCCTTGGTGGTTTATTTAAATGTGGCTACAGCTCCACATGCATCAGATCATTGGTGTCGATTTGAACTCCAGGTTCTTCCCCTTATCCAATCACCCTGAAGGAGAGCCCCAAGCTACCAGAGGATGCCAGAATTATGGAGAAGCGGCTTCAACTGTTCTTGTTCGGCGAGACATCGGCCCGGCTCTTCGAGTTACTCTTCAAAGGTTTCCCCAATCCTCTCTGGCTCCCTTATCTGGATAATGACACCTTGACCTTCCCTGTTGAATTTTCCTTTGAGCCCGGCCGTCAAGATGGGAGATTCTTAGAGATCTTCAACATCATAATCCGTCCATGCATACTGCCGGCTGAGTTCAATGGAGGAAGGCTGAATGCTAGCACTTATGAATATTATCAGCCCAATGTAATGGCCAGGCAAATTGGATGTGGACAGATGCCCCCAAGGCTATTCCTGCATAAATTCCTTAAGCCTAGAGAGGAAATCAAGGAGAGTATGCACAGCAGCAGGGTCTTCCAATATGTGTGTAGTCCTACTATCTACACCTGTCCTTTCATGCCCACAACCATAGCTCACCCCACATTTAGCTCTTGGTGGCAAGAACTCCATGATCACATCTTCAGTGAGCCTGTCCACGTGTTCTGTGCAGAGTTGATGCCTGATTTCCTGCCAACTTCAGAGGTAATATAATGAACCTTTGGATCAGATATGTCCTCTTTACCCTTGATTCTGACCTTCATCTTCTTGTCCACAGAACACGGTGCCTGCCCCTCGAGCCAGGGATATTGTTTATAATGCTGAAGGCCCAATTTCAGCACTGGGATTCAAATCCACAACTCTGGCTCAACTAATGTCCAGGTATGCTACAACAGATCCCAGCCTTTCTAGCCTTGCTACTGACAGGAGGCAAGATCTGCATCTGATTGCTCCTCCAAATGCCAAGAGGAGAAGAACTGTCAAGAAAGTCCTTGTTGAGGTAAAATCTTTTACCTTCTTGATCCCAAGATTACTCTGTTCCTGATACACTATCTCTTTGTGCATTCTCAGACCAGAGCTCAGCAACCTTCAGTGTCAGAACCTGCCAATGCCCCATCCACAGGTATGACCTTTATTGTCCTCTTTTAAGGATGGACACTGGCATTCACCTTTGTGACTTGATATTTGCAGAAGAAACAGTGGAAGAACAACTGGTTGATGTTCCAGTGGCTCAACAAGCAAGTCCATCCAGGGTTGAACTGCCTATCCCAGTGGAGATCTCATCTTCATCACCTTCTGCAGAAGCAATAAATTCTCCAGAGATGAATCTCCCAACCCACCCAGAGCCATCAAGTCCTCCAAGGGCAGAATCACCTGTTGGTCATGCAGAGACAACAATCCCAACAGAGGTAGACCCTACTCCTCATCAGCCAGAAACTCACGAGCTACCAGCAGCTGCATCGACACCTCCCGACTCGGAAGCTTCGGCTCTACCTGAAGCACCTCCTTCACCTGTGATTGCCCCTGCTCAAGAAACCAGCCATGAGGTATCCATCTGCACTTAACTCTGCTACCTCCACGTTTAGCACTCTTAACTCAGCAATATTGCTTCTCAGGATCAGGCTCTATCATCATCAAGCCCGCCGTCAGAGAGCAATCCAGCTGCCGAGGTGATGGAAAGAGTATACCAGCCTCTGTCAGATGAAGTGTTATCAAAGCTTAAAGAAATAGTTGCCTGGCTAGAAAGGGATGCACAAGATCAATTCAAAGATCTTGATCACTTCGAGGAGATGTTTGAATCCATCAGCCAAGAACTTCCTGAAGACATCAGAACTCCTCTATCATCTGTCTATGGCTTAGACACCCTTTACGCACCCATAAAGCATGCTTTGAGGAAATTGCGCTCCCGCCCGACTATTGAAAAGAAGAAAGCCGATGCTGAACATGCCATGACCGGGGCACAATCCCGAGCAGAGGGCCACAAGGATACATTGGCTAACCTGCAGGCTTCTTATGATCTGAAAATTGCCAGGAAAGCTGCTCTAGAAGCGGACCGAGAAGCTTTGTCGGCGGAGATAGAGGCTGACAAGGAGAAAATAGCCGAGCTCCCTGGATTGATAGAAAAGACCCAAGCGGAAGCAAAATCGGCTATCACCAAGATAAAGCAATACGATGCAGAACTCATCGACTTGTCGGGTACTCAAAAAGATTGCCAGGAGCTGCTGGACAATTTCCGTCTGACAACATCCAATGCTCGTGGTGTGATTGCAAAACATCTGAACATTTGAATGCCCCTATTGATGTATAACCGAATTGGTCGTTCTTGTAATGTTGTCTTGCAATTTGTTTCCTTTCTTCTCGCGCACCTTCAAATATAATCTTCGAACGACCCATTCGGCAAAGAAACGCCAACTCCCGAATGGCACTTTGATTTTCTTTAGCCGAACCAATCAAGCGAACGCGGCTCGGCCTAGAACTCCAAGCGACCCGTCGGCGGGTTGGCCAAGGAAACGTTTCCACCTTCTGATTTTCTTGGGATATGCGCCACGATCCAACACCACGACTCGAAGCCACGATTCATCCTGCCAGGCCTATAAATGCAACCATAGGTGCCCCTAGCTTTCCACCAGGCCTTCTAGCTCTCGAATCTTTGCCAACCTTAGCCCTTCTGCAAACAGTGCACATCCCAAACCATTATGGTGCGCCGCCTCAACCGCCGCCGCGCCTCCGACGAGGCAGAGGGGAGCAGCGCCAACGCGCACCGGAGGTAATGATCGTCGATTCCTCCTCTTTGATTCGACTTTTGATCTTCTTCTTGCTTGACGATCATCCCTTTTTCAGATTGATTCAGTGGAATCCGTCTCCTGCGCCGGCCAATCAACCCCTTCCGGACGACTCCTCGGAGTTTGATGGCCACTCCCCTGTGCCGTACGGGGAAGTCGATGCCCTCCGCTTCAAGGAGGAGCTGGAGGCGTCCCGGCGTGAGCTAGAGGACGTCTCCAAGAAGGCGGGCATAGCCGAGCTGGAATGGGAGGACCGGCGCAAACGGTACCGCCGGAAGCCATCGATGGTCTCGCTGCGAAAGCAATTCTTGATCCGGCCGGCTTTTGATGCTAATCATTTCTTCTTGCTCTTTGCGGCCCGCGACGCCGAGCTCAACCGCCCAAAGGCGCCGGTAGAGCAGGCGGCCGAGAAGGTGAATGCCCGTGGCGACACGCCGGCGGAGCGCCTTGCTGCGGTGGAGCACCGCGTCGACGAGGTGGCCACCCATGGCGTTCGTTTGGGCACCACCTTGGGGCTGGCTGCCATGGCGACGCATACGGACGTCGACTACTCCACCCGGCCGCGCGGCTTCCGGGGCGGCGCGCCAGAGGACATTGATGAGATCGAGCTCATCCTGGAGCGCCTCGACGGCCACGGCGACGCCATTGCCGAAATTACTCATCCCCAATCTGTGTTGAACAGACTCTTCGACTAGATTGTATTAGGGATGTGTAAATATCGGCAATAAATGAAGAGCTTTTGAATTCTGTACTTGTTTTGTGATGACTCCCTTTGCATTTTGCATCTGCGAATTTCGTTTTGAATGCATCCGGGAACTATCTTGAGCCGAACGCGCGAGAACAACTGCCCCTTGGCGCAAAATCCATAGAAGATCCCGATTCGGCAATCCATAAACACTGTTCAAGCAAAAACCCTTCGCACTTGTGAAAAAACCCTGCCGTTTGGTATTCCAACAGTGTGTACTGGCCAGTCATCACTCCCAATGCACCCCTTCGGTCAATAAAATAGCCTGCCGGGATGCTCTGCAAATCCACTCGCACACTCATCCATCATTTCTCATCTCCTCCCCCGTCCTCAGACGAGAAAACCCCAAAGCCATGGACAAAGGCAAGCAGCCCCAGGAGAGCAGCTCATCAAAGAAGCGCACGATTCGGAAGTGAGTTCTCCCTTGATCTACTCCTCGTTCTTCCGCACGATCTCGTGCTTCATGTTCTCCTCTTTTCCTTTTTCAGCCTTGATTTGCTCCCTGAAGAGATCATTGGGACCGAAGATGTGCCGGAGTACATTTCCTCCGATTCCTCCCTCGAGGCAGAGGAGGCCACGCCTGAACAGAAGGCCAACCACCAGCTGCGCCGCCGCGTTCGGCATCTGGAGCACGGTCTCAGGGACATCACCGCCCGTTGCCAAGCCGAGCGCGAGCGTCGCATGGCTCTGGAAGCACTAGTAGGGGGTAAACGCTTCTGACTTCTTTATGCTTGCATCTGGATTTCTTGCCCCTAACCTTGATTCCACTGCTTCAGATGTCTCTGACAGGTACAACCTGAAGACGGCCTGGGATAGCTTGGTAGAGGCCGCCAACCATGGTCACCCCCGTGCGTTCCAAGTTGCTGTCACGGTGGTCCTGGAACAACTGAAGAGGGAGCAGCCGAAGAAGTAATGAAAAGATCGAATCATACTTTCGCTTCTTCCTCCACGTCTTCTGCTTCACACCTCTTTGGAGATCTGACCATCAGGGTTGTTAGATGTAATCCTGCAAGAAGCAGTTGTAATGTAGTTTTTGTGCTAAGGGCAATGCATCTAGGCATTGGCCATTTCTCCTGTTCATGGATTTTTTGTTCTGAAGGCGGCCTCATTCTTGAGTGCCGGCTATCTCTGTGCTAGATGTGTGTAATCACCGATCGATCTCAATGCTAGGATAATATTTCTTCAGATATCTTACATTTATTGCAGCGGAAAATTCTTCTCCTAGCAAAGTTTTCAATATATATGCATTACCAGGGACGCATCTAACCACGCGAAAAGGTCCTTCCCAGTTAGGGGACCATTTGCCGAATTCGCTGTATTTAGTTCCAATCGGCAATAATGCTTTCCACACTAGATCGCCTTCTGCGAATTGCCTTACTTTTACCTTCTTATTGTAGTACTTGGCAATCCGCAGTTTGTTTTTCTCGATGTTTTCCAGGGCTCTAAGACGGATCATATGTAAATCCTCCAGCTCGTCCATCATTAGGCCACTGTAATCTTTGGAGCTTAAATCCTTCTGCAACACCACTCTCCTCGAATCTAATTGCATCTCCCAGGGCAGAATTGCTTGATGCCCGTAAACCAACTCGTAAGGAGAAGTCTTTGTGGCTCCATGGGGGGCCATTCGGTAAGCCCATAGTGCTTCGCTGAGAACCGAATGCCACCTTCTTGGCTTCTGATCAATCTTCTTTTGTATCAACTTGATCATGATCTTATTAGAAGCCTCTGCTTGACCATTAGCCTGGGCACAATAGGGAGAGGAATTAAACAGTTTGATCCCCATGCTTTCGGCAAATTCTCTGAACTCCAGAGACACGAATTGCGCCCCTTGATCAGTGGTAATTGTCTGAGGGATTCCAAATCGGTAGATGATGTGCTCCTTGACGAATTCAATCATGTTTTCTGACGTCACCTTCTTCAGTGGGATCGCCTCAACCCATTTAGTGAAATAATCTGTAGCCAAAAGCACGAACTTATGCCCCTTGCTAGATGGTGGATTAATTTGGCCAATCAAGTCGATGCCCCAACCCCCGAATGGCCATGGCTTGATGATGGGATTCAATGCCGATGCGGGGACCCTTTGAATATTCCCAAACCTTTGGCAATCCCGACATCCCTTGTAATACTCAAAGCGGTCCTCTAATATCGTCGGCCAAAAGCATCCAGCTTGTCTAATAACCCACTTCATACGGTAGGCCGATTGGTGCGCTCCACATATCCCATCATGCACTTCGCTCATCATATTCTTGGCTTCTTCTGAACCCAGGCATCGTAGTAATACCCCATCCAACGATTTATAGAATAAATTATCATCCAGAAGAACGAACTTTATGGCCTTGTACCTGAGCTTCCTAGAGACTTTACGGGAAGGATCCTTCAAATAATCAACGATCTCTTTCCTCCAATCATCTCCTGCAAGATCCGCCCCTAGTGCACACACTTCCCGCAAAGAAACGCTTCTTGACTCGTTTGTAACCGTAAGCGCTCCGAGCCGACTTCGTTTGCTTCTTCGTTATGTTCTCTAGGAATGTGCTGTAGAGTTACCAATGGGAAGCTTTTCAAGATTTCCCTACACTCTTCGTAGTAACTCCTCAGCGCTTCACTTTTGCATTCATATTGGCCGTTCAATTGCTTGATTACCAGCTCTGAATCTCCATAAACTTCAACCGAAACGGCCCCTGCTTTTCTCAAGTACTGAAGCCCTCAAAGTAATGCCTCGTATTCTGCTTGATTATTTGTGACAGTGGGCTGTATAGGGATGGAGAATTCGAACATCTCACCTCTAGGCGAAATCAGTAGGATCCCTACTCCCCCACCTTTACCACATGACGATCCATCAAAAAACAAAGACCAAGGGGTGATCTCAAGCAAATCAATTGACGGATCACGATGTTCAGTTATGAAATCGGCAATGATCTGACCTTTGATGGCTTTTGCCGATTCGAACTTCAACTCAAACTCTGATAAAGCTAAAATCCACTTGCCAATCCTGCCGTTCAAAATTGGCATAGATAACATATGTTTTATCACATCAAACTTGGAATATACGGGCATTCGACATTCAATAGGTAGTGCCGAAACTTTGTACACGAGTAGTACACGCAAAGGCACAGCTTTTTCTACGTAAACGAATACTCGGTTTCAGGATCAAGTAGTTTTCGGCTAAGATAAGCTACTACCCGCTCCTTTCCTTCAAATTCTTGAATAAGGGCCGATCCAATGGTTTGGGTATCGGCCGCCACGTACAACTTGAAAGGCTTGTCCAGCTGGGGAGGAACGAGCACTGGTGGCTCCTTCATGTACTGCTTGATCTCATCGAAAGCCTTTTGTTGTTCGTCGCCCCAAATAAACTTCTGATCTTTCTTTAACTTTAACAGCGGAGAAAACGGCAAGACCTTTTGTGACAAATTTGATATGAATCTTCTTACGAAATTGATCTTGCCGAGCAGTGACTGCAACTCCTTGAGGTTAGTTGGAGGAACAACTTCATCAATGGCCTTCATACTCTTTTTGCCAACCTCAATTCCTCCTTCGTGGACCAAAAACCCCAAGAATTCTCCAGCTGAAACCCCAAAAGCGCACTTGTTTGGATTCATCTTCAAACCGTGTTTCCGGGTGCACTCCAAGGTCCTTTTCACATCCCCCAAATGGGTGTCATGACTTAGGGACTTGATTACCACATCATCAATGTAGATCTCCACAATCCTGCCGATCAACTCATGAAAAATGTAATTCATGGCTCGCTGATAGGTTGCACCGGCATTTTTCAATCCAAATGTCATGACGATCCACTCGAATAGGCCTATATGACCAGGGCATCTAAAGGCCGTCTTTGAAATGTCTTCTATTGCCATGAAGATCTGATTGTATCCCGCATTGCCATCCATGAAGCTGATCACCTTGTGTCCAGCGGCGGCGTCAATCAACAAATCGGCAATAGGCATCGGGTATCCATCCATCAGAGTAGCTCTGTTTAGGTCCCTGAAATCTATGCAAACCCTCATTTTTCCATTCTTCTTGTACACAGGGACGATCTTAGATATCCACTCCGCATATCTGCATGGCCGAACGAAGTTTGCATCAAGTAATCTTTCAACTTCCTTCTTCACATCGGCGAATACTTCATCCTTATAGATTTTCCGGGGTGGTTGCTTATATGGTTTGAAACCAGGCTTGATTGGCAACCGATGCTCGACGATGGAACGATCCAATCCAGGCATCTCCGAATAATCCCAGGCGAAGCAATCCTTGTATTCTTTGAGAAGCTCAATCAAATTCCCCCGAAGTCCGGTTGCAAATTTGCACCGATGAACGTCGGCCTTGGCTTATCACCGCTTCCAATGTCAACTTCTTCCGGTTTATCGGCCGACATGAATCCTCGTCCTAATTTGCCATCGTTGCCATCTACGGGGTTCTCCATTAAAAATTGCTATAAGAGCCGATCGCTTGAATCGGCCTGTTGATCACCGCTAACGGAGTTCAACAGACCTTCTCCCCGCCTTTCCCCCGAGAAACAATCGATGCCTTGGTATTCCCGTAAGGCCGGTTCCATGTTGGCCACGCTCACGGAGTCATCCGCTTGGACGACCTCGATCTCATCGTCCACCCATCGGATAAGCCGTTGATGCATGGTGGATGGGACGCAACAATTAGCATGAATCCGGGCCCCGCCCAAGCAAAGAAGTCGTAGGCTCCCTTGCCTTCGATGACAAAGAAGGTGGTGAGCAGCGTTTTGGACCTGATCATCAAGTCCACGTGAGCGCATCCCTTGGTGTCTGAGGGGTTCCCGGCGAAATCGTTCAAGATGATGCTTGTGGGCGTCAAATCGCTCGGGCCCATGCCAAGCTTCTTGAAGGTGGTGTACGGCATTACGTTGACTGCCGCTCCACCGTCGACGAACATCTTGGTCAATGGCTTGCCATTGACATATCCCCTCAAGTATAGCGGCCTCATATGACGATTCTTGGCCGGCTTATCGAAGATGGCCTGCTTGGCCAACACCAGTTGTGCCATCATCCCCTCGGTCTGCTCATCATCGAAGGAAGCTTCCTCCCGCATAACCCGGTTAGCGGGAGCCATGAACTCGTTCGGCGTAAAGTATACCATGCATGCCGGAGCCGAACGCTTCGATCCCTCCGGTTGGTCTTTGGGGCGCCACACCGCCTCGTCCGGATCCCGCCCGCCCTCATCTCGCGGTTCCTCAAGCGCCGGACCCGTCTCTTCTCGGCTTCTCCTCGGGCGGGCGGGCACCATTGCCCCTTCTGCCAGACGTAGTCATCTTCATCCTCCTCTTGATCGGCCCATCTGAGGTCAGCTTGGCGCTTCCTGGGATGATCGATGACTTCAATTTTTTGGCGCCGATCCCCGTTAGGGTGGATCCTTCCAATTCTCTCGTGGACGGATCGGCGATTGGCGGTTCCTCGCCCGTACTCAACATACCCGTCACCGCATTCCGGACGGTTCTTCGGCCGTGGGCAACTTTAAACCCTCATTCCGGAAGAATGCCCGAAGAAGGCACATCCCCGGTGTGCGCGCTCCCGCTCGCGCGTGTATCGCTCCCGGTCCCTTCGCGCGCCTCTTCTTCGGCTCGCGTTGCTCCTCCTCGTAGCGCCTCTTCCGGTAGCGCTCTTTCTCAATCCGGCGCCGCCACTTGTTGAGGAGGATGCGCGATGTCACCCCGGGCTTGGCTGCGGATGACTCCCCAATTTCGATGTGACTCTTAAGAATACGGGGGCGTCACCTTGCATCTGTTCCAGAGTCACTTGACGCTCTGGGTCCACCGCTCCACCTTGTCTAGACCTGGCTGAGGTCAAGACCTTGACTTTTCCCTTCTCCTCGGCAGCTATCACGTTGATAGAAAAGCCCACCATGTTCGAGGAAAGGGGTGGCCATCCAGCCTTCATTTTGTTGTCGAACTTAAGGTGACCTTCCTGGATGGCCTTTTGGATCCTCATCCTGAAGACCCTGCAATCATTGATGGAGTGTGAATCCCTGTCGTGGAAACCACAATAACGTTTTGCTTTAACTCCATCGAGCCGAAGCATGGAATGCCCCTCGGGCAGCTTGATTCGGCCTTCCTTCACTAAGAGCTCAAACAATTTATCAGCTTTCGTGATATCAAAATCATAAGTTCCCTTGGTCTGCTTGACCCAGCGCTGATTCATTGTCAAAGGCTCCTTGCCCCACATGATCTCTGCTGCGGCTACATCCAATTCATCATCAGAATCCTCGAACAAATCAGCCTTGTCCAAGAACTGGTTGTAGACGCCAGCGACGTCGTGCTGCTTGCCAAATTTGGCGTCCTTCTTAAAGCCATACGCCTGATTGCTCATCACTGATAGCTTCTGTGATAGCTGACCCAGATTCTCAAACTCCATCCCGAACAATTTTTCGCTTACGGCCGGTAGCATCCCGGCGACGACCATATCGACCGGCCCACCGGTCATCCGGCAAGTTAAGCGAGAAGCACATGCCCTTGACCTCCCTGAACCTCCGGAGAAACTCCAGCGGCGTCTCGCTATGCCTCTCGCTTCATGGTCGCAAGGTCAATCGCCTTCTTCTCCGAGCCGCCGCCGAAGTAATGAGCGTGGAATTTCCGCTCTAAGTCCTTCCATCCGGCAACCGATTCGGGGGGCGGGGACGAGAACCACCGAAACGCCGGACCCGTCGGCCGATGCGGCGAAGTAGCGGACCCTGAAAGTCTCCTCAGCCGAGCACTCCCCAAGCTGCATGAGGTAACGAGCAATGTGCTCGACCGTGCTCGTGTCGTCTTGCCCCGAAAATTTTGTGAACTCCGTTGGCGGCTTCACCCTTGGCGGCAAGAGCACATTGTAGTACCATTTTGGGAACGGCGGCTTATAGGCAGGTCCTTGCATTTTTGGCTTGAGGCCGAACTGATTTTGCATCAATTCGGCCATTTTCCGCGCCAGGGCGTCGTCTTCCTGCGCGCCCGCAGCTGGCGCGTATCCTGGATGTGGGAAAGCATCAAACGCCCCGTAGTTCCCCACCTCATGATAGCCACCGTCGTACAAGTTTCTCTGCAGCCAGTTAGTCGCCGGAGCAATCCTCTGACCGGAAGTGAGCGGGGCGCCGGTCGAGCCGAATGCTAAGTCTCCGTACGTGGGCTGGTACTGATTCGGCTGTTGCACAGGTGAAGGACCGATACGGCGAACCAGAGAGGGGGGAGTGAATGGGAGCCGATAAAAATTCTTCTCGATTGAGATGAGAACTCCAACAAGACGAACGCGGCTTCCAACACACGTCTCCGACTCACTACCCAAGTTGGCCAAGCCCACGTAGCCACTGGAGTGCCACTGGACCTAGGAACCAACACACACAGCCTTCCGACTCGAGAACACGGCGGAACATCAAACCCCGAGTCTACGAGACCCACACCGGTCGACCGGTGAGCACCACCGGCCGGACCGGTCCCCGCCGGTGAACCCGAGCAACTTCCACTAAGTGGCTCTACACCGGCCGACCGGTGAGACACACCGGCCGGACCGATGGCAGCCGTAAAGCCCCCAAGGCACCAAACAGAGCCAACCGACCACCAAACGGACCCAAACTCGAAACAAGAAGACCACGGGACAACAAAGAACACACTAAGACACTCACCCGAGTGAAAACCCACGGGGGCTTGCACCGGTCGGACCGGCCAAGAGCACCGGTCGACCGTGTAGCACCGGGCGGCTCGGGATGAACAACACCCGCGGGTCAACTCCCCCAAATCCAAATCTCGATCTCCCGAATCGCTCCACGGACTTGAACAAGACTTTGGGGATATCGTGAACACCTCATGAGGAGTCCATAGCCAAGTTTAATCCCACCAAATCTCGTCCCGTAAAGGAGGAATCGAAGAAATCCCGCCGAAAGCACTTCCAACCCAAGAACTCAAGAAACCCCGAAATCGAGCACTTTTTCTCACGGATTTGGGAGGGGAATCACGACCCAAAGAACCACGAAGGGTTCCCACAAATTTCCCCCATCAAATCTCCAAGAGAAAAGCCCCGAAAACACCCCAAAGAAATCACGAAGAAAAGGCTCCGAAAATCACCACCAAGAACAACCGGGGAAAACACATCCAAACCTTGAGGAATCACGCCGAATCATCTATACATGAAACAAAGATTCGTACAAGGTCTAGCAAGCCGCCCGATCATCCATCCCTCTCTACAAGATCTCTCCGTGAAGCTCTCTTGCTAGTCCTAGAGAAAACCTAAGGAAAATAGGTGGAAAATAGGAAAACTAATGAGCTAGGGTTCCAAGAGTTGGCTGCCATCCTCTCACCTCTTGGGTTATATGGAGGCCACCAAATGTCTAAAATGCCCTTCTCTACTAACTAGGGATACAAGCCCCTCAAGGGCGGATTTGGAATTCTTGATGTCTTCACCATCGGACGGATGCCCGCGACCGCACCCCGCGTAGCCTCGACGCAAGCCATGCGATCCCGACGCGTGTCCTCCGCTTCGAAGATTCCGGACCGCGTCGCCGCACACCGGCCGACCGGTGCTCCTCACCGGCCGACCGGTCCCCACCGGCCGACCGGCCGACCCACCGGTCGGACCGGTCCGTGCCGCCGCACCTCCGTCTTCGGTTCTCCGGTCTTGGCTTTGTGGATCAACCAAGGAACCCAAGGTGGTTTTCTCGGTGAACCACCGGAAACCCCGCGAACTTGGTGTAGCCTCCGCTAATCTCCACTCATGACTTGGCTCCCACGTAGTCCCGGCTCGACCTTGGTTTTGAGGCTCAACCAAGAAACCGTCCACGACTTCATCTTGCCGTTCATGCCACCATGCGGCCCGCACTTGACCCCGCCGGCCACCGGTCCCTCGAACGAAGCCTACTTGTCTTCTCCACACCCGGAGGCCTCACCGGCAACGACCTTTCGCGCTTGTTCTTCACCCGCACCAACACGAGTCAAGCCGCAACCCGCACCCGCAATACTTAGCCAAGAATCAGTCCACACAACGTTGTCAATCACTCATCACACAAGGAAGCGACCATCCACCGGTCCTCGAACCACACATGGTCCTCAATCTCCCCCTTGATGAGTGCATTGACAACACCCACACGAAAGTAACAAGAGAGAAAAGAACAAGAAAAGAAACGAACAAAAAGAAACTCCAACAAGCGATCGAAAGCCAAACAAAGGCAAAGAGCAAGATCACTTGAAGAAGACAAGTCTCGGACCCCTTAGGCAAGGGCAACGACTCGACACATCCGAGACAAAACAAAGCTCAAGCAAAGAGCGCAAACCACCGAAACAAAGCTCGAAAAACCACAAAGAGCTCCCCCTGCACACATGCAAGCTCCCCCTGAACCAATGCAACTCCCCCTGGACAAATGCATGCAAACCACTTGAAAACAGGACAGCTACAAAGACTTTCGACTCACACCGGTCGACCGGTCATCACCACCGGTCGACCGGTGCCTAACATATGTACAGACCAGCACTCACACCGGTCGGACCGGTGCTCATCACCGGTCGACCGGTGTACAACGAGAGCCCGTAAAATGGCTCGAAACCACCTGAAAACCTTCCAAAAGCATCCATTAAGCCATTTCAAGCTCAAACTTCTCCCCCTTGTTGGCAATGCATGAATCAAGCCAAAAATGCAAAACTTTCAACCTAGAGCTTCTCAAATATACAAAATTCAACAAAGAATGCTACACATGTCCAAATGAGCAAGTTAGATACCCGACGGCTTCGTATCGATCTCAACTACATGATCACCAAGTTTCACAACCATTGGACGAAGCTAAGATGGATTTTGGCAATTTTGCGAAAAAACTTGCCTCTCATGAGCAAAGTCCTAAACATGATCAAAGCATATCAAAGTGGCAAAGCCACACAAACTTCATTCTAGGATAGCCATTCTAAACATAATACCATCACAAACACCCACAAGCACCTCATGTGATGTCAAAGCCACCGAGCCATGTGCCTACTTCTATGTATGAGACTTCTCATTGGTAGGCATCATGCAACGGTTTAACACCAAAAGCAAATTAAATTCAGCACATATGACATGGGAGCATGTTTTCCAAGCATTTTTCATTTCATTTTCAGATTTGTAAATGGTACATGAAATGTCTTTGCGACAAAAAGGAACTTATGCTCCTCCACAAGATAAATCTAGAGGGCTAAACATTCATGATGGCAAATGAGCCTTTGGCCCCATATGATCAATAAACTAGCCATCCAACCACAAATTAAGCATAGCAAGGACACAAAAACATGTCAAGAGCATGTAAAGGCATTTACACATGAGAGAGCATACATGTGACATTTTTCAAAAGCATAGCTAGCAACCATGGATTATTCATCAAGATCACCAAGAGCTAAGCCAAACTAACCGTAGCATACCAAACAAGCTCACAAAGACATATATCTCATTCCATGGTGAACAATGTATATGAGAGAAGCTTTTCCTAACCAATGCATATGATACAAAATGCATGCAATCTAAGATACAGGGATGCCTATACATCATGCTAAAAACCGGCTCCTCGAGGGGAGGCAAAACGGGCTCGACACCACCGGCAAAAGAAAGCTCCCACACACCCAACTCAGGAAATCAAACACACACCAAGTTCCCCCCGCAAACGAGTGAAAGTTGCTTGATCTAGGGGTTTGGTGAAAATATCGGCTAGTTGGTGATGTGTGGGTACATGGATCAAGGCTATCTTTCCTTTCTCAACATTGTCTCTCAGAAAATGATACCTCACTTCTATGTGCTTGGTTTTGGAATGGAGCACTGGGTTCTTTGCAACGCTTATGGCACTGGTGCTATCACATTGAAGTGGGACATGGGTATACTCCTCACCAAAGTCACTCATGGTGTAGGTGATCCAAAGGAGCTGAGAGCAACAACTAGCAGCGGCAACATACTCGGCCTCGGTCGTGGATTGTGCAACACTCGACTGCTTACGGGAAGACCAAGACACCAACGAAGAACCCAAAAACTGGCAAGTCCCAGAAGTGGACTTCCTATCCAACCGACACCCGGCAAAATCCGCGTCTGAAAAACCATGAAGTGCCAAAGAGGAGGACGCGGAGTACCAAAGGCCGAAGTGGGGAGTGTGACGCAAGTACCTGAAAATTCTCTTCACCGCTTGCCGATGCGAAGTCCTCGAAGACGCTTGAAAACGAGCGCACAGACACACTGAGAACTGTATGTCCGGCCTCGTCGCCGTCAAGTAGAGGAGTGACCCGATCATGCTCCGGTACTCCTTCCGGTCCACGTGTTCACCTTCCTCGTCCGCATCAAGAGCCGTAGTCGTACTCATCGGCGTCGTCATAGCCTTGGAGTCCTCCATCTTGAACTTCCTCACAATGTCCTTGGTGTACTTAGCCCGGTGCACAAATGTTCCTTCCTTTGATTGCTTGATTTGTAGCCCGAGGAAGAACCGCAACTCGCCCATCATGCTCAACTCAAACTCCCTTCTCATATCATCCGCAAACCTCGCAACAAGAGAGTTAGACGAGCCACCAAAGACAATATCATCCACGTACACCCGCACAATCGGGATATCTCCGCCCTCGCCTCGCAAAAACAAGGTCCGATCGACCTTCCCCATCTCAAAGCCTCTCTCAAACAAGAACCCCCTCAACCCGCCATACCAAGCTCTAGGCGCCCGCTTCAACCCATACGGTGCCTTCCTCGCCTTGTACACTCGGTGGGGGTACCTCTCACTCTCAAACCCCGGAGGTCGTCTCACATACACTTCTTCCTCCAACACCCCATTCGTAAAAGCACTCTTCACATCCATTTGGTGCAACTTGAACCCTTTAGCCACGGAAAAGGCTAGAAGGATCCTAATCGCCTCCAAACGGGCTACGGGAGCAAAGGTCTCCTCGTAGTCAATCCCCTCCTTCGATCGAACCCCCGAGCAACAAGTCTCGACTTGTTTCTCACAACCTCACCCTTCTCTCCCTCTTTGTTTTTCCACACCCACTTTGTACCAATCGGCTTACACCCCGGGGGAGGGTCAACCAACTCCCACACCTGATTCCTCTCAAAGTTCTCCAACTCCTCATGCATCGAGTTAACCCAATTGTGATCAGATAGTGCGTGTCCAATGTCTTTGGGCTCAAAAGAAGCAACAAACGCAGCATGAGCAAAGTGGGAATTGTTTCGAACCCTCGACCGTGTAGTGCGTTCATTCATGTCGCCGATGATCCTCGAAGCCGGGTGATCCACCCGAACTCGCCGGGGGAGGTTCTCGCCTCGAAGCTACCTCCCCCTCAACATCGCCTTCTCCTCGTTCTTGATTTGTCGTCGTAGGTGTAGCAGAGGGTCCATCCATCATCGTAGTCGAAGTAGTGGGTACATGTTCGGCGGGGGCACCACACCGCCATCTTCATCATCACCATGTTCATGCTCCTCCTTCGAAAGATCTCCTCGCCAAGCTCATCATCACCGCACACTCAAAGACAAGCCGACTACGTGGCTCGTCTCGTCGAAGGTTACCTCGCAAGTCTCCACGATTTGGTTAGTTTCAAGATTGAGCACACGATATGCTCTAGAATGAGATGCATAACCAAAGAAAATGCCATCGACAGACCTAGCCTCAAACTTATCCAACTTCCCGCCTTTCTTCGAATGAAACACTTGCAACCAAAAACATGGAAGTGACTCACCTTGGGTGTGCGACCATGCATCAACTCATAGCATGTCTTCTTCTTGTGCACTCGAGGTATATTACGTTCGACACATAGCACGCGGTATTCACCGCCTCGCCCCAATACCTCCTCGGAGTCCTATGCTCATCAAGCATCGTCCGAGCCATCTCGCACAAGGTCCTGTTCTTCCTTTCCACAACACCATTCTGGGGAGGCGTATACGGACTCGAAAACTGGTGCTCAAGACCGAAGTCATGACAAAAGGTTTCAAAACGAGAGTTCCTGAATTCCGAGCCATTATCACTGCGGATAGCTCGTATGGCATCTCCGTGCCTCTCGTTCCTCAACCTCAAGACTAGATCTCGAACAAAACCAAACGTCTCTCCCTTGTCCTCCAGAAAGAACACCCACGCATACCGAGAATAGTCGTCCACCACAACAAGGACATACCACTTCCCACCCGCATCGCACACGAGCCGGGCCAACAAGGTCCATATGGAGCAGCTCGCATGGACGCTCGGTCATCACATCGGTGAGAGGCGGGTGAGAAGAGGCCACCATCTTGGCATGCCTACACGGAGCACAAACCAACTCTTTCTCAAGCTTCAACCGTGGCAATCCTCGGACCAAATTGAGTTTACTCAAGCGAGACGAAGGTCAAAGCTCAAGTGACCCAACTTCCTATGCCACTTCCACAACTCACTCGAAGAACCAAACCAAGAAACAACGCTCAACACCCGAAGACCGAGAAAAATCAAGCACGAAACACCGACCCTCGGGAACGACCATACAAACAAGGTCCCCTCGAGAGTCCACAATCCGAGAACCACCTGGCCGAAACAACACCTCAAAACCCTCATCCAACAACTGAGACACAGAAAGCAAATTGTACCCCAGCGATTGAACAAGAGCAATATGCCTCAGAGTGATCTTGTCACTCACTTTTATCTCACCTTCTGAAAGCACACGCCCACGCCCATTGTCCCCAAAGGTGATGTAACTCTTCGTCACCACCGGGACGAGACTTGAGAACCACCCCCTGTCTCCGGTCATATGCCTCGAGCAACCGGAGTCAATCAACCAAATGTTCTTCAAGTCTCCCACCTGAAATTCAAAAATAAGCACGTGAGCGAACAAACGACTCAGCACTAGGGTTAGCACCAAAGGAGGAAAACCAGTGCCGAGCCATTTGCTCGAAAGTGGGGTTAGCACCAACCAAAGCATCTCTCCTACCAAAGCTACCTCCACGAACACCACCACGGTAACCACCCTGAGGGAACCACCCCTCTCTGCCTGGAGGAGGACCAAAACCACGCAAGAAAGCCCGTGGAACGTCCTTCCTCTCCAACTCAACGCCACGGCTCCTCCAATCCCCGTATTGAGCACGAGAAGGAGAACGCCTAGCAAACTGACCACCTGCACCCTTTCCAGCCCAACCACCAGAACCACGACCACCAGAAACAACCCTCGCACCGCACGAGCTCGAAACCCGAACATCCGTCCGTCGGACACCGCACCGGTCCGACCGGTGCCCCACACTCGGTCCGACCGGTGTGACTGACACAGACGAAGACCACCTGCAGCCTTCTTCTCTCCCCAAGCCCGAACTGTCCTCACAATCGCCTTGCCCTGGGCATCTGCATACGAGGCTCAAGTACACCATCGGAAGGGTGGTACTTGTCCTTGTTAGCCCACTCCTTCTTCATTGTCTCCTCTCGCTTCCTCTTGAAGCAAAACTCCTCCTTATGGCCATCTCTCCCACAATAGCCACAACGGAACCTCACAAGCTTAGGCTTTGGCTTGGGATGTGGCTGCTCACTTCGTTTCTCTCCACTCAAACCCTCCACCGGTTTCTCACCACTAGCCTTCTCACTCTCCTTCCCAAAGAACACTTTCCCCGAAGTGCTCACAAACTTGATAGGCTTTTGTAGGTCATTTGTGGGTGTAGGAAACACGGGTGGAGCTGGGGTTGTGTGAGAACCATGTGTGGTTCGAGGACCGGTGGATGGTCGCTCCCTTGTGTGATGAGTGATTAACAACGTTGTGTGGACTGATTCTTGGCTAAGTATTGCAGGTGCAGGTTGCGGCTTGACTCGTGTTGGTGCAGGTGAAGAACAAGCGCGAAAGGTCGTTGCGGTGAGGCCTCCGGGGTGTGGAGAAGACAAGTAGGCTTTGTTCGAGGGACCGGTGGCCGGCGGGGTCAAGTGCGGGCCGCATGGTGGCATGAACAAGCAAGATGAAGTCGTGGACGGTTTCTTGGTAGAGCCTCAAAACCAAGGTCGAGCCGGGACTACGTGGGAGCCGAGTCATGAGTGGAGATTGGCGGAGGCTACACCGAGTTCGCGGGGTTTGCGGTGGTTCACCGAAAACCACCGGGTTACTCGGTTGAGCCACAAAACCGAGGCCGAAGACTCGACGAGGAGGTGCGGCCACCCGGGCCGGTTCAACCGCCCGGGGAGGGGGTGGTCGGATCGCCCGGGGCCGGTCGGATCCACCGGGCCGGCCTAACCGCCCGGGGGGGGGCGGTCCGACCGCCCGGCCGCCGGCGCCGAGAAGCTTCGAAGCGGAGGACACGCGTCGGGATCGCTAGGCGTGCGTCGAGGCTACGCGAGGGTGCGGTCGGCCGGGCATCCGTCCGATGGTGAAGACATCAAGAATTCCAAATCCGCCCTTGAGGGGCATGTATCCCTAGTTATTAGTGAAGGGCGTTTTAGTCTTTTGGGTGCCTCCATATATACTCATTAGAGGGGTGGATGGCAGCCAACTCTTGGAACCCTAGCTCATTTGGTTTTTCCATTTTCGTTCTCTATTTTTCCCTAGGTTTTTAGAAGGCTAGTTTGAGAGCTTCATGTGAGATCTAAAGAGAGGGATGGATGTTTGGGTGGCAAACTAGACCTTGTACGAACCATTCATGGCATGTATAGAAGGTTCGGCGTTGTTCTTCATGGTGGTTTTCCCGTCTCTTTTGTGTTGATTTTCGGAGCTCTTTTTGGCGGAGTTTTGAGGACGATTTCTTGGGGTTTTGGTGGGTGTCACGTATGAGGTTCTTGTGCCTCTTTGTCTGGTGACTTTGCCCCCAAATCCCCTTTGAATCGGACTCGATTTGGTGGTTTTTCGAGTTGGGCGAGCTCTTGACCTAGAGAAGCGATTTCTTCGATTCCTCTTGATTGTGAGCGTTTCGGGTCGATTCCTTTGAGATAGAGGTTGCCCAGGAGGTAACCCAGCTATCCCCGAAGTTTGGCTGCAATCCGTGGAGTGATTCGGGAGATCGGGCGCGAGGAAGTTGAGGTTTGACCCGCGGGTTCGTTTTTCGAAAGGGGCGGTCTAACCGCCTACGGGGGGGCGGTCTAACCGCCCGGGGTATTTCCGGGTCAAAGTTCGTTTCGCCGGATTTTCCTCTCGTGAGTTTGTTCGCCTTGATCGGAGGAGTGTCCGGGTGAAATTTGGGGTCGTTCTCGTGCGGTTTGCTAGGTGTTCTTGGTTGGAGTTCGTTCTTCGGGTACGGGGAGGTTAGACCGCCCCCGGTAGCCGGTCTAACCGCCCCTAGGCCCTTGGGTGAAGTTTTGGTTTTCGCCAAGATTTTTCGGTAGCTAGCATGGCCTTGACCGAGAGATCTCTCGTTGGTGAAACCGTGGTGTGTTTTGGTGCTCGGAAGAGGCGTTTCGGAGGATTTCTTGGTTGCCGGTGGAGGCGGTCTAACCGCCCCCTATACCCGGTCTAACCGCCCCTCCGGTTAGCCGGCTTTCGAGTTGTTTCCGCCGTCGGTCTTTGCGTGTGTGTTGTGGTTGCTGGTAGAGTTTGTTCCTAGGACCGTAGCACTCCGGTGGCTACGTGGTTTTGGCAAACGGGAGGTAGAAGTGCGGAGCGTGTGATTTCGGGGGGTTCGACCGAGCTAGTTTGTCTTGTCGGAGTTTCAATCTCCCTCGAGAAGAATTTTTATCGGCTCCCCATTCACTCCCCCCCCCCCCCCTCTCGGTCGCCTTATCGGTCCTTCAAGTGGTATCGAGCCGGTTCGGGTCTTTGTTGACTCTAACCGTCTAAGATCCAAGGATGGCGTACCGGGAACGGGGTTCGGGTCCTCCACACTTCGATGGCAAGAACTACCGGATGTGGAGCAAGCGGATGGGTGCGTTCCTCCGCGGAAAGGGTCACCGCTTTGGGATGTCACGGTGGACACGGGCTATGTCCACCGATGGATTTCCTTGCTCCGGGGTCGAGGGGACGGATTCGACGCCAACAATAAGGCGGTCGACTACTTGTTTCGTGCTTTGTGTCGGCCGAGTTCGATCGGGTGCACACCGAGCACTTGGCTTGTAGGATTTGGGCGGTGTTGAAGAAGGCTCATGTTGGGAACGCCCGGTGTTCGAGCACGGTTGTATGCGACCTACGGAGAGGGTATGAGAACTTCACTCATCTCCCCGGCGAGTCCATCGATGCCTTGTTCCAGAGGTTCACGGTGGTTGTGAACAACATGAGGGCCAATGTGGACGTGCTCCCGTACGATGATCATGATAGAGCGGTCAAGCTCTTACACTCTTTGGATCGTACAATATGGGGCGGAAAGTTCGAGGCCATAGTCGAGTCGGAGAGGTACGATACTCTGACGGTGAACGAGCTGTTCTCGAAGCTCAAGTCGGCTGAGGTGGATAGGGGCATGACTGCCAAGCTCGAGGGACCGACTGACTCCCATAGTCTTGCCCTCGTTGGTGGTTCCAAATGAAAGACTAACTCTAACCCATCCACCAGGATGTTCTCGTTTTCCTCTTTGATGTCTATGCCAGATGAGGAGTTTGATGACCTTGGAGAGGACGAGCTGGCGCTGTTGACGAGGCGGTTCGAGAGGCTGCACGAGAACCGCGTGAACATGAGGAGGAACACGAGGACCCGCTTCCGGTGCAGCAAGCCGGGACACTTCATCGCCGACCGCCCGAGAAGGCCGAGAGCAAGGACAGCTACAAGCACAAGCCGAGGATGAACGATGGCAAGTACCGTTCGAGGCGCGACCACAAGAGCAAGCACAAGAACAAGTACAAGGACGAGCGACGATCGAGGAAGAAGGAGGGCCGAGGCAAGGCCCGAGCGATGGTTGGAGCGAGCGACGTCGACTCCAGTTCCGCGTACTCCACCTCGAGCTCGAGCAGTAGTGAAGACGAGGGAGATCGTCGCAAGAACAAGAAGTCGTCAAAGAACCTGAGCGGGCTGAGCTGCGTCGCGAGAGATGGCTTCTGTACCATGGCGCTGAGCTCCGGCAGCAAGAAGAGCACACAGAGCGACTCGGACTCTGAGTCCGACGACGAGGTGCGTGATGAACTTCCCTTCTTGCGCCAGGAGAATGAGAGGCTTGGCTCTTTGCTTGATAACCGTGATGAAATGCTTAGAGAGGCCAAGAAAATGAGGAAAGAGCTTAGGGCTTCACTCGAGGATGCTAGGACTAGAGTGGCCGAGCTAGAGACACGGGTGCTTGATAGCAAGCTTGAGATTGATTCGCTTAAGGCTAGCCCCGTTGTTGCCGATGAAAATGATTGTCGTTGATTGCTCCATATTCCTTGCTGATCTTGCTTTGTTTAAGGAGAAGCATGCCTCCAAGTGTGAGGAACTAGATGTGCTTAGGGTTGAAGTGGCCGAGCTTAAGTCTAGACTCGCTTTGCTAGGTGCTTGCACTTCTTGCCCCGTTTTGCATGCTAAGATTGATGAGTTGCATGCTTACACTAGTTCGCTCGAGGCTAAATTGAAGGAACCCATGCCTACATCCTGCTCTACTTGTGAAATGCATGCATTGAAAAATTTGGAGCTTGCACATTATGTTGATCGCTTGCGGGATGAGAATGATGACTTGAGGAAGTTGATGGGTTGGTTGTCCGGTCATGAGCCTCAGTTGAGGATGATGATCGAGGCCTTTAAGAGGCAAGATGGTGAGGGGCTTGGGGCAAACAAGGTTGGTGAAGGAAGTGGAGAGAATATCCCGGAGCCACCAAAAACCCACCACAAAAATGATTTCCCTCCAAAACCCAACAATCTTAGGAACCGACTAGACACAACCCCAGCTCCACCTATATTTCCTACACCCACAAATGATCTCCAAAAGCCCATCAAGTTTGTGAGCACTTCGGGGAAAGTGTTCTTTGGGAAAGTGAGAGAGAAGGCAAGTGAGGAGAAATCGGTGGAGGAGTTGAGTGGAGAGAAACCAAGCGAGCAGCCCCAATCCAAGCCAAAACCTAAGCTTGTGAGGTTCCGTTGTGGCCATTGTGGGAAGGAGGGTCACAAGGATGAGTTTTGCTTCAAGAGGAAGCGGGAAGAGAGGATGGCAAAGGAGTGGGCGAACAAGGATAGGTACAACCCTTCCCATGGTGTACCTAAGCCTCGTATGCCACTACCCGGGGGTAAGGGCCGTGGTGAGAAGTGTTCCGGCATGGGGAGATGCGAGTTCCCACGCCCGAGGAGCCGTTCGGGAGGGGGCGGTCGACCGGCCCGGCTAGGCGGTCGAGCCGGCCCGGCCCGCAGGGGGGCGGTTAGACCGGCCTGGCTAGGCGGTTTGACCGCCCCCCGCACTCTGGGCGGAGTGGTTTTCGAGGTGGTGAGTCGAGAGGTTTCAGGTCTGGAGGTGGAGTTGCTGGTGGTTGGTCTAGAGAGACAGCAGGTGGTTAGTTTGCTAGGCATTCTCCCCCTCGAGGTCACTACGGGGATGGGAGGAGTCGTAGCTTTGAGAAGGAGAGGAGAGACGTTCCACGGGTTGTCTTCCGTGGTTTTGGTCCTCCTCCAAGCAGTGAGGGGTGGTTCCCTCGGGGTGGTTACCGTGGTGGTGTTCGTGGAGGTAGCTTTGGTAGGAGAGATGCTTTGGTTGGTGCTAACCCCACTTTCGAGCAAATGGCTCGGCACCGGTTTTCCTCTTTTGGTACTAACCCCCGGTCTTGAGTCGTTTGTTCGCTCACGTGCTTGTTTTTGAATTTCGGTGGGAGACTTGAAGAACATTTGGTTGATTGACTCCGGTTGTTCGAGGCATATGACCGGAGACGGGGGGGTGGTTCTCAAGTCTCGTCCCGGTGGTGACGAAGAGGTACATCACCTTTGGGGACAATGGGCGTGGGCGTGTGCTTTCGAAGGTGAGATAAAAGTGAGTGACAAGATCACTGCGAGGCGTGTTGCTCTTGTTCAATCGCCGGGGTACAATTTGCTTTTCGTGTCTCGGCTTGTTGGATGAGGGTTTTGAGGTGTTGTTTCGGCCTGGTGGTTCTCGGATTGTGGACTCTCGAGGGGACCTTGTTTGTATGGTCGCTCGTCCTTGTACTTGTTCTTGTGCTTGCTCTTGTGGTCGCGCCTCGAACGGTACTTGCCATCGTTCATCCTCGGCTTATGCTTGTAGCTGTCCTTGCTCTCGGCCTTCTCCGGGCAGTCGGCGACTAAGTGTCCCGGCTTGCCGCACTGGAAGCAGGTCCTCGTGTTCCTCCTCATGTTCACGCGCTTCTCGTGCGGCCTCTCGAACCGCCTCGTCAACGGCGCCGGCTCGTCCTCTCCAAGGTCATCAAACTCCTCATCCGGCATAGACATCAAAGAGGAAAACGAGAACATCCTGGTGGATGGGTTAGAGTTAGTCTTTCCTTTGGAACCACCAACGAGGGCAAGACTATGGGAATCGTCGGTCCCTCGAGCTTGGCGATCGTGCCCCTATCCACCTCAGCCGACTTGAGCTTCGAGAACAGCTCGTTCACCGTCAGAGTATCATACCTCTCCGACTCGACTATGGCCTCGAACTTTCCGCCCCATATCGTACGATCCAAAGAGTGTAAGAGCTTGACCGCTCTATCATGGTCATCGTACGGGAGCACGTCCACATTGGCCCTCATGTTGTTCACCACCACCGTGAACCTCTGAAACAAGGCATCGATGGACTCACCGGGGAGATGAGTGAAGTTCTCGTACTCTCTCCGTAGGTCGCATACAACCGTGCCTCGAACTCCGGGCGTTCCCAACATGAGCCTCCTTCAATACCGCCCAAATCCTACAAGCCAAGTGCTCGGTGTGCACCCGATCGAACTCGGCCGACACAAAGCACGAAACAAGTAGTCGACCGCCTTATTGTTGGCGTCGAATCCGTCCCTCAACCCCGGAGCAAGGAAATCCATCGGCCGGACATAGCCTCGTGTCCACCGTGACATCCCAAAGCGGTCGACCCTTTCCGCGGAGGAACGCACCCATCCGCTTGCTCCACATCTGGTAGTTCTTGCCATCGAAGTGTGGAGGACCCGAACCCATTTCCTGGTACGCCATCCTTGGATCTTAGACTGGTTAGAGTCAACAAAGACCCGAACCGGCTCTGATACCACTTGAAGGACCGATACGGCGAACCAGAGAGGGGGGGGGGGGGGAGTGAATGGGAGCCGATAAAAATTCTTCTCCATGGAGATGAGAACTCCAACAAGACGAACGCGGCTTCCAACACACGTCTCCGACTCACTACCCAAGTTGGCCAAGCCCACGTAGCCACTGGAGTGCCACTGGACCTAGGAACCAACACACATAGCCTTCCGACTCGAGAACACAGCGGAACAACAAACCCCGAGTCTACAGACCCACACCGGTCAGACCGGTGAGCACCACCGGTCAGACCGGTCCCTGCTGGTGAACCTGAGCAACTTCCACTAAGTGGCTCTACACCGGGCCGACCGGTGAGACACACCGGTCGACCGATGGCGACGTAAAGCCCCCAAGGCACCAAACAAGGCCAACCGACCACCAAACGGACCCAAACTCGAAACAGCAGCACCACGGGACAACAAAGAACACACCAAGACACTCACCCGAGCGAAAACCCACAGGGGCTTGCACCGGTCAGACCGGTCAAGAGCACCGGTCAGACCGGTGTAGCCTGGGCAGCTCGGGATGAACAGCACCCGCGGGTCAACTCCCCCAAATCCAAATCTCGATCTCCCGAATCGCTCCACGGACTTGAACAAGACTTTGGGGATATCAGGAACACCTCATGAGGAGTCCATAGCCAAGTTTAATCCCACCAAATCTCGTCCAAAAAGGAGGAATCGAAGAAATCCCGCCGAAAGCACTTCCAACCCAAGAACTCAAGAAACCCCGAAATCGAGCACTTTTTCTCACGGATTTGGGAGGGGAATCACAGCCCAAAGAACCACGAAGGGTTCCCACAAATTTCCCCCATCAAATCTCCAAGAGAAAAGCCCCGAAAACACCCCAAAGAAATCACGAAGAAAAGGCTCCGAAAATCACCACCAAGAACAACCGGGGAAAACACATCCAAACCTTGAGGAATCACGCCGAATCATCTATACATGAAACAAAGATTCGTACAAGGTCTAGCAAGCCGCCCGATCATCCATCCCTCTCTACAAGATCTCTCCGTGAAGCTCTCTTGCTAGTCCTAGAGAAAACCTAAGGAAAATAGGTGGAAAATAGGAAAACTAATGAGCTAGGGTTCCAAGAGTTGGCTGCCATCCTCTCACCTCTTGGGTTATATGGAGGCCACCAAATGTCTAAAATGCCCTTCTCTACTAACTAGGGATACAAGCCCCTCAAGGGCGGATTTGGAATTCTTGATGCCTTCACCATCGGACGGATGCCCGGCGACCGCACCCTGCGTAGCCTCGACGCAAGCCATGCGATCCCGACGCGTGTCCTCCGCTTCGAAGATTCCGGACTGCGTCGTCGCACACCGGTCAGACCGGTACTCCTCACCGGTCAGACCGGTCCCCACCGGTCAGACCGGTCAGACCCACCGGTCAGACCGGTCTGGTGCTGCTGCACCTCCGTCTTTGGTTCTCCGGTCTTGGCTTTGTGGATCAACCAAGGAACCTAGTGGTTTTCTGGTGAACCACCGGAAACCCCGCGAACTTGGTGTAGCCTCCGCCAATCTCCACTCATGACTTGGCTCCCACGTAGTCCCGGCTCGACCTTGGTTTTGAGGCTCAACCAAGAAACCGTCCACGACTTCATCTTGCTGTTCATGCCACCATGCGGCCCGCACTTGACCCCCGCCGGCCACCGGGTCCCTCGAACGAAGCCTACTTGTCTTCTCCACACCCGGAGGCCTCACCGGCAACGACCTTTCACGCTTGTTCTTCACCTCGCACCAACACAAGTCAAGCCGCAACCTCGCACCCGCAATACTTAGCCAAGAATCGGTCCACACAACGTTGTCAATCACTCATCACACAAGGAAGCGACCATCCACCGGTCCTCGAACCACACATGGTCCTCAACGAGTTGACTCCGTGCCGCCCGCGGTGGTGGCCGGATTGGCCGTCCCGAGGCCTCCGGTGGAGGTTGGAGGTTGAACCGGGCTGTCTCCCGCCGGCTGTGGCGGAGGCCGGAAAGCTTGACTTCCGGCGCTTTGGGGAGGAGGCCGCACCGGCGGGCTCCGGCGTGGCGGCCGAGAGCTTGATTCGCCCGGGCCCACGGTGCCCCCCGGACGGGCGCTTTGTCGAACGCTTGTTCCATGCCGGGGCCGAAGACGGCCACCATCATCCGTCGGAGCGCACCGAGGAAAGCCTTGTTGTGCTTGCTAAGCATGTAATCCGCGGATTCCTGGAACACCCGCATGCACTCCTCCTTTTCCTGCTGAGATGTGGTATCACTCTCCCCTGGCAGCAATACCCTGGGCATCTCGTTCTTCAGATACGGGACGCCGCTTCTATTCTTTTTGAACGACAGCAGACACTTCTGCTGAAACTGGTCCACGACGTCTTGGAGTTGCTGCCGCTGCTCTGGAGAGAGATCTTCAAGGTTGACATCCATGAGGTCTGCGATTTCAGGCATCTTGAATCTATTCGGCTGTTGTCCCACCGGGCGTGCCAAAAAGTGTGTTGACGCGAAAAGTGCACTCAACGCCAAACACACAGCAAGCCGAACAAAGCTGGCTTCACACGCGCAGAGAGCGAAAGACGTGCCAGTCAATTTTTCCTGAAAATTAACAAAAGACCAAGCAGTTAAATACCAAAGCTTGGAACTTGCCGGGTGGTACCAGACAGTTCCATATTTATGGCTGAGAAGCCAAACGAAATGACACATAGCTATAGAGAGCTATCTGCCAACGAACTACAACCATTCGGGAAACCGCAAAGGGAAAAAGCAACACTGCCGAATGGATGACGTGAGCATAACGGCGATCGTCTTTGTTTAAACAAGAATACATACGCACGAGGCCATGACCGATCCCCATGAAAATTAGCATTAAATAAGTAAATAAAGTAAAGCACGGACATGATCATGTATTAAACAAGTATGCATAGATCCAAAGCACTAGTCTACCGCGTGTCTAGTTACTTTAAAACCCGTCGAGTACTGTTGACGGTTAATAGTTGTATCAAAGTTCGTTTGTGACTTGCAAGCGGACAAGTCTCCCGTCGTAGTCAAGGGACCCTTCTTCCCTCGAGTGGTGAACCCAAGGTATCGAATCCGTGGAACAATGTGCAACGCAAGGATTCAATCTAGTAAAGCAAGGTAAGCTATCTTATGAAGGTAAGTTGCATCTAATCTACTAACTCATAAAGAAAACGAATCTAATTTAATCTACTAAAGTGGTAGCAAGACAAAGCAAGAGATAACCAATCTAGAGAATCTAGATCATGCTTATGTTGTAGCTCCAAACAAGATAGATGAAGATAGCAAAGCGAATCTCATTAAAAGCATCTTTAAATCGTGGCCTTCCCATCCGATTCCGAAAACATCCGCCTTTCGAGACCCCCGTTCTGTCACAACGTATCCCTATTCATGCGGGGAGCTTAGGGCGAGTTCGATAGAACAAGTTGAAATCACTTGGCCGGTCCGGTATGCACCTCTAGCCACCGCGGCTACAAGAGCACCCTATGTAAACTAGCTATAGACTAGATCGTAGAAGAAGCAAAACCAAGAAGAAATCAAAATCATCGAGAAGGCACTTAATCGCTAGAAATCGGATTCACTTACAAACTTCACCATGAATGATTACATGAACAAGATCACCACCGGGGCCCTCCCTCGATCTTGATCCTCGCTCCGAGCTCCGACGTGGTCTTCCATGCAAGGTTCCCACGTCGGCCGGGGAAACCCTAGACAACTAGCACGACCCTCATCTTCAAGTTGGTGTCCCTCAAGCTTCTCTCGCTCCTCGGCGGCGGAATACAACTTCGGTTCTCCGTGGCTCTCGGTCGGGGGGGCTATTTATAGCCCGAGAAGCAATTAGGTCAAAGGAGAGGCCGATTGGGCCCCGAGTGGGCCGGGCCGGCCGGCCCGGGGCCGACCGGCTCGGGCCCAACTCGGCCCATCTCGCGGCCTCGCTTCGCCGGTGTTGCTTCCCACGTCTTCTAGATGTTCTCCCCTTTTGCATGTGGGCCCTTGACGTCGGTTTCTCTCCGAATTGGACTCAACTCCTTGTCTTGCAAGATTCAACACTTTTCTGGTTCAGTCCTCGGAGTTTATCATCTTCTCGGGCTTGGTCCTTGGGCTCTTGGAGTCATGTTCACTTCATTGCTTGACTTGTATCGGGCTTCAAGGTCTTGTCAGGAGGTGCTTAATGAACTTATCCCGGAAGTCTTGCTTTCAACGTTAAGACCCTGCGTAAACACATAACTCCAAAACCGACATGCACATGTGAACTTGTTATACCATGGGGGTTAGTACCAATGAATAAGATACAAAAGTAATGCCAACACCGAAGGTAAACTCATGGCTAGGTTGACGGATTTTCACCGTCAACATCTCCCCCATGCTTAAACCTTGCTCGTCCTCGAGTAAGCCTTCGATGGATATCATCGTTGCCAAACAATGTTTAAACCTTGCACTTGATCATACATGAAAAAAAAAAAAATAATGCTCTCAAAAGTTTAATTCGTTAAAGTTCCATAATGTACTAGCCTTCACCTCTACGGAGGGTAGATTCTTATTAAGCTCATCCCACAAGTATTAACATGCTCCCAAAATTTAAATAGATCTCGGAATTTTTGAAATAAAGAACGAGATAAAGAAAAGCTAAACCAAGTTCACAAATTTAAATCATCTTGTATATTGCTCATAAACTCTCATCTCACTTGTCTCTCAAGCCTATATATTCTACTCCTTTCCCTCTCATATATATGTGGTAGGCTTTATATGGAGCTTTGGGAAAGTTTAGTCCTAACAAGATTTTATAAATGAGGTGTTGTCAAAACAAGACAAGCTTCTCATGGTCTTACCGAGACTCGTCAAAAAGGTCATTGGAAAATAATGTTAAATCAAGGAGGGGAAAGAGAAAAATACACACACTTTTAGATAAGTGGACATGTGCAAATGGCAAAGAGTGATCCCGAGGCACAAAGGAAGTCCTCGTTATCGGATTGCACATGGTTGGAAAATGAGAATGGATCTTTTTATCTTGAAGCCTTGAATGCACTCTTGGAGAACCGGGGAGTCCACTTTACGCACAAATATATTTTTTTCTTATATTCTTTTCTTTCTTTCTTTCATCATTTTTTTTCGTCATATATTCAGCCCATGACTTTCACAACGAAGTTTTGATTTTTTTTATACCTTGAAAGTCATGAGTATCACTGGATTTTTTTTTACCCAACCCTATACATCTCTTTCATCATTATATATTTTTTTAAAATACTCCCTTTTGAACTCTAAGACTGCACCGTACCTACCTCCTCCCCCATGCTTAGACGTTGCTCGTCCTCGAGCAAAGAGGCGAAAAATAAGGTAGGTACCGGAGATATTTTTCCTTGGAGAGATACTTGAAATCTTCAACGTTGGCACCGTCTTGCGATCTTCCTTGAATTGATGATCCATTCTCAACGATAGGTTGTGGTCAAGGAGGTAATCACAAAAAGATGATATTTGGTTTAAAGGTGGATATCCGGCGAAGTTTGTGGGATCACCGATGCGGGGATACACAATGCACGGATAAAAGGCTAGCAAAAAGATAGATACGCAAAAACGAAATGACCAGCTTCTTAGTCTCGGGCCAGAGAAATCATGGCCTGCAATAACGCACTCAAAAATAAATCTTGTACACTAAGGTTTATGCACTCAAATATATATAAGGCTTTGGATAGGTTGAGCAACACACAAGTGATATTTGTGACAAGGTTAGCAATATTTTTGAGCATAAAAGACATCTTTAATCTATTCATAACTTGAGAGCACATAAAACACTATGGGTCTTTATTTTAATCATAACCTCCGCTGAAGGTTAAGCTAGCATTTAGATAATTTCAGATCTGTATTTTTAAGAGAGCACTAGTTCAAACATGCATAAATCAATTACAAAGATAAACAAAGCGGCAATTATAATCATATATCATCATGGCACAAACTTTGTAACTTTACCAAAGGTAAAAACTTGGTGGTGACATTATTCATGATGAAAATAAAAACTAAGACACATGCTGAAAATTAAACTAAAAACTGAAAATTAAAGCAAAACTGAAAATACTACGCAAACATAGGTGCATACAAGCTGAAAATTAAAGAAAAGGGGGTAAAGGAAAGATAACTAAAGCTCCTCCTCTCTCTAATCTTCCGCCGGTGGTTGATATTGAAAGTCTTGGTTGTTGTACCCTTACTTGCAATAGGAATGCGCCTCTCCTCCTATGAATTGTCTAATGGTATTAGGTGAAGGTGTCAAAGCTCATAAGCGACGTTTGCATTTCCTTCACCCATTTGGTTTGCATTGGTTAGGATGGCTGCAATAATTTGCATGTTCCTTGCAGCGTATCCTCCAATGGTGGCCACATTTTGTTGTGGTTGAGGAAGGTGTGCAAATGGCTCCGCAAAGGCTACGTTGGGCACCGCAAAAATGGTGGGGGTATGGCTGCACCACTCCCCCATGCTTGCATTGGTACACCACCGTAGTAACTCGGCGGCGCCGGGGTTCCTCCCAATGGTGGGACATAATTTTTGTTGTGCACCTCCTTCTTGGGTCGTGGAAGATCCTTCTCCTATGATCCTTCTCTATTATTATTTTTTTTTCTTCGCCGGCACAAGAAGTCCTTCCTCTAACCGATCTTCTTCCCCTCAAGAAAAGTCTTAATCTTCAATCCGATAGGGGCAAATTTACTTTGGCCACTTTGAAGCCTCCTCTCTTATCCTCACTCTTATATTTTCCTTTCTTCATATATTCCTGGGGAAGTCCCGGGTAGGAGATGATTTGGGTTCCTTGTAATACCCGGTTTTAAAGAGATAGCCAATATGGAGAGGCAACACCCCGAACCAATATCTTCCGAACTCGATGTTGCTAACAACACCACCGGTTGATCATAGGTGAGTGGGGTCTATTGGCCACTTGGCAATCAAAGCCGAGTAAAGCCAATTCAACTCCGTGTTGGTTATCTTTGTCTCTCTTGTTCTCCCAAAAATCCACTTGCACAAAAGTGACACACTTGGATGATGGGGTTCCGGATAGTATTTCTTCGTTGATGGTCTCTTCCCGTGATCATACTCCAAAAGCCTTCCCATGTGCCTTCATGCACATACTTGTTCCGGAGCTCCCTTTTGAAAGTAGGAGACACTCGCCCATGGGTCTATGATACTAGAACATGTAATCGTTTCGAACATGAAAACCAATCTAGTCTATCGGGGATTGTGTTGAATGGATCCAAGGAAGCATTGAGGCCTTACTCCCTTTATGGCATGGTTGCTAGCCTTAAGCATTAAAGTATTTTCAGCACAAGATGATAGATAGATAATCCAACAAAGTTTGATTACATCTCAAGACCGAATGCAACCCATGGATGAAAGGAGATTACCCCATCAAGGTGCTAGAAATAGCATCACTGATCAAGGTTACCCTTCCAACGGCATCTTCCTTCTTCTCCTCTTGTGGGCTCCCTCCAACGGAATGAGAGACTCAGCACTCCCTCATCAAGGTTATGCGCCATGGTCATGAAAATTTCCTAGGCGAATTTCTTGTGGGTGTTTGCCGACACTCCGCTAGAGAATTGCACCGGTGTCCCGTGTGAAACCCAATATGTGGAGAGCTAGGTCGTCGATGTCGACGTTCGCTACAAGCCTCAACTTAAGGTGAGCGAGCTTCTTCTCCTCCTCCGTCATGATGACATACCCCTCGGAATACCGCGGAGCATATGGAGGTGGAGCGGATGATCGTGTCAAGTGGTGAGGTTGGACGGGCGGCTCCTCCATATGTTATTGAAGTTTGGTAAACCTCATAAACGAGTTTTGTGTGACCCTCATGCCACCAAGGAGAAGAGTGTGATTCCTCCTCGGCGGTGCCGTGTCCTCCTCCATACTCCAAGGAAACTCGGAAACCGAGTGCCTCCTCGAAGAGGTTGTCGATGATGACTTAGACGACGATGATCCCTTCTTCTTCGGTGAAAAGACTTGTAGTTTTCTTCCTTGATTGCAGCACTCTCCCTCACAAATAAATATCCGGGGTTTTCACCCGGTAACAAGGTACACAAATATTATTTTGGAGTCCGGACTTTGAGTGGATTAAGGATGTGGATTTTTTTTTTCTTGAGCTATCAAGCTTGGGAAGGTTGGCTATGTCTACGGAGGTTTTGAGCACACAAACTTGAACACACAAACAAAGGAAGGAGAGGGAAGCTTGCTCGCAGTAAAACGGGAGCCGGGGGGGCTCCTTATGTAGGTGAGGCCGGCCTCGGTGCTCCTCCCCGCCTCGTCTTTCTTCCAAAGACGATCATTTCACCTCTCGCAACTTTCCCCCGCCCGCGTGCTCCACGAGTTGCACCGCCCAAATGCTCTCGTCCACTCCTTTATTGGTCCTTCCACTTGATGCTTCATGTTTTGACTCACTTCCATACTCCCTTGCCTCACATGCATCCATGATATTCCTACAAAACAAAGCCTTGGCTGCCCCCCCATGCTTGTACTTTGCATGTGGTTTAAATATGTTGGAGGGGCATCCCGTGATGTACCATGGTGCATGCATGGTTAGGTTAACTAGATTGCCTCCCTTTAAGGCTAAGCACTCCTCTAATTTCGAAATTTAAAAATATTTTTCAGAGCCATGCAAGAGCTCGAACATAATTTTAGAGAAGTTTTTAAACCATTGAAAACAAATGCAAGTCGAAAATATTTTATTTTTACGTCGATTTCGGTCTCACCGGTATAGTTTGCCTTCATTAGTTGAGAGCAAGCTTTTCCCGGCTTGATCATGGGGGCATAGGTTTAGGTCCTAATTTTGATTAGATGAGAGAGATTTTGAATGAAATAAAATTAAGTGAGGCTTAGAAAAATTCTAATCTTAGAGAAACCAAGGATATGGATTTTTGAATCAACCAAAAGTCAAGTTTCTAGGTTCACGCGAGTCCTACCACATGCTGAAATTTAAATAACATCTAGATACAAGTCGTGGCTCTACTCGAGTGTTTTTAGCATGAAAAATAAGTCAACCTCAGCACCATAATGAGGGTGAAAGGTTGAGTAAGGTTCTGAATTTTTTTTTTTTTGGTTGTGGTTTCTCGAAAAGAAGCAAACAATCACATAGGATGGTTCATGTAAAGGGTTTATGATCAAGCAAAATATTCAACCAAGAATTATGTATCTAATATTGTTCAACCATTCTAAGTCTATGGTTTTGCGTAGTAAAATTCAAAACTGAATTATAAAAAAAACTCGAAAAACCTAGAATCGGGTTGTCCTCCCGTAGCTTATTCTTGACTCGACGAAACGGGTTGCCTCCCGCCTAGCGCTTCGTTTATAGTCCGTGGCTAGACTTCTTCACTTGATTACTCCGGATCAACGCTCTTTGCGGGCGTTGCAATCTTGGGTACCCACTTTGGCTTAGTCATTTTTTTTTGGTCTTCACAGGCTGGCTTTGTCCTTTGGTCTTGACGGATGCAACATCTTCCATGTGGCTCGGCATCTCGAACTCCGGTCCTTCGGTCGTGATCTTCATGGTCTCTAGTGTGATCCTTCATCTCTCCCGAATGAGTTTGAGTAGCCTTCGCCGTCTTGGGACCTTGGAGTTGTCTCGGATATTCTTCTTTGTCACCAATCGGTTGTCCGGCAAGTTGTCCCACTTGCGTCTCTAACATCTTCATCACGATGAACACCCCGCATGTGGATCTTGCCTTGGCAGCCTTTAGGTGTTGAGCTTCTTTCTCCATCTCCATCTTCTCCATCCTTGTTGATCTTGAACGGCCTTCCGGCGTCTTGACTTGGAGGTGGTGATTCCCTTGGAGATTTCGACGGTCCTTCGACTTCAACTTTTGAATCTAGGGTTTCCACCCCTTTAGCTTGTGTTGCGCGTCACCTTTGCCTGTAAAGTTTTCCTGGATCATCCACAAAAAAGTTTGGGTTTCTTGGAGAGGTAGCCAACCATCTCCGGTTAGGGTTAGCAATAAAACAAAAATCTAAAAGAAGAAAAATTAGGGTTAATCAAAACTAGATTAGATTGAATTTTTTTTCTTTTTCGAGGATGATCAAACATAAGAGATGCAAAAGAAAATCAAAAGAAAAACTGAAAGATAAGCGATACTAGATCGGATCTTGATTGCTTGTTCCCCGGCAACGGCGCCAGAAAAAGGGGCTTGTTGACGGTTAATAGTTGTATCAAAGTTCGTTTGTGACTTGCAAGCGGACAAGTCTCCCGTCGTAGTCAAGGGACCCTTCTTCCCTCGAGTGGTGAACCCAAGGTATCGAATCCGTGGAACAATGTGCAACGCAAGGATTCAATCTAGTAAAGCAAGGTAAGCTATCTTATGAAGGTAAGTTGCATCTAATCTACTAACTCATAAAGAAAACGAATCTAATTTAATCTACTAAAGAGGTAGCAAGACAAAGCAAGAGATAACCAATCTAGAGAATCTAGATCATGCTTATGTTGTAGCTCCAAACAAGATAGATGAAGATAGCAAAGCGAATCTCATTAAAAGCATCTTTAAATCGTGGCCTTCCCATCCGATTCCGAAAACATCCGCCTTTCGAGACCCCCGTTCTGTCACAACGTATCCCTATTCATGCGGGGAGCTTAGGGCGAGTTCGATAGAACAAGTTGAAATCACTTGGCCGGTCCGGTATGCACCTCTAGCCACCGCGGCTACAAGAGCACCCTATGTAAACTAGCTATAGACTAGATCGTAGAAGAAGCAAAACCAAGAAGAAATCAAAATCATCGAGAAGGCACTTAATCGCTAGAAATCGGATTCACTTACAAACTTCACCATGAATGATTACATGAACAAGATCACCACCGGGGCCCTCCCTCGATCTTGATCCTCGCTCCGAGCTCCGACGTGGTCTTCCATGCAAGGTTCCCACGTCGGCCGGGGAAACCCTAGACAACTAGCACGACCCTCATCTTCAAGTTGGTGTCCCTCAAGCTTCTCTCGCTCCTCGGCGGCGGAATACAACTTCGGTTCTCCGTGGCTCTCGGTCGGGGGGCTATTTATAGCCCGAGAAGCAATTAGGTCAAAGGAGAGGCCGATTGGGCCCCGAATTGGGCCGGGCCGGCCGGCTCGGGCCGACCGGCCCGGGCCCAATTCGGCCCATCTCGCGGCTCGCTTCGCCGGTGTTGCTTCCCACGTCTTCTAGATGTTCTCCCCTTTTGCATGTGGGCCCTTGACGTCGGTTTCTCTCCGAATTGGACTCAACTCCTTGTCTTGCAAGATTCGAAGCACTTTTCCGGTTCGGTCCTCGGAGTTTATCATCTTCTCGGGCTTGGTCCTTGGGCTCTTGGAGTCATGTTCACTTCATTGCTTGACTTGTATCGGGCTTCAAGGTCTTGTCAGGAGGTGCTTAATGAACTTATCCCGGAAGTCTTGCTTTCAACGTTAAGACCCTGCGTAAACACATAACTCCAAAACCGACATGCACATGTGAACTTGTTATACCACGGGGGTTAGTACCAATGAATAAGATACAAAAGTAATGCCAACACCGAAGGTAAACTCATGGCTAGGTTGACGGATTTTCACCGTCAACAAGTACGATATCGAGCAAATCTATCCACCGCATGATACAACTTGCATGAAAAACCGTACCACTTTCTGCAAATAGATCTATCCACCGCATGATACAATCTAAATATGGAAAGCTAAAAGCATACATCATTCAAAGCATGAATAACGCACGTGTTCTACTCGTGAAGAAACATAACCGAATACGGCAGAACAGCCGATTCGGGGTCCATGAAGAAGGAACAAACATTACCAAGCGAATAAATCTATCAGATTGATTTGGGAATCTAATCCACCGGATGATTAGCTCCAAAGCAACCCAAAAACCTGCATGTACCGCATGATACCCGGCTCTTTCAAGATTTATACGAACATTAGCAAGCTTGAACCCACAACACGTAACAACCTAGATCGATTCGGTTTCGGCTATCGGAAAACATAAGATCCACGTGTTAAAATATGAAATCTACTCGAACAAGGATCATAAAAGAGATAGAGCCGATCCAAACCCATCTAGATTAGGCAAAGGTGTGCTACATGAATTAAAACATAAAGTAAAACTCAAGATAACACGGGGTAACTTAATGAATCTATCGGATCTTGCCAAAATCCAATAGAGCCGATAACTAGCTTCAAGCTAGATCTTAGCCTACCGCATGACTCATGATCTAACAAGAAACCCTCTTGAACCAAGCTTGAATCTACCGCATGATACGAAGCATGGTAACAAGACTGCTTGCATCAGATCTAAATCCACCGCATGATACTAGACATGATACAAGGTTGCCGGCACTCACGGAGGTCGACGGATCGATTAGCCCTCTCGAAGAACTCGACGACACGACAAGGACTCTAGGGTTTGGCGTAAGGCCGGTGTGTATTGAAGAATGATTCCTTTTTACATACATTCAGGGGTCATATTTATACCCTGTCGAGTACAACTTCGAATGGATTCGTTGCCTAACTTATCTCTAAGCTTGATCGCCTATCCATCCATTCGCCTTCCCTGATTGAGCCACGTCACCGTCCAATCCCGCAAAATCGCCTCATCGTTCCTTTGCCGAACCGTAGCAGATAGCCGACCGCAGATCTCTTTGCCGAATATCTCTGAAAAGACCCTTCCTTCCACCAGACGGACTCTTTATCGAACCGGGCCTACAAGTCAGACTCCTTACCAAATTTTGGTGTTAACACCTACTTCACAGGCCAGCCCAGCCTGCCAACCTTCTCCCTCTCCTAACTCTCACCGCCACCTGGGGCCCACGCGTCAGCCGGGGAAGACTATTCCCCTTTCTTCCCCGTGACGCACGCGGGATGGCGACAGGGGTCGCGGCGCACCGCGCCCCTGGCCTTGCCCCTCGCCGCGCTGGCGTCCGCAGATGGGAGCCACGCGCCCCGTGTTGCATCCTATCCGCCCGTGCTCGCCCAAACCCTAGCCTCCACCTATAAAATCCATCCGCAGCCACCTGTTCCTGAGTCCGCCGCCGCCTGGGAATTTTTCCCCTTCCTGTGCACCATCGCTCAAGAGGAGTAGAAGAGAGGGGCGCCCGTGGAGAGGAGCTGGAGCCAAGCGCCACCGTGCCGAGCCGCAGGTGTCGTGTCGCGTGGAGCGCCACCGCGCCGGCAGGGACGCCGGGCGCCGTCACGCTGAAGTCGACGTCGAGGAGGCCGCCAACGCTGTTGAAGCCGAGCGCCATGACGCGCTCGAGGAGGTCACTGCGGAGCTCTGGGACACCACCGTCCTCGCGCCGAATAGCTCTGGAGTGCATCGAGCCTTCGCCATCTTGCAGCCTCTGCGTTGGCACAAGCAAAGGAAGAAGGACGCCGACGCCACGAGAGGAATCGAGGACGCCGTGCCGCGCCTAGAGCACCGCGAGCCGCCAAGAAGATGAGGTCGTCCACACTACCTTTTGATGTCGTCGCCGTGGACATCAACACCGCACCGGTCGTGAGCGCCACGCCATCACCACCCTCGCCACATCGGGAGCATCGCACCCTCGCCGCCGCGCGCCGACCTGCAGCCGATGCCAAGCCCGCAAGGTGCCATGCCAACCAGGAGCTGCTTCTCGCCAAGAACGCCATCATCGCGACTTCAACCTCACCACGAGCTGCTGGTGCAGCCCACCGAAGGAGCCATGTACACCTTTGACACGACGTCGCCATGTTCGGCGGCTGCGCCGACCAGAGCTTCTGTGCAGCTACACCAAGCGAAGACCGGACGGCTACCCCATCCACACCGGTGCCGCCCTACAACCACCGCTGCTGGGCATGGGAACGCGAGCTCTAGTTCTCCTTGGCTTTGCCTGCAACCTGTTCGAGAGAATGGTTGAGCAAGCCGTCAAGCCCCTAGGTGAGCTGCAAGCACCCGTCGCTCCTGCTCCCTTTCCCTTGAGGTTACCCAACCTTCCCTTGGACACAGCTCATGCGTTGCTTGTTTGTGTGATGCCGCCGCCGACGACCGTGAGCTGAACCATGACGTCGAGCCTGCCCGCGTCACCTCACCACGACAACGCCTTGCTTCCTGCCACGCCTTGCCCTCCGACGAAACTTCGGTGAACCACCCTTCCATGTACCATTCCTGCCCTCTAGTGGTTCGATGTTATACCAATACGTATCCTTGAGGTTTGGGTGACCGCCAGAGACCTTCCTGTCTAGCTATCTGCGATGGCCGGCCTTCGTGCCGAGCATGCTCCTACCTTTTCTGGAACACCATTGACCTGTGAAGGCATGGGTTAAGCTGCACTTTTGCATGCCCACCACATGTTCGATGGTTTGTGTGAGAGGTCGCAACCACACATTTCACTCTTCTGCACCGTGCTATGTCTGGGCCTCGACCCGCGCTTGCTTGCCTTGCTGATGCGCCGCAAAGCCTTGCCATGTTTCGATCCAGCGTCATGTTCTTGTGGCAAGGATGTTGTGCGAGTCGGATGGCCGTGCCATGAACAAGGGGCCCTTGTGTCACGCACGTGCAACCTCGTGCCGCACCCTTGTTGACTAGTCCGTCGTGCTGCCTCTCTCGGCCGCTCAGCCATGATCTCCACCAGAAGACCGAAGCTTCCGCCTTGCTACTCTCTACCTCGTTTCCCCACACTACCTCACCTACCCTTTGTGCCTGCCGGCGCACTAACCGACGACCTGGGCCCACCGCTGACGTCATGCTGACGTCAGCATGTTTTGAATAAAACTCTTTTCTAATCTAATAAATGTTTTATATATCCCCTTTCCTTCAAAAATTCATAACTAATTATCTGGAGCTCCGAAAATTATGAAACCACTTGCTCTGGTTTCATAATTTTGAGGCCCTCGCCGCCATCTTGTCTTTCTCTGCTCTTTCCCTTAAATCGAGACCTTTATACCCCGCGTTCATGGTGTAGAGTTCGTGGTCGCTGCCCGCCACTGTGCTAATGTGGGTCTGGGACGCCGGAGCCCCGCAACTAGCCATTGACATGTCGTGGACACGAATCCTACCCCATGTTTGCATCACTTACCTTTCCTACACCCTTGCCTCCCCTTTTTGTCGCTTCGCGCTTAACCCGCTTCTCGCTCTACGAAGCTATGTGTTGTGAAGCGTGTACCGTGCCATGTGCTTGAAGCCAGAATGTCGCCCGTGATGGATGGCCGTGTCGTGAGCGGGGCCATCGCTTCACGAACGGCAACCCCGAGCCGCAACCTAGCTGCCTTGCCATGGACGTTGCCGCATCATCAGTACATGCCTCGTAGCGCTCTTAAACACACTTTACTTCATCGCCACCCGATGTCAGTCACAAGATGATCCTTTCATCCCGTCTGAGCTGTCGCCGCATATCTTGGCATGATAATGCCTTTTCTAGTTATCTTTGCTTCGCTCTGCTTTCATCACCCTTCGCGCTACCACTTTGCTCATCCAAGAGCTAAAACCTAGCAAGTACTTGATCTCAGCCTCTCCGCTTTCCTGCTTGCAGGCTTGATTACCTAAGATCTTAGCCGTAAGACCCGTAAGCTAACTTTGAACTAACTCTTGATCCTACCCTGTTTACTAGTATATAAAACTAGTTGCTTAAACTACTTTTGTTCTAAAACCAATTGCTTTATATTCATTAATTAAACCAGTGCTGCTTGCATTTACTCTGGAGTTTATTTGGATCTTCTAAATTGGTTCTTATTGATGTTTTTGCATTAGATGAATGCTCGTTATTTATTTCCACGTCGCATCTCGTGTAGGCTTGTGTTCTTGTTGAAGACCCGAGCTGCGACGTCTGAGGAGACGCGACTACCCCGACTTTGCCCGAGAGGACGCTCAACCTCTACTACTCTACGACGACTACCACGCAGGTGTCATGTCAGTCCCAACCATGTAGAACCCATGCATGCTATTAGTTGCTAGTGCTATATTTATTTTACTTGATTTGATGGATTGCACAGCCATTTGATTAGCTTTGCCTTGTTATTTGATATATCCTGATTCCTTGCTTTACCTACCTCGGGACTAGCTACAGACCCCTAGCTAGTCCCATATACCAACTATCCATACTTTTGTTGCTTGATTATGGATGGTTCTCTGGGTTTGGACTGAGATGTGGGAGATCTCGGTGTGTTCTAGCGTGAGTTCTGAGTGTGTTCTTCCTTGACGTGTTACTGGCGGGAGCGAGCCGTTTGGTTACTTGTGAACGCCTACCTCGGGGAGATGCGATCTGGCCTCTCGCCCGAGCAGCGTGTCGGACGGGATGGAGATGGTGAGTGCTTGCTCTCGGCCCTTAAGGACCGATCATCAGTTGACCTTGCTTCAGTGGACTTTTACCGTACAAACCGCCCGCCTTGTATTGGGCGGGGGTGCGGGGTGAGACTCGTAGTGGATAGCACCCCTCCTGTAGGTGGATCGGTGTGATCGTGTCGGGAGACGGCTTTCCTCCTTAGAAGACTTCGCCCCGGCGAGGCCGGGGAAGGGTTCCACAGCTTCGAGGGACCCCTCGCTGGTAGTATGAGCTCTACAGCAGGGGCTGTGCCAGACTCGGAGACACAGGAGGGTACTATCCACTTACTTGGACTCCAGCCGTATGGTAGGGTTTCGGGTGGTTCGCTACCATCCGGGCTCTATTCGGGCGGGTACAGTTGTACAACCTCTCGCAGTGTTAAACCTATAGCTATAGTCCGTGTCCACCGGTTATGGACGGTCCTCGATCTCTCCCCCGGCTAGGCTCTTTTCTTGTGCTTCTTCTCTCCCCCGAGTGGGTGAGCCCGGCCTGTGGCTGTTGAGATGTGGGGATAGGAGCAGGTGGGCCCCACATCGCAGATGAGAGCTGGGAGCTGGATCGTCGTTGTGATTCAGTGCTTTGGTGTGGACATCCTTGTTGAGGGGTGCGGACCCCGGAGGTGTGGACCTTAGAGGTGTGGACCTCCTGGAGGTGTGGACCTCGTTGCTTATTCTGCATACCTTGATTGTTGCTACCGCGCTGCTGCATGCATAACTTTCTGCAGCCCAATATAGGTTTTATCCATGCATACTAGATTCAACCACCGCTTTTGCTCTTTGTTGGGAAGCTGACATGACCTACCCGCTTATCGGGTAGATGCTGGCATTTCAGACTCGGTGACCGTCTACGACTACAACTTCTGTGACGAAGGTGTGAAGACTAGAGCTGGTCCTATGCTCGACTTTGCTCGTGGAGTTGGAGACGCTTCGCTTATGTAGATCCGCTGCGTAGGTGTTTTACCTTTCTTGATTCGGGCCCCGTTGGACTTGTACCCGCTTGTGCCGAAGAGTTGTACTCGATGTTGTAATAATAATATTATGTAATTCTTCTTTTATTCCCGTGTTGTATGGATTTGTACCACTTGAGACAGGGATTGCACGTGATAGCCTCTTCCTGGGACTATCACGGAGGTGCAGAGAGTCGGGTTTCTGTTCGCGGAAATTCGGGTCGTTTCAGCTGGTTGGCGTACCGAGCCACGGTCCTGCGCGACGAACTCCCCGAGAGCACGAGGCAAGACCCGGCGCGTCGCTCCAGCCTTGAGCGGATCTGCACAGCCCTCATCGACCGCGATGAGGCGCTGTGGCAGGCACGCTCGGACGCGGAGAAGATGCGGACGCTGGCGACCACCGGGAGGCGAGGTGGCCGGCGTCCGCGGAGAGAACCGGGAGCTCCGCTCGTCACTCGAGGGGGCACGGGCGCGCGCGGCCGCCGTGCCGAGGAGCGGGCGCGCGCGCTTGAGCAAGCGGGCCAAGGAGGCCGACGACCGAAGGCCGCCCTCGACGCCAAGGTCGCGGCGCTCGCCGTCGGCCGAGGAGCACGCCGGGCAGAGCGCACCGCCCGCCAAGGGGCCGAGGAGCGGCTCCGCAGGAGCAAGCTGCCCTCGCTGATGCCCGGTCAGCGCTGGAGCGGGAGCGCATCGCCCGCGAGGCGGCGCAGAAGTTGCTGGCGGAGCGAGACGCCAAGCTCTCTAAGGTCGAGGGCGAGCCGGTGATGCTCGGCATCAACGCCGCGAGCCGAGAGCCGGCCATCCGAGAACAAGGCGAGACCATCAAGGGCCTCGAGCTGGCGGTCGAGGCTGAGCGCCGTGACCTCGAGGCGGAGAGGAAGCAAGTTGAAGGTGAGCCGCCGCTTGACTCCTCGTTTGGTTGGTTTTGTGTTTGGGAATTCGCATTCCTTTTTTTCGATTTCTTTCTCGTCTTGGTGACTCCAGGCTTGCACACTGCCTTGGGGCATGCGCCCGAGCGGCCGAGGGCGGCGGCAGCCTCCTACAATTCCTCCGAGCAGGAGTTGCAGGAGCTGCGTGATGCGGCCCTCGAAACCTGCCAGGCTGTGGAGAAGGGTGAAGCGCAGGCCGGAAGCTCGCTGGCCAGCCGCCTGCATGCCCTTGGCGGCCACGTCACCGAACGGATGCGCCGGGCACTGCGTCTTGGCGTCCAGAAGGCCCTCGGAGTGGTACGGTCTCACTACGAGGTCAACTTTGAGGCGCTGGCGGAAGGTTACGTCGTTCCCGAGGGCGTCGAGGATGAGGTGGCGATGGAGCGCGTGGACGCGCTTGCCGCTGATGCCGCCGGGTCGCTCGCTGAAGCCTTCGAGGAGTTCCTCTTCCCGACGCTGTTGACACCGCCGCTCCTCCCGTTGGAAGACGACCGGGCGCTTGGCCCGTTTTTATTTGTGTATCAGTATTCTGGCCACGCGGCCCTTGTAAATAAACAAGTTATCTTGATCGTAAACATTTGTTGATACGAAAAGAAGTCTTTTGTTTATTTGCGCTTTTTGTTTCTCCTTCTTCCTGAGTAGATTCTAGTTAGGGGAGTTCGATTTTCGCGGGGGGTATGCTGTGTTGGAGGCGAGAGAGAAGGGCCGTATCCTCGCGGCGTAGGCTATCTCTGACTCGCGTGCTCCTTCCGCTAGGCCGCCCGCGCCCTGTTCGAACCATTGCTCGGGGTTGAAGTAGAAAGCAAACTTAGCGCGCGTGAGTTGCTTTATTTTTGCGCGAAAATGGGACCATTTTGGGGGGGGGTGCCCCCGCAGTAGCCCCCGAGGGTAACTTGGTTTTCAGGGGAAAGCCGAGTTGCCCTTTTCATTTGACTTGAGGTGTTTACATAGTTGTCACCAACTGGGGCGTTGGTCATATGATTTTTACAATCAAAAAATGCTTGGGAACCCTAGCTAGGGGTAGAAGCGACGTAGCTGTTGGATGTTCCAAGCGTTGGTGAGCTCTTCGCCGTCCTCGTTGGCCAGCTTGTACGTGCCGGGCTTGAGTACCCTCACCACGACGTAGGATCCCTCCCATGGGGGCGATAGCTTGTGGCGTCCTCGGTTGTCTTGGCGTAGCCTTAGGACCAGATCCCCTTCGCTGAAATCCGCCGCGTATCTTGCGTGCTTGGTAGCGCCTGAGGGACTGTTGGTACCTTGCGGAATGCATCAAGGCCACGAGGCGCGCTTCGTCCAGCTGATCCAGCGAGTCCTCGCGGGCTCGCTGGTTGGCGTCCTCGTCATAACCTTGGACCCTGGGCGATCCGTATTCTAAGTCCGTGGGGAGGACGGCCTCCACGCCATGGACTAGGAAAAACGGGGTGAACCCAGTGGCTCTGCTCGGGGTGGTCCTTAGGCTCCACACAACCGCTGGTAACTCTTGGAGCCATTTTCGCCCAGATTTGTTTAGCTGGTCAAAAATTCTGGGCTTTAGGCCTTGTAAGATCATGCTATTGGCACGTTCTACTTGGCCGTTGGTCAGTGGGTGTGCCACAGCTGCCCAATCCACACGGATGTGGAACATGTCGCAGAACTCTAAGAACTTCCTGCCCGTGAACTGGGACCCATTGTCGGTGATGATGGAATTTGGCACTCCAAAGCGGTAGACGATGTCGGTGAAGAATGTTACCGCCTGCTCTGCCCTGAGATTCGTGATGGAGCGCACCTCCACCCATTTGGAGAACTTGTCGATCGTGACCAACAAGTGGGTGAAGCCCCCGGGCGCCTTCCGCAGGGGCCCGACGATGTCCAGCCCCCACACGGCAAATGGCCATGTTACGGGGATGGTCTGCAGGGCATGGGCGGGCAAGTTGGACTTGCGGGCGTAGAACTGGCACCCTTCGCAGGTGCGTATGATCTCGCTGGCGTCCACGACCGCGGTAGGCCAGTAAAAGCCCTGGCGGAACGCGTTGCCGACGAGGGTGCGGGGCGCGGCGTGGTGGCCACAGATCCCCGCGTGAATGTCCCGTAGGAGCTCGCGCCCCTCGGGGATGGGCACGCACCGCTGCAGGATGCCGGAGACGGCGCGCTTGTACAGCTCGCCGTCAACGAGGGCGAAGGACTTGGCCATCCTGGCGATGCGCCTGGCGTGAACGCCGCCCGAGCGGCGGCGGCGTTGTGGCGTCGACGGGCCCGCGACATCCGTGCCTACGGGCGCCCGCGCCGTGGTGGTGCGTGCGGCGGGGGGCCGGAGCGGGCCCGGCCTGGCGCCGCGCGCGGAGGTCCTCACGGTTGGTGAGGCTCATGAGGTAGCCATTCCCCGTGGCCTGAAAGTTCAGGCCCCCGAACCGGATTTCGAACCCGGCGGGGAGGGGGTCCGAGCTGCCCATGCATTAGCGTGTACCGCGGTACTCAGTGCGGATCACCATGGAGGGAGTTGGTGGAATGACCTTAGGCGCTCAGATAGCCCCACGGTGGGCGCCAACTGTCGGTGCGGAATATGGTCCCGACACTAACCAGTAGAAAGCGCCGAGGTCTATCCCTCAATGGTCGATGCTAAGCAATAAGGGACACGGGATTTTATCCTAGTACCGGCCGGGGGGGCCGTACGTCCAGCAGTGGTGTGCCCAAGGCACTATATTGCTCAGCACCGGGGGTGCCTGTAGTGGGGCTGCTACAAGCAAGGCGGGAGAGGAAGCCTGGCTTCCAAGTCCCTGGCGTGACGACTAAAGGTGTTGTGGGAAGGGTGGAGAGCAAGTGCGTAGCGCCGCTCGTCTCCTGTTGTGTCGAGTCTGTCTCGTGTGCTTGTTCTTCTCCGTCTGTCCCCCGCGGCAGGGGGGTTTGCCCTCCTTATATAGATCAAGGAGGAGGCGAATCACATGCGCGCCGCGCTATCTAGCTACGTGAGGAAGCACGACGTGCTATGCTGTAGAGTGGGCGGCCGTCCGGAGGATCCTTGCAGCGATCTGGCCATCATGGCCTGTCTTGTACCCGAACAGTGGCGGTTCAAGGGTAGAAGGGCGGCAGATGGTGGTGATGTCTTCTGATAGGCTCGAGGGGGCTGCTGACGTTGGCCCGTATGGAGTACAGGAGTAGGTAAAACGGCGTCCCTTCCCAACGCGTTCCACGGTCGGGAGCCGCCGCTGCGCCGCCCGGCGTGCGCCCTCGCATGCGCGGGGGCGGCAGCCATACCGTAACAAAGAGCGGGGATGGCGCTCCACCGGCCTAGCGCCTCCACCTAACCCTGCAGGGTCACAAGAAAGCAGATCGAGGGTGCAGCCGGCCCCCTTTCGAGGGCTCGGCGCGTCAGCCGTACTGGAGTAGGTGCGCGGCGTCACGGGACTGGCGCCGGTCCTGCTGCACAGTCCCTCCCCACAGTGATGGGAATGGGCTCCCTTCTGGGGACTTGGTGCGGCAGCACCGGGGCGCGAACCCCGTGCACATGATGGCGCCGTCCCGCCGGCGTCGGGCGTTAAATGCCTCGCGTACGGGGCCGGCGCACGCGTGCGGGCGCCCTCGAGCGAGGCGAAGCCTGGTCGAGGGCGGGACGGACCCTCGATCGAGGCGGGGCCTGCTCGAGGGGGAGCGTCCCCTCGAATGAGGCGGAGCCCGTTCGAGGGAAGCGCACCTCCTCGAACGGGACGGACCCCGCTCGAGGGAGGCGCGCATCCTCGAGCGAGGCGAAGCCTGCTTGGGGGGATCTTCAAGAGGGCCGCCTCGGTGGGTCGCTGAGGTCCCTACGGCATGGGCCGTATCCTGCATGGTTAGGCAAAGTGTGTTTGGCTTTGTTGCGGGTTTTAAGTGGGGACTTCCCCGTTGTTAAGGGGACCCCTTGGGCTGTCCCCGACAGCGTTAGCGTTAGACTTAGCCACTCTACCACCAACGAGAGCAAAACTATGGGAGTCAACCGGGCTCTAAAGACGGGCTATCAATCCCCAATCAACCTCAGCAGACTTGAGCTTCGAGAACAACTCGTTCACCATAAAAGTGTTGTACTTCTCGGACTCAAGAATGGCTTTGACCTGTACCTCTCACATTATACGATCAAGCGCGTGTAAGAGCTTCACTGCTCTATCTTTGTGATCGTACGGGAGAACGTCGACATTGGCCCTTATGTTGTTCACAACAATCTTGAACCGCTGGAACAAGGCATCTATAGACTCACCGGGAAGATGAGTGAAATTCTCGTACTCTCTCCGGCATGTCGCATACAACCGCTCCTGAACCTCAGCATTCACAGCATTAGCATTCTTCAGCTCCAACCAAATCCTACAAGTCAAGTCCTCTGTCAGAACCCGATCGAATTCGGATTGACATAGTGCATGGAACAAGTAGTCGACCGCCTTGTTGTTGGCATTGTGATATCCCTCGATCCTGGAGCTAGGAAGTTAGCCTGGCGGACATAACTAGTGTCCACCGTAACATCCCAAAGGATCTGACTCTTTCCGCGGAGGAACGCTGCCATCCGCCTCTGCCACATCTGGTAGTTCTTCCCATCGAAGTGCGGATAAACAACACCCGCGAGTCAACTCCCCCAAATCCAACTCCCGATCTCCCGAATCACTCCACGGATTTGTGTAAGACTTTGGGAATAGTAGGAACACCTCATGGACACTCCATATCCAAGATTTGGTCCACCAAAACTTGCTAAATTGGGAGGAGTCAAAAAAATCCCACCAAGAACGCCTCTAACCCTAGAGCCAAGAAAACCCCAAAATTGAGCCGGATTTGGGAGGGAAATCAAAGGGAAAAGAACCATGAAGGGTTCATGCATACATCCCCCACCAAATCTTAAAGAGAAAAGCCTCGAAATCGCTCCAAGAAAATCGCCAAGAAAGGGCTCCGAAAATCACAAAAATGGACATGCGGGAACAACACATCCAAGCCTTAAGGAACCACGCCGAATCATCTATACATACCAAAGAGGTTCATAAAAGGTCTAGCTTGCCGCCCGATCATCCTTCCCTCTCACAAGATCTCACCATGAAGCTCTCAGCTAGTCATAAGGAAATCCTAAGGTAAATAGGAAGGGAAAATAGGAAAACAAATGATCTAGGGTTCCAAGAGATGGCTGTCATCCTCTCACCACTTGGGTTATATGGAGGCAACCGAAAGTCTAAAATACCCTTACTAGCTAACTAGGGATACATGCCCCTCGAGATAGAATTCAGAAATCTTTGTCTTCGCTCCATCAGACGAATGCCCAGCGACCGAAATCTTGCTTAGCCTCAACGCAAGTCTTGCGATCCTGACGTGTGTCCTCCGCTTTGAAGTCTCCAGACTGCTTTGTCGCACACCGGTCAGACTGGTGCTTCTCACCGTTCAGACCGGTACCCATTGGTCAGACCTGTCAGACTGGTCTGGAGCTGCTGCACCTCCATCTTTGGTTCTTTGGTCTTGGCTTTGTGGATCAACCAAGCAACCCAGTGGTTTTCTGGTGAACCAATGGAAAGCCAATCACCACTCATGACTCGGCTCCCACATAGTCCCGGCTCGACCTTGGTTTTGAGGCTCAACCAAGAAACCGTCCATGACTTCATCTTGCAGTACTTGCCACCATGCGGCCCACAGTTGACCCTGCTGGCTACCTGGTCCCTCGAACCAAGCCTACTCGTCTTCTCCACACCTGGAGGCCTCACCAACAACGACCTTTCACGCTTGTTCTTCACCTGCACCAACACCAGTCACACAACGTCATCAATCACTCATCACACCAGGAAGCGACCATCCACCGGTACTCCAACCACACATGGTCCACACCCCCAGAATTCTGGGTGGTTTGGTTTTCGAGGTGGCGATTTGAGTGGTTTTAGTTCTGGTGGTTGGCATGGTGAGTTCAGTGGTGTTCAGTTTGCTAGACGTTGTCCACCTTGTGCTCAATACGATGGTGGGAGGAGTCATAGATTTGAGATGGAGAGGAGGAACGGTCCACAGTTTTCCTTTCGTGATTTTTCGTTCTCCTCCAGCGAGGCAAGGATGGTTCCCCAATTGTGGTTTTCATGGTGGTAGCTGTGACGCCCCAGGTTTTTTTATTAACCTTAATTCTCGGTGAAATATGCTGACAGTGGTCAAATCACGGTCAACCTGGGTCTTCACCTCGAAAATCTCACCAACCAACCCTAATGACCCAATTGATCAAGTTGACACACATGTGTGGTCAACCCTTGGTCAGGACTTGGTCAAACCCCACCTAAACCCTAGTGACTCTGGATGTCTTCCGGAACTTTTGCCGCGTTCTCCAAAATTCACCTAAACACTTAAAAAACTACCTTTAGAAAGTTGTCCAAGTTGTTGAGGGACACAACTTTCATGTAGATTGACATTTCAAATTTTGAGTGGAAAAGGTGAAAAACTTGCCCAAATGACAGTACCTCCTGTTCATGGACACAGATTGGCATTTAACGTTGGAAAGCTTCTTTTGCAAAATCTGTTGAGAAAAACCCCATATGGCCTTTGTGAAAGTTGTAGGGGGATGAGATCTACAACATTCGTATTCAAAGTTTTGTGCACTTCTATACGAATTTTTGGAGTTATTCAATTTCAAACCAGTGCTCAGCAAAACAATTTGTGCCAGGCGCGCTCTGCACCGCGACATCGCGTCGCGACGCACGCCAGCGCCCACGCGCCCGTGCCTCGGCGTTCTGAGGACCATGTGTGGTTCGAGGACCGGTGGATGGTCGCTTCTTTGTGTGATGAGTGATTGACAACGTTGTGTGGACTGATTCTTGGCTAAGTATTGCAGGTGCAGGTTGCGGTTTGACTCGTGTTGGTGCAGGTGAAGAACAAGCGCGAAAGGTCGTTGCCGGTGAGGCCTCCAGGTGTGGAGAAGACAAGTAGGCTTCATTCGAGGGACCCGGTGGCCACCGGGGTCAAGTGCGGGCCGCATGGTGGCATGAACAGCAAGATGAAGTCGTGGACGGTTTCTTGGTAGAGCCTCAAAACCAAGGTCGAGCCGGGACTACGTGGGAGCCGAGTCATGAGTGGAGATTGGCGGAGGCTACACCGAGTTCGCGGGGTTTGCAGTGGTTCACCAGAAAACCACTGGGTTACTCGGTTGAGCCACAAAACTGAGGCCGAAGACTCGACGAGGAGGTGCGGCCACCCAGGCCGGTTCAACCGCCCGGGAGGGGCGGTCGGACCGCCCGGGGGCCGGTCAGATCCACTGGGCCGGTCTAACCGCCCAGGGGGGGCGGTCTGACCGCCCTGGCCGCCGGCGTCGAGAAGCTTCGAAGCGGAGGACACGCGTCGGGATCGCAAGGCGTGCGTCGAGGCTACGCAGGGTGCGGTCGCCGGGCATCCGTCCGATGGTGAAGACATCAAGAATTCCAAATCCGCCCTTGAGGGGCATGTATCCCTAGTTTTTAGTGAAGGGCATTTTAGACATTCGGTTGCCGCCTATATAACCCAAGAGGTGAGAGGTTGGCGGCCAACTCTTGGAACCTTAGCTCATTTCGTTTTTCCATTTTCGTTCTCTATTTTCCCTAGGTTTTTTAGAAGGCTAGTTTGAGAGCTTCATGTGAGATCTAGAGAGAGGGATGGATGTTTGGGTGGCAAACTAGACCTTGTACGAACCATTCATGGCATGTATAGAAGGTTCGGCGTGGTTCTTGATGGTTGTTTTCCCGTCTCTTTGATGTTGATTTTCGGAGCTCTTTTTGGTGGTGTTTTGAGAATGATTTCTTGGGGTTTTTGGTGGGTGTCACGTATGAGGTTCTTGTGCCTCTTTGGTTGGTGACTTTGCCCCCAAATCCCCTTTGAATCGGACTCGATTTGGTGGTTTTTCGAGTTGGGCGAGTTCTTGACCTAGAGAAGCGATTTCTTCGATTCCTCTTGATTGTGAGCGTTTCGGGTCGATTCCTTTGAGGTAGAGGTTGCCCGAGAGGTAACTTGACTATCCCCGAAGTTTGGCCGCAATCCGTGGAGTGATTCGGGAGATTGAGCGCAAGGAAGTTGAGGTTTGACCCGCGGGTTCCTGGTTCGGGAAGGGGCGGTCTAACCGCCCTGCGGGGGGTGGTCTAACCGCCGGGGTGTTTCCGGGTCAAAGTTTTGTTACGCTGGATTTTCCTCTCGTGAGTTCGTTCGCCTTGATCGAGGAGTGTCCGGGTGAAATTTGGAGCCGTTCTCGCGCGTTTGCTAGGTGTTCTTGATTGGAGTTCGTTGCTTTGGGTACGGGAGGTTAGACCGCCCCGGGTAGCCGGTCTAACCGCCCCTAGGCCTTTGGGTGAAGGTTTGGTTTTCGCCAAGATTTTCTCGGTAGCTAGCATGGCCTTGACCGAGAGATCTCTCGTTGGTGAAACCGTGGTGTGTTTTGGTGCTCGGAAGAGGCGTTTCGGAGGATTTCTTGGTTGCCGAGGTGGAGGCGGTCTAACCGCCCCCTATACCCGGTCTAACCGCCCCCTGCGGTTAGCCGGCTTTCGAGTTGTTTCCGCCTGTCGGTGCTTGCGTGTGTGTTGTGGTTGCTGGTAGAGTTTGTTCCTAGGACCGGTAGCACTCCGGTGGCTACGTGGTTTTGGCAAACGGGAGGTGAAAGTGCGGAGCGTGTGATTTCGGGGGGTTCGACCGAGCTAGTTCGTCTTGTCGGAGTTTCAATCTCCCTCGAGAAGAATTTTTATCGGCTCCCATTCACTCCCCCCCTCTCCGGTCGCCTTATCCGTCCTTCAAGTGGTATCGAGCCGGTTCGGGTCTTTGTTGACTCTAACCGGTCTAAGATCCAAGGATGGCGTACCGAGAACGGGGTTCGGGTCCTCCACACTTCGATGGAAAGAACTACCGGATGTGGAGCAAGCGGATGGGTGCGTTCCTCCGCGGAAAGGGTCGGACTCGTGGGATGTCACGGTGGACACGGGATATGTCCGGCCGATGGATTTCCTTGCTCCGGGGGTCGAGGGGACGATTCGACGCCAACAACAAGGCGGTCGACTACTTGTTTCGTGCTTTGTGTCAGCCTGAGTTCGATCGGGTGCACACCGAGCACTTGGCTTGTAGGATTTGGGCGGTGTTGAAGGAGGCTCATGTTGGGAACGCACAGGTTCAGGCACGGTTGTATGCGACCTACCGGAGAGAGTACGAGAACTTCACTCATCTCCCCGGTGAGTCCATCGATGCCTTGTTCTAGAGGTTCACGGTGGTTGTGAACAACATGAGGGCCAATGTGGACGTGCTCCCGTACGATGATCATGATAGAGCGGTCAAGCTCTTACACTCTTTGGATCGTACGATATGGGGCGGAAAGTTCGAGGCCATAGTCGAGTCGGAGAGGTACGACACTCTGACGGTGAACGAGCGTTCTCGAAGCTCAAGTCGGGCTGAGGTGGATAGGGGCATGACTGCCAAGCTCGAGGGACCGACTGACTCCCATAGTCTTGCCCTCGTTGGTGGTTCCAAAGGAAAGACTAACTCTAACCCATCCACCAGGATGTTCTCGTTTTCCTCCTTGATGTCTATGCCAGATGAGGAGTTTGATGACCTTGGAGAGGACGAGCTGGCGCTGTTGACGAGGCGGTTCGAGAGGCTGCACGAGAACCGCGTGAACATGAGGAGGAACACGAGGACTCGCTTCCGGTGCGGCAAGCGGGACACTTCGTCGCCGACTGCCCGGAGAAGGCCGAGAGCAAGGACAGCTACAAGCACAAGCCGAGGAAGAACGACGACAAGTACCGTTCGAGGCGCGATCACAAGAGCAAGCACAAGAACAAGTACAAGGACGAGCGACGATCGAGGAAGAAGGAGGGCCGAGGCAAGGCCCGAGCGATGGTTGGAGCGAGTGACGTCGACTCCAGTTCCGCGTACTCCACCTCGAGCTCGAGCAGTAGCGACGACGAGGGAGATCGCTTCAAGAACAAGAGGTCGTCCAAGAACCCGAGCGGGGGCCGAGCCGCTCGCGAGAGACGGCTTCTCGCACCATGGCGGCGAGCTCCGGCAGCAAGAAGAGCACACGGAGCGACTCGGACTGCGAGTCCGACGACGAGGTGCGTGATGAGCTTCCCTTCTTGCGCCGGGAGAATGAGAGGCTTGGCTCTTTGCTTGATAACCGTGATGATATGCTTAGAGAGGCCAAGAAAATGAGGAAAGAGCTTAGGGCTTCACTCGAGGATGCTAGGACTAGAGTGGTCGAGCTAGAGACACGGGTGCTTGATAGCAAGCTTGAGATTGATTCGCTTAAGGCTAGCCCCGTTGTTGCCGATGAAAATGATTGTGCTTGATTGCTCCATATTCCTTGCTGATCTTGCTTTGTTTAAGGAGAAGCATGCCTCCAAGTGTGAGGAACTAGATGTGCTTAGGGTTGAAGTGGCCGAGCTTAAGTCTAGACCTCGCTTTGCTAGGTGCTTGCACTTCTTGCCCTGTTTTGCATGCTAAGATTGATGAGTTGCATGCTTACACTAGTTCGCTCGAGGCTAAATTAAAGGAACCCATGCCTACATCCTCGCTCTACTTGTGAAATGCATGCATTGAAAAATTTGGAGCTTGCACATTATGTTGATCGCTTGCGGGATGAGAATGATGACTTGAGGAAGTTGATGGGTTGGTTGTCCGGTCATGAGCCTCAGTTGAGGATGATGATCGAGGCCTTTAAGAGGCAAGACGGTGAGGGGCTTGGGGCAAACAAGGTGGGTGAAGGAAGTGGAGAGAATATTCCGGAGCCACCAAAAACCCACCACAAAAATGATTTCCCTCCAAAACCCAACCATCTTAGGAACCGATTAGACACAACCCCAGCTCCACCTATATTTCCTACACCCACAAATGATCTCCAAAAGCCCATCAAGTTTGTGAGCACTTCGGGGAAAGTGTTCTTTGGGAAAGTGAGAGAGAAGGCAAGTGAGGAGAAACCGGTGGAGGAGTTGAGTGGAGAGAAACCTAGCGAGCAGCCCCAATCCAAGCCAAAACCTAAGCTTGTGAGGTTCCGTTGTGGCCATTGTGGGAAGGAGGGTCACAAGGATGAGTTTTGCTTCAAGAGGAAGCGGGAAGAGAGGATGGCAAAGGAGTGGGCGAACAAGGATAGGTACAACCCTTCCCATGGTGTACCTAAGCCTCGTATGCCACTACCCGGGGGGTAAGGCCGTGGTGAGAAGTGTTCGGCATGGGGAGATGCGAGTTCCTCGCGGCCCGAGGAGCCGTTCGGGAGGGGGCGGTCGGGCCCGGCCTGGCTAGGCGGTCGAGCCGGCCCGGCCCGAGGGGGGGGCGGTTAGGCCGGCCCGGCTAGGCGGTTTACCGCCCCCCCCCTGCACTCGGGCGGAGTGGTTTTCGAGGTGGTGAGTCGAGAGGTTTCGGTGTCCGGAGGTGGAGTTGCGGTGGTTGGTCCGGAAAGACAGCGGGTGATCGGTTGCTAGGCATTCTCCCCCTCGAGGTCACTACGGGGATGGGAGGAGTCGTAGCTTTGAGAAGGAGAGGAGGGACGCTCCACGGGTTGTCTTCCGTGGTTTTGGTCCTCCTCCGAGCAGTGAGGGGTGGTTTCCTCGGAGTGGTTACCGAGGTGGTGTTCGTGGAGGTAGCTTTGGTAGGAGAGATGCTTTGGTTGGTGCTAACCCCACTTTCGAGCAAATGGCTCGGCACTGGTTTTCCTCCTTTGGTACTAACCCCAGTGCTGAGTCGTTTGTTCGCTCACGTGCTTGTTTTTGAATTTCAGGTGGGAGACTTGAAGAACATTTGGTTGATTGACTCCGGTTGTTCGAGGCATATGACCGGAGACAGGGGGTGGTTCTCAAGTCTCGTCCCGGTGGTGACGAAGAGGTACATCACCTTTGGGGACAATGGGCGTGGGCGTGTGCTTTCAGAAGGTGAGATAAAAGTGAGTGACAAGATCACTCTGAGGCGTGTTGCTCTTGTTCAATCGCTGGGGTACAATTTGCTTTCGTGTCTCGGTTGTTGGATGAGGGTTTTGAGGTGTTGTTTCGGCCGGGTGGTTCTCGGATTGTGGACTCTCGAGGGGACCTTGTTTGTATGGTCGTTCCCGAGGGTCGGGTGTTTCGTGCTGATTTTTCTCGGTCTTCGGGTGTTGAGCGTTGCTTCTTGGCCGGTTCTTCGAGTGAGTTGTGGAGGTGGCATAGGAAGTTGGGTCACTTGAGCTTTGACCTTCGTCTCGCTTGAGTAAACTCAATTTGGTCCGAGGATTGCCACGTTTGAGGCTTGAGAAAGAGTTGGTGTGTGCTCCGTGTAGGCATGCTAAGATGGTAGCCTCTTCTCACCCGCCTCTCACCGATGTGATGAGCGAGCGTCCATGCGAGCCGCTCCATATGGACCTTGTTGGCCCGGCTCGTGTGCGATCCGGCGGGTGGGAAGTGGTATGTCCTTGTTGTGGTGGACGACTTTTCTCGGTATGCGTGGGTGTTCTTTCTTGAGGAGAAGGGGGAGACGTTTGGTTTTGTTCGAGATCTAGTCTTGAGGTTGAGGAACGAGAGGCACGGAGATGCCATACGAGCTATCCGCAGTGATAATGGCTCGGAATTCAGGAACTCTCGTTTTGAAACCTTTTGTCATGACTTGGGTCTTGAGCACCAGTTTTCGAGTCCATATACGCCTCCCCGGAATGGTGTTGTGGAAAGGAAGAACGGGACCTTGTGCGAGATGGCTCGGACGATGCTTGATGAGCATAGGACTCCGAGGAGGTATTGGGCCGAGGCGGTGAATACCGCATGCTATGTTTCGAACGGAATATACCTCGAGTGCACAAGAAGAAGACATGCTATGAGTTGATGCATGGTCGCACACCCAAAGTGAGTCACTTCCATGTCTTTGGTTGCAAGTGTTTCATTCTCAAGAAAGGCGGGGAAGTTGGATAAGTTTGAGGCTAGGTCGTCGATGGCATTTTCTTTGGTTATGCATCTCATTCTAGAGCATATCGTGTGCTCAATCTTGAAACTAACCAAATCGTGGAGACTTGCGAGGTAACCTTCGACGAGACAGAGCCACGTAGTCAGCTTGTCTTTGAGTGTGCAGGTGATGATGAGCTTGGCGAGGAGATCTTTCAGGAGGAGGAGCATGAACATGGTGATGATGAAGATGGCGGTGCAGTGCCCCCGGCTGGACATGTACCCACTACTTCGACTACGATGATGGATGGACCCTCTGCTACACCTACGACGACAAATCAAGAACGAGGAGAAGCTGATGTTGAGGGGGAGGTAGCTTCGAGGCGAGAACCTCCCCGGCGAGTTCAAGTGGATCACCCAGCTTCGAGGATCATCGGCGACATGAATGAACGCACTACACGGTCGAGGGTTCGAAACAATTCCCATTTTGCTCATGCTGCATTTGTTGCTTCTTTTGAGTCCAAAGACATTGGACACGCACTATCCGATCACAATTGGGTTAACTCGATGCATGAGGAGTTGGAGAACTTTGAGAGGAATCGGGTGTGGGAGTTGGTTGACCCTCCCCCGGGGTGTAAGCCGATTGGTACAAAGTGGGTGTGGAAAAACAAAGAGGGAGAGAAGGGTGAGGTTGTGAGGAACAAGTCGAGACTTGTTGCTCGGGGGTTCGATCGGAAGGAGGGGATCGACTACGAGGAGACCTTTGCTCCCGTAGCCCGTTTGGAGGCGATTAGGATCCTTCTAGCCTTTTCTCGTGGCTAAAGGGTTCAAGTTGCACCAAATGGATGTGAAGAGTGCTTTTCGAATGGAGTGTTGGAGGAAGAAGTGTATGTGAGACGGCCTCCGGGGTTTGAGAATGAGAAGTACCCCCACCGGGTGTACAAGTTGAGGAAGGCGCTTCGTATGGGTTGAAGCGGGCGCCTAGAGCTTGGTATGGCGAGGTTGAGGGGGTTCTTGTTTGAGAGAGGTTTTGAGATGGGGAAGGTCGATCGGACCTTGTTTTTGCGAGGCAGGAGGGGGAGATATCCCGATTGTGCGGGTGTACGTGGATGATATTGTCTTTGGTGGCTCGTCTAACTCTCTTGTTGCGAGGTTTGCGGATGATATGAGCGGGGAGTTCGAGATGAGCATGATGGGTGAGTTGCAGTTCTTCCTCGGGCTACAAATCAAGCAATCAAAGGAAGGAACATTTGTGCACCGGAGCTAAGTACACCAAGGACATTGTGAGAAAGTTCAAGATGGAGGACTCCAAGGCTATGACGACACCGATGAGTACGACTACGGCTCTTGATGCGGACGAGGAAGGTGAACATGTGGACCGAAGGAGTACCGAAGCATGATCGGGTCACTCCTCTACTTGACGGCGACGAGGCGGACATACGGTTCTCGGTGTGTCCGTGCGCTCGTTTTCAAGCGTCTCCGAGGACTTCGCATCGGCAAGCGGTGAAGCGAATTTTCGGGTACTTGCGTCACACTCCCGACTTCGGCCTTTGGTACTCCGCGTCCTCTTCTTTGGCGCTTCATGGCTTTTCGTACGCGGATTTTGCCGGGTGTCGGTTGGATAGGAAGTCCACTTCGGGACTTGCCGAGTTTTTGGGTTCTTCGTTGGTGTCTTGGTCTTCTCGTAAGCGGTCGAGTGTTGCTCAATCCACGACCGAAGCCGAGTATGTTGCCGTCGCTAGTTGTTGCTCTCAGCTCCTTTGGATCACCTACACCATGAGTGACTTTGGTGAGGAGTATACCCATGTCCCACTTCAATGTGATAGCACCAGTGCCATAAGCGTTGCAAAAAACCCAGTGCTCCATTCCAAAACCAAACACATAGAAGTGAGGTATCATTTCCTGAGAGACAACGTAGAGAAAGGGAAGATAGCTTTGATCCATGTACCCACACATGACCAACTAGCCGATATTTTCACCAAACCCCTAGATCAAGCAACTTTCACTCGTTTGCGGGGGGAACTTGGTGTATGTTTAATCTCTTGAGTTGGGTGTGTGGGGGGCTTTCTTTTGCCGGTGGTGTCGAGCCCGTTTTGCCTCCCCTCGAGGAGCCGGTTTGTAGCATATGTATAGCTTTCCTTTGTGCATTTCTTGCATTTGGCATGGCATGTGTAACATGATGTATAGGCATCCTTGTATCTTAGATTGCATGCATTTTGTATCATATGCATCGGATAGGAAAAGCTTCTCCTATATACAATGTTTACCATGGGTTGCTATATATGTTCTTGTGAGCTTGTTTGATATGCTACGGTTAGTTTGACTTAGCTCTTGATGATCTTGATGAATGATCCATGGTTGATGGCTAATGTTTGAAAAAAGTCACATACATGCTCTCTCATGTGTAATTGCCTATATATGATCTTGACATGTTTTTAGTGGCTTTGCTATGCTTACTTTGTGGTTGGATAGCTAGTTTATTGATCGTATGGAGCCAAAGGCTCACTTGCCATCATGAATGTTTAGCCCTCTTGCTTAATCTTGTGGAGGGGCATAAGTTCCTTTTTGTCGCAAAGACATTTCATGTACCATTTACAAATCTGAAAATGAAATGAAAAATGCTTGGAAAATATGTTCCCATGTCATATGTGCTGAAATTAATTTGCTTTGGGTGCTAAACCGTTGCATGATGCCTACCAATGAGAAGTCTCATAAATAGAAGTAGGCACATGGCTCGGTGGCTTTGACATGACATGAGGTGCTTTTGGGTGTTTATGATGGTCTTATGATTAGAATGGCTATCCTAGCATGAAGTTTGAGTGGCTTTGCCATTTTGATATGTTTTGATCATGTTTAGGTATTTGCTTGTGAGAGAGTAATTTTCCGCAAAATTACTCAAATCCTTTTTAGCATTGTCCAATGGTTGTGAAACTTGGTGATCACGTAGTTAAGGTCCTTACGAACCTGTCGAGTATCTAACTTGCTCATTTGGACTTATGTAGCCCCTTGTGATGAATTTTGTATATTCGAGAAGCTATATGTTGCAAGTTTTCGCATTTTGCCTTGATTCATGCATTGTCAACAAGGGGGAGAAGTTTATGCATGTTTTGGGCACCTGGGAGTGTTTGGAAGGTGTTCCAATTGTTTCGGGTTTTTTTTTGAGCAGTTTGGTGCAGGGCCGGTTTCTTTGGGCGGTCTAACCGCCCCCCGGCGGTCAAGTCAGGCAGAGGCGGTCTAACCGCCCTGGGCAGGCGGTCTAACCGCCCTGGGCAGTGTGAGCAGGTTTTTGCTCTTTGTTGCATTCCCGAGTTGCATTGATGCATGTGTTCGGGGGGAGTGTCTTTGTGGCTCGGGGGGAGCTTGCATTTGTGCAGGGGGAGCTCTTTGTGGTGTTCGAGTTTTGCTTTGGTGGTTTGCGCTCTTTGCTTGAGCTGCGTTTTATCTCGGATGTGTCGAGCCGTTGCCCTTGCCTAAGGGGTCCGAGACTTGTCTTCTTCAAGTGATCTTGCTCTTTGCCTTTCTTTGGCTTTCGATTGCTTGTTGGGGTTTCTTTTTATTTGTTTCTTTTCTTTTCCTTTTCTCTTATGTTACTTCATGTGAGTGTGTTGTCAATGCACTCATCAAGGGGGAGATTGAGGACCATGTGTGGTTCGAGGACCGGTGGATGGTCGCTTCTTTGTGTGATGAGTGATTGACAACGTTGTGTGGACTGATTCTTGGCTAAGTATTGCAGGTGCAGGTTGCGGTTTGACTCGTGTTGGTGCAGGTGAAGAACAAGCGCGAAAGGTCGTTGCCGGTGAGGCCTCCAGGTGTGGAGAAGACAAGTAGGCTTCATTCGAGGGACCCGGTGGCCAGCGGGGTCAAGTGCGGGCCGCATGGTGGCATGAACAGCAAGATGAAGTCGTGGACGGTTTCTTGGTAGAGCCTCAAAACCAAGGTCGAGCCGGGACTACGTGGGAGCCGAGTCATGAGTGGAGATTGGCGGAGGCTACACCGAGTTCGCGGGGGTTTGCGGTGGTTCACCGAGAAAACCACCGGGTTACTCGGTTGAGCCACAAAACCGAGGCCGAAGACTCGACGAGGAGGTGCGGCCACCCGGGCCGGTTCAACCGCCCGGGAGGGGCGGTTAGACCGCCCGGGGCCGGTCGGATCCACCGGGCCGGTCCTAACCGCCCGTGGGGGGCGGTCCGACCGCCCGGCCGCCGGCGTCGAGAAGCTTCGAAGCGGAGGACACGCGTCGGGATCGCAAGGCGTGCGTCGAGGCTACGCAGGGTGCGGTCGCCGGGCATCCGTCCGATGGTGAAGACATCAAGAATTCCAAATCCGCCCTTGAGGGGCATGTATCCCTAGTTTTTAGTGAAGGGCATTTTAGACATTCGGTTGCCGCCTATATAACCCAAGAGGTGAGAGGTTGGCAGCCAACTCTTTGAACCCTAGCTCATTTCGTTTTTCCATTTTTGTTCTCTATTTTCCCTAGGTTTTTTTAGAAGGCTAGTTTGAGAGCTTCATGTGAGATCTAGAGAGAGGGATGGATGTTTGGGTGGCAAACTAGACCTTGTACGAACCATTCATGGCATGTATAGAAGGTTCGGCGTGGTTCTTGATGGTTGTTTTCCCGTCTCTTTGATGTTGATTTTCGGAGCTCTTTTTGGCGGTGTTTTGAGAACGATTTCTTGGGGTTTTTGGTGGGTGTCACGTATGAGGTTCTTGTGCCTCTTTGGCTGGTGACTTTGCCCCCAAATCCCCTTTGAATCGGACTCGATTTGGTGGTTTTTCGAGTTGGGCGAGTTCTTGACCTAGAGAAGCGATTTCTTCGATTCCTCTTGATTGTGAGCGTTTCGTGTCGATTCCTTTGAGGTAGAGGTTGCCCGGGAGGTAACCCGGCTATCCCCGAAGTTTGGCTGCAATCCGTGGAGTGATTTGGGAGATTGAGCGCAAGGAAGTTGAGGTTTGACCCGCGGGTTCTGTTCGGGAAGGGGCGGTCTAACCGCTGCAGGGGGGCGGTCTAACCGCCCGGGGTGTTTCCGGTCAAAGTTTTGTTACGCTGGATTTTCCTCTCGTGAGTTCGTTCGCCTTGATCGGAGGAGTGTCCGGGTGAAATTTGGAGCCGTTCTCGCGCGATTTGCTAGGTGTTCTTGATTGGAGTTCGTTGCTTGGGTACAGGAGGTTAGACCGCCCCGGTAGCCGGTCTAACCGCCCCTAGGCCTTTGGGTGAAGGTTTGGTTTTCGCCAAGATTTTCCGGTAGCTAGCATGGCCTTGACCGAGAGATCTCTGTTGGTGAAACCGTGGTGTGTTTTGGTGCTCGGAAGAGGCGTTTCGGAGGATTTCTTGGTTGCCGGTGGAGGCGGTCTAACCGCCCCCTATACCCGGTCTAACCGCCCCTCTCGGTTAGCCGGCTTTCGAGTTGTTTCCGCCTGTCGGTGCTTGCGTGTGTGTTGTGGTTGCTGGTAGAGTTTGTTCCTAGGACCAGTAGCACTCCAGTGGCTACGTGGTTTTGGCAAACGGGAGGTGAAAGTGCGGAGCGTGTGATTTCGGGGGTTCGACCGAGCTAGTTCGTCTTGTCGGAGTTTCAATCTCCCTCGAGAAGAATTTTTATCGGCTCCCATTCACTCCCCCCCTCTCTGGTCGCCTTATCGGTCCTTCACGTTCGCGGGCCCGCGCCTCGGCGTCAACGCCGTGAGCCACCTGAGGCTGGCCACCGGCCGTGGCACGCCCTTCCCCGTGCGACACACCTCGAGGCTCCTCGGAGCCCTCCCGGGGACTCGTGCGCCGCGCCGCGCCGTACCGCCCTGGGGCTCGCCACGGACCGCTGATCCGTTGGTGACACCCCGCCGTACGCGCGCTGACTGAGTTAGCCGTGCTACGGCAGCATCTCCGCCCAAACTCCGAGCATCCACGGGCCCAAGGTGAGCTTACACTCCTCCCCGCGCCCCTACATGGCCTGGAGCGCTGCCGGCCCCGCCAGATTTCGGCCGCCCGCGCCGCCGGCCATGACCAGGGGCCACATTGCAAGCTCCCAAATCTTCCCAAGGTCTTTTTCGTGAACCAAGGGTATATTTGTGAGATCCGAAAACTTTCCAGGACCTAGGCTGAAAAGTGCAACTTCAATAGTAAAAGGATTTTGCTGAATCTTGTAAATTCTCTAGAAAATCGTAGAGAAATCAGAAAAATGCAAACTCAATTTTTCTAGACTCCTGGTGATGAGAACTACAACTTTTGTTACACTCACCTAGGCTGTTTCGTGATATTTATTGCATGAAAAATAGAAATGTGAAAAACCTAGATCTGGAGTATCTCAAAATCCTTAATTTCTCTGTATCTAATTTTTGGATATGTTGTGTGTTATGTTGAGTCTGGATCCTGTACTGAAAATTGCACAATGTTATGATGTAAATGTTTTTATATGAATTATTTTCCATTTATGCAGAATCTGTCTAGATGTCACTCGCGAGAATAGGTTCCTAGGTAGGAATCATAAGATCTCCTTAAATGGATTGCTCATGTGGTAAGAGCATGGGATGTGGGCTCTGATCCAATGGCTATTGTTGGTTAAGTGTTTGAATGTACTAAGCACTTGTCGGGAATGGGACCGGTAAGCCTAGTACCTTAATGAGGCGCCAAGGGATCTTACTATTACTCATCTTGGGATGCATCTCACGGTTAGCTACGGGTGGTGTATGGTGAGTCCGGGTGCCTCGAGAGGTATACCAGATAGCCTGCACCAAAGACTGTAAGATTCGATCTCGACTAGAAGAGTTTTTGGAACCGCTTGGTTGTTGTCCTCGCGGGGGCATCCCATCGTGTGTTTAGGTCTACCTTGCAAGGTTTGAATCAATTGATTGTTGGCCTCTCACCGTTATATTAGACTACTCACTCCACTAGCCATGAGATCCCTAATGATGGAAGTTGATGAATTTTATGCTTGATCAATTGTATGGTGCAACCTTGTCTGTACTAGATGGCTAATTCAGAAAAGAATAAACCCACTAGAACTTGTGCTAAAATCATGAATGTAAGGACATACTCTTTGCTACTTTTCAGCAAAAGAAACCCAGTGGGCAAAAGCCTTTCATGTCTAGAGTGGGTGAAGTAGTTATCACTGACGGGTAAGTCTTGCTGAGTATTAGTATACTCAGCCTTGCTATAATCTGTTGCTCCAGGCAATGCCTTTGGTGATGTGTGGCCCGGAGAGATCCTGCCCGGCTGGGAGCTAGAGTGGGTGGAGGATGACGATTGAAGGCATCATGGCTGGCCTCCTGTGGTGTTCTCGCTTTCCTCTTAGTTTAATTCCGCTGTTTTAAAAACTTTGAACAACGTTGTCATGTCAAAAACTTTGATTTGTAATAATTAAACCCTTCAGGGTGAATTTCTATTGTTAATTATGTTGTATCTCTGGACTCGCCTTCGCGTGAGTTTTAATGCATATATGTCGATCCTTGTTGCTATGTAAGTGATTTACCGGGCGTTAACCCGACGACTAACGACAGGATGATACTTTATTATTTCTTAATGACCAAAGTGGATTGGTTTAGGCGATAGTACGGTATTTTCACGGGCGGGTTGTCACAGTTGGCATCAGAGCAATTATATGCACTAGAGATTAATTAATAACCTTAATCACTAGTTTTTGAATAAAATTTGCCAAGATTCTTTGATTTTCCAAAACACGTTGGTCCGTTAACGATAAACTAGACCGAGAGGCCCTAAAGGGAAATTTTGGGTTCTTTCAGGTGGCTTATTAACCTATGGTTTATTTTGCTAACTTCCAGCACATTTACTTTATGTCAGACTTACTTTCTTGCACAACCAAACTAGACCAGCCACGTGTTTTATACGTGTGCTATGCCGCATCACGGGGATTGCGAGGGTTGATGGAGTGATCCATTCCACGGATCCCATCTTCGTGTCTGATTATGAGTTGTGTTGTCGCCACGTGTTTTATACGTGAGCTTTCCGCATGTCGAATATGAGAGGAAAGGATACACTCCATTCAAACGGAGCGTGTCCGAGGTTGGGTGATGTCCATGTAGTGGCTTAACGCATGGATGTCGTTTCTATAGTGAACAACAATGTATGTGGACGCTTCCGTGATGTGCTGGCATGGAAGGTTCATTTTCTGCAGGTACATAACATCGCTTCGTTAGTCGCTAAGTGCGTACCATGTAGCTCTCGACTAGATATTATAGGGAGAGACGAATAAAAGCCTTGCCACCGGCACTAACTTCGAGTTTTTTGGCTTGATTACCCTATGAGGTCAAATAGGACGTCTTGCATACATGCTAAAAATCGAAACAACAAAAATGGACCCAAAACACAACTTCTATATGCTCTCTAAGGAAGATTTTGCTAGTGTGTGTTTTCCTATACACTAGAGTGCATCTCAAGCTTAGGTGTTATGCTGCCCAAATTTCGTAAAAGTTTGTTCATTTACTTTTTCACCATGTTATAGGAGTAATTAAAATAGGTGTGTTAAACAAAAGTTGCTCCAAATTTAATCTAGTTCCTATGCGCAAAAATTTTCGATCATAGCTTCTCTCAACCTTGGGTTGCACCTTTCTAAGGGAACCTAGGCTTTGCTATTTTTACGAATCAGCACCTAGACATTGCATCCATCCACCTTGTTTCCTTTTGATCTAGCTCAACCTTTGAATACCAAAAGTGTGTAGAAGAACCATGCGGAGTAGCCGGAAAAATTTGGGGGAATTTATGGGGTTCTGGATTTTTAGTTATGAATTTTAATTCACAGCTTCCAGAACTTCACCATTTGACATGTTGTTCTCTTTGAGACATGACATGTGTTACATTTTTGTACAGATGGCTTTCCCCATGTCTAATGAGTTCGATGCTGACGGTACGATCCGTACCAACAGGTTGCACTGGGAGGGTTTTCCACGCCTTGCGTGGGAAGCACTCAGCGCCGCTGGTTACACCACTCCACCGACTTACGAGGTGTCCGTGTTTGAGCGCTTAGGCGTTCCCCATTGCAGGGTGATCGTCATTGTGCTACCACACCCGAACCACGCCGACTGGTTCGACTTGAGCTTCGTCTACTGGGGTTTTATTACCTACGAGACCGTCGAGTCAGCCGCTCTTCGAGTGTTGGCAGACTTCTCTGACCACAACCCTACTGTGGTTTCTCTCTCTCCGTTCGGGTTGTTTCCCGCTGTGAGTCCTCACGACCCGGAATGGCTGGATCGTATGGATCACCTTCGGGAGCTGCTGTTGTTAGCCGAGCCGCTGAATGTCACTCAGACGCTGGCACGTTGTCTCAACATTGTGTTCACACTTCAGGGGCTGCGTTACAATACCGCAGCAATATTCGGGTAGCGTTTGGAGGCAGCTAGGCGGGATTGGCAGCAGCTATCAGTAGCTCACCAGCAGCTGAACTTTACACTTACTTAGATGCAGCAGGAGAATGACAGGCTATGCGCCAGGAGATTCCAGTTAGAGTTAGAGAGAGGTGACCGTCTTTAGAGGATTGTTGATCTCGAGGCGGAGGTTCATAACCTCGAGGATCACGAGATTGAGTGATTGACGCTGTTACAGAACATTGCCGATATGCAGCAGCAGGTTGAGGAGGCCGAGGTGCAGGTTGCAGCCTTACAGGCCATAGTGGCCTTACAGCCGCTACCTCCAGTTCAGGCACTTCCGGAGGAGCAGCAGGGGCAGTCTGGTCTGGATCAGACGAGTCTGGATAGACCACCGTTACCGACCCCACTAGCTTCACCTGATGGTAGTGGTGTTTCAGTTGGTTACTAGGTTGCCAGAGAACGACAATAAGAAGAATTGTGCTCATAGGTGTCACCTTTGGGATGATTGTGATAGTCAGCTTAGGAGTATGCTTTTACGCAGGGTGACTGCGTTGTGACCCTGTTGTATCACATGTTTTCAGACATGAGTCTTGTAGTGTCTTTGGACCCTTCTGTCTGTCGTGTTGTAATCAAGAATGCTTAAGCATATTATGATTCGAATCGAGTTTGATTTGTTAAACCATGTTATTGAGGCCTTGTTGCGTGTTGTTTACCCAAGTTGTGCAAAATGTAACAATAACCGCACTCATCAAAACTGAGCATTTCTGCATAAGTAATGAGAGAATTACGGCGTTTCCGGTGAGTGTCGGTCGATTGCCAAACAACTAGGTGATTTTCCGCACATTGCCTTCTCCGGGCACGCGAATTAGAAAAATCCGCTGAGAAGTGGGAAGCCAACTCGAGGCACTCTAGTTATCGTATCTTCTAACTGTGTTGAAGAATGATTCTATGAATCTAATTTTGGCTACGTGATATCTTACGACCGTTGCTGCCGTCATCGAATGAATGCAAATGAGCTATTGTCATACATGATTGCACTTGTCATCATCTCTGAGTAAGATTTTGGCTATGTGTCTAATAAAGGCTCGCATTTCAGATGGTGGGACCCACGCGCAGCTCTCCCAACGGGTTTGGAGCGACAGGTAGCAGCGACCTGCCGCCACCGCTGCCCATGATGCCGTCGGAGGCCTTCATGGCCACTCAAACCGAGGTGCTGCGCCAGATCCTATAGGCGCACTAGCAGATCGCCCAGCAAAATAATCGAGGGCCACCACATGGGGCCAATCACGAGGGGCCTAATCCGGCCACCACACGGGGCCAATCACGAGGGGCCTAATCAGTTCATCAAAATGAAGCCACCGACCTTCTCTAAGGCGGAAGACCCCCTGGAAGCTGAGGCTTGGATCAAGGCCATCGAGGCCAAGTTCTCTGCCTTTGTGATGCCTTGCTCTGAGGAGAACAAAGCCAACTTCGCAGCATTGCAACTGCGAGGAGAAGCCTTAATGTGGTGGGATCACTTCAAGACTATGCAGCAAGGGCGTGCTGTCACTTAGAATGATTTCGAGCAAGCTTTCAAGAGTCATCACATCCCTAAAGGATTAATGGATAGAAAGATGAGGGAGTTGTTGGCCCTCAGGCAGGGATCTGATACGGTGTACCGTTACGCTCAGAAGTTCAACAGCCTTTGCCAATACGGTGAGCATCACGTAGATACTGATGCAAAGAAAATGGAAAGGTTCCGTGATGGGCTAGATGGCAAGTTGTATGAGTCACTGAATTTGCTCGAGCCAGAGAATTTCCATGAGCTCGTGAACAAGGATATATCCCAAGAGGATGCCATGAAAAACGACCACAGGGACAAGAAGAGGCCATCCGGTTTTGCTCCGGGCAGCAGAACTAACAAGAAGTTTCGCTTTGTGAAGAAGAATGTTCCAAACCCATCCCATCAATCTTCAACTGGACGCTAGACGATGAAGCCATCCCAGGGCAAACCTTCAGGGAACTTCCAATTCCGCAATGCTCAACAGCAGGCTCCAAAGCCTAATGCACGCCCACGTAACATCGGTGATCGCCGTTGCTTCAACTTTGGTCAACCAGGGCATTACATCAGTGATTGCCCCAAGCCCATGTAGACCAAGCCCAACCCACAGAATCAAGGTGCAGGGAACAGGCCTACCACTCCAGCTAAGAAGCCTATGGTGCAAGTCCGCCAAGGCAAGCTGAACTTCACCACCATGAGTGATATTCCAGAGGGAGCTTCAGTGCTCAGGGGTACATTCTCTATCAATGATACTCCTGTTAAGGTTTTATTTGATTCTAGAGCTACCCACAGTTTCATCAGTGAAAACTTATTAGGCAAATTGGATTCAAGAGGATCGCATACCAAATCGGCTTATCAAATTATCACGCCAGGTGGAAACATCTCTTCTCACATAGTAACTTTTGGAGTTCCATTAAAGTTAGGAAGTAAGGGTATTCAGTCAAATCTTATAGACATAAATTTGGAAGGTATGGATGTTATCTTGGGTATGGACTAGATGACCCAACATAAGGTGGTTCTGGATATATCTGATAGGGTTGTAGAGATCAATTCACCTACGGTCGGGCACACTACCTTGTACCTACCTTTCAAGGACGGTACAAACTCTTGTGCCTACGTGACAATTATCTCCCCTCTCGATGAAATTCCAGTAGTTTGTGAGTATCCAGATGTCTTTCTTGATGAGTTGCATGGTATGCCACCAGACAGAGATGTCGAGTTTGTAATCGAACTCCAACCAGGTACTACACCCATTTCTAAACGACCATACCGTATGCCTCCCAAAGAGCTAGCCGAACTAAAAATCCAACTCCAGGAGCTGCTAGATAAGGGTTATATTCGCCCGAGCTCTCCTCCTTGGGATTATCCCTCTCTCTTTGTCAAAATGAAAGATGGTAGCTTGAGGCTATGTGTGGATTACAGACCGCTCAATGCAGGAACCATCAAGAACAAATATCCTCTTCCCTGAATTGATGTTCTTTTTGATCAATTGGCTAGAGCCAAAGTTTTCTCCAAGATCGATCTCCGTTCTAGTTATCACCAAATCAAAATTTGACCTTGTGACGTTCCTAAAACTACCTTGTCCACTCGTTATGGTCTTTACGAGTTCTTTGTAATGTCCTTTGGTCTCACAAATGCACCAGCCTATTTTATGTACCTCATGAACTCCGTGTTTGTGACGGAGCTCGACAAATTCGTACTGGTCTTTATTGATGATATCCTTATTTATTCCAGAAATGAGAAGGAGCATGCCAAACATCTCCAAATTGTCCTTCAGCGTTTGCGAGATCATAAGCTTTATGCCAAGTTCTCCAAATGTGAATTCTGGTTGAATAGTGTGAAATTTTTGGGCCACACTATTTCTAAGGATTGTATCTCCGTAGATCCTAGCAAAGTCCCAGAGGTGATGGATTGGAAACCACCCAAGTTTTACACCAAATCCGCAGTTTCTTAGGTTTGGCAGGTTACTACCGCCGATTCATTCAAGACTTCTCTAGAATCGCTAAACCTATGACCTAACTGCTCAAGAAAGAAGTGAAGTCCGTGTGGAGCGAAGCATGTGAGAAAGCCTTCCACACGTTGAGGCAACACTTAACTTTACCCCGGTACTAGTGCAACCAAATAATTCTAAACCTTTTAAAGTTTTCTGTGACGCGTCAGGCACGGGTCTCGGTTTTGTTCTTATGCAAGAAGGCCGAGTCATTGCCTATGCTTCACGTGCACTTCGACCTCATGAGATCAATTATCCTACCCATGATCTTGAGTTAGCAACTGTTGTCAACGCTCTCAAGATATGGAGACATTATCTGATGGGTAATCATTGTAATATCTTCACTGATCACAAGAGTCTCAAATACATCTTAACTCAGTCAGAACTGAATATGAGGCAAAGGAGATGGCTCGAGTTGATTAAGGATTATGACCTAGAGGTGCACTATCACCCCGGGAAAGCAAATGTTATTGAGGATACCCTTAGCCGCCAGGTTCACTGTAATCATTTAGAGTTGGAGTCAGTTAGTGACCCTTTATGTGAAGAAATGAGAAGGATCAACTTGGAGGTAGTAGAGTAAGGAAATCTTTATGCACTAGCTGCCAAATCCAATCCTTATGATAGCATTGTCGCTACTCAACGCAATGACGAAGACTATGAGAGGGAGATCCTAAGTATACATGTTTCCAGAAGGATCCCAAGGATTGGATCTTGTTTGGAAAATGCCTTGTGGTTCCTGTCAATCTAGAAATTAGGAAGACAATCTTTGATGAGGCTCATATGTCCAAATTATCTATTCATCCCAGCAGTACCAAGATGTACCAATACTTGAAACGGAATTTCTGGTGGTCCAATATAAAAGTTGATATAGCCAAGTATGTAGCCGAGTGCGATACTTGCCACCGGATGAAAGCAAGCCATTTGAAATCGGCAGGTGTACTCCAACCTTTGTCGATACCCATGTGGAAGTGGGATGACATTAGTATGGATTTCATTGTGGGTTTACCACTGACAGCTAGAAAGAAAGATTCTATCTGGGTTATCATGGACAACCTCACCAAGACCACCCATTTCATTATAGTTCGTACTACTCATTCAGTGCAACAATATGTAGAGTTATACATGGACCAAATAGTTTGTTTGCATGGAATTCCGAAGACCATAATCTCTGATAGAGGAACTCAGTTTGTAGCTCGTTTCTGGGAGCAGTTGCAAGAGTGCTTAGGCACCAAGTTGATTCGTAGTTCCAGCTATCATCCGCAGACCTATGGTCAGACCGAAAGGATAAATCAAATTTTGGAAGATATGTTACGAGCAAGCATCTTACACTTTGATAAGAGTTGGACAAGTGTTTGTCTTGGCTGAGTTCACTTACAACCATAGTTATCAAGCTAGTTTGAAGATGGCACCATTCGATGCTCTTTACGGACAAAGATGTCACACCCCGTTCAACTACTTAGAAGCCGGAGAAAGGACAGTCTTTGGTCCGGATTTAGTTAAAGATGCCAAAGAAAAAGTACAAGTGATAAGGGAGAATTTGAAGATGGCCCAGTGAGGCAAAAGAGTTACCATGATAAGGCAACGACACCCCAACACTTTGAAGTGGGAGATTATGTGTACCTAAAGGTTTCCCCCACCAAAGGTGTGCAAAGGTTCGGTGTTAAAGGGAAATTAGCTCCGTGCTACATTGGACCTTATGAAGTCATAGAAGTATCTGGACTAGTGGCTTATCGTATTCAACTGCCAGAACGGTTTTCCGCATTCCACAATGTGTTTCATGTGACCCAATTAAAGAAGGGAATGCTTGTTCAAGAAAACGAAGTAATCACAGAAGCTAATGCTTGGATTGAGTCAAATTTCTCGCTCATCGAGCATCCACTGAGAGTGTTGGACCGAAAGGAGAGAAAGACCCGAAGACAAACCGGAAGAAGAAGCGACATGGGAGATGGAGGAATACCTCAACACCAAGTATCAGGGTTTCCTGCAATCTCGAAACCGTGCGTTTCTCCAGCCTATCTTGTTGTTCTTAAATCGAATCTCGGGATGAGATTCCGTTTAAGGGGGGTAGGCTGTGACGCCCCAGGTTTTTAATTAACCTTAATTGTCAGTCAAATATGTTGACAGTGGTCAAATCACGGTCAACCTGGGTCTTCACCTCGAAAATCTCACCAACCAACCCTAATGACCCCATTGATCAAGTTGACACACATGTGTGGTCAACCCTTGGATAAGACATGGTCGAACCCCACCTAAACCCTAGTGACTCTAGATGTCTTCCAGAACTTTTGCCACGTTCTCCAAAATTCACCTAAACATTTAAAAATCTACCTTTAGGAAAGTTGTCCGGGTTGTTGAGGGACACAACTTTCATGTAGATTGGCATTTCAAATATTGAGTGGAAAAGGTGAAAAACTTGCCCAAATGACAGTACCTCCTATTCATGGACACAGATTGGCATTCAAAGTTGGCAAGCTTCTTTTGCAAAATCTGTTGAGAAAAACCCCATATGGCCTTTGTGAAAGTTGTAGGTGGTGATGAGATCTACAACTTCCGTATTCAAAGTTTTGTGCACTTCTATACGAATTTTTGGAGTTATTCAATTTCAAACCAGTGCTTAGCAAAATAATTTGTGCCAGGCGCGCTCTGCGCCGCGGCGTCGCGTCACGACACCGCGCCCGCGCCATGCACCACCCGAGGGCCGCCCGCCGGCCGAGGCTCGCCCTTCCCCATGCGTTGCACCCCGAGGCTCCTCGGAGTCCTCCGGGGGCCTCGCGCGCCGCGCCACGCCGTACCCGCCGGGGCTCGCCACGGACCACCGGTCTGTCGGCGGCACCACGTCGTACGCGCGCCGGCCTAGGTAGTTGTGCTACGGCGGCATCTCTGTCGTCACCGCGATGTCACCGGGGAGGCCTCGCCTATAAAAAACAAGCGCCGTCACCGCCCTTCGAGAGCCACACCGAGCCGCCGGCCGCCATTGCCGTCCTCCCACTGAACTCACCTGCTCGCTCATATTCCCAGCTAGCTAACCATCTTAACCTACTCCCTAGGACCCCTAGAGGCGTGCGCCGTCGTTTATTTGCCCGATATTGTGCACCGTCGCTGGAGCCACGCACACCACGGCAGTCGCCGCCAGCCACCACCGTGCGCCGCCGTCAGGTGCCTCTCGCCCAAACTCCGAGCATCCACGGGCCCTAGGTGAGCTCACCCTCCTCCCCGCGCCCCCGCACGGCCGGGAGCACCACCGGCCCCGCCAGATTTCGGCCGCCCGCGCCGCCGGCATGGCCAGGGGCCACATTGCAGGCCCCCAGATATTCCCAGGGTCTTTTTCGTGAACCAAGGGTATATTTTTGAGATCCCAAATCTTTCCAGGGTCTAGGCTGAAAAGTGCAACTTCAATAGTAAAAGGATTTCGCTGAATCTTATAAATTCTCTATAAAATTGTAGAAAAATCAGAAAAATGCAAAATCAGTTTTGATAGACTCCTGTTGAGGAGCACTACAACTTTTGTTATATTCACGTAGGCTGTTTCTTGATATGTTTGGCACTAAAAATAGAAATGTGAAAAACCTAGATCTGGAATATCTTAAAATCATTAAGTCCTCTGTATCTAATTTTTGTATATGTTGTGTGTTATGTTAGGACTAGCTCCTATACCAAAACTTGCACAAAGTTATGATGTAAATCTTTTTATATGAATTATTTTCCATTTATGCAGAATCTGTCTAGATGATTTTTGTAGCTAGCAATAATCATGTTTTTGTGCCCTACTTCTGCATGTTGTCTTGTTATGCCAAGTTACACCTCAGGTGAGTTAATCACAATTTTTAAATGATCAGAAGTATTTATTTTTAATATATTCATGTTTTCCTTTGTAATTTAATAATGCAAGATCAGTAGTAGTTCTAGGTGTGCTTGCTGCTTTTCTAGGGTGGTTTAGGACCAGAGAGCATGTGTGAGGAAGTTTGGAACAGTTAGATGCTTATTTATTTTTATATGCTTTTATTTTAATTATGTGTTTAACCTTTTGTAAATATTGGTATAATTAATTTCTTGCCTTTCCAATCATGCATCTGTGCTCAGTGGCTTAGTATAGGTGTTTTGGTGCTTGAGAAGCACACCACTGAATTTTGGGTGGTTATTGTTTAAATAAAAGCTTTGGAGGCTTTTATTGATTAATGTTTCGTTAAATAAGAAAATTGCCTTTTTATTCTTTATAGCCCTTTTTGTGAAATGTTTGCAAAACTTATGTAAGGATCTAAGAATGCACCTTGCTTTATAAAGGATTAAATGTAATTAATTATCTTTGTACACACCTTTACTAGTGAAAGGTGAAGTATTAAATCACCACTTGAAATAACAATTATAAAAGGGAACCTTAATTAAGTGTTTAATTAAAACAATACAACATATATCAATAATAACCTTCATGAAAAGAATTTAATAACGAATTATTTGTTCAAGTGAATGTGGCCAACAAGAGTTGGATAAGACAAATAATCAACCCATCACATCACGTGAACCCTGCATTGCGTTCCGTGTATATCTTCCTGACAGTGACTACTCGCTCGTGCCGAAAGCCGAGGAAGGAGAAGCGGAAGCTACACTGCAGTACGTGGAAGTACTCGAAGACACCGAGGGTGCTCAGGCTAACCTTGCTGACGAAGGCAAGCCCCGGTGCATTTAACCTAGTCTTTCATATTTAATATACAAATATCTATGGATGCTTGTGCAGTTAAGTTCAGGAGTTGGATGAAACCTTAGATGCATGATCCCTAGGTACCTGTGTCCTCACTAGTATGTTAGGTCGATAGCTGCTAAGCTATATGACCGTTACAAGTCAGGTGATGATATCACTCGCGAGAATAGGTTCCTAGGTAAGAATCATAAGATCACCTTAAATGGATTGCTCATGTGGTAAGAGCATGGGATGTGGGCTCCGGTCCAATGGCTATTGTGGGTTAAGCGTTTGAACGTACTAAGCAGTTGTCGGGAATGGGACCGGTAATCCTAGTACCTTAACGAGGCGGCGAGGGATCTTACTATTACTCATCTTGGGATGCGTCTCACGGCCAGCTACCGCTGGTGTATGGTGAGTCCGGGTGCCTCGCGGGGTATACCGGATAGCCTGCACCAAAGACTGCAAGATTCTATCCCGATCCGAAGAGTTTCGGGAACCGCTTGGTGGTTATCCTCGCGGGGGCATCCCACCGTGTGTTCAGGTCTACCTTGCAAGGTTTGAATCAATCGATTGTCGGCCTCTCACTGTTATCTAAGACTACTTACTCCACTAGCCATGAGATCCCTAATGATGGAAGTTGATGAATTTTATGCTTGATCAATTGTATGGTGCCACCTTGTCTTTACTATATGGCTAACTTAGAAAAGAATAAACCCACTAGAACTTGTGCTAAAATATTGAAAGTAAGGACATATTCTTTGTTACTTTTCAGCAAAAGAAACCCATTGGGCAATAGCCTTTCATGTCTAGAGTGGGTGAAGTAGTTATCACTGATGGGTAAGTCTTGCTGAGTATTAGTATACTCAGCCTTGCTATAATCTGTTACTCCAGGTAATGCCTTTGGTGATGTGTGGCCCGGAGAAATCCTGCCCAGCTGGGAGCTGGAATGGGTGGAGGATGACGATTGATGGCATCATGGCTGGCCTCCCGTGGTGTCCTCGCTTTCCGCTTAGTTTAATTCCGCTGTTTTAAAAACTTTGAACTATGTTGTCATGTCAAAAACTTTAGTTTGTAATAATTAAACCCTTCAGGGTGAATTTCTATTGTTAATTAAGTTGTATCTCTGGACTCGCCTTAGCATGAGTTTTAATGCATATATGTCGATCCTTGTTGCTATGTAAGTGATTTACCGGGCATTAACCCGACGACTAACGACAGGATGATACGTTATTATTTCTTAATGACCAAAGTGTATTGGTTTAGGCGATAGTATTTTTCTGGGCGGGTTGTCACTGTAGCTTTGACAGGCGTGATGCTTTGGATTGTGCTAACCCCAGTTTGGAGCAGATGGCTCGGCGTTAGTTTTACTCTTTTGGTCCAAACTAACGCCGAGCCATCTGCTCCAAACTGGGGTTAGCACATGCTCCTTTTTTATTTTCAGGTGGGAGACTTGAGAAACATTTTGTTTATTGACTCCGGTTCCTCGAGGCATATGACCAGAGACAAGGGGTGTTTCTCAAGTCTTGTCCTGGTTGTGTCCAAGACATACATCACCTTTGGGGACAATGGGCGAGAGCGTGTGCTTTCAAAAGGAGAGATTAAGGTAAGTGAAAAAGGTCGCTCTCAGGTGTATAGCTCTTATTCAATCGCTGGGGTTCAACTTGCTTTTTTGTGTCCCAGCTGTTAGATGAGGGTTTTGAGGTGTTGTTTCAGCCTGGTGGTTCTCGGATTTTGAATTCTCGAGGGGACCTAGTTTGCATGGTCCTTCCTAAGGGTCAAGTGTTCCGAGCAGATTTTTCTCAGTCTTTGAGTTTGGCTCGTTGCTTTTTGGCTGGTTCATCGAGTGAGTTGCGTAAGTGGCATAGAAAGTTGGGTCACTTGAGCTTTGACCTTCTGTCTCACTTAAGCAAACTTAATTTGGTCCGAGGATTGCTACGGTTGAGGTTTGAGAAAGAGTTGGTTTGTGCGTTGTGTAGGCATGCCAAGATGGTAGACTCTTTACACCCACCCCTCACCGATGTGATGACAGAGCGTCCATGCGAGTCGCTCCATATGGACCTTCTTGGACCAGCTCGTATGCGATCTGCAAGTGGGAAGTTGTATGTCCTTATTGTGGTGGACTAGTACTCTCAGTATGTGTGGGTTTTCTTTTTAGAGGAGAAGGGGGAGACATTTGGTTTTGTTCAAGATCTTGTCTTGAGGTTGAAGAATGAGAGGCACGAAGGTGCCATACGAGCGATCATCTGTGACAATAGCTCGGAATTCAAAAACTCTCATTTCGAAACATTTTGCCATGACTTGGGTCTTGAACATCAGTTTTCGAGTTCGTATACGCCTCCCCAGAACGTCAACCTCTTCATGAATTATCGATGTGGACCCCATCAGCTCCAGACCTAGTGGGGCTGATGACGACCTGGTCAAGGACCAGCCTCAAATTGACCAGGCGCCAAGAGGCTCGGGGACATCTGGCGCACAAGTACCCGATTCTTCCTCTTCGAGCCCGAGATTACCACGGTAGGAAATTGATTGGAATGACATCCCTTGACAGGATGATATCTTCGAGGACAACGAGGATATGCAGACCTTGTGGACCAGTATTGTGACCATTAATCACACGCTGATAGTAGGTTTGCTTACAATGTACTTTTCTGACGTTGTATTTGTTGAAGTGCCGCTGACGAGCTTTTTGTGTTGTGGTAGTCCTTAGTAGAACGGGCCAAGAGCCGGGTCGACTTGTTGAAGAACGCGGCGGCAAAGGAGCAATAGGTCATTGACCTTGAGGAGGAGCTCAAGCAGGTCCGTGAGGTGGCGGCTGCCGAGAAAAAGAGGCTCGATGACGAGCTTGCCGAGGAGAAGCGCAAGGCCAAGGAGGCTACTATGCAGTTCAATACTGTATCCATTGGTAGGTCGAATCTTTGTGTTGGTAGTCTTGTTCTAGCAGCAACGAGGTCTTTTTGTGGTATGCTAATTGTAATGTCTCGTAGGCTTCCGCAACCGTGAGGAGGAGCTGAACAACGACCTAAAGAACACCAAGGAGAAGGTTCGAAATTTGGAGGTGTCGCTTCGGGAGGTCGAGGCCGGGGGCCAAGAGCTCAAGCGGGCGATGAAGGAAGCTGCTGACAGTGAATATGTTGTATCTCAAAAGCTGGCTTATGAGAAAGGAGCTCGTCGGGACCTTGAGGTTGAGTTTCAGGTTGTTCTGACGTCATTGCAGATGACCAAATGACCATTGCAGGTTATGAGGTGGAGCTGAACGACCTAAAGGGTGCTGCCAACTATGCAATGGATTGCATAGCAGTGCCGGCTAAAGGGGAGGAGGCGAAATGCATTGTAGATCATCTCGTAGACACACATAATAGGCCCCTGACACTTGGCGGCGGCCACTGATGCGTTGGTGAGAGTGAAATCTCAATATCCGGCCATCGACATGGCCAAGGTCAAGGCTGGTGCTGATGTTGAGAAGGACCTTGCAGCCCTGGAGCTAGAGGTTCGAGATGCTGCCATTAAGGTGATGGACACTCCCGACTATGAAGGCGATGACGGCGAAGTGTAGTCTCGAACTTAGGAGTTGTACCTTCTACCCTTCTCAGTCATGTAAACAGGTCTTATGGATGAATATTTTATAAAACCTAAATGAAGTACTTGCCTTATGCCTGCACGAGCTTGGTAGTTCTTGGCACCTTTTCGGGGCCAACAAGCACGCAGAGGAGCTCCTTGCAGCGCCTCCACGCTGTACCGGTCAGACCGGTGTCGTCGGGAAGATCCGACGAGAGACCAACGAACGTCTCCTGGGCAAGATCCCGTCCGGGCGGTGCACGCAGGGTTGTCTTAGGCTCGGCAGGCCAGCTAGGACGTCTTCAGACATCGCGGAGATGAAGGAAGAACAGCATGGTAGGGGTTGGAAAAGTAAGGGAACGAGGAAGAAAAGTAAATACGATAAAAGATAAATTTGATAGATTCGATTGTGATATATCCCTCAATCGGCCGTGGCCCTTTATATTTATAGGGTGGGGAGGTCTTGCCCCGCAAGGAAATCCTTTTACAAGTCTAATCTATCAGGACTCCTCAATTTGGCTCGGAATCGGGGGGCACCGGTCAGACTGGTCATGGGCACCGGTCAGACCGGTGCACCCGGCGTGCAGATCTTGCAGAAGTCGTATCTCCCCCATCCGGACTCCGATTTGGATGTTCCACATATGAATCTTGATCTACTCGACAAGACCTATTCAATGGTAAAGTCCAAATTGTATTTTGTAGACATTGACCACACTGGTCTGACCGGTGGGACCCACACGTCTGACCGGTCAAACCAGACCTGCCAATTTCGGGTGCGAACAATAGTTTTTGTGGATGACAATGTCTTGTTTCTTGTCTCACTAACCACTACTCACGGAGAGGCTGGTTTGCGGACCTCCACAACTCAGCGTGGAGGCTTACATGAGGTCGGCGTGTGAGGGAGGAGCCTAGGGCTCGGGTCTGGTGACCTTTCTGACCAAGCATGCTCACAGCGATAGGATGCTTCATACTCATTAGGGATGATGTCCTCATGTCGTACGCCCGAGCATGTCGAGAGGGAAGAATAAGCAAAAATTTGTAACCCTCAGGTTTTGCAACCCATGTATTGGCTTTAGCCAAGCCCCCGAGCATGTCGAGGGGGAGGGTTTGTGACATGAGAGAGGAGAAGGTAGTGCTCAACACATAGCAGATGACTGCTTGAACTAATATTTTTAATCTAAAAACGGTACAAGGAAAGGAAATACATAGCTGGAATTTAAAAACTATTCTACGGATAGAATCGTCGTAGGTGCTCGACGTTCCAAGGGTTTGGCACTCCTTTTCCATCACCCCATTGTAGGCAATAAGTGGATGGGTTGATAACTTCAGTAACGATGAAGGGTCCTTCCCAAAGGGTAGAGAGCTTGTGCATGCCATTGGTCTTCTGGATGCGCCTGAGGACGAGTCACCAACGTCGAAGGAAGTTTACTTAACTTTGTGGTCATGGTATTGTCAAAGTTGTTGGTCATGACGGTCCTGTCTCATGACAGCAGCAAGCCTTTGTTCTTCAAGATTGTCGAGGTCGACGTGGCGGGCTTGCTCGACTTCTCCTTCTTCGTAGAACTGTATGCATGGAGCTCTGAAGGCAACGTCGGTAGGTAGTATGGCTTCTGGTCCGTAGACTAGAAAGAAGGGCGAAAAGCCTATGACGGTGCTGACTTGAGTCCTTAGACCCCAAATCACGTGTGGTAGCTCGGCTAACCACTAGGTGGCGTAGTTGAAGGCGTCATCGTAGAGGGCCAGAAGGACCATGATGTCGGCACGTTCCATCTGGCCATTGCACTGAACTTGGGCGATCGAGGAGTAGTAGACGTCTATAGTGTTTTCTTGGCAAAAATCCCAAAAGGTGAAGATAGTGAAAGCTTTGCCCAGGTTGGTGATGATCCTGTTGGGCACACAGAAGTGATGTGTAATGTCTCTGATGAACTTTGCCACTTCCTCCGATGTCACTTTTGCAACAGGTCGGACTTCAATCCACTTGGTGAATTTATCAACGACTTCTAGTATGTGTTTGTAGCCGCCTGGAGCGGTACGAAAGGGTCCCATGGAGTCGAGACCCCACAAGGCGAAGGGCAAAGATGGAAGGATGGTGCGCAGGGCCTTGGCCGGCAGTTGCTGCTATTTGGCAAAGAATTGGCATACTTTGCACCTCTTCACAAGGGCTTTAGCATCAGTCATGGCCGTGGGCCAATAGAATCCAGATCGGTATGCCTTGCCGACAAGGTTGGTGGATGCCGCGTGGCAGCCACACTCGCCGATGTGAATCTCAGCTAGGAGCTGGAGACCTTCTGGTCCTAAGATGCATTTTATCAAAATGCCAGTAGAGGCGGCTTTTCTATATAGGTCGGTACCAATCACGATGTAGTTGGCACTTCGTCGAGTGATACGCTCTCGCTCTACTTTGTCATCAGGAACGAGCTGGTCGAGTATAATGTCTATGAAGGGCTTGCGCCAATCATCTTCTTTTTCTGACATCAGCACGTCACGGGGAGGTGCTGAGGTTTGATCGTGTTGAGGTAGTTCTGGGTTATCTGGGTCCAAAAGCTTGATCAAAGGTTTGCGTAGGTCTTGGACGAACATGCCTGCTGGGACTAGGGCTCGTCCAGAGCCTAGTTTGGAAAGTACGTCAGCAGCCATTGTGACGCCCCAGGTTTTTAATTAACCCTAACTGTTGGTCAGCCCGGCTGACAGTGGTCAAATCACGGTCAACCTGGGCCCTCACCTTGGAAAACTCACTAACCTACTCTAATGAACCCTTTTGGCTAGTAGACACACTTGTGGGGCCAACCGATGGTCAAGGACTTGGTCAAACCGCCTTCACCCCTAGTGTCCATAGCTGTCTGTTGGAACTTTTGCCACGTTCTCCAAAATTCACCTAAACACTTAAAAATCTACCTCGATGAAAGTTTTCCATCTTGTCAAGGGACACAACTTTAATGTAGATTGGCATTTCAAATTTTGAGTGGAAAAGCTTGAAAAACTTGTTCCAAAGACAGCATCTATAGTTCAAGAAAACAGGTTGATATTCAAAATTGGCAACTGTTTCTTGCAAATTCTGTTGGGAAAAACCCTATATAGCCTTTTTGAAAATGATAGAGGGTAGTTAGATCTACAACTTTCATGTTCAACGGTTAGAGCACTTTTGTTCAAAAAATTGCAGTTTTTCCTTTTCAGAGAAGTGATCAGCAAAATCGTTTTGGGCAGGGCGCGCCCACGCTGTGACGTTGCGCTCGCCGCGCGCCGCGCGCCGCCGGCCGTGCGCCGTCGTGCCCACGACGGTCGTGCCCCGCGCGCCTTCCCAACACCTCTCTCGCCCGAGGCCGCGCGCCACCCGAAGCCCCACCTCCCAACACGTCTCCTTGCCCGAGGCGCATCGAACCGCGCCGCCGAGGCGCCGTACGCACGCCGTGCGCGCGGCGGACCCCCGGTCCGTCCGCGGCGCCGGCCGTACGTGCGCCGGCCGAGGCGCCGTAGCACGGCGGAATCCCCCGTCGTCACTTCGCTGTCACCCCGAGTCCGCGCGTATAAAAGGCCGTCGAATTCTTCCCCAACCGCGCCATCCCTCCGTTCTTCCCCATCCGCCGCCGGCCACCATTAGCGCCGCCACCTAAACCCTAGCTCCGCTCACCCCCGGTGCCGTGCGAGTTGCTTGGCACCTTCCCTAGCTACCACTTGACGTCCCTGGCTCTCTTATTGTCCACCCCGAGCTGTAGCCTCGCCGGAGCTCACGCCGCCGCGGAAACCGCCGCCGGCCACTGCCGATTCCCCACGCCAGCGTGCTCTCCGCCCCAACTCCGACTACACCCAGCCCATAGGTGAGCATGCACACACCCCACCGCCATTCCCCGGCCAGGAGAGCCGTCGGAGCCGCCGGAATCCCAGCGAGCCCGCCGCCTCCCACGGCCAAGGACCCAATTGCAAGTCTCGAAATCTTAGTAGGGAGTTTTACGTGAACGAGGGACCTATCCATGAGAGTTTATTTCTTTCTAGGGGTTGCGGTGTAAGATTGAATCTTCAACAGTGTTGCAGATTTGCAGAAACTTGTAAAATGTGTAGAAAATCAAAGAAAATTCAGAAAAATGCAAAACCAATTTTTTTGGATTAGATGTGAATAATACTACAACATTTGTTATTCTTACATGGTCAGATTCTGGATATTTTTAACATGAAAAATAGGAATGTGAAAAACCTAGATCTGCCATAACTCAAAAACTATAAATCCTCTACATCCAAATTTGGGATATGTTGTGTATCATGTCATGACTAGCTCCTGTGCCAAAAGTTGCACAAAGTTATGTAGTAAATCTTTTTATATAAATTGTTTTCCAATTGTGCAGAATCTGCCTAGATGATTTTTGTAGAAAAAAATATTTATGTTTATGTGCTCAACTTCTGCATGCTGTCTTGTTATGCCAAATCACACCTCTGGTTAATTAATCATGATTTTAGGTTTAACAAAAATATTTATTCTTAATTTGTGCATGTTTTCCTTTGTAAATTAATGAAGCAAGATCAGTAGAGCGTCTAGGTGTGCTTGCTGGTTCTTTAGGTTTGTTTAGGACCAAAGGACATGCATAAGAAAGATTGAAGCAGTTTGATGCCTATTTATTTTTTCTATGCATTTAATTTGTTTGCTAGCTAGTCTTTTGTTATTTTCCAAAATGTTTTGTTTTCTAGCTTCCAAGCCTTGCATGTGAGTCCAGTGGTTCAGTATGAGTGTTGTTATGCTTAAGAAACACTTCTTCAAAAATTTAGTGATTTATTGCTTAATAAAAAGCTTTAGAGCCCTTTTAAAGATTAAAGGGTGAGTAATCAAGGAAAATGCTTTTAATTCTTTCCTTTTGAGGAAGTGCTACCTAACCTAATTAAAGGTGAAACCCTGGCTGATAAAGGAATTAAGTTGAATAAATATCCTTGTACACACCTTACTATTGAGAGGAAAAAGGTTTGAACCTTCACATGAAATAACAAGTACAAAAGAAACATTAATTCAAATGTGCAATATAAGAATAAACCACATGTAATTAATAACCATCCTAAAAGAAATTTAATATTTATATATTTGTAAGGTGAATATGACCAACAAGACTTGGGTAAGATAAACCAACTGTCACGTCACCTGAACCTAGCATTGCATTCCGTGTAGATCTTCCTAACGGTGACTACTCACTCGCCCCGGAATCTGAGGAAGGAGGAGCAGAAGCTTCACTGCAGTACGCGGAAGTACTCGACGACACCGAGGGTGCTCAGGCTAACCTAGCTGACGAAGGCAACCCCCGATGCATCTAACCTAGTTTTCAAATTTTTTATTATTCAATTATCTATGGATGCTTGTGCATTTAAGTTCAGGAGTTGTATGGAACCTTAGATGCATGATCCCTAGGTACCTTTGTCCTTAGTAGTATGCTAGGTCGATAGCTGCTAAGCAATAGGACCGTTACAAGTCGGGTGATGATGTCACTCGCGAGAATAGGTTCCTAGATATTAATCATAAGATCTCCTTAAATGGATTGCTCATGTGGTAAGAGCATGGGATTTGGGCTCCGGTCCAATGGCTATTGTGGGTTAAGTGTTTGTACGTACTAAGCACTTGTCGGGAATGGGACCGGTAAGCCTAATACCTCAATGAGGCGGCGAGGGATCCTACTATTACTACTCTTGGGATACGTCTCACGGCTAGCTACCGGTAGAGTACGGTGACTCCGGGTGCCTCGCGGGGTATGCTGGATAGCCTGCACCAAAGACTGTAAGATTCGATCCCGACCCGAGGAGTTTTGGGAACCGCTTGGTGGTTGTCCTCACGAGGGGCATCCCACCATGTGTTTAGGTCTACATTGCAAGGTTTGAATCAATCGATTGTCGGCCTCTCACCATTATCTGAGACTACTTACTCCACTAGCCATGAGATCCCTAACGATGGAAGTTGATGAAAACCATGCTTGATTTATTGTATTTTACAACTTTGTCTGTACTGGATGGCTAATTTAGTAAAGATTAAACCCATTAGAACTTGTGCTAAAATCTTGGAAGTAAGGACATACTCTTTGTTACTTTTCAGCAAAAGAAACTCAGTGGCCAAAAGCCTTTCATGTCTAGAGTTGGTGAAGTAGTTATCACCGACGGGTAAGTCTTGCTGAGTATTAGTATACTCAGCCTTTCTATAATATGTTGATCCAGGTAATGCTTTCGGTGATGTGTGGCCCGGAGAGATCCCGCCCGGCTGGGAGCTGGAGTCGATGGAGGATGACGACTGAGGGCATCATGGATGGCATCCCGTGGTGTTCTCGCTATTCACTTAGTTAATTCCGCTGTTTCGAAAACTCTGAACTACGTCATGGTGACAAAAACTTCGGCTTGTAATAATTAAACCCCTCGGGGTACAAACTTGGATGTTAATGATGTTGTATCTCTAGACTTGCCTTCGAGTGAGTTTTAATGCATATATGTCGATCCTTGTTGCTATTTATGTGATTTACCAGGAGTTAACCCGACGACTAACGACAGGATGATACTTTATTATCGCTTAATGGCAAAAGTAGATTGGTTTAGGCGATAATACGGTATTTTCCTGGGCGGGTTGTCACAGTTGGGATTAGAGCAATTATATGCACCAGAGATTAATTAATAACCTTAATCACTGATTTTTGAATAAAATTTTCCAAGATTGCCTGATTTTTCAAAACACGTTGGTCCGTTAAGGATAAACTAGACCAAGAGGCCTTAGAGGGAATTTTTGGGCTCTTTCAAGTGGCTTATTTAACTTATGGTTTATTTTGCTAACTTCCAGCACACTACTTTATGTCAGACTTACTTTCTTGCACAACCAAACTAGATGAGCCACATGTTTTATACGTGTGCTGTACCGCATCACGGGAATTGCGAGGGTTGATGGAGTGATCCATTCCACGGATCCCATCTTCGCATCTGTTTATGAGTTGTGTGTCGCCACGTGTTTCATACGTGTGCATTCCGCATGTCGATCATGCGAGGCAAGGATACACTCCATTCAAACGGAGGGTGTCCGAGGTTGGACGCTGTCCATGCAGCAGCTTAACGCATGGATGCCATTTCTATAGTGAACGGTAATGATTGTGGACACTTTCGTGACGTGCTAGCACGAAAGGTTCTTTTTCTGCAGGTACCTAACAGCGCTTCGTTAGTCGTTAAGCGAGTACCGTATAGCTCTCGACTAGATAATATAGGGAGAGACGTATAAAAGCCTTGCGACCAACACTAATTTCGATTTTTGGCTTGATTGCCATGCGAGGTCAGATAGGACGTCTTGCATGCATATTAAAAATAGAAACAACTAAAATGGACCCAAAACTGAACTTCTATACGCTCTCTAAGGAAGATTTTGCTAGTGTGTGCTTTTTATAAACTAGAGTACATCTCATGCTTAGTTGTCGTGCTGCCAAAATTTTGAAAAAAAGGCTTGTTCACCTTGTTGTACCTTGTGCTAGAGTTAATTAAACCAATTTGTTAAGAACAGTTGCTCCTTGCCCAGTCTAGCTTGTAGTCACAATTCCGATCATGGTTTCTTTCGGCTTGGGTTACACCTCTATAGGCACATCTAGACTTTGGATCCTTTCACCTTGTTCCTTGATCTAGCTCAACTTTGAAAACCAAAAGTGTGTAAAGGAACTTTGTAGTAGCCGGAAAACTTGGGGGAAGATTTTTGAGGGTTCTGGAATTTTGGTTATGAATTTTTATTCACAGTTGCCAGAACTTCACCATTGGACATGTCGTTCTCCTTGAGACCTGACATGTGTTACATTTTTGTATAGATGGCTTTCCCCGTGTTTCACGAGTTCGACGCTGACGGTACGATCCGTACCAACGGGTTGCACTGGGAGGGTTTTCCACACCTTGCGTTGGAAGCACTTAGCGCCGCTGGCTACCTCACCCCACCGACTTATGAGGTGTCCGAGTTCGAGCGTTATGGCGTTTCCTGTTGCAGAGTGATCATCACTGTGCTGCTACACCCGGACCACGCCGATTGGTTCGACTTGAGTTTTATATACTGGGGATTTATTACCCACAAGGCTGTCGAGTTAGCAGCCCTCAGAGTGCTGACGGACTTCTGTGACCACAACCCCACTGTGGTAGCTCTCTCTCCGTTCGGGCTGTTTCCTGCTGTAAGTCCTCATGACCCGGCATGGTTGGACCGTATGGATCACTTATGGGAGGTGTTGTCGCTAGCGGAGCCGCTAGATGTCACTCAGATGCTGGCTCGTTGTCTTAATGTGGTCTTCACACTTAAGGGGATGCGCTATAACAACGCAGCGATTATCGGGCAACATTTGGAGGCATCTAGGTGGGATTGGCAGCAGCTATCAGCAGCCCATCAGCAGCTGAACTTTACACTTACTCAGATGCAGCAGGAGAAAGGACACTCTTTGGTCCGGACTTAGTTAAGGATGCCGAAGAAAAAGTGAAAGTGATAAAAGAGAATTTGAAGATGGCTCGGATGAGACAAAATAGTTACCACGACAAGGGAACCGCACCCGAGACTTTGAAGTGGGAGATTACGTGTATTTGAAGGTGTCCCCCACCAAGGGTGTGCAAATATTCGGTGTCAAAGGAAAGTTAGCTCCGCGTTACATTGGACCCTATGATGTTATAGAAGTATGTGGGCCTGTGGCTTATCGTATTCAGTTGCCAGAACGTTTTTCCGTAGTCCACAATGTGTTTCATGTAACTCAACTGAAGAAGGGAATGCCTGTGCCGGAGAACGAAGTCATCACAGAAGCTAATGCTTGGATTGAGCCGGATTTCTCGCTCATCGAGCACCCATTGAGAGTACTAGATCAAAAAGAGCGAAAGACCCGAAGACAAACAGTAAGAATGTACGAAATCCAATGGAGTCATCACGCGGAAGAAGAAGCGACTTGGGAGACGGAAGACTACCTTAACACTAAGTACCCGGGCTTCCTGCAATCTCGAAACCGTGAGTTCTTCTCCCCATCCCATTGTTTCAAGTCGAATCTCGGGATGAGATTCCGTTTAAGGGGGGTAGGCTGTGACGCCCCAGGTTTTTAATCAACCCTAACTGTCGGTCAGCCCGACTGACAATGGTCAAATCACGGTCAACCTGGGCCCTCACCTCGGAAAACTCACTAACCTACTCTAATGAACCCTTTTGGCTAGTAGACACACTTGTGGGGCCAACCCATGGTCAAGGACTTGGTCAAACCCCCTTCACCCCTATTGTCCATAGCTGTCTGTCGGAACTTTTGCCGCGTTCTCTAAAATTTACCTAAACACTTAAAAATCTACCTTTATGAAAGTTGTCCATCTTGTTGAGGGACACAACTTTAATGTAGATTGGCACTTCAAATTTTAAGTGGAAAAGCTTGAAAAACTTGTTCCAAAGACAGCATCTACTGTTCAAGAAAACAGGCTGACATTCAAAATTGGCAACTGTTTCTTGCAAATTCTGTTGGGAAATACCCTATATAGCCTTTTTGAAAATGATAGAGGGTAGTTAGATATACAACTTTCATGTTCAACGGTTAGAGCACTTTTATTCAAAAAATTGGAGTTTTCATTTTCAAAGAAGTCATTAGCAAAATCGTTTTGGGCAGGGCGCGCCCATACAGCGACGTCGCGCGCGCAGGCCGGCCTTCAACAGCCGTGCCCCACGCGCCTTCTCAACACTTCTCTGCCCAAGGCCGTGCGCCACCCGAAGCCCCACCTCTCAACGCATCTCCTTGCCCGAGGCGCCTCGAACCGCGCCGCCGAGGTGTCGTACATGCGCCGTGTGCGCGGCGGATCCCCGGTCCGTCCGCGGCGCCGGCCGTACGTGCGCCGGCCGAGGCGCCGTAGCACGGCGGAATTCCCCGTCGTCATCTCGTCGTCAACCTGAGTCCGTGCGTATAAAAGGTCGTTGAATTCTTCCCCAACCGCGCCGTCCCGCTGTTCTTCCCCGTCCGCCGCCGGCCACCATTAGCGCCGCCGCCGAAACCCTAGCTTTGCTCACCCCCAGCGCCGTGCGAGTTGCTTGGCACCTTTCCTAGCTACCACTTAACGTCCCTAGCTCGCTTGTTGTCCACCCCGAGCCGTAGCCTCACCAGAGCTCACGCCACCGCGGCAACCGCCGCCGACCGCCGCCGATTCCCCACGCCGGCGTGCTCTCCGCCCCAACTCCGGCTACGCCCAGGCCCTAGGTGAGCATGCACACACCCCGCCACCGTTCCCCGGCCGGGAGAGCCGCTGGAGCCGCCGGAATCTCGGCGAGCCCGCTGCCTCCCACGGCCAAGGACCCAATTGCGAGGCTCAAAATCTTAGTAGGGAGTTTTGTGTGAACGAGGGACCTATCCGTGAGAGTTTATTTCTTTCTAGGGGTTTCAGTGTAAGATTATATCTTCAATAGTGTTGCAGATTTGCAGAAACTTGTAAAATGTGTAGAAAATCGTAGAAAATTCAGAAAAATGCAAAACAAATTTTTTTGGATTAGTTGTGAAGAATACAACAACATTTGTTATTCTCACATGGTCTGATTCTGCATATTTTTAACATGAAAAATAGGAATGTGAAAAACCTAGATCTGCCATAACTCAAAAACTATAAATCCTCTGCATCCAAATTTTGGATGTGTTGTGTATCATGTCATGACTAGCTCCTGTGCCAAAAGTTGCACAAAGTTATGCAGTAATCTTTTTATATAAATTGTTTTCCAATTGTGCAGAATATGCCTAGATGATTTTTGTAGCTAAAAATATTTATGTTTATGTGCCCAACTTGTGCATGCTGTCTTGTTATGTCAAATCACGCCTCTGGTGAATTAATCATGATTAGTGGTATATCATAAATATTTATTCTTAATTTGTGCATGTTTTCCTTTGTAAATTAATGAAGCAATATCAGTAGAGCTTATTGGTGTGCTTGTTGGTTCTTTAGGTTTGTTCAGGACCAGAGGACATGCATAAGAAAGATTGAAGAAGTTTGATGCTTATTTATTTTTTGTATGCATTTAATTTGTTTTCTAGCTAGTCTTTTGTTATTTTCCAAAATGTTTTGTTTTCTAGCTTCCAAGCCTTGCATGTGAGTCCAGTGGTTCAGTATGAGTGTTGTTATTCTTAAGAAACACTTCATCAAAATTTTAGTGATTTATTGCTTAATAAAAAGCTTTAGAGCCGTTTTAAAGATTAAAGGGTGAGTAATCAAGGAAAATGCTTTTAATTATTTCCTTTTAGAGAAGTGTTACCTAACCTAATTAAAGGTTAAACCCTTGCTGATAAAGGAATTAAGTTAAATAAATATCCTTGTACACACCTTACTATTGAGATGAAAAAGGTTTGAACCTTCACATGAAATAATAAGTACAAAAGAAACATTAATTCAAATGTGCAATAAAAGAATAAACCACATGTAATTAATAACCTTCCTAAAAGAAATTTAATATTTAAATATTTGTAAGGTGAATATGACCAACAAGAGTTGGGTAAGATAAACCAACTGTCACATCACCTGAACCTTGCATTGCATTCCGTGTAGATCTTCCTGACGGTGAGTACTCACTCCTCCCGGAATCCGAGGAAGGAGGAGCAGAAGCTTCGCTGCAGTACGTGGAAGTACTCGACGACACCGAGGGTGCTCAGGCTAACATAGCTGACAAAGGCAAGCCCCGGTGCATCTAACCTAGTTTTCAAATTTTTGATTATTCAATTATCTATGGATGCTTGTGCATTTAAGTTCGGGAGTTGTATGGAACCTTAGATGCATGATCCATAGGTACCTTTGTCCTTACTAGTATGCTAGGTCGATAGCTGCTAAGCTATAGGACCGTTACAAGTCGGGTGATGATGTCACTCGTGAAAATAGGTTCCTAGATAGGAATCATAGGATCTCCTTAAATGGATTGCTCATGTGGTAAGAGCATGGGATTTGGGCTCTGGTCCAATGGCTATTGTGGGTTAAGTGTTTGTACGTACTAAGCACTTGTCGGGAATGGGACCGGTAAGCCTAGTACCTTAATGAGGCGGCGTGGGATCTTACTATTACTACTCTTGGGATACGTCTCACGGCTAGCTATCGGTGGAGTACGGTGACTCCGGGTGCCTCGCGAGGTATGCCAGATAGCCTGCACCAAAGACTGTAAGATTTTATCCCGACCCGAAGAGTTTTGGGAACCGCTTGGTGGTTGTCCTCGCGAGGGGCATCCCACCGTGTGTTTAGGTCTACCTTGCAATGTTTGAATTAATCGATTGTCGGTCTCTCACCGTTATCTAAGACTACTTACTCCACTAGCCATGAGATCCCTAACGATGGAAGTTGATGAACACCATGCTTGATTAATTGTATTGTACAACTTTGTATGTACTGGATGGCTAATTTAGTAAAGATTAAGCCCACTAGAACTTGTGCTAAAATCTTGAAAGTAAGGACATACTCTTTGTTACTTTTCAGCAAAAGAAACTCAGTGGCCAAAAGCCTTTCATGTCTAGAGTTGGTGAAGTAGTTATCCCCGACGGGTAAGTCTTGCTGAGTATTAGTATACTCAGCCCTGCTATAATATGTTGATCCAGGTAATGCTTTCAGTGATGTGTGGCCCGGATAGATCCTGCCTGGCTGGGAGCTGCAGTGGATGGAGGATGACAACTGAAGGCATCTTAGATGGCCTCCCGTGGTGTTCTCGCTTTCCGCTTAGTTAATTCCGCTGCTTCGAAAACTCTGAACTACGTCATGGTGACAAAAACTTCGGTTTGTAACAATTAAACCCCTCGGGGTACAAATTTGGATGTTAATGATGTTGTATCTCTGGACTCGCCTTCGAGTGAGTTTTAATGCATATATGACGACCCTTGTTACTACTTAAGTGATTTACCGGGCGTTAACCCGGCGACTAACGACAGGATGATACTTTATTATCGCTTAATGGCCAAAGTGGATTGGTTTAGGCGATAGTACGTTATTTTCCTGGGCGGGTTGTCACAGCCATGTTATTGTTTCGCGGGATGTACCGGAACTCAATTCCCTCAAAGTGGCCTTCGAGTTTGCGGATCTCAGCATAGTAAGCATCCCTCATGTCCTTGACGCAGTCCCACTCCTTGTTGACTTGCTCGATTACGACCTTGGAATCACCGAAAGCCAGTAGTCGCTCGATGCCAAGGGACACTGCTATGCGGATCCCGTGGATCAATGCTTCATACTCTACACCGTTGTTAGAAGCTTTGTAGTGTATCTGCAAGATGTACTTGAGTTGTTCTCCCTGGGGCGATATGAGCACTACGCCTGCACTCGCGCCTTCGAGGTTTAGGGCACCGTCAGAGTACATTATCTAGTGTTCAGGCCGCTCCTTGGAAGGGGGCATCTGGATTTTTGTCCACTCAGACACAAAGTCTGCGAGGATCTGCAACTTGATGGCTTGTTGGGGGCAAAACTCGATTTTGAATTCTCCAAGCTCGACCGACCACTTGACGATGCGGCCATTGGTGTCGTGGTTTCGGATGATCTCTCCTAGTGGAAACGATGATGGGACCACTATCTTGTGAGCTTGGAAGTAGTGACGAAGCTTTCTTGACGTGATCAGAAGCACACAGAGCAGCTTCTGAGGTTGTGTATAAGTGTCTAAGTGTCGGCCAGGACCTCGATTATGTAATACACATGTCGTTGAACAGGATAGCCCTACCCTTCTTCTTCTGGCTCAGCAACGAGGACTGTGCTGACCACGTTGGTGGTGGCAGAGATTTAGAGTAGAAGCGTTTCTTTCAGAATTGGTGGCATCGTCAACAACTCTTTTAGTGCTTTGAAAGCTTTTTGAGCTTCGTCGTCCCACACAAATTTGGCTGCCTTCTTCAATAGCTTGAAGAAGGGTTAGCCTTTCTCACTGAGCTTGCTGATGAAACGACCTAGAGCCGCCATCATTCCTATGAGCTTCATGACATCTTTCTCGTTGGATGGCTTAGCCATGTTGCATATAGCGTCGACCTTCGCATAGTTGGCTTCAATACCTCAGTGCCCGACCATGAAGCCCAGGAGCAACCCAGAAGGCACACCAAAGACACACTTGGTTGGGTTGAGCTTCCACTGGAATTCTCGTAGGTTGGCCAAGGTTTCGGAGAGGTCGGCGATGAGCTTGTCTTCTTCGGTGGTCTTGACGACCACATCGTCTACAGAGGCTTCGACGTTCTTCCCGATCTGTGACTTTAGGCACTTCTGAATTGCCTTCTGATATGTAGCTCCAACTTTTTTCAGGCCAAATGTCATGACCTTGTAACAGTAGATGCCGTGAGGCCTTATGAATGTCGTTTTATCTTCATCGTTGGGGTGTAGGGCTATCTGGTGATACCCTGAATAGCAGTCGAGGAAGGAGAGTAGAACGCTACCAGCCATGGAGTCCACAACCTGGTTGATGCGAGGAAGAGGGAAGGGATCCTTCGGGCAGTGCTTGTTGAGATCGGTGTAATCGATACACATCCTCAATCATGAGGACCATGTGTGGTTCGAGGACTGGTGGATGGTCGCTTCCTTGTGTGATGAGTGATCGACAAAATTGTGTGGACTGATTCTTGGCTAAGTATTGCAGGTGCAGGTTGCGACTTGACTCGTGTTGGTGCAGGTGAAGAACAAGCGTAAAAGGTCGTTGCCGGTGAGGCCTCCAGGTGTGGAGAAGGCAAGTAGGCTTCGTTCGAGGGACCCGGTGGCCAGCGGGTTCAAGTGCGGGCCGCATGGTGGCATAAACAGCAAGATGAAGTCGTGGACGGTTTCTTGGTAGAGCCTCAAAACCAAGGTCGAGTCGGGACTACGTGGGAGCCGAGTCATGAGTGGAGATTGGCGGAAGCTACACCGAGTTCGCGGGGTTTGCAGTGGTTCACCAGAAAACCACTAGGTTACTCTATTGAGCCACAAAACCGAGGCTGAAGACTCGACGAGGAGGTGCGGCCACCCAGGCTGGTTCAACCGCCCAGGAGGGGCGGTCACACCGCCTGGGCTGGTCAGATTGCCCGGGCCGGTCTAACCGCCTAGGGGGGCGGTCTGACCGCCCTGGTCGCTGGCGCCGAGATGCTTCGAAGCGGAGGGTTTCTTGGTTGCCTGGTGGAGGTGGTCTAACCGCCCCCCATACCCGGTCTAACCGCCCCCTCTGGACAGTAGGCTTTCAAGTTGTTTCCGCTGTCGTGAGTGCGTGTGTGTTGAGGTTGCTGGTAGTGTTTGTTCGTAGGACCAGTATAACTCCAGTGGCTACGTGGTTTTGGCAAACGGATGGTAGAAGTGAGGAGTGTGTGATTTTGGGGGTCCGACCGAGCGAGTTCATCTTGTTGGAGTTTCAATCTCCTTTGAGAAGAATTTTTATCGGCTCCCATTCACTCCCCCCCTCTCTGGTCGCCTAATATGTCACCAGCCAAAGAGGCACAACATCACCAGCCAAAGAGGCACAACATCACCAGCCAAAGAGGCACAACTCCCCGCTCCGATTCAAGAGAGATTTGGGGGCAAAGTCACCAACCAAAGAGGCACAACATCCTCATACGTGAAACCCACCAAAAACACCAAGAAATCATCCTCAAAACTCTGCCAACAAAGAGCTCCGAAAATCAACACAAAGAATGACGGGGAAAACACTTCTCAAACTTGAGGAACAACGCCGAACCATCTATACATACCATGAAGGTTCGTACAAGGTCTAGCTTGCCACCCAAACATCCATCCCTCTCTCTAGATCTCACATGAAGCTCTCAAGCTAGTCCTAGGAAAAACTAGGAAAAAAGAGAACGAAAATGGAAAAACAAATGAGCTAGGTTTCCAAGAGTTGGCTGCCATACATCCCCTCAAAGAGTATATATGGATGCACCCAAAATACTAAACTACCCTTACTTAACAACTAGGGATACATGCCCCTCAAGGGCGAATTTGGAAGTCTTCAGATTTTCTTCATCGGACGGATGCCCGGCGACCGCAACCTGCTTAGCCTCGACGCAAGCCTTGCGATCCCGACGCATGTCCTCCGCTTCGAAGCATCTCGGCGCCAGCGACCAGGGCGGTCAGACCACCCCCCTGGGCGGTTAGACCGGCCTATGCAATCTGACCTACCCATGCTGTCTGACCGCCCCTACTGGGCGGTTGAACCGTCCTGGGTGGCCACACCTCCTCGTGGAGTCTTCGGCCTCGGTTTTGTGGCTAAACCGAGTAACCCAGTGGTTTTCTGGTGAACCACTGCAAACCCCGCGAACTAGTTGTAGCCTCCGCCAATCTCCACTCATGACTTGGCTCCCACGTAGTCCCGGCTCGACCTTGGTTTTGAGGCTCTACCAAGAAACCGTCCACGACTTCATCTTGCTGTTCATGCCACCATGCGGCCCGCACTTGACCCTGCTGGCCACCGCGTCCCTCGAACGAAGCCTACTTGTCTTCTCCACACCTGGAGGCCTCACCGGCAACGACCTTTCGTGCTTGTTCTTCACCTGCACCAACACGAGTCAAGCCGCAACCTGCACCTGCAATACTTAGCTAAGAATCAGTCCACACAACGTTGTCAATCACTCATCACACAAGGAAGCGACCATCCACCGGTCCTCGAACCACACATGGTCCTCAATCTCCCCCTTGATGAGTGCATTGACAACACCCACATGAAGTAACACGAGAGAAAAGAAAAAGAAAAGAAACAAATAAAAAGAAACCTCAACAAGCGATCGAAAGCCAAAAAAAGGCGAATAGCAAGATTACTTGAAGAAGACAAGTCTCGGACCCCTTAGGCAAGGGCAACGTCTCGACACATCCGAGACAAGACCATGCTCAAACAAAGAGCGCAAACCACCTAACCAAAACTCAAACACCACAAAGAGCTCCCCCTGCAGATATGCAAGCTCCCCTTGAGCCAAAGCACACACCCCCTGAACCAATGCACCAATGCAACACGGGAATGCAGCAAAGAGCAAAAATCTGCTCACCTAGCCCAGGGTGGTTAGACCACCTTCACAGGGCGGTTAGACCGCCTGCACCTCAACTGACCGCCTAGGGGCGGTTAGACCGCCGCAAGAGACCGGCCTTGCACCAAACTACTCAAAATTTGCTCGAACCAATTTGAACACCTTCCAAACACTCCCAGGTGCCCAAAGCATGCACAAACTTCCCCCCCTTGTTGACAATGCATGAATCAAGGCAAAATGCAAAAAGTTACAACATATAGCTTCTCAAATTTACAAAATTCATCACAAGAGGCTACACAAGTCCACATGAGCAAGTTAGATACTCTGCAGGTTCGTAGTGACCTTAACTACATGATTACCAAGTTTCACAACCATTGGACAAGGCTAAGAAGGATTTGACTAATTTTGCAAAAAGTTACTCTCGCATAAGCAAAAACCTAAACATGAGCAAAACATGTCAAAATGGCAAAGCCACACAAACTTCATGCTAGGACAGCCATTCTAATCATAAGACCATCACAAACACCCACAAGCACCTCATGTCATGTCAAAGCCACCGAGCCATGTGCCTACTTCTATGTATGAGACTTCTCATTGGTAGGCATCATGCAATGGTTTAGCACCCAAAGCAAATTAAATTTAGCACATATGACATGGGAGCACATTTTCCAAGCATTTTACATTTCATTTTCAAATTCATATTTGGTACATGAAATGTCTTTGCGACAAAAAGGAACTTAGGCCCCTCCACAAGATAAAGCAAGAGGGCTAAACATTCATGATGGCAAATGAGCCTTTGGCCCCATATGATCAATAAACTAGCTATCCAACCACAAATTAAGCATAACCAAGCCACTAAAACATGTCAAGATCATATAAGGGCATTTACACATGGGAGAGCATACATGTGACAATTTTTCAAAAACATAGCCATCAACCATGGATATAAATCAAGATCATCAAGATCTAAGCCAAACTAACCATAGCATACCAAACTAGCTCACACGATCATATATAGCCCATCATGGTGAACAATATATATAGGAGAAGCTTTTCCTATCAAATGCATATGATACAAAATGCATGCAATTTAAGATACCAGGATGCCTATACATCATGTTACATATGCCATGCCAAATGCAAGAAATGCACAAAGGAAAGCTATACATATGCTACAAAGGAGCTCCCACACAAAACTCACAAACCACCGGCTCCTCGAGGGGAGGCAAAAAGGGCTCGACACCACCGGCAAAAGAGCAAAGGAGCACAAAACTTACAAGCTCCCCCTAAACTCATACATTAAGGCCAAAAAGCGTACAAAGCTCACCTTACACACATGAGATAGGGCAAAGAGCAAAAGGAACCAAGTGGCTTGACCAAGGCCACACACTTGAAGGTCACAAAAACACTTACCTTTATCATTTCTTCACAAATCACTCATCCTTGTCCACCATCCCCGAAAATGATACACCTACATGTCACCACCGGAATATGAGGCCGGAGAACCACCCCTGATATCAACCAAATGCTCTCCGGGCCATCCACCTGCAACTCAAAACCAAGAGCGAGAACGAGCAAACGACTCAACACTGGGGTTAGTTCCAAAATTGTAAAACCAGTGCCTAGCCATTTGCTCGAAAGTGGGGTTAGCACAAACCAAACCATCTTTCCTACCAAAGCTACCTCCACGAACACCACCACGGTGACCACCACGAGGGACCCAACCCTCTCTACCTAAAGGAGGACCAAAACCACGAAAGAAAGCCCGTGGACTGTCCCTGCTCTCCATCTCAAAGCTATGGATCCTCCCATCCCCATATTGAGCATGAGGAGGAGAATGCCTAGCAAACTGACCACCTGCTGACTCTCCAGACCAACCACCAGTACCACTATCTCCAGAACTGAAACCTCTCGACTCACCACCTCGAAAACCACTCCGCCCAGAATTCTGGGGCGGGGGCGTTTAAACCACCTAGCCAGGCCGGTCTAACCGCCCCCTCTGGGCTTGGCCGGTATGACCGCCTGGCCTGGCTGGTCTGACCGCCCTCTCCAAAACAGCTCCTCGGCTGCGGGAACTCACATCTCCCCATGCCGGAACATTTCTCACCACAGCTTTACCCCTGGGCAGTGGCATACGAGGCTTAGGTACACCATGGAAAGGGTTGTACCTATCCTTGTTCACCCACTCCTTTGCCATCCTTTCCTCACGCTTCCTCTTGAAGCAAAACGCTCTCTTGTGACCATCCTTTCCACAAAACTCACAATGGAAACGGATTGATCTGGGGTTAGGCTTGGGGTGAGGCTCTTCACAAGGCTTCTCACTTGGTTTCTCACTAGGCTTTTCACTTGCCTTCTCACTCAGTTTTTCTCTCGGTTGGTTTGGCTTGGATGTAACCTTGTATTTGGGTGTGGGTTGTGGTGAAACTGAAACATTCCCAAATTTCCTTTCTCTCTCACCACTGCCCTCACCAACCTTATCCAATCCCAAAGCCCAACCATCAAAGCGCTTACAGCTAGCAATCATCATATCGAGCTGAGGCTCTTGACACGACAACCAACTCAGCGCTTCATGCAACTTATCATTCTCATCTTGCAAGCAACCAACACATTTTGCAAGATCCAAATTTTTCATAGCATGCAATTCACATGTAGAACAAGAAGTAGGAATAGACACTTTCAAATCTGCCTCTAGCGAAACAATGCGAGAACGAAGCTCAACAATTTTTTCATGCAAACCAGGGCAAGAAGTGCAAGCACCAAGCAAAGTGGGTCTAGATTGTAGCTCAGCCAACTCAACCCTAAGCACATCTAGTTCCTCACACGTGGAGGCATACTTCTCCCCAAGATCAGTCAAGTCAGCTTGGAAAGCAGAGCAATCAGCACAATCATTCTCATCAGAAACAATAGGGCTAGCCTTAAGAGAATCGATTTCAAGCTTGCTATCAAGAACCTGTGTTTCTAGCTCAGCCACTCTAGTCCTAGCATCCTCGAGTAAAGATCTAAGCTCCTTCCTAAGCTTCTTAGCCTCTCTAAGCATGTGATCGCGATTATCAAGCAAGTCAACCAACTCCTCATTCTCCTTGCGCAAAAAAGAGAGCTCATCACATACCTCTTCCTCGGAATCCAAGTCCGAGGCGTCCTTCTGGCTTCTCTTGCTGCTCGAACTGCGAGCCATGCCGCAGAAGTCGTCCTTGAGGCTTAGGCCCGTCACACAAAGGCCGTTGAGATACTTGTCGAGGTTCTTCTTCTTCTTCTTCTTCTTCTTCTTCTTCTTCTTCTTGTCATCCTCTTCGTCTTCGTCACTCGTTCTTGAAGACGTGTCCACGAAATCCGACTCAATGTCGCTCGACCTCTTCATCTTCTCTCGAGACCAAGCCTTCTTCCCATGTTCATGATCCTTCTTCTTGGACTATTTCCTCTTGTCCATGAACTTGTGCTTGTCGTGGTTGTTCACCTTCGGACACTCGGCGAAATAGTTTCCATCCTTGCCACACTTGAAGCATGTCCTCGTGTTCGTCCTCTTGTTCACCCGGTTCTCGTGCAGCCTCTTGAACCGCCTCATCAGGAGCGCCAGTTCGCCCTCTCCAAGCACGTCGAACTCCTCATTTGGCATAGACATCAAAAAGGACAAAGAGAACATCCTGGTGGATGGGTTAGTGTTAGCCTTTCTATTTGAACCACCAACGAGGGCAAGGCTATGAGAGTCAGTCGGGCCTCCGAGCTTGGCAGTCATGCCCCTATCCATCTCAGCCAACTTGAGCTTCGAGAACAGCTCGTTCACCGTCAGAGTGTCATACTTCTCCGACTCCACAATGGCCTCGAACTTTCCGCCCCATATTGTACGATCCAAAGAGTGTAAGAGCTTGACGGCTCTATCATGATCATCGTACGGGAGCACGTCCACATTGGCCCTCATGTTGTTCACAACCACCGTGAACCTCGGAAACAAGGCATCGATGGACTCACCGGGGAGATGAGTGAAGTTCTCGTACTCTCTCCGGTAGGTCGCATACATCCGTGCCTGACCCTGGGCATTCCCAACATGAGCCTCCTTCAGCACCGTCCAAATTCTACAAGCCAAGTGCTCGGTGTGCACCCGATCGAACTCAGGCTGACACAAAACACGAAACAAGTAGTCGACTGCCTTATTGTTGGCGTCGAATCTGTCCCTCGATCCTGGAGCGAGGAAGTCCATCGGCTGGACATAGCCTGTGTCCACTGTGACATCCCAAAGGATCTGACCCTTTCCACGGAGGAATGCACCCATCCGCTTACTCCACATGTGCTAGTTCTTGCCATCGAACTGTGGAGGACCTGAACCCTGTTCCTGGTATGCCATCCTTGGGTCTTAGACTGGTTAGAGTCAACAAAGACCTGAACCGGCTCTTATACCACTTGAAGGACCGATTAGGCGACCAGAGAGGGGGGAGTGAATGGGAGCCGATAAAAATTCTTCTCGAAGGAGATTGAAACTCCAAAAAGATGAACTCGCTCGGTCAGACCCCCAAAGTCACACACTCCTCACTTCTACTATCCGTTTGCCAAAAGCACGTAGCCACTGGAGTGCTACTGGTCCTAGGAACAAACACTACCAGCAACCTCAACACACATGCACCCGCGACAGCGGAAACAACTCGGAAGACTGCTGTCCAGAGGGGGGCGTTTAGACCGGGTATGGGGGGCGGTTAGACCACCTCCACCAGGCAACCAAGAAACCCTCCAAAACACCTCCTCCGAGCACCAAAACACACCCCGGTTTCACCAATAAAGATCTCTGGTCAGGGCCATTCTAGCTACCTGTCGGTGCGGAATATGGTCCCGACACTAACCAGTAGATAGCTCCGAGGTCTATCCCTCAATGGTTGATGCTAAGCAACAAGTGACACAGGGTTTTTATCCTGGTTCCGGCCGAGGAGGTCGTACGTCCAGCAGGGGTGTGCTCACGGCACTATATTGCTCAGCACCGGGGGTGCCTGTAGTGGGGCTGCTACAAGCGAGGCGGGAGAGGAAGCGTGGCTCCCAAGTCCCTAGTGGAGTGGCTGAAGATGTTGTGGGAGAATAAGAGAGTGAGTGCATGGCGTGCTCTTGGTCTGTGGCCTTGAGCGCGTCGCTGTTCTGTGTCTCCTGTCGTCCCCCTGCGGCTGGGGGGTTCGTCCCCCTTTTATATATCAAGGGGGAGGCGAACTACATGCATGCCGCGCTATTTAGCTATGTGGAGAAGCACGACGTGCTATGCTGTAGAGTGGGCGGCCGTCCGGGCGATCCTTGCAGCGATCTGGTCATCATGGCCTGACTTGTACCCGAACAGTGGCGGTTCGAGGGTAGGAGAGCGGCGGATGGCGGTGATGTCCTCCGATAGGCTCGAGGGAGGTGCTGACGCGGGCTTGTACGGCGTACAGGAGTAAGCAGAACGACGTTCCTTCCCGATGCGCTTCACGGGGCTGGAGTCGTTGCTACAGGGCCCGGCGTGCGCCTGCACGCGCGGGTACGGCGGCCACGCCGTTACAGTGGCGGGGATGGCAGTCCACCGGCCTAGCGCCTCCACCTAACCCTGTAGGGTCACAAGAAAGTACATGGAGGGTGCGCCGGCCCCCTTTCGAGGGCTCGGCGCGTTAGCCGTACTAGGGCGTGCGTGCGATGTCACGGGACCGACACCGCCGCCCGCACGCATGCCCTCCCCACGGGGGCGGGGATGGGCTCCTCCCTGGGGAGTTGGTGCGGCAGCACCGGGGTGCGAGCCCCGGGCGCATGATGGCGCCGTCCCCGCGGCGTCGGGGCGTTAAATGCCCGTGTACGGGGCCGGCGCACGCATGAGGGGTACCCTCGAGCGTGGCGGACCCGGCCGAGGGCGGGCGTGCCCTCGAGCGAGGCGGAACCCGCTCGAGGGAAGTGCTGCCCCTCGAGCGGGGCGATGCCCGCCCGAAGGGGGCGCGCAGCCTCGAACGAGGCGGAGCCTGTTCGAGGGGATCTTTACGTGGGCCGCCTTGATGGGCCGTCGGAGTCCCTGTGGGCCATGCCTTGCATGGTTAGGCACCTGCATGGTTAGGCTTAACGTATTTGGGTTTCGTTGCAGGTTTTATGTGGGGTTTTCCCCATTGTTTAAAAGGACCCCTAGGGCTGTCCCCGACAGTAACCCCCGAGCATCTGTGGGTTTGCCATTGAGGCTCCCGCAGATGCTGGAACCTACTGATAGGACGTTCTTCCCTCCTTGTTCTGCGAACGCTTTCCGTGGGGCCGCGTCAGTGGACCCGCGGGTCTAGCCCCCGAAGCCCTGTAGGAGTGTGGATACTCCTGCAGGGGTTAACCGCGAGAATTTTGGTCAGAGAGGCGTGGCACATATGCCAACCGGCATCGGCGAGTATTTCGGCCCGGCTTCGGGGGTGCACGCACCGCTGGCACTGTCTCCGGTGGGTGCAATTTCAAGGAGGTGTAGCCGTGCGCCAAGCCCCCGAGCCTTGGCCCGTTCGAGGCGATCGGGTAGAGCTTGGCGACTTGTTTTTTAACGCGCCCTCGCCGTCCCTCCGCGGGACGGAGGGTGAGGTTTCCGCAACCCCCATCGAGCGGGTCGCGGATTGCGGATTCCTCGTCGAGCCGCTAGCGGGTGGTTCAAGTGGACGTCCATGCCCCGTTCGATAAGGGTAGGGCCGCGCGGTCCGGAGACACGTCCATGGAAGCGCTTGCGTTGGTTTGCTAGGTGGGGCTCGGTCCCGTTCGCTAGGGACCGAGGGCGCGGAAGCTCTCCCTCGGTGGGATCCCCCCGGCTAGCTGCCCTCGCTGGCTCTCGAACACGACATGTGGGGCACCCTCGAGTCGACGGGCTCGAGGAACGGCTCGAATGCGCGTGCCCTCGTCGTCCCTAACTCTGCGATCTGTGGCACCTGTTCGGACCAGTCGAGGGTCAGGCTTCGGACCTCTGATCAGTAGGACCGTGCGGGGTGGCGCCTGGGCGGCCCCGTCTTTTCACGTTTGCGGCCGTCGAGGGGTCTGGGCGAGCCAGCCCTCGAGGTGCTGGTTGGTGGCGCAGCGCGGCAGGGATGCTTGCGGTGCCTGCTTTACTTCAAGCAGGCCCTAGGCGACCCTCTCACGCGCGTGCCCTCTTTAGAGGGTTGACTTTGTCTCGAGCTAGGGGCTCGTGCCGCTCAAGGGTTTTACGTGGCATGGGTACCCGCGGTGCCTGCTTTACATCAAGCAGGCCCCGGGTAGCCTTCTCACGTCGATATCCCGTCGAGGGCTGCTTTCGTTTTGAGTCAAGGGCTCGTGCTGCTCGAGGGTTTTACGTGGCATGGGTACCCGTGGTGCCCGCTTTACATCAAGCAGGCCCCGGGTAGCCTTCTCACGTCGATATCCCATCGAGGGTTGCCCTTGTCTCGAGCCAGGGGTTCGCCCCGCTCGAGGGTTCTCCTTGCTTGGCAAGGGACCCGATCATTTAATGCCTCGCGAGCCGAGGCCGCGGTTTTGCGGCGCGGGCGCGCCTTTTTAGGCGCCGCGCGCGCGCGCGCGTAGTGGGCGGCGTGGCGGGTGGACGTGACGGCTTCGCCTCGGCCCTTGCGGGTCTCCGCCGTGATGATGGCCCGCCTGCAGTGATGTGGCCGCTGCAGTCGTGGTGGGGCCCGTCCGTCGGCGTGAAGGGAAGATTCCCTGCAGTTAATGCGAGCGGGGTATTCGCTCCGGAGAGCTCGCCCCGTCGGCTTATAAATCTGAGGGAGTGGGGAGACGGCGGTGTTTTATCTTAGCGCCTCACCGTTTTCAGTCCACCGCCCCTTCGTCTTCGCCTTGCTCTCACCACCGCGCGGTGTCGCCGTTAGAGCTTTTCTTCCGTTCCTTGTCCTCCATCCTCGCATTCCTTCGCCCTTCTTCATGGCGCCGCCTCAGCTTCCCCTCACGATCTTGGAGCCGTACGCCTGGGAGAGGTCGACGGTGACGCCGCTGGCCCTTGGCGAACTGGTCGCCGCCGGCCAGCTGTCAGCCAACGAAGATGGGCGTCCGGCGGAGTGGATCGTGCCGCCAGCGGCGGACCGTGCGCCCAACCCGCCGGAGGGTTATGTGGTCAGCTTCATTCGCTACCACGAGCGGGGCTTCAACGCGCCGGCGAGCACCTTCATGCGGGCGATGTGCCACCACTACGGGGTGGAGCTGCACAACTTCGCCCCCAACGCGATCTCGCAGGCGGCCACATTTGTGGGCGTCTGTGAAGGGTACCTGGGGATCCCAGTCAATTGGGAGCTCTGGGTACACCTTTTCCGCGCGGAGCTCATCACGCAGCCCACGACGGAGCCGAGGACCCGCCGCTCGATGCGCGCAGGCGGGATGTCGCTTGCCCCGCGGGGGGCAATTCAAGAACGTCTACATCCCCCCGCACCATGACGACGAACAACGCCGGTTGGGAGCGGGGATGGTTCTCCCGCGCAACGCCGAGCCCGGCCTTCCCCCCTACACCGGCCGGGTGTTCAAGGAGAGGCCCGACTCCACGGGGCTACGGGGGTGTCCACGCCCCGACATCGGAGGCGGCGGAGAGTCGGTCCTGGCCGCGCTGCAGCGCCTGGCGACGATGGGGCTGAACGCGATGGGCGTCCTCGCCTTCCTCCATCATAGGCGGGTCGTGCCCTTGATGGAGAGGCCGCTCTGCATCTTCGAGATGACAGAGGCGGCCAACCCCATCGACCTGGCGAGGTCGCGGATGCTCCCGACGCCCCTCGAGCGGCCATATGCGCTCACCCGGGCGCGGAGCGCCGTCGACACCCGGACGCCGCCGATGCCTGCGGGTCGGACCCCGTGGGACCTCGAGATGCTCCCCAGCGGCCCGCTGGTGTGTTTGGCTTTTGATTTCGTTTTAGTTCTTTGTGTTGTCTTTGCCTCTTGATGCGCCCTTGTTGCTCCTGTGTTCAGCTGGTGACCTTCACCATCGCCAAGTCCATTCCGCCCACCCCCGACTCCCGCGCGCTGGGCCGGGCGGCGTAGCAGCGGCAGCGAGAGGAGGCGGCGCGCAAGAGGGAGCACGCGAGGCGGCGTCAAGCGCGTCGGGATCGGCGGGCCGCGGAGTACCGCGTCGGTGCGAAGAGTTGGGGCTCTCCTCCCCGGGGACCGAAGAGTGTTCGTCCTCGGAGGAGGACGAAGAGGAAGAGGCCGAGGGGGAGGGCCCCCTCGACGGGTGGCGGCCGCGCCCCCGTCCACCGGAGCCGGCGCCGGCGGCGAGGGCGGCATCGCTCGGGGCGGGCGCAACGGCCCCCGCCGCCGGCCATCGACATCGAGGGCGGCGCGCGCCGCGGAGGCGCCGGCCGCGCTCGTTGGGGGCGCGCACGGCGAGCGGCGCGTCGACGCGCGCATCGAGCGTGCCCGCGCGCGGGGAAGCACGTCCGCGCAAGCGGCGACGTCGTCGGGGGAGCGCGGCGGCGGGCGCATCCGCACGCGGGGCGAGCGTACCTACGCGTGCGGGGCGGCGCCCGGTCGGGAGGCGTGACATCGGGCGTGACCGCGCGCGGGGCGGGCGCGCGCCGTGCGCGCGGCGGCGCCGTCGGGGAGACGCGGCGGCGGGCGCGCCGGCCGCACCGGCCTCATCCGCTGAGGCTTCGAGGAAGAGGAAGCGCGCCTTTTCCTCCTCGAGGTAAGAGACTCGATGCTTTGCTCGGTTTAATCTGTTGATGATCAGGCGTCCTAACCCTCCGTTCGTGCCTGCGCAGGGTGGTGCCAACCGTGCCTCCTCTTGCACTTGCCAAGGTGCTGAGGACGGACGCATCCATCCCCACCTGGCGGCGCTCGTCGAGGACGCCGCGGGCGGGGACAAGCACGGTGGCGGCGGGCGAGAGCTCGCGGGGGTGCGGGCGGGGCCCCCGGTGCCTCGGCCGCCGGATCAGCCCCCGCCGCGGTGTAGTTGGCGGTCGCCGAGGAGCGGCCGGCGCCGGCCGTCGTGGGGGTGCGGGGCCGCGGTCACGGCGGTGGTGGAGGCGCGGCCCGCGGGGGCGTTGCCGTGGAGGAGGCGGAGCGGGAGCGACCCGCGGCGCCCGTGGCCGCGAGAGGCGCGGCCCGAGGTGGTGGCCGTGGCGCCGTACCGGGCGCCCGCGGCCGCGGAGACGCGGCGGAGGCGGCACGAGAGGCGGCGCTCGCCGGCGTTCGCGGGCGGAGGTGGTGGAGGTCTCGGACGACTCCCCGCCGCCCGGGTGGGACCGGTGGGCCGGGCGGCCCACGAACTCCCCCGAGCCCCGGGGAGGGGGCCCTCGTGGGGCGGCGCGAGGGTCACCCGGGTGGTGGGGGGGTCGAGGACACGGCGCCGAGGCCTCGTCCTCCGCGCCGCCGCCCCCGCCCGGTGGAGGGGGCCGTCGATGACCCCCCCGGCGTTTGCCGACGCTCGGGTGGAGCAGAGCTGCGGGACGAGCTCCGGAGCCACGGCGCTACGCTCAACCGCGCGCTGAACGAGGCGCTGCGGGTTCACGGCGGCCCGGCGTGGCTCGTCTTCCAGGTTAGCCGTGGTTGCTTGTTCTCTCCTTTCTTTCATTTGTGCATGCTGCCTTCGTGTCGCGGCACTCATGGGTTTTGTTTCTGTGGTTGCCAGGAGCTCGAGCGTCGCGCCCACGACAAGTACGACGCGTTCGACCGGGTGAACGCCGAGGTCCACCAGCTCCGGGAGCAGTGCAGCGCTTTCGACGCGCTTGCTGACGCTCTCAGATCCTCGGATGGGCGGGCCGGCGCACGGGCCTTGGCCGGCTCGACGAGCCGCCCGAGGGCTCGAGGCGGGACACGGCGCGTCGCTCGAGCCTCGAGCGGGTGCGCGCGCCCCTCATCGATCGTGATGAGGCGCGTCGCGCGCGCGCGAGGACTTGGAGAAGACGCGGACGTTGGCCGCTAACCGGGAGGCGGGAGGTGGCGACCGTCCGCGCCGAAGCCCGGGATCTTCGCTCATCGCTTGAGGGGGCGCGGCGCGCAGCGCGCCGAGCCGAGGAGCGGGCGCGCGAGCCGGGGCGGGGGCCGGGCCAAGGAGGCTGACGACCTGAAGGCCGCCCTCGACGCCAAGGCTGTGGCCCTCGTCCTTGCAGAGGAGCGGCTCCTGCAAGAGAGCACCGCCCGCCAAAGGGCTGAGGAGCGGGTCCAGCAAGGGCAGGCCGCCCTCACCGACGCTCGTGTCGCGCTGGAGCAGGAGCGCGCCGCCCACGAGGTGACGCGGAAGACCTTGGCGGATCGGGACGCCAAGATCTCCAAGGCCGAGGGCGAGGTGATTATGCTCAGCATCACCAACGCCAACCAGGAGATGTCCCTCCGGGAGCAGGGCGAGACCGTCGAGCGCCTCGAGCTGACGGTCGAGGCCGTGCGCCGCGACCTCGAGATGGAGAAGAAGCAAGTCGAAGGTGAGCCACAGTCTGACTCTCGTCTTGTCGGTTTTTCGGTTGGGAACTCGCATTCCCTTTTTCTGATTTATTTCTTGCCTTGGTGTTCCCGAGCTTGCGCCTTTGCTACGGGGCACGCGGCAGAGCGGGCCGAGGCACTGCAGGTCTCCTACAACTCCTCCGAGCAGGAGCTACGGGAGCTGCGCGATGCGGCCCTCGAGACCCGCCGCGCCGTCGAGGAGGGCGAGGCACGGGCGCGGTTCGGCGGCCGGCCGCCGCGCGCCCTTGGTGGCCATGTCACCGAGCGGATGCGCCGAGCGCTGCAGCTGGGCGTCCAGAAGGCCCTCGGAGTGGTGCGATCCCACTACGAGGTTAACTTCGAGGCGCTGGCGGAAGGCTACATCGTTCCCGAGGGCGTCGAGGACGAGGTGGCCATGGAGCGCGTGGATGCGCTCGCTGCCGACGCCGCCGGGTCGCTCGCCGAGGCCTTCGAGGAATTCCTCTTTCCGGACGTCGCTGATGATGCTGCTCCTCCCGCCTGAAAGCAGTTGGGCGCTAGGCCTGTTTTTTGTTTATGTGTATCAGTATTCTGGCCTCGTGGCCTTTTGTAAATGAACAAGTTGTTTCATGAACATGAGCATTTGCTGTAAATGAAGTTGTTTGTTTATCACGCTTTTTGTTTCTCCTTCTTCCTGAGTAGATTCTAGTTGGGGGAGTTCGATTTTCGCAGGGGGCCCGCTGGGTTGGAGGCGAGAGAGAAGGGCCATAGCCACACGGCGTAGGCTATCTCTGGCTCGCACGCTCCTTCCGCTGTGCCGCCTGCGCCCTGTTCGAATCGTGGCTCGAGGTTGAAGTAGGAAACAAACTTAGCGCGTGTGGGTTGTTGTGTTTCTTGCGCGAAAAAATGGGACTATTTTGGGGGGGATGCCCCCCGCAGTAGCCCCCGAGGGTAACTTGGGTTTCAGGGGAAAGCCGAGTTGCCCTTTTTATTGAGCTTAAAGCTTTTACATAGTTGTAGCCAACTGGGGCGTTGGCCGTGCGGTTTTTACAACAAAAATACTTGGAAATCCTAGCTAAGGGTAGAAGCGACGTAGCGGTTGGATGTTCCAAGCGTTGGTGAGTTCTTCACCGTCCTCGTTGGCTAACTTGTATGTGCCGGGCTTGAGTACCTTCACCACGACGTAGGGTCCCTCCCATGGGGGCGATAGCTTGTGGCACCCTCGGTTGTCTTGGCGTAGCCTTAGGACCAAGTCCCCTTCGCTGAAATCCCGCCGGCGTATCTTGCGCGCTTGATAGCGCCTGAGGGACTGCTGGTACCTCGCGGAATGCATCAAGGCTACAAGGCGTGCCTCGTCCAGCTGGTCCAACGAGTCCTCGCGGGCTCGTTGGTTAGCATCCTTGTTATAGCCTCGAACCTTGGGCGACCCGTATTCTAAGTATGTGGGGAGGACGGCCTCCACGCCGTGGACTAAGAAAAACGGGGTGAACCCGGTGGCTCTGCTCGGGGTGGTCCTTAGGCTCCACACAACCGCTGGTAGTTCTTGGAGCCATTTCCGCCCGTATTTGTTCAAGCGGTCGAAAATTCCGGGCTTTAGGCCTTGTAAGATCATGCCATTGGCACGTTCCACTTGGTCGTTGGTCTGTGGGTGCGCCACAGCTGCCCAATCCACACGGATGTGGAACTTGTCGCAGAACTCCAAGAACTTCTTGCCCGTGAATTGGGATCCGTTGTCGGTGATGATGGAGTTCGGCACTCCAAAGCGGTAGACGATGTCAGTGAAGAACGTCACCGCCTGTTCTGCCCTTAGATTCGTGATGGGGCGCACCTCCACCCACTTGGAGAACTTGTCGATCGCGACCAACAAGTGGGTGAAGCCCCCGGGCGCCTTCCGCAAGGGCCCGACGATGTCCAGTCCCCACACGGCGAACGGCCATGTTACGGGGATGGTCTGTAGGGCATGGGCGGGCAAGTTGGACTTGCGGGCGTAGAAGGCGGCACCCCTCGCGGTGCGCACGATCTCGCCGGGCGTCCGCGACCGCGGGGGGCCGTAGAAGCCCCGGAGGAACGCGTTGCCGACGAGGGTGCGGGGCGCGGCGTGGTGACCACAGATGCCCGCGTGGATGTCCCGTAGGAGCTCGCGCCCCTCGGGAATGGGCACGCATCTCTGTAATATGCCAGAGGCGGCGCGCTTGTACAGCTCACCGTCGACGAGGGTGAACGATTTGGCCATCCTGGCGATGCGTCTAGCCGCGGCCCGGTCCGCGGGGAGTTCCCCTCGAGCGATCCAGGCAATGTATTTCTCCCGCCAGTCCGCCTGGACGGGAGCTGGCTCGATGTCCATCGCGTCGGCCTCGTGGGAGCCGTACCCCTCGAGAAGGGAGAGTACGTACGCCTCGTTCGAGGGGTCCTCGTTTATGGGCTCCGCACCCGCTGGATTCGAGGGAGCCCCCGAGGGTTCATTGTGATTGGAGGGGTAGGGCTCGAAGGCGACCGAGGGTTGAGCGATGTCGCGCGCGAAAACGTTCGGGGGAACGGTGATCCGCCCGGACGCGATCTTGGCGAGTTCGTCCGCCTCTTCGTTGTACCTGCGGGGCACATGGTTGAGCTCGATGCCGTAGAACTTGTCTTCGAGGGCTCGCACGGCTTTGCAATAGGCCTCCATCTTGTCGTCGTGGCAGCTCGCGTTCTTCATGACTTGATCAATCACGAGATGCGAGTTGCCCCTTACGTCGAGGCGCTTGACGCCCAACTCAATGGCGATTTTGAGGCCGCAGAGGAGGGCCTCGTATTCAGCCATGTTGTTAGACGCAGGGAAGTGGAGGCGTACCGCGTACCGCATGTGTTCCCCGAGGGGTGACACGAAGAGCAGGCCCGCGCCCGCTCCTGTTTTCATCACTGAGCCGTCGAAGAACGAGTCCGGCCTCCGCTTGGACTCGTGGCGGCGGCAGCTGCGTGTCCGTCCATTCGGCGACGAAATCCGCCAGGATTTGGGATTTGACAGCCTTGCGCGGGGCGTAGGCGAGCGTCTCGCCCATCAGCTCCACGGACCACTTGGCGATCCTACCCGCGGCGTCAGGGTTGCGGATGATTTCTCCTAGTGGGAAGGAGGAAACCACCGTGACGGGGTGGGCCTTGAAGTAGTGGCGGAGTTTGCGCCGCGCAAGAACCACTGCGTACAACAGCTTCTGGACCTGTGGGTAGCGCGTGTTCGTGTCCGAGAGGACCTCGCTGATGTAGTAGACTGGCCGCTGCATAGGCAAGGCATGCCCTTCCTCCGTGCGCTCCACAACGATCACGGCGCTCACCACCTGGGTGGTCGCGGCCACGTAGAGCTGCAGGGGCTCGCCGTCCTGCGGTGGCGTGAGGATCGGGGCGTGCGTCAGTGACGCCTTCAGCTTGTCGAGCGCGTCCTGGGCCTCGGTGGTCCAGGAGAAGCGCTCGTGCTTCTTGAGTAGGCGGTAGAGGGGCGAGGCCCTTCTCACCGAGCCGCGAGATGAAGCGGCTCAAGGCGGCAAGGCACCCCAACACCTTCTGCACCCCCTTGAGGTCCCGGATCGGACCCATCCGTTCGAGGGCCGCGACCTTTTCGGGGTTGGCCTCGATTCCCCGTTGGGAGACGATGTATCCCAGGAGCATGCCTCGCGGCACTCCAAAGACACATTTTTCGGGGTTTAACTTGACCCCATTGGCCCGTAGGCAGTTGAACGCGACGCCAAGGTCGCCAACCAGGTCGTTCGCCTTCGTGGTCTTCACGACGATGTCGTCCACGTACGCTTCGACCGTCCGCCCGATGTGATCCCCAAAAACGTGCTGCATGCAACGTTGGTATGTTGCACCCGCGTTTCTGAGGCCAAATGGCATCGTGACGTAGCAGTAACGTCCCGAACGGTGTGATGAACGAGGTCGCCACTGGTCGACTCTTTCATCTTTATCTGGTGGTATCCGGAATAAGCATCAAGGAAACAGAGCAGTTCGCACCCAGCTGTTGAGTCAACGATTTGATCAATGCGTGGCAAAGGAAAAGGAACTTTGGGACATGCTTTATTGAGACTAGTGTAGTCTATACACATCCGCCACTTCCCATTCTTTTTCTTTACAAGCACGGAGTTTGCTAGCCACGTTGGGTGGAACACCTCCTTGATGAATCCGGCCTCGAGAAGCTTCCGCAGCTCCGCTCCGATTGCCCGCCGCCGCTCCTCGTCGAAGCGGCGGAGCCGTTGCTGCACGGCGCGAGGGTTTGGCAGGATGTCAAGGGAGTGCTCGGCGACTTCCCTTGGGATGCCTGGCATGTCCGAGGGGCTCCACGCGAAGATGTCGGCGTTGGCGCGGAGGAAGTCGACGAGCACCACTTCCTATTTGGGGTCGAGGGTGGAGCTGACCCTCAACGCCTTGCCCTCGGGGGCCGAAGGGTCGAGGGGGACCCCCTTGGCCTGCGTGCTTGGCGGCGGAGTTGAGGTCTTCGTTGACCATCTTCTCCAGCGTGTTCACCAGCGCTTCATCCAGCGCTAGTGCCTCTGCGTGCTCCACGCATTCGACATCGCAGTCGAACGCGTGCTCGATCGACGAGCCGACGGTGATGACGCCGTTCGGGCCAGGCATCTTCATATTTAGATAGGTATAATTGGGGACCGCCATGAATTTGGCATAGCAGGGTCGCCCAAGTATAGCATGGTAGGCCCCTTTGAACCCCACCACCTCGAAGGTGAGGGTCTCCTTGCGGAAGTTCTTAGGGGTGCCAAACCGCACGGCAAGTCGATCTGCCCGAGGGGTTGAACCTGCTTGCCGGGCGCGATGCCGTGGAACGGCTTCGTGCTGGGCCGCAGCTGGTCCAATCCGATCCCCATCAGGCGCAGCATATGCACGTAGAGGATGTTGAGGCTGCTGCCTCCGTTCATGAGGACCTTCGAGAACCGGGCGTTCCCAATGATGGGGTCAACCACCAGCGGGTACTGGCCCGGGTTGGGGACGCGGTTTGGGTGGTCCTCCCGGCTGAACGTGATGGCGTCCTCTGACCAATCGAGGAAGTACGGAGGCGCCCTCTCAGCGGCGAGGACCTCGTGCCGCTCCTTCTTGCGTTGGCGTGTCGACATGTCGACGGTTGGTCCCCCAAAGATGAGGAACACATTTTCGACGGCGGGGAAGCCGCCCGCGTCGCCATTGCCTTCGTCTTTCTTGGCCTCTGCCTCCTTCGCGGCGGCACGGCCGTAGAATTTCTTGAGCATGTCGCACTGCTCAAGGGTGTGGTGTACTGGGGTTTTGTGGTAGGGACATGGCTTCTTCAGCATGTCGTCGAACACCCCCGGGCCTCGAGGGGCCGGTCGAGGGCCCCGTCGAGCGGGTCGACGAGCCGAGGGCCTCGGTGTTGCCGCCGTCGCGTCCCGCTCGCGCGCCGCGCGGCGCGGCTTTTTCCCCCTTCTTGCCCGGCTTGTCGTTGCGGTGGGGCTCCTTGGACTTGCGCCCTCCGCGGGCGCGTCCTCGGAGCGCTTGCCCTTCTTGCCGTCGAAGATCGCCCCCACGGCCTCCTCCCCGAGGCGAAGCCGGTGGCGATGTCGAACAGCTCATTGGAGTCCGCAGGCGGGCTGCGTCCCAGCTCCTGCACGAGGTCCCGGCACGTGTTGCCCTCGAGGAAGGCATGCACGATTTCGGACTGCGCTACGCTGGGGAGCTCCGTGCAGCGCTTGGAGAAGCGCTGTATGAAGTCCCGCAGCGACTCGCCGAGCTTCTGCGTGCAGGAGCGCAGGTCCCATGAGTTCCCAGGGCGCACGTATGTGCCCTGGAAGTTGCCCATGAACGTGTGGACTAGGTCGTCCCAGTTATGGATCTGGCTGGCGGACAAGTGCTCGAGCCATGTCCGGGCCGCATCGCCAAGATGTAGGGGCAGGTTGCGGATGATGACCTCGTCGCTGGTGGCCCCGCCCAGCTGGCAAGCCAAGCGGTAGTCGTTGAGCCACACGCGGGGGTCCGTCTCCCCGTTGTACTTGACGATCGTCGAGGGTTGGCGGAAGCGTTGGGGGGGAACGCCGCCGCGCGAATCTCCCGGGCCGAACACACGGGTGCACGGGGGGCTCGACGTCGGGGAGCGGTCCTCGCCGCTGTCGTAGCGCCCACCCCGTCGAGGGTGGTAGCCTCTTGCCGCTCGTGCGTCCGCCTTGCCGGGTGCGCCCGGTGTTGATGACGTTGCGAGCGTCGCCATCCGGCGCCCGCGCGCGTTAAGGAGTCGCTCCTTGTCCGGCGTGCGCCCTTGCTCGGTGGGTTGCCCCGCGGGTCCCCCCGCGTGCACCGAGGGGTTCGCCTCCCGGTGCGGCTTCATCGCCCGCGCATCCCCCCTGTTGGCGGATGCGTGAGGCCGAGCTCTCGGCCTGCTGGACGGCCGCCTGCTCGATGAGAGTTTGCACCTCGCGGTGCATGTCTCGAGCCTCGGGGGTCGAGGGTGCTGGCATAGCACGCAACAGCGTCGCGGCGGCGACGAGCTTCTGGCTCGCCCGCGGGGGCACGTCCGCGTTTTCGACGTTGGGGACGGTGTTGATGCGGTCGCGGACCTGTCGGCCCAGCCTCCCGTGCGCGTTCACCGCGCGCGCAGGCTTCCCCTGCCATTGAGGCGCGGAGCAACCGCACCGTTCGGTATTCCTCCGCCAGCTTGGCCTCGAGCTCGCGGGCTTGGGCAAGGCGTGCGTCGGCGTCGGCCCCGGCGAGAGCGCTCGGCCCCCGCGGCCAGGCGCGCGGCGATCCCTGGGGCAGGTGTGACTTCCCCGTCTCCGGCGCCCACCGCACCGGCGGCATTGGCCGGGTCGTTGGTGATGACGGCGCAGCACTCCCGCGCGGGATCGTAGCTCCCCGTGCTGGAGTCGTCGGAGCAGCCGAACCAGTAGTCCGCGGCGTCGAGGAAACGCCGGAACGCGGCCCCGGGTCCGGCACGCCGGGAGAAGTCCCACTCCGCGTATCCGTGGCGGTTGGCGGGTGGCATCGTGTCGACGGAGCCCAGGGATGACTCATCCGCGCCGAGGCGCCGGATCCCCGGCGACGAAGACGTGGCGGCCGGGCGGAACCCCGCGCATCGACGTGTTGACGTTGGCGTTGTAGGCCGTCGTGGCGCCCCGCGGCCGATAGGGATGCGCGGTCCGAGACCGCGCGCCGCTCCCCACCGGGGCGGTGGCGGTCGTGATGGTGGGCGCGCCGCGCCGGGCGGCGGTGCGCTCGGCCCGCCGCCGCTCGGACCACGCCCGACGCGAACGCCGCCCGGAGCGGCGGTGGCGTCGTGGCGCCGACAGCCCGCGGCATCCGTGCCCGCGGGCGCCCGCGCCGTGGTGGTGCGCGCGGCGGGGGCCAAAGCTGACCTGGCCTGGCGCTGCGCGCGGAGCTCCTCACGGTTGGTGAGGCGCATGAGATAGCCGTTCCCCGTGGCCTGGAAGTTCAGGTCCCCGAAGCGGATTTCGAACCCGGCTGGGAGGGGGTCCGAGCTACCCATGCAGTAGCGTGTAGCACGGTACTCAGTACGAATCACCATGGAGGGAGTTGGTGGAATGACCTTAGGCGCTCGTTTCCCCACGGTGGGCGCCAACTGTCGGTGCGGAATATGATCCCGACACTAACCAGTAGATAGCGCCGAGGTCTATCCCTCAATGGTCGATGCTAAGCAACAAGTGACACAGGGTTTTTATCCTGGTTCCGGCCAAGGAGGCCGTACGTCCAGCAGGGGTGTGCTCACGGCACTATATTGCTCAGCACCGGGGGTGCCTGTAGTGGGGCTGCTACAAGCGAGGCGGGAGAGGAAGCGTGGCTCCCAAGTCCCTAGTGGAGTGGCTGAAGATGTTGTGGGAGAATAAGAGAGTGAGTGCACGGCGTGCTCTTGGTTTGTGGCCTTGAGCGCGTCGCTGTTCTGTGTCTCCTGTCGTCCCCCTGCGGCTGGGGGGTTCGTCCCCCTTTTATATATCAAGGGGGAGGCGAACTACATGCATGCCGCACTATTTAGCTATGTGGAGAAGCACGACGTGCTATGCTGTAGAGTGGGCGGCCGTCCGGGCGATCCTTGCAGCGATCTGGTCATCATGGCCTGACTTGTTCCCGAACAATGGCGGTTCTAGGGTAGGAGAGCGGCGGATGGCGGTGATGTCCTCCGATAGGCTCGAGGGATGTGCTGACGCGGGCTTGTACGGCGTACAGGAGTAGGCAGAACGGCGTTCCTTCCCGATGCGCTTCACGGGGCTGGAGTCGTTGCTACAGGGCCCGGCGTGCGCCTGCACGCGCGGGTACGGCGGCCACGCCGTTACAGTGGCGGGGATGGCAGTTCACCGGCCTAGCGCCTCCACCTAACCCTGTAGGGTCACAAGAAAGTACATCGAGGGTGCGCCGGCCCCCTTTCGAGGGCTCGGCGCGTTAGCCGTATTGGGGCGTGCGTGCGGTGTCACGGGACTGACACCGGCCGCACTGCACAGTACCCTCCCACAGTGGCGGGGATGGGCTCCTCCCTGGGGAGTTGGTGCGGCGGCACCGGGGTGCGAGCCCTGGGCGCATGATGGCACCGTCCTGCGGCGTCAGGGCGTTAAATGCCCGTGTACGGGGCCGGCGCACGCGTGACGGGTACCCTCGAGCGTGGCGGACCCCGGCCGAGGGCGGGGCGTACCCTCGAGCGAGGCGGAACTCGCTCGAGGGAAGTGCTGCCCCTCGAGCGGGGCGATGCCCGCCCGAAGGGGGCGCGCAGCCTCGAACGAGGCGGAGCCTGTTCGAGGGGATCTTTACGTGGGCCGCCTCGATGGGCCGTCGGAGTCCCTATGGGCCATGCCCTGCATGGTTAGGCACCTGCATGGTTAGGCTTAACGTATTTGGGTTTCGTTGCGGGTTTTAAGTGGGGTTTTCCCCATTGTTTAAGGGGACCCCTAGGGCTGTCCCCGATACTACCAGAAAATCTTGGCGAAAACCAAAACTTCACCCAGGGGCCTAGGGGCGGTTAGACTGGCTACCAGGGGCGGTCTAACCTCCTGTACCCAGCGACGAACTCCAAACAAGAACTACTAGCAAACAACACGAGAACGACCCGAAATTTCACCCAGACACTCCACTGATCAAGGCGAACAAACTCACAGAAGAAAATCCGGCGAAACAAAACTTCGACCTGGAAGGCCTAGGGCGGTTAGACCGCCCCCAGGCGGTTAGACCGCCCCTTCCAGAAAACCAACCCGCGGGTCAAACCTCCACTTCCTCGCGCCCGATCTCCCGAATCACTCCACGGATTGCAGCAAAACTTCGGGAATAGCTGGGTTACCTCCTGGGCAACCTCTACCTCAAAGGAATCGACCTGAAATGCTCACAATCAAGAGGAATTGAAGAAATCGCTTCTCTAGGTCAAGAACTCACCCAACTCGAAAAACCACTAAAACGAGTCCGATTCAAGAGAGATTTGGGGGCAAAGTCACCAGTCAAAGAGGCACAAAATCCTCATACGTGACACCCACCAAAAACCCCAAGAAATCGTCCTCAAAACTCCGCCAACAAAGAGCTCCGAAAATCAACACAAAGAAGGACGGGAAAACATTTCTCAACCTTGAGGAACAACGCCGAACCATCTATACATACCATGAAGGTCTGTACAAGGTCTAGCTTGCCACCCAAACATCCATCCCTCGCTCTAGATCTCACATGAAGCTCTCAAGCTAGTCCTAGAAACAACTAGGAAAAAAGAGAACGAAAATGGAAAAACAAATGAGCTAGGGTTCCAAGAGTTGGCTGCCATCCATCCCCTCAAAGAGTATATATGGAGGCACCCAAAAGACTAAATTACCCTTACTTAACAACTAGGGATACATGCCCCTCAAAGGCGAATTTGGAAGTCTTCAGATTTTCTTCATTGGACGGATGCCCGGCGACCGCAACCTGCTTAGCCTCGACGCAGGCCTTGCGATCCTGACGCATGTCCTCCGCTTCGAAGCATCTCAGCGCCAGCAACCAGGGCGATCAGACCGCCCCCCTGGGCGGTTAGACCGGCCTGGGCAATCTGACCGGCCCAGGCGGTCTGACCGCCCCTCCTGGGCGGTTGAACGGCCTGGGTGGCCACACATCCTCGTCGAGTCTTTGGCCTCGGTTTTGTGGCTCAACCGAGTAACCCAATGGTTTTCTGGTGAACCACTGCAAACCCCGCGAACTAGTTGTAGCCTCCGCCAATCTCCACTCATGACATGGCTTCCACGTAGTCCCGGCTCGACCTTGGTTTTGAGGATCTACCAAGAAACCGTCCATGACTTCATCTTGCTGTTCATGCCACCATGCGGCCCACACTTGACCCCGTTGGCCACCGGGTCCCTCGAATGAAGTCTACTTGTCTTTTCCACACCTGGAGGCCTCACCGGCAACAACCTTTCGTGCTTATTCTTCACCTGCACCAACACGAGTCAAGCCGTAACCACACAACGTTGTCAACCACTCATCACACAAGGAAGCGACCATCCACCGGTCCTCGAACCACACATGGTCCTCAAGATCCAAGGATGGCGTACCAGGAACGGGGTTCGGGTCCTCCACACTTCGATGGCAAGAACTACCAGATGTGGAGTAAGCGGATGGGTGCGTTCCTCCGCGGAAAGGGTCAGATCCTTTGGGATGTCACGGTGGACACAGGCTATGTCCAGCCGATGGACTTCCTCGCTCCAAGATCGAGGGATAGATTCGACGCCAACAATAAGGTGATTGACTACTTGTTTCGTGCTTTGTGTCAGCCTGAGTTCGATCGGGTGCACACCGAGCACTTGGCTTGTAGAATTTGGACGGTGCTGAAGGAGGCTCATGTTGGGAATGCCCAAGTTCAGGCACGGATGTATGCGACCTACCGGAGAGAGTACGAGAACTTCACTCATCTCTCCGGTGAGTCCATCGATGCCTTGTTTCAGAGGTTCACGGTGGTTGTGAACAACATGAGGGCCAATGTGGACATTCTCCCGTACGATGATCATGATAGAGTCGTCAAGCTCTTACACTCTTTGGATCGTACAATATGGGGCAGAAAGTTTGAGGCCATTGTGGAGTCGGAGAAGTATGACGCTCTGACGGTGAACGAGCTGTTCTCGAAGCTCAAGTCGGCTGAGGTGCATAGGGGCATGACTGCCAAGCTCGGGGGCCCGACTGACTCTCATAGTCTTGCCCTCGTTGGTGGTTCAAATGGAAAGGCTAACACTAACCCATCCACCATGATGTTCTCTTTGTCCTCTTTGATGTCTATGCCAGATGAAGAGTTCGACACACATGGAGAGGACGAACTGGCACTCCTGACGAGGCGGTTCGAGAGGCTGCACGAGAACCGGGTGAACAAGAGGAGGAACACGAGGACATGCTTCAAGTGTGGAAAGGCTGGACACTATTTCGCCATGTCCGAAGGTGAACAACCACGACAAGCACAAGTTCATGGACAAGAGGAAGAAGTCCAAGAAGAAGGATCATGAACACGGGTAGAAGGCTTGGTCTCGAGAGAAGATGAAGAGGTCAAGCGACATTGAGTCTGATTCCGAGGACACATCTTCAAGCTCGAGTGATGAAGAAGAAGAGGAAGAAGAAGAAGAAGAAGAAGAAGAAGAAGAAGAAGAAGAAGAAGAAGAAGAAGAAGAAGAAGAAGAAGAAGAAGAAGAAGAAGAAGAAGAAGAAGAAGAAGAAGAAGAACCTCGGCAAGTATCTCAACGGCCTTTGTGTGACGGGCCTAAGCCTCAAGGATGACTTCTGCGGCATGGCTCGTAGTTCGAGCAGCAAGAGAAGCCAGAAGGATGCCTCGAACTTGGATTCCGAGGATGAGGTATGTGATGAGCTCTCTTCTTTGCGCAAGGAGAATGAGGAGTTGGTTGACTGGCTTGATAATCGTGATCACATGCTTAGAGAGGCTAAGAAGCTTAGGAAGGAGCTTAGATCTTTGCTCGAGGATGCTAGGACTAGAGTGGCTGAGCTAGAAACACAGGTTCTTGATAGCAAGCTTGAAATCGATTCTCTTAAGGCTAGCCCTGTTGTTTCTGATGAGAATGATTGTGTTGATTGCTCAGCTTTCCTAGCTGACTTGACTGATCTTTGGGAGAAGTATGCCTCCAAGTGTGAGGAACTAGATGTGCTTAGGGTTGAGTTGGCTGAGCTACAATCTAGACCCACTTTGCTTGGTGCTTGCACTTCTTGCCCTGGGTTGCATGAGAAAATTGTTGACCTTTGTTCTCACATTGTTTCGCTAGAGGCAAATTTGAAATTGCCTATTCCTACTTCTTGTTCTACATGTGAATTGCATGCTATGAAGAATTTGGATCTTGCAAAATGTGTTGGTCGCTTGCAAGATGAGAATGATAAGTTGCGTGAAGCGCCGAGTTGGTTGTCGTGCAAGAGCCTCAGCTCGGTATGATGATTGCTAACTGTAAGCGCTTTGATGGTTGGGCTTTGGGATTAGATAAGGTTGGTGAGGGCAGTGGTGAGAGAAGAAAGGAAATTTGGGAATGTTTCAGTTCCACCACAACCCACACCCAAAGACAAGGTTACATCCAAGCAAAACCAACCGAGAGAAAAACCAATTGAGAAGGCAAGTGAAAAGCCTAGTGAGAAACCAAGTGAGAAGCCTTGTGAAGAGCCTCACCCCAAGCCTAACCCCAAATCAATCCGTTTCCATTGTGAGTTTTATGGAAAGGATGGTCACAAGAGACCGTTTTGCTTCAAGAGGAAGCGTGAGGAAAGGATGGCAAAGGAGTGGGCGAACAAGGTTAGGTACAACCATTTCCATGGTGTACCTAAGCCACGTATGCCATTGCACAGGGGTAAAGCTGTGGTGAGAAATGTACCGGCATGGGGAGATGCGAGTTCCCGCAGCCGAGAAGCTGTTCTGGAGAGGGCGGTCAGACCGTCCTGGCCAGGCGGTCAGACCGGCCTAGCCCAGAGGGGGTGGTTAGACCGGCCTGGCTAGGCGATTTAACGCCCCCCCTAGAATTCTGGGCGGAGTGGTTTTCGAGGTGGTGAGTCGAGAGGTTTCAGTTCTGGAGATAGTGGTACTGGTGGTTGGTCTGGAGAGTCAGCAGGTGGTCAGTTTGCTAGGCATTCTCCTCCTCGTGCTCAATACGGGGATGGGAGGATCCATAGCTTTGAGATGGAGATGAGCGACAGTCAACGGGCTTTCTTTCGTGGTTTTGGTCCTCCTTTAGGTAGAGAGGGTTGGTTCCCTCGTGGTGGTCACCGTGGTGGTGTTCGTGGAGGTAGCTTTGGTAGGAAAGATGGTTTGGTTTGTGCTAACCCCACTTTCGAGCAAATGGCTATGCACTGGTTTTACACTTTTGGAACTAACCCCAGTGTTGAGTCGTTTGCTCGTTCTCGCTCTTGGTTTTGAGTTGCAGGTGGATGGCCCGGAGAACATTTTGTTGATATCGGGGGTGGTTCTCTGGCCTAATATTCCGGTGGTGACATGTAGGTGCATCATTTTCGAGGATGGTGGACAAGGATGAGTGATTTGTGAAGAAATGATAAAGGTAAGTGTTTTTGTGACCTTCAAGTGTGTGGCCTTGGTCAAGCCACTTGGTTCCTTTTGCTCTTTGCCCTATCTCATGTGTGTAAGGTGAGCTTTGTATGCTTTTTGGCCTTAATGCATGAGTTTAGGGGGAGCTTGTAAGTTTTGTGCTCCTTTGCTCTTTTGCCGGTGGTGTCGAGCCCTTTTTGCCTCCCCTCGAGGAGCTGGTGGTTTGTGAGTTTTGTGTGGGAGCTTCTTTGTAGCATATGTATAGCTTTCCTTTATGCATTTCTTGCATTTGGCATGGCATATGCAACATGATGTATAGGCATCCTTGTATCTTAGATTGTATGCATTTTGTATCATATGCATTTGATAGGAAAAGCTTCTCCTATATACATTGTTCACCATGATGGGCTATATATGATCGCGTGAGCTAGTTTGGTATGCTATGGTTAGTTTGGCTTAGCTCTTGATGATCTTGATTTATATCCATGGTTGATGGCTATGTTTTGAAAAATTGTCACATGTATGCTCTCTCATGTGTAAATGCCCTTATATGATCTTGATATGTTTTAGTGGCTTGGTTATGCTTAATTTGTGGTTGGATAGCTAGTTTCTTGATCATATGGGGCCAAAGGCTCATTTGCCATCATGAATGTTTAGCCCTCTTGCTTTATCTTGTGGAGGGGCCTAAGTTCCTTTTTGTCGCAAAGACATTTCATGTACAAAATAGGAATCTGAAAATGAAATGTAAAATGCTTGGAAAATGTGCTCCCATATCATATGTGCTAAATATAATTTGCTTTGGGTGCTAAACCGTTGCATGATGCCTACCAATGAGAAGTCTCATACATAGAAGTAGGCACATGGCTCGGTGGCTTTGACATGACATGAGGTGCTTGTGGGTGTTTGTGATGGTCTTATGATTAGAATGGCTGTCCTAGCATGAAGTTTGTGTGGCTTTGCGATTTTGACATGTTTTGCTCATGTTTAGGTTTTTGCTTATGAGAGAGTAACTTTTTTGCAAAATTACTCAAATCCTTGTTAGCCTTGTCTAATGGTTGTGAAACTTGGTGATCATGTAGTTAAGGTCATTACGAACCTGTAGAGTATCTAACTTGCTCATTTGGACTTGTGTAGCCTCTTGTGATTAATTTTGTATATTTGAGAAGCTATATGTTGAAACTTTTCACATTTTGCCTTGATTCATGCATTGTCAACAAGGGGGAGAAGTTTGTGCATGCTTTGGGCACCTGGGAGTGTTTGGAAGGTGTTCAAATTGGTTCGGGCAAATTTTGAGCAGTTTCGTGCAGGGCCACTCTCTTTGGGCGGTCTAACCGCCCCCAGGCGGTCAGTTGAGGTGCAGGCGGTCTAACCGCCCTGTGAAGGCGGTCTAACCGCCCTGGATTAGGTGACCAGATTTTTGCTCTTTGCTGCATTCCCGTGTTGCATTGGTGCATTGGTTCAGGGGGAGTGCGCTTTGGCTCAGGGGGAGCTTGCATATGTGCAGGGGGAGCTCTTTGTGTTGTTTGAGTTTTGGTTCGGTGGTTTGCGCTCTTTGCTTGAGCATGTTTTGTCTCAGATGTGTCGAGCGGTTGCCCTTGCCTAAGGGGTCCGAGACTTGTTATTCTTCAAGTGATCTTGCTCTTCACCTTTCTTTGGCTTTCGATCGCTTGTTGAGTTTTCTTTTTATTTGTTTCTTTTCTTTTTCTTTTTTCTTGTGTTACTTCATGAGGGTGTTGTCAATGCACTCATCAAGGGGGAGATTGAGGACCATGTGTGGTTCGAGGACCGGTGGATGGTCGCTTCCTTGTGTGATGAGTGATTGACAACGTTGTGTGGACTGATTCTTGGCTAAGTATTGCAGGTGCAGGTTGCGGCTTGACTCGTGTTGCTGCAGGTGAAGAACAAGCGCGAAAGGTCGTTGCCGGTGAGGCCTCCAGGTGTGGAGAAGGCAAGTAGGCTTCGTTCGAGGGACCCGGTAGCCAGCGGGGTCAAGTGCGGGCCGCATGGTGGCATGAACAGCAAGATGAAGTCGTGGACCGTTTCTTGGTAGAGCCTCAAAACCAAGGTCGAGCCGGGACTACGTGGGGGAAGAGTCATGAGTGGAGATTGGTGAAGGCTCCACCGAGTTCGCGGGGTTTGCAGTGGTTCACCAGAAAACCACTGGGTTACTCGGTTGAGCCACAAAACCGAGGCCAAAGACTCGACGAGGAGGTGCGGCCACCCAGGCCGGTTCAACCGCCCAGGAGGGGCGGTCAGACCGCCTGGGCCGGTCAGATTGCCCGGGCCGGTATAACCACCCAGGGGGGCGGTCTGACCGCCCTGGTCGTTGGCGCCGAGATGCTTCGAAGCGGAGGACACGTGCTGGAATCGCAAGGCTTGCGTCGAGGCTAAGCAGGTTGTGGTCGCCGGGCATCCGTCCGATGAAGAAATTCCGAAGACTTCCAAATCCGCCCTTAAGGGGCTTGTATCCCTAGTTATTAAGTAAGGGTAGTTTCGTCTTTTGGGTGCCTCCATATATACTCTTTGAGGGGATGGATGGCAGCCAACTCTTGGAACCCTAGCTCATTTGTTTTTCCATTTTAGTTCTCTTTTTTCCTAGTTTTTCCTAGGACTAGCTTGAGAGCTTCATGTGAGATTTAGAGAGAGGGATGGATGTTTGAGTGGCAAGCTAGACCTTGTACGAACCTTCATGGTATGTATAGATGGTTCGGCGTTATTCCTCAAGGTTGAGAAATGTTTTCCCGTCCTTCTTTGTGTTGATTTTCGGAGCTCTTTGTTAGCGGAGTTTTGAGGATGATTTCTTGGAGTTTTTGGTGGGTGTCACGTATGAGGATTTTGTGCCTCTTTGGCTGGTCACTTTGCCCCCAAATCTCTCTTGAATCAGACTCGTTTTAGTGGTTTTTCGAGTTGGGCGAGTTCTTGATCTAGAGAAGCGATTTCTTCGATTCCTCTTGATTGTGAGCGTTTCGGGTCGATTCCTTTGTGGTAGAGGTTGCCTAGGAGGTAACCCAGCTATTCCCGAAGTTTCGCTGCAATCCGTGGAGTGATTCGGGAGATCGGGCGTGAGGAAGTTGAGGTTTGACCCGCGGGTTGGTTTTCTGGAAGGGGCGTTCTAACCGCCTGGGGGGCTGGTCTAACCGCCCTGGGCCTTCCAGGTCGAAGTTCTGTTTCGTCGGATTTTCCTCTATGAGTTTGTTCGCCTTGATCAGAGGAGCGTCTAGGTGAAATTTTGGGTCGTTCTCGTGCTGTTTGCTAGGAGTTCTTGTTTGGAGTTCATCGCTGGGTACATGAGATTAGACCGCCCCTGGTAGCCAGTCTAACCGCCCCTAGGCCCCTGGGTGAAGTTTTGGTTTTCGCCAAAATTTTCTGGTAGCTAGCATGGCCCTGACCAGAGATCTTTGTTGGTGAAACCGGGGTGTGTTTTGTTGCTTGGAAGAGGTGTTTCGAAGGGTTTCTTGGTTGCCTGGTGGAGGCGGTCTAACCGCCCCCATACCCGGTCTAACCGCCCCCCTCTGGACAGCAGGCTTTCGAGTTGTTTCCGCTGTCGTGGGTGCGTGTGTGTTGAGGTTGCTGGTAGTGTTTGTTCCTAGGACCAGTAGCACTCCAGTGGCTACGTGGTTTTGGCAAACGGATGGTAGAAGTGAGGAGTGTGTGATTTTGGGGGTCCGACCGAGCGAGTTCATCTTATCGGAGTTTCAATCTCCTTCAAGAAGAATTTTTATCGGCTCCCATTCACTCCCCCCGCTCTCTGGTCACCTAATCGGTCCTTCAAATCCACCAGTTTTCTTTGGTACAAGGACAGGGTTTGCGAGCCAAACCGGGTGTTTACATTTTTTTATGAATCCTGTAGCTATGAGTTTACAGACTTCTACTTCTATGGCTTATTTTCTATCTTTTGCAAATCACTGGAGCTTTTGCTTGATAGGTCGTGTGGTGTTCTTGACTTCAAGTGCGTGATCAGCCAGCTCCCTACGGACACCGAGCATGCCAGACGGGCTCCATGCGAAGATGTCGGCATTGTCCCTGAGGAAACTGGTGAGCGCGATGATTTCCTTAGATGCGTCGGGCAGGCCGAGGCAATCCTTCTTTACAGCTAGACTTGGGTCCAAAGTTGTGCTTGTGTGCTTCTGCTCTGGCACCTCTAGAGTGGCTTGGTCGATCTTGGCCGCATGGGCGACCTTGACTGTTGCTGCAGCTTTGACCATGATCGACGTCTCCAGTGGTGCTTTCGCAGTTGTAGGAGAGCATGATGTCCCCGAAGATGGAGAGGATTCCGTTTGGCACCGACATCTTCATGATGAGGTAGGTGTGATGAGGTATGGCCATGAACTTGGAGAGCATAGGTCGCCCGAGGATGGCGTGGTAGGAGGAGTGGAAGTCTGCGACCTCGAACATCAAGTACTCTGTGCGGAAATTCTCCTTTGCGCAGAAGGTGACTGTAGGCATACACGACCTATGGGGTAAGCAACCTTGCCGCTATGGGGTAAGCAGCCTTGCTGGGCACGACCCCATAGAAGGGCTCATCAAAGGCAGTCATCTTGTTATAGTTGAAATCCATATTGCATAGCGGCTCCATGAAGATGATGTTCAACCTGCTGCCACCGTCGATGAGGGTCTTAGGCGGGAAGGCACCTTCGACTATGGGGTTGACAACCAGCGGGTAAGTCCTGGGGTCAGGGATGAGGACCGAATGATCTTTCCTGGAGAAAGGGATTGGGAACTTCGACCAACGCAGAGGTTGCGGAGTTTCAGTGTTGACATGCCCGATCTCCCTTGCGTTTGATTAGAGCTGCCTATTGCTTTTGGTCGCTTGGCGGCCTTCGACAATAAAGTTTATCTCTCGGTCGGCTTAATGGAACGCACTGTTGGGGTTGCCCCCCTTTTGGCGGTGGCTGTGGAGATCGCACCCTGCGATTGTTGTCCTGGCTATTGTGGTTGTCCTGGCGATGTCGATCATCACGCCGATCGTCTCAGCGGTCTGAGGACCAGGAGCGTCCCGGTGGTCCATGGATGACCGCTCCTCAGTGATGAGTGATTGACAACGGGTGTTGGACTGACTCTTGGCTCAGTCCGCAGGTGTAGGCTGCGGCCTAGTTCGTGTTGTTGCAGGTGAAGAACGGGCGCAAAAGGTCTTCAGCCTTGAGGGGCCTCCGGGAGATGGAGAGACAAGTAGGCTCGGTTCGAGGGACCCAGTGGAAAGCGGGGCTAGGTGCGGGCCACATGGTGGCGAGACGAGCAAGATGAAGTCGTGGACGATCGAGCCGGTGCACGGTGGCGGTCGAGTCAAGAGGCTTGGCGGGAGGCCGGGCCGAGCACGCGGGGTTTGGTGGTTTGCCCACAAAACCATCGGAGGACGGTTTCTTGGTTTGGGCCTCAAAACCAAGTCCGAAGGCCTAACATGACGGAGACGGGATCCGGGCGTGTCGGGAAGCTTCGAAGCGGAGGACACGCGGCAGGATCGCATGGCTTGCGTCGAGAGGACGCGGGGTGCAGCCAAGGCGTGGCCGTCCGATGGGAAGACCCACAAACATTACATAAATGCCCCTTCGTGGGTTGTATCGCCAGTAGTTGAGTTAGGGGTAGTCGAGTCATTTACCACACCGGCGGTACCCGATATATAAGCCACGAGTGTGAGTGGATGGCTTCCTCTCTCCGCGACTTAGGGTTTCATTTCCCCCTTCCATTTCTCATTTTCCCGAGACATTTTCTTCTCCATTTTCGTCTAGGCTAGCTTGAGAGCTTCATGAGAGATTTGTTGAGAGGTATGGATGCTAGGGCGGAAAGCTAGACCTTGTGAATCTTTTCTGGTTTGTATAGAAGATTCGACGTTGTGTTTCCCGTAGTCTTTTTTGTGCTTGTTTTTGGTGCTTTTGTTCTTGGTGTGATTCCGCGGATTTGAGTGGGTTTCTCCCCGGATTTCTTTGAGGGAAACATGGATGGATGTCTTGTGCATCTTTGTGATTGATCTTGTGCTCTCAAACGCCGGATACCACTTCGATTCAAGGATTTTCGGTCGGAGCTCTAGTTTTTGGGGGTGTTCAAAGGATCCGCGATTCCCGCTGATTTAGGGAGTTAGGAGGCAAAATTTTTGGGGTATAGCATCCTTGGTTGACGCATATCATGTCCCCAAACTCTTGTCTCAATAGCTTCTATCGTTTGGGAGATCTAGTGATGAGTAGGTGGAGTTGACCTTCGAGGTCGAGCAGTTTTTGCTTCTGTCCGTGAGGCACGGACAGTCCGCGTGCGCTTGGCGAACCGTCCGCGGGCTCTGTGTTCTTCGAGTGTTCATCATGTTCTTGCTCGTCTTCGCTTTCGATCCATTTTTGTTTTTGGTTTTTGGTGCAGCTGGTTCGCGGACGGTCCAGGCTTTAGTAGCGGACGGTCCGGAACCCGTGCGGACGGTCCGCCTGGTCTTCGCGGATGGTCCGTTTTTCGTGGTGCATCTCTGATAGTTCTGTTGGCTTTTACGGACTGTCCGCGGCACCTGGCCGGACTGTCCGCGTGGCCCTTGCGGACTGTCCACGGCACTTGGCCAGACTGTCCGCGTGGCTCTTGCGGACATCCGCCCCTCCTGGCCGGACAGTCCGCCAGTGCCTGGCAGCTTTGCTCCTTGGTTCGATTCCTCCCTTCCTTCTTTTGTGCTTCCGCGTGTGCTTCAAGGAATCGTTCCTAAGACTTGAGGTTGATCCATAACCTTGTTGTCTTGGCGATTGGTCTGTGATTCAATCTATCGCCCGTGTGTGACCGGGATTTGTTTAGGGTATAGGCCGGGTTCTTTGAAGAGAATTTTTACCGGCTCCTATTCACTCCCCCCCTCTATAGTCGCCATCCGATCCTTCAATTGGTATCAGAGCTTGGTGCCGGATTCGTGGTGACTTTGACAAGTCTTGAATCCTAAGATGGCATACGTTGAGCGGGGTGGTCCGCCGCACTTCGATGGGAAGGGTTACCACAAGTGGGCGGCCCGAATGATCATCTTTCTTCGTGGCAAGTTGTTGGATTTCATTATGCTTGACAAGACCTATGCTATTTCGACTGAGATCCACACTCTTATGGTGACCGATGCCGGTGCTAAGGCCAAGTATGAGGCAAATGCAAAAGTCGTTGATCACTTGGTCCGAAGCTTGTGTGATCCTGAGTTTGAGTGTGTTCGCCATTTGAATCTTGCCTGGCAAATTTGGGAGAAGTTGTTGGTTGCTCACGGTGGTGATAACCATGTGAAGGCTCGCCTCTTTGTTTCTTACCGGATGTCAGAGGTTCACCACCATCGTGAACAACATGAAGGCCAATGTCGAGGATTTCCTTTACACCGAGCATGATCAAGCTTTGAAGCTTTTACATATCTTGGACCCAAATGTTTGGGGTGCTAAGGTTGAGGCCGTCAAGGAGTCTGGGCAATACTTGACTATTGAGTTGGATGATCTCTTTTCTAAGCTCAAGTCGGCTGAGGTTGACAGGAAGTTGCAATCCAAGCATGAGGGCTCGACTGATCATAATCTTGCTCTTGTGGGTGGATCAAAGGGCAAAGCCAACACTAACCCTTCTTGTCGACAATTTTATTTGTCCTCTCTCATGTCTATTCCAGATGATGATTTCGATGTGCTGAGCGAGGAGGAACTGGCCTTGCTCTCAAGGAGGTTTGATCGTTTACATGAGAACCGGAGGAATGCAAGGCGGAGCTCGGGGATATGCTACAAGTGTGGAAAGCGTGGACATTTCATCGCCGAGTGCCCGGAAGCGGAGGAGAACAAGTACAAGATGAGCGATTACAAGGCGCACCCGAGGTGTGAAGACAAGTACTCCTCCAAGGGCAGGCACTACAGCAAGTCCAAGAGTAAGGACAAGGACAAGCGGCGATTGAGCAAGGGCGGCCACAAGAAGGACAAGGCAAGAGCCATGGTGGCCAGTGCAAGCGACGTCGACTCAAGCTCAAGCGACGCGCATTCAAGCTCAAGTAGTGAGGATGCAGACACCGGGAGGCGCAAGGGCAAGAGGAATGCAAGCCGGAACCTCAGTGGTTTGAGCTGTGTGGCACTTGGAGGCTTTTATGGCATGGACCATAGCTCAAGCCGCAACAAGGACGCGAAGGAAGACACCGACTCCAACTCAGAGGATGAGGTAAACCGTGACCCCGAAGCTTTCCTTGCTGAGATCATTAGGTTGAATGGCTTGATTGACAACCGTGGTAGTGTGTTGAGAAATGCTAAGAAGATGAGGAAAGATCTTAGGGCTCAACTTGAGAATGCTAGTTAGAAAGTAGGAGAGTTAGAGTCTAAATTGCTTGAATTGAAAGCTAACAATGACTCTTTCAAACTTACTCCTACCATATTTGATGATGTTGAATGTCCTGAATGTGATGCATGGTTGAATCAAATTAAATTGCTTAATGAGAAGAATGCTTCCACTTTGGCTAAACTAGATGCCCTTAGGACTGAGTATGATGTGCTTAAAGCTAGACCCACTTTGCTCGGTGCTTGTAAATCATGTCCTACTATGCATTCTAAGCTTGTTGATGCTCGTTCCACCATTAGCACTTTGGAAGCTTCTTTGAAATCTCCTATTGTCAATGCATGCACTAGTTGTGATGAGGTTACTTTGTGCAATCTTGAACTTACTTCTCGTTTGGATGTCATCTATGAGGAGAATTATTATTTGAGGAAGGTGTTGGGTTGGTTGTCTGGGCAGGAACCTCAATTGAAAATTATGATTGAGGAGTTCAAGAGAGCAGATGGTCGTGGTTTGGGTTTTGAGAAGTTGGGTGAGAAAGTGGGAGAAAACAGTGGCGAGAGTGTGTATGATAAGTGTGTTGACTCCATCCCCAAGTTTAAGGTGATCGGAGACATCCAAGTCCCACTTACAAAAGCACCCAAGAACTCTTTCACACCAAAGCCCAACCACCTTTGCAACAAGCTTGACACAACCCAAGATCTACCCAAATTCCTACCTAAAACAAAGTCTAGAGAGAAGGGTGTGAAGCCTAGAGAGAAGCCAAAGTCAAAACCAAAAGCCATCCCTTTCAGGTGTGAGTATTGTGGCAAGGAGAGGCATCTAGCAGAGTTTTGCTACAAGAGGAAGAGGGATGAGGGGCTTGGTAGGGAGCAAGCAAACCAGGACAGGTATCGCCAGTCTCATGGTATTCCTGAGCCTCGAGTGTCACTTCCACAGGGTGCGGGAAGTGTGAGGAGTGTTGGTAGAGTTGGAGCTCAGGTTGGTAGGTTCCCATAGAGAGGTGGTGGTGAGAGGTCTGATAGGAGAGATGATGGTGTGCGTGCTGGTGAGAGGTTTGGTCGGGCTCGTGGTGGATTTGCTGGACGTCCCCCTACTCGTCCTCAATACGGGTCTAGGGGAAATGATCATAGCTTTGGGTTCCAAAGGAACTACGGACCATGTTTCCCCCCTCGCGGTGCTCGTACTCCTTCTATGGGACATGGGAAATTTGGTGGCAAGGGAATGATGTTTGCTAACCCCTCTTTTGAGCAGATGGCTCGACACTAGTTTAACTTTCTTTGTGCTAAACCCAGTGTCGAGTCGTTGGCTCATTCTCGTTCTTGTTTCTGACTACAGGCAGGAGGCTTGGAGAACATTTGGTTGATCGACTCCGGATGTTCCCAACACATGAGCGGAGATAAGAAGTGGTTCTCCAGCCTCACCCCAGTGAAGGAAAAGATGTACATCACGTTTGGGGACAATGGACGAGGAAGGGTGATTTCTCAGGGTGTACTGTATGTGAGTGACAAGGTAACGTTGAAGAGGGTTGCTCTTGTGAAGTCTTTGGGCTTTAATTTGCTTTCGGTTTCTCAGTTCCTTGATGAGGGCTTTGAGGTGCGTTTCAAGTCTAATGAGTCTCGTTTGCTGGATTCTCGAGGTGATCTTGTTTGTATGATCATCCCCGAGGGTCAGATTTTCAGGGCTGATTTCTCTTGTTCTTTGGGTCCTGCTCGTTGTTTGGTGGCTGGTCCTTCTTGTGATTTGTGGAAATGGCATAGGTGGTTGGGTCACTTGAGCTTTGATTTGGTTTCCCACTTGAGTGATCTTGACCTTGTCCGAGGATTGCCGAAGTTGAAGTTTGAGAAGGATTTTGTCTGTGCTCCGTGTAGGCATGGCAAGATGGTAGCCACTCCCCATCCACTCCTGACCGATGTCATGACCGAGCGTCCGACAGAGCTGTTGCATATGGACCATGTTGGGCTAGCTCGAGTTCGCTCGGTGGGTGGGAAGTGGTATGTCCTTGTTGTGGTGGACGATTACTCTCGCTATGCCTGGGTGTTTTTCTTGGAGGACAAAAGTGAGACATTTGGTTTTGTTCGAGATCTTATCATGAAGTTGAAGAACGAGAGGCATAGGAATGTTATTCGAGCTATCCGCAGTGATAATGGCTCAGAGTTCAAGAACTCTCGTTTTGATGCCTTCTGTCATGATCTAGGTCTTGAGCATCAGTATTCGACCCCTTTTGTGCCCTCTCAAAATGGAGTTGTGGAAAGGAAAAATCGGACTCTTTGTGAGATGGCTAGGACGATGCTCGATGAGCACAGGACTCCTAGGAGGTATTGGGCTGCGGCGGTCAATACGGCCTGTCATGTCTCCAACAGAATTTTTTTGCGAGCTTTCAAGAGGAAGAACTGTTATGAGCTTATGCATGGTCGGGCACCCAAGGTGAGTCATTTCCGAGTCTTTGGCTACAAGTTTTTTATTCTTAAGAAGGAAAAACTCGACATATTTGAGGCTAGGTCTAGTGATGGGATTTTTTTTGGATATGCTAACCATTCTAGAGCCTATAGAGTGCTTAATCTTGAGACTAACAAAATCATGGAGACTTGCGAGGTAACCTTCGACGAGACAATGCCATGTACCTCTCTTGGCTTTGAATGTGCAAGTGATGAGGAGATGGCTGAGGACCTCTTTGAAGAGGAGAAGGATGAAGCTGGAGATGATGATGGAGAGAACCATGCGCCTTGAGGACCATGTGTCGTTCGAGGACCGGTGGATGGTCGCTTCCTTGTGTGATGAGTGATTGACAACGTTGTGTGGACTGATTCTTGGCTAAGTATTGCAGGTGCAGGTTGCGGCTTGACTGGTGTTGGTGCAGGTGAAGAACAAGCGCGAAAGGTCGTCGCCGGTGAGGCCTCCAGGTGTGGAGAAGGCAAGTAGGCTTCGTTCGAGGGACCCGGTGGCCAGCGGGGTCAAGTGCGGGCTGCATGGTGGCATGAACAACAAGATGAAGTCATGGACGGTTTCTTGGTTGAGCCTCAAAACCAATGTCGAGCCGGGACTACGTGGGAGCCGAGTCATGAGTGGAGATTGGCGGAGGCTACACCGAGTTCGCGGGGTTTGCGGTGGTTCACCAGAAAACCAATGGGTTCCTTGGTTGATCCACAAAGCCAAGACCGAAGACCGGGCGTGCCTGTCTGGCCAAAACCGGCCTGACCTGTTTGGAGAACCGGTCTGACCAGTTTGGGGTCGCAGGGCGCCGGAAGCTTCGAGGCGGAGGACACACGTCGGGATCGCAAGGCTTGCGTCGAGGCTACGTGAAGTGCGGTCGCCGGGCATCCGTCCGATGGTCCTACGAAGAGAAATTCCCAAAGTGCCCGTGGTGGGCGTGTATCTTAGTTTAGGCTTTAGGGGCATTTTAGTCTTTCAGCTGGCCTCCATATAACCCAAGGGGTGAGAGGATGGCAGCCAACTCTTGGAACCCTAGCTCATTTGTTTTCCCATTTTCCTACCTATTTTCCTTAGGTTTTCCATAGGACTAGCTTGAGAGCTTCACAGATAGATCTTGTTGAGAGGGATGGATGATCGGGCGGCTTGCTAGACCTTGTATGAACCTTTGTTTCATGTATAGATGATTTGGCGTGGTTCCTCAAGGTTTGGATGTGTTTTCCCCGGTTGTTCTTGGTGGTGATTTTCGGAGCCATCTCTTGGTGATTTCTTTGGGTTGTTTTCGGGACCTTTTTCTTGGGGATTTGATGGGCTAAATTTGTGGGAACCCTTCGTGGTTCTTTGGGTTGTGATTCCCCTCCCAAATCCGTGAGTAAAGGTGCTCGATTTTGGGGTTTCTTGAGTTCTTGGGTTGGAAGTGCTCTTGGCGGGATTTCCTTGATTCCTCCTTTTTGGACGAGTTATGGTGGGATTAAACTTGGCTATGGACTCCTCATGAGGTGTTCCTAATATCCCCAAAGTCTTGTTCAAGTCCGTGGAGCGATTCGGGAGATCGAGATTTGGTTTTGGGGGAGTTGACCCGCGGGCTGTGTTCTTCCCAACTGTCCAGGCAAAAACCGGCCTGACCGGTTTCCCAAACCGGTCTGATCGGTTTCGCCCTGCGTGCTGTCGAGAAAGGTTTTTGAGCAAGGAAGTCTATGTTGCTCCATGGCTTCGTTTGTTCAGATGAGGAAGAAGTGTATGTGAGGCAACCACCGGGTGTACAACTTGAGGAAGGCGCTGTATGGGTTGAAGCAGGCGCCTAGAGCTTGGTATGGCAGGTTGAGGGGATTCTTGTTTGAGAGAGGATTTGAGATGGGGAAGGTCGATCAGACCTTGTTTTTGTGCCGAGGGCGAGGAGATATCCTGATTATGCAGGTGTACGTGGATGATATTGTCTTTGGTGGCTCGTCAACTCTCTTGTTGCAAGGTTTGCAGATGATATGAGCAGGGAATTTGGGATGAGCATGATGGGCGAGTTGCAGTTCTTCCTCAGGCTACAAATCAAGCAATCAGAAAAGGAACATTTGTGCACCAGGCTAAGTACACCAAGGACATTGTGAGGAAGTTCAAGATGGAGGATTCCAAGGCTATGACGACGCCGATGAGTACGACTACAGCTCTTGATGCGGACGAGGAAGGTGAACACCTGAACCAGAAGGAGTACCGGAGCATGATCGGGTCACTCCTCTACTTGACGGCGACGAGGCCAGACATACAGTTCTCGGTGTGTCTGTGCACTCATTTTCAAGCGTCTCCGAGGACTTCGCATCGGCAAGCGGTGAAGCGAATTTTCAGGTACTTGCGTCAAACTCCCGACTTCGGCCTTTGGTACTCCGCGTCCTCTTCTTTAGCGCTTCACGGTGTTTCAGACGCGAATTTTGCCGGGTGTCGGTTGGATAGGAAGTCCACTTCTGGGACTTGCCAGTTTTTGGGCTCTTCTTTGGTGTCTTGGTCTTCCCGCAAACAATCGAGTGTTGCTCAATCCACTACCGAGGCAGAGTATGTTGCCGCTGCTAGTTGTTTCTCTCAGCTCCGTTGGATTTCATACACCAAGAGTGACTTTGGTGAGGAGTATACCCATGTCCCACTTCAATGTGATAGCACCAGTGCCATAAGCGTTGCAAAGAATCCAGTGCTCCATTCCAAAACCAAGCACATAGAAGTGAGGTATCATTTTCTGGGAGACAACGTAGAGAAAGGAAAGATAGCTTTGATCCATGTACCCACACATGACCAACTAGCCGATATTTTCACCAAACCCCTAGATCTAGCAACTTTCACTCGTTTGCGGGGGGAACTTGGTGTGTGTTTGATTTCTTGAGTTGGGTGCGTGGGAGCTCCTTTGTAGCATATGTATAGTTTCCTTTATGCATTTCTTGCATTTGGCATGGCATATGTAACATGATGTATATGCATCCTTGTATCTTAGATTGCATGCATTTTTAGGAAAAGCTTCTCCTATATACATTGTTCACCATGGGTTGCTATATATGTTTTTGTGAGCTTGTTTGGTATGATATGGTTAGTTTGGCTTAGCTCTTGATGATCTTGATGAATGATCCATGGTTGATGGCTATTTTTTTGAAAAAAGTCACATATATGCTCTCTCATGTGTAAACGCCTTTATATGATCTTGACATGTTTTAGTGGCCTTGCTATGCTTAATTTGTGGTTGGATAGCTAGTTTATTGATCATATGGGGCCAAAGGCTCATTTGCCATCATGAATGTTTAGCCCTCTTGCTTTATCTTATGGAGGGGCATAAGTTCCTTTTTCTCGCAAAGACATTTCATGTACCAATTATGAATCTGAAAATGAAATGTAAAATGCTTGGAAAACATACTCCCATGTCATATGTGCTGAATTTAAGTTGCTTTGAGTGCTAAACCGTTGCATGATGCCTACCAATGAGAAGTCTCATACATAGAAGTAGGCACATGTCTCGGTGGCTTTGACATGACATGAGGTGCTTGTGGGTGTTTGCGATGGTCTTATGATTAGAATGGTTGTCCTAGCATGAAGTTTGTGTGGCTTTGCCATTTTGACATGTTTTGCTCATGTTTAGGTTTTTGCTTGTGAGAGAGTAACTTTTCGCAAAATTACTCAAATCCTTTTTAGCCTTGTCCAATGGTTGTGAAACTTGGTGATCATGTAGTCGAGGTCATTACGAACATGTAGAGTATCTAACTTGCTCATTTTGACATGTGTAGCATCTTGTGATGAATTTTGTATACTTGAGAAGCTCTAGGTTGCATTTCTGCCTTGATTCATGCATTGGCAACAAGGGGAGAAAGGAAGGTGGAGAAAAGTTGCTTTGTATCCCTGGAACCTATCCCAAGTTTCAAGGGGGAGCTTGTGCATTTCTTTTGCATTTTTGGCTTTGGGGGGTGTGGTCTGCTGTGTGAAATCGGCCTGACCGGTTTTGGAAACTGGTCTGACCGGTTTTGGTGGAACCGGCCTGACCGGTTATGGGAACCGGTCTGACCGGTTTGTGCCCAGAGTTGGCACTTGATCAGGGGGAGCTTGCATATGTGCAGGGGGAGCTCTTGTGTGCTTTGGTGGTTTGTGCTCTTTGCTTGAGCATGGTTTTTGTCACGGATGTGTCGAGCCGTTGCCCTTGCCTAAGGGGTCCGAGACTTGTCTTCTTCAAGTGATTTCGTCTTTTGCCTTTCTCGGCTTTCGATCGTTTGTTGGTGTTTTTTCTTTTTTTTATCTTCTATTTTCCTTTTCTCTTTATTTACCAAATGTGTGTGTTGTCAATGCACTCATCAAGGGGGAGATTGAGGACCATATGTGGTTCGAGGACCGGTGGATGGTCGCTTCCTTGTGTGATGAGTGATTGACAACGTTGTGTGGACTGATTCTTGGCTAAGTATTGCAGGTGCAGGTTGCGGCTTGACTCGTGTGGGTGCAGGTGAAGAACAAGCGAGAAAGGTCGTTGTCGGTGAGGCCTCCAGGTGTGGAGAAGACAAGTAGGCTTCGTTCGAGGGACCCGGTGGCCAGCGGGGTCGAGTGCGGGCCGCATGGTGGCAAGTACAGCAAGATGAAGTTGGTGGACGGTTTCTTGGTTGAGCCACAAAACCAAGGTCAAGCCGGGACTTCATGGGAGCCAAGTCATGAGTGGTGATTGGCGGAGGCTACATCAAGTTCGCGGGGTTTGCGGTGGTTCACCAGAAATTCACTTGGTTACTCGGCTGAGCCACAAAGCCAAGGGAAAAGACCGGGCGTGGCTGTCTGGCCAAAACCGGCCTGACCGGTTTGGAGAACCGGTCTGACCGGTTTGGGGTCGCAGGGCGCCGGAAGCTTCGAGGCGAAGGACACGCGTCGGGATCGCAAGGCTTGCGTCGAGGCTACGCGAAGTGCGGTCGCCGGGCATCCGTCCGATGGTGCTACGAAGACAAATTCCCAAAGTGCCCTTGGTGGGCGTGTATCTTAGTTTAGGCTTTAGGGGCATTTTAGTCTTTCGGCTGGCCTCCATATAACCCAAGGGGTGAGAGGATGGCAGCCAACTCTTGGAACCCTAGCTCATTTGTTTTCCCATTTTCCTTCCTATTTTCTTTAGGTTTTCCATAGGACTAGCTTGAGAGCTTCACAGAGAGATCTTGTTGAGAGGGATGGATGATCGGGCGGCTTGCTAGACCTTGTATGAACCTTTGTTTCATGTATAGATGATTCGGCGTGGTTCCTCAAGGTTTGGATGTGTTTTCCCCGGTTGTTCTTGGTGTTGATTTTCGGAGCCTTCTCTTGGTGATTTCTTTGGGTTGTTTTCGGGACCTTTTTCTTGGGGATTTGATGTGGGAAATTTGAGGGAACCCTTCGTGGTTCTTTGGGTTGTGATTCCCCTCCCAAATCCTTGAGTAAAGGTGCTCGATTTTGGGGTTTCTTGAGTTCTTGGGTTGGAAGTGCTCTTGGCGGGATTTCCTTGTTTCCTCCTTTTTGGACGAGTTTTGGTGGGATTAAACTTGGCTATGGACTCCTCATGAGGTGTTCCTAATATCCCCAAAGTCTTGTTCAAGTCCGTGGAACGATTCGGGAGATCGAGGTTTGGTTTTGGCGGAGTTGACCCGCGGGCTGTGTTCCTCCCGACTGTCCAGGCAAAAACCGGCCTGACCGGTTTCCCAAACAGGTCTAACCGGCTTCCCCCTGTGGGCTGTCGAGAAAGGTTTTTGAGCAAGGAAGTCTCTGTTGCTCCATGGCTTCGTTTGTTCAGATGTGGAAAGGCTCTTGAGGTGTTTGGGGTTTTTGGGGAGTTTCTGGACAAAATCGGTCTAACCGGTTTGCCAAACCGGTTTGACCGGTTTCCCTTGCCTGCGTGAGGCTAAGTCCAACAGAAGCGGTCTGACCGGTTTCAGAAACCGGCCTGACCGGTTTGGGCTACCATCATCCGTGTCTTGTGTGTTTCCGCTGCGTGTGTGTTAAGGCTGTTGGTCGGGTGTTGCTCCTAGGTTCAGTAGCACTTCAGTGGCTACGTGAACTTGGCAAGAGAAGCTTGCGGAGGTGCACGAGTGAAATTGGGTTCATAGGCCGAATTCTTGAATAGATTTTTTATCGGCTCCCATTCACTCGCCCCCTCTCTGGTTCGCCGTTTCGGTCCATCACGCCTGAAGCTGAGTGTGTACCCACTACTTCCCCTACAACCAGTACGGAGGGTGGACCGTCTACTTCATGGACAATGACGGTGCGACAAGAGGACCAGGCGAGAGAAGCTGAAGTTGAGGGGGAGGTAGTCTCGAGGCGTGAGGCTGCCCGGCAGATTCAAGAAGTGCATCCCCTATCGAAGATCATTGGGGACATCGACGAACGTACCACGCGGTCAATGTCCAGAAATTCCTCTCATTTCGCTCATGCTGCATTTGTTGCCTCTTTTGAGCCCAAGGACACTGGACACACTTTATCTGATGCAAACTAGGTCAATTCTATGCATGAGGAGTTGGAAAATTTTGAGAGGAACCAGGTGTGGGAGTTAGTTGAACCACTTCCAAATTGCCATCCTATAGGAACCAAATGGGTTTCAAAGAACAAAGAGGGTGAGAATGGGATGGTTGTGAGGAACAAGTCCAGACTTGTTGCTCATGGATATAGTCAGAAGGAGGGGATCGACTATGAGGAGACATTTGCTCCTGTGGCCCGTCTTGAGGCAATTCGGATCCTTCTAGCCTTTGCCGTGGCTAAAGGGTTCAAGTTGTATCAGATGGATGTGAAGAGTGCTTTCCTGAATGGGGTCATAGAGGAGGAGGTGTATGTGAAGCAGCCACTGGGATTCGAGAGTGAGAAGTACCCACACAGAGTGTACAAGTTGAAAAGGGCTCTGTATGGGTTGAAACAGGCGCCCCGGGCTTGGTATGGGAGATTGAGAGGTTTTCTTTTGAGCAGAGGGTTCGTGATGGGTACCGTGGATAAGACCTTGTTTCTCCTCAAGCATGGGAATGACTTGTTGGTTGTGTAGATATACGTGGATGATATTGTCTTTGGTGGCTCGTCACATAGCCTTGTTGCCAAGTTTGCAGATGAGATGAGCAGGGAATTCGAGATGAGCATGATGGGCGAGCTGCAGTACTTTCTCGGGTTGCAGATCAAGCAAGTGAAGGACGGAACATTCGTGCATCAGACCAAGTACACGATAGACATGCTGAGGAAGTTCCAGATGTAAGATGTGAAGCCTATGTCGACACCCATGGGGAGTACGGTTACTTTGGATGCGAACGAGGACGGAGAACCAGTGGACCAGCGAGAGTACCGGAGCATGATCGACTCCCTCCTCTACCTGACGGCGACGAGGCCAGACATACAGTTCAGTGTGTGTCTGTGCGCTCGTTTTCAGGCCTCGCCGAGGACATCACATTGACAGGCCGTCAAGAGGATCTTCAGGTACCTACAGTCTGCCCCTGGTCTTCGCCTTTGGTATTCGTCCTCCTCGACTTTTTCACTTCATGTTTTTTCTGATGCGGATTTCGCTGGTTGCCGAGTCGAGAGGAAGCCTACTTCTGGTTCTTGCCAGTTTATTGGGTCCTCGTTGGTTTCGTGGTCTTCCAGCAAGCAGTCTAGTGTAGCTCAGTCCTCCACCGAGGTGGAGTATGTTGCAGCCGCGAGTTGTTGTTCCCAGCTGTTGTGGATCTCATACACTTTCAGAGACTTTGGTGAGGAGTGCACCCAGACCCCACTTCTTTGTGATAGCACTAGTGCCATAAGCGTAGCGAAAACTCAGTGCTTCATTCCAGAACCAAACACATAGAAGTGAGGTACCATTTCTTGAGAGACAATGTGGAGAAAGGGACCATTGTGTCGAGTCATGTCCCTACCCAAGATCAGCTTGCAGACATCTTTACAAAGCCTCTCGACCAAGCTACATTTGTGCGCTTGCAGGGGGAACTTGGGGTTTCTTGCCCTTTCTAGTTGATTCTTGGGGGATTTATTTTTTGTACCATATGTATCATACCTTGTTTCCGTTGATGTATATACATGCTTTGCTTGATGTATAAACCATGGTAGGATAGCCATCTTGTCATATATCATGTTGCATTTGTATCATATTGCATTTTAGGATGATGAGCTTCTTCCATATGCCTTATCTGAGTTTCCTTGGCTACTTGTGAGATATTGGTCATGTGTGTGGAGAAATGGCTATGTGAGGCTATGCTCTTGGAATGTTTGAGATATATGTGTCGTGAGATAGCCTTTTTGAATCAAATGCTAATCTTGACTAAATTTGATGAAATGTGCTCCAAGTAGTGTATCCATGTCACTTTTTGGTCTAAATGTGCCTTTCATGCTTAGATTGTGCTTGGATGTCTCTTTCTTGCTTTTGGGCCAAAGGCTGATATCATTGTGAATGTTTAGCCTATGTTGCATTCACGGAGGAGCATAAGCTTCTTTTTGCCGCAAAGGCACTTCATGTACCATGAAATGAATTGATCTTGAAAAGAAGTGTGTATGCTTGAAAAATGCTCCATCCATCATGTTTATGCTTAAAATGTTTTATCTTTCACACATGGGTGCAAAACATGTTGCATGATGTTCACTAGTGGAGAAGTCTCCCCGAAGTGGACACATGGCTCATGAGCTTTAACATGACATGCTTTGCTTTATGGGTGTTTGCAATGATCTTTTGTTGAGAATTTGATATCCTTGTATGATCTCTGGATGATATGCATGTTTTTGGCTAGAATATGACCTGGATAGGCCTTTAAATTTGAAGTGAGCCATCTTTTGATAAAACTGCTTAAATCTGAAAGTTTGCTTTGTCACATGCCTATATTTCCATATATTACTTGTGGCAATGCTTTGACCATGTTATGATCCATATGTGTGCTCATTGTCTCACTTCTAGCCTTTGACACTAGATTTGGCCTATTTGAGAAGCTCATATAGATGTTTATATGCTTTGTCTTATGTTCCTGCATTTTCACCTTGATTCATACATTGTCAACAAGGGGGAGAAGAGGTGAGCTTAATGAAAAATTTAGAAAAATGCATCTAAAATTTGGAACTTTGCATCCACATGTTCAGGGGGAGCATGCATTTGTTCAGGGGAGTTTTCTTGCGGTTTTCTGTGTGGAGTTTGGGTTTTTCTCGGCTTGTGACCTTTCTTTGCCTTTCTTTGGTTTTGGTCATGAGTTGAGCTTCTTTGTTTTTCTTTCTTCTTACTTTCTTTCTCTGAATTTCATTTTGTGTTGTGTGTTGTCAATGCACTCATCAATTGGGAGATTGAGGACCAGGAGCGTCCCGGTGGTCAATGGATGACTGCTCCTCAGTGATGAGTGATTGACAACGGGTGTTGGACTGAATCTTGGCTCAGTGCGCAGGTGTAGGCTGTGGCCTAGTTCGTGTTGTTGCAGGTGAAGAACGGGCGCGAAAGGTCTTCAGCCTTGAGGGGACTCCGGGAGATGGAGAAACAAGTAGGCTCGGTTTGAGGGACCCGGTGGACAGCGGGGCTAGGTGCGGGCCACATGGTGGCGAGACGAGCAAGCCGAAGTCATGGACGATCGAGACTGTGCACGGTGGCGGTCGAGTCAAGAGGCTTGGCGGGAGGCCGGGCCGAGCACGCGGGGTTTTGTGGTTTGCCCAGAAAACCATCGGAGGACGGTTTCTTGGTTTGGGCCTCAAAACCATATCCGAAGGCCCAACACGACAAAGACGGGATTCAGGCGTGCCGGGAAGCTTCGAAGCGGAGGACACACGGCAGGATCGCATGGCTTGCGTCGGGAGGACGCGGGGTGAGGCAAAGGCGTGGCCGTCTGATGGCAAGACCCACAAACATTACATAAATGCCCCTGCGTGGGTTGTATTGCCAGTAGTTGAGTTAGGGGTAGTCAAGTCATTTACCACACTGGCGGGACCCGATATATAAGCCATGAGTGTGAGTGGATGGCTTCCTCTCTCCGCGACTTAGGGTTTCATTTCCCCCCTTCCATTTCTCATTTTCCCGAGACATTTTCTTCTCCATTTTCGTATAGGCTAGCTTGAGAGCTTAATGAGAGTTTTGTTGAGAGGGATGGATGCTAGGGCGGTAAGCTAGACCTTGTGAATCTTTCCTGGTTTGTATAGAAGATTCGGCGTTGTGTTTCCCGTGGTCTTTTTTGTGCTTGCTTTTGGTGCTTTTGTTCTTGGTGTGATTCCGCGGATTTGAGTGAGTTTCTCCCCGGATTTCTTTGAGGGAAACATGGATGGATGTCTTGTGCATCTTTGTGATAGATCTTATGCTCTCAAACGCCGGGAAACCACTTCGATTCAAGGATTTTCGGTCGGAGCTCTAGTTTTTCGGGGTGTTCAAAGGATCCACGATTCCCGGTGATTTAGGGAGTTAGAAGGCAAAATTTTTGGGGTATAGCGTCCTTGGTTGACACATATCATGTTCCAAAACTCTAGTCTCAACAGCTTCTACCGTTTGGGAGATTCGGTGATGAGTAGGTGGAGTTGACCTTCGAGGTCGAGCGGTTTTTGCTTCTGTCCGTGAGGCGCGGACAATCCGCGTGCTCCTGGCAGACTGTCCGCGGGCTCCATGTTCTTCGCGTGTTCGTCGTGTTCTTGCTAGTCTTCGCTTTCGATCCGTTTTTGTTTTAGGTTTTTGTTGCAGCTGGTTCGCGGACGGTCCGGGCTTCAGTAGCGGACGGTCCGGAACCCGTGCGGACGGTCCGCCTGGTCTTCGCGGACGGTCCGTTTTTCGTGGTGCGTCTCTGGTGGTTCTGTTGGCTTTTACGGACTGTCCGCGGCACCTGGCCGGACTGTCCGCGTGGCTCTTGCGGACCGTCCGCCCCTCCTGGCCGGACAGTCCGCCAGTGCCTGGCAGCTTTGCTCCTTGGTTCGATTCCTCCCTTCCTTCTTTCGTGTTTCCGCGTGTGCTTCAAGGAATCGTTCCTAAGACTTGAGGTTGATCCATAACCTTGTTGTCTTGGCGATTGGTGTGTGATTCGGTCCATCGCCCGTGTGTGACCGGGATTTGTTTAGGGTATAGGCCGGGTTTTTTGAAAATAATTTTTACCGGCTCCTATTCACTCGCCCCTCTCTAGTGGTCATCCGATCCTTCACGGTCACCGCTTTGGTCTTCACAGCGATCATTCTTGTGGTCGTCGCGCGGGTCAGTGTGGTCATTGGGATGATAGTCGTCGCATCTGTCATCGCGGCGGTAGTCGCGGCGATAATCATGTCAATCCCTGTCGTCATTGCGACTATAGGGCCTGCGATAACGGTAATCACGTCGATCAGATCGATGGTTACAGTTGTCGAAGCGCTGGTCGCCGTTCCGATCGTTGTTGTTGCTGCTCTTGGTCTTTTTGGACTCGGAGGGTACTTCGAGGCACACTTCAATTGCTCGCGCTGCCTCAGCGTGTGTTTAGCATCGCAGTGAAACTGGCTTTGGTCGTCCATGACCATATTGAGGTCACCTTTGAGGAAAGTGGAAGGTCTTGGTGGATCTGCCATATAGGCTTCGCCAGATCGCTTGTGTGACCTGTTTCCCCCGTCATCGTGATCTTCGCCGTTGAAGTCGTGTGTCACCGCATCTTGAGTGTCGACAAGCTTGTCGAGGTAGGCCATGAGGTCGGCAATGGTATGTGAATCCACTTCATGGATCTTCTCGAAGAGCTTGATGTTGGTGATTCCTTTCTTGTAATAGGTGATGACGTCCTCGTCTTTGACACCCGTGAGAGTGTTGCGGTTTTCGAAGTAGCAGTTGGTGTATTTGCGGAGAGTCTCGTCACATCTCATCTCCACTCTGGCCAGGTGGTTAGTGTTGCCGTGACGATTATAGGTCGCTTGGTAGTTGGTCTTGAAAAGGCGAGATAGTGTTGCCCATGAGGTGATGCACTCTGCTGGAAGATTGTCGAGCCACGGGATTGGTGCCTTGCCCATCACATGGGGGAAGTGTCGAGCCATGTGGTCTTCATTACCCCAAGAGGCGTGTGCTGCGATGCTGTACATCTTGAGCCATATACTTGGGTCAGAGCGACCGTCGTACTTCTCAATGGCCGGCTTGAAATCTTTGGGGTATCTTATCGTTCGGAGACGTCGTGAGAATGCAGGAAAGTTATTGACCGCTCCCGGGCTTGCAGATGGGGCGTAAGCTGTCGGGATGACGAAGAGATCGGCGGGAGGGCCGTTGACTTCGTCATATTGGGAACGTCATAGGAGTTCTAGTCGTGCATTTGCCGCAGGTCTATTGCATGTGAGGACCATGTGTGGTTCGAGGACCGGTGGATGGTCGCTTCCTTGTGTGATGAGTGATTGACAACGTTGTGTGGACTGATTCTTAGCTAAGTATTGCAGGTGCAGGTTGCGGCTTGACTAATGTTGGTGCAGGTGAAGAACAAGCGCGAAAGGTCATCGCCGGTGAGGCCTCCAGGTGAGGCCTTGGGTTATATGGAGGCAACAGAAAGTCTAAAATACCCTTACTACCTAACTAGGGATATATGCCCCATCAGGGCGAATTCAGAAATCTTTGTCTTGCTCCATCAGACGAATGCCCAGCGACCGCAAACTTGGTTAGCCTCAACACAAGCCTTGCGATCCCGACGCATGTCCTCCGCTTCGAAGTCTGCATATTGCGTTCTCACACACCGGTCAAACCGGTGCTCCACATCGGCACCCACCGGTCAGACCATTCAGACCCACCGGTCAGACCGATATGGAGCTAATGCACCTCCATCTTTGGTTCTTTGGTCTTGGCTTTGTGGATCAACCAAGGAACCCAGTGGTCTTTTGGTGAACCATGGGAAACCCCGCGAACTCGGTGTAGCCTTCGCCAATCACCACTCATGACTTGGCTCCCACGTAGTCCCGGCTTGACCTTGGTTTTGAGGCTCAACCAAGAAATCATCCATGACTTCATCTTGTCGTTCTTGCCGCCATGCGGCCCGCACTTGACCCCGCTGGCTACCTGGTCTCTCGAACCAAGCCTAGTTGTCTTCTCCACACCTAGAGGCCTCACCGGCAACGACCTTTCGCGCTTATTCTTCACCTACACCAACACTAGTCAAGCCGCAACCTACACCTGCAATACTTAGCCAGGAATCAGTCCACACAACATCGTCAATCACTTATCACACCAGGAAGCGACCATCCACCGGCCCCGAACCACCCATGGTCCTCAATCTCAACCTTGATGAGTGCATTGACAACACACACCTATAGTAACCTGAGAGAAAAAGAAAAAGAAAATAAACTAATAAAGGAAACTCCAACAAGCGATCGAAAGCCAAAGAAAGGCAAAGAGAAAGATCACTTGAAGAAGACAAGTGTCAGACCCCTTAGGCAAAGGCAACGGCTCGACACATTGGAGACAAAACTATGCTCAAGAAAAGAGCAGAAACCACCAAACCGAAACTGAAAACCACAAAGAGCCCCCCTACACACATGCAAGCCCCCCCTGAACCAATGCAACTCCCCTTGGACGAATGCATGCAAACCACCTCCCAAACAGAGCAGCTACTTCAGCTTTGCTTTGACCAGTCAGACCGGTCCACCTCACCGATCAGACTGGTGGACAAGATTGCCCAGCACCTGGGAACAACACCGGTCAGACCGGTGTACCTCACCGGTCAGGCCGATGCCACCTGGGAAACTACCCAAGCTCAAAAATGACACTACGTGAAAACATCAAATAGGTCACGCAACATTTGTAACGGGCCCTTAACGCCCGTTACATCCACCCACATCTGTAACGGTTGTTGTTTGGCGCCCGTTACCTATAAGCGTGCCAGGACGACCTCGGGGTTGGCCTCCACAACGCCCGTTACCAATTTGGACTTCTGGTAACGGGCTTCATAAATGCCCGTTACATAAATTCTTTGTAACATATGTTAAAAGAGCTCGTTACAAATGTCAAACCTATTGGTAACAGGCTTGTAAATTCCATTACCGATCAAAGCCCTATTAGTAATGGGCTGCTTAAGTCTGTTACTTATCGCTGTCGTATTGGTAACAGGCTATAAAGTCTGTTAACGATAAGTTCGTACTGGAGACGCATGCATGTAGGATGCGTCTCCATTGATTGGCACCCAGGGTCGCCTTTTTTCTCACATCGGAGACGCATGTTGTTATCTCATCTGTGTGTCTATGTCTTATCCTTTCGACACCACTCGCTCTCTCTCCGCAGAATCTAGGCCACTCCTGTTCTGACAACAACACTCACTCTCTCTCTCTCCTAAGAAGGTCACTCTCTCGATACGTGTGCTCAGATGTCCCCGTCGGCCTGTCCAGTTCGCCGCCGCCAGTTGCGCGCGCTTTGAGGATTGCGCGACGATGAAAGGGGACAGAGCGGACGTTGACCGCGCTATCCTCCGCGCCTCCGATCCTCCTTGGCCACGCTCGGCTCGTAGAAAGTCCTCATCAATGTGGAAATTAATTGGTCAATTTTATTGAAATTCTTCAGCTGTCTTTTTGTGTGATGAATTATGCTCATTTGGTGTATGGAATGCAGATGGCGTCTGCTACTCGGGCTTGGATGTACAGACAACCCAAAAAAGATTGGGAGAATGTCTTAAGCGGGGTCAATGGTTTTCTAAATCATGCAGAGGTGGATATGAGAAACTGTGGTGTTCAGGCAATGCTTTGCCCCTGTATAGACTGTCTCAACCAAAAGAAATTCGCACAACGGGAAATCATTTTTCATCATTTGGTGACACGTGGTTTCACAAAACATTACATAGGTTGGAATAAACATGGTGAGGAAGGCCTTAATGAACTCGAAGCAGGCTGCCTAAATGAAGGTGAAGTGCGACACCATGCTAACCATGATGAAGACCTTGATGACAGTGGACTTTTTGAGGGAAATGAACCTTTATTCCCACCAAATGTGTTGAGGCCTGAGGATATCACTGATCAAGAAGTTAGGGGCTTCGATGATGGTGAGGTGTTGCAACGTGTGCAAAATGTTGATCAAATGTTGCGGGATATTGAGTTTCAACGTGTGTACACACCTTCTGAATTAGCGAGGCTGAAGCAGTTCATTGAAGATTCAAAAAAACCCCTCTATCCTGATTGCCAGAAGTACTCTCGCCTTTCTGGTGATCTAAAACTTTTGCAGCTTAAGGTAGATCATGGTTGGAGCAAAAAAGTTTCAAACATCTATTGGATGTGCTTAGAGACATGCTACCTGAAGGAAACCAAATAGCAAAGTCTGTCCATGAGGCGAAGAAGATAATCTGTCCTCTGGGAATAAAGGATGAAAAAATCCATGCATGCAAGAACAGTTGTGTATTTGTTGACGGTGAAAATCCGTCAACCTAGCCATGAGTTTACCTTCGATGTTGGCATGAGTTCTATACCTTATCCATTGGTACTAACCCCCGTGGTATAACAAGTTCACGTGTGCATGTCGGTTTTGGAGTTTAGTGTTTATGCAGGGTTTTAGTGTTGAATGCAAGACTTTCGGGATAAGTTCATCAAGCACCTCATGACAATACCTTGAAGCCCCGTACAAGTCATGCAATGAAGCAAACTTAACTCCAAGAAGCCGGGGACTTGATCCGAGAAGACGACAGACTCCGGGGACACGACCGGAAAAGTGCTTGAATCTTGTAAGACAAGGAGTTGAGTCCAATTCGGAAAGAAACCGACGACATGGACCTACATGCAGAAGGGGGAAACATCCAGGAAGCAAGGGAACCGACGTGGAGCGAAGGAGCCCTCGGGCTGGGCCTAGATGGGCCCAGGCCGGCCGGCCCAGTCCGGTCGGCCCAGGCCCATCAGGGCCCAAATGCCCCCTCCTTTGCCCTAGCCGCCAATCGGGCTATTTATAGCCCCCTGACCGAGAGCCTCGCAGAGAAGAATTCGTCATCGGCCACCGAGGAGCAGAGAAGAGAGGGACACCATCTCGGAGAGGAGAGGGTCGAACTAGTTGACTAGGGTTCCCCTAGCCGACGTGGAAACCTTGCACGGAAGACCACGTCGGAGTTCCCGGAGCTAGAAGCAAGATCAAGGAAGGATCCCGGTGGTGATCTTGTGTATGTATCATTGTTATAGTTGAATTATCAAGTTGAATCTTTTCCTAGCGATCAAGTGTTTCCTCGAAGATTTCATTTTTCGATCGGCTTTGCTTATTCCAATTCTATATTTGAGATAGATTACATAGGGTGTTCTTGTAGCCGCGGTGGCTAGAGGTACACGCCGAATCTTCCGAAAGAATCTCGACTTGTCTTTTGACTCGCCCTAACCTCCCCGCATGAATAGGGATACGTTGTGACAGAACGGGGGTCTCGAAAGGCGGATGTTTTCGGATTTGGACGGGAAACCACGATTTAAAGAGGCTTCTATTAAGATTCGATTTGCTACTTCTTCTCTTGCTTGGAACTTCAACAAAAGGCTTACCCCGATCCCTCTAGATCGGTTTATCTACCCAATCTTACTTTGTTTTCTCCAGTCTTTAGTAGATTAGATTCGTTTTGTGTCTTTTACTTAGATGTATTAGGGTTTCTTTTATCGAAGATTGAAGTTACTTGGCTTTAATAGATTAAGTTTTGCGTCACACATTTGTTCCACGGATTCGATACCTTGGGTTCACCACTCGAGGGAAGAAGGGTGCCTTGACTACGACGGGAGACTTGTACGCTTGCGAGTCACAAACGAACTTTGATACAATTATTAACCGTCAACAAGCCCATTTTTCTGGCGCCGTTGCCGGGGAACAAGTGATCAAGATTTGATTTTTTATTGCCTTTTTGTAAATTTCAGTTTTCTCTTTGTTTTTATTTTTGCATCTACTAAATTTTGATCATCCTCAAAATACATCTAATCTAGTTTGTTTAACTCTAGTTTTTATAGATTTGTTTTTACTTTCTAGTTTTTTTGCATACTTTGTTTATTGCTAACCCTAACAGGAGATGGACGGCTACCTCTCCAACAAACCCAATAATTTTGTGGATGATCCAGAAAAACTTTACAGGATAAGGAGGCGCGAAGCACATCAAGCTAAAAAGCTGGATTTTGTAGATTCGGAGTCGGAAGACAAAGGATCGCAGGAATCTCCGAAGAATTCACCACCTCAAAGTCCTCGGGAGAATCGACTTCCACCAATGGGTGACCAACCACCGCAAGAACGCAAGATTGGGGAGCTATGCACCCCAGACATCATCGACCTACCAATCTTGAACCTTGAGTAGATCGGAAGACCGTTCGAGATCAAGACCTCAACAATCCGCATGGTGCAACATTCACCCTTCACTGGTAAAGAGGATCCGAACCTTCACCTCCAAGCATTCATTCAACTATGTCAGACTTTCAACATGGATGGGGTGACTCAAGATCAAATGAGGGCAAGGCTTTTTCCGTTTTCACTACTCGGGAAGGCTTTGCAATGGTTCCCACTCTCAACCGGCGGAGACGGTGCAAAATTGGAACACGTTGATGAAGGCTTTCATGAAGGAATACTACTCACCGGGTAAAACTCAAAGCTTGCGTAATAAGATTGCCACCTTTGTTCAATATCCTACGGAAACTATCTCGGAGGCATTCGAGCGCTTCAATGAGTACACCGGGCGGTTCCACATCACAAGTTCCCGAAAGAAGACCTCGTGCAAAAGTTCTATCAAGGACTCACCATGGCGTCAAGGACGATCATCGATGCATCGGCGGGAGGATCCATCATCGAACTTACACCGACGGAAGCTTTCACTCTATTCAAGAAGGTCGCGGATAATGACACGTGGGCGTCGTCCGGGCGCCTACATCCGGTTCAACCCACGGGGAACATCAAAGGAGTCTTGCAAGTGGAGAAGGAGAACATACTTGAAGGAAAGATCGACTCGCTCATGAGGAGGTTGGAGAAGATGGAGATGGAAAAGAAAGAGGCTCAAGACTTGAAGGCCGCCGAAGCAAGGTCCACATGCGAAGAATGTGGAGAGTATGGCCACGTCCGCAAAGATTGTCCGGAGGAAGCCAAAGTGCTCGATTACATGAGGAAGGGAGAATTGCCGAACTTCCGCTACGGGCAAGGTAGGCCTCAATTTAATGCAAGCTCATCTATTCCTAACGCTGTTCCGCTTCGTATACAATTGAAGGAGTTCATGGATGAGCAAGCTAAGATCAACAAGGACACCGTCACCAAGTTCAAGACCATAGACAAGGTGTTGGAGAACATCGATAGCAAAGTGACGGAGGTCGGATGTTCCAATCATCAAGTGCTCAACATGATGAAGATGCTCGAGACGCAAGTTGGACAACTTGCGGGGCGCCTCACTAATGATGAAGGGAAGCTTCCGGGACAACCAAAATGTCCCGAATCGGCGAAGGCCATTCAAACGCGTTCGGGGAAGGAGACCGAAGATCCAGAACGTTCCGCGGGAGCAAGGAAGCTTAAACCATCCACCGAGGTGGAAGGAGCTGCTAAAGAGAAGGTTACGGGGATCGTCACCGAGGAACCCGAATTCGAGATGCCGGAGGAAGACACGAGGATACCGCAACTCAAGCCACGCTACTTCCGAGGTAAACTTGACAACCACTTTGAGAAGTTTGTGGAAGTTATGCGTAGACTTAGCATCAACATGCCATTACTAGATGCCCTACAAGTACCTACATATTCTCGTTACTTTAAAGACATACTTGCAAATAAATATGAGATAGCAACACTCGGGGTAGATCATGTCAAGATGTCCGAGGAGTGTAGTGCCGCTATTGCTAATGGGCTAGAGAAGCAAAAAGACCCCGGGTGCCCCACAATTCCATGTTCAGTTGGTTCTTTCAACTTCAAGAAGGCGTTATGCGACCTTGGAGCTAGTGTAAGCGTCATGCCGAGGGATGTGTTCGAGAAGCTACGCCTACCAATGGAGCTTACGGGAATATGTTTGGAGTTGGGAGACAACTACATTCGCTATCCCTTGGGCATTGCTGAAGATGTACCCGTAAAGATTGGACACCACTTCGTCCCCGTCGACTTCGTTGTGCTCGAGATGGGAGCGAGGGAGAAGCCGCCGCTCATCCTAGGGAGGCCGTTCCTCAAGACCGTGGGAGCTACTATTGATGTTGGCAAGGGGGAGATCATGTTCGATATCAACGGAGAATGGAGTTCCTTCAAGTTCCGTCCAAGGATTGAGGCATGGAACATGATTGGAGTGAAGGGAGAACCAAAACAAACGGAGGGGCTGAAAAAGAAGAAGGAGCCGAAAAAAATGAACGTAAAGAAAATCAAAGAAGGTGTTGCATCCGTCAAGACAAAGGAAGAGAAGCCGCCTGTGAAGACCAAAAAAATAACTAAGCCAACTAAGCCGGAAGACAAGCCCGCGCCCAAGATGGTGCGGAAGTGGGTACCCAAGATTGCAACGCCCGCAAAGAGCGTTGATCCAGAGTAATCAAGTGAAGAAGTCTAGCTATAGACTATAAACGAAGCGCTAGGCGGGAGGCAACCCGTTTCGTCGAGTCAAGAATAAGCTACCGGGAGGACAACCCGATTCCAGGTTTTTCGAGTATTTTTAATAATTTAGTTTTTGAGTTTTATTACGCAAAGACATTAGACTTAGAAGTGGTTGAACAATATTAGAGACATAATTCTTGATTGAATGTTTGCTTTATCATAAACCCTTTGCATGAACCCTCCTATGTGCTTGTTTGATTCTTTTCTTTTCGAGAAACCTCAACCAAATAATTTCAGAACCTAACTCAACCTTTCACCCTCATTATGGTGCTGAGGTTGACTTATTTTTCATGCTAAAACCACACGAGTAGAGCCACGATTTATATTTAAGTGTTAATAAAATTCAGCACGTGGTAGAACTCGCGTGAACCTAGAAATCAAAACTTTTGGTTGGTTTTAAAAATCTATATCCTTGGTTTCTCTAGGATTAGAATTTTTCTAAGCCTATTCTAATTTTGTTTTATTCAAAATCTTTCTTATTTAGCCAAAATTAGAATCTAAACCTATGCCCCCATGATCAAGCCGGGAAATGTTTGCTCTCAACCGATGAAGGCAAACTATACCGGTGAGACCGAAATCGACGTAGTCGAAAAATATTTTAGACTTACATTTGTTTTTAATGGTTTAAAAACTTCTCTAAAATTATGTTTGAGCTCTTGCATGGCTCTGAAAAATATTTTAAATTTCGAATTAGAGGAGTGCTTAACCTTAAACACACCTAAATGGAGGCAATCTAGTTTGAATTAATCATGCATGCACCATTGGATTCCCTTTTATCAACTTTCACCAATTCCACATGCAAAGGACAAGCATGGTGGGCAGCAAGCATCAACTTTGTCGGAATTTCATGGCGGCATGTGAAGCAAGTGGAGCTAGGGAGCATGGACATGACCCAAAGCATGGAGCATCAAGTGGAAGGACCAATAATGCAAGAAAAGGAGTGGACGAGAGCGTTTGGGCGGTGCAACTCGTGGAGCACGCGGGCGGGGAAAGTTGCGAGAGGCGAAATGATCGTCTGGAAGAAAGACGCGGCGGGGAGGAGCCAGGAAGACCCTGGGCCGGCCGGCCTCACCTACTTAAGGAGCCCCCCGGCTCCCGTTTTTGCGCAGCAAGCTTCCCTCTCCTTCCTTTGCTTGTGTGTTCAAGTTTGTGTGCTCAAAACCTCCGTAGACATAGCCAACCTTCCCAAGCTTCATAGCTCAAGAAAAAATCCACATCCTTAATCCACTCAAAGTCCACATCCGAAGCAAAGAGTTTAAGTGCCTAGTTACCGGTTGCAACCCGGAGTTTTAGTTGAAGAAAAGAGTGCAGCAACCATGTGGAAGAAGACCACAAGTCTCTTCTCCAAGAATAAGAGTTCGTCGTCGTCCAAGCCGTCATCAACCACGTCTTCGAGGAGGCACTCGGTTTCCGAGTCTCCCCGGAGCATGGAGACGGATACGGCACCACCAAGGAGGAACGATGCTCTACTCCTTGGTGGTATGAGGGCTGCAAGAAGCACATCCATGAGGTTTACCGAACCTCGTGGGTACACGGAGGAGCAGCCCGCGCCACCACGACGATCGACTCGCTCAACCGCGTCACCTCCTTACACCCCGACATACTCTTCGTACGGCTTCATCATCTTGTTGGCGGAGGAGGAGGAGAGGCTCTCTAATCTTGAGAAGAGGCTTGTGCCAAACGTCGAGTTCGACGACCAAGCACTCTACACCTTGGGTTTTGGCACCGACATATACTATATGTTGGGGCACCTTGGATGGGTGCAGTTCTCCAACGGAGTATCGGTGGACACCCATTTGGGGTTCGCCTTGGAAATTTTGATGACTATTGCACCCATCATTGATGATGATGGGGTGCAAAGCTTGTCATTCCGTTTGGAGGGAGTCCAACAAGTGGTTCCCTACGAGCACGTGAGGGAGCTGCTTGGATTCCACAAGGGAGCTCCGGAGAAAGTTGACATGCCACCCGGCATGTTGGCGGCATTTTGGAATATGATCTCCGGAGAAGCCCATCAACAACACAATTGCATCCGCAACCCCATTATCCGGATATTTCACTCCTCCGCCAAGTTATTACGGAGGGCCACAAGAGCAAGCATGGGGGGGGTGGTGCACCGGTACCCTCACAAAATTATGTTGTGCCCAACGCTAACTTCGCGGAGTCCTACGCTCATCATCCCCAACCACAACAAAGCATGGCCATAATTGGAGGGTATGCTGCAAGAAACGCCCAAAACATCGCAGCTATCCAAGCTAACGCAGCTCAACTTGGTGAAGGCAACGCAAATATTGCCTTCGAGCTCGGACGACTTCACCTCGTGGAGCCAAATCAATTCGTCGGAGGGAATGTCCAATCATATTATGAGCAAGTGTATTACTATCAAGATCATCAACATCAACCACCGGCGGAGGACTAGAAGATTTAGGAACTTTAGTTTTCTTTTCTTTTCTTTTTCTCTGAAATTTTCAGCTTTTGCTTATGTGTGTTTGCGTAGTATTTTCTATTTTTATTTAAATTTCAGCAAGCATGTTTGTTTATTTTCAGTATGTATTTCAACTTGATGTCATCATTAATAAAGACACCACCTTGATTATATCATTGGAAAAGTTACAAAATCCGTGCCATGATGATATATGATTATAATTGCAGCTTTGTTCATCTTAGTAATTGATTTATGCATGTTTAAGCTAGTGCTCTCTTAAAAATACAAATCTGAATTTATTTAAATGCTAGCTTAATTTTCAGCGGAGGTTATGATTAAAATAAAGACCCATAGTGTTTTATGTGCTCTCAAGTTATGAATAGATTAAAGATGTCTTTTATGCTCAAAAATATCGCTAACCTTGTCACAAATATCACTTGTGTGTTGCTCAACCTATCCAAAGCCTTATATATATTTGAGTGCATAAACCTTAGTGTACAAGATTTATTTTTGAGTGAGTTATTGCAGGCCATGATTTCTCTGGCCCGAGACTAAGAAGCTGGTCATTCCGTTTTTGCGTATCTATCTTTTTGCTAGCCTTTTATCCGTGCATTGTGTATCCCCGCGTCGGAGATCTCACAAACTTTGCCGGATATCCACCCTTAAACCAAATATCATCTTTTGTGATTACCTCCTTGACCACAACCTATCGTTGAGAATGGATCATCAATTCAAGGAAGATCGCAAGACGGTGCCGACATAGAAGATTTCAAGTATCTCTCCAAGGAAGAATACCCCGATACCTACCTTATTTTTCGCCTCTTTGCTCGAGGACGAGCAACGTATAAGCATGAGGGAGGAGGTAGGTACGGTGCAGTTTTAGAGTTCAAAAGGGAGTATTTTTTTAAAAAAAATAATATAATGATGAAAGAAAAAAATTCGGCGATATGCGTGACTTCCAAGGTGAAGGTCTCACAAGAAGAAAAAAAATATATATATAATGAATGAATGAAAGAAAGAAAGAAAGAAAGAAAAGAATGAGAAATATGAGAAAGAGAAAAAAAAATATGTGCGTAAAGTGAACTCCCCGGTTCTCTAAAAGTGCATTCAAGGCTTCAAGTTAAAAAGATCCATTCTCATTTTCCAACCATGTGCAATCCGATAACGAGGACTACCTTTGTGCCTCGGGATCACTCTTTGCCATTTGCACATGTCCACTCATCTAAATGTGTGTGTATTTTTCTCTTTCCCCTCCTTGATTTAACATTATTTTCCAATGACCTTTTTGACGAGTCTCGGTAAGACCATGAGAAGATTGTCTTGTTTTGACAACACCTCATTTATAAAATCTTGTTAGGACTAAACTTTCCCAAAGCTCCATATAAAGCCTACCACACATATATATGAGAGGGAAAGGAGTAGAATATATAGGTTTGAGAGACAAGTGAGATGAGAGTTCATGAGCAATATACAAGATGATTTAAATTTGTGAACTTGGTTTAGTTTTTTATCTCGTTCTTTATTTCAAAAATTCTGAGATCTATTTAAACTTTGTGAGCATGTTAATACTCGTGGGATAAGCTTAATAAAAATCTACCCTCTGTAGTGATGAAGGCTAGTACATTATGGAACTTTAATGAATTAAAATTTTGAGAGCATTAGGTTTTCTCATGTGTGATCAAGTGCAAAGTTTAAACATTGTTTGGCAATGATGATATCCATCGAAGGCTTACTCGAGGACGAGCAAGGTTTATGCATGGGGGAGATGTTGACGGTGAAAATCCGTCAACCTAACCATGAGTTTACCTTCGGTGTTGGCATGAGTTTTATACCTTATCCATTGGTACTAACCCCCGTGGTATAACAAGTTCACGTGTGCATGTCGGTTTTGGAGTTTAGTGTTTATGCAGGGTTTTAGTGTTGAATGCAAGACTTTCGGGATAAGTTCATCAAGCACCTCATGACAAGACCTTGAAGCCCCGTACAAGTCATGCAATGAAGCAAACTTAACTCCAAGAAGCCGGGGACTTGATCCGAGAAGACGACATACTCCAGGGACCTGACCGGAAAAGTGCGCGAATCTTGCAAGACAAGGAGTTGAGTCCAATTCGGAGAGAAACCGACGACATGGACCTACATGCGAAGGGGGAAACATCCGAGAAGCAAGGGAATCGACGTGGAGCGAAGGAGCCCTCGGGCCGGGCCTAGATGGGCCCGGCCGCCCGGCCCAATCCGGTCGGCCCCGGGCCCATCCGGGGCCCAAATGCCCCCTCCTTTGCCCTAGCCACCAATCGGGCTATTTATAGCCCCCCCCGACCGAGAGCCTCGCGAGAAGAATTCGTCATCGGCCGCCGAGGAGCAGAGAAGAGAGGGACACCATCTCGGAGAGGAGAGGGTTGAGCTAGTTGACTAGGGTTCCCCTAGCCGACGTGGGAACCTTGCACGGAAGACCACGTCGGAGTTCCCGGAGCTAGAAGCAGGATCAAGGAAGGATCCCGGTGGTGATCTTGTGTATGTATCATTGTTATAGTTGAATTATCAAGTTGAATCTTTTCCTAGCGATCAAGTGTTTCCTCGAAGATTTCGTTTTTCGGTCGGCTTTGCTTATTCCAATTCTATTCTCGAGATAGATTACATAGGGGCGACCGAACCGGGACGAGGTGGGCCTGGTCCTGTCGGCTCGGCCCACTCCAGGGGTTGGTTCGGCCCCCCTTCCTTGCACTCGAAGGATCTTCAACCTCAAAGCCCTGGAGGCGCCGCCATTCACAGAGGAGAGAGCCATTCGTTCCAGGAGGCCATCCACATTATAGAGAGAGAAGAGGGAGATCTCCGGAGGGGGATCGACCACCACGAAGGAAGAACCCACAAGTGGATAAGAAGGAAGACACCGTCGGAAGGGTGACCATGATCAACGGTGCTATGTCTAGCACCTTGATGGGGTAATCTCCTTATTCGTCCATGGGTTGTAATCGATCTTAAGATGTAATCGTACTTTGTTGGAACATCTTTCTATCATCATGTGTTGAATATACTTTATTTCTTAAGGTTAGCTATCATGCCGTAAAGGTGAGGACCAGGAGTGTCCCAGTGGTCGATGGATGATCGCTCCTCAGTGATGAGTGATTGACAACAGGTGTTGGACTGACTTTTGGCTTAGTGCGCAGGTGTAGGCTGCGGCCTAGTTCGTGTTGTTGCAGGTGAAGAACGGGCGCGAAAGGTCTTCAGCCTTGAGGGGCCTCCGGGAAATGGAGAGACAAGTAGGCTCGGTTCGAGGGACCCGGTGGACGGCGGGACTAGGTGCGGGCCACATGGTGGCGATACAAGCAAGACGAAGTCATGGACAGTCGAGCCGGTGCACGGTGGTGGTCGAGTCAAGTGGTTTGGCGGGAGGCCGGACCGACCACGCGGGGTTTGGTGGTTTGCCCACAAAACCATCGGAGGACGGTTTCTTGGTTTGGGCCTCAAAACCAAGTCTGAGGGCCCAACACGACGGAGATGGGATCCGGGCGTGTCGGGAAGCTTCGAGGCGGAGGACACGCGGCGGGATCGCATGGTTTGCGCCGGGAGGACGCGGGGTGCGGCAAAGGCGTGGCCGTCCGATGGCAAGACCCACAAACATTACCTAAATGCCCCTGCGTGGGTTGTACCGCCAATAGTTAAGTTAGGGGTAGTCGAGTCATTTACCACTCCGGCGGGGCCCGATATATAAGCCATAAGAGTGTGTGAGTGGCTCTCTCTCTCCGCGACTTAGGGTTTCATTTCCTCCCTCCCATTTCTCATTTTCGTAGCTATTTTTCTCCCATTTTTTCTAGGCTAGCATGAGAGCTTCATGAGAGATTTGTTGAGAGGGATGGATGCTAGGGCGGCATGCTAGACCTTGTGAATCTTTCCTGGTTTGTATAGAAGATTCGGAGTTGTGTTTTTCGTGGTCTTTTGTGCTTGTTTTCGTGCCTTTGTTCTCGGTGTGATTCCGCGGATTTGAGTGGGTTTCTCCCCGGATTTCTTTGAGGAAAACATGGTTAGATGTCTCATGCATCTTTGTGATTGATCTTGTGTCCTCAAACGCCGGGAAACCACTTCGATTCGAAGTTTTTCGTTCGGTGCTCTAGCTTTTGGTGGTGCTCTGAGGATTCGCGATTCCCGGTGATTTAGGGAGTTAGGAGGCAAGATTTTTGGGCTATAGAATCCTTGTGTGACGCTTTTCAAGTCCCCAAACCCTTGTCTCCACAGCTTCAACCGTTTGGGAAATCCGATGATGATTTGGGGGAGTTGACTTTCGGGGTCGGGCGTTTTCTGCTCTGTCCGCACCTGGCGGACGGTCCGCGAGGACCTGGCGGACGGTCCGTGCCGCTAGGGTTCATTCCGTGTTCTTCGTGTTCTTGCTCGTCTTTCGTTTCGATCCATCGCGATTTTGGTCTTCGGTTGGACGGAGTTTCGGACGGTCCGCAGCAGAGGGCGGACGGTCCGCGGGTGCCTGGCGGACAGTCCGCGTGCTCCCCGCAGACGGTCCGTGGTTCGTGGGTCACTTCGGTTGGTTCTGTGTGATTTGCCGGATGGTCCGCGCGGCTCATCGCGGACGGTCCGCCCTGTCTGGCCGGACGGTCCGCCAGAGGCTGCGCGCTTTGCTTCTTGGTTCGATTCCTCTCCTTCTTCTTTCGTACTTCCGCGTGTGCTTCAAGGAATCGTTCCTAAGGCTAGAGGTTGATCCATAACCTCGTTGTCTTGGCGATTGGTGTGTGATTCGATCCATCGCTCATGTGTGACTGGGATTTGTCTAGGGCATAGGCCGGGTTCTATTGGAAGAATTTTTTACTGGCTCCGATTCACTCCCCCCCTCTCTAGTCGCCATCTGATCCTTCAATTGGTATCAGAGCTTGGTGCCGGATTCTTTGCGACTTTGACAAGTCTCGAATCCTAAGATGGCGTACGTTGAGCGGGGCGGTCCGCCGCACTTCGATGGCAAGGGTTACCACAAGTGGGCGGTCCGAATGATGATCTTTCTTCGTGGGAAGCTATTGGATTTCATTGTGCTTGACAAGACCTATGCTATTCCGGTCAACATCCATACTCTTATGGTGACCGATGCCGGTGCTAAGGCCAAGTATGAGGCTAATGCAAAAGCCATTGATCACTTGGTCCGAAGCTTGTGTGATCCAGTGTTTGAGCGTGTTCGCCAATTGAATCTTGCTTGGCAAATTTGGGAGAAGCTGTTGGTTGCTCACGGTGGTGATAACCATGTGAAGGCTTGCCTCTTTGTCTCTTACCGGATGCAATATGAGAATTTCACTCCACTTCCCGGTGAGGACATTGATGCGATGTTTCAGAGGTTCACCGCCATCATGAACAACATTAAAGCTAATGTTGAGGATTTTCCTTACACCGAGCATGATCAGGCTTTGAAGCTCTTGCATGTCTTGGACCCAAATGTTTGGGACGCTAAGGTTGAGGCCATCAAGGAGTCTGGGCAATATTTGACTATTGAGTTGGATGACCTCTTTTCTAAGCTCAAGTCGGCTGAGGTTGACAGGAAGTTGCAATCCAAGCATGAGGGCTCGACTGACCATAGTCTTGCTCTTGTGGGTGGATCAAGGGGCAAATCTAACCCTTCCTGTCGACAGTTTTCCTTGTCTTCTCTCATGTCTATTCCAGATGAGGAGTTTGATGTGCTGGGCAAGGAGGAGCTGGCCTTGCTCTCAAGAAGGTTTGATCGACTACACGAGAGTCGGAGGAATGCAAGGCGGAGCTCAGGGACGTGCTACAAGTGTGGCAAGCGTGGCCACTTCATCGCCGAGTGCCCGGAAGCGGTGGAGAACAAGTACAAGGTGAACGAGTACAAGGCGCACCCGAGGCGTGAAGACAAGTACTCCTCCAAGGGCAAGCACTTCAACAAGTCCAAGAGCAAGGACAAGGACAAGCGGCGACCGAGCAAGAGCGGCTACAAGAAGAACAAGGCAAGAGCGATGGTGGCCGGTGCGAGCGGTGTCGACTCAAGTTCAAGCGACGAGCGATCAAGCTCAAGCGGCCGAAGATGAAGACGCCGGGAGGCGCAAGGGCAAGAAGAGTGCAAGCCGGAACCTCAGCGGGTTGAGCTGTGTGGCGCTTGAGGGCTTTTGTGGCATGGCCCATAGCTCAAGCAGCAAGAAGAGCGAGAAGGAAGACAGCGACTCCGACTCAGAGGATGAGGTAAATCGTGACCCCGACTCTTTGCTTGCTGAGATCGCTAGATTGAATGGCTTGATTGACAACCGGGATAGTGTGCTAAGAGATGCCAAAAAGATGAGGAAAGATCTTAGGGCTCAACTTGAGAATGCTAGTGAGAAAGTAGGAGAGTTAGAGTCGAAATTGCTTGAATTGAAACTTGAAAATGACTCTTTGAAACTTGCTCCTACCACTCCTGATGATGTTGAATGCCTTGAGTGTGATGCATGGTTGAATGAGATCAAGTTGCTTAATTAGAAGAATGCTTCTACTTTGGCTAAACTAGATGCTCTTAGGACTGAGTATGATGAGCTTAAGGCTAGACCTACTTTTCTTGGTGCTTGTAAATCATGTCCTACTATGCATTAGTTCTACCATTAGTTCTTTGGAAGCATATTTGAAATCTCCTGTTGTCAATGCATGCACTAGCTGTGATGAGGTTACTTTGCGCAATCTTGAACTTACTTCCTGTTTGGATGTTGTCGGGGACAGCCCAAGGGGTCCCCTTTAACAACGGGGAAGTCCCCACTTAAAACCCGCAACAAAGCCAAACACACTTTTCCTAAACATGCAGGATACAGCCCATACCGCAGGGACCTCAGCGGCCCACCGAGGCGGCCCTCTTGAAGATCCCCCCGAGCAGGCTTCGCCTCGCTCGAGGATGCGCGCCTCCCTCGAGCGGGGTCCGTCCCGTTCGAGGAGGTGCGCTTCCCTCGAACGGGCCCCGCCTCGTTCGAGGGGACGCTCCCCCTCGAGCGGGCCTTGCCTCGATCGAGGGTCCGTCTCGCCCTCGACCAGGCTTCGCCTCGCTCGAGGGCGCCCCGCACGCGTGCGCCGCCCCCCGTACGCGGGCATTTAATGCCCTGACGCCGGCGGGACGGCGCCATCATGGGCTCGGGGTTTGTGCCCCGGTGCTGCCGCACCAACTCCCCAGAAGGGAGCCCATTCCCATCACTGTGGGGAGGGACTGTGCAGCAGGACCGGCGCCAGTCCCGTGACGCCGCGCACCCGCTCCAAAGACGGGCCGACGCGCCGAGCCCTCGAAAGGGGGCGGCGCACCCTCGATTTGCTTTCTTGTGACCCTGCAGGGTTAGGTGGAGGTGCTAGGCCGGTGGAGCGCCATCCGCCTCGTTACGGTATGGGCGCCGCCCCGCGCGTGCGGGTGCACGCCGGGCGGCGGCGCGGCCGGCTCCGGACCGTGGAACGCGTTGGGAAGGGACGCCATTTTACCTACTCCTGTACTCCGTACGGGCCAACGTCAGCAGCTCCCTCGAGCCTATCAAAAGACATCACCACCATCCGCCGCCCTTCTACCCTCGAACCGCCACTGTTCGGGTACAAGACAGGCCATGATGGCCAGATCGCTGCAAGGATCGTCCGGACGGCCGCCCACTCTACAACATAGCACGTCGTGCTTCCTCACGTAGCTAGATAGCGCGGCGCGCATGTGATTCGCCTCCCCCTTGATCTATAAAAGGGGGGCGAACCCCCCTGCCGCGGGGGACGAACAGAGGAGAACAAGCACACGAGACAGACTCGACACAGCAGGAGACGAGCTGCGCTACGCACTTGCTCTCCAATCCTCCCACAACACCTTTAGTCGTCACGCCAGGCACTTGGAAGCCAGGCTTCCTCTCCCGCCTTGCTTGTAGCAGCCCCACTACAGGCACCCCCGGTGCTGAGCAATATAGTGCCTTGGGCACACCTCTGCTGGACGTACGGCCCCCTCGGCCGGAACCAGGATAAAATCCCGTGTCTCTTATTGCTTAGCATCGACCATTGAGGGATAGACCTCGGCGCTTTCTACTGGTTAGTGTCGGGACCATATTCCGCACCGACAGTTGGCGCCCACCGTGGGGCTATCTGAGCGCCTAAGGTCATACCACCAACTCCCTCCATGGTGATCCGCACTGAGTACCGCGGTACATGCTACTGCATGGGCAGCTCGGACCCCCTTCCCGCCGGGTTCGAAATCCGGTTCGGGGGCTTGAATTTTCAGGCCACGGGGAACGGCTACCTCATGCGCCTCACCAACCGTGAGGAGCTCCGCGCGCGGCGCCAGGCCGGGCCCACTCCGGCCCCCGCCGCATGCACCACCACGGCGCGGGCGCCCGCGGGCACGGATGCCGCGGGCCCGTCGACGCCACGACGCCGCCGCCGGTCGGGGCGGCGTTCGCGCCGGGCGCGGTCCGAGCGGAGCGGGCCGAGCGCGCGCGCCTCTCGGCGCGCGCGCGCCGCCGTCACGACGACCACCATCCCAGCACGACAGCGCACGGTCTCCGGACCGCGCATCCCCATTGGGCTGCATGGCACCACGTCGGCCTACAACGCCAACGTCAACACCACGATGCGCAGGGTTCCGCCCGGCCGTCACGTCTTCGTCGCCAGGAATCCCGGCACCTCAGCGGGTGACGAGTCGTCCCTGGGTTCCCTCGACGCGTTGCCGCCCGCCAACCGCCACGGGTACGCGGAGTGGGACTTCTCCGGCGTGCCGGACCCAGTCATGTTCCGGCGTTTCCTAGACGCTACGGACTACTAGTTCGGCTGCTCCGACGACTCCAGCACCGGGAGTTACGATCCTGCGCGGGAGTGCTACGCCGTCATCACCAACGACCCTGCCAATGCCGCCGGTGCGGTGGGCGCTGGAGACGGGGAGGTCACGCCGCCCGGGGGGATCGCCACGCGCCCGGCCTCGGGGCCAAGCGCTCCTGCCGAGGCCGACGCCGACGCGCACCGGCCCAAGCTCGCGAACTCAAGGCCAAGCTGGCGGAGGAATACCGGACGGTGCGACTGCTCCGTGCCTCAATGGCAGGGGAAGCCTCCGCGCGCGGCGATCGCGCACGGGAGCTGGGCCGACAGGTCCGTGACCGCATCAACACCGACCCCAACGTCGACAACGCGGACGCACCCCCGCGGGCCAGCCAAAAGCTCATTGCCGCCGCGACGCCGCTACGGGCCATGCCCGCACCCTCGACCCCCGAGGCGCGAGACACCGCACCGCGAGGTGCAGACCCTCATCGAGCAAGCGGCCGTCCAGCAGGCTGAGAGCTCGGCGTCGCGCATCCGCCAACAGGGGGATGCGTGGGACGACGAAGCCGCATCAGGGGGCGAACCCTCGGTCCACGTGGGAGGGGCGGCGGGGCGACTCGCCAACCCAGGACGCACGCCGGCCAAGGAGCGGCTCCTTGACGCACGCGAGGGCGCCGGATGGCGACGCTCGCAACGTCATCAACGCCGGGCGCACGAGCGGGGGCGGACGCGCGGCGGCGGTGGGCTACCACCCTCGACGGGGCGGACGCTACGACGGCGGCGAGGACCGCTCCCCGACGCCGGAGCCCCCCGGGGACCCGTGTGTTCGGCGGGGAGATTCGCGCAGCGGCGTTCCCCCAACGCTTCCGCCAACCCTCGACCATCGTCAAATACAACGGGGAGACGGGCCCCCGCGTGTGGCTCAACGACTACCGCTTGGCTTGCCCGGGCGGGGCGGGGGCCACCAGCGACGAGGTCATCATTCGCAACTTGCCCCTGCACCTCGGCGACGCGGCCCGGACATGGCTCGAGCACTTGCCCGCCAGCCAAATCCACAATTGGGATGATCTGGTCCGCACGTTCGTGGGCAACTTCCATGGCACATACGTGCGCCCCAGAAATTCATGGGACCTGCGCTCCTGCACACAGAAGCCCGGCGAGTCGCTGCGGGACTTCATACGGCGCTTCTCCAAGCGCTGCACGGAGCTCCCCGACGATGGCGCGTCCCGAGATCGTGCACGCCTTCCTCGAGGGTACCACATGCGGGACCTCGTGCGGGAGCTAGGACGCGGCCGCCCGCGGACTCCAACGAGCCGTTCGACATCGCCACCGGCTTCGCCTCTAGAGAAGAGGCCGTGGGGGCGATCTTTGACGGCAAGAAGGGCAAGCGCTCGGAGGACGCGCCCGCGGAGGGCGGCAAGTCCAAGGAGCCCCACCGCAATGACAAGCGGGGCAAGAAGGGGGGAAAGAAGGCCGCGCCGCGAGGCTCGCGAGCGGGGGCGCGACGGCGGTAATGCCGGGGCCCCTTGCTGTTGACCGGCTCAACGGGGGCCCTCGACCGGCCCCTCGAGGCCCGGGGGTGTTTGACGACATGCTAAAAAAGCCATGTCCTTACCACAAGACCCCAGTGAACCACACCCTTGAGCAGTGCGATATGCTCAAGAAGTTCTATGGTCGCGCCGCCGCGAAGGAGGCAGAGGCCAAGAAAGACGAAGGCGATGGCGACGCAGGCGGCTTCCCCGCCGTGGAAAACGTGTTCCTCATCTTTGGAGGGCCAACCGTCGACATGTCGACCCGCCAGCGCAAGAAGGAGCGGCACGAGGTCCTCGCCGCAGAGAGGGCGCCTCCGTCCTTCCTCAATTGGTCGGAGGACGCCATCACCTTCAGCCGGGAGGACCACCCGAACCGCGTCCCCAACCCGGGCTAGTACCCGCTGGTGGTCGACCCCATCATCGGGAACACGCGGTTCTCGAAAGTCCTGATGGACGGAGGCAGCAGCCTCAACATCCTCTACGCGCATACGTTGCGCCTGATGGGGATCGGGTTGGATCAGCTGCGGCCCAGCACAAAGCCGTTCCACGGCATCGCTCCCGGCAAGCAGGTCCAGCTCCTCGGGCAGATCGACCTGCCAGTTTGGTTTGGCACCGCGAAGAATTTCCGCAAGGAGATCCTCACCTTCGAGGTGGTGGGGTTCAAGGGGGCTTACCACGCTATACTTGGGCGGCCCTGTTACGCCAAATTCGTGGCGGTCCCCAACTATACCTACTTGAAGATGAAGATGCCGGGACCGAACGGCGTCATCACCGTCGGCTCGTCCATCGAGCACGCATTCGACTGCGACGTCGAATGCGTAGAGCACGCAGAGGCACTGGCGCTGGATGAAGCGCTGGTGACCACTTTGGAGAAGATGGTCAACGAAGACCTCGACTCCTCCGCCAAGCACACCGGCACCTTCGAGGCCGCGGAGCAGACCAAGGAGGTCCCCCTCGACCCTTCAGCCCCCGAGGGCAAGGCGTTGAGGGTCAGCTCCGCCCTCGATCCCAAATAGGAAGTGGTGCTCGTCGACTTCCTCCGCGCCAACGCCGACATCTTCGCGTGGAGCCCCTCGGATATGCCAGGCATCCCGAGGGAGGTCGCCGAGCACTCCCTTGACATCCTGCCTCACGCCCGTGCCGTGCAGCAACGGCTGCGCCGCTTCGACGAGGAGCGGCGACGGGCAATCGGAACGGAGCTGCGGAAGCTCCTCGAGGCCGGGTTCATCAAGGAGGTGTTCCACCCAACGTGGCTAGCCAACCCAGTGCTTGTAAAGAAAAAGAACGGGAAGTGGCGGATGTGTATCGACTACACTAGTCTTAATAAAGCATGTCCCAAAGTTCCTTTTCCTTTGCCACGTATTTATCAAATCGTTGATTCAACGGCTGGGTGTGAACTGCTATGCTTCCTTGATGCTTACTCCGGATATCACCAAATAAAGATGAAGGAGTCCGACCAGCTCGCGACTTCGTTCATCACGCCGTTCGGGACATTCTGCTACGTCACGATGCCGTTTGGCCTCCGAAACGCGGGTGCAACATACCAGCACTGTATGCAGCACGTTTTCGGGGATCACATCGGGCGGACGGTCGAGGCGTACGTGGACGACATCGTCGTAAAGACCAGGAAGGCGGACAACCTGGTTGGCGACCTTGGCATCGCGTTCGGCTGCCTACGGGCCAACGGGGTCAAATTAAACCCTGAAAAGTGTGTCTTCGGAGTGCCGCGGGGCATGCTCCTGGGATACATCGTCTCCCAACGGGGAATCGAGGCCAACCCCAAAAAGGTCGCGGCTCTCGAGCGAATGGGTCCGATCCGGGACCTCAAGGGGGTGCAGAAGGTGCTGGGGTGCCTTGCCGCCTTGAGCCGCTTCATCTCGTGGCCGGTGAGAAGGGCCTGCTCCTCTACCGCCTCCTCAAGAAGCACGAGCGCTTCTCCTGGACCGTCGAGGCCCAGGATGCGCTCGACAAGTTGAAGGCGTCTCTGACGCATGCCCCGATCCTCACGCCGCCGCAAGATGGCGAACCCCTGCAGCTCTACGTAGCCGCAACCACCCAGGTGGTCAGCGCCGTGATCGTCGTGGAGCGCGCGGAGGAAGGGCACGCCTTGCCTGTACAGCGGCTAGTCTATTACATCAGCGAGGTCCTGTCAGACACCAAGACGCGCTACCCCCAGGTCCAGAAGTTGCTGTACGCGGTAGTCCTTGCGCGGCGCAAGCTCCGCCACTACTTCGAGGCCCACCCCGTCACGGTGGTCTCCTCCTTCCCGCTGGGGGAGATCATCCGCAATCCCGACGCGCGGGCGGGGATCGCCAAGTGGTCCGTGGAGCTGATGGGCGAGACGCTTGCCTACGCCCCGCGCAAGGCCGTCAAATCCCAAATCTTGGCTGATTTCGTTGCTGAATGGACGGATACGCAGCTATCGCCGCCACAGATCCAAGCAGAGTGCTGGACTCTGTTCTTCGACGGCTCGGTGATGAAAACAGGGGCGGGCGCAGGCCTGCTCTTCGTGTCACCCCTCGGGGAACACATGCGGTACGCGGTGCACCTCCACTTCCCCGCGTCTAACAATATGGCTGAATACGAGGCCCTCCTCTGCGGCCTCAAAATCTCCATTGAGTTAGATGTCAAGCGCCTCGACGTGCGGGGGGGCTCGCAACTCGTAATCGATCAAGTCATGAAGAACGCGAGCTGCCATGACGACAAGATGGAGGCCTACTGCAAAGCCGTGCGAACCCTCGAGGACAAGTTCCACGACATCGAGCTCAACCATGTGCCCCGACGGTACAACGAGGAGGCGGATGAGCTGGCCAAGATTGCGTCCGGGCGGATCACCGTCCCCCCGAACGTTTTCGCGCGCGACATCGCTCAGCCCTCGGTCGTCTTCGAGCCTCACCCCTCGAGTCACAACGAACCCTCGGGGGCTCCCTCGAATCCAGCGGGTGCGGAACCCATGAACGAGGACCCCTCGAATGAGGCGTACGTACTCTCCCTCCTCGAGGGATATGGCTCCCACGAGGCCGACGTGATGGACATCGAGCCGGCTCCTGTCAAAGCAGACTGGCGTGACAAATACATAGCCTGGATGGCTCGAGGGGAGCTCCCCGCGGACAGGGCCGCGGCCAGGCACATTGCCAGGATGGCCAAGTCCTTTGCCCTCGCAGACGGCGAGCTGTACAAGCGCGCCACCTCCGGCATCCTGCAGCGGTGCGTGCCCATCCCCGAGGGGCGCGAGCTCCTACGGGACATTCACGCGGGGATCTGTGGCCACCACGCCGCGTCCCGCACCCTCGTCGGCAACGCGTTCCGCCAGGGCTTTTACTGGCCTAACGCGGTCGCGGACGCCAGCGAGATCGTACGCACCTGCGAAGGGTGCCAGTTCTACGCCCGCAAGTCCAACTTGCCCGCCCATGCCCTGCAGACCATCCCCGTAACATGGCCATTTGCCGTGTGGGGGCTAGACATCGTCGGGCCCCTGCGGAAGGCGCCCGGGGGCTTCACCCACTTGTTGGTCGCCATCGACAAGTTCTCCACGTGGGTGGAGGTGCGCCCCATCACGAATCTCAGGGCAGAGCAGGCGGTAACATTCTTCACCGACATCGTCTACCGCTTTGGAGTGCCAAATTCCATCATCGCCGACAATGGGTCCCAGTTCACGGGCAGGAAGTTCTTGGAGTTCTGCGACAAGTTCCACATCTGTGTGGATTGGGCAGCTGCGGCACACCCACAGACCAACGGCCAAGTAGAACGTGCCAATGGCATGATCTTACAAGGCCTAAAGCCCAGAATTTTCGACTAGCTAAACAAATCTGGGCGAAAATGGCTCCAAGAGTTACCAGCGGTTGTGTGGAGCCTAAGGACCACCCCGAGCAGAGCCACTGGGTTCACCCCGTTTTTCCTAGTCCATGGCGCGGAGGCCGTCCTCCCCACGGACTTAGAATACGGATCGCCCAGGGTTCAAGGCTATGACGAGGACGCCAACCAGCGAGCCCGCGAGGACTCGCTGGATCAGCTGGACGAAGCGCGCCTCGTGGCCTTGATGCATTCCGCAAGGTACCAACAGTCCCTCAGGCGCTACCAAGCACGCAAGATACGCCGGCGGGATTTCAGCGAAGGGGATCTGGTCCTAAGGCTACGCCAAGACAACCGAGGACGCCACAAGCTATCGCCCCCATGGGAGGGACCCTACGTCGTGGTGAAGGTACTCAAGCCCGCACGTACAAGCCGGCCAACGAGGACGGCGAAGAGCTCACCAACGCTTGGAACATCCAACAGCTACGTCGCTTCTACCCCTAGCTAGGGTTCCCAAGCATTTTTTGTTGTAAAAATCATATGACCAACACCCCAGTTGGTGACAACTATGTAAACACCTCAAGTCAAATGAAAAGGGCAACTCGGCTTTCCCCTGAAAACCAAGTTACCCTCGGGGGCTACTGCGGGGGGCACCCCCCCCAAATGGTCCCATTTTCGCGCAAAAATAAAGCAACTCACACGCGCTAAGTTTGTTTTCTACTTCAACCCCGAGCAACGGTTCGAACAGGGCGCAGGCGGCCTAGCGGAAGGAGCGCGCGAGTCAGAGATAGCCTACGCCGTGAGGATACGGCCCTTCTCTCTCGCCTCCAACCCAGCAGGCCCCCCGCGAAAATTGAACTCCCCTAACTAGAATCTACTCAGGAAGAAGGAGAAACAAAAAGTGCAAATAAACAAAAGACTTCATTTCGTATCAACAAATGTTTACGATCAAGATAACTTGTTTATTTACAAGGGCCGCGTGGCCAGAATACTGATACACAAATAAAAACGGGCCAAGCGCCCAGCTGTCTTCAAGCAGGAGGAGCGGCGGTGTCAACAGCGTCCGGGAAGAGGAACTCCTCGAAGGCTTCAGCGAGCGACCCGGCGGCATCAGCGGCAAGCGCGTCCACGCGCTCCATCGCCACCTCATCCTCGACGCCCTCGGGAACGACGTAACCTTCCGCCAGCGCCTCGAAGTTGACCTCGTAGTGGGACCGTACCACTCCGAGGGCCTTCTGGACGCCAAGACGCAGTGCCCGGCGCATCCGTTCGGTGACGTGGCCGCCAAGGGCACGCAGGCGGCTGGCCAGCGAGCTTCCGGCCTGCGCTTCACCCTCCTCCACAGCCTGGCAGGTTTCGAGGGCCGCATCACGCAGCTCCTGCAACTCCTGCTCGGAGGAATTGTAGGAGGCCTGCAGCGCCTCGGCCCGCTCGGCCGCATGCCCCAAGGCAGTGCGCAAGCCTGGAGTCACCAAGACAAGAAAGAAATCAGAAAAAGGAATGCGAATTCCCAAACACAAAACCAACCAAACAGGAGTCAAGCAGCAGCTCACCTTCAACTTGCTTCCTCTCCGCCTCGAGGTCACGGCACTCAGCCTCGACCGCCAGCTCGAGGCCCTTGATGGTCTCGCCCTGTTCCTGGATGGCCAGCTCCTGGCTCGCGCTGTTGATGCCGAGCATCACCAGCTCGCCCTCGACCTTAGAGAGCTTGGCGTCTCGCTCCGCCAGCAACTTCTGCGCCTCCTCGCGGGCGACGCGCTCCCGCTCCAGTGCTGACCGGGTATCGGCGAGGGCAGCTTGCTCCTACTGGAGCCGCTCCTCGGCCCCTTGGCGGGCGGTGCGCTCCCTCAAAGCGCTCCTCGGCCGACGGCGAGCGCCGTGACCTTGGCGTCAAGGGCGGCCTTCAGGTCGTCGGCCTCCTTGGCCCTCTGCTCAAGCGCGTGCGCCCGCTCCTCGGCCTGGCGCTGCTGCGCCTGTGCCCCCTCGAGTGACGAGCGGAGCTCCAGGTTCTCTCCGCGGACGCCGGCCACCTCCGCCTCTCAGCTGGTCGCCAGCGTCCGCATCTTGTCCACGTCCGAGCGTGCCTACCACAGCACCTCATCGCGGTTGATGAGGGCTGTGCAGATCCGCTCAAGGCTGGAGCGACGCGCTGGGTCTTGCCTTGTGCTCTCGGGGAGATCGTCGCGCAGGACCATGGCTCGGTACGCCAACCAGCCGTCCGGGGTCCGGAGGGCGTCGGCGAGCGCGTCGAATGCGCCACATCGCTTTCGGAGCTGGTGGAGCTCGGCGTTCACCCGATCGAAGGCGTCGTACTTGTCGTGGGCGCGGCGCTCGAGCTCCTGGCACCCACAAATCAAAACCCGTAAGCGCCGTGACATGGAAACAGCGCACAAAAATGAGAGAGAGAAGAAAACGAGCAACAACGCCCTACCTGGAAGACGCGCCAGGTGGGACCACCATGGACCCTCAGCGCCTCATTCAGCGCGAGGTCGAGCATGGCGACGTGACTACGGAGCTCTCCCCAGAGCTCCTGCTCCCCCCGGGCGTCAGCGAACGCAGGGGGATTGCCAGGGGCCCCCTCTACCTGGGCGGGGCGGCCGGCACGAGAGGACGAGGCCTCGGCGCCGTGTCCTCGGTCCCTCGCCACCACGTGACCCTCACGCCGCCTCACGAGGGCCTCCTCCGGGGCTCGGGGGGAGCGCGTGGGGAAGCTCGCCCACCGATCCCACCGGGCGGCGGGGGAGTCGTCGTCCGGGACCTCCACCACCTCCGCCGGGAACAACCGACGGGCGCCGGCCCTTGCGCCGCCATCGGCGGCGCCTCCGCTTGCGCCTCCACGGTCGCGGGCGCTCGACGTGGCACCTCGGCCATCGCCTCCGGTCGCGCCTCCACGACCACGGGCGTCCGCCCGCCCTCTTCGCCGCGACCACGGGCGCCGCCGCGAGCCGCACCCGCTCGCCTCGCCGCGCGGCCGGCGCCGCGGACCGCGCCTCCACCGCGCAGCCGCCGCCGCGGGCTGCGCCTCCGCCACGACCGGCGCCCACCGCCCTTCGACGACCGCCGGCCGCGCGGCCGGAGGCCGATCCGCCGGCCGAGGCCGCGGGGCCTCAGCCGCGCCTTGCAAGCCTTCGCAAGCACAAACAGAAAGTTGGAAGGCCTGATCGTCAAAGAACCAAACCAAGCTGAAGAACGAGCCCCTTACCTCGAAGAGGAAAAGGCGCGCTTCCTTTTCCTCGAAGCTTCGGCGGACGAGGGCGGGCGCGCGCCCGCCGCCTCGCCTCCCCGACGCGCCACCGCCGCGCGCGTGGGCCCCGCCCGCGCGCGGCGCGCTGCCGCGCGCGCCCGCGGCACGCGCCGGCCGCCCCGCGCGCGCGCGCGCCCCGTCGTCGCCGGCCGGCGGCGGGCGCCGTTGCGCCCGCCCCGGGCGATGCCGCCAATGCCGCCGGAGCCGGCTCCGGCGGCGGGGGCGCGAGCTCCCCACCTATCAGAGGGGCCCTGCCCCTCAGCCTCTTCCTCTTCGTCCTCCTCCGAGGACGAGTACTCCTCGGTCCCCGGGGAGGAAAGCCCCAGCTCCTCGCGCCGCCGGTACTCCGCGTTTCGTCGCTCGCGGCGCTCGCGGTGCCGCCTCGCGCGCTCCCTCCTGCGCGCGCGCCCGCTCCTCGCTCCCGCCGCTGTGCGCCGCCCGACCGAGCGCGCGGGAGTCGGGGGTGGGCGGAACAGACTTCGAGGCGGTGAAGTTCACCAGCTGCATGCGGGAACGACAAAGGCGCGTCAGGTGGTAGAGGCAGCGCCAAAAACTAAAATAGAATCAAGAATCACACTCACCAGCGGGCCGGTGGGGAGCATCTCGAGGTCCCACGGGGTCCGGTCCGGGTGCGTCGGCATCCGGGTGTCGACGGCGTTCCGCGCCCGGGTGAGACGGCGTTCCACGCCCGGGTGAGCGCATACGGCCGCCCGAGGGGGGTCGGGAGCATCCGCGACCTCGCCAACTCGACAGGGTCCGCCTCCTCTGTCATCTCGTAGATGCAGAGCGGCCTCTCCATCAGAGGCACGACCCGCCGGTGATGGAGGAAGGCGAGGACGCCCATCGCGGTCAGCCCCTGCGCCGCCAGGCTCCTCAGGGCGGCCATGACCGAGTCCTACCGCCTCCGATGCTGGGGCGTGGACACCCCGTAGCCCCAGGAGCTGGGCTTCTCCTTGAACACCCGACCGGTGTAGGGGGCAAGGCCTGGCTCGGCGTTGCGCAGGTAGAACCATCCCCGCTCCCAGCAGGCGTTGTTCGTCGTCATGGTGCAGGGGATGTAGTCGTCCTTGAACTGCCCCCGCAGGGCGAGTGACATCCCGCCGGCGCGCACCGCGCGGCGGGTCCTCGGCTCCGTCGTAGGCTGCGTGAAGAGCTCCGCGCGGAAGAGGTGTACCTAGAGCTCCCAGTTGACTGGGATGCCCAGATACCCCTCGCAGACGCCCACGAATGTGGCCGCCTGCGAGATCGCGTTGGGTGCGAAGTTGTGCAACTCCACACCGTAGTAGTGGCACAACGCTCGCATGAAGCGGCTCGCCGGCGCGTTGAAGCCTCGCTCGTGGAAGCGGATAAAGCTCACCACGTAGCCCTCCGGCGGGTTGGGCGCGCGACCCCCGCCGGCGGCACTATCCACTCTGCTGGGCGGCCATCTTCGTTTGCCGCCAGCTGGCCGGCGACGACCAGCTCGCCAAGGGCCAGCGGGGTCACCGTCGACCGCTCCCAGGCGTACGGGTCAAGGATTGTGAGGGGCGGAGGCGGCGCCATGAGAAGAAGGCAAAGAAATGCGAGAGCGATGGACAGGAAGAGGAAGAAGAGCTCTAATGGCGAAGCCGCACGGTGGCGAAAGCGAAGCGAAGAAGAGAGCACAGGGGGCTAAAATGGCGGAGCGTTAAGGTAAAAAACCGCCGCCTTCCTTTCCCCTCAGATTTATAAGCCGTGGGCGAACTCTCCGGAGCGGATGCCCCGCGCGCATTAACTGCAGGGAATCTTCTCATCTCGCCGACGAGCGGGCCCCGCCACGACCGCAGCGGCCACATCACCGCGAACGGGCCATCATCACGGTGAAGACTAGTAGGGGCCGTGGCAGGCGGTCACGTCCGCCTGCCCACGCCGCCCACTACGCGCGCGCGCGCGCCGCGACGCCTAAAAAGGTGCACCCGCGATGCGAAACCGCAGCCTCTACTGTGGAGCATTTAATGGCCCGGTCCCTTGCATAGCAAGGAGAACCCTCGAGCGGCACGAACTCCTGGCTCAGGACAAATTCTGCCCTCGGAAGGGTACAGGCGTGAGAAGGTCGCTTCGAGGCCCGCTTGAAACCAAGCGGCCATCACAAGCACCCATACCACATAGCACCCTCGAGCGGCACGAGCCCCTGGCTCGACACGACGTCAGCCCTCTAAGGGACATCGGCTTGAGAAGGTCGCCACGGGACCCGCTTGAAACAAAGCGGGCCCCGCAAGCACCCATGCCACGCAAAACCCTCGAGCGGCACGAGCCCCTAGCACTAAACGACGTCAGCCCTCTAAGGGACATCGGCGTGAGAAGGTCGCCACGAGACCCGCTTGAAACAAAGCGGGCCCCGCAAGCACCCATGCCACGCAAAACCCTCGAGCGGCACGAGCCCCTGGCACTACACGACGTCAGCCCTCTAAGGGACATCGGCGTGAGAAGGTCACCACGGGGCCCGCTTGAAACAAAGCGGGCCCCGCAAGCACCCATGCCACGCAAAACCCTCGAGCGGCACGAGCCCCTGGCTCGAGACGATATCAACTCTCTAAAGGGGCGCAGGCGTGAGAAGGTCGCCTGGGGCCCGCTTGAAACAAAGAGGGCATCACGAGCACCCATGCCACGCTGTGCTATTGACCAGCACCTCGGGGGCTGGCTCGCCCAGACCCCTCGACGGCCGCAAACGCAAAAGATGGGGCCGCCCAGGCGCCACCCCGCACGGCCCTACTGATCAGAGGTTCGAAGCCTAACCCTCGACGGGTTCGAACAGGCGCCCCAGATCGCAGAGTCAGGGACGACGAAGGCACACGCGCTCGAGCCGTTCCTCGAGCCCGCCGGCTCGAGGGTGCCCCACATGTCGTGTTCGAGAGCCGGCGAGGGCAGCTAGCCGGGGGATCCCACCAAGGGAGAGCTTCCGCGCCCTCGGTCCCTATCGAACGGGACTGAGCCCCACCTAGCAAACCCACGCAAGCGCTTCCATGGACGCGTCTCTGGACCATGCAGCCTACCCTTATCGAACGGGGCATGGGCGTCCACTCGAACCACCCACTAGCAGCTCAACGAGGAATCCGCAATTCGCGACCCGCTCGATGGGGGTTGCGGAAACCTCACCCTCCGTCCCGCGGAGGGACGGCGAGGGCGCGTTAAAAAACAAGTCGTAAAGCTCTACCCGATCGCCTCGAACGGGCCCAGGCTCGGGAGCTTGACACACGGCTACACCTCCTTGAATTGCACCCGCCAGAGACAGCGCCAGCAGCGCGTGCGTCACCGAAGCCGGCTGAGATATCGCCGACACCGGTTGAGACATGTACCACGCCCTCTGACCAGCTCTCGCGGTTAACCCCTGCAGGAGCATCCACGCCCCTGCTGGGCTTCGGGGGCTAGACCCGCGGGTCCGCTGACGTGGCCCCACGGAAAGCGTTCGCAAAACAAGGAGGGAAGAACGTCCTATCAGTAGGTTCCAGCATCTGCGGGAGCCTCAATGGCAAACCCACAGATGCTCGGGGGCTACTGTCGGGGACAGCCCAAGGGGTCCCCTTTAACAACGGGGAAGTCCCCACTTAAAACCCGCAACAAAGCCAAACACACTTTGCCTAACCATGCAGGATACGGCCCATACCGCAGGGACCTCAGCGGCCCACCGAGGTGGCCCTCTTGAAGATCCCCCCGAGCAGGCTTCGCCTCGCTCGAGGATGCGCGCCTCCCTCGAGCAGGGTCCGTCCCGTTCGAGGAGTTGCGCTTCCCTCGAACGGGCTCCGCCTCGTTCGAGGGGACGCTCCCCCTCGAGCGGGCCCCGCCTTGATTGAGGGTCTGTCCCGCCCTCGACCGAGCTTCGCCTCGCTCGAGGGCGCCCGCACGCGTGCGCGGCCCCCCGTACGCGGGCATTTAACGCCCGACGCCGGTGGGACCGGCGCCATCATGTGCTCGGGGTTCGCGCCCGCGTCGCCGCACCAACTCCCCGAAGGGAGCCCATTCCCATCACCGTGGGGAGGGATCGTGCGCGGGACCGGTGCCGTCCCGTGACGCCGCGCACCGCTCCAAAGACGGCCGACGCGCCGAGCCCTCGAAAGGGGGCCGCCGTACCCCTCGATGCGCTTTCTTGTGACCCCCGCAGGTTAGGTGGAGGCGCTAGGCGGTGGAGCGCCATCCCTGCTACTGTTACGGTATGGCTGCCGCCCCCGCGCGTGCAGGCGCACGCCGTGCGCCGCGCGGCGGCTCCAGCACCATGGAACGCGTTGGGAAGGGACGCCGTTTTACCTACTCTTGTACTCCGTACGGGCCAACGTCAGCAGCTCCCTCGAGCCTATCAAAAGACATCACCACCATCCGCCACCCTTCTACCCTCGAACCGCCACTGTTCGGGTACAAGACAGGCCATGATGGCCAGATCGCTGCAAGGATCGTCCGGACGGCCGCCCACTCTACAGCATAGCACGTCGTGCTTCCTCCCGTAGCTAGATAGCGAGGCGTGCATGTGATTCGCCCCCCCCCTGATCTATAAAAGGGGGGCGAACCCCCCTGCCGCGGGGGACGGACAGAGGAGAACAAGCACACGAGACAGACTCGACACAACAGGAGACGAGCTGCGCTACGCACTTGCTCTCCAATCCTCCCACAACACCTTTAGTCGTCACGCCAGGGACTTGGAAGCCAGGCTTCCTCTCCCGCCTTGCTTGTAGCAACCCCACTACAGGCACCCCCGGTGCTGAGCAATATAGTGCCTTGGGCACACCTCTACTGGACGTACGGCCCCCTCGGCCGAAACCAGGATAAAATCCCGTGTCTCTTATTGCTTAGCATCGACCATTGAGGGATAGACCTCGGCGCTTTCTACTGGTTAGTGTCGGGACCATATTACGCACCGACAGATGTCATCTATGAGGAGAATGACTATTTGAGGAAGGTGTTTGAGAAGTTGGGTGAGAAAGTGGGAGAGAACAGTGGGGAGAGTGTGTATGAGAAGTGTGTTGAGTCTAACCCCGAGTTTGAGGTGATCAGAGAGATCCAAGTCCCACTTCCAAAAGCACCCAAGAACTCTTTCACGCCAAAGCCCAACCACCTTTGCAACAAGCTTGACACAACCCAAGATCCACCCAAATTTCCACCTAAGACAAATGACTTCCAAAAACCGGTGAAGTTTGTGGGTGAGAAGGGTGAGAAGCCTAGAGAGAAGCCAGAGACAAAACCAAAACCCATCCCCTTCAGGTGTGAGTATTGTGGCAAGGAGAGGCATCTTGCAGAGTTTTGCTACCAGAGGAAGAGGGATGAGAGGCTTGCTAGGGAGCAAGCAAACCAGGATAGGTATCGCTAGTCTCATGGTATTCCAGAGCCTAGAGTGCCACTTCCACGGGGTGTGGGAAGTGTGAGGAGTGTTAGCAGGTTCCCACAGAGAGGTGGTGGTGAGAGGTTTGCTAGGAGAGATGATGGTGTGCGTGCTGGTGAGAGGTTTGGTCGGGCTCGTGGTGGCTTTGCTGGACGTCCCCCTACTCGTCATCAGTACGGGTTTAGGGGAGATGATCGCAGCTTTGGGTTCCAGAGGAACTACGGACCACGTTTTCCCCCACGTGGTGCTCGTACTCCTCCCATGGGACATGGGAAGTTTGGTGGCAAGGGAATGATGTTTGCTAACCCCTCTTTTGAGCAGATGGCTCGACACTGGTTTAACTTTCTTTGTGCTAACCCTAGTGTCGAGTCGCTAGCTCACTCTCGTTCTTGTTTCTGACTACAGGCAGGAGGCTTGGAGGACATTTGGTTGATCGACTCCGGGTGTTCTCGACACATGACCGGAGATAAGAAGTGGTTCTCCAGACTCACCCCAGTGAAGGAAAAGATGTACATCACATTTGGGGACAATGGATGAGGAAGGGTGATGTCTGAGGGTGTTGTGCATGTGAGTGAGAAGGTAACGTTGAAGAGAGTTGCTCTTGTGAAGTTTTTGGGTTTCAATTTGCTTTCGGTTTCTCAGTTGCTTGATGAGGGTTTTGAGGTGCGTTTCAAGTTTGGCGAGTCTCGTTTGCTTGATTCTCGAGGTGATCTTGTCTGTATGATCATCCCCGAGGGTCGGATTTTCGTGCCGATTTCTCTCGTTCTTTGGGTCCTGCTCGCTGTTTGACGGCTGGTCCTTCTTCTGATTTGTGGAAATGGCATAGGCGGTTGGGACACTTGAGCTTTGATTTGGTTTCCCGCTTGAGTGGTCTTGACATTGTCCGAGGATTGCCGAGGTTGAAGCTTGAGAAGGATTTGGTTTGTGCTCCGTGTAGGCATGGCAAGATGGTAGCCACTCCCCATCCACCCCTGACCGATGTCATGACCGAGCGTCCGACAGAGCTGTTGCACATGGACGAGTTCGCTCGAGTTCGCTCGGTGGGTGGGAAGTGGTATGTCCTTGTTGTGGTGGATGATTACTCTCGCTATGCCTGGGTGTTTTTCTTGAAGGATAAGAGTGAGACATTTGGCTTTGTTCGATATCTGATCGTGAGGTTCAAAAACGAGAGGCATGGGAATGCTATTCGAGCTATCCGCAGTGATAATGGCTCTGAGTTCAAGAACTCTCGTTTTGATGCCTTTTGTCGTGATCTAGGTCTTGAACATCAGTATTCGACCCCTTATGTGCCCCCTCAAAATGGAGTCATGGAAAGGAAAAATCGGACTCTTTGTGAGATGGCTAGGACGATGCTCGATGAGCACAGGACTCCTAGGAGGTATTGGGCTGAGGCGGTCAATACAGCTTGTCATGTTTCCAACAAGATTTTATTGCGAGCTTTCAAGAAGAAGACCGGTTATGAGCTGATTCATGGTCAGGCACCCAAGGTGAGTCATTTCCGAGTCTTTGGCTGCAAGTGATTTATTCTTAAGAAGGGAAAACTCGACAAGTTTGAGGCTAGGTCTAGTGATGGTATTTTCTTTGGATATGCTAACCACTCTAGAGCCTATAGGGTGCTTAACCTTGAGACTAACAAAATCATGGAGACTTGTGAGGTAACCTTCGACGAGACAATGCCATGTACCTCTCTTGGCTTTGAATGTGCAGGTGACGAGGAGATGGCCGAGGACCTCTTTGAAGAGGAGAAGGAAGAACCTGGAGATGATGATGGGGAGAACCATGCGCCTGAAGCTGAGTGTTTACCCACTACTTCCCCTACGACCACTACGGAGCGTGGACCGTCTACTTCATGGACAACGACGGTGCAACAAGAGGACCAGGCGAGAGAAGCTGAAGTTGAGGGGGAGGTAGTCTTGAGGCGTGAGGCTCCCCGGCGGATTCAAGAAGTGCATCCCCTGTCGAAGATCATTGGGAACATTAACGAACGAACTACATGGTCAAGGTCTAGGAATTCCTCTCATTTTGCTCATACTGCTTTTGTTGCCACTTTTGAGCCCAAGGTCATTGGACATGCTTTATCAGATGCAAACTGGGTCAATTCAATGCATGAGGAGTTGGAAAACTTTGAGAGGAACCAGGTGTGGGAGTTAGTTGAACCACCTCCAAATTGCCATCCCATAGGAACCAAGTGGGTTTGGAAGAACAAGGAGGGAGAGAATGGGATGGTTGTGAGGAACAAATCCAGACTTGTTGCTCAGGGGTTTAGTCAGAAGGAGGGGATCGACTATGAGGAGACCTTTGCTCCTGTGGCCCGTCTTGAGGCAATTCGGATCCTTCTAGCCTTTGTCGTGGCTAAAGGGTTCAAGTTGTTTCGGATGGACGTGAAGAGTGCTTTTCCGAATGGGGTCATAGAGGAGGAGGTGTATGTGAAGCGACCACCGGGTTTGAGAGCGAGTTGTACCCACACGGGGTATACGGGTTGGAAAGGGCTCGTATGGGTTGAAACGGGCGCCCGTGCTTGGTATGGGAGATTGAGAGGTTTTTCGTTGAGCGAGAGGGTTTGTGATGGGTACAGTGGATAGGACCTTGTTTCTCCTCAAGCATGGGAATGACTTGTTGATTGTTCAGATATACGTGGATGATATTGTCTTTGGTGGCTCGTCACATAACCTTGTTGCCAAGTTTGCAGATGAGATGAGCAGGGAGTTCGAGATGAGCATGATGGACGAGTTGCAGTATTTTCTCGGGCTGCAGATCAAGCAAGTGAAGGATGGAACATTCGTGCACCAGACCAAGTACACGAAAGACATGCTGAGGAAGTTCCAAATGCAAGATGTGAAGCCGATGTCGGCTCCCATGGGGAGTACGGCCACTTTTGATGCGGACGAGGACGGAGAACCAGTGGACCAGCGGGAGTACAGGAGCATGATCGGCTCCCTCCTCTACTTGACGGCGACGAGGCCAGACATACAGTTCAGCGTGTGTCTATGCGCTCGTTTTCAGGCTTCGCCGAGGACATCACATCGACAGGCCGTCAAGAAGATTTTCGGTACCTACGATACCGCCCTCGGTCTTGGCCTTTGGTATTCGTCCTCCTCGACTCTTTCTCTTCATGGTTTTTCCGATGCGGATTTTGCTAGTTGTCGAGTCGAGAGGAAGTCTACTTCGGTACTTGCCGTTTCTTGGTTCTTCGTTGGTCTCATGGTCTTCCCGCAAGCGAGTCTAGTGTAGCTCAGTCTACCACCGAGGCGGAGTATGTTGCAGCCGCGAGTTGTTGTTCCCAGCTGTTGTGGATTTCATACACTTTGAGAGACTTTGGTGAGGAGTGCACCCAGATCCCACTTCTTTGTGATAGCACCAGTGCCATAAGCGTAGCCAAAAACCTAGTGCTTCACTCCAGAACCAAACACATAGAAGTGAGGTATCATTTCTTGAGGGACAATGTGGAGAAAGGAACCATTGTGTTGAGTCATGTCCCTACCCAAGATCAGCTAGCCGATATCTTTACAAAGCCTCTCAACCAAGCTACATTTGTACGCTTGCGGGGGGACTTGGGGTTTGTTGCCCTTTCTAGTTGATTCTTGGGGGGATTTCTTCTTGTACCATATGTATCATACCATGTTTTACTTTGATGTATATACATGCTTTGCTTGTTGTATAAACCATGGTAGGTTAGTCATCTTGTCATATATCATGTTGCATTTGTATCATATTGCATTTTAGGATGATGAGCTTCTTTCATATGCAATATTTGAGTTTCTTTGGCTATTTGTGAGATATTGGTCATATGTGTGGAGAAATGGTGATGTGAGGCTATGCTCTTGGAATATTTGAGATATATGTGTAGTGAGATAGCCCCTTTTGAAGTAAATGCTAATCTTGACTAATTTTTGATGAAATATGCTCCACTCGTGTGTAGTTGTGTATCCATGTCACAGTTTGGTCTAAATGTGCTTTTCATGCTTAGATTGTGCTTGGATGCCTTGTTCTTGCATTTGGGCCAAAGGACGAATATCATTGTGAATGTTTAGCCTATGTTGCATTCATGGGGGAGCATAAGCTTCTTTTTGCCGCAAAGGCACTTCATGTACCATGAAATGATTTAATCTTGAAAAGAAGTGTATATTGCTTGAAAAATGCTCCATCCATCATGTCTATGCTTAAAATGTCTTATCTTTCACATATGGGTGCAAAACATGTTGCATGATGTTCACCAGTGGAGAAGTCTCCCCGAAGTGGACACATGGCTCATGAGCTTTGACATGACATGCTTTGCTTTATGGGTGTTTGCCATGATCTTTTGCTGAGAATTTGATATCCTTGTATGATCTTTGAATGGTATGCATGTTTGTGGCTCAAGTGTGACATGGATAGGCTTTTACATGTGAAGCGAGTCTTCTTTTGGTAAAACTGCTTAAATTTGAAAATTTTGCCTTGGCACATGCTTGTATTTTCATATATTACTTGTGGCAATGCTTTGACTATGCTATGATCCATATGTGTGATCTTTGTCTCATTTTTAGCCTTTGACACTGGATTTGGCCTATTTGAGAAGCTCATGTAGGTGTTTATATGCTTTTTTTGCATTTGTGCATTTTCACCTTGATTCATACATTGTCAACAAGGGGGAGAAGAGGTGAGCCTAATGACAATTCAGAAGAGGTGAGCTGAAATTTGGGAGTTTGCATCCACATGTTCAGGGGGAGCTTGCATTTGTTCAGGGGGAGCTTTCTTGCTGTTTTCGGTGTGGAGTTTGTGCTTTGCTTGACTTGTGACCTTTCTTTGCCTTTCTTCGGTTTTGGTCATGAGTTGAGTTTATTTATTTTTCTTTCTTCTTCCTTTCTTTCTTTCTCTGAATTTCATTTCGCGTTGTGTGTTGTCAATGCACTCATCAAGGGGGAGATTGAGGACCAGGAGCGTCCCAGTGGTCGATGGATGATCGCTCCTCAGTGATGAGTGATTGACAACAGGTGTTGGACTGACTCTTGGCTTAGTGCTCAGGTGTAGGCTGCGGCCTAGTTCGTGTTGTCGCAGGTGAAGAACGGGCGCGAAAGGTCTTCAGCCTTAAGGGGCCTCCGGGAGATGGAGAGACAAGTAGGCTCGGTTCGAGGGACCTGGTGGACAGCGGGACTGGGTGCGGGTCACATGGTGGCGACACAAGCAAGACGAAGTCATGGACAAGCGAGAAGGTGCACGGTGGCGGTCAAGTCAAGTGGGTTGGCGGGAGGCCGAACCGAGCACGCGGGGTTTGGTGGTTTGCCCACAAAACTATCGGCGGACGGTTTCTTGGTTTGGGCCTCAAAACCAAGTCCGAGGGCCCAACACGACGGAGACGGGATCCGGGCGTGTCGGGAAGCTTCGAGGCGGAGGACACGCGGCGGGATCGCATGGTTTGCGTCGGGAGGACGCGGGGTGCGGCAAAGGCGTGGCCGTCCGATGGCAAGACCCACAAACATTACCTAAATGCCCCTGCATGGCTTGTACCGCCAGTAGTGAAGTTAGGGGTAGTCGAGTCATTTACCACTCCGGCGGGACCCGATATATAAGCCATAAGGGTGTGTGAGTGGCTCTCTCTCTCCGCGACTTAGGGTTTCATTTCCTCCCTCCCTTTTCTCATTTTCGTAGCTATTTTTCTCCCATTTTCTCTAGTCTAGCATGAGAGCTTCATGAGAGATTTGTTGAGAGGGATGGATGCTAGGGCGGCATGCTAGACCTTGTGAATCTTTCCTGGTTTGTATAGAAGATTCGGAGTTGTGTTTTTCGTGGTCTTTTGTGCTTGTTTTCGTGCCTTTGTTCTCGGTGCGATTCCGCGGATTTGAGTGGGTTTCTCCCCGGATTTCTTTGAGGAAAACATGGATAGATGTCTCGTGCATCTTTGTGATTGATCTTGTGTCCTCAAACGCCAGGAAACCACTTCGATTCGAAGTTTTTCGTTCGGTGCTCTAGCTTTTGGTGGTTCTCAAAGGATTCGCGATTTCCGGTGATTTAGGGAGTTAGGAGGAAAGATTTTTGGGCTATAGCATCCTTGTGTGACGCTTTTCAAGTCCCCAAACCCTTGTCTCCACAGCTTCAACCGTTTGGGAAATCCGATGATGATTTGGGGGAGTTGACTTTCGGGGTCGGACGTTTTCTGCTCTGTCCGCACCTGGCGGACGGTCCGCGAGGACCTGGCGGACGATCCGCGCCGCTAGGGTTCATTCTGTGTTCTTCGTGTTCTTGCTCGTCTTTCGTTTCGACCCGTCGCGATTTTGGTTTTCGGTTGGATGGAGTTTCGGACGGTCCGCAGCAGAGGGCGGACGGTCCGCGGGTGCCTAGCGGACAGTCCGCGTGCTCCCCTCGGACGGTCCGTGGTTCGTGGGTCGCTTCGGTTGGTTCTGTGTGATTTGCCGGACGGTCCGCGCGGCTCATCGCGGACGGTCCGCCCTGTCCGGCCGGACGGTCCGCAAGAGGCTGCACGCTTTGCTTCTTGGTTCGATTCCTCTCCTTCTTCTTTCGTGCTTCCGCGTGTGCTTCAAGGAATCGTTCCTAAGGCTAGAGGTTGATCCATAACCTTGTTGTCTTGGCGATTGGTGTGTGATTCGATCCATCGCTCATGTGTGACCGGGATTTGTCTAGGGCATAGGCCGGGTTCTTTTGGAAGAATTTTTTACCGGCTCCTATTCACTCCCCCCCTCTCTAGTCGCCATCTGATCCTTCAAAAGGGAGTAGAGCTCCAATGCTCCCTTGCATCCATTCAATACGCTGTATCCATCATAGGTCTAGTCACGAATACCTTCGCGTGGTGACAGTACGAGGGGAGGGAAAGGGCGAAACCTTGGTCACAATCCCCGATAGATTAGATTGGTTTTCATGTTTAAAGCGATTGCATGTTCTAGGATAGTAGACCCATGGGTGAGTGTCTTTTATCTTGATAGCTTAATCATTGTCTCTAGTGTAGTTAGACGTTTTCTAGCTTAATCATAGTTAGGGTTTGAGTAGTTAGTGAGTAGAGGTAGATCAAACGCTTGTAATCCCCTTGCTCCGCGGATTGACTAAAACCTTGGGAATCCCGTGGTGAAAAAGGTGTAGGTCCGTAAGCTTGCGGATCGTAGGCGGATACGTCTTTTATCCGGGAACAAGCCCCTTTTTCTAGCACCGTTGCCGGGGAGCAAGCTAGTATACATCGTTTGGTTTGCATTTAACTTTGCTTTATATTTAGTTTATCTTTTATTTGCTATATCTAACACATATTATCTAGAAAACCACTTTGTTTGTTTTTGTTTTTGTTTCTGTTTTTATCTTGTTGTCTAGATGGCGTTCGCTAATCGACCCGTGGAAGAACCGAATAAATCACTAAGGGATTACGCTAGTCCTCGATGTGAAGACATAAAAGTACAAGAGTCGGATTCGAAGCTCGAAGCGACCAAGGATGAGATTAAATCCAAGATCATCGAGATGGTGGCGGCAAACCCATTTGAAGGGATGGTTACAGAGAACCCATATAGACACACAAGGCATATCACGACGCTATGCAACACGGTGTGTCAATGAGTTCCCGATGAATGGTTCAAATGGAATCTCTTTCCCTACTCACATGCCGGTGAAGCGAAGACGTGGTACTCGTTTGCATCCTTTGAAGTTTAAGGCAATTGGAACAAGTTGACAAAGAAGTTTTGCGAGAAGTTCTTTCCATCTAGCAAGGTTCAACATCTAAGGAGGCAAGTGATCACTTTCGCGGAAGGAGAAGAGGAAGGGATAGACCAAGCTTGGAATAGGTTTAATGAGTTGATCGAACAAGGACCAAGACTCGGCTTCTCCGGTGACGTACTCTTGCATACATTTTTCTTTTCCCTAACCCCTAGTTGCATGCAACACATCCAAATGTGTGCACGTGGGGATCTCATGGAGAAAACACTCACGGAAGCCGCTCAACTTCTACAAAAAATTAGTAAAGCGGCTGCCATGTGAAGAATGGGAAACAAGACTTGCCAGAGAGCCGGAATATAATTGAAGGATGAGGAAGTGTGCTGAAATTTCTAAGGAGGCAACCCCAGAAGTCACAAAAGAGGAGCCAATCCCAGAAAAGGTTGAAGAAGAGCACATCAAGTCAAGAACTACCCCGAGCGTTGACTTTGCCGTATCAAATGAAACAAGCAAGAGAAGCATGTCAAGTGCGAAGCCACTAAGGGAGTTCGAACCAATGGATTGGGTTCCAATCGATTACAAAGAAGTATTCGATAAGAGAAGACCGTTCCCTAATCAAAAGGGGATGGCAAGAGCATTGGAAGTGGATTTCCCACCGGAAAAGAAAGCGGAAGATTCATACGACCTTGAAACCACTGGTGAGATCTTTCTAAAGCTCTTTGGAGATGATGAAGTGGATCCGGAACACATAGCCAAGGTGAAAAAAATTATGGGGATCAAGCCCGAAGCATCGCCATATGCTCACATCGCTGAAGTTTACGCGATAGGATCCAAAGAAGAAGAGAAGATGGTGCCACACTTGAGTTGCGAGATCAACGAAGTTCAATGCAAAGCTTTATGTGACATCAGAGCCCAAGTAAGTGTCCTGTCTTCTAAAATTTACGATAAAGTTCAAGACCACAACCTAGACTTAGGTCCAACATCAACGAAATTAATCATGGGAGATGGTAGAACTATTAGACACCTAGGTATTGCTTCCAACATGAATGTAAAAATCTCTGGAAAATGTATACCAGCAGATTTCTTTGTTATTGATGCTTACCATAGTAATCATGATCATATAATTCTAGGTAGGCCCTTTTTGAAGTTGGTTGATGCCGTGTTGGATGCCGAAAAAGGCAAAGTAATAATGAACCTTAGTGGAAAAAAGTACACATATAACTTTCTTCGCGTTTCTAAACACTCTACACCCTTTCCTCCCGAAGACGAAGTAGAGGAGGTAGATAGTCTTTGTTTTGATGAAACCCTTAGAGACCCGCTGCAAAGAGCGATAGAAAATAAAATTAATGATGAACAAGACGAAGAACTGGAAGAAGCAACAAAAGGCTTAGAACCACAAGATGGAAGCGTGGAGGAGGAAAGATTCGAGGACATAGGTGAGATTAAACCCAGGAGCCATAAGTGCCCGAGGTAGACCTTAAACCCCTGCCCAAAGGATTAAAGTATGAATTTTTGGGCCCAGGCAAGACTTATCCAGTCATTGTGAGCGAGGAGTTGAGTCCTGAAGAAAATGAGATGTTGCTGATTTTATTGGAAAAACATAGGAAGGTGATTGGATATTCGATTAATGATGTCAAAGGCCTTAGCCCAGCCTTTTGCACTCATCGTATAATGGAAGACCAATGTAAGCCCATTGTGGACCACCAAATAAGGCTAACTCATGTCATGCGAATGGGTAGGTCATCAAGTTACTTGATGACGGGATCATCTACCCGGTTCCGCATAGCGAATGGGTGAGCCTGGTACATTGTGTACCAAAGAAATGAGGTTTAACCGTGGTGAAGAATGAGAAGGAGGTTTGGACTTGGTGTTAAATTGGGAAAAGTGCCACTTCATGATTAAGCAAGGCATAGTGCTTGGACATGTTATATTCGAGAGAGGCATTGAAGTGGACAAGGCTAAGGTAGAAACGGTTGAGCAACTCCCACCTCCGATGGATGTTAAGTCCTTGAGGAGCTTTCTAGGTCATGCGGGTTTTATAGAAGATTTATTAAGGACTTCTTAAAGATCACTAAGCCTTTTACGCATCTCCTTCAAAAGGATGTGGCTTGCGACTTTGATGAGAAGTGCCTAGCGGCATTCCGGACCTTGAAAAGTGTGTTGGTGAGTGCTCTCATTATTCAACCTTCGGATTGGAGCCAACCTTTCGAGATCATGTGCGATGCAAGTGACTACGCTGTAGGCGCGGTTTTGGGTCAAAGAAAGGAAGGCCGAGTTCACGCCGTTTACTACGCTAGCAGAACTCTTAATGGGGCACAATTAAACTATGCCACTACGGAAAAGGAGTTGCTAGCAGTGGTATCCGCCTTCGAAAAATTCAGATCTTACATCGTGAAATCGAAGGTCATTGTTTACACCGATCACACAGCCATCAAGTATCTCTTGGCTAAGAAGGATGCTAAACCACGTTTGATCCGTTGGATCCTTCTTCTCCAAGAATTTGATGTTGAAATTCGTGATAAGAAGGGGGTGGAGAATGTTGTGGCCGATCTTTTGTCTAGGATGAATCGTGGACAAGATGATAAAGAGTGCATAGAAGACGAGATGAGAGATGACCACCTCTATCGAGTGCTCGATAAAGACACTTGGATGATTGATATCATTCGAGCGATTCGTAAGATGCCTCTTGACCATTTAGATAGAAACTCGCAAAGGAAGATAATGTCAGAAAGTAAGAAGTACTTTTGGGATGCACCTTACCTCTTCAAACATGGCAATGATGGAGTCATGATAAGATGTGTGCCAAGAGGAGAGAGGCCAGAAATTTTGAGAAAGTGCCACTCGGCGGAGTACGGTGGACACTATAGCCATTTTAGGACCCAAGCAAAAGTGTGGTCTAGCGGATTCTATTGGCTGGAGATGCATGAAGATACTAAAAGATATGTTGCATCATGCCCCGAATGCCAAAGAACCGGAAACATCTCACAGAGAAATTCTACGCCTTTAGAGTACAATCTACAAATCGATTTATTCAATGTGTGGGGTATAGACTTCATGGGGCCTTTCAAAAACTCACATGGATATGAGCATATTCAAGTCATGGTTGATTATGTATCCCAGTGGGTAGAGGCCATGCCATGTTGTAAAGCTTCCACAGAGGAGTCCATTGCTATGATCAAGAACATGATTTTTCCTCGTTTCGGTACACCGAAAATTTTGATAAGCGATGGAGGAACTCACTTCACCGGAAAGAATTTCAAAAGGTGCTTGTCAAAATTGGGAATTGAACATAGGGTCTCTACGGCCTACCATCCACAACCTAACAGACAAGCGAAAACATCAAATAGGCAATTAAAATGCATTCTCAACAAAACCATAGAGAAGGGAGGCAAGGATTGGTCAAAGAAATTAGACAGAGCTTTGTGGGCATATCGAACGGCGTTCAAGACACCAATAGGTATGACCCCTTATCAATTTGTCTATGGAAAAGCTTTCCACCTTCCGGTTGAGTTGGAATATAAAGGCTATTGGGCAATCAAAGAGATGAACCTTGATCTCGATGACGCTGTGGTAAAACGAAGAATTCAAATAGGCGAGCTAGAGGAGATGAGGTTGAAAGCATAAGAAAATGCAAGCATATACAAAGAGAGGATTAAAAGGTGGTATGATAAAAGGTTGAAAAAGAAAGAGTTTAAAGAAGGAGATAAGGTCCTCCTCTACAATTCGAGGTGTAAAACCTTCAGAAAGGGGAAATTGCAAAGCAAGTGGGATGAACCTTATGTTGTGCCTTCGGTGCTCTCCGATGGAGCGGTAACCATTATGGATGTGAAAGGTGATCAATTCATGGTGAATGGTCAATGGCTTAAGGTTTATTACGAACCTGACGTTGTGCTCCTTCACCACGTTGATGTCTTCACCATGGAAGAAGAGCCCGAACGTTCGGCCTAGGACGAAAAACAAGGCTTGGATTTTTGTAAATAGTTTTTCTTTTAATTTTCTGGAGTTACTCGCGAAGATTTACTGGTCCAACTTTTTCCCATAGGCTAAAAAAGAGAAAAAAGGGCGGTACACGAGAAACCGGACCGGACCGGCCCCCGGAACAGGGTGGGCCGGTCGGCCCGGTCCGACCGACCCAGCGGGGCCCCCGCGGCAGTTCGCCCCGGTTTTTCCCTGGAATGCTCCTGTTCGACTTGAGGACCATGTGTGGTTCGAGGACCGGTTGATGGTCGCTTCCTTGTGTGATGAGTGATTGACAACGTTGTGTGGACTGATTCTTGGCTAAGTATTGCAGGTGCAGGTTGCGGCTTGACTGGTGTTGGTGCAGGTGAAGAACAAGCGCGAAAGGTCGTCGTCGGTGAGGCCTCCAGGTGTAGAGAAGACAAGTAGGATTCGTTCGAGGGACCTGTGGCCAGCGGGGTCAAGTTCGGGCCGCATGGTGGCATGAACAACAAGATGAAGTCATGGATGGTTTCTTGGTTGAGCCTCAAAACCAAGGTCGAGTCGGGACTACGTGGGAGCTGAGTCATGAGTGGCGATTGGCGGAGGCTACACCGAGTTCGCGGGGTTTCTAGTGGTTCACCAGAAAACCAGTAGGTTCCTTGGTTGATCCACAAAGCCAAGACTGGAGAACCGAAGACGGAGATGCAGCTGCTCCAGACCGGTCTGACCGGTGGGTCTGACCGGTGGGTACCGGTCTGACCGATGAGGAGCACTGGTTTGACCGGTGTGCGACGACGCAGTCCGGAGACTTCGAAGCGGAAGACACGCGTCCTGATCGCATGGCTTGCGTCGAGGCTAAGCAGGGTGCGGTCGCCGGGCATCCGTCCGATGGAGAAATTCTGAAGACTTCCAAAACCGCCCTTGAGGGGCTTGTATCCCTAGTTATTAAGTAAGGGTATTTTAGACTTTCGGTTGCCTCCATATAACCCATGAGGTGAGAGGATGGCAGCCATCTCTTGGAACCCTAGTTCATTTGCTTCCCTATTTTCCCTTCCTATTTTCTTAGGATTTCCATAGGACTAGCTTGAGAGCTTCATGGTGAGATTTTGTATGAACCTTGTATGATCGGGCGGCAAGCAAGACCTTGTATGAACCTTCTTGGTATGAATAGATGATTCGGCGTGGTTCCTCAAGGCTTTGTTGAGTTGCTCCCGGATGTTCTTGGTGGTGATTTTCGAAGCCCTCTCTTGGTGATTTTCTTGTCGTGTTTTCGGGACCTTGCTCTTGGGGAATTAATGGGAGAAATTTGTGGGAACCCTTCGTGGTTTTTTGTCCTGTGATTCCCCTCCCAAATCCGTGAGTTAAAGTGCTCGATTTTAGGGTTTTCAGTATTCTAGGGTTAGAGGTGTTCTTGGCGGGATTTCTTCGAGCTGCCCAGCCTACACCGGTGTGACCGGTGCTCCTGACCGGTCTGACCGGTGCGAGTCACTTGTGGGATTTGCCTCGGGTGAACTGCGTGACTCGTGTGTCTTTGGGTCTTGGTGCTGCTGGTCTGTTCTTGGTCTGTTTGGTGTTGTTTTGTTATGTTTTGAGTAGGGTTTTCCTTCCCTGCAGGTTGTGTTTTAGGGGTGTTTTTTGTTCCAGGGCCTAGAGAAGTCTCTGAGGCTTTCTGGAATGCTTGTTGTGCGGCTGCTGTGGCCACCGGCCTGACCGCCTCTGTCCACCGGTCTGACCGGTGTCACCGGTCTGACCGGTGCAGGCCATCGGTCTGACCGGTGCAGCACAGGCAGCAAGCCGTGCAAGTTTCCGCTGTGCGTGTTGGTGTGTTTTGGCTCGGGAGGTTGTTTGTTTGTTCCTAGGTCCAGTAGAACTTCAGTTGCTACGTGGACTTGACCAACTTGGTTAGTGAGTCGGAGATGTGTTGGAAGCTGTGTCCGCCTTGTTGGAGTCTCCATCTCCTTCGAGAAGAATTTTTATCGGCTCCCATTCACTCTCCCCTGTCTGGTTCGCCGTATCGGTCCTTCAAGTGGTATCAAAGCCGGTTCGGATCTTCATTGACTCTAACCAGTATAAGATCCAAGGATGGCGTACCAGGAACGGGGTTCAGGTCCTCCACACTTCGATGGAAAGAACTACCAGATTTTGAGTAAGCGGATGGCGGTGTTTCTCCACGGAAAGGTTAGATCCTTTGGGATGTCACGGTGGACACAGGCTATGTCCAGCCGATGAACTTCCTTGCTCCAGGATCGAGGGACATGTTCGACGCAAACAATAAGGTGGTCGACTACTTGTTTCGTGCTTTGTGTCAGCCTGAGTTTGATCGGGTGCACACCGAGCACTTGGCTTGTAAACTCTGGTTGGTGTTGAAGGAAGCTCATGTAGGGAATGCCCAGGTTCAGGCTCGGATGTATGCGACCTACCGGAGAGAGTACGAGAACTTCACTCATCTCCTCGGTGAGTCCATGGATGCCTTGTTTCAGAGGTTCACGGTGGTTGTGAACAACATGAGGGCCAATGTGGACGTGCTCCCATACGATGATCATGATAGAGCTGTCAAGCTCTTACACTCTTTGGATCGTACGATTTGGGGCGGAAAGTTCGAGGCCATTGTCGAGTCGGAGAATTATGACACTCTGACGATGAACGAGCTGTTCTCGAAGCTCAAGTCGGATGAGGTGGATAGGGGCATGACAGCCAAACTCGAGGGCCCGACTGACTCTCATAGTCTTGCCCTCGACGGTGGTTCGAAAGGAAAGGCTAACACTAACCCATCCACCAGGATGTTCTTTTTCTCCTCTTTGATGTCTATGCCAGATGAGGAGTTCAACGTGCTAGGAGAGGACGAGCTGGCGTTGCTGACAAGGAGTTTCGAGAGGCTGCATGAGAACCGGGTGAACATGAGGAGGAACACGAGGACATGCTTCCGGTGCGGCAAGCCGGGACACTTCGTCGCCGACTGCCCGGAGAAGGTCGAGAACAAAGATGGCTACAAGAACAAGTCAAGCATGGATGGCAAGTACCGGTTGAGGCATGATCACAAGAGCAAGCACAAGAACAAGCACAAGGACGAGTGACGATCGAGGAAGAAGGAGAGACGGGGCAAGGCCCGAGCGATAGTTGGAGCGAGCGACATCGACTCCAGTTCCGCGTACTCTACCTCGAGCTCAAGCATTAGTGAAGATGATGGTGATCGTCGCAAGAGCAGGAATTCGTCCAAGAACCTGAGCGGGCTGAGCTGCTTCGCTAGAGACGGCTTTTGCACCATGGCGCTGAGCTCCGGCAGCAAGAAGAGCGCACAGAGCGACTCGGACTCTGATTCTGATGACGAGGTGCGTGATGAACTCCCCTTCTTGCGTCAGGAGAATGAACGGCTTGGCTTGTTGATTGATAATCATGATTACATGCTTAGAGAGGCCAAGAAAGTGAGGAAAGAGCTTAGGGCTTCACTCGAGGATGCAAGGACTAGTGTGGCTGAGCTAGAAACACAAAATTTGGATGCTAAGCTGGAAATTGTTTCTCTGAAAGCTTCACCTATTGTTTCTGATGATGTTGAATGTGCTGATTACTCTATTTTCCTTGCTGATCTTGCCTTGTTTAAGGAAAAGCATGCCTCCAAGTGTCAGGAACTAGATGTGCTTAGGGTTGAAGTGGCTGAGCTTATGTCTAGATTTGCTTTACTAGGTGCTTGCACTTCTTGCCCTGTCTTGCATGCTAAAATAGATGAGATGCATGCTTACACCGTTTCTCTTGAGGCCGAGCTGAAAGAACCAATTCCTACATCTTGCTCTACCTGTGAAATGCATGCTTTGAAGAATTTGGAACTTGCACATTATGTTGATCGTTTGCAGGATAAGAATGATGAGCTGAGAAAGTTGATGGGTTGGTTGTCTGGTCATGAGCCTCAGTTGAGGATAATGATCGAGACATTCAAGAGGCAGGATGGTGAGGGACTTGGGGCAAACAAGGTTGGTAAGGGAAGTGGAGAAAACATTCCGGAGCCACCGAAAACCCACCACAAAAATGATTTCCCTCCCGAACCTAACCATCTTAGGAACCGACTAGACACAACCCCAGCTCCACCTGTGTTTCCCCCACAAACAAATGATTTACAAAAGCCTATCAAGTTTGTGAGCATTTCGGGGAAAGTGTTCTCTGGGAAAGAGAGTGAGAAAGCTAGTGAGGAGAAAGCCGTGGAAAAGTCGGGTGGAGAGAAACCAAGTTAGCAGCCCCAACCCAAGCCTAAGCCTAAGCTTGTGAGGTTTCATTGTGGCTATTGTGGGAGAGATGGCCATAAGGATGAGTTTTGCTTCAAGAGGAAGCGAGAGGAGTGAATGACGAAGGAGTGGGCTAACAAGGACAAGTACCACCCTTCCGATGGTGTACTTGAGCCTCGTGTGCAGATGCCCATGACCAAGGAGAGGGTGAGGACAGTTCCGGCTTGGGGAGAGCGAAAGGCTGATGGATGTGCTGCTAGCCGGGTTACACCGGTCAGACCGGTGAGGGGCACCGGTCAGACCGGTGTAGGCCTGGACAGGCAGCGGTTCCGTTTTCGTGCTCGTACAGGTGCGAGGTTTGGTTTTGGAGGTTGTGGTTCTGGTGGTTGGGCTGGAGAGTTTGCAGGAGGTCAGTTTGCTAGGCGTTCTCCCTCTCGTGCTCAATACGGGGATGGGAGGAGTTGTAGCTTTGAGATGAAGGGGAGGGACAGTCCACAGGCTTTCTTTCGAGATTTTGGTCCTCCTCCAGGTAGGGAGGGTCGGTTCCCTCATGGTGGTTACCGTGGTGGTGTTCGTGGAGGTAGCTTTGGTAAGAAAGATGGTTTGGTTTGTGCTAACCCCACTCTCGAGCAAATGGCTCGGCACTGGTTTTACTCTTTTGGTACTAACCCTAGTGCTGAGTCGTTTGTTCGCTCACGTGCTCGTTTTTTAATTTCAGGTAGGAGACTTGAAGAACATTTGGTTGATTGACTCCGGTTGCTCGAGGCATATGACCGGAGCGAAGGGGTGGTTCCGAAGTCTCATCCCGGTGGTGACAAGGAGGTACATCACTTTTGGGGACAATGGGCGTCGGTGTGTGCTTTCAAAAGGTGAGATTAAGGTGAGTGACAAGATCACTCTCAGGCGTGTTGCTCTTGTTCAATCGCTTGGGTACAATTTGCTTTCTCTGTCCCAGCTGTTGGATGAGGGTTTTGAGGTGTTGTTTTTGCCTGGCGGTTCTCGGATTTTGGACTCTCGAGGGGACCTTGTCTGTATGGTCGTTCCCGAGGGTCAGGTGTTTCATGCTGATTTTTCTCAGTCTTCAGGTGTGGAGCGTTGGTTCTTGGCTGGTTCTTCGAGTGAGTTGTGGAAGTGGCATAGGAAGTTGGGTCACTTAAGCTTTGTCCTTTTATCTCACTTGAGTAAACCCAATTTGGTCCGAGGATTGCCACGGTTGAGGGTTGAGAAAGAGTTTGTTTGTGCGCCGTGTAGGCATGCCAATATGGTAGCCTCTTCTCACCCGCCTCTCACCGATGTGATGACTGAGCGTCCATGCGAGCTACTCCATATGGACCTTGTTGGCCCAACTCGTGTGCGACTGCGGGTGGGAAGTGGTATGTCCTTGTTGTGGTGGATGACTACTCTCTGTATGCGTGGGTGTTCTTTCTCAAGGATAAGGGGGAGACGTTTGGTTTTGTTCGAGATCTTGTCTTGTGGTTGAGAAAGGAGAGGCACAGAGATGCCATACGAGCAATCTGCAGTGACAATGGCTCAAAATTAAGAAACTCTCGTTTTGAAACCTTTTGCAATGACTTAGGTCTTGAACACCAGTTTTCAAGTCCGTATACGCCTCCCCAGAAGAAAACATGCTACGAGTTGATGCACGGTCGCACACCCAAGGTGAGTCACTTCCATGTCTTTGGATGCAAGTGTTTTATTCTTAAGAAAGGGAACAAGCTGGATAAGTTTGAGGCTAGGTCTGTCGATGGTATTTTCTTTGGTTATGCATCTCATTCTAGAGCATATCGTGTGGTCAATCTTGAAACTAACCAAATCGTGGAGACTTGCAAGGTAACCTTCGACCAGACACAACCACGTAGCCAGCTTGTCCTTGAGTGTGCAGGTGATGATAAGCTTGGCGAGGAGATCTTTCAGGAGGAGGAACATGACCATGGGGACGATGAAGATGGCGGTGTGGTGCCCCCGGCTCAACATGTACCTACTACTTCGACTACGGTGGTGGACGGACCCTCTCCTACACCTATGACGACGAATCAAGATCGAGGAGAAGCTACAATTGAGGGGGAGGTAGCATCAAGGCGAGAACCTCCCCGGCGAGTACAAGTGGATCACCCAGCTTTGAAGGATCATCGGCGACATGAATGAACGTACTACACTCTCGAGGGTTCGAACAATTCTCATTTCGCTCATGCTGCATTTGTTGCCACCATTGAGCCCAAAGACATTGGACACGCTCTATCTGATCATAATTGGGTTAATTCGATGCATGAGGAGTTGGAGAACTTTGAGAGGAATCAGGTTGGGAATTGGTTGATCCTCCCCCAGGGTGTATGCCGATTGCTACAAAGTGGGTGTGGAAGAACAAAGAGGGAGAGAAAGGTGAAGTGGTGAGGAACAACTCAAGGCTTGTTGCTCAGGGGTTCAGTCAGAAGGAGGGGATCGACTACGAGGAGACCTTTTCTCCCGTAGCACGTTTGGAGGCAATTAGGATCGTTCTAGCCTTTTCCGTGGCTAAAGGGTTCAAGTTTCACCAAATGGATGTGAAGAGTACCTTCCTGAATGGTGTGTTGGAGGAAGAAGTGTATGTGAGGAAACCACCGGGGTTTGAGAGTGAGAAGTACCCCCACCGGGTGTACAAGTTGAGGAAGGCACTTTATGGGTTGACGCAGGCTATGACGCTCCAGGTCTTCAGCCGTGTTTATTAACCCTAATGATCCGGTCAACCGAGTTGACTTTGGTCAAATGACGGCCAACCTGGGCCCTCACCTCGAAAACATCCCCGACAACACCTAATGACACCCCTTGGTCATCTCATGGTCAAGGGTGGGTCAAAACCCTAGTCAAACCCCTTAAACATCCTTTGACCCTCCTATGTCGCCCGGAACTTTTGCCGCCTTCTCCAAATTTCACCTAAACACTTCAAAATCTCCCAGTGTAAAAGTTGTGTGCTTTGTCGAGGGAAACAACTTTCATGTTGAGTGGCATTTGAGATTTGAAGCCTAAATAGGTGAAAGACTCAAGTCAACGCCCAGGGTTACTATTCACCGCACCTAGAAAATAGCAAACTTTGCTTGCAATTTGTGCACAAAGGGTTGAGAAAAAGGCCATACGCCCTTTGTAAAAGTTGTAGAGGATTGGGAGGTACACAACTTTTCTATTCACTGCTTGGACCCCTTCTGTTCAAAATTTTGGAGAAAAACCCGTTCAAACAGGGCTAAACGAATTTCAAACTGGGCCAACCGCGCCCACTCGCTCGGCGTCACGCGCGACGCCGGCGTCGCACACCGACCGCGTCGCGGCCGTTCGGGGCCCGCACGCCGAGGCCGGCCTAAGTCCGCCGGTCGCGCGCGCCGTGGACCCCCCCCCCCCACACTTGCGCCGCACCACCTTCCTCCCCCACTCCCCTTGCGCCACGGGCTGCGCGCCCCGTGGCCGAGCGCGCTGACCTTGCCACCACCGGCCAATGGGACCGCTGTTGAACCCGCCCCACGTCGCCGTCGTACCCCACACCATACTGTGACCTCGCCGTATTGGTGGACTTGCGAACCTCTTCTCCATCTCACACGCGTTTATAAAAGGCCGGCGCCGCTCTCTTCGCGCGCGACCGAGCCGCCACCGTCCGCCATGGCCGTCACCTCGGAGAACATGGTGCGCTAGCCGTTTCCACGGCTATCCAAAGTAGTGAAACTCTTCCTTAGATCACCCTAGAGTTAAAACCGACACAAGTTTGTCTGCACCACCCCCTCCTCGCCGGAGCACACGCTCCAGCGGCGTCCGCCACCGGCCTCCGCCGTGCCGCTCACCGGCGACCCTTTTCGCACCAAACCAGCACACAAACCGGTCCTAGGCGAACCCCGGACCCCGCCGTGCACCCCCCCCGGCCAGCCCCGCCGCCGGCCTCGCCGGATTTTGGCCGGCCGCGCCACCCCTTAGCCCGAGGACCACATTGCGAGGCCCCCGAATCTTCCAGGGTGTTTTGTGCAATCCGAGGTTAGCTCTGTGAAGGTGGGAAACTATCCAGGGGTCTGCGCGCAAAAAGGTTTCTTACCCTTTGAGCCCTTTTAGCTGCAACTTGTAAAATCCGTATAAAATCAAAGAAAATCCACAATTTGCAAGTTAAATTTTGTTGTGCTCTATCTAACAAGAACTACAACTTTCTCCAAATATGTATATACTTTTGAGTTACAGTTTTTGCTTGAAAAATTGAAAACTAAAATCCCTAGATCTATGTTTTTGCATCACCCATACAAGATCTTGAGCTGGATTTTGGATACGTTGTGGGAACTGGCATGTTTAGGTTTTGTGCCAAAAATTGCAGAAAGTTACTGAAGGAATCATTTTATATAAATTATCTTGTGATATTGATAAATCTGCCTAGATGATTTTTGTAGCTTAAAATATAATTATTCTTCAGCCCAACTTCTGTCTATTGTCATTTTATACCAAAATGCACCTCTGGTGAATTTATCCTGATTTTATATCTGTTAGAAATATTATTTCCTAATTTATGCTTGTCTTTAATCATAAATGTGTATAGCAAGATCCATAATAGCTATAGGTGTGTTTGTTGGCTCTTTAGGCTTGTTTTAGGCCAGAGCATGTGTAGGAGAAAGTTTGACTACATTTCTATTATATTTAATTTTATATGCATTAATCCGTTAAATACTAGCTAGAAATGCTTTTATTTATGTGCATTTAAATTCAATGGTGCAAACTAGTTGCTTGCTGTCCAGAGGAGTGTAACCTGATCATTAGGACCAGTGGGCACTGTTGGGCAAGTTTGAAGAATGATTGGTTAATTAAAAGAGTGCAAACGAGATTAATCTAGTAAACGAAAAATAGGAAAAATACATCCTTTTGTGCATAAGTTAAATAAATGAGTTAGGAAAGTAAATTTGTGGCACAAAAGTAATTTTCCTTGCTGTTTGTATTTACACAAAATATTCTTTATAGATGTGTACATAATCACCGTCATGAAAGTGTTGTATAGTCTTTTTGTGTTTACTTTAAATGAGTAAATGTTTAAATGCTTTCTTTAAAGTGAATATGGCCAACCCTATACATCTTGTGGCTGTTGCTACTGTTTTATTATGTGAATTAAATTAATTCATTTCTATATATATGTACACAGCCACCGTTAAAAAGTCTAGCTAATAAAGCATCACATAATGCTCCTTTATAGGAAGAGTATGCTGAATGTATCTTGATCTAAGTGAATGTGGTCAACCATGCACCCCATGGTTGCCAAACGTGGTTTTGTGATGAATTAACTCAATCTGCCAATTAAGTCTTGCATTTGCATTCTCTGTGTAGAAGTCCCCGACGGTAGCTATACGCTTGTGCCGGCTAACGAGGACGAGGGAGCAGAAGGAGACGTGCACTACGTGACCGTAGAGCAAGACCCAGGCCAAAGTCCGGATGTTTGTGTGTCTGCTTGTGCTGACGAAGGCATGCCCTGGTTTAATCATTAACCTATGTGTTTCATTAAACTTCTGAATTTATCTTTGTTATCTTATGCGCATTTACGTTCAGGAGTTGAATGAAACCCTAGTTGCATGATCCATAAGTACCTATGATCTTTTACTAGCATGTTAGGTCGCTAGTTGCTATGCTCTAAGGATCCGGTACAAGTCGAGTGATGTACGTCACATGCGAGAATAGGATCCCATTTATGGAATCACCGGATGAATTAATGGATTGCTCATGTGGTAAGAGCTTGGGAATTGGGCTTCGGTCCAATGGCTTTGTTGGTTAAGTTTTTGAAAGTACTAAACACTTGTCGGAAATTGGTACGATAAGACTAAATGAGGTGGTACGGGGTTTTACTATCACTACTCTTAGGATTGCGGCCCCGGGCTCGCCACCCGAGTGCATGCGTGAGGCTGGGTGACCTTAGTGGCGTAGCCTAGATAAACCTTGTACTTATGACTGTGAGCTATTATCCCCAAATCGAAGAATGACGGGAACCGCCTGGTTGGTGAACTCTTGGTGAGGGAACCTCGCGTGTGTTTAGGTCCACCTTTCAAGGTTATGAATCAATCGATTGTCGGCCTCTCACCGTCATCTGAGACAACTTACCCGACTGGCCATGATATCACTTTATGATGGAACTTTGTGAAGATTATTACTTTGATTAATTGTTTGTACAACTTTGGTTGCAATAGTTGCTTATCTAGTAATTATTACTTCTATTAGAACTTGAGCTAAAATGTGAAAGTAAGGATTCACTACGTAGTAGCTTTTTGGCAAACAAACCCACAAGCCAAAAGCCTTGCATGACTAGAGGTAATGTCTTTCTTTTAGACGGGTAAGTCTTGCTGAGTATTAGTATACTCAGCCTTGCTTTATAAATGTTGTTTCCAGGTAATGCATGTGATGTGTGGCCCGGAGAACTTACACCCGGCTGGGAGCTGGAATGGGTGGATGACGAAGAGTGATTGCATCATGGACAGGCCTCCTATGATGTGATCGTACCGTTTAGTTATCTTCCGCTGTTTTCAATAAACTCTGAACTATTTACTTTCATGTCAAAGAACTGTGTTTGTAATAATGGACCCTACGGGGATTCGATGTTAATTTGTAAGGCACTCTAGACTCTCCTTCGTGGGAGTTTTAATGCATACGTTCGATCCTCTCTGTGTTGTCAAGTGATTTACCGGGTGTAAACCCGGCAACACTCAACGGGGTGATTTTTTATTATCGCTTAATGACCAAATGGAGTGGTTTAGGAGATAGTACGGGATTATCTCGGATGGGGTTGTCACAGTTGGTTTCAAAGCATCCGTATGCACCGGAGTTATTAGATTAATACTAATCACATGATTTACAATAAAACTTGCCAAGATTGATTAGATTTCGAAAATCCGTTGGATCTTTAAGTAATGATCTAGATCGAGAGGCCCTAGAAGAAATTTTGGGTTCTTTAAGGTGGCATAAGAATCTATGGTTTATTTTTCTAACTTCCAGCACCTTACTTTATGTCAGACTTACTTTCTTGCACAATCAAACTAGATGAGCCACGTGTTTCATACGTGTGTTGTTCCGCATCACGGGAATTGCGAGGGTTGATGGAGTGATCCCTTCCACGGATCCCATCTTCGCGTCTGGTTATGAGTTGTGGTGTCACCACGTTTATCATACGTGTGCATTCCGCATGATGATCATGCGAGGCAAGGATACACTCCATTCAAACGGAGGGTGTCCGAGGTTGGACGTTGTCCATGCAGCGGCTTGACGCATGGATACTATTTCTATAGTGAACGGTAATGTATGTGGGCGCTTTCATGACGTGCTGGCACGAAAGGTTCGTTTTCTGCAGGTACCCTAACAACATTCGTAAGTCGATAAGTGCGAACCGAGTAGCTCTGACTAGTTATTATAAGGAGAACCGATTATAAGCTTGCCACCGGCACTGACTACGTCTTTTTGGATCCATATGTGTGAGGTCATTTAAGACGTGTGCATATCTTGTTGAACCTAAAATTGGTCTTTGCTTGCTTCAATAATTTTCTAGGGTGATTGCTTGATCTTAGATAAGGTTTTCCTCTCTTTTGATCTTAGGAAATTTCTGGCAGATTCTGTTACTGTCATTTCTCAATTTCTGTAGCCCAATCTGTAAGGAATCTGACTAGACAATCTTTATGAAAGTTGTTTCTTATCAAATGGAGGAGCTATTTTGAATTTCTCAGGATTTTATAAATTTTCTACAGAGAGTTATGCGCAGTTTAGTGAGTCTCTGTTCTGCTGTTTTTCAGGGTAACCTCGCTCTGAAAATGCAATTTTTTCGAGCTTGTTCCAATCAATCTAGATCAACCTTTGAATACCAAAAGTGTGCATAATTATGCCACTGAGTTTCTGGTGAAATTTGGGAAAATTTTGGGACTCTGTTGTTTGAGTTGGGAATTTTTGTTTCCCACCGCCAGAATATGACCCCCCGTACCAAATTCTTCCACACGTGATAACCTTAGCTTTTGATTTCAAGTTGAATATCAAATTGCTCCAAACCCCTGCATTGGTTTGCAGACTTGAGTCATGAATCCTCGTAGTCTTGAGCTGAGCGCATGAAATTCTTAGTCCTGGAATCTTGTGTTGCCCGAGTCGAACTTTTGTTCCAATTGAGTTTTTCTTCGTACATGTTTTGCTAGTGAAAACAAGCTTATGAATGTGTATTTAATGGAAGCTCAATTATTTCAGATGGTGGGACCGACATGCAGCTGCCCGGATGGTTTTGGTGTGTCGAGTAGTGGTAGCGACGTACCACCACTACCACCCAGGACGAGGGTAGAGGCATTCATGGCTGCTCAAAAGGGCATGTTGTGCCAAATCCTTCAGACGCAGTAGCAGCTTGTCCCGATGCTGCAGCAGCAACCTCCTCTTGGTGCCCACCCAGATGGACCAAATTTGGTTGCTTAGACCATGAACACCACTGAAAAAGATCTGGAGAAACCTCGACTCTATGAGTCTTTCTCACCCCGAGTACCGACTCAGGGTGATATAGACACCATTGCTGGTGCAATCGAGATGTTGGAAGAACAAAATTCAGTGTTAAGTCATATTGTGGACAATATCCTCCAGGATCGATATCAAGGGTTATCTCAAACTAGTTTAACTGACGATCTCTCCCAGGCGTTATTTACGTTCGTGGTTGAGTAGGCCCGCTTATGCAATTTGTTGGTAGATCATATGAAGAAGAATCAACTCAGCACCTCTGATTCTCTACTACCACCATCGAAGCTACCAATGGACCTTACCAAGGAAGAAGGGAAAAGCCGGAGCCACAAGCGAGCATTCCCCGAAATGGATTTGAGTGAGTGGGGAATTACCATGAAGGAATTTTGTCCTCGCAAGGGCAAACAAAGTGATCACAACGACAAGAAGCTACGTCAACATGCTTCCAAGCCTAAAGAACTTCCGCCCCGTATTTGCTACAATTGTAGACAACCCGGACATTACGCCAATACATGCCCGAACCCTAGGCAGAACAAGCCACATCCACAGAGGTAAGGCTCCAAAGCAAAAAGGAGTCATCATAACAAGAAGCCAAACATTCAAGGGAAACAAGATCAGCGTAGAGTCATGGGTATTGTTTCTATTCGAGAACACCTCTCTCTATGACTTGCCTTTATTTGTTGTTTGTAAACAACGCACCATGGACTGGTGATGGTAATGGTTATGCTTCTTGATGCCCTAAGCTACCCTTGCTAGCGACATCCTTATCTCAATCATGGTTGATCTTGCAATCTGGAACATCTTCATCTTGATCTTGCTCACAACTTTATGAAAATGTAAAACATGAATAGAAAGAGTTAAATTATGTTGGTATGCTTTGAGCATCATCATGTCACGCATGGGTTGCACCCTTAATTTAATAATTCATGGGCATGGAAATGCATTACATAGCATGTGCATTTGAAAACCTCGGATGGACTAACATGCATACGCATTGAAGCTTTCAACCTTTCTCCTCTATCTTCCTTAAGGCTGATGATATTGTTGTTCTATGACCAAAGGTGCCGAGACGGAACCTAGTGCATCATGTGTGCTGCAGCCATGTGATTACCACTAGGGGCGCGCCAGGTATCCTGGTTAGGGAGCATGCAACTCACCACAAATCCATATTCTCCCCTCTATGTCATCCTCTTGTTGCCAACTAAATTGCATGGGTAATCAAGTCATGCTAACAAGCATCACGAGCATCATATTCCATGAACAGGTGCATTCCTCGCTATGCATCAGGGTAAGTGCATCATATGTTCATATGCACAAGCATCATGTGCTCATCTGCATGTGCACCACTCCATTGTTGCACCAATAACATAAGGAATGTCGTCAGCGAAACTCACCAACTAAATAGTATGTGAGCAAGTATCTCCTGATATTGTTGTACCTCCCCATCTTTTCAAGTCATTCCCATTGCTATCCATAAACAACTCTGTGCAATCACTCCTTATGATCTTACCATCCTTTATTGTTGCTATGGACAACTAACCTTTGACTTTTGATGATGGAACCTTTGATCCATCCTTACACCTTTGTTGCCTTTCGAAAAGGAATTCAGAAATCTTAGTAAACAAAATCTTGGCAAATAATTGTTTACTAGCCTTCCCTTTCTTCGTAGAAATCTCTCTTGGTAATCACCTTGGTCAACTTGGGTTCTTTCCGCCAATCTCAAAGCTCTCTTAAGCATGTGATCAAATCAATCGTCTAAGTTAAGGAAGTTTGAGCACGGTTTCGGCAGCAATCAAGGTTCTCGAAAAGCCAAGGCATGAGAGTCCTTCATCACTTATCAATCCGTGGTTCGTAGGTCACACCTTCCAAATCCTAGGAATCAAGAAAACAAGCGAACGAAGGATCGGTTAAATCTTTTGCTAAATTCTCCTTGTTACAACCTCACCGTCACGGTCAGTTCTTCCGACCGTTGGGCACCATCCTTTTCAGTGCCACGATGGTACGACGCCATAGCGTCGCCCTGCCACCTCTCTTCCCGCGGCCATGATCACGTCGTCGAGACCTCACAGGCCGACCATTATCGAGCCCCGTGTGGCAACCACCGGATCACTCCGCTAGTCCCTACCTCAGTCGGTTGGTATGACCGTTGCATTCCATTGAGCTATAAAAAGGGAAACCCTTCCGCAGCGTTGCCATTCCCGAGTCTCGCCTGCTTTCAAGCTTGACATTGCTGTCACTCTTGTTTTTTTTCGCCTCCAGCTAGCTTTTGGGCAACCCGCCACTAGCCCATCTCGGTTGTTGCTTCGCCCATTCACCGAGCAAGCTGTTTCACCGTCTTCGTCGACAACCTCCAAAAGAAGCTTGGAAGAAGACAGAGAGAAGAACCCCAGACTTCATCGCCGACGATGGCTCCGTTCTTGGAAATGCTCAAGCACCTCACTGGACGCTTGTAGCGATGTACCTCTGCATTGTCGGTGGAGTTTGTCTTCTTTTAGTTTTCCATGTACACATTCATCATTCGCTCCCTCATGAACTACGTTGAGGCAGTGAGGAGAGCACCATGTATCTTTTCCCCCATCTGAATTCCCGCTATCGAGAAGTGTAAGCGAGTATGTCTTCCACCTTTGTAACCTTTGCCTTATTAGAAGAAGGTTGCTCTAATCTTGTTGTCGAATCTCGGGACGAGATTCTGTTTAAGGGGTGTAGGCTGTGACGCTCCAGGTTCTCAGCCGGGTTTATTAACCCTAATGATCTGGTCAACCGAGTTGACTTTGGTCAAACGACAGTCAACCTGGGCCCTCACATCGAAAACATCCCCGACAACCCCTAATGACACCCCTTGGTCAACTCATGGTCAAGGTTGGGTTAAAACCCTAGTCAAACCCCTTAAACATCCTTTGACCCTCCTATGTCACCCGGAACTTTTGCCGCGTTCTCCAAATTTACCTAAACACTTCAAAATCTCCCAATGTAAAAGTTGTGTTTTTTGTCGAGGGACACAACTTTCATGTTGAGTGGCATTTGAGTTTTGAAACCTAAATAGGTGAAAGACTCAAGTCAACGCCCAGGGTTACTATCCACAGGTGCCTAGAAAATAGCAAACCTTGCTTGCAATTTGTGCACAAAGGGTTGAGAAAAAGGCCATACGCCCTTTGTAAAAGTTGTAGAGGATTATGAGATCTACAACTTTGCTATCCACTCCTTGGACCACTTCTGTTAAAATTTTGGAGAAAAATTTGTTCAAACAGGGCCAAACGAATTTCAAACTGGGCCAATCGCGCCACACGCGCGGTGTCACGCGCGACGCCGCGGCGTCGCAGCCGCGCCGGGCCCGCACGCCGAGGTAGGCCTCCGTCCCCCGGTCCGCGCGCCGTAGACCCCCCCCCCCCCCCACTTGCGCCGCGCCGCCTTCTTCCCGCACTCCCCTTGCGCCACGCGTCGCGTGCCCCGTGGCCGAGCGCGCCGATCTTGCCGCCGCCGGCCATGCGGGGCCACCGCCGGCCACTGGGGCCGCTGCCGTACCCGCCCCACGTCGTTGTCGTACCCCGCGCCATACCGTGACCTTGCCATCTTGGTGGACTTGCGAATCACCTCTCCATCTCACCCGCGTGTATAAAAGGTCGGCGCCGCTCTCTTCGCGTGCGACTGAGCCGCCACCGTCCGCCATGGTCGTCACCTCGGTGAACATGGTGCGCCAGCTGTTTCCACGGCTATCCAAAGCAGTGAAACTCTTCCTTAGATCACCCTAGAGCTAAAACCGACACAAGTTTGTCTGCACCACCCCCCTCCTCGTTGGAGCACGCGCTCCAGCGGCGTCCGCTGCCGGCCTCCACCGTGCCGCTCACTGGCGACCCTTTCTGCCCCAAACTAGCTGTCACACCTTCTTTTCCAAAGGAAACCAAGTGCAAAGCTATATGCATGACAGGATCAAGTTTCATGCATATAGTGACATAAAAGTGTATACAGAAACAATATCTCGTAAGAAAAAGAAAGATTAGCAGAGATTTACGCTTAATCCTGGAAACGAAGGCTCCAAACTTCACAGGCAGTCGACTAGGGGTTGCGTACGCCTAGCTCTAGCAACATCTTCATAAGACTTCAGATCAGCTTCCTCCTTCTGAGCAACATTGTTTATAGCAAGGGTGAGCACTTGTCGTACTCAGCAAGTGTGGGGAAAAGAATGAATGCAAAGGCTTTATAGTGGACTGGGCTATAAGCATTTGAGCAATTTTAGTTGGTCAAATTTTATTAGCACCTGATTACTAATAAAGTATAAGTTCATACCAACCCACAGTTAAGCATAAGGTAAGAAATACGCCATAAGCACATGGCAAGCATAACCAGAGAGCACCATTTAAGTTCATCTTTAAGTTCAGTTATCATGTGAGGGTCTAGGCCACTCTTGACCGTGAGCACGGCTAACTAGTCAGTTTTACACTCTGTAGAGGTTGTACATCTTTATCCACAAGTCGCGTAAAAGTTCTAGGAACTTTGAACCCAACCATGCGATGCTGGACAAGCATCATACCACACTACCGAGGTGTGATTGCATAGGGACGCTACGAGGCCTTTACGAAGATCCTCCAATGCGCAACAACCCACTAGATTTCAAGACGAAGTGGGGCATAAAGTCCCCTAGTAGGTACCGTGTCTTAGCAAAGCCCAACTCCCTACTAGAGCGAGTCTATACTCCGTCAACGCCTCCCCATTTGTCCCTGTCGGGTAAGGTTGCTACAACACTAAAGTCTCTAGTTATTCAGCCAAGGCAGAGCCATGTGCCTTGTGGTTGTATGGTTTTCCTGGGTGGTTCTCCATGTTCCGATTAAGCATATGGTCTTGTATTAAGCAAACAAAGATATAACATAAAGGTATAGCATGATTCATCATTATTGTTCATTAAAACCACCATAACCCAGGTATAGCAACTAAGCATAGCTACGCAACATAAATGGAAACTCAGGTTAACAAGGAATGATCATAAAGACTAAGTAATCCTTAATAGGACCCATCAATATTAATGCAAAGCAATGCAAAGTGATTAATCATAGTTATTGGGACAAAGATCAAGGACACACTTGCCTTTAAACAAAGTAATGTCGTTGCTCAGAATATCTTCAAGTTCTTGCTCTTCAAAGCTTCTCGAATGGCATTCACTCTAAGCGCATCAATCATCGGGCATAAACATACACAAAGCAAACAAACAAGCATATACTAAGAACAAAACACCAATCAAAAGAAAGCTTTAAAAGAACGCACTAAAGGATAGGATCAATTAGATGGATCACTAAAGAACACAAAGTGTGCTTGGAAGGAAAAGGCTTGGTTAGATTAAAAGAGATGGTTCTGAAAGATAGAGCAAGAACCAGGAAGATCACACTCAGACTGAGCTAAGAAAAGAACGTCTAACAAACGTTTTACATACATGAGAGAGCAAGGCTATGAGCTAGGTCCATTTTAATTAACAAAACAAATGTAAATGATATTTTAGAAATAAAATACCCTGTGTTGACATTAATGCAATATTAAACTTTATTTATGAAACCGGTGTAAAGAACTAGTCAAGCATTATTAATAAAGATTCATTTATTGATTAAACTGACTAAACATTTGATTTAGAAAAACTAAACTATATGAACAATCTAAACGAAACTTTGTAATTCGAGTAGATCATATTATTATTAAAACATTATGGTATTGGCATTAATCAAATTAATATTTATTGTAAAAGCCGTCGTAAAAGCCTAATCAAATTTTAATTAGAAAAGATTAATTAACTATTAAACAAATTAAAATTTTGTTTATGAAAAACCGAGATAAAGATCTAATTAACTTTTATGTACAAAAACATGTGATAGAAACATTAATCAAATTAAATTTGCTTATGAAAAATGATGTATAGATCTATTTTGCTTTTATTTATAAAAGGCATGTGTAAATAGACATTAATCAAAAATAATATTAATTTTATTTTCAGAAAACAAAACATGGTGAAAACACTCCACTATCGCGTGCTTTACATTATTATGGACCTAACGCAACTGAACGGATTAAATCGGAGCTAAAACGAAGATTTTATTAGCAAAACAAGATTGAAAGGACCTAGATGTTATTAACTATAGATCTCAGGGGCTAGCTGAGAAGATCTGCAAGACACATTGAATAGTGCTCGCGAAAAGGACAAAGGACACGGTTAGATCTATAAAAAGACTTAGGTGGGCTTTATGTGTGAAAGTGGGATCTTTGTAGGGGGTTATCTGCAGTTTTGTCAAGACATAAGAATTAATCTATTCATTACAAGATCTCCAGGGACGAAATTGAGAAAGTGCCAAGACCTTCTCCTTCTTTCTCGGAAGGATCAGATGGCGACTAGAGAGGGGGGGGAGTGAATAGGAGCCGCTAAAAATTCTTCTCAAAGAACCCGGCCTATACCCTAGTCAAATCCCGATCACACACAAGCGATGGATCGAATCACACACCAATCACCAAGACAATGAGGTTATGGATCAACCTCTAGTCTTAGGAACGATTCCTTGAAGCACACGCGGAAGCACGAGAAAGGAAGGGAGGAATCGAACAAGGAAGCAAAGCACACAGGCTCTGGCGGACCGTCCGTCCAAGAGGGGCGAACCGTCCGCACTGGCCACGCGGACCGTCCGGCCCGCCGGCCGCGGACCGTCCGCGCACACACCGCGGACCTTCCGGCCCTTCGCCGCGGACCGTTCGAAAAAGCAAACAGAACCTCCAGAGTCGACCCCGAATAACGGACCGTCCGCGGGGAGCACGCGGACTGTCCGCCAGGCACCCGCGGACCGTCCGCCCGCTGCTTCGGACTGTCCGAAACCTTGCCCAACAAAAACTCAAAGCCACGACGGATCGAAAGTGAAGCCGAGCAAGAACTCGAAGAACACGGGAAGAACTCGCACGTCGCGGACTGTCCGCCACCTGCTCGCGGACTGTCCACGCCTTGCGGACAGAGCTGAAACCAGCTCAACCTCGAAGGTCAACCTCTCCAATCCATCACCGGATCTCCCAAACGGTAGAAGCTGTTGAGACAAAATTTTGGGGACATGATATGCGTCAACCAAGGATGCTATACCCCAAAAATTTCGTCTCCTAACTCCATAAATCATCGGGAATCGCGGATCTTTTGAACACCACCAAAAGCTAGAGCACCGAACGAAAATCCTTAAATCGAAGTGGTTTCCCGACGTTTGAGGGCACAAGATCAATCACAAAGATGCACTAGACATCCATCCATGTTTCCCTCAAAGAAATCCGGGGAGAAACCCACTGAAATCTGCGGAATCGCACCGAGAACAAAGGCACCAAAAACAAGCACGAAAAAGACCACGCAAATCACAACGCCGAATCTTCTATACAAACCAAGAAAGATTCACAAGGTCTAGCATGCCGCCCTAGCATCCATCCCTCTCAACAAATATCTCATGAAGCTCTCATGCTAGCCTAGAGAAAATGGAGAAAAAATAGCTAAGAAAATGAGAAATGGGTGGGGAGAAAATGAAACCCTATGTCGCGGAGAGAGAGCCATCCACACACACTCATGGCTTATATATCAGGTCCCACCGGAGTGGTAAATGACTCGACTACCCCTAACTTAACTACTGGCGATACAACCCACGTAGGGGCATTTAGGTAATGTTTGTGGGTCTTGCCATCAGACGGCCACGCCTTTGCCGCACCCCGCGTCCTCCCGACGCAAGCCATGCGATCCCGCCGCGTGTCCTTCGCTTCGAAGCTTCCCGACACGCCCGGATCCCGTCTCCGTCGTGTTGGGCACTCGGACTTGGTTTTGAGGCCCAAACCAAAAAACCGTCCTCCGATAGTTTTGTGGGCAAACCACCAAACCCCTCGTGCTCGGTTCGGCCACCCACCAAGCCTCTTGACTCGACCGCCACCGTGCACCGGCTCGATCGTCCATGACTTCGTCTTGCTCGTCTCGCCACCATGTGGCCCGCACCTAGTCCCGTCATCCACCGGGTCCCTCGAACCGAGCCTACTTGTCTCTCCATCTCCCGGAGGCCCCTCAGGGCTGAAGACCTTTCATGCCCGTTCTTCACCTGTAAGAACACGAACTAGGCCGCAGCCTACACCTGCGCACTAAGCCAAGAGTCAGTCCAACACCCGTTGTCAATCACTCATCACTGAGGAGCGGTCATCCATCGACCACCGGGACGCTCTTGGTCCTCAATCTCCCCCTTGATGAGTGCATTGACAACACACAACGCGAAATGAAATTTAGAGAAAGAAAGAAAAGAAGAAGAAAGAAAAACAAAGAAGCACAACTCATGACCAAAACCAAAGAAAGGCAAAGAAAGGTCACAAGCCGAGCAAAGCGCAAACTCCACACCGAAAACAGCAAGAAAGCTCCTCCTGAACAAATGCAAGCTCCCCCTGAATATGTGGATGCAAACTTCCAAATTTTAGCTCACCTCTTTTGAATTTTCATTAAGCTCACCACTTCTCCCCCTTGTTGACAATGTATGAATCAAGGTGAAAATGCAGAAATCCAAAACAAAGCATATAAACATCTACATGAGCTTCTCAAATAGGCCAAATTTAGTGTCAAAGGCTAGAAATGAAACAAAGAGCACACATATGGATCATAACATAGTCAAAGCATTGCCACAAGTAATATATGGAAATATAGGCATGTAACAAAGCAAATTTTTCAGATTTGAATAATTATATCAAAAGATGGCTCACTTCAAATGTAAAAGCCTATCCATGTCATATTCTAGCCAAATACATGCATATCATCCAGAGATCATACAAGGAGATCTAATTCTCAACAAAATATCATTGCAAACACCCATAAAGAAAAGCATGTCATGTTAAAGCTCATGAGCCATGTGTCCACTTCGGGGAGACTTCTCCACTGGTGAACAACATGCAACATGTTTTGCACCCATGTGTGAAAGATAAAAAATTTTAAGCATAAACATGGTGGGTAGAGCATTTTTCAAGCATACACACTTCTTTTCAAGATTAGTTCATTTCATGGTACATGAAGTGCCTTTGCGGCAAAAAGAAGCTTATGCTCCCCCATGAATGCAACATAGGCTAAACATTCACAATCATATTCGGCCTTTGGCCCAAATGCAAGCAAAAGACATCCAAGCACAATCTCAGCATAGAAAGCACATTTAGACCAAAATGTGACATGGATACACTACTACACATGAGTGGAGCACATTTCATCAAATTTAGTCAAGATTAGCATTTGATTCAGAAAAAGGGCTATCTCACAACATATATATCTCAAATATTTCAAGAGCATAGCCTCACATAGCCATTTCTCCACACATATGACCAATATCTCACAAATAGCCAATGAGACTCAAATAAGGCATATAAAAGAAGCTCATCATCCTAAAATGCAATATGATACAAATTCAACATGATATATGACAAGATGGCTATCCTACCATGGTTTATACATCAAGCAAAGCATGTATATACATCAAAGTAAACATGGTATGATACATATGGTACAAAAAGGAAATCCCCCAAGAATCAACTAGAAAGGGCAACAAACCCCAAGTTCCCCCCGCAAGCACACAAATGTAGCTTGGTCGAGAGGCATTGTGAAAATGCCTGCAAGCTGATCTTGGGTAGGGACATGGCTCAACACAATGGTTCCTTTTTCCACATTGTCCCTTAAGAAATGATACCTCACTTCTATGTGTTTGGTTCTGGAGTGAAGCACTGGGTTTTTGGCTACGCTTATGGCACTGGTGCTATCACAAAGAAGTGGGGTCTGGGTGCACTCCTCAACAAAGTCTCTCAAAGTGTATGAAATCCACAACAGCTGGGAACAACAACTCGCGGCTGCAACATACTCCGCCTCGGTGGTAGACTGAGCTACACTAGACTGCTTGCGGGAAGACCATGAAACCAACGAAGACCCAAGAAACTGGCAAGTACCAGAAGTAGACTTCCTCTCGACTCGACAACCAGCAAAATCCGCATAGGAAAAACCATGAAGAGAGAGAGTCGAGGAGGAAGAATACCAAAGGCCAAGACCAGTGGGGATCGTAGGTACCGAAAATCCTCTTGACGGCCTGTCGATGTGATGTCCTCGGCGAAGCCTGAAAACGAGCGCACAGACACACACTGAACTGTATGTCTGTCCTCGTCGCCGTCAGGTAGAGGAGGGAGCCGATCATGCTCCTGTACTCCCACTGGTCCACTGGTTCTCCGTCCTCGTCCGCATCCAAAGTGGCCGTAGTCCCCATGGGAGTCAACATCGGCTTCACATCTTGCATCTGGAACTTCTTCAGCATGTCTTTTGTGTACTTGGTCTGATGTACAAATGTTCCGTCCTTCACTTGCTTGATCTGCAGACCGAGAAAGTACTGCAACTCGCCCATCATGCTCATCTCGAACTTCCTGCTCATCTCTTCAGCAAACTTGGCAACAAGGTTATGTGATGAGCCACCAAAGACAATATCATCCACGTATATCTGAACAATCAACAAGTCATTTCCATGCTTGAGGAGAAACAAGGTCCTATCCACGGTACCCATCACAAACCCTCTGCTCAACAGAAAACCTCTCAATCTCCCATACCAAGCACGGGGCTCCTGTTTCAACCCATACAGAGCCCTTTTCAACCTGTACACCCTGTGTGGATACTTCTCACTCTCAAACCCCGGTGGCTGCTTCACATACACCTCCTCCTCTATGACCCCATTCAGAAAAGCACTCTTCACGTCCATCTGAAACAACTTGAACCCTTTAGCCACGGCAAAGGGTAGAAGGATCCGAATTGCCTCAAGACGGGCCACAGGAGCAAAGTTCTCCTCATAATCGATCCCCTCCTTCTGACTAAACCCTTGAGCAACAAGTCTGGACTTGTTCCTCACAACCATCCCATTCTCACCCTCTTTTTGTTCTTCCACAACCACTTGGTTCCTGTAGGATGGCGATTCGGAGGTGATTCAACTAACTCCCACACCTGGTTCCTCTAAAAGTTTTCCAACTCCTTATGCATAGAATTGACCCAGTTTGCATCAGATAAAGCGTGTCCAATGTCCTTGGGCTCAAAGGTGGCAACAAAAGCAGCATGAGCAAAATAAGAGGAATTCCTGGACCTTGACCGTGTAGTGCGTTCGTCGATGTCCCCAATGATTTTCGACAGGGGATGCACTTCTTGAATCCGCCGGGGAGCCTCACGCCTCGAGACTACCTCCCCCTCAACTTCAGCTTCTCTCGCCTGGTCCTCTTGTCGCACCGTCGTTGTCCATGAAGTAGACGGTCCACGCTCCGTAGTGGTCGTAGGGGAAGTTGTGGGTACACACTCAGCTTCAGGCGCATGGTTCGCCCCATCATCATCTCCAGCTTCATCCTTCTCCTCTTCAAAGAGGTCCTCGGCCATCTCCTCTTCACCTGCACATTCAAAGCCAAGAGAGGTACATGGCATTGTCTCGTCGAAGGTTACCTCGCAAGTCTCCATGATTTTGTTAGTCTCAAGGTTAAGCACCCTATAGGCTCTAGAATGGGGAGCATTGTTGGGGAAGTTGGCCTTCGGAAGCCTCGCCCACGTCCGGCCAGGCTGACGATTTCAGTTCGCGCACGGCTTCGGTCTCGCGGGGAGATTTTCGCGATATGGGTTTAACAGAAACGCTAATACTGCTCATATTACGTGAGGATTGTTGTGCAGGGATGGTCCCACATGACGGTGACAGCCTTCGGTGCTGAAGGCACAGATGGCTGTACTCCGGCAATGAAGGTTCGAGAGGACCAGGAACGCGGTGCGCCGGCCGGGAACATCGCGTCCGGGGCCAGCGGCGGCACGGGCGAGATGCCCGAAGAGGTGCGACGCGTCCAGGGTAGGATCGCTACTTCAGCGCCGAAGGTGCGGCGATCCTGGACACGTGGCTGCCGCCGACGTGTAAAGAGGGCTCTGTACGAGGCAGAGACAAGGGGTGCCACGTGTAAAGGCGTTTCGGCCGTACGAAGACACGCTGGAGGCCTGTTCGACTCGGGGACTTACTGTTATACCCTTGTAAAGTGTTTAAAGTCGTTTGTCAGGAACGGAAAAGGTGTAATTGAGGCAAATGACTATACCCAAGGGTCTTCTACAAATAGTGAACCCCTTGTAATGAAACGGACACTGTAATGAAAAGAGAAAATCGAAGGTGACAACAGTTCTTTCGGTCTTCGGCCTGCTGAGTATTTCCTTATTTCTCTATTGTGTTATTAAGTTTCTGAATCTCCCTTCTTTGCGCAAGTAGAAGTAGCACCCTTCGTGATAGCAAGTTAAGGGAGAGAGAGAGAGAGAGCTTAGGGGGCTGTTGTGTCGGCGTCCACCCTTCGGGCCCGATCTCCACCGGCAGTTTGGCGCCCACCTCGTGGAAGAATCCAAGACCACATGGCAAGGACCCGTTCGGCAAGCGCCGAAGCCACAACGGTCAAGCGTCGATTCCTCCACTCGCCTCGGAGCCCGCCAACCCATCGGCTTCGGCCGTTCAGCCTTCGGCGGGAACCGGTGCTGGGCCGAGCGCTCCGGAGGTTGAGCACACTGCTTCGAGGATGTTCGAGGTCAGCCTCGAGGGGCTGGGGGCTTCGGCGCAAGACATCGAGGCTCTCCGAAGGATCCGGGCCCTCGTTTCTTTCTCTTATCACACTTTCAACATACAATATACTTCGGGTCAGCAATACAACTTTACAAGGGAAAAATAATGCAATCACAATACACCTCGTCACGAACACACAATTTACAAATCCGCATGCAACGATTCGCTCCGTCGTGCCGCGAACACTTCCGGGGGGGATTTCTGAAGACCTCTGCTTCAAGTCTTCACGGCAGCCCGTAGCTCCACCGAACGATCAATCTTCGTTCAGAACATCTTCGCAGATCTCGTCGATCAACCAAAGATACGCCATATCTATAATCTCCAGCGCCATCTCCCGAAGCTCGCTGTCGGTAGGCATCCGTCCTGCGTCGAAGTCGGGATCATAGTCAGTGCACAGGCGGTCATTCCGTTTCAACATTCACGGTCGCGAAGCTCTCAAACGAGGCGTCAGGAATTAAATATACATACTCGGGAGGTCCAAGGACCCCCTCCTCAACCGGCTCTACTTTTGGAACGACCCGTTCGGTCACGAAGGGGTCTGCTGAGTTTCGCTTAGCCGCCCTACGGGCGGCTCGCTCCCTAAGAATGGAGTCCCAACGCACGGGATCCTTCAAAAAGTCCGCGAAGAAACGTTTAGCGGCTTCATTGTGTAGATTGTAGCACTCCGCGCGATACGACAAAAACTCGGAGTACGAGACACCGGGGTGGCGAATGCTAAACTTCGTCCAAACATTCGGGGCGACAAAAAGAGAGTTTAAGGGCAGAGACGAACTGCTCGCACCTTCGGCCCTCCGCGCAGGAACCACCGAAGGAACCTGCGCAAAGATACCTTACATTAGTTTACTTTACAAAAATTCATGACCCCAAAAGGAGCTCGTTTCGTTCGTTTACAAGGCCAAGCCTGGCGCGCTTCAGACCTCGGCTCCTTCGGTGATGATGGGGGCTTCATTCAGCACGGCACTTGCTTCAGGGGCCTCGACGGACGCGACGGCTGTGTCGACCACTGGCTCCGTAGGTGCCTCGCCGCCGGGAGAGCTGGCAGCCTGTAGTGCGGCCTCAAGCTCCGCAACGTGTGCCGCCTCCGAAGCGTCCGCTGCAGAGTCTTCCTCCACGGTGGTAGCGGCAGCGACGACGTCGCCTTGTGCAGGCGCGAACTCCACTTCGGGAATAGGAGCAGCTTCAAGGGCAGCGTACGCGGAAGGGGCAGTCCCGTCGGCAGCTTCTGCATGCCCGCCCTAAGTTGCAGGTTCCGGCGCGCCCCTCGCGTGCCCTTCTTCGGTAGTTGGAGCCGTCGTATCCTCGGCGGAGCCAGCTTCGCCGTCGGGGACGCCGGTGGCCTCGCCCTCCTCGCTTGCTGCAGCTTCGGGACCCCAAGCGGTGATAAGCGGAACGCCGGGCATAGCGATCCAGTTCCCCTCCGTCATGAACTGGGGAAAGGGTGGAGTGCCGCCAAACCGAACCCGGATGCGATCATAAACACACTCTTGCAGCCGAGGCCTTATCTGCAAAACAAAGGGGGCAACATGTCAAAATAGGCGTGAGAAGACACCACTAATGCAACCTTACACGAAGGGCAGAGGTAGCTTCGGTGTACTTGAGCACTCAGACGAGCGGATTCGTCTAAAGTGAGGCGGTACCCGCGCTGGGCAAAGAAGGTGTTAATGAAATTTTTGGCAAGATTTTTGCGGAGCACCGGGAGCTGTCCAACGTCAAGATCCGCGCCGGTAGGCCATTCGAAGTTATCCTTGGTAAGCCAACGAAGATCACTCTTGCTGATCGTCTTCTCCGAAGATGGACGATCTGAATGCACTAGCGAGCACACGAAATATGCTAGCGTGCGAACCCCCACCGCGGCCCCGAGCTCTACGAAGATCTTCGTGTTCCTGGAGAGGAGGTCGAAGCAGGCATTCACCCATTCATAATATGACTCGACGGTGCACCAGGGGAATGGGATAGGCGGCGCGCTAAGGTTGCACTGGTCCAGCAGCTGCAAAATGTCGGTGCGAAGGGCCTCCGCGCTCCGAATGTGATCCGCCCGGTACCGCTCCAGCGTCCTTCTCAACTCGCTCGCCTCTTTCTGTGCTTCGGCCAACTTGGCCTCCTTGTCGGCAAGCTGAACGTGCAAGTCCTCCTTGGCGCTGATCAAAGTCTCCATGTCGCGGCGCAATGTTTCAAGGACTGCTTCGGAGGACTTCGCCACGTCTTCTCTCTCTTGCTGCAGCCTCCGGGTGCGTTCCTGTTCCGCAGCCAATCGCCCCTCCAGCTCCGCCACACGGTTTTGAAGCGAGGAGACGGCGGCAACTGATTTCTCCTTTGACTCCTTGCTCTCCTGTTCTAACCTTCGGGCGAGACATCGAGATGCGATGAAGGCCTTCAGCGACAGATCCCCGCACGCGGTAGTGAGCGCCGCAGCGGTAAGCTTCCCGAAATGCTCTTCTTCATGAGGAATTGCGAAGCTTGCCCCTGCCTCCTCCAAGAATTGGCGCTCATGCCCGCCACTCGTCAGGCCCAAGAAATGAATCGTCTTCCCACCGATCAGCTTCGCTTCGGCGGGAACCTGGAGACAGACGGCGGCGGCTCGGGGCTCCTCCGGCGTCACCCGGTAACTGCTGCTTTCGGGCTCCTCTTCGCCTTCCTCCGCTTCGGCGGTGATATCATCTTTTTCGGTGACCGGAGCCGAAGGGGAGGCAGACTGCTCTGTACCATCAGAGGACGTGTCGGACGAGCTGGTGGAGGTGGAGCTGGAATCGTCCTTATCGCGCGGGGCTTCGGCCCCGAAGGCGACGGGGCTCAGCTTGCGCGGAGCGTCACCGACAGAGGACATGATGCGAACATCGCTGTCATCATCGCTATCTTTCTCCTGCGGGCTGAGGGGGACGAGCAGCGGCCCTGTGGTCTCCTTCCCGGCTCTCACCGAAGGCGCAGCCGAGCGCAGCGGCACGGCGGCGATCACATCCTCGACGAGGCCTGTCTCGACGTCGACAACGCGGGTCCTCTTGGGTGATGGGGACGAGTCCGCCGGCCTCCCGCCGCGTTTCTTCTGGGCTTTCCCTTCGGCGACAGCAGTAGCCGCGGCAGGGGCGCCCCTCTTGCCGGTTTTCTGCGGAGCGACGCACGGCGAAGTTGCCGTCTCCTCTGCGTCCGCTTCGGTGGCTGCAAGCGCCGCGGCTTTCTTCTCGGCTGCCTCGCGATGCTTGGCAAAACCGACGCGCTCAGGGGGATTAAACTTGAAGAACTCGAACACTCGGTTTGTCCGGGATCCGTTCAGCTCTGCGATGGTGTCTTTATACTCCGTCGGTGAGACGGGGCCGAGGATGAAGTCCCCGTGAGCCTCCACTTTTCTCTTCCTCAGCACTGCGGGCAAACAATCTTTAGTGGTCAGCAATTTAATCACCCAGAACATAGCTAAGGAAAAAATCCTCCGAAGGATGCAAAATAACTTACGTTCGACCGTGAAGCCAAAAACCTTCGTCCAGTCGGGGCAGGGGATGCCCCCGATATCGTCCGCCCACTCGTCGTTGGCCACGGACCAGCCGTCCACCAATGGGCACACAGGGATGCTGCGGTACTCTTCCACGATGTCGTGCGTACCGTATTTGCGCGCGAACCGGCGAAGCATTATCACGAACTCGTCGCCTTCGGGGCACGAGGGGTTCTTGGCGTAGGACTCGTGGAGGGGCGGCAGCTCCTTCGTGGCCAGCGGGTGAGACCCTCCGAGAGAAGGAAGGTTCACAGTGTAGTAGAACCAGTGTTGCTGCCAATCCGAAGGCCACTTATTCCGATATGCGGTCACTGGGCTCACCACGCCAGACTTATACGAAAAGTTCAGACAGTCGAACTGACAGTCCTTCTCCACAGACTGGTCCCCCTCCTCCTCGAAGACTATCCGCCGCTGGTGGTGCACTTGATGCGCCGAAGCGAATCCTTCGGCGGAAGGCTTGATCTTCGTCGTCCGGCATATCCACATGTACACCGATAGCCATAGGATCGCATTGGGGGTGAGTTTGCGCAAGTAGATGTCGAAATACCGGAGTATGTCGACGACGGCGGGGTGTAGAGGGAAACGAAGCCCCGCATATAGCAAGTCGCGGAAGATGACGACTTCATTGTCCCGTGGCCGCGGTACAGTCTCCCGGCCAGGGGCTCGGCCGGCCCCAACCATGCGATTCTTCACCAACAATTCCACATCGGTCTTGTCGATTTGGCTCCGACCGAATGTGTACGTCTTCGCAATCTCCCTCGCGGCAGCATCGCGTCTCCGCTTCGGTGCCATGTGGGCAATCCAGGCACGAAGTAAAAACAGAAATAGCAGGGGCTGGAGGAGATCTTACAGCGATACCTTCGGAGCTCTCGAGCGTCGTAACTAGGAGTTGCGGCCGCGGCGTGGGGCAGCCCAAGGACTGGCCCCTTTTTATAGTAAACGAACCCCGATAATCGAGCCGATGACAATCGAATTTACCGTTTTACCCCAATAACAATTCTCACTAGACCTAGCCTCAAACTTGTCGACTTTTCCTTTCTTAAGAATGAAGCATTTGCAACCAAAAACTCGGAAATGACTCACTTTGGGTGCCCGACCATGCATCAGCTCATAACAGGTCTTCTTCTTAAAAGCTCGCAATAAAATCCTATTCGAAACATGACAAGCTGTATTGACTGCCTCAGCCCAAAACCTCCTAGGAGTCCTGTGCTCATCGAGCATCGTCCTAGCCATCTCACAAAGAGTCCGATTTTTCCTTTCCACAACTCCATTTTGAGGGGGCACATAAGGGGTCAAATACTGATGTTCAAGACCTAGATCACGACAAAAAGCATCAAAACGAGAGTTCTTGAACTCTGAGCCATTATCACTGCGGATAGCTCGAATGACATTCCCATGCCTCTCGTTTTTCAACCTCACAATCAGATCTCGAACAAAACCAAATGTCTCACTCTTGTCTTCCAAGAAAAACACCCAGGCATAGTGAGAGTAATCGTCCACCACAACAAGGACATACCACTTCCCACCCACCGAGCGAACTCGAGCTGGCCCAACAAGGTCAATATGCAACAGCTCTGTCGGACGCTCGGTCATGACATCGGTCAGGGGTGGATGGGGAGTGGCTACCATCTTGCCATGCCTACACGGAACACAAACCAAATCCTTCTCAAGCTTCAACCTCGGCAATCCTCGGACAAGGTCAAGACCACTCAAGCGGGAAACCAAACAAAGCTTAAGTGTCCCAACCGCCTATGCCATTTCCACAAATCAGAAGAAGGACCAGCCATCAAACAGCGAGCAGGACCCAAAGAGCGAGAAAAATCAGCCCTGAAAATCTGACCCTCGGGGATGATCATACAGACAAGATCACCTCGAGAATCCAGCAAACGAGACTCACCAGACTTGAAACGCACCTCAAAACCTTCATCAAGCAACTGAGAAACCGAAAGCAAATTGAAACTCAAAGACTTCACAAGAGCAACCCTCTTCAACGTTACATTGTCACTCACATGCACAACACCCTCAGAAATCACCCTTCCTCGTCCATTGTCCCCAAATGCGATGTACATCTTTTCCTTAAAGAACGAGAATGTGATGTACAAGCCTCCTGCCTGTGGTCAGAAACAAGAACGAGAATGAGCTAGCGACTCGACACTGGGGTTAGCACAAAGAAAGTTAAACCAGTGTCGAGCCATCTGCTCAAAAGAGGGGTTAGCAAACATCATTCCCTTGCCACCAAACTTCCCATGTGCCATAGATGGAGTACGAGCACCATGAGGGGGAAAACGTGGTCCGTAGTTCCTCTGGAGCCCAAAGCTGCGATCATCTCCCCTGAACCCGTATTGAGGATGAGTAGGGGGACGTCCAGCAAAACCACCACGAGCCTAACCAAACCTCTCACTAGCACGCACACCATCATCTCTCCTAACAAACCTCTCACCACCACCTCTCTGTGGGAAACTACCACCCTGAGCTCCAACTCTACCAACACTCTTCACACTTCCCACACCCCGTGGAACTGGCACTCTAGGCTCAGGGATACCATGAGACTGGCGATACCTGTCCTGGTTTGCTTGCTCCCTAGCAAGCCTCTCATCCCTCTTCATCTTGTAGCAAAACTCTGCTAGGTGCCTCTCCTTGCCACAATACTCACACCTGAAGGGGATGGGATTTGGTTTTGGCTCTAGCTTTTCTCTAGGCTTCTCACCCTTTTCACTCACAAACTTCACCGGTTTCTGGAAGTCATTTGTCTTAGGTGGGAATTTGAGTGGATCTTGGGTTGTGTCAACCTTGTTGCAAAGGTGGTTGGGCTTTGGTGTGAAAGGGTTCTTGGGTGCTTTTGGAAGTGGGACTTGGATGTCTCCGATCACCTCAAACTCGGGGTTAGACTCAACAAACTTTTCGTACACACTCTCCCCACTGTTTTCTCCCACTTTCTCACCCAACTTCTCAAAACCCAAACCACGACCATCCGCTCTCTTGAACTCCTCAATCATGATTTTCAATTGAGGTTCCCGCCGTACAACCAACCCAACACCTTCCTCAAATAGTCATTTTCCTCATAGATGACATCCAAACGGGAAGTAAGTTCAAGATTGCGCAATGTAACTTCATCACAGCTAGAGCATGCATTTGCAACAGGAGATTTCAAAGATGCTTCCAAAGAACTAATGGTAGAACGAGCATCAACAAGCTTAGCATGCATAGTAGGACATGATTTACAAGCACCAAGCAAAGTAGTTCTAGCCTTAAGCTCATCATACACAGTCCTAAGAGCATCTAGTTTTGCCAAAGTGGAAGCATTCTTCTCATTAAGCAACTTGATCTCATTCAACCATGCATCACACTCAAGACACTCAACATCATCAGGAGTAGTAGGAGCAAGTTTCAAAGAGTCATTCTCAAGTTTCAATTCAAGCAATTTGGACTCTAACTCTCCTACTTTCTCACTAGCATTCTCAAGTTGAGCCCTAAGATCTTTCCTCATCTTCTTAGCATCTCTCAACACACTATCACGGTTGTCAATCAAGCCATTCAACCTAGTGATCTCAGCAAGCAAAGAGTCGGGGTCACGATTTACCTGATCCTCCGAGTCGGAGTCGCTGTCTTTCTTCTCGCTCTTCTTGCTGCTTGAGCTATGGGCCATGCCACAAAAGCCCTCAAGCGCCACACGGCTCAACCCACTGAGGTTCCGGCTTGCACTCTTCTTGCCCTTGCTCCTCCCGGCATCTTCATCTTCACTGCTTGAGCTTGACTGCGCGTCGCTTGAGCTTGAGTCGACGTCGCTTGCACCGGCCACCATGGCTCTTGCCTTGTCCTTCTTGTAGCCCCCCTTGCTCGGTCGCCGCTTTTCCTTGTCCTTGCTCTTGGACTTGCTGAAGTGCTCGCCCTTGGAGGGGTACTTGTCTTCACGCCTCGGGTGCGCCTTGTACTCGTTCGCCTTGCACTTGTTCTCCTCCGCTTCTAGGCACTCGGCGATGAAGTGGCCACGCTTGCCACACTTGTAGCACGTCCCTGAACTCCGCCTTGCATTCCTCCGACTCTCGTGTAGTTGATCAAACCTTCTTGAGAGCAAGGCCAGCTCCTCCTCGCCTAGCATGTGAAGGATCACACAAGCTCCAGACCAAGTGATCAACGGCTTTTGCATTTGCCTCATACTTGGCCTTAGCACCGGCATCGGTCACCATAAGAGTATGGATGTTGACCGGAATAGCATAGGTCTTGTCAAGCACAATGAAATCCAACAACTTGCCACGAAGAAAGATCATCATACGAGCCGCCCACTTGTGGTAACCCTTGCCATCGAAGTGGGGCGGACCGCCCCGCTCAACGTACGCCATCTTAGGATTCAAGACTTGTCGAAGTCGCAAAGAATCCGGCACCAAGCTCTGATACCAATTGAAGGATCAGATGGCGACTAGAGAGGGGGGGAGTGAATAGGAGTCGGTAAAAATTCTTCTCAAAGAACCCGGCCTATACCCTAGTCAAATCCCAATCACACACAAGTTATGGATCGAATCACACACCAATCGCCAAGACAGCGAGGTTATGGACCAACCTCTAGTCTTAGGAACGATTCCTTGAAGCACACGCGGAAGCAAGAGAAAGGAAGGGAGGAATCGAACCAAGAAGCAAAGCACACAGGCTCTGGCGGACCGTCCGGCCAGAAGGGGCGGACCGTCCGCACTGGCCACGCGGACCGTCCGGCCGCCGCCGCGGACCGTCCGCGCACACACCGCGGACCGTCCGGCCCTTCGCCGCGAACTGTTCGAAAAAGCAAACAGAACCTCCAGAGACGACCCCAAATAATGGACCGTCCGCTGGGAGCACGCGGACTGTCCGCCAGGCACCCGCGGATCGTCCGCCCGCTGCTGCGGACTGTCCGAAACCTTGCCCAACGAAAACTCAAAGCCACGACGGATCGAAAGCGAAGCCGAGCAAGTACTCGAAGAACACGGGAAGAACTCGCATGTTGCGGACTGTCCGCCACCTGCTCGCGGACTGTCCGCGCCTTGCGGACAGAGCTGAAACCAGCTCGACCTCGAAGGTCAACCTCTCCAATCCATCACTAGATCTCCCAAACGGTAGAAGCTGTTGAGACAAAAGTTTGGGGACATGATATGCGTCAACCAATGATGCTAGACCCCAAAAATTTCGTCTCCTAACTCCCTAAATCATCGGGAATCGCGGATCCTTTGAACACCACCAAAAGCTAGAGCACCGAACGAAAATCCTTGAATCGAAGTGGTTTCCCAGCGTTTGAGGGCACAAGATCAACACAAAGATGCACTGGACATCCATCCATGTTTCCCTCAAAGAAATCCGGGGAGAAACCCACTCAAATCCGCGGAATCGCACCGAGAACAAAGGCACCAAAAACAAGTACGAAAAAGACCACGCAAATCACAACGCCGAATCTTCTATACAAACCATGAAAGATTCACAAGGTCTAGCATGCCGCCCTAGCATCCATCCCTCTCAACAAATCTCTCATGAAGCTCTCATGCTAGCCTAGGGAAAATGGAGAAGAAAATAGCTATGAAAATGAGAAATAGGAGGGGAGAAAATGAAACCCTAAGTCGCGGAGAGAGAAAGCCATCCACACACACTCATGGCTTATATATCAGGTCCCGCCGGAGTGGTAAATGACTCGACTACCCCTAACTTAACTACTGGCGATACAACCCACGTAGGGGCATTTAGGTAATGTTTGTGGGTCTTGCCATCGGACGGCCACGCCTTTGCCGCACCCCGTGTCCTCCCGACGCAAGCCATGCGATCCCGCCACGTGTCCTCCGCTTCGAAGCTTCCCGACATGCCCGGATCCCGTCTCCGTCGTGTTGGGCCCTCGGACTTGGTTTTGAGGCCCAAACCAAGAAATCGTCCTCCGATGGTTTTGTGGGCAAACCACCAAACCCCGCGTGCTCGGTTCGGCCTCCCGCCAAGCCTCTTTACTCGACCGCCACCGTGCACCGGCTCGATCGTCCATGACTTCGTCTTGCTCGTCTCGCCACCATGTGGCCCGCACCTAGTCCCGTCGTCCACCGGGTCCCTCGAACCGAGCCTACTTGTCTCTCCATCTCCCGGAGGCCCCTCAAGGCTGAAGACCTTTCGCGCCCGTTCTTCACCTGCAACAACACGAACTAGGCCGCAGCCTACACCTGCGCACTAAGCCAAGAGTCAGTCCAACACCCGTTGTCAATCATTCATCACTAAGGAGCGGTCATCCATCGACCACCGGGACGCTCCTAGTCCTCATTCTCTGGTTCGTGCCTTTCTCTGGTTCGATGCGAACATGGTGGATGGGGCTACTGGCCGACCAAAATTGCTGATGCTCCGGCGGTCTAGGATTCAAATGGGTTGCGCAAGAGGCAGAGGAGGTGGAGGGGATCTCGTGGAGGCGCTCACTAGTGGTGGAGTAGAGGAGAAGTGGCCTGATTTTGGATGGTGGCAGAAGGTTGACCATGGTGGTCGGCACTGTTTCTCTAGGGCGGTGGTGCTTCGACATCCTGTAGGTTCAATTGAAAGGCGCATGAGGTAGAGGAGGTCAAGAGGAGCCAATTGAGATACTCACCGCGGGTGGAGACGGAAGGACGCGGCCGGAGTTCGGCCGGCGGCGGAGAAGACGACCCGCGGCTCGAGTATGCACGGGGCGACGGCGCTCCGGTTGGTGTCCAACGGAGGGAAGAGGCTCCCTGTGTGCAGCTCGTCCTTGCGAAGCTCTTGGTGGGGTCGTTTTGCTCCGGCTGTGCCCCCAAGCGGCGAATCGAGGTGAGGAGCCGGCGGCGCCGTGTGGCTCGGCACGTTTGACGGCGGCGCGAAGCGGCCGAGACGAGGCGGGCAACGGGATGGCGGGACGAGGCGCTCGCGCCGGGGCTCGACTCCCTTTTATGGGGGCGCGTGGGGGCGGCACCCTAGGCACGCACGCCTAGGTCAAACGACCGGCGGCGGCGCGGCCTCGGAGCTAGGCGCCCTGGCCGGGCTTCGCCGGGCCCCGGATGGGCTTTGGCGGGCCCGGCGCGGGTCGGCGGCTGGGCCGGGGTGGACTGGGTCGGGCCTTCGGGCTCGGCCCAGGTAGGAAAGAATAGGTTTTGTTTTTTCCGAAAGTATTGTCTAGTGCAAAATAAATTCAGGAAAACCCCAGAAAATGTTTAAAGGCACGGAAAATACCTAGAAAATCCCAAATCTTCCATGAAAATTCCTAGAGACAGATTAAGACATGAACAATCCAAATAAAGCATTTGGAGCTCATGAAAAAGATTTTAGAACCTTCTAATAAATAGAAATAGCTTAAGGAAAATGAGAATAAATCTCAGAAAAGTCCGGAAAATTCTCGGAAGGATTTGGACAGCTCCTAATCGCACTTTTGGAACCTTTTACACTCAAGAAGCACCAAGATGCATCGGCATGAATGCAACACTCACATCGAACCAATTTATTTTTATTTAGAAAATCAAACAATGACTTTTTTCCTATACTAGATTTCCTGTAAACAAAATAAATGTTGAGAAAATTTTTAAAATTATGAGAAAACTCTTGTTTAATTATTCTTTCTATTCACATCCTGAAATTGGAAATTTCAGGGTGTGACACCAGCACACAAACCGGTCCTAGGCGAACCCTAGACCCTGCCCAGGCACTCCCCCGGCCATCCCCGCCGCCGGCTTCGCCGGATTTTGGCCGGCCGCGCCGCCCCTTGGCCCTAGGACCACATTGCGAGGCCCCCGAATCTTCCAGAGTGTTTTGTGCAATCTGAGGGTAGATCTGTGAAGGTGGGCAACTGTCCAGGGGTTTGCACGCAAAAAGGTTTCTTACCCTTTGAGTGCTTTTTGCTGCAACTTGTAAAATCCGTATAAAATCACAGAAAAATCCAAAAATTGCAAATATAATTTTCTTGTGCTCTGTGTAACAAGAACTACAACTTTCTCCAAATATGTACATACTTTTGAGTTATAGTTTTTGCTTGAAAAATTGAAAAGTAAAATCCCTAGATCTATGTTTCTGCAAAACCTGTACAAGATCTTGAGCTGGATTTTGGATATGTTGTGGGAACTAGCATGTTTAGGTTCTGTGTCGAAAATTGCACAAAGATACTGAAGGATTTTGGATATTGATAAATCTGCCTATATGATTTTTGTAGCTTAAAATATAATTATTCTTCAGCCCAACTTCTGTCTATTGTCATGTTATACAAAAATGCACCTCTGGTGAATTTATCCTGATTTTATATCTATTAGAAATATTATTTCCTAATTTATGCTTCTCTTTAATCATAAATGTGTATAGCAAGATCCATAATAGCTATAGGTGTCTTTGTTGGCTCTTTAGGCTTGTTTTAGGAAAGATCATGTGTAGGAGAAAGTTTGACTACATTTCAGTAATATTTATTTTTATATGCATTAATCCCTTAAATACTAGCTAGAAATGCTTTTATTTATGTGCATTTAAATTCAATGGTGCAAACTAATTGCTTGCTATCTAGAGGAGTGTTTCCTAGTCATTAGGACCAGTGGGCCCTGTTGGGCAAGTTTGAAGAATGATTGGTTGATTAAAAGAGTGCAAACTAGATTAATCTAGTAAAAGAAAAGTAGGAAAAATACATCCTTTTGTGCATAAGTTAAATTAATGAGTTAGGAAAGTAAATTTGTGGCACAAAAGTAATTTTCCTTGCTGTTTGTATTTAAATAAAATATTCTCTATAGATGTGTACACAACCACCATCATGAAAGTGTTGTATAGTCTTTTTGTGTTTACTTTAAATGAGTAAATGTTTAAATGCTTTCTTTAATGTGAACATGGCCAACCCTATACATCTTGTGGCTGTTGTTACTGTTTTATTATGTGAATTAAATTAATTCATTTGTATATATATGTACACAGCCACCGTTAAAAAGTCTAGCTAATAAAGCATCACACAATGCTCCTTTATAGGAAGAGTATGTTGAATGTATCTTTGTCTAGGTGAATGTGGTCAACCATGCACCCCATGGTTGCCAATAGTGGTTTTGTGATGAATTAACTCAATTTGCCAATTAAGTCTTGCATTTGCATTCTCCGTGTAGAAGTCCCCGACGGTAGCTATACGCTTGTGCCGGCTTACAAGGACGAGGGAGCAGGAGGAGACGCGCACTACGTGACCGTAGAGCAAGACCCAGGCCAAAGCCCGGAAGTTTGTGTGTCTGCTTGTGTTGACGAAGGCAAGCCCCGGTTTAATCATTAACCAATGTGTTTCATTAAACTTCTAAATTTATCTTCGTTATCTTATGTGCATTTACGTTCAGGAGTTGAATGAAACCCTAGTTGCATGATCCATAAGTACCTATGATCTTTTACTAGCATGTTAGGTCGCTAGTTGCTCTGCTCTAAGGATCTGGTACAAGTCGAGTGATGTACGTCACTCGCGAGAATAGGATCCCCTTTATGGAATCACCAGATTAATTAATGGATTGCTCATGTGGTAAGAGCATGGGATTTGGGCTCCAGTCCAATGGCTTAGTTGGTTAAGTGTTTGAAAGTACTAAACACTTGTCGAAAATGGATACGATAAGCCTAGTGCCTAAATGAGGTGGTACGGGGTTTTACTATCACTACTCTTAGGGTTACGGCCCCGGGCTCGCCACCCGAGTGCATGCGTGAGGCTGGGTGACCTTAGTGGCATAGCCCAGATAAACCTTGTACTTAAGACTGTGAGCTATTATGCCCAAACCGAAGAATGACGGGAACCACCTGGTTGGTGAACTCTTAGTGAGGTCACCTCCCGTGTGTTTAGGTCCACCTTGCAAGGTTATAAATCAATCGATTGTCGGCCTCTCACCGTCATCTGAGACTACTTACCCGACTGGCCATGATATCCCTTTATGATGGAACTTTGTGAAGATTATTACTTTGATTAATTGTTTGTACAACTTTGGTTGCAATAGTTGCTTATCTAGTAATGATTACTTCGTAGAACTTGAGCTAAGATGTGAAAGTAAGGATTCACTACTTAGTAGCTTTTTGGCAAACAAACCCACAAGCCAAAAGCCTTGCATGACTAGAGGTAAAGTCTTTCTTTTAGACGGGTAAGTCTTGCTGAGTATTAGTATACTCAGCCTTGCTTTATGAATGTTGTTTCTATGTAATGCATGTGACGTGTGGCCCGGAGAACTTGCACCCGGCTGGGAGCTGGAATGGGTGGATGACGAAGAGTGATTGCATCATGGACAGGCCTCCTATGATGTGATTGTACCGTTTAGTTATCTTCCGCTGTTTTTAATAAACTCTGAACTATTTACTTTAATGTCAAAGAGTTGTGTTTGTAATAATGGACCCCACGGGGATTCAATGTTAATTTGTAAGACACTCTAGACTCTCCTTCGTGGGAGTTTTAATGCATACGTTCGATCCTCTCGGTGTTGTGAAGTGATTTACCGGGTGTAAACCCGACAACACTCAACGGGGTGATTTTTTATTATCCCTTAATGACCAAATGGAGTGGTTTAGGCGATAGTACAGAATTATCTCGGATGGGGTTGTCACACAGGGGCTTAGAGCTTGGTATTGTAGGTTGAGAGGGTTCTTGTTTGAGAGAGGTTTTGAGATGGGGAAGGTCGATCAAACCTTTTTTCTACTTAGGTAGGGCAGAGATATCCTGATTGTGCAGGTGTACGTGGATGATATTGTCTTTGGTGGCTCGTCTAACTCTCTCATTGCAAGGTTTGCAGAGTATATGAGCAGGGAATTTGAGATGAGCAAGATGGGCGAGTTGCAGTTCTTCCTCGGGCTACAAATCAAACAATCAAAGGAAGGAACATTTGTGCACCAAGCTAAGTACACCAAGGACATTGTGCGGAAGTTCAAGATGGAGGACTCCAAGGCTATGACGACGCCGATGAGTACGACTACAGCTCTTGATGCCGACAAGGAAGGTGAACACGTGGACCAGAAGGAGTACCAGAGCATGATTGGGTCACTCCTCTACTTGACGGCGACGAGGCCAGACATCCAGTTCTCGGTATGTCTGTGCGCTCGTTTTCAAGCGTCTCTGAGGACTTCGCATCGGCAAGCGGTGAAGCGAATTTTCAGGTACTTGCATCACACTCCCGACTCCGGCCTTTGGTATTCCGCGTCCTCATGGTTTTTCGAATGCGGATTTTGCCGATTGTCAGTTGGATAGGAAGTCCACTTCTGAGACTTGCCAGTTTTTGGGTTCTTCATTGGTGTCTTGGTCTTCCCGCAAACAGTCGAGTGTTGCTCAATCCACTACCAAGGCAGAGTACGTTGCCACTGCTAGTTCTTGCTCTCAGCTCCTTTGGATCACATACACCATGAGTGACTTTGGTGACGAGTATACCCATGTCCCACTTCAATATGATAGCACCAGTGCCATAAGTGTGCAAAGAACATAGTGCTCCATTCCAAAACCAAGCACATAGAAGTGAGGTATCATTTTCTGAGAGACAACATAGACAAACGAAAGATAGCTTTGATCCATGTACCCACACATGACCAACTAGCTGATATTTTCACCAAAACCCTAGATCAAGCAACTTTCACTCGTTTGCGGGGGAGCTTGGTGTGTGTTTGATTTCTTCAGTTGGGTGTGTGGGAGCACCTTTGTAGCATATGTATAGCTTTCCTTCGTGCATTTCTTGCATTTGGCATGGCATATGTAACATGATTTATAGGCATCATTGTATATTAGATTGCATGCATTTTGTGTTATATGCATTGGATAGAAAAAGCTTCTCCTATATACATTGTTCACCATGGAATGCTATTTATGTCTTTGTGAGCTTATTTGGTAAGCTATGATTAGTTTGGCTTAGCTCTTGATAATCTTGATTTATATCCATGGTTGTGGCTATGTTTTTGAAAAATGTCACATGTATGCTCTCTCATGTGCAAATGCCTTTACATGATCTTGACATGTTTTAGTGGCTTGGTTATACTTAATTTGTGGTTGGATAGCTAGTTTATTGATCATATGGGGCCAAAGGCTCATTTGCCATCATGAATGTTTAGCCCTCTTGCTTTATCTTGTGGAGGGGCATAAGTTCCTTTTTGTCTCAAAGACATTTCATGTATCAAATTTGAATCTGAAAATGAAATGTAAAATGCTTGGAAAATGTGCTCCCATGTCATATGTGTTGAATTTAATTTGCTTTGGGTGCTAAACCGTTGCATGATGCCTACAAATGAGAAGTCTCATACACAAAAGTAGGCACATGGCTCGGTAGCTTTGACATGACATGAGGTGATTATTGGTGTTTGTGATGGTCTTATGATTAGAATGGTTGTCCTAGAATGAAGTTTGTGTGGCTTTGCTATTTTGATATGTTTTTACCATGTTTAGGACATGCTCGTGAGAGACAAATTTTTCGCAAAATTGCCCAAATCCATCTAAGCATCGTCCAATGGTTGATTCATGCATTGCCAACAAGGGGGGGAGGGGAGTTTGAGCTTGAAATGGCTTGCTGGATGCATTTAGAAGGTTTTCAGGTGGTTTTGAGCAATTTCTGGGCTCTGATGTGCACCGGTTTGACTGGTCGAGGTCACCGGTCTGACCGGTCACAGGGCTGGTCCTGTGCACATGTTGAGCACCGGTCTGACCGGTGGTGGTGACCGTTCTGACCAATGAGAACTGAGTTGTTGTAGCTCCCTGTTTTCAAGTGGTGTTTTGCATGCATTCGTCCAGGGGCAGTTGCATTGGTTGAAGGGGGGCTTGCATGTGTGCAGCGGGAGCTCTTTGTGGTTTTTGGAGCTTCGGTTTGGTGGTTTGCGCTCTTTGCTTGAGCATAGTTTTGTCTCGGATGTGTCGAGCTGTTGCCCTTGCCTAAGGGGTTCGAGACTTGTTTTCTTCAAGTGATCTTGCTCTTTGCCATTGTTTGGCTTTTGATCGTCTGTTGGAGTTTCTTTTTGTTCGTCTCTTTTCTTTTTCTTTTCTCTCTTGTTACTTTATGTGGGTATTGTCAATGCACTCATCAAGGGGGGATTGAGGACCATGTGTTGTTCGAGGACAGGTGGATGGTCGCTTTCTGGTGTGATGAGTGATTGAAAACGTTGTGTGGACTGATTCTTGGCTAAGTATTGCAGGTACAGGTTGTAGCTTGACTGGTGTTGGTGCAGGTGAAGAACAAGCACGAAAGGTTGTCACCGGTGAGGCCTCCAGGTGTGCAGAAGACAAGTAGGCTTTGTTCGAGGGACCCAGTGGCCAACGGCGTCAAGTGCGGGCCGCATGGTGGCATGAACAGCAAGATGAAATCATGGACTGTATCTTGGTTGAGCCTCAAAACCAAGGTCGAGCCGGGACTACGTGGGAGCCGAGTCATGAGTGGCGATTGGCGGAGGTTACATCGAGTTCGCAGGGTTTCTAGTGGTTCACCAGAAAACCACAGGGTTCCATGGTTGATCCACAAAGCCAAGACTGGAGAACCGAAGATGGTGCTGCAGCAGCTCCAGACCAGTCTGACCGGTGGGTACCGGTCTGACCGGTGAGGAGCACAGATCTGATCGGTGTGCGACGATGCAGTCCAGAGACTTCGAAGCGGAAGACACGCGTCGAGATCGCATGGCTTGCGTTGAGGCTAAGCAGGGTGCGGTCGCCGGGCATCCGTCCGATGGAGAAATTCTGAATACTTCCAAAACCACCCTTGAGGGGCTTGTATCCCTTGTTATTAAGTAAGGGTATTTTAGACTTTCGGTTGCCTCCATATAACCCATGAGGTGAGAGGATGGCAGCCATCTCTTGGAACCCTAGTTCATTTGCTTTCCTATTTTACCTTACTATTTTCTTAGGATTTCCATAGGACTAGCTTGAGAGCTTCATGGTGAGATTTTGTGAGAGGCTTGGATGATCGGGCAGCAAGCTAGACTTTGTATGAACCTTCTTGGTATGTATAGATGATTAGGCGTGGTTCCTCAAGGCTTTGTTGTGTTGCTCCCGGTTGTTCTTGGTGGTGATTTTCGATGCCCTCTCTTGGTGGTTTTCTTGGCGTGTTTTCGGGACCTTGCTCTTGGTGATTTGATGGGGGAAATTTGTGGGAACCCTTCGTGCATCTTTTCCTTGTGATTCCCCTCCCAAATTCGTGAGTTAAAGGGCTCGATTTTGGGGTTTTCGGTGTTCTAGGCTTTGAGTTGTTCTTGGCGGGATTTCTTCGATTCCTCTTGATTTGACAAGTTTTGGTGGGATTAAAATTGGCTATGGACTCCTCAGAAGGTGTTCCTATTATCCCCAGAGTCTTGTTCAAGTCTGTGGAGCGATTCGAGAGATCGAGGTTTAGATTTGGAGGAGTTGACCCACAGGTGTTGTTCATCTCGAGCTGCCCAGGCTAAACCGGTCTGACCGGTGCGAGTCACTTGTGGGATTTGCCTCGGGTGAACTGCTTGACTCGTGTGTCTTTGGATCTTGGTGCTGCTGGTCTGTTCTTGGTCTGTTTGGTGTTGTTTTGTTAGGTTTTGAGTAGTGTTTTCCTTCTGTGCAAGTTGTGTTTTGGGGATGTTTTTGTTCCAGGGCCTAGAGAAGTCTCTGTGGCTTTCTAGAACACTTGTTGTGTGCCTGCTGTAGCCACCGGCCTGACCGGCTCTGTCCACCGGTCTCACCGGCGTAGGCCATCAGTCTGACCGGTGCAGCACAGGCAGCAAGCCATGCAAGTTTCCACTATGCGTGTTGGTGTGTTTTGGCTCGGGAGGTTGTTTGTTGGTTCCTAGGTCCAGTAGCACTTCAGTGGCTGCGTGGACTTGACCAACTTGGGTAGTGAGTCGGAGACGTGTGTTGGAAGCTGTGTTCGCCTTGTTGGAGTCTCCATCACCTTCGAGAAGAATTTTTATCAGCTCCCATTCACTCCCCCCCTCTCTGGTTCGCCATATCGGTCCTTCACAACTTCCTTCTTCGGTCAGAAAATTTGAAGGGATGATTGAATAAGGAAAATGAGGTTCCTAGGGTTTTCTTTTTCGGACTATTTATTTGGCTGAATTGGGAGCTCAGGAATTCATCCCATCAAGCATTCTTTTGCACCCACGCAGCAGCCATGGTGTCCCCGAGCAGCATAGAGTTGAAGCAAGGTGCCGAGGGGCCATCGATGGAGGAGGCGAAGCGAAGCGAGCTCAAGCTACCCGTCGAGATCAAGAGGACCGCCCGCATCCATTGCGGAGGGCGTGTCCCGACCGGAGCTATCGCTTCTCGTAACCCCATCGAAAAGGAGAAGGTCCCTACTCCCGTTCGAAGGTCGGCGCGCATCCGTGGAATGAAGTGGAAGGACTACAAGGAGGTGTCGCCTGAGCCTAAGGACTATGGGGATAGCGACTACTCCGACGATCGTAGCCCGAGCTCGTGGGCGGCCGCCGGAAGAGATGATAACAATTTGTACATTTGGGAAGAGGTGCCCAAGGAGAAGACTCCCGAAGGCCCCAATAGCGGCAGCAACTACGGCGGCGGCAACGATGACGGTGATGGTGATGACGACGGTGACGACGGCGGAGACCCTGGCGATGACGACCCTTTCGGGATGCAACCGAAGTGTTGTGTGGCTTGCCGTCACTCCATCTCGGAGCTCTACGCATTGGTCGACGAATGTTTCCGGGCCATGGAGGCGATGAGGCAGCATATGGAGGATTTGGAACGCGTGCTCGAAGGCGACTACAAGTTCTTGAATCGCAACGTGCGCAAACTTTTTGGCATGGTCGGGAACATGAGGGGCAAGTGGTGCAATAGTTGCGGAAAGTACCGCTAGGTTTTGTTTTTCTCCTAAGGATTTTTGTAAGATACGACGAGGACGTCGTATGATTTTAGCGTGGGGAAGAGATAACTAGCTAGCCTTTAGTTTTTGAGCTTCAAGTTTAGATTGGTTCAATTTAGTTTTCGAGAGAGCTTTAGAGTTTAAGAGTCTTTTGTTTTTGAGTGTGTTTTCAAATTTTTGCAAGTTTGAAGTGTCTTAATTTAGTGTCGCGTCAAAGAAAACCAAATAAAAAGAGTCCTTTAAATTGTTGTGTCTCTTGTGATGATTATCTTTATTCACTCGTTTGTTCATCTTTAGTTTTTGATATATGAATCTAAGTGTGTGGTTTGAAAAATGTTTACCGTGGTGCTTAGTGGAATTGCTACTTCTAAAAGTACCCATACCGCGCTTCGATCTTGAGCTTTTTATTTTGGTTGTGCTATGTTCGATGCTAAAAGTTGGAGGAATTCAGTTCTGAAAATTATCTAAAAACCCTTGTGATAAAGGTTAGCAAAACCTCTTTTTCCAAGTTGAGAGTAAGCAAAAAAATCCTATACAAAGCCAAATTTATTTTTTTGCTCCACCATAAGTGTGATTAGCACAATGAGTTGGGCTAGGATCCTTCTCTTTTGGGAAGTTTTAATTTCAGGCAATGATCATGTCCTTGTGCTTATCTTTTGTTGCTAGCCTCGTCATGCATTCGGCAACGTGACTTTCACATCGAAGGTCCCATACATCGCCGAATTCCATACCCGAACCTATACATCTCTTTTATACATCACATTCCTTTAACACAACCTACTTTCGAAGTTCCGTCTCGTCTCTAGCATGGTTTATTTAAAATTTCAGATTTTGTGCATTCAATAAAGAGAGGAGTTGAGAGTTTTGAAAAGAGAGAAAAAGATGTGAAGAGAGGGAAAATAAAAATAAAAGTATGTGTATGGAAAAAAAAAGAAAGAAAGAAAAATATAAAAGTAAAGAAAATATAAATAATTGTGCATGAGAGAATGAAAGGAAGAAGAAGAATAAAAAGAGAGAAGAGGAGTGGCAACAAAGATATGAGAGGGATGAATCAAGTGAAAAGAAAAAAACGGTGCAATGAAGGATGTCACATTGTTGAGAGACGAAACTTTCACTCTTTTTCTAACCATGTGCAATCCGACAACGAGGACGTCATCAGTGCCTCGTAGTTGAAAATCATAAAAACCCTCCAATGGAAGCAAAGATGTAAGCATGACTGAGATTGAAGGTTTCGAGTGAAGAGTTTCAGTTGTGGGGTAAATCTTGACGTGTTAAAGATTCTAAACGCCCGTGTTTATGTATGATGATCATTTCTTAATGTTTATGTATTAAAGATAAAGGATTGACTAACTTGTGAAGAAAGATTTAGCGGAACAAGATTACAACGCCTTGGACGAAGTTCTTTTACGAGTACTTGTTCGAGACGGGCAAGATCTATGCGTGGGGGAGATGTTGACGTTGTATTTTGGTACACCAAACATGTTCATTACACTTTAGTTTGGATTTGGTTATGGAACTAACCCGCCACTAGGCACAATAATCATATAACAAGTTCATCTTTGTGCATGCATTTAGAAGTGTTATTATTATGTAGGAAAACATGGACATAAAGGACAGATTCGCAACAAGTTCAAAGGAGCATTTACGGAGTCTTGTTTGTGTTCATGAGCTTGATGAAATCACTTCCAATGGTGGTGAGGACCGAAGTGTTACGAAGGAACACCCTCGGGGATTGAAGCGTAAAAGACCGAACTTCATGCACGGAGAACCTCCATCTTAGATGCGAGGATGACATCGTCAAAATCATGCAAGTGGAAGGGGCAAAGTGCATAGATGCATGAGGACCCACGGGAGCGAAGGGGCAACCGAACCGGGCCGAGGTGGGCCTAGGCCACTCCGGGGGTCGGTTCGGCCCCCCTTTCCTTGCACCCGAAGGATCTTCAACCCTAAAGCCCTGGAGGCGCCGCCATTCGCAAAGGAGAGAGCCATTCATACCAGGAGGCCATCCACAAGCTAGAGAGAGAGAGGAGGGAGATCTCCGGGGGGGATCGACCACCTCGATGGAAGCACCCACAAGTGGAGAAGAAGGAAGACACCGTCGGAAGGGTGACCATGATCAACAGTGCTATGTCTAGCACCTTGATGGGGTAATCTCCTTATTCGTCCATGGGTTGTAATCGATCTTAAGATGTAATCGTACTTTGTTGGAACATCTTTCTATGATCATGTGTTGAATATACATTATTGCTTAAGGTTAGCTACCATGCCATAAAGGGAGTAGAGCTCCAATGCTCCCTTGGATCCATTCAATACGCCGTGTCCATCATAGGTCTAGTCACGAATACCTTCGCGTAGTGATAGTACGAGGGGAGGGAAAGGGCGAAACCGTGGTCACAAACCCTGATATATTAGATTGGTTTTCATGTTTAAAGTGATTGCGTGATCTAGGATCGTAGACCCATGGACGAGTGTCTTTTATCTTGATAGCTTAATCATTCTCTCTAGTGTAGTTAGTCGTTTTCTAGCTTATTCATAGTTAGGGTTTGAGTAGTTAGTGAGTAGAGGTTGATCAAACGCTTGTAATCCCCTTGCTACGCGTATTGACAAAAACCTTGGGAATCCTGTGGTGAAAAAGGTGTAGGTCTGTACGCTTGCAGATCGTAGGTGGATACGTCTTTTATCCGTCAACAGGCGCCGGTAGGGGAAGCAGAGAGCCGGCACGGTGAAGAAGAAGGCGACGCTCGGCGACGACCCGGCCTGGCTCCCTCTTCACGAGCGGCTCTGGCTTTACGACGGCGATGGCCCCACGGGTGGACTCCCCTGCCTCCTGCTCCTCCTCTCCCTCCTCCTTGACGTCACCTGCGGCGGAATGGGGAGGAGAATCCTCGGTTGGCTAGGGTTGGCCTCGGGTGCCCGCGGTGCTTAAATATGCGGAGGTAGGTAGAGCGGATGGCGGATGCGGCTCCGGGACGCGTGGATGGCATCCAGGGCAGCGGCCATGGCCGCACGACAGGCCTTTCCACGGCGGCGCCCGCGGCTGAGAGAGGCAAAAGAAGAAAAGGGGGAAAGGAGGAAGAAAAAGGAAGGCGACGTGGCCTCTGACTGGCGGGTCCCACAGGTCAGCGACCCGCGCGCTTGGCCTTGCTGGCGACGGAGCGGCAGCGGGTTGGTGGTTGGGCCGCGGCTGGGCCGGAAAGGGAATCAGGCCGAAAGCGAGGTTGTCGGCCCGCCAGGAGTAAAAGGGTTTTCCTAATTCCGATCTCTATAAAATAGATGATTCAAATTTGAAATCCAATTCAAATTTGAATCCACTCAAAGAAATCCAAATAAATCCCAAATGAAAATCCAGCTTCTCACACTAGCAATTTACAAGTCCTAAAGTTATTACTGGAATTAAATTAAATCAAGGAATCAGGGAAGGGAAAAAGGAAAACATCCTTATTTGATTTCATAAGCACACAACTCATAACAAGTTTTTGAAATCCCCTAAATTTACACACACTCAAATTCAAGGATGTTACATGTTGCTTCTGCCGCCGCGCCGTAGATTGCAAGTCAACGCGCGCCACCGCTACTCGCCACCTGTGTAGCCCCCGAGCGGATGCGAGTGAAGACTTTGTGCACTTGGAGGATGAAGTCATCTCCATCCAAGGGCTCAAAAGTTGGAGCCAGGAACAAGAGATCCCGCAGCGAGGCGGAGGGATCTGCTCAAGGGTCGTCGCCGCCGACATCTCCCACCACCCCAATCCGAACAAGGAGTGGAAGAAGTCCAAGATGAAGACCGAAGATCTGCTCGCCCTGTTGAACAACAGCTTCCTTCGGGAGAAGGAGATGGATATGTGGCACCCTGCCGCGGGCGACCCGTACCCCATGGAGAATAACCCCGACGAGGTACCCATGTTCGCCAGGTTCGTGGAGCACGAACTAGAACTCTCGGCCTGCGATTTCTTCAAGGGACTGCTACAGTACTACGGTATCAAGAACTTGAACTTGAATCCCAACAGTATTTTTCATGTCTCCATCTTCGTACATTTCTGCGAGCAGTTCGTGGGGATCAAGCCCCACTGGATCTTGTTCCGGAAATTCTTCCTTGTGAAGCTGCAACCCAGCGCCAACGACCCACGAGTAGTCAGAGGGGCTGGCATCCAGATGCGAGAAGACGCGACCGACCAGTAATTGTCGTACAAGCTCATCGACTCAAACCAAGACTTGAAGGCCAAGTGGTTCTATATCACAAACCACCACCCGGAGCTGCCGAAGCCGAGCGGGAAGCAGCCGAAGCATCGGACATGGTGGAACACAGAGCCGACAATGCAGGGGGGTATTCAACTACCTGAGTTGATGTTGAAGATCAAGGCCTTGAGAGAGGCCGGGCTGAGGTCTGAGCATGTGGCCTTCAGCTTCATGAAGAGGAGAGTACAGCCACTGATGGCTCGAGATACTCTCGGGTACCAGTACACGGCGACGAAGACACATCGAGGATGCCCGGCAACGAAGTCGATGATGAAGACATCGTCGATTGGCTGGGAAGGATATTTAAGGATATGCCACAATACACTCCTTGCCCAGTCCCCGAGTACTCCACGGCTCGACCGCCGAATCAGGTACGTGGTTGAAACCCCTGCTCTTGAGTAATTATTGGTGGATGTGTTTTTCCCGGTTGTTCTTGGTGGTGATTTTCGGAGCCCTCTCTCGGTGATTTTTTTGGATTGTTTTCGGGACCTTTCTCTTGGGGATTTGATGGGGGAAATTTGTGGGAACCTTTCGTGGTTCTTTGGGCTGTGATTCCCCTCCCAAATCTGTGAGTACAGGTGCTCGATTTTGGGGGTTTCTTGAGTTCTTGGGTTGGAAGTGCTCTTGGCGGGATTTCCTTGATTCCTCCTTTTGGACGAGTTTTTGTGGGATTAAACTTGGCTATGGACTCCTCATGAGGTGTTCCTAATATCCCCAAAGTCTTGTTCAAGTCCGTGGAGCGATTCGAGAGATCAAGATTTGGATTTGGGGGAGTTAACCCGCGGGTGCTGTTCATCCCGAGCTGCCCAGGCTACACCGGTCTGACCGGTGCTCTTGACCGGTCTGACCGTTGCGAGCCCTGGTGGGTTTTTGCTTGGGTGAACGTCCTGGTGTGTTTGTTGTTGTCCCGTGTAGCTGCTGTTTCGAGTTTGGGTCAGTTTGGTGGTCGGTTGGCCTGTTTGGTGCCTTGGGGGCTTTCAGGCTGCGACCGGTCGACCAGTGTGTCTCACCGGTCTGACCGGTGTAGAGCCACTTAGTGAAAGTTGCTCAGTTTCACCAGCAGGGACCGGTCTGACCGGTGGTGCTCACCGGTCTGACCGGTGTGGGTCTGTAGACTCGAGGTTAGGTGTTCCGCTGCGTTTCTTGGGTCGGAAGGTTGTGTGTTGGTTCCTAGGTCCAGTGGCACTCCAGTGGCTACGTGGACTTGACCAACCTTGGTAGTGAGTCGGAGACGTGTGTTGGAAGCCGTGTTCATCTTGTTGGAGTTTCCATCTCCTTCGAGAAGAATTTTTATCGGCTCCCATTCACTCCCCCCCTCTCTGGTTCGCCGTATCGGTCCATCAAGGTGAAGAACGGGCGCGAAAGGTCTTCAGCCTTGAGGGGCCTCCGGGAGATGGAGAGACAAGTAGGCTCGGTTCGAGGGACCCGGTGGACGGTGGGACTAGGTGCGGGCCACATGGTGGCGAGACGAGCAAGACGAAGTCATGGACGGTCGAGCCGGTGCACGGTGGCGGTCGAGTCAAGGGGCTTGGCGGGAGGCCAGGCCGAGCACGAGGGGTTTGGTCGTTTGCCGACAAAACCATCGGAGGACGGTTTCTTGGTTTGGGCCTCAAAACCAAGTCCGAAGACCCAACACGACGGAGACGGGATCCGGGCGTGTCGGGAAGCTTCGAAGCGGAGGACACACGGCGGGATCGCATGGCTTGCGTCGGGAGGACGCGGGGTGCGGCGAAGGCGTGGCCGTTCGATGGCAAGACCCACAAACATTACATAAGTGCCCCTGCATGGGTTGTATCGCCAGTAGTTGAGTTAGGGGTAGTTGAGTCATTTTCCACACTGGCGGGACCCGATATATAAGCCATGAGTGTATGTGGATGGCTCTCTCACTCCGCGACTTAGGGTTTCATTTCCCCCTCCCATTTCTCATTTTCGTAGCTATTTTTTTCTCCATTTTCTCTAGGCTAGCATGAGAGCTTCATGAGAGATTTGTTGAGAGGGATTGATGCTAGGGCGGCATGCTAGACCTTGTGAATCTTTCTTGGTTTGTATAGAAGATTCGGCGTTGTGTTTCGCGTGGTCTTTTTCGTGCTTGTTTTTGGTGCCTTTGTTCTCGGTGTGATTCCACGGATTTGAATGAGTTTCTCCCCGGATTTTTTTGAGGGAAACATGGATGGATGTCTAGTGCATCTTTGTGATTGATCTTGTGCCCTCCAACGTCGGGAAACCACTTCGATTCAAGGATTTTCGTTCGGTGCTCTAGCTTTTGGTGGTGTTCAAAGGATCCGCGATTCCCGATGATTTAAGGAGTTAGGAGACGAAATTTTTGGGGTATAGCATCCTTGGTTGACGCATATCATGTCCCCAAACTTTTGTCTTAACAGCTTCTACCGTTTGGGAGATCCGGTGATGGATTGGAGAGGTTGACCTTCGAGGTCGAGCTGGTTTCAGCTCTGTTCGCAAGGCGCGGACAGTCCGCGAGCAGGTGGCGGGCAGTCCGCGACGTGCGAGTTCTTCCCGTGTTCTTCGTGTTCTTGTTCGGCTTCGCTTTCGATCCGTTTTGGTTTCGAGATTTGATCGGAAGTGGTTTCTGACAGTCCGCAGCAGAGGGCGGACGGTCCGCGGGTGCCTAGCGGACAGTCCGCATGCACCCCGCGGACGGTCTGTTATTCGAGGTCGTCTCTGGTGGTTCGGTTTGGTTTTTCGGACGGTCCACGGTGCAGGGCCGGAAAGTCCGCGGTGTGCGTGCGGACAGTCCGCGGTAGCAGGCCGGACGGTCCGCGTGGCCAGTGCGGACGGTCTGCCCCTCCTGGCCGGACGGTCCACCAGAGCCTGTGTGCTTTGCTTCTTGGTTCGATTACTCCCTTCCTTTCTCGTGCTTCCGCGTGTGCTTCAAGGAATCGTTCCTAAGACTAGAGGTTGTTCCATAACCTTGTTGTCTTGGCGATTGGCGTGTGATTCGATCCATCGCTTGTGTGTGACCGGGATTTGACTAAGGTATAGGCCGGGTTCTCTGCAAAGAACTTTTACCGGCTCCTATTCACTCCCCACTCTCTAGTCGCCATCTGATCCTTCAATTGGTATCAAAGCTTGGTGTCGGATTCTTTGCGACTTTGACCAGTCTTGAATCCTTCAATTGGTACGTTGAGCGGGGCGGTCCGCCGCACTTCGATGGCAAGGGTTACCACAAGTGGGCGGCTCGTATGATGATCTTTCTTCGTAGCTAGTTGTTGGATTTCATTGTCCTTGACAAGACCTATGCTATTCCGGTCAACATCCACACTCTTATGGTGACCGATGCCGGTGCTAAGGCCAAGTATGAGGCAAATGCAAAAGTCGTTGATCACTTGGTCCGGAGCTTGTGTGATCCTGAGTTTGAGCGTGTTCGCCATTTGAATCTTGCTTGGAAAATTTGGGAGAAGTTGTTGGTTGCTCATGGTGGTGATAACCATGTGAAGGCTCGCCTGTTTGTCTCTTACCGGATGCAATATGAGAACTTCACTCGACTTCCCGGTGAGGACATTGATGCGATGTTTCAGAGGTTCACCGCCATCGTGAACAACATGAAGGCTAATGTTGAGGATTTCCCTTACACTAAGCATGATCAAGCTTTGAAGCTATTGCATGTCTTGGACCCAAATGTTTGGGGTGCTAAGGTTGAGGCCATCAAGGAGTCTGGGCAATATTTGACTATTGAGTTGGATGGCCTCTTTTCTAAGCTCAAGTCGGCTGAGGTTGACAGGAAGTTGCAATCCAAGCATGAGGGCTCGACTGACCATAGTCTTGCTCTTGTGGGCGGATCAATGGGCAAATCTAACCCTTCCTGTCGACAGCTTTCCTTGTCTTCTCTTATGTCTATTCCAGATGAGGAGTTTGATGTGCTGGGCGAGGAGGAGCTGGCCTTGCTCTCAAGGAGGTTTGATCGACTACATGAGAGCCGGAGGAATGCAAGGCGGAGCTCGGGGACATGCTACAAGTGTGGCAAGCGTGGACACTTCATCACCGAGTGCCCGTAAGTGAAAGAGAACAAGTACAAGATGAGCGAGTACAAGGCGCACCCGAGGCGTGAAGACAAGTACTCCTCCAAGGGCAAGCACTTCAGCAAGTCCAAGAGCAAGGACAAGGAAAAGCGGCGACCGAGCAAGGGCGGCTACAAGAAGGACAAGGCAAGAGCCATGGTGGCCGGTGCAAGCGACGTCGACTCAAGCTCAAGCGTCGCGCAGTCAAGCTCAAGCAGTGAAGATGAAGATGCCGGGAGGCGCAAGGGAAAGAAGAGTGCAAGCCGGAACCTCAGTGGATTGAGCTGTGTGGTACTTGAAGGCTTTTGTGGCATGGCCCATAGCTCGAGCAGCAAGAAGAGCGACAAGGAAGACAGCGACTCTGACTCAGAGGATGAGGTAAATCGTGACCCCGACTCTTTGCTTGCTGAGATCACTAGGTTGAATGGCTTGATTGACAACCGTGATAGTGTGTTGAGAGATGCTAAGAAGATGAGGAAAGATCTTAGGGCTCAACTTGAGAATGCTAGTGAGAAAGTAGGAGAGTTAGAGTCCAAATTGCTTGAATTGAAACTTGAGAATGACTCGTTGAAACTTGCTCCTACTACTCCTGATGATGTTGAATGTCTTGAGTGTGATGCATGGATGAATGAGATCAAGTTGCTTAATGAGAAGAATGCTTCCACTTTGCTTGGTGCTTGTAAATCATGTCCTACTATGCATGCTAAGCTTGTTGATGCTCGTTCTACTATTAGCACTTTGGAAGCTTCTTTGAAATCTCCTGTTGTCAATGCATGCTCTAGCTGTGATGAAGTTACTTTGCGCAATCTTGAAATTACATCCCATTTGGATGTCATCTATGAGGAGAATGACTATTTGAGGAAGGTGTTGGGTTGGTTGTCTGGGCAGGAACCTCAATTGAAAATCATGATTGAGGAGTTCAAGAGAGCTGATGGTCGTGGTTTGGGTTTTGAGAAGTTGGGTGAGAAAGTGGGAGAGAACAGTGGGGAGAGTATGTATGAGAAGTGTGTTGAGTCTAACCCTGAGTTTGAGGTGATCGGAGACATCCAAGTCCCACTTCCAAAAGCACCCAAGAACTCTTTCACACCAAAGCCCAACCACCTTTGCAACAAGCTTGACACAACCCAAGATCCACCAAAATTCCCACCTAAGACAAATGACTTCCATAAACCGGTGAAGTTTGTGAGTGAGAAGGGTGAGAATCCTAGAGAGAAGCCAGAGCCAAAACCAAAACCCATCCCCTTCAGGTGTGAGTATTGTGGCAAGGAGAGGCACCTAGCAGAGTTTTGCTACAAGAGGAAGAGGGATGAGACGCTTGCTAGGGAGCAAGCAAACCAGGATAGGTATCGCCAGTCTCATGGTATTCCCTAGCCTAGAGTGCCACTTCCACGGGGTGTGGGAAGTGTGAGGAGTGTTGGTAGAGTTGGAGCTCAGGGTGGCAGGTTCCCACAGAGAGGTGGTGGTGAGAGGCTTGTTAGGAGAGGTGATGGTGTGCGTGCTGGTGAGAGGTTTGGTCGGGCTCGTGGTGGTTTTGCTGGACGTCCCCCTACTCGTCCTCAATACGGGATTAGGGGAGATGATCACAACTTTGGGTTCCAGAGGAACTACGGACCACGTTTTCCCCCTCATGGTGCTCGTACTCCTTCCATGGGATATGGGAAGTTTGGTGGTAAGGGAATGATGATTGCTAACCCCTCTTTTGAGCAGATGGCTCGACACTGGTTCAACTTTCTGTGTGCTAACCCCAGTGTCGAGTCGCTAGCTCATTCTCGTTCTTTTTTCTGACTACAGGAAAGAGGCTTGGAGAACATTTGGTTGATCGACTCCGGATGTTCCCGACACATGACCGGAGATAAGAAGTGGTTCTCCAGCCTCACCCCAGTGAAGGAAAAGATGTACATCACATTTGGGGACAATGGACGAGGAAGGGTGATTTCTGAGGGTGTTGTGCATGTGAGTGACAAGGTAACGTTGAAGAGAGTTGCTCTTGTGAAGTCTTTGGGTTTCAATTTGCTTTCGGTTTCTCAGTTGCTTGATGAGGGTTTTGAGGTGCGTTTCAAGTCTGGCGAGTCTCGTTTGCTGGATTCTCGAGGTGATCTTGTCTGTATGATCATCCCCGAGGGTCAGATTTTCAGGGCTGATTTCTCTTGTTCTTTGGGTCCTACTCGCTGTTTGATGGCTGGTCCTTCTTCTGATTTGTGGAAATGGCATAGGCGGTTGGGACACTTGAGCTTTGATTTGGTTTCCCGCTTGAGTGGTCTTGACCTTGTCCAAGGATTGTCGAGGTTGAAGCTTGAGAAGGATTTGGTTTGTGCTCCATGTAGGCATGGCAAGATGGTAGCCACTCCCCATCCACCCCTGACCGATGTCATGACCGAGCGTCCGACAGAGCTGTTGCACATGGACCTTGTTGGGCCAGCTCGAGTTCGCTCGGTGGGTGGGAAGTGGTATGTCCTTGTTGTGGTGGACGATTACTCTCACTATGCCTGGGTGTTTTTCTTGGAGGATAAGAGTCAGACATTTGGTTTTGTTCGAGATCTGATCGTGAGGTTGAGAAACGAGAGGCATGGGAATGCCATCCGAGCTATCCGCAGTGATAATGGCTCAGAGTTCAAGAACTCTCGTTTTGATGCCTTCTATCGTGATCTAGGTCTTGAACATCAGTATTCGACCCCTTATGTGCCCCCTCAAAATGGAATTGTGGAAAGGAAAAATCGGACTCTTTGTGAGATGGCTAGGATGATGCTCGATGAGCACAGGACTCCTAGGAGGTATTGGGCTGAGGCGGTCAATACGGCTTGTCATGTTTCCAACATGATTTTATTGTGAACTTTCAAGAAGAAGACCTGTTATGAGCTTATGCATGGTCGGGCACCCAAGGTGAGTCATTTCCGAGTTTTTGGCTGCAAGTGCTTTATTCTTAAGAAGGGAAAACTCGACAAGTTTGAGGCTAGGTCTAGTGATGGTATTTTCTTTGGATATGCTAACCACTCTAGAGCTTATAGGGTGCTTAACCTTGAGACTAACAAAATCATGGAGACTTGCGAGGTAACCTTCGACGAGACAATGCCATGTACCTCTCTTGGCTTTGAATGTGCAGGTGATGAGGAGATGGCCGAGGACCTCTTTGAAGAGGAGAAGGATGAAGCTGGAGATGATGATGGAGAGAACCATGCGCCTGAAGCTGAGTGTGTACCCACTACTTCCCCTACGACCACTACGGAGCGTGGACCGTCTACTTCATGGACAACGACAGTGCGACAAGAGGACCAGGCGAGAGAAGCTGAAGTCGAGGGGGAGGTATTCTCGAGGCGTGAGGCCCCCCGACGGATTCAAGAAGTGCATCCCCTGTCGAAGATCATTGGGGACATCGACGAACGTACTACACGGTCAAGGTCCAGGAATTCCTCTCATTTTGCTCATGCTGCTTTTGTTGCCACCTTTGAGCCCAAGGACATTGGACACGCTTTATCTGATGCAAACTGGGTCAATTCTATGCATGAGGAGTTGGAAAACTTTGAGAGGAACCAGGTGTGGGAGTTAGTTGAACCACCTCCAAATTGCCATCCTATAGGAACCAAGTGGGTTTGGAAGAACAAAGAGGGTGAGAATGGGATGGTTGTGAGGAACAAGTCCAGACTTGTTGCTCAGGGGTTTAGTCAGAAGGAGGGGATCGACCATGAGGAGACCATTGCTCCTGTGGCCCGTATTGAGGCAATTCGGATCCTTCTAGCCTTTGCCGTGGCTAAAGGGTTCAAGTTGTTTCAGATGGATGTGAAGAGTGCCTTTCTGAATGAGGTCAAAGAGGAGGAGGTGTATGTCAAGCAGCCACCTGGGTTTGAGAGCGAGTTGTACCCACACAGGGTGTACAGGTTGAAAAGGGCTCTGTATGGCTTCAAACAGGCGCCCCGTGCTTGGTATGGGAGATTGAGAGGTTTTCTGTTGAGCAGAGGGTTTGTGATGGGTACCGTGGATAGGACCTTGTTTCTCCTCAAGCATGGAAATGACTTGTTGATTGTTCAGATATATGTGGATAATATTGTCTTTGGTGGCTCGTCACATAACCTTGTTGCCAAGTTTGCAGATGAGATGAGCAGGGAGTTCGAGATGAGCATGATGGGCGAGTTGCAGTACTTTCTTGGGCTGCAGATGAAGCAAGTGAAGGACGGAACTTTTGTGCACCGGACCAAGTACACAAAAGACATGCTGAGGAAGTTCTAGATGCAAGATGTGAAGCCGATGTCGACTCCCATGGGGAGTACGGCCACTTTGGATGCGGACAAGGACGGAGAACCAGTGGACCAGCGGGAGTACAGGAGCATGATCGGCTCCCTCCTCTACCTGACGGCGACGAGGCCAGACATACAGCTCAGTGTGTATCTGTGCGCTCGTTTTCAGGCTTCACCGAGGACATCACATCGACAGGCCGTCAAGAGTATTTTCAGGTACCTACAGTCTGCCCCTGGTCTTGGCCTTTGGTATTCTTCCTCCTCGATTCTCTCTCTTCATGGTTTTTCCGATGCAGATTTTGCTGGTTGTCGAGTCGAGAGGAAGTCTACTTTTGGTACTTGCCAGTTTCTTCGGTCTTCGTTGGTTTCATGGTCTTCCCGCAAGCAGTCTAGTGTAGCTCAGTCTACCACCAAGGCGGAGTATGTTGCAGCCGCGAGTTGTTGTTCCCAGCTGTTGTGGATTTCATACACTTTGAGAGACTTTGGTGAGGAGTGCACCCATATCCCACTTCTTTGTGATAGCACCAGTGCCATAAGCGTAGCTAAAAACCCAGTGCTTCACTCCAGAACCAAACACATAGAAGTGAGGTATCATTTCTTGAGGGACAATGTGGAGAAAGGAACCACTGTGTTGAGTCATGTCCCTACCCAAGATCAGCTAGCCGACATCTTTACAAAGCCTCTCGACCAAGCTACATTTGTGCGCTTGCGGGGGGAACTTGGGGTTTGTTGCCCTTTCTAGTTGATTCTTGGGGGTTTCTCTTGTACCATATGTATCATACCATGTTTTACTTTGATGTATATACATGTTTTGCTTGATGTACAAACCATGGTAGGATAGCCATCTTGTCATATATCATGTTGCATTTGTATCATATTGCATTTTAGGATGATGAGCTTCTTTCATATGCCTTATTTGAGTTTCTTTGGCTATTTGTGAGATATTGGTCATATGTGTGGAGAAATGGTGATGTGAGGCTATGTTGTTGAAATATTTGAGATATATGTGTGGTGAGATAGCCCCTTTTGAAATAAATGCTAATCTTGACTAATTTTTGGTGAAATATGCTCCACTCATGTGTAGTAGTGTATCATGTCACGTTCTGGTCTAAATGTGCTTTCTATGCTTAGATTGTGCTTGGATATCTTTTTCCTGCTTTTGGGCCAAAGGCCGAACATCATTGTGAATGTTTAGCCGATGTTGCATTCATGGGGGAGCATAAGCTTCTTTTTGCCGCAAAGGCACTTCATGTACCATGAAATGAATCAATCTTGAAAAGAAGTGTGTATGCTTGAAAAATGCTCCATCCATCATGTTTATGCTTAAAATGTTTTATCTTTCACACATGGGTGCAAAACATGTTGCATGATGTTCACCAGTGGAGGAGACTCCCCGAAGTGGACACATGGCTCATGAGCTTTAACATGACATGCTTTGCTTTATGGGTGTTTACAATTATGTTTTGCTGAGAATTTGATATCCTTGTATGATCTCTGAATGGTATGCATGTTTGTGGCTCAAGTGTGACATGGATAGGCTTTTACATGTGAAGCGAGCCCTCTTTTGGTAAAACTGCTTAAATCTGAAAATTTTGCTTTGTCACATGCTTGTATTTTCATATATTACTTGTGGCAATGCTTTGACTATGCAATGATTCATATGTGTGATCTTTGTCTCATTTCTAGCCTTTGACACTAGATTTGGCTTATTTGAGAAGCTCATGTAGATGTTTATATGCTTTGTGTTACATTCGTGCATTTTCACCTTGATTCATACATTGTCAACAAGGGGGAGAAGAGGTGAGCTTAATGCAAATTCAGAAGAGGTGAGCTAAAATTTGAAAGTTGGCATCCACATGTTCAGGGGGAGCTTGCATTTGTTCAGGGGGAGTTTTCTTGCTGTTTTCAGTGTGGAGTTTGTGCTTTGCTTGGCTTGTGACCTTTCTTTGCCTTTCTTTGGTTTTGGTCATGAGTTGAGCTTCTTTGTCTTTCTTTCTTCTTCCTTTATTTCTTTCTCTGAATTTCATTTCGCGTTGTGTGTTGTCAATGCACTCATCAAGGGGGAGATTGAAGACCAGGAGCGTCCCGGTGGTCGATGGATGACCGCTCCTCAGTGACGAGTGATTGACAACGGGTGTTGGACTGACTATTGGCGTAGTGCGCAGGTGTAGGCTGCGGCCTAGTTCGTGTTGCTGTAGGTGAAGAACGGGCGCGAAAGGTCTTCAGCCTTGAGGGGCCTCCGGGAGATGGAGAGACAAGTAGGCTCAGTTCGAGGGACTCGGTGGACAGTGGGACTAGGTGCGGGCCACATGGTGGCGAGACGAGCAAGACGAAGTTATGGACGATCGAGCCGGTGCACGGTGGCGGTCGAGTCAAGGGGCTTGGCGGGAGGCCGGGCCGAGCACGCGGGGTTTGGTGGTTTGCCCACAAAACCATCGGAGGACGGTTTCTTGGTTTGGGCCTCAAAACCAAGTCCGAAGACCCAACACGATGGAGACGGGATCCGGACGTGTCGGGAAGCTTCGAAGCGGAGGACACGCGGCGGGATCGCATGGCTTGTGTCGGGAGGACGCGGGGTGCGGCGAAGGCGTGGATGTCCGATGGCAAGACCAATAAACATTACATAAGTGCCCCTGCGTGGGTTGTATCGCCAGTAGTTGAGTTAGGGGTAGTCGAGTCATTTTCCACACCGGCGGGACCCGATATATAAGCCATGAGTGTGTGTGGATGGCTCTCTCTCTCCGCAACTTAGGGTTTCATTTCCCCCTCCCATTTCTCATTTTCGTACCTATTTTTTTCTCCATTTTCTCTAGGCTAGCATGAGAGCTTCATGAGAGATTTGTTGAGAGGGATGGATGCTAGGGTGGCATGCTAGACCTTGTGAATCTTTCTTGGTTTGTATAGAAGATTCGGCGTTGTGTTTCGCGTGGTCTTTTTCGTGCTTGTTTTTGGTGCCTTTGTTCTCGGTGTGATTCCGCGGATTTGAGTGGGTTTCTCCCCGGATTTCTTTGAGGGAAACATGGATGGTTGTCTAGTGCATCTTTGTGATTGATCTTGTGCCCTCAATCGCGGGGAAACCACTTCGATTCAAAGAATTTTCGTTTGGTGCTCTAGCTTTTGGTGGTGTTCAAAGGATCCGCGATTCCCGATGATTTAGGGAGTTAGGAGACGATATTTTTGGGGTATAGCATCCTTGGTTGACGCATATCATGTCCCCAAACTTTTGTCTCAACAGCTTCTACCGTTTGGGAGATCCGGTGATGGATTGGAGAGGTTGACCTTCGAGGTCGAGCTGGTTTCAGCTCTGTCCGCAAGGCGTGGACAGTCCGCGAGCAGGTGGCAGACAGTCCGCGACGTGCGAGTTCTTCTCGTGTTCTTCGTGTTCTTGCTCGGTTTCGCTTTCGATCCGTTTTGGTTTCGAGGTCCGTTATTCGAGGTCGTCTCTGGTGGTTCGGTTTGGTTTTTCGGACGGTCCGCGGCGCAGGGCCGGAATGTCCGCGGCGTGCGTGCGGACAGTCCGCGGTAGCAGGCCGGACGGTCCGCGTGGCCAGTGCGGACGGTCCGCCCCTCCTGGTCGGACGGTCCGCCAGAGCATGTGTGCTTTGCTTCTTGGTTCGATTCCTCCCTTCCTTTCTCCTGCTTCCGCGTGTGCTTCAAGGAATCGTTCCTAAGACTAGAGGTTGTTCCATGACCTTGTTGTCTTGGCGATTGGCGTGTGATTCGATCCATCGCTTGTGTGTGACCGGGATTTGACTAGGGTATAGGCCGGGTTCTCTGCAAAGAATTTTTACCGGCTCCTATTCACTCCCCCCTCTCTAGTCGCCATCTGATCCTTCACGGAGGACACGTGTCCGGTCGCATAGCTTGCGTCAAGGCTAAGCAGGGTGCGGTCGCAGGGCATGCGTCTGATGGAAATAATCTGAAGACTTCCAAAACCGCCATTGAGGGGCTTGTATCCCTAGTTATTAGGTAAGGGTATTTTAGACTTTCGGTTGCCTCCATATAACCCATGAGGTGAGAGGATGGCACCCAATCTCTTGAAACCCAAGTTCATTTGCTTTCCAATTTTCCCTTCCTATTTTCCTTAGGATTTCTAGGACTAGCTTGAGAGCTTCATGGTGAGATCTTGTGAGAGGGTTGGATGATCGGGCGGCAATCTAGACCTTGTATGAACCTCTTTGGTATGTATAGATGATTCGGCGTGGTTCCTCAAGGCTTGGTTGTGTCTCTCCCGTTTCCCCTTTTTGGTGATTTTCGGAGCCTTCTCCTTGGATTTTTGTGGCGGAGTTTTTGGAGGTGTTTCTTTGCGGGATTTGGTGTGGGAGTCACACATGAGGACCTTGTGCCTCTTTTCTTGGTGACCTTGCCCCTCCAAACCCGTGGAAAGCTCTCTGATTTGGTGGTTTTCGTTGGAGCTCGAGTTCTTGAGGTTTGGTCAAAAGATTTGCTATTCCCTATGATTGAGAGTGTTACGGTGCAATTCCTTCGAGGGAGAGGGTGTCCATGAGGTGACCCAGGTCTCCCCAAAGTTTCCCTGCAATCCGTTGGGTGAATTGGGAGATCGAGTGTTGCAAAGTTGAGAGTTTACCCGCGGTTGCTATTTTTCCTATCTGTCTGGGCGAAACCTGTCTGACCGGTTTGGGAAACAGGTCTGACCGGTTTTGGTCACAGTGGCCGCTCAGGAAGATTTTTGGCAGGCATGTTGTTCTTTGCCTAAGAAGTCCCCTTGTCCAAGTTTCGCCAAGTTTCGAGTTCGTTTGCTCTAGTTTTGCGTCTTTGAGTTTGAGCTCCCTTGGCGAAACCGGTGTGACCGGTTTGGGAAAGAGGTTTGACCTGTTTTGGTGTGTTGGTGGTTGGCTAAGTCTGGCAAAACCGGTCTGACTGGTTTGGCAAAGAGGTATGACCGGTTTTACTTTGGCAGCAAGCGCTCGAGTTGTTTTCCGCTGCGTGTTTTCGAGTGTCGCTTAGTTGGGTCTTGCTCCTAGGTCCAGTAGCACTCCAGTGGCTGCGTGGACTTGGCAAGAGAAGCTTGTGGAGGTGCACGAGTGAAATTGGGTTCATAGGCCGAATTCTTGAATAGAATTTTTATCAACTCCCGTTAACTCCCCTCTCTCTGGTTCGCCGCTTCGGTCCTTCAAGCTGTATCAAAGCCGGTTCGAGTTTTTATTGATTCTAACCAGTCTAAGATCCGAGGATGGCATGCCAGGAACGGGGTTCGGGTCCTCCACACTTCGATGGAAAGAACTACCAGATGTGGAGTAAGCGGATGGCGGCGTTCCTCCGCTAAAATGGTCAGATCCTTTGGGATGTCACGGTGGACACAGGCTATGTCCAACCAATGAACTTCCTCGCTCGAGGATCGAGGGACATGTTCGACGCCAACAATAAGGCGGTCGACTACTTATTTCATGCTTTGTGTCAGCTTGAATTCGATCGGGTGCACACGGAGAACTTATCTTGTGGAATTTGGACGGTGTTGAAGGAGGCTCGTGTTAGGAATGCCTAGGTTAAGGCTCGGATGTATGCGACCTACTGGAGAGAGTATGAGAACTTCACTCATCTCCCCGGTGAGTCCATTGATGCCTTGTTTCAGAGGTTCACGGTGGTTGTGAACAACATGAGGGCCAATGTGGACGTGCTCCCGTACGATGATCATGATAGAGTGGTCAAGCTCTTACACTCTTTGGATCGTACGATTTGGGGTGGAAAGCTCTTACACTCAAGTCGGCTGAGCTGGATAGGGGCATGACAGCCAAGCTCGAGGCCCCGACTGACTCTCATTGTCTCGCCCTCATTGGTGGTTCAAAAGGAAAGGCTAACACTAACCCATCCACCAGGATGTTCTCTTTGTCCTCTTTGATGTCTACGCCAGATGAGGAGTTTGACGTGCTTGGAGAGAATGAGCTGGCGCTCCTGACGAGGTGGTTCGAGAGGCTGCACGAGAACCAAGTGAACATGAGGTGGAACACGAGGACATGCTTCAAGTGTGGCAAGGCTGGACACTATTTCGCTGAGTGTCTGAAGGAGAACAACCACGACAAGCACAAGTTCAAGGACAAGAGGAAGAAGTCCAAGAAGGATCATGGACATGGGAAGAAGACACGGGCTCGAGAGAAGATGAAGAGATCGAGCGACATCAAGTCAGACTCCGAGGACACGTCTTCAAGCTCGACTGAAGAAGAAGAAGAAGAAGAAGAAGAAGAAGAAGAAGAAGAAGAAGAAGAAGAAGAAGAAGAAGAAGAAGAAGAAGAAGAAGAAGAAGAAGAAGAAGAAGATGATGATGATGATGATGATGAAGAAGAAGAAGAAGAAGAAGAAGAAGAAGAAGAAGAAGAAGAACCTTGGCAAGTATCTCAACAGCCTTTGTGTGACGAGCCTGAGTCTCAAGGATGACTTCTGCGGCATGGCTCGCAGCTCAGGCAACAAGAGAAGCCAGAAGGACACCTTTGACTTAGATTCCGAGGATGAGGTATGTGATGAGCTCTCTTCTTTGCACAAGGAGAATGAGGAGTTAGTTGACTTGCTTGATAATCGCGATCACATGCTTAGAGAGGCTAAGAAGCTTAGGAAGGAGCTTAGATCTTTGCTCGAGGACGCTAGGACTAGAGTGGCAGAGCTGGAAACACAGGTTCTTGATAGTAAGCTTGAAATTGATTCTCTTAAGGCTAGCCCTGTTGTTTCTGATGAGGTGGATTGTGCTGATTGCCCTATTTCCAAGCTGAATTGACTGATCTTAAGGAAAATTATGCTCCAAGTGTGAGGAACTAGATGTGCTTAGGGTTGAGTTGGCCGAGCTACAATCTAGACCCACTTTGCTTGGTGCTTGTACTTCTTGCCCTAGTTTGCATGAGAAAATTGTTGAGCTTCGTTCTCGCATTGATTCACTTGAGGCTGATTTTAAAGTGCTTATTCTTAGTTCCTGTTCCACATGTGAATTACATGCTGTAAATAATTTGGATCTTGCAAATGTGTTGGTCAATTACAAGATGAGAATGATAAGTTGCGTGAAGTGCTGAGTTGGTTGTCTAGTCAGGAACTTCAGCTTGGTTTGATGATTGCTAGTTGTAAGCGCTTTGATGGTTGAGCTTTGGGATCTGATAAGTTTGGTTAGTGGAGTGGTGAGAGAGAAGGGAAATTTGAGAATGTTTCAGTTCCACCACAACCCAAGTTTGCATCCAAGCCAAACCAACCGAGAGAAAAACTGAGTGAGAAGGAAAGTGAAAAGCCTAGTGAGAAACCTAGTGAGAAGCCGTGTGAAGAGTCTCGCCCCGTCCTATGCCCAAACCAATCCGTTTCCATTGTGAGTTTTGAGGAAAGGATGGTCACAAGAGAGAGTTTTTCTACAAGAGAAGGAGAGAGGCGAGAATGGCTAAGGAGTGGGCAAACAAGGACAGGTACCACCCTTCTACAAGGACAGGCGAGAGTGCCTGAGCCTCGTATGCCACTGCCCAAGGGAAAGGATTTTGTGCGTAAGGTTCCAGCTTGGGGAGAAAAGAGTGCTATGGGAGGAAGAGGTCCCGCTAGAGGAGTGAAACCGGTTAGACCGGTTTTGAAACCGGTCAGATCGGTTTGGAGGCAGCAGGGGGACCAGTTTGGTTTTCGTGCTCGTGATGAGTCTCGGTTTGTTGCAGGAGGTCGTGGTTCTGGTGGTTGGCCTGGAGAGCTTGCAGGTGGTGAGTTTGCTGGACGTTCTCCACCTCGTGATCAATACGAGTTTGGGAGAGATCGCAGCTTTGAGTCTCAGAGGGGCTACGGACCATACTTTTCCTATCATGGTAGTCGTACTCCTCCAATGAGACGGGAGTGGTTTTCCCATGGTGGTTCCAGGTTTGATAGTTTTGACAGGATGGACCGCAGTTTTGATAGGTGTGGTAGGATAGATGTTGCTAACCCTACTTTTGAGGAAATGGCCCGACACTAGTTTCACACCTTTGGGACTAACCCCAGTGTTGAGTCATTTGCTCGTTCTCGCTCTTGGTTTTGAGTTGCAGGTGGGAGGCCTGGAGAACATTTGGTTGATATCGAGGGTGGTTCTACGGCCTCATACCCCGGTGGTGACATGGAGGTACATCACTTTCGGGGATGGTGGACAAGGATGAGTGACTTCTGAAGAAATGGTAAAGGTAAGTGATTTTGTGACCTTCAAGTGTGTGGCCTTGGTCAAGCTACTTGGTTCTTTTTGCTCTTTGCCCTATCTCATGTGTGTAAGGTGAGCTTTGTATGCTTTTTGGCCTTAATGCATGAGTTTAGGGGGAGCTTGTGAGTTTTGTGTTCCTTTGCTCTTTTGCCGGTGGTGTCGATCCCTTTTTGCCTCCCCTCGAGGAGCCAGTGATTTGTGAGTTTTGTGTGGGAGCTCATTTGTAGCATATGTATAGTTTTTCCTTTGTGCATTTCTTGCATTTGGCATGGCATATGTAACATGATGTATAGGCATCCTTGTATCTTAGATTGCATGAATTTTGTATCATATGCATTTTGTAGGAAAAGCTTCTCTCATATACATTGTTCACCATGATGTTCTATATATGATCGTGTGAGCTAGTTTGGTATGTTATGGTTAGTTTGGCTTAGCTCTTGATGATCTTGATTTGTATCCATGGTTGATGGCTGCTTTTGAAAAATGTCACATATATGCTCTCTCATGTATAAATGCCTCTATATGATCTTGACATGTTTTAGTGGCTTGGTTATGCTTAATTTGTGGTTGGATAGCTAGTTTATTGATCATATGGAGCCAAAGGCTCATTTTTCATCATGAATGTTTAGCCCTCTTGCTTAATCTTGTGAAGGGGCAGAAGTCCCTTTTTGTTGCAAAGACATTTCATGTACCAATTATGAATCTGAAAATGAAATGTAGAATGCTTGGAAAATGTGCTCCCATGTCATATGTGCTGAATTTAATTTGCTTTGGGTGCTAAACCGTTGCATGATGCCTACCAATGAGAAGTCTCATACATAGAAATAGGCACATGGCTCGGTGGCTTTGACATGGCATGAGGTGCTTGTGGGTGTTTGTGATGGTCTTATGATTAGAATGGCTGTCCTAGCATGAAGTTTGTGTGGCTTTGCCATTTTGATATGCTTTGATCATGTTTAGGACTTTGCTCATGAGAGGCAAATTTTTTGCAAAATTGCCCAAATCCATCTTAGCTTCGTTCATTGGTTGTGAAACTTGGTGATCTTGTAGTTGACATCAATACGAAGCTATAGAGTATTTAACTTGCTCATTTGGACATGTGTAGCATCCTATGTTGAATTTTGTATATTTGAGAAGCTCTAGGTTGAAAGTTTTGCTTTTTTGGCTTGATTCATGCATTGCCAACAAGGGGGAGAAGTTTGAGCTTGAAATGGCTTGCTGGATGTATTTAGAAGGTTTTCAGGTGGTTTCGAGCCATTTCTGGGCTCTGTTGTGCACCGGTCTGACCGGCCGAGGTCACCGGTCTGACCGGTCAGAGTGTTGGTCATGTGCACATGTTGGGCACCGGTCTGACCGGTGGTGGTGACAGGTCTGACCAGTGTCAGCTGAGTTGTTGCAGCTGCCCTGTTTTCAAGTTGTTTTCATGCATTCGTCCAGGGGGGATGCATTGGTTCAGGGGGAGCTTGCATGTGTGCAGGGGGGAGCTCTTTGTGGTTTTTCGAGCTTCGGCTTGGTGGTTTGCGCTCTTTGCTTGAGCTTTGTTTTGTCTAGGATGTGTCGAGCCGTTGCCCTTGCCTAAGGGGTCCGAGACTTGTCTTCTTCAAGTGATCTTGCTCTTTGCCTTTGTTTGGCTTTCAATCGCTTGTTGGAGTTTCTTTTTGTTCGTTTCTTTTCTTTTTTCTTTTCTCTCTTGTTACTTTATGTGGGTGTTGTCAATGCACTCATCATGGGGGAGATTGAGGACCATGTGTGGTTCGAGGACCGGTGGATGGTCGCTTCCTTGTGTGATGAGTGATTGACAACGTTGTGTGGACTGATTCTTGGCTAAGTATTGCAGGTGCATGTTGCGGCTTGACTGGTGTTGGTGCAGGTGAAGAACAAGCGTGAAAGGTCGTCGCCGGTGAGTCCTTTATGTGTGTAGAAGACAAGTAGGCTTCGTTCGAGGGACCCGGTGGCCAGCGGGGTCAACTGCGGGCCGCGTGGTGGCATGAACAGCTAGATGAAGTCATGGACTGTTTCTTGGTTGAGCCTCAAAACCAAGGTCGAGCCGGGACTACGTGGGATCCGAGTTATGAGTGGAGATTGGCGGAGGCTACACCGAGTTCGCGGGGTTTCCAGTGGTTCACTAGAAAACCACTGGGTTCCTTGGTTGATCCACAAAGCCAAGACCGAAGAACCGAAGACGGTCTTTGCGGCGGCTCCGGAGCCGGTCTGACCAGTGGGTCTGACTGGTCTGATCGGTGGGTACCGGTCTGACCGGTGAGGAGCACCGGCCTGACCGGTGTGTGCCGACGCAGTCCGGAGACTTCAAAGCTGAGGACACGCATCGGGATCGCATGGCTTGCGTCGAGGCTAAGCCGGGTGCGGTCGCCGGGCATCCGTCCGATGGAGAAAATCTGAAGACTTCCAAAACCTCCCTTGCGGGGCTTGTATCCCTAGTTATTAGGTAGGGGTATTTTAGACTTTCGGTTGCCTCCATATAACCCATGAGGTGAGATGATGGCAGCCAATCTCTTCGAACCCTAGTTCATTTTCTTTCCTATTTTCCCTTCCTATTTTCCTTAGGATTTATAGGACTAGCTTGAGAGCTTCATGGTGAGATCTTGTGAGAGGGTTCGATGTTCGGGCGGCAAGCTAGACCTTGTATGAACCTCTTTGGTATGTATAGATGATTCGGCGTGGTTCCTCAAGGCTTGGTTGTGTCTCTCCCGTTTTCCCTTTTTGGTGATTTTCGGAGCCTTCTCTTGGGATTTTCGTGGCGGAGTTTTTGGAGGTGTTTCTTTGCGGGATTTGGTGTGGGAGTCACACATGAGGACCTTGTGCCTCTTTTCTTGGTGAGCTTGCCCCTCCAAACCCGTGGAAAGCTCTCCGATTTGGTGGTTTTCGTTGGAGCTCGAGTTCTTGAGGTTTGGTCAAGAGATTTGCGATTCCCCATGATTGAGAGCGTTTCCGTGCAATTCCTTTGAGGGAGAGGTTGTCCATGAGGTGACCCAGGTATCCCCAATGTTTCGCTGCAATCCGTTGGGTGAATCGGGAGATCAGGTGTTGCAAAGTTGAGAGTTGACCCGCAGTTGGTATTTTTTCTGTCTAACTGGGCGAAACCGGTCTAACCGGTTTGGGAAACAGGTCTGACCGGTTTTGGTCACAGTGGCCGTTTAGGAAGATTTTTGGTAGGCATGTTGTTCTTTGCCTAAGAAGTCCCCTGGTCCAAATTTCGGCAAGTTTCGAGTTGGTTTTCTCTAGTTTTGGGTCTCTGGGTTTGAGCTCCCTAGGAAAAACCGGTGTGACCGGTTTGGGAAAGAGGTCTGACCGGTTTTGGTGTGTTGGTGGTTGGCTAAGTCTGGCAAAACCGGTCTGTCCGGTTTGGCAAAGAGGTTTGATCGGTTTTACTCTGGCAGCAAGCGCTCGAGTTGTTTTCTGCTGCGTGTTTTCGAGTGTCGCTTAGTTGGGTCTTGTTCCTAGGTCCAGTAGCACTCCAGTGGCTGCGTGGACTTGGCAAGAGAAGCTTGTGGAGGTGCACGAGTGAAATTGGGTTCATAGGCAGAACTCTTGAATAGAACTTTTATCGGCTCCCATTCACTCCCCCCTCTCTGGTTCGTCGCTTCGGTCCTTCACAGAGGTAGAGCAAGGTGTAGGAATTGGTTCTTTCAGCTTAGCCTCAAAGAGAAACAGTGTAAGCATGCATCTCATCAATTTTACCATGCAAAACGGGGCAAGAAGTGCAAGCACCTAGCAAAGCAGACCTAGACTTAAGCTCAGCCACTTCAACCCTAAGCACATATAGTTCCTCACACTTGGAGGCATGCTTTTCCTTGAACAAGGCAAGATCAGCTAGAAAGATAGGACAATCAGCACATTCAACTTTATCAGAAACAACAGGTGAAGCTTTCAGAGAATCAATTTCAAGCTTAGCATCCAAATTCTGTGTTTCTAGATCAGCCACTCTAGTCCTAGCATCCTCGAGTGAGGCCCTATGCTCTTTCCTCATCTTTTTGGCCTCTCTAAGCATGTCATCACGATTATCAAGCAACAAGGCAAGCCGTTCATTCTCCAAATGCAGGAAGGGGAGTTCATCACACACCTCGTCGTCGGAGTCAGAGTCCGAGTTGCTTTGTGTGCTCTTCTTGCTGCCGGAGCTTACCACCATGGTGCACAAGCCATCTCTAGCGAAGCAGCTCAGCCCGCTCAGGTTCTTGGACGACTTTCTTCCCTTGCGATGGTCACCTTCTTCTTCACTACTGCTAGAGCTCGAGGTGGAGTACGCGGAACTGGAGTCGACGTCGCTTCCTCCAACCATCGCTCAGGCCTTGCCTCGGCTCTCCTTCTTCCTCGATCGTCGCTCGTCCTTGTTCTTGTTCTTGTGCTTGCTCTTGTGGTCACGCCTCGACCGGTACTTGCCATCAGTTCTTGACTTGTGCTTGTAGCCATCCTTGTTCTCAACCTTCTCCGGGCAGTCGGCAACGAAGTGTCCCGGCTTGGCGCACTGGAAGCATGTCCTCGTGTTCCTCCTCATGTTCACCCGGTTCTCGTGCAGCCTCTCGAATCTCCTCATCAGCAATGCCAGCTCACCCTCTCTAAGCACGTCGAACTCCTCATCTGGCATAGACATCAAAGAGGACAAAGAGAACATCCTGGTGGATGGGTTAGTGTTAGACTTTCCTTTCGAACAACCGACATGGGCGAGACTATGAGAGTCAGTCGGGCCCTCGATCTTGGTTATCATGCCCCTATCCACCTCAGCCGACTTGAGCTTTGAGAACAGCTCGTTCACGGTCAGAGTGTCATACTTCTCCGAATCCACAATGGCCTCAAACTTTTCGCCCCAAACCGTACGATCCAACGAGTGTAAGAGCTTGACGGCTATATCATGATCATCTTACAGAGCACATCCACATTGGCCCTCATGTTGTTCACAACCACCGTGAACCTCTGAAACAAGGCATCAATGGACTCACGGGGGAGATGAGTGAAGTTCTCGTACTCTCTCCGGTAAGTCGTATACATCCGAGCCTGAACCTGAGAATTCCCAACATGAGCTTCCTTCAACACGGACTAGATTCTACAAGCCAAGTGCTCGGTGTGCACCCGATCGAATTCAGGCTGACACAAAGCACGAAACAAGTAGTCGACTGCCTTGTTGTTTGCGTGGAACAAGTCCCTCAGTCCTGGAGCAAGGAAGTTCATCGGCTGGACATAGCATGTGTCCACCGTGACGTCCAAAAGGATCTGACCCTTTCCGCGGAGGAACGCCGCCATCCACTTACTCCACATCTGGTAGTTCTTGCCATCGAAGTGTGGAGGACCAGAACCCCGTTCCTGGTATGCCATCCTTGGATCTTAGACTGGTTAGAGTCAATCAAGACCCGTAACCGACTCTGATACCAATTGAAGGACCGATATGGCGAACCAGAGAGGGGGGGGGTGAATGTGAGCCGATAAAAATTCTTCTCGAAGGAGATGGATACTCCAACAACACGAACACGGCTTCCAACACACGTCTCTGACTCACTACCCAAGTTGGCCAAGCCCACGCTGCCACTAGAGTGCTACTGGATCTAGGAACCAACAAACAACCTTTTGAGCCAAAACTCACCAACACGCATAGCTGAAACTTGCACGGCTTGCTTTCTATGCTGCACCGGTCAGAACGATGGCCTGCGCGGGTCAGACCGGTGGACAAGGCCTGTCGGGCCGGTGGCTACAACAGTCACACAACAAGTGTTCCAGAGAGCCTCAGTGACTTCTCTAGGCCTTGTAACAAAACACCCCCAAAAACACAGTCAGCACAAAAGGAAAACCCTACACAAAACCTAGCAAAACAACACCAAACAGACCAAGACCTGACCAGCAGCACCACAACCCAAAGACACACGAGTCCAGCAGTTCACCTGAGGCAAACCCACAAGTTATTCACACTGGTCAGACCGGTCAAGAGCAGCGGTCAGACCGGTGTAACCTGGGCAGCTCGGGATGAACAACACCAGCGGGTCAACTCCCTCAAATCCAACTCCCGATCTGCCAAATCGTTCCACAGATTTGCACAAGACTTTGGGGATAGTAGGAACACCTCATGAGGAGTCCATAGCAAAGTTTTTGTCCACCAAAACTTGCCAAACCAAGAGGAATCGAAGAAATCCCGCCAAGAACTCCTCTAACCCTAGAACACTGAAAACCCCAAAATCGAGCCCCTTAACTCACGGATTTGGGAGGGGAATCAATGGCAAAAGAACCACGAAGGGTTCACACAATTTTCCCCCATCAAATCCCCAAGAGCAAGGTACCGAAAACACACCGAGAAAACCACCAAGAGAGGGCTTCGAAAATCACCACCAAGAACAACCGGGAACAACACAACGAGGCCTTGAGGAACCACGCCGAATCATCTATACATACCAAGGAGGTTCATACAAGGTCTAGCTTGCCACCCGATCATCCAACCCTCTCACAAGATCTCACTATGAAGCTCTCAAGCTAGTCCTATGGAAATCCTAGGAAAATAGGAAGGGAAAATACGAAAGAAAATGAACTAGGGTTCCAAGAGATCGCTGCCGTCCTCTCACCACATGGGTTATATGGAGGCGACCTAAAGACTAAATTACCCCTAAGGCCTAAACTAGGATACACGCCCACTAATGGCACTTTGGGAAATTGTCTTCGTAACACCATCGGACGGATGCCCAGCGACCGCAAACTTGCTTAGCCTCGATGCAAGCCTTGCGATCCCGACGCGTGTCCTCCGCTTCGAAGTCTCCAGTCTTGGTCGTCGCACACCGGTCAGACCGGTGCTCCTCACCGGTAAGACCGGTACCCACCGGTCATACTAGTCAGACCGGTCTGGAGCTGCTGCATCTCCGTCTTTGGTTCTTCGGTCTTGTCTTTGTGGATCAACCAAGGAACCCAGTGCTTTTTTGGTGAACCACTAGAAACCCCGCGAACTCGGTGTAGCCTCCGCCAATCGCCACTCATGACTTGGCTCCCACGTAGTTTCGGCTCGACCTTGGTTTTGAGGCGAAACCAAGAAACCGTCCATGACTCATCTTGCTGTTCATGCCACCACGTGGCCCGCACTTGACTCCGCTGGCCACCGGGTCCCTCGAACGAAGCCTACTTGTCTTCTCCACACCTAGAGGCCTCATCGGCAACGACTTTCACGCTTGTTCTTCGCCTGCACCAACACCAGTCAAGCTGCAACCTACACCTGCAATACTTGGCCAAAAATCAGTCCACACAACATTGTCAATCACTCATCACACCAGAAAGCGACCAACCACCGGTCCTCGAACCACACTTGGTCCTCAGTTCGCAACGAGGATTGAAGTTGAAGGCGATGAGGGGTGAAGTTGGCAACAAGGATTGAAGTTGAAGAAGCCGACAAGGGTTGAAGTTGAAGAAGGCGCCTCGGCTATGTAATCAAACAATAAATGGAAATTGAAAAGGCAACACAGTTTGGCTGCTGCTGTTGATGAGTGGGCCCGATATCAATTCCCCTGCCCCTTCTTCCCGCATAATTAAAAGGCAATGCGTGGTTTTGGATGGTTTTGCACATGACATAGAGCCCAATGCGCAATCGAGTGGCATGTACTGGCAGCAGTTGATTAGTGGGTGGGAGCAGAGGCGCCTGACCGTTTTGCATCTTGTCAATATAACTCCCCTGCCTTCCCCTGCTTTCCCCTGCTTCTTCCATAAGCTTACCATCTCTTTCACTTCTTCTTCCTCCTCGCGATCCACCACTACAAATCTTCGGTCACCGAGAGAAGGAGGAGATGGCGTCGAGGAGCCCGCTGCTATCTAAGCGGGGACGAAGGGAGGACGACGATGACGAAAGCCATCGCCGGAGGCAGTTGGAGAAGGGGAAGGAGCCGATGACCAAGGACGCCGATGAGGAACCGTTCTTCTATGACACCAAGTTTGTCGTCGACCTGCTCAAGAGTGCCTTCAGAAAGCTTGAAGATGTTGGCGCGACCTTCAACATCAAGGCGTACCATGAAGTGGACAAGGACCCGAGCGTGAAGGGTCTCGCCTTTAGGATCCTCGGGTTGGCGGAGAGGCTTGAGGAGCTCCCTGCGGTCAAGCGGGTTGGCCGCCACTTCGTCTTCGGCGGCGACGGCTATGACGGAAGCCACGGTGGCGATGACGACGATGATGGCAACCATGGTGACGATAACGACGGGACTCCGACTAATTGATAGACTCCTCTACCAATTAGTAACAATGTGTGTGTTTTTTGTGTCTTCGTTAGGTTGTTGGACATGAACTACTTAGTTTGTCTGTCAATCATGAACTGCTTAGTTAATTAGTTCGGTTGTTAGATTTGTATGTCACGAAGTCGATCTAATAGATGCAAGTAGATCCATTCGTGTTGGGATGAATTGCATTCTGTTGTGATGAACATGAGATATGTTGTGATGAACTGGAGATCTGTTGTGATAAATTAGATCTTAGAGACAACTGATAGTCATTGCCGACGCAGGTTAGCCTGCTGACGCTGACATTGACGCGTGGACCAGTGTCATTGGCGACGATGGTTAGTCAACCCGCATCGCATTTGTTCGAAGTTGGGTCCGGGCGGGCAGGCAACGATTATCTTTTTTTATATTGGCTGCTCACGCTGACGCATGTGCCCGTCACTATTTTTTTGAATGAAACTTGCTTCCGTAAATTATTAGATCCCATAAAACAACACCTAAAAATCATAAAAATACGAACAACTCGTATTTGGTTATTTAGTATTTGAATAAAATATCAATACTCACACTTGTGTGCCCAAAATTCATATATTTTGTTCTTACACCCCATGGTAATTATATAATAATTCTAATAACATCAATTTTCCTCTAAAAATCTACAAATTGACTTGGCAACATAATTTGGGAACCTAAATTTGTCTTCAAAATTTCAAATGGTATCGATGAAGGAATAATATACTTGTGTACAAATGTCTACATCTCTCACATAGTTTCCTAGTATGTTGCTTGAACATTGAAGTTTTTCACACTTTACAACATGTTCGAACTTATATGCATTTGAAAACTTAACAAAACCATGTGTTCACCTTAAGCCTCTGAAATGCAAAGTTTCATCACTAATGGTGTGTAAAACAAATATTATTTGTATGTTGTACTTACAAAGAACAAAATAAGGCATATAAACATTATTCAACAAACGAAATATACACTAAACAATGAAAATAATGAAAAGATGGTGATTTAGAAAAATTTAGAAAAAATATCAAATTTGGACTCATTACGACTAAGAAATACTTGTTGCAGCATTTGATTGCAGATTAAAATGAGAAATGGGAACTGTTCTTCATTTGAATAGAACTAGGCCCCACAGTCATTAGCGACGCGTGGCTGATAACCCGCGTCGACCTTGCTGCTCTTCCAAAATTCTACACAGATCATTGGAACAACAAACAAAAGCTAATCTACTACTGATTTTCTATTCTAATACTCCATTCGAACTTCACCATTTCATAGCGGAGCCTACAGTCTTCGCTGCAAAACAGAGAAATTCGAAGCCATCCTTTATCCACACAGTAGCAGTCGTTGTTGCCTGCGCACGGCTGATTGCCGCACACCTATGCCAGAGGCAGCAGCGGTTCACCACAAATGCGCCAAGTCGAGGAGTGGGTTGCATGCGCGGCCTTCTCGAGCAAAGGCAGACATCCCTTGTTGCTCAGCCATCTCGATGTCGTACTGCCGCCACCCGCGACCCACCTCATGTACCGCTTTGCGTTGTCGTCTGTGGCGGCACCACCATTGTCTCTGTAGAGCAAGATGGCGTATAGATAGGCCGCCGCATCGTGCCCACCCTCGGCGGCGTGTCGGAGATCATTGCATCCGCTGTTTTCCATGATGACAACTTTGATCCCATAGAAAAAGCAAGCCTCTGGATTCCCGAGATCGGTCAGCATAGCAAGGAATGCATTGTCCACGGTGGGGTCCCACACCCAAGAAATCTTATCTCGTATCCCCTCTATCGAAAAAAGCCGACTGATGTTGCCGTGGCCGCACACGCGGTGAAATGTCGAGCAAGTACCGCGTAGGCTGCGGAGGTCAGCCAAGGGCCGCTCCAAGGTCGCACCAACACGCGCTGCAATATCAATGCGGAGGTCTTGAGGGAGGCCCAGCAGCGATGACGGCTAGTGCCGCCTGCTTCTTCCTGGCATGCTATTCATCTCCGGCCGGGAATGGTGATGATGGGGAGTAGACAGTTGTTGTTTTTTGCGGGTAGATGAAGTTGCATGGGATCTAAATTATTTTGGAAGGAGATGATACAGGAGATTTGTTTCCAAACACGGTTTAAGTATGCAATGGAGGTGACATTTGTCTATTCCGCGTATTGTTTAATTCTCCATTGCAGACGACGTTTGGCTAATCCGCGTAGTACTATCCTTTAATTCTCCATTGGAGACGATGTTTGGTTATTACATGTATCATTTAATTCTACGTTGGAGTCAGTACATCTGCTCTTGGCCATTGACTGGATCTTGGGAACCTTCATGTTTCCTGTGCATTTATGGGAACGTGCCAGTCAAACTATTACAACTTTGATCAAGTTTGTAGCAAAATAATATTAGCATTTATGCCTTGAAATAATTTTTTATATAAGATATACTCCTCAAGATGTGAGACCTGCATGTTTTATTTTGTAATTGTTAGTAGTTTTTTCATGTAGTTTGACTCCTCAGGATGTGAGTATATTGGAGACGATGTTTGGTTAATCCGCGTATCATTTAATTCTACATAGGAGTCACTACCTATGCTCTCATCCATTGACTGGCAACAGTTTCCCCATTGACTGGATCTTGGGAACCTTCTTGTTTCCTGTGGTCTTGATCTTATCCCTTTCTCTTTTTTTTACAACCGACGATGTTATCCCTTCCTTGTTTTTGCTATAAAAAGGCACTGACGCCTATCGGTCCTCCTCACTTCAAGTTGCTTCCTTCTTCTCTAGATTCAGATCTAGCTATATGGTTCTTCTTCTGATACAATGAAGTGAGTCACTTGCTTCCTTCTTCTCAAGATCTAGATCTAGCTAGGGCACAAATATTTGATCTTGTAGGGCCCAAGCATTTGCTTTTCTCCCTTCTTCCTCCTCCTCGATCTCTAAGTTGATAGAAGAATTTTTGTGATATGGGTGATTGGGTTGCTCATCCCACTAACACAGGTGCTAGAAAAATCCTTGTGATATACCCCATGTTTGCAGCTGTGTCCGGGGAAGGTAGCCTAGAACCTCCTAGCATCAGGAAGAACAAGCTGATGGAAAGCCTGCTGCAGTTTTTCCATCACACTTGGGCTTCCTTTTGCTTTCTTCTTCTCTAGGAGGAGGGACTTTTCAAGGGATATGTTTCCACCCTCTCTGTATCTTTCGCTTGTGCTCACTTGGAAGCATGAAGAAGAAGCCTGAATCTGGAGCATATCTCGTCATGAAGAACAAGCCGAAGGCGAGCAAGATCGACGACCTGCGAGCAAGATTGATCTTTGTGTGTGTGATTTTGCATATCTCGTCATGAAAATATAGCCTCCTTGTAACCTTCTGATGTATCAATGATGATTGTAATTTGTGTGTTGTGACGCAAAAAGTGCACTCAACGCCAAACACACAGCAAGCCGAACAAAGCTGGCTTCACACGCGCAGAAAGCAGAAGACGTGCCAGTCAATTTTTCCTGAAAATTAACAAAAGATAAAGCAGTTAAATACCAAAGCTTGGAACTTGCCGGGTGGTACCAGACAGTTCCATATTTACGGCTAAGAAGCCAAACAAGATGACACATAGCTATAAGGAGCTATCTGCCAACGAACTAGAACCATTCGGGAAACCGCAAAGGGAAAAGGCAACACTGCCGAATGGATGACGTGAGCATGACAACGATCGGTCTTTGTTTGAACAAGAATTACATGCGCACGAGGCCATGACCGATCCCCATGAAAATTAGCATTAAATAAGTGAATAAAGCAAAACACGAACGTAATCATGTATTAAACAAGTATGCATAGATCCAAAGCACTAGTCTACCGCATGTCTAGTTACTTTAAAACCCATCAAGTAAGATATGAAGCAAATCTATCCACCGCATGATACAACTTGCACGAAAGACTGTACCACTTTCTACAAATAGATCTATCCACCGCATGATACGATCTAAATATGGAATGCTAAAAGCATACATCATTCAAAGCATGAATAAAGCACGTGTTCTACTCATGAAGAAACATAACCGAATACGGCTGAACAGCCGATTCGGGGTCCATGAAGAAGGAACAAACATTACCAAGCGAATGAATCTATCAGATTGATTTGGGAATCTAATCCACCGGATGATTAGCTCCAAAGCAACCCAAAAACCTGCATCTATCGCATGATACCCGGCTCTTTCAAGATTTATACGAACATTGGCAAGCTTGAACCCGCAACACGTAACAACCTAGATCGATTCGGTTTCGGCTATCGGAAAGCATAAGATCCACGTGTTAAAATATGAAATCTACTCGAACAAGGATCATAAAAGAGATAAAGCCGATCCAAACCCATCTAGATTGGGCAAAGGTGTGTTACATGAATAAAAACATAAAGTAAAACTCAAGATAACATGGGGTAACTTAATGAATCTATCGGATCTTGCCAAAATCCAATAGAGCCGATAACTAGCTTCAAGCTAGATCTTAGCCAACCACATGACTCATGATCTAACAAGAAACCCTCTTGAACCAAGCTTGAATCTACCACATGACACGAAGCATGGTAACAAGACTACTTGCATCAGATCTAAATCCACCGCATGATACTAGACATGATACAAGGTTGCCGGTACTCACGGAGGTCGACGGATCGAATGGCCCTCTCGAAGAACTCGACGACACGACAAGGACTCTAGGGTTTGGCGTAAGGCCGGTGTGTATTGAAGAATGATTGATTGTTTTTACATACATTCAGGGGTCATATTTATACCCTGTTGAGTACAACTTCGAATGGATTCGTTGCCTAACTTATCTCTAAGCTTGATCGCCTATCCATCCATTCGTCTCCCCTGATTGAGCCACGTCATCGTCCAATCCCGCAAAATCAGCTCTACTGTTCCTTTGCCGAACCGGAGCAGATAGCCGACCGTAGATCTCTTTGCCGAATATCTCTGAAAAGACCCTTCCTTCCACCAGACGGACTCTTTATCGAACCGGACCCACGAGTCAGACTCCTTACCAAATTTTGGTGTTAACACATGCCCCTTCAATTGTGGGATAAAAGTAATTTTGTTCCACAATTGGCTCCAGCCACGAATCTTCAGATCAAATCCGTCAACACCTGTCTTCGCAATCCGCCGAAATCTTCATCCAGATCCAACCCTAAATCCTCTCGTCTCGAGCTCAATCCTCCAATGGCAGCTCAAAACCAAGATGCTCAGGTAAATTCATCCCCCGTAAGCTTCGTTCGGCATTTAGGTTTTCAATTTTACCTGAGATTTCCTTTTCCGCTTTATTTCCAGGAGCTCTCTACTGAGCTTTTGATTCGCACCGAGGCCAATTCAAGATCTTACTATCTTGGTCCTGTGGGGAACCCTGACCCTCGAGATTTCATCGCGGGAATCTCGAATCTCAGAGAATCCCCTTTAAAGCAGCTCTGTCTCCACCACCTCAATGGCAAGACGCTTTCAAGAACTGGCCTTTACCCCCAATTGCAGGTTGGAGAACTTGGTATCGGAGGATCCTTATGGACAAGAGTGGATTAACCAACCTGGATACCCTCTGCATCTCCCAGTGTCTGGAGTTATCCGTGGCCGAGACCCCTAAGAACGAAGACCTCCTGATAGCCGCCTGCCACTTCTGGTCAAATGGCGTCAACGCCTTCCTCTTTGGCCACGGCCCAATGTCTCCTACCTTGGCCGATGTATACATGATCACCGGCCTTGACATCACAGGGTCTGTTCAGCCTTGGAACTTCAAAAATTCATCACGGCAAACAGGGGTGAAGCCAGGGAACGGATACAAGAATTACATCTTGAAACACATGAAAGACAATCCTCTGGGTGCCGTTGAATACAGAGCGTTTCTGAACATGTGGCTGTGTAGATTTGTCTTCTGTGGTAAAGCCAACGAGCCTACCCTGAACCACATCGCAATGGCGTCCCATTTGGCCAGTGGCAACCGCCTTCCTCTGGGAAAATTTTTCTTGGGCAGTGTATATCATATGCTTCACCAGACTGTCACCAGATGTATACCAGCCAAAGGATAGCGTGTGTCAACGGCCCTTGGTGGTTTGTTCAAATATGGCTGCAGCTCCACATGCATCAGATCATTGGTGTCGATCTGAACTCTAGGTTCTTCCCTTTATCCAATTACCCTGAAGTAGAGCCCCAATCTACCAGAGGATGCCAGAATTACGGAGAAGCGGCTTCAACTGTTCTTGTTCAGCAGGACATCAGCCAGCTCTTCGAGTTATTCTTCAAAGGTTTCCCCAATCCTCTCTGGCTCCCTTATCTGGACAATGACACCTTGACCTTCCCTGTTGAATTTTCCTTTGAGCCCGGCCATCAAGATGGGAGATTCTTAGAGATCCTCAACATCATAATCCGCCCATGCATACTGCCGGCCGAGTTCAATGGAGGAAGGCTGAATGCTAGCACTTATGAATATTACCAGCCCAATGTAGTGGCCAGGCAAATTGGATGTGGACAGATGCCCCCAAGGCTATTTCTGCACGAATTCCTTAAGCCTAGGGAGGAAATCAAAGAGAGCATGCACAGCAGTAGGGTCTTCCAATATGTGTGTAGTCCTACTATCTACACCTGTCCTTTTGTGCCCACAGTCATAGCTCATCCCTCCTTTAACTCTTGGTGGCAAGAACTCCGTGATCACATCTTTAGTGAACCTGTACATGTGTTCTGTGCAGAATTGATGCCTGATTTCCTGCCAACCTCAGAGGTAACATAATGAACCTTTGGATCAGACATCTCCCCTCTCAATTATGATTTCTGACCTCATTCTTTTGATCCCACAGAACACAGTGCCTGCCCCTCAAGCCAGGGATATTGCTTATAATGCCGAAGGCCCAATCTCAGCACTGGGATTCAAATCCACAACTCTGGCTCAACTGATGTCCAGGTACGCTACAACAGATCCCAGCCTATCCAGCCTTGCTGCTGACAGGAGGCAAGGCCTGCATCTGATTGCTCCTCCAAGTGCCAAGAGGAGAAGAACTGTCAAGAAGGTGCGTGTTGAGGTAAAATCTTTTACCCTTTTGATTACAAGATTACTCTGTTCTTGGTGAGTCATACCGTTGTGCATTTTCAGACCAGAGCCCAGCAACCTTCAATGTCAGAACCTGCCAATCCCCCTTCCACAGGTATGACCTTCACTGTCCTCTTTTAAGGATGAACACTGGCACTTACCCTTGTGGCTTGATATTTGCAGAAGAAACAGTGGAAGAACAGCTGATTGATGTTCCAGTGGCTCAGCAAGCAAGCCCATCCAGGGTCGAATTGCCTATCCCAGTGGAGATCTCATCCTCATCACCTTCTGCAGAAGCAATAAATTCTCCAGAGATGAATCTCCCAATCCAGCCGGAGCCATCAAGTCCTCCAAGGGCACAATCACCTGTTGGTCATGCAGAGACAACAATCCCAACAGAGGTAGACCCTACTCCTCATCAGCCAGAAACCCACGAGCTACCAACAGCTGCATCGACATCTCCCAGCTCGGAAGCTTCTGCTCTACCTGGAGCACCTCCTTCACCTGTGATTGCCCCTGCTCAAGAAACCAGCCATGAGGTATCCATCTGCACTTAACCCTGTTACCTCCACGTTTAGCATTCTTAACTCGGCAATACTGCTCCTCAGGATCAGGCTCTATCATTACCAAGCCCGCCGTCAGAGAGCAATCCAGGTGCCGAAGTGATGGAAAGAGCACACCAGCCTCTGTCAGATGAAGTGTTATCAAGGCTTAAAGAAATAGTTGCCTGGATAGAAAGGGATGCACAAGATCAGTTGAAAGATCTTGATCACTTCAAGGAGATGTTTGAATCTATCAGCCAAGAACTTCCTGAAGACATCAGAACTCCTCTATCATCTGTCTATGGCTTAGACACCCTTTATGCACCCATAAAGCATGCCTTGAGGAAATTGCGCTCTCGCCCGGCTATTGAAAAGAAGAAAGCCGATGCTGAACATGCCATGACCGGGGCACAATCCCGAGCAGAGAGCCACAAGGATACATTGGCTAACCTGCAGGCTTCTTATGATCTGAAAATTGCCAGGAAAGCTGCTCTAGAAGCAGAATTGAGAAGCCTGTCAGCGGAGATAGAGGCTGACAAGGAGAAAATAGCCGAACTCCCTGGATTGATAGAAAAGACCCAAGCGGAAGTAAAATCGGCTATCACCAGGGTAAAGCAATACGATGCAGAACTCATCGACTTGTCGGGCACTCAAAAAGATTGCCAGGAGCTGCTGGACAATTTTCGTCTGACAACATCTAATGCTCGTGGTGTGATTGCAAAACACCTGAACATTTGAATGCCCTCATTGATGTATAACTGAATTGGTCGTTCTTGTAATATTGTCTTGCAATTTGTTTCCTTTCTTCGCGCACCTTCAAATATAGTCTTTGAACGACCCATTCGGCAATGAAACGCTAACTCCCGAATGGCACTTTGATTTTCTTTAGCCGAACCGATCAAGCGAACGCGGTTCGGCCTAGAACTCAAGCGACCCGTCGGCGGATCGGCCAAGGAAACCTTTCCACCTTCCGATTTTCTTGGGATATGCGCCACGATCCAACACCACGACTCGAAGCCACGATTCATCTTGCCAGGCCTATAAATGCAACCATAGGTGCCCCTAGCTCTCCACCAGGTCTTCTAGCTCTCGAATCTTTGCCAACTTTGGCCCTTCTGCAAACAGTGCATACCCCAAACCATTATGGTGCGCCGCCTCAACCGCCGCCGCGCCTCCGACGAGGCAGAGGGGAGCAGCGCCAACGCGCGCCGGAGGTAATGATCGTCGACTCCTCCTCTTTGATTCAGCTTTGATCTTCTTCTTGCCTTGACGATCATCCATTTTTCAGATTGATTCAGTGGAATCCATCTCCTGCGTCGGCCAATCAACCCCTTCCGGACGACTCTTCGGAGTCCGATGGCCACTCCCCCGTGCCGTACGGGGAAGTCGATGCCCTCCGCTTCAAAGAGGAGCTGGAGGCGTCCCGGCGTGAGCTGGAGGATGTCTCCAAGAAGGCGGGTGTAGCCGAGCTGGAGTGGGAGGACCAGCGCAAACAGCTGCTGGAAGCCATCGACGGTACGGCTCTGAAAGTGATTCTTGATCCAGCCCGGCTTTTGATGCTAACCTTTTCTTCTTGCTCTTTGCAGCCCACGACGCTGAGCTCAACCAGCTGAAGGTGCTGGTGGAGCAGCTGGTCGAGAAGGTGAATGCCCGTGGCGACACGCCGGCGGAGCGCCTTGCCGCGGTGGAGCACCTCGTCGACGAGGTGGCCGTCCATTGCGTTCGTCTGGGCACCACCTTGGGCCTAGCTGCCATGGCGACGCATAAGGACGTCGACTACTCCACCAGGCCGCGTGGCTTCCGGGGCGGCGCGCCGGAGGACATCTACGAGATCGAGCTCATCCTGGAGCGCCTCGACGGCCACGGCGACGCCATTGCCGAAATTACTCATCCCCAATTTGTGTTGAACAGACTCTTCGACTAGATTGTACTAGGGATGTGTGAATATCAACAATAAATGAAGAGCTTTTGAATCCTGTGCTTGCTTTGTGATGATTCTTTTTGCACTTTGCATCTGTGAATCTTGTTTTCTTTGAATGCATCCGGGAACTATCTTGAGCCGAATGCGCGAGAACAACTGCCCCTTGGCGCAAAATCCACAGAAGATCCCAATTCGGCAATCCATAAACACTGTTCAAGCAAAACCCCTCGCACTTGGGAGAAAACCCTGCCGTTTGGTATTCCAACAGTGTGTACTAGCCGGTCATCACTCCCAATGCGCCCCTTCGGTCAATAAAATAGCCTGCAGGGATGCCCTGCAAATCCACTCGCACACTCATCCATTATTTCTCATCTCCTCCCCATCTTCAGAGGAGAAAACCCCAAAGCTATGGACAGGGGCAAGCAACCTCAGGAGAGCAGCTCATCAAAGAAGCGCACGATTCGGGAGTGAGTTCTCCCTTGATCTACTCCTCGTTCCTCCGCATGATCTCGCGCTTCATGTTCTCCTTTCTTTTCCTTTTTCAGTCTTGATTTGCTCCCTGAAGAGATCATTGGGACCGAAGATGTGCCGGAGTACATTTCCTCTGATTCCTCCCTCGAGGCAGAGGAGGCCACGCCTGAACAGAAGGCCAACCATCAGTTGCGCCACCGCGTTCGGCATCTGGAGCACGGTCTTAGGGACATCACCGCCCATTGCCAAGCCGAGCGCGAGCGTCGCATGGCTCTGGAAGCACTAGTAGGGGGTAAACGCTTCTGACTTCTTTATGCTTGCATCTGGATTTCTTGCCCCTAACCTTGATTCCTCTGCTTCAGATGTCTCTGATAGGTACAACAACCTGAAGACGGCCTGGGATAGCTTGGTGGAGGCCGCCAACCATGGTCATCCCCGTGCGTTCCAAGTTGTCGTCACGGTGGTCCTGGAACAACTGAAGAGGGAGCAGCCGAAGAAGTAAAGAAAAGATTGAATCATACTTTCGCTTCTTTCTCCACGGCTTCTGCTTCCCACCTCCTTGGGGATCCGACCTTCAGGGTTGTTAGATGTAATCCTGCAAGAAGCAGTTGTAATTTTAGTTTTCGTGCTAAGGGCAATGCATCTAGACATTGGCCATTTCTCCTTTTCATGGATTTTTTGTTCTGGAGGCGGCCTCTTTCTTGAGTGCCGGCTATTTCTGTGCCAGATGTGTGCAATCACCGATCGATCTCAATGCTAGGATAATATTTCTTCAGATATCTTCCATTTATTGCAGTGGAAAATTCCTCTCCTAGCAAAGTTTTCAGTATATATGCATTACCAGGGACGCATCTGACCACACGAAAAGGTCCTTCCCAGTTGGGGGACCATTTGCCGAATTCGCTGTATTTAGTTCCAATCGGCAATAATGCTTTCCACACTAGATCGCCTTCTGTGAATTGCCTTACTTTTACCTTCTTATTGTAGTACTTGGCAACCCGCAGTTTGTTTTTCTCGATATTTTCCAGGGCTCTAAGACGGATCATATGTAAATCCTCCAGCTCGTCCATCATTAGGCCACTGTAATCCTTGGAGCTTAAATCCTTCTGCAGCACCACTCTCCTTGAATCTGATTGCATCTCCCAAGGCAGAATTGCGTGATGCCCGTAAACCAATTCGTAAGGAGAAGTCTTTGTGGCTCCATGGGGGGCCATTCGGTAAGCCCACAGTGCTTCGCTGAGAACCGAATGCCACCTTCTTGGCTTCTGATCGATCTTCTTTTGTATCAACTTGATCATGATCTTATTAGAAGCCTCTGCTTGGCCATTAGCCTGGGCATAATAGGGAGAGGAATTAAACAATTTGATCCCCATGCTTTCGGCAAATTCCCTGAACTCCAGTGACACAAATTGTGCCCCTTGATCAATGGTAATTGTCTGAGGGATTCCAAATCGGTAGATGATGTGCTCCTTGACGAACTCCATCATGTTTTCTGACGTCACCTTCTTCAGTGGGATCGCCTCAACCCATTTAGTGAAATAATCTGTAGCCAAAAGCACGAACTTATGCCCCTTGCTAGATGGTGGATTAATTTGGCCAATCAAGTCGATGCCCCAACCCCTGAATGGCCATGGCTTGATGATGGGATTCAATGCTGATGCAGGGACCCTTTGAATATTGCCAAACCTTTGGCAATCCTGACATCCCTTGTAATACTCGAAGCAGTCCTCTAATATCGTCGGCCAAAAGCATCCAGCTTGTCTGATAACCCACTTCATACGGTAAGCCGATTGGTGCGCTCCGCATATCCCATCATGCACCTCGCTCATCATATTCTTGGCTTCTTCTGGACCCAGGCATCGTAGTAATACCCCATCCAACGATTTATAGAATAAATTATCATCCAGAAGAACGAACTTTATGGCCTTGTACCTGAGCTTCCTAGAGACTTTACGGGAAGGATCCTTCAAGTAATCAACGATCTCTTTCCTCCAATCATCTCCCGCAAGATCCGCCCCTAGTGCACACATTTCTGCAGCGAACGCTTCTTGGCTCTCTTTGTAACCAGAAGCACTCTGAGCTAACCTATTTGCTTCTTCATTATGTTCTCTAGGAATGTGCCGTAGGGTTACCAATGGGAAGCTCTTCAAGATTTCCCTACACTCTTCGTAGTAACTCTTCAGCGCTTCACTTTTGCATTCATATTGGCCGTTCAATTGCTTGATTACCAGCTCCGAATCTCCATAAACTTCAACTGAAACGGCCCCTGCTTCTCTCAAGTACTGAAGCCCTCGAAGTAATGCCTCGTATTCTGCTTGATTATTTGTGACAGTGGGCTGTATAGGGATGGCGAATTCGAACATCTCACCTCTAGGCGAAATCAGTAGGATCCCTACTCCCCCACCTTTGCCACATGATGATCCATCAAAAAACAAAGCCCAAGGGGTAATCTCAAGCAAATCAATTGACGGATCGCGATGTTCAGTTATGAAATCGGCAATGATCTGACCTTTGATGGCTTTTGCCGATTCGAACTTCAACTCAAATTCCGATAAAGCTAAAATCCACTTGCCAATCCTGTTGTTCAAAATTGGCATAGATAACATATGTTTTATCACATCAAACTTGGAATATACAGTGCATTCGGCATTCAACAGGTAGTGCCGAAACTTTGTACACGAGTAGTACACGCAAAGGCACGGCTTTTTCTACGGTACCGAATACCTGGTTTCAGGATCAAGTAGTTTTCGGCTAAGATAAGCTACTACCCGCTCCTTTCCTTCAAATTCTTGAATAAGGGCCGATCCAATGGTTTGGGTATCGGCCGCCACGTACAACTTGAAAGGCTTGTCCAGCTGGGGAGAAACCAGTACTGGTGGCTCCTTCATGTACTGCTTGATTTCATCGAAAGCCTTTTGTTGTTCGTCGCCCCAAATAAACTTCTGATCTTTCTTTAACTTTAACAGCGGAGAAAACGACAAGACCTTCTGTGACAAATTTGATATGAATCTTCTTACGAAATTGATCTTGCCGAGCAAAGTGATCGCAACTCCTTGAGGTTAGTTGGAGGAACAACTTCATCAATGGCCTTCATACTCTTTTTGCCAACCTCAATTCCTCCTTCGTGGACCAAAAACCCCAAGAATTCTCCACTCGAAACCCCAAAAGCGCACTTGTTTGGATTCATCTTCAAACCATGTTTCGGGTGCACTCCAAGGTCCTTTTCACATCTTCCAAATGGGTGTCATGACTTAGGGACTTGATTACCACATCATCAATGTAGATCTCCACAATCTTGCCGATCAACTCATGAAAAATGTAATTCATGGCTCGTTGGTAGGTTGCACCGCATTTTTCAATCCAAATGTCATGACGATCCACTCGAATAGGCCTATATGACCGGGGCATCTAAAGGCCGTCTTTGAAATGTCTTCTATTGCCATGAAGATCCGATTGTATCCCGCATTGCCATCCATGAAGCTGATCACCTTGTGTCCAGCGGCGGCGTCAATCAACAAATCGGCAATAGGCATCGGGTATCCATCCATCGGAGTAGCTCTGTTCAGGTCCCTGAAATCTATGCAAACCCTCATTTTTCCATTCTTCTTGTACACATGGACGATGTTAGATATCCATTCCGCATATCTGCATGGCCGAACGAAGTTTGCATCAAGTAATCTTTCAACTTCCTTCTTCACATCGGCCAATACCTCATCCTTGTAGATTTTCCGGGGTGGTTGCTTATATGGTTTGAAACCAGGCTTGATTGGCAACCGATGCTCGACGATGGAACGATCCAATCCGGGCATCTCCGAATAATCCCGGGCGAAGCAATCCTTGTATTCTTTGAGAAGCTCAATCAAATTCCCCACGAAGTACGGTTGCAAATTTGCACCGATGAACGTCGGCCTTGGCTTATCACCGCTTCCAATGTCGACTTCTTCCGGCTTATCGGCCGACATGAATCCTCGCCCTAATTTGCCATCGGTGCCATCTACGGGGTTCTCCATTAAAAATTGCTATAAGAGCCGATCGCTTGAATCGGTACCGTTGGTCACCGCCGACGGGTTCGGCGGGACCTTCTCCCGATCCTTCCCCGAGAAGCAATCGATGCCTTGGTATTCCCGCAAGGCTGGTTCCATGTTGGCCATGCTCACGGAGTCATCCGCTGGACGACCTCGATCTCATCGTCCACCCTTTGGATAAGTCGTTGATGCATGGTGGATGGGACGCGGCGATTAGCATGAATCCGGTCCCGCCCAAGCGGCGGGCGTAGGCTCCTTTGCCTTCGATGACAAAGAAGGTGGTGAGCAGCGTCTTGGACCCGATCATCAAGTCCACGTGAGCGTATCCTTTGGTGTCTGAGGGGTTCCCGGAGAAATCGTTCAAGATGATGCTTGTAGGCGTCAAATCGCTCGGGCCCATGCCAAGCTTCCTGAAGGTGGTGTACGGCATTACGTTGACTGCCGCTCCACCGTCGACGAACATCTTGGTCAATGGCTTGCCATTGACGTACCCCCTCAAGTACAGCGGCCTCATATGACGATTCTTGGCCGGCTTGTCGAAGATGGCCTGCTTGGCCAGCACCAGTTGTGCCATCATCCCCTCGGTCTGCTCATCATCGAAGGAAGCTTCCTCCTGCATAACCTGGTTAGCAGGAGCCATGAACTCGTTCGGCAGAAAGTATACCATGCATGTAGGAGCCGAACGCTTCGATCCCTCCGGTTGGTCCTTGGGGCGCCACACCTGCCTCGTCTGGATCCCGGCCTGCCTCATCTCGCGGTTCCTCAAGCGCTGGACCCGCCTCTTCTGGCTCCTCCTCAGGCCGGGCGGGCACCATTGCCCTTTCTTCCAAACGCAGTCATCTTCATCCTCCTCTTGATCAGCCCATCTGAGATCAGCTTGGCGCTTCCTGGGATGATTGATGACTTCAATTTTTTGGCGCCGATCCCCGTTGGGGTGGATCCTTCCAATTCTTTCATGGACGGATCGGCGATTGGCAGTTTCCTGCCTGTACTCAACATATCTGTCACTGCATTCCGGACAGTTCTTCAGCGTGGGCAACTTCAACCCCTCATTCCAGCAGTGCCTGAAGAAGGCGCATCCCCAGTGCGCGCGCTCCTGCTCGCGCGTATACTGCTCCTGGTCCCTTCTGCGCGCCTCTTCTTCGGCTCTGCGTTGCTCCTCCTCGTAGCGCCTCTTCTGGTAACGCTCTTTCTCAATCTGGCGCTGCCACTTGTTGAGGAGGATGCGCGATGTCACCCTGGGCTTGGCTCTGGATGACTCCCCAATTTCGATGTGACTCTTAAGAATACATGGGGCGTCACCTTGCATCCGTTCCCGAGTCACCGGCGCTGCGGGTCCACCGCTCCACCTTGTCTAGACCCGGGCCGAGGTCAAGACCTTGACTTTTCCCTTCTCCTCGGCAGTTATCGCATTGACAGAAAAGCCCACCATGCTCTGAGGAATGGGGTGGCCATCCAGCTTCATTTTGTTGTCGAACTTGAGGTGACCTTCCTGGATAGCCTTTTGGATCCTCATCCTGAAGACCCTGCAATCATTGATGGAGTGTGAGTCCCTGTCGTGGAAACCACAGTAACGTTTTGCTTTAACTCCATCGGGCCGAAGCATGGAATGCCCTTCGGGTAGCTTGATTCGGCCTTCTTTTACTAAGAGCTCAAACAATTTATCAGCCTTCGTGATGTCGAAATCATAAGTTCCCTTGGTCTAATTGACCCAGCGCTGATTCATTGTCAAAGGCTCCTTCCCCCACATGATTTCTGCTGCGGCTACATCCAATTCATCATCAGAATCTTCGAACATATCAGCCTTGTCCAAGAACTGGTTGTAGACGCCGGCGACGTCGTGTCGCTTGCCAAATTTGGCGTCTTTCTTAAAGCCATACGCCACGGTTGCTCATCAATGACAGACTTACGTGATAGCCGTCCCGCATTCTCAAACTCCATTCCGAACAACTTTTCGCGTACGGCCGGTAGCATCCCGGCGACGACCATGTCGGCCACGGTCGGTCATGCGGCAAGTTAAGCGAGAAGCACATGCCTTTGACCTCCCTGAACCTTCGGAGAAACTCCAGTGGCGTCTGGCTATGCCTCTGCTTCATGGTCGCGAGGACAATCAGCTTCTTCTCCGAGCTGCCGCTGAAGTAATGAGCGTGGAATTTCCGCTCTAAGTCCTTCCATCTGGCAACTGATTCAGGGGGCAGGGACGAGAACCACTGAAACGCTGGACCTGTCAGTGATGCGGCGAAGTAGCGGACCCTGAAAGTCTCCTCAGCCGAACACTCCCCGAGCTGCATGAGGTAACGAGCAATGTGCTCGACCGTGCTCGTGTCGTCTTGCCTCGAAAATTTTGTGAACTCCGTTGGCGGCTTCACCCTTGGCGGCAAGAGCACATTGTAGTACCATTCTGGGAATGGCGGCTTATAGGCGGGCCCTTGCATCTTTGGCTTGAGGCCGAACTGATTTTGCATCAATTCGGCCATTCTCCGCGCCAGGGCATCATCCTCCTGCGAGCCTGCAGCTGGCGCGTATCCTGGATGTGGGAAAGCATCAAACGCCCCGTAGTTCCCCACCTCATGATAGCCACCGCCGTACAAGTTTCTCTGCAGCCAGTTGGTCGCCGGAGCAATCCTCTGGCCGGAAGTGAGCGGGGCGCCGGTCGAGCCGAATGCTAAGTCTCCGTACGTGGGCTGGTACGGATTCGGCTGTTGCACAGGTTGACTGTCTTTGCCCTGCGGTGGTGGCTGGATTGGTTGTCCTGAGGCCTGCAGTGGAGGTTGCACTGGCTGTTTCCCAGCGGCTTGTGGCGGGGGCTGGAAAGCTTGACTTCCAGCGCTTTGGGGAGGAGGCTGCACTGGCGGGCTCCGAAGTGGCGGCTGAGAGCTTGATTCGCCCAGTTCCACAGTGCCCCCCTGGACGGGCGCTTTGCTGAACGCTTGCTCCATGCCAGGGCCGAAGACAGCCACCATCATCTGCTGGAGCGCACCGAGGAAAGCCTTGTTGTGCTTGCTAAGCATGTAACTTGTGGATTCCTGGAACACCCGCATGCACTCCTCCTTTTCTTGCTGGGATGTGGTATCGCTTTCCCCTGGCAGCAATACTCTGGGCATCTCGTTCTTTAGGTACGGGACGCCGCTTCTATTCTTTTTGAACGACAGCAGACACTTCTGCTGAAACTGGTCCACGACGTCCTAGAGCTGCTGCCGCTGCTCTGGAGAGAGATCTTCAAGGTTGACATCCATGAGGTCTGCGATTTCAGGCATCTTGAATCTATTCGGCTGTGTCCCACCGGCCGTGCCAAAAAGTGTGTTGACGCAATAAGTGCACTCAACGCCAAACACACAGCAATCCGAACAAAGCTGGCTTCACACGCGCAGAAAGCAGAAGACGTGCCAGTCAATTTTTCCTGAAAATTAACAAAAGATAAAGCAGTTAAATACCAAAGCTTGGAAATTGCCGGGTGGTACCAGACAGTTCCATATTTATGGCTAAGAAGCCAAACAAGATGACACAGAGCTATAAGGAGCTATCTGCCAACGAACTAAAACCATTCGGGAAACCACAAAGGGAAAAGGCAACACTGCCGAATGGATGACGTGAGCATGACAGCGATCGGTCTTTGTTTGAACAAGAATTACGTGCTCACGAGGCCATGACCGATCCCCATGAAAATTAGCATTAAATAAGTAAAAGCAAAACACGAACGTAATCATGTATTAAACAAGTATGCATAGATCCAAAGCACTAGTCTACCGCATGTCTAGTTACTTTAAAACCCGTCAAGTACGATATCAAGCAAATCTATCCACCGCATGATACAACTTGCACGAAAAACCGTACTGTCGGGGACCGCCCTAGGGGTCCCCTTAAACAATGGGGGAACCCTCACTTAAATCCCAACGTCGAAACACGCTAAGCCTAACCATGCAGGAAACTAACCGTGCAGGACATGGCCTACGCCGCGGAACTCCGACGGCCCACCAAGACGGCCCGCCCCGGAAGACCCCTCGAGCGAGGCCCCGCCTCGCTCGAGGGGTCACCCCTCCTCGAACGGGCTCCGCCCCGTTCGAGGGGCGACCCCTTCCCTCGAGCGGTCCCGCCCCGCTCGAAGGCTCGCTCCCCCTCGAGCGGGTCTCGTCTCGCTCGAGGGTCCACTCCGCCCTCGGGCCGGGGCCCGCCACGCTCACGGGCGCTCCGCACGCGTGCGGCGGCCCCGTACTTGGGCATTTAACGCCACGACGCCGCGGGGACGGCGCCATCATGCGCCGGGGCTCACGCCCGTGCCGCCGCACCAACTCCCCGGGGAGGAGCCCATCCCCGCCCGCGTGGGATGGAGCGTGCGGTACGGCCGGTGTCGGTCCCAAGACACCGTGCGCCCACTACGATACGGCTAACGCGCCCGACCCTCGAAAAGGGGCCGGGCGCACCCTCGATTCCACTTTCCCGTGACCTCCGGGTTAGGTGAGGGGCGCTAGGCCGGTGGGTGGCCATCCCGGTCAGCGTAACGCGCGGCGCGGCCGCCGTACCCACGCGTGCGGGCGCACGCCCCGACACCGCGGGCGCACGCCCGAGCACTTGCGGCAACCACTCCCGCGCCGCGGAACGCATTGGGAAGGAACGCCGGTCGCCCGCGCACGTTCCCCCGTACCGGCCATCATCGGCACCTCCCTCGAAGCCTATCAAAGGACACCACCGCCATCCGCCGCCTTCCTACCCTCGAACCGCCACGCGTTGCGGTACGGGGTAGGCCATCATGGCCGGATCGCAGCGAAGATCGTCCGGACGGCCGCCCACTCTACACCGTAGCGCGACGTGCTCCCTCACGTAGCTAGGAAGCGCGGCGTGCATGTAACCCGTCGCCCCCTTGGCCTATAAAAGGGGGAGGCGAGCCCCCAGCCGCGGGGGGGGACGATTTCGGTTGGACACATCACACCGTGCACTCACTCTCTTATTCTCCCACAATATCTTCAGCCACTCCACCAGGGACTTGGAAGCCACGCTTCCTCTCCCGCCTTGCTTGTATTTGCCCCACTACAAGCACCCCCAGTGCTGAGCAATATAGTGCCACGAGCACGCCCCTGCTGGACGTACGGCCCCCTCGGCTGGAACCAGGATAAAACCTTGTGTCATTTGTTGCTTAGCATCGACCATTGAGGGATAGACCTAGGCGTTATCTACTGGTTAGTGTCGGGACCATATTCCGCACCGACACGTACCACTTTCTACAAATAGATCTATCCACCGCATGATACGATCTAAATATGGAATGCTAAAAGCATACATCATTCAAAGCATGAATAAAGCACGTGTTCTACTAATGAAGAAACATAACCGAATACGGCTAAACAGCCGATTCGGGGTCCATGAAGAAGGAACAAACATTACCAAGCGAATGAATCTATCAGATTGATTTGGGAATCTAATCCACCGGATGATTAGCTCCAAAGCAACCCAAAAACCTGCATCTACCGCATGATACCCGGCTCTTTCAAGATTTATACGAACATTGGCAAGCTTGAACCCACAACACGTAACAACCTAGATCGATTCGGTTTCGGCTATCGGAAAGCATAAGATCCACGTGTTAAAATATGAAATCTACTCGAACAAGGATCATAAAAGAGATAAAGCCGATCCAAACCCATCTAGATTGGGCAAAGGTGTGTCACATGAATAAAAACATAAAGTAAAACTCAAGATAACACGGGGTAACTTAATGAATCTATCGGATCTTGCCAAAATCCAATAGAGCCGATAACTAGCTTCAAGCTAGATCTTAGCCTACCTCATGACTCATGATCTAACAAGAAACCCTCTTGAACCAAGCTTGAATCTACCGCATGACACGAAGCATGGTAACAAGACTACTTGCATCAGATCTAAATCCACCGCATGATACTAGACATGATACAAGGTTGCCGGTAATCACGGAGGTCGACGGATCGAATGGCCCTCTCGAAGAACTCGACGACATGACAAGGACTCTAGGGTTTGGCGTAAGGCCGGTGTGTATTGAAGAATGATTGATTGTTTTTACATACATTCAGGGGTCATATTTATACCCTGTTGAGTACAACTTCGAATGGATTCGTTGCCTAACTTATCTCTAAGCTTGATCGCCTATCCATTCATTCGTCTCCCCTGATTGAGCCACGTCATCGTCCAATCCCGCAAAATCAGCTCTACTGTTCCTTTGCCGAACCGGAGCAGATAGCCGACTGCAGATCTCTTTGCCGAATATCTCTGAAAAGACCCTTCCTTCCACCAGACGGACTCTTTATCGAACCGGACCCACGAGTCAGACTCCTTACCAAATTTTGGTGTTAACAGTGTGTGTGAGAGAGAGATTTTGCATCTCAAGAGACATGCCTATGTGATTATCTCTGTGTAGTAAAATTTTTTGTATGATTTACCATCTCAAGAGACATGCTCGTGTGATTATCTTTGTGCAGTACAATTTTTGTATGATTTACCTACTCACTTGCAAGCATGAAGAAGAACAAGCCGACGGGGGCTGGCTAATCCGTGTCTCTTTCGATGTAATGTGTGTGTGTGTGTGATATTGCATCTCAAGAGACACGCTTGTGTGATTATCTCTGTGCAGTACAATTTTTTGTATGATTTACCTACTCACTTGCAAGCATGATTTCGCTTATCTTGCCCATAACAAAGACGACACAGGTTCGTTAATCCTCGTCTCTTTCCCATAACAAAGGCAATGCAGGTTCGTTAATCCTCGTCTCTTGCCCGTAACTTAGGCGACGCGGGTTGGCTAATCCTCATCTCTTTGATATTAACGCTCCTTACTAAACTGATGTAGAATATAAACATAATATATGTATATAGTATCTTAGGCGGAATATATTACAAGCAAGATTCAAATTCCACCACATCCCATATATTACAAAAAGGATTGAAATTCCACCAATACATCGCATCCTTTATATTACAAAACGGATTCTATTTCCACCAATAGACACATCCTCCAAAATTAAAAAAAGGATTCAACAGAAATCAGGCTTGCTTTTTCTTCCTTGATTTTTGTATATGGATTTTTTTCACTATGGCCGCTTTGCAAGTACGGTGTTTTGTTAGTTCCCAAGAGTCTGGGCTTGTATGAAATGTCAAAGGATGTAATTTCGTCAAACTGTTTGTATTCCTCCTCCTCAGCAACATTTTCAGCCCCAACAATCTTTTTCTCTAGGCATAACCACAGACAAGTTCTTTTTTGTAAGGTCAGGTACATAGAACACTTGCTCAACATCGTTGGCGAAGACAAACGGTTTGTTTTAGTAACAAAAGACCCGGAGATCAACACTAACATAACCATAATTGTTCTTGCTCACAGCTCTCTTCCCATTGTTGACCCATCTACACCGAAACCAAGCTACCTTCAATCCTACATAATCAAGCTCCCATATCTCCTCTATTTGACCATAATATGTGTCTATCTCCATGTCATCATCATCATGACTGTCGTTGACGACGGCCCGTACACACACACACCACTATTTTAATAGACGCATTTTTTATCTTGGGCCATGGTGTAGAATGTGCATCCATTGATATCCATTGCTTGGTATATTGTAATAGTGAACAATGGCCCCGCTGCTAGATTCCATATCTCGTCAGTAATTACAGCATTATTGCTGCATCTCTCAACATAATATCGGAGCCACCAGCTGCTACTTTGCATGTGCATCTTTTCCAGCCAAGCCCTACCACGGTTAGGGTTGTCTTCACTTAGTTGTCGTTTGTGCTCATTGTCAAATGGTGTAATTAGGTGCAGCTATTGTATCACGGTGAAATGAGACTCTTGGAAGGCATCTTGTTCGGAGTGACTGACTTTCCCTATGGTCCCAACATCTTAAAGCCTACCTTCATGTCGTGAGCGAGGAACACCAATGGGGTTTTGTGGGTCCATATGACCCATGGCCTACTCCACTTCTTCAATGGTCTCGTAGCCACGAACAATGGCTTCCTCCGGAAATAACCGGTTATGTACTAATGATTTCAGGAATCCAGAAAACCTCTCATATGGAAACATTTGATGAAGGTAAGATAGGCTAAAGAACCAGATTTCCCTCGCGAGGTGTGCTGTTAGATGTAGCATGGGATCAAAGAATGATGGTGGGAAGGTAGCTTCATGCAGGAATAGTTTTTCCTCATCAATCACCTTTTGTTCTATTGCATTGAAGAATAACACAAGCTCGTGACCGCGTCGCGAACTAGTTCTGTCTTGATAACTCTAAGTGCAATAGGAAGACGAGCTGTCATCAACACATGGCAATCATGAGATTTCATCAAGGTGAAATTCATTTTCATGTCCTTCCTGACACTTTCCTCTTGAAGTTTGATGAGTATCCTTAAGGTACTTTCAAATCATGCAAAAACTGACAAAATTCTTTCCTCTCTACCTTTGACAAGGTGGTTGCAGCAACGGGAAGGTTCGCCATGTCTCTGTTTCCGCTGCATAGAGCTCCGGCCTAATGCCCAGCTCTTTAAGATCCCCCCTTGCATTTTTATGACCTTTTCCTTTGGACTTCTGTTGTCGCAATGTTCCACAAGTAGCTTCACGCACATTCTTCTTGACGTGCATGTTGTCAATCGAATGAGGCACACCCAACATCGACCAATACTCTAGCTCACATATAATTGATTTCTTGTTCCACATCCCTTCTTCTTCTTCTTCACCATCTCATTTCTTTCTTTTGCCAAGAGTTTTTCAGTAAGTTTGAGTAACTCCTCGATAGTTTTGATGTCCTTGACTTTCAAGTTGACCAGATCTCCAGTCATATGCAATGGTTCCTCTCGATTCTCCTTTTCCCCATTAAACTGACAATCCATGGCCTGGTATGGCTGTTTCTTACCAAGGAAACGACGGTGCCCCATAAATACGTATTTCTTTGAATGTCTTAGCCACACTGCGCAAGTATCTTCTAAGCAGGGGGGGCAAGCTGCACCTTTTCTTTTACTCTTGCCAGAGAGGTTACGATGAGCCGGGTTGTTGTTGATGGTGGTGAACAACATGGCATGCATTGTGAACTCCTCACGCTTGTACTCATCCCAAACCTCCGGCACACGAGGCTTCCACAATATCTCCAAGTCATCAACTATTGGCCTCAAGTAGACACCAATACGGTCGCCAGGTTGCTTTTGCCCAAAGACCAATTTTGTTAGCAACATATATTTCTGTTTCTTGCATAGCCAGGGTCACTACGTGAAAACCACAAATAGGTCACACAACATTTGTAACTGGCCCTTAACACCCGTTACATGCACCCACATCTGTAACGGTAGTTACTTGGCGCCCGTTACAGATAAGCGTGACAGGCCGACCCCAGAGTTGGCGTCCGCAACACCCGTTACCAATGTGGACTTCTAGTAACGGTCTTCTAAAACGCTTGTTACATGAAATCTTTGTAACGGATGTTAAATAAAGCCAGTTACACAAGTTAAACCTATCGGTAATGAGCTAGTAAAATTCGTTACTGATCAACACCCTATCCGTAACGGGTTGTTTAAGTCCGTTACTGATCACTCCGTATTGGTAACGTGATATAAAATTCGTTACCGATGAGCATTTGATGCCTGTTACTAGTTTGAGAGCCCAATAATTAAAGTTTGAGAGCACTCAACTACCGTGAAGCGCAAGTGCAGCGTCAATGAACAAATGAGATGGAGGTTTGTTAATCATCATCTCCTTTGAGTCTGTCCTCATTGACAGGTCAACTCGATCCATCTCTCATTGCTTCCATTTCGACATGCAGGCACAATCAACACATATATCTTCTGAGACAAAACAGACATCATAAGAGAGATAACTTGTCCACAAATATGAAGATAACTTCTCCACAAGAATAAAGATAATTATTACAAAAGGTTAACTTCTCCATATATCAGGCTAGGACTTAACTTGTCCATCACATTATTTACTATGGTCGTGCTATCTGACCATACACATCAACAAAGGCATGCCCCTTGAACATCCACAAAAGTATGGTTACTGACCCTGCACATCAACAAGCATGAACAGATCATGCCCCATCAGGATTATTGGCTCTTTTTGCAACCTCTTCGTAAACAACCAAGGATTCTTGAAGCCCTTGTAGAGCACCTTCAATGGGCTCGAAATTTTGTTCAGTAGTATTATTGTACCTCCTTTAAGTGCTTAGCCTTTTGATTAGGATGTTCACTTCTTTTGTGATTTTTTTCGAACTCAGGTTTCACATAATCCCAAACATTAAGGTTAAGAAGTAACTCGAGCTCTGCTCGCGACTCAAAGAGTTTTGCCTAAAACAGGGTTAAACATGGTATAAGAACAAGATAGTTAATTCAGAACTAATTTGCCTCAGAACTTGGAGCAGTATAGGAACAGTCATAGGAAAATTATATAAGAACCTGAAAATTACCCTAGGCTTCATAGTAGGGTGTGACAAGTAAAAGCAGAACTTAGTTCAGAACTGATTAACCTCAGAATTTGGTATAAGATCATGACAAGCATGGAAGACATCCTCATAGGCACTAATTAACTTTACGAAGCACAAGCTCAAGCTACCTTAAGCTCCATCCATAGAACAAGTAAAAAGGTAGTGAGATTCAGAGAAACTTGCCTCACCGTCATCGTGGTGTTGCCAGAGTCAGAGATGAGGTACTCTACACCTTCTTCGTAGCTCCCTCGACACCTCTTCGTAGTTGCTAGACACTTGTGCTCGCAAACGTGAGGCAGGCCCCTCGCCCACTTCGCTGCCCCCGCGCCGGCACAATCCTCCTTGCCGCTACTTGCCCCGTCGTCGGAATCCGAGAGGATCCAGTAGAGCACCCTCGTCTCCGGCATTGGGTTTACTCCATCTCCGCGTGGCCCCTCTCTGGCACTCATCGTAGTCCCCCTCTTTGCTGCCATGTCACCGGCATACGCGCGGATCCAGTTGCGATACCGCTTCGTGTTCCGATTCACCTCAATCCCGGGTGTGCGGGGTCGTCCACTGCTTGGCCCCTCGCCGGCGCTCATCATCGTCTCTGTCTCCACACCTCCTCGCACGCCTCCTCTGCGTTTTTTAAGGAGAGTGTTGTGCTTATCAAGAAGGGTGCGGTTGAATATTCATTTTGCACCCTTTGACTTTTACAAATCATATTTGACCATTCGTCTTATTGAAAAAATTTGTGAAAATGTAGAAATAATTATGATATACTTAAAATATATATTATGATAAAACATTTCATAGTAAAATAAATAATACTTTCACAATTTTTTCAAATAATATGAATGGTCAAACGTGAAGCACGGAAGTTAACAGGTGTAAATATTTGGGATGGAGGGAGTAGTCAATGCCGACGCGGGTTAGCAAACCCGCGTCGCTTTGTTGGCTGGTGCGCGAGCAATGGTTACCTTGTTTATACTAGGCTGTTGACGCTTTTTTTTAAATGACAGTTAATTGCTTCCCTCAAAAATTAGGGCCCTTAAAGTAGCACCTAAAAATTAATAAAAATACGAACAATTCATTAAAGAACGACCATTGCTATCTAGCCTTACGTCCTACAGTCGATATAGCTCTGATACCACTCTGTCACACCTGGTTTTAGAAAAGCAATTCAAGTGCATACCTACATGTATGCCAGGATCAAGTTTCATATATATAGTAGACATAAGTGAATAATAGTAACAGTGTCACGTAAAGAACATAAACAAACCTATTATTTTATCAGAGTTATATAGTTCAATCCGGGAAATGGAGGCACCAACTCCACAAGCAATCGACTGGGGGCTGCGTGCGCCTAGCATCACCATCTTCAAAAGCTTCACATCTTTTGCTTCTGAGCAACAATAAGCAAGGATGAGTACACTTATGGTTGGTACTCAGCAAGGCCACAAGAAATAACTAGGAAGTGATTTAAGTCCATCTTTAAGTTTATTAATCATGTGAGGGTCCAGGCCGCTCTTGACCATGAGCACAACTAATCGATTAGTTTTACACTCTGCAGAGGTTGTACATCTTTACCCACAAGTCGCGTAAAAGTCCCGAAGAACTTTAGACCCAACCATGCGATGCGGATCAGGCATCATACCACACTACCTAGGTGTGATTGCATAGGGACGCTATGAGGCCTTTACAAAGATTCTCTAGCACGGGCTGCTCGCTAGGTTACCTGATCAGTGTAGCGCATAAAGCTCCCTAGCGGGTACCGTGTCTTAGCAAAGCCCAACTCCCCACCAGAGCAGGTCTATACACCATCTCCCATCAGCCCCAACCCCTTTCAGGTAAAGCATACCACATACTAACGTTTTTAATTAATTAGCCAAGACAGAGCCATATGTCTTGTGGTAGTACTGTTGTCCTGGGTGGTTCTCCATGTTCAAGTTAATGCAAAAGTATTCTTGTAAATAAAGCATAGGTAGAAGGTGATTAGGGACACTTGCCTTCAACGAAAAGCTACTCTTACTGCTCTCTCTTCATCTCTTGCTTCCTTAGAACTCTTCATCTTCAAAGCAAATGAACACTAATCCTTCTTCTACTCGAAGCAACCATCGACACAACATACAAAGCAACAAGTACAACTAAGAACAATGCACCAATCAAAAGAAAGCTTTAAAAAAACAAATTAAAGCATATTGATCAATTTTTTTTGAAACGTGTGAACTGAAAAAGGTATAGGTTTTAAAAGGATGGATATTAAACATGAAGTGAACACACATGCATTGCAGGGCTGCATGCAACTGAACAGGTAGCAAATAATCATGTTGCTTGCTTGTCGTCCATACGTGCATGTATGTAGATGAAAAGAAACAAAATTATTAATGCTCAAGCATAGACATGATGTAAGCATGACATCATGAGGGCAATTAAGGGCCCGTTTGGTATAGCTTCATGAGCAACTTCACGAGCAGCTTCACAACTTCAATAGCCAAACAGCCAACTCTCTGCCTAACTCTCTGGTCAGCTTCTTTGAAAACTCACTCTCACAGAGTTAAGCACATGGTGAAGCTGCAAAACCATGGCTCTCTCCCCCGCTCATGAAGTTGCTTATGGAGTTGTTTTCTAAAAAATAGCTCTACAGGTGAAGCTGAGCTGTGCCAAACAGGCTCTAAACAATAAAAGAATGTAGGAAAAAGGAATTGATGATGCCCTTTGGTTGTATACACATAGGCATGCATGGCGTTGCTGATTATAGAGAGACGGATGAAAGGATGGATGCTGAGGTTCTCACCAGCGGCGTCGACGGACGGCGGTCTCGACAAACATCAATCATGAGCGCAACTGCTCGCGACAGTCCTTGGAGAGTCCCAGAGACTTGCCTGAGCAGAGATGATTTGGGTTGGATATGATCTCACCATGATGTCATCCTTATGTTTGCATGGGAGGAAGGATTCCTGTGTATGTACGATGGCTTGCTTGTCACATATGCATATATGCATGGTACTATTAGCTTGCAACTGATTAATTGTTGGCGAGGCTTCGATTAACTGATAGAGAAGAGGCAACAGATTAGAGGCAAGCAAAGACAGAAACGACAGAGAATAGCAGTGGCCGGCGGAACTTATAAAAGCATGCGACAGCAACCATGTGTTGTAGCCTGTAGCGGCAAAAGATTGAACAACAGCAGCAACGATCATGAAGAAACGAGAGAGAGGGGAACAGATGCTACCAAGGCAGGCGAGTCAGTGGAGCAGGTCATGAACTCATGATGGAGTAGATGGATGACGGCCCGGCGACGTCCCGGTGCCTCTACTCGAGTGATCCAAGGCATGGCGGCTCTCGGCAGATGGTGGCTTGACTCAGGTCCCCGCGGCCGGCAGTGTTCCGATGACGAGCGGATGACGACAACTGATGGAGCAGATACAAAACTCCTTGGCAAAGCTCCTCGTGGTGGTTAATATATGGACGATGGATGGTGGTGAGCTGCGGCGTGACGCGAGGGCAGAGTTGCTTGTACCGATGAGATCGATGGCGGCAACCACTGCAAGACAGGCAGGAGATGGCTTCTGCAGAGTCGGCATGCAACAACATGAGTACACAGCCGTAGGTAAAGTTGCACGCAGATATGGGATCATGGATCAGAGAGATGATGGATGTAGTGCATGCGTAGGTAGCAGATGACAACATGCATGTAGGTGATAAATTAAAGAGACCTGATGTATTTATCAAAATATGATGGAAGCATGACATCAACACAGAGAATAGAATACTATTGATTAAGGAACTATGCCTGGAGAAGTAGAGAATTCGTGACATGAAAAACAGAAACTAGATAGATTGAATTGAATGACCGGCAAAGCTACAGGTCATGAGAGAAACCCAAGGCAAAACGATGACCTGACGGTGACGAACATGACCTGATCATAGAGCTCCTTGTAGTGCTCGGTTGCTCCTTTGGGCGGCGGCAACGAGGACACGGCGACGCTCACGCTTCCCTCACACCATGAGTTGTTCTAATGGGAACGAGGATCTGATCTTGTCGTGATGGCAACCGGCGACCCAGGTGGTGAAACGAGGGTGACGAGTGACGGCCAAAAGATCATGGGGACGGCCGATGTTGACGAGAATCGAAGACGGCTGGTGGCGTCACCCTGCTCCGGCGATAACTGGCGGCAGCGCTGCGCACGCGAGACATGGCGGCGGCAGGCGGCAGCTAGGCAAGATATTGAGTTAGGGCACAGGTAATTGCCGGTGCAAACTGGGCAAATACATAAGGGGCAGCTAATGGCTAGATAACACAGCACGTTGGGCCGGCCTTGAGCCCTTGCCGTGCACAACTCCAATAAATCCAAATGAAAATGCAGTTGTAGAGTTACATGGGCTGCTAGCATCGAATAGAAGTAGAGAGAATATTTAATGGGCTGGGAGAGAGCAAAGAAATTGAGCATGACGTGCATCTTATTTGGGAGTATATTTGGTAATAACCAAATTGTAGATGCTCAAAGAGTTTCGGGAGCACAGGGAGTATCTCAATACATAGCTTATTACACAATGGATCCAATTAAAATACTTGGGTCTCATCAAAAGAATTTTAGGGCCTTCTCATAAATGGAATTAGCTCGAGAAATGTGAGAATAAATTCCAGAAAAGGTTTGAAAATTCTCAAAAGGATTTGGTCAGCACCTAAATGCATCTTTAAAACATTTTGCAGTCAAAAAACACCAAGGTGTGCATCGGCATGAATGCAACACTCACACAATCATTTTATTTAATTTAGAAAATCAAACAAAGCTATTTTCATACACTATATTTCCTGTAAAGAAAATAAATGTTGGAAAAATTTTTAAATTATGAGAAATTTGTTGTTTAATTATTCTTTCTATTCACATCCTGAAATTCAGAAATTTCAAGGTGTGATAAGCACGTGAGTGAACAAACGACTCAGCACTAGGGTTAGTACAAAAAGAGTAAAATTCGCGCCGAGCCATTTGCTCCAAAGTGGGGTTAGCACAATCCAAATCCTCATAACAAAGCTACCTCCACGAACACCACCACGGTGACCACTATGAGGGAACCAACCCTTTCTAGCTGGAGGAGGACAAAAGCCACGAAAGAAAGACTGTGGACCCTTCCTCCTCTCCATCTCAAAGCTATGACTCCTTCCACCCTCGTATTGAGCACGAGGCGGAGATCGTCAAGAATACTGACCACCTACATAACACCCACAAGAACCATGACCACTTGAACCAAACCGAGCCTCCAGACGAGCACGGAAACCAAAACCCTATCTTCCCAGACCTGCACCGGTCTGACCGGTGTGGTGCACCGGTCTGATCGGTGTAGCCCGGCCAGCAGCACCTTTTGCAACCTTTCGCTCTTCCCAAGCCGGAATAGCCCTCACAATTGCTTTAGCCCTGGGCATCTGCACACGAGGCTCAAGTACACCATTGGAAGGGTGGTACTTGTCCTTGTTAGCCCATTCCTTTGCATTCTCTCCTCACACTTCTTCTTGAAGCAAAACTTACGCTTGTGACCATTTCCCCCACAATAGTCACAATGAAACCGCACGAGCTTAGGTTTAGGCTTGGGTTGGGGCTGCTCAATTGGTTTCTCTCCACTCGGTTGCTCAACCGGTTTCTCCTCAATAGGCTTCACACCGTATTTACCAAAGAACACATTTCCCAAGTCACTCTTGAACTTGATAAGTTTTTGGAAATCATTTGTGGAGTGAGGGAATATGGGAGGATCTGGGGTTGTATCAAGTTTGTTTCTCAGTGGGTTGGGCTTAGGAACATAGGCATTTTTGTGGTAGGTTTTTGGTGGAGCTTGGATATCACCAATTTTTTCTCCTCCCTCACCACTGCACTCTCCAACCTTCTCAAAGCCAAGTGCTTGCCCATCATAGCATTTGTATGCCTCTATCATCATCCTAAGCTGAGGTTCATGGCCCAGCAACCAACCCATCCAACCCATCATTTTTCTCAACTCATCATTCTCATCCTGCAAGCGATCCACATAATGTGCAAGTTCCAGATTTTTCAAAGCATGCAATTCACATGTAGAACAAGAAGTGGGAATAGGTTCCTTTAGCTTAGCCTCAAGAGAAACAGTGTAAGCATGCATCTCATCAATTTTTCCATGCAAAACATGGTAATAAGTGCAGGCACCTAGCAAAGCAAGTCTAGACTTAAGCTCAACCACTTCAACCTAAGCACATCTAGTTCATCACAAGCAGAAGCATGCTTATGCTTGAAACTAGTAAAATCAGCTAGGTACACAGAGCAATCAACACAATCAACATCATCAGAAACCACATGTGAAGCCTTAAGCGAATCAGTTTCAAGCTTGACATCTAGGTTCTGGGTTTCTAGCTCAGCCACACGGTTTCAAGCATCTTCTAGCGAGGCCCTAAGCTCTTTCCTCATCATCTTGGCCTCTCTAAGCATATCATCACAGTTATGAAGCAACTGGCCAAGACGCTCATTCTCCTCATGCAAGAAGGGAAGCTAGGGACGTACCTCATCCTCGGAGTCAGAGTCCCAGTCACTTTGGTGACTTTTCTTACTGCCGGAGCTGCGAGCCATGCCACAGAAGACATCTCCCGCGAAGTAGCTCAACCCACTGACGTTCTTGGATGCCTTCTTGTTCTTGCACCGATCACCTTCATCTTGACTGCTACTCGATCTCGAGGAAGAGTAGGTGAAGCTGGAGTTGACGTCGCTTGCTCTGACCATCGCACAGGCCTTCCTGCCGCGACCATCCTTCTTCCTCGATCGTCGCTCATCCTTGTGCTTGTTCTTGTGCTTGTGATCGTCCCTCGATCTATACTTGTTGTCCTTGCTCGATCGGTGCTTGTAGTCATCCTTGTTCTCCATCTTCTTCGGGCAGTCAGCGACGAAGTGTTCTGGCTTGCCACACTAAAAGAACGTTCATGTTGTCCTCCTCGTGTTCACCCGATTCTCGTGCAGCCTTTCGAACCGCTTGGTCAGCAATGCCAGCTCGTCCACTCCACGCATGTCGAACTCCTCGTTTGTCAAAGACGTCAAAGAAGACAAAGAGTACAACCTGCAAGATGTGTTAGCGTTAGACTTAGCCACCCTGCCACTGGCGAGAGCAAGACTATGGGAGTCAGTCGGGCTCTCAAGACGAGTTGTCAAACCCCGATCGACCTCAGCGGACTTGAGCTTCGAGAACAGCTCGTTCACTGTAAGAGTGGTGTACTTCTCATATTCAAGAATGGCCTCGACCTTTCCCTCCCACACGGCACGATCCAGCGTGTGTAAGAGCTTCTCCGCTCTATCATGGTCATCGTATGGGAGAACGTGGACATTGGCCCTCATGCTGTTCACAACCACCGTGAACCGCTGGAACAAGGCATCTATAGACTCACCGGGGAGATGAGTGAAGTTCTCGTACTCTCTTTGGTAAGTCGCATACAACCATGCCTAAACATCTGCATTCCCAGCATGTGCATTCTTTAGCTCCAACCAGATATGAACCCGATAGAATTCGGATTGACACATAGATTGGTACAGGTAGTCAACTGCCTTGTCGTTGGCATCAAACATGTCGCTCGATCCTGGAGCAAGGAAGTTAATCGGATGAACATAAGTTGTGTTCACCGTAACGTCCCAAAGGATCTGCCCTTTCTGCGGAGGAACGCCGCCATCCGCCTTTGCCACATTTGGTAGTTCTTCCCATCGAAGTGCGGAGGACCCGAACCCCATTCCTGGTACGCCATCTTTGGATCTTAGATTGGCTAGAGTCAATAAAGACCCGATTCGGCTCTGAAACCAATTGAAGGATCCATTAGGCGAACCAGAGAGGGGGGAGTGAATGGGAGCCGATAAAAAATCTTCTCGAAGGAGATGGGAACTCCAACAAGATGCACACGGCTTCCAAATCACATCTCTGATTCAACTACCCAAGTTGGCCAAGACCACGCAGCCACTGGAGTGCTACTGGTCTTAGGAACCAACAACCACCTACACGAACTCGAGAACGCAGCGGAACTAGCAACTCAAGCACACTGACCTGCACCGGTCACACCAGTGAGCACGACCTGTCAGACTGGTCCCTGCTAGGACTCAACACCAATTCCTGAGAACTTCTATAGAAGGATCCTACACTAATCAGGTCGATGCAGCATGCCTGTTAGACAGGTTAAAGCCAGGAAGCCCCAAAAACTCAACCCAACCTTCCGAGCTCCAAAACAACCCAAACTCGAAATAGCATCAACACAGAACAACAGGGAACTCACCAGAACGTTCACACGAGATAAAATCCACAAGGCTTTGTACCGGTCAGACCGGTGAGTAGCCTCGGTCAGACCGGTCATGCTAGGCCACTCGGGGAAGAACAGCACCCCGGGTCAACTCCCCCAAATCCAACTCCCGATCTCCCGAATCGCTCCACGGATTTGTGCAGGACTTTGGGGATAGTAGACACCTCATGGGCACTACATAGCCAAGATTTGGTCCACCAAAACTTGCTAAATCGAGAGGAATCGAAGAAATCCCACCAAGAACACCTCTAACCCTATAGCACTGAAAACCCCAAAATCGAGCCCCTTTGCTCACCGATTTGGGAGGAGAATCAAAGGGAAAAGAACCACGAAGGGCTGAAGCATATATCCTCCACCAAATCCCAAAGAGAAAGGCCTTGAAATCTCTCCAAGAAAAACGCCAAGAAAAGGCTCCGAAAATCACCAAAAAGGACAAACGGGAACAACACATCCAAGCCTCGAGGCACCACACCGAATCATCTATACATACCAAAGAGGTTCATACAAGATCTAGCTTGCCGCCCGATCATCCTTCCCTCTCACAAGATCTCACCATGAAGCTCTCAAGCTAGTCCTATGGAAAACAAATGAGCTAGGGTTCCAAGAGATGGCTGCCATCCTCTCACCACTTGGGTTATATGGAGGCATCTGAAAGTCTAAAATACCCTTACTAGCTAACTAGACCTTGAAGATCCCGACTGGCGTTTCCCCATTCTCGAATGGTTGGTTGAAGGGAAGCTCCTTCCCGACCAGATAGAAGCCCTGCGCATCGCCCGCCGCGCGAAAGCTTTCGTCAACATCGACGGCGAGCTCTACAAGCGTCGGGCGGCCAGCTTACTCATGCGGTGCATTCCCAGAGATCAAGGCCGCGAGTTGCTGCAAGAGCTACACGCTGGTACCTACGGTCACCATGCCGGGCCGAGAACACTTGTCAGAAAAGCTTTTCGATAAGGTTTCGATTGGTCCACAGCGGTTGCCGACTTGAAGGACATTGTGCGGCGTTGTGAGGGTTGCCAATTCTATGCAAGGCAAACTCACCTCCCGGCGCAAGCATTGCAGACGATCCCCATCACGTGGCCCTTCGCAGTCTGGAACCTCGACATGGTGGGACCACTCCGACAAGCACCTGGGGGCTTCACTCACCTCCTCGTGGCGGTCAACAAGTTCGCAAAATGGATCCAGGCTCGACCCATAGTAAGCATCCGCTCCGAGGAGGCTGTTTCATTCTTCACTGACATCATCTACCGTTTCGGCATCCCCAACACGATCATTACCAACAACGGCACCTACGGGAGCTACTGACCCTAGCAGAGCCATTGGATGTTACTCAGACGCTTGCCCACTGTCTGAACGTGGTCTTCACACTCCAGGGGCTGCGTTATAACACCGCAGCGATTATTGCACAGTGCTTGGAGGCATCTAGGCGCGGCCCGGGAGCGGCTTTCGGCGAAGCACACCGGCGGGCCGAACTTCACGCTTACCCGGGTGCAGCGGGAGAACGACGAGGCTCGTGTTAGGAGGTTCCGGTTGGAGCTTGAGAGAGGTGACCGCCTACGAGAGGATCGTGGATGCGGAGGCGGAGAACCATGCACTAGAGGAGGATGCCGACGCTCACGAGATAGAGAGGCTGACACTACTGCAGAACATTGCTGAGATGCAGGAGCACGTGCAGGAGACCGAGGTACAGGTGGCAGCCTTACAGGCTATAGTGGCCTTACAGCCACTGCCCCTAGTACAGGCACACCCGGAGCAGCAGGTTGTGTCCGGTCTGGATCAGACGAGCCAGGCAGGACCACCGCTACCGACTCCCCCAGCTTCACCTTCGTACAATGGTGCTTCAGTGGGCAACTAGGTTGCCGACAACAGGGATTAGGAGGATGTCGATCCTATCGAGTTGTCTTTGAGATGTTAGACTAGTTGGCTTGACAGCACGTCTTCGTGCCAAGCAACTATTGTATCGTGTCATGTCATGATGTTTCAAAATCGAGTTGTAATGTCGTTGAACCTTGTTCTGTCATGTTGTAATAAAGAATGCTTAAGCTTGTATGCTTTAAGTAAATTTCGTTGTCATTCAATTTGAAATTTTCTTGCGTTGAATACCAGATCCTTGGGTAAATCGTTGCAAATGACCACGCTTGTCAATGTTGCATTCTCTCCAAAAAACGTTGGTAAAACAAAGCATTTGTAGGAACATCACTCGTTGCCAGCGAATAAGTGCTCGTTCGTATACCACCTTCTTTGGTGTCCGAAATGACGATGATCGTTCGAAAGTAATTATGAACCGTGCAATTGAGTAATCGCCGTCCTAACCGGTTGAGAAGAACGATTCTATGAATCTTGGTGGCTATGGAATATTGTTGCTTGTTGCTGTCCTCATTGTTTAAGTACTAATGAGATGTAATTATGCATGATCGTGCTTGTCATCATTTGGAGTAAGCTTTTGGTTATCTCACTAATAAAGCTCACTTTTCAGATGGTGGGAACCACGCGCAGCTCTCCCAACGGTTTCGGAGCGAGTGGTAGTGGTGACTTACCACCACCCCCGCCTATGACACCGACGGAGGCCTTCATGGCCACCCAAACCGAGGTGTTGCGCCAGATCCTGCAGACGCAGTGGCAGATCACCCAGCAGATGAACCGAGGGCCGCCGCACGGGGCCAACCACGAGGGGCCTAACCAGGTCACCACGTACGCCCAGTTCATTTCCATGAAGCTGCCAACCTTCGCTAAAGCAGAAGACCCTCTGGAAGCAGAGGCTTTGGTCAAGGCCATAGAGGCGAAATTCTCTGCCTTTGTGTTGCCTTGCTCCGAGGAGAACAAAGCGAACTTCGCAGCGCTGCAACTGCGAGGAGAAGCTTTGATGTGGTGGGACCAGTTCAAGTCCATGCAGCGAGGCCACACTGCAACTTGGGAAGAGTTCAAGCAGGCTTTCAAGAGCCACCACATTCCCAAGGGTCTGATGGACAGAAAGATGAGGGAGCTGTTGGCCCTCCGTCAGGGATCTGACTCCGTGTACCGCTATGCTCAGAAGTTCAATAGCTTATGCCAGTACGGTGGGCATCATGTTGATACTGATGCCAAGAAGATGGAGAGGTTTCGTGACGGGCTTGATGGCAAGCTGTATGAGCGCCTGAATCTGCTCGAGCCCGCAAACTTCCATGAGCTAGTGAACAAGGCTATCTCGCAAGAGGATGCTATGAAGAAGGTCCATGGGGACAACAAGGGGATGTCCGGTTTCACCCCAGGCAGCGGAACAAACAAGAAGTTTCGCTTTGTGAAGAAGGAAGCTCCAGGCCAATCCCAGCAATCATCAACTGGACGCTGGACGATGAAGGCACCCCAGGGCAAACCTGCCGGGAACTTCCAGTTCCGCCGTGCCCAGCAGCAGGCTCCAAAGCCTATTGCACCCCCTCGCGATGTTGGAGATCGTCGTTGCTACAACTGTGGCCAGCCAGGGCACTACATTAATGAGTGTCCCAAGCCCAGACAAATCAAGCCCAACCTGCAGAATCAGAGTACCGGAAAGCAAGCCTACCACTCCGACCAAGAAGCCTATGGTGCAAGTGCGCCAAGGCAAGCTGAACTTCACTACGATGAGTGACATTCCAGCAGGAGCTCCAGTACTCACAGGTACATTCTCTATCAATAACACTCCTGTTAAGGTCTTATTTGATTCGGGAGCCACACATAGTTTCATAAATGAGAGTCTGCTAGACAAATTGGGTCTAAGAGGAGTACAAACCAAATCTGCTTATAAAATTACCACACCCGGTGGAAACATCATGTCTCAATTAGTGACCTTTGAAGTTCCTCTGAGACTAGGAAGTAGGGTTATTCGATCTAATCTTATAACCATCAAATTGTGAAGCATGGATGTTATTTTGCGTACAGAATGGATGAATCAGCATAAGGTGATTCTAGATATATCGGATAGGGTCGTAGAGATCAATTCTCCTACGGTCGGGCACACTACCTTGTACCTACCTTTCGGGACCGCATGCGACTCTTGTGCCTATGTGACCATTATCTCCTCTCTTGATGAAATTCCAGTAGTGTGTGAGTACCCTGATGTATTTCCTAACGAGTTGCCTGGTATGCCACCAGACAGAGATGTCGAGTTTGTGATCGAACTCCAGCCCGGTACCGCACCCATTTCCAAAAGACCTTATCGCATGCCACCCAAAGAGATAGCTGAATTAAAAACCCAACTCCAAGAATTGTTAGATAAGGGTTACATTCGCCCGAGCTCTTCTCCTTGGGGTTGCCCTGCTCTCTTTGTCAAAAAGAAAGATGGTAGCTTGAGAATGTGCGTAGATTATCGACCACTCAATGCAGTCACCATCAAAAACAAATACCCACTTCCTCGAATCGATGTTCTTTTCGATCAATTGGCTGGTGCCAAAGTCTTCTCTAAGATCGATCTTCGTTCTGGCTACCACCAAATCAAGATTCGACCGTGCGACATTCCTAAAACCGCTTTTTCCACTCGTTATGGTCTTTATGAGTTCTTGGTCATGTCCTTCAGACTCACTAATGCGCCTGCCTACTTCATGTACCTCATGAACTCCGTGTTCATGACGGAGCTCGATAAATTTGTCGTGGTCTTTATCGATGATATTCTCATCTATTCTAAGAGCGAGAAAGATCACGCCAATCATCTTCGAGTTGTCCTTCAGCGTTTGCGAGATCACAAGCTTTATGCTAAGTTCTCCAAATGCGAATTCTGGTTGAAAAGTGTCAAATTCTTAGGGCACACCATTTCCCACGATGGTATCTCCGTAGATCCTAGCAAAGTTCAAGAGGTGATGGATTGGAAACCACCCAAATCCGTACATCAAATCCGCAATTTCCTAGGATTGGCGGGATACTACCGTCGATTCATTCCTGACTTTTCCAGAATCAAAAAACCCATGACTGAATTACTCAAGAAAGGAGTGAAATTCGTGTGGAGCGAAGCATGTGAGAAAGCTTTCCACACTCTCAGGCAACATCTAACTTCATCCCCAGTGCTAGTTCAACCCAATAATTCCAAACCGTTTGAAGTCTTCTGTGACGCATCAGGCACGTGTCGGTGCGGAATGTGGTCCCGACACTAACTAGTAATAAGCGCTGATGTCTATCCCTCAATGGTCGATGCTAAGCAACGAGAGACACAGAGTTTATCCTGGTTCCGGCCGAGGGGGCCATACGTCCAGCAGTGGTGTGCTCAAGGCACTATATTGCTCAGCTCCGGAGGTGCCTGTAGTGGGGCTGCTACAAGCAAGGCGGGAGAGGAAGCGTGGCTTCCAAGTCCCTGGTGTAGTGGCTGAAGGTGTTGTGTTGTGTTACGTTGCGTTGTGTGTCTCTGTGTCCGTTTTTTTTTCCTGCGGCAGGGGGGTTCGTCCTCCTTTTATAGATCAAGGAGAGAGCGAACCACATGTGTGCCGCGCTATTTAGCTACGTGAAGAGGCGTGATGTGCTATGCTGTAGAGTGGGCGGCCCTTCGGACGATCCTTGCATCGATCCGGCCATCATGGCTTATCTTGTACCCGAACAGTAGCGGCTTCGAGGATAGAAGGGTGGTGGACGGCCGCGATGTCCTCAGATGGGCTCGAGGGAGTTGCTGACGTCGGTCCGTATAGGATACAGTAGTAGGTATGGCGGCGTCCCGTTCCCGCACGCTCCACTGTGCTAGATCTGTTGCCACAGCGCCCGGCGTGTGGTTCGTACGCGCGGGGGCGGCAGCCATGCCGTTAGCAGTGGCAGGGATGGCGTCCCACCGGCCTAGCGCCTCCACCTAACTCTGCAAGATCACTAGAAGGCAAGTCGAGGGTGCGGTCGGCCCCCCTTCGAGGGCTCGGCGCATTAGCCGTACCAGAGCGGGTGGCGCGGCGTCACGGGACTGGCGCCGGCCACGCCGCACAGTTCCTCCCACAGTGGCGGGGATGGGATCCCTCCTGGGGAGTTGGTGCGGCGGCACGGGGCGCGAGCCCCAGGCGCATGATGGCGCCGCCCCGCCGGTGTCAGGGCATTAAATGCCAGCGTACGGGAGCAGGCGCGCGCGTGCGGAGCGCCCTCGAGCGAGGCGGACCCCGTTCGAGGGCGGAGCAGACCCTCGAGCGAGGCGGGGCCTGCTCGAGGGGGGAGCGAGCTCTTGAGCGAGGCGGTGCCCGCTCGAGGTAAGCGCACCCCCTCGAACGGGACGGAGCCCACCCGAGGGAGGCGCGCATCCTCGAGCGAGGCGAAGCCTGCTCGAGGGGATCTTCGAGTGGGCCGCCTTGGTGGGCCGTTGGGGGCCTCCGCGGCGTGGGCCGTGTCCTGCATGGTTAGGCGAGGTGTGTTTAGCTTTGTTGCATGTTTTAAGCGGGGATTTCCCAGTTGTTTAAGGGGACCCCTAGGGCTGTCCCCGACAGTAGCCCCCGAGCATCTGTGGGTTTGCCATTGAGGCTCCCGCAGATGCTGGAACCTACTGATAGGACGCTCTTCCCTCCTGGTCTCGCGAACGCTCTCCGTGGGGCCGCGTCAGCGGACCCGCGGGTCTAGCCTCCGAAGCCCTGCAGGAGCGTGGGTGCTCCTGTAGGGGTTAACCGCGAGAGTTCGCTAGAGGGCATGGTACATGTTTCAACCGGCGTCGGCAATGTCTCAGCCGACTTCGGTGATGCACGCGCCGCTGGCACTATCTCCAGTGGGTGCAATCTAGAAGGTGTAGCCGTGCGTCAAGCCCCCGAGCCTGGGCCCGTTCGAGGCGATCGAGTAGAGCTTTACGACTTGTCTTTTAACGCGCCCTCGCCGTCCCTCCGCGGGACGGAGGGTGAGGTTTCCGCAACCCCCATCGAGCAGGTCGCGGATTGCGGATTCCTCGTTGAGCTGCTGGCGGGTGGTTCGAGTGGATGCCCATGCCCCGTTCGATAAGGGTAGGCTGCGTGGTCCAGAGACACGTCCATTGAAGGGCTTGCGTGGGTTCGCTAGGTGGGGCTCGTTCCCGTTCGATAGGGACCGAGGGCGCGGAAGCTCTCCCTCGGTGGGATCCCCCGGCTAGCTGCCCTCGCTGGCTCTCGAATACGACATATGGGGCACCCTCGAGCCGACGGGCCCGAGGAACGGCTCGAATGCGCGTGCCTTCATCGTCCCTGACACTGTGATCTGGGGCGCCTGTTCGAACCCGTCGAGGGTCAGGCTTCGAACCTCTGATCAGTAGGGCCGTGCGGGGTGGCGCTTGGGCGGCCCCGTCTTTGCGTCTGCGACCGTCGAGGGGCCTAGGCGAGCCAGCCCTCGAGGTGCTGATTAGTAAAAATGGTGCGGGGCGGCGGCTAAGCGCTCCCGGCCTGGCATCTGCGACCACCGAGGGGCCTGGGCGAGCCAGCCCCCGAGGCGCTGATCAGTAATACAGCGTGGCATGGCTGCTTGCGGTGCCCGCTTCGTTTCAAAACGGGCCCCGAGGCGACCTTCTCACACCTGTACCCTTTCGAGGGTTGAAATTATCCCGAGCCAGGGGCTCGTGCCGCTCGAGGGTTCTGCGTGGCATGGGTGCTTGTGGTGCCCGCTTCGTTTCAAAACGGGCCCCGAGGAGACCTTCTCACGCCTGTACCCTTTCGAGGGTTGGAATTATCCCGAGCCAGGGGCTCGTGCCGCTCGAGGGTTCTCCTTACCTTGTAAGGAACCGGGCCATTAAATGCTCCACAGCCGAGGCTGTAACTTCGCGTCGCGGGCGCGCTTTTTTAGGCGTTGCAGCCGTGCGCACGCGCATAGTGGGCGGCGTGGGCAGGCGGACGTGACCGCCTGCCACGGTCCCTGCTATTCCTCGCCGTGATGATGGCTTGTTTGCGGTGGCGTGGCCGCCGCGGTCGTGGTGGGGCCCGCCCGTCAGCGAGAAGGAAGATTCCCTGCAGTTAATGCGCGCGGGACGTCCGCCCCGGAGAGCACGCCCACGGCTTATGAATCTGAGGGGAGGGAAAAGCGGTGGTTTTTTACCTTAGCGTTTCGCCGTTCTCGCCCCCTGCGCTCTCACCTTCGCTTTGCCCTTGCCACCGCGGCCCTTCGCCATTAGAGCTCTTCCTCTTCTTCTTGTCCTCCGCTCCCGGACCCCTTGTCCTTTCTAATGGCGCCGCTTCCACCCCTCACAATCCTTGACCCGTACGCCTAGGAGCGGTCGACGGTGACCCAGCTGGCCCTCGGCGAGCTGGTCTCCGCCGGCCAGCTGGCGGCGAACGAGGAGGGCCGGCCGGCAGAGTGGATCGTGCCGCCGGCGGGGGATCACGCGCCCAACCCGCCGGAAGGCTACGTGGTGAGCTTGATCCGCTTCCATGAGCGCGGCTTCGCCGCGCCGGCGAGCCGCTTCATGCGGGCGCTCTGTCGCCGCTACGGCGTGGAGTTACACAACTTCGCGCCGAACGCGATTTCGCAGGCGGCCACATTTGTGGGCGTCTGCGAGGGGTATCTAGGGATCCCAGTCAATTGGGAGCTCTGGCTACACCTCTTCCGCGCGGAGCTCTTCACGCAGCCGACGACGGAGCAGAGGACCCGCCGCGCGGTGCGCGCCGGCGGGATGTCGCTTGCCCTGCGGACGCAGTTCAAGGACGACTACATCCCCTGCACCATGACGACGAACAACGCCGGCTGGGAGCGGGGGTGGTTCTACCTGCGCAACACCGAGCCCGGCCTCCCCCCCTACACCGGTCTGGTGTTCCGGGAGAAGCCCGACTCCTGGAGCTACGGGGTGTCCACGCCCCAGCATCGGAGGCGGCTGGGCTCGCTCCTGGCCGCCTTGAGGAACCTGGCGACGCGCGGGCTGACCGCGGCGGGCGTCCTCACCTTCCTCCACCACCGACGGGTTGTGCCTCTGATGGAGAGGCCGCTCTGCATCTACGAGATGACAGAGGAGGCGGACCCCGTCGCGCTGGCGAGGTCGCGGATGCTCCCAACCCCCCTCGGGCGGGCGTACGTGCTCACGCGAGCGCGGAACGCCGTCGACACCCGGATGTTGCGCCAGGACCGGTCCCCGTGGGACCTCGAGATGCTCCCCACCGGCCCGCTGGTGAGTATGGTTCTTGGCCCTGTTTTCGCTCTTGATGATGCCCCTGGCCCCTGACGCGCCTTTGATGTTCTCGCCTGCAGCTGGTGACCTTCAGCGCCGCGAAGTCCGTTCCGCCTACCCCTGACTCCCGCGCGCTCGGTCGGGCGGCGCAGCAACGGGAGCAGGAGCGGGCGGCGCGCAAGAGGGAGCGCGCGAGGCGGCACCGCGAGCGCCGCGAGCGGCGGAGCGAGGAGCACCGGCCGCGCGAGCGGCAGGGGCTTTCCTCGGCCGGGGACCGAGGAGTATTCGTCCTCGGAGAGGACGAGGGAGGAAGGGAGCCGGGGGGCAAGGCCCCCCCGATAGGTGGGAGCCTCGCTCCCCGTCGCCGGAGCCGGCTCCGGCGGCAAGGGCGGCATCGCTCGGGACGGGCGCAACGGCGCCGCCGCCGGACAATCAACGACAGGGGCGGCGCGAGCCGCGGAGGTGCCGGCGCGCGCAACAAGCACGCCCGCGCGTGGGGGCGGGGCCCGTGCGCGCGGCGAGACATTAGGGGGCGCGGCGACCGCGCGCGTCGGCCGCGCGGGCCTCGTCCGCCGAGGCCTCGAGGAAGAGGAAGCGCGCCTTCTCCTCTTCGAGGTAAGGGGCTTGCCCTTCTGCTGGCTTTGGTTTTTTGTCGATCAGGCGTTCTGACTTTTTGCTTGTAATCGTGCAGGGTGGTGCCAACCGTGCCTCCCCTCGCACCGGCCAAGGTGTTGAGGGCGGATGTGGCCATTCCCACCCGGCGGCGCTCGTCGAGGGCGCCGCGGGCGGGGGCAAGCACGGCGGCGGCGGGCGAGGGGGCTCGCGAGGCGCGGGCGAGGCCTCGAGGCCTCGGCCGGCGGATCGGCCTGCCGCGGCGCGGCCGGCGGTCGTCGAGGAGCGGCGGGCACCGATCGTGGCGGAGACGCGGCCGCGGCGGCGGCTGTGGTGGAGATGCGGCCGGCGGTGGCTTCCGCGACGGAGGCGCGGTCCGTGGCGGCGCGGCGGCGGAGGAAGAGCGGGTGCGGCCCGCGGTGGCGCCGTGGTAGCGGTTGAGGAGGGCGGACGGGCGCCGTGGTCGCGGAGGCGCGGCCGGAGGTGATGGCCACGGCGCCGCGTCGGGCGCCCATGGCCACGGAGGCGCAAGTGGAGGTGCGGCGGAGGGCGGCGCGGGGGCCGGCGCCTGCCGGCCGACTCCCGGCGGTGGTGGTGGAGGTCCCGGACGACGATTCCCCGCCGCCCGGGTGGGATCAGTGGGTGAGCTTCCCCACGCTCTCCTCAGAGTCCCAAGAGGGGGCCCTCGTGAGGCGGCGCGACGGCCACATGGTGGCAGGGGGCCGAGGGCACGGCGCCGAGGCCTCGTCTTCCCGCGCTGGCCACTCCGCCCAGGTGGAGGGGATCGCTGACGACCCGCCCGCGTTCGCCGACGCCCGGGGGGAGCGAGGAGAGCCGTGGGGAGAGCTTCGCAGCCACGGCGCCACGCTCGACCGTGCGCTAAACGAGGCGCTGAGGGTCCACGGCGGCCCCGCGTGGCGCGTCTTCCAGGTGGGGCATCGCTGCTCGTATTCCTCCTTTTCTCGCTTCTGCGTGCTGTTTCTGTATCATGATGCTTACGGGTTTTGACTTGTGGGTGACAGGAGCTCGAGCGCCGCGCCCGCGACAAGTACGGCGCCTTGGACCGGGTGAACGCCGAGCTCCACCAGCTCCGGGAGTGATGCGGCGCCTTCGACGCGCTCGCCGACGCCCTCAGCACTCCGGACGGCTGGTTGTCGTACCGGGCCATGGCCTTGCGTGATGAACTCCACGAGAGCACAAGGCAAGACCCGGCGCGTCCCTCTAGCCTCGAGCGGGTTTGCACAGCCCTCATCGACTGTGATGAGGCGCTGCGGCAGGCTCGCTCGGACCTGGAGCAGATGCGGACGCTGGCGACCAACTGGGAGGCGGAGGTGGCCGGCGTCCGCAACGAGAACCGGGGGCTCCGCTCATCGCTCGAGGGGGCGCGGGCGCATCGGCCGCCGGGCCGAGGAGCGGGCGCGCGCGCTCGAGCAAAGGGCCAAGGAGGCCGACGACTTGAAGGCCGCCCTCGACGCCAAGGTCGCGGCGCTCGCCGTCTCCGAGGACCAGCTTCGTGGGAGCGCACCGCCCGCCAAGGGGCCGAGGGGCGGCTCCGGCGGGAGAGCGGGCCACCCTCGCCGACGCCCGGTCGGTGCTGGAGGAGGAGCGCGTCGCTCGCGAAGCGGCGCAGAAGTCGCTGGAGGAACGGAACACCGAGTTCTCCAAGGTCGAGTGCGAGCTGATAGTGCTCAGCATCGCGAGCGCGAACCAGGAGCTGGCCCTCCAGGAGCAGGGTGAGACCGTCAGGGGCCTCGAGCTGGCGGTCGAGGCCAAGCGCCGCGCCCTCGAGGTGGAGAGGAAGCAAGTCGAAGGTGAGCCGTTGCTTGGCTCCTGTTTTGTTGGTTTTCTGTTAGAGAGTTCGCACTCCTTTTTCTGATTTCTTTCTCGTCTTGGCGACTCCAGGCTTGCGCACCGCTCTGGGGCACGCGGCTGAGCGGGCTGAGGCGCTGCAGACCTCCTACAACTCCTCTGAGCAGGAGCTGCAGGAGCTGCACAACGCGGCCCTCGAGACCTGCCGGGTCGTGGAGGAGGGCGAGGCGCAGGCTGGTAGATCGTTGGCCAGCCGCCTGCGCGCCCTTAGCGGCCACGTCACTGAGCGTATGCGCCGGGCGCTGCGTCTTGGCGTCCAGAAGGCCCTCGGGGTGGTGCGGTCCCACTACGAGGTCGACTTCGAGGCGCTGGCGGAGGGCTACGTCGTTCCCGAGGGTGTTGAGGACGAGGTGGCGATGGAGCGCGTGGACGCGCTGGCCGCCGATGCCACCGGAACGCTCGCTGAAGCCTTTGAGGAGTTCCTCTTCCCGGACGCTGCTGACGCCGCCGCTCCTCCCGCCTGAAGACAGCTGGGCGCTAGGCCTGTTTTTGTTGATGCATTAGTATGCTGGCCGTGCGGCCTTTGTAAAGAAACAAGATATTTTTGCCATAATCATTTGCCAATGTAAAGTGATGTCTTTTGTTTATTACGCTTTTTTGTTTCTCCTTCTTCCTGAGTAGATTCTAGTTAGGGGAGTTCGATTTTCACGGGTGGCCTGTTGGGTTGGAGGCAAGAGAGAAGGGCCGTATCCTCGCAGAGGCGTAGGCTATCTCTGGCTCGTGCGCTCCTTCCGCTAGGCTGCCTGCGCCCTGTTCGAATCGTTGCTCGGGGTCGAAGCAGAAAACAAACATAGCGCGCGTGAGTTGTTTCGTTTTTGCGCGAAAATGGGACCATTTTGGGGGGATGCCCCCCGCAGTAGCCCCCGAGGGTAACTTGGGTTTCAGAGGAAAGCCGAGTTGCCCTTTTCATTAGACTTATGGCGTTTACATAGTTGTCACCAACTGGGGCGTTGGTCATGTGATTTTTACAACAAAAATACTTGGAAATCCTAGCTAGGGGTAGAAGCGACGTAGCTGTTGGATGTTCCAAGCGTTGGTGAGCTCTTCACCGTCCTCGTTGGCCAGCTTGTACGTGCCGGGCTTGAGTACCTTCACCACGACGTAGGGTCCCTCCCATGGAGGCGATAGCTTGTGGCATCCCCGGTTGTCTTGGCGTAGCCTTAGGACCAAGTCCCCTTCGCTGAAGTCCCGTCGGCGTATCTTGCGTGCTTGGTTGCGCCTAAGGGACTGCTGATACCTTGCGGAATGCATCAAGGCCACGAGGCGTGCCTCGTCCAGTTGGTCCAGCGAGTCCTCGCGGGCTCGCTGGTTGGCATCCTCGTCGTAGCCTCGAACCCTGGGCGATCCGTGTTCTAAGTCCGTGGGGAGAACGGCCTCCGCGCCATGGACTAGAAAAACGGGGTGAACTCGGTGGCTCTGCTCGGGGTGGTCCTTAGGCTCCACATGACCGCTGGTAATTCCTGGAGCCATTTCCGACCAGATTTGTTTAGCTGATCAAAAATCCTAGGCTTTAGGCCTTGTAGGATCATGTCGTTGGCACGCTCTACTTGGCCGTTGGACTGCGGGTGTGCCACGGCTGCCCAATCCACACGGATGTGGAATTTGTCGCAAAACTCCAAGAATTTCCTGCCCGTGAACTGGGACCCGTTGTCGGTGATGATGGAGTTTGGCACTCCAAATCGGTGGACGATGTCGGTGAAGAACGTCACCGCTTGCTCCGCCCTGAGATTCGTAATGGGGCGTACCTCCACCCACTTGGAGAACTTGTCGATCGCGACCAGCAAGTGGGTGAAGCCTTCGGGCGCCTTCCGCAGGTGCCCGACGATGTCCAGCCCGCACACAGCGAACGGCCATGTTATGGGGATGGTCTGCAGGACATGAGCGGGAAGGTTGGACTTGCGGGCGTAAAACTGGCACCCCTCGTAGGTGCTTACGATTTCGCTGGCGTCCGCGACCGCGGTAGGCCAGTAAAAGCCTTGGCGGAACGCATTGCCAACGAGGGTATGAGGCGCCGCATGATGGCCGCAGATCCCGGCGTGGATGTCCCGCAGGAGCTCGCGCCTTTCAGGGATGGGCACGCACCGCTGCAGGATGCCGGAGGCGGCGCGCTTGTACAGCTCGCCGTCGACGAGGGCGAAGGACTTGGCCATCCTGGCGATGCGTCTGGTCGCGGCCCGGTCCGCGGGGAGTTCCCCTCGGGCCAACCAGGCCACATACTTGTCACGCAAGTCAGCCTTGACGGGGGCTGGCTCGATGTCCATCACATCAGCCCCATAGGCGCTATACCCCTCGAGGAGGGAGAGCACGTGCACCTCGTTCGAGGGGTCCTCATCCAAGGGTTCCGCACCCACTGGATTCGAGGGAGCCCCCGAGGGTTCTGCGTGGCTCGAGGGGTGAGGCTCGAGGGCGACCGAGGGCTGAGCAATATCGCGGGCGAAAACGTTTGGGGGGACGGTGATCCGCCCGGACGCGATCTTGGCCAGCTCGTCCGCCTCCTCGTTGTACCGGCGGGGCACGTGATTGAGCTCGATGCCGTAAAATTTGCCTTCGAGGGCTCGCACGGCCTTGCAGTAGGCCTCCATCTTGTCGTCATGGCAGCTCGCGTTCTTCATGACCTGGTCAATTACGAGCTGCGAGTCCCCCCGCACGCCGAGGCTTTTGACGCCCAACTCGATGGCGATCTTGAGGCCGCAGAGAAGGGCCTCGTACTCAGCCATGTTGTTCGAGGCGGGGAAGTGGAGGCGCACCGTGTACCGCATGTGCTCCCCGAGGGGTGACACAAAGAGCAGGCCAGCGCCCGCCCCTGTTTTCATCACCGAACCGTCGAAATACAGAGTCCAGCACGCTGCCTGGATCTGTGGCGGTGGTAGCTGCGTGTCCGTCCATTCAGCGACGAAATCCGCCAGGATCTGGGACTTGATGGCCTTGCGCGAGGCATAGGCGAGTGTCTCGCCCATCAGTTCCACGGACCACTTGGCGATCCTGCCCGCCGCATCAGGATTGCAGATGATCTCCCCCAGCGGGAAGGAGGAGACCACCGTGACGGGGTGGGCCTCGAAGTAGTGGCGGAGCTTGCGCCGCGCGAGGACCACCGCATACAGCAGCTTTTGGACTTGGGGGTAGCGCGTCTTGGTGTCAGACAAGACCTCGCTGATGTAGTAGACCGGTCGCTGGACAGGCAGGGCGTGCCCTTCCTCCGTGCGCTCCACCACGGTCACAGCGCTGACCACCTGGGTGGTTGCGGCCACATAGAGCTGCAGGGGTTCGCCGTCCTGCGGCGGCGTGAGGATCGGGGCGTGCATTAAGGACGCTTTCAGCTTGTCGAGCGCATCCTGGGCCTCGGCGGTCCAGGAGAAGCGCTCGTGCTTCTTGAGGAGGCGATAGAGGGGCAGGCCCTTCTCGCCGAGCCGCGAGACGAAGCGGCTCAAGGCGGCAAGGCACCCCAGCACCTTTTGCACCCCTTTGAGGTCTCGGATCGGGCCCATTTGTTCGAGGGCCGCGACCTTTTCGGGGTTGGCCTCGATCCCCTGTTGGGAGACGATGTATCCCAGGAGCATGCCTCGCCGCACCCCGAAGACACACTTTTCGGGGTTTAGTTTGACCCCATTGGCCCGCAGGCAGCCGAACGCGATGCCAAGGTCGCCAACCAGGTCGTCCGCCTTCCTGGTTTTCACGACGATGTCATCCACGTACGCCTCAACCGTCCGTCCGATGTGATCTCCGAAAACGTGCTGCATGCAGCGCTGGTATGTCGCACCCGCGTTTCGGAGGCCGAACGGCATCGTGACGTAGCAGAACATCCCGAACGGCGTGATGAACGAAGTCGCGAGCTGGTCGGACTCCTTCATCTTTATTTGATGATACCCGGAGTAGGCATCAAAGAAGCAGAGCAGCTCACACCTAGCCGTTGAGTCAACAATTTGATCAATGCATGGAAAAGGAAAAGGAACTTTAGGACATGCTTTATTAAGACTAGTGTAGTCTATACACATCCGCCACTTCCCATTCTTTTTCTTTACAAGTACAGGGTTTGCTAGCCACGTTGGGTGGAACACCTCCTTGATGAACCCGGCCTCTAGAAGCTTCCGCAGCTCCGCTCGAATAGCCCGTCGCCGCTCCTCGTCAAAGCGGCGCAGCCGTTGTTGCACAGCGTGAGGCAGGATGTCAAGGGAGTGGTCAGCGACCTCCCTCGGGATGCCTGGCATATCCGAGGGGCTCCACGCGAAGATGTCGGCATTGGCGCGGAGGAAGTCGACGAGCACCACTTCCTACTTGGGATCGAGGGTGGAGCTGACCCTCAATGCCTTGCCCTCGGGGGCAGAAGGGTCAAGGGGGACCTCCTTGGTCTGCTCCGCGGCCTCGAAGGTGCCGGTGTGCTTGGCGGTTGAGTCGAGGTCTTCGTTGACCATCTTCTCCAAGGTGGTTACCAGCGCTTCATCCAGCGCCAGTGCTTCTGCGTGCTCTATGCACTCGACGTCTGTTGACGGTTAATAGTTGTATCAAAGTTCGTTTGTGACTTGCAAGCGGACAAGTCTCCCGTCGTAGTCAAGGGACCCTTCTTCCCTCGAGTGGTGAACCCAAGGTATCGAATCCGTGGAACAATGTGCAATGCAAGGATTCAATCTAGCAAAGCAAGGTAAACTATCTTATGAAGACAAGTTGCATCTAATCTACTAACTCATAAAGAAAACACATCTAATCTAATCTACTAAAGAGGTAGCAAGAGAAAGCAAGAGATAACCAATCTAGAGAATCTAGATCATGCTTATGTTGTAGCTCCAAACAAGATAGATGAAGATAGAAAAGCGAATCTCATTAAAAGCATCTTTAAATCGTGGCCTTCCCATCCGACTCCGAAAACGCCCGCCTTTCGGAACCCCCGTTCTGTCACAACGTATCCCTATTCATGCGGGTAGTCTAGGGCGAGTTCGATAGAACAAGTTGAAATGACTTGGCCGGTCCGGTATGCACCTCTAGCCACCGCGGCTACACGAGCACCCTAAGTAATCTAGATCGTAGAAGAAGCAAAACCAAGAAGAAAACAAAATCATCGAGAAGGCACTTGATCGCTAAAAATCGGATTCACTTACAAACTTCACCATGAATGATTACATGAACAAGATCACCACCAGGATCCTACCTCGATCTTGATCCTCGCTCCGGAGCTCTGACGTGGTCTTCCATGCAAGGTTCCCACGTCGGCTAGGGAGACCCTAGACAACTAGCACGACCCTCATCTCCGAGATGGTGTCCCTCAAGCTTCTCTGCTCCTCGGCGGCGGATTACGACTTCGGTTCTGCGTGGCTCTCGGTCAGGGGGCTATTTATAGCCCGAGAAGCAATTAGGTCAAAGGGGAGGCCGATTGGGCCCCGAATTGCGCCGGGCCGGCCGGCCTGGGCCCACCCCCGCCCATCCCGCGGCTCGCTTCGCCCGTGTTGCTTCCCACGTCTTCTAGATGTTCTCCCCTTTTGCATGTGGGCCCTTGACGTCGGTTTCTCTCCGAATTGGACTCAACTCCTTGTCTTGCAAGATTCAAGCACTTTTACGGTTCGGTCCTCGGAGTTTATCATCTTCTCGGGCTTGGTCCTTGGGCTCTTGGAGTCATGTTCACTTCATTGCTTGACTTGTATCGGGCTTCAAGGTCTTGTCATGAGGTGCTTAATGAACTTATCCCGGAAGTCTTGCTCTCAACGTTAAAACCCTACGTAAACACTTAACTCCAAAACCGACATGCACAAGTGAACTTGTTATACCACGGGGGTTAGTACCAATAAATAAGATACAAAAGTCATGCCAACACCAAAGGTAAACTCATGGCTAGGTTGACGGATTTTCACCGTCAACATCTCCCCCATGCTTAAACCTTGCTCGTCCTCGAGTAAGCCTTCGATGGATATCATCATTGCCAAACAATGTTTAAACCTTGCACTTGATCACACATGAGAAAACATAATGCTCTCAAAATTTTAATTCATTAAAGTTCCATAATGTACTAGCCTTCATCTCTACGGAGGGTAGATCCTTATTAAGCTTATCCCACAGGTATTAACATGCTCACAAAGTTTTAAATAGATCTCAGAATTTTTGAAATAAAGAACGAGATAAAGAAAAGCCAAACCAAGTTCACAAATTTAAATCATCTTGTATGTTGCTCGTGAACTCTCGTCTCACTTGTCTCTCAAGCCTATATATTCTACTCCTTTCCCTCTCATATATATGTGCGGTAGGCTTTATATGGAGCTTTGGGAAAGTTTAGTCCTAACAAGATTTTATAAATGAGGTGTTGTCAAAACAAGACAAGCTTCTCATGGTCTTACCGAGACTCGTCAAAAAGGTCATTGGAAAATAATGTTAAATCAAGGAGGGGAAAGAGAAAAATACACACACTTTTAGATGAGTGGACATGTGCAAATGGCAAAGAGTGATCCCGAGGCACAAAGGAGGTCCTCGTTATCGGATTGCACATGGTTGGAAAATGAGAATGGATCTTTTAAACTTGAAGCCTTGATTGCACTCTTAGAGAACCGGGGAGTTCACTTTACGCATACTCATATTTTTTTTCTTTCTCATATTTATCATTCTTTTCTTTATTTCTTTCTTTCATTATATATATATATTTTTTCTTTCTTCTTATGAGACCTTCACCTTGGAAGTCACGATCGTCGCCGAATTTTTTTTCTTTCATCATTATATTATTTTTTTTAAATACTCCCTTTTGAACTCTAAAACTGCACTGTACCTACCTCCTCCCCCATGCTTAGATGTTGCTCGTCCTCGAGCAAAGAGGCGAAAAATAAGGTAGGTACCGGAAATAATTTTCCTTTGGAGAGATACTTGAAATCTTCAATGTCGTCACCGTCTTGCGATCTTCCTTGAATTGATGATCCAATCTCAGCAATAGGTTGTGGTCAAGGAGGTAATCACAAAAGATGATATTTGGTTTAAGGGTGGATATCCAGCGAGGTTTGTGAAATCTCCGATGTGGGGATACACAATGCACGGATAAGAGGCTAGCAATAAGATAGATACGCAAAAACGGAATGACCAGCTTCTTATTCTCGGGCCAGGGAAATCATGACCTGCAATAACTCACTCAAAAATAAATCTTGTATACTAAGTTTTTTGCACTCAAATATATATTAGGCTCTGGATAGGTTGAGCAACACACAAGTGATATTTATGACAAGGTTAGCGATATTTTTGAGCATAAAAGACATCTTTAATCTATTCATAACTTGAGAGCACATAAAACACTATGGGTCTTTATTTTAATCATAACCTCCGCTAAAGATTAAGCTAGCATTTAGATAATTTCAGATTTGTATTTTTAAGAGAGCACTAGTTCAAACATGCATAAATCAATTACAAAGATAAACAAAGCGGCAATTATAATCATATATCATCATGGCACAAACTTTGTAACTTTACTAATGGTAAAAACTTGGTGGTGACATTATTAATGACGAAAATAAACACTAAGACAGACGCTGAAAATTAAACTAAAAACTGAAAATTAAAGCAAAGCTGAAAATACTACGCAAACATAGGCGCAGACAAGCTGAAAATTAAAGAAAAGGGGTAAAGGAAACATAACTAAAGCTCCTCCTCTCTCTAATCTTCCGCCGGTGGTTGATATTGATAGTCTTGGTTGTTGTACCCTTACTTGTAATAGGAATGCACCACTACTCCTATGAATTGTTTGACGGTGCTAGGTGAAGGTGTCCAAGCACATAAGCGACGTTTGCATTTCCTTCACCCATTTGGTTTGCATTGGTTAGGATGGCTGCAATGATTTGCACGTTCCTTGCAGCGTATCCTGCAATGGTGGCCACATTTTGTTGTGGTTGAGGAAGGTGTGCATATGGCTCCGCAAAGGCTACGTTGGGCACCGCAAAAATGGTGGGGGTATGGCTGCACCACTCCCCCATGCTTGCATTGGTATACCACCGTAGTAACTCGGCGGCGCCGGGGTTCCTCCCAATGGTGGGACATAATTTTGTTGTGCACCTCCTTCTTGGGTCGTGGAAAAACCTTCTCCTAATCCTTCTCTTTTATTTTTTTCTCTTTGCCAAAGACAAGAAGTCCTTCCTCTAACCGATCTTTTTCCCCTCAAGAAAAAGTTTTAACCTTCAATCCAGAAGGGGCAAATTCACCTAGGCCACTTGGAAGCCTCCTCTCTCATCTTCACTTATATTTTTTCCTTTCTTCATATATTCCTAGGGAAGTCCCGGGTAGGAGATGATTCAGATTCCTTGTAATACCCGGTTTTAAAGAGATAGCCAATATGGAGAGGCAACACCCCGAATCAATATCTCCCGAACTCGATGTTGCAACAACACCACCGGTTGATCATAGGTGAGTGGGGTCTATTGGCCACTTGGCAATCAAAGCCGAGTAAAGCCAATTCAACTCCGTGTTGGTTATCTTTGTCTCTCTTGTTCTCCCAAAAATCCATTTGCACAAAAGTGACACACTTGGATGATGGGTTCCGGATAGTATTTCTTCGTTGATGGTTTCTTCCCGTGATCATACTCCAAAAACCTTCCCATGTGCCTTCATGCACATACTTGTTCCGGAGCTCCCTTTTGAAAATAGGGGACACTCTCCCATGGGTCTACGATACTAGAACATGCAATCGTTTCGAACATGAAAACCAATCTAATCTATCGGGGATTGTGTTGAATAGATCCAAGGAAGCATTGAGACCTTACTCCCTTTACGGCATGGTCGCTAGCCTTAAGCATTAAAGTATTTCCAACACAAGATGATAGATAGATAAACCAACAAAGTGTGATTACATCTCAAGATCGATTGCAACCCATGGATGAAAGGAGATTACCCCATCAAGGTGCTAGAAATAGCATCATTGATCAAGGTTACCCTTCCGACGGTGTCTTCCTTCTTCTCCTCTTGTGGGCTCCCTCCAACGGAATGAGAGACTCAGCACTCCTTCATCAAGGGTATGCGCCTTGGTCATGAAAATGTCCTAGGCGAATTCCTTGTGGGTGTTTGCCAACACTCCGTTAGAGAATTGCACCGGTGTCCCGTGTGAAACCCAACATGTGGAGAGCTTGGTCGTCGATGTCGACGTTCGCTACAAGCCTCTACTTAAGGCGAGCGAGCTTCTTCTCCTCTTCCTCCGTCATGATGACATACCCCTCAGAATACAGCAGAGCGTATGGAGGTGGAGCGGATGATCGTGTCAAGTGGTGAGGTTGGACGGGCGGCTCCTCCATATGTCCTTGAGGTTTGGTGAACCTCATAAACGAGTTTCATGTGGCCCTCATGCCACCAAGGATAAAAGTGTTGTTCCTCCTCGGCGGTGCCGTGTCCTCCTCCATACTCCGAGGAGACTCGGAGACCGAGTGTCTCCTCGAAGAGGTTGTCGATGATGGCTTAGACGTCGATGATCCCTTTTTCTTCGGTGAAAAGGCTTGTAGTTTTCTTCCATGATTGCAGCACTCTCCCTCACAAATATATATCCGGGGTTTTCACCCGGTAACAAGGTACACAAATATTATTTTGGAGTTTGGACTTTGAGTGGATTAAGGATGTGATTTGTTGCACGAAACAAACGCGGTGGATGGCTAAGTCTAAGGTGGTTCCGGCCTACAAACTGGAGCACACGAACAAAGAGTTGGATGAAAGACTTACTTCTCTCCTCCTCTTGGCTCGGTTCTTCTCTAGTGCATGTTGCTTCGTGACCGCGTACACCATCCAAACGTTCCCGTCCACTCCTGCGCTTGCATTATTGCTCCTTCCACTTGATGTTTTCGCTTGATTCACTTCCATACTCCCTTGCCTCACATGCATCCATGATATTCCTACAAAACAAGGCCTTGGCTGCCCCCCCATGCTTGTACTTTGCATGTGGTTTGATAAAAGATGTTGGAGGGGCATCCCGTGATGTATCATGGTGCATGTATGGTCAAGTTAACTTGATTGCCTCCCTCTAAGCATGTTTTAAGGCTAAGCACTACTCTAATTTCGAAATTTAAAAATATTTTTCAGAGCCATGCAAGAGCTCAAGCATAAATTTAGAGAAGTTTTTAAACCATTAAAAACAAATGTAAGTCGAAAATATTTTTCGACTACGTCGATTTCGGTCTCACCGGTATAGTTTGCCTTCATTAGTTGAGAGCAAGCTTTTCCCGGCTTGATCATGGGGGCATAGGTTTAGGTCCTAATTTTGATTAGATGAGAGAGATTTTGAATGAAATAAAATGAAGTGAGGCTTAGAAAAATTATAATCTTAGAGAAACCAAAAATATGGATTTTTAAATCAACCAAAAATCAAGTTTCTAGGTTCGCGCGAGTCCTACCACATGTTGAAATTTAAATAACATCTAGATACAAGTCGTGGCTCTACTTGTGTGTTTTTAGCATGAAAAACAAGTCAACCACAGCACCATAATGAGGATGAAGGGTTGAGTTAGGTTCTGAAATTTTTTTTTTGGTTGTGGTTTCTCGAAAAAGAAGCAAACAATCACATAGGATGGTTCATGTAAAGGGTTTATGATCAAGCAAAATATTCAACCAAGAATTATGTCTCTAATATTGTTCAACCATTCTAAGTCTAAGGTTTTGCATAGTAAAATTCAAAACTGAATTATAAAGACTCGAAAAACCTGGAATCGGGTTGTCCTCCCGGTAGCTTATTATTGACTCGACGAAACGGGTTGCCTCCCGCCTAGCGCTTTGTTTATAGTCCATGGCTAGACTTATTCACTTGATTACTTCGGATCAACGCTCTTTGCGGGCGTTGCAATCTTGGGTACCCACTTTGGCTTAGTCATTTTTTTTGGTCTTCACAGGCTGGCTTTGTCCTTTGGTCTTGACGGATGCAACAACTTCCTTGTGGCTCGGCATCTCGAACTCCGGTCTTCGGTTGTGATCTTCATGGTCTCCTTAGTGTGATCCTCCATCTCTCCTGAATGAGTTTGAGTAGCCTTTCGCCGTCTTGGACCTTGGAGTTGTCTCCAAAATTCTTCTTTGTTACCTATCGGGCGCCCGGCAAGTTGTCCCACTTGCGTCTAGCATCTTCATCATGATGAACACTTCGCATGTGGATCTTGCCTTGGCAGCCTTTAGGTGTTGAGCTTCTTTCTCCATCTCCATCTTCTCCATCCTCCTCTTAAGTAAACCGATATGCCACTCGAGGAATCCAGCTCGTATGCATTCAGCTCTCGCAATCGTCATGCGGATAGTTGAGACCTTGATCTTGAACGGCCTCCCGGCGTCTTGAAGGTTTATGATACGTAGATCAACGATGTCCGAGGTGCGTAGCGCTCCGGTGGTCGAGGTTGATCTTCCTTTGGACTTGGAGGTGGTGATTCCCTTGAGATTTCGACGGTCCTTCGACTTCAACTTTTGAATCTAGGGTTTCCAACCCTTTAGCTTGTGTTGCACGTCTCCTTTGCCTTTAAAGTTTTCCTGGATCATCCACAAAAAAGTTTGGGTTTCTTGTAGAGGTAGCCAACCATCTCCGGTTAGGGTTAGCAATAAAACAAAAATCTAAAAAGAAAAGAAAAATTAGGGTTAATCAAAACTAGATTAGATTGACTCTTTTTTTTTCTTTTTGGGGATGATCAAACTTAAGAGATGCAAAAGAAAATCAAAAGAAAAACCGAAAGATAAGCGATACTAGATCGGATCTTGATTGCTTGTTCCCCGGCAACGGCGCCGTAAAAAAGGGGCTTGTTGACGGTTAATAGTTGTATCAAAGTTCATTTGTGACTTGCAAGCGGACAAGTCTCCCGTCGTAGTCAAGGGACCCTTCTTCCCTCGAGTGGTGAACCCAAGGTATCGAATCCGTGGAACAATGTGCAACGCAAGGATTCAATCTAGCAAAGCAAGGTAAACTATCTTATGAAGACAAGTTGCATCTAATCTACTAACTCATAAAGAAAACACATCTAATCTAATCTACTAAAGAGGTAGCAAGAGAAAGCAAGAGATAACCAATCTAGAGAATCTAGATCATGCTTATGTTGTAGCTCCAAACAAGATAGATGAAGATAGAAAAGTGAATCTAATTAAAAGCATCTTTAAATCGTGGCCTTCCCATCCGACTCCGAAAACGCCCGCCTTTCGGAACCCCTGTTCTGTCACAACGTATCCCTATTCATGCGGGTAGTCTAGGGCGAGTTCGATAGAACAAGTTGAAATCACTTGGCCGGTCCGGTATGCACCTCTAGCCACCGCGGCTACAAGAGCACCCTAAGTAATCTAGCTGCAAACTAGATCGTAGAAGAAGCAAAACCAAGAAGAAAACAAAATCATCGAGAAGGCACTTGATCGCTAGAAATCGGATTCACTTACAAACTTCACCATGAATGATTACATGAACAAGATCACCACCGGGATCCTACCTCGATCTTGATCCTCGCTCGGAGCTCCGACGTGGTCTTCCATGCAAGGTTCCCACGTCGGCTAGGGAGACCCTAGACAACTAGCACGACCCTCATCTCCGAGATGGTGTCCCTCAAGCTTCTCTCGCTCCTCGGCGGCGGATTACGACTTCGGTTCCGCGTGGCTCTCGGTCGGGGGGCTATTTATAGCTTGAGAAGCAATTAGGTCAAAGGGGAGGCCGATTGGGCCCCGAATTGGGCCGGGCCGGCCGGCCTGGGCCGGCCGGCCTGGGCCCCATTCGGCCCATCCCGCGGCCTGCTTCGCCCGGTGTTGCTTCCCACGTTTTCTAGATGTTCTCCCCTTTTGCATGTGGGCCCTTGACGTCGGTTTCTCTCCGAATTGGACTCAACTCCTTGTCTTGCAAGATTAAGCACTTTTCTGATTCGGTCCTCGGAGTTTATCATCTTCTCGGGCTTGGTCCTTGGGCTCTTGGAGTCATGTTCACTTCATTGCTTGACTTGTATCGGGCTTCAAGGTCTTGTCATGAGGTGCTTAATGAACTTATCCCGGAAGTCTTGCTTTCAATGTTAAAACCCTGCGTAAACACTTAACTCCAAAACCGACATGCACAAGTGAACTTGTTATACCACGGGGGTTAGTGTTGATGCAAAAAGTGCACCTAGCGCCAAACGCACAGCAAGCCGAACAAGCTGGCTTCGCACGCGCAAAGAGTAAAGATGACGTGCCAGTCAATTTTTCCTGAAAATTAACAAAAGGTAAAGAAGTTAAATACCAAAGCTTGGAACTTGCCGGGTGGTACCAGACAGTTCCATATTTACGTCTAAGAAGCCACAGGAGATGACACATAGCTATATAAAAGCTATTTGCCAAAAAATTGAAAACACTCGGGAACTTATGAGAGGAAAAAACAATACTGCCGAATGGATGACGTAAGCATGATGGCAATCGGTCTTTGTTTGGTCAACAATACATAAACACGATATATGACCGATCCCATAATAACAATGTTAAATAAATGAATGAAGTAAAGCGCGAACGTAAGCATGTAATAAACAAGCATGCATAGATCCAAAGCACTAGTCTACCGCATGTCTAGGTACTTAGAGATCTGTCAGGTACAATGCCAAAACAAATCTATCCACCGCATGATACAACTTGCATGAAATCGTACCACTTTCCACAAATAGATCTATCCACCGCATGATACAATCTAAAGATAACCGAATACGGCTGAACAGCCGATTCGGGGTCCATGAAGAAGGAACGAACATTACCACGCGGATAAATCTATCAGGTTGATTCGAAATCCAATCCACCGGATGACTAGCTCTAAAGCAACCCAAAAACCTGCATCTACCGCATGATACCCGGTTCTTTCAAGATTTATACCAACAATGGCAAGCTTGAACCCACAACACGTAACAACCTAGATCGATTCGGTTTCGGCTATCGGAAGGCACAAGATCCACGTGTTAAAACATGAAATCTACCCATACAGGGATCACAAAAGGAGCGAGCCGATCCAAACCCATCTAGATTGGGCAAAAGTGTTACATGAATCTAAACATAAAGTAAAAACTCGAAGTAACACAAGGTAACTTAATGAATCTATTGGATCTTGCCATAATCCAATAGAGCCGATAACTAGCTTCACGCTAGATCTTAGCCCACCGCATGGCTCATGACCTAACAAGAAACCCTCTTGAACCAAGCTTGAATCTACCGCATGACACGAAGCATGGTAACAAGACTACTTGCATCAGATCTAAATCCACCGCATGATACTAGACATGATACAAGGTTGCCGGTACTCACGGAGGTCGACGGATCGATTGGCCCTCTCGAAGAACTCGACGACACGACAAAAGGACTCTAGGGTTTGGTGTAAGGCCGGTGTGTATTGAAGAATGATTGTTTCTCTTTTTTTTACATACATTCAGGGATCATATTTATACCCTGTCAAGTACAACTTCGAATGGATTCGTTACCTAACTTATCTCTAAGCTCGATCGCCTATCCATCCATTCGTTCTCCCTGATTGAGCCACATCACCATTCAATCCCGCAAAATCAGCTCTACTGTTCCTTTGCCGAACTGGAGCAGATAGTCGACCGCAGATCTCTTTGCCGAACATCTCTGAAAAGATCCTTCCTTCCGCCAGACGGACTCTTTATCGAACCAGACCCACAAGTCAGACTCCTTACCAAATTTTGGTGTTAACACATGCCCCTTCAATTGTGGGATAAAAGTAATTTTGTTCCACAATTGACTCCACCACGAATACTTCAAATCAAATCGTCAACTTTTTGTTCTTCGCAATCCGCCGGAATCTTCATCCAGATCCAAACCCTAGATCCCCTCGTTCCGAGCTCAAAACCCCAATGGCAGCTCAAAACCAGGATGCTCAGGTAAATTTCTCCCCTGTAAATCTCGTTCGGCATTTAGGTTTTCAATTTCACCGGAGATTTCTTCTTCCGCTTTTGCTTCAAGAGCCTTCCACTGAACTTCTGATTCGCACTGAGGCCAATTCGAGATCCTATTACCTTGGTCCTGTAGGGAACTCTGACCCTCGAGATTTCATCGCAGCTGAATCTCAGAGAATCCCCTTCAAAGCAGCTCTATCTCCACCTCCTCAGTGGCAAGATGCTTTTAAGAACTGGCCCTTACCTCCAATCGCAGGCTGGAAGACTTGGTACCGGAGGATTCTCGCAGATAAAAGCGGATTGACCAACCTGGATACCCTCCGTATCTCCCAGTGCTTGGAGTTATCCGTGGCTGAGACCCCCAACAACGAAGACCTCCTGATAGCAGCCTGCCACTTCTGGTCAAACGGCGTCAACGCTTTCCTTTTTGGCAATGGCCCAATGTCTCCAACCCTGGCCGATGTGTATATGATTACCGGCCTTGACATCACTGGGTCTATTCAGCCTTGGAAATTCAAGAATTCCTCTCGGCAAATAGGGGTAAAGCCAGGGAACGGATATAAGAATTACATCTTGAAGCACATGAAAGACAATCCCCTTGGTGATGTTGAATACAGAGCATTCCTGAATATGTGGTCGTGCGATTTGTCTTCGTGGCAAAGCCAACGAGCCTACCTTGAACCATATTGCAATGGCGTCTCATTTGGCCAGTGGCAACCGCCTTCCCCTTGGGAAATTCTTCCTCGGCAGTGTATACCATATGCTTCACCAAACTGTTACTCAGATGTACACTAGCCAAAGGATAGCATGTGTCAACGGCCCTTGGTGGTTCGTTCAGATATGGCTGCAGCTCCACCTGCATCAAATTGTTGGTGTTGATTTGAACACCAGGCCTTTCCCTTCATCCAATCACCCTGAAGGAGAAAACAATACTACCAGGGGATGCCAGAATTATGGAGAAGCAGCTTCAACTGTTCTTATTCAGCAAGACATCAGCCAGCTTTTTGAACTATTCTTCAAAGGTTTCCCGAATCCTCTCTGGCTCCCCTATCTAGATAATGACACCTTGACTTTCCCTGTTGAATTTTCCTTTGAGCCCGATCGCCAAGATGGGAGATTTCTTGAAATCTTCAACATTATAATCCGCCCATGTATACTTCCGGCTGAATCCAATGGAGGAAGGCGAGTAATCGAGCACTTATGAATATTATCGGCCTAATACAATGGCCGGCAACTTGGATGTGGCCGGATGCCCCCAAAGCTATTTCTCGCATGAATTCCATAAGCCCGGGGAGGAAATCAAAGAACTTATGCACAAGCAGAGAGTTTTCAATTATGTGTGCAATTCCACCGTCTATACCTGGCCTTTTGTGCCTATAACCTTAACTCATCCCACCTTCAATTCCTGGTGGCAAGAATTCCACGATCACATCTTCAGTGAGCCTGTACACGTGTTCTGTGCAGAGTTGATGCCTGATTTCCTGCCAACTTCAGAGGTAACATAATGAACCTTTGGATCAGACATTTCTCCTCTCAATCATGATTCTGACCTCATTCTTTTGATTCCACAGAACACAGTGCCTGCCCCTCGAGCCAGGAATATCACCTACAATCCTGTAGGCCCAATCTCAGCACTGGGATTCAAGTCAACAACTCTGGCTCAGTTAATGGCCAGGTTTGCTACAACAGACCCCAGCCTCTCTAGCCTTGCTGCTGACAGGAGGCAAGGTTTATCTCTGGTTGCTCCTCCAAATGCCAAGAGGAGGAGAACTATCAAGAAAATCCTTGTTGAGGTAAAATCCTTTACCTTCTTGACCCCAAGATTACTCTGTTCCTGATAAATTATCTCTTTGTGCATTCTCAGACCAGAGCTCAGCAACCTTCAGTGTCAGAACCTGCCAATGCCCCATCCACAGGTATGACCTTTATTGTCCTCTTTTAATGATGAACACTGGCATTTACCCTTGTGACTTGACATTTGCAGAAGAAACAGTGGAAGAACAACTGGTTGATGTCCCAGTGGCTCAACAAGCAAGTCCACCCAGGGTTGAATTACCTATCCCAGTGGAGATCTCATCTTCATCACCCTCTGCAGAAGCAATGAATTCTCCAGAGATGAGTCTCCCAATCCAGCCGGAGCCATCAAGTCCTCCAAGGGGACAATCACTTGTTGGTCACGCAGCGACTCCAATCCCAACAGAGGTGGATCCGACTTCTCATCAGCCAGAAGCCCATGAACTACCGGCAAGAATCGCATCAACACCTTCTAGCTTGGAAGCTTCGACTCTACCCGGAGCACCTCCTTCACCTGTGATTACCCCTGCTCAAGAAATCGTCCACGAGGTAATCATTTGCACTCAACTCTGCTATTTTTACTTTTAGCACCTCTAACTCGGCAATACGGCTTCTTAGGATCAGGCTCCATCATCATCAAGCCTGTCGTCGGGGACCAATCCAGTTGCCGAGGCGATGGAAGGGATGCACCAGCCTCTGTCAGATGAGGTGCTAGCAAAGCTTCGAGAAATTGTTGCTTGGCTGGAAAGAGATGCACAAGATCAGTTCAAGGATCTTGATCACTTCGAGGAGATGCTTGAATCCATCAGCCAAGAACTTCCCGAGGATATCAGCGCTCCTCTGGTATCCATCTGTGGCCTGGACGTCCTTTACGCGCCCATAAGACATGCTTTGAGGAAACCGCGCTCCCGTCCGGCTATCGAAAAGAAGAGATCTGATGCTGAACAAGCCATGAACGGGGCGCAATCCCAGACAGAGAGCCACAGAGACACATTGTCTAATCTGCAGGCTTCTTGTGATCTGAAAATTGCCAAGAAAGCTGCTCTAGAAGCGGAGCTGAGAAGCCTGTCAGCTGAGATAGAGGCTGATAAAAAGAAAATAGCCGAGCTTCCTGGATTGATAGAAAAGACCCAGGAGGAAGCAAGATCGGCTATCACCAAGATAGAGCAATGCGATGCAGAACTCACCAACTTGTCTGGTGCTCAAAAAGATTGCCAGGAGCTGTTGGACAATTTCCGTCAAGCAGCATCCAATGCCCGTGGTGTGATTGCGAAACATCTGAACATTTGAATGCCCCTATTGATGTATAACCAAATTGGCCGTTCTTGTGGCATTTTCTTGTAATTTGTTTCTTTTCTCTTGTGTACCTTCAAATATAATGCTGAGCGACCCATTCGGCAATGAAACGCCAACTCCCGAATGGCACTTTGATTCTCCTTAGCCGAACCAATCAACTGAATGCGACTCAGCCTAGAACTCCAAGCGACCCGTCGGTGGGCTAGCCAAGGAAACCTTTCCACCTTCCGATTTTCTTGGGACATGCGCCACGATCCAAAACCACGACTCGAAGCCACGATTCATCTTGCCAGGCCTATAAATGCAACCGTATGTGCCCCTAGCTCTCCACCAGGCCTTCTAGCTCTCGAATCTTTGCCAATCTCAGCCCTTTCTCTTTCCAAACAAAGGCACATCCCAAACCACCATGGTGCGCCGCCTCAACCGCCGCCGCGCTTCCGATGAGGCGGAGGGGAGCAGCGCCAACGCGCGCCGGAGGCAATGATCGTCGATTTCCTCTTCTTTGATTCAACTTTTGATCTTCTTCTTGTTTTGACGATCATCCCCTTTTTCAGATTGATTCAGTGGAATCCGTCTCTTGCGCCGGCCATCAACCCCTTCCAGACGACTCCTCGGAGTCCGACGGCCACTCCCCCGTGCCGTACGAGGAGGTCGATGCCCTCCGCTTCAAGGAGGAGCTGGAGGCGTCCCGGCGTGAGCTAGAGGACGTCTCCAAGAACGCGGGCATAGCCGAGCTGGAATGGGAGGTCCAGCGCAAACAGCTACTGGAAGCCATCGATGGTACGGCTCTGAAACAAGTCTTGATCCAACCCGGCTTTTGATGCTAATCTTTTTCTTCTTGCTCTTTGCAGCCCGCGATGCTGAGCTCAACTAGCTAAAGGCGCTGGTAGAGCAGCTGGCCGAGAAGGTGAACGCCCGCGGTGATACGCCGGCGGAGCGCCTTGCCGCGGTGGAGCACCGTGTCGACGAGGTGGTCACCCATGGCGTTCTCCTGGGCACCACCTTGGGCACGGCCGCCATGGCGACGCACACGGACGTCGACTACTCCACCCAGGCCGCGCGGCTTCCGGGCGGCGCGCCGAGAGGACATTGAGGAGATCGAGCTCATCCTGGAGCGCCTTGATGGCCATGGCGACGCCATTGCCGAAATTACTCATCCCCAATCTGTGTTGAACAGGCTCTTCGACTAGATTGTATTAGGGATGTGTAAATATCAGCAATAAATGAAGAACTTTTGAATTCTGTGCTTGTTTTGTGATGACTCCCTTTACATTTTGCATCCGTGAATCTTGTTTTTTTTGAATGCATCCGGGAACTATCTTGAGCCGAACGCGCGAGAACAACTGCCCCTTGGCGCAAAATCCACAGAAGATCCCGATTCGGCAATCCATAAACACCTTGTTCAAGCAAAAACCCTTCGCACACGGGAGAAAACCCCGCCGTTTGGTATTCTAACAGTGCGTACTGGCCGGTCATCACTCCCAATGCACCCCTTCGGTCAATAAAATAGCCTGCCGGGATGCCCTGCAAATCCACTCGCGCACTCATCCATCATTTCTCATCTCTCCCCCTGTCCTTAGCGGAGAAAACCCCAAAGCCATGGACAAGGGCAAGCAACCCCAGGAGAGTAGCTCATCAAAGAAGCGCACGATTCGAAGGTGAGTTTTTCCTTGATCTAATCCTCGTCTCCACATGATCTCGCGCTTCATGTTCTCCTATTTTCCTCTTCCAGTCTTGATTTGCTCCCTGAAGAAATCATCGGGACCAAAGATGTGCCGGAGTACATCTCCTCCGATTCCTCCCTCGAGGCAGAGGAAGCCACGCCTGAACAGAGGGCCAACCATCAACTGCGCCGCCGCGTTCGGCATTTGGAGCACGGCCTCAGGGACATCACCGCCCGTTGCCAAGCCGAACGTGAGCGCCGCATGGCCCTGGAAGCACTAGTAGGGGGTAAACGCTTCTGACCTCTTCCTGACCTTATGCCTGCATTTGGATGTCTTGCCCCTAACCTTGATTCCTCCGCTTCAGATGTCTCCGACAGGTACAACAACCTAAAGACGGCCTGAGAGAGCTTGGTGGAGGCTGCCAACCATGGTCACCCCCACGCGTTCCAAGTTGCCGTCACGGTGGTCCTGAAACAACTGAAGAGGGAGCAGCCGAAGAAGTAAAGAAAAGATTGAATCATACTTTCGCTTCTTTCTCCACGCCTTCTGCTTCCCTCCTCCTTGAGGATCTGACCACTCGGGTTGTTAGATGTAAACCTGCAAGAAGCAGTTGTAATGTCTGTGCTAAGGGCAATGCATTCAGGCACTGGCCATTTCTTTTGTTTATGGATTTTTTGCTCTGAAGGCGGCCTCATTCTTGAGCGCCGGCTATCTCTGTGTCAGATGTGTGTAATCATCGATCGATCTCAATGCTAGGATAATATTTCTTCAGATATCTTCCATTTATTGCAGCGGAAAATTCTTCTCCTATCAAAGTTTTCAATATGTATGCATTACAGGGACGCATCTGACCACACGGAAAGGTCCTTCCCAGTCAGGGGACCATTTGCCGAATTCACTGTACTTAGTTCCAATCGGCAATAGCGCTTTCCAAACTAGATCGCCTTCTGCAAATTGCCTTACTTTTACCTTCTTGTTGTAGTACTTGGCAACCCGCAGCTTGTTTTTCTCAATGTTTTCTAGGGCCCTGAGACGGATCATATGTAAATCCTCCAGCTCGTCCATCATTAGGCCACTGTAATCCTTGGAGCTCAAGTCCTTTTGCAGCACCACTCTCCTTGAATCTGATTGCATCTCCCAAGGCAAAATCGCGTGGTGCCCGTAAACCAACTCGTAAGGAGAGGTCTTTGTAGCTCCATGGGGGGCCATTCGGTAAGCCCACAGTGCTTCACTGAGAACCGAATGCCACCTTCTTGGCTTCTGATCGATCTTCTTTTGTATTAGCTTGATCATGATTTTGTTAGAAGCCTCCGCTTGACCATTAGCTTGGGCATAATAAGGAGAAGAGTTAAACAATTTGATCCCCATGCTTTCGGCAAACTCTCTGAACTCCAGTGACACGAATTGTGCCCCTTGATCAGTGGTAATTGTCTGAGGGATTCCAAATCGATAGATGATGTGCTCCTTGACGAATTCAATCATGTTTTCTGACGTCACCTTCTTCCGTGGGATCGCCTCAACCCATTTAGTGAAATAATCCGTAGCCAAAAGCACGAACTTATGCCCCTTGCTAGATGGTGGATTAATTTGGCCAATCAAGTCTATACCCCAACCCCTGAATGGCCACGGCTTGATGATGGGATTCAATGCTGATGCAGGGACCCTTTGAATATTCCCAAACCTTTGGCAATCCTGACATCCCTTGTAATACTCAAAGCAGTCCTCTAATATCGTTGGCCAAAAGCATCCAGCTTGTCTAATAACCCACTTCATACGGTAGGCCGATTGGTGTGCTCCGCACATCCCATCGTGCACTTCGCTCATCATGTTCTTGGCTTCTTCTGGACCTAGGCAGCGTAATAATACCCCATCTAATGATTTATAGAATAAATTATCATCCAGAGAAACGAACTTTATGGCTTTGTACCTGAGCTTCCTAGAGACTTTACGGGATGGATCCTTCAAGTAATCAACGATCTCTTTCCTCCAATCATCTTCTGCAAGATCCGCCCCTAGTGCACACACCTCTGCAGCAAACGCTTCTTGACTCTCTTTGTAACCAGAGGCGCTCTGAGCCAGCCTGTTTGCTTCTTCGTTATGTTCTCTAGGAATGTGCTGTAGAGTTACCAATGGGAAGCTCTTCAAGATTTCCCTGCATTCTTCGTAGTAACTCCTCAGCGCTTCACTTTTGCATTCATATTGGCCGTTCAATTGCTTGATTACCAGCTCTGAATCTCCATAAACTTCAACCGAAACGGCCCCTGCTTCTCTCAAGTATTGAAGCCCTCGAAGTAATGCCTCGTATTCAGCCTGATTATTTGTGACAGTGGGCTGAATAGGGATGGCAAATTCAAACATCTCACCTCTGGGAGAAATCAGTAGGATCCCTACTCCTCCACCTTTGCCACATGATGACCCATCAAAAAATAAAGCCCAAGGGGTAATCTCAAGCAGATCAATTGACGGATCACGATGTTCAGTTATAAAATCGGCAATGATCTGACCTTTGATGGCTTTTGCCGATTCGAACTTCAATTCGAACTCTGATAAAGCTAAAATCCATTTGCCAATCCTGCCGTTCAAAATTGGCATAGATAACATATGTTTTATTACATCAAACTTGGAATACACAGTGCATTCGGCATTCAATAGGTAGTGCCGAATCTTTGTACACGAGTAGTACACGCAAAGACACGGTTCTCCACGTACCGAATACCGGTTTCGGGATCAAGTAGTTTTCGGCTAAGATAAGCTACTACCCGCTCCTTTCCTTCAAATTCTTGAATAAGGGCCGATCCAATGGTTTGGGTATCGGCTGCCACGTACAACTTGAAAGGCTTGTTCGGTCGAGGAGGGACCAGATCGGTGGCTCCTTCATGTCTCGCTTGATCTCATCGAAAGCCTTTTGTTGTTCGTCGCTCCAAATAAACTTCGATCTTTCTTTAACTTCAACGGCGGAGAGAATGGCAAGACCTTCTGTGACAAATTCGATATGAATCTTCTTACGAAATTGATCTTGCCGAGCAAAGGATCGCAACTCCTTGAGGTTAGTTGGAGGAACAACTTCATCAATGGCCTTCATGCTCTTTTTGCCAACTTCAATTCCCCCTTCGTGGACCAAGAACCCCAAGAATTCTCCAGCTGACACCCCAAAAGCACATTTGTTTGGATTCATCTTCAAACCATGCTTCCGAGTACACTCCAAGGTCCTCTTCACATCTTCCAAATGCGTGTCATGACTCAGGGACTTGATTACCACGTCATCAATGTAGATTTCCACAACTTTGCCGATCAACTCGTGAAAAATATAATTCATGGCCCGTTGATATGTTGCACCGGCATTCTTTAACCCAAACGTCATGACTATCCACTCAAACAGGCCTATATGACCAGGACACCTAAAGGCCGTCTTTGATATGTCCTCTATTGCCATGAAGATTTGGTTGTAACCCGCATTACCATCCATGAAACTGATGACTTTGTGCACAGCTGCGGCGTCAATCAACAAACCGGCAATAGGCATTGGGTAACTATCCATCGGAGTAGCTTTGTTAAGGTCCCTGAAATCTATGCAGACCCTCATTTTTCCATTCTTTTTGTATACAGGGACAATGTTAGAAATCCACTCTGCATATCTGCATGGCCGAACGAAGTTTGCATCAAGCAATCTTTCAATTTCTTTCTTCACATCGGCCAATACTTCATCCTTGTAGATCTTCCGGGGTGGTTGCTTGTATGGTTTGAAACCAGATTTGATTGGCAACTGATGCTCGAGGATAGAACGATCCAATCCAGGCATCTCCGAATAATCCCAGGCGAAGCAATCTTTGTATTCCTTGAGAAGCTTAATTAATTCTCCCCTGAAGTCCGGCTGCAAGCCTGCGCTGATGAATGTCGGCCTTGGCTTATCACTGTTTCCAATGTCAACCTCTTCTAGTTTATCAGCCGACATGAATCCTCGCCCTAGCTTGCCATCAGTGCCGTCTACGGGGTTCTCCATTAAAAATTGCTATAAGAGCCGATTGCTTGAATCGGCTGTTGATCACTACTGACAGGTTCAACAGGACCTTCCCCCCAGTCTTTGCCTGAGAAGCAATAAATACCTTGGTACTCCCAGAAAGTTGGTTCCATGTTCGCCACGCTCACGGAGTCATTTGCCTGGACGACCTCAATCTTATCGTCCACCCACTGGATAAGCTGTTGATGCATGGTGGACGGGACGCAACAGTTGGCATGGATCCGGCCCCGCCGCAAACAGGCTGTAGGCCCCCTTGCCTTCGATGACAAATAAGGTAGTGAGCAGCATCTTGGATCCGATCATCAAATCCACGTGAGCACACCCCTTGGTATCTGAAGGGTTCCCAGCGAAGTCGTTGAGGATTATACTCGTGGGCGTCAAATCGCTCGGGCCCATGCCAAGCTTCCTGAAGGTGGTGTACGGCATTACGTTGACTGCCGCTCCACCATCGACGAACATCTTTGTCAATGGCTTGCCATTGACGTATCCTCTTAAGTACAGCAGCCTCATATGTCGATTCTTGGCCGGCTTGTCGAAGATTGCCTGCTTGGACAGCACCAATTGTGCCAGCATCCCCTCGGCCTGCTCATCATCTAGGGCCGCTTCCTCCTGCACAACCTGGTTAGCAGGAGCCATGAATTCGTTCGGCAGAAAGTAGACCATGCATGCTGGAGCCGAACACTTCGATCCTTCAGGTTGATCTTTGGGGCGCCACACTTGACGCATCTAGATTCCGGCCTGCCTCAACTCGCGGTTCCTCAAGCGCTGGACCCGTCTCTTCTGGCTTCTCCTCAGGCCGGGCGGGCACCATTGCCCCTTCTGCCAGACGTAGTCATCTTCATCCTCCTCTTGATCAGCCCACCTGAGGTCAGCATGCCGCTTCCTAGGATGATCAATGACTTCAATTTTTTGGCGCCGATCCCCATTAGGTTGGATCCTTCCAATTCTCTCGTGGACGGATCGGCGATTGACAGTCTCCTGCCTGTACTCAAAATACCTGTCACTGCATTCAGGACAGTTCTTCAACGTGGGTAGCTTCAAACCCTCATTCCAGCAATGCCTGAAGAAGGAACATCCCCGGTGTGCGCGCTCTCGCTCGCGCGTGTCTCGCTCTTGGTCCCTTCGTGTGCTTCTTCTTCGGCTCGCGCCTCTCCTCCTCGTAGCGCCGCTTCGGTAGCGCTCTTTTCTCCGTCGGCGCCGCCACTTGTTGAGGAGGATGCGCGATGTCACCCCGGGCTTGGTTCCGGATGACTCCCCAATTTCGATGTGACTCCTAAGAATGCGAGGGGGCTCCACCTTGCACTCGTTCCCGAGTCACTTGGCGCTGCGGGTCCACTTGCTCCATCTTGTCTAGACACGGGCTGAGGTCAAGACCTTGACTTTTCCCTTCTCCTCGGCTGTTATCACGTTAACAGAAAAGCCCACCATGTTCTGAGGGAAGGGGTGGCCATCCAGCTTCATCTTGTTGTCAAACTTGAGGTGACCCTCCTAGATGGCTTTCTAGATCCTCATCCTGAAGACCCTGCAATCATTGATGGAGTGCGAATCCCTGTCGTGGAAGCCACAGTAACGTTTTGCTTTAACTCCATCGGGCCGAAGCATGGAATGCCCCTCGGGCAGCTTGATTCGGCCTTCCTTCACTAAGAGCTCGAACAATTTATCAGCCTTTGTGATATCAAAATCATAAGTGCCCTTGGTACGCTTGGACCCGGCCCGATTCATTGTCAAAGGCTCCTTACCCCACATGATCTCTGCCGCGGCTACATCCAGTTCGTCATCGGAGTCTTCGATCAGGTCAGCCTTGTCTAAGAACTGGTTGTAGATGTCAGCAACATCATGCTGCTTGCCGAACTTGGCATCCTTCTTGAAGCCGTACGCCTGGTTGCTCATCAGTGATAGCTTCTGTAATAGCTGGCCCAGTTTCTCGAACTCCATCCCGAACAACTTCTCGCGTACGGCCGGTAGCATCCCAGCGACGGCCATGTCAGCCAACTGGTCATCTGCAAGTTAAGCGAGAAGCACATGCCTTTGACCTCCCTGAATCTCCTGAGAAACTCCAGCGGCGTCTCGCTATGCCTCTGCTTCATGGTAGCAAGGTCAATCAGCTTCTTCCCCGAGCTGCCGCTGAAATAGTGAGCGTGAAATTTCCGCTCCAGGTCCTTCCATCTGCTAACTGACTCAGGGGGTAGGGACGAAAACCACTGGAACGCTGGACCTGTCAGTGACGCGGGGAAGTAACGGACCCTGAATGCCTCCTCAGCTGAGCATTCCCCGAGATGCATGAGGTAACGAGCGATGTGCTCAACCGTGCTCGTGTCGTCTTGTCCTGAAAACTTCGTGAACTCCGTTGGCGGCTTCACCCTTGGCGGCAAGAGCACATTGTAGTACCATTCTGGGAACGGCGGCTTATAGGCGGGTCCTTGCATTTTTGGCTTGAGGCCAAACTGATTTTGCATCAATTCGGCCATCTTCCGCGCCGGGGGCGTCGTCCTCTTGCGCGCCTACGGGCGGCGCGTATCCCGGATGTGGGAAAGCGTCAAATGCCCCGTAGTTTCCCACCTCGTGGTAGCCTCCGCCGTATAGGTTTCTCTGCAACCAATTGCTCGCCGGAGCGATCCTCTCGACGAGGAAGTGAGCGGGGCGCCGGCGAGCCGAATGCTAAGTCTCCGTACGTGGGCTGGTACGGATTCGGCCGTTGCACGGGGTTGACCCGTGCCGCCCGCGGTGGTGGCTGGATTGGCTGTCTTGAGGCCTGCAGTGGAGGCTGAACCCGCCGTTTCCCGCCGGCTTGTGGAGGAGGCTGGAAAGCTTGACTTCCAGCGCTTTGGGGAGGAGGCTGCACTGGCGGGCTCCGAAGTGGCGGCTGAGAGCTTGATTCGCCCAGTTCCACAGTGCCCCCCTGGACGGGCGCTTTGCTAAACGCTTGTTCCATGCCAGGGCCGAAGACGGCCACCATCATCTGCTGGAGCGCACCGAGGAAAGCCTTGTTGTGCTTGCTCAACATGTAATCTGCGGATTCTTGGAACACCCGCATGCACTCCTCTTTCTCCTGTTGGACCGTAGCATCGCTCTCCCCTGGCAGCAACACCCTGGGCATCTCGTTCTTCAAGTATGGGACGCCACTCCTATTTTTCTTGAAAGACAGCAGACATTTCTGCTGAAACTGGTCCATGGCGTCCTGGAGTTGCTGCCGCTGCTCTGGAGATAGGTCTTCCAGGTTGACGTCCATGATGTCCGCGATCTCGGGCATCTTGATCTATTCGGCTGTTTGTCCCACTAGGCGTGCCAAAAAGTGTGTTGACGCAAAAAGTGCACCTAGCGCCAAACACACAGCAAGCCGAACAAGCTGGCTTCGCACGCGCAAAGAGTAAAGATGACGTGCCAGTCAATTTTTCCTGAAAATTAACAAAAGATAAAGAAGTTAAATACCAAAGCTTGGAACTTGCCGGGTGGTACCAGACAGTTCCATATTTACGGCTAAGAAGCCATACGAGATGACACATAGCTATATAAAAGCTATTTGCCAAAGAATTGAAAACACTCGGGAACTTATGAGAGGGAAAAACAATACTGCCGAATGGATGACGAAGCATGATGGCAATCGGTCTTTGTTTGGTCAACAATACATAAACACGATATATGACCGATCCCATAATAACAATGTTAAATAAATGAATGATGTAAAGCGCGAATGTAAGCATGTAATAAACAAGCATGCATAGATCCAAAGCACTAGTCTACCGCATGTCTAGGTACTTAAAGATCCGTCAGGTACAATGCCAAAACAAATCTATCCACCGCATGATACAACTTGCATGAAATCGTACCACTTTCCACAAATAGATCTATCCACCGCATGATACAATCTAAACATGGAAAGCTAAAAGCACGCATTATTTAGAGCATGAATTGCGCACGTGTTTTACTCGTGGAGAAACATAACCGAATACGGCTGAACAGCCGATTCGGGGTCCATGAAGAAGGAACGAACATTACCACGCGGATAAATCTATCAGGTTGATTCGAAATCTAATCCACCGGATGACTAGCTCTAAAGCAACCCAAAAACCTGCATCTACCGCATGATACTCGGTTCTTTCAAGATTTATACCAACAATGGCAAGCTTGAACCCACAACACGTAACAACCTAGATCGATTCGGTTTCGGCTATCGGAAGGCACAAGATCCACGTGTTAAAACATGAAATCTACCCATACAGGGATCACAAAAGGAGCGAGCCGATCCAAACCCATCTAGATTGGGCAAAAGTGTTACATGAATCTAAACATAAAGTAAAAACTCGAAGTAACACAGGGTAACTTAATGAATCTATTGGATCTTGCCAGAATCCAATAGAGCCGATAACTAGCTTCAAGCTAGATCTTAGACCACCGCATGGCTCATGACCTAACAAGAAACCCTCTTGAACCAAGCTTGAATCTACCGCATGACACGAAGCATGGTAACAAGACTACTTGCATCAGATCTAAATCCACCGCATGATACTAGACATGATACAAGGTTGCCGGTACTCACGGAGGTCGACGGATCGATTGGCCCTCTCGAAGAACTCGACGACACGACAAAAGGACTCTAGGGTTTGGCGTAAGGCCGGTGTGTATTGAAGAATGATTGTTTCACTTTTTTTACATACATTCAGGGATCATATTTATACCCTGTCAAGTACAATTTCGAATGGATTCGTTACCTAACTTATCTCTAAGCTCGATCGCCTATCCATCCATTCGTTCTCCCTGATTGAGCCACGTCACCATTCAATCCCGCAAAATCAGCTCTACTGTTCCTTTGCCGAACTGGAGCAGATAGCCGACCGCAGATCTCTTTGCCGCACATCTCTGAAAAGATCCTTCCTTCCGCCAGACGGACTCTTTATCGAACCGGACCCACAAGTCAGACTCCTTACCAAATTTTGGTGTTAACAGTTAGTACCTATGAATAAGATACAAAAGTCATGCCAACACCGAAGGTAAACTCATGGCTAGGTTGACGAATTTTCACCGTCAACAACGTCGCAGTCGAATGCGTGCTTGATGGACGAGCCTACGGTGATGATGCCGTTCGGCCCTGGCATCTTCATCTTCAAGTAGGTGTAGTTGGGGACCGCCATGAATTTGGCGTAGCAGGGCCGCCCAAGTATGGCGTGGTAGGCGCCCTTGAACCCCACCACCTCGAAGGTGAGCGTTTCCTTGCGGAAATTCTTCGCGGTGCCGAACCACACCGGCAGATCGATCTGCCCGAGGGGCTGGACCTGCTTGCCGGGCGCGACGCCATGGAACGGCTTCGTGCTGGGCCGCAGCTGGTCCAACCCGATCCCCATTAAGCGCAGCGTATGCGCGTAGAGGATGTTGAGGCTGCTGCCTCCGTCCATCAAGACTTTTGAGAACCGCGCGTTCCCAATGATTGGGTCGACCACCAGCGGGTACTGGCCCGGGTTGGGGATGCGGTTCGGATGGTCTTCCCTGCTGAAGGTGATGGCGTCTTCCGACCAGTTGAGGAAGGAGGGAGGCGCCTTCTCCGCGGCGAGGACCTCGTGCCGCTCCCACTTGCGCTGGCGGGTCGACATGTCGACGGTGGGTCCCCCAAAGATGAGGAACACGTTCTCCACGGCGGGGAAGCCGCCGGCGTCGCCATCTCCTCCGTCTTTCTTGGCCTCCGCTTCCTTCGCGGCGGCGCGGCCATAGAACTTCTTGAGCATATCGCATTGCTCAAGGGTATGGTTCACTGGGGTCTTATGGTAAGGACATGGCTTTTTCAGCATGTCATCAAACACCCCCGGACCTCGAGGGGCCGGTCGAGGGCCCCGTCGAGCCGGGTCAACAGCAAGAGCCTCGGCATCACCGCTGTCGCACCCCTGCTCGCGCGCCTCGCGGTGCGGCTTCTTTCCCTTCTTGCCCCGCTTATCCTTGTGGTGGGGCTCCCTGGACTTGCTGCCCTCCGCGGGCGCATCATCCGAGCGCTTGCCCTTCTTGCCGTTGAAGATTGCCCCCACGGCCTCCTCTCCTGAGGCGAAGCTGGTGGCGATGTCGAACAGCTCGTTGGAGTCCGCGGGCGGGCTGCGCCCCAGCTCTCGCACGAGATCCCTGCACGTGGTGCCCTCGAGGAAGGCATGCACGATCTCGGACTGCGCCACGCTGGGGAGCTCCGTACAGCGCTTGGAGAAGCGCCGTATGAAGTCCCGCAGCGACTCGCCGGGCTTCTGGGTGCAGGAGCGCAGGTCCCAGGAATTTACAGGGCGCACGTACGTGCCCTGGAAGTTACCCACGAACGTGCGGAACAGATCGTCCCAGTTGTGGATCTGGATGGCAGGCAGGTGCTCGAGCCACGTCCGGGCTGCATCGCCGAGGTGCAGGGGCAAGTTGCGGATGATGACCTCGTCGCTGGTGGCCCCGCCCAGCTGGCACGCCAGGCGGTAGTCATTGAGGGTTGTACATGACGATGGTCGAGGGTTGGCAGAAGCGTTGGGGGAAGGCCGCCGCGCGGATCTCCTGGCTGAATACACGGGTCCCCGGGGGCTCCGGCGTTGGAGAGCGATCTTCGTCGCTGTCGTAGCGTCCACCCCGTCGAGGGTGGTAGCCCACCGCTGCTCGCGCGTCTGCCTTGCTCGTGCGCCGGGTGTTGATTACATTGCGGGCGTCACCGTCCAGCGCCCTGCGCGCGTTAAGGAGCCGCTCCTTGGCCGGCGTGCGTCCTGGGTTGGCGGGTCGCCCCGCCGCTTCACCTGCATGGACCGAGGGTTCGCCCTCCTGTGCGGCTCTGTCGTCCCGCGCATCCCCTTGCTGGCGGATACGTGAGGCTGAGCTTTCGGCCAGCTGGACGGCTGCTTGCTCGATGAGGGCTTGCACTTCGCGCTGCAGGTTCCGCGCCTCGGGGGTCGAGGGTGCCGGCATAGCCCGTAGTAGTGTCGTGGCGGCAAGGAGCTTTTGGCTTGCCCGCGGAGGCGCGTCTGGGTTGTCGACGTTGAAGTCGGCGTTGATGCGGTCGCGGACCTGTTTGCCCAGCTCCCGCGCGCGTTCGCCGCGCGCGGAGGCTTCCCCTGCCATTGAGGCACGGAGCAGCCGCACCGTCCGGTACTCCTCCGCCAGCTTAGCCTCGAGCTCGCGGGCCTGGGCCAGCTGCGCATCGGCGTCGGCCCCAGCAGGAGTGCTTGGCCCCGCGGCCAGGCGCGGAGCGATCCCTGGGGCGGGCGTGACCTCCCCGTCTCCAGCGCCCACAGCGCCGGTGGCGTTGGCTGGGTCGTTGGCGATGACGATGTAGCACTCCCGCGCGGGGTCGTAGCTCCCGGTACTGGAGTCGTCGGAGCAGCCGAACCAGTAGTCCGTAGCGTCAAGGAAACACCGGAACATGACTGGGTCCGGCACGCCAGAGAAGTCCCACTCCGCGTACCCGTGGAGGTTAGCGGGTGGCGGCGCGTCAAGAGAGCCTAGGGACAATTCGTCACCGGCTGAGGCGCTGGGATCCCTGGCGACGAAAACGTGACTGCCAGGGGGAACCCTGTGCATCGTGGTGTTGACGTTGGCGTTGTAGGCCGTCGTGGCACCACGCAGCCCAATGGGAAAGCGCGGTTCGGAGACCGTGCGCTGTCCCGTTGGGGTGGCGGTTGCCGTGATGACGGGCGCGCCACGCTGAGTGGCGGTGCGCTCGGCCTTGCCGTCGCTCGGACCGTGCACGGCGCGAATGCGGCCGGAGCGGCGGCGGCGTCGTGGCGTCGACGGGCCCCGCGGCGTCCATGCCGACGGGCGTCTGCGCCGTGGTGGTGCGGGCAGCTGGGGCCGGAGCAGACTCGGCCTGGCGCCGCGCACGGAGCTCCTCACGGTTGGTGAGGCGCATGAGGTAGCCGTTCCCCGTGGCCTGAAAGTTCAGGCCCCCAAACCGGATTTCGAACCCGGCGGGGAGGGGGTCCGAGCTGCCCATGCAGTATCGCGTACCGCGGTACTCAGTGCGGATCACCATGGAGGGAGTTGACGGATTGACCTTAGGCGCTCGATTGCCCCACGGTGGGCGCCAACTGTCGGTGCGGAATGTGGTCCCGACACTAACCAATAATAAGCGCCGAGGTCTATCCCTCAATGGTCGATGCTAAGCAATGAGAGACACAGAGTTTATCCTGGTTCCGGCCGAGGGGGCCGTACGTCCAGCAGTGCTGTGCCCAAGGCACTATATTGCTCAGCACCGGAGGTGCCTGTAGTGGGGCTGCTACAAGCAAGGCGGGAGAGGAAGCGTGGCTTCCAAGTCCCTGGTGTAGTGGCTGAAGGTGTTGTGTTACGTTGCGTTTTGTGTCTCTGTGTCCGTTTTTTTTCCTGCGGCAGGGGGGTTCGTCCTCCTTTTATAGATCAAGGAGAGAGCGAATCACATGCGCGCCGTGCTATATAGCTACGTGAAGGGGCGTGATGTGCTATGTTGTAGAGTGGGCAGCCGTCCGGACGATCCTTGCAGCGATCCGGCCATCATGGCTTATCTTGTACCCGAACAGTAGCGGCTTCGAGGATAGAAGGGCGGTGGACGGCCGCGATGTCCTCAGATGGGCTCGAGGGAGTTGCTGACGTCGGTCCGTACGGGGTACAATAGCAGGTAAGGCGGCATCCCGTTCCCGCACGCTCCACTGTGCTAGAGCTGTTGCCACAGCGCCCGGCGTGTGGTTCGTACGCGCGGGGGCGGCAGCCATGCCGTTAGCAGTGGCAGGGATGGCGTCCCACCGGCCTAGCACCTCCACCTAACTCTGCAAGATCACAAGAAAGCAAGTCGAGGGTGCGATCGGCCCCCCTTCGAGGGCTCGGCGCGTTAGCCGTACCAGAGCGGGTGGCGCGGCGTCACGGGACTGGCGCCGGCCACGCCGCACAGTTCCTCCCACAGTGGCGGGGATGGGATCCCTCCTTGGGGAGTTGGTGCGGCGGCACTGGGGCGCGAGCCCTAGGCGCATGATGGCGCCGCCCCACCGGTGTCAGGGCATTAAATGCCAGCGTACGGGAGCAGGCGCACACGTGCGGAGCGCCCTCGAGCGAGGCGGACCCTGTTCGAGGGCGGAGCGGACCCTCGAGCGAGGCGGAGCCTGCTCGAGGGGGGAGCGGGCTCTCGAGCGAGGCGGAGCCCGCTCGAGGTAAGCGCACCCCCTCGAACGGGACGGAGCCCACCCGAGGGAGGCGCGCATCCTCGAGCGAGGCGAAGCCTGCTCGAGGGGATCTTCAAGTGGGCCGCCTTGGTGGGCCGTTGGGGGCCTCCGCGGCGTGGGCCGTGTCCTGCATGGTTAGGTGAGGTGTGTTTAGCTTTGTTGCATGTTTTAAGCGGGGATTTCCCAGTTGTTTAAGGGGACCCCTAGGGCTGTCCCCGACAGCACGGGTCTCGGCTGTGTCCTTATGCAAGAAGGCCGAGTCATTGCCTATGCTTCACGGGCACTTCGACCCCATGAGTCCAATTATCCTACCCATGATCTTGAGTTAGCTGCTGTTGTTCATGCCCTCAAGATATGGAGACATTACCTAATGGTCAATCATTGCAATATCTTCACTGATCAAAAGAGCCTCAAATACATCTTCACCCAGTCAGAATTGAATATGAGACAGAGAAGATGGCTTGAGTTGATCAAGGATTATGATCTAGAAGTGCACTATCATCCTGGCAAAGCAAATGTTGTTGCGGATGCTCTTAGCCGCAAAGATCATTGCAACCACCTTGAGTTGGAGCCAGTCAGTGAACCCTTATGTGAAGAAATGAGAAGGCTCAACTTAGAAGTGGTACCGCAAGGAATTCTTTATGCCTTGACGGTAGAGTCAAACCTTTATGACAGAATTGTCACTGCTGAGCACAATGATGCAGATATTCAAACCATCAGGCAGAAATTAGCAGAAGGAGACCCAAAGTACACTTGTTTCCAGAAGGATCACCAAGATGTGGTCTAGTTTGGGAAACGTCTAGTGGTCCCCGTTGACCCAGAAATTAAGAAAATCATTCTAGATGAAGCTCACAAGTCCAAATTCTCTATTCATCCCGGTAGTACCAAGATGTACCAAGATCTAAAGTAGAACTTTTGGTGGTCCAATATGAAGGTGGATGTAGCCAAGTATGTAGCCGAGTGCGATGCTTGCCACCGGATGAAAGCAAGTCATTTGAAATTGGCAGGAGTACTCCAACCCCTGTCGATACCTATGTGGAAGTGGGACGATATCAGTATGGATTTCATTGTGGGTTTACCCCTAACCGCTAGAAAGAAGGACTCCATTTGGGTAATTGTGGATAGACTCACCAAGACCGCTCACTTAATTGCCGTGCACACCACTTACTCCGTACAACAATATGCAGAGTTGTACGTGGACCATATAGTTCGTCTACATGGAATCCCAAAGACTATAATCTCTGATAGAGGGACCCAATTTGTAGCTCGTTTTTGGGAACAGTTGCATGAGTGTTTGGGAACTCAGCTGATCCGCAGTTCCAGTTATCATCCGCAGACCGATGGTCAGACGGAGAGGATAAATCAGATTCTAGAGGACATGTTGAAAGCAAGCATCTTGCACTTTGACAAGAGTTGGGACAAGTGTTTGTCTTTGGCAGAATTCTCTTACAATAACAGCTATCAGGCCAGCTTAAAATGGCACCGTTCGATGCTCTATACGAACGTAGATGCCGCACTCCGCTGAATTGGTCAGAGGCCGGAGAGAGAACACTCTTTGGACCAGAGTTAGTTAAAGAGGTCGGAGAAAGGGTGCAAGTGATAAGAGAAAATTTGAAGATGGCACAGATGAGACAAAAGAGTTACCATGACAAGGGAACCGCACCTCGACACTTTGAAGTGGGAGATTATGTGTATTTGAAAGTATCCCCCACCAAAGGTGTGCAAAGGTTCGGAGTCAAGGGAAAGTTAGCCCCGCGCTACATTGGACCATATGAAGTAATAGAAGTATGTGGACCCGTGGCTTACCGTATCCAATTGCCAGAATGGTTTTCCGTAGTTCACAATGTGTTCCATGTAACTCAGTTGAAGAAGGGAATGCCTGTTCCGGAGAATGAGATCATCACGGAAGCTAATGCTTGGATCGAGCCGGATTCTTGCTCGTCGAGCATCCATTGAAAGTACTAGATCAGAAAGAGCGAAAGACCCGAAGGCAGACCGTGCGAATGCACAAGATCAAATGGAGCCATCACACGGAAGAAGAAGCCACATGGTAGACGAAGGATTATCTTAACACCAAGTATCCGGGCTTCCTCCAATCTCGAAAGAGTGAGTCTTTCTCCCCATCTCTTCGTTGTCAAATCGAATCTCGGGACGAGATTCCGTTTAAGGGGGGTAGGCTGTGACGCCCCAGGTTTTTAATTACCGTCATTAACGCTAATGACCGGATTAGCCGGTCAAATGGTCAACCAAGGTCAAACCTAGGTCAACATGGGACCTCACCACGGAAAACTCACTAACACACCCTAGTGACCCTAGATGAATAGTAAACACACTTGTGGGGCCAACCCATGGTCAAAGGTTGGGTCAAACCCCTTGCCACCCCAGTGTCCACAGGTGTCTGCCGGAACTTTTGCCGCGTTCTCTAAAATTCACCTAAACACTTAAAATTCTACCTTTAGGAAAGTTGTAGATCTTGTTGAGGGACACAACTTTCATGTAGATTGGCATTTCAAATTTTGAGGGGAAAATCTTGAAAACCCCCTTGCAAGGCAGAAAACACTGTTGGTCAAAACAGGCTGACATTCAAAGTTCGCATTCAAATAATTTCAAATCTAGGCAAAAAACCCTATATAGCCTTTGTAGAAAATGTTGCTGGTACCTAGATCTACAACTTTGGTATTCATCACTCGGCCCAGTTCTGTTTGAAAATTTTGAGAAAAATCCATTTGAACTGGGCACCAGTAAAACACCGAGGCCAGCAAAACACAGAGCGACTCGGACTCCGATTCCGACGACGAGGTGCGTGATGAACTCCCCTTCTTCCGTCAGGAGAATGAACGACTTGGCTTGTTGCTTGATAATCGTGATGATATGCTTAGAGAAGCTTAGGGATTCACTCGAGGATGCTAGGACTAGAGTGGCTGAGCTAGAAACACAGAATTTGGATGCTAAGCTTGAAATTGATTCTCTGAAGGATCACCTATTGTTTCTGATGAAACAAAGGTTTTATGGTTTTAGTACTAACCCCAGTGCTGAGTCGTTTGTTCGCTCACGTGCTCGTTTTTGAATTTCAGGTGGGAGACTTGACAAACATTTGGTTGATTGACTCCGGTTGCTCGAGGCATATGACCAAAGACAAGGGGTGGTTCCCAAGTCTCGTCTTGGTGGTGACAAAGAGGTACATCACCTTTGGGGACAATGGGCGTGGGCGTGTGCTTTCAGAAGGTGAGATTAAGGTAAGTGACAAGATCACTCTCAGGTGTGTTGCTCTTGTTCAATCGCTTGGGTACAATTTGCTTTCTGTGTCCCAGTTGTTGGATGAGGGTTTTGAGGTGTTGTTTCAGCCAGGTGGTTCTCAGATTTTGGACTCTCGAGGGGACTTTGTCTGTATGGTCGTTCCCGAGGGTCTGGTGTTTCAAGCTGATTTTTCTCAGTCTTCTGGAGTTGAGCGTTGTTTCTTGGCTGGTTCTTCGAGTGAGTTGTGGAAGTGGCATAGGAAGTTGGGTCACTTGAGCTTTGACCTTTTGTCTCGCTTGAGTAAACTCAATTTGGTCCGAGGATTGCCACGGTTGAGGTTTGAGACGGAGTTGGTTTGTGCTCCGTGTAGGCATGCCATGATGATAGCCTCTTCTCACCCGCCTCTCACCGATGTGATGACTGAGCATCCATGCGAGCTGCTCCATATGAATCTTGTTGGCCCAGCTTGTGTGCGATCTGTGGGTGGGAAGTGGTGTGTCCTTGTTGTGGTGCACGACTACTCTCGGTATGCGTGGGTGTTCTTTCTCGAGGAGAAAGGGGAGACGTTTGGTTTTGTTCGAGATCTTGTCTTGAGGTTGAGGAACGAGATGCACAGAGATGCCATACGAGAAATCTGCAGTGACATTGGCTCAGAATTCAGAAACTCTCATTTTGAAACCTTTTGCCATGACTTGGGTCTTGAACACCAGTTTTCGACTCCGTATACGCCTCCCCACAATGGTGTTGTGGAGAGGAAAAACAAGACCTTGTGTGAGATGGCTCGGACGATGCTTGATAAGCATAGGAATCTGAGAAGGTTCTGGGCTGAGGCAGTGAATACCACATGCTATGTGTCGAACAGGATCTACCTCAGAGTGCATAAGAAGAAAACCTGCTATGAGTTGATGCACGATCGCACACCCAAGGTGAGTCACTTCCATGTCTTTGGTTGAAAGTGTTTCATTCTTAAGAAAGGGAAGAAGTTGGATAAGTTTGAGGCTAGGTCGGTCGATGGTATTTTCTTTGGTTATGCATCTCACTCTAGAGCATATCGTGTGCTCAATCTTGAAACTAACCAAATCATGGAGACTTGCGAGGTAACCTTTGACGAGACAACCACGTAGTCAGCTTGTCTTTGAGTGTGCAGGTGATGATCAACTTGGCGAGGAGATCTTTCAAGAGGAGGAGCATGAACATGGAGACGATGAAGATGGCGGTGTGGTGCCCGCGGCTGAACATGTACCCACTACTTCGACTACGGTGGTGGACGACCCCTCTCCCACACCTACGACGACAAATCAAGATCAAGGAGAAGCTGTTGTTGAGGGGGAGGTAGCATCAAGGCGAGGACCTCCCCGGCGAATACAAGTGGATCACCCAGCTTTGAGGATCATTGGCAACATGAATGAACGTACTACACGATCGAGGGTTCGGAACAATTCTCATTTCGCTCATGCTGCATTTGTTGCCACCTTTGAGCCCAAAGACATTAGACACGCACTATCTGATCATAATTGGGTTAATTTGATGCATGAGGAGTTGGAGAACTTTGAGAGAAATTAGGTTTGGGAATTGGTTGACCCTCCCCCAGGGTGTAAGCCGATTGGTACAAAGTGGTTGTGGAAAAACAAAGAGGGAGAGAAAGGTGAAGTGGTGAGAAACAAGTCAAGGCTTGTTGCTCAGGGGTTCAGTCAGAAGGAGGGGATCGACTACGAGGAGACTTTTTCTCTCGTAGCCTGTTTGGAGGCAATTAGGATCCTTCTAGCCTTTTCCGTAGCTAAAGGGTTCAAGTTGCACCAAATGGATGTGAAGAGTGCTTTCCTGAATGGTGTGTTGGAGGAAGAAGTGTATGTGAAGCAACCACCGGGGTTTGAGAGTGAGAAGAACCCCCACTAGGTGTACAAGTTGAGGAAGGACTTGTATGGGTTGAAGCAGGCGCCTAGAGCTTGGTATGGTAGATTGAGGGGGTTCCTGTTTGAGTGAGGGTTTGAGATGGGAAAGGTTGATCAGACCTTGTTTTTACTCAGGCAGGGCAGAGATATCCTGATTGTGCAGGTGTACGTGGATGATATTGTCTTTGGTGGCTCGTCTAACTCTCTTGTTGGAAGGTTTGCAGGATATGAGTAGGGAATTTGAGATGAGCATGATGGGTACTCCGCGTCACACTCCTGACTTCGGCCTTTGGTACTCCGCGTCCTCTTCTTTGGCTCTTCATGGTTGTTCGGATGCGGATTTTGCCAGGAGTCGGTTGGATAGGAAGTCCACTTCTGGGACTTGCCAGTTTTTGGGATCTTCGTTGGTGTATTGGTCTGCCCGCAAACAATCGAGTGTTGCTCAATCCACTACCGAGGCAGAGTACGTTGCCACAGCTAGTTGTTGCTATCAGCTCCTTTGGATCACATACACCATGAGTGACTTTGGTGAGGAGTATACCCATGTCCCACTTCAATGTGACAGCACCAGTGCCATAAGCGTAGCAAAGAACCCAGTGCTCCATTCCAAAACCAAGCACATAGAAGTGAGGTATCATTTTCTGAGAGACATCATAGAGGAAGGGAAAATAACCTTGATCCATGTACCCACACATGACCAACTAGCTGATATTTTCACCAAACCCCTAGATCAAGCAACTTTCACTTGTTTGCGGGGGGAGCTTGTGTGTGTTTGTTTTCTTGAGTTGGTGTGTGGGAGCTCCTTTGTAGCATATGTATAGCTTTCCTTTGTGCATTTCTTGTATTTGGCATGGCATATGTAACATGATGTATAGGCATCCTTGTATCTTAGATTGCATGCATTTTGTATCATATGCATTGGTTAGGAAAAGCTTCTCCTATATACATTGTTCACCATGGAATGGTATTTATGTCTTAGTGAGTTTGTTTGATATGATGTGGCTAGTTTGGCTTAGCTCTTGGTAATCTTGGTTTATATCCATGGTTGATGGCTATGTTTTTGAAAAATGTCACTGTATGCTCTCCCATGTGTAAATGCCTTTATATGATCTTGACATGTTTTAGTGGCTTGGTTATGCTTAATTTGTGGTTGGACAGCTAGTTTATTGATCATATGGGGGCCAAAGGCTCATTTGCCATCATGAATGTTTAGCCTTCATGCTTTACCTTGTGGAGGCATATGTTCCTTTTTGTTGCAAAGGCATTTCATGTACCAAATATGAATCTGAAAATGAAATGTTAAATGCTTGGAAAATGTGCTCCCATGTCATAAGTGCTAAATTTAATTTGCTTTGGGTGCTAAACCGTTGCATGAGGTCTACCAATGAGAAGTCTCATATATAGAAGTAGACACATGGCTCGGTGGCTTTGACATGACATGAGGTGCTTGTGGGTGTTTGTGATGGTCTTATGATTAGAATGGTTGTCCTAGCATGAAGTTTGTGTGGCTTTGCCATTTTGACATGTTTTGCTCATGTTTAGGACTTTGCTCATGAGAGGGTAAATTTTCGCAAAATTGCTCAATTCCATCTTAGCTTCGTCCAATGGTTGTGAAACTTGGTGATCATGTAGTTGATGTCAATACGAAGCCGTAGAGTATCTAACTTGCTCATTTGGACATGTGTAGCATCCTATGTTGAGTTTTGTCTATTTGAGAACTCTAGGTTGAATTTTTCGCATTTTTGGCTTGATTCATGCATTGTCAACAAGGGGGAGAAGTCTGAGCTTGAAATGGCTTGTTGCACGCATTTAGAAGGTTTCCAAGTGGTTTCAAGCTATTTTTGAGCTCTGGCAGTTTCCAGGTGGCATCGGCCTCACCAGTGAAGGGCACCGGTCTGACTGGTGTGGTTCCCAGGTGCTGGGTGATCTTGTCCACCGGTCTGACCGGTGAGGGTGACCGGTCTGACCGGTGAGAGTTGAGCTGATGCAGCTGCTCGGTTTGATGTGGTGGTTCACATGCATTTGTCCAGGGAGAGTTGCATTGGTTTAGGGGGAGCTTGCATGTGTGCAAAGGGAGCTCTTTGTGGTTTTCGAGCTTTGATTGGTGGTTTGCACTCTTTGCTTGAGTTTTGTTTTGTCTCGGATGTGTCGACCCGTTGCCCTTGCCTAAGGGGTCCGAGACTTGTCTTCTTCAAGTGATCTTGCTCTTTGCCTTTCTTTGGCTTTCGATCGCTTGTTGGAGTTTCTTTTTATTTGTTTCTTTGCCTTTTCTTTTCTCTCGTGTTACTTTTTGTGGGTGTTGTCAATTGACTCATCAAGAGGGAGATTGAGGACCATGTGTGGTTCGAGGACCGGTGGATCGTAGCTTCCTTGTGTGATGAGGGATTGACAACGTTGTGTGGACTAATTCTTGGCTAAGTATTGCAGGTGCAAGTTGTGGCTTGACTGGTGTTGGTGCAGGTGAAGAACAAGCGCAAAAGGTCATTGCCGGTGAAGCCTCCAGGTGTGGAGAAGACAAGTAGGCTTCGCTCGAGGGACGCGGTGGCCAGCGGGGTCAAGTGCGGGTCGCATGGTGGCATGAACAGCGAGCTGAAGTCATGGACAGTTTCTTGGTTGAGACTCAAAACCAAGGTCGAGCCATTACTACGTGGGAGCTAAGTCATGAGTGGAGATTGGCGGAGGCTACACCGAGTTCGCGGGGTTTCCGGTGGTTCACCAGAAAACCACTAGGTTCCTTGGTTGATCCACAAAGCCAAGACCGAAGAAACAAAGATGGAGATGCAGCAGCTCCAGACCGGTCTGACCGGTGGGTACCGGTCTGACCGGTGTGCGACGACACAGTCCGGAATCTTCGAAGCGGTGGACACACGTCGGGATTGCATGGCTTGCATCGAGGCTAAGCAGGGTGCTGTCGCGGGGCATCCGTCCGATGGAGAAAATCTGAAGACTTCCAAAGCCTCCCTTGAGGGGCTTGTATCCCTAGTTATTAAGTAAGGGTATTTTAGACTTTCGGTTGCCTCCATATAACCCATGAGGTGAGAGGATGGCAGCCATCTCTTGGAACCCTAGTTCATTTGCTTTCCTATTTTTTCCCTTCCTATTTTCCTAGGATTTCCATAGGACTAGCTTGAGAGCTTCATGGTGATATCTTGTGAGAGGGTTGGATGATCGAGCGGCAAGCTAGACCTTGTATGAACCTCCTTCGTTTGTATAGATGATTCGGTGTGGTTCCTCATGGCTTTGTCGTGTTGTTCCCAGTTATTATTGGTGGTGATTTTTAGAGCCCTCTCTTGGTGGTTTTCTTGGTGTGTTTTCGGGACCTTGCTCTTGGGGATTTGATGGGGGAAATATGTGTGAACCGTTCGTGGTTCTTTGGCCTTTGATTCCCCTCCCAAATCCGTGAGTTAAGGGGCTCGATTTTGGGGTTCTCGGTGTTCTAGGGTTAGAGGAGATCTTGGCGGGATTTCTTCAATTCCTCTTGATTCGGCAAGTTTTGGTGGACAAAATCGTGGCTATGGACTCCTCATGAGGTGTTCCTACTATCCCCAAAGTCTTGCACAAGTCCGTGGAGCGATTCGGGAGATCGGAGTTTGGATTTGGGGGAGTTGACCCGCGGGTGCTGTTCATCCCGACGAGCTCAGGTCACACAGGTCTGACCGGTGCCTCTCACCGGTCTGACCGGTTCAGACCCCTGTTGGGTTTTGCTCGGGTGAACGTTTGGGTGAGTTCGGTGTTGTCCCGTGTGGTTGCTGTTTCGAGTTTGGGGTTGTTTGGAGCTCGGTAGGCCTATTTGGTGTTTTGGGGCTTTCTGGCTTGGACCGGTCTGACTGGTGTGTCTCACTGGCCTGACCGGTGTGGAGCTGTTCTGTGGAAGTCGCCAGGTTTCAACAGTAGGGACCGGTCTAACCGGTGGTGCTCACCGGCCTGACCGGTGTAGGTCAGTGAGGCTCGAGTGTTGTGTTCCACTGCGTTCTCGGGTCTGTGAGGTTGAGAGTTGGTTCCTAGGTCTAGTAGCACTTCAGTGGCTGTGTGGGCTTTGCCAACTTGGGTAGTGAGTCGGAGACGTGTGTTGGAAGCCGTGTTCGTCTTGTTGGAGTCTCCATCTCCTTCGAGAAGAATTTTTATCGGCTCCCATTCACTCCCCCCTCTCTGGTTCGCCATATCGGTCCTTCAGCATCTTCTCTTGCTCTGCCTTGGCAGGGTCGTCCGCCCAATTCCATTGTGACTTCGCGATGCAGCAACCGGTGTACGACAGAAGCGCGTGCTTTGGGGTCGTTCCGCAAGTAGAACCACCCCCCTATGCCAGCTGTTGTTCGAGCTGGTCAGCGGTGCCGGGATATAGTCATCGTCGCGTCCTTGCTTCATCCGAAGGTTGGCGCAGTGAATCTTCACTACGCGGGATCCCTCCCTCAAGCAGGTGAACATGAAGAAGTACTGGAACAGATGCCAGTGCGCACCTATGCCGAGTAACCCCTCGCACATTTCCTCAAAGGCAGCCATCCGTTGGATGCTGTTCGGGTTGAGGTGCTGGAGCTGCAGCCCGTACGCGAACAGCACTCCTCGGATGAACAGGCCGGCGGGGACGGAAAATCCGCGCTCGTGGAAGGCCACGAACGACACCATGTACCCCCTGGGAGGGCGTGGCACGGATTCGTCGGCGGGAACGATCCACTCGATGACCTCGGTGAGGGGAGGCAGCTGGCACGCCTCAACGAGACGAAGAAGCTGCTCGCGGGAGACAATGGAGCGCACCCAACTCGACATCGCACTGGTAAAGTCTCGGCCGAGCCGGGAACGCGAGCAGTGGCGGCGATGTGAAGGCGAAAAAACTCAGAGATCAAGGGGCAAGCGCGAGGGTGAAGAAAAGTGAACGGAAAGCAAAGTACCGAACTAGAGCTCGACGCGGTTTTAAAGGGGACAGACCTGACTCTTCATCTTCGGCGTCGGGCCCACCGTGTCAGCAAAACTTTCGCCCACTCACACGCGCGTCCCAGCGAAACGGCCGCACGCAACCGTGATGCCTCGACTCCCGCGACATGTAGACTTGCAGAGACTGAGCGCGGTTTTTATGGAGCGGTCATATCGGTCACATCAGCCGAGATGCCTGCGCCCACGACCACGCACACGTCACCACTACCACCGTAACTACCCCGACGAAACTTCCAAGGCTACAACAGCTACAAATACAAATAAAAGCATGCGAGCGAGTCTCCAACTCACTCACGAGGTCAGGGGCTACATCCGCGGATGCGCAAATACGCACCCACCGAGGACCTTAGGAACACCTCCGACACCAAGATCCACAAACTGAGCCTAAGCGCGACTCCCCGACTCCCACTCAGGCTCGGGGGCTATTGACGAGGGCCCGGATTAGGGGGCCCCTTTGACGGAAAGACTATCCAACTTGAAGACAACAAAACCATCATCCACCAGGTGATGACTTCTGTCGGCTAGCGAGCAGCTTGAGGATGGCCGTGCCCTTGCTGATTACAACATCCAAAAGGAGAGCACTCTCCACCTGGCGTTGTGTCTCAGGGAAGGCATGCAAATCTTCGTCAAGACCCTCACTGGCAAGATGACCAGTCCTTGGCCGAATGGCTGCATCTCCGACAAGTCTCCGCCTCGCACGACAAGTCTCCGCCTCGCATGACAAGTCTCCGCCTCGCACAACAAGTCTCCGCCTCACACGACGAGTTTGTCTTCGACTATTACGTGGGCCCAGGCACATGGCTCGGGCAATGCCACCAACGCATGCGGGGAGGAAAATCTCCATGTCATACAGGGACAACAGCTGGCGGCCATGCAGGCGACCAGCCCGGCAAGAGCCTTAAATGCGAGCCTGACTAGCCGCGCAACCATCACATCACCATCAACTTCTGCTCTGCCACACGCAAAGCTCAGCCCAAGGCACTCGAGCACCCTTTATGACGCGTGTGGGCCTAGACTTAGGCTCACGCGTGGAAAGACAAGCAAGTACTCAGGTAGACTAAGGCAAGCCCGAACCACTCGGGAAGAAGGCCAAGCCGCGGCGTGGCTGGGTTGAACTGTTCCTTCCGAGATGCTTGGCCTTCGCCCCGAGTGGTTCGGGCTTGCCTTAGTCTGCCCAAGTACTTGCTTGTCTTGCCACGCGTGAGCCTAAGTCTAGGCCCGTGCACATCGTAGAGGGTGCTCGAGTGCCTCGGGCTGAGCTTTGCGTGTGGCATAGCGGGAGTTGATGGTGATGTGATGGCTGTGCGGCTAGTCAGGCTCACATTTAAGGCTCCTACCGGGGCTGGTTGCCTGCATGGCCGCCAGCTGTTGTCCCTGTATGATGTGGAGATTCACCTCCTCTCATGCGTTGGTGGCCTTGCCCAAGCCGTGTGTCTGGGCCCACGTACTATTCGGAGTCGGACTTGTTGTGCAAGGCGGAGACTTATCGTGCGAGGCGAAGACTTGTCGGAGATGCAGCCGTTCGGCCAAGGACTGGTTGTCTTGCCAGTGAGGGTCTTGACGAAGATCTGCATGCCTTCCCTGAGACACAACACCAGGTGGAGAGTGCTCTCCTTCTGGATGTTGTAATCAGCAAGGGCACGACCATCCTCAAGCTGCTCGCCAGCTGACAGAAGTCTTCACCTGGTGGATGATGGTTTTGTTGTCTTCAAGTTGGATAATCTTGCCGTCAAAGGGGGGCCCTAATCCGGGCCCTCGTCAAAGGGATAAGATCAAGAGCACAGGAAATGGGAAGAGGTTCCCAAGAAGATCAATGGCGAAATTGTTGCCAGTAAATGGCTGAGAGCACTACTGCAGAGGTAGTGATTCCAATGTAGAATTAAATGATACGCGGAGTAATGAAAGTCGTCTCCATTGCATACTTAAACCGTGTTTAGAAACAAATCTCCTTATCTTCTCCTTTCAAAACAATTAGATCCTCTGCCCCTTCATCTCTACCCGCGAAAAACAGCTCCTGCCTAATCCTCATCGTCACCATTCCCGGCCAGAGATGGATAGCTTGCCGGGAAGAAACACATGGCACCAGACGTCGTCGCTGTTGGTCCTCCCTCAAGACCTCTGCATTGAGATTGCAGCGCGCGTCGGTGCGAACTCGGAGCGGCCCTTGGCTGACCTCCACAGCCTACGTGGTACTTGCTCAACCATGCACTGTGTGTGCGGCCACGGCGACGTCGGCCGTGGTTTGTCGATAGAGGGGATACGAGATGAGATTTCTTGGGTGTGGAACCTCACCGCTTACAAAGCGTTCCTTGCTATGCTGAGAGGTCTCAGGAATCAAGAGGCTTGCTTTCTCTCCGGAATCAAAGCCTTCTTCATCGAACACAGGGGATACAATGGTCTCCGGCATGCCACCGAGGGTGGGCACGGCGGCATATCTATACACCATCTTGCTCTACAAAGACAATGGCAGTGCCGCCGCCGACAACACCGCGAAAGTGTACATGAGGCGGGTCGCGGGCAGTGGCAGTACAACGTCGAGATGGCTAAGCAACGAGGGGTGTCTGCCTTTGCGCGAGAAGGCCGCGCTTGCAATCCACTACTCGACTTGACGCATGTGGGGTGAACCGCTTCCGCCTCCGGCACACGTGCGCGGTGATCAGCCATGCGCAGGCACCGGCGGCGGCTGCGGCGTGGAAAAAGGATGGCTTTGAATATCTCAGTTTTGCAGCGAAGACTGTAGGTTGCGCTGCGAAATGGTGAAGTTCGCACAGAGTATTGGAATAGGAAATCAGTAATAGATTAGCTTTTGTATGATGCTTGAATTATCTGTGCAAACTTTTGGGAGAGCAGCAAATCTGACGTGGGTTACCAGCCTAGCGTCGCTAGTGACTGTGGGGCCCAGTTCTATTCAAATGAAGAACAGTTCTCATTTCTCCTTTTAATCTGCAATCAAATGTTGTAACAAGTACTTCTTCGTCCTTATTAGTCCAAATTTGGTACTTTTTCTTTTTTTTCTAAAATCACCATATATTCATTAATTTCATTGTTTAGTGTACATTCCATTTGTTGAGTGATGTTTATATGTCTTATTTTGTTCTTTGTAAGTACAACATACAAATAATATTTGTTTTACACAACCATTTGTGATGGAATATACTGTACATTTCATAAGCTTAAGGTGAACACAAGGTTTTGTTAAGTTTTCAAATGCATATGAGTTCGAACATGTTGCAAAGTGTGGAAAACTTCAATGCTCAAGCAAACATTCTAAGAAACTATGTGAGAGATGTAGACATTTGTACACAAGTATATTATTCCTTCATCGATACCATTTGAAATTTCGAAGACAAGATTAGGTACCCAAATAATGTTGTCAAGTCAATTTGTAGATTTTTTTAGAGCAAATTTGATGTTATTAGAATTATTATATAATTACCATGGGGTGTAAAAATGAAATATATGAATTTTGGGCACACAAGTGTGACTGTTAATATTTTATTCAAATACTAAATATCCACATACGAATTATTCATATTTTTATGTTTTTTAGGTGTTGTTTTATGGGATCTCATATTTCAGGGAAACAAGTTCCATTCAGAAAAAAATTGTGACAGTCCCACACGTCAGCGTCAGCAGCCAATATAAAAAAGATAACAGTTGCGTGCCCGCCCGGACCCAACTACCAACAAATGCGATGCGGGTTGACTAACCATCGTCGTCAATGACACTGGCCCACGCGTCAGCGTTAGCAGGCTAACCTGCGTCGGTAATGACTTACTCTAATAAGATCTAATTCACCACAACAGATCTCCAGTTCATCACAATAGAACACAGTTCATCACAACGTGGTTGGATCTACTCGCGTATATTAGATCGAGTTCATGACATACAAAATCTAACAACCAAATTAATTAACTAAGCAGTTCATGATCGACAGACAAACTAAGCAGTTCATGTCCAAGTACCTGACGAAGACACAAAAGCACAGACACACATTATTGTTACTAATTGGTAGAGGAGTCTATCAATTAGTCGGAGTCCTGCCGTCGTCGTCGCCGTGGCTGTCGTCGTCGTCACCGTCATGGCTGCCGTCATCGCCGTCGGAGCCGCCGTTGTCGAAGAAGAAGTGGCGGCGGGCAGCCTGCTTGACCACAAGGAGGTTCTCGAGCTTCTCAGCCAACCCGTGGATCCTGAAGGTGAGACCCTTCACGCTCAGGTCCTCGTACACATCATGATGCGCCTTGATGTTGAAGACCTCGCCAACACCTTCAAGCTTTCTGAAGGTGCTCCTGAGCAGCTCCTTGGCGCACTTAGTGTCGTTGAAGAGCGGTTCCTCGTCGGCGTCCTTGGCCGCCGACTCCTTCTCCTTCTCCAACTTCTTCCGACGGCGGCTTTCGTTGTCGTCGTCCTCCCTTCGTCCCCGCTTCGACGGTGGTGAGCTCCTAGACGCCATCTGTTCCTTCTATCAGTGACCGAAGATTTGTAGTGGTGAATCGCGAGGAGGAAGATGATAAGCTTATGGAAGAAGCAGGGGAAAGCAGGGGAGGGTGACTGGGTGAGGGAGTTATATTGACATGACGCGGAATCGTGAGGCGCCTCTACCCCCACCCACTACTCCACTACTTCCAGTACGTGCCACTCGATTGTGCAACAGGCTCCGTCTCGGGCGCAAAGCCACTCGTCGCCTTTCAATTACGCGGGAAGGAGAAGGGGCAGGGCAATGATGTCGGGTCCACTTGTCAACGGCAATAGCCATGCAAACTGCGGCGCCTTTTCAATTTCCATTTATTGTCTTATTACAACATGGCCGAGGCGCCATCTTCAACCTTCAACCTTCATCGCCTGCTTCAACTTCAATCCTCCTTGCCAACTTCATCCCTCGTCGCCGCCAACTTCAACCCTCGTCGCCATTCAAATTCCAAACCCCCTCGCTGTGCTATTTCCTCCCCTTTTCCTTGATGATGCATGCGGTTTTGTGCTTGACGCTGCTGTTGCTAGATGAACTTCTCACCAAGATTATCATCCACTCCATCAAGGATGAGCCCATTTTCCATTTTATGAACCTTGGCAATAAAATCTGCAACACCTTCCGGCGCATCTGCAACTCCAACGAGGTACTACTGCACTTGTCACCGTGTGATCTTCATGATGCGTGCAGGAATCGCTAAGTCAGGTCGTGCTTTGAGCGGCGCTTCTGCGAGGCCAATCATCGGGAGGCATTGTGCTTCGAGGGGATGGAGAGGTTGATGAGGCAGCGGAACCCCGATATGGGTTTGAAGCTCATCGGAGATACCGCTGCTGAAGACTCCGATGCCAAGTACTTCTTAGTGATGCTGAAGTATCATTGTAACCCAGCGGACCCCGAGCCATGGCACTGCTCAGGAAATCAGTGGTAGCCCGTTGCCCCCTGACGGCTTGTGGAAGAATCCCAACCTGCAGCGGCTGCGCTACCTCGTCAAGCAAGATCTCGACAACATTGCGTGGAGGTACTGGCTCGATGATGGCAACGATGATGACATTCTGTTGCTGCCCATCAAGAATCCCCACATCTGCATTTGGGAAGCGGGATTTAGGCGCTACGGCCCGGATACCAAAGAGATCATCCACTACTGCAGCGCCGAGTGTCGCATCCGTCATGAGTGCGACCTCTGGATGCGTAGCTTCCGCCCGGCCGTGGTGTACACCGTCAGTAGGATGAACATCGGGATGTAGGTGCAAGCATCAATGAACATTATCTATCTTGAATGTAAATTATTAGATATTACTAAACACGGATTTGATTTTATCGGGCTGTTGGTTTTAATCAGTTTTTGGTAGATTATATTTGATTTGTCACGTTTGTGAGTCAAATCGAACGTTGCGGTGGTCTCATTTGCCACCGACGAGGCCTGGGATGACCTCTTGGGTGTCAAAACTGCCGAAGCAAGCATGGTGGTGGCGGTGGCGGGCGACGGTGCCCTCTGCTTCCTCTTTGTTCTATTCAAATGACTGTGGGGGTGTTGACGGTGAAAATCCGCAACCTAGCCATGAGTTTACCTTCGATCCATTGGTACTAACCCCCATGGTATAACAAGTTCACGTGTGCATGTCGGTTTTGGATTTTAGTGTTTATGCAGGGTTTTAGCATTGAAAGCAAGACTTTCGGGATAAGTTCATCAAGCACCTTATGACAAGACCTTGAAGCCCCGTACAAGTCATGCAATGAAGCAAACTTAACTCCAAGAAGCCAGGGACTTGATCCGAGAAGATGACAAACTCCGAGGACCTAACCAGAAAAGTGCTGAATCTTGCAAGCCAAGGAGTTATGCCCAATTCGGAGAGAAACTGACAACATGGACCTACATGCAGAAGGGGGAAACATCTAGAAGACACGGGAACCGACGTAGAGCAAAGGAGGCCGCGGGCTGGGCCTGGATGGGCCCTGGCCGGCCAGCCCAGGCCAGTCGGCCCAGCTCTGTCCAGTGCTCGTTCGCCCCCTCCTTTGCCCTAGCCGCCATTCGGGCTATTTATACCCCCTGACCGAGAGCCACGGAGGATACAATTCGTCATCGGCCGCCGAGGAGCAGAGAAGAGAGGGACACCATCTCGGAGAGGAGAGGGTCGAGCTAGTTGACTAGGGTTTCCCTAGCCGACGTGGGAACCTTGCACGGAAGACTACGTCGGAGTTCCCGGAGCTAGAAGCAAGATCAAGGAAGGATCCCGGTGGTGATCTTGTGTATGCATCTGTTACGCCCCAGGTTTTTAATTACCGTCATTAACGCTAATGACCGGATCAGCCGAGTGAACCCAGTCAAACCCCGGTCAAACCTACGTCAACCTGGGTCATCACCCCGAAAACCTCGCCAATGAGCCCTATTGAACCCCTTGACCAAACCTACACACATCTGTAGTCAACCATTGGCCAAAGACATGGTCAAAACCGGCTTAACCGTTGACGTCAGCGAATGTCGTCCAGAACTTTTGCCGCGTTCTCCAAAATTCACCTAAACACTTCAAAATCTACCTTTATGAAAGTTGTCCATCTTGTTGAGGGACACAACTTTCATGTAGATTGGCATTTCAAATTTTGGGTGGAAATTGGTGAAAAACTCGATCGACTGATAGTACCTCCTGTTTCCCAAGACAAAGCGGCATTCAAAGTTGGCACAGCGTTCCTGCAAAATCCATCGAGAAAAACACTAGACGGCCTTTACAAAAGTTGTAGAGGGTAGCTAGATCTACAACTTTTCAGTTGATCACTTTGTGCACTTTTATTCAAATTTCGGGAGAAAATCACGCTCAAAGTAGCGCAGTCTGAAACGGGCAGCGCCAGAGCGCGGCCACGCCGCGACGTCGCGCCGGCCGGCGCGCGCGCGCGCGCGCCCGCCGCGGGCCGCCGCCGCCTCGGCGTCGGGCCCGCCGCTGCGTGTTCCCATGGTCGCCCGCGCCTTCCCGAGGTCACGGCTTGCCTCTCGACGCCTCGAACGCCGGGAACGCCGCGAGTCCCGAGCCGCCGTGCAACCCGCCATGGACCAGCGGTCCCTTCCCTGTCGTATGGCGCACACTTGTTCCGAGGCTTCCCCCTCCGGTCTACTGGTCGCTAGGGAGCTTGCGCGTCGCCTTATAAGGAGCCTGGGTCCCCGGCCGCGGGCACACTGCTCCTCTCCGCCCAACCGAGCCGCCGCCGGCGCGCTCCCCCGGCGACCACGGCGAGCCCCCCTTCCCGGGCAACCCCAAGTGTTCTCAAGGCCTCTCCACCCCCCATAGCCTCTCTAAGAGCTAAGCCTCGCCGCCCCCAGTCATTTCCCGAGCCGTCCCTCGCTGGAACCGACCGCACCGCGGCCGCCCCTTTCTGGCCGCTGGCGAGCTGCTTGCCGGAGCCATCTCCGCCCTGTCCAACGCCTCAAATCAAGCCCCTAGCGTCCCTAGGCCACTCCCCCAGCCCCCCCCCCCCCCGGCCGGAATCCGGTGATCCCCGGCCGGAATTGCCGCCGGACCGCCGCTGGCCGCGCCCAGGGGCGACATTGCAAAGAAAAATTTCTTTCCGAGGGCCTCCCTGCAAAAGCGCAACTGAAATAGTAAAAGTGAGTTTGCTGATTCTTGTAAATTGCGTATAAGATCACAGAGAAATCAGAAAAATGCAAAGTCAATTTTGTTGGGTCCGTTGTGAATTGTCCTACAACTTTTGTTATTCTGGCCTGAGCTAATTCCTGTTATTTTTTGCATGAAAAATACAAATGTGAAAAACCTAGATCTGCAATATCTCAAAACCCGTATATCCTCTACAGCTAATTTTTGGATATGTTGTGTGTTAGGTCATGTCTAGCTCCTGTGCCAAACATTGCACAAAGTTATGATATCAATCTTTTTATAAAAATGTTTTTCCATTTCTGGCAGATCTGCATAAAAGATTTTTCTTGCTAAATATATTTAAGTTCTTGAGCTCAACTTGTGCACACTGTCTTGTAATACCAAAATACACAACTTGTGAATTAATAATGATTTTTGGCTTTCCAGAAATAATTATCCTCTAATTATGCATGTTTTCCTTTGTAAATTAATAAGCTAATATCAGTAGAGATTTCATGTGGATGTGCTGGTTCTTTAGGCTTGTTTAGGACCAGAGGGCATTCATGGGAAAGTTTGGATCCTTTTGATGCTCATTTATTTTTTTTATATGCATTTAAATGGAACCACTAGCTAGCCTTTGATATTTTCCATAATATTTAATTTCCTAGCATCCAACACTTACAAGTGGGTCCAATGGACCAGGATAGGTTCAAGTAGGCTTAAGAAACACTACTTTAATTTTTAGTAATTTAATTGCTTAATAAAAAGCTTAAAAGCCCTTTTTAAGATTAAAGAGAAATTAAATAAAGAAAAGCCCTTATTTAATTCTTTTTCCTTTTTGAATGTATTATCTAATTTAATTGAAAGATAATTAATTCTCATTGCTGATAAGGAATTAATTCATGGATAAAAATATTATTCATATCTTTGCTTGTGAAAGGAAAAGGATTAAAGCTTTCACATGAAATGACAAGTACAAAGAAACCTTTAATTCAATTGTGCAATAAAAGAATAACCCATGTACAACCAATAACCTTCCTAAAAGAGAAATCACCAAACCACCCTTGTTAACTTGTGTGTGGTTGCAAATCATGTTAAAAAGGTTAAATATACCTACCCACTAGTGTTGGTGAATTTAAATTAAATTATTTACATATATATGTACACAATCACCATCAAAAAGAATAATTAATAAAGAGTTGCATATTGTTCCTTTATGGAAGAGTATGTTGAATGTATTCTTATCTAGGTGAATGTGCCCAACAAATACACCCCTTGATTGTCAATATGGTTTGTAATTGATTAAAGTAAAAACCGTCGAATAAATCCTGCATTTGCATCTTCGTGTAGATCTTTCCGCCAGTAGACGTACGCTCGTGCCGGAAGGAGGAGACGAAGGTGCCGACAAAGAGGTGCCGAGCGTGAACGTAGCTCAAGACCTGGACCCAAGTCCAGAAGGGCCCAAGGCCAACCTTGCCATCGAAGGCAAGCCCCGGATCATTAACCCCGACTTTTAAAATTATGCAATTATGTTTGCTATGATTGTGCATTTACGTTTCAGGAGTTGATTTGAAACCCTAGATGCATGATCCCTAGGTACCTATGCTCTATCACTAGTATGCTAGGTCGATAGTTGCCATGCTATAGGACCCGATAGAAGTCGAGTGATGTTCGTCACTCGCGAGATTAATTTCCTAGATAGCAATCATAAGATATCCTTAAATGGATTGCTCATGTGGTAAGAGCATGGGATTGGGCTCCGGTCCAGTGGTCATGTGGGCTAAGCTTGTGAACGTACCAAACATTTACCGGGAATGGGACCGGTAATTCTAGTACCTTAATGAGGCGGCACGGGATCCTACCGTTACTACTCTTAAGAAATCTCCTAACCGGCTAGCTACCGGGAAGGGTGGTGTATGGTGACTCCAGGTATCTCGCGGGGTATGCCGGATAGCCTGCACCAGGGACTGTAAGATTCGATCCCAACCCGAGGATTTTTGGGGACGGCCTGGGAAAGTTGTCCTTGCGGGGGCAGCCTACCGTGTGTTTGGGTTTACCTTGCAAGGTTTAAATCAATCGATTGTCGGCCTCTCACCGTTATCCGAGACTGCTTAATCAACTGGGCATGATATTCCATGACGATGGAACTCGAGAAATATTGTTGTATGAATTAATTGCTGTTCCAATTCTTGATTGGATTAGATGGCACATTTAGAAATGGTAATCAACTAGAACTTGTGCTAAAATTTTGAAAGTAAGGATCTACTCTTAGCAGCTGTTTCAGCAAAAGAAACTCCACCGGCCAAAAGCCTTTCATGTCTAGAGGTTGGTGATGTAGTTATCACCCGACGGTTAAGTCTTGCTGAGTATTAGTATACTCAGCCTTGCTTTTAAAAATTGTTGTTGCAGGTGTGATTGACCGGATGGGTGACGACAAGTGATGACATCACGGATGGCCTCCTGTGGTGTTCACCGTTGCGCTAGATTAAATTATTTCCGCTGTTTTCAAACTCTGAACCTTTACTCCGTGTCATGAACAATGGTTTGTAATAAATTATGTTAACTCGTGTTGTACTCTGGACTCGCCTTCACGTGAGGTTGAATGCATGTGTCGATCCTTTGTTCGATGTCCAAGTGATTTACCGGGCGTTAACCCGGCAACCAACGACAGGATGATACTTTACTATGGCTTAATGACCAAAGTGGATCGGTCTTAGGCGATAGTACGATATTTTCCTGGGCTGGTTGTCACAGCTGGTATCAGAGCGACTGCATGCACCAAAGTTTAATTAACAACTCTAACCACATGATTTTCGAATAAAAATTGCCAAGATTGTTTGATTGCAAAACACGTTGGTCCGTTAAGGATAAACTAGACCGAGAGGCCCTAGAGGGAATTTTTGGGTCCTTTCAGGTGGCTTATTAATCTATGGTTTATTTTGCTAACTTCCAGCACATTTTACTTTACGTCAGACTTACATTCTTGCACAACCAAACTAGATGAGCTGCGTGTTTCATAAGTGTGCTGTTCCGCATCACGGGAATTGCGAGGGTTGATGGAGTGATCCATTCCACGGATCCCATCTTCGCGTCTGTTTATGAGTTGTGTCTTGCCACGTGTTTCATACGTGAGCATTCCGCATGTCGCTCATGCGAGGCAAGGATATACTCCATTCGAACGGAGGATGTCCGAGGTTGGACGCTGTCCATGCAGCGGCTTAACGCATGGATGCCGTTTCTATAGTGAATGGTAATGTATGTGGACGCTTTCATGAGTGCTGGCATGAAAGGTTTGTTGTGTTCTGTGATCTTCTGCATGTACACTAACCTCGTTTCGTAAGTCGCTAAGTAAGCATCGACTAGATCTCGACCAGTTATTATAGGGAGATACGTGTATGTGCCATGCCACCGGCGCTAACTTCGAATTTTGGCATGATTGCCTTGTGAGGACGCATAGGACGTCTTGCATCATGTTAAAAGTCATGAAAGAACCTAAACTAAACTCACGTCTGTTTCTGTGCTCCCTGAGGTAAATTAGTGATAGCGTGTTTGGCCCTGTTTAGCCTCTTTAGGTGTATATGTGTTGTCGTGCTTAAATTTAATAGAGTTGTTGCTTAAATTGCTGTCCTTGTCCAAGAACCTTTCGTCTAGGTGATCTTAACCTAGGTCGCTTCAATCTAATCCAGTTCTGCTCGCCAAAGTTCATGATCATAACTTAGGTTTACCGCAGGTTATGCTCGGTTAGTCAACCTTTGTCTTGCAATCTTCCTAGAACCTTTTGAAACCTTGCTTGGTTAAGCACCTTCCTAATCCTCTGGCTCAACTTTGCGTACCCAACCGTGAGTCTCGAGACATTGCTAAGTTGCTGCGCAAAAATTAAGAAGTGTTGGACGTTGGTTCAAGTTAGGAAGTCGGTTTCCGATTGCTAGACCTTGTACCATTTGGTATGCCTGCCTGTTCGAGTCCAGCATACGTTGGATCTTAGTATGCATAATTACCCCATACCTTAACCCTACTCGTATTCGTGGATCGAGTTACCTTTGTATACTCGCACCCGCCTGATTCTCACTTTTGTCGTTATGTCCAGATGGACAACGCTGGCTCTACGTCGGCTGATGTGGAATCATGGACTCTCGTGGACTACCTCGAGAAGGGTGGTTTTCCTGCACTTTTGTGGGACACCCTAAAGGACTTTGGGTACACCACTTACCCAGAGTACTCAACACGTGAGGTCATGACCACAGGCCAACTCCTTCGTTGTGAAGTGAAGGTGAAGATTTCAGTGTGCCCGACCAATCCTGCTTGGGAAGAGTGGGAGTGTACGGCACACGGAAGAAACTTGTCCGACACGGTGCAGAAGGCTGCTCTCGAAGCACACACAACTTTCTGTGGAAAGCACCCTGCCGAGATAGCCAACTCTGCAGCTAAAGTAATTCCGGTACCCGAGTGATAAATTGCACCGGGTGGTGAACGAGAAACTATCCTCCCAGCCCAGAACAACTCGCACTATAGTCTTGACCTTGTCACCTCAGTCCGCTTTTCGGAAGCTATGTACGACACCTACCGAAGGATGGTGGGAGAAAGTGTATTCTACAGACACCAAATCTATAGATACAAAGTTAAGGAAGTGGAGTGTTCAGCTCAAGCGTTGAAGTAAGCCCGAGCAATGATCGCTACTTTCAAGAAGGAAAGACGAAAGGATAAGGCCAAGATACAAGAGTTAACCGAGGTCATACATGAGCATAATTTTTTGTTGCAGCATAACGATCAATATATGCTTGAACTAGAAAATCAACTAGAAGCTCTAGCCGTTCCACCCCCAGAACCTGTCATTCCTGGACCAGCGCAAGAAGAAGATGTTGAGGATATCCAAGGTGAATCTGGAATTGAGTCTGGACCCGAGTCACCGTAGTCCTTCAGCATGGAAGATCCCACCCTTGGAAGTTGGTCCGTTGGAAATTAAAGTTCTGAGTCGTAAGAGCGTAGTGTTGTAAGAAACCCTAGTGTACCACAACCGCTCTTGGTTAGTTTGCGGTTGGTCGAACTAGGAACCTTGTCGTTGCAGGTAAGCCTGCAATGTAATTCCAAAAATGTTGTTTGGTAATTCTGAAAACCCCCATCGATGTAATGCCTGGATTAAATAGCTCTTTCAGCAATGATGTTCGTAAGGCATTATTTATGCTAAGTTGTGATCAATCAAGATCCGTACTCCACGAATTTTGTGCCAGTCGAAGATCCAATCGATTCCTAAATCCGGAACTTGTTTCTTTTGGTCTTGCTCAAACCTTGTGATTTAAATTAAAATGCTGCTTTTGAGCATGCGCTGCATAGCATATGCATTTGGGAAGCATGGGTATACTAACGTGCATCCGCATGAAAACTCCGTACCTTTGCCTTACCTCCCTGGATTGGTGATGTTGTTACCCCATAGCCAAAGCTGCCGCGGCGGATCCTAGGGTATCATGTGTGCTGCAGCCACACGACTACCACTAGGAGCGCGCTAAGTATCTTGGTTGTGAGACAGCAACTCGTCACACAGATCCTCTCCCTACTATTGATTGCCCTTCCCATCATCAACGCATACGGGTAACCGAGTCATTCTAACGTGCATCATGAGCACCATGCCGCACAAGCATATGCATTGCATCAACTTTGAAAAGTATTGCACTTTCAAAACAATGAGTTTTCAAAACCCCAAATTTGCGAAATAAATAAAGGTGTGAGCAACCCTATTCTGAAGTTTCCGCACAAAGCCATTGTCCGTACAAGAAAATGTGGGAACTCTTTTATTAGCCTTCCTTTTCCTCATAATGATCTTTTGGAAAGTCCTATCGACTTGGTCTCATGCCGCCAATCTTGACGACCTTGTAGCATCAAATCCCTTTCTTGCCAGCCAAGCGGAAGCCATAGACGTAGAAATTTTCTTGAGCAGTCAAGGTTCTCGAATAGTCAGTGTGGAGAAGTCATCCAGCATGTATTCGTTCTTGGTCCGTGCTCATAACCTTCAAATCCTCAGAATCGAGCAAGGAAGTACGCCCAGGATTGATCGAAGCCTTTGGCTACACTTCTCTTTGATGCTATCACAAGCGTAAAGCTTAGTACACTGAGCTTTTCTCGTTTTGCTCCCCATCACGGTCGATTATTTAGACCGTTGAGCCCCATTGTCATCAGTGTCACGACCGTACGACGCCATGACGTCGCTCTACCATCAATTTCCGCAACCGTATTCACGACGCCGAAGCCTCACGGGCTGACCATTGTCGAGCTCCGTGTTGTCTACACCAGATACCCGACTGGGTCAACTGACCGTTACAACCCCGCAGCGATTATAAAAGAAAACCCTTTTACCCAAAACCTCCATCGAGAAAGCTCCATTTCCATCCGAGCTCGGCATCATCACTGTTCTTGTCCACTAAAGCATCTCTTCCACCTTCTTCAATCCTCTCGAGCAAGTTGTTCCCCCGTGTTCGTTCCCGACGTCGAGAAGAAGCTCAGAGCAGACCGAAAGCAGAAATCAATCCAAGCTGCCACCCATGACTCCGCCTTCAGAAGAGCTCGAGTCATTTCGCTGGACATTGTTAGGGATGTACCTTGTATCGTAGGAGGATTATGTCTGCTAATAGCTGTGCATGTGCACATTCATCGCCCGCTTCCTCACGAACGGCGATGAGGTAGTAAGGAAAAGCACCTTGTACCTTTTTGTCCCATCTGCATTTCCCAATCATGAGGTGTGTGGACCAGGATTTACCAATTTGATATTGTGACTTTTGGATGTCCGGGTTGCATCGCTTACCGTGAACAAGTCTCGTAGAGTATTTTCGAATTATAGGTTTCTGAGCGAGATTCAAAACACGTACTAATTAAGGACTGAAATTTTCAAATGTTCCGACCGGCATGGAATGACCCCTATGGTTTTGATGCATCAGGTAGTGGTGATCTTACGCTACTGCCACCACGATGTTGACCGAAGCTTTCGTAACAGCACATATCGAGGTGTTGCGCCAACTCCTGCAAACACAGCAACGAATGGCTCAGCAACTACCGCAGATGCCACCGTCGCAACAGAAGGTCCAACCTTCCAAGCCCTGCTCACCAGAAGTACCCACCCAGAGGGACATAAACACCATTGTCGGCGCAGCTCAACTGTTAGAAGGACAGAATTCCGTGCTGAGCTAGATGGTGTACGATGTTATCCAAGCACGTTATGGGAAACCATATCATAATAGTTTGGCGGACAGTCTCTCTCAGTCCTTATCTGCCTCTATGGTCGAACAAGCCCGTTTGTTCAATCTGTTGGAGGAGTATGTTAATCGAGACCAACCCCAAGCCTCCAACTCAATATTACCACCTTCTCGGCTACCGATGGATCTTAGGGCAGAAGAGAGGGCAAATAAAGGCAGTAAACGAGAACTATCTGAGATAGATGTAAGTGAGTGGGAAATTACCTATACGGAGACCCATCCGCACAAGGGCAAACGAAGATGTAACACCTACAAGACCACTCAACTCCCTGCTAGTAAAACACCGTCGCAAGCCACGAAGTCAGCAAAGAAAAAGGAGAGGAAGAGGCTCCGCCTTATCAAGGAAGCCCCGCAACTGATCTCCAAACCCAGAGATCTTCCACCCCGTTTGTGCTACAATTGTAGACAACCCGGGCATTACGCAAAGGAGTGCCCGAACCCAAGAAAGCAGAACCTCCAGCAACACAAGCAGAACCCCGAATCCGCTATAAACAACTACGACAACAAGCTGAGCCCTCAAGTGGAGCAAAGCCAACTGAATTTCTTAGGTAACACCTCTGTCCCAAAACCATTCCTCACATCCCCTTGTAATTTCAAATCTCGGGACGAGATTCTTCTTAAGGGGGGTAGACTATGACGCCCCAGGTTTTTAATTACCGTCATTAACGCTAATGACCGGATAAGCCGAGTCAAACCAGTCAAACCCCGGTCAAACCTAGGTCAACCTGGGTCATCACCCCAAAAACCTCGCCAATGAGCCGTATTGAACCCCTTGACCAAACCTACACACATCCATAGTCAACCCTTGGCCAAAGACACGGTCAAAACCGGCTTAACCGTTGACGTCAGCGAATGTCGTCCGGAACTTTTGCCGCATTCTCCAAAATTCACCTAAACACTTCAAAATCTACCTTTATGAAAGTTGTCCATCTTGTTGAGGGACACAACTTTTATGTAGATTGGAATTTCAAATTTTGGGTAGAAATTGGTGAAAAACTCGATCGACTAACAGTACCTCCTGTTTCCCAAGACAGAGCGGCATTCAAAGTTGGCACGACGTTCCTGCAAAATCCATCGAGAAAAACACTAGACGGCCTTTACAAAAGTTGTAGAGGGTAGCTAGATCTACAACTGTCCAGTTGATCACTTTGTGCACTTTTATTCAAATTTCGGGAGAAAATCACGCTCAAAGTAGTGCAGTCTGAAACGGGTAGCGCCAGAGCGCGGCCACGCGCGCGACGTCGCGCCGCCGGCCGCGCCCGCCGCGGGCCGCCGGCCCCGCCTCGGCGTCCGGGCCCGCCGGTTCATGTTCCCATGGTTGCCCGTGCCTCCCGAGGTCACGGCTCGCCTCCCGACGCCTCGAACGCCGGGAACGCCGCGAGTCCCGAGCCGCCGTGCAACCCGCCATGGACCAGCGGTACCTTCCCTGTCGTACGGCGCACACGCGTTCCGAGGCTTCCCCCTCCGGTCTACTGGTCGCTAGGGAGCTTGCGCGTCGCCTTATAAGGAGCCTCGGTCCCCGGCCGCGGCGCACGCTGCTCCTCTCTGAGGACCATGTGTGGTTCGAGGACCGGTGGATGGTCGCTTCCTTGTGTGATGAGTGATTGACAACGTTGTGTGGACTGATTCTTGGCTAAGTATTGCAGGTGCAGGTTGCGGCTTGACTCGTGTTGGTGCAGGTGAAGAACAAGCGCGAAAGGTCGTCGCCGGTGAGGCCTCCGGGGTGTGGAGAAGACAAGTAGGCTTCGTTCGAGGGACCGGTGGCCGGCGGGGGTCAAGTGCGGGCCGCATGGTGGCATGAACGGCAAGATGAAGTCGTGGACGGTTTCTTGGTTGAGCCTCAAAACCAAGGTCGGCCGGGACTACGTGGGAGCCAAGTCATGAGTGGAGATTGGCGGAGGCTACACCGAGTTCGTGGGGTTTCCGGTGGTTCACCGAGAAAACCACCGGGTTCCTTGGTTGATCCACAAAGCCAAGACCGGAGAACCGAAGATGGAGGTGCGGCGGCACGGACCCGGTCGACCCGACCGGTCGGACCGGTGGGGACCGGTCGGCCGGTGAGGAGCACCGGTCGACCGGTGTGCGACGACGCAGTCCGGAATTTTCGAAGCGGAGGACACGCGTCGGGATCGCATGGCTTGCGTCGAGGCTACGCGAGGTGCGGTCGCGGGCATCCGTCCGATGGTGAAGGCATCAAGAATTCCAAATCCGCCCTTGAGGGGCTTGTATCCCTAGTTAGTAGAGAGGGGCATTTTAGACATTCGGTTGCCGCCTATATAACCCAAGAGGTGAGAGGATGGCAGCCAACTCTTGGAACCCTAGCTCATTAGTTTTCCTATTTTTCCACCTATTTTCTCTAGGTTTTCCTTAGGACTAGCAAGAGAGCTTCACGGAGAGATCTTGTAGAGAGGGATGGATGATCGGGCGACTTGCTAGACCTTGTACGAATCCTTGTTTCATGTATAGATGATTCGGCGTGATTCCTCAAGGTTTGGATGTGTTTTACCCGGTTGTTTTTGGCGGTGATTTTCGGAGCCCTCTTCCGGTGATTTCTTTGGAGTGTTTTGGGGGCTTTTCTCTTGGTGATTCGGTGGGGGAAATTTGTGGGAACCCTTCGTGGTTCTTTGGGCTGTGATTCCCCTCCCAAATCCGTGAGAAAAGTTGCTCGAATTTGGGGTTTCTTGAGTTCTTGGGTTGGAAGTGCTTTCGGCGGGATTTCTTCGATTCCTCCTTTTTGGACGAGATTTGGTGGGATTAAACTTGGCTATGGACTCCTCATGAGGTGCTCCTGATATCCCCAAAGTCTTGTTCAAGTCCGTGGAGCGATTCGGGAGATCGAGATTTGGATTTGGGGGAGTTGACCCGCGGGTCTTGTTCATCCCCGAGCCGCCCGAGCTACACCGGTCGGCCGGTGCTCTTGGCCGGTCCGGCCGGTGCGGCCCTTGTGGGATTTTGCTCGGGTGAACGTCTTGGTGTGTTCGTTGTTGTCCCGTGTTCTTTCTTGTTTCGAGTTTGGGTCCGTTTGGTGGTTGGTTGGCTTTGTTTGGTGCCTTGGGGGCTTTCGGGCTACCATCGGTCCGACCGGTGTGCCTCACCGGTCCGGCCGGTGTAGAGCCACTTAGTGAAAGTTGCTCAGTTTCACCAGCAGGGACCGGTCTGACCGGTGGTGCTCACCGGTCTGACCGGTGTGGGTCCGTAGACTCGGGGTTTGTTGTTCCGGCTGCGTTCTCGAGTCGGAAGGCTGTGTCTGTTGGTTCCTAGGTCCAGTGGCACTCCAGTGGCTACGTGGGCTTGGCCAACTTGGGTAGTTGTCGGAGACGTGTGTTGGAAGCCGCGTTCGACTTGTTGGAGTTCTCATCTCCATCGAGAAGAATTTTTATCGGCTCCCATTCACTCCCCCCCTCTCTGGTTCGCCGTATCGGTCCTTCAAGTGGTATCAGAGCCGGTTCGGGTCTTTGTTGACTCTAACCAGTCTAAGATCCAAGGATGGCGTACCGAGAACGGGGTTCGGGTCCTCCACACTTCGATGGCAAGAACTACCGGATGTGGAGCAAGCGGATGGGTGCGTTCCTCCGCGGAAAGGGTCGGTTGCTTTGGGATGTCACGGTGGACACGAGGCTATGTCCGGCCCATGGATTTTCTTGCTCCGGGGTCGAGGGACGGATTCGACGCCAACAATAAGGCGGTCGACTACTTGTTTCGTGCTTTGTGTCGGCCGAGTTCGATCGGGTGCACACCGAGCACTTGGCTTGTAGGATTTGGGCGGTGTTGAAGGAGGCTCATGTTGGGAACGCCCGAGGTTCGAGGGCACGGTTGTATGCGACCTACGGAGAGAGTACGAGAACTTCACTCATCTCCCCGGTGAGTCCATCGATGCCTTGTTTCGGAGGTTCACGGTGGTGGTGAACAACATGAGGGCCAATGTGGACGTGCTCCCGTACGATGATCATGATAGAGCGGTCAAGCTCTTACACTCTTTGGATCGTACGATATGGGGCGGAAAGTTCGAGGCCATAGTCGAGTCGGAGAGGTATGATACTCTGACGGTGAACGAGCTGTTCTCTAAGCTCAAGTCGGCTGAGGTGGATAGGGGCATGACTGCCAAGCTCGAGGGACCGACTGACTCCCATAGTCTTGCCCTCGTTGGTGGTTCCAAAGGAAAGACTAACTTTAACTCATCCACCAGGATGTTCTCGTTTTCCTCTTTGATGTCTATGCCAGATGAGGAGTTTGATGACCTTGGAGAGGATGAGCTGGCGCTGTTGACGAGGCGGTTCGAGAGGCTGCACGAGAACCGCGTGAACATGAGGAGGAACACGAGGACACGCTTCCGGTGCGGCAAGGCCGGGGACACTTCGTCGCCGACCGCCCGGAGAAGGCCGAGAGCAAGGACGGCTACAAGCACAAGCCGAGGATGAACGATGGCAAGTACCGTTCGAGGCGCGACCACAAGAGCAAGCACAAGAACAAGTACAAGGACGAGCGACGGTCGAGGAAGAAGGAGGGCCGAGGCAAGGCCCGAGCGATGGTTGGAGCGAGCGACGTCGACTCCGGTTCCGCGTACTCCACCTCGAGCTCGAGCGACGGCGAAGACGAGGGAGATCGCCGCAAGAACAAGAGGACGTCCAAGAACCACGAGCGGGGGTGAGCCGCTTCGCGAGAGATGGCTTCGCACCATGGCGGCGAGCTCCGGCGGCAAGAAGAGCACACGGAAGCGACTCGGACTGCGAGTCCGACGACGAGGTGCGTGAGGAACTTCCCTTCTTGCGCCGGGAGAATGAGAGGCTTGGCTCTTTGCTTGATAACCGTGATGACATGCTTAGAGAGGCCAAGAAAATGAGGAAAGAGCTTAGGGCTTCACTCGAGGATGCTAGGACTAGAGTGGGTGAGCTAGAGACACGAGTCTTGGATAGCAAGCTTGAGATTGATTCGCTTAAGGCTAGCCCCGTTGTTTCGATGAGAATGATTGTGCTCGATTGCTCTATTTTCCTTGCTGATCTTGCTTTGTTCAAGGAGAAGCATGCCTCCAAGTGTGAGGAACTAGATGTGCTTAGGGTTGAAGTGGGCCGAGCTTAAGTCTAGACTGCTTTGCTAGGTGCTTGCACTTCTTGCCCTGTTTTGCATGCTAAGATTGATGAGATGCATGCTTACACTAGTTCGCTCGAGGCTAAATTGAAGGAACCCATGCCTACATCTTGCTCTACCCGTGAAATGCATGCATTGAAAAATTTGGAGCTTGCACATTATGTTGATCGTTTGCGGGATGAGAATGATGATTTGAGGAAGTTGATGGGTTGGTTGTCAGGTCACGAGCCTCAGTTGAGGATGATGATCGAGGCCTTTAAGAGGCAAGATGGTGAGGGGCTTGGAGCAAACAAGGTTGGTGAGGGGAGTGGAGAGAATATCCGGAGCCACCAAAAACCCACCACAAGAATGATTTCCCACCAAAACCTAACCATCTAAGGAACCGACTAGACACAACCCCAGCTCCACCCGTGTTTCCTACACCTACAAATGACCTACAAAAGCCTATCAAGTTTGTGAGCACTTCGGGGAAAGTGTTCTTTGGGAAGGAGAGTGAGAAGGCTAGTGGTGAGAAACCGGTGGAGGGTTTGAGTGGAGAGAAACCAAGTGAGCGACCACATCCCAAGCCAAAGCCTAAGCTTGTGAGGTTCCATTGTGGCTATTGTGGGAGAGATGGCCATAAGGAGGAGTTTTGCTTCAAGAGGAAGCGAGAGGATAGAATGAAGAAGGAGTGGGCTAACAAGGACAAGTACCACCCTTCCGATGGTGTACTTGAGCCTCGTATGCGGATGCCCGGGGGCAAGGCGATTGTGAGGACGGTTCGGGCTTGGGGAGAAAAGAAGGGTGCGGCAGTGGTGTTGCTGCCCGGGTCTGCCGGTCGGACCGGTGTGGGGCACCGGTCGGACCGGTGCGGGCTCGGACGGACAGGGTGTTCGGGTTTCGAGCTCGTACGGGGTGCGAGGGTTGTTTACGGTGGTCGTGGTTACGGTGGTTGGGGCGGAAAGAGTGCGGTGGTCGGTTGCTAGGCGTTCTCCTCCTCGTGCTCAATACGGGGATTGGAGGAGTCGTGGCGTTGAGTTGGAGAGGAAGGACGTTCCACGGGCTTTCTTGCGTGGCTTTGGTCCTCCTCCGGGCGAGAGGGGTGGTTCCCTCGGGGGTGGTTACCGTGGTGGTGTTCGTGGAGGTAGCTTTGGTAGGAGAGATGCTTTGGTTGGTGCTAACCCCACTTTCGAGCAAATGGCTCGGCACTGGTTTTCCTCCTTTGGTACTAACCCCAGTGCTGAGTCGTTTGTTTGCTCACGTGCCTATGTTTGATTTTCAGGTGGGAGACTTGAAGAACATTTGGTTGATTGACTCCGGTTGCTCGAGGCATATGACCGGAGACAGGGGGTGGTTCTCAAGTCTAGTCCCGGTGGTGACGAAGAGGTACATCACCTTTGGGGACAATGGGCGTGGGCGTGTGCTTTCATAAGGTGAGATAAAAGTGAGTGACAAGATCACTCTGAGGCGTGTTGCTCTTGTTCAATCGCTGGGGTACAATTTGCTTTCTGTGTCTCAGTTGTTGGATGAGGGTTTTGAGGTGTTGTTTCGGCCTGGTGGTTCTCGGATTGTGGACTCTCGAGGGGACCTTGTGTGTATGGTCGTTCCCGAGGGTCGGGTGTTTCGTCTTGATTTTTCTCAGTCTTCGGGTGTTGAGCGTTGTTTCTTGGCTGGTTCTTCGAGTGAGTTGTGGAGGTGGCATAGGAAGTTGGGTCACTTGAGCTTTGACCTTTTGTCTCGCTTGAGTAAACTCAATTTGGTCCGAGGATTGCCACGTTTGAAGCTTGAGAAAGAGTTGGTTTGTGCTCCGTGTAGGCATGCCAAGATGGTGGCCTCTTCTCACCCGCCTCTCACCGATGTGATGAGCGAGCGTCCATGCGAGCTGCTCCATATGGACCTTGTTGGCCCGGCTCGTGTGCGATGCGGGGTGGGAAGTGGTATGTCCTTGTTGTGGTGGACGACTTTTCTCGGTATGCGTGGGTGTTCTTTCTTGAGGAGAAGGGGGAGACGTTTGGTTTTGTTCGAGATCTAGTCTTGAGGTTGAGGAACGAGAGGCACGGAGATGCCATACGAGCTATCCGCCGGTGATAATGGCTCGGAATTCGGGAACTCTCGTTTTGAAACCTTTTGTCATGACTTGGGTCTTGAGCACCGTTTTCGAGTCCGTATACGCCTCCCCAGAATGGTGTTGTGGAAAGGAAGAACAGGACCTTGTGTGAGATGGCTCGGACGATGCTTGATGAGCATAGGACTCCGAGGAGGTATTGGGCTGAGGCGGTGAACACCGCGTGCTATGTGTCGAACAGGATATACCTCAGAGTGCACAAGAAGAAGACATGCTATGAGTTGATGCATGGTCGCACGCCCAAGGTGAGTCACTTCCATGTCTTTGGTTGCAAGTGTTTCATTCTGAAGAAAGGCAGGAAGTTGGATAAGTTTGAGGCTAGGTCTGTCGATGGCATTTTCTTTGGTTATGCATCTCATTCTAGAGCATATCGTGTGCTCAATCTTGAAACTAACCAAATCGTGGAGACTTGCGAGGTAACCTTTGACGAGACAGAGCCACGTAGTCAGCTTGTCTTTGAGTGTGCGAGTGATGATGAGCTTGGCGAGGAGATCTTTCGGGGAGGAGGAGCATGAACATGGAGATGATGAGGATGGCGGTGCGGTGCCCCCGCTGAACATGTACCCACTACTTCGACTACGATGATGGATGGACCCTCTGCTACACCTACGACGACAAATCAAGAACGAGGAGAAGCTGATGTTGAGGGGGAGGTAGCTTCGAGGCGTGAACCTCCCCGGCGAGTTCAAGTGGATCACCCGGCTTCGAGGATCATCGGCGACATGAATGAACGCACTACACGGTCGAGGGTTCGGAACAATTCCCATTTTGCTCATGCTGCGTTTGTTGCTTCTTTCGAGCCCAAAGACATTGGACACGCACTATCGATCACAATTGGGTTAACTCGATGCATGAGGAGTTGGAGAACTTTGAGAGGAATCGGGTGTGGGAGTTGGTTGACCCTCCCCCCGGGGTGTAAGCCGATTGGTACAAAGTGGGTGTGGAAAAACAAAGAGGGAGAGAAGGGTGAGGTTGTGAGGAACAAGTCGAGACTTGTTGCTCGGGGGTTCGGTCGGAAGGGAAGGGATCGACTACGAGGAGACCTTTGCTCCCGTAGCCCGTTTGGAGGCGATTAGGATCCTTCTAGCCTTTTTCGTGGCTAAAGGGTTCAAGTTGCACCAAATGGATGTGAAGAGTGCTTTTACGAATGGAGTGTTGGAGGAAGAAGTGTATGTGAGACGACCTCCGGGATTTGAGAGTGAAAAGTACCCCCACGGGTGTACAAGTTGAGGAAGGCGGCCGTATGGGTTGAAGCGGGCGCCTAGAGCTTGGTATGGCGAGGTTGAGGGGGTTCTTGTTTGAGAGAGGTTTTGAGATGGGGAAGGTCGATCGGACCTTGTTTTTTTGGCGAGGCGGGGCGGAGATATCCCGATTGTGCGGGTGTATGTGGATGATATTGTCTTTGGTGGCTCGTCTAACTCTCTTGTTGCGAGGTTTGCGGATGATATGAGCGGGGAGTTTGAGATGAGCATGATGGGTGAGTTGCGGTCCTTCCTCGGGCTACAAATCAAGCAATCAAAGGAAGGAACATTTGTGCACCGGGCTAAGTACACCAAGGACATTGTGAGGAAGTTCAAGATGGAGGACTCCAAGGCTATGACGACGCCGATGAGTACGACTACGGCTCTTGATGCGGACGAGGAAGGTGAACACGTGGACCAGAAGGAGTACCGGAGCATGATCGGGTCACTTCTCTACTTGACGGCGACGAGGCCGGACATACGATTCTCGGTGTGTCCGTGCGCTCGTTTTCAAGCGTCTCCCGAGGACTTCGCATCGGCAAGCGGTGAAGCGAATTTTCGGTACTTGCGTCACACTCCCGACTTCGGCCTTTGGTACTCCGCGTCCTCTTCTTTGGCGCTTCATGGTTTTTCGGACGCGGATTTTGCGGGTGTCGGTTGGATAGGAAGTCCACTTACGGGACTTGCCGAGTTTTTGGGTTCTTCATTGGTGTCTTGGTCTTCCCGTAAGCAGTCGAGTGTTGCTCAATCCACGACCGAGGCCGAGTATGTTGCCGCCGCTAGTTGTTGCTCTCGGCTCCTTTGGATCACCTACACCATGAGTGACTTTGGTGAGGAGTATACCCATGTCCCACTTCAATGTGATAGCACCAGTGCCATAAGCGTTGCAAAAAACCCAGTGCTCCATTCCAAAACCAAGCACATAGAAGTGAGGTACCATTTCCGAGAGACAACGTAGAGAAAGGAAAGATAGCCTTGATCCATGTACCCACACATCACCAACTAGCCGATATTTTCACCAAACCCCTAGATCAAGCAACTTTCACTCGTCGCGGGGGGAACTTGGTGTGTGTTTGATTTCCGAGTTGGGTGTGTGGGAGCTTTCTTTTGCCGGTGGTGTCGAGCCCGTTTTGCCTCCCCTCGAGGAGCCGGTTTGTAGCATATGTATAGCTTTTCTTTGTGCATTTCTTGCATTTTGGCATGGCATATGTAACATGATGTATAGGCATCCTTGTATCTTAGATTGCATGCATTTTGTATCATAAGCATTGGTTAGGAAAAGCTTCTCTTATATACATTGTTCACCATGGAATGAGATATATGTCTTTGTGAGCTTGTTTGGTATGCTACGGTTAGTTTGGCTTAGCTCTTGATGATCTTGATGAATAATCCATGGTTGATAGCTATGCTTTTGAAAAATGTCACATGTATGCTCTCTCATGTGTAAATGCCTTTACATGCTCTTGACATGTTTTTGTGGCTTTGCTATGCTTAATTTGTGGTTGGATAGCTAGCTTATTGATCATATGGGGCCAAAGGCTCATTTGTCATCATGAATGTTTAGCCCTCTAGATTTATCTTGTGGAGGAGCATAAGTTCCTTTTTGTCGCAAAGACATTTCATGTACCATTTACAAATCTGAAAATGAAATGAAAAATGCTTGGAAAATGTGCTCCCATGTCATATGTGCTGTATTTAATTTGCTTTGGGTGCTAAACCTTTGCATGATGCCTACCAATGAGAAGTCTCATGCATAGAAGTAGGCACATGGCTCGGTGGCTTTGACATGACATGAGGTGCTTGTGGGTGTTTGTGATGGTCTTATGATTAGAATGGCTGTCCTAGCATGAAGTTTGTGTGGCTTTGCCATTTTGATATGCTTTGATCATGTTTAGGACTTTGCTCATGAGAGGCAAGCTTTTCGCAAAATTGCCCAAATCCATCTTAGCTTCGTCCAATGGTTGTGAAACTTGGTGATCATGTAGTTGAGATCGATACGAAGCCGTAGAGTACCTAACTTGCTCTTTTGGACATGTGTAGCATTCTTTGTTGAATTTTGTCTATTTGAGAAGCTCTAGGTTGCATTTTTTGCATTTTTGGCTTGATTCATGCATTGCCAACAAGGGGGAGAAGTTTGAGCTTGAAATGGCTTGCCGGACGTGTTTAGAAGGTTTTCAGGTGGTTTCGAGCCATTTCTGGGCTCTGCTGTGCACCGGTCCGACCGGTGTGAGTGCCGGTTCTGTACACATGTTGCACACCGGGTCGACCGGTGGTGTTGACCGGTCTGACCGGTCAGGGCTGGTTTGTTGCAGCTGCCCTGTTTCAAGTGGTGTCTTGCATGCATTCGTCCAGGGGGAGTTGCATTGGTTCAGGGGGAGCTTGCATGTGTGCAGGGGGAGCTCTTTGTGGTGTTCGAGCTTTGTTTTGGTGGTTTGCGCTCTTTGCTTGAGCTTTGCTTTGTCTCGGATGTGTCGAGCCGTTGCCCTTGCCTAAGGGGTCCGAGACTTGTTTCCTTCAAGTGATCTTGCTCTTTGCCTTTGTTTGGCTTTCGATCGCTTGTTGGAGTTTCTTTTTGTTCGTTTCTTTTCTTTTTCTTTTCTCTCTTGTTACTTTCGTGTGGGTGTTGTCAATGCACTCATCAAGGGGGGAGATTGAGGACCATGTGTGGTTCGAGGACCGGTGGATGGTCGCTACCTTGTGTGATGAGTGATTGACAACGTTGTGTGGACTGATTCTTGGCTAAGTATTGCAGGTGCAAGTTGCGGCTTGACTGGTGTTGGTGCAGGTGAAGAACAAGCGCGAAAGGTCGTCGCCGGTGAGGCCTCCAGGTGTGGAGAAGACAAGTAGGCTTCGTTCGAGGGACCCGGTGGCCAGCGGGGTCAAGTGCGGGCCGCATGGTGGCATGAACAGCAAGATGAAGTCATGGACGGTTTCTTGGTTGAGCCTCAAAACCAAGGTCGAGCCAGGACTACGTGGGAGCCGAGTCATGAGTGGAGATTGGCAGAGGCTACACCGAGTTCGGGGGGTTTCCGGTGGTTCACCAGAAAACCACTGGGTTCCTTGGTTGACCCACAAAGCCAAGACCGAAGAACCGAAAACGGTGCTGCAGCAGTGCCAGACCGGTCTGACCGGTGGGTCTGACCGGTCTGACCGGTGGGTACCGATCTGACCGGTGAGGAGCACCGGTCTGAGCGGTGTGGAACGACGCAGTCAGGAATCTTCGAAGTGGAGGACACGCGTCGGGATCGCATGGCTTGCGTCGAGGCTAAGCAGGTTGCGGTCGCCGGGCATCCGTCCAATGGAGAAAGCTTCAAGTCTTCCAAAACCGCCCTTGAGGGGCTTGTATCGTTAGTTATTAGGAAAGGGTATTTTAGACTTTCGGTTGCCTCCATATAACCCAAGAGGTGAGAGGATGCCAGGCAAGCCTTGGAACCCTAGTTCATTTGCTTTCCTATTTTTCTAAGGATTTCCATAGGACTAGCTTGAGATCTTCATATTGAGATCTTGTGAGAGGGATGGATGATCGGGCGGCAAGCTAGACCTTGTAAGAACCTTTGTTGCTTGTATAGATGATTCGGCGTGGTTCGTCAAGGTTTGGATGTGTTGTTCCTGGTTGTTCTTGGTGGTGATTTTCGGAGCCCTTTTTTTGGTTATTTCTTTGGATTGTTTTCGGCACCTTCCTCTTGGGGATTTGATGGGGGAAACTTGTGGGAACCCTTCGTGGTTCTTTGGGCTGTGATTCCCCTCCCAAATCCGTGAGGAAAGGGGCTCGATTTTGGGATTTTCCGGGTTCTAGGGTTTGAGGTGTCCTTGGCGGGATTTCTTCGATTCCTCCTTTTTGGACTCGTTTTGGTGGGATTAAACTTGGCTATGGACTCCTCATGAGGTGTTCCTAATATCCCCAAAGTCTTGTTCAAGTCCGTTGAGCAATTCGGGAGATCGAGGTTTGGATTTGGGGGAGTTGACCCGCGGGTGCTATTCATCCCGAGCTGCCCAGGCTACACCGGTCTGACCGGTGCTCTTGACCGGTCTGACCGGTGCAACCCTTTGTGGGTTTTTGATCGGGTGAATGTCTGGGTGTGTTCACTATTGTCCTGTGTTGCAGCTGTTTCGAGTTTGGGTCAGTTTGGAGGTCGGTAGGCCTGTTTGGTGATTTGGGGGCTTTCAGGCTTGAACCGGTCTGACCGGTGTGTTACACCGGCCTGACCAGTGTGAAGCCACTTAGTGGAAGTTGCCAACTCTCATCAGCAGGGACAGGTCTGACCGGTGTTGGTCTGTAGACTCGAGGTTTGGTGTTCCACTGCGTTCTCGGGTCGAAAGGTCGTGTGTTGGTTCCTAGGTCCAGTGGCACTCCAGTGGCTACGTGGGTTTCGCCAATTTGGGTAGTGAGTCGGAGACATGTGTTGGAAGCCATGTTCATCTTGTTGGAGTTTCCATCTCCTTCGAGAAGAATTTTTAATCGGCTCCCATTCACTCGCCCCCCCTCTCTGGTTCGCCGTATCGGTCCTTCAAGTGGTATCAGAGCGGGTTTAGGTCTTTATTGACTCTAACCAGTCTAAGATCCAAGGATGACGTACCAAGAACGGGGTTCGGGTCCTCCACACTTCGATGGAAAGAACTACCAGATGTGGAGTAAGCGGATGGGTGCGTTCCTCCGCGGAAAGGGTCAGATCCTTTGGGATGTCACGGTGGACACAGGCTATGTCCAGCCGATGGACTTCCTCGCTCCAGGATCGAGGGACAGATTCGACGCCAACAATAAGGCGGTCGACTACTTGTTTCGTGCTTTGTGTCAGCCAGAGTTCGATCGGGTGCACACCGAGCACTTGGCTTGTAGAATTTGGACGGTGTTGAAGGAGGCTCAAGTTGGGACTGCCCCGGTTCAGGCACGGATGTATGCGACCTACCGGACAGAGTACGAGAACTTCACTCATCTCCCCGGTGAGTCCATCGATGCCTTGTTTCAGAGGTTCACAGTGGTTGTGGACAACATGAGGGCCAATGTGGACGTGCTCCCGTACAATGATCATGATAGAGCGGTCAAGCTCTTACACTCTTTGGATCATACGATTTGGGGCGGAAAGTTCGGGGCCATTGTGGAGTCAGAGAAGTATGACACTCTGACAGTGAACGAGCTATTCTCGAAGCTCAAGTCAGCTGAGGTGGATAGGGGCATGACTGCCAAGCTCGAGGGTCCGACTGATTCCCATAGTCTTGCTCTTGTTGGTGGTTCGAAAGGAAAGGCTAACACTAACCCATCCACCAGGATGTTCTCTTTGTCCTCTTTGATGTCTATGCCAGCTGAGGAGTTCGATGTGCTTGGAGAGGACGAGCTGGCATTGCTGACGAGGAGGTTCGAGAGGCTGCACGAGAACCGGGTGAACATGAGGAGAAATACGAGGACATGCTTCCAGTGCGGCAAGCCGGGACACTTCGTCGCCGACTGCCCGGAGAAGGTCGAGAACAAGGACGGCTACAAGCACAAGTCGAGGACGGATGGCAAGTACAGGTCGAGGCGCGACCACAAGAGCAAGCACAAGAACAAGTACAAGGATGAGTGACGATCGAGGAAGAAGGAGAGCCGAGGCAAGGCCCGAGCGATGGTTGGAGCGAGCGACGTCGACTCCAGTTCCGCGTACTCCATCTCGAGCACGAGCAGCAGTGAGGATGAAGGTGATCGTCGCAAGAACAAGAAGTCGTCCAAGAACCTGAGCGGGCTAAGCTGCTTCGCGAGAGACGGCCACGCACCATGGCGGCGAGCTGCGGCGAGCAAGAAGAGCACACAGAGCGACTCGGACTCTGATTCCGACGTCGAGGTGCGTGATGAACTTCCCTTCTTGCGCCACGAGAATGAGAGGCTTGGCTCTTTGCTTGATAATCATGATGACATGCTTAGAGAGGCCAAGAAAATGAGAAAAGAGCTTAGGGCTTCACTCGAGGATGCTAGGTCCTCAGATGGGGTTCTTGTTTGAGAGAGATTTTGAGATGGGGAAGGCCGATCAGACCTTGTTTTTGCTGAGGCAGGGCAGAGATATCCTGATTGTGTAGGTGTACGTGGATGATATTATCTTTGGTGGTTCATCTAACTCTCTTGTTGCAAGGTTTGCAGAGGATATGAGCATGGAATTTGAGATGAGCATGATGGATGAGTTGCAGTTCTTCCTCGGACTACAAATCAAACAATCAAAGGAAGGAACATTTGTGCACCAGGCTAAGTATACCATGGACATTGTGCAGAAGTTCAAGATGGAGGATTCCAAGGCTATGACGACGCCTATGAGTACGACTACAGCTCTTGATGCGGACGAGGAATGTGAACACGTGGACCAGAAGGAGTACCAGAGCATGATCGGGTCACTCCTCTACTTGACGGCGACGAGGCTGGACATCCAGTTCTCGGTATGTCTGTGCGCTCATTTTCATGTGTCTCTGAGGACTTCGCATCGGCAAGCGGTGAAGCGAATTCTCAGGTACTTGTGTCACACTCCCAACTTCGGCCTTTGGTACTCCGCGTCCTCTTCTTTTGCGCTTCATGATTTTTGAGACGCGGATTTTTCGGGGTGCCGGTTGGATAGGAAGTCCACTTCTGGGACTTGCCAGTTTTTGTGTTCTTCTTTGGTGTCTTGGTCTTCCCGCAAACAGCCGAGTGTTGCTCAATCCACTACCGAGGCCGAGTACGTTGCCGCTGCTAGTTGTTGCTCTCATCTCCTTTGGATTTCATACACCACGAGTGACTTTGGTGAGGAGTATACCCATGTCCCACTTCAATGTGATAGCACCAGTGCCATAAGCGTTGCAAAGAACCCAGTGCTCCATTCCAAAATGAAGCAAATAGAAGTGAGGTATCATTTTCTGAGAGACAACACAGAGAAAGGAAAGATAGCTTTGATCCATGTACCCACACATGACCAACTAGCCAATATTTTCACCAAACCCCTAGATCAAGCAACTTTCATTCGTTTGTGGGGCGAACTTGGTGTGTGCTTGATTTCTTGAGTTGGGTGTGTGGGAGCTCCTTTGTAGCATATGTATAGCTTTCCTTTGTGCATATCTTGCATTTTGCATAGCATATGTAACATGATGTATAGGCATCCTTGTATCTTCGATTGCATGCATTTTGTATCATATGCATTGGATAGGAAAAGCTTCTTTCATATACATTGTTCACCATGGAATCAGATATATGTCTTTGTGAGCTTGTTTGGTATGCTATGGTTAGTTTGACTTAGCTCTTGATGATCTTGGTGAATAATCCATGGTTGATGGCTATGTTTTTTGAAAAATGTCACATATATGCTCTCTCATGTGTAAGTTGCCTTTATATGCTCTTGACATGTTTTAGTGGCTTGGTTATGCTTAATTTGTGGTTGGATAGCTAGTTTATTAATCATATGGGGCCAAAGGCTCATTTGCCATCATGAATGTTTAGCCCTCTTGCTTCATCTTGTGGAGGGGCATAAGTTCCTTTTTGTCAGAACCTAATGGGACAGTTAAGGAACTCAACATCCTTAGGGTGGATGTCAATCCTAGTAATCCTCCCAACATGCCCCTCTCCACTACACCGGTGCTCTCCCTCTGGTGGCGAACTTGCTTCTCCGGTGAGAAGTCCCTCTGGTCAGTGGTATGTGGAGCTCCTTTCTAATCCGTGTTCCTTGTGAGATCTTCATCACGTCTTTCTGCTCCTCTGTGTTGTGGTTTGATTTGGTTGGCTGTTCAAGCCCTTCTTTGCTTCGCGCTCTCCGTTTCTCCCTGGTAGCCATTTCCCTCCTCCTTTCGGGTTTTGGGCTTTGGCCATGGATTTCTTATGTTCAGAGCTGGATTTCGAGATTGGGAAGCATTTTGAAAAGAATCTTCAACGTTCAACTGGAAGATGTATTCATGATGCAGTTGGTAATGATAGTGGGTTTCATCTACTGGCCACCTTTCAGCGATATCTGTTCCAGCTTAATGAAGAATCGGTTGCTATTGCTCTTCAGTCCTGCCTTGGTGGACTTGCTCAATTCTGTTGTGTTTCATTCCAGAGACATAATCACTTCAGATTCACAGTCTCTTGTAAAAAAGTGGGCTTTGCCATTTACAAGCTGAGAAGATTTATTGGGACTTCTTTTGATGTTTATTTTCTTCTTTGGAGTAATGGCGCCCCTCACTGGGAGCGTGAAAAGAGATTATGGGAGGCTGAGGATGCCAAGAGATGGAAGAAAGTCATGTCTAGAAATCAGAAACGATCGATGTACAAGTCTTCTCGATCCCCCAGAAAGCATCTCAAGAGGGTTCACTTTGCTGACAAACTCATTTCGGATTCTCCAGTTGCTAAAGCTGTTCCTTCTGTGAAGCCCTCGACCATCAAGTTTGGCAGATTTGTGTTTGATCTTTTTTTTGATGCAGATTCAGTGAGGCCCATCCATGAACGTTGTGGCATTCTTAAGAAACCTAGTCCTCTTCCTGATGAAGAGGTGATTTTTCACAAAGAGGGAAACAATAATCTTTTTGTGTCTTCGTCTTTGGATTGTTCTTTGGGGCAAGATTCTGGAAATTTTTCTCCTTCACTGGAAGGTTCTAGAACCTTCCATAACCCTAATTGTCCAGGTAACGATTCATCTCCTTTGGAAGACTCCAGATGCTTCCTGAGGTCCAGCCGTTTGACGGCCAACAAGAGTATTAACTCTATTGTTCATCTCGAGGTCATTGATAATGCCCGCCGTCTTGGAAAGTGCACTCGATGTTTTAGCCTTAATCACCGGCGGTTGGAATGTCATGCGCCGTTGAGATGCGCTGCTTGTTTTAAATCTGGGCATGTGTTCAAATTTTGCTCTACTTTGGCCCGTCCCAAGATCTATTGGAGGCCTAAGTCCACCCATGCTTTGAGGCCTAGGTTGGAAACCCATCAGTCATCCTCGGAAGACGATGAGTTGGGCGACAACAGTGTTTCGCCCCCCAATATACAGTGCATCCGCAGAAAATCCCAATAACAATGGAGAACTCGCCTCGCCATTAGCTCCAGAATTGCCCCGCTCATCCAACATTGAAGCTCCGAGTGGCGAGGTTACCGAAGAAATGGCGAACTTTGAAGTTGACCCTCCTCCATTCATCCCGGAGGGGATGAATGTCGAGGATTGGGCCCGTCCTGCTCGTGGGAGGATCATCATCGCGGCCAATCCTCCGCGCCGCCATGAAGAGTATGCTATCATCTCGATCGTCCCCCCTCCTCCAGCAAATTAGATTTATGAAGCAATTGATGAAGTTCTGGAGTATTTTGAGGATGAACATGGTGTGCGCTTCCGTTCTTGCTGTCCGTCTCCATTGGGGCTTTGTCTTGCTCAGTTTCCCTCGGCCATTGCTCGACAGGCCATGATCAACCTGAGTTCGCATCATATTGGAAATGGCAGGGAGTTGAGGGTGGTGGAACATGATAGGGGGATTAATCTGAGAAACTCCCCGTTTTCTCGCACTTGTTGGATTATGTTTCTTGCGTTCCCGCTGGATTTTCAAACGCGTGATATACTGCAGCAAGCTGTTGGTCTCTTTGGTTCGGTTGTCACTTGGACTGATAACTCCAGGTTTCGGTCCAGAATCCTTCTCAGATGCCATGTCACGTTCGTAAGTAGGATCTCTAGGAGCATCATCATTTCTGAATGTGGTAAGGTGGCGGATGGTGGACATTCTTGGACTGTACCTGTCTTTGTGCTAGATAGCAACCCGAATGATGTCCTTCCTGGTGATGAGGACCTCATTCCCCCCAATGGAAATCCCCACCCAGGGATTAACCAGCAGATGGATGTGGATCACCAGGGGCACTTTGAAGATGTTGGGGATTTAAAAGACGTTCAGCAAGCTAATATTGATCAGGGCTGGCAAGTTCCATCTCCTCCCCATCCTGCCCAAAATGATGGATGGGATGAGTGGCCCCAGCAGGAGGGGGAGCTGGTGGGTGACAATGAATTGGATCTGGTTAACAATCTTGCTAATCAAGTTGTTGTGAACGCTGTAGAAAATGGTCTGACGCAGCATCCTGATATGCCACAAGACAGTAGCTGTGTCAGCAGTGAGGCTACGGCTTTTTTCAGAGCTCAAGGAGTTCCTGTCACATTAGAACTTCCCCTCCCCCCTCATGGGGAAGCATCAAGAACCGCTAATCTGCCTCAGCTCTCTGGCATTGATTTTGAAAGTGATTTCCCTATCAAACAATTTGCTAATAGAGTTGGGCTACATTCTGGGTTTGGCCCAAGTCCATCAGTTGAGATGTTGATTAAGGAATTGGCCCAGAGGGCCTCTTCTCTACAAGCTATGCTCCCTCTAAAAGCTCCCTTGCAAGCCCACGAGTTGAACACTTTTCCCCAGTCATGGTTTGTACCAGGAAACTGGTTCTTTAATGTCAGTAACCCTAATTGGGGTAATAATGCTGAAGCTTCCAGCTCCACAGGAATCAGACTTCCCAGGCTGCAATTGATAGGTCCAGCACACCCTGTTGAAAGATTGACTCAGGGTGAACAGGCTCTGCAAGACGACCCAATGTCCACTTCTGGGAATGGAGGTAAACCTTCAAGTGTTGGTCCACTTAGGGAAGGAATGGATAGGCCAATTGATTCAGCGTTTGCAGACAGTGGTTTGACTTTGCCCCTTGAGCTGTCTTCTCCTACTTGCACTCCTTCCCAGCACCACCCAAAGAGGAAGACTAAAGCTAGGACGCCCATTGTTGAAGATGAGGTGAGGAGGAGTGCCAGGCTCAGAAGAAATGATGATGCAATCCATATTCAGTTGGAGAACGAGCCCAGGAAGAAAAGAGGAGATGCTAGGAAGACTGACAGCTACTCGAAGGTTGAGGATCTCAAAGCTGATATCATCACTGGGAAGCTTGAACAACATGTGGCTGAAGACCGTGGGATTGAAGACATCAATGCAACCCTCCTCGTGGAGCTGGGAACAGGCTTTTGTGGGGTTCCTCCTTTGGAGCTGAACACCTCCACTCTGCAGGATTCCTCTAAAGATTGATCCAATGATCCACAAACTTTCTTATTCTTTTGGGCCCTGGTGGGAATTAATGTTGTTTTACTCATGTTTTGTTGAGCAGGACGTTTATTTTGGCACTGGTGGGTTGGCTGGTCGGCAAGCTTGGAACATTTTCTGTTGGTTGTGTGATTACATTTTGTTCTGTATGTTTTGGTGGCCTTGGAGGCTTCGCCTCCTTGCTTGTTGTCTCTTCCCTCCTGTGTTGATTTTTATTGAATAGAAACTGGAATATCCTATACTGGAATGTTAGAGGGCTCAATGACAAGGACAAATGGGGCCTACTGAGAAACAAAATTGAAGAGTGTGGGGCGAATATTTTCTGTTTTCAGGAAACCAAAAGAGACCACATTGATATTCGTTTTCTCAAGAACTTTGCTCCCAAGAGATTTGATAGTCTTGAGTTTTGTCCCTCCTCTGGTGCTTCGGGTGGCATTCTGGTGGCTTGGGTCTCCCGGTTCTTCTCTGTTACTGTCCATGAAAAACACCCCTTTGCTATCAGGCTTACGTTCACTTCTGCTGTCAACTCCATTTCCTGGAACCTGGTTTTTGTTTATGGGCCTTGTAGACAGCCAGATCGGGATGAATTTGTCAATTGGCTTTATAATCTAGATATAGATGAGGAGGATCTGTGGTTGTTTATGGGGGATTTCAACTTCTATAGGTATGCTGAAAATAGAAATAGATCGGGTGGAAACTTTAATGATTCATTGGTTTTTAACAACATCATAAGCCACCTAGGCCTAGTTGAGATTCCAATCAAGGGTCGGAGCTTCACCTTGAGCAATATGCAATCAAGCCCACTGTTGGAGCAACTTGACTGGGTGTTCACCTCCCCTTCCTGGACTTCTCAGTTCCCAATGACACTAGTGATTCCTTGAGCTAAGACAACTTCTGATCACATACCCTGTAAAATTCAGATTGGTACCAATATCCCCGAGGCTAATATTTTCAGATTTGAAAACTACTGGCTTAGTCACCCTTCTTGTTTTGAGTTGATCAAGAATGCCTGGTCCACCCCCTCTATTGGAAATCTGGATAGTGCGAGAACCATCAGTGCAAAATTCAAACTGCTTAGAAGAATGCTTAGATTATGGGCTAGAAATATTTCCAATCTCTCCATTCTGATTGCTAACTGTAACATGAGCATTGCATTTTTTGATAAACTTGAGGAGCTTAGGCCTCTTTCCCATCATGAACTTAAGTTCAGAGGGATCATCAAAGGACAAATTCATAATCTTACTGCCATGCAGAATACTTACTGGAGACAAAGATTTACAGAGAGGTTGGTTCAGTTTGGGGATGAGAACACAAAATTTTTCCATGTTATGGCTTCTGAGAGATATAGAAAGAATGTGATTAGCCAAATTGTGGATTCCTTTGGTCGAATGATTGCTGATCACACAGAGAAAAGTGCACTTTTCTATCGAGAATTTAAAAGTAGAATGGGATGTTCTATTCCCATCAATCTGCAGTACCAGCTTAACAACATAGTTCCCTGCTGTGGCAATCTGGATCACCTCTGTCTGCCTTTTGATCAAGAGGAAATTGAAAATATTATTCTTGATTTGCCTTCTGACAAAGCTCCAGGGCCTGATGGTTTCAATAACCTGTTCTTTAACAGAGCTTGGCATATCATTAGGGAAAATCTTTTTAAGCTGTGCACAGATTTCTTCAACCATGATGTTGACCTTAAAAGTGTTAACCACTCATACATCCCTTTAGTCCCAAAGATTGATAATCCGGAGAAATTTTCTGATTTCAGGCCCATTTCTCTCATTAACTCTGTTCCCAAGCTGGTGGCAAAGATTCTGGCAAATAGATTACAGAAGGTGGCCACTCAGGTTGTGCATAAGAATCAATATGGGTTTGTTAAGGGTAAAACCATTCAAGATTGTCTTGGTTGGGCCTTTGAATTCCTTCACCAATGCCACCAATCTAAAAGAGAAATTGTTATTTTGAAGCTTGATTATGAAAAGGCGTTTGACCTTGTGGAATTTGCTATAGTACTGGATATGCTTGGAGCCAAAGTCTTTCCTGACAAATGGATCCTGTGGGTCGATTCTTTACTGAACTCTGCCACTAGTTCTGTCTTACTTAATGGCACTGCTGGAAAAGAGTTTCAGTGCAAAAGAGGTGTCCGACAGGGGGATCCTCTATCCCCTATCTTATTTGCTATTGCGGCTGACTTAATCCAGTATGTTATTAATCACGAATTCCAGCAGGGGATACTGGCCCCTCCATTTCCCCAGAATGCTGATCTCCCCTTCCCTGCGGTTCAATATGCAGATGACACCATCATTGTTATGCAGGGAGAAGAGCAACAGTTGCTCATTCTAAAAGACATTCTTCACAAAATTGAGCTCTCCAGCGGTCTGAGGTGAACTACCACAAGTCTTGCCTTGTGCCTATTAATATTAATGCCCAGAAAACTTATTCACTGGCTGCTTATTTTGGATGTATGGTGGGTTCTTTCCCCTTTACGTACCTAGGCTTGCCTTTGGGGCTTACTAAGCCTTTGGTCAGAGACTTTGCCCCCTCATCTGCAAAGTGGAAAAGAGGTTGGCTGCTTCTTCTCAGTTTCTTTCGTATGCTGGAAGACTTCAGTTGATCAATTCTATGCTCTCTTCTTTGCCAACCTACTACATGTGCTCCCTCAAACTCCCCATGACTGTGATTGAGGTTATAGATTAATACAGGAAAAACTGTCTATGGAGGGGGAAAGAATTCAACCAAAAGAAATACAACCTCTCTGGATGGGACCTAGTCCGAAGGCCAAAGAATAAGGGGGGTCTTGGTGTGGTTAATCTTGCTATTCAGAACAATGCTCTTCTCCTAAATCAGCTTGATAAATTCTATAAGAAAGCTGATGTGCAATGGGTGAGTCTCATATGGCATAAGTACTATCAGAATGTAATTCCTCATCTGGCCAGAGAAAAAGGCTCTTTTTGGTGGAAGGATATTCTCAGACTACATGTTCTTTACAGAGGTGTTGCAGTCTGCTTGCCCTCTAGGGGAAACACTGTTGCTTTCTGGGAGGATGTTATCGATGGAAATTTGCACTCTGACACCTTCCCAAATCTTGCTGGTTATGCAAAGGATCCTAAGGCTTCCCTCTGGAAGCTTAGAAATGAAGGAAACCTCATTAATTGTTTCAATATTCCCATGTCCAGAGCTGCGTACAATGAATTTCTTCTCCTGAATAGTACATTGACTCACTTCCTGCCCCTGATACATGTGAGAATGACTCCTGGAGGTTCATTTGGGGACATCAGGTCGATTCCTCCAGTAAATATTATCAGTATCAATTCAAAAACTTGACGCCTAGCAGGGTGATAATTTGGGTTTGGAAATCAAAGTGTATTCCCACGATAAAATTCTTTACATGGCTTCTTCTGAATGATAGGCTAAACACGAGAAACATCTTGAGAAGAAGAAAGAAATTCCTGGAGGAAGGATAAAATTGTGCTCTTTGCCATGAGGAGATCAAAGAGTCCTCTGAGCATTTCTCCTTTGAGTGTTCCACAGCTGCTTGTCGATGGTTTGCGTTGGGGATTTCTTGGATTGATTCTGGCAATACCCATCAAAGGATTTACCTAGCTAAGCATGCTTTCCCCCATCCTTTCTTTATGGAGGTCTTTATGATCCATGCCTGGTGCATTTGGAATGAAAGAAACAGGCTCATCTTTAGTAATAAGCCCCCTGGGATATCTACTTGGAAGCTGCCTTTCAAGAAGGAAGTTCTTCGGCACATGATCAGAATCAAAAGTTCTCTGCATCAGTGCATTTTAGATTGGCTTGAGGCCATATAGGATGGAGTCTTCAAGTTTCTTGCTTCTTCTCCTTTTTGTTGTCTTCGCTTAGTGAACTGCTCCTAAGCCTAACTGCTGGTTAGGCGCCTTTTTGAGGACCGTGTGTGGTTCTTGGACCAGTGGATGGTCGCTTCCTTGTGTGATGAGTGATTGACAATGTTGTGTGGACTGATTCTTGGCTAAGTATTGCAGGTGCAGGTTGCGGCTTGACTCGTGTTGGTGCAGGTGAAGAACAAGCGCGAAAGGTCGTTGCCGGTGAGGCCTCCAGGTGTGGAGAAGACAAGTAGGCTTCGTTCGAGGGACCCGGTGGCCAGTGCGGTCAAGTGCGGGCCGCATGGTAGCATGAATAGCAAGATGAAGTCGTGGACGGTTTCTTGGTAGAGCCACAAAACCAAGGTTGAGCCGGGACTATGTGGGAGCCGAGTCATGAGTGGAGATTGGCGGAGGCTACACCGAGTTTGCGGGGTTTGCAGTGGTTCACCAGAAAACCACTGGGTTACTCGGTTGAGCCACAAAATCGAGGCCGAAGACTCGACGAGGAGGTGCGGCCACCCAGGCCGGTTCAACCGCCCAAGAGGGGCGGTCAGACCGCCTGGGGCCGGTCAGATCTCCCGGGCCGGTCTAACCGCCCAGGGGGGCGGTCTGACCGCCCTGGCCGCCGGCGCCAAGATGCTTCGAAGCGGAGGACACGCGTCGGGATCGCAAGGCTTGCGTCGAGGCTAAGCAAGTTGCGGTCGCCGGGCATCCGTCCGATGGTGAAGACATGAAGACTTCCAAATCCGCCCTCGAGGGGCATGTATCCCTAGTTATTAGTGAAGGGTAGTTTAGTCTTTTGGGTGCCTCCATATATACTCATTGAATGGGTGGATGGCAGCCAACTCTTGGAACCCTAGCTCATTTGTTTTTCCATTTTCGTTCTCTATTTTTTTTAGGTTTTTAGAGGACTAGCTTGAGAGCTTCATGTGAGATCTAGAGAGAGGGATGGATGTTTGGGTGGCAAGCTAGACCTTGTACGAACCTTTCATGGTATGTTTAGATGGTTCGGCGTTGTTCATCATGGTGGTTTTTCGTCTCTTTTGTGGTGATTTTCGGAGCTCTTTGTTGGCGGTGTTTTGAGGACGATTTCCTGGGGTTTTTGGTGGGTGTATGAGGTTCTTGTGCCTCTTTGGCTGGTGACTTTGCCCCCAAATCTCCTTTGAATCGGACTCGTTTTGGTGGTTTCTCGGGTTGGGTGAGTTCTTGACCTAGAGAGGCGATTTCTTCGATTCCTCTTGATTGTGAGCGTTTCGTGTCGATTCCTTTAAGGTAGAGGTTGCCCAGGAGGTAACCCAGCTATTCCCGAAGTTTTGCTGCAATGCGTGGAGTGATTCGGGAGATCGGGCGCGAGGAAGTTGAGGTTTGACCCGCGGGTTCGTTTTCTGGAAGGGGCGGTCTAACCGCCTGCAGGGGGCGGTCTAACCGCCCTGGGTGTTTCCAGGTCGAAGTTTTGTTTCGCCGGATTTTCCTCTGTGAGTTTGTTCGCCTTGATCAGAGGATTGTCTGGGTGAAATTTGGGGTCGTTCTCATGTTGTTTGCTAGGTGTTCTTGGTTGGAGTTCGTTGTTGGGTACAGGAGGTCAGACCACCCCTGGTAGCCGGTCTAACCGCCCCTAGGCCCCTGGGTGGAGTTTTGGTTTTCACCAAGATTTTTTGGTAGCTAGCATGGCCTTGACCAGAGATCTTTGTTGGTGAACTGTGGTGAGTTTTGGTGCTCGGAAGAGGCGTTTCGGAGGATTTCTTGGTTACCAGGTGGAGGCGGTCTAACCGCCCCCTATACCCGGCCTAACCGCCCCGTCTGGTTAGCCGGCTTTCGAGGTATTTCCACTGTCGTTTCTGCTTGTGTGTTGTGGTAGCTGGTAGAGTTTGTTCCTAGGACCAGTAGCACTCCAGTGGCTACGTGGTTTTGGCAAACGGAAGGTAGAAGTGCGAAGCGTGTGACTTCGGGGGTTCGACCGAGCTAGTTCGTCTTGTCGGAGTTTCGATCTCCCTCGAGATAAATTTTTATCGGCTACCATTCACTCCCCCCCCTCTCTGGTCGCCTAATCGGTCCTTTAAGTGGTATCAGAGCGGGTTCGGGTCTTTGTTGTCTCTAACCAGTCTAAGATCCAAGGATGGCGTACCAGGAACGGGGCTCGGGTCCTCCACACTTCGATGGCAAGAACTACCAGATGTGGAGTAAGCGGATGGGTGTGTTCCTCCACGGAAAGGGTCAGATCCTTTGGGATGTCACGGTGGACACAGGCTATGTCCAGCCGATGGACTTCCTCGCTCCGGAGATCGAGGGACGATTCGACGCCAACAATAAGGCGGTCGACTACTTGTTTCGTGCTTTGTGTCGACCGAGTTCGATCGGGTGCACACCGAGCACTTGGCTTGTAGAATTTGGACGGTGTTGAAGGAGGCTCATGTTGGGAATGCCCAAGTTCAGGCACGGATGTATGCGACCGACCGGAGAGAGTACGAGAACTTCACTCATCTCCCTGGTGAGTCCATCGATGCCTTGTTTCAGAGGTTCACGATGGTTGTGAAGAACATGAGAGCCAATGTGGATGTGCTCCCGTACGATGATCATGATAGAGCAGTCAAGCTCTTACACTCTTTGGATCGTACGATATGGGGCAGAAAGTTCGAGGCCATGAGTCGGAGAAGTATGACACTCTGACAGTGAACGAGCTATTCTCGAAGCTCAAGTCGGCTGAGGTGGATAGGGGCATGACTGCCAAGCTCGAGGGTCCGACTGATTCCCATAGTCTTGCCCTCGTTGGTGGTTCGAAGGGAAAGGCTAACACTAACCCATCCACCAAGATGTTCTCTTTTTCCTCTTTAATGTCTATGCCAGATGAGGAGTTTGATGACCTTGGAGAGGACGAGCTGGCGCTGTTGACGAGGAGGTTCGAGAGGCTGCACGAGAACCGGGTGAACATGAGGAGGAACACGAGAACGTGCTTCCAGTGCGGCAAGCCGGGACACTTCGTCGCCGACTGCCCAGAGAAGATCGAGAACAAGGACGGCTACAGGCACAAGCCGAGGAACGATGGCAAGTACCGGTCGAGGCGCGACCACAAGAGCAAGCACAAGAACAAGTACAAGAACGAGTGACGATCGAGGAAGAAGGAGAGCCGAGGCAAGGCCCGAGCGATGGTTGGAGCGAGCGACGTCGACTCCAGTTCCGCGTACTCCACCTCGAGCTCGAGCAGCAGTGAGGATGAAGGTGATCGTTGCAAGAACAAGAAGTCGTCCAAGAACCTGAGCGGGCTGAGCTGCTTCGCGAGAGACGGCTTCTGCACCATGGCGCTGAGCTCCGGCAGCAAGAAGAGCACATAGAGTGACTCGGACTCTGAGTCCGACGACGAGGTGCGTGATGAACTTCTCTTCTTGCGCCAGGAGAATGAGAGGCTTGGCACTTTGCTTGATAACCGTGATGATATGCTTAGAGAGGCCAACAAAATGAGAAAAGAGCTTAGGGCTTTACTCGAGGATGCTAGAGACACAGGTGCTTGATAGCAAGCTTGACATTGATTCCCTTAAGGCTTGCCTTGTTGTTTCAGATGAGGTTGATTGTGCTGATTGCTCCATAGTTTTTGCTGATCTTGCTTTGTTTAAGGAGAAGCATGCCTCCAAGTGTGAGGAACTAGATGTGCTTAGGGTTGAAGTGGCTGAGCTTAAGTCTAGACCTTATTTGCTAGGTGCTTGCACTTCTTGCCCTGTTTTGCATGCTAAGATTGATGAGATGCATGCATACACTAGTTCTCTTGAGGCTAAATTGAAGGAACCCATGCCTACATCATGCTCTACCTGTGAAATGCATGCTTTGAAAAATTTGGAACTTGCACATTATGTTGATCGTTTGCAGGATGAGAATGATGACTTGAGGAAGTTGATGGGTTGGTTGTCTGGTCATGAGCCTCAGTTGAGGATGATGATCGAGGCATTTAAGAGGCAGGATGGTGAGGGGCTTGGAGCAAACAAGGTTGGTGAGGGAAGTGCGGAGAATATCCCAGAGCCACCAAAAACCCACCACAAAAATGATTTCCCTCCAAAACCCAACCATCTTAGGAACCGACTAGACACAACCCCAGCTCCACCCATATTTCCTACACCCACAAATGATCTCCGAAAGCCTATCAAGTTTGTGAGCACTTCCGGGAAAGTGTTCTTTGGGAAAGTGAGTGAGAAAGCTAGTGAGGAGAAATCGGTGGAGGAATTGAGTGGAGAGAAACCAAGTGAGCAGCCACAATCCAAGCCTAAGCCGAAGCTTGTGAGGTTCCATTGTGTCTACTATGGGAAAGAGGGCCACAAGGATGAGTTTTGCTTCAAGAGGAAGCGAGAAGAGAGGATGGCTAAGGAGTGGGCGAACAAGGATAGGTACAACCCTTCCCATGGTGTACCTAAGCCTCGTATGCCACTGCCCAGGGGTAAAGCTGTGGTGAGAAGTGTTCCAACATGGGGAGATGCGAGTTCCCGGCGGCCGAGGAGCGATTCCGGGAGGGGGCGGTCGGACCGGCCCGGCTAGGCGGTCGAGCCGGCCCGGCCCTAGAGGGGGGCGGTTAGACCAGCCTGGCTAGGCGGTTTAACCGCCCCCCCCAGAATTCTGGGTGGAGTGGTTTTCCAGGTGGTGAGTCGAGAGGTTTCAGGTATGGAGGTGGAGTTGCTGTGGTTGGTTTGGAGAGACAGCAGGTGGTCAGTTTTCTAGGCATTCTCCCCCTCGAGTTCACTACGGGGATGGGAGGAGTCGTAGCTTTGAGAAGGAGAGGAGGGATGGTCCACGGGTTGTCTTCCGTGGTTTTGGTCCTCCTCCAGGCAGTGAGGGGTGGTTTCCTCGGAGTGGTTACCGAGGTGGTGTTCGTGGTGGTAGTTATGGTAGGAAAGATGGCTTGATGTGTGCTAACCCCACTTTCGAGCAAATGGCTCGGCACTAGTTTTACTCTTTTGGTACTAACCCCAGTGCTGAGTCGTTTGTTCGCTCACGTGCTCAGTTTTGAATTTCAGGTGGGAGACTTGAAGCACATTTGGTTGATTGACTCCAGTTGCTCGAGGCATATGACCGGAGACAGGGGGTGGTTCTCAAGTCTCGTCCCGGTGGTGACGAAGAGGTACTTCACTTTTGGGGACAATGTGCGTTGGCATGTGCTTTCAGAAACTGAGATAAAAGTGAGTGACAAAATCACTCTGAGGCGTGTTGCTCTTGTTCAATCGCTGGGGTACAATTTGCTTTCTGTGTCCTAGTTGTTGGATGAGGGTTTTGAGGTGTTGTTTCGGCCATGTGGTTCTCGGATTTTGGACTCTCGAAGGGACCTTGTTTGTATGGTCGTTCCCGAGGGTCAGGTGCTTCGTGCTGATTTTTTTCAGTCCTCGGGTGTGGAGCGTTGATTCTTGGCTGGTTCTTCGATTGAGTTGTGGAGGTGGCATAGGAAGTTGGGTCACTTGAGCTTTGAACTTTTGTCTCGCTTGAGTAAACTCAATTTGGTCAGAGGATTGCCACGGTTGAGGCTTGAGAAAGAGTTGGTTTGTGCGTCGTGTAGGCATGCCAAGATGGTAGCCTCTTCTCGCCCGCCTCTCACTGAGGTGATGACTGAGCGTCCATGCGAGCTGCTCCATATGGACCTTCTTGGCCCAGCTCGTGTGCGATCTGCGGGTGGGAAGTGGTATGTCCTGGTTGTGGTGGACGACTATTCTCGGTATGCGTGGGTGTTCTTTCTTGAGGATAAGGGGGAGACGTTTGGTTTTGTTCGAGATCCAGTCTTGAGGTTGAGGAACGAGAGGCACAGAGATGCCATACGAGCTATCCGCAAGGTGATAATGGCTCGGAATTCGAAACTCTCGTTTTGAAACCTTTTGCCATGACTTGGGTCTTGAGCACCGCTTTTCGAGTCCGTATACGCCTCCCCGAGAATGGTGTTGTGGGAAACGAAGAACGAGGACCTTGTGCGAGATGGCTCGGACGATGCTTGATGAGCATAGGACTCGAGGAGGTATTGGGCCGAGGCGGTGAATACCGCGTGCTATGTGTCGAACAGGATATACCTCAGAGTGCACAAGAAGAAGACATGCTATGAGTTGATGCATGGTCGCACACCCAAGGTGAGTCACTACCATGTCTTTGGTTGCAAGTGTTTCATTCTGAAGAAGGGCAGGAAGTTGGATAAGTTTGAGGCTAGGTCTGTCGATGGTTTTTTCTTTGGTTATGCATCTCATTCTAGATCCTATCGTGTGCTCAATCTTGAAACTAACCAAATCGTGGAGACTTGCGAGGTAACCTTCGACGAGACAGAGCCACGTAGTCAGCTTGTATTTGAGTGTGCAGGTGATGATGAGCTTGGCGAGGAGATCTTTCAGGAGGAGGAGCATGAACATGGAGACGATGAGGATGGCGTTGCAGTGCCCCCGGCTGAACATGTTGTTGACGCAAAACGTGCACCTAGCGCCAAGCACATAGCAAGCCGAACAAGCTGGCTTCACATGTGCAAAGAATCACAAGATGTGCCAGTCAATTTTCCCTGAAAATTAACAGTAGACAAAGTAGTTAGATACCAAAGCTTGGAACTTGCCGGGTGGTACCAGACAGTTCCATATTTACGTCTAGGAAGCCAGATGTGATGACACATAGCTATAGAAAGCTATCTGCCAATAAACTGAAACCATTCGGGAGCTTTCAACAGGAAAAGTAACATAGCCGAATGGATGACGCAAGCATGACGGCGATCGGTCTTTGTTTAGAGCAAAGATGTACGCGCGCAGGATCACGACCGATCCCCATGGTGATTAAATAAATAAATAAATAAATAAATAAATAAATAAAGCGCGAGCATAAACATGTAATAAACAAGCATGCATAGATCCAAAGCACTAGTCTACCGCATGTCTAGGTACTTTAAAAATCCGTCGGGTACGATGCCAAACAAATCTATCCACCGCATGATACAACTTGCAAGAAAAATCGTACCACTTACCACAAATAGATCTATCCACCGCATGATACAATCTAAGTCTGGAAAGCTAAAAGCATACATTATTTAAAGCATGAATTACGCACATGTTCTACTCGTGGAGAAAGGTAACCGAATACGGCTGAACAGCCGATTTGGGGTCCATGAAGAAGGAACAAACATTACCAAGCGAAATAAAACTATCAGATTGATTTAAAATCTAATCCACCAGATGACTAGCTCCAAAGCAACCCAAAAACCTGCATCTACTGCGTGATACTCAGTTCTTTCAAGATTTATACAAACGTTGGTAAGTTTGAACCCGCAACACGTAGCAACCTAGATCGATTCGGTTTCTGCTATCCGAAGAGCGCGTGATCCACGTGTTGAAATAACCCAAACCACGAACTTGACTCGCATAAGGATCACCAAAAGGTAAAAAGCCGATCCAACCCATCTAGATTGGGCAAAGAGGTGTTACATGAATTTAAACGTAAAGCAAAAACCCAAAGCAACACAGGATAACTTAATGAATCTATTGGATCTTGCCAAAATCCAATAGAGCCGATAACTAGCTTCAAGCTAGATCTTAGCCTACCGCATGGCTCATGACCTAACAAGAAACCCTCTTGAACCAAGCTTGAATCTACCGCATGACACGAAGTATGGTAACAAGACTACTTGCATCAGATCTAAATCCACCGCATGATACTAGATATGATACAAGGTTGCCGGTACTCACGGAGGTCGACGGATCGATGAACCCGGTTTGTATTGAGAATGATCGTGTTTGTTACATACATTCAGCGCTCATATTTATACCCTGCCAAGCACAACCTCGAATGGATTTGTTGCCTAACTTATCTCTAAGCTTGATCGCTTATCCATCCATTCGTCCTTCCTGCTTGAGCCACGTCACCGTCCAAACCCGCAAAATCAGCTCAACTGTTCCCTTGCCGAACGGAAGCAGATAGCCGACCGCAGATCTTTTTGCCGAATACATCTGAGAAAAACCTTCATTCCACCGGATGGACTCCTCATCGAGCCGGACCCACAAGTCAGACTCCTTACCAAATTTTGGTGTTAACACATGCCCCTTCAATTGCGGGATAAAAGTTATTTTGTTCCGGAATTGACTCCAGACACAAACATTTTCAAATCGAATCTGTCAACACCTGTTCTTGTCTCTTCGCAATCCGCCGGAATCCTCGTGTAGATCCAAACCCTAGATCCTCTTGTTCTGAGCTCAAATCCCCCAATGGCGGCTGAAAACCAAGCTGCTCGGGTAAATTTTCCTCCCGTAAGCTTCATTCGGCATTTAGGTTTTCAATTTTACCTGAGATTTCGTTTCTGCTTTCCTTCAGGAACCTTCCACTGAGCTTTTGATTCGCACCGAGGCCAATTCAAGATCCTACTACCTTGGTCCCGTGGGAAACTCTGATCCTCGAGATTTCATCGCGGCTGAATCTCAAAGGATCCCTTTTAAAGCGGCTCTGTCCCCACCTCCTCGGTGGCAAGATGCTTCCAAGAACTGGCCCTTGCCTCCAATCGCAGGCTGGAAAAATTGGTACCAGAAGATTCTTGCAGACAAGAGTGCCAGGACCCAAAACTGGGATACCCTTCGTATTGCTCAGTGCCTGTAGTTATCTTTGGCCGAGATCCCCAAGAATGAAGACCTTCTGATAGCAGCTTGCCACTTTTGGTCAAACTGTGTCAACGCCTTCCTTTTTGGCCACGGCCCGATGTCTCCAACTCTGGCCGACGTGTATATGATCACCGGCCTTGACATCACAGGATCCGTTCAACCCTGGGATTTCAGAAGTTCCTCACGACAAACAGGGGTGAAACCAGGCAGCGGATACAAGAACTATATCTTGAACCACATGAAGGACGCCCCCCTTGGTGAAATTGAATACAGGGCGTTTCTGAACATGTGGCTATGCGAGTTCATCTTCGTGGTAAAGCCAATGAGCCTACCCCGAATCACATCGCAATGGCTTCTCAGGCGGTCGGTGGCAACCGCCTCCCCCTTGGGAAATTCCTCCTAGGCAGTGTGTACCATATGCTGCATCAAACTGTCACCCAGATGTACACCGGTCAGAGGATAGCATGTGTCAACGGTCCTTGGTGGTTTGTTCAAATGTGGCTGCAGCTACACATGCATCAGATCGTTGGTGTTGATTTGAATACCCGACTCTTCCCCTTCTTCTTTCAGCCTTGATTTACTTCCTGAAGAAATCATCGGGACCGAAGACGTGCCTGAGTACATCTCCTCCGATTCCTCCCTCGAAGCAGAGGAGGCTACGCTTGAACAGAGGACCAGCCATCAACTGCGCCGCCGCGTTCGGCACCTGGAGCACGATCTCAGGGACATCACTGCTCGTTGCCAAGCCGAACGCGAGCGTCGCATGGCTCTGGAGGCACTAGTGGGGGGTAAATGTTTCTAACTTCTTCTTGACTTCGCGCCCGCACTTGGATTTCTTGCCCCTAACATCTGTTCCTCTGTTTCAGATGTCTCTGATAGGTACAACAACCTGAAAGCGGCTTGCGACAGCTTGGTGGAGGCCGCAAATCATGGTCACCCCCGCGCATTCCAAGTTGCCGTCACGGTAGTCCTGGAGCAACTGAAGGGGGAGCAGCCGAGGAAGCAAAGAAAAGATTGGATCATACTTTCGCTTCTTTCTCCACGCCTTCTGCTTCCCACCTCCTCGTAGTCTAGATCACCAGGGTTGTTGGATGTAAACCTGCAAGAGGCAGTTGTAAAGTAGTTTGGTGCTAAGGGCAATGCATCTAGGCACTGGCCATTTCTCCTGTTTGTGTATTTTGTTCTGAAGGCGGCCTCGCTCTTGAGAGCCGGCTATTTCTTGTGTCAGATGCTTGTAATCCCACTACTGGTGATCATCGGTCGATTTCAATACTAGGACAATATTTCTTCAAATATCTCCCATTTATTGCAGCGGAAAATTCCTCTCCTAGCAAAGTTTTCAATCAGTATGCATTACCAGGGACGCATCTGACCACGCCAAAGGGTCCTTCCCAGTTAGGGGACCATTTGCCGAATTCGCTGTATTTGGTTCCAATCGGCAATAGCGCTTTCCAAACCAAATCCCCTTCTGCAAATTGCCTGACTTTTACCTTCCTGTTATAATACTTGGCAACCCGCAGCTTATTCTTCTCGATGTTTTCCAGGGCCCTGAGACGGATCATGTGTAAATCCTCTAGCTCATCCATCATCAGGCCACTGTAATCTTTGGAGCTCAAATCTTTTTGCAACACGATTCTCTTGGAATCTGATTGCATCTCCCAAGGTAGAACCGCATGATGCTCGTAAACCAATTCGTAAGGAGAAGTCTTTGTAGCTCCATGAGGGGCCATTCGGTAAGCCCATAATGCTTCACTGAGTACCGAATGCCATCTCCTTGGCTTCTGGTCGATCTTCTTCTGTATTAGCTTGATCATGATCTTATTAGAAGCCTCTGCTTGACCATTAGCTTGGGCATAATAGGGAGAAGAGTTAAACAATTTGATTCCCATGCTTTCGGCAAATTTTCTGAACCCCAGGGACATGAATTGAGCCCCTTGATTAGTTGTGATGGTCTGAGGGATTCCAAATCGACAGATGATGTGCTCCTTGACAAATTCAACCATGTTTTCCGACGTCACCTTCTTCAGTGGGATTGCCTCAACCCATTTAGTAAAATAATCTGTAGCCAAAAGCACAAACTTATGCCCCTTGCTAGATGGTGGATTAATCTGGCCAATCAAGTATATACCCCAGCCCCTGAATGGCCATGGCTTGATGATGGGATTCAATGCTGATGCAGGGACCCTTTGAATATTCCCAAACCTTTGGCAATCCTGACATCCTTTGTAATACTCAAAGCAATCCTCTAATATCGTCGGCCAAAAGCACCCAGCTTGCCTGACAACCCATTTCATGCGGTAGGCCGATTGGTGTGCTCCGCATATCCCATCATGCACTTCACTCATCATCTTCTTCGCTTCTTCTGGACCCAGGCATCGTAACAACACCCCATCTAAAGATTTGTAAAATAAATTGTCATCCAGAAGAACGAATTTTATGGCCTTGTACCTGAGCTTCCTAGAGACCTTTCGGGATGGATCCTTCAAATAGTCGACGATCTCTTTTCTCCAATCATCCTCCGTAAGATCCGTCCCTAGTGCACACACATCTGCAGCAAACGCTTCTTGGTTCTCATTGTAACCCGAGGCGCTCTGAGCCAATCTGTTCGCTTCTTCGTTATGTTCCCTAGGAATATGCTGTAGAGTTACCAACGGAAAGCTCTTCAAGATTTCCCTGCATTCTTCGTAGTAACTCCTTAGTGCTTCACTTTTGCATTCATATTGGCCGTTCAATTGCTTGATCACCATCTCTGAATCTCCATAAACCTCAACTGAAACGGCCCCGGCTTCTCTCAAGTATTGAAGCCCTCGAAGCAATGCTTCATATTCAGCCTGATTATTTGTGACAGTGGGCTGTATAGGGATGGCAAATTCAAACATCTCACCTCTAGGCGAAATCAGTAGGATCCCTACTCCCTCACCTTTACCACACGATGATCCATCAAAAAATAAAGCCCACGGAGTAATTTCAAGAAAATCAATTGACGGATCACGATGTTCAGTTATAAAATCGGCAATGATCTGACCTTTAATAGCTTTTGCCGATTCGAACTTTAACTCAAATTCTGATAAAGCCAAGATCCATTTGCCAATCCTGCCATTCAAAATTGGCATAGATAGCATATGTTTTATTACATCAAACTTGGAGTATACAGTGCATTCGGCATTAAACAAGTAGTGCCGAAACTTTGTACACGAGTAGTATACGCACAAGCACAGCTTCTCTGCAGCCGAATACCTGGTCTCAGGATCGAGTAGTTTTCGGCTAAGATATGCTACTACCCACTCCTTTCCTTCGAATTCTTGAATAAGGGCCGATCCAATGGTTTGGGTATCGGCCGCCACGTACAACTTGAAAGGCTTATCCAGCTGAGGAGGGACCAGCACTGGCGGCTCCTTCATGTATTGCTTAATCTCATCAAAAGCCTTTTGTTGTTCATCGCCCCATGTGAACTTATGATCTTTCTTTAGCTTCGGCAATGGAGAGAACGGCAAAACCTTCTGTGACAGATTTGAAATGAATCTCCTTACGAAGTTAATTTTGCCGAGCAATGATTGCAGTTCCTTGAGATTGGTTGGAGGGGCAATTTCATCAATTGCTCTCATGCTTTTCTTGCCAACCTCAATTCCCCCTTCGTGGACCAAAAATCCCAAGAATTCTCCAACTGATACCCCAAAAGCGCATTTGTTCGGATTCATCTTTAAACCATGCTTTCAGGTGCACTCCAAGGTCCTTTTCACGTCTTCTAAATGTGTGTCATGACTTAGGGACTTGATCACGACATCATCGATGTAAATTTCAACAACTTTGCCGATCAACTCATGAAAGATGTAATTCATGGCTCGCTGATAAGTTGCACCGGCATTCTTCAATCCAAAAGACACGACTATCCATTCGAATAGGCCTATATGACCAGGGCATCTGAAGGCCGTCTTCGATATATCCTCTAATGCCATGAAAATTTGGTTGTACCCCGCATTGACGTCCATGAAACTGATAACCTTGTGCCCGGCAGCGGCGTCAACCAACAAATCGGCAATAGGCATGGGGTAACCATCCATCGGAGTAGCTCTATTTAAGTCCCTGAAATCTATGCAGACCCTCATCTTTCCATTCTTCTTGTAAACAGGGACAATGTTAGAAATCCACTCCGCATATCTGCATGGCCGAACGAAGTTTGCATCAAGTAATCTTTCAACTTCTTTCTTCACATCAGCCAATATCTCATCCTTGTAGATTTTCCGGGGTGGTTGCTTGTATGGTTTGAAACCAGATTTGATTGGCAACTGATGCTCAACAATAGAACGATCCAGTCCAGGCATCTCCGAATAATCCCAGGCGAAGCAATCTTTTTATTCCTTGAGCAGCTTGATTAACTCCTCCCTTAAGTCTGGTTGCAAGTTTGCGCTGATGAACGTCGGCCTTGGCTCATCACCGCTTCCAATGTCAACTTCTTCTAATTTATCAGCCGACATAAATCCTCGCCCCAACTTGCCGTCAGTGCCATCGACGGGGTTCTCCATTAAAAATTACTATAAGAGCCGACTGCTTGAATCGGCTGTTGATCGCTGCTGACAGGTTCAACAGGACCTTCTCCCCAGTCTTTCCCTGAGAAACAGTCAATGCCTTTATACTCCAAGAAAGCTGCTTCCATGTTTGCAACACTCACGGAGTCATCTGCTTGGACAACCTCAATATCATCATCCACCCACTGGATGAGCTGCTGATGCATGGTGGATGGGACGCAGCAATTGGCATGAATCCAGTCCCGTCCAAGCAGTAGGCTGTAGGCTCCTTTACCTTCGATAACAAAGAAGGTCGTGAGCAGTGTCCTATCATCAGATCCACGTGAGCGCATCCCTTGGTGTCTGAAGGATTCCCAGCGAAATCGTTCAATATTATGCTTGTAGGCGTCAGATTGCTAGGGCCCATGCCAAGTGTCCTGAAGGTGGTGTACGGCATTACGTTGACTGCCGCTCCACCGTCGACAAACATCTTGGTCAATGGCTTGCCATTGACATATCCCCTCAAGTACAGCGGCCTCATGTGTTGATTTTTGGCCGGTTTGTCGAAGACGGCTTGCTTGGCTAGCATCAGCTGCGCCATCGTCCCCTCGATTTGCTCATCATCCAGGGACGCTTCCTCCTGCACAACCTGGTTAGCAGGGGCCATGAATTCGTTCGGCAGAAAATATACCATGCATGTTGGAGCCGAATGCTTTGACCCTTCAGGCTGATCCTTTGGACGCCACACCTGCTTCGTTTGGATCCCAGCCTGCCTCAGTTCACGGTTCCTCAAGCGTTGAACCCGTCTCTTCTGACTTTTCCTTAGGCCGGGCGGGCACCATTGCCCCTTTTGCCAGATGTACTCGTCCTCGTCCTCCTCTTGATTATCCCACCTTGAATCGGCTTGCCTTTTCCTGAGATGATCAATGATTTCAATTTTTTGGCGCAGATCCCCGTTAGGATGGATCCTTCCAATTCTCTCATGGACGGATCGGCGATTGGCAGTCTCCTGCCTGTACTCAACATACCTGTCACTGCACTCAGGGCAGTTCCTCAGTGTGGGCTTCTTCAAACCCTCGTTCCAACAGTGCCTGAAGAACGCACATCCCCAGTGCGCACGCTCCTGCTCGCGCATGTATTGCTCCAGGTCCCTTCTGCGTGCCTCTTCTTCAGCTCTGCGCCTCTCCTCCTCGTATCTTGGCTTCTGGTAACGCTCTTTTTCCGACTAACGCTGCCACTTGTTGAGGAGGATACGCGTGGTCACCCTGGGCTTGGATTTGGATGACTCCCTGATTTCGATGTGACTCTTGAGAATGCGGGGGGCTTCACCATGCACCTGCTCCAAAGTTATTTGATGCTCCGGGTCCACGGTTCCGTCCTGCCTAGCCCTGGCTGAGGTCAAGACTTTGACCTTGCCCTTCTCCTCAGTAGTCACCATGCTGACGGAAAAGCTCACCATGTTTTGAGGGAAGGGGTGGCCATCCAGCTTCATCTTGTTGTCAAATTTGAGGTGCCCCTCCTCTATGGCTTTCTGGATCCTCATCCTGAAGACCCGGCAGTCGTTGATGGAGTGCGAGTTCCTGTCGTGAAAGCCGCAGTAACGCTTCTCCTTTACCCCATCGGGCCGAAGCATGGAATGCCCTTCAGGCAATCTAATTCGGCCTTCCTTCACTAGGAGCTCAAACAGCTTGTCATCCTTTGTGACGTCGAAATCGTAGGTACCTTTGGTCTGTTTGACCCAGCGCTGATTCATTGTTAATGGCTCTTTTCCCCACATAATTTCGGCTGCGGCCACGTCCAGTTCATCATCAGAATCTTCTATCAGGTCGGCCTTGTCCAAGAACTGGTTGTAGATGTCCGCCACATCATGCTGCTTGCCAAACCTGGCATCCTTCTTGAAGCCACACGCTTGGTTGCTCATTAACGACAGCTTTTGAGACACTGGCCCGTGTTTTCAAACTCCATACCAAACAAGTTTCTCACGCACGGCCGGCGGCATCCGGCAACGGCCATGTCGGCCAACCGGTCATCCGGCAAGTTGAGCGAAAAGCACATGCCCTTAACTTCCCCCGAACCTCCCGAGAAATTCCAATGGCGTCTCGCTGTGCCTCTGCTTCAGGGTGGCAAGGTCGATCAGCTTCTTCTCTGAGCTGCCGCTGAAATAGTGGGCGTGGAATTTCCGTTCCAGGTCCTTCCATCTGCTAACTGACTCACGGGGCAAGGACGAGAACCACTGGAATGCCGGGCCCGTCAGTGACGCGGGGAAGTATCTGAACCTGAATGCTTCCTCAGCTGAGCATTCTCCGAGCTGCATCAGGTAACGAGCAATGTGCTCCACCGTGCTTGTGTCGTCTTGCCCGGAAAATTTCGTGAATTCCGTCGGAGGTTTCACCCTTGGCGGAAGGAGCACGTTGAAGTACCATTCTGGGAACGGCGGCTTGTAGGCAGGTCCCTGCATTTTTGGTTTGAGGCCGAACTGATTTTGCATCAACTCGGCCATCTTCCGCGCCAGGGCGTCGTCCTCCTGTGTGCCCGCAGCTGGTGCGTAACCTGGATGCGGGAAAACGTCGATGGCTCCGTAGTTCCCCACCTCGTGGTAGCCTCCGCCGTATAGGTTCCTCTGTAGCCAGTTGCTTGCCAGAGCAATCCTGTGGCCGGAGGCGAGCGGGGCCCCAGGCGAGCCGAACGCTATTTCCTCGTACGTGAGCTGGTACGGGTTCGGCTGTTGCACAGGTTGACCCGTGCTGCCCTGCGGTGGTGGCTGGATTGGTTGTCCTCCTGAGGCCTGTAGTGGGGGCTGAACTGGCTGACCCCTAGCGCCTTGCGGAGGAGGCTGGAAAGCTTGACTCCCAGCGCTCTGAGGTGGGAGCTGGACCGGCTGGCTCCGTAATGGTGGTTGAGAGCCTGACTCGCCTAATTCCATGGTGCCCACTTGGATGGGTGCCTTGCTGAATGCCTGCTCCATGCCTGGGCCAAAGACAGCCACCATCATTTGCTGGAACGCACCAAGGAAAGCTTTGTGGTGCTTGCTCAAAACGTGATCCGCGAATCCCGAACGCTTGCGGGCATTCCTCTCTCTCTCGCCGGGTCGTGGCGTCGCTCTCCCCCGGCAACAATACCTCGGGCATGTCATTCTTCGGGTACGGGACGCCACTTCGTTCTTCTTGAAGGACGCGAGACACTTCTGCTGGAATTGGTCCACGGCGTCCTGGAGCTGCTGCCGTTGCTCAGGAGAGAGGTCCTCAATGTTGACATCCATGATATCCGCGATTTCAGGCATCTTGATCTTTTCGGCTGGGTCCCACTGGGCGTGCCAAAAAGTGTGTTGACGCAAAACGTGCACCTAGCGCCAAGCACACAGCAAGCCGAACAAGCTGGCTTCACACGTGCAAAGAATCACAAGACGTGCCAGTCAATTTTCCCTGAAAATTAACAAAAGACAAAGTAGTTAGATACCAAAGCTTGGAACTTGCCGGGTGGTACCAGACAGTTCCATATTTACGGCTAGGAAGCCAGATGGGATGACACATAGCTATAGAAAGCTATCTGCCAATAAACTGAAACCATTCGGGAGCTTTCAACAGGAAAAGTGACATAGCCGAATGGATGACGCAAGAATGACGACGATCGGTCTTTGTTTAGAGCAAAGATGTACATGCGCAGGATCACGACCGATCCCCATGGTGATTAAATAAATAAATAAAGTAAAGCGCGAGCATAAACATGTTATAAAGAAGCATGCACAGATCCAAAGCACTAGTCTACCGCATGTCTAGGTACTTTAAAAATCCGTCAGGTATGATGCCAAACAAATCTATCCACCGCATGATACAACTTGCATGAAAAATCATACCACTTTCCACAAATAGATCCATCCACCGCATGATACAATCTAAATCTGGAAAGCTAAAAGCATGCATTATTTAAAGCATGAATTACGCACGTGTTCTACTCGTGGAGAAAGGTAACCGAATACGGCTGAATAGCCGATTCGGGGTCCATGAAGAAGGAACAAACATTACCAAGCGAAATAAATCTATCAGATTGATTTAAAATCTAATCCACCGGATGACTAGCTCCAAAGCAACCCAAAAACCTGCATCTACCGCGTGATACTCAGTTCTTTCAAGATTTATACAAACGTTGGTAAGTTTGAACCCGCAACACGTAGCAACCTAGATCGATTCGGTTTCGGCTATCCGAAGAGCGCGTGATCCACATGTTGAAATAACCCAAAGCACGAACTTGACTCGCATAAGGATCACCAAAAGATAAAAAGCCGATCCAACCCATCTAGATTGGGCAAAGAGGTGTTACATGAATTTAAACGTATAGCAAAAACTCAAAGCAACACGGGATAACTTAATGAATCTATTGGATCTTGCCAAAATCCAATAGAGCCGATAACTAGCTTCAAGCTAGATCTTAGCCTACCGCATGGCTCATGACCTAACAAGAAACCCTCTTGAACCAAGCTTGAATCTACCGCATGACACGAAGCATGGTAACAAGACTACTTGCATCAGATCTAAATCCACCGCATGATACTAGATATGATACAAGATTGCCGGTACTCACGGAGATTGACGGATCGATGAACCCTCTCGAAGAACTCGACGACACGACAAATGGACTCTAGGGTTTGGCGTAAGGCCGGTTTGTATTGAGAATGATTGTGTTTGTTACATACATTCAGGGCTCATATTTATACCCTGCCAAGCACAACCTCGAATGGATTTGTTGCCTAACTAATCTCTAAGCTTGATCGCTTATCCATCCATTCGTCCTTCCTGCTTGAGCCACGTCACCGTCCAAACCCACAAAATCAGCTCAACTGTTTTCTTGCCGAACGGAAGCAGATAGCCGACCGCAGATCTTTTTGCCGAATACATCTGAGAAAAACCTTCCTTCCACCGGACGGACTCCTCATCGAGCCGGACCCACAAGTCAGACTCCTTACCAAATTTTGGTGTTAACACATGTACCCACTACTTCGACTACGGTGATGGACGGACCCTCTACTACACCTACGACGACAAATCAAGAACGAGGAGAAGCTGATGTTGAGGGGGAGATAGCATCGAGGCGAGAACCTCCCCGGCGGGTACAAGTGGATGACCCAGCTTCGAGAATCATCGGCGACATGAATGAACGCACTACACGGTCGAGGGTTCGAAACAATTCCAATTTCGCTCATGCTGCATTTGTTGCTACTTTTGAGCCCAAAGACATTGGACACGCACTATCTGATCACAATTTTGTTAATTCGATGCATGAGGAGTTGGAGAACTTTGAGAGGAATCAGGTGTGGGAGTTGGTTGACCCTCCTCCAGGGTGTAAGCCGATTGGTACAAAGTGAGTGTGGAAAACAAAGAGGGAGAGAAAGGTGAATTTGTGAGGAACAAGTCGAGGATTGTTGCTCAGGGGTTTAGTCAGAAGGAGGGGATCGACTACGAGGAGACCTTTGCTCCCATAGCCCGTTTGGAGGCGATTAGGATACTTCTAGCCTTTTCTGTGGCTAAAGGGTTCAAGTTGCACCAAATGGATGTGAAGAGTGCTTTCCTGAATGGTGTGTTGGAGGAAGAAGTGTATGTGAGGCAGCCTCCGGGGTTTGAGAGTGAGAAGTACCCCCACCGGGTGTAGAAGTTGAGGAAGGCGCTGTATGGGTTGAAGCAGGCGTCTAGAGCTTGGTATGGTAGATTGAGGGGGTTCTTGTTTGAGAGAGGTTTTGAGATGGGGAAGGTCGATCAGACCTTGTTTTTGCTGAGGCAGGGCAGAGATATCCTGATTGTGCAGGTGTACGTCGATGATATTGTCTTTGGTGGCTCGTCTAACTCTCTTGTTGCAAGGTTTGCAGATGATATGAGCAGGGAATTTGAGATGAGCATGATGGGAGAGTCGCAGTTCTTCCTCGGGCTACAAATCAAGCAATCAAAGGAAGGAACATTTGTGCACCAGGCTAAGTACACCAAGGACATTGTGCGGAAGTTCAAGATGGAGGACTCCAAGGCTATGACGACGCCGATGAGTACGACTATTGCTCTTGATGCGGATGAGGATGGGAACACGTGGACCAGAAGGAGTACCGAAGCATGATCGGGTCACTCCTCTACTTGACGGCGACGAGGCCAGACATACAGTTTTTGGTGTGTCTGTGCGCTCGTTTTCAAGCGTCTCCGAGGACTTTGCATCGGCAAGCGGTGAAGCAGATTTTCAGGTACTTGCATCACACTCCCGACTTCGGCCTTTGGTACTCCGCGTCCTCTTCTTTGGCGCTTCATGGTTTTTCAGACGCGGATTTTGCCGGGTGTCGGTTGGATAGGAAGTCCACTTCTGGGACTTGCCAGTTTTTGGGTTCCTCTTTAGTGTCTTGGTCTTCCCGCAAACAATCGAGTGTTGCTCAATCCACTACCGAGGCCGAGTTTGTTGCCGCTGCTAGTTGTTTCTCTTAGCTCATTTGGATTTCATACACCATGAGTGACTTCGGTGAGGAGTATACCCATGTCCCACTTCAATGTGATAGCATCAGTGCCATAAGCGTTGCAAAGAACCCAGTGCTCCATTCCAAAACCAAGCACATAGAAGTGAGGTATCATTTTCTGAGAGACAACATAGAGAAAGGGAAGATAGCTTTGATCCATGTACCCACACATGACCAACTAGCCGATATTTTCACCAAACCCCTAGATCAAGCAACTTTCACTCGTTTGCGGGGGGGACTTGGTGTGTGTTTGATTTCCTGAGTTGGGCGTGCGCGAGCTCTTTTGTAGCATATGTATAGTTCCATTTGTGCATTTCTTGCATTTGGCATGGCATATGTAACATGATGTATAGGCATCCTTGTATCTTAGATTGCATACATTTTGTATCATATGCATTGGATAGGAAAAGCTTCTCCTATATACATTGTTCACCATGGGATGTTATATATGTTTTTGTGAGCTTGTTTGGTATGCTATGATTAGTTTGGCTTAGCTCTTGATGATCTTGTTGAATGATCCACGGTTGATGGCTATTTTTTTTGAAAAATGTCACATGTATGCTCTCTCATGTGTAAATGCCTGTATATGATCTTGACATGTTTTAGTGGCTTTGCTATGCTTAATTTGTGGTTGGATAGCTAGTTTATTGATCATATGGGGCCAAAAGATCATTTGCCATCATGAATGTTTAGCCCTCTTGCTTTAACTTATGGAGGGGCATAAGTTCCTTTTTGTCGCAAAGACATTTCATGTACCATCTATAAATCTGAAAATGAAATGAAAAATGCTTGGAAAATATGTCCCCATGTCATATGTGCTGAAATTAATTTGCTTTGGGTGCTAAACTGTTGCATGATGACTACCAATGAGAAATCTCATACATAGAAGTAGGCACATGGCTCAGTGGCTTTGACATGACATGAGGTGCTTGTGGGTGTTTGTGATGGTCTTATGATTAGAATGGCTGTCCTAGCATGAAGTTTGTGTGGCTTTGCCATTTTGACATGTTTTCCTCATGTTTAGGTTTTTGCTTGTGAAAGAGTAACGTTTCGCAAAATTACTCAAATCCTTTTTAGCCTTGTCCAATGGTTGTGAAACTTGGTGATCACGTAGTTAAGGTCATTACGAACCTGTATAGTATCTAACTTGCTCATTTGGACTTGTGTAGCTCCCTGTGATGAATTTTGTATATTCGAGAAGCTATATGTTGAAAGTTTTCGCATTTTGCCTTGATTCATGCATTGTCAACAAGGGGGAGAAGTTTGTGCATGCTTTGGGCACCTGAGAGTGTTTGGAAGGTGTTCCAATTGGTTCGGGCAATTTTTGAGCAGTTTGGTGCAGGGCCGGTCACATGGGGCGGTCTAGCCGCCCCCAGGCGGTCAGATAGGGTGCAGGCGGTCTAACCGCCTTGTACAGGCGGTCTAACCGCCCTGGGCAGATTGAGCAGGTTTTTGCTCTTTGTTGCATTCCCGTGTTGCATTGCTGCAGTTGTTTAGGGGGAGTGTGCTTTGGCTCAGGGGGAGTATGCATATGTGCAGGGAGAGCTCTTTGTGGTGTTCGAGCTTTGCTTTGGTGGTTTGTGCTCTTTGCTTGAGCTTTGCTTTGTCTCGGATGTGTCGAGCCGTTGCCCTTGCCTAAGGGGTCCGAGACTTGTCTTCTTCAAGTGATCTTGCTCTTTGCCTTGGTTTGGCATTCGATCGCTTGTTGAGATTTTTTTTATTTGTTTCTTTTCTTTTTCTTTTCTCTTGTGTTACTACATGTGAGTGTGTTGTCAATGCACTCATCAAGGGGGAGATTGAGGACCGTGTGTGGTTCGAGGACCAGTGGATGGTCGCTTCCTTGTGTGATGAGTGATTGACAACGTTGTGTGGACTGATTCTTGGCTAAGTATTGCAGGTGCAGGTTGCGGCTTGACTCGTGTTGGTGCAGGTGAAGAACAAGCGCGAAAGGTCCTTGCCGGTGAGGCCTCCAGGTGTGGAGAAGACAAGTAGGCTTCGTTCGAGGGACCCGGTGGCCAGTGCGGTCAATTGCGGGCCGCATGGTGGCATGAACAGCAAGATGAAGTCGTCGACGGTTTCTTGGTAGAGCCTCAAAACCAAGGTCGAGCCGGGACAATGTAGGAGCCGAGTCATGAGTGGAGATTGGCGAAGGCTACACCGAGTTCGCGGGTTTTGCAGTGGTTCACCAGAAAACCACTGGGTTACTCGGTTGAGCCACAAAACCGAGGCCGAAGACTCGACGAGGAGGTGCGGCCACCCAGGCCGGTTCAACCGCCCAGGAGGGGCGGTCGACCGCCCGGGGCCGGTCGGATCTCCCGGCCGGCCGAACCGCCCGGGGGGCGGTCCGACCGCCCGGCCGCCGCGCCGAGATGCTTCGAAGCGGAGGACACGTGTCGGGATCGCAAGGCTTGCGTCGAGGCTAAGCAGGTTGCGGTCGTCGGGCATCCGTCCGATGGTGAAGACATGAAGACTTCCAAATCCGCCCTCGAGGGGCATGTATCCCTAGTTATTAGTGAAGGGTAGTTTAGTCTTTTGGGTGCCTCCATATATACTCATTGAATGGGTGGATGGCAGCCAACTCTTGGAACCCTAGCTCATTTGTTTTTCATTTTCATTCTCTATTTTCCTTAGGTTTTTAGAGGACTAGCTTGAGAGCTTCACGTGAGATCTAGAGAGAGGGATGGATGTTTGGGTGGCAAGCTAGACCTTGTACGAACCTTTCATTGTATGTTTAGATGGTTCGGTGTTGTTCATCATGGTGGTTTTCCCGTCTCTTTTGTGGTGATTTTCGGAGCTCTTTGTTGGCGGTGTTTCGAGGACGATTTCTTAGGGTTTTTGGTGGGTGTCACGTATGAGGTTCTTGTGCCTCTTTGGCTGGTGACTTTGCCCCCAAATCTCCTTTGAATCAGACTCGTTTTGGTGGTTTCTCGGGTTGGGTGAGTTCGTGACCTAGAGAGGCGATTTCTTCAATTCCTTTAAGGTAGAGGTTGCCCAGGAGGTAACCCAGCTATTCCCGAAGTTTTGCTGCAATGCGTGGAGTGATTCGGGAGATCGGGCGCGAGGAAGTTGAGGTTTGACCCGCGGGTTCGTTTTCTGGAAGGGGCGGTCTAACCGCCTGCAGAGGGCGGTCTAACCGCCCTGGGTGTTTCCAGGTCGAAGTTTTGTTTCGCCAGATTTTCCTCTGTGAGTTTTTTCGCTTTGATCAGAGGATTATCTGTGTGAAATTTGGGGTCGTTCTCGTGCTGTTTGCTAGGTGTTCTTGGTTGGAGTTCGTTGCTGGGTACAGGAGGTTAGACCGCCCCTGGTAGCCGGTCTAACCGCTCCTAGGCACCTGGGTGGAGTTTTGGTTTTCGCCAAGATTTTTTGGTAGCTAGCATGGCCTTGACCAGAGATCTTTGTTGGTGAAACCGTGGTGAGTTTTGGTGCTCGGAAGAGGCGTTTCGGAGGATTTCTTGGTTACCAGGTAGAGGCGATCTAACCGCCCCCTATACCCGGTCTAACCGCCCCCCTCTGGTTAGCCGACATTCGAGGTGTTTCCGCTGTCGTTGCTGCGTGTGTGTTGTGGTAGCTGGTAGAGTTTGTTCCTAGGACCAGTAGCACTCCAGTGGCTACGTGGTTTTGGCAAACGGAAGGTAGAAGTGCGGAGCGTGTGACTTCGGGGGTTCGACCGAGCTAGTTCGTCTTGTCGGAGTTTCGATCTCCCTCGAGAAGAATTTTTATCGGCTCCCATTCACTCCCCCCCTCTCCGGTCACTTAATCGGTCCTTCACTTCTTCCTCTCTCTGCCTCTTTGAGTCTTTTTGTAAGTCTATGTTTATTCCTTTTGATTAATATATTTGTTGCTGGGTGGCTTTGCCCCACAGTTGATTTCAAAAAAAAGTTCCTTTTTGTCGCAAAGACATTTCATGTACCAATTATGAATCTGAAAATGAAATGTAAAATGCTTGGAAAATGTGCTCCCATGTCATATGTGCTGAATTTAATTTGCTTTGGGTGCTAAACCGTTGCATGATGCCTACCAATGTGAAGTCTCATACATAGAAGTAGGCACATGGCTCGGTGGCTTTGACATGACATGAGGTGCTTGTGGGTGTTTGTGTTGGTCTTATGATTAGAATGGCTGTCCTAGCATGAAGTTTGTGTGGCTTTGCCATTTTGATATGCTTTGATCATGTTCAGGACTTTGCTCAGTAGAGCCAAGTTTTTCACAAAATTGCCCAAATCCATCTTAGCTTCGTCCAATGGTTGTGAAACTTGATAATCATGTAGTTGAGATTGATACGAAGCCATAGAGTATCTAACTTGCTCATTTGGACATGTGTAGCATTCTTTGTTGAATTTTGTCTATTTGAGAAGCTCTAGGTTGAAAGTTTTTCATTTTTGGCTTGATTCATGCATTGCCAACAAGAGGAAGAAGTTTGAGCTTGAAATGGCTTGCTGGATGCATTTAGAAGGTTTTCAGGTGGTTTCGAGCCATTTCTGGGCTCTGTTGGTCACCGGTCTGACCGGTGTGAGTGCTGGTCCTGTGCACATGTTGGGCACCGGTCTGACCGGTGATGATGACCGGTCTGACCGGTGTGAGCTGAAAGTGTTGCAGCTGCCCTGTTTTCAAGTGGTTTGCATGCATTCATCCAGGGGGAGGTGCATTGGTTCAGGGGGAGCTTGCATGTGTGCAGGGGGATCTCTTTGTGGTTGTTCGAGCTTTGTTACAGTGGTTTGTGCTCTTTGCTTAAGCTTTGCTTTGTCTCGGATGTGTCGAGCCGTTGCCCTTGCATAAGGGATCCGAGACTTGTCTTCTTCAAGTGATCTTACTCTTTGCCTTAGTTTGGCTTTCGATCGCTTATTGGAGTTTCTTTTTGTTCGTTTCTTTTCTTTTTCTTTTCTGTCTTGTTACCTTCGAGTGGGTGTTGTCAATGCACTCATCAAGGGGGAGATTGAGGACCATGTGTGGTTCGAGGACCGGTGGATGGTCTCTTCCTTGGGTATTGAGTGATTTACAACGTTGTGTGGACTGATTCTTGGCTAAGTATTGCAGGTGCAGGTTACGACTTGACTGGTGTTGGTGCAGGTGAAGAACAAGTGCGAAAGTTCGTCGCCGGTAAGGCCTCTAGGTGTGGAGAAGACAAGTAGGCTTCGTTCGAGGGACCCGGTGGCCAGCGGGGTCAAGTGCGGGCCGCATGGTGGCATGAACGACAAGATGAAGTCATGGACGGTTTATTGGTTGAGTCTCAAAACCAAGGTCGAGCCGGGACTACGTGGGAGCCCAGTCATGAGTGGCGATTGGCGGAGGCTACACCGAGTTCGCGGGGTTTTCGGTGGTTCACCAGAAAACCACTGGGTTCCTTGGTTGATCCACAAAGCCAAGACTGAAGAACCGAAGACGGTGCTGCAGAAGTACCAGACCGGTCTGACCGGTGGGTCCGACCGGTCTGACCGGTGAGGACCACCGGTCTGACCGGTGTGCGACGACACAGTCCGAAACCTTCGAAGCGGAGGACACGCATCAGGATCGCAAGGCTTGTGTCGAGGCTAAGCAGGTTGCGGTCGCCGGGCATTCGTCCGATGGAGAAAGCTTGAAGACTTCCAAAACCGCCCTTGAGGGGCTTGTATCCCTAGTTATTAAGTAAGGGTATTTTAGACTTTCGGTTGCCTCCATATAACCCATGAGGTGAGAGGATGGCAGCCATCTCTTGGAACCCTAGTTCATTTGCTTTCCTATTTTCCCTTCCTATTTTTTAGGATTTCCATAGGACTATCTTGAGAGCTTCATGGTGAAATCTTGTGAGAGGGTTGGATGATCGGGCGGCAAGCTAGACCCTGTATGAACCTTCTTGGTATGTATAGATGATTCGGCATGGTTCCTCAAGGCCTTGTTGTGTTATTCCCGGTTGTTCTTGGTGGTGATTTTCAGAGCCCTCTTTTGGTGGTTTTCTTGGGGTGTTTTCGGGACCTTGCTCTTAGGGATTTGGTGGGGGAAATTTGTGGGAATCCTTCGTGGTTCTTTGGCCTGTGATTCCCCTCCCAAATCCGTGAGTTAAGGGGCTCGATTTTGGGGTTTTCGGTGTTCTAGGGTTAGAGGAGTTCTTGGCGGGATTTCCGCGATTCCTCTTGATTTGGCAAGTTTTGGTGGACAAAATCATGGCTATGGACTCCTCATGAGGTGTTCCTATTATCCCCAAAGTCTTGTTCAAGTCCGTGGAGCGATTCGGGAGATCGAAGTTTGGATTTGGAGGAGTTGACCCGCCGGTGTTGTTCATCTCGAGCTTCCCAAGCTACACCTGTCTGACCGGTGTTCTTGACCGGTATGACCGGTGCAACCCTTGTTCGGTTTTTGCTCGGGTGAACGTTTGTGTCTGTTTGTTGTTGTCCCGTGTTGCTGCTGTTTTGAGTTTGGGTCGGTTTGGAGCTGGGTTGGCCTGTTTTTTGTTTTGGGACTTTCTGGCTGTGACCGGTCTGACCGGTGTGTTGCATCGGCCTGACCGGTGTGGAGCCACTCTGTGGAAGTCGCCAAGTTTCACCAGCAGGGACCGGTCTGACCGGTGGTGCTCACCGGTCTGACCGGTGTTGGTCAGTGGACTCGAGGTTTGGTGTTCCGCTGCGTTCTCGGGTCGGTAAGGTTGGAAGTTGGTTCCTAGGTTCAGTAGCACTCCAGTGGCTACGTGGATTTGGCCAACTTGGGTAGTGAGTCGGAGACGTGTGTTGGAAGTCGTGTTCGTCTTGTTGGAGTTTCTATCTCCTTCGAGAAGAATTTTTATCGGCTCCCATTCACTCCCCCCTCTCTAGTTCGCCGTATCGGTCCTTCAGGAACTCGCATCTCCCTATGACAGAACACTTCTCACCACAGCTTTACCCTTGGGCAGTGGCATACGAGGCTTAGGTACACCATGGGTAGGGTTGTACCTATCCTTGTTCGCCCACTCCTTTGCCATCCTTTCCTCACGCTTCCTCTTGAAGCAAACTCATCCTTGTGATCCTCTTTCCCACAATAGCCACAATGGAACCTCAAAAGCTTAGGTTTAGGCTTAGGTTGGGGCTGTTCACTTGGTTTCTCTCCACTTGACTCCTGAACCGGTTTCTCCGCACTAGCCTTCTCACTTTCTATCCCAAAGAGCACTTTCCCCGAAGTGCTCACAAACTTGATAGGTTTTTGGAAATCATTTGTTTGTGGAGGAAACACGGGTGGAGCTGGGGTTGTGTCTAGTCAGTTCCTAAGATCGTTAGGTTTAGGAGGGAAATCATTTTTGTGGTGGGTTTTTGGTGGCTCTAGAATATTCTCTCCACTTCCCTCACCAACCTTGTTTGCCCCAAGTCCCTCACCATCCTGCCTCTTGAATGTCTCGGTCATTATCCTCAACTGAGGCTCATGACCAGACAACCAACCCATCAACTTTCTCAACTCATCATTCTCATCATGCAAACGATCAACATAATGTGCAAGTTCCAGATTCTTCAAAGCATGCAATTCACAGGTAGAGCAAGATGTAGGAATTGGTCCTTTCAATTTAGCCTCAAGAGAAATAGTATAAGCATGCATCTCATCAGTTTTCTCATGCAAAACAGGGTAAGAAGTGCAAGCACCTAGCAAAGAAGGTCTAGCCTTAAGCTCAGCCACTTCAACCCTAAGCACATCTAGTTCCTCACACTTGGAGGCATGCTTTTCCTTAAACAAAGCAAGGTCAGCAAGGAAAATAGGACAATCAGCACATTCAACTTCATCAGAAACAACAGGTGAAGCTTTCAAGGAATCAATTTCAAGCTTAACATCCAAGTTTTGTGCTTCTAACTCAGCCACTCTAGTCCTAGCATCCTCAAGAGAAGCCCTAAGCTCTTTTCTCACTTTCTTAGCCTCTCTAAGCATGTCATCACGATTATCAAGCAACAAGCCAAGCCGTTCATTCTCCTGACGCAAGAAGGGGAGTTCATCACACACCTCGTCGTCGGAGTCAAAAAGTCCGAGTCTGAGGACCGGAGCATCCGAGGACCAGTGGATGGTCGCTCTTGGTTGTGACTCTTGGCCGAGTATTGCAGGTGTAGGTTGCGGCTTGACTTGCGTTGGTGCAGGTGAAGAGTGGGCGCGAAAGGTCTATGCCTTACGGGGCCTCCGAGGAGTGGAGAGACAAGTAAGCCTGACTGGAGGGACCCGGTGGCCAGCGGGGTCAAGTGCGGGCCGCATGGTGGTTAGAAAAGCAAGACGAAGTCGTGGACAGGAGCCGGTGCAGGGTAGCGTCTCACGACCGGAGTTTGCACAAAACCAACACCAGAGGCTCGGCGGGCGGAGACAGGATCCGGGCGCACCGAGAAGCTTCGATGCCGGTGGACACGTGGCGGGATCGCAGGCTTGCGTCGGGAGGACGCGATCTGCGGCAACGGTGTGGCCGTGCGATAAAGAGGAGTGCTACATGACCTATTTGCCCTTGAGGGGTTGTATCACAACTTAAGTGCTAGGGGTATTGTGGTCTTTTGCCTGGCCCGGAGGGGACTCATATATATTGTCTCTAGGGTTTCCAGGCAAAATATCAATCCGGACTGCTTCTCATTTCCTTGCTCTCTAGGCTTAGATTTTTCCTCTGTTTGTAAAGAATCTGACCTCTGAGTGAATGGAAGCTTTCATGGTTGCGTTGATTCCCGGTTTGTAGCTCGTTGGATTTTTGTGACTTTTTCGAGCCATTTTCATCGATTTTTCGTACGCGGCTTGTTCCTTTGATTATGAGGTGTTTGGGCTCGAATTTGTTGGTGGGAATCATGGATAGTTGCCTTGTGCATCTTTGTGCTTGATCTTGATCCCCCAAACTTCGAGTTCGGCCTCTGATTGAAGGATTTCGGTGGGTCCTAAATTTTTGGTTGGTTTTGGTGGCGATTCGATTCCCAGCGATTTAGGTTGTGTGAGGACCCAAGTTTTGGGGCATAGCATCCCCTAGGGACACTTCACATCTTCCCCAAATCTTTCCTCAAGACCTTCAACCGTTTGGGAGATCCATGGAAGGATAGGTGGTAGGGTGCTCTTGAGTTGGCTCTCGGTCTGCTGTTTTCGCATCTGGCGGACAGTCCGCGAGGAGGGTGCGGACAGTCTACATGGTGCATTTTGGCCCATGTGTTCTTCGTGTTTTTCGCGTGTTCTTGAGCGCCTTCGTTTCGATATGGTTGGCCAGTGGCTTTTGGTGGATAGTGGTTTGGGGGACAGTCCGCACGGACTTCGCGGACAGTCCGCATGGCACGAGTTGCTCGTGGACCGTCCGAGGACATGGTGTGGAGGTGCCGGTTGGGTCGTTCTGTTAGTGTTTAACGGACCGTCCTCCGTGTGGCGCGGACCGTCCACCCTAGGGCCGCGGACCGTCCGCCAGGACTGCTGCAGAACAGCTAAGTCCTTTGCTTCTTAGTTCGTGCTTCCGCTTAGGGATAGTTTGGGGTTTCTTCCTAGGGTTGGTACGTCCATCGTGACTACGTGACCTTGGCAAACTCGTGTGGGAATCCTTGGTTGTGAATTTGGGGTATAGGCTGAGTTCTCTCTTAGGAGAAGAATTTTTATCGGCTCCCATTCACTCCCGCCCCCCTCTCGGGTCGCCCAATCGGTCCTTCATTGGTATCAAAGCCGGTTACGGATCTTCATGATTCTAACCAGTCTATGATCCAAAGATGGCATACGAGGAACGGGGTTCAGGTCCTCCACACTTTGATGGTAAGAACTACCATATGTGGCAAAGGCGGATGGCCGCTTTCCTCCGCGGCAAGGGTCAGATCCTGTGGGATGTCACGGTGAGCACAGCTTATGTTCATCTGGTGAACTTCCTTGCTCTAGGATCGAGGGACATGTTCGACGCCAACAACAAGGCGGTCGACTAGCTGTACCGTTCTCTGTGTGAGTCGGAATTCGAACGGGTTCAGACAGAGGACTTGGCATGCAGGATTTGGGAGCAGTTGAAGAATGCTCATGCCGGTAACGCTCAGGTTCTGGCTGAGCTCTTTGCGACCTACCGGAAATAGTACGAGAACTTCACTCATCTCCCCGGTAAGTCCATAGATGCCATGTTTCAGCGTTTCATGGTGATCGTGAACAACATGAGGGCTAATGTTGCCGTGCTCCCGTATGATGACCATGACAGGGCTGTCAAGCTCTTGCATTCCGTGGATCGTACAGTGTGGAGTGGGAAGGTCGAGGCCATTCTTGAGTCAGAGAAGTTTGAGGCCCTCACGGTGGATGAGCTATTCTCCAAACTCAAGTCGTCCAAGGTGGACCGTGGGGTGCGTGCAAAGATTGAGAACCCGACTGATCCCCATATTCTGGCTCTCGTGTCTGGTTCAAGGACTAATGCTAACATGTCTTCGAGACAATTTTCCTTGTCTTGCCTCGTGTCCATGCCAGATGAGGAGTTCGATGTGCTGGGCGAGGAGGATCTCACGTTGTTGAGTAGGTGGTTCGAGCGCATGTACACAAACCGGAAGAACGCTCGGAGGAGCTCGGGCATGTGGTACCGGCGCGGGAAGCACGGGCACTTCATCGCCGAGTGCCCGGAAGCCATGGAGGTCAAGGCTGAGCACAAGCACTGTTTGAGCACCGACCACAAGCACCACTCCAGGGATGACTACAAGGCTTGTGCTTCCCCGCCCAAGGCTTTTGCGGCATGGCACATAGCTCCAGTAGCAAGAAGAGCAACAAGGATGATTCGGACTCTGACTCCGAGGAAGAGGTAAACAATGATCCATCCTTCTTGGTAGCGGAGAATGCTAGGTTGAATGAATTGCTTGAAAACCGTGATGATGTGCTTAGAAAGACCAACAAGGAGAAGAGGGAGTATAGGTCTTTGCTTGGAGAGGCTAAGGAGAAGGTGATTGAGCTAGAGTCTTTGCTTGTTGATGCTAGGGCTCAAATAGATTCCCTTAAGTCTGCTCCCGTTGTGACCAATGAACCTGAATGCACTGATCGTTCCACTTTTCTTGGTGAATTGACTGTGCTTAAGGAGAAGTATGCCTCCGAGGTTGAGGAACTAGATGTGCGTAGGGTTGAGCTAGATGAGATGAAATCTAGGCCCTCCTTGCTTGGTGCTTGCACTTCTTGTCCTGCTTTGCATGAGAAGCTAGATGTTTTGCTTCCTTATGCTAGATCTCTAGAGGCTTAGCTGAGGGAAATGATGTGAAGAATATGGAGCTTGCACATTATGTTGATCGTTTGCAGGATGAGAATGATGAGCTGAGAAAGTTGATGGGTTGGTTGTCTGGTCTTGAGCCTAAGCTGAGGATAATGATTGAGACATTCAAGTCCCAGGATGGGGAAGAGCTTGGGGCAAAGAAAGTGGGTGAGGGAAGTGGTGAAAGTGATATCCCAGAGCCACCAAAAACCCACCACAAAAATGCCTTTGTTCCTAAGCCGAATCATCTTAGGAACCGACTAGACACAACCCCAGATCCACCCGTGTTTCCTCCACAAACCAACAACTTCAAGGAACCCATTAATTTCAAGAGTGTCTTGGGAATGAATTTTTTGGGAAGAAGGGAGAGAAACCGAGTGTGGAGAAACCTAGTGAGGAGAAGCTAGAGCCCAAAGAGAACCCAAAACCAAAGCCAAAACCGAAACCCTTCTATTGTGAGCATTGTGGGAGGGATGGGCACCTTGCTGAGGTTTGCTTCAGGAGGAAACATGAGGAGAGGTTGGCTAACAAGAATAGGTACCGCCCTTCTCGTGGTGTGCCTGAGCCTAGGTTGGTGCCAAGGGGTGAGGGAATGTTGCGTACCATTCATCCTCGTGGGAGGCGTGAGTTTGTGCCTCGAGGTGATCCACCACATAGAGAAGGTGGTAGGTGTGTTGGGTTTGGGTGTGGTGAGTTTGCTGAACGTTCCTTTGCTTGTGGCCAATACGAGTATGGGGGGAACGATCGCAGTTTTAGGTCCCAGAGGAGCTACGGACCACGGTCTCCCCTTCGTGCTACGCATAGTCCTCCAATGGGACGTGTGGGTGTTCCACCTAAGAGAGATAGGCTGGATTTTGCTAACCCCACGTTTGAGCAAATGGCGAGGCACTGGTTTGATTCGTTTTGTACTAACCCCAGTGCTGAGTCCTTTGCTCACTCTCGCTCTCGTTTTTGATTTTGCAAGTGGGAGGCATGGAGGGTTTTTCGTTGATCGACTCCGGTTGCTCTCTACACATGGCCGGAGATCGACGGTGGTTCTCTATCCTCACCCCGGTGATGACAAAGGAGTACATCACTTTCGGGGATAATGGGAAAGGTAGAGTGCTTTCAATGGGCACGGTGAAGGTGAGTGAGTCTGTGACTCTTAGGCATGTTTCTCTTGACAAGTCTTTGGGGTACAATCTTCTCTCTGTCTCCCAACTTCTTGACGAGGGTTTTGAAGTCCGTTTCAAAACTGGTTGTTCTCGTGTTTTGGATTCTCGAGGTGATCTAGTGTGTACGATCGTCCCCGAGGGTCAAATTTTCAGAGCCCATTTTTCTCAGTGTGTTGGCTCTTCTCGTTGTTTGGTTGCTGGTGTTTCGGCGGAGCTTTTTAAATGGCATAGGAGACTTGGTCACTTGAGTTTTGACTTGTTGTCACACTTGAGTGGGCTAGGATTAGTCCGAGGATTGCCTAAGTTGATATACCAAAAGGATTTGGTTTGTGCTCCGTGTAGGCATGGCAAGATGGTCGCCGCCTCTCATCCGCCTTTGACATCCGTTATGACACAGAGGCCATGGGAGTTGTTCCATATGGACTTGGTTGGTCCAGCTCGTGTGTGCTCGGTGGGTGGGAAATGGTATGTCCTTGTGATTGTGGACGATTATTCTCGCTATGCTTGGGTCTTCTTTTTGGCTGACAAGGGGGAGACATTTGGTTTTGTGAGAGATCTAATCTTGAGGTTGAAGAATGAGAGACATGGAGATGCTGTTCGAGCTATTCGTAGCGACAATGGTAGTGAATTTAAGAACTCTTGTTTTGAAACCTTTTGTAGTGATTTAGGTCTCGAACATCAGTGTTCTTCTCCCTATGTGGCTTGTCAGAATGGTGTGGTTGAGAGGAAAAATCGTTCCCTTTGTGAGATGGCTTGGACGATGCTTGATGAGCATAGGACTCCGAGGAGATATTGGGCTGAGGCGGCGAATGCCGCTTGCCATGTTGGGAATCAGATTTTTCTGAGGGCCTTCTTGAACAAGACGTCCTATGAGCTTATGCATGGGCGAGCACATAGAGTGAGCCATTTCAGGGCTTTTGGTTGTTGGTGCTTCATTCTCAAGAAGGGTAGGCTTGATAAGTTTGAGTCGAGGTCTTCCGATGGGATTTTCTTAGGTTATGCTAGTCACTCTAGAGCATTTCGTGTGCTCAACCTTGATACTAACCTAGTCATGGAGACTTGCGAAGTGACCTTCGACGAGACACAACCATGCAATTCGTCTTTCTTTGAGTGTGCAGGTGATGATGAAGTTGGCAAGAAGATCTTTGAGGACGAGGAGGATGATGCTGGAGAGGATGATGGTGATGATGGTGAAGCTCCAACCACGTGTGTACCCTCTACTTCCACTACGACGACTACGGTGCAGGATGGTCCATCCCCTCCACCGCCTACAATTCAGCAAGATCAAGTGGAAGAAGCTGCTGACGGGGAGGTCGCCTCAAGGCGAGAGGCACCGACGTGAGTTTAAGTTGATCATCCACCTTCGGTAATCATCGACGACATCAATGAGCGTACGACATGGTCGAGGTCTATAAATGCTTCTCACTTTGCTCATTCAGCTTTTGTTGCTACCTTTGAGCCGAAAGACATTGGACACGCTTTATCCGATCCTAATTGAGTGAATGCCATGCATGAGGATTTAGAGAACTTTGAGAGAAACCAAGTGTGGGAGTTAGTGGAGCCACCACCCAATTGCAAACCTATTGGGACAAAATAGGTGTGGAAAAACAAAGAGGGAGAAAATGGTGAGGTGGTGAGGAACAAGTCGAGGTTGGTTGCTCAGGGCTATAGTCAGAAGGAGGGGATAGACTATGAGGAGACATTTGCTTCTGTAGCCCGTTTGGAGGCAATTAGGATCCTTCTAGCTTTTTTTGGCTAAAGGGTTCAAGTTGTACCAAATAGATGTGAAGAGTTCCTTCTTGAATGGGTTTTTAGAGGAGGATGTTTATGTGAGGCAACCACCGGGCTTTGAGAGTGTTGAGTTTCCACATAAGGTGTATAGGTTGAGAAAGGCGTTGTATGGGATGAAACAAGCTCCCCGTGCTTGGTATGGCCGTTTGAGGGGGTTCTTGTTTAGCAAGGGGTTTGAGATGGGCAAGGTAGATAAGACTCTTTTTCTCCTCAGGCAGGGTAATGATATCCTAATTGTTCAGGTATGCGTGGAGGATATTGTCTTTGGCGGCTCGTCTCACTCTTTGGTTGCAAGGTTTGAAGAGGATATGAGCAAAGAATTCGAGATGTCTAAGATGGGAGAATTGCAGTTCTTTCTCGGGCTTCAGGTCAAGCAGGCGAAGGAGGGAACCTTTGTACATCAAGCCAAGTACATGAAGGACATCCTCAAGAAGTTCAAGATGGACGATTCGAAGCCCCTGTCGACACCGATGAGTATGACTACAGCGCTTGACGCGGACGAGGATGGAGAGCCCTCAAGACCAGGAGCGTCCCGGTGGTCGATGGATGACCGCTCCTCAGGGATGAGTGATTGACAACGGGTGTTGGACTGACTCTTGGCTTAGTGCGCAGGTGTAGGCTGCGGCCTAGTTCATGTTGTTGCAGGTGAAGAACGGGCGCGAAAGGTCTTCAGCCTTGAGTTTTGGTTGGACGAAGTTTCGGACGGTCCGCGTGTACCGGGCGGACGGTCCGCGGGTGCCTGGCGGATAGTCCGCGTGCTCCCCGCGGACGGTCCGTTTTTTCGAGGTTTGTTACTGGAGGTTCTGTTCGCTTTAACGGACGGTCCACTGCTCAGGCCGGACAGTCCGCGACAAGGGTGCGGATAGCCCGCGGTACCCTGCCGGACGGTCCGCGCGGCCCATCGCGGACGGTCCGCCCTGCCTGGCCGGACGGTCCGCCAGAGGCTGAGTGATTTGCTTCTTGGTTCGATTCCTCCCTTTCTTTCTCGTGCTTCCGCGTGTGCTTCAAGGAATCGTTCCTAAGACTGGAGGTTGATCCCTAACCTCGTTGTCTTGGCGATTGGTGTGTGATTTGATCCATCACTTGTGTGTGACTGGGATTTGACTAGGGTATAGGCCGGGTTCTTTGAGAAGAATTTTTACCGGCTCCTATTCACTCCCCCCCCCTCTCTAGTCGCCATCTGATCCTTCAATTGGTATCATAGCTTGGTGCCGGATTCTTTGTGACCTTGACAAGTCTCGAATCCTAAGATGGCGTACGTTGAGCAGGGCGGTCCACCGCACTTCGATGGCAAGGGTTACCACAAGTGGGTGGCTCGTATGATGATCTTTCTTCGTGGCAAGTTGTTGGATTTCATTGTGCTTGACAAGACCTATGCTATTCCGGTCAACATCCATACTCTTATGGTGACCGATGCCGGTGCTAAGGCCAAGTATGAGGCAAATGCAAAAGCCGTTGATCACTTGGTCCGGAGCTTGTATAAACCTGAGTTTGAGCGTGTTCGCCATTTGAATCTTGCTTGGCAAATTTGGGAGAAGTTGTTGGTTGCTCACGGTGGTGATAACCATGTGAAGGCTCGCCTCTTTGTCTCTTACCGGATGCAATATGAGAACTTCACTCAACTTCCCGGTGAGGACATTGATGCGATGTTTCAGAGGTTCACCGCCATCGTGAACAACATGAAGGCTAATGTTGAGGATTTTCCTTACACCGAGCATGATCAGGCTTTGAAGATCTTGCATCTCTTGGACCCAAATGTTTGGGGTGCTAAAGTTGAGGCCATCAAGGAGTCTGGGCAATATTTGACTATTGAGTTGGATGACCCCTTTTCTAAGCTCAAGTCGGCTGAGGTTGACAGGAAGTTGCAATCCAAGCATGAGGGTTCGACTGACCATAGTCTTGCTCTTGTGGGTGGATCAAAGGGCAAATCTAACCCTTCCTGTCGACAGTTTTCCTTGTCTTCTCTTATGTCTATTCCAGATGAGGAGTTTGATGTGCTGGGCGAGGAGGAGCTAGCCTTGCTCTCAAGGAGGTTTGATCGACTACATGAGAGCCGGAGGAATGCAAGGCGGAGCTCGGGGACATGCTACAAGTGTGGCAAGCGTGGACACTTCATCGCCGAGTTCTCGGAAGCGGAGGAGAACAAGTACAAGATGAACGAGTACAAGGCGCACCCGAGGCGTGAAGACAAGTACTCCTCCAAGGGCAAGCACTTCAGCAAGTCCAAGAGCAAGGACAAGGACAAGCGGCGACCGAGCAAGGGCGGCTACAAGAAGGAAAAGGCAAGAGCCATGGTGGCCGGTGCAGGCGACGTCGACTCAAGCTCAAGCGACGCGCAGTCAAGCTCTAGCAGTGAAGATGAAGATGCCGGGAGGCGCAAGGGCAAGAAGAGTGCAAGCCGGAACCTCAGTGGGTTGAGCTGTGTGGCGTTTGAAGGCTTTTGTGGGATGGCCCATAGCTCGAGAAGCAAGAAGAGCGAAAAGGAAGACAGCGACTCCGACTCGGAGGATGAGGTAAATCGTGACCTCGACTCTTTGCTTGCTGAGATCACTAGGTGGAATGGCTTGATTGACAACTGTGATAGTGTGTTGAGAGATGCTAAGAAGATGAGGAAAGATCTTAGGGCTCAACTTGAGAATGCGAGTGAGAAAGTAGGAGAGTTAGAGTCCAAATTGCTTGAATTGAAACTTGAGAATGACTCTTTGAAACTTGCTCCTACTACTCCTGATGATGTTGAATGTCTTGAGTGTGATGCATGGTTGAATGAGATCAAGTTGCTTAATGAGAAGAATGCTTCCACTTTGGCTAAACTAGATGCTCTTAGGACTGAGTATGATGAGCTTAAGGCTAGACCCACTTTGCTTGGTGCTTGTAAATCATGTCCTACTATGCATGCTAAGCTTGTTGATGCTCGTTCTACTATTAGCTCTTTGGAAGCTTCTTTGAAATCTCCTGTTGTCAATGCATGCACTAGCTGTGATGAAGTTACTTTGTGCAATCTTGAACTCACTTCCCGTTTGGACGTCATCTATGAGGAGAATGACTATTTGAGGAAGGTGTTGGGTAGGTTGTCTAGGCAGGAACCTCAATTGAAAATCATGATTGAGGAGTTCAAGAGAGCTGATGGTCGTGGTTTGGGTTTTGAGAAGTTGGGTGAGAAAGTGGGAGAGAACAGTGGGGAGAGTGTGTATGAGAAGTGTGTTGAGTCTAACCCCGAGTTTGAGGTGATCGGAGACATCCAAGTCCCGCTTCCAAAAGCACCCAAGAACACTTTCACACCAAAACCCAACCACCTTTGCAACAAGCTTGACACAACCCAAGATCCACCCAAATTCTCACCTAAGACAAATGACTTCCAGAAACCGGTGAAGTTTGTGAGTGAGAAGGGTGAGAAGCCTAAAGAGAAGCCAGGGCCAAAACCAAAACCCACCCCCTTCAGGTGTGAGTATTGTGGCAAGGAGAGACACATAGCAGAGTTTTGCTATAAGAGGAAGAGGGATGAAAAGCTTGCTAGGGAGCAAGCAAACCAGGACAGGTATCGCCAGTCTCATGGTATTCCTGAGCCTAGAGTGCCACTTCCACGGGGTGTGGGAAGTGTGAAGAGTGTTGGTAGAGTTGGGGCTCAAGGTGGTAGATTCCCACAGAGAAGTGGTGGTGAGAGGTTTGTTAGGAGAGATGATGGTGTGCGTGTTGGTGAGAGGTTCGGTCGGGCTCGTGCTAGTTTTGCTGGACGTCCCCCTACTCGTCCTCAATACGGGTTTAGGGGAGATGATCGCAGCTTTGGGTTCCAGAGGAACTACGGACCACGTTTTCCCCCTCGTGGTGTTCGTACTCCTCCCATGGGACATGGGAAGTTTGGTGGCAAGGGAATAATGTTTGCTAACCCCTCTTTTGAGCAGATGGCTCGACACTGGTTTAACTTTCTTTGTGCTAACCCCAGTGTCGAGTCGTTAGCTCACTCTCGTTCTTGTTTCTGACTACAGGCAGGAGGCTTGGAGAACATTTGGTTGATCGACTCCGGATGTTCCCGACACATGACCGGAGATAAGAATTGGTTCTCCAGCCTCACCCCAGTGAAGGAAAAGATGTACATCACATTTGGGGACAATGGACGAGGAAGGGTGATTTCTGAGGGTGTTGTGCATGTGAGTGACAAGGTAACGTTGAAGAGAGTTGCTCTTGTGAAGTCTTTGGGTTTCAATTTGCTTTCGGTTTCTCGGTTGCTTGATGAAGGTTTTGAGGTGCGTTTCAAGTCGGTGAGTCTCGTTCTTGCCGGATTCTCGAGGTGATCTTGTTCGTATGATGATCCCCGAGGGTCGATTTTCGTGGTCGATTTCTCTCGTTCTTTGGGTCCTGCTCGCTGTTTGATGGCTGGTTCTTCTTCTGATTTGTGGAAATGGCATAGGCGGTTGGGACACTTGAGCTTTGATTTGGTTTCCCGCTTGAGTGGTCTTGACCTTGTCCGAGGATTGCCGAGGTTGAGGCTTGAGAAGGATTTGGTTTGTGCTCCGTGTAGGCATGGCAAGATGATATCCACTCCCCATCCACCCCTGACCGATGTCATGACCGAGCGTCTGACAGAGCTGTTGCATATGGACCTTGTTGGGCCAGCTCGAGTTCGCTCGGTGGGTGGGAAGTGGTATGTCCTTGTTGTGGTGCACGATTACTCTCGCTATGCTTGGGTGTTTTTCTTGGAAGACAAGAGTGGGAGTTTTGGTTTTGTTCGAGATCTGATCGTGAGGTTGAAAAACGAGAGGCATGGGAATGCTATTCGATCTATCCGCAGTGATAGTGGCTCAGAGTTCAAGAACTCTCGTTTTGATGCCTTTTGTCGTGATCTAGGTCTTGAACATCAGTATTCGACCCCTTATGTGCCCCCTCAAAATGGAGTTGTGGAAAGGAAAAATCGGACTCTTTGTGATATGGCTAGGACTATGCTCGATGAGCACAGGACTCCTAGGAGGTATTGGGCTGAGGCGGTCAATACGGCTTGTCATGTTTCCAACAGGATTTTATTGCGAACTTTCAAGAAGAAGACCTGTTATGAGCTTATGCATGGTCGGCCACCCAAGGTGAGTCATTTCCGAGTCTTTGGCTGCAAGTGCTTTATTCTTAAGAAGGGAAACCTCGACAAGTTTGAGGCTAGGTCTAGTGATGGTATTTTCTTTGGTTATGCTAACCACTCTAGAGCCTATAGGGTGCTTAACCTTGAGACTAACAAAATCATGGAGACTTGCGAGGTAACCTTCGACGAGACAATGCCATGTACCTCTCTTGGCTTTGAATGTGCAGGTGATGAGGAGATGGCCGAGGAACTCTTTGAAGAGGAGAAGGATGAAGCTGGAGATGATGATGGAGAGAACCATGCGCCTGAGGCTGAGTGTGTACCCACTACCTCCCCTGCGACCACTATGGAGCGTGGACCGTCTACTTCATGGACAACGACGGTGCGACAAGAGGACCAGGCGAGAGAAGCTAAAGGTGAGGGGGAGGTAGTCTCGAGGCGTGAGGCTCCCCGGCGGATTCAAGAAGTGCATCCCCTATCGGAGATCATTGGGGACATCGACGAACGTACTACACGATCAAGGTCCAGGAATTCCTCTCATTTTGCTCATGCTGCTTTTGTTGCCACCTTTGAGCCCAAGGACATTGGACACGCTTTATCTGATGCAAACTGGGTCAATTCTATGCATGAGGAGTTGGAAAACTTTGAAAGGAACCAGGTGTGGGAGTTAGTTGAACCACATCCAAATTGCCATCCTATAGGAACCAAGTGGGTTTGAAGAACAAAGAGGGTGAGAATGGGATGGTTGTGACGAACAAGTCCAGACTTGTTGCTTAGGGGTTTAGTCAGAAGGGGGGGATCGACTATGAGGAGACCTTTGCTCCTGTGGCCCGTCTTGAGGCAATTCGGATCCTTCTAGCCTTTGCCGTGGCTAAAGGGTTCAAGTTGTTTCAGATGGATGTGAAGAGTGCCTTTCTGAATGGGGTCATAGAGGAGGAGGTGTATGTGAAGCAGCCACCTAGGTTTGAGAGCGAGTTGTACCCACACAGGGTGTACAGGTTGAAAAGGGCTCTGTATGGCTTGAAACAGACGCCCCGTGCTTGGTATAGGAGATTGAGAGGTTTTCTGTTGAGCAGAGGGTTTGTGATGGGTACCGTGGACAGGACCTTGTTTCTCCTCAAGCATGGAAATGACTTGTTGATTGTTCAGATATACGTGGATGATATTGTCTTTGGTGGCTCGTCACATAACCTTGTTGCCAAGTTTGCAGATGAGATGAGCAGGGAGTTTGAGATGAGCATGATGGGCGAGTTGCAGTACTTTCTCGGGCTGCAGATCAAGCAAGTGAAGGACGGAACTTTTGTGCACCAGACCAAGTACACGAAAGACATGCTGAGGAAGTTCCAGATGCAAGATGTGAAGCAAATGTCGACTCCCATGGGGAGTACGGCCACTTTGGATGCGGACGAGGATGGAGAACCAGTGGACCAGCGGGAGTACAAGAGCATGATAGGCTCCCTCCTCTACTTGACAGCAACAAGGCCAGACATACAGTTCAGTGTGTGTCTGTGCGCTTGTTTTCAGGCTTCGCCGAGGACATCACATCGACAGGCCGTGAAGAGGATTTTCAGGTACCTACAGTCTGCCCCTGGTCTTGGCCTTTGGTATTCTTCCTCCTCGACTCTCTCTCTTCATGGTTTTTCCGATGCGGATTTTCTTTGGTTGTCGAGTCGAGAGGAAGTCTACTTCTCGGTACTTGCCAGTTTCTTGGGTCTTCGTTGGTTTCATGGTCTTCCCGCAAGCAGTCTAGTGTAGCTCAGTCTACCACCGAGGCAGAGTATGTTGCAGCCGCGAGTTGTTGTCCCTAGCTGTTGTGGATTCATACACTCTGAGAGACTTTGGTGAGGAGTGCACCCAGATCCCACTTCTTTGTGATAGCACCAGTGCCATAAGCGTAGCTAAAAACCCAGTGCTTCACTCCAGAACCAAACACATAAAAGTGAGGTATCATTGCTTGAGGGACAATGTGAAAAAAGGAACAATTGTGTTGAGCCATGTCCCTACCCAAGATCAGCTAGCCGACATCTTTACAAAGCCTCTCGACCAAGCTACATTTGTGCGCTTGCGGGGGGAACTTGGGGTTTGTTGCCCTTTCTAGTTGATTCTTGGGGGATTTCCTTTTTGTACCATATGTATCATACCATGTTTTACTTTCATGTATATACATGTGTTGCTTGATGTACAAACCATGGTAGGATAGCCATCTTGTCATATATCATGTTGCATTTGTATCATATTGCATTTTAGGATGATGAGCTTCTTTCATAAGCCTTATTTGAGTTTCTTTGGCTATTTGTGACATATTGGTCATATGTGTGGAGAAATGGTGATGTGAGGCTATGCTCTTGAAATATTTGAGATATATGTGTGGTGAGATAGCCCCTTTTGAAATAAATGCTAATCTTGACTAATTTTTGGTGAAATGTTCTCCACTCATGTGTAGTAGTGTATCCATGTCACGTTTTGGTCTAAATGTGCTTTCTATGCTTAGATTGTGCTTGGATGCCTTTTTCTTGCATTTGGGCCAAAGGCCGAATATCATTGTGAATGTTTAGCCTACGTTGCATTCATGGGGGAGCATAAGCTTCTTTTTGCCGCAAAGGCACTTCATGTACCATGAAATGAATCAATCTTGAAAAGAAGTGTGTATGCTTGAAAAATGCTCCATCCATCATGTCTATACTTAAAATGTCTTATCTTTCACATATGGGTGCAAAACATGTTGCATGATGTTCACCAGTGGAGAAGTCTCTCCGAAGTGGACACATGGCTCATGAGCTTTGACATGACATGCTTTGCTTTATGGGTGTTTACAATGATCTTTTGCTGAGAATTTGATATCCTTGTATGATCTCTGAACGATATGCATGTTTGTGGCTCAAGTGTGACATGGATAGGCTTTTACATGTGAAGCGAGCCTTCTTTTGGTAAAACTGCTTAAATCTGAAAATTTTGCTTTGTCACATGCTTGTATTTTCATATATTACTAGTGGCAATGCTTTGACTATGCTATGATTCATATGTGTGATCTTTGTCTCATTTCTAGGCTTTGACACTAGATTTGGCCTATTTGAGAAGCTCATGTAGATGTTTATATGCTTTGTGTTACATTCCTGCATTTTCACCTTGATTCATACATTTTCAACAATAGGGAGAAGAGGTGAGCTTAATGCAAATTCATAAGAGGTGAGCTAAAATTTGGAAGTTTGCATCCACATGTTCAGGGGAGCTTGCATTTGTTCAGGGGGAGCTTTCTTGCTGTTTTCAGTGTGGAGTTTGTGCTTTGCTTGGCTCGTGACCTTTCTTTGCCTTTCTTTGGTTTTGGTCATGAGTTGAGCTTCTTTGTTTTTCTTTCTTCTTCCTTTCTTTCTTTCTCTGAATTTCATTTCGCGTTCTGTGTTGTCAATGCACTCATCAAGGGGGAGATTGAGGACCGGGAGCGTCCGTGGTCGATGGATGACCGCTCCTCAGTGATGAGTGATTGACAACGGGTGTTGGACTGACTCTTGGCTTAGTGCGCAGGTGTAGGCTGCGGCCTAGTTCATGTTGTTGCAGGTGAAGAACGGGCTCGAAAGGTCTTCAGCCTTGAGTGGCCTCCGGGAGATGGAGAGACAAGTAGGCTTGGTTCGAGGGACCCGGTGGACAGCGGGACTAGGTGCGGGCCATATGGTGGTGATACAAGCAAGACGAAGTCATGGACAGTCCAGCCGGTGCACGGTGGCGGTCAAGTCAAGTGGTTTGGCGGGAAGCCGGACTGAGGACGCGGGGTTTGGTGGTTTGCCCACAAAACCATCGGAGGACAGTTTCTTGGTTTGGGCCTCAAAACCATGTCCGAGGGCCCAACACGACGGAGACGGGATCCGGGCATGTCGGGAAGCTTCGAAGCGGAGGACACACGGCAGGATCGCATGGCTTGCGTCGGGAGGACACAGGGTGCGGCAAAGGCGTGGCCGTCCGATGGCAAGACCCACAAACATTACCTAAATGCCCCTACGTGGGTTGTATCGCCAGTAGTTAAGTTAGGGGTAGTCGAGTCATTTACCACTCCGGCGGGACCTGATATATAAGCCATGAGTGTGTGTGAATGGCTCTCGGGCTCCGCGACTTAGGGTTTCATTTCCCCTCTCCCATTTCTCATTTTCGTAGCTATTTTCTTCTTCATTTTCTCTAGGCTAGCATGAGAGCTTCATGAGAGATTTGTTGAGAGGGATGGATGCTACGGCGGCATGCTAGACCTTGTGAATCTTTCTTGGTTTGTATAGAAGATTCGGAGTTGTGTTTTTCGTGGTCTTTTTGTGCTTGTTTTCGTGCCTTTGTTCCCGGTGTGCTTCCGCGGATTTTAGTGGGTTTCTCCCCGGATTTCTTTGAGGGAAACATGGATGGATGTCTCGTGCATCTTTGTGATTGATCTTGTGTCCTCAAACGCCGGGAAACCACTTCGATTCGAGGATTTTCGTTCGGTGCTCTAGTTTTTTGGTGGTGCTCAAAGGATTCGCGATTCCCGGTGATTTAGGGAGTTAGGAGGCAAGATTTTTGGGCTATAGCATCCTTGTGTGACGCTTTTCAAGTCCCCAAACCCTTGTCTCCACAGCTTCTACCGTTTGGGAAATCTGATGATGATTTGGGGGAGTTGACCTTCCTGGTCGGGCGTTTTTCTGTTCTGTCCGCGAGGGGTGGACGGTCCGCGTGGTGTCGGCGGACGGTCCGCGTGGGTGCTGTTCGTCGGGTGTTCTTTGTGTTCTTGCTCGCCTTTCGTTTCGATCCGTCGTGGCTTTGAGTTTTGGTTGGACGAAGTTTCGGACGGTCCGCATGTACCGGGCGGACGGTCCGCGGGTGCCTAGCGGACAGTTCGCGTGCTCCCCGCGGACGGTCCGATTTTCGAGGTTCGCTACTGGAGGTTCTGTTCGGTTTAATAGACAGTCCGCGACAAGGGTGCGGACAGTCCGCGGTACCCTGCCGGACGTTCCACGCGGCCCATCGCGGACGGTCCGCCCTGCCTGGGCGGACGGTCCGCCAGAGGCTGAGTGATTTGCTTCTTGGTTCGATTCCTCCCTTTCTTTCTCGTGCTTCCGCGTGTGCTTCAAGGAATCGTTCCTAAGACTGGAGGTTGATCCCTAACCTCGTTGTCTTGGCGATTAGTGTGTGATTCGATCCATCGCTTGTGTGTGACCGGGATTTGACTAGGGTATAGGCCGGGTTCTTTGAGAAGAATTTTTACCGGCTCCTATTCACTCCCCCCCCCTCTCTAGTCGCCATCTGATCCTCCAAGCCCGTGGACCAGAAGGAGTACCAGAGCATGATCGGCTCCCTCTTGTACTTGACGGCGACAAGGCCGGACATCCAGTTTTCTATATGTCTGTGCGCTCGTTTTCAGGCGTCACCGAGGACTTCACATTGGCAGGCCGTTAAGCGGATCTTCAGGTATCTTCGATACACTCCTGAGCTTGGTCTTTGGTACTCAGCATCCTCTTCTCTTTCGCTTCTTGGTTTTTCGGATGCCGATTTTGTGGGGTGTCGAGTGGATAGGAAGTCAACTTTGGGGGCTTGTCAGTTTTTGGGTTCCTCGCTTGTTTCTTGGTCTTCTCGCAAACAGTCTAGTGTAGCTCAGTCTACCACAGAAGCCGAGTATGTTGTTGCCGCTAGTTGTTGCTCCTAGCTGCTTTGAATCACATACACGCTGAGTGATTTTGGTGAGAAGTGTTCCCATGTACCTCTCATGTAGATAGAACGAGTGCCATTAGTGTTGCCAAAAATCTCGTGCTTCACTCTAGAACCAAACACATAGAAGTGAGGTACCACTTTCTAAGAGATAATGTTGAGAAGGGAAACATAGACCTCATCCATGTACCCACAGAAAAGCAGCTTGCAGATATCCTAACCAAGCCTTTGGACCGAGCTACATTTGCTCGTTTGCGAGAAGAGCTTGGAGTCGTTTTTCCTTTTTGAGCTTGGAGTTGTTGATGTACATATGCATGTTGCATTTTCATATATGTATCATATCATGCTTGCATCATTGCATCATAGACTGCATTTGTAACATATGCATTGGAGATGTGCTTCTCTTATATGCTTTGCTCACCATGATATGCTAGAGATGAGGTTATGACCTTGCTTGTGATGCTCATGAGATGTATAGCTATGCTCTTTATAGCTTTGGGATATATATGCTTGTGGATGGCTTTCTTTTTATAAGAATGCTATATGATCCTCTCTTGTGAGTAGAATGCCTCTCATGTTCATTTTGGGTGCTTATGGCTATATCTCGCTTAGTTTGTGCTTGGAACCATGTTCTTTTCATTTGGGATCAAAGATCCATCTATCATCACGAATGTTTAGCCTACATGCTACCTTGTGGAGAAGCCTAAGCTTCTTTTTGCCGCAAAGGCACTTCATGTACCATGTCTAACTTGTAAATCATGAAAATGGTATGTGAGATGCCTATGTTTGAAAAATGTGCTTCCATGTCATACATGCGTTAAATTTCTTATCTTGGGTGCTAAACCGTTGCATGATGTTCACCAATGAGAAGTCTCATATCTAGAAGTGGACACATGGCTCCGTGGCTTTGACATGACATAAGATAGCTTGTAGGTGTTTGTGATGACCGTGTGATGAGAATTTGTGACCTTGCATGAAGTTTGTGAGTTATATGTTGTATGTGCTCTTTTTGCTCATGATTAGGTCCTATGCTCATAAGAGGGAAATTTTTGTGCAAATGCTTCATTTTCATCATGGCTATATCACTTGCTTATATGTCCCTTTGTATCTTGTTGGCGATGCTTGTGCTCAAATTGTGGCTATCTTGCTTGTTTATGTCTCAATTTTAGCATGTTGTAGTGCTCTTTGTATATTTGAGAAGCACATGCTTGTATTTGTAGCCTTGATTCATGCATTACCAACAAGGGGGAGGAAAGTACCCAATTCATGTTCCCAGGGGGAGCTTTGCATCGAGGAAAGAAAATTATGCATTTGTTCAGGGGGGAGCTTGCATTCATGCATTTGGGAGCCCTTTTTCACCTGAATTTTAGTTGTGCTCTTTTGCCGATGGTGTCGAGCCCGTTTGCCTCACCTTGAGGAGTCGGCAATTTCTGGAGCACTTTATCTCGGTTGTGTCGAGCCGTTGCCCTTGCCCTATGAGGACCATGTGTGGTTCGAGGACCGGTGGATGGTCGCTTCCTTGTGTGATGAGTGATTGACAACGTTGTGTGGACTGATTCTTGGCTAAGTATTGCAGGTGCAGGTTGCGGCTTGACTGGTGTTTGTGCAGGTGAAGAAGAAGCGCGAAAGGTCGTCGCCGGTGAGGCCTCCAGGTGTGGAGAAGACAAGTAGGCTTCGTTCGAGGGACCCGGTGGCCGGCGGGGTCAATCGCGGGCCGCATGGTGGCATGAACAGCAAGATGAAGTCGTGGACGGTTTCTTGGTAGAGCCTCAAAACCAAGGTCGAGCCGGGACTACGTGGGAGCCGAGTCATGAGTGGAGATTGGCGGAGGCTACACCGAGTTCGCGGGGTTTCCGGTAGTTCACCAGAAAACCACTGGGTTCCTTGGTTGATCCACAAAGCCAAGACCGAAGAACCGAAGACGGAGCTGCAGCAGCGCCAGACCGGTCTGACCGGTGGGTCTGACCGGTCTGACCGGTGGGGACCGGTCTGACCGGTGAGGAGCACCGGTTTGACTGGTGTGCGACGACGCAGTCCGGAATCTCCGAAGCGGAGGACACGCGTCGGGATCGCATGGCTTGCGTCGAGGCTACGCAGGGTGCGGTCGCCGGGCATCCGTCCGATGGTGAAGACATCAAGAATTTCAAATCCACCCTTGAGGGGCTTGTATTCCTAGTTAGTAAAGAAGGGCGTTTTAGACATTCGGTTGCCTCCATATAACCGAAGAGGTGAGAGGATGGCAGCCAACTCTTGGAACCCTAGCTCATTTAGTTTTCCTATTTTCCACCTATTTTCCTTAGGTTTTCTTTAGGACTAGCAAGAGAGCTTCACGGAGAGATCTTGTTGAGAGGGATGGATGATCGGGCGGCTTGCTAGACCTTGTACGAACCTTTGTTTCATGTATAGATGATTCGGCGTGGTTCTTCAAGGGTTGGATGTGTTTTCCCCGGTTGTTCTTGGTGGTGATTTTCGGAGTTTTCTCTTGGTGATTTCTTTGGGTTGTTTTCGGGACCTTTCTCTTGGGGATTTGATGGGGGAAATTTGTGGGAACCCTTTGTGGTTCTTTGGGCTGTGATTCCCCTCCCAAATCCGTGAGTAAAGGTGCTCGATTTCGGGGTTTCTTGAGTTCTTGGGTTGGAAGTGCTCTTGGCGGAATTTCTTCGATTCCTCCTTTTTGGACGAGTTTTGGTGGGATTAAACTTATCTATGGACTCGTCATGAGGTGTTCCTAATATCCCCAAAGTCTTGTTCAAGTCCGTGGAGCGATTCGGGAGATCGAGTTTTGGATTTGCGGGAGTTGACCCGCGGGTGTTGTTCATCCCGAGCTGCCCAGGCTACACCGGTCTGACCGGTGCTCTTGACCGGTCTGACCGGTGCGAGCCCTGGTTGGTTTTTGCTCGGGTGAACGTCTTGGTGTGTTCTTTGTTGTCCCGTGTTGCTGCTGTTTCGTGTTTGGGTTAGTTTGGTGGTCGGTTGGCCTATTTGGTTCCTTGGGGGCTTTCAGGCTGCGATCGGTCTGACCGGTGTAGAGCCACTTAGTGAAAGTTGCTCAGTTTCACCAGCAGGGACCGGTCTGACCGGTGGTGCTCACCGGTCTGACCGGTGTGGGTCTGTAGACTCGAGGTTTGTTGTTCCGCTGCGTTCTCGAGTCGGAAGGCTGTGTGTGTTGGTTCCTAGGTCCAGTGGCACTCCAGTGGCTACGTGGGCTTGGCCAACTTGGGTAGTGAGTCGGAGACGTGTGTTGGAAGCCGCGTTCGTCTTGTTGGAGTTTTCATCTCCTTCGAGAAGAATTTTTATCGGCTCCCATTCACTCCCCCCTCTCTAGTTCGCCGTATCGGTCCTTCACCCTAGGGGACCGAGATTTTTCTCACTCAAGTGATCCTTTGTTGGCTTTTGTTTGGCTTTTGATCCCTTGCTTGATTTTTTCTTTCTTTTCTTTTCTTTTCTTCTTTTCTCTGAATTGGTTACTTGTGTGTGTTGTCAATGCACTCATCAAGGGGGAGATTGAGGACCGGAGCATCCGAGGACCGATGGATGGTCGCTCCTGGCTGTGATGAGTGATTAACAACGTGGTGTGGACTGACTCTTGGCCGAGTATTGCAGGTCAGGTTGCGGCTTGACTTGCGTTGGTGCAGGTGAAGAGTGGGCGCAAAAGGTCTATGCCTTGCGGGGCCTCCGAGGAGTGGAGAGACAAGTAAGCCTGACTCGAGGGATCCGGTGGCGAGCGGGGTCAAGTGCGGGTCGCATGGTGGCAAGAAAAGCAAGACGAAGTCGTGGACAGGAGCTGATGCGGGGTAGCGGCTCACAATGGAGTCTGCACGTGGGGTTTGTGGCGGTTCACCAGAAAACCGTCGGGTTACTTGGTTGAGCCACAAATCCAAGACCGGAGGCTCGGCGGGCGGAGACGGGATCCGGGCGCGCCGAGAAGCTTCGATGCCGGCGGACGCGTGGCGGAATCGCAGGGCTTGCGTCGGGAGGACGCGATCTGCGGCAACGGTGTGGCCGTGCGATGAAGAGGAGTGCTACATGACCTATTTGCCCCTAAGAGGTTGTATCACAACTTAAGTTCTAGGGGTAGTGTGGTCTTTTTCTTGGCCCGGAGGGGACTCATATATATTAGCTATAGGGTTTCTAGGCAAACTATCCATCTGGATTGCTTCTCATTTCCTTGCTCTCTAGGGTTAGTTTTTTCCTCTGTTTGTAAAGAATCTGACCTCTGAGTGAATGGAAGCTTTCATGGTTCCGTCGATTCCCGGTTTGTAGCTCATTGGATTTTCGTGTCTTTTTCGAGCAATTTTCGTCGGTTTTTCGTGCACGGCTTGTTCCTTTGATTCTGAGGTGTTTTGGCTCGAATTTGTTGGTGGGAATCATGGATAGTTGCCTCGTGCATCTTTGTGCTTGATCTTGATCCCCCAAACTTCGAGTTCGGCATCCAATTGAAGGATTTCGGTTGGGTCCTAGGTTTTTGGTTGGTTTCGGTGGCGATTCGATTCCCGGCGATTTAGGTTGTTTGAGGACCCAAGTTTTGGGGGCATAGCATCCCCTAGGGACGCTTCACATTTTCCCCAAATCTTTCCTCAAGAGCTTCAACCGTTTGGGAGATCCATGGAAGGATACGTGGTAGGGTGCTCTCGAGTTGGCTCTCGGGCTGCTGTTTTCGCATCTGGCGGACAGTCCGCGAGGAGGGTGCGGACAGTCCGCATGGTGCATTTTGGCCCAGGAGTTCTTTGTGTTCTTCGCGTGTTCTTGAGTGCCTTCGTTTCGATCCGGTTGGCCAGTGGCTTTTGGTGGAAAGTGGTTTGGCGGACAGTCCGCCCGGACGTCGCGGACAATTCGCGCGGCACGAGTTGCTCTCGGACCGTCCGAGGATGTTGTACAGACCGCCCACGTGTGGAGGTGCCGGTTGGGTCATTCTGTTAGTGTTTAACGGACTGTCCGCTGTGTGGCACGGACCGTCCGCGCGGTGGCCGCAGACCGTCCGCCCCAGGGCCGCGGACCGTCCGCCAGGACTACTGCAGAACAGCTAAGTCCTTTGCTTCTTGGTTCGTGCTTCCGCTTTGGAATCGTTTGAGGTTTGTTCCTAGGGTTGGTACGTTCGTCGTGACTACGTGACCTTGGCAAACTCGTGTGGGAATCCTTGGTTGTGAATTTGGGGTATAGGCCGAGTTCTTTATTGGGAGAAGAATTTTTATCGGCTCCCGTTCACTCCCCCCTCTCTGGTCACCTAATCGGTCCTTCAGAGTCGCTCTGTGTGCTCTTCTTGCTGCCAGAGCTCAGCGCCATGGTGCAGAAGTCGTCTCTAGCGAAGCAGGTCAGCCCGCTCAGGTTCTTGGACAACTTCTTGCTCTTGCGACGATCACCTTCGTCTTCATTGCTGCTTGAGCTCGACGTGGAGTACACCGAACTGGAGTCGACGTCGCTCGCTCCCACCATCGCTCGTGCCTTGCCTCGGCTCTCATTCTTCCTTGACCGTCGCTCGTCCTTGTGCTTGTTCTTGTGCTTGCTCTTGTGGTCACGCCTCGACCGGTACTTGCCATCCATCCTCGACTTGTGCTTGTAGCCGTCCTTGTTATCGACCTTCTCCGGGCAGTCGATGACGAAGTGTCCCGGCTTGCCGCAATGGAAGCATGTCCTCGTGTTCATCCTCATGTTCACCCGGTTCTCGTGCAGCCTCTCGGACCTCCTCGTCAGCAACGCCAGCTCATCCCCTCCAAGCACCTCGAACTCCTCATCTGGCATAGACATTAAAGAGGACAAAGAGAACCTCCTGGTGGATGGGTTAGTGTTAGCCTTTTCTTTCGAACCACCAACGAGGGCAAGACTATGAGAGTCAGTCGGGCCCTCGAGCTTGGCTGTCATGCCCCTATCCACCTCAGCCGACTTGAGCTTCGAGAACAGCTCGTTCACCGTCAGGGTGTCATACTTCTCCGACTCCACAATGGCCTCGAACTTTCCACCCCAAATAGTATGACCCAAAGAGTGTAAGAGCTTGACAGCTCTATCATGATCATCGTACGGGAGCACGTCCACATTGGCCCTCATGTTGTTCACAACCACTGTGAACCTCAGAAACAAGGCATCGATGGACTCACCGGGGAGATGAGTGAAGTTCTCGTACTTCACCCGGGGGCCTAGGGGCGCGGTCTAACCTCCTGTACCCAGCAAAGAACTCCAAGCAAGAACACTTGGCAAACAGCACGAAAACGACCTGAAATTTCACCCGAACGCTCCTCTGATCAAGGCGAAAAAAACTCACAAAGGAAAATCCGGCGAAATCAAAACCTCGACCTGTAAAACCCAGGGCGGTTACACCGCCCTCCCCCAGGCGGTTAGACCGCCCCTTCCATAAAACCTACCCATGGGTCAAACCTCAACTTCCCATCGCCTGATCTCCCAAATCACTCCACGGATTGCAGCGAAACTTTGAGAATAGCTGGGTTACCTCCTGGGCAACCTCTACCTCAAAGGAATCAATCCGAAATGCTCACAATCAAGACAAATCGAAAAAAATGTCTCTCTAGGTCAAGAACTCGCCGAACTCGAAAAACCACCAAATCGAGTCTGATTCAAGGGAGATTTGGGGGCAAAGTCACCAGCCAAAGAGACACAAGATCCTCATACGTGAGACCCAACAAAATCCCCACAAATTTGTCCTCAAAACTCCGCCAAGAAAAGCAAAACAAAGAGCTCTGAAAATCAACACAAAAAAGACGAGAAAAACACTTCACCACCTTGAGGAACAATGCCGAACCATCTATACATACCATGAAGGTTCGTACAAGGTCTAGCTTGCCACCCATACATCCATCCCTCTCACTAGATCTCACATTAAGCTCTCAAGCTAGTCCTAGAAAAGCTAGAGGAAAATGAGAACGAAAATGGAAAAACAAATGAGCTAGAGTCTCGAGAGTTGGCTGCCATCCACCCCCTCAAAGAGTATATATGGAGGCACCCAAAAGACTAAACTACCCTTACTTAATAACTAGGGATAGAAGCCCCTCAAGGGCGAATTTGGAAGTCTTCAAATTTTCTTCATCGGACGGATGCTCGGCGCCCGCAACCTGCTTAGCCTCGACGCACTCCATGCGATCCCGACGCGTGTCCTCCGCTTCGAAGCATCTCAGCGCCAGCGATCAGGGCGGTCAGACCGCCCCCCTGGGTGGTTAGACCGGCCCTGGCGATCTGACCGGCCCTGGAGGTCTGACCGCCCCTCCTGGGCGGTTGAACTGGCCTGGGTGGCCACACCTCCTCGTCGAGTCTTCAGCCTCGGTTTTGTGGCTCAACCGAGTAACCCAGTGGTCTTTTGGTGAACCACTGTAAACCCCGCGAACTCTGTGTAGCCTCCGCCAATCGCCACTCATGACTCGGCTCCCACGTAGTCTTGGCTCGACCTTGGTTTTGATGCTCAACCAAGAAATCGTCCACGACTTCGTCCCGCTGTTCTTGCCATCATGCTGCCCGCACTTGAGTCCGCTAGCCACCGGGTCCCTCGAACCAAGCCTACTTGTCGTCTCCACACCTAGAGGCCTCACCGGCGATGACCTTTCGCGCTTGTTCTTCACCTGCACCAACACCAGTCAAGAGTCAGTCCACACAACGTTGTCAATCACTCATCACACCAGGAAGTGACCATACACCGGTCCTCAAACCACACATGGTCCTCACCCTCTCACAAGATCTCACCATGAAACTCTCAAGCTAGTCCAATAGAAATCCTAAAGAAAATAGGAAACCAAATCAGCTAGGGTTCCAAGAGTTAGCTGCCATCCTCTCACCGCTTAGCTTATATGAAGGCAAGCCAAAAGACTAAAATACCCCTAAAGCCTAAACCAGGATACACGCCCACCAAGGGCATTTTGGTAATTTGTCTTTGTAGCACTATCGGACAGATGCCCGACGACTGCACTTCGCGTAGCCTCGACGCAAGCCTTGCGATCCCGACGCGTGTCCTCCGCCTCGAAGCTTCCGGCGCCCTGCAACCCCAAACCAGTCAAACCAGTTCTCCAAACCGATCAGGCCGGTTTTGGCCTGACAGCCACGTCCGGTCTTCGGTCTCGGCTTTGTGGCTCAGCCGAGTAACCCGATGATTTTCAAGTGACCCACTGCAAACCTCACGAACTTGATGTAGCCTGCGCCAATCACCACTCATGACTTGGCTCCCACGAAGTCCCGGCTCGACCTTGGTTTTGTGGCTCAACCAAGAAACCATCCATAGACTTCATCTTGTTGTTCTTGCCACCATGCGGTCCACACTTGACCCTGCTGGCCACAGGTGTTGGTGTTTTAGACCGGCAACCTACTAAGGGGAGTACCCGAAGTAGATGAATGTGGCCTCGCCGAGATCGGTAACTCGAAGGAAGAGACACGTGGCACACAATTTAGACAGGTTCGGGCCGCGAGGTGCGTAATACCCTACGTCTTGTATGCTGCATAGCTCTGGATTGATTGGGTACGATTACAAGATGGTGCCATTGTATGCCGTGAGATGAGATGATCAAGAGAGGGGTCCCTGCCTCGCCTTATATAGTCCGGGAGGCAGGGTTACAAGTCGGAATAGGGAGAGAGTACTAGTCGAGTACGTCTAGGAGTCTTCCACACAGTGCAGGACATGTACAGCTTCCTAACCGAGTACTTCTCCTCTGTAGTCCTTGTGCTTCACGCCATCAGGTACCGTGCAGCGCAAGTCGGGTAGTCCCAGGGGCCCACCGAGTAGTCGGTCCTGGTACCCACCGAGGTAGTGGGCCTAGGGAGGTCCATACGACAAGCCCCCAAGTACTTTGTAGTTGAGAAGGATAGCTTCAAGTAGTCTTGACGGCCTTAACGAGTAGTCCTCAAGTGTCCCCGAGTACTACAAGTCAAAAGCCCTCAAGAGTAGTCGAAGCATCCCGAGGCTGGAATGTACTCCAGCTGATGTTTGAGCAATCCTGAAGTCTTCTCGAGTAGTTCCAGGCGTCCTCGAGTGCTGCTCTCGAAGGTCTTCAAAAATGCCCGTGTTGTCTTGAAGCCGAAGCTGATATGGAAGTGCGATTGCAAAATCGCATTCCATATGGAGTAGCCCCCAAGCCTTAGGTTGAGTTGCAGACTCTGGCTGAGGGTCCATCTGAAGTTTTGGCAAGAATATCCCGAAAAATCCGGAGAAAAAACCGAAGGACACGTGGCACGGAGCCCCCGAGCCTTGAGTCGAGCACTTCCTCTCGAATTGAAGGGTCATCTTGAAGAATGTGTCCTGAGATGCTCCTGAGTCTTGTCGCTTCCCAGGTAATCGAGTAGAAGTAGCCGAGCCCCTGAGGTGAGGCGCGTCGACTAGTTGAAGTTGAAGAGTCACGCGCGGCCACTGAGTCAGCCGAGCGCAAACTTATCCATCCGGCCGTTGGAGGGCCGCATTGACTTATAAATAGAAGACAAATCCCTTGGGGTTTTTCACCCTACGCAGCTGTAGCCATTCCAAACACATCTTGGCCAGAGATCACCACCAGTGCGCGCCGCCTCCGTTGAGTGAAGTGTAGATCCGAGCACGCCGCCAAAGAGAGCCACCGCGGTAGCCCCCGAGCGAATGCGTGTGAAGACCCCGTGCACTTGGAGGATGACGCCATCTCCGTCCAAGACCGCGAAGGCCGCCGGCGGGAAGAAGAGGAGCCGTGACGAAGCCGCCGGATCTGCCGCAGGGACATCACCGCCGATGTCTCCACCGCGGCCAGATCCGAACTGCGAATGGAAGAAGTCGAAGGCGAAGACCGAAGACCTGCTAGCCCTCCTCAACAGCGGATTCATCCGGGAGAAGGAGGTGGACATGTGGACGGCCGCCGCCGGGGTTCCGTACCCGATGGAGAAGAATGAAGACGAGATCCCGATGTTCGCGCGATTCGCGGAGCGCGGGCTCTCGCTCCCAGCGAGCAACTTCTTCAAGGGGCTCATGGGGTACTGTGGCATCGAGTACCTCAACCTCAACCCCAACGGTATATTTCATACTGCAGTCTTCGTACATTTCTGCGAAGCTTTTCTGGGGATCAAGCCCCATTGGATATTGTTCCGGAAGTTCTTCCGGGTGAAGCCGCAACCAAGCGCCAGCAACCCGCGGGTAGTCGGAGGAGCAGGAATCCAGATGCGGGAGGACGCCGCCGAGCAGTACCTCTCGTACAAGCTCATCGACTCCAACCAAGACTGGAAGGCCAAGTGGTTCTACATCACGAACCACCATTCGGGGTTGCCGAAGCCGAGTGGGAAGCAGCCCAAGCATCGCCCGTGGTGGAACACGAAGCCGACGATGCAGGAAAGAATCCAGCTCCCCGAGTTGTTGGCGTGGATTAAGGCGCTAAGGGAAGCCGGGCTGAGGGCCGAGCACGTGGCCTTCAGCTTCATGAAGTGCAGGGTGCAGCCGCTGATGGCTCGCGACACCCTGGGGTTCGAGTACACCGGCGACGACGACACGTTGCGGATGCCTGGAGACGAAGTCGACGACGACATTGTCGATAGGCTGGCGCGGATCTTCAAGGACATGCCGCCCTACACGACGTGCCCCGTACCGGAGTACTCCGCCGCGCACCCTCCAAAGGAGGTAAGTAGCCGCACCCCGTGTCGAGTACCCATTCCGTGTGAGTAGTCGCGGTGATGAGTTGTGTCTTGCAGGACGACTTGAAGAAGTTTGTCTCCGAGCCGCTGCCGCCCCCTCAGGAAGTCGATATACCAGAGGAGGCGAAGACCAAGGCCAAAGAGCGGCGGGAGGTCGGCGAAGGAGACGACACCATAGTTGTGGAGGACACGTCCAACGAGGACGACGACGAGAAGACGCTGCAGGACCGCTTCCAGCTGCGGTCGAGGTTCAGCCGTCCTGACTTGCCTCACGTTCCTCTTGTTCAGGATCCACCGGCTAGCCTAGATGCTAGTCTAGCCGCCCTGCCGCGGAAGCCGCGCAATGCGTCCCGCAAGCGCGTGATGTAGAAGTTGAAGGTCACTGAGACCACGTCCCCAGAGGTAAGCCGTCTTGAGTAGTGTAGTCGAGTACTAGTGTCTCGAGTTCACTTCTTGATGAAGAAGTTTCCTTGCTTGCAGGAGTTGCCGCCTACGAAGCTCGTTGATCAGGGCGACGAAGGTGAGTGGGACACGGTGGGGGAGGCCGCTGGGAGTCGTAGCCCAGCCCCCACTGTTGAAGAACTCTTGGCGCAGATGTAGCGCTAGCCCCCTGCTCCTCAGGGGAGCACGGAGCCCGCTGCTGCTGCTGCGGAAGAGGTGGTGGCCGCAGAAGCACAGGAGAGCACTACACCCGCTGCTGTCACTGTAGAAGGGGCAGCGGCCGCAGAGGCGCAAGAGGAGGCGCCCGCCGAGGCTGGACTGGTGGACATCGCCAGCATCCTCGGCGCCCCGACTGTGACAGTGGTCCGGCCAAGCTTGTAAGTGTTGAATCTTCCCGAGTAGTACTTGATGTCGTAGTCGTGCTTGACTAACAACCGGCTTGTGTACTCTGCAGGAAGTCGACGGATCTGTCCTGGGAGGGGGATGAACCCTCTGCAACAGTGGCAGAAGAAGAAGCCGCGCCGCCCGTTGAGGAGTCCGCTCCTGCCCCTCAGGCGGAGCCCGAAGCGCCGTCTGCTGAGGCTACGTTGCCTGAAGCCAGCGTAGTCGAAAGTGAGTACTCTGTTGAGGCTGTAGTATCCCCGAAGAATAGTCGTAGGTGTCAGATAATGCTGATGCGCTTGTCTTCTCGTTGACAGGCGCTGAGGCCAAGGGGAACGACGTCCCATCGGCGGTGCCCGTGGAGAACTTGACACCAGAAACTCAGGAGGCTGTCGGAGGAGCCCACGAGCTGATGGAGGTGGCCGCCGGAGAGGCTGCCGCAACGACCGGGGGAGAGGAGGCCACCACGCAGCCAGAACCCGCTCTGGAGGTGGTCGTTCGCTCGCCGGAGATCTAAGACGCGGAGCCCATCCGCTCTGCACCGATGACCGAAGCCGCCACAAGTAGTCATGGCGGGGTTGAGTTGCTGGCGGATGACTTGGTCGATCCGGCAACGGTGGCTCGGCATCTGTAGGCGGTCCGCCAAGCCGAGCAGTGGATGAAGGTGAGTAGTCGTAGCTCTCGAGTAGTCAATCCTTTAGCATTGAGTACTCGTCTGACATATGTTGTCTGTGCAGGACGTCGTAGAGAGATCCCACAAGAAGTCCAGCATGCTGCAAGGCTTCGGCGATGTTGTGCTTCGGGCTGAGGTGCTGGAGGACCAACTCTTGAAGTCCCGGAAGCACGCGGCCGCCATGCAGTCCAAGCTTGATACCGCCTTCGCCAAATACCACAACGACATCCAGGAGATGCAGGCGAGGAGCGACGACTTGGTGCGGAAGAACAAATCGCTCCGCAACAAGAACAAAGGTACACCACTTGTCTTGTTGAGTACTTGTTGGAGGTCGAGAGGTAGTCTAACCCTCTGCGCCTTGTTGTTTGCAGAGCTTGAGACCCGGGTTGAGCAGTTGAGGACTTCAGAGACGGATCTAAAGAATCTCTTCTACCGGGAGCAGGAGGGCCGTCAGGTACTTGAATTAGATTATAAGGAGCTTGCCTACGAGTGCGACAAGCACAAGGAGCTTCGTATTGCCTCCGATCGTGACCTCGTCAACTGCTACAAATCGTTGCAGAAGCTGAACGAGGACTGCGAGAAGCTGCGGGCCCAGCTGAAGGAGCTTGAAGAAGTCGCGCTCCCCATCGCGAGGCTGTTGGTGCCTCACCCTGGCAGCCCCAAGATAGCACCACTGGTGGATCGACTGAAGGAAGCCCCCCGCCGGCTGGCGGCCTACGTGAAGCATCTGGCGAAGTCGATCCCGAACCAGGTGCTGGCCTTCATGAAGTCCTACTTCCCGAAGGCACCCGTGGATGTAGTCGCTGGCGGACTAGCTGCCAACTGTACCGACGAGCAATATGCGGAGCTACTGGAGCAGATGGCACCCATTGCGGAACAAGTCACCGAAAAGCTTAACCTCCAGTAGTCCTGTAATAGTTAGCTCGTAGCAGTAGATGTACAAAAACAATTGTAATGAAATTGTTTAAGTATTAATGAAGAAATGTTCCATCAATGAGTACTCGTAGTCGTGATCTCAGAGTGTGGAGTCCCATCGTGGAGTTGTCGCGAGAAGTCGTACTCGGCAGTAGTCCCACTGAGGGAGGTAGACAGTAAAGAAGTTGACGAATGATCAAAGTTTATAACTGAAGAAGTACACATGGATGGCTAGGGCCGTAGTTACAGAGTAGTCGCCAGGACCTGGAGGCCCCTACGGCTAAGTGGTGCTAGGGCGAGTAGCCACTTACAGCAGTAGATCCGTAAGTATCCATGTAGGCTGGATCTAGGAGTACATGGTCTCTCAGTAGACCGCTGCTAGAGTCCTTTATCGCTCGTCGCAGCCCAGGATCCGTAGGTAGCCGCATGGGCTAGATTCTGGAGAAGAGTAGTCCAGAGACTAGTGCTTGGACCCGAAGGCCGCTTACAGCGAAGGAGTAGTCCGGAGACTGGAGCCAGGACCCGGAGGCTGCTTACGGCGGAGGGGTCTTGATGTAGTCGAGTAGACTTGAGCCCCCAGAGTAGTCGTGTAGACTTAGGCGTAGAACCGACAAAGCTGGTCGACGTTCCACGAGTTGTTGACGTCTTTGCCTTCAAGTGTCTGGAGGCGGTAGGAGCCCGGCCCGGTCACCTTTGCAACTGTGAAGGGACCTTCCCAGGGGGAGCTGAGCTTGTGTAGTCCTTCTGTGTTTTGGATACAACGGAGGACGAGATCGCCAACGTTGAAGGAGCGTTCCTTGACATTGCGGTCGTGGTAGCGTCGGATACCCTCCAGGTACCTTGCTAATTGGACGAGGGCAGCACAGCGAGCTTCTTCGAGTCCATCGATGTCAACTCATCTGCTGTCTTCAGAGACGCCTTCGTCGTAGTGCTCCACTGCTGGTGAATCCCATATGACATCAGCAGGGAGGATTGCTTCGGAGCCGTAGACCAGGAAGTAAGGGGATTGCCCCGTTGGCTTGGAAGGTTGAGTACGTAGCCCCCAGAGTGCATTGGGTAGTTCCTTGATCCACTTGCCTCCTCAGGAGTTAGCAGCGTCGTGTAGCCGCTTATTGAGAGCGTCGAGCACCATCCCGTTGGCGCACTCAACTTGTCCGTTGGCCCGAGGATGGGCAACTGAGACATATCGGACGTCGATCCCGCTGTTCTCGCAGTACTCCCAGAACTGGTGGTTGTTGAAGTTGGAGCCCAGGTCTGTGATAATGCGGTGGGGTAGTCTGTAGCGATGCACGAGTTCATCTAGGAAGTCGAGTACTCTGTCAGCCTTGGGGCATGTGACTGGCTTAACCTCGATCCACTTGGTGAACTTGTCGATGGCCACCAATACTCTGTTGAATCCTCTTGGCAGTTGGCAATGGCCCAATCATGTCAAGCCCCCAGCAGGCGAAGGGCCAGGTTGGCAGTATGGTGACTAGCTTGTAGGCTGGGACGTGTTGCTACTTGGCGAAGTATTGACATCCTTGGCACCTTCTGACGAGATCTTCAGCGTCGCCCAGTGCTACGGGCCAATAGAAAGCTCGCCGGAAGGCCTTGCTGACCAGCGTGCGAGAAGACACGTGGTTGCCGCAGACGCCCTTGTGGATCTCCTCCAAGATGTCCTTGCCTTCTTGCCTGGGGACGCACTTCATGAGTACTCCGGAAGATGCGCCTCGCTTGTAAAGCTTGTCTCCGACGAGGACGTAGGACTTGGCGTGGCAGATGAGCTGCTCAGTCAGGTTTTTGTCCCCGGGAACCTTTTGCTCGCTGAGGTAGTCGATGAAGGGTTGCCTCCAGTCCGCGTCGATCATCATGACCTCCTAGCCAGCTGGCGGATGCGCTGGGACAGTGGTCGGTGGCACCGGCTCCGGGATGGATGGCACGTGAAGCTCGTGGATGAAGACAACCGCTGGTACTTGAGCGCGAGTAGAACCAAGCTTTGACAAGACGTCCGCTGCAACGTTGTTGTCGCGGACGATGTGGTGTAACTCGAGACCGTAGAACTTGTTCTCGAGCTTGCGGACTTCTAGGCAGTAGGCGTCCATGTTCTCCTTGTTGCGGTCCCAGGATTTGTTGACTTGGTTGATGACCACTGCGGAGTCGCCGTAGACTAGTAGCCCCTTGATGCCTAGTGAAGCCGCGAGGCGGAGCCCGTGTAGGAGAGCTTCGTACTCGGCTTCGTTGTTTGAGACCTTCCAGAAGATCTGCAGGACATACTTGAGTTGTTCGCCCGTTGGAGAGATCTGGAGTACCCCTGCACCTGCGCCCTCGAGGTTGAGTGATCCGTCGAAGTACATCACCCAATGCTCTGGTCGCACGGTTAGAGTAGGTAGCTGATTCTCCCGCCACTCTGCCATGAAGTCGACTAGCGCTTGCGACTTGATGGCTGTACGTGGTTTGAAGTCGATGGTGAGGGCGCAGAGTTCGACTGCCCACTTGGAGATTCTTCCAGTAGCATCTTGGTTCCACAGGATGTCGCCGAGCGGGTAGTCGGTGACGATGAAGATCGAGTACTCCTGGAAGTAGTGTCGTAGCTTCTACGAGGTGATGCGTACCGCGTACAGAAGCTTCTGCACAGGCTGATAGCATGCCTTGGACTCTGACAGGACCTCGCTGACGAAGTAGACTGGATGCTGGACTGGATAGGCGTGGCCGTCTTCCTGCCGCTCGACGACGATGGCAGTATTGACACGTGAGTAGTCGCAGCGAGGTAGAGCAGTAGCTGCTCGCCTTTTCGAGGAGCCGTGAGGACTGGTGGCTTCGATAGGAAGTCCTTGAGCTAAGCAAGGGCTTGGTCCGCCTCTGGAGTCCACACGAACTTCTCTTGGTGCTTGAGTAGTTTGAAGAAGGGGAGCCCCCGTTCTCCAAGCTTTGAGATGAATCTGTTCAAGGCCGCCATGCACCCGGTCAGCTCCTGGACGTCTTTGATGCACGTGGGAGCTTTCATGCTGGTGATGGCGGAGATCTTCTCGGGGCTGGCTTCGATGCCGCGTTGGCTGATGATGAAGCCGAGTAGTCTGCCCGAAGGTACGCCAAAGACGCACTTGTTCGGGTTGAGCTTCCAGCGGTACTCGCGCAAAGATGTGAAAGTCTCTTCAAGATCGTCGATGAGGGTACTGGAGTTTCTGGTCTTGACGATCACGTCATCCACATAGGCCTCGACATTCTTGTTGAGTTGCCTCTTGAAGCAGGCCTGGATAGCTCGTTGATAAGTGGCGCCGACGTTCTTCAACCCGAAGGACATGGTCATGTAGCAGTACGCGCCAAACGGGGTGATGAACACGGTCTTCTCCTAGTCTTCTTCCTTAATCGCGATCTGGTGGTACCCGGAGTAGCAGTCGAGGAAGCAGAGCAGGTCGCAGCCTGCCGTGGAGTCGATGACTTGATCAATCCGCTGCAACCCAAAGGGGTCCTTGGGGCAGTGTTTGTTGAGATCGGTGTAGTCGACGCACATCCTCCACTCGTTCGAGTTCTTCTTGCGGACGAGGTCGGGATTGCCGAGCCACTCAGTATGGAAGACTTCTCTGATGAAGCCAGCCGTGAGTAGTTTGGCGAGTTCCTTCTTGATGGCGTCCCGTCTGCCATCGGCGAAACGGCGGAGGTGTTGTCGCTTGGGGGTGGCCTTAGGATCGACGTTGAGGCAGTGCTCAATCAACTGCTTGGGCACTCCTGGCATGTCCGCTGGCTTCCACGCGAAGATGTCGCGGTTAGCCCGAAGGAAGTTGATGAGCGCATCTTCCTATTTGTGGTCGAGGCCGGCCCCGATGGTGGTTGTCTTGCTGGCGTCGCCCGTCCCAAGATCGATCGTCTTGACCAAAACTTCCTCAGCTGGCTGAGGCTTGTCTCCTTTGTCAGACTTCTCAGGGATGTCGAGTTCACTTGTTGCAAGCTTCTTCGACGCGGCGTAGACCTCCATCATCGCGTTGGGTACTTGATTTGTGGAGGCGATCACCACAGCTTTTGTGTCGCAGTCGTGCGAGATCTTCAAGTCCCCTTGGAGAGAGAGTACACCTGCTGGGCTCGACATCTTGAGTACCAAGTAGGTGTAGTGAGGCACCGCCATGAACTTGGCGATGGCCAGTCTGTCGAGGATGGCATGGTAGGATGTTTCGAAATCCACGACCTCGAACTTGATGTACTCGGTACGATAGTTGTCCCGAGATTCCCGAAGGTAACTGGCAGGACCACTGAGCCCAGTGGGATAGCCGCGTTACCGGGGACGATGCCGTAGAAAGGCGTGTTGCTCTTGGTGAGCATGTGGGTGATGTCGAGCTTCATCTTCTTCAAGGTCTTGGTGAAAAGGACGTTGAGCCCGCTTCCACCATCGATGAGGACCTGGTTGAGCTTGGAGCCCGCGACCACCGGCTTCAGGACGAGAGGGAACCGCCCTGGTTCGGAGAAGCTGGTCCATTGATCCGCGCGGGAGAAGGTGATGGGTACCTCCAACCACATGAGAGGGGTCGGAACCGCTGGTTCACTGCTCATGACTTCTCGACGAGTAGCTTTTTGCTCCCGCCTGCTGGGTAGTCCGCCGAAGAGGACGTTGACAGTCTTGTCGGGTTCCTGGAAGTCTCCATTGTCTCTGTCGTTCTTCTTCTTGCTTTTCTTGTCGTGAGGGTGCGGTGGCTCTAGAGTACTCTTGAGTGCTCGCCTGAGTTGGTAGCACTGCTCAGTAGTATGGTTGCCGTCCAGGTGCCACGGGCACTTCTCCTTCAGCAAGTCTTTGAAGCCGCCGGAGTTCTTCTTTGAGTTCTCCTTCGCAGGGCGCTCGATAGCCGCGACGGTGTTGTCTGGCTTGCGCTTGCGGTTGGGACCCGAGTAGTTGTTGTTGTTGCTGCGACCGCCTTGGTTCCCGTTGTTGCTGCTGCCGCCGCCCGCGTTCTGCTTGTTTTTGCCATGGATGGCATCGTACTTGGCATTGCCTTGTCTTCATCATCCGCCCAGGACGTGATCATGTCCTTGAGGTGGGGGATGGACTTCGGGCGGCGACGACCGAAGTCTTCGAAGGTGCGGCGGTGGTAGAGGCCGTCTTGGAAGAGGTCAATGACCTCCTTGTCGGTGACGTCGACTACGGTAGCGCGCTTGTCGAAGAAGCGATGCATGTACTTGCGGAGGGTCTCGCCTTGTTCCTGCTTGACCATGGCCAGGTCCATGCGAGTACCCGATCGGCCCATGGCGCCTGTGAAGTTGCTGGTGAACTGCTCCTTCAGCTGGTCCCACTTGTCGATCGAGTGCTTGTCCAGCGACTCGAGCCATGTGAGTGGAGCTTGGTCCAGGCAGAAAGAGAAGTAGAGGCACTTGGTGTCATTGTTGCCGCTAGCGTTCTCGATGGAGAGGGCATAGCACCTGAGCCACTGAATGGGGTCCTGCTTCGCGTCGTACTTGGTGATCCCCAAAGGCTTGAACTCGTCGAGGAGGAGCAAGTTGTGAAGTCGAGGTGAGAAGGCGGGGAAGCCGTCGTTGTCGCCTGCAGTGGCTGACTTTTTCCGCTGGAGCTCCTCAATCTTCTGGCGGGCGTCGTAGCCGCCCTGTAACGCACCGGAGGCGTGGCTGTTCGCGTGGTCTCGACCGCCGCGGTTGCCGCCGCCGCCGGCCCTCCCCGTTGGCTCCGTGGTTGGAGCTAACGCCGTCGCCGCCGCCGCCGTCGGGGTCGCGCGCCGCCGCCGTCAGGAGCGCGGTGGGGGAAGACCTCGCGATTGCTGTTGCCACCCTGTGAGGGTCCGCCGGCGTTCGCGCGAGTACGGTTGGGCTGAGCCGGCAGCTCCGCTCGAGTACGGTTGCGGCCGAGGTCAGCACTGCGACTTGTAGCTTCGTTGTCGCGGTTCCTGGCGGGAGGAGGCTGGTTGACCCTGTTGTCGACCCGCATGAAGTAGGCGTCTTCAACGAACTTGGCGATTACTTCTCCGGTGCGTATTCCCTGAGCCTGGCGTGCGATCGCTGTGATCGACATGAGCACTGCTCGGGGGTAGTGTGTACTCTGCTCTCGGATGGGGAGGTTGTCTCTGAGACGCCAGCGCCGTTCGTTGCGCTTCCTGTTACGCTCACGTCGAGCGTCCATGTTGGCGGCAGTCTCGTCTGCAGGTGCGTCAGTAGACAACTCGTCTGCAGAGATGTCCTCAAGGTACTTGTCTTGAGTCGTCCCTGAAGTTCCGGGGGTGTCGCCGGCAGCCATGAAGACTTGGCGATCGGGGTTGCCAAGGCTGGACTCAGAGCTCGCCACCTCAGTTGGAGTGTACGAGTCAGCCCGGGCAAGTGGTGTTCCCTCCTGGAACGGGAGCGAGTCGAGGTAGGCGTCGTAGCGTGAGTCTCCACTTATCAGGTCCGCGGGCTTGCGGTCTGGCCAGTAGACGAATCTTCTGGCAGGTGTGGACGTTATAACCAGCCCAGAGGCCAGCCCTGATAAGGGATGCTCAATAGTGTTGTCCTCGGACTCGGGATCCTCTAGGTCCGACCCGAAGTCGAACTCATATGCGGAATCCGAGTAGAAAATGGAGAGGGGGTTGGAGTCCGAAGTGTGGCCGGGGGCGGTGTCGGAGTCTGAGTTGTACTCGGGTACTGGCTCCTTGCCGGCCCGACGCGAAGAGGGAGACCCCGTGCGGGCCCTGCAGGGGTTGCGGAGGCCATGCGTGGAGCGCTCGCGGGGTGGGGGGACCACATGCGATGGCTTAGCAGCCGGCTCGCATGAGATAGTCCACGGAGACATCGAGTTCGAGTTGGAAACGGACCCGAGCTCGAAGTCAGCGTGTTGGTCGAAAAGCAAAATTTCGCCGAACTTGACGGCGAGTTCGCCTGTGACAACTTCTGGAAGCGTCACGAAGCCGGTCTCTGGGTTGTGCGGCATGTTGAGGCGGCGCTGGAAAGATCCCGCGCCATCTGCAGTGCAGACCCAAGCGCCGAAAACAAAGGTGTCGCCGCGGTTGAAGGCGACGGTTGGCTTGAAGTAGACAGGAGCCGTCGAGTTCGCCATGTGATCTCGGACGAGATACCCTACTTGGCGCGCCAGCTGTCGGTGTTTTAGACCGGCAACCTACTAAGGGGAGTACCCGAAGTAGATGAATGTGGCCTTGCCGAGATCAGTAACTCGAAGGAAGAGCACGTGGCACACAACTTAGACAGGTTCGGGCCGAGAGGTGTGTAATACCCTACGTCCCGTATGCTGCGTAGCTCTGGATTGATTGGGTATGATTACAAGATGGTGCAATTGTACACCGTGAGATGAGATGATCGAGAGAGGGGTCCCTGCCTCGCCTTATATAGTCCGGGAGGCAGGGTTACAAGTCGGAATAGGGAGAGAGTACTAGTCGAGTACGTCTAGGAGTCTTCCATACAGTGCGGGACATGTACAGCTTCCTAACCGAGTACTTCTCCTCTGTAGTCCTTGTGCTTCACGCAATCAGGTACCGTGCAGCGCAAGTCGGGTAGTCCCAGGGGCCCACCGAGTAGTCGGTCCTGGTACCCACCGAGGTAGTGGGCCCAGGGAGGTCCATACGACAACTGGGTCCCTCAAACCAAGCCTACTTGTCTTCTCCACACATGGAGGCCTCACCGGCAACAACCTTTCGTGTTTGTTCATCACCTACACCAACACCAGTCAAACTATAACTTGCACCTGCAATACTTATCCAAGAATTAGTCCACACAATGTTGTCAATCACTAATAACATAAGGAAGTGACCATCCACCGGTCCTCGAACCACACATGGTCCTCATAATGGTATAGTTGAGAGCAAGTAAACCAATGGCATTGATATGGCATCATCATAAACAATCTCAAATGCAAAATTTGTTTGCACCATTGCGATGAGCACGTCGAGATGATCGAAATGGATATATCATTTACTTGTTTTGGAGCTCAGATGGAAAAGATATGCAATGGACAAAACTTCACAAGTGTTGACCTCAACATGGACCCACACCCACTAATCGATGTCTGCATGCGCACCACGTGGCGGTCCCTCACTGGCTATCCCATGTGGGCCTAGGGACCCACGCTGCACCGCATCCACAGCACCCGGCCGGGTCAATGCCCAAGCGCGGGGCGCGGGCGCATGGGTGCGGGAAGTCAGCATGCAGGCCACATGGCACAAGACCACTGGCTCCCCGCCACTGCCCCTAGAGGCTCCTTCTACAGTACGTTACAGCACTAGGGGCGCCCAAAACACTTCTGAAACACCCCCTAACTCTCACACTCCCTAACCTATAAATATAAGGGGAGGGGGTAGAGAATAGGACACACCAATTCATCCCAGGATGAGTGCTTCTCTTCAAAGGAGAGGCCTCTCCTAGTGTGTACCTAGATTAGAGTTGAGAACAAAGAGTGAGTTGTATCTATAGATGCTTGTTCTTCAATTAGAGTAAAGTAAGTATTTCTGCATTTCCTATTTAGACTAAAGTAGCATTCATCCATAGGTGATATGTTCTCATGTTCTTTGTGTGTTCTTAATTTAGAGCCTTGTGTTCTTCGAACACAACCTTTCGATCTTGTAGCATAGGATCATCAGTGCTCATATATATGCATGTTCATCATTTAGAATAAAGTGGAGATGCTTGCATGCTCTGATTAGAATAAAGTGTGTTCTTGGTTCCTTTCTAATAGTTTATGCTAGGTTGCATGAGTAGGTTTTTTCCTCTACTAGTGCGTAGATCCTGTGTTAATGCGTTCGTCTGCTGTAAGTCGTTCGTATACGTTGGAAGCATAGTACAGGACAGGGTGTTCTCTCGTATGCCATTAGCATAAGCTAGAAGTATCCCTTTGTGGGTTCGTTGCTCTATATTTAATATAGAGTGTCATAGGTTGCTACACACCGCGGGATAGCGTGGTCAGGCTGCGGTAGTAATCAGTAGCATAGATGTAGTGTCTAGGCAAAGGGTTATCCTTCGTTTGCCCTATATCCCACGAATTGGTAGAGGTAGATCACAGGTGGTGACAACCATGTTGATCGTTTGAAATCCTCCACGTTCGGATATAGTGCAGGTTGAGGTTCGTCTTAGATCCATAGGCCAAAGTCTCCTGAGAGATCAGGGGTTAGCCGGTGCCCGAAGCAAGTTCTTGAGAGATCGACCTTTGACCTCATCTATAGATCTCTCCATAGGAATCCTCTTTCTATCCTTACCTCTTATCTAGGTGTGTCCTTGGACCATTAGAATGAAGTTAGTACAGACACATTCCCTTGGATTCGATACCCTTGGAATACTCTGAGGTAAAAGCTACAAGGATATCCGTGCGCTTGCGGATTTATTTCGTGTGTCGCTAAAATACCCAACACTGACGACGCCTTGCTAGCGTGAGCATAAGATCCATCTGGGTATACCAATGGGTATGGAAAATTCTGCAAGCGCACGGAAATACCGTTGTAGCACTTCACCTCAGGAGTATTCCAAAGGGTATCGAATCCATAGAATGGTGTGTACTAACTTCTACCCTAGGAGAATGGTCCAAAGACACAACTCTATAGGATGAGATGAAGATGGAAAGGATCCTGCTGATAGTGGGCAGAGTTGAGAACAATCTCTTGATTAGGGACTCTCGTTTCGGACACCGTACCCTCCTGGCCATAACAGTCGATTCACGATAAATGGTTGCCTACACCTGTATCCAGACGTAGGGGATTCCAAAAGGCTCCAACGGCTATCACTACCATGGCCTACCGCAAAACAAACTATGGGATACAGGTCAATCGTAAGATAACCCGTCGTTTAGACACCACGTCTACATCACCGGTTACTACTATAGTGCGGCTATGTTTGTCGACCCGTAACAACACCATAGCACTCCGTACGAAGACAGAGCGACGAACCCACGAGGGAGATACCAGAACTCACTCAGGTAACCGCTATCTATACAAGGATCACGGAAGGACTTTGGTCTACACTAAAATGCAGGAGCATCCACTTTACTCTAATTGGACTAACAGACATACAAACGGAATAAACAACTTGTGAACTGCACTACAAGATCAAAGGCTAAGCTCATGAATAACAGAAGTCTCTAAATCATGAACAAGTGAATAACACAAGAACTATTCACCCATGCAAGGAGCCACTTTAGTCTAAATAGAGAATGCTGAAATACTCACTTTATTCTAAATGAAGAACAGAAGCTTCCGTAGAGGTTTGTTCTTGGGAAACGGTGTAAAATACCATGGCACATCCCCAAGTCACCCCCTCACCTTCCTTCTAATCTCTAAAGCACTAGCAAGCCAACACTAATCCTATGCAAATGCACTCCTCTCCTAGAGAGGTAGGAGCCCAAAGGCAAAATGAGGAGAAGAAGTGTGTGTCTCTATTCCTACCCCATCTACTTCTATTTATAGGCTAGAGCATCGATGCGAGAACACCCCGAGTACCCCCGGAATGCAACCAGGAACCACCCTAATGTTGGTTTATCCAATCCTCGGGGTCGGCCGACCCCAGGGTGGCCCCACTCGCCATGTGCTTTCTCCAAGTGGCTGGCAGGTGGGTCCTTAAGGGGGTTCCTGATGTATTGGTCGGTTGAAGGCGGTTTGCTCGGGCTGTGGGCCCTTGAATCCTTGTGCTGAACATGTGGCGACATCTGATTCATCGAGAAGTGCTTATCTTGGATTGATGAGATGTCTTGGACACATGGCATCCTTTGTGGCAGCATGTCTCCACGTGGCCTAGTGTGGATCCCACCGGGCTCACGTGATGTCCTGTGCATATCTCTCTCATGCGGGCTCCGATGTATACAAATGATATATCCATTTCAATCGTCATGACGGGCATGTTGCAGTGGTGCAGACCAATATGACATTTCAGGTTGTTTATGGTGATGCCATATCTATGCCATTGGTCTACTTGCTCTCAATTGCATCATTCCATGTGCATTTCGATGTGTCCAACAACAAAAGATAGAAACACCAACACTTGTGGAAATGGTCAGTATAAACCCCTAGTCTAGTGTTGATGATCACTTTCCATTTATTTTTTGCAGGTATTGGCATCCTAAAAGTGGTACTTAATAGTCGTCAACAACCGGGCCACTAGGTACCACATGTCCGAGTTTGATGGTAGGCGGGCGCCTGCCAATGAAAAAGAACTCTTCAACTTGAGGCACTCTTCGTTGCACACAACAGTTGAACGGGCTTTTGGGGCTGAAGGATCAGATGGCGACTAGAGAGGGGGGGAGTGAATAGGAGCCGGTAAAAATTCATCTCAAAGAACCCAGCCTATACCCTAGTCAAATCCCGGTCACACACAAGAGATGGATCGAATCACACACCAATCGCCAAGACAACGAGGTTATGGATCAACCTCAAGTCTTAGGAACGATTCCTTGAAGCACACGTGGAAGCACGAAAGTAGGGAGGAAACGAACTAAAGAACAAAGCTGCCAGGCTCTGGCGGACTATCCGGCCAGGCGTGTGGACTGTCCGCAAAGGCCGCGTGGACTGTCCGGCAGGGTATCGCGGACTGTCCACACCCTTGCCGCGGACCGTCCGGCCTGAGCCGCGGACTGTCCAAAAAAGGCAACAGAACCTCCAGAGACGCACCGCGAATAACGGACCGTCCGCACGAAGCACGCGGACTGTCCGCCAGGCACCCGCGGACTGTCCGCCCGGCACACGCAGACCGTCCGAAACTTCGCCCAACCAAAACTCGAAAGCACCACGGATCGAAAGCGAAGCCGAGCAAGAACACGAAGAACACGCGACGAACAGGCACGACGCGGACCGTCCGCCAGGTCCACGCGGACCGTCCGCGAGGCACGAACAGAGCAGAAAACTGCTCGACCCCGAAGGTCAACTCCTCCAATCCATCACCGGATCTCCCAAACGGTAGAAGCTGATGAGACAAGAGTTTGGGGACATAAAAAGCGTCAACCAAGGATGCTATACCCCAAAAATTTCGCCTCCTAACTTCCTAAATCATCGGGAATCGCGGATCCTTTGAACACCACCAAAAGCTAGAGCTCCGAACGAAGATCCTTGAATCGAAGTGGTTTCCTGGCGTTTGAGGGCACAAGATCAATTCCAAAGATGCACAAGACATCCATCCATGTTTCCCTCAAAGAAATCCGGGGAGAAACCCACTCAAATCTGCGTAATCACACCAAGAACAAAGGCACCAAAACAAGCACGAAAAACACAACGCCGAATCTTCTATACAAACCAGGAAAGATTCACAAGGTCTAGCATGCCGCCCTAGCATCCATCCCTCTCAACAAATCTCTCATTTCCCCTCAAAATTTGAAATACCAATCTGCATGAAAGTTGTGTCCCTCATCAAGATTGGCAACTTTCATAAAGGTAAAATTTTAAGTGTTTAGGTGAATTTTGGAGAACGCGGCAAAAGTTCCGGCAGACACCTATGGACACTAGGGTGGCAAGGGGGTTTGACCAACCTTTGACCATGGGTTGGCCCCACAAGTGTGTTCACTAGTCAAATAGGGTCACTAGGGTGGGTTAGTGAGTTTTTCGGGGTGAGGGCCCAGGTTGACCGTGATTTGACCACTGTTGACCATTTGACCGGCTATTAAGGCTAATTAAAAACCTGGGGCGTCACACACCAGTCTGACCGGTGGTGATGACCGGTCTGACCGGTGGGAGCGGAAGTTGCTGCAGCTGCCATGTTTTCAAGTGGTTTGCATGCATTCGTCCAAGGGGGAGGTACATTGGTTCTGGGGGAGCTTGCATGTGTGCAGGGCGAGCTCTTTGTGGTTTTTCAAGCTTTGATTCGGTGATTTGCGCTCATTGTTTGAGATTTGGCTTGTCTCGGATGTGTTGAGCTGTTGCCCTTGCCTAAGGGGTCCGAGACTTGTCTTCTTCAAGTGATCTTGCTCTTTGCCTTTGTTTGGCTTTCGATCGCTTGTTGGAGTTTCTTTTTTTTTCGTTTCTTTTCTTTTTCTTTTTTCTCTTGTTACTTTCGTGTGGGTGTTGTCAATGCACTCATCAAGGGGGAGATTGAGGACCATGTGTGGTTCAAGGACCGGTGGATGGTCGCTTCCTTGTGTGACGAGTGATTAACAACGTTGTGTGCACTGATTCTTGGCTAAGTATTGCAGGTGCAGGTTGCGGCTTGACTCGTGTTGGTGCAGGTGAAGAACAAGGGCGAAAGGTGTCGCCGGTGAGGCCTCCAGGTATGGAGAAGACAATTAGGCTTCGTTCGAGGAACCCGGTGGCCAGCGGGGTCAAGTGCTGGCCTCATGGTTGCATGAACAGCAAGATGAAGTCATGGACGGTTTCTTGGTTGAGCCTCAAAACCAAGGTCGAGCCTGGACTACATGGGAGCCGAGTCATGAGTGGAGATTGGCGGAGGCTACACCGAGTTCGCGGGGTTTCCGGTGGTTCACCAGAAAACCACTGGGTTCCTTGGTTGATCCACAAAGCCAAGACCGAAGAACCGAAGACGGTGCTACAGCAGTGCCAGACCAGTCTGACCGATGGGTCTGACCGGTCTGACCGGTGGGTACCGGTCTGACCGGTGAGGAGCACCGGTCTGACCGGTGTGCGACGATGCAGTCCAGAGACTTCGAAGCGGAGGACACGTGTCGGGATTGCATGGCTTGCGTCGAGGCTACGTAGGGTGCGGTCGTCGGGCATCCGTCCGATGGAGAAGACATGAAGACTTCCAAATCCGCCCTGGCGGGGCTTGTATCCCTAGTTATGAGGAAAGGGCATTTTAGACTTTCGGTTGCCTCCATATAACCCAAGAGGTGAGAGGATGGCAGCCAAGCCTTGAAACCCTAGTTCATTTGCTTTCCTATTTTCTCTTCCTATTTTCCATAGGATTTCCACAGGACTAGCTTGAGAGCTTCATGGTGAGATCTTGTGAGAGGGTTGGATGATCGGGTGGCAAGCTAGACCTTGTATGAACCTTTGTTGCATGTATAGTTGATTTGGCGTGGTTCCTCAAGGTTTCGATGTGTTGTTCTCGGTTGTTCTTGGTGGTGATTTTCGGAACCCTCTCTTTGTGATTTCTTTGGGTTGTTTTCGGGACCTTTCTATTAGGGATTTGATGGGGGAAATTTGTGGGAACCCTTCGTGGTTCTTTGGGCTGTGATTCCCCTCCCAAATCCGTGAGTAAAGGGGCTCGATTTTGGGTTTTTCCGGGTTCTAGGGTTTGTGGTGCTCTTGGCGGGATTTCTTCGATTCCTCCTTTTTGGACGAGTTTTGGTGGGATTAAACTTGGCTATGGACTCCTCATGAGGTGTTCATATTATCCCCAAAGTCTTGTTCAAGTCCGTGGAGCGATTCGGGAGATCGAGGTTTGGATTTGGGGGAGTTGACCCGCGGGTCTTTCGTTCTTCCCGAGTGTTGCCCGAGCTACGGCGGTCGACCGGTGCTCTTGACCGGTCTGACCGGTGCAACCCTTGGTGGGTTTTCGCTCGGGTGAACGTCTGGGTGTGTTCGTTGTTGTCTTGTGTTGCAGCTGTTTCGAGTTTGGGTCAGTTTGAAGGTCGGTTGGCCTGTTTGGTGCTTTGGGGGCTTTCAGGCTGTGACCAGTCTGACCGGTGCGTCTCACCGGTCTGACCGGTGTGGAGCCACTTAGTGAAAGTTGCCCAGTCTCACCAGCAGGGACCGGTCTGACCGGTGGTGCTCACCGGTCTGACCGATGTTGGTCAGTGGACTCAAGGTTTCGTGTTCTGCTGCGTTCTCGGGTTGGAAGGGTGTGTGTGTGTTGGTTCCTAGGTCCAGTGGCACTCCAGTGGCTATGTGGGCTTGGCCAACATGGGTAGTGAGTCGGAGACGTGTGTTGGAAGCCGTGTTCATCTTGTTGGAGTTTCCATCTTCTTCGAGAAGAATTTTTATCGGCTCCCATTCACTCCCCCCCCCTCTCTGGTTCGCCGTATCGGTCCTTCAATATATGAACCATAACATAGTCAAAGCATTGCCACAAGTAATATATGAAAATATAGGCATGGGACAAAGCAAATTTTCAGATTTGAGCAGTTTTATCAAAAGATGGCTCACTTCCAATGTAAAGGTCTATCCATGTCATATTCTAGACAAGAACATGCATATCATCCAGAGATCATACAAGGATATCCAATTCTCAACAAAAGATCATTGCAAACACCCATAAAGCAAAGCATGTCATGTTAAAGCTCATGAGCCATGTGTCCACTTCGGGGAGACTTCTCCACTGGTGAACATCATGCAACATATTTTGCACCCATGTGTAAAAGATAAGACATTTTAAGCATAAACATGGTGGATGGAGCATTTTTCAAGCATACACACTTCTTTCAAGATTAATTCATTTCATGGTACATGAAGTGCCTTTGCGGCAAAAAGAAGCTTATGCTCACCCAGGAATGCAACATAGGCTAAACATTCTCAATGATATCGGCCTTTGGCCCAAATGCAAGAAAAAGACATCCAAGCATAATCTAAGCATAGAAAGCACATTTAGGCCAAAACGTGACATGAATACACTACTACACATGAGTGGAGCACATTTCATCAATTTTAATCAAAATTAGCATTTGATTCAAAAAGGGCTATCTCAGAACAGATATATCTCAAATATTCCAAGAGCATAGCCTCACATAGCCATTTCTCCACACACATGACCAATATCTCACAAGTAGCCAAAGAAACTCAAATAAGGCATATGAAAGAAGCCCATCATCCTAAAATGCAATATGATACAAATGCAACATGATATATAACAAGATGGCTATCCTACCATGGTTTATACATTAAGCAAAGCATGTATATACATCAAAGTAAACATGGTATGATACATATGGTACAAAAGCAAATCCCCCAAGAACCAACTTGAAAGGGCAACAAACCCCAAGTTCTCCCCGCAAGCGCACAGATGTAGCTTGGTCGAGAGGCTTTGTAAAGATGTCTGCAAGCTGACCTTGGGTAGGGACATGACTCAACACAATGATCCCTTTCTCCACATTGTCTCTCAAGAAATGGTATCTCACTTCTATGTGTTTGGTTCTGGAGTGAAGCACTGGGTTTTTCGCTACACTTATGGCACTGGTGCTATCACAAAGAAGTGGGATCTAGGTGCACTCCTCACCAAAGTCTCTCAAGGTGTATGAGATCCACAACAGCTAGGAACAACAACTCGCGGCTGCAACATACTCCGCCTCGGTGGTAGACTGAGCTACACTAGACTACTTGCGGGAAGACCACGAAACCAATGAGGACCCAAGAAACTGACAAGAACCAGAAGTAGACTTCCTCTCGACTCGACAACCAGCAAAATCCGCATCAGAAAAACCATGAAGTGAAAGAGTCGAGGAGGAAGAATAGCAAAGGACAAGACCAGGGGCAGACTGTAGGTACCTGAAGGTCCTCTTGACGGCTTGTCGATGTGATGTCCTCGGCGAAGCTTGAAAACGAGCGCACAGACACACACTGAACTGTATGTGTGGCCTCGTCGCCGTCAGGTAGAGGAGGGAGCCGATCATGCTCCGGTACTCCCGCTGGTCCACTGGTTCTCCGTCCTCGTCCGCGTCCAAGTAGCCGTACTCCCCATGGGTGTCGACATAGGCTTCACATCTTGCATCTGGAACTTCCTCAGCATGTCTTTCGTGTACTTGGTCTGATGTACAAATGTTCCATCCTTCACTTGCTTGATCTGCAACCCGAGAAAGTACTGCAACTCGCCCATCATGCTCATCTCGAATTCCCTGCTCATCTCATCTGCAAACTTGGCAACAAGGTTATGTGACGAGCCACCAAAGACAATATCATCCACGTATATCTGCACAATCAACAAGTCATTCCCATGCTTGAGGAGAAACAAGGTCCTATCCACGGTACCCATCACGAACCCTCTGCTCAACAGAAAACCTCTCAATCTCCTATACCAAGCCCGGGGTGCCTGTTTCAACCCATACAGAGCCCTTTTCAACCTGTACACCCTGTGTGGATACTTCTCACTCTCGAACCCCGGTGGCTGCTTCACATACACCTCCTCCTCTATGACCCCATTCAGAAAAGCACTCTTCACATCCATTCGAAACAACTTGAACCCTTTAGCCACGGCAAAGGCTAGAAGGATTCGAGTTGCCTCAAGACGGGCCACGGGAGCAAAGGTCTCCTCATAGTCGATCCCCTCCTTCTGACTATATCCCTGAGCAACAAGTCTGGTCTTGTTCCTCACAACCATCCCATTCTCACCCTCTTTGTTCTTCCAAACCCATTTGGTTCCTATAGGATGGCAATTTGGAGGTGGTTCAACTAACTCCCACACCTGGTTCCTCTCAAAGTTTTTCCAACTCCTCATGCATAGAATTGACCCAGTTTGCATCAGATAAAGCGTGTCCAATGTCCTTGGGATCAAAGGTGGTAACAAATGCAGCATGTGCGAAATGAGAGGAATTCCTAGACCTTGACATTGTAGTACGTTCATCGATGTCCCCAATGATCTTCGATAGGGGATGCACTTCTTGAATCCGCCGGGGAGCCTCACGCCTTGAGACTACCTCCCCCTCAACTTCAGCTTCTCTCGCTTGGTCCTCTTATCGCACCATCGTTGTGCATGAAGTAGACGGTCCACCCTCTGTAGTGGTCGTAGGGGAAGTAGTGGGTACACACTCAGCTTCAGGCGCATGGTTATCTCCATCATCATCTCCAGCTTCATCCTTCTCCTCTTCAAAGAGGTCCTCAGCCATCTCTTCATCACCTACACATTCAAAGCCAAGAGAGGTACATGGCATTGTCTCGTCGAAGGTTACCTCGCAAGTCTCCATGATTTTGTTAGTCTCAAGGTTAAGCACCCTATAGGCTCTAGAATGATTAGCATATCCAAAGAAAATCCCATCACTAGACCTAGCCTCAAACTTATCGAGTTTTCCTTTCTTAAGAATGAAGCATTTGCATCCAAAAACTCGGAAAAGACTCACCTTTGTTGCCCGACCATGCATCAGCTCATAACAGGTCTTCCTCTTGAAAGCTCGCAATAAAATCCTGTTGGAGACATGACAAGCCGTATTGACCGCCTCAGGCCAATACCTCCTAGGAGTCCTGTGCTCATCGAGCATCGTCCTAGCCATCTCACAAAGAGTCCGATTTTTCCTTTCCACAACTCCATTTTGAGGGGGCGCATAAGGGGTCAAATACGGATGTTCAAGACCTAGATCACGACAGAAAGCATCAAAATTAGAGTTCTTGAACTCTGAGACATTATCACTACGGATAGCTCGAATGACATTCCCATGCCTCTCGTTTTTCAACCTCACGATCAGATCTCGAACAAAACCAAATGTCTCACTCTTATCTTCCAAGAAAAACACCCAGGCATAGCGAGAGTAATCGTCCACCACAACCAGGACATACCACTTCCCACCCACCGAGCGAACTCGAGCTGGCCCAACAAGGTCCATATGCAACAGCTCTGTCGGACGCTCGGTCATGACATCGGCCAGGGGTGGATGGGGAGTGGCTACCATCTTGCCATGCCTACACGGAGCACAAACCAAATCCTTCTCAAACTTCAATCTAGGCAATCCTCGGACAAGGTCAAGACCACTCAAGAGGGACACCAAATCAAAGCTCAATTGACCCAACCGCCTATGCCATTTCCACAAATCAGAAGAAGGATCGGCCATCAAACAGCGAGCAGGACCCAAAGAACGAGAGAAATCAGCCCTGAAAATCTGACCCTCGGGGATGATCATACAAACAAGATCATCTCGAGAGTCCAGCAAACGAGACTCACCAGACTTGAAACACACCTCAAAGCCCTCATCAAGCAAATGAGAAACCGAAAGCAAATTGAAACCCAAAGACTTCACAAGAGCAACCCTCTTCAATGTTACCTTGTCACTCACATACACTACACCCTCAGAAATCACCCTTCCTCGTCCATTGTCCCCAAATGTGATGTACATCTTTTCCTTCACTGGGGTGAGGCTGGAGAACCACTTCTTATCTCCGGTCATGCGTCGGGAACATCCGGAGTCGATCAACCAAATGTTCTCCAAGCCTCCTGCCTGTAGTTAGAAACAAGAACGAGAATGAGCTAACGACTCGGCACTGGGGTTAGCACAAAGAAAGTTGAACCAGTGTCGAGCCATCTGCTCGAAAAAGGGGTTAGCAAACATCATTCCCTTGCCACCAAACTTCCCATGTCCCATGGAAGGAGTACGAGCACCACGAGGGGGAAAACGTGGTCCATAGTTCCTCTGGAACCCAAAGCTGCGATCATCTCCCCTAAACCCGTATTGAGGACGAGTAGGGGGACGTCCAGCAAAACCACCATGAGCCCGACCAAACCTCTCACCAGCACGCACACCATCATCTCTCCTATCAAACCTCTCACCACCACCTCTCTGTGGGAACCTACCACCCTGAGCTCCTACTCTACCAACACTCCTCACACTTCCCACACCCCGTGGAAGTGGCACTCTAGGCTCAGGAATACCATGAGACTGACGATACCTGTCCTGGTTTGCTTGCTCCCTAGCAAGCCTCTCATCCCTCTTCCTCTTGTAGCAAAACTCTTCCTTGCCACAATACTCACACCTGAAGAGGATGGCTTTTGGTTTTGGCTCTAGCTCTGGCTTCTCTCTAGGTTTCTCACCCTTCTCACTCACAAACTTTACCGTTTTCTGGAAGTCATTTGTCTTAGGTGGGAATTTGGGTGGATCTTGGGTTGTGTCAAGCTTGTTGCAAAGGTGGTTGGGCTTTGGAGTGAAAGAGTTCTTGGGTGCTTTTGGAAGTGGAACTTGGATGTCTCCGATAACCTCAAACTCGGGGTTAGACTCAACACACTTCTCATACACACTCTCCCCACTATTTTCTCCCACTTTCTCACCCAACTTCTCAAAACCCAAACCACGACCATCCGCTCTCTTGAACTCCTCAATCATGATTTTCAATTGAGGTTCCTGCCCTGACAACCAACCCAACACCTTCCTCAAATAATCATTCTCCTCATAGATGACATCCAAACGGGAAGTAAGTTCAAGATTGCGCAAAGTAACTTCATCACAGCTAGTGCATGCATTGACAACAGGAGATTTCAAAGAAGCTTTCAAAGTGCTAATGGTAGAACAAGCATCAACAAGCTTAGCATGCATGGTAGGACATGATTTACAAGCACCAAGCAAAGTGGGTCTAGCCTTAAGCTCATCATACTCAGTCCTAAGAGCATCTAGTTTAGCCAAAGTAGAAGCATTCTTCTCATTAAGCAACTTGATCTCATTGAACCATGCATCACACTCAGAGCATTCAACATCATCAGAAAAGTAGGAGCAAGTTTCAAAGAGTCATTCTCAAGTTTCAATTCAAGCAACTTAGACTCTAATTCTCCTACTTTCTCACTAGCATTCTCAAGTTGAGCCCTAAGATCTTTCCTCATCTTCTTAGCATCTCTCAACACACTATCACGGTTGTCAATCAAGCCATTCAACCTCGTGATCTCAGCAAGCAAAGAGTCGGGGTCACGATTTACCTCATCCTCCGAGTCGGAGTCGTTGTCTTCCTTCTCGCTTTTCTTGCTGCTTGAGCTATGAGCCATGCCACAAAAGCGTTCAAGCGCCACACAACTCAATCCACTAAGGTTCCGGCTTGCACTCTTCTCGCCTTTGCACCTCCTGGCGTCTTTATCTTCACTGCTTGAGCTTGACGGCGCGTCGCTTGAGCTTGAATCGACGTTGCTTGAACCGGTCACCATGGCTCTTGCCTTGTCCTTCTTGTAGCCGTCCTTGCTCGGTCGCCGCTTGTCCTTGTCCTTGCTCTTGGACTTGCTGAAGTGCTTGCCCTTGGAGGAGTACCTGTCTTCATGCCACGGATGCGCCTTGTACTCGCTCATCTTGTACTTGTTCTCCTCCGCTTCCGGGCACTCGGCGATGAAGTGACCACGCTTGCCACACTTGTAGCATGTCCCCGAGCTCCGCCTTGCATTTCTCCGGCTCTCATGTAGTCGATCAAACCTCCTTGAGAGCAAGGCCAGCTCCTCCTCGGCCAGCACATCAAACCCCTCATTTGGAATAGACATAAGAGAAGACAAGGAAAATTGTCGACAAGAAGGGTTAGCTTTGCCCTTTGATCCGCCCACAAGAGCAAGACTATGATCAGTCGAGCCCTCATGCTTGGATTGCAACTTCCTGTCAATCTCAGCCGACTTGAGCTTAGAAAAGAGGTCATCCAACTCAATAGTCAAGTATTGCCCGGACTCCTTGATGGCCTCAACCTTAGCACCCCAAACATTTGGGTCCAAGATATGCAAGAGCTTCAAAGCTTTATCATGCTCGGTGTAAGGAAAATCCTCAACATTGGCCTTCATGTTGTTCATGATGGTGGTGAACCTCTGAAACATCGCATCAATGTCCTCACCGGGAAGTTGAGTGAAGTTCTCATATTGCATCCGGTAAGAGATAAAGAGGCGAGCCTTCACATGGTTATCACCACCGTGAGCAACCAACAACTTCTCCCAAATTTGCCAAGCAAGATTCAAATGGGGAACACGCTCAAACTCAGGATCACACAAGCTTCGGACCAAGTGATCAACGGCTTTTGCATTTCCCTCATACTTGGCCTTAGCACCAGCATCGGTCACCATAAGAGTATGGATGTTGGCCGGAATATCATAGGTCTTGTCAAGCACAATGAAATCCAACAACTTTCCACGAAGAAAGATCATCATTCGGGCCGCCCACTTGTGGTAACCCTTCCCATCGAAGTGCGGCGGACCGCCCCGCTCAATGTACGCCATCTTAGGATTTAAGACTTGTCAAAGTCACAAAGAATCCGGCACCAAGCTCTGATACCAATTCAAGGATCAGATGGCGACTAGAGAGGGGGGAGTGAATAGGAGCCGGTAAAAATTCTTCTCAAATAACCCGGCCTATACCCTAGTCAAATCCCGGTCACACACAAGCGATGGATCGAATCACACAGCAATCGCCAAGACAACGAGGTTATGGATCAACCTCAAGTCTTAGGAACGATTTCTTGAAGCACACGCGGAAGAACGAAAGAAGGAGGGAGGAATCGAACCAAGGAACAAAGCTACCAGGCTCTGGCGGACTGTCCGGCCAGGCGGGGCGGACTGTCCGCAAAGGCCGCACGGACTCTCCGGCAGGGTATCGCGGACTGTCTGCACCCTTGCCGCAGACCGTCCGGCCTGAGCCACAGACTGTCTGAAAAAGGCAACAGAACCTCCAGAGACGCACCGCGAATAACAGACCGTCTGCGGGGAGCACGAGGACTGTCCGCCAGGCACCCGCGGACTGTCCGCCCGGCACACGCGGACCGTCCGAAACTTCGCCCAACCAAAACACGAAAACACCACGGATCGAAAGCAAAGCCGAGCAAGAACATGAAGAACACGCGACGAACAGGCAGGCGCGGACCGTCCGCCAGGTCCACGTGGACCGTCCGCGAGGCACGGACAAAGCAGAAAACTGCTCGACCCCGAAGGTCAACTCCTCCAATCCATCACCGGATCTCCCAAACGGTAGAAGATGTTGAGACAAGAGTTTGGGGACATGAAAAGCGTCAACCAAGGATGCTATACCCCAAAAAATTCGCCTCTTAACTTCCTAAATCATCGGGAATCGCGGATCCTTTGAACACCACCAAAAGCTAGAGCTCCGAACGAAGATCCTTGAATCGAAGTGGTTTCCCGGCGTTTGAGGGCACAAGATCAATCCCAAAGATGCACAAGACATCCATCCATGTTTCCCTCAAAGAAATTCGGGGAGAAACCCACTCAAATCCGCGGAATCACACCAAGAACAAAGGCACCAAAAACAAGCACGAAAAAGATCACGAAAAACACAACGTCGAATCTTCTATACAAACCAGGAAAGATTCACAAGGTCTAGCATGCCGCCCTAGCATCCATCCCTCTCAACAAATCTCTCATGAAGCTCTCATGCTAGCCTAGAGGAAATGGAGAAGAAAATAGTCCAGGAAAAAGAGAAATAGAAGGGGGGAATGAAACCCTAAGTCGCGGAGGGGAGAACCATCCACACACACTCATGGCTTATATATCGGGTCCCGCCGGTGTGGGAAATGACTCGACTACCCCTAACTCAACTACTGGCGATACAACCCACGCAGGGGCATTTATGTAATGTTTGTGGGTCTTGCCATCGGACGGCCACGCCTTCGCCGCACCCCGCGTCCTCCCGACGCAAGCCATGCGATCCCGCCGCGTGTCCTCCGCTTCGAAGCTTCCCGACATGCCCGGATCCCGTCTCCGTCGTCTTGGGCCTTCGGACTTGGTTCTGAGGCCCAAACAAAGAAACCGTCCTCCGATGGTTTTGTGGGAAAACCACCAAACCCCGCGTGCTCGGCCCGGCCTCCCGCCAAGCCACTTGACTCGGCCACCACCGTGCACCGGCTCGATCGTCCATGACTTCGTCTTGCTCGTCTCGCCACCATGTGACCCGCACCTAGTCTCGCCGTCCACCGGGTCCCTCGAACTGAGCCTACTTGTCTCTCCATCTCTCGGAGGCCCCTCAAGGCTGAAGACCTTTCGCTCCCGTTCTTCACCTGCAACAACACGAACTAGGCCGCAGCCTACACCTGCGCACTGAGCCAAGAGTCAGTCCAACACCCGTTGTCAATCACTCATCACTGAGGAGCGGTCATCCATCGACCACCGGGACACTCCTGGTCCTCAAGGGCACTAAAGGGTAGATTCAGGATGTTAGACAACAAAACCTTCCATCCCTACTCCTCGCAGGTGAAAATTGTCATAGCTTGTTGAATCCTGCATAATTGGATTCGGGGTTATTGGATAAAATAGTCCCGGGAGAGGATTTTACTAAACCTGCATCCCAACCTACTACCCTAGGCACACAACAACCAACATCTCAGTAAGTTAGATCATGGGTGCACAGAGGGATGACCGGGCGGCAGCAATGTGGCGGGACAAGGGATCTTCCAGGGTCTAGTCTATTAACTAAGTTGGTAAGTGTAAGGAACCATGGTGTCAATGTGATGTTGTTGTGTTTGTAACTGGTTGAGACCACCGGAATTTCGTTAATCCATTTGGCTTCTTCATTTGATGTTTTTTGTTGCTTTTTTTGTATCTGTTACTCTGGGCATCCAAAGGGCTGCAATATAATGCGTACATGTCATGTCTTGTATTTAAGCAGTTTGGTGGAATGGATCCTCTTGGTGTCATAGGCCCATGGCTAAGGAGAACATCTTCTTTGGTGCTTCTGCTGCTAGGTTTGTTGTTATTTGTCAGCTGCTTGTTGATCATAATGTTGATGGTTCGGCCTTGTCTCTGGGTGCGACTTTTGAGGCTATTGTGGGTGCTGCTAGTCTACCTGCTGCTGTTGCGGGTGATGTCGGTGGTGGTGTTCTTGTGGGTGGTACTGCGGTTGGTCAGGGGCAGGGTCCTACTGGCGATGGTGGTGTGGTGCAGGGGGAGGGGCTGGTGGTGGTGGTGTGCCTTGCCCTCCCATGAGGTGGAGTAGTGCCACCTCTGGCTTTGTGTTGCCCCGCACGTGTAACTCAAGTTTACAACCATGTGCGCAAGCGGAGGCAGCGATGGGTTAGGATTTGCAAGCTTAGGGATCTCAGTGATGCACTTTGCGATGGCCTCACTTGTAGCATCTCTCTTGATCAGGACCACTACCTCGAGCATTAAAAGGTGTGTCAGCTGTGTTTTATACTCCTATTATCTTTTAATTGCTTCTTATCCATGCATACAAGTACTAACTCATCATGTTTTCATTGCTTTTGCTGGTGATGTAGGATCATCCCAAGGATGCAGAGCTGTTGAACAAGTCCATAGAGCACTATGAGTAGATGGAGACCATCTTTGGTGGTGGCATGGCAACTGGGAGGTGGGAGGGTAGTGGAAAGCCCCTTGGTGTGTTCTATGGGTTTCTGGACACCATGGAGAAGAAGCATGTAGTGGACCCGTCTTCCACCAAGCCTGTGGTGGACCTGAGCAACACTGATCAGCCGGTGGAGGAGAAGACAGTGCACAAGCCAACTGCCACCACTAAGGCTTCAAGGGACCCTGCAACTTGCACTAGACAGAAGAGGAAGAGGGATGACATGTCTCCGGATGAGGTACCTATGCTGACCAACATGACTGACGTGGTGAATAGTGTCACTAATGGTGTTAGGGTTTTTGGGCCAGAGCAGGTTCATCCTGATCTTTACCATGCTGTCATGATGACCCCTGGGTTCTCTGAGGAGGATCTCATAGTTGCCTTCTCCTACTTGCTGGATAACAAGGCTCAAGGGACTGCCTTTGTCAATATGTCTGCGAACCACTGCACCCTTTGGCTCAGGACCTGACTGGCCAAGCACTACTACATCTAATGTAGTGGATATGGCCCCATAGCTAAGGGAAAACATTGAGCACATCTACTCTCTTATTTTGCACAGATCTCTGTATGGATAGGTCTAACCTGCTAGGGTGGAGCCTTACTTGCACCTGGCCTCTTTTGTGGTTTATTTTGGTCTCACAACAGGGGGTGGCTAATTTCGACGAACTAATCTATTCTTTTGTTGTTGCATGAACTAACTATTTGCTAAAATGTTGCATGGTAAGTACTATGATGAACTTATTTGCTGAAATTCCTCCCTAGTATTGCAATATTATGGACGTAGAACTGCTTATGCCTGTGATGGTTTATGTTGAACTGCATTGTAGGTACTATATATGTCTGTAATACTGAAGTCATTATGTCTGTGATGGTTTATGCTAAAGTCATTATGTCTATGATGCTAAAGCCATTTTCCTATGTTTGATATGCCATGTTTCATGCTTTCTTTTGAAATGTCTAATTGCCATGTTACTTGTTGTTCTTCATCATTTCTTAAATGCCTTGTTTATTCAGCATATTATTATGTAGTTTTCTCAATCTGACTTGGTTCTCTTTGGTATTCTTTAATAGTTGTCATCTACCATGAGTCATGCTATTATTAATCAGTAATTCATATTTCATGTTGTGCTTCTTTTGTTTCTTTCCTTCTTGACAACTGTATAGCTTATATGTGAATGCAAAGTGGGCCTTTGTTTGCATACGGCTTGCTTATAGCTAATAGTTGTTGCTCCTGCTGCTTTATCCAATCCCCTGCCTTCCTTGGTTTGCTTTGTTATTTGGCTAGTGAGGATTACATGTGTTGGCAATGATGAAGTGACTATCTCTCTTTCCTTTGCCTTTTCGTTTTTGTCTCTTCGGTGTCTATTCTTGTTCTTTCGATTCACCACCACTTTAGAGCCACCCTCTTTTATGACGGACTTGTGGCTGATAAAACTTATAAATATGAGGCCTGCCACCAAACTCACTCATCTTCCTGTAATGCACTTGTTTTGAGGCTTTTAATTGCACATATGTCTTTGCTATTTGCTTACAATTTAAGGGCTTATTGACTCTTGTATTGATTTTTAGGAATGAAGAGCTTCTATTGTTTATAGCTCTGCCCAACACATTACCTACCTGACCTCTCGCCTTACTTCTTACATTGCAGTTTGACACCTTTTGCTGTGGAATGGTTTTGCAGACTTGGCCAACTTTGTTGCATACTATTGAATGCTAAGGTTTGGACATCTTCTTCTTCATCTTGCGGATGATGATGGGATAAGTTGCCAATACTAACTATTCAACGAGCTCGATGTGGACCTTGCCTATTCTACAACCTTGTAGATTCGGCAACATCCACTCGACCTCGCTGAACAGGACCTTGACAACCTAACCTTTTTGACGCCTTAATGACATATCTCTTACAGTTGTGACTTTTGTTCCTTCAGTTTTCATGTCTTGTTGCATGGCGATGATGATTATGGACGCAAACTAACAGTATAGCACAAGGCCTGGATCCACCTAGGTGTTAGCTGCTAGTGATGCAGTCAGGGCTTCCCCTGACTGTCTCACCAGCAGGCAACTCCTGCTTGTATCCAATTTCGTAGGCTAGTACTTCCCTGAAACTGAGCCATTTTTTTGTGTTTCATGTCTTTTTCTATGTGTGAATGATGATAGTACAATTATCCATGGTCATTGCAAGCGATGGTGATAACGACCTTGCCGGTGATGCCGTCTGTTGTCATTTGCAACATCGTCACATCCTACCTCGCAATAGATGTGGGAACTATACACTGACGCACTATTCATTTCTTTAAAAGGTGATAATATGGTGCTTAGGATACACGCTCCAAGATGGTGCAAGTATCCAATTTGTTAGGCAAGTACCAAACTACATCAGAGCACCATTTTTTAAAGATTTTTGCAGCCTTCTGATCAATTCTCCATTGTGCTGACTTTTACTTCTTTTCTGCTTTATGTTGGTCTTTATGGATTGCTACCAATGGTGCTTGGAGATGCCTGTTTGAAGACCATTACCTTTCTTGAGTTTCAATCATACTTGGACGTGGCTCGTTCCTTTATGGCGTTCCACATACTACAATTACCTTCTGTTGTGTCACCAATTTTTTTTTTAAAATGTGTTTACATATAAATTTGTTGTAAATATGTACTGATGACCCCCCCTTAATTATGGTCATAATATTTTGTTATTGCTATCCATGTCTCCTTTGCCATTCTGCAACTCTGAAAATGGGGTGGTACACTTCACCTGCGTCTGCGTAAGGTGAGGGTACTGGTCCCCGGAACAGGCCACCGATCGTCATCTTTGGATGGCAATTTGAGGTGGTTATGGGGGTCCCACCTTTGGCCCATCCTAATGAACAAGAACTTGGCCCATCCAGCTGTTGGGTATTTTAGTAACACACGAAATAAATCCACAAGTGCACGGATACCGTTGTAGCTTTCACCTCAAAGTATTCCAAGGGTATCGAATCCAACGGAACGTGTGTGCACTAACTTCGTACAATCGGTCCAAGGACACACCCAGACAAAAGTCAAGGATAGAGAGGATTCATAAAGATAGCACTATAGATGAGATTAAAAGCTGATCTCTAGATAGAACTTGGCTTAGGATATTGATAGCCGTGACTTAACAGATAACTCCGGTACGAGGATCTATGTGGAAGGAGCTCCAACTATTGAAGGATCAGATGGCGACTAGAGAGGGGGGGAGTGAATAGGAGCCGGTAAAAATTCTTCCCAAAGAACCCGGCCTATGTCCTACTCAAATCCCGGTCACACACAAGCGATGGATCGAATCACGCACCAATCGCCAAGACCACGAGGTTATGGATCAACCTCTAGCCTTAGGAACGATTCCTCAAAGCACACGCGGAAGCACTAGAAAGGGAGGAAGGAATCGAACCAAGAAGCAAAGTACACAGGCTCTGGCGGACCGTCCGCGCAGGAGGGGCGGACCGTCCGCAAAGAGCCGAGCGACCGTCCGGCCGGGTATCGCGGACCGTCCGCACCCGAGCCGCGGACCGTCCGGCTTGAGCCGCGGACCGTCCGTTAAATCACACGCCGAACGACCCAAAGCCACCCCCGAGCCACGGACCGTCCGCCCTGGTCCTCGCGGGCGGACCGTCCGCGGAGTGCGGACAGAGCTGAAAACGCCTGACCCCGAAAGTCAACTCCCCCAAATCATCATCGGATTTCCCAAACGGTTGAAGCTGTAGAGACAAGGGTTTGGGTACTTGAAAAGCGTCACACAAGGATGCTATACCCCAAAAATCTTGCCTTCTAACTCCCTAAATCACCGGGAATCGCGAATCCTTTGAGCACCACCAAAAGCTAGAGCACCGAACGAAAACTCACGAATCGAAGTAGTTTCCCGGCGTTTGAGGGCACAAGATCAAGCACAAAGATGCACAAGACATCTATCCATGTTTCCCTCAAAGAAATCCGGGAAGAAACTCACTCAAATCCGCGGAATCACACCGGGAACAAAGGCACGAAAATAAGCACAAAAATCCACGAAAAACAACCCCGAATCTTCTATACAAACCAGGAAAGATTCACAAGGTCTAGCATGCCGCCCTAGCATCCATCCCTCTCAACAAATCTCTCATGAAGCTCTCATGCTGGCCTAGAGAAAATAGGAAGGAAAATAGCTACGAAAATGAGAAAGAGAAGGGAGCAAATGAAACCCTAAGTCACGGAGAGAGAGAGCCATCAACACACACTCATGGCTTATATATCAGGTCCCGCCGGAGTGGTAAATGACTCGACTACCCCTAACTACACTACTGGCGATACAACCCACGTAGGGGCATTTTGGTAATGTTTGTGGGTCTTGCCATCGGATGGCCACGCCTTTGCCGCACCCCCGCGTCCTCCCGACGCAAGCCATGCGATCCCGCCGCGTGTCCTCCGCCTCGAAGCTTCCCGACACGCCGGATCCCGTCTCCGTCGTGTTGGGCCCTCGGACTTGGTTTTGAGGCCCAAACCAAGAAACCGTCCGCCGATGGTTTTGTGGGCAAACCACCAAACCCCGCGTGCTCGGTCCGGCCTCCCGCCAAACCACTTGACTTGACCGCCACCGTGCACCGGCTCACTTGTCCATGACTTCGTCTTGCTTGTGTCGCCACCATGTGGCCCGCACCCGATCCCGCCGTCCACCGGGTCCCTCGAACCGAGCCTACTTGTCTCTCCATCTCCCGGAGGCCCCTCAAGGCCGAAGACCTTTCGCGCCCGTTCTTCACCCGCAACAACACGAACTAGGCCGCAGCCTACACCTGCGCACTAAGCCAAGAGTCAGTCCAACACCCGTTGTCAATCACTCATCACTGAGGAGCGGTCATCCATCGACCACTGGGACGCTCCTGGTCCACAATCTCCCCCTTGATGAGTGCATTGACAACACACAACTCGAAATGAAATTCAGAGTAAAAGAGAAAGAAAGAAGAAAAAAACAAATAAGCTTAACTCATGACCAAAACTGAAGAAAGGCGAAGAAAGGTCACAAGCCAAGCAAAGCACAAAATCCACACCGAAAACAGCAAGAAAGCTCCCCCTGAACATGTGGATGCAAACTCATGCAAACTCCCAAATTTCAGCTCACCTCTTCTGAATTTTCATTAAGCTCACCTTTTCTCCCCCTTGTTGACAATGTATGAATCAAGGTGAAAATGCAGAAATGCAAAGCAAAGCATATAAACAACTACATGAGCTTCTCAAATAGGCCAAATCTAGTGTCAAAGGCTAAAAATGAGACAAAGATCACACGCATGAATCATAGCATAGTCAAAGCATTGCCACAAGTAATATATGAAAATACAAGCATGTGACAAAGCAAAATTTTCAGATTTAAGCAGTTTTACCAAAAGAAGACTCGCTTCACATGTAAAAGCCTATCCATGTCACACTTGAGCCACAAACATGCATATTACTCAAAGATCATACAAGGATATCAAATTCTCAGCAAAAGATCATGGCAAACACCCATAAAGCAAAGCATGTCATGTCAAAGCTCATGAGCCATGTGTCCACTTCGGGGAGACTTCTCCACTGGTGAACATCATGCAACATGTTTTGCACTCATATGTGAAAGATAAGACATTTTAAGCATAGACATGATGGATGGAGCATTTTTCAAGTATTATGCACTTCTTTTCAAGATTGATTCATTGCATGGTACATGAAGTGCCTTTGCGGCAAAAAGAAGCTTATGCTCCCCCATGAATGCAACATAGGCTAAACATTCACAATGATATCCGGCCTTTGGCCCAAATGCAAGAACAAGGCATCCAAGCACAATCTAAGCATGAAAAGCACATTTAGACCAAACTGTGACATGGATACACAACTACACACGAGTGGAGCATATTTCATCAGAAATTAGTCAAGTTAAGCATTTATTTCAAAAGGGGCTATCTCACCACACATATATCTCAAATATTCTAAGAGCATAGCCTCACATCACAATTTCTCCACACATATAACCAATATCTCACAAATAGCCAAAGAGACTCAAATATAGCATATGAAAGAAGCTCATCATCCTAAAATGCAATATGACACAAATGCAACATGATATATGACAAGATGGCTATCCTACCATGGTTTATACATCAAGCAAAGCATGTATATACATCAAAGTAAACATGGTATGATACATATGGTACAAAAAGGAAATCCCCCAAGAATCAACTAGAAAGGGCAACAAACCCCAAGTTCCCCCGCAAGCGCACAAATGTAGCTTGGTCGAGAGGCTTTGTAAAGATGTCGGCTAGCCGATCTTGGGTAGGGACATGGCTCAAAACAATGGTTCCTTTCTCCACATTGTCCCTCAAGAAATGATACCTCACTTCTATATGTTTGGTTCCGGGAGTGAAGCACCGGGTTTTTGGCTACGCTTATGGCACCGGTGCTATCACAAAGAAGTGGGATCCGGGTGCACTCCTCACCAAAGTCTCTCAAAGTGTATGAAATCCACAACAACCGGGAGCAACAACTAGCGGCAAGCAACATACTCCGCCTCCGTGGTAGACCGAGCTACACTAGACCGCTTGCGGGAAGACCATGAGACCAACGAAGAACCAAGAAACCGACAAGTACCGGACGTAGACTTCCTCTCGACTCGACAACCAAGCAAAATCCGCATCGGAAAAACCATGAAGAGACAGAGTCGAGGAGGAAGAATACCGGAGGCCAAGACCGGGGGCGGATCGTAGGTACCTGAAAATCCTCTTGACGGCCTGTCGATGTGATGTCCTCGGCGAAGCCTGAAAACGAGCGCACAGACACACGCTGAACTGTATGTCCGGCCTCGTCGCCGTCAAATAGAGGAGGGAGCCGATCATGCTCCTGTACTCCCGCTGGTCCACTGGTTTTCCGTCCTCATCCGCATCCAAAGTTGCCGTACTCCCCATGGGAGTCGACATCGGCTTCACATCTTGCATCTGGAACTTCCTCAGCATGTCTTTCGTGTACTTGGTTTGGTGCACAAATGTACCGTCCTTCACTTGCTTGATCTGCAGCCCGAGAAAATACTGCAACTTACCCATCATGCTCATCTCGAACTCCCTGCTCATCTCATCTGCAAACTTGGCAACAAGGTTATGTGACGAGCCACCAAAGACAATATCATCCACGTAAATCTGAACAATCAGCAAGTCATTTCCATGCTTGAGGAGAAACAAGGTTCTATCTACGGTACCCATCACAAACCCTCTGCTCAAAAGAAAACCTCTCAATCTCCCATACCAAGCACGGGCGCCTGTTTCAACCCATACAGAGCCCTTTTCAACCTGTATACCCTGTGTGGGTACAACTCGCTCTCAAACCTAGGTGGCTGCTTCAAATACACTTCCTCCTCTATGACCCCATTCAGAAAAGCACTCTTCACGTCCATCTGAAACAACTTGAACCCTTTAGCCACGGCAAAGGCTAGAAGGATCCGAATTGCCTCAAGACGGGCCACAGGAGCAAAGATCTCCTCATAGTCGATCCCCTCCTTCTGACTAAACCCCTGAGCAACAAGTCTAAACTTGTTCCTCACAACCATCCCATTCTCTCCCTCTTTGTTCTTCCAAACCCACTTGGTTCCTATGGGATGGCAATTTGGAGGTGGTTCAACTAACTCCCCACACACGGTTCCTCTCAAAATTTTCCAACTCCTCATGCATAGAATTGACCCAGTTTGCATCAGATAAAGCATGTCCAATGTCCTTGGGCTCAAAAGTAGCAACAAAAGCAGCATGAGCAAAATGAGAGGAATTCCTGGACCTCGACCGTGTAGTGCGTTCATCAATGTTCCCAATGATCTTCGACAGGGGATGCACTTCTTGAATCCGCCGGGGGAGCCTCACGCCTCGAGACTACCTCCCCCTCAACTTTAGCTTCTCTCACCTAGTCTTCTTGGTGCACCGTCGTTGTCCATGATGTAGACGGTCCATGCTCCAAAGTGGTTGTAGGGGAAGTAGTGGGTACACGCTCAGCTTCAGGCTCATGGTTCTCCCCATCATCATCTCCAGCTTCATCTTAACCATCTCAAAGAGGTCCTCGGCCATCTCTTCATCACCTGCACATTCAAAGCCAAGAGAGGTACATGGCATTGTCTCGTCGAAGGTCACCTCGCAAGTCTCCATGATTTTGTTAGTCTCAAGGTTAAGCACCCTATAGGCTCTAGAATGGTTAGCATACCCAAAGAAAATACCATCACTAGACCTAGCCTCAAACTTGTCGAGTTTTCCCTTCTTCAAAATAAAGCACTTGCAGCCAAAAACTCGGAAGTGACTCACCTTGGGTGCCCGACCATGCATAAGCTCATAACAAGTCTTCTTCTTGAAAGCTCTCAATAAAATCCGGTTGGAAACATGACAAGCTGTATTGACCGCCTCAGCCCAAAACCTCCTAGGAGTCCTGTGCTCATCGAGCATCGTCGTAGCCATCTCACAAAGAGTCCGATTTTTCCTTTCCACGACTCCATTTTGAGGGGGCACATAAGGAGTCGAATACTGATGTTCAAGACCTAGATCACGACAAAAGGCATCAAAACGAGAGTTCTTAAACTCAGAGCCATTATCACTGCGGATAGCTCGAATAGCATTCCCATGCCTCTCGTTTTTCAACCTCACGATCGCATCCCGAACAAAACCAAAAGTCTCACTCTTATCCTCCAAGAAGAACACCCGGGCATAGCGAGAGTAATCGTCCACCACAACAAGGACATACCACTTCCCACCCACCGAGCGAACTCGAGCTGGCCCAACAAGGTCCATATGCAACAGCTCTGTCGGACGCTCGGTCATGACATCGGTCAGGGGTGGATGGGGAGTGGCTACCATCTTACCATGCCTACAAGGAGCACAAACCAAATCCTTCTCAAGTTTCAACTTCGGCAATTCTCGGACAAGGTCAAGACCACTCAAGCGGGAAACCAAATCAAAGCTCAAGTGTCCCAACCGCCTATGCCATTTCCACAAATCGAAGTCGGACCGGCCATCAAACGGCGAGCGAGACCCAAAGAACGAGAGAAATCAGCCCCGAAAATCGACCCTCGGGGATGATCATACGACAAGATCACCTCGAGAATCAAGCAAGCGAGACTCGCCGGACTTGAAACGCACCTCAAAACCCTCATCAAGCAACCGAGAAACCGAAAGCAAATTAAAACCCAAAGACTTCACAAGAGCCACTCTCTTCAACGTTACCTTGTCACTCACATGCACAACACCCTCTCGAAAGCACCCTACCTCGTCCATTGTCCCCAAATGTAATGTACATCTTTTCCTTCATCGGGGTGAGGTGGAGAACCACTTCTTATCTCCGGTCATGTGTCGAGAACACCGGAGTCGATCAACCAAATGTTCTCCAAGCCTCCCCGCCCGCAATCGAAACAAGAACGAGAATGAGCTAGCGACTCAACACCGGGGTTAGCACAAAGAAAGTTAAACCAAGTGTCGAGCCATCTCGCTCAAAAGAGGGGTTAGCAAACATCACTCCCTTGCCACCAAACTTCCCATGTCCCATGGGAGGAGTACGAGCACCACGAGGGGGAAAACGTGGTCCGTAGTTCCTCTCGGAACCCAAAGCCGCGATCATCTCCCCTAAACCCGTACCGAGGACGAGTAGGAGGACGTCCAAAGCAAAACCACCACGAGCCCGACCAAACCTCTCACCGGCACGCACACCATCATCTCTCCCCGACAAACCTCTCACCACCACCTCTCTGTGGGAACCTGCCAACACTCCTCACACTTCCCACAACCCGTGGAAGTGGCACTCTAGGCTCAGGAATACCGCGAGACTGGCGATACCTGTCCTGGTTTGCTTGCTCCCTAGCAAGCCTCTCATCCCTCTTCCTCTTGTAGCAAAACTCTACAAGATGCCTCTCCTTGCCACAATACTCACACCTGAAGGGGATGGGTTTTGGTTTTGGCTCTGGCTTCTCTCTAGGCTTCTCACCCTTCTCACCCACAAACTTCACTGGTTTCTGGAAATCATTTGTCTTAGGTGGGAATTCGGGTGGATCTTGGGTTGTGTCAAGCTTGTTGCAAAGGTGGTTGGGCTTTGGTGTGAAAGATTTCTTGGGTGCTTTTGGGAGTGGGACTTGGATCTCTCCGATCACCTCAAACCCGGGGTTAGACTCAACACACTTCTCGTACACACTCTCCCCACTGTTCTCTCCCACTTTCTCACCCAACTTCTCAAACCCCAAACCACGACCATCGGCTCTCTTGAACTCCTCAATCATGATTTTCAATTGAGGTTCTGCCGCCGTACAACCAACCCAACACCTTCCTCAAATAGTCATTCTCCTCATAGATGACATCCAAACGGGAAGTAAGTTCAAGATTACGCAAAGTGACTTCATCACGCCTAGAACATGCATTTGCATCGGGAGATTTCAAAGATGCTTCCAAAGAACTAATGGTAGAACGAGCATCGACAAGCTTAGCATGCATAGTAGGACATGATTTGCAAGCACCAAGCAAAGTAGGTCTAGCCTTAAGCTCATCATGTTCGGTCCTAAGAACATCTAGTTGAGCCAAAATAGAAGCATTCTTCTCATTAAGCAGTTTGATCTCATTCAACCAAGCATCACATTCAACACATTCAACATCATCAGGAGGAGTAGGAGCAAGTTTCAAAGAGTCATTCTCAAGTTTCAATTCAAGCAATTTTGACTCTAACTCTCCTACTTTCTCACTAGCATTCTCAAGCTGAGCCCTACGATCTTTCCTTATCTTTTTGGCATCTCTCAGCACACTATCACGGTTATCAAGCAAACCATTCAACCTAGCAATCTCAGCAAGCAAAGAGTCGGGGTCACGGTTTACCTCATCCTCCGAGTCAGAGTCGCTGTCTTCCTTCTCACTCTTCTTGCTGCTTGAGCTATGGGCCATGCCACAAAAGCCCTCGAGCGCCACACGGCTTAGCCCGCCGAGGTTCCGCTTGCACTCTTCTTGCCACCGCGCCTCCCGGCGTCTTCATCTTCGCCGCTTGAGCTTGATCGCTCCTCGCTTGAGCTTGAGTCGACGTCGCTCGCACCGGCCACCATCGCTCTTGCCTTGTTCTTCTTGTAGGCGCTCTTGCTCGGTCGCCGCTTGTCCTTGTCCTTGCTCTTGGACTTGTTGAAGTGCTTGCCCTTGGAGGAGTACTTGTCTTCACGCCTCGGGTGCGCCTTGTACTCGTTCACCTTGTACTTGTTCTCCTCCGCTTCGGGCACTCGGCGATGAAGTGGCCACGCTTGCCACACTTGTAACACGTCCCCGAGCTCCGCCTTGCGTTCCTTCGACTCTCGTGTAGTCGTTCAAACCTTCTTGAGAGCAAGGCCGGCTCCTCCTCGCCCCGGCACATCAAACTCCTCATCCGGAATGGACATAAGAGAGGACAAAGAAAACCGTCGACGGGGAAGGGTTAGATTTGCCCTTTGATCCTCCCACAAGAGCAAGACTATGGTCGGTCGAGCCCTCATGCTTGGATAGCAACTTCCGTCAACCTCGGCCGACTTGAGCTTAGAAAAGAGGTCATCCAACTCAATAGTCAAATAATTCCCGGACTCCTTGATGGCCTCAACCTTAGCACCCCAAACATTTGGGTCCAAGACATGCAAGAGCTTCAAAGCCCGATCATGCTCGGAGTACGGAAAATCCTCAACATTAGCCTTCATGTTGTTCACGATGGCGGTGAACCTCGAAACATCGCATCAATGTCCTCACCGGGAAGTGGAGTGAAATTCTCATATTGCATCCGGTAAGAGACAAAGAGGCGAGCCTTCACATGGTTATCACCACCGTGAGCAACCAACAACTTATCCCAAATTTGCCAAGCAAGATTCAAATGGCGAACACGCTCAAACTGCGGATCACACAAGCTCGGCACAAGTGATCAACGGCTTTTGCATTAGCCTCATACTTGGCCTTGGCATCGGCATCGGTCACCATAAGAGTATGGATGTTGACCGGAATAGCGTAGGTCTTGTCAAGCACAATAAAATCCAACAGCTTTCCTCGAAGAAAAATCATCATACGAGCCGCCCACTTGTGGTAACCCTTGCCATCGAAGTGCGGCGGACCGCCCCGCTCAACGTACGCCATCTTAGGATTCGGGACTTGTCAAAGTCGCAAAGAATCCGGCACCAAGCTCTGATACCAATTGAAGGATCAGATGGCGACTAGAGAGGGGGGGGGGGAGTGAATAGGAGCCGGTAAAAATTCTTCCCAAAGAACCCGGCCTATGTCCTACTCAAATCCCGGTCACACACAAGCGATGGATCGAATCACGCACCAATCGCCAAGACCACGAGGTTATGGATCAACCTCTAGCCTTAGGAATGATTCCTCAAAGCACACGCGGAAGCACTAGAAAGGGAGGAAGGAATCGAACCAAGAAGGAAAGCACACAGGCTCTGGCGGACCGTCCGCGGGGAGGGGCGGACCGTCCGCAAAGAGCCGCGCGGACCGTCCGGCCGGGTATCGCGGACTGTCCGCACCCGAGCCGCGGACCGTCCGGCCTGAGCCGCGGACCGTCCGTTAAATCACACAGAACGACCCAAAGCCACCCCCGAGCCACGGACCGTCCGCCTGGTCCTCGCGGACTGTCCGGCAGGTGCGGACATAGCTGAAAACGCCCGACCCCGAAAGTCAACTCCCCCCAAATCATCATCGGATTTCCCAAACGGTTGAAGCTGTAGAGACAAGGGTTTGGGTACTTGAAAAGCGTCACACAAGGATGCTATACCCCAAAAATCTTGCCTCCTAACTCCCTAAATCACCGGGAATCGCGAATCCTTTGAGCACCACCAAAAGCTAGAGCACCGAACGAAAACTCACGAATCGAAGTAGTTTCCCGGCGTTTGAGGGCACAAGATCAAGCACAAAGATGCACAAGACATCTATCCATTTTTCCCTCAAAGAAATCCGGGAAGAAACTCACTCAAATCCGCGGAATCACACCGGGAACAAAGGCACGAAAATAAGCACAAAAAGCCACGAAAAACAACCCCGAATCTTCTATACAAACCAGGAAAGATTCACAAGGTCTAGCATGCCGCCCTAGCATCCATCCCTCTCAACAAATCTCTCATGAAGCTCTCATGCTAGCCTAGAGAAAATAGGAAGGAAAATAGCTACGAAAATGAGAAAGAGAAGGGAGCAAATGAAACCCTAAGTCGCGGAGAGAGAGAGCCATCAACACACACTCATGGCTTATATATCAGGTCCCGCCGGAGTGGTAAATGACTCGACTACCCCTAACTACACTACTGGCGATACAACCCACGTAGGGGCATTTTGGTAATGTTTGTGGGTCTTGCCATCGGATGGCCACGCCTTTGCCGCACCCCGCGTCCTCCCGACGCAAGCCATGCGATCCCGCCGCGTGTCCTCCGCCTCGAAGCTTCCCGACACGCCGGATCCCGTCTCCGTCGTGTTGGGCCCTCGGACTTGGTTTTGAGGCCCAAACCAAGAAACCGTCCGCCGATGGTTTTGTGGGCAAACCACCAAACCCCGCGTGCTCGGTCCGGCCTCCCGCCAAACCACTTGACTTGACCGCCACCGTGCACCGGCTCACTTGTCCATGACTTCGTCTTGCTTGTGTCGCCACCATGTGGCCCGCACCCAGTCCCGCTGTCCACCGGGTCCCTCGAACCGAGCCTACTTGTCTCTCCATCTCCCGGAGGCCCCTCAAGGCTGAAGACCTTTCGCGCCCGTTCTTCACCTGCAACAACACGAACTAGGCCGCAGCCTACACCTGCGCACTAAGCCAAGAGTCAGTCCAACACACGTTGTCAATCACTCATCACTGAGGAGCGGTCATCCATCGACCACTGGGACGCTCCTGGTCCACAACTATATCTAGCCGTGGAGGATCAACGAGGGCCAGAAGGGTTGTCACCACCTCCTGGGATGCCTCTACCTAACCTTGGGATAAGACGAACGGATGATAACCGGTAGTGTGTCACATCGTCAACACTGTGGTTACTGCTGTAGCCAACGGACTACAGCACCCTGTACTAATAGAACTACGACCACAGAAGAGAACTGATCTCACTCACTTTATGGACTACTAGCTTATGCTAAAGGCATACGAGAGAGCACTCGGTCCAGTACTATGCTTCCAACGTATATGAACGACTTGCAGCCGATGAACGCATAAACCTAGGATCTACGCACTAGCAGAGGAAAAGGCTACTCATGCAACCTAGCATAAACTATTAGAAAGGAATCATGAACACACTTTATTCTAATCAGAGAATGCAAGCACATCCAGTTTATTCTAAATGATGAACATGCATACAAATGGATATGAGCACTTATGAACCTATTCGAAAGGTAGTGTTCGAAGAACACAACCCTCTAAATCAAGAACAAGCGAAGAACACAAGAACATATCACCTATATGAATTCCACTTAAGTATAAATAGGAAATGCGAAAATACTTACTTTACTCTAATTGAAGAACAAGCATCCATAGAGATACAACTCTCTCTCACTCTACTACTCTCTAATCTACCAAGGAGAGGCCTCTCCTTTGAAGGGAAGCTCTCATCCTTGGGTGAAGTGGTGTAGTGTGTCTCTTTTATTACCCCTTCCCTTTCTATTTATAGGCCTGAGCATCGGCGTGAAAACACACCGAGCACCCCCGGAATGTTCTTAGGAATCATCGAGGAGATAACACGAGCAAGATGGGTGCAAACTGCCTTGAGGTGGGGTCGGCTCCATTCGCGCTGCCTTTTGTCTAGGTGACTACCACGTGGGTCCCCAAGATGGTTCCCGATGTATGGGTCAGTTGAAGGCGGTTTGCTCGGGTTGTGGGCCGTGAATCCTTATGTTGAACACGTGGTGACGTCTGATTCGTCGGGAAGTGCTTCTCTTGGATTGATGAGGTGTCACGAACACATGGCACCCTATGTGCCAGCACGTCGCCACGTGGCCTGGTGTGGGTCCCACATGGCCCAAATGATGTCATGTGTATATCTCTCTCATCCAGGCTCCGATGTATGCAAATGATATATCCATTTCGATCATCTAGACGATCCCATTGCAATGGTGTAGACCAATTTGGCAATTGAGGTTGTTTTTTATGATTCCCTATCTATGCCATTGGTTTAATTGCTCTCAGTTGTATCATTCCATGTGCATTTACATGTGTCCTGCAACAAAAGATAGGAACACCAACACTTGTGGAACTTGTTAGTATAAAGCCCTATTGTAGTGTTGATGATCTCTCTCTATTTATTTTATGCAGGAGTTGGTGGTGTAAAAGTGGCACTTAAGTGCCGTCAACAATACCCCCACATTTGACCTTTGCCCGTCCCGAGTGATGGGAAAACAAATCAAGTAGGACATGATATCTAAAGGTCTGAGGCAAGCATAAGAGACATTCCAAACCATACCTTGTACTTGTGAACTCTGTGGAATGGCTATCACGCCATCGTGAGTAGTTGATGAATGGAATGGTCATGAATCAAATCACCTCTCCTCATCATGTCAAGTAACTTGGGGTTTTGCAATAAATTTTCAAAACAAACCTTGCTTAGCTCCTCATTTTATTGTCTCAGATCACTCAATGTGTATATGTCCTCACCAAGGCATTAGTCTTGCCTTTCTTTCACCCTACTTCTAATGATGGCTATATGTGGAGCTAAGGTAGGATAAAGATAAAGCATACTTGCATCACATATATTGCAAAGTCAAAAACCGGATCCAAGGAGAAAATCAAATCATACAATCAGATCCAGATGTGCACATGTATGAGATGTGATGGACATGGTAAGATGGATACTAGGCCCAGAATGGGTGCTAGATATTACCATATATATAAAGTCATGGTGATGGTAAGGTGGACACTAGGCCCGGAATGGGTACTAGTTGTTACCATCGAAATTATTGGAACTCCTTTTTGCATGGTCACATCTCTCCTTTTTTTCATCTTTCTTTTGGACATGGGCTATATTTCTTTTTTTTTTCCTTCATGCTACACTTTTGGAGAGAGAGGTCACAAATGGAGTTTTATTTTGTGCAATGGATGGATGATACAATGTTAACTTCTAGTGTAGAAGCATAGCAAGGGGAAACGGAGTGCACATGAATCTTGACCGTGAAAGCATGAAAGGAATTCTCACAAGGGTCACAACAATTTGACAAAGCTCATTGCAATGACAATAAGCATATGAGTATAAGTTTTTCAAGATAACTCATCATATGGCCTTGGTAGGGCTTTGGAAAATCAAACAGGAGCTTTGAAAAGGGTTTTCAATTTTCAAAAAAAATTCCCAAGCACTCAAACATTTAGAGAGAAGATCATATGATCAAACCATATCACAAACATCAACTACTTAGCTGAGCATGAGTTCCCTAATGATAGCTGTTCACAAGCATCAATATGATAAGTACAGAATAAAACATATGCAAGCCAACCACAGGAAACATGTAAAGCAGTGATAGGGTTCCTATCCCTACCGGGGATCTCTCGCAGGGAATACGAGTGAGAAGGATGCGGAGGCGGTGGACGACGGCGGCGCTGGTGCACCGTGATCGCAGGAAAAAGGAGAGGGGCGGCACTGGTGGAGGCAAACAGGGAGGCAGTGCTACAGTACTCGCGGTTACTGTAGCGCGAGGGGAGGAGTTGAGGGGTTTAGGGTTGGCCCTTGAGGCCAGCAATCAAATTGATTGCCAACTTGTTTAATCCTTCCAAGTTCAGGACTGTATATCTCCAATTATAAAAATATCTAAGGAAAGTAATCCATCTACGAAAAGGAAACTAACTAGCCACGATTACGGAAACGGCGGCGAAAATAGGTGATGGTCCTGGGGGCGCCACCGCCCCTGACCGCGCCGCCTGATCAGCCGCGCCTGGCCCCTGGTGCGGCTGGGCCATAACAAGCAGGCAGAGCACAATTCCAAGAGTTCTATTTAGCAGATAAGAATTGAAACTCATTAAAACTCATAAATCAAAGAGAATGAGATAAAGGGTGCACATACCATCACTCTTGAAGAATATGAGAAACAAAGAAGACTAGTGGTGGTTCAGCTAACTTGTGGGGCAGCCGGCTCACTCTAGTTTACCTTGTCCCTTATCATGAAAGTGCAGTCGATGTTGTGCAATGCCTGTGTGGGAGATCTCAAGTGTGTATATCAGGGACAAGCTTGGGCTGTCTTCAAACAAAATGGGGAAAAACAAAAGAGGGACTCTACTAGTTCAACAACAGGGAGCCTTTATTCAAATTCAAATATAAATTCACAATGAGACCTAGCTCAAACAAGATCGGCATGCCTTGGCTTACCTTCCCTTTTTAATCAAGCTCGATGACTTACCCCATTTGGATTCAAAAATTTCTGCTAGGGTTAGTCCACACATACAACCAATATCCATGTAAGCATCAATTGTAAGGTCATCAATCAAACTCGACACCATGTCTTGTTTGATTGAAGAAAATGGTTCTAACCTAAGAACCATGCTTAATTTAAAATAACCTATGAAAGCACATAGCTAAACATGCACTCAAACCATGGCATTACATGCATAGATAAAGGAAGCATGAAAGCATGATCAAGCTATTCAAAAAGGACATAAACATGAGCATAAGATGGTGAACATCGAGCAACCTCCCGGAAGGGCTTTGTTTAATGTCAAAAAGCAGGATGTACCTAACTGGACAAGAGGCAAGAGCTAACACATCATCTCCAAACCAGGATAAGATTTGGATGAGAGGAACTTCACTCCGGATGCTCACATACCTCCCCCACACTTGAAGTTTGCATTACTAGGCAACAAATTCGAGTGTGTGGAGATCAAGCTTCCTTTTGTAAGTGTTCTCTCAACAAGAACTTATAAAGGTGTTGTAGTGATGTAGCTCACATGTTCTTAGCCATCACCTGTCCATCATTCTTTTTGATCTCCACCTGAAAGGTTAGCGACCAAAAATACCCGAAGGACAACCTTATCCTAAAAATATGCTCTTGCTTTTTTTATTCGAAAAGGGAAATAAAACCTAACCTAATCCAGGATATCTCCTGGTAGTGCTTTGTTTACGGTCATAAGCTCGACCATGGGAACTTCTTCCTATAGCTATCGTTGGTGATGTCATTCCTGTCCCACCACCAATTGTTGATGTATCAATGAAGCATCAGCCGTAGGGTTAGTGCCACAATTTATACACAAAATCTGCAATGCTTATGGTAAACATATGCATCTACAACCAACCTTCTAAATGTTGAGCAAAATAGGACCAAAACGCGGTTGTAGTCCTCGTGTGTGCCTAGTGCACCGAGCATAAATGACTCTGGAGAAGCATGATGCAGGCATGGTTTAGGTGGTATGTCAAGAGTGAAGTTACCATGCCGTCCGGGGAATCCTTTCCTTTGGACTCCAGAGTCAGTGCCTCATAGATTTCCATGGACAATGATTTATCCATCTCAAGAGATTCATCATGGAAGCTCGATGTTGATTCTTGATCAAGGTCGAGAGCAACATGATATGGGCCAATAGGGAGAGGCTCACACTCGATCGATAATGTGGATCGTTCGCCTTCACAATGGTGAAGAGGATCTTCCGAGTCGTACTCTTGAAGGACCGATTAGGCGACCAGAGAGGGGGGGAGTGAATGGGAGCCGATAAAAATTCTTCTCGAGGGAGATTGAAACTCCGACAAGATGAACTAGCTCGGTCGAACCCCCGAAATCACACGCTCCGCACTTCAACCTTCCGTTTGCCAAAACCACGTAGCCACTGGAGTGCTACCGGTCCTAGGAACAAACTCTACCAGCAACCACAACACACACACGGCAACGACGGCGGAAACAACTCGAAAGCCGGCTAACCGGAGGGGCGGTTAGGACCGGGTATAGGGGGCGGTTAGACCGCCTCCACCCGGTAACCAAGAAATCCTCCGAAATGCCTCTTCCGAGCACCAAAACTCACCACGGTTTCACCAACAGAGATATCCGGTCAAGGCCATGCTAGCTACCGGAAAATCTTGGCGAAAACCAAAACTTCACCCGGGGGCCTAGGGGCGGTTAAACCGGCTACCGGGGCGGTCTAACCTCCTGTACCCAACGAACGAACTCCAACCAAGAACACCTAGCAACCGCACGAGAAAGACCCCAAATTTCACTCGGACGCTCCTCCGATCAAGGCGAACAAACTCACGAGAGGAAAATCCGGCGAAACAAAACTTCGACCTGGAAACACCCAGGGCGGTTAGACCGCCCCCTGTAAGCGGTTAGACCGCCCCTTCCAGAAAACGAACCCGCGGGTCAAACCTCAACTTCCTCGCGCCCGATCTCCCGAATCACTCCACGGATTGCAGCAAAACTTCGGGAATAGCTGGGTTACCTCCTGGGCAACCTCTACTTCAAAGGAATCGACTTGAAACGCTCACAATCAAGAGGAATCGAAGAAATTGCCTCTCTAGGTCAAGAACTCGCCCAACTCGAGAAACCACCAAATCGAGTCCGATTCAAAGGAGATTTGGGGGCAAAGTCACCAACCAAAGAGGCACAAGAACCTCATACGTGACACCCACCAAAAACCCCAAGAAATCGTCCTCAAAACACCGCCAACAAAGAGCTCCGAAAATCAACACAAAAGAGAGGAGAAAACCACCATGATGAACAACGCCGAACCATCTATACATGCCATGAAAGGTTCGCACATGGTCTAGCTTGCCACCCAAACATCCATCCCTCTCTTTAGATCTCACATGAAGCTCTCAAGCTAGTCCTCTAAAAACTGAAGGAAAAAGGAGAACGAAAATGGGAAAAACAAATGAGCTAGGGTTCCAAGAGTTTTCTGCCATCCACCCATTCAATGAGTATATATGGAGGCACCCAAAAGACTGAACTACCCTTCACTAATAACTAGGGATACATGCCCCTCGAGGGCGGATTTGGAAGTCTTCATGTCTTCACCATCGGACGGATGCCCGGCGACCGCAACCTGCTTAGCCTCGACGCAAGCCTTGCGATCCCGACGCGTGTCCTCCGATTCGAAGCTTCTCGGCCGGTGGCCGGGGCGGTCGAGCCGCCACCCCCGGGCGGTTGGGCGGCCCGGGAGATTCGACCGGCCCCGGGCGGTCCGACCGCCCCTCTGGGCGGTTGAACCGCCCGGGTGGCCGCACCCCCCTCGTCGAGTCTTCGGCCTCGGTTTTGTGGCTCAACCGAGTAACCCAGTGGTTTTCTGGTGAACCACTGCAAACCCCGCGAACTCGGTGTAGCCTCCGCCAATCTCCACTCATGACTCGGCTCCCACGTAGTCCCGGCTCGCCCTTGGTTTTGAGGCTCTACCAAGAAACCGTCCACGACTTCATCTTGTTGTTCATGCCACCATGTGGCTCGCACTTGACCCCATTGGCCACCGGGTCCCTCGAACGAAGCCTACTTGTCTTCTCCACACCTGGAGGCCTCACCGGCGACGACCTTTCGCGCTTGTTCTTCACCTGCACCAACACGAGTCAAGCCGCAACCTGCACCTGCAATACTTAGCCAAGAATCAGTCCACACAACGTTGTCAATCACTCATCACACAAGGGAGCGACCATCCACCGGTCCTCGAACCACACATGGTCCTCGACTCTTGAGGGGTAGAAAATCCTACATCCTCAATGACAACAGGCTCGAAGGATGCGAACGGAGATACATACCTCATCTCCTCGAGCGGGTTTTGCTTAGGAAGAGGCTTCGCCCTAGAACTTTTTGAGAATAAGGAAGTGGTGGAAGAAGAAGCTTTCCTAAGCTTTTTATCCAGGTCCCCTCAGGTTGCATCGAGAAGCTTTTCTACAGGGGAGCCTAGGAGGAGATCAAGATCGAGGACATCAAAGATGTGGAAGTCTAGATTAACCTTGATCTTGTCTACCATGCAACCCCCCGACACTCAAGAATATGTCCGGAGGGATAACTCTTAGGAGATTGTCGAATGGTCTTAGCGTAACGTTGCCCATCAAAGTGTATGCTAGGTGCCATGGTATGACATTAACCTCCATAGTGGGGTTAAGATGGGCTTCTACGATAATTCCCCTTATGCAACAAGAAATGATCATAGAGGGTGAACAAATCCAAAGTGCTTCGGAAAAGTTTCCCACTCCAGTCGACCACTTCTTCTCCATGGCCTCCATGATAGATGTTTCGTTTGGAGGATCAGGAGGCAAAGGAGGTACCGTAGGTCTAGGGGAAGGTTCTATCAAAAGATTTCTAGTTGGCTGGATTTGGACAGAAGAGGGCTCCTTCCCTAGTTAGACATCTAAGCAATTCGAGGTGTTTTTGACATTTTCAAAAGGGTTATCCTCGAATCGATAGAGGAACTCTGGAGGCTGAATTTCTTCTTCCTCCACTATTCCTGGTTCGGGAGAGGGCTCCACGGTCGAAAATTGAGATGTGGAAGTCAAAAGGCTCAAGTTCAGCTATTGAGAGACTCTCATGGATCGAATCTGATTCCTGGTGGGGTTCATTATGGTCGGTAGGAAGCGAATAGTTTTCTAAGAGGCTATTTAGGATTGCTCTTCCTTCCACTAGAGTTTTGTATGCAAACGAACCTCCAGCAACGATGTCAAGATCTTGTGTGACGTCCATTTCTAAACCCATGAAAAATGCGTAAAGCAAGACATCATTAGGTAGAAATGAGCTAGGTCTAGATGCACAAAGGTGTATGAACCTAGCCCACGCTACTCCTATAGACTCCTCTAATTGTTTGAACTCAAGAATATCCCCTGGGAGATAGGCCATATGAGTATACCATTGCACCGTCCTCTCCATGAGAGCAAAAGTTATCTAGAAGTTTACCCCAATCACCATTTACACATTTCCTCCTCCTCGTCGTTGGCGTGCCCCGGGACAGCATCGCGCTTCATCCAGCTGCTCCTCTAATGGCCCCATGCACCTCCTCCCCGGCCCGCCACCTCCCGTCCTCCTCTCCCCTCTCGTGCCTGCCTCCGTCACCGTCACCGTCGTGGTGCCCCTGCATCGGTGCCTCCCACGTCGCCTTCCGTCCTGCCCTCCCACGCAGCAGCAGCCACCGCCTGGCTCCCTACATCTGACACTGCTCCTGGTCCGCGTCGGGGACGATGGTAGTGAAGGGAAGAGGTGCGCCGGGCACGGTACAACTTCTACCTTGAAGAGGAATAGAAGGGATCGGGGACCGGATGGAAAGATTTCGCGTGATTTGTGCGTGGGATTGGGCACGGATATAGGAGCGGGTAGAAAATGCTCCAGTGATATTAAACATCATCGTCGTCCGCGGCAATGAGCATTTTTCATGGGATTTTGGTGGGATTTGGTGGGAATTTTTCTGACCGATGGGACCTCCTGTGATGGGTAAGGGTAGATTTTCTGGTGGGAGTCTATTTTCAAAAGAACTCATTCTTTATAGTATAGAAGAAGATAGAGAAAGATTGGGCCATGTCGGTATGCGCCTCTTGAAGGACCGATACGGCGAACCAGAGAGGGGGGAGTGAATGGGAGCCGATAAAAATTCTTCTTCTCGAAGGAGATAGAGGCTCCAACAAGATGAACACGGTTTCCAACACACGTCTCCAACTCACTACCCAAGTTGGCCAAGACCACGCAGCCACTGGAGTGTACTGGCACTAGGAACCAACAACCAACTTCACGGACCCGAGAACGTAGCGGAACACCAACTCGAGCCTCACTGACCTACACCGGTCAGGCCGATGAGCACCACCGGTCAGACCGGTCCCTGCTAGTGAAACCTGGGAACTTCCACAGAAAGGCCCCTACACCGGTCGGACCGGTGTTGCCCACCGGTCAGACCGGTTCAAGCCAGGAAACCCCAAATCTACCAAACAAGCCTACCGAGCTCCAAACTGACCCAAACTTGAAACAGTAGCAACACGGGACAACAGCGAACTCACCCAAATGTTCACCCGAGCAAAACTCAACAGGAGTCCGCACTTGTCAGACCGGTGAGAGGCATCGGTCAGTCCGGTGTGACCTGAGCTCGTCGGGATGAACAGCACCTGCGGGTCAACACCCCCAAATCCAACTCCCGATCTCCCGAATCGCTCCACGGATTTGCACAAGACTTTGGGGGTAGTAGGAACACCTCATGGGCACTCCATAGCCAAGATTTTGTCCACCAAAACTTGCCAAATCAAGAGGAATCGAAGAAATCCCTCCAAGAACTCCTCTAACCCTAGAACACCGAAAAACCCAAAATCGAGCCCCTTTGCTCACGGATTTGGGAGGGGAATCAAAGGGAAAAGAACCACGAAGGGCTCATGCATACATCCCCCACCAAATCCCAAAGAAAAAGGCCTCGAAATCGTTCCAAGAAAATCGCCAAGAAAAGGCTCCGAAAATCACCAAAAAGAATGAACGGGAACAACACATCCAAGACTCGAGGAACCACGTTGAATCACCTATAGATCACAAAGAGGTTCATACAAGGTCTAGCTTGCCGCCCGATCATCCATCCCTCTCACAAGATCTCACCATGAAGCTCTCAAGATAGTCCTATAGAAATCCTAAGGAAAATAGGATGGGAAAATAGGAAAACCAAATGAGCTATGGTTCCAAGAGTTGCCTGCCATCCTCTCACCTCTTGGGTTATATGGAGGCAACCAAAAGTCTAAAATACCCTTACTAGATAATTAGGGATACATGCCCCTCAAGGGCAAATTCGGAAATCTTTGTCATCGCTCCATCGGACGGATGCCCAGCGACTGCAAACTTGCTTAGCCTCGACGCAAGCTTTGCGATCCCGACGCGTGTCCTCCGCTTCGAAGTCTCCGGACTGCGTCGTCGCACACCGGTCAGACCGGTACCCACCGGTCAGACCAGTCAGACCCACTGGTCAGACCGGTCTGGAGCTGCTGCAACTCCGTCTTTGGTTCTTCGGTCTTGGCTTTGTGGATCAACCAAGGAACCCAGTGGTTTTTTGGTGAACCACTGGAAACCCCGCGCACTCGGTGTAGCCTCCGCCAATCGCCACTCATGACTTGGCTCCCACGTAGTCCCGGCTCGGCCTTAGTTTTGAGGCTCAACCAAGAAACCATCCATGACTTCATCTTGCTGTTCTTGCCACCATGTGACTCGCACTTGACTCCATTGGCCACCGGGTCCCTCGAACAAAGCCTACTTGTCTTCTCCACTGGAGCCCTCACTGGCAACGACCTTTCGCGCTTGTTCTTCACCTGCACCAATACCAGTCAAGCCGCAACCTGCACCTGCAATACTTAGCCAAGAAACAGTCCACACAACATTGTCAATCACTCATCACACCTGGAAGCGACCAACCACCGGTCCTCGAACCACACATCGTCCTCAATCTCCCCCTTGATGAGTGCATTGACAACACACACATATAGTAACCTGAGAGAAAAGAAAAAGAAAAGAAACGAATAAAAAGAAACTCCAACAAGCGATCGAAAGCCAAAGAAAGGCAAAGAACAAGATCACTTGAAGAAGACAAGTCTCGGACCCCTTAGGCAAGGGCAACGGCTCGACACATCCGAGATAAAACTATGCTCGAGCAAAGAGCACAAACCAACAAACCAAAGCTCGAAAGCCACAAAGAGCTCCCCGTGCACACATGCAAGCTCCCCCTAAACCAATGCAACTCCCCATGGACGAATGCATGCAAACCATTTGAAGAAAACAGAGCAGCTGCATTAGCTCAGCTCTGACCGGTCAGACCGGTCACCCTCACCGGTCAGACTGGTGGGCAAGATCGCCCAGCACCAGGGAACTACACCGGTCAGACCGGTGCCCCTCACCGGTCAGGCCGATGCCACCTGGGAAACATAGCCATCAACCATGGATATAAACCAAGATTATCAAGAGCTAAGCCAAACTAACCATAGCTTACCAAACTAGCTCACAAAGACATACATATCATTCCATGGTGAACAATGTATATAGAAGAATCTTTTCCTAACCAATGCATATGATACAAAATGCATGCAATCTAAGATACATGGATGCCTATAAATCATGTTACATATTTCATGCCAAATGCAAGAAATGCACAAAGGAAAGCTATACATATGCTACAAAAGAGCTCCCACACACCCAACTCAAGAAATCAAACAAACACCAAGCTTTCCCCGCAAATGAGTGAAAGTTGCTTGATCTAGGGGTTTGGTAAAAATATCGACTAGTTGGTCATGTGTGGGTACATGGATCAAGGCTATCTTCCCCTTCTCTACGTTGTCTCTCAGAAAATGATACCTCACTTCTATGTGCTTGGTTTCGGAATGGAGCACTAGGTTCTTTGCAACACTTATGGCACTAGTGTTGTCACATTGAAGTGGAACATGGGTATACTCCTCACCAAAGTCAATCATGCTGTATGTGATCCAAAGGAGCTGAGAGCAACAACTAGCTGCGGAAACGTACTTTACCTCGGTAGTGGATTGAGCAACACTCGACTGTTTGTGGGAAGACCAAAACACCAAAGAAGATCTGAAAACTGGCAAGTCCCAGAAGTGGACTTCCTATCCAACCTGTCGGTGTTTTAGACCGGCAACCTACCAAGGGGAGTACCCGAGGTAGATGAATGTGGCCTTGCCAAGATCGGTAACTCGAAGGTAGAGACACGTGGCACACAATTTAGATAGGTTCGGGCCGCGAGGTGCGTAATACCCTACGTCTTGGATGTTGTGTAGCTCTGGATTGATTGGGTGTGTTTACAAGATGATGCATATGAGAGAGATAGGGGTCCCTGCCTCGCCTTATATAGTCTGGGAGGAAGAGTTACAAGTCGGTTTGAGAAGAGAGTACTAGTTGTGTACGTCCAGGAGTTCTCTACATGGTACAGGACATGCATAGCTTCCTATCCGAGTACTTCTCCACCAAGGTCCTTGCGCTTCACACCAACAGGTGCCGTGCAGCCCAAGTCGAGTAGTCCCAGGGGCCCACCAAGTAGTCGGTCCTAGGACCCGACGAGGTAGTGGGCCCAGAGAGGTCCATACGACAAGCATACGAGTACTTTGTAGCCGAGTAGGATAGATTTGAAGGACTGATGCGGCGAACCAGAGAGGGGGGAGTGAATGGGAGCCGATAAAAATTCTTCTCGAATGAGATGGAGACTCCAACAAGACGAACACGGCTTCCAACACACGTCTCCGACTCACTACCCAAGTTGGCCAACACCAGGCAGCCACTGAAGTGCTACTAGACCTAGGAACCAACAAACAACCTTTCGAGCCAAAACACAACAACACGCACAGTGGAAACTTGCACGGCTTGCTGCCTGTGCTGCACCGGTCAAACCGATGGCCTGCGCTGGTCAGACCGGTGACACCGGTCTGACCGGTGGACAGAGCCGGTCAGGCCAGTGGCTACAGCAGCTACACAACAAGTGTTCCAGAGAGCATCAGTGACTTCTCTAGGCCCTGGAACAAAAACACTCCCAAAACACAACCTGCACAAAAGGAAAAAACTACGCAAAGCCTGGCAAAACAACTCCAAACAGACCAAGAACAGACCAGCAGCACCACGACCCAAAGACACACGAGTCAAGCAGTTCACCCGAGGCAACTCCCACAAGTGGCCTACACCGGTCAGACCGGTCATGCACACCGGTCAGACCGGTCAAGCCTGGGCAGCTCGGGATGAACAGCACCCGCGGGTCAACTCCCCCAAATCCAAACCTTGATCTCCCGAATCACTCCACGAACTTGTGCAAGACTTTGGGGATAGTAGGAACACCTCATGAGGAGTCCATAGCCAAGTTCTTGTCCACCAAAACTTTCCAAATCAAGAGGAATCGAAGAAATCCCTCCATGAACTCCTCTAACCCTAGAACACCGAAAACCCCAAAGTCGAGCCCCTTAACTCACGGATTTGGGAGGGGGAATCAAAGGCAAAAGAACCACGAAGGGTTCACATGAATTTTCCCCATCAAATCTTTAAGAGCAAGGTCCCGAAAAAACACCAAGAAAACCACCAAGAGAGGGCTCCGAAAATCACCACCAAGAACAACCCGGAACAACACAACAAAGCCTTGAGGAACCACGCCGAGTCATCTATACATACCAAAGAGGTTTATACAAGGTCTAGCTTGTCGCCCGATCATCCAACCCTCTCACAAGATCGCACCATGAAGCTTTCAAGCTAGTCCTATGGAAATCCTAAGAAAATAGGAATGGAAAATATGAAAGAAATAAACTAGGGCTTCAAGAGTTGGCTGCCATCCTCTCACCTCATGGGTTATATAGAGGCAATCAAAAGTCTAAAATACCCATACTTAATAACTAGGGATACAAGCCCCTCAAGGGTGGTTTTGGAAGTCTTCAGATTTTCTCCATCGGACGGATGCCCAGCGACCGCACCTTGCTTAGCCTCGACGCAAGCCATGCGATCCCGACACGTGTCCTCCGCTTCGAAGATTCCGGACTGCGTCGTCGCACACCGGTCAGACCTGTGCTCCTCACCGTTCAGACCGGTACCCACCGGTTAGACCGGTCTGGAGCTGTTGCATCTCCGTCTTCGGTTCTTTGGTCTTGGCTTTGTGGATCAACCAAGGAACCCGGTGGTTTTATGGTGAACCATTGGAAACCCCGCGAACTCGGTGTAGCCTCCGCCAATCGCCACTCATGACTCGGCTCCCATGTAGTCCTGGCTCGACCTTGGTTTTAAGGCCCAACCAAGAAACCGTCCATGACTTCATTTTGTAGTTCATGCCACCATGCGGACGGCACTTGACTCCGCTGGCCACCGGGTCCCTCGAACCAAGCCTACTTGTCTTCTCCACAACTGGAGGCCTCACCGGCGACGACCTTTCACGCTTGTTCTTCACCTGCACCAACACCAGTCAAGCCGCAACCTGCACCTGCAATACTTAGCCAAGAATCAGTCCACACAACATTGTCAATCACTCATCACACAAGGAAGCGACCATCCACTGGTCCTCGAACCACACATGGTCCTCAAGATTCGAGTAGTCTTAATGGCCTTGTCGAGTAGTCTTCAAGCGTCCCTGAATACTACAAGCCAAAAGTCCTCAAGAATACTTGAAGCATCCCGAGGCTGGAAGGTAATCCAGCTGATCCTTGATTAGTCTTGAAGTCTTCTCGAGTAGTTCCCAAGCGTCCTCGAGTTCTCCTCTTGAAGGTCTTCAATAGTACTCGTGTTGTCTTGAAGAAGAAACCATATGGAAAATGTGATTCGAAGAATCGCATTCCATATGGAATGTAGCCCCCGAGCTTTAGATCGAATCGTAGATTCAAGCTGAGGGTCAATCTGAAGATCTGTCAAGCTTATCCCATAAAATCCAGAGAAAAAACCGAAGGACACATGGCACTGAGCCCCCGAGCCTTGAGTCGAGTACTTCCTCTCGAATTGAAGGGTCATCTTGATTGTAGAATGTGTCCTGAGTGGATCTTGAGTCTCGTCGTAACCCACTGAACCAGGCGAATGTAGCCGAGCCCTCGAGATGGACTGTATCGAGTACCGGAAGCCAAAGAGTCAGGCAGCTGCCGCTGAGTCAGCCGCCGATACTTATCCATCCGTGCGTTGCGGTGGCGCTTGCTAGGTTATAAATAGACGCTGAAACCCTTAGGGTTTTTCATTCCCCGCAGTAGCAGCCGCTGGAATAGATCTATCCAAGTTTGCATCCACTGTTGCTTCTGCTGCTGCGCCTTCGATTGTAAGTCCACGCGCACCGCCACCACTTGCCACAACATAGCCCCCGAGCGGATGCGAGTGAAGACCCTCGTTCTTGTAGAATGAAGCCATCTCCGTCCAAGGGCTCGAAGGCTGGTGCTAGGAAGAAGAGGTCCCCTAGAAAAGCGGAGGGATCTACCCAGGGGTCATCGCCGCCAATATCTCCCACGAATCCCAATCCGGCCAAAGAGTGGAAGAAATCCAAGATGAAGACCGAAGATCTGCTGGCCCTGGTCAATAGCGGGTTTTTGCAGGAGAAAGAGATGGACATGTGGCGTGCTGTCGCCGGCGACCTGTACCCCATGGAGAAGAATCCAGATGAAGTCCCAATGTTCACCAGGTTCATGGAGCGCGGACTAGCCCTCCCGGCCAGCGATTTCTTCAAAGGTCTTTTCAAGTACTACGGTATTGAGTACTTGAACTTGAACCCCAATGGTATATTCCACGTCTCTGTGTTCGTGCACCTCTGCAAAGCATTCGTGGGAATCAAGCCCCACTAGATCCTGTTCTGGAAGTTCTTCCATTTGAAGCCGTAGCCAAGCGCCAATGACCCACGAGTAGTCGAAGGGGCTGGCATTCAGAATGCGAGAAGATGCAGCCAACCAGTACTTTTCGTACAAGCTTATTGATTCGAATCAAGATTGGAAGGCCAATTGGTTCTATATTAGTAATCACCACTCGGAGCTGCTGAAGCCGAGTGGGAAGCAGCCAAAGCATCAGGCATGATGGAACACGGAGCCGACGATGCAAGAGGGTATCTAGTTACCCAAGTTGATGCAGGAGATCAAGGCCTTGAGAGAGGCTGGGCTGAGGGCTGAGCATGTGGCCTTCAGCTTCATGAAGAGGAGGGTACAGCCACTGATGGCCCACGACACCCTCGGTTACCAATACACGGGTAGCGAGGACTCATCAAGGATGCCTGGAGAAGAAGTTGATGATGAGGACATCATCGAGAGGCTGGGCAAAATATTCAAGGATATGCCACCTTACACTCCGTGCCTAGTCCCTGAGTTCTCCACAACTCATCCGCCGAACCAGGTACGTAGTTGAGGCCTCTGCTCTTGAGTACTTATTGGTCTGGAGTAGTCACGCTCACCCAAGTTGCGTTATGCAGGATGACATTGCCAAGTATGTCTCTGACCCAGCTCCCCCTCCTCGACTTGTAGATATTTCGGAGGGGGGCAAGAGCAAAGTGAAGGAACGCCGTGAAGTCGGCGAAGGTAACAACACCGTCACCACTGAAGACACATCTGACGAGGAGGATGGGGAAACGCTCCAGGAGTGATTTCAGCTACGGTCCAGGTTCAGCCGACCTGGACTGCCCCATATTCCCTTTATTGATGACAAGCTAACTAGCCTGGAGGCTAGTCTCCCTGTGCCGCCAAGGAGGCCGCGCAATGTGGCACGGAAGTGCGTCGCCAAGAAGCTGAAGGTGGCAGAGACAACCGCTCACGAGGTGAGTTTCTTGAGTGGTGTAGTCGAGCACTTGTATTGGAGCCTTGCATGCTGACAATGGAATTTGGAGCTGCCGCAGGATATCCCGTCGCCCGACCCCGTAGACCAGGGGGACGAAGAGGACTGGGACACCGTGGGGGGAACGACCGAGAGGAGCCTCAGTCCCGCTCCCGCTATTGAAGAAGTCGTGCCGAAGCCGGCACAACAGGCGACTGATGCCGGCAAACCGCGAGTGTCGCCAGAAGAAAGGAGGCCAGAGCCCTCCGTGACTACTAGAGCCGAGGAGCCAGTGGTCGCCCATGTTGAAGAGGAGGTGCCCGCGGAAGCCGTGCTTGTTGACATCGTCAGCATACTTGGCGCTCTGACTGTGACTGTTGTCCGGTCCAGCTTGTGAGTGAAATCTATCTTCGAGTAGTACATGTAGGTTGGTAATCTTGCTTGGCTGATCACCGAATTTGTACTTTGCAGGAAATCTACTGATCTGTCCTGGGAAGGCGAGGAACCCAATGCAGCAGTTGGTGAAGAAGACCCATCGCCAACTGTGGAGGAGTCTGCATCCCTTCCTCAGTCTGAGACCATTACGCAAGGCGCAGCTCCTACACTGCCAAAAGCCGTCATAGTGGAAGGTACGTAGACTGTGGTGATGCCGCCTACACATGTAGTAGTCGTAGCCCCAAGGTACTGATGTCGCGTGCTTTGTGATTATAGAAACACAAGTCGAGGGGGCCGCGATCCTAGAAGCCGTGGCAATTGAGGGCGTCCTGCCCGAAGCCGATGTGCTGGAAGAGGCAGCTTCCAGGACAGAGGTACAAATAGCCCCCCATACCACTAAGGAGGTGCGTGACGACGCGCTCCCAGAGTCGAGCATGGACGTTGTCATCCGGTCGCCGAAGATCTAGGACATGGAGCCCATCCGCGCAGCATCGATGTCGGAGGCGACAACGACTAGTCGTAGCAGGCTGGAGCTTCTGGCAGATGACCTCATCGACCAGGCAATGGTGGCTCGCAACTTGGAGTCGATGCGCCGGGCTGAGCAGTTGATGAAGGTACGCGACTGTACCATTGAGTAGCCGAATTCCACGAGAACTAAGTACTCAATAATGATTGTTGCCTTGTGCAGGATGTCGTGGAGAGATCCCGACAAAAATCAGATATGCTCCAGGGATATGGCGACACAGTGCTTCGAGCAGAAGCGCTAGAGAAAGAACTCAATAAAGCCAGGAAGCACTCCGCCATGCTACAATCCAAGCTAGATGGAGCTTTCGCCCAGTACCATAACGAGGTACAAGAAATGCAGGCGAAAAGCGATGACTTGATTCGGAAGAACAAGTCGTTGCGCCAGAAGAATAAAGGTATGCCGCCGTGAGCTTGTCGAGTACTTATTGCGGGTACCTTGCAGGAGTCTGACATGTGTCCTTAAGCCTTGCAAATCTTGAAGCCCGGGTAGACCAATTGAAGGCATCGGAGACCGATCTAAAGAACATAGTCTACCAGGAGAAGGTTGCCTGTGAGGTGCTTGAGTACGAATATAAGCAGCTGTCTCATGAATGCGTCATGCACATGGAGCTTCACGAAGCCTCAGATCGTGATCTGGTCAATTGCTATAAATCTCTGCATAAGCTCAATGAAGAATGCGAGAAGCTGTGTGGCCAACTCAAGGAGCTCAAAGAAGTCGCGCTTCCGCTTGCAAGGCTGCTGGTACCTCATCCAGGCGGTCCCAAGATAGCTCCGTTGGTGGATCGGCTGAAAGAATCCCCTGGGCATCTGGCAACATATGTGAAGCACCTGGCGAAGTCCATCCCCAACCAAGTCTTGGTGTATATGAAGTCGTACTTCCCCAAGGCTCCGGTGGATGTAGTCGCGGTAGGACTAGCCGCCAATTGCACAGACGACCAGTACAAGGAGCTGCTGGAGCAGATGGCGCGTATTGCGGAACAAGTCGCGGAGAAGCTGAACCTCCAGTAGTTGTCTTGTAGGGTTAGCTCATGGCAGCATATGTAAAATAAACAAAGTTATGATGAACTTGTTTAAATTTGAATGAAAGTCTTCCATGATATATGTTTGAAATGAGTACTCGTTGTCGCTGTGTATGTGTGCGGAGCACTTATCATGGAGATGTCGCGAGCAGCAGGACTCGACAGTAGATCTATTGTAGGAAATCACAGTAAATGAGTTGACTGGAAATCAAACTTTATTACTGAAGAAAGATTGCACCTGGATGGCCAGGGCCGTTTACAAGTGTAGTTGCCTAGACCCGGAGGCCGCCTACGGTTTAAGTAATGCTAGGACCCGAGGCCACTTACAGTTGTAGATCCATTAGTAGCCGTATAGGCTGGATCTAGGAGTGCATGGTCTTTGTAGACCGCCGCTAGAGTCCTTGATGCTCTGAGCAGCCCGAGATCCGTTAGTAGCCGTTGACGCTGGATCTTGGAGTAGAGGTAGTCCGGAGACTAGTGCCTCTAAAGTAGTCGAGAAACTACGAGTAGAATCGACAGAGCTGGTCGATGTTCCATGAGTTGCTGACGTTGTCGCCTTCAAGTGTTTGGAGGCGGTATGAACCTGGTCCGATCACCTTTGCGATCGAGAAGGGACCTTCCCATGGCGAGCTGAGCTTGTGTAGTCCTTCCGTGTTCTGGATGCGGCAAAGGACTAAATCACCAACGTTGAAGGAGCGTTCCTTGACGTTGCGATCATGATAGCGTCGGATACCCTCAAGGTACCTTGCTGACTGGACGAGGGCGGCACAATGAGCTTCTTCAAGTCCATCGATATCAACACGTCTGTTGTCTTCTGAGATGCCTTCGTTGTACTACTCTACTGTCGGCGACTCCCACATGACGTCGGCAGGTAGAATAGCCTCAGAGCCGTAGACCAGGAAGTAGGGTGACTACCCTATTGGCTTAGTAGGTTGAGTACGAAGCCCCCAGAGTGCATTGGGTAGTTCCTTGATCCACTTGCCCCCCTTTGTGTTAGCAGCGTCGTGTAGTCACTTCTTCAGAGCGTCGAGTACCATCCCATTGTCACGCTTGACTTGTCCGTTGGCCCGTGGATGGGTGACTGAGACATACCAGATGTCGATACCACTGTTCTTGCAGTATTCCCAGGACTGGTGATTGTTGAAGTTGGAGCCCAGGTCTGTGATGATGCGGTGGGGTAATCCGTAGCGGTGTACGAGTTCATCCTAGAAGTCGAGTACTCTGCCGGCCTTTGGGCAGGTAACCATCTTGACTTCGATCCACTTGGTGAATTTGTTGATGGCCACCAGAACTCTGTTGAATCCTCCTGGCGCAGTCGGAAGAGGCCCAATCATGTCGAGCCCCCAGTGTTGACGGTTAATAATTGTATCAAAGTTCGTTCGTGACTCGCAAGCGTACAAGTCTCCCGTCGTAGTCAAGGGACCCTTCTTCCCTCGAGTGGTGAACCCAAGGTATCGAATCCGTGGAACAAATGTGTGACGCAAAACCTAATCTATTAAAGCCAAGTAACTTCAATCTTCGATAAAAGAAACCCTAATGCATCTAAGTAAAAGACACAAAACGAATCTAATCTACTAAAAACCGGAGAAAACAAAGTAAGATTGGGTAGATAAACCGATCTAGAGGGATCGGGGTAAGCCTTTTGTTGAAGTTCCAAGCAAGAGAAGAAGTAGCAAATCGAATCTTAATAGAAGCCTCTTTAAATCGTGGTTTCCCGTCCAAATCCGAAAACATCCGCCTTTCGAGACCCCCGTTCGTCACAACGTATCCCTATTCATGCGAGGAGCTTAGGGCGAGTCAAAAGACAAGTCGAGATTCTTTCGAAAGATCCGGCGTGTACCTCTAGCCACCGCGGCTACAAGAACACCCTATGTAATCTATCTCGAGAATAGAATTGAAATAAGCAAAGACGATCGAAAAACGAAATCTTCGAGGAAACACTTGATCGCTAGGAAAAGATTCAACTTGATAATTCAACTATGACAATGATACATACACAAGATCACCACCGGGATCCTTCCTTGATCTTGCTTCTAGCTCCGGGAACTCCGACGTGGTCTTCCGTGCAAGGTTCCCACGTCGGCTAGGGGAACCCTAGTCAACTAGCTCGACCCTCTCCTCTCCGAGATGGTGTCCCTCTCTTTTCTGCTTCTCGGCGGCCGAAGACGAAATCTCCTCCCCGTGGCTCTCGGTCAGGGGACTATAAATTGCCCGATTGGCGGCTAGGGCAAAAGAGAGGGTGTTTGGGCCCAAAATGGGCCTGGGCCGACCGGACTGGGCCGGCCGGCCTGGGCCCATTTAGGCCCAGCCCGTGGGCTCCTTTGCCCCACGTCGGTTCCCTTGCTTCCTGGATGTTTCCCCCTTCTGCATGTAGGTCCATGTCGTCGGTTTCTCTCCGAATTGGACTCAACTCCTTGTCTTGTAAGATTCAGCACTTTTCTGGTCAGGTCCCTGGAGTCTGTCGTCTTCTCGGATCAAGTCCCCGGCTTCTTGGAGTTAAGTTCGCTTCATTGCATGACTTGTACGGGGCTTCAAGGTCTGGTCATGAGGTGCTTGATGAACTTATCCCGAAAGTCTTGCATTCAACACTAAAACCCTGCATAAACATTAAACTCCAAAACCGACATGCACACGGGAACTTGTTATACCACGGGGGTTAGTACCAATGGATAAGGTATAAAATTCATGCCAACACCGAAGGTAAACTCATGGCTAGGTTGACGGATTTTCACCGTCAACATCTCCCCCATGCTTAAACCTTGCTCGTCCTTGAGTAAGCCTTCGATGGATATCATCATTGCCAAACAATGTTTAAACTTTGCATTTGATCACACATGAGAAAACATAATGCTCTCAAAATTTTAATTCATTAAAGTTCCATAATGTACTAGCCTTCATCTCTACGGAGGGTAGATCCTTATTAAGCTTATCCCACAGGTATTAACATGCTCACAAAGTTTTAAATAGATCTCAGAATTTTTGAAATAAAGAACGAGATAAAGAAAAGCCAAACCAAGTTCACAAATTTAAATCATCTTGTATGTTGCTCGTGAACTCTCGTCTCACTTGTCTCTCAAGCCTATATATTCTACTCCTTTCCCTCTCATATATATGTGCGGTAGGCTTTATATGTAGCTTTGGGAAAGTTTAGTCCTAACAAGATTTTATAAATGAGGTGTTGTCAAAACAAGACAAGCTTCTCATGGTCTTACCGAGACTCGTCAAAAAGGTCATTGGAAAATAATGTTAAATCAAGGAGGGGAAAGAGAAAAATACACAAACTTTTAGATGAGTGGACATGTGCAAATGGCAAAGAGTGATCCCGAGGCACAAAGGAAGTCCTCGTTATCGGATTGCACATGGTTGGAAAAATGAGAATGGATCTTTTTTACTTGAAGCCTTGAATGCACTTTTAGAGAACCGGGGAGTTCACTTTACGCACATATATTTTTTTTCTCTTTCTCATATTTCTCATTCTTTTCTTTCTTTCTTTCTTTCTTTCATTCATTCATTATATATTTTTTTTTTCTTTCTCGGAAGTCACGTATATCGCCGAATTTTTTTCTTTCATCATCATTTTTTTTAATATTCCCCTTTTAACTCTAAAACTGCACTGTACCTACCTCCTCCCCCATGCTTAGACGTTGCTCGTCCTCGAGCAAAGAGGCGAAAAATAAGGTAGGTACCGGAATATTTTTCCTTGGAGAGATACTTGAAATCTTCAACGTTGGCACCGTCTTGCGATCTTCCTTGAATTGATGATCCATTCTGAACGATAGGTTGTGGTCAAGGAGGTAATCACAAAAAAATGATATTTGGTTTAAGGGTGGATATCCGGCGAAGTTTGTGAGATCTCCGATGCGGGGATACACAATGCACGGATAAGAGGCTAGCAAAAAGATAGATACGCAAAAATGGAATGACCAGCTTCTTAGTCTCGGGCCAGAGAAATCATGGCCTGCAATAACTCACTCAAAAATAAATCTTGTACACTAAGGTTCATGCACTCAAATATATATAAGGCTTTGGATAGGTTGAGCAACACACAAGTGATATTCGTGACAAGGTTAGCGATATTTTTGAGCATAAAAGACATCTTTAATCTATTCATAACTTGAGAGCACATAAAACACCATGGTCTTTATTTTAATCATAACCTCCGCTGAAAATTAAGCTAGCATTTAAATAAATTCAGATTTGTATTTTTAAGAGAGCACTAGCTTAAACATGCATAAATCAATTACAAAGATGAACAAAGCTGCAATTATAATCATATATCATCATGGCACGAATTTTGTAACTTTTCCAATGATATAATCAAGGTGGTGTCTTTATTAATGATGACATCAAGTTGAAATACATACTAAAAATAAACAAACATGCTTGCTGAAATTTAAATAAAAACAGAAAATACTACGCAAACACACATAAGAAAAAGCTGAAAATTACAGAGAAAAAGAAAAGAGAAGAAAACTAAAGATCCTAAATCTTCTAGTCCTCCGCCGGTGGTTGATGTTGATAATCTTGATAATAATACCCTTGCTCATAATACGATTGGACATTCCCTCCGACGAATTGATTTGGCTCCACAAGGTGAAGGCGTCCAAGTTCAAAGGCAATATTAGCGTTGCCTTCACCGAGTTGAGCTGCGTTAGCTTGGATGGCTGCGATGTTTTGAGCATTTCTTGCAGCATACCCTCCAATAATGGCCATTCTTTGTTGTGGTTGGGGATGATGAGCGTAGGACTCCGCGAAGTTAGCGTTGGGCACAACATAACTTTGTGGGGGTACCGGTGCACCACCCCCTCCCCCATGCTTGCTCTTGTGGCCCTCCGTAATAACTTGGTGGAGGAGGAACTCCGCCGAATGGTTGCACATTGGGTTGTGCTCCACTCGCTTGTGCGGAGGATGTTTCCTCCTCTACGATTCTTCCTCTCTTGTTCTTCCTCGCAGGGACAAGTAGTCCCTCTTCCAACCAATCTTCTCTCCCCTCATTGAAAAGCCTAAGCCTCTCGTTGGGAAGGGGTAGGTTCACTATGGCCAACCGATAACCTCCTCTCTCATCTCCACTAATGTATTTGCCTTGCCGCAAATATTCAAAGCCGAGAGAGGTACCACGCAAAAGGGGAGCGGGGTTTCTTGCGATCCCCGGCCGCAAGGAAAAGGCCAACATGGAGAGGTAACACCCCGAACCAATATTACCCGCCCCCGATGTTGCTTCACAACACCAACGGTTGATCATGAGGTAAGAGGGGTCTATTGGCTGCCTGGCAATTAAAGCCGAGTATAGCCAATTCAACTCCGTGTCGGTCACCTTTGTTTCCTTCATCCTCCCCAATATCCTCTTGCACATCCAAGAGTGAAATATCCGGATAATGGGGTTGCGGATGCAATTGCGTTGTTGATGGGCTTCTCCGGAGATCATGTTCCAAAATCCCGCTAACATGCGGGTGGCACGTCAACTTTCTCCGGAGCTCCCTTGTGGAATCCAAGCAGCTCCCTAACGTGCTCGTAGGGAACCACTTGTTGGACTCCCTCCAAACGGAATGACAAGCTTTGCACCCCATCATCATCAACGATGGGTGCAATAGTCATTAAAATTTCCAAGGCGTAACCCAAATGGGTGTCCACCGATATTCCGTTGGAGAACTGCACCCATCCGAGGTGCCCCAACATATAGTATATGTCGGTGCAAAAACCCAAGGTGTAGAGTGCTTGGTCGTCGAACTCGACGTTCGGCACAAGCCTCTTCTCAAGATTGGCGAGCCTCTCCTCCTCCTCCGCCGACAAGATAATGAAGCCGTACGAAGAGTGTGTCGGGGTGTAAGGAGGCGGCACGGTTGAGCGAGTCGATCGTCGTGGTGGCGCGGGCTGCTCCTCCGTGTGCCCATGAGGTTCGGTGAACCTCATGGAAGTGCTTCTCGCAGCCCTCATACCACCAAGGAGGAGAGCATCGTTCCTCCTCGGTGGTGCCGTATCCGTCTCCATGCTCCGGGGAGACTCGGAAACCGAGTGCCTCCTCGAAGACGTGGTTGATGATGGCTTGGACGACGACGAACTCTTCTTCTTGGAGAAGAGACTTGTGGTCTTCTTCCACATGGTTGCTGCACTCTTTCTTCAACTAAAACTCCGGGTTGCAACCGGTAAACTAGGCACTTAAACTCTTTGCTTCGGATGTGGACTTTGAGTGGATTAAGGATGTGGATTTTTTTCTTGAGCTATCAAGCTTGGGATGGTTGGCTATGTCTACGGAGGTTCTGAGCACACAAACTTGAACACACAAACAAGGGAAGGAGAGGGAAGCTTGCCTGCAGAAAACGGGAGCCGGGGGGCTCCTTAAGTAGGTCAGGCCGGCCGGCCCGGGGGTCTTCTGGCTCCTCCCCGCCGCGTCTTTCTCCCAGCACGATCATTTCGCCTCTGCAACTTTCCTGCCCGCGTGCTCCACGAGTTGCACCGCCCAAACGCTCTCGTCCACTCCTTTTCTTGAATTATTGGTCCTCCCACTTGATGCTCCATGCTTTGGGTCATGTCCATGCTCCCTAGCTCCACTTGCTTCACATGCCACCATGATAATCCTGCAAAGTTGATGCTTGCTGCCCACCATGCTTGTCCTTTGCATGTGGAATTGGTGAAAGTTGATAAAAGGGAATCCAATGGTGCATGCATGATTAATTCAAACTAGATTGCCTCCATTTAGGTGTGTTTAAGGTTAAGCACTCCTCTAATTCGAAATTTAAAATATTTTTCAGAGCCATGCAAGAGCTCAAACATAATTTTAGAGAAGTTTTTAAACCATTAAAAACAAATGTAAGTCGAAAATATTTTTCGACTACGTCGATTTCGGTCTCACCGGTATAGTTTGCCTTCATCGGTTGAGAGCAAACATTTCCCGGCTTGATCATGGGGGCATAGGTTTAGGTTCTAATTTTGGCTAAATAAGAAAGATTTTGAACAGAACAAAATTAGAATAGGCTTAGAAAAATTCTAATCCTAGAGAAACCAAGGATAAAGATTTTTAAAACCAACCAAAAGCTTTGATTTCTAGGTTCACGCGAGTCCTACCACGTGCTGAATTTTTTTTAACACTTGAATATAAATCGTGGCTCTACTCGTGTGGTTTTAGCATGAAAAATAAGTCAACCTCAGCACCATAATGAGGGTGAAAGGTTGAGCTTGGTTCTGAAATTATTTGGTTGAGGTTTCTCGAAAAGAAAAGAATCAAACAAGCACATAGGAGGGTTCATGCAAAGGGTTTATGATAAAGCAAACATTCAATCAAGAATTATGTATCCAATATTGTTCAACCACTTCTAAGTCTAATGTCTTTGCGTAATAAAACTCAAAAACTAAATTATTAAAAATACTCGAAAAACCTGGAATCGGGTTGTCCTCCCGGTAGCTTATTCTTGACTCGACGAAACGGGTTGCCTCCCGCCTAGCGCTTCGTTTATAGTCTATAGCTAGACTTCTTCACTTGATTACTCCGGATCAACGCTCTTTGCGGGCGTTGCAATCTTGGGTACCCACTTCCGCACCATCTTGGGCGCGGGCTTGTCTTCCGGCTTAGTTGGCTTAGTCATTTTTTTGGTCTTCACAGGCGGCTTCTCTTCCTTTGTCTTGACGGATGCAACACCTTCTTTGATTTTCGTTACGTTCATTTTTTTCGGCTCCTTCTTCTTTTTTAGCCCCTCCATTTGTTTTGGTTCTCCCTTCACTCCAATCATGTTGCATGCCTCAATCCTTGGACGGAACTTGAAGGAACTCCTTTCTCCGTTGATATCGAACATGATCTCCCCCTTGCCAACATCAATAGTAGCTCCCACGGTCTTGAGGAACGGCCTCCCTAGGATGAGTGGCGGCTTCTCCCTCTCTCCCATCTCGAGCACAACGAAGTCGACGGGGATGAAGTGGTGTCCAATCTTCACGGGTACATCTTCGGCAATGCCCAAGGGATAGCGAATGGAGTTGTCTCCCAACTCCAAACATATTCCCGTAGGCTCCATCGGTAGGCGTAGCTTCTCGAACACATCCCTCGGCATGACGCTCACACTAGCTCCAAGGTCGCATAACGCCTTCTCGAAGTTGAAAGAACCAAGCGAACATGGAATTGTAGGGCACCGGGGTCTTTCGCTTCTCTAGCCCATAAGCAATAGCCGCACTACACTCCTCGGACATCTTGACATGATCTACCCCGAGTGTTGCTATCTCATATTTATTTGCAAGTATATCTTTAAAGTAACGAGAATATGTAGGTACTTGTAGGGCATCTAGTAATGGCATGTTGATGCTAAGTCTACGCACAACTTCCACAAACTTCTCAAAGTGGTTGTCAAGTTTACCTCGGAAGTAGCGTGGCTTGAGTTGCGGTATCCTCGTGTCATCCTCCGGCATCTCGAATTCGGGTTCCTCGGTGACGATCCCCGTAACCTTCTCTTTAGCAGCTCCTCAAGTTTACCTCGGAAGTAGCGTGGCTTGAGTTGCGGTATCCTCGTGTCATCCTCCGGCATCTCGAATTCGGGTTCCTCGGTGACGATCCCCGTAACCTTCTCTTTAGCAGCTCCTTCCACCTCGGTGGATGGTTTAAGCTTCCTTGCTCCCGCGGAACGTTCCGGATCTTCGGTCTCCTTCCCCGAACGTGTTTGAATGGCCTTCGCCGATTCGGGACATTTGGGTTGTCCCGGAAGCTTCCCTTCATCATTAGTGAGGTGCCCCGCAAGTTGTCCAACTTGCGTCTCGAGAATCTTCATCATGTTAAGCACTTAATGATTGGAACTTCCGACCTCCGTCACTTTGCTATCGATGTTCTCCAACACCTTGTCTATGGTCTTGAACTTGGTGACGGTGTCCTTGTTGATCTTAGCTTGCTCATCCATGAACTCCTTCAATTGTATACGAAGCGGAACCGCGTTAGGAATAGATGAGCTTGCATTGAATTGAGGCCTACCTTGCCCGTAGCGGAAGTTCGGCAATTCTCCCTTCCTCATGTAGTCGAGCACTTTGGCTTCCTCGGACAATCTTTGCGGACATGGCCATACTCTCCACATTCTTCGCATGTGGACCTTGCTTCGGCGGCCTTCAAGTCTTGAGCCTCTTTCTTTTCCATCTCCATCTTCTCCAACCTCCTCATGAGCGAGTCGATCTTGCCTTCAAGTATGTTCTCCTTCTCCACTTGCAAGACTCCTTTGACGTTCCCCGTGGGTTGAACCGGATGTAGGCGCCCGAACGACGCCCACGTATCATTATCCGCGACCTTCTTGAATAGCGTGAAAGCTTCCGTCGGTGTAAGCTCGATGATAGATCCTCCCGCCGATGCATCGATGATCGTCCTTGACGCCATGGTGAGTCCTTGATAGAACTTTTGCACGAGGTCTTCTTTCGGGAACTTGTGATGTGGAACCGCCCGGGTGTACTCGTTGAAGCGCTCGAATGCCTCCGAGATAGTTTCGTAGGATATTGAACAAAGGTGGCAATCTTATTACGCAAACTTTGAGTTTTACCCGGTGAGTAGTATTCCTTCATGAAAGCCTTCATCAACGTGTTCCAATTTTGCACCGTCTCCGCCGGTTGAGAGTGGAACCATTGCAAAGCCTTCCCGAGTAGTGAGAACGGAAAAAGCCTTACCCTCATTTGGTCTTGAGTCACCCCATCCTTGTTGAAAGTCTGACATAGTTGAATGAATGCTTGGAGGTGAAGGTTCGGATCCTCTTTGCCGGTGAAGGGTGAATGTTGCACCATGCGGATGGTTGAGGTCTTGATCTCGAACGGTCTTCCGATCTCCTCGAGGTTCAAGATTGGTAGGTCGATGATGTCTGGGGTGCATAGCTCCCCAATCTTGCGTTCTTCCGGTGGTTGGTCACCCATTGGTGGAACTCGATTCTCCCGCGGACTTTGAGGTGGTGAATTCTTCGGAGATTCCTCGCGATCCTTTGTCTTCCGACTCCGAATCTACAAAATCCAGCTTTTTAGCTTGATGTGCTTCGCGTCTCCTTAGCCTGTAAAGTTTTTCTGGATCATCCACAAAATTATTGGGTTTGTTGGAGAGGTAGCCGTCCATCTCCTGTTAGGGTTAGCAATAAACAAAGTATGCAAAAAAAACTAGAAAGTAAAAACAAATCTATAAAAACTAGAGTTAGACAAACTAGATTAGATGTATTTTGAGGATGATCAAAATTTAGTAGATGCAAAAATAAAAACAAAAAAGAAAACTGAAAATTACAAAAAGGCAATAAAAAATCAAATCTTGATCACTTGCTCCCCGGCAACGGCGCTAGAAAAAGGGGCTTGTTGACGGTTAATAATTGTATCAAAGTTCGTTCGTGACTCGCAAGCGTACAAGTCTCCCGTCGTAGTCAAGGGACCCTTCTTCCCTCGAGTGGTGAACCCAAGGTATCGAATCCGTGGAACAAATGTGTGACGCAAAACCTAATCTATTAAAGCCAAGTAACTTCAATCTTCGATAAAAGAAACCCTAATGCATCTAAGTAAAAGACACAAAACGAATCTAATCTACTAAAAACCGGAGAAAACAAAGTAAGATTGGGTAGATAAACCGATCTAGAGGGATCGGGGTAAGCCTTTTGTTGAAGTTCCAAGAAAGAGAAGAAGTAGCAAATCGAATCTTAATAGAAGCCTCTTTAAATCGTGGTTTCCCGTCCAAATCCGAAAACATCCGCCTTTTGAGACCCCCGTTCTGTCACAACGTATCCCTATTCATGCGGGGAGCTTAGGGCGAGTCAAAAGACAAGTCGAGATTCTTTCGGAAGATCCGGCGTGTACCTCTAGCCACCGCGGCTACAAGAACACCCTATGTAATCTATCTCGAGAATAGAATTGAAATAAGCAAAGCCGATCGAAAAACGAAATCTTCGAGGAAACACTTGATCGCTAGGAAAAGATTCAACTTGATAATTCAACTATGACAATGATACATACACAAGATCACCACCGGGATCCTTCCTTGATCTTGCTTCTAGCTCGGGAACTCCGACGTGGTCTTCCGTGCAAGGTTCCCACGTCGGCTAGGGGAACCCTAGTCAACTAGCTCGACCCTCTCCTCTCCGAGATGGTGTCCCTCTCTTTTCTGCTTCTCGGCGGCCGAAGACGAAATCTCCTCCCCGTGGATCTCGGTCAGGGGACTATAAATAGCCCGATTGGCGGCTAGGGCAAAGGAGAGGGTGTTTGGGCCCAAAATGGGCACGGGCCGACCGATCGGGCCCGGCCGGCGGCTGGGCCCATTTAGGCCCAGCCCGTGGGCTCCTTTGCCCCACGTCGGTTCCCTTGCTTCCTGGATGTTTCCCCCTTCTGCATGTAGGTCCATGTCGTCGGTTTCTCTCCGAATTGGACTCAACTCCTTGTCTTGTAAGATTCAGCACTTTTCTGGTCAGGTCCCTGGAGTCTGTCGTCTTCTCGGATCAAGTCCCCGGCTTCTTGGAGTTAAGTTCGCTTCATTGCATGACTTGTACGGGGCTTCAAGGTCTGGTCATGAGGTGCTTGATGAACTTATCCTGAAAGTCTTGCATTCAACACTAAAACCCTGCATAAACATTAAACTCCAAAACCGACATGCACACGTGAACTTGTTATACCACGGGGGTTAGTACCAATGGATAAGGTATAAAATTCATGCCAACACCGAAGGTAAACTCATGGCTAGGTTGACGGATTTTCACCATCAACACCCAGCAAGCGAAAGGCCAAGTTGTTGGTATAGTGACTAGCTTGTAGGCCGGGATGTGTTATTGCTTGGCGAAGTACTGGCACCCTTGGCACCTTCTGACGAGTTCCTCAACATCGCCCAACGCTGTGGGCTAGTAGAAAGCTCGTCGAAAAGCCTTGATGACCAGCGTGCGAGAAGACGCGTGGTTGCCGCAAACGCCTTTGTGGATCTCCTCCAAGATGTCCTTACCTTCTTCCCGGGGAACGCACTTCATGAGTACTCTAGAAGTGGCACCCCGCCTGTAGAGCTTGTCTCTGACTAATACATAGGACTTGGCCCAGCAAATGATTTGCTCGGCCAAGTTCTTGTCAGTTGGAACCTTCTGCTCGCGGATGTAGTTGATGAAGGGTTGTCGCCAGTCCACGCTATCATCATGACCTTCTCGCCAGCTTGAGAAGGCGCTGGGTCAGTGGTCGTGGGCGCTGGCTCCGGGATGGATGGCGCATGAAGCTCGTGGACGAAGACTCCCGCTGGTACTTATGCGAGAGTAGAGCCAAGCTTCTATAGGACGTCCGCTGCGACATTGTTGTCGCGGACGACTTGATGGAACTTGAGACCATAGAATTTGTTCTCGAGCTTGCGGACTTCTAGGCAGTAGGTGTCCATGTTCTCCTTGTTGCGATCCCAAGACTTGTTAAGTTTGTAGATGACCACTACAGAGTCGCCGTAGGCTAGTAGTCATTTGATGCCCAATGATATTGCGAGACGGAGCCCATGTAGCACAGCTTCGTACTCGGCTTCGTTGTTTGAGACCTTCCAGAAGATCTATAGGATGTACTTGAGTTGTTCGCCCTTTTGAGAAATCAGGAGTACTCCTGCACCTGCACCCTCGAGCTTGAGTGAGTCGTCGAAGTACATCACCCAATGCTCTGGTCACTCGGTTGGAGTTGGTAGCTGATTCTCCTGTCACTCTGCCATGAGTCGTCTAGTGCTTGCGACTTGATGGTTGTTCGTGGCTTGAAGTCGATGTTGAGGGTGCCGAGTTCGACTACCCATTTGGAGATTCTTCCAGTAGCATTTTGGTTCCGCAGGATGTCGCCGAGCGGGTAGTCTGTGACGATGGTGATCGAGTACTATTGGAAGTAGTGTCGTAACTTCCGTGAGGTGATGAGCACTGCATACAGTAGCTTCTGTACTAGTTGATAGCGTGCCTTGGATTCTGACAGGACCTCGCTGACGAAGTAGACTGGTCGCTGGACTGGATAGGCGTGGCTGTCTTCTTGCCGCTCGACGATGATGGCAGTACTGACCACATGAGCAGTCGTAGCGAGGTAGAGCAGTAGCTGCTCTTTCTTGCGAGGAGCCGTGAGGACTGGTGGCTTGGACAGGAAGTCCTTGAGCTGCTCCAAAGCTTGATCTGCCTCTGGGGTCCACATGAACTTCTTTTGGTGCTTGAGTAGTTTGAAAAAAGGTAGCCCCCATTCTCCAAGCTTCAATATAAATTTGTTCAAGGCCGCCATACACCCGGTGAGCTTCTGCACGTCTTTGATGCAGGTGGGAGCCTTCATCTTGGTAATGGCGGAGATCTTCTCGGGATTGGCTTCGATGCCATGATGGTTGATGATGAAGCCGAGTAGTTTTCCTGAAGGTACGCCAAAAACGTACTTGTTCGGGTTGAGCCTCTACCGGTACTCCGCAGAGATGCAAAAGTCTCTTCAAGATTGGCGATGAGCATGTCAGAGTTTCGGGTCTTGACGACCACATCATCCACATAGGCTTTGACGTTCTTGTTGACCTATTTTTTGAACCAGGCCTGGATAGCTCGCTGGTAAGTAGTGCCAGCGTTTTTCAACCCGAATGACATCGTTGTGTAGCAGTAGGCGCCAAAACGGGTGATCAACACGGTCTTCCCCTGGTCTTCTTCCTTGATCGCGATCTGGTGGTACCCGGAATAGCAGTCGAGGAAGCAGAGCAGGTCGCAGCCCGCCGTGGAGTCGATGACTTGGTCAATCCGCGGCAACCAGAAGGTGTCCTTGGGGCAGTGTTTGTTGAGATCGGTGTAGTCGACGGACATCCTCCACTCGTTCGTGTTCTTCTTGTGGACAAGGACAAGGTTGGCAAGCCGCTCAGGATGGAAGACTTCTCTGATGAAGACGGCCGTGAGTAGTTTGGCGAGTTCCTTCTTGATGGCGTCCCATCGGTCGTCGGCAAAACGGCGAAGGTGTTGTTGTTTGGGGGTTGCTTTAGGGTCGACGCTGAGTGAGTGCTCGATCAGATTCCTGGGCACCCCTGGCATGTCCGCTGGTTTCCAAGTGAAGATGTCTCGGTTAGCCCGGAGGAAGCTGACGAGCGTGTCTTCCTATTTCGGGTCGAGGCTCGCCCCAATCATGGCAGTCTTGCTGCTGTCGCGTGTCCCAAGGTCGATTGCCTTGACTTGCACTTCCTCAGAGGGTTGAGGCTTGTTGGCTATGTCAGACTTATCTGGGATCTCAAGTTCGGTTGGGACAAGCTTCTTGGATGCAGCATAGATCTCCATCATTGCATTGGGTACTTGATTGGTGGCTGCGAGTTCCACAACCTTTGTGTCGCAATCGAAAGATATCTTCAAGTCCCCTTGCAGTGAGAGTACTCCGGCAGGACTTGGCATTTTGAGTACCAAGTATGTGTAGTGGGGGTACTGCCATGAACTTGGCGATAGCTGGTCTCCGAGGATGGTGTGGTAGGAAGTCTCGAAGTCCGCAACCTCGAACTTGATGTACTCGGTGTGGTAGTTCTCCCTGGTTCCCCGAAGGTAACTGGCAGGACCACTGAACCTAGTGGAATAGCCGCGTTCTCGGGGACGATGCCGTAGAAAGGCGATGTGCTCTTGGTGAGCATGTGGGTAATGTCGAGCTTCATCTTCTTCAAGGTCTTGGTGAAAAGGACATTGAGCCCGCTTCCACCATCGATGAGTACCTTGTTGAGTCTGGAGCCCGCGACTACCGGTTTCAGGACGAGTGGAAAACGCCCTGGCTCGGAGAAGCTTGTTCATTGATCCACGCGAGAGAAGGTGATGGGTACCTTCGACCACCTGAGTAGGGTCGGGGCCGCTGGTTCAATGTTCAAGACTTCCCATCTGGTGGCCTTCTGAGACCGTCTGGTGGGTAGTCCGCCGAAGAGGAGGTTCACCGTCTTGTCGGGTTCTTAAAAGTCGCCATTACCCTCGACGGCTTTTTTCTTGCCCGTATTGTCGTGGGGAGGCCGTGGGTCTGGAGTATCCTTGAGTGCTCGCCAGAGTTGATAGCACTGCTCGGTGGTGTGGTTGCCCTCCAGATGCCACGGGCACTTCTCTTTCAGCAAGTCTTTGAAGCCGCTGTAGGTCTCCTTCGAGTTGTCTTTCGTTGGGCGCTGGATAGCCACAACTGCGTTGTCTGGCTTGCGCTTGCGGTTAGGACCCAAGTAGTTATTGTTGTTGCTACCACCAGGGTTGTTCTTGCTCTTGCCGCGAATGGCATCGTACTTGGCGTTCGCCTTGTCTTCTTCGTCGGCCCATGAAGTGATCATGTCTTTGAGCTTAGTGATGGAACTCGGGCGGCGGTGACCAAAGTCTTCGAAGTTACGGCGGTGGTAGAGACCGTCTTGGAAAAGGTCGATGACATCCTTATCGGTGACATCGACTACCATAGCACGCTTGTCGAAAAAGCGTCACATGTACTTGCGTAGGGTCTCTCCTTGTTCCTGCTTTACCATCGTCAGGTCCATGCGAGTACCCGAGCGTCCCATGGCGCCCGCGAAGTTGCTGGTGAACTGATCCTTGAGCTGGTCCCACTTGTCAATCGAGTTCTCGTCAAGCGATTCGAGCCAAGTGAGCGGTGCTTGGTCCAGACAGAAAGGAAAGTAGAGGCAGTTTGTGTCATTGTTGCCACCAGCGTTTTCGATGGATGGGGCGTAGCATCTGAGCCATTGGACTAGGTCTTGCTTCGCGTCGTACTTGGTGATCCGCAGAGGTTTGAATTTCTCTGGGAGAAGCAGATTGCGAAGTCGAGAAGAGAAGGCGGGGAAGCCGTCATTGTCGCATGTCGTGGAGGACTTCCTGCACCGTAGTTCTTCAATTCTGTGGCGGGGGTCATAGCCGTCGCGTGAGGCACCAGTGACGTGGCTGTCTGCGTGGCCTCTGCCTCCATGGTCGCCTCTGCCACCGGCTCTCCTTCCGGCTTCGTGTGAGAAGCTCCCGCCGCCGCTGCCTCCACCGCCAGCATCACCATGATTAGCAGCACCGCGACTACCTACGGCACCGCCAGCGCTGTTGACACCGTGAGAAGGTCCTCCAGCTGATGCCCTTGTACGGTTGGGGTTCTGTGGATGATCTCCTCGAGTACGGTTGCGTCCATTATCCACTGGACTGCAACTTGTGGCTTCATGGTTCTCGTGTTCGCGAGTTTTGGGGGGAGGCACTTGAGTGACTCTATTGTCAACTCTCATGAAGTAGGCGTCTTCCGCGAGCTTGGCGATGACTTCACCCGCGTGTATCCCCTGAGCCTGACGTGCTATCGTAGAGATAGACATGAGGCACTGTTCGGGGGTAGTGTGCACCTGGTTGGTGACTTGATCGAGGGCCCCTACAAGATTCCGTACAGGGAGGGATTCTCAGAGACGTTTGTGTCGTTTGTTGCGCTTCCTGTTGCGCTCACGTCGGGCGTTCTTATCGTCGTTGGTTTCATCAGCGGGTGCATCGGCAGACAGCTCGTCTGCTGATATGTCGCTGAAGTAGCGGTCGGGTCAGGTCGGGTCCCTGATGGTCCCGGCGTCTCACCAGCAGCCATGAAGACTTGGCGATCAGGGGTACCAAGACTAGAGTCAGTACTCGCCACCTCGGTTGGAGTATGCTCCTCTGTTGGAGCTATGGGTGTTCCCTCCTGGAAGGGAAGCGAGTCGAGGTAGGCGACGTAGCGTGAGTTCCCGTCTGTCAGATCCGTAGGCTTGCGGTCTGGCCAGTAGACGAATCTGCCGGTGGATGTAGATGTTATAACCAGGCTGGTGGCTGGTCCTGACAGCGGTTGCTTAGTCGTAGAATTCTCGGACTCGGGCTCGTTAGGATCCGACCCAATGTCAAACTCGTAGGAGGAGTCCGAGTAGTAGCCGGAGCCGGGGTTGGAGTCCGAAGTGTAGTCGGGGACGATCTCCTTGCCAACCTGACGCGCAACGAGAGCTTCTGCATGGGCCCTGCTAGCATTGTAGAGGCCAAATGGGAAGTCCTCGTGGAGTGGGGCATCAACACACGATGGCTCAGTAGCTGACTCGCATGTGGTGACGCATGGGGACGTCGAATTCGAGTTGGAGGCGGGTCCGGACTCGAAGTCGGCGTGTTGGTTGTAGAGCGAAATTTCACCGAATTTTCCGACGAGATTGTTCGTGATCACGTCAGGAAGTGTCACAAGACCGGTCTTCGGGTTGGGTGTCATGGTGAGGCGGCGTTGGAAGGACCCAGCACTGCCGGCTGTGCAAACCCAGAATCCGAAGACGAAGGTGTCGCCGCGGTTGAAAGCGACAGCTAGCTTGATGAAGATTGAAGCCGTCGAGTTCGCCATGAGATCTTCGGCGAGAGCCCCTACCTGGCGCGCCAGCTGTCGGTGTTTTAGACCGGCAACATACCAAGGGGAGTACCCGAGGTAGATGAATGTGGCCTCGCCGAGATCGGTAACTCGAAGGAAAAGACATGTGGCACACAATTTAGACAGGTTCGGGCCGCGAGGTGCGTAATACCCTACGTCCTGTATGCCACGTAGCTCTGAATTGATTGGGTGTGTTTACAAGATGATGTGTATGAGAGAGATAGGGGTCCCTACCTCACCTTATATAGTCCGGGAGGTATAGTTACAAGTCGGTTTGGGGAGAGAGTACTAGTTGTGTACGTCCAGGAGTTCTCTACATGGTACATGACATGCATAGCTTCCTATCCGAGTACTTCTCCACCGAGGTCCTTGCGCCTCACGCCAACAGGTGCCGTGCAACCCAAGTCGAGTAGTCTCAGGGGCCCACCAAGTAGTTGGTCCTAGTACCCACCGAGGTAGTGGGCTCAGGGAGGTCCATACGACACAACCGACACCCGGCAAAACCCGCGTCTGAAAAACCATGGAGAGCCAAAGAAGAGGACACGGAGTACCAAAGGCCGAAGTCGGGAGTGTGACGCAAGTACCTGAATATACGCTTGACCGCTTGCCAATGCGAAGTCCTTGGAGACACTTGAAAATGACCACATAAACTCCGAGAACTGGATGTCCGGCCTCATCGCCGTCAAGTAGAGGAGTGACCAGATCATGCTCCGGTACTCCTTCTGGTCCACATGTTCACCTTCCCCATCTGCATCAAGAGCTATAGTCGTACTCATAGGCGTCGTCATGGCCTTGGAGTCCTCCATCTTGAACTTCGTCACAATGTCCTTGGTGTACTTAGCTTGGTGCACAAATGTTCCTTCCTTTGATTGCTTGATTTGTAGCCAGAGGAAGAACTGCAACTCACCCATCATGCTCATCTCAAATTCCCTGCTCATATCATCTGCAAACCTTGCAACAAGAGTTAGATGAGCCACCAAAAACAATATCATCCACGTACACATGCACAATCAGGATATCTCTGCCCTGCCTGAGTAGAAACAAGGTCTGATAGACCTTCCCCATCTCAAAACCTCTCTCGAAAAAGAACCCCCTCAACCTACCATACCAATCTCTAGGCGCCTGCTTCAACCCATACAACGCCTTCCTCAACTTGTACACCCGGTGGGGGTACTTCTCACTCTCAAACCCCGGTGGTTGCCTCACATACACTTCTTCCTCCAAAACACCATTAAGGAAAGCACTCTTCACATCCATTTGGTGCAACTTGAACCCTTTAGCCATGGAAAAGGCTAGAAGGATCCTTATCGCCTCCAAACGGGCTATGGGAGCAAAGGTCTCCTCAAAATCGATCCCCTCCTTCTGACTGAACCCCAGAGCAACAAGTCTTGACTTGTTTCTCACCACTTCACCTTTCTCTCCCTCTTTGTTCTTCCACACCCATTTTGTACCAATCGGCTTACACCCTGGGGGAGGGTCAACCAATTCCCAAACCTGATTCCTCCTAAAGTTCTCCAACTCCTCATGCATCAAATTAACCCAATTATGATCAGATAGTGCGTGTCCAATGTCTTTGGGCTCAAAAGTAGCAACAAATGCAGCATGAGCGAAATGAGAATTGTTCTGAACCCTCGACCGTGTAGTGCATTCATTCATGTCACCGATGATCCTTGAAGCTGGGTGATCCACTTGTACTCGCCGGAGAGGTTCTCACCTTGATGCTACCTCCCCCTCAACAGTAGCTTCTCCTTGATCTTGGTTTGTCGTCGTAGGTGTGGGAGAGGGGCTGTCCGTCACTGTAGTCGAAGTAGTAGATACATGCTCAGCCGCGGGCACCACACCGCCATCTTTATCATCTCCATGTTCATGCTCCTCCTCCTGAAAGATCTCCTCACCAAGTTGATCACCTGCACACTCAAAGACAAGCTGACTACGTGGTTGTGTCTCGCTGAAGGTTACCTCGCAAGTCTCCACGATTTGGTTAGTTTCAAGATTGAGCTCATGATATGCTCTAGAGTGAGATGCATAACCAAAGAAAATACCATGGACCGACTTAGCCTCAAACTTGTCTAACTTCTTCCCTTTCTTAAGGATAAAGCACTTGCAACCAAAGACATGGAAGTGACTCACCTTGGGTGTGCGATCATGCATCAACTCATAGCAGGTTTTCTTCTTATGTACTCTGTGGTAGATCCTGTTCGAAACATAGCATACGGTGTTCACCGCCTCAGCCCAGAACATTCTCGGAGTCCTATGCTCATCAAGCATCGTCCGAGCCATCTCACACAAGGTTCTGTTTTTCCTTTCCACAACAGCATTCTGGGCAGGCGTATACAGACTCGAAAACTGGTGTTCAAGACCCAAGTCATGGCAAAAATTTTCAAAACGAGAGTTTCTGAATTCTGAGCCATTGTCACTACGAATTGCTCGTATGGCATCTCCGTGCCTCTCGTTCCTCAACCTCAAGACAAGATCTCGAACAAAACCAAATGTCTCCCCCTTTCTCTTCAAGAAAGAACACCCACGCATACTGAGAGTAGTCGTCCACCACAACAAGGACGTACCACTTCCCACCCACAGATCGGAAACGAGCTGGGCCAACAAGATCCATATGGAGCAGCTCGCATGGATGCTCAGTCATCACATCGGTGAGAGGAGGTGAGAAGAGGCTACCATCTTGGCATGCCTACACGGCGCACAAACCAACTCTTTTCCAAGCCTCAATCATGGCAATCCTCGGACCAAATTGAGTTTACTCAAGCGAGACAAAAGGTCAAAGCTCAAGTGACCCAACTTCCTATGCCACTTCTACAACTCACTCGAAGAGCCAACCAACAAACAACGCTCAACACCAGAAGACTGAGAAAAATCAGCTCGAAACACCTGACCCTCGGGAACGACCATACAGACAAGGTCCCCTCGAGAGTCCAAAATCCGAGAACCACCAGGCTGAAACAACCCCTCAAAACCCTCATCCAATAGCTAGGACACGGAAAGCAAATTGTATCCAAGCGATTGAACAAGAGCAACTTGCCTGAGAGTGATCTTATCACTCACCTTAATCTCACCTTCTGATAACACACGCCCTCACCCATTGTCCCCAACGGTGATGTCCTCTTTGTCACCACCGGGGCGAGACTTGAGAACCGCCCCTTGTCTCCGGTCATATGCCTTGAGCAACCGGAGTCAATCAACCAAATGTTCTTCAAGTCTCCCACCTGAAATTCAAAAATGAGCATGTGAGCGAACAAACGACTCAACACTGGGGTTAGTACCAAAAGAGTAAAACCAGTGTCGAGCCATTTGCTCCAAAGTGGGGTTAGCACAATCCAAAACAACTTTCCTACCAAAGCTACCTCCACGAACACCACCACGATAACCACTCCGAGGGAACTAACCCTCTCTACCTGGAGGAGGACCAAAACCACGAAAGGAAGACCGTGGACTGTTCCGCCTCTCCATCTCAAAGCTACGACTCCTCCCATCTCCATATTGAGAACGAGGGGGAGAACGCCTAGCAAACTGACCACCTGCAAACTCTCCAAACAAACCACCAGAACCACGACCTCCTGAACCAAACCTAGCACCTGTACGAGCTCGAAACCCAAACTGCTATCTGTCCAAACCTGCACCGATCTGACCGGTGTAGCGCACCGGTCTAACCGGTATAGCCTGGCCAGTAGCACCTCCTGTAGCCTTTCGCTCTCCCCAAGCCGGAAATGTCCTCACACTCGCCTTAGCCCTGGGCATCTGCACACGAGGCTCAAGTACACTGTTGGAAGGGTGGTACTTGTCCTTGTTAGCCCACTCCTTCGCCATTCTCTCCTAACACTTCCTCTTGAAGCAAAACTCATCCTTATGGCCATCTCTTGTGACCATCTCTGCCACAATAGTCACAATGGAACTTCACGACCTTAGGCTTGGGCTTGGGATGGGGCTGCTCACTTGGTTTCTCTCCACTCGGCTTCTCCACCAGTTTCTCCTCACTAGGCTTCTCACTCTCTTTCCCAAAGAACACTTTCCCCAAAGTGCTTATGAATTTGATGGGCTTTTGGAAATCATTTGTGTCGAGTTTGTTTAGTAGTGGATTGGGTTTAGGGGCATAGGCATTCTTGTGGTGGGTTTTTGGTGGAGCAAGGATATCACCAATCTTTTCTTCTCCGTCACCACTAGACTCCCCAATCTTCTCTGACCCAAACCCACGCCCATGTTGGCGCCTATAGGTCTCCATCATCATTCTCAGGTGAGGTTCATGCCCCGAAAACCAACCCATCATTTTTCGGAACTCATCATTCTCACCCTGCAGACGATCAACATAATGTGCAAGTTCCAGATTCTTCAAAGCATGCAGTTCACAGGTAGAGCAAGAAGTAGGAATATGTTTTTTTAGCTTAGCCTTAAGCGAAACAATATAAGCATGCATCTCATCAATTTTTCCATGCAAAACAGGGCAAGAAGTGCAAGCTCCTAGCAAAGCAGGTCTAGACTTGAGCTCAGCCACTTCAACCCTAAGCACATCTAGTTCCTCACACTTGGAGGCATGCTTTTCCTTGAACATAGCAAGATCAGTTAGGAAAATAGGAAAATCAGCACATTCAACTTCATCAGAAACAACAGGTGAAGCTTTAAGCGAATCAATCTCAAGCTTAGCATCTAGATTCTGTGTTTCTAACTCAGCCGCTCTAGTCCTAGCATCCTCAAGCGAAGCCCTAAGCTCTTTCCTCATCTTCTTTGCCTCTCTAAGCATATCATCACGATTATCGAGTAACAAGCCAAGTTGTTCATTCTCTTAACGCAAGAATGGAAATTCATCACGCACCTCGTCGTCGGAGTCGAAGTCCGAGTCGCTCTGGTTGCTCTTCTTGCTGTCAGAGCTAAGTGCCATGGTGCAGAAGCCGTCTCTAGCGAAGCAGCTCAGCCCGCTCAGGTTCTTAGATGACTTCCTGCCTTTGCGCTGATCACCTTCATCTTCACTGCTACTCGAGCTCGAGGTGGAGTACGCGGAACTGGAGTTGACGTCGCTCGCTCCAACTATCGCTCGGGCCTTGCCTCGGCCATCCTTCTTCCTCAATTGTCGCACGTCCTTGTGCTTTCTCTTGTGCTTGTGCTTGTGGTCACGCCTTGTTCGGTACTTGCCCTCCGTCTTCGACTTATGCTTGTAGCTGTCCTTGTTCGCGACCTTGTCGTGGCAGTTGGCGACGAAGTGTCCTAGCTTGCCACACTGGAAGCATGTCCTCGTGTTCCTCCTCATGTTCACCCGGTTCTCGTGCATCCTTTCATACCGCCTCGTCAACAGCGCCAGCTCGTCCTCTCCAAGCACGTCGAACTCCTCATCTGACACAGACATCAAAGAGGACAAGGAGAACATCCTGGTGGATGGGTTAGCGTTAGTCTTTCCTTTCGAACCACCGATGAGGGCGAGACTATGAGAGTTAGTCGGGCCCTCAATCTTGCTTGTCATGCCCCGATCCACCTCAGCTGACTTGAGCTTCGAGAACAACTTGTTCACGGTCAGAGTGTCATACCTCTACGACTCCACAATGGCCTCAAACTTTCCGCCCCAAACCGTACGATCCAACGAGTGTAAGAGCTTGACAGCTCTATCATGATCATCGTACGGGAGCACGTCCACATTGGCCCTCATGTTGTTCACCACAACCGTGAACCTCTGAAACAAGGCATCGATGGACTCACTAGGTAGATGAGTGAAGTTCTCGTACTCTCTCTGGTAAGTCGCATACATCCGTGCCTGAACCTGGGCATTTCCAACATGAGCTTCCTTCAACACCGACCAGATTCTACAAGTCAAGCTCTCCTTGTGCACCCGATCGAATTCAGGCTGACACAGAGCACGAAACAAGTAGTGGACCGCCTTGTTGTTGGCGTCGAACATGTCCCTCAATCCTGGAGCAAGGAAGTTCATCGGCTGGACATAGACTATGTCCACCGTGACATCCCAAAGGATCTGACCCTTTCCGCGGAGGAACGCCGCCATCCATATACTCCGCATCTGGTAGTTTTTACCATCGAAGTGTGGAGGACCCAAACCCCATTCCAGGTATGCCATCCTTGGCTCTTAGACTGGTTAGAGTCAATCAAGACCTGTAACCAGCTCTGATACCACTTGAAGGACAGATACGGCGAACCAGAGAGGGGGAGTGAATGGGAGCCGATAAAAATTCTTCTCGAAGGAGATAGAGGCTCCAACAAGATGAACATGCCTTCCAACACACGTCTCCGACTCACTACCCAAGTTGGCCAAGAACACGCAGGCACTGGAGTGCTATTGGCCCTAGGAACCAACAACCAACTTCACAGACCCGAGAACGTAGTGGAACACCAACTCGAGCCTCACTGACCTACACCGGTCAGGCTGGTGAGCACCACCGGTCATACCGGTCCCTGCTGGTGAAACCTGGGAACTTCCACAGAAAGTCCCCTACACCGGTCAGACCGGTGTAGCCCACCGGTCAGACCGGTTCAAGCTAGGAAACCCCAAATCTACGAAACTGACCCAAACTTGAAATAGCAGCAACACGGGACAATAGCAAACTCACCCAAACGTTCACCCGAGCAAAACTCAATAGGAGTCCGCACCGATCAGACCGGTGAGATGCACCGGTCAGACCGGTGACCTGAGCTCATCGGGATGAACAGCACCAGCGGGTCTACACCCCCAAATCCAACTTCCGATCTCCCGAATTGCTCCACGAATTTGCATAAGACTTTGGGGAAAGTAGGAACACCTCATGGGCACTCCATAGCCAAGATTTTGTCCACCAAAACTTGCCAAATTAAGAGGAATCAAAGAAATCCCGCCAAGAACTCCTCTAACCCTAGAACACCGAAAAACCCAAAATCGAGCCCCTTTGCTCACAGATTTGGGAGGGGAATCAAAGGGAAAAGAACCACGAAATCGCTCCAAAAATCACCAAGAAAAGACTCCAAAAATCACCAAAAAGAACGAATGGGAACAACACATCCAAGCCTTGAGGAACCACGCCGAATCATCTATACATCACAAAGAGGTTCATACAAGGTCTAGCTTGCCGCCCGATCATCCATCTCTCTCACAAGATCTCACCATGAAGCTCTCAAGCTAGTCCTATAGAAATCCTAAGGAAAATAGGAAGGGAAAATAGGAAAACCAAATGTGCTAGGGTTCCAAGAGATGGCTGCCATCCTCTCACCTCTTGGGTTATATGGAGGCAACCGAAAGTCTAAAATACCCTTACTAGATAATTAGGGATATATGCCCCTCGAGGGTGAATTCAGAAATCTTTGTCATCGCTCCATCGGACGGATGCCCAGCGACCGCAAACTTGCTTAGCCTCGACACAAGCCATGCGATCCCGACGCGTGTCCTCCGCATCGAAGTCTCCGGACTGCGTCATCGCACACCGGTCAGACCGGTACCCACCGTTAGACCGGTCAGACCCAGCGGTCAGACCGGTCTGGAGCTGCTGCAACTTCGTCTTCGGTTCATCGGTCTTGTCTTTGTGTATCAACCAAGGAACCCAGTGGTTTTCTGGTGAACAACTGGAAACCCCGCGAACTCGGTGTAGCCTCCGCCAATCTCCACTCATGACTTGGCTCCCACGTAGTACCGCCTCGTACTTGGTTTTGAGGCTCAACCAAGAAACCGTCCATGACTTCATCTTGCCGTTCTTGCCACCATGTGTGACAACCCCACCCGAGATAATTTCGTACTATCGCCTAAACCACTCCATTTGGTCATTAAGCGATAATAAAGAATCATCCCGTTGAGTGTTGCCGAGTTAATGCCTGGTAAATCACTTGACAACACAGAGAGGATCGAACGTATGCATAAAAACTCCCACGAAGGAGAGTCCAGAGTGCCTTACAAAGTAACATCAAATCCTTGTAGGGTCATTATTACAAACATAGTTCCTTAACAAAAAAGTAATTAGTTCAGAGTTTATTGAAAACGGCGGAAGATAACTAAATGATACAATCACATCATTGGAGGCCTGTCCATGATGCAATCACTCTTCGTCATCCACCCATTCCAGCTCCCAGCCGGGTGGAAGTTCTCCGGGCCACACATCACATGCATTACCTGGAAACAACATTTATAAAGCAATGCTGAGTATACTAATACTCAGCAAGGCTTACCCGTCTAAAAGAAAGACTTTTACCTCTAATAATGAATGGCTTATATCTAGTGGGTTTGGTTGCCAAAAAGGTGCTAAGTAGTGAATCCTTACTTTCACATTTTTAGCTCATGTTCTAGTAGAAGTAATCATTACTAGATAAGCAACTATTGCAATCAAAGTTGTACAAACAATTAATCAATAATAATCTTCACAAAGTTCCATCATAAAGGGATATCATGGTTAGTAGATTAAGTAGTCTCAGATAATGGTGAGAGGCCGACAATCGATTGATTCAAACCTTGCAAGGTGGACCTAAACACATGGGAGGTGCCCTCACTAGAGTTCACCAACTAGGTGGTTCCCGTCACTCCTCGGATTGGGATCAGATGCTACAGTCTTCAATACAAGGTTTACTGGGCTACGCCACCAAGGTCACCCAGCCTGTCGGCGTTTTAGACCGGCAACCTACTAGGGGAGTACCCGAAGTAGATGAATGTGGCCTCGCCGAGATCGGTAACTCGAAGGAAGAGACACGTGGCACACAATTTAGACAGGTTCGGGCCGCGAGGTGCGTAATACCCTACGTCCTGTATGCTGCGTAGCTCTTGATTGATTGGGCACGATTAAAAGATGGTGCAATAGTGCGCCGTGATGAGATTGGATGTCAGGTGATCCTAGAGATCGGTCCCTGCCTCGCCTTATATAGTCCGGGAGGCAGGGTTACAAGTCGGAGTAGGGAGAAAGTACTAGTCGAGTACGTCTAGGAGTCCTCCATACAGTGCGGAACATGTACAACTCCCTAACCGAGTACTACTCTTGTGTAGTCCTTGTGCTCCACGCCTTCAGGTGCCGTGTAGCGCAAGCCGGGTAGTCCCAGGGGCCCACCGAGTAGTCGGTCCTGGTACCCACCGAGGTAGTGGGCCCAGGGAGGTCCATACGACAAGCCCCCGAGTACTTTGTAGTCGAGAAGGATACCTTCAAGTAGTCTTGATGGCCTCAACGAGTAGTCCTCAAGCGTCACCGAGTACTACAAGTCAAGAGTCCTCAAGAGTAGTCGAAGCATCCCGAGGCTGGAATGTACTCCAGCTGATGTTTGAGCAATCTCGAAGTCTTCTCGAGTAGTCCCAAGCGTCCTCGAGCACTGCCTTCGAAGGTCTTCAAGAAATGCCCGCCTTGTCTTGAAGCCGGAGCTGATATGGAGGTGCGATTGCAAAACCGCACTCCATATGGAGTAGCCCCCGAGCCTTAGGTTGAGCCGCAGGCTCTGGCTGAGGGTCCATCTGAAGTCTTGGCAAGAAAATCCCGAAAAATCCGGAGAGAAAAAACCGAAGGACACGTGGCACGGAGCCCCCGAGCCTTGAGTCGAGTACTTCCTCTCGAATTGAAGGGTCATCTTGAAGAATGTGTCCTGAGATGCTCCTGAGTCTTGTCACTTCCCAGGTAGTCGAGTAGAAGTAGCCGAGCCCCCGAGGTGAGGTGCGTCGACTAGTAGAATACGAAGGGTCACGCTTAGCCGCTGAGTCAGCCGCGCGTGGACTTATCCAGCCGGCCGTTGCGGAGCCGGTTTGACTTATAAATAGAAGCCAAAACCCTTAGGGTTTTTCACCCATTCGAGCTGCAGTCTTTCGATTCCATCTGAGGTAGATCTACTTCCAGCGCACGCTGCCGCCTTAGTAGATCCAAGTGCGCCGCCACCCAGAGCTTTTAGGGTAGCCCCCTAGTGGATGCGCGTGAAGACGCCCTGTACTTGGAGAATGAAGCCTTCACCATCCAAGTCTGCGAAGGCCATCGAGAAGAAGAGGGGCCGCGAAGAGGCCGCCGCGACTGCCACTGGAGCAGCGCCGCCGATGTCTCCACCACGAGCAGATCCAAGCCGTGAGTGGAAGAAGTCAAAGGTGAAGACCGAAGATCTCTTGGCCCTCCAGAACAGCGGATTTATCCGGGAGAAGGAGGTTGATATGTGGAGGGCCGCCGCCGGAGATCCGTATCCGATGGAGAAAGCCGAAGATGAAATCCTGATGTTTGCACGGTTCGTGGAGCGCGGACTCGCGCTCCCGGCGAGCGATTTCTTCAAGGGCCTCCTCGGGTACTATGGAGTTGAGTACCTGAATCTGAACCCGAACGGTATCTTCCATACCGTTGTCTTTGTGCACTTCTGCGAGGCTTTTCTAGGGATCAAGCCGCACTGGATCCTTTTCCGGAAGTTTTTCCAGGTGAAGCCGCAGCCGAGCGCCACCAATCCAAGAGTAGTCGGAGGGGCCGGCATCCAGTTGAGAGAAGATGCCGCGGAGCAGTATCTGGCGTACAAGCTCGTTGACTCCAACACCGATTGGAAGACGAGGTGGTTCTACATCACAAACCACCACCCCGGCCTACCGAAGCCGAGCGGAAGGCAGCCAAGGCACCGTGAGTGGTGGAACACGGAGCCCACCATGCAGGAAGGGATCCAGCTTCCCGAGCTATTGGCACGCATCAAGGTGCTCAGGGAAGCCGGACTGAGGGCCAAGCATGTGGCCTTCAGTTTCATGAAGCGGAGGGTGCAGCCGTTGATGGCCCGCGACACCTTGGGCTTCGAGTACACTGGCGACGACGACACGTCGCGGATGCCCGGAGCAGTGATGGACGACGACGACATCATCGAGAGGCTGACGCGGATCTTCAAAAATATGCCGCCGTACACGGCGTGCCCTGTCCAAGAGTACTCCGTCGCGCGCCCGCCGAAGGAGGTGAGTAGTCGTGCTACCCCACTCGAGTAGTCCTTGCTTGGAGTAGACGTGCTGATGTCGTGTGTCTTGCAGGATGACTTGAAAAAGTTCGTCTCCGAGCCGCAGCCTCCCCCTCATGGGATCGATATCCCGCAGGAAGGGAAAGCCAAGGCCAAAGAACGGCGAGAAGCCGGCGAAGGCGATGACACCGTCATCGTGGAGGACTCCACCGATGACGACGACGATGACGACGAGGAGATGTTGCAGGACCGCTTTCAGTTGCGGTCGAGGTTTAGCCGTCCAGGCTTACCTCATGTGCCTCTGGTGCAAGACCCCCCGGCTAGCCTAGAGGCTAGCCTGGCTGCGCCGCCACGGAAGCCGCGCAACCCCGCCCGCAAGCGGGTGACGAAGAAGATGAAGGTCACGGAGACCACGCCTCCGGAGGTAAGATTTCTTGACTAGAGTAGTCGAGTACCCATCGTACGAGTACGTTTGCTGATGAGTAGTCTTCCTTGTATGCAGGAGGTGCCGCCAACGGAGCCCGTCGAGGAGGGCGACGAAGGCGAACGGGACACAGTGGGGGAGCCAGGCGGAAGTCGTAGTCCAGCCCCCACTGTCGAGGAGCTCTTGGCGCAGTTGGAGCGCCAGCCCCCTACTCCACAGGGGAGCACGGAGCCCGTGGCCGCCACCATTGAAGAGGTGGTGACTACAGGAGCGCAGGAAGGCACTGCGCCGGCCGCCGATTGAGGACCATGTGTGGTTCGAGGACCGGTGGATGGTCGCTTCCTTGTGTGATGAGTGATTGACAACGTTGTGTGGACTGATTCTTGGATAAGTATTGCAGGTGCAGGTTGTGGCTTGATGTGTGTTGGTGCAGGTGAAGAACAAGCGCGAAAGGTCATCGCCGGTGAAGCCTCCAAGTGTGGAGAAGACAAGTAGGCTTCATTCGAGGGACCCGGTGGCCAGCGGGGTCAAGTGCGGGCCGCATGGTGGCATGAACAGCAAGATGAAGTCGTGGACAGTTTCTTGGTTGAGCCTCAAAACCAAGGTCGAGCCGGGACTACGTGGGAGCCAAGTCATGAGTGGAGATTGGCGGAGGCTACACCAAGTTCGCGGGGTTTCCAGTGGTTCACCGGAAAACCACCGGGTTCCTTGGTTGATCCACAAAGCCAAGGACCGAAGAACCGAAGACGAAGGCTGCGAGCGGCGCGGACCGGTCGGCCGGGGTGGGGAGCACCGGTCTGACCGGTGTGCGACGACGCAGTCCGGATACTTCGAAGCGGAGGACACGCGTCGGGATCGCATGGCTTGCGTCGAGGCTACGTAGGGTGCGGTCGCCGGGCATCCGTTCGATGGAGAAGACATCAAGAATTCCAAATCCGCCCTTGAGGGGCTTGTATCCCTAGTTAGTAGAGAAGGGTATTTTGGACATTCGGTTGCCTCCATATAATCCAAGAGGTGAGAGGATGGCAGCCAACGTTTGGAACCATAACTCATTAGTTTTCCTATTTTCCACCTATTTTCCTTAGGTTTTCCTTAGGACTAGCAAGAGAGCTTCACGGAGATATCTTGTTGAGAGGGATGGATGATCGGGCGGCTTGCTAGACCTTGTACGAACCTTTGTTTCATGTATAGATGATTTGGCGTGGTTCCTCAAAGTTTGAATGTGTTTTCCCTGGTTGTTCTTGGTGGTGATTTTCGGAGCCCTCTCTCGGTGTTTTCTTTGGGTTGTTTTCGGGACTTTTCTCTTGGGGATTTGATGGGGGAAATTTGTGGGAACCCTTCGTGGTTCTTTGGGGTGTGATTCCCCTCCCAAATCTGTGAGTAAAAGTGCTCGATTTTGGGGTGTCTAGAGTTCTTGGGTTGGAAGTGCTTTCGGCGGGATTTCTTTGATTCCTCCTTTTTGGACGAGTTTTGGTGGGATTAAACTTGGCTATGGACTCCTCATGAGGTGTTCCTGATATCCCCAAAGTCTTGTTCAAGTCCGTGGAGTGATTCGGGAGATCGAGATTTGGTTTTGGGGGAGTTGACCGCGGGTGCTTTGTTCATCCCGAGCGCCCGGGAGCTACACCGGGGCCGACCGGTGCTCTTGGCCGTCCGACCGATGCAAGCCCTTGTGGGATTTTGCTCGGGTGAACGTCTTGGTGTGTTCGCCGTTGTCCCGTGGTGCCGCCTTGTTTCGAGTTTGGGTCGGTTTGGTGGTCGGTTGGCCTGTTTGGTGCCTTGGGGGCTTTCGGTCGCCATCGGTCCGACCGGTGTGTCTCACGGGTCCGGCGGTGTAGAGCCACTTAGTGAAAGTTGCTCGGTTTCACGGCGAGGGACCGGTCTGACCGGTGGTGCTCACCGGTCTGACCGGTGTGGGTCTGTAGACTCGAGTTTTGGTGTTCTGCTGCATTCTTGAGTCGGTAGGCAGTGTGTGTTGGTTCCTAGGTCCAGTGGCACTCCAGTGGCTACGTGGGCTTGGCCAATCTTGGTAGTGAGTCGGTGACGTGTGTTGGAAGCCGCGTTCATCTTGTTGGAGTTTCGATCTCCATCGAGAAGAATTTTTATCGGCTCCCATTCACTCCCCCCCTCTCTGGTTCGCCGTATCGGTCCTTCAAGTGGTATCAGAGCCGGTTCGGGTCTTTATTGACTCTAACCAGTCTAAGATCCAAGGATGGCGTACCAGGAACGGGGTTCGGGTCCTCCACACTTCGATGGCAAGAACTACCAGATGTGGAGCAAGCGGATGGGTGCGTTCCTCCGCGGAAAGGGTCAGATCCTTTGGGATGTCACGGTGGACACAGGCTATGTCCAGCCGATGGACTTCCTCGCTCCAGGATCGAGGGACAGATTCGACGCCAACAATAAGGCGGTCGACTACTTATTTCGTGCTTTGTGTCAGCCTGAGTTCGATCGGGTGCACACCGAGTACTTGGCTTGTAGGATTTGGGCGGTGTTGAAGGAGGCTCATGTTGGGAACGCCCAGGTGCAGGCACAGATGTATGCGACCTACCGGAGAGAGTACGAGAACTTCACTCATCTCCCCGGTGAGTCCATCGATGCCTTATTTCAGAGGTTCACGGTGGTTGTGAACAACATGAGGGCCAATGTGGACATGCTCCCGTACGATGATCATGATAGAGCGGTCAAGCTCTTACACTCTTTGTATCGTACGATTTGGGGCGGAAAGTTTGAGGCCATTGTGGAGTCGGAGAAGTATGACACTCTGAAGGTGAACGAGCTGTTCTTGAAGCTCAAGTCGGCTGAGGTGGATAGAGGCATGACTGCCAAGCTCGAGGGACCGACTGATTCCCATAGTCTTGCCCTCGTTGGTGGTTCCAAAGGAAAGGCTAACTCTAACCCATCCACCAGGATGTTCTCTTTTTCCTCTTTGATGTCTATGCCAGATGAGGAGTTTGATGACCTTGGAGAGGACGAGGCGGCGCCGTTGACGAGGCGGTTCGAGAGGCTGCACGAGAACCGCGTGAACATGAGGAGGAACACGAGGACGTGCTTCCAGTGCGGCAAGCCGGGACACTTCGTCGCCGACTGCCCGGAGAAGGCCGAGAACAAGGACAGCTACAAGCACAAGCCGAGGATGGACGGCAAGCACCGTTCGAGGCGTGACCACAAGAGCAAGCACAAGAACAAGTACAAGGACGAGCGGCGATCGAGGAAGAAGGAGGGCCGAGGCAAGGCTCGAGCGATGGTTGGAGCGAGCGACGTCGACTGAAGTTCCGCGTACTCCACCTCGAGCTCGAGCAGCAGTGAAGACGAGGGAGATCGCCGCAAGAACAAGAAGTCGTCCAAGAACACGAGCGGGGCCGAAGCGCTTCGCGAGAGATGGCTTCGCACCATGGCGCCGAGCTCCGTCGGCAAGAAGAGCACACGGAGCGACTCGGACTGCGAGTCCGACGACGAGGTGCATGATGAACTTCCCTTCTTGCGCCGGGAGAATGAGAGGCTTGGCTCTTTGCTTGATAACCGTGATGACATGCTTAGAGAGGCCAAGAAAATGAGAAAAGAGCTTAGGGCTTCACTCGAGGATGCTAGGACTAGAGTGGGCCGAGCTACGGAGACACGGGTGCTTGATAGCAAGCTTGAGATTGATTCGCTTAAGGCTAGCCCTGTTGTTTCGGATGAGAATGATGTGTCTTGATTGCTCCATATTCCTTGCCGATCTTGCTTTGTTTAAGGAGAAGCATGCCTCCAAGTGTGAGGAACTAGATGTGCTTAGGGTTGAAGTGGCCGAGCTTAAGTCTAGACTGCTTTGCTAGGTGCTTGCACTTCTTGCCCTGTTTTGCATGCTAAGATTGATGAGATGCATGCTTACACTAGTTCGCTCGAGGCTAAATTGAAGGAACCCATGCCTACATCTTGCTCTACCTGTGAATTGCATGCATTGAAAAATTTGGAGCTTGCACATTATGTTGATCGTTTGCAGGATGAGAATGATGACTTGAGGAAGTTGATGGGTTGGTTGTCCGGTCATGAGCCTTAGTTGAGGATGATGATCGAGGCCTTCAAGAGGTAAGATGGTGAGGGGCTTGGGGCAAACAAGGTTGGTGAGGGAAGTGGAGAGAATATCCCGGAGCCACCAAAAACCCACCACAAAAATGATTTCCCTCCAAAACCTAACCATCTAAGGAACCGACTAGACACAACCCCAGCTCCACCCGTGTTTCCTACACCCACAAATGACCTACAAAAGCCTATCAAGTTTGTGAGCACTTCGGGGAAAGTGTTCTTTGGGAAGGAGAGTGAGAAGGCAAGTGGTGAGAAACCGGTGGAGGATTTGAGTGGAGAGAAACCGAGTGAGCAGCCACATCCCAAGCCTAAGCCTAAGCTTGTGAGGTTCCATTATGGCTATTGTGGGAGAGATGGCCATAAGGAGGAGTTTTGCTTCAAGAGGAAGCGTGAGGAGAGAATGGAGAAGGAGTGGGCTAACAAGGACAAGTACCACCCTTCTGATGGTGTACTTGAGCCTCGTATGCGGATGCCCGGGGGGCAAGGCGAGTGTGAGGACGAGTTCGGGCTTGGGGAGAGAAGAAGGGCGGCTGGAGGTGTCGCGCCCGAGTCACACCGGTCAGACCGGTGTGGGGCACCGGTCAGACCGGTGCAGGACTGGACAGACAGTTGTTTGGGTTTCGAGCTCGTACAGGTGCGAGGGTTGTTTCTGGTGGTCGTGGTTCTGGTGGCTGGGCTGAAAAGGGTGCAGGTGGTCAGTTTGCTAGGCGTTCTCCTCCGCGTGCTCAATACGGGGATCGGAGGGGTCGTAGCTTTGAGTTGGAGAGGAGGGACGTTCCACGGGCCTTCTTGCGTGGATTTGGTCCTCCTCCAGGCAGAGAGGGGTGGTTCCCTCAGGGTGGTTACCGTGGTGGTGTTCGTGGAGGTAGCTTTGGTAGGAGAGATGCTTTGGTTGGTGCTAACCCCACTTTCGAGCAAATGGCTCGGCACTGGTTTTCCTCTTTTAGTGCTAACCCCGGTCTTTGAGTCGTTTGTTCGCTCACGTGCTTATTTTTGAATTTCAGGTGGGAGACTTGAAGAACATTTGGTTGATTGACTCCGGTTGCTCGAGGCATAGGACCGGAGACAGGGGGTGTTTCTCAAGTCTCGTCCCGGTGGTGACAAGGAGGTACATCACTTTTGGGGACAATGGGCGTGGGCGTGTGCTTTCAAAAGGTGAGATCAAAGTGAGTGACAAGATCACTCTGAGGCGTGTTGCTCTTGTTCAATCGGCGGGGTACAATTTGCTTTTTCGTGTCCCAATTGTTGGATGAGGGCTTTGAGGTGTTGTTTCGGCCAGGTGGTTCTCGGATTGTGGACTCTCGAGGGGACCTTGTCTGTATGGTCGTTCCCGAGGATCAGGTGTTTCGTGCTGATTTTTCTCAGTCTTCGGGTGTGGAGCGTTGTTTCTTGGCTGGTTCTTCGAGTGAGTTGTGGAAGTGGCATAGGAAGTTGGGTCACTTGAGCTTTGACCTTTTGTCTCGCTTGAGTAAACTCAATTTGGTCCGAGGATTGCCACGGTTGAGGCTTCAGAAAGAGTTGGTTTGTGCGCCTTGTACGCATGCCAAGATGGTAGCCTCTTCTCACCCGCCTCTCACCGATGTGATGACTGAGCGTCCATGCGAGCTGCTCCATATGGACCTTGTTGGCCCAGCTCGTGTGTAATCTGCGGGTGGGAAGTGGTATGTCCTTGTTGTGGTGGACGACTACTCTCGGTATGCGTGGGTGTTCTTTCTCGAGGATAAGGGGGAGACGTTTGGTTTTGTTCGAGATCTAGTCTTGAGGTTGAGAAACGAGAGGCACGGAGATGCCATACGAGCTATCCGCAGTGATAATGTCTCGGAATTCGAAACTCTCGTTTTGAAACCTTTTGCCATGACTTGGGTCTTGAGCACCGGTTTTCGAGTCCGTATACGCCTCCCCGGAATGGTGTTGTGGAAAGGAAGAACGAGGACCTTGTGCGAGATGGCTCGGACGATGCTTGATGAGCATAGGACTCCGAGGAGGTATTGGGCCGAGGGCGGTGAACACCGCGTGCTATGTGTCGAACAGGATATACCTCAGAGTGCACAAGAAGAAGACATGCTATGAGTTGATGCATGGTCGCACACCCAAGGTGAGTCACTTCCATGTCTTTGGTTGCAAGTGTTTCATTCTGAAGAAAGGCATGAACTTGGATAAGTTTGAGGCTAGGTCTGTCGATGGCATTTTGTTTGGTTATGCATCTCATTCTAGAGCATATCGTGTGCTCAATCTTGAAACTAACCAAATCGTGGAGACTTGCGAGGTAACCTTCGACGAGACAGAGCCACGTAGTCAGCTTGTCTTTGAGTGTGCAGGTGATGATGAGCTGCGCGAGGAGATCTTTCAGGAGGAGGAGAATGAACATGGAGAGGATGAAGATGGTGGCGTGGCGCCCCCGGCTGAACATGTACCCACTAGTTCGACTACGATGATGGATGGACCCTCTGCTACACCTACGACAACAAATCAAGAACAAGGAGAAGCTGATGTTGAGGGGGAGGTAGCATCAAGGCGAGAACCTCCCCGGCGGGTACAAGTGGATCACCCAGCTTCGAGGATCATCGGCAACATGGATGAACGCACTACACGGTCGAGGGTTCGGAACAACTCTCATTTCGCTCATGCTGCATTTGTTGCTTCTTTCGAGCCCAAAGACATTGGACACGCACTATCTGATCACAATTGGGTTAATTCGATGCATGAGGAGTTGGAGAACTTTGAGAGGAATCAGGTGTGGGAGTTGGTTGACCCTCCCCCAGGGTGTAAGCTGATTGGTACAAAGTGGGTGTGGAAAAACAAAGAGGGAGAGAAAGGTGAGGTTGTGAGAACAAGTCGAGACTTGTTGCTCAAGGGTTCAGTCAGAAGGAGGGGATCGACTACGAGGAGACCTTTGCTCCCGTAGCCCGTTTGGAGGCAATTAGTATCCTTCTAGCCTTTTCTGTGGCTAAAGGGTTCAAGTTGCACCAAATGGATGTGAAGAGTGCTTTCCTGAATGGTGTGTTGGAGGAAGAAGTGTATGTGAGGCGACCTCGGGGTTTGAGAGTGAGAAGTACCCCCACCGGGTGTACAAGTTGAGGAAGGCGTTGTATGGGTTGAAGAAGGCGCCTAGAGCTTGGTATGGCAGGTTGAGGGGGTTCTTGTTTGCGAGAGGCTTTGAGATGGGGAAGGTCGATCAGACCTTGTTTTTGCTGAGGCAGGGCAGAGATATCCTGATTGTGCAGGTGTACGTGGATGATATTGTCTTTGGTGGCTCGTCTAACTCTCTTGTTGCGAGGTTTGCAGATGATATGAGCAGGGAGTTTGAGATGAGTATGATGGGCGAGTTGCAGTTCTTCCTCGGGCTACAAATCAAGCAATCAAAGGAAGGAATATTTGTGCACCAGGCTAAGTACACCAAGGACATTGTGCGGAAATTCAAGATGGAGGACTCCAAGGCTATGACGACGCCGATGAGTATGACTACAGCTCTTGATGCGGACGAGGAAGGTGAACACGTGGACCAGAAGGTGTACCGGAGCATGATCGGGTCACTCCTCTACTTGACGGCAACGAGGCCGGACATACAGTTCTCGGTGTGTCCGTGCGCTTGTTTTCAAGCGTCTCCGAGGACTTCGCATCGGTAAGCAGTGAAGAGAATTTTCAGGTACTTGCGTCACACTCCCGACTTCGGCCTTTGGTACTCCGCGTCCTCTTTTTTGGCGCTTCATGGTTTTTCAGACGCGGATTTTGCCGGGTGTCGGTTGGATAGGAAGTCCACTTCTGGGACTTGCCAGTTTTTGGGTTCCTCTTTGGTGTCTTGGTCTTCCCGCAAGCAGTCGAGTGTTGCTCAATCCACGACCGAGGCCGAGTATGTTGTCGCTGCTAGTTGTTGCTCTCAGCTCCTGTGGATCACCTACACCATGAGTGACTTTGGTGAGGAGTATACCCATGTCCCACTTCAATGTGATAGCACCAGTGCCATAAGCGTTGCAAAGAACCCAGTGCTTCATTCCAAAACCAAGCACATAGAAGTGAGGTATCATTTTCTGAGAGACAACGTAGAAAAAGGGACGATAGTTTTGATCCATGTACCCACACATGATCAACTAGCCGATATTTTCACCAAACCCCTAGATCAAGCAACTTTCACTCGTTTGCGGGGGGAACTTGGTGTGTGTTTGATTTCTTGAGTTGGGTGTGTGGGAGTTTTTTTTTTTTTTGCCGGTGGTGTCGAGCCCGTTTTGCCTCCCCTCGAGGAGTCGGTTGTAGCTATGTATAGCTTTTCTTTGTGCATTTCTTGCATTTGGCATTGCATATGTAACATGATGTATAGGCATCCTTGTATCTTAGATTGCATGCATTTTGTATCATATGCATTGGTTAGGAAAAGCTTCTCTCACATACATTGTTCACCATGGAATGAGATATATGTCTTTGTGAGCTTGTTTGGTATGCTTCGGTTAGTTTGGCTTAGCTCTTGATGATCTTGATGAATAATCCATGGTTGATAGCTATGCTTTTGAAAAATGTCACATGTATGCTCTCTCATGTGTAAATGCCTTTACATGCTCTTGACATGTTTTTGTGGCCTTGCTATGCTTAATTTGTGGTTGGATAGCTAGTTTATTGATCATATGGGGCCAAAGGCTCATTTGCCATCATGAATGTTTAGCCCTCTTGATTTATCTTGTGGAGGGGCATAAGTTCCTTTTTGTCGCAAAGACATTTAATGTACCATTTACAAATCTGCAAATGAAATGAACAATGCTTGGAAAATATGTTCCCATGTCATATGTGCTGAATTTAATTCGCTTTGGGTGCTAAACCGTTGCATGATGCCTACCAATGAGAAGTCTCATACATAGAAGTAGGCACATGGCTTGGTGGCTTTGACATGACATGAGGTGCTTGTGGGTGTTTGTGATGGTCTTATGATTAGAATGGCTGTCCTAGCATGAAGTTTGTGTGGCTTTGCCATTTTGATATGCTTTGATCATGTTTAGGACTTTGCTCATGAGAGGCAAGTTTTTCGCAAAATTGCCAAAATCCATCTTAGCTTCGTCCAATGGTTGTGAAACTTGGTGATCATGTAGTTGAGATCGATACGAAGCCGTAGAGTATCTAACTTGCTCATTTGGACATGTGTAGCATTCTTTGTTGAATTTTGTCTATTTGAGAAGCTCTAGGTTGCATTTTCTGCATTTTTGGCTTGATTCATGCATTGTCAACAAGGGGGAGAAGTTTGAGCTTCAAATGGCTTGCTGGACGCATTCAGAAGGTTTTCAGGTGGTTTTGAGCCATTTCTGGGCTCTGTTGTGCACCGGTCTGACCGGTCAGGGTCACCGGTCTGACCGGTGTGAGTGCTGGTTCTGTTCACATGTTGCACACCGGTCTGACCGGTGGTGTTGACCGGTCAGGGCTGAGTTGTTGCAGATGCCCTGTTTCAAGTGGTGTTTTGCATGCATTCGTCCAGGGGGAGGTGCATTGGTTCAGGGGGAGCTTGCATGTGGGCAGGGGGAGCTCTTTGTGGTTGTTCGAGCTTTGCGTTGGTGGTTTGCGCTCTTTGCTTGAGCTTTGCTTTGTCTCGGATGTGTCGAGCCGTTGCCCTTGCCTAAGGGGTCCGAGACTTGTCTTCTTCAAGTGATCTTGCTCTTTGCCTTTGCCTTTGTTTGGCTTTCGATCGCTTGTTGAAGTTTCTTTTTGTTCGTTTCTTTTCTTTTTCTTTTCTCTTTTGTTACTTTCGTGTGGGTGTTGTCAATGCACTCGTCAAGGGGGAGATTGAGGACCATGTGTGGTTCGAGGACCGGTGGATGGTCGCTTCCTTGTGTGATGAGTGATTGACAACGTTGTGTGGACTGATTCTTGGCTAAGTATTGCAGGTGCAGGTTGCGGCTTGACTTGTGTTGGTGCAGGTGAAGAACAAGCGCGAAAGGTCGTCGCCGGTGAGGCCTCCAAGTGTGGAGAAGACAAGTAGGCTTCGTTCGAGGGACCCGGTGGCTAGCGGGGTCAAGTGCGGGCCGCATGGTGGCATGAATAGCAAGATGAAGTCGTGGACGGTTTCTTGGTTGAGCCTCAAAACCAAGGTTGAGCCGGGACTACGTGGGAGCCAAGTCATGAGTGCAGATTGGCGGAGGCTACACCAAGTTCGCGGGGTTTCCGGTGGTTCACCAGAAAACCACTAGGTTCCTTGGTTGATCCACAAAGCCAAGACCGAAGAACCGAAGACGGAGCTGCAGCAGCGCCAGAACGGTCTGACCGGTGGGTCCGGCCGGTCCGGCCGGTGGGGACCGGTCCGACCGGTCCGGCCGGTGGGGAGCACCGGTCGACCGGTGTGTGACGACGCAGTCCGGATACTTCGAAGCGGAGGACACGCGTCGGGATCGCATGGCTTGCGTCGAGGCTACGCAGGGTGCGGTCGCCGGGCATCCGTCCGATGGAGAAGACATCAAGAATTCCAAATCCGCCCTTGAGGGGCTTGTATCCCTAGTTAGTAGAGAAGGGTATTTTGGACATTCGGTTGCCTCCATATAACCCAAGAGGTGAGAGGATGGCAGCCAACTATTGGAACCCTAGCTCATTAGTTTTCCTATTTTCCACCTATTTTCCTTAGGTTTTCCTTAGGACTAGCAAGAGAGCTTCACGGAGAGATCTTGTTGAGAAGGATGGATGATCGAGCAACTTGCTAGACCTTGTACGAACCTTTGTTTCATGTATAGATGATTCGGCGTGGTTCCTCAAGGTTTGGATGTGTTTTCCCCGGTTATTCATGGTGGTGATTTTCGGAGCCCTCTCTCGGTGTTTTCTTTGGGTTGTTTTCGGGACTTTTCTCTTGGGGATTTGATGGGGGAAATTTGTGGGAACCCTTCGTGGTTCTTTGGGCTGTGATTCCCCTCCCAAATCCGTGAGTAAAAGTGCTCGATTTTGGGGTGTCTTGAGTTCTTGGGTTGGAAGTGCTTTCGGCGGGATTTCTTTGATTCCTCCTTTTTGGACGAGTTTTGGTGGGATTAAACTTGGCTATGGACTCCTCATGAGGTGTTCCTGATATCCCCAAAGTCTTGTTCAAGTCCGTGGAGTGATTCGGGAGATCGAGATTTGGTTTTGGGGGAGTTGACCCGCGGGTGCTGTTCATCCCGAGCTGCCCAGGCTACACCGGTCTGACCGGTGCTCTTGACCGGTCTGACCGGTGCAAGCCCTTGTGGGATTTTGCTCGGGTGAACGTCTTGGTGTGTTCGTTGTTGTCCCGTGGTGCTGCTGTTTCGAGTTTGGGTCAATTTGGTGGTCGGTTGGCCTGTTTGGTGCCTTGGGGGCTTTCGGGGCTGCCATCGGTCCGACCGGTGTGTCTCACGGTCTGACCGGTGTAGAGCCACTTAGTGAAAGTTGCTCAGTTTCACCGGCGGGGACCGGGGTCGGCCGGTGGTGCTCACCGGTCTGACCGGTGTGGGTCTGTAGACTCGAGTTTTGGTGTTCCGCTGCATTCTCGAGTCGGTAGGCAGTGTGTGTTGGTTCCTAGGTCCAGTGGCACTCCAGTGGCTATGTGGGCTTGGCCAATCTTGGTAGTGAGTTGGAGACGTGTGTTGGAAGCCGCGTTCATCTTGTTGGAGTTTCGATCTCCATCGAGAAGAATTTTTATCGACTCCCATTCACTCCCCCCTCTCTGGTTCGCCGTATCGGTCCTTCACCGTTGCTGCGGAGGAGGCAGTAGCCGCAGGAGCGCAGGAGGAAGCGCCCGCCGAAGGTGGACTGGTAGACATTGCCAGCATCCTCGGTGCCCCGGCCGTAACAATAGTATGGTCAAACTTGTAAGTACTGCATCTTCCCGAGTAGTACTTGTTGTAGTAGTCGAGGTTGACTGACGACCAATGTGTGTGCTTCTGCAGGAAATCGGCAGATCTGTCCTGGGAGGGGGATGAACCCTCTACGGCGGTGGCGGAAGAAGTCGCGCCGCCCGCCCAGGAGTCCGCTTCTGCTCCCCAGGCGGTGCCCGAGCCGCCGGCTACCGAAGCGCCGCTACCGGAGGCCAGTGTAGTCGAAGGTGGGTACTCTTCTGAAGCTGTAGAACTCCTCGAGGAGTAGTCGCTAATACACTTGTCTTCTCTTTGACAGATGCCGAGGCCGAAAGGAGTGACATCCCTGCGGGGGTGCCAATGCAGAAGTCGACATCAGGCGTGCCGGAAGCTGCCGGAGGAGCCCCCGAGCCCATGGAGGAAATCGTCGAGGAAGCCGCCGTGGCGGCCGGAGGAGAGGGGGTCACCACGTCGCCAGAGGTCGCTCTGGAGGTGGCTATCCGCTCCCCGGAGATCCAGGACGCAGAGCCCATCCGTTCTGCGCCGATGACGGAGGCCGCCGCGAGTAGTCGTGGCGGGATAGAGCTGCTCTCGGACGATCTTGTTGACCCGGCAACGGTGGCCAAGCACCTGGAGGCAGTCCGCCAGGCCGAGCAGTGGATGAAGGTAGGTAGCCGTAGCTTCTGAGTAGTCAATCCTCTGTCGTTGAGTACTCGTTTGACTTGAATTGTCAATGCAGGACGTTGCGGAGAGGTCCCGCGAGAAGTCCAACATGCTGCAAGGCTATGGTGACGCGGTGCTCCGGGCTGAGGCACTGGAGGAGCAGCTCGTGAAGTCGTGGAAGCACGCGGCTGCCATGCAGGCCAGGCTCAACGCCGCCTTTGCCAAATATCATAATGATGTCCAGGAGTTGCAGGCGAAGGGCGACGACTTGCTGCGGAAGAACAAGGGCCTCCGCAACAAGAACAAAGGTACGCCGCTGAACTTGTCGAGTACTTGTTGGAGGTCGAGAGGTAGTCTGACCCGCTGTATTGTTGTTGTGTTGCAGAGCTTGAGGGCCAGGTGGACAGCTGAAGTCCTCGGAGACGAGCATGAAGAATCTCTTCTACCGGGAGCAAGAAGCCCGCCAGGTACTCGAGCTCGACTACAAAGAACTTGCCTTCGAGTGCAAGAAGCACATGGAGCTCCGGATTGCATCTGACCGCGATCTTGTCAACTGCTACAAATCATTGCAGAAGTTGAATGAAGACTGCGAGGCGCTGCGGGCCCAACTGAAGGAGCTGGAGGACGCCGCACTACCGATCGCAAGGCTCCTGGTGCCGCACCCGGGCGGCCCCAAGATTGCTCCACTGGTGGATCGCCTGAGGGAAGCCCCCAGCCGGCTGGCTGCTTATGTGAAGCACATGGCGTGGTCGATCCCGAAGCAGGTTTTGGCCTTCATGAAGTCATACTTTCCGAAGGCCCCGGTGGAGGTAGTCGCTGGCGGGGTAGCCGCCAACTGTACTGATGAGCAGTACTTGGAGCTGCTGGAGCAGATGGCTCCCATTGCGGAGCAAGTAGCTGATAAGCTTAATCTCCAGTACCCTGTAACAGGTAGCTAGTAGCCAAGATTGTACAGAAACAATTGTAATGTAATTGCTTAAGTATTAATGAAAGGAAATTTCCAGCAATGAGTACTCGTAGTCGCGATCTCAGAGTGTGGAGCCCCATCGTGGAGTAGATGCGAGTAGTCGTACTCGACGGTAGTCCCGTTGAGGGAAGTAGACAGTAAAAAAGTTGATGAACAATCAAACTTTATTACTGAAGAAGTACACCTGGATGGCCAGGGCTGTAGTTACAGAGTAGTCGCCTGGACCCGGAGGCCGCTTACAGCTGAGTAGTGCTAGAGCGGGTAGCCGCTTGCAGCAGTAGATCCGTAGGTAGCCGTGTAGGCTGGATCGTAGATCCATAGGTAGCCGTGGAGGCTGGATCGTAGAGTGTGGTCTCTCAGTAGACCGCTACTAGAGTCCTTGACGCTCGTCGCAACCCAGGGTCCGTAGGTAGCCGCGCGGGCTGGATCCTGGAGAGGAGTAGTCCGGAGACTGGAGCCAGGACCCGGAGGCCGCTTACGGCGGAGGGGTGTTGATGTAGTCGTGTAGACTTGAACCCCGGAGTAGTCGTGTAGACTAGGTGTAGAATCGACAGAGCTGGTCGACGTTCCACGAGTTGTTGATGTCTTCGCCTTCAAGTGTTTGGAGGCGGTAGGAGCCTGGCCCGGTCACTTTTGCGACGGTGAAGGGACCTTCCCAGGGGGAACTGATCTTGTGTAGTCCTTCCGTGTTTTGGATACGGCGGAGAACAAGATCACCAACGTTGAAGGAGCGTTCCTTGACATTGCGATCATGGTAACGTCGGATACCCTCTAGGTACCTTGCTGACTGGACGAGGGCAGCGCAGCGAGCTTCTTCGAGGCTGTCGATATCAACTCGTCTGCTGTCTTCTGAGACGCCTTCGTCGTAGTGCTCCACTGCTGGTGAGTTCCATGTGACGTCGGCAGGGAGGATTGCTTCGGAGCCGTAGACCAAGAAGTAAGGGGATTGCCCCGTTGGCTTGGATGGTTGAGTCCGCAGCCCCTAGAGTGCGTTGGGTAGTTCCTTGATCCACTTGCCTCCTTTGGAGTTAGCAGCGTCGTGTAGCCGCTTCTTGAGAGCGTCGAGCACCATCCCGTTGGCGCGCTCGACTTGTCCGTTGGCCCGAGGATGGGCAACTGAGATGTATCGGACGTCGATCCCGCTGTTCTCGCAGTACTCCTAGAACTGGTGGTTGTTGAAGTTTGAGCCCAGGTCTGTGATGATGTGGTGGGGTAGTCCGTAGCGGTGTACGAGTTCATCCAGGAAGTCGAGTACCCTGTCAGCCTTGGGGCATGTTACCGGCTTGACTTCGATCCACTTGGTGAACTTGTCGATGGCCACCAGTACTTTGTTGAAACCACCTGGCGCAGTTGGCAGTGGCCCAATCATGTCGAGCCCCCAGCAGGCAAAGGGCCAGGTTGGCGGTATGGTTACTAGCTTGTAGGCTGGGACGTGTTGCTGCTTGGCGAAGTACTGGAATCCTTGGCACCTTCTGACGAGTTCTTCGGCATCGCCTAGAGCTGTGGGCCAGTAGAAAGCTCACCGGAAGGCTTTGCTGACCAGCGTGCGTGAGGACGCGTGGTTGCCGCAGACGCCTTTGTGGATCTCCTCCAAGATGTCCTTGCCTTCTTCGCGAGGGACGCACTTCATGAGTACTCCGGAAGATGCGCCCCGCTTGTAAAGCTTGTCTCCGACGAGGACGTAAAACTTGGCACGGCGGACAAGCTGCTCAGCCAAGTTCTTGTCTGAGGGAACCTTTTGCTCGCTGAGGTAGTCGATGAAGGGTTGCCTCCAGTCCACGTCGATCATCATGACCTTTTGCCCAGCTGGTGGGTGAGCTGGGACAGTGGACGGTGGCGCCGGCTCCGGGATGGATGACGCGTGAAGCTCGTGAACGAAGACACCCGCTGGTACTTGAGCGCGGGTGGATCCAAGCTTCGAGAGGACGTCCGCTGCAACGTTGTTGTCGCGGACGATGTGGTGGAACTTGAGACCGTAGAACTTGTTCTCGAGCTTGCGGACTTCTAGGCAGTAGGCGTCCATGTTCTCCTTGTTGCGGTCCCAGGACTTGTTGACTTGGTTGATGACCACTGCGGAGTCGCCGTAGACTAGTAGCCGCTTGATGCCCAATGAAGCCGCGAGGCGAAGCCCGTGTAGGAGAGCTTTGTACTCGGCTTCGTTGTTTGAGACCTTCCAGAAGATTTGCAGGACGTACTTGAGTTGTTCGCCCGTTGGAGAGATCAGGAGTACCCCTGCACCTGCGCCCTCGAGGTTGAGTGAGCCGTCAAAGTACATCACCCAATGCTCTGGTCGCACCGTGGGAGTAGGCAGCTGGTTCTCCCGCCACTCTGCCATGAAGTCGACTAGTGCCTGCGACTTGATGGCAGTGCGTGGCTTGAAGTCGATGGTCAGGGCACCGAGCTCAACTGCCCACTTGGAGATTCTTCCAGTAGCATCTAGGTTCCGCAGGATGTCGCCGAGTGGGTAGTCGGTGACAACGGAGATCGAGTACTCCTGGAAGTAGTGTCGTAGCTTCCACGAGGTGATGAGTACTGCGTACAGGAGCTTCTGCACAGGCTGATAGCAGGCCTTGGACTCTGATAAAACCTCGCTGACGAAGGAGACTGGGCGCTGGACTGGATAGGTGTGGCCGTCTTCTTGCCGCTCGACAACGATGGCAGTACTGACCACATGAGTAGTCGCAGCTAGGTAGAGCAGTAGCTGCTCGCCCTTGTGAGGAGCCGTGAGGATCGGCGGCTTCGATAGGAAGTCCTTGAGCTGGGCAAGGGCTTGATCCGCCTCTGGAGTCCACACGAACTTCTATTGATGCTTGAGTAGTTTGAAGAAGGGGAGTCCCCGTTCTCCGAGCCTCGAGATGAATCTGTTCAAGGCCGCCATGCACCCGGTCAGCTTCTGGACGTCTTTGATGCTCGTGGGAGCTTTCATGCTGGTGATGGCGGAGATCTTCTCGGGGTTGGCTTCAATGCCGCGCTAGCTGATGATGAAGCCGAGTAGTTTGCCCGAAGGTACGCCGAAGACGCACTTGTTCGGGTTGAGCTTCCAGCGGTACTTGCGCAGGGATGCGAAAGTCTCTTCAAGGTCGTCGATGAGGGTGCGGAGTTTACGGTCTTGACGACCACGTCATCCACGTAGGCTTCGACGTTCTTGTTGAGTTGCCTCTTGAAGCGAGCCCGGATAGCTCGTTGGTAGGTGGCGCCGGCGTTCTTCGGCCGAAGGACATGGTCGTGTAGCAAGACGCGCCAAACGGGGTGATGAACGCGGTCTTCTCCTCGGTCTTCTTCCTTGATCGGGATCCGGTGGTACCGGAGTAGCGATCAAGGAAGCGAGCGCGGTCGCAGCCCGCCGTGGAGTCGATGACTTGATCAATCCGCGGCAACCCGAAGGGGTTGGGGCAGTGCTTGTTGAGGTCGGTGTAGTCGAGGCACATCCTCCACTCGTTCGAGTTCTTCTTGTGGACGAGGACGGGGTTGGCGAGCCACTCAGGATGGAAGACTTCTCTGATGAAGCCAGCCGCGAGTAGTTTGGCGAGTTCCTTCTTGATGGCGTCCTGTCTGTCGTCGGCAAAGCGTCGGAGGTGTTGTCGCTTGGGGGTGGCCTTAGGATCGACGTTGAGGCAGTGCTCAATCGGCTCCACGGGCACTCCGGCATGTCCGCTGGCTTCCACGCGAAGATGTCGCGGTTAGCCCGAAGGAAGCTGATGAGCGCGTCTTCCTATTTGGGGTCGAGGCCGGCCCTGATGGTGGTGATCTTGCTGGGATCACCCGTTTCGAGGTCGATCGTCTTGACGAGTACCTCCTCAGGTGGCTGAGGCTTGTTGGCGCTGTCAGACTTTTCTGGAATGTCGAGCTCACTTGTAGCAAGCTCCTTCGACGCAACGTAGACCTCCATCATCGCGTTGGGTACTTGATTTGTAGAGGTGATCTCCACGGCTTCTGTATCGCAGTCGTGGGAGATCTTCAAGTCTCCTTGAAGGGAGAGCACACCAGATGGGCTTGGCATTTTGAGTACCAAGTAGGTGTAGTGGGGCACCGCCATGAACTTGGCGATGGCCGGTCTGCCGGGGATGGCGTGGTAGGAAGTCTCGAAGTCCGCGACCTCGAACTTGATGTACTCGGTACGGTAGTTGTCCCGAGACGCCCCGAAGGTAACTGGCAGGACCACTGAGCCCAGTGGAATAGCCGCGTTGCCGGGGACGATGCCGTAGAAGGGCGTGTTGCTCTTGGTGAGCATGTGAGTGATGTCGAGCTTCATTTTCTTCAAGGTCTTGGTGAAAAGGACGTTGAGCCCGCTTCCACCGTCGATGAGCACCTTGTTGAGTTTGGAGCCCGCGACCACTGGCTTTAGGACGAGGGGGAACCGTCCTGGTTCGGAGAAGCTGGTCCATTGATCCGCGCGGGAGAAGGTGATGGGTACCTCCGACCACCTGAGAGGGGTCGGGACCGCTGGCTCAATGGACATGACTTCACGACGGGTAGCCTTCTGCTCCCGCCTGCTGGGTAGCCCGCCGAAGAGGACGTTGACGGTCTTGTCAGGTTCCTGGAAGTCGTTGTTGTCGCCGTCCTTCTTCTTACCCTTTTGGTCGTGAGGGTGCGGTGGCTCTGGCGTGTCCTTGAGTGCATGCCTTAGCTGGTAGCACTGCTCGGTGGTGTGGTTGCTGTTTGGATGCCACGGGCACTTCTCCTTCGGCAAGTCTTTGAAACCGCCGGAGTCCTTCTTCGAGTTCCCTTTCGCAGGGCGCTGGATAACCGCGACAGTGTTGTCTGGCTTGCACTTGCGGTTGGGACCCGAGTAGTTGTTGTTGTTGCTGTTGCGACCGCCTTGGTTCGCGTTGCTGCCGCTGCCGCCGCCCTGGTTCTGCTTGGTCTTGCCACGGATAGCGTCGTACTTGGCGTTGGCTTTATCCTCTTCATCCGCCCAGGACGTGATCATGTCCTTGAGGTGGGGGATGGACCTGGGGCGGCGACGTCCGAAGTCTTCAAAGGTGCGGTGGTGGTAGAGGCCGTCTTGGAAGAGGTCGATGACCTCCTTGTCGGTGACGTTGACGACGGTAGCGCGCTTGTCGAAGAAGCGGCGCATGTACTTGCGGAGAGTCTCGCCTCGAGTACCCGATCGGCCCATGGCGCCCGCGAAGTTGCTGGTAAACTGCTCCTTCAGCTGGTCCCACTTGTCGATCGAGTGCTTGTCCAGCGATTCGAGCCAAGTGAGTGGTGCTTGGTCCAGGCAGAAGGGGAAGTAGAGGCACTTGGTGTCGCTGTTGCCGCCAGTGTTCTCGATGGAGAGGGCGTAGCACCTGAGCCACTGGATAGGATCCTGCTTCGCATCGTACTTGGTGATCCCCAAAGGCATGAACTTGTCGGGGAGGAGCAAGTTGCGAAGTCGAGGTGAGAAGGCGGGGAAGCCGTCGCCGTCGCCTGCGGTGGTCGACTTCTTCCGCCGCAGCTCCTCAATCTTCTGGCGGGCGTCGTACCCACCCTGTGAGGCGCCAGAGGCGTGGCTGTTCGCGTGGCCTCGGCCACCACGACTGCCGTCGCCGCCAGCCCTCCTGTTGGCTCCATGGTTGGAGCTCCCGCCGTCGTCGCCGCCGCCGTCGGGATCGTGGCCGCCGCCGCCGGCCGGAGCGCGGTGGGGGACGACCTCGCGGTTGCTGTTGTCACGCTGTGGACGTCCGCCGGCGTTGGAGCGGGTGCGGTTGGGTTCGGCTGGGAGGTCAGCTCGAGTACGATTGGGACCGTTGCCAGCGCTGCGACTCGTAGCCTCGTTGTTGCGTTGCCTGGCGGGGGGAGGTTGGTTGACCCTGTTGTCAACTCGCATGAAGTAGGCATCTTCAGCAAGCTTGGCGATGACCTCCCCAGCGCGAATGCCCTGAGCCTGACGTGCGATCGCTGTGATCGACATGAGGCATTGCTCAGGGGTAGTGTGTACTCTGCTCTCGACCGCCTCGAGAGCTTCCGCAAGGTTGCGGATAGGAAAGTTGTCACGGAGGCGTCGGCGACGTTCGCTGCGCTTCCGGTTGCGCTCACGTCGAGCGTCTCTGTTGACGGTGGTCTCGTCTGCTGGAGCATCAGCAGAGAACTCGTCGGAGGAGATGTCTTCTAGGTACTTGTCCTGAGCCGTGCCTGAAGGCCCTGGGGTGTCGCCGGCAGCCATGAAGACTTGGCGATCAGGGGTGCCAAGGCTGGACTCAGAAAGCGCCACCTCAGTTGGTGTGCTTGAGTCAGCCTGGGCAAGTGGCGTTCCCTCCTGGAACGGTAGCGAGTCGATGTAGGCGATGTAGCGTGAGTCTCCACTTATCAAGTACGCAGGCTTGCGGTCTGGCCAGTAGACGAATCTCCCAGCCGGTGTGGATGTCATAACTAGCCCAGAGGCCGGCCCTGACAAGGGAAGCTCAGTGGAGTTGTCCTCGGACTCGGGCTCCTCAGGGTCCGACCCGAAGTCGAACTCGTAATCAGGGTTCGAGTAGAACTCGGAGAGAGGGCTGGAGTCCGAAGAGGGACCGGGGGCGGTGTCGGAGTCCGAGTTGTACTCGGGTACGGGCTCCTTGACGGCCCGGCGCGAAGTGGGAGCCCCCGTGCGGGCCCGGCTGAGGGTGCGGGGGCCACGCGTGGAGTGCTCACAGGGTGAGGGGGCCGCCTGCGATGGCTGAGCAGCCAGCTCGCATGCGATGGCCCATGGAGACGTCGGGTTCGAGTTGGAAGCGGACTCGAGCTCGAAGTCAGCGTGGTGGTTGAAGAGCGAAATTTTGCCGAACTTGCCGGCGAGTTCGCCTGTGACAACTTCAGGAAGCGTCACGAAGCCGGTCTTCGGGTTGGGCTGCATGGTCAGGCGGCGCTGGAAGGAGCCCGCGCCGTCAGCAGTGTAGACCCAGGCGCCGAACACGAAGGTGTCGCCACGGTTGAAGGCGACGGTTGGCTTGAAGTGGACGGGAGCTATCGAGTTCGCCATGTGATCTCGGGCGAGATCACTACCTGGCGCGCCAGCTGTCGGTGTTTTAGACCGGCAACCTACTAGGGGAGTACCCGAAGTAGATGAATGTGGCCTCGCCGAGATCGATAACTCGAAGGAAGAGACACGTGGCACACAATTTAGACAGGTTCGGGCCGCGAGGTGCGTAATACCCTACGTCCTGTATGCTGCGTAGCTCTGGATTGATTGGGCACGATTACAAGATGGTGCAATAGTGCGCCGTGATGAGATTGGATGTCAGGTGATCCTAGAGATCGGTCCCTGCCTCGCCTTATATAGTCTGGGAGGCAGGGTTACAAGTCGGAGTAGGGAGAAAGTACTAGTCGAGTACGTCTAGGAGTCCTCCATACAGTGCGGAACATGTACAGCTCCCTAACCGAGTACTACTCCTGTGTAGTCCTTGTGCTCCACGCCTTCAGGTGCCGTGTAGCGCAAGCCGGGTAGTCCCAGGGGCCCACCGAGTAGTCGGTCCTGGTACCCATCGAGGTAGTGGGCCCAGGGAGGTCCATACGACACAGCCTCACTCAAGTACTCGGGTGGCGAGCCCAGGGCCGCAACCCTAAGAGTAGTAGCTCAAAGTTCCTGCACCGTCTCATTTAGGTACTAGGCTTACTATGCCCATTTCCGACAAGTGTTTAGTACTTTCAAACACTTAACCAATGAAGCCATTGGACCAGAGCCCAAATCCCATGCTCTTACCACATGAGCAATCCATTTATACAATATGGTGATTCCATCAAGGAGATTCTACTCTCGCGAGTGACGAACATCACTCGACTTGTACCAGATCCTTAAAGCATAGCAACTAGCGACCTAACATGCTAGTAAAAGATCATGGGTACTTAAGGATCATGCAACTAGGGTTTCAATTCAACTCCTAAACTTAAATGCACATAAGATAACAATAAATAAATCCTGGAGTTTAAAGAAACACATAGGTTAATGAATAAACTGGGGCTTTCCTTCGTCACCACAAGCAGACAAACAACCCTCTGGACTTTGGTCCGGGTCTTGCTCTACGGTCACGTAGTGCAAGTCTCCTCCTGCTCCCTCGTCCTTATCAGCCGGCACGAGCGTATAGCTACCGTCGGGGACTTCTACAGGGAGGATGCAAATGCAAGACTTAATTAACGGTTTGATTTAATTAATTCCCAAAACAACACATGCCAACCGTGGGGTGTATGGTTGACCACATTCACCTAGATAATAATACATTCAGCATACTCTTCCTCTAAAGGAACAATATGTGTCGCTTTATTATCTAGACTTCTGAATAGTGACTGTGTACATATATACAAATGAATTACTTTATCTTAATTAACCACCAGCAGCAAACAGCCACAAGAATTCCCTTTATTGGCCATATTCACCTTAACAAAGGTATTTAAACATTTTCCCTTTAAAAGATATCAAAAGCTTATCTAGCCTTCTCTTTATGGTGATTGTGTGCACATCCATAAAAGATTAATTAGTTTAAAAGCAAAATAGAAAGGAAAAGCACTTCCATGCCACCAATTATTCTCCTAATTCATTTACATAGCTCAAGCACAAAAAGAAAGAATTTTCCTATTTTTCCTTCACAAGTTTAATCTAGTTCCCAACTTTTTTAAGAACCAATAAAACCTCAAGGTAGCCCAACAGTACCCACTGGTCCTATTGGCCAGGGATCATTCATTTGGACAGCAATCAACAAGTTTGAGCCACTGAATTTAAAGCACACAAAAAAAGCATTACTAGCTAGCAATAAAAGGACAAATGCACATAACAATAATTATAACAGAAATAAAGCTAAACTTTCTCCTACACATGCTTTGGTCCAAAACAAGCCTAAGAAACCAACAAACACACCTAGAGCTATTATAGATCTTGATCTATACATTTATGATTAAAAGCATGCATAAATTGGGAAATAATATTTATAACAAAGATAAAATCAGGGTAAATTCACCAGGGGTGCATTTTAGCATAACCAGACTATATCCAGAAGCAGGGCTCAAAAATAATTATATTCTAAGCTACAAAAATCATCTAGGCAGATTTATGAACAACACAAAATAAATCATATAAAAAGATTCCTTCAGTAACTTTGTGCAAATTTTGGCACAGAACCTACACATGCTAGTATCCACAACATATCCAAAATCCAACTCAAGATCATGTAAGGATTTTGCAGAACAACAAATCAAGGTAAAAGGGATTCCTATTTTTCATGCAAAATGTAGAGCTCAAAAGTATATACATCCTTTGCAGAATTTGTAGTTCTAGTTACACAGAGCACAACAAATATGGGTTTGCAATTTTTGGATTTTTCTATGATTTTATCTTCAATTTACAAGGTACTGCTAAAACCCTTAAAGAGTGAAGAAACTTCTTGCACCCAGCCCCTGCCGGATTTAAAAGTTCACAGATGTGCCCTCGGCCTTCCCCACCGTACCCCGACGGCGGTGGGCGCGCTCGCCGGTGGCGAGGTGGGGCCCGGGGATGCAAAAAAGCGAGCTGGGAGTTCAATTGGACTCACTAGAGGTCGATTGGCGACGGAGACTCGGCCGGGGAATGGCCCGGTGATGGCCGGCGGCGAGGCAACAGCGGCACTCCGCGGCGGCGAGGTTCCCGGAGAATGTGAGGGGGGAGCTAAGCCATAGGTGATCGGGGAGGCTCTGGTGGAGGTTTGGGGAGGGGGCCAAAGGCTCGGTCGGGCCGGAGAACAAGCGGAAGAGCAGGGTCACCACGGCGACGCTAATGGCGATGGAGGCGGGCGGTGTGTTCTCGGGTATGCGCAAGGAAGAGACCCGGGGGTTTATAGGCATGGAGCGTCGCAAGCAGCTTCGCCTGAGCGTCGGGCCTACAGGAACCACGGCATGGGCGGCAAGGTGGTTGGCGATGTGCAGCGGGGCTCCGGCCAGTGGCGGATGGCGGTGCGCCCACGCGCGTGTGCGCCGCGGCCGCATGTCGCCGCCTAGGGGTAGGCGGCGTGTCGCGCCCGTAGGCACACGGTGCTCGTGGAGGCTTGCCATGGACCGGCGGTCGCCGGCCCCGCTCCGCGTGCGCACCGGCGGTACGGCGGCAAGCCGACGTGGCAAGTCGCGCATGACGTCGCGCGCCAGCACGCCCAGCCCAACAACAGTTCCACTTAGCCTATTTCAAACTTAGTTTTCTCAAATTTTTCAAACAGAAGTACTCCAAACTTTGAATACCAAAGTTGTCAAGAAAGTTACCCTCTTCAATAATGCCAAAGGCTCCAGGCTTTTTATTCACTGGTTTGAAAACAAATTGCAGGGAAAGTCAAGTAAAAACTCGGCGTCGGTGAATAGTAACTCAGCGCCTTGTTTTGCAATTTTCACCCCTTTGCACTCAAAATCAGCAATGTCAATCTTCATGAAAGTTGTGTGCCTTGCAAAACGGCACATTTTTCCTATTGGGTGATTTTGAAGTGTTTAGAGGAATTTTGGAGAACATGCCAAAGTTCTAGAATGACACAAAGGGTCAAAGGGGAAACTAGGGTTTTAGGAAAGGGGTTTTACCATGGGTTGACTTAGGGTTCCCAAGGGTAGCTAGAGAAGTGCTTAGAAGAGTTATTAGCACTAATCACCATTGAGCAAAAACACGGGGTGTTACAGCCTAACCCCCTTAACGGGAATCTCATCTCGAGATTCGAAATCAAGGAGTACACGGGGAGAGTTCACTTACGAGTTTGACTCGGAAGAAAGTCTGGATACTTGGTGTTTAAGAATTGCTCGGTCTCCCACATAGCTTCTTCTTTAGTGTGGTGGCTCCATTGTATCTTGTACATCTTCACCCTTTGTCTCCTAGTTTGTCTCTCTTTTCGATCCAATACTCTCATTGGATACTCTGTTAGGGATAGATCTGGTTCTATTTCTGCATTGGTCTCCTCAATTATTTGTGCTTCTGGGATCTGCTCGCACTTCTTCAATTGTGAGACGTGAAACACGTCGTGCACTGCGGACAGTTGGTCTGGAAGTCGAATACGGTAGGCAATCGTACCAAACTTCTCGGTGACTTCATAAGGGCCAATATAGCGTGGAGCTAATTTCCCTTTTACTCCAAAGCGTTGCAAACCTTTGGTTGGAGACACCTTGAGGTATACATAATTACCAACTTCAAACTCTCGCGGAGTTTTTGCTTTGTCATGGTAACTCTTTTGCCTCATCTGAGCTCCTCTCAAATTTTCTCTAATCACGCCTACCTTCTCTTCGGCGTCTTGTACTAGCTTGGGGCACTACAAGGTTCGTTCTCCCTCTTGTGACCAATTCAACGGGGTAAAACACCTTCTTCCATACAAAGCTTCAAACGGAGCCATCTTTAAGCTAGCTTGATAGCTGTTGTTATAAGCAAACTCTGCTAAGGCTAAGCATTTGTCCCAAGCCTTGTCAAAATGAATGACGCAAGCTCTCAACATATCCTCCACTATTTGATTTACTCTTTCTATCTGACCATCAGTCTGTGGGTGATAGCTGGAGCTGTGGATCAGCTTGGTTCCCAAGGATTCATGTACTTGTGCCCAAAAGCGAGCAACAAATTGAGTACCTCGATCTGAGAAGATAGTCTTTGGAACACCGTGCAAGCGCACTATGAGATCAACATAGATTTCCGCATAGCGCTCGACTGAATAGGTAGTGTGGACAGTAATGAAGTGAGCAGTCTTAGTCAGCCGGTCCACTATTACCCAAATGGAATCATGCTTTCGGGGTGTGAGAGGTAATCCGACGATGAAATCCATGCTTATATTGTCCCACTTCCATGCAGGGATAAACAGTGGCTGCATTTGGCCTGTGGTCTTGAGGTGACTAGCCTTGATCCTTTGACATGTATCACAACTGGACACATACTCGGCTATATCACCCTTCAGGTTTGACCACCAAAAATTTTCCCTAAGGTCTCGGTACATTTTGGTGCTGCCCGGATGAATGGTGAATTTAGAGAGGTGGGCCTCACCCAAAATCTCCTTCCTTAGGTCCCGATCCTGTGGGATAACTAATCTCTATCCAAACCAAACAACTCCCTGGTCATCCCTCCGGAAACAATCAAACTTGGGGTCTCCTTCATCTAACTTCTGTATGATTTTCTGAATCTCTTCATCGATAAGTTGAGTTCTAGCAATTCTTTCATGGAGAGGGGATTCGATGGAGACGGCATAAAGATTTCCATGCTCGACCAAATCTAAGTTAAGCTTCCTCATTTCCTCACATAAAGCCTCATTATACGGCTCTAACATCACATAGTTGCAATGCTTGCGGCTAAGCGCATCTGCAACAACGTTAGCTTTGCCGGGATGATAGTGGACTTCCAAATCATAATCTTTTATCAATTCCAACCATCTTCTTTGCCTCATATTCAGATCGGATTGTGTGAAAATATACTTGATACTCTTGTGATCTGTGAAGATATTGCAGTGATTACCCATCAAGTAATGCCGCCAAATTTTTAAGGCATGCACAACCGCTGCTAGCTCAAGATCGTGAGTAGGATAATTCTTCTCATGAGGTCGAAGTGCCCGTGAGGCATAGGAAATTACTCGGTTTTCTTGCATAAGCACGCAACCAAGACCAGTGCCCGAAGCATCACAAAACACATCAAACGGTATGGACATATCTGGTTGTGTCAACACGGGAGCTGAGGTTAAATATTCCCTCAAGGTATGGAAGGCTTTATCACACTCCACACTCCATACAAACTTGAAACCCTTCTTCAATAGTTCAGTCATGGGTTTAGATGTTCTAGAGAAATCCGGAATGAACTGATGGTAATAGCCAACTAGACCCAGAAAACTGCGGATTTGAAGTACCGACTTGGGTGGCTTCCAATCCATGACCTCCTACACTTTGCTAGGATCCACGGAGATACCATCCTTTGAAATAGCGTGACCCAAGAATTTCACACTATCCAACCAGAATTCACATTTAGAGAATTTGGCATAGAGTTTGTGATCTCTCAATCACCGCAAAACAATACGAAGATGCTTCGCATGCTCGGCTTCATTCTTGGAATAAATGAGGATATCATCAATGAATACCACTACGAACTTGTCTAATTCATTCATGAAGACTGAGTTCATAAGGTACATGAAATAGGCAGGTGCATTTGTGAGACCGAAAGACATCAGCAAAAATTCATGAAGACCATATCTGGTGGAGAAAGCCGTCTTCGGAACGTCACTTGCTCGAATCTTAATTTGGTGATAGCCCGATCGAAGATCAATCTTGGAAAAGACTTCGGCACTAGCCAATTGATCAAAGAGAATGTCAATGCGGGGCAAGGGATATTTATTCTTGATTGTCACCACATTGAGTGGACGATAGTCAACACACATATGCAAACTAACATCTTTCTTTTTCACAAAAAGAGTGGGGCTTCCCCAAGGAGAACTTGGGCAGATATACCCTTTATCAAGCAATTCTTGCAATTGATTTTTCAACTCGGTTAGCTCTTTAGGTGGCATTCAGTAAGGTCTTTTAGAGATGGGTGCGGTGCTAGGCTGAAGCTTAATGACAAATCCGACATCCCTATCTGGTGGCATACCAGGCAAGTCATCGGGAAAAACATCTGGATACTCACACACTACTAGAATATTATCTAATTGGATGGTTACTGCAGCATAGGAGCAAGGGTTTATGCCTTCTACTTTAGGCAAGATCAAGGTAGTGTGACCACTGGTAGGGGAATGGATTTCTACCATTCTCGTGTCAATGTCCAAAATGACTTGATGTTGGGTCAACCAATCCATACCTAGGATCACATCGATACCCTCTAAGCTCAAAGCCAAAAGGTTTGTGGGAACAACTTTGCTACCTAACTCAAGTGGCACTCTGAAGGACCGATTAGGCGACCAGAGAGGGGGGGAGTGAATGGGAGCCGATAAAAATTCTTCTCGAGGGAGATTGAAACTCCGACAAGACGAACTAGCTCGGTCGAACCCCCGAAATCACACGCTCCGCACTTCTACCTCCCGTTTGCCAAAACCACGTAGCCACCGGAGTGCTGCGGGGTCCTAGGAACAAACTCTACCAAAGCAACCACAACACACACGCAAAGACCGAGCAAGGAAACAACTCGAAAGTCGGCTAACCGTAGGGGGGCGGTTAGGACCGGGTATGGGGGCGGTTAGACCGCCTCCACACGGCAACCAAGAATTCCTCCGAAACGCCTCTTCCGAGCACCAAAACTCACCACGGTTTCACCAACAGAGATCTCCGGTCAAGGCCATGCTAGCTACCGGAAAATCTTGGCGAAAACCAAAACTTCACCCAAGGGCCTAGGGGCGGTTAGACCGGCTACCCGGGGCGGTCTAACCTCCCGTACCCGGCAACGAACCCCGACCAAGAACACCTAGCAAACAAGCACGAGAACGACCCCAAATTTCACCCGGACACTCCTCGATCAAGGCGAACAAACTCACGAGAGGAAAATCCGGCGAAACAAAACTTTGACCGGAAACACCCCGGCGGTTAGACCGCCCCCGTAAGCGGTTAGACCGCCCCTTCCAGAAAACGAACCCGCGGGTCAAACCTCAACTTCCTCGCGCCCGATCTCCCGAATCACTCCACGGATTGCAGCCAAACTTCGGGAATAGCTGGGTTACCTCCTGGGCAACCTCTACCTCAAAGGAATCGACCCGAAACGCTCAAAATCAAGAGGAATCGAAGAAATCGCATCTCAAGGTCCAGAACTCGCCCAACTCGAGAAACCACCAAATCGAGTCCGATTCAAAGGGGATTTGGGGGCAAAGTCACCAGCCAAAGAGGCACAAGAACCTCATACGTGACACCCACCAAAAATCCCAAGAAATCGTCCTCAAAACACCGCCAAAAAGAGTTTCGAAAATCAACACAAAAGAGACGGGAAAACCACCATGATGAACAACGCCAAACCTTCTATACATGCCATGAATGGTTCGTACAAGGTCTAGCTTGCCACCCAAACATCCATCCCCCTCTCTAGATCTCACATGAAGCTCTCAAGCTAGCCTTCTAAAATCCTAAGGAAAATGGAGAACGAAAATGGAAAAACCAAATGAGCTAGGGTTCCAAGAGTTGGCTGCCATCCACCCCTCTAATGAGTATATATGGAGGCACCCAAAAGACTAAACTACCCTTCACTAATAACTAGGGATACATGCCCCTCAAGGGCGGATTTGGAATTCTTGACGTCTTCACCATCGGACGGATGCCGGCGACCGCACCCTGCGTAGCCTCGACGCAAGCCTTGCGATCCCGACGCATGTCCTCCGCTTCGAAGCTTCTCGGCGCCGGCGGCCAGGGCGGTCAGACCGCCCCCCTTGGGCGGTTAGACCGGCCCGGTGGATTCGACCGGCCCCGGGCGGTCCGACCGCCCCTCCTGGGCGGTTGAACCGGCCCGGGTGGCCGCACCTCCTCGTCGAGTCTTCGACCTCGGTTTTGTGGCTCAACCGAGTAACCCGGGTGTTTTTCGGTGAACCACTGCAAACCCCGCGAACTCGGTGTAGCCTCCGCCAATCTCCACTCATGACTCGGCTCCCACGTAGTCCCGGCTCGACCTTGGTTTTGAGGCTCTACCAAGAAACCATCCATGACTTCATCTTGCTGTTCATGCCACCATGCGGCCCGCACTTGACCCCGCTGGCCACCGGGTCCCTCGAACGAAACCTACTTGTCTTCTCCACACCTGGAGGCCTCACTGGCAACGACCTTTCGCGCTTGTTCTTCACCTGCACCAACACGAGTCAAGCCGCAACCTGCACCTGCAATACTAAGCCAAGAATCAGTCCACACAACGTTGTCAATCACTCATCACACAAGGAAGCGACCATCCACCGGTCCTCGAACCACACATGGTCCTCAATCTCCCCCTTGATGAGTGCATTGACAACACACTCACATGAAGTAACACAAGAGAAAAGGAAAAGAAAAGAAGCAAAATAAAAAGAAACCCCAACAAGCGATCGAAAGCAAAAGAAAGGCAAAGAGCAAGATCACTTGAAGAAGACAAGTCTCGGACCCCTTAGGCAAGGGCAACGGCTCGACACATCCGAGACAAAACACAGCTCAAGCAAAGAGCGCAAACCACCAAAGCAAAACTCGAACACCACAAAGAGCTCCCCCGCACATATGCAAGCTCCCCCGAGCCACAAGACACTCCCCCCGAACACATGCATCAATGCAACTCGGGAATGCAACAAGGAGCAAAAACTTGCTCACACCGCCCGGGCGGTTAGACCGCCCGTACGGGCGGTTAGGACCGCCTCTGCCCGAACCGACCACACGGGGGCGGTTAGACCGCCCCAAGAGACCGGCCCCGCACCAAACTCGCTCAAAATTTGCCCGAAACAATTGGAACACCTTCCAAACACTCCCAGTGCCCAAAACATGCACAAACTTCTCCCCCTTGTTGACAATGCATGAATCAAGGCAAAATGCGAAAACTTGCAACATATAGCTTCTCGAATATACAAAATTCATCACAAGGAGCTACACAAGTCCAAATGAGCAAGTTAGATACTCGACCGAGTTCGTAATGACCTTAACTACGTGATCACCAAGTTTCACAACCATTGGACAATGCTAAAAAGGATTTGAGTAATTTTGCGAAAAGTTACTCTCTCACAAGCAAATACCTAAACATGAGCAAAACATATCAAAATGGCAAAGCCACTCAAACTTCATGCTAGGACAGCCATTCTAATCATAAGACCATCATAAACACCCAAAAACACCTCATGTCATGTCAAAGCCACCGAGCCATGTGCCTACTTCTATGTATGAGACTTCTCATTGGTAGGCAACATGCAACGGTTCAGCACCCAAAGACAATTAATTTCAGCACATATGACATGGGAGCATATTTTCCAAGCATTGTTCATTTCATTTTCAGATTTGTAAATGGTACATGAAATGTCTTTGCGACAAAAAGGAACTTATGCCCCTCCACAAGATTAAGCAAGAGGGCTAAACATTCATGATGGCAAATGAGCCTTTGGCCCCATATGATCAATAAACTAGCTATCCAACCACAAAGTAAGCATAGCAAAGCCACTAAAATATGTCAAGATCATATATAGGCATTTACGCATGAGAGAGCATGTATATGACATTTTTCAAAAATTAGCCATCAACCATGGATCATTCAACAAGATCATCAAGAGCTAAGCCAAACTAACCATAGCATACCAAACAAGCTCACAAGAGCATATATAGCAACCCATGGTGAACAAAGTATATAGGAGAAGCTTTCCTATCAATGCATATAATACAAAATGCATGCAATCTAAGATACAAGGATGCCTATACATCATGTTACATATGCAATGCCAAATGCAAGAAATGTACAAGGAAAAGCTATACATATGCTACAAAGGAGCTCCCACACACCCAACTCAAGAAATCAAGCACACACCAAGTTCCCCCCGCAAACGAGTGAAAGTTGCTTGATCTAGGGGTTTGGTGAAAATATCGGCTAGTTGGTCATGAGTGGGTACATGGATCAAAGCTATCTTCCCTTTCTCTACGTTGTCTCTCAGGAAATGATACCTCACTTCTATGTGTTTGGTTTTGGAATGGAGCACTGGGTTCTTTGCAACGCTTATGGCACTGGTGCTATCACATTGAAGTGGGACATGGGTATACTCCTCACCAAAGTCACTCATGGTGTAGGTGATCCAAAGGAGCCGAGAGCAACAACTAGCGGCGGCAACATACTCGGCTTCGGTCGTGGATTGAGCAACACTCGACCGCTTGCGGGAAGACCAAGACACCAAAGAAGAACCCAAAAGCGGCAAGTCCCGAAGTGGACTTCCTATCCAACCGACACCCGGCAAAATCCGCGTCCGAAAAGCCATGAAGCGCCAAAGAAGAGGACGCGGAGTACCAAAGGCCGAAGTCGGGAGTGTGACGCAAGTACACGAAAATTCTCTTCCCGCTTGCCGATGCGAAGTCCTCGGAGACGCTTGAAAACGAGCGCACGGACACACCGAGAAGCGTATGTCCGGCCTCGTCGCCGTCAAGTAGAGGAGTGACCCGATCATGCTCCGGTACTCCTTCCGGTCCACGTGTTCACCTTCCTCGTCCGCATCAAGAGCCGTAGTCGTACTCATCGGCGTCGTCATAGCCTTGGAGTCCTCCATCTTGAACTTCCTCACAATGTCCTTGGTGTACTTAGCACGGTGCACAAATGTTCCTTCCTTTGATTGCTTGATTTGTAGCCCGAGGAAGAACGCGCAACTCACCCATCATGCTCATCTCGAACTCCTCGCTCATATCATCCGCAAACCTTGCAACAAGAGAGTTAGATGAGCCACCAAAGACAATGTCATCCACGTACACACCGCACAATCGGGATATCTCTCGCCCCCGCCTCGGAAAAAACAAGGTCCGATCGACCTTCCCCATCTCAAAACCTCTCTCAAACGAGAACCCCCTCAACCTCGCCATACCAAGCTCTAGGCGCCGCTTCAACCCATACGGCCGCCTTCCTCAACTTGTACACCCGGTGGGGGTACCTCTCACTCTCAAACCCTGGAGGCTGTCTCACATACACTTCTTCCTCCAACACCCCATTCAGAAAAGCACTCTTCACATCCATTTGGTGCAACTTGAACCCTTTAGCCACGGAAAAGGCTAGAAGGATCCTAATCGCCTCCAAACGGGCTACGGGAGCAAAGGTCTCCTCGTAGTCAATCCCCTCCTTCTGACTGAACCCTTGAGCAACAAGTCTCGACTTGTTCCTCACAACCTCACCCTTCTCTCCCTCTTTGTTTTTCCACACCCACTTTGTACCAATCGGCTTACACCCTGGGGGAGGGTCAACCAACTCCCACACCTGATTCCTCTCAAAGTTCTCCAACTCCTCATGCATCGAATTAACCCAATTGTGATCAGATAGTGCGTGTCCAATGTCTTTGGGCTCGAAAGAAGCAACAAACGCAGCATGAGCAAAATGGGAATTGTTTCGAACCCTCGACCGTGTAGTGCGTTCATTCATGTCGCCGATGATCCTCGAAGCTGGGTGATCCACTTGAACTCGCGGGGGAGGTTCTCGCCTCGAAGCTACCTCCCCCTCAACATCAGCTTCTCCTCGTTCTTGATTTGTCGTCGTAGGTGTAGCAAAGGGTCCATCCATCATCGTAGTCGAAGTAGTGGGTACATGTTCGCCGGGGGCACCACACCGCCATCTTCATCATCACCATGTTCATGCTCCTCCTCCTGAAAGATCTCCTCGCCAAGCTCATCATCACCTGCACACTCAAAGACAAGCTGACTACGTGGCTCTGTCTCGTCAAAGGTTACCTCGCAAGTCTCCACGATTTGGTTAGTTTCAAGATTGAGCACACGATATGCTTTAGAATGAGATGCATAACCAAAGAAAATGCCATCGACAGACCTAGCCTCAAACTTATCCAACTTCCTGCCCTTCTTCAGAATGAAACACTTGCAACCAAAGACATGGAAGTGACTCACTTTGGGTGTGCGACCATGCATCAACTCATAGCATGTCTTCTTCTTGTGCACTGCGAGGTATATTCCGTTCGACACATAGCACGCGGTATTCACCGCCTCGCCCCAATACCTCCTCGGAGTCCTATGCTCATCAAGCATCGTCCGAGCCATCTCGCACAAGGTCCGTTCTTCCTTTCCACAACACCATTACGGGGAGGCGTATACGGACTCGAAAGCCGGTGCTCAAGACCCAAGTCATGGCAAAAGTTTCAAAACGAGAGTTCCCGAATTCCGAGCCATTATTACTCGCGGATAGCTCGTATGGCATCTCCATGCCTCTCGTTCCTCAACCTCAAGACTAGATCTCGAACAAAACCAAACGTCTCCCCCTTATCCTCAAGAAAGAACACCCACGCATACCGAGAATAGTCGTCCACCACAACAAGGACATACCACTTCCCACCCGCGAGATCGCACACGAGCCGGGCCAACAAGGTCCATATGGAGCGGCTCGCATGGACGCTCAGTCATCACATCGGTGAGAGGCGGGTGAGAAGAGGCCACCATTTTGGCATGCCTACACGGAGCACAAACCAACTCTTTCTCAAGCCTCAACCGTGGCAATCCTCGGACCAAATTGAGTTTACTCAAGCGAGACAAAAGGTCAAAGCTCAAGTGACCCAACTTCCTATACCACCTCCACAACTCACTCGAAGAACCAGCCAAGAAACAACGCTCCACACCCGAAGACTGAGAAAAATCAGCACGAAACACCTGACCCTCGGGAACGACCATACAAACAAGGTCCCCTCGAGAGTCCACAATCCGAGAACCACCCGGCCGAAACAACACCTCAAAGCCCTCATCCGAAGAATCGAGACACGAAAGTAAATTGTACCCCAGCGATTGAACAAGAGCAACACGCCTCAGAGTGATCTTGTCACTCACTTTTATCTCACCTTCTGAAAGCACATGCCCACGCCCATTGTCCCCAAAGGTGATGTACCTCTTCGTCACCACCGGGACGAGACTTGAGAACCACCCCGTGTCTCCAGTCATATGCCTCGAGCAACCGGAGTCAATCAACCAAATGTTCTTCAAGTCTCCCACCTGAAATTCAAAAACAAGCACGTGAGCGAACAAACGACTCGAAGATCGGGGTTAGTACCAAAGGAGGAAAACCGGTCTCGAGCCATTTGCTCGAAAGTGGGGTTAGCACACATCAAGTCGTCTTTCCTACCATAACTACCACCACGAACACCACCTCGGTAACCACTCCGAGGGAACCACCCCCTCACCGCCCGGAGGAGGACCAAACCCACGGAAGACAACCCGTGGAACGTCCCCTCCTCTCCTTCTCAAAGCTACGACTCCTCCCATCCCCGTAGTGAACTCGAGGGGGAGAATGCCTAGCAAACCGACCACCTGCTCGTTTCTCCGGACCAACCACCGGCAACTCCACCTCCGGACACCGAAACCTCTCGACTCACCACCTCGAAAACCACTCCGCCCGGAGTGCGGGGGGCGGTTAAACCGCCCAGCCGGGCCGGTCTAACCGCCCCCCTCTAGGCCGGGCCGGCCCGATCGCCTAGCCGGGCCGGTCGACCACCCCCTCCCGAACGGCTCCTCGGTCACCGCGGGAACTCGCATCTCCCCATGCGGGAACACTTCTCACCACGGCCCTTACCCCGGGTAGTGGCATACGAGGCTTAGGTACACCATGGGAAGGGTTGTACCTATCCTTGTTCGCCCACTCCTTTGCCATCCTCTCTTCCCGCTTCCTCTTGAAGCAAAACTCATCCTTGTGACCCTCTTTCCCACAATGGCCACAACGGAACCTCACAAGCTTGGGTTTAGGCTTGGATTGGGGCTGCTCGCTTGGTTTCTCTCCACTCAACTCCTCCACCGATTTCTCCTCACTTCCCTTCTCTCTCACTTTCCCAAAGAATACTTTCCCCGAAGTGCTCACAAACTTGATAGGCTTTTGGAGATCATTTGTGGGTGTAGGAAATATAGGTGGAGCTGGGGTTGTGTCTAGTCGGTTCCTAAGATGGTTGGGTTTTGGAGGGAAATCATTTTTGTGGTGGGTTTTTGGTGGCTCCGGGATATTCTCTCCACTTCCCTCACCAACCTTGTTTGCCCCAAGCCCCTCACCATCTTGCCTCTTAAAGGCCTCGATCATCATCCTCAAGCGAGGCTCATGACCGGACAACCAACCCATCAACTTCCTCAAATCATCATTCTCATCCCGCAAGCGATCAACATAATGTGCAAGCTCCAAATTTTTCAATGCATGCATTTCACGGGTAGAGCAAGATGTAGGCATGGGTTCCTTCAATTTAGCCTCGAGCGAACTAGTGTAAGCATGCATCTCATCAATCTTAGCATGCAAAATAGGGCAAGAAGTGCAAGCACCTAGCAAAGCGAGTCTAGACTTAAGCTCGACCACTTCAACCCTAAGCACATCTAGTTCCTCACACTTGGAGGCATGCTTCTCCTTAAACAAAGCAAGATCGGCAAGGAATATGGAGCAATCGAGACAATCATTCTCATCGAAACAACGGGGCTAGCCTTAAGCGAATCAATCTCAAGCTTGCTATCAAGCACCTTTGTGTCTCTAGCTCGGCCACTCTAGTCCTAGCATCCTCGAGTGAAGCCCTAAGCTCTTTCCTCATTTTCTTGGCCTCTCTAAGCATGTCATCACGGTTATCAAGCAAAGAGCCAAGCCTCTCATTCTCCTGGCACAAGAAGGGAAGTTCATCACGCACCTCGTCGTCGGACTCAGAGTCCGAGTCGCTCTGTGTGCTCTTCTTGCTGCCGGAGCTCAGCGCCATGGTGCAGAAGCCATCTCTCGCGAAGCAGCTCAGCCCGCTCAGGTTCTTGGACGACTTCTTGTTCTTGCGGCGATCTCCCTCGTCTTCCCGCTTGCTCGAGCTCGAGGTGGAGTACGCGGAGCCCCGGAGTCGACGTCGCTCGCTCCAACCATCGCTCGGGCCTTGCCTCGGCCCTCCTTCTTCCTCGATCGTCGCTCGTCCTTGTACTTGTTCTTGTGCTTGCTCTTGTGGTCGCGCCTCGAACGGTACTTGCCATCGTTCATCCTCGGCTTGTGCTTGTAGCTGTCCTTGCTCTCGGCCTTCTCCGGGCAGTCGGCGACGAAGTGTCCCGGCTTGCCGCACTGGAAGCAGGTACTCGTGTTCCTCCTCATGTTCACGCGGTTCTCGTGTAGCCTCTCGAACCGCCTCATCAACAACGCCAGCTCGTCCTCTCCAAGGTCATCAAACTCCTCATCTGGCATAGACATCAAAGAGGAAAACGAGAACATCCTGGTGGATGGGTTAGAGTTAGTCTTTCCTTTGGAACCACCAACGAGAACAAGACTATGGGAGTCAGTCGGTCCCTCGAGCTTGGCAGTCATGCCCCTATCCACCTCAGCCGACTTGAGCTTCGAGAACAGCTCGTTCACCGTCAGAGTATCATACCTCTCCGACTCGACTATGGCCTCGAACTTTCCGCCCCATATCGTACGATCCAAAGAGTGTAAGAGCTTGACCGCTCTATCATGATCATCGTACGGGAGCACGTCCACATTGGCCCTCATGTTGTTCACCACCACCGTGAACCTGCGAAACAAGGCATCGATGGACTCACGGGGAGATGAGTGAAGTTCTCGTACTCTCTCCGTAGGTCGCATACATCCGTGCTCGAACACGGGCGTTCCCAACATGAGCCTCCTTCAACACCGCCCAAATCCTACAAGCCAAGTGCTCGGTGTGCACCCGATCGAACTCGGGCCGACACAAAGCACGAAACAAGTAGTCGACCGCCTTATTGTTGGCGTCGAATCCGTCCCTCGACCACGAAGCAAGGAAATCCATCGGTGGACATAGCCTCGTGTCCACCGTGACATCCCAAAGCGGTGACCCTTTCCGCGGAGGAACGCACCCATCCGCTTGCTCCACATCCGGTAGTTCTTGCCATCGAAGTGTGGAGGACCCGAACCCCGTTCTCGGTACGCCATCCTTGGATCTTGGGCGGTTAGAGTCAATAAAGACCCGAACCGGCTGCGATACCACTTGAAGGACCGATTAGGCGACCGAGGAGGAGGGGGGAGTGAATGGGAGCCGATAAAAATTCTTCTCGAGGGAGATTGAAACTCCGACAAGACGAACTAGCTCGGTCGAACCCCCGAAATCACACGCTCCGCACTTCTACCTCCCGTTTGCCAAAACCACGTAGCCACCGGAGTGCTGCGGTCCTAGGAACAAACTCTACCAAGCAACCACAACACACACGCGGCACCGACAACGGAAACAACTCGAAAGCGGCTAACCGGAGGGGGCGGTTAGACCGCCTCCACACGGCAACCAAGAATTCCTCCGAAACGCCTCTTCCGAGCACCAAAACTCACCACGGTTTCACCAACGAGAGATCTCCGGTCAAGGCCATGCTAGCTACCGGAAAATCTTGGAGAAAACCAAAACTTCACCCAAGGGCCTAGGGGCGGTTAGACCGGCTACCGGGGCGGTCTAACCTCCTGTACCCGGCAACGAACCCCGACCAAGAACACCTAGCAAACAAGCACGAGAACGACCCCAAATTTCACCCGGACACTCCTCCGATCAACGCGAACAAACTCACGAGAGGAAAATCCGGCGAAACAAAACTTTGACCCGGAAACACCCGGGCGGTTAGACCGCTCCCCGTAGGCGGTTAGACCGCCCCTTCCGAAAAACGAACCCGCGGGTCAAACCTCAACTTCCTCGCGCCCGATCTCCCGAATCACTCCACGGATTGCGGCCAAACTTCGGGAATAGCTGGGTTACCTCCTGGGCAACCTCTACCTCAAAGGAATCGACCCGAAACGCTCACAATCAAGAGGAATCGAAGAAATCGCATCTCAAGGTCAAGAACTCGCCCAACTCGAGAAACCACCAAATCGAGTCCGATTCAAAGGGGATTTGGGGGCAAAGTCACCAGCCAAAGAGGCACAAGAACCTCATACGTGACACCCACCAAAAACCCCAAGAAATTGTCCTCAAAACACCGCCAAAAAGAGTTTCGAAAATCAACACAAAAGAGACGGGAAAACCACCATGATGAACAACGCCAAACCTTCTATACATGTCATGAATGGTTCGTACAAGGTCTAGCTTGCCACCCAAACATCCATCCCTCTCTCTAGATCTCACATGAAGCTCTCAAGCTAGCCTTCTAAAATCCTAAGGAAAATGGAGAACGAAAATGGAAAAACCAAATGAGCTAGGGTTCCAAGAGTTGGGCTGCCATCCACCCCTCTAATGAGTATATATGGAGGCACCCAAAAGACTAAACTACCCTTCACTAATAACTAGGGATACATGCCCCTCAAGGGCGGATTTGGAATTCTTGACGTCTTCACCATCGGACGGATGCCGGCGATCGCACCTGCGTAGCCTCGACGCAAGCCTTGCGATCCCGACGTGTGTCCTCCGCTTCGAAGCTTCTCGGCGCGGCGGCCGGGCGGTCGGACCGCCCCCTTGGGCGGTTAGGCCGGCCAGTGGATCTGACCGGCCCCAGGCGGTCTGACCGCCCCTCCTGGGCGGTTGAACCGGCCTGGGGTGGCCGCACCTCCTCGTCGAGTCTTCGGCCTCGGTTTTGTGGCTCAACCGAGTAACCCAGTGGTTTTACGGTGAACCACTGCAAACCCCGCGAACTCGGTGTAGCCTCCGCCAATCTCCACTCATGACTCGGCTCCCACGTAGTCCCGGCTCGACCTTGGTTTTGAGGCTCTACCAAGAAACCATCCACGACTTCATCTTCTTGTTCATGCCACCATGCGGCCCGCACTTGACCCCGCTGGCCACCGGGTCCCTCGAACGAAGCCTACTTGTCTTCTCCACACCTGGAGTCCTCACCGGCAATGACCTTTCGCGCTTGTTCTTCACCTGCACCAACACGAGTCAAGCCGCAACCTGTACCTGCAATACTTAGCCAAGAATCAGTCCACACAACGTTGTCAATCACTCATCACACAAGGAAGCGACCATCCACCGGTCCTCGAACCACACATGGTCCTCACACTCTCATGACTAAATTTCCAGTGGTAACTCACCCACCAGGTGTAGTTATCAAGAAATGTCAGTTCATATGACAACTCTTCAATCCCAGCTTGTCCAAAATTTTCTCATTTATAAAACTATGAGTTGCACCAGAATCAAATAAGACTTTAACGGAAAACCCTCGGATAGAGAATATACTCGTGAGCACCGCGTCTCCTTCCGGTGTGTTCATCATCGAGGTGTAGTTCAATTTTCCCTGTTTGACTTGCACCACAGGTTTCTTGCCTTGATTTCCCTAGCGGATTCCTGAGTTTTCACCTTGCTTGTTCTGCCTGGGTTTGGGACACTCAATGATGTAATGCCCGGGCTGCCCACAATTATAGCAGCGACGGTCTTTGGCGGCATTGTTGTTGTTGTTGTTGTTAGTTGGGGGTGCACTAGGCTTGTATGGCTGCTGTTGTGCCTTACGGTACTGGAAATTCCCAGATGGCTCGTCCGGAGTGGCAGGTGCAGTTAGTGGAGCGATCGGCGGCTGCTGCCCCTGGTGTGCCAACACCTGCCACACCTCCACCTCTATCTTCAAGTCGGCTACCTGGTTCTGCATCTCCGCCACGTTCTGCACCAAGGCAAAACGCTGAGCCTCCGTGTGCGCTAGCTGCTCCTGAGCCATATCAAGAGCGTGGTCTCTGGCGTGCAGCTGCGCTAAGAACTCAGCACGCTCCTGGTGCCACTGAAAACGCTCGTCCTGAAGTGCAACAACCTCCTGCTGGAGGTGAACAACAGTCTGGCGCTAAAACTGAAGGTCAAGAGTGAGGACATCCCTCACCGCTGTGGAGTCCATCAACACAACTGAGAGCATACCCTGAGTGGAAAGACGAAACACCTGTATATTGTAGACCGCCTCCAACAACCTCAGAAGCTGGCGCACAGCAACCTCTGGGGGGTCAGTCGTGAGCAACACGTCGGTGAGTGACATACGCTCACGCCAAGCCAGGTCAAGTGGGTCCATGGCCGGGAACAACCCAGCGTAGTAAGCATCACCTCGTCTGGGTGCTGCTTGCAGAAGGTGTGAAGGATCTGCATGGCCGCGGACTGAACCGACTCGACACCACAGTGAGCAAAGAACATCATGCTCAAGTCCGCCCACTCCGGGTGCTCAGGGTGGGGTAGCATGGTCGCAGTCGTGTGGGCGTAGGGAACACCCTGGTCCCAAAAAGAGACCACCTCGTACAGCAGCGGCGTAGTGTAGCCCACCTCACTGAGAGTCTCCCACAAAATGCGGGGAAAACCCTCCCAGTGAAGGGCATCGGTACGAATGGTACCGTCCGCGTCGATCTCGTAGATTGGTGGCTGCGCCATCTGTACAAAAATTAGGGACTACACGTTAGACATCAAACGACATCAACACGAGCAAAAGGGGTAAAATCTGGTAGGTATGAACAAAAATTCATAACATAAAAACCAGGGCCCCAAAAATCCCCAAGTTTCTGCAGCAACTCCATTACATAATTATGCACACTTTTGGTATTCAAATGTAGATCTAGATTGGATTGGAACATGCCCGAAAAATTACACTTTCAGGAGGAGGTTACCCTGAAAAACAGCAGAACAGAGACTCACTAATATGAGCATAACTCCTAGTAGAAAATTTCTTAACTCCTGAGAAATTCACAGTAGATGCTCAATTTGATAAGAAACAACTTTACTAAAGGAAGTCTAGTCATATTCCTTACAGATTTGGCTATAAAAATTGAGAAATGACAGCAACAGAAATTGCCAGAAATTTCCTAAGATCAAAAGAGAGGAAAACCTTATCTAAGATCAAGCAATTCACCCTAGGAAAGATTACTCAAACAAGCAATAACCACTTTTAGGTTCTACAAGATTTTAATCATGAATGCACACATCTTAAACGACCTCCCATACATGGATCCAAAAAGACGTAATTAGTGCCGGTGGCAAGCTTATAAGCGCTCTCCTTATAATAACTAGTCGGAGCTACTCGATTCGCACTTAACGACTTACGAAACGTTGTTAGCGTACCTGCAGAAAACGAACCTTTCGTGCCAGCACATCACGGAAGCGTCCACATACATTACCGTTCACTATAGAAACGGTATCCATGCGTCAAGCCGCTGCATGGACAGCGTCCAATCTCAGACACCCTCCGTTTGAATGGAGTGTATCCTTGCCTCGCATATTCGACATGCGGAATGCACACGTATGATAAATGTGGCGACATCACAACTCATAACCAGACGTGAAGATGGGATCCGTGGAACGGATCACTCCATCAACCCTCGCAATTCCCATGATGCGGAACAGCACACGTATGAAACACGTGGCTTCATCTAGTTTGGTTGTGCAAGAAAGTAAGTCTGACATAAAGTAAAGTGTTGGAAGTTAGCAAATTAAACCATAGATTCTTATGCCACCTTAAAGAACCCAAAATTCCCTCTAGGGCCTCTCGATCTAGACCATTCCTTAACGATCCAACAGATTTTCAAAATCCAATCAATCTTGGCAAGTTTTATTGTAAATCATGTGATTAGTATTAATCTAATCACTCTGGTGCATACGGATGCTCTGGTACCAACTGTGACAACCCCATCTGAGATAATTCCGTACTATCGCCTAAACCACTCCATTTGGACATTAAGCGATAATAAAGAATCATCCCGTTGAGTGTTGTCGGGTTAACGCCCGGTAAATCACTTTACAACACAGAGAGGATCGAACGTATACATAAAAACTCCCACGAAGGAGAGTCCAGAGTGCCTTACAAATTAACATCAAATCCTCGTAGGGTCCATTATTACAAACATAGTTCCTTGACAAGAAAGTAATTAGTTCGGAGTTTATTTAAAACAGCGGAAGATAACTAAACGATACGATCACATCATTGGAGGCCTGTCCATGATGCAATCACTCTTCGTCATCCACCCATTCCAGCTCCCAGCCGGGTGGAAGTTCTCCGGGCCACACATCACATGCATTACCTAGAAACAACATTTATAAAGCAAGGTTGAGTATACTAATACTCAGCAAGGCTTACCCGTCTAAAAGAAAGACTTTTACCTCTAAGCATGCATGGCTTATGGCTAGTGGGTTTGTTTGCCAAAAGCTGCTAAGTAGTGAATCCTTACTTTCACATTTTTAGCTCATGTTCTAGTAGAAGTAATCATTACTAGATAAGCAACTATTGCAATCAAAGTTGTACAAACAATTAATCAATAATAATCTTCACAAAATTCCATCATACAGGGATATCATGGCCAGTAGATTAAGTAATCTCAGATAACGGTGAGAGGCCGACAATTGATTGATTCAAACCTTGCAAGGTGGACCTAAACACACGGGAGGTGCCCTCACTAAGAGTTCACCAACCAGGCGGTTCCCGTCACTCCTCGGATTGGGATCAGATGCTACAGTCTTCAGTACAAGCAGACAAACAACCCTCCGAACTTTGGTCCGGGTCTTACTCTACGGTCACGTAGTGCACATCTCCTCCTGCTCCCTCGTCCTCGTCAGCCGGCACGAGCGTATAGCTACCGTCGAGGACTTCTACACGGAGGATGCAAATGCAAGACTTAATTAACGGTTTGATTTAATTAATTCCCAAAACAATGCATGCCAACCATGGGGTGTATGGTTGACCACGTTCACCTAGATAATAATACATTCAGCATACTCTTCCTCTAAAGGAACAATATGTGTCGCTTTATTATCTGGACTTCTAAATAATGACTGTTTACATATATACAAATGAATTACTTTATCTTAATTAACCACCAGCAGCAAACAGCCACAAGAATTCCCTTTATTGGCCATATTCACCTTAACAAAGGTATTTAAACATTTTCCCTTTAAAAGATAATCAAAAGCTTATCTAGCCTTCTCTTTATGGTGATTGTGTGCACATCTATAAAAGATTAATTAGTTTAAAAGCAAAACAAAAAGGAAAAGCACTTCCATGCCACCAATTATTCTCTTAATTCATTTACATAGCCCAACAGTACCCACTGGTCCTATTGTCCAGGGATCATTCATTTGGACAGCAATCAACAAGTTTGAGCCACTGAATTTAAAGCACACAAAAAAAGCATTACTAGCTAGCATTAAAAGGATAAATTCACATAACAATAATTATAACAGAAATGAAGCCAAACTTTCTCCTACACATGCTCTGGTCCAAAACAAGCCTAAGAAACCAACAAACACACCTAGAGTTATTATAGATCTTGATCTATACATTTATGATTAAAAGCATGCATAAATTGAGAAATAATATTTATAACATGGATAAAATCAGGGTAAATTCACCAGTGCATTTTAGCATAACCAGACTATATCCAGAAGCAGGGCTAAAAAATAATTATATTTTAAGCTACAAAAATCATCTAGGCAGATTTATCAACAACACAAAATAAATCATATAAAAAGATTCCTTTAGTAACTTTGTGCAAATTTTGGCACAAAACCTACACATGGTAGTATCCACAGCATATCCAAAATCCAGCTCAATATCATGTAAGGATTTTGCAGAACACCAAATCTAGGTAAAAGGGATTTCTATTTTTCATGCAAAATGTGGAGCTCAAAAGTATATACATCCTTTGTAGAATTTGTAGTTCTAGTTACACAGAGTACAACAAAATTGGGTTTGCAATTTTTGGATTTTTCTACAATTTTATCTTCAATTTACAAGGTACTGCTAAAACCCTTAAAGAGTGAAGAAACTTCTTGCACCCAGCCCCCTGCCAGATTTAAAAGTTCACAGATGTGCCCTCGGCCTTCCCCACCGCACGCCGACGACAGTGAGCGCGCTCGCCGGTGGCGAGGTGGGGCCCGGGGATGCAAACAAGCGAGCTGGGAGTTCGATTGGACTCACTAGAGGTCGATTGGCGACGGAGACTTGACCGAGGAATGGCCTGGTGATGGCCAGTGGCGAGGCAACCGCGGCACCTCTGCAGCGGCGAGGTTCCTGGCGAATGTGAGGGGGGAGCTAAGCCATAGGTGATCGGGGAGGCTCTGGTGGAGGTTTGGGGAGGGGGCCAGAGGCTCGGTCGGGCCGGAGAACAAGCGGAAGAGCAGGCTCACCACGGCGACCCTAATGGCGATGGCGGCGGGTGCTGTGTTCTCGGGCACGCGCAAGGAAGAGACCCGACGGGGTTTATAGGCCAGGAGCGTCGCAAGCAGCTTCGCCCGAGCGTCGTGCCTATAGGAACCACGACATGGGCGCCAAGGCGGTTGGCGACGCGCGGCGGGGCTCCGGCCGGTGGCGGATGGCGGTGCGCCGCGCGTGTGTGCGCGCGGCCGCGTGTCGCCGGCCTAGGGGTAGGTGGCGTGTCACGCCCGTAGGCACACGGTGCTCGCGGAGACTTGCCATGGACCGGCGGTCGGCGGCTGCTCCGGCGTGCGCGCCCAGCGGTGCGGTGGCGGCCGACGTGGCAAGTCGCGCACGACGTCGCGCGCCGGCATGCCCAGCCCCACAACAGTTGCACTTAGCCTATTTCAAACTTAGTTTCCTCAAATTTTTCAAACAGAAGTACTCCAAACTTTGAATACCAAAGTTGTCAAGCAAGTCACCCTCTTCAATAATGTCAAGGGCTCCAGGGTTCTTATTCACTAGTTTGAACACAAATTGCAGGGAAAGTCAGGCAAAAACTCGGCGTCGGTGAATAGTAACTTAGCGCCTTGTTATGCAATTTTCACCCCTTTGCACTCAAAATCAGCAATGCCAATCTTCATGAAAGTTGTGTGCCTTGCAAAACTGCACATTTTTCCTATTGGGTGATTTTGAAGTGTTTAGAGGAATTTTGGAGAACGTGCAAAAGTTCTAGAATGACACAAAGGGTCAAAGGGGAAACTAGGGTTTTAGGAAAGGGGTTTGACCATGGGTTGACTTAGGGTTCCCAAGGGTAGATAGAGAAGTGCCTAGAAAAGTCATTAGCATTAATCACCACTGAGAAAAACACGGGGTGTTACACCATGTGACTCGCACTTGACTCCACTGGCCACCGGGTTCCTCAAACAAAGCCTACTTGTCTTCTCCACACCTAGAGGCCTCACCGGCAATGACCTTTCGCGCTTGTTCTTCACCTGCACCAATACCAGTCAAGCCGCAACCTGCCCCTGCAATACTTAGCCAAGAATCAGTCCACACAACGTTGTGAATCACTCATCACACCATGAAGCGACCAACCACCGGTACTCGAACCACACATGGTCCTCACCTCTGCGTTGAATTGGTGATCACGTGTCAGTTTTTATCATACTGTAAGTTCACACAACCTTGTTTAGATGTTAGAAAAATTTGCCTTTATAACACACCGTAGCAAAAGGTAATTTTTGGCTTTTTGTGCTAGATATTGTCCTACCATGGCCTAACTAGGCTCAAAAGATTCGTGTCGCAAAGGCCATCAAAACTGTGTAATTAGTTTTTGATTTCATCTACATTTAGTATTCGGAACATATGTCGTTTGACGTATTTAAAGTGGTGGAAAGAGGGTGGAAAGAAGGAAAAATAGCCAACTAAACAAGGCCCAACTTGAAGACCACATTAATACGTGGAATGTTAAGATAAAAGATCCATTTCTGAAAAAAATATTTCAGCAACTCCATTTGCAGAAATAGTTTCGAACTAGAAATCAGGGGTGCGCCGTTGGCACACCAATTGAGCTGGTCCCGTGAATGAATTAATCATCATCAATAATTTTATAAATAAATTATTATATCTGCTGAAATGTAACGACCAACGAAATTATTTGTTGCCCTCCTTGAATGTGTGGGTCCTACGGGGTTACTTGACATGTGTTGGTCCCGCTTTAATAGTAGGTCCCACATGGGGCCACCTGTGTGTAGGTTCCACCATTCAAGCGAAACATCGTCCCACCAAACTATATATATGCGGGTGAGAGGGTCCCACTTTAACAGTGGATCCCCACGGGTCTCTAAACACGTGTAGGTCACACCCTTCAAATATAATGTGGATCCCACCTAACAATATGTGTGTCCCATTTGATTGTGTTGGTCCTATGGAACCCACATTGACAATAGTTGGTCCCACATGGGGCCCACCTGAACATGTGTGGGTCTCACTCTATAGTGGGGCCCATGTGGGGCCACTCGAATATGTGTGGGTCCCACGTGAGGTTATCGTTGGACCTCCTGTCAACATAAGTCGTGCATGGCGCGATACGACGGTCGAGGATTTGCAAGCGACTTGGCGCGATGTGATAACATAGTTTGGTTGCGTTTTCAATATATAGAGATAAATAAAATTGAAAAGAAGAAAAAAACAGCCCCACTTCCAGCTCCTACTATACCCCGCCACTGCTGGTGGATCGGCGCCCCTCTCGTTCCAATCTGACAGTTCGTTCATTCTCCCTCCATCGCAACGTTCCCATCCCTTCCCGCCAGTTATTACTGGTAGCACTAGCACACACACTCCGGCCGCACAGAAATGGACCAAAGTTACTAAAACAAATGGAGGAAAATAAATAAATAAAACAAAATAACATAAAATAAACGCTCTCTCCTCCGTTTCCTCGAAAGATCGCCTGCTAGCTCGCGCGCTCGATCCGTCGCTAGGGTTTCCACCGCCGCCGGCGATGGGCGCCCTCACCGACAGCCGGAAGCGCCTCTCCGCCGACCAGCGCCTCTCCGCCGACCACCGGTTCCCCATCCCCTCCTTCCCCCCGCGGTCCCCTCCCCCTCCCTCCAAGAGGCCCAAGCTCGCGCCCTTCCTCTCCTCTCTCGATCCTTCCACCTCCGCCACCCCGCCGCCCAACCCCTCTCCCCATGTCATCCACGACCCCGCCCCCGCCGCAGCAGCCACCACCAACACGCCTGGGCCTTCCTCCTCCTCTACCCCCGACTCCAACCCCTTCTCGAACCGGCGCCGCTTCCCACCGCCGCCGCCAATCAAGCGCCCGATCCACGGGCCCCAGCGCGTACTCCGAGCCTTCCGCTTTAGAGGCCCTGCCCGGACCCACTCCGCCGACCCCACGCGGTTCTTCCCACCCTCACCCACGCCGCCCCCTCCCCGGACGCTCGGACTCGAGCAGTACGTCGAGCTCGTCAACACCGTCTCCCGCTCAGCGCGGCCCCCCACCGCCACCACCGATGCAGCGAGGGAGAAGGACGCGGTGCCCCTTGAAGTGGTCGCCATTGAGGAGGACGGAGATGAGAGGAACCAGCAGGAGGAGGAGGTGGTGAGGGGGAGCGTTGAGGTGAGGAGGGTGCCGCTGTACAGGGAGCTTTACCAGGCGTCGGCGCGCAAGCGGGATGCCAAGCTCAAGACGCTGGAGTTCGAGGTGAGGCTCGCCTACGAGGGCCGCCTTGGCCTTAAGCGTCCTGCAGAATCCCTCCCACAGATTACTTCAAAGGAGGTATGGCATTCCAGGACTTTTTCCCCTGTAGTTTTGTTTTGTGATGAGCACACTGTTTGGAACAAGGTGGTTGTGCCCACTTATTGAACTGGACTTAACTGAAAAGTCAAACAGAATATTGAACTGAACTACCAGTTTGGAGAAATGCATGTGCTTTCTACTCCAAGGACCTACATTTCAGACCGTAATGAAACACCATAGCAGTGGTTAATGTTCGATAATTTCTGAGGGTGTGATTCTCTTTTAATTAGCTGCCCCTGTAGTGTTTTTTTTCTCTTTTTTGTGGTAACAAACAATTTATTTTCGCATATATATGTTGGACTAGATATTTCTGTAGTCTTCTACAGTTGTGTAAAATTGTGTTTCTTGTTACTTTTATGTTACAGAAAGATAAGGAGCCCTACAATAGGTTTTTTTGGTTATTATGTTGCAAGCATTTCTTCTTGAAATTTATTTGGATATAAACCTGCAATTTTTACTATTCCCTTGAACTAGTATATATGGATAACAAAACGGGAAAAATCATGTTCCTAAAGTCTAAATTGCACTTAAATATAAACCAAATGAGGACATATTTTAAAATCAAACATTTAGAACAATTTTTTCATCAATTATCAACTATCATCACTTTCCTTTTAGGAGGTGCCTGAACCTTTTGTTCCTCTTACGGATGATGAAGAAGAAATCGTTCGTGCAGCTCTTCATGGAAGGAACAGGTTTGCTTCTTATCTTCTGTCAGCAGATGCACAAATGCCTACATAGATAGCAGCATCTAAAATGATCTTTTTTCCAGTCGTGAAAAATTAGCAGTACATGGACCATCAAATATTGTGATAACAAGGGAGATCTTGCAGTGCTTGAATAACCAAGAGTGGCTAAATGATGAGGTATTTTTCTTGCTTATGTCACCCTTTTTCTGGAGCTCAGCATATATAATGTAGTATCCAAATGTAATGAATGCAATATTTTCCCAACTGCTTTCAGGTTATCAATTTGTATCTTGATCTACTTAAAGAGAGGGAACTAAGACAACCTAGCAAGTTCTTAAAATGCCATTTCTTCAACACCTTTTTCTACAAGAAGGTAGGCTACTATACCCATTGTCTCGTTTTCTTTTTTCTTTTTGCTCCAAAAGAACTAGCATTCTCCTCGTTCACACATCTTACCAATTAGAAATATATGCGTACGGTTACTATCTGATGTGTACTTCCTAATATCATAACAAGATATCCGCCCATGCAGCTAAGCTGCTTAATACATGTGTTTACCCAATTCTGCAATCAAATTTCCTATTCATTACAATATATTGTTGTGATACAGTCTATGTTGTATTTGAGCACTGTGTCATGTTTAGTTTTAACTTGTAACTAATTTAGTTTGCTGTTTATCAGTTGATTTTTGGTGGATACGATTATAAAGCTGTTAGAAGATGGACATCAAAAAGAAAGTTAGGATATAGTCTAATTGAGTGTGACAAGGTACTTTTGGGGTCTCTTTTCAGGCTTATATCCTAGCTTTATTTTGCATATAATCAGTACTTGTAATATGTGTCCAGATATTTGTTCCCATACACAAGGAAGTCCATTGGTGTTTAGCAGTAATCAACATAAAGGACAAAAAGTTTCAATATCTGGATTCACTTGGCAGCATGGACATGAAAGTCTTGAGAATCTTGGTTAGTGTTCTCTTCCCATTTCTATTATCAGTTTTGCTGCATTCTGAATTCTTTTCATTTTCATATATGTATGTTTTAAGAAAGTCATTTAGGTGAGTTTTTTTTACGGTTTTGTTTTTATTTTCAATTCTGTACCAGGCCAGGTATTTCGTGGATGAGGTGAAAGATAAAGGTGGCCAACAGATTGATGCCCTTTCTTGGAAACAGGAAGGTGTAAAAAACATTCCTTTGCAGGAGAATGGGTAATTTTCCTCACCTTTGGTCCTTTTGTTTCTGTGCAATAATGGATGTGAATAATGAATCTCTTTTTGAGAAAAGGACTTGACACCTTCTCCTATGTGAAACTGTGAATACTATTGTTTTGTACAGCACCTTTCCTACTTGATGTAAAGTTTCCCTAATGTACTAACCTGAGTCATCTGTCAATCTAGATGGGATTGTGGCATGTTCATGCTCAAATACATAGACTTCTACAGCAGAGATATGGACCTTATTTTTGGACAGGTAGTACATTCTCTGTTTTCCCCATCAGTCGATATGGCATTTTTGCAAAAGTTCAAACAAGATTGAATGGTGTAACATGCCAGAATAACATGTTATTTGATACACTTTCTGTAGAAGCACATGCGGTACTTCCGCAGGAGGACTGCAAAGGAAGTACTGAATTTGAGGGCTGAATAAACTATGGAGGACATCATAGGTTATTAAGGCCCTGTTCAGATGTTTATTGTTGGTTGGATCATGCCATTTTACAAATGGCTGCAGGGTTGCAAGGGTTTCCAAAGTTGTTCGATTTCTCAATGGCACAAGCAACAAGGTGAAGGGTCTGGTGACTGCGGCTTCAGATTGATTTTTGCATGAGCACAATGACAGCCATTGGGGGTATAAAATGGATGCAGTTTTTTTGGCTGCGTTTAGATTGTGATGAGCTGAGGGACTGAGCAGTGTATGGTCTAATTATATATGTATGTGAGTGGAGTTGAGCAGTGTGCCACATTTATAATCATTTTAGGGTTCTGTTGACTCCGAAAGCTGTGACCAAGTGAGCAATCTACTTGTTTAGGGCCGTATGCTTCGCAGCATTAAAGTTTTGTGTAATGGTCTCAATCTTTTTGGTCCATTTTCTGTTAGTAGTACCTTTTCCACGAGGATTTATCTGCACACCTAAAATGGCAGCTAGGTCCGCAAATATGTTTCTCCTTCCCAAAATATGGACGCAGCAAAAGTGGTAGAGAATGTTTGGTTTACGCGCCATCTTGCACTGCCAATTTTTTGGTCGATGACCAAATGACAAGACGTGCCAAAATGTTGGCAATGTTGTGTTCGGATTGTATAATCCAGTCTAATCAATTTGACTCCTTAGTATGACATGTGAACCCTATGTTCTTATTCATTTTTAACAAAATAGATTCAAGTGACATCTTATTTTGTACTCCTGTTCCAAATTGGATATCGATTGGACAATTCTAGGTTTATAGATATGTTATTGGTCTACTAGATACACACTATGTTTATGTACGTAGCAAAGATTATGGATCTAGAAATACCAAAATGATCTACAATTTGGAGTGGAAGAGGTATTCAATTTTCAAAGAAAAAATAATACAAACACATTTGTAGTTTGATCAGTCATTTAAGAGTTATTAGTATTCAAATGTTGCTTACACCCTTCGTGCCAAATAAATTTCACTCACTTTTCGAGAAGTAAAATGATTTTAGCTTTGATCAAATATAGACAAAAAAACTTATTGATAGTTATAGTGCGTAATTAGTACTATTATTAGATAATGGTTGGATATATTTTCATAATAAACTTATTTACCGATACAAATGTTATTAATCTTTTTTTTACAAATGTAGTCAAAGTTAAGAGTGTTTGGCTGTCAAGAATATCATAATAATATTTGTTTTGAAAGAGAGGAAGTATATGTCATTGCTAACCTCTCCGCAGGGCATGTTTGATTTGATGCCCATAGCTCCCAACAAAGTTGGAGGAGAGGAGGGTTAGGAGCACCACCCCAACGTATAGCAACATCCCTAAAGTGGCGAAGCTATCTTAGAGCATCTCTAAAAGTTTGTCAAATTTTACTTGACAAATCTTGTATTTTGCCAACTACATCGCCGGATCTCCCCTGTAGCCGAATCCGCCGCGTGCCCGCGTCCCGCATCCCCCACTCTTCCCAGCGACCTGCGTGCGCTCCTACTCGTTGAGCCGACCGTTGAGAACCACGGGCCGAAGGAGGGAGGTGGCCGATCGCGGCCGATGGAGCGCGGCGAAGCTCCGCCGCCCATCCGCTCCTACGCAGCCAGGACCGGCCGGAGGAGGACGGGGCCAGCCGAAGAAGGACGCAGATCTACCCCACGACCAGCTGCTGGGCCCTTTCTTCGCCGCCAGCAAGGGAGGGGACCGCCAGATCTGTGTGTGAATCGAGCGCCGTGCGCCCGTCGTTGTCGTCAGAGAGGGAGGCTGCCAACCACCCCTGCTTCCTCCTCTGCCAAGGGAGCTTGGTCGGTGATGGAGCGTCGATCTGGAATGTGAGGAGAAGATCTAGAAGGTGTGCAAGGGGAGGGGAGGGGTGCTGAGTCGTCGCGTCATCGCCGGTGACAGAGCGCGCTATATGCCAGGCGGCGACATCAAGGGATTCTGAGGGAGCGGCGCGGAGTTTTTTTTTTGTCCACGGTTGGAAACCATAAATATCTTTTCATTTGTTTTATCTATACTATAAGGAGCGAAGACAATTGAAAACTTTTCTCACCCAATTCGGGCTCGCCTTACCCCTCATATTGGACCCACCGGTCAGTTTGCATGATGACCAAAAAGGTGGAACGACCATAAAAATCGCAATTTGGGGAGCATTTCTGCCAAAAACGTAATTTTTTTGTCACCCAGCCCGCATCTACCCACCCCTGTACCCGTTTTGGGCCCACCTGTACTACCCGCATCTTGGGCTTTGTCAGATGGTGAGATCTGGACAGCCCACGAGGGTGTTAATACCTGTGGTTTATTTGTTCGGCGGGGAGGAGTCTAAGGCTAAGAACTCGAAGGTCGCACACGAGTACGCAGAACACATAGAACACGATGAGTTTATACTGGTTCGGTCCTCCGGAGAGTAATAACCTACGTCCAGTTGTTGGTGTAGATTGCTTGGGAATTGGATTGATCGTACAATGGGTCGCCTCGTCCGCCTTATATTGGCCAGCGGTTGAGGTCGGTTCCCAGACTCCTGGTCGGTTACGACTAGGAGACCTAAGTCTATGTTACACATCTTGCCATATCCCGTCGATCTGCTTTGATCGTAATCCACCGAGGTCTTTGCCTTGTACGCCAAATCTTTAAGTCGTGCAGAATGAGGTCATCTGAGAATCTTCTAGAAGGTCTTCAGGAGGTCGCGTGGGCTGCCAACTAGGTCGGTTGGGCCCACTGACAGGTCGGCGGGTCTTCTAGTAGGCCGGATCCACTTGTCGGGGATGGCCGTGAGCCTAGCCGGTGGGGACCCAGTGGTACCCATGTCTCACAAGCCCCCGAGCGTGGTGTAGGCGCAGCGACCTTGGAAAGGTCATGACGAAGTCGTGGAGCTATCGACAGATCGAATAGCATGCACGTCGGTCAAGAAAGAAAAAGAACATGTCAGCTTAGCAGCCGACCTGTTTATAGTTTTGCCGAACGTTGAGAGGTCGAGTGACGACTTATAGGAAGCAGGCTTCCAATAGATCGAAATGACGATGAAAAAATTCAGAGGGCATCGAAGATGCGCTCATTAGTAGTATCCGAGCATCGTGGCGGGCAGGATGGCTGGTATGATGGTCCAAAAAAGAAGAAAAGAAGAAAAAGTAGGTCGAGTAACGACGCGATGAAAAACAAATTTCCCAACAGGTCGGTACAACGAGGAAAACAAGAGGGCATCAAAGACACACTCGTAGAGTAGTCCCCGAGCATTGAAGCAGGCAGCATGACTGGTTTGATGCTCAAAAGAGAAGAAAACTGAGTCATGGTCTTGATCGAACGAAGTATAGAGACACCTAGATCTCCAAGCATGGCTGCAAGGAGTCTAACAGGGCCGACCTCAAGGAGGCCTTAAATCAACAATGTTCAGTATCCGAGGATACCCAGCAAGATCTTGAAAGACGCGTCGTATGAAGATGTCGTCGATGATATCGTAGTTGAAGTTGCGATGTCCTGGATTGGTCGACGATGAAGTCAGAAATTTTTTATCTTGAACGTATGGAGTGTAGAGACACCCAGATATCTTGCTTAGCCGCAAAGAGTCTCGCAGAGCCACTCGAGGCATGCCGACCTCATTGTGACAACCCACCCAGGAAAATACCGTACTATCGCCTAAACCAATCCACTTTGGTCATTAAGCAATAATAAAGTATCATCCTGTCGTTAGTTGCCAGGTTAACGCCCGGTAAATCACTTGAATAGCAACAAGGATCAAAATATATGCATTAAAGCTCACTCGAAGGCGAGTCCAGAGATACATCATCATTCACATCCAATTTGTACCCCGAGGGGCTTAATTATTACAAACCACAGTTTTTGCCATAAGGAATGTGACAACCCGCCAAGGAAAATACAGTACTATCGCCTAAGACCGATCCACTTTGGTCATTAAGCCATAATAAATTATCATCCTGTCGTTGGTTGCTGGGTTAACGCCCGGTAAATCACTTGGACATCGAACAGAGGATCGACACATGCATTAAAACTCACGCGAAGGCGAGTCCAGAGTACAACATGAATTAACATTTTATTACAAACCATTGTTCATGGCATGGAGTAAAGGTTCAGAGTTCGAAAATACAGCGGAAATAATTTGAACTAGCACATCGGTAAACATCACAGGAGGCCATCCGTGATGTCCTCACTTGTCGTCACCCTTCCGATCAATCACACCTGCAACAACAGTTTTAAAGCAAGGCTGAGTATACTAATACTCAGCAAGACTTAACCGTCGGGTGATGACTACCTCACCAACCTCTAGACATGAAAGGCTTTTGGCGGTGGAGTTTCTTTTCTTTGAAAGCAGCTGCTAAGAGTAGATCCTTACTTTCACAATTTTAGCACAAGTTCTAGTGGATTACCATTTCTAAATGTGCCAACTAATTCAATCAACAAATGGACAAGCAATTAATTCATCCAACCATATTCCTCGAGTTCCATCGTTATGGGATATCATGGCCAGTTGATTAAGCAGTCTCGGGTAACGGTGAGAGGCCGACAATCGATTGATTTAAACCTTGCAAGGTAGACCCAAACACACGGTAGGCTGTCCTCGAAAGGGCAACTTTCCCAGGCCGTCCCCAAAAATCTTTGGGTTGGGATCGAATCTTACGGTCCACGGTGCGAGCTATCGGCATACCCCGCGAGATACCCGGAGTCACCATACACCACCCTTCCCGGTAGCTAGCCGGTAAGGAGATTTCTCAAGAGTAGTAACGGTAGGATCCCGTGCCGCCTCATTAAGGTACTAGGCTTACCGGCCCCATAACCGGCATGTGCTTAGTACGTTCAAAAGCTTAACCCACATGGTCACTGGACCGGAGCCCAATCCCATGCTCTTACCACATGAGCAATCCAATTCATGATATCTTATGATTCCTATCTAGGAACCTATTCTCGCGAGTGACGAACATCACTCGACTTCTATCGGTCCTATAGCATAGCAGCTATCGACCTAGCATACTAGTGATAGAGCATAGGTACCTAAGGATCATGCATCTAGGGTTTCAAATCAACTCCTGAAACGTAAATGCACAATAATAGCAAACATAATTGCATAATTTTAAAAGACGGGGTTAATGATCCGGGGCTTGCCTTCGCTGGCAAGGTTGGCCTTGGGCCCTTCTGGACTTGGGTCCAGGTCTTGAGCTACGCTCACGCACGACAGCTCTTTGTCGGCACCTTCGTCTCCTCTTTCCGGCACGAGCGTACGTCTACCGGCGGAAAGATCTACACGAAGATGCACATGCAAGATTCATTTGACGATTTTTAATTTAATTAACCACAAACAATAGAAGACAACCAAGGGGTGTATTGGTTGGGCACATTCACCTAGATAAGAATACATTGAGCATACTCTTCCATAACGGAACAATATGCAACTCTGTATTAATTATTCTTTTTGATGGTGATTGTGTACATACATATGTAAATAATTTAATTTAAATTCACCAACCGTAGTGTGTAGGTATATTTAACCTTTTTAGCATGATTTGCAATCATCCTCAAGTTAACATGGGTGGTTTGGTGATTTCTCTTTTAGGAAGGTTATTGGTTGTACATGGGTTATTCTTTTATTGCACAATTGAATAAAGGTTTCTTCGTACTTGTCATTTCATGTGAAAGCTTTAATTCTTTTTCTTTCACAAGCAAGGATATGAATAATATTTTTATCCATGAATTAATTCCTTATCAGCAATGAGAATTAATTATCTTTTAATTGAATTAAATAATACTTTCAAAAAGGAAAAAGAATTAAATAAGGGCTTTTCTTTATTTAATTTCTCTTTAATATTAAAAAGGGCTTTTAAGCTTTTTATTAAGCAATTAAATTACCAAAAATTAAAGGAGTGTTTCTTAAGCCTACTAGCACCTATACTGGTCCATGGGACCCACATGTAAATGTTGGATGCTAGGAAATTAAGTATTATGGAAAATATCAAAGGCTAGCTAGTGATTCCAATTAAATGCATATATAAATAAATATGCATCAAAATGATCCAAACTTTCTTGTGCATGCTCTCTGATCCTAAACAAGCCTAAATAACCAGCATGTTCACATGGAATCTCTACTGAACTTGGTTTATTAATTTACAAAGGAAAACATGCATAAATCAAGAATAATTATTTCTGTTAATCCCAAAATCATGATTAATTCATAAGATGTGCATTTTGGTATTACAAGACAGTGTGCACAAGTTGAGCTCAAGAACATGAATATATTTAACAGGAAAAATTATTTATGAAGATCTGCCGGAAATAGAAAAACATTTTTAGAAAAGGATTTACATCATAACTTTGTGCAAGTTTTGGCATAGGAACTAGTAATGACCTAACACACAACATATCCAAAAATTAGCTACAGAGGATTTATGGTTTTGAGATATTGCAGATCTAGGGTTTTTACATTAGTATTTTTCATGCAAAAACTAAAAGGAACTAGCTCAGGCCAGAATAACAAAAGTTGTAGAATAATTCACCATGAATCCAACAAAATTGGTTTTGCATTTTTCTGGTTTTTCTGTGATTTTCTACGCAATTTACAAGAATCAGGAAATCAGTTTAACTATTGGAGTTACCCTTTTGCGATTAGGCCCCTGAGAAGAATTTGATGTTTGCAATGTAGCCCTTGGGGCGGCTGGCCGGCGCGGGCTGCCGGAATCCGGTGAGCTCGCCGCGGTTCTTGGCCGGGGAAGGGCAAGGGGAGGGTCTAGGGTGTAGGGGAGGTCGGTTTAGGTACTTGGCCGGGCCGGTGGTGGCTCCAGCGAGCGGCGCGCGGCGGCCGGGAGAAAGCGGCCGCCGCGGCCGCCGTTCCCGGCATGCCGGGCGCGCTCGGCTCGGTTGGGCGGCCGGTGAGCTACGGTTAGGGCGGAGGAATATGGAGGAGGTGTTGGAAGTACACGCGGCGGGCGGGAACGGGAAAACTCACCGCGGCGGCGTGGCCCGTGCGTCGGCGGGCGGCGGCTCGACCGCGGGGAGGGCTGCGTGTCCTCGCTAGGGGCAATAGCGCCTTTATGGAGGGCCGCGCGAGCCGTGGCGGCGGGGGGTAGCGCGGGCGGGGCGGGCGGTACGGCCGGTACGACGGCGGGCGGCGCAAGGACGTACGGCGGCGCACGGTTCGGGGCACGGGCGAGGGGGGGGGGCGGCGCGGATTCCGTAGCGTTCCCGGCGTGCGTGCTACCTCGGGACGGGGCGAGTGTGTTGGGAAGGCGCGGGGCGGCGTGTGGACCGAGGTACGGCGGAGGGAGGGCGCGGGGCGGCGCCCGCGCGCGCACGGCGCGCGGCGTCGCGCACGGCGCGACGTTGGCCGGCTGGAAAACTTCAGAGTGCCCCTGTTTGCACGTGTCGAACTCCAAAAAGTTGAATAAAAGTGCACCAAGCAATGAATAGGAAAGTTGTAGATCTAACTACCCTCTACAACTTTCAAAAAGGCCATATAGTGTTTTTCTCAACGGATTTTGCAGGAACGTGGTGCCAATATTGAATGCGGCACTGTTCGAAAAACGGAAGTGCTTGTCGATCGATCAAGTTTTTCACCAATTTCCACCCAAAATTTGAAATGCCAATCTACATGAAAGTTGTGTCCCTCAACAAGATAGACAACTTTCATAAAGGTAGATTTTGCAGTGTTTAGGTGAATTTTGGAGAACGCGGCAAAAGTTCCGGACGACATTCGCTGACGTCAACGGTCAAGCCAGTTTCGACCGTGTCTTTGACCAAGGGTTGACTACGGGTGTGTGTAGGCTTGGTCAAGGGGTTCATTAGGGTTCATTGACGAGGTTTTCGTATGATGACCCAGGTTGACCTAGGTTTGACCGGGGTTTGACTGGTTTGACCCGGCTGATCCGGTCATTAGCGCTAATGGCGGTAATTAAAAACCTGGGCGTCACAGCCTACCCCCCTTAAGAAGAATCTCGTCCCGAGATTCGAAATTACAAGGAGAGGTGAGGAATGGTTCTGGGATAGAGGTGTTACCTAAGAAATTCAGTTGGCTTTTCTCCACTTGAGGGCTCGGCTTGTTGTCGTAGTTATTGATAGCGGATCCGGGATTTTGCTTGTGTTGTTGGAGCTTCTGTTGTCTAGGTTTCGGGCACTCATTGGCAAAATGCCCGAGCTGTCTACAATTGTAGCACAACCGGGGAGGAAGATCTTTGGGTTTGGAGATCGGTTGCTGGGTTTCCTCGATAAGGCGGAGCCTCTTCCTCTCCTTTTTCTTTGCCCTCTTCGTGATTCGCGAAGGTGTTGCACTAGCGGGGAGTGGAGTAGTCTTGTTAGTGCTACATCTTCGCTTGCCTTCACGCGGACAAGTCTCCGTACAGGTAATTTCCCACTCACTTACATCTATCTCAGATAGTACTCGTTTGCTGCCCTTATTTGCCCTCTCTTCCGCCCTAAGATCCATCGGTAGCCGAGAAGGTGGTAATATTGAGTCGGAGGCTTGGGGTTGGTCTTGATTAACAAACTCCTCCAACAGATTGAACAAACGAGCTTGTTCGACCATAGAGGTAGATAAGTACTGAGAGAGACTGTCTGCCAAATTATTCTGATAGGGTTTCCCATAACGTCCTTGTATAACATCGTACACCATCTGGCTCAGCACGGAATTCTGCCCTTCTAACAGTTGAGTTATGCCGACAATGGCGTTTATGTCCCTCTGGGTGTGTACTTCTGGTGAACAGGGCTTGGAAGGTTGAACCTTCTGTTGTAACGGTGGCATCTGCGGTAGTTGCTGAGCCATCCGTTGCTGCGTTTGCAGGAGTTGGCGCAACACCTCGGTATGTGCTGCTATGAAAGCTTCGGTCAACATCGTGGGCGGCGGTAGCGTAAGATCACCACTACCTGATGCATCAAAACCAGAGGGGTTATTCCATGCCGGTCTGAACATCTGAAAATTTTAAGTTCCTAATTGGTACATGTTCGGACCCTCACTCAGAAACTTATAATTCAAACCTACTCTACAAGACTCGTTCACGGTAAGCAATGCAAACCGGACATCCAAACAGTCACAATATCCAATTGGTAGAGCTTGGTCCACACCTCCTATGAACGGGGGAATGCAGATGGAACAAAGGTACAAGGTACTTTTCCTTACTACCTCATCACCGTTCGTGAGGAAGCGGATGATGAATGTGCATATGCACAGCTAAAAGCAGACATAATCCTCCTACGATGCAGATGTACATCCCTAACAATGTCCAGCGAAACGACTCGAGCTCTTCCGAAGACGGAGTCATGGATGGCAGCTTGGATTGATTTCTGCTTTCGGTCTACTCCGAGCTTCTTCTTGACGTCGGAAACGAAGACGGAGAACAGTTTGCTCGGGAAGATTGAAGTAGCTGGGAGAGTTGCTCTAGTGGCAAGTAGCCAGGCTAGCTAGAAAATGAACAAGAACAGTGATACTGCCGAGCTTGGACGGAACATGAGCTTTCGTATCGGCGGTTCCGGTTAAACGGTTCCATTTTATAACCGCTGTGAGGCTGTAACGGTCAGTTGACCCAGTTGGGTATCTGGTGTATACAACACAGAGCTCCACAAGGTCAGCTCACGTGATCACAGCGTCGTGAATACGGTTGCGGAAATCGATGGTAGAGCGACATCATGGCGTCGCACGGACGTGACACTGATGACGATGGGGCTCAACGGTCTAGAGAACCGGCGTGGTGAGAAAAGATCAGTGTACCACGCTTTACATTCGTGATAATCAACAAGAGAAGCATAGCAACAATCTTCGATCAATCCTGGGCGTACTTCCTTGTTCGATTCTTAGGATTTGAAGCACGGACCAAGAACGAATACACGATGGATGACTTCTCCATGTTGACTATTCGAGAACCTTGACTGCTCGAGAAAAATTTCTACTTTTACTGTTTCCACTTGGCTAGCAGGAAAGGTCATTGAGATTCACGGCAAGGGACCAATTCGACAGAGATTTCCAATAGACCGTTACAAAGAAAGGAAGGCTAATGACAGAGTTCCATAATCTCCTATACGAAAGATGACTTCAAGTGGGAACTTCAAGGAATAATCTTACTCACACCTTTACTTATTTCGCAAATTTTGAGGTTTTGACAACTCGTTGTTTTGCAAGTGCAATACTTTTCAAGTTGATGCGATGCATATGCTTATGAAGACACTATGCATATGCTCGTGCGGTATGGTGCTCATGATGCACGTTAGAATGACTCGGTTACCCATATGCGTTAGTGATTGCAAGGGCAATCAAAGTAGAGAGAGTATCTCTGTGACGAGTTGTTATCTCACAACCAAGGTACCTAGCGCGCTCCTAGTGGCAGTCGTGTGGCTGCAGCACACACGATACCCTAGGTTCCGTCGCGGCACCTTAGACTATGGGGTAACAACATCATCAACCAAGAGAGGTAGAGTAGGGGTACGGAGTTTCATGCGAATGCACTTAGTATACCCATGCCTCCCAAATGCACATGCTATGCAGCGCATGCTCAAAAGCCACATTTTAATTTAAATCACAAGGTTTGAGCAAGACCGAAAAGAACAAGTTCAGGATTGAGGAATCGATTGGATCCTGATTGACACGAGATTGGAGGAGCACGAAACTTGTTTGATCACAACTAGCATAAATGATGCTTACAAAGATCATTACGGAAAGAGGTGTTTAATCCAGGCATTACACGGATGGGGGTTTTCAGAATTACCAAACAACATTTGGAAAATACAATGCAGACTAGCTGCAATGGCAAGGTTCCTAGTTCAACTAACCGTTTTTTTTACAACACCACACTCTTACGACTCAGAACTTTATTCCCAATGGACCAACTTCCGAGGGTGGGATCTTCCATGCTGAAGGACTACGGTGACTCAGGTCCAGACTCAATTCCAGATTCACCTTGGATTTCCTCAACATCTTCTTCTTGCTCTGGTCCCGGAATGATAGGTTCTGGGGGTGGAACGGCTAGAGCTTCCAGTTGATTTTCTAGTTCAAGCATATATTGATCGTTATGTTGCAACAAGAAATTCTGCTCATGTACGATCTCGGTTAACTCTTGTATCTTGGCCTTATCCTTTCGTCTTTCCTTCTTGAGAGTAGCGATCATTGCTCGGGCTTCCTTCAACGCTTGAGCTGAACACTCCACCTTCTTAACTTTGTATCTATAGATCTGATGTCTATAGAATACGCTTTCTCCCACCATTCGTTGGTAGGTATCGTACATGGCTTCCGAAAAGCGGACTGAGGTGACAAGATTAGGGCTGTAGTGAGAGTTGCTCTGGACTGGAAGGATAGCTTCTCGTTCAGCACCCGGTGTAATGTGTCGCTCGGGTACCGGAATTACTTTGGTTGCAGAGTTGGCTATCTCGGCAGGGTGCTTTCCACAGAAAGTTGTGAGTGCTTCAAGAGCAGCCTTTTGCACTGTGTCGGACAAGTTCCTTCCGTGTGCCGTACACTCCCACTCATCCCAAGAAGGATTGGTCGGGCACACTGCAGTCTTCACCTTCACTTCACAACGAAGGAGTTGGCTTGTGGTCATGACCTCACGTGTCGAGTACTCTGGGTAAGTGGTGTACCCAAAGTCTTTTAGGGTGTCCCACAAAAGTGCAGGAAAACCACCCTCCTCGAGGTAGTCCACGAGAGTCCATGATTCCACCTTAGCCGACGTAGAGCCAGCGTTGTCCATCTGGACATAACGACAAAAGTGAGAATCAGGCGGGTGCGAGTGTACAAAGGTAACTCGATCCACGAGTACGGGTAAGGTCAAGGTATAGGGTAATTATGCATACTAAGATCTAATGTACGCTGGACTCGAACAATCAGGCATACCAACTAGTACAAGGTCTGGCAATCGGAAACCGACTTCCTAACTTGAACCAGGGTCCAGCACTTCACAAGTCTGCGGCGTAACTTAGCAAGGTTATGAAACTCAAGTTGAGTATGCAAGGTTGAGCTAGAGAACTAGGAAGGTGCTTAACCAAGCAAGGTTTCAAAAGGTTCTAGGGGGATGTCAAGACAAGGGTTGACTACCAAGCATAGCTTGCGGTAGACCAAGGTATGATCACGAACTGGGGCTAGCAGAACGGAATTAGATTGGAGCAACCTAGGTTAGGATCAACTAGACGAAAGGTTCTTGGACAAGAACAGCAATTTAAGCAACAACTCTAATAAATCAAGCATGACAATACATCTACACTTAATTAGGCTAAGCAGAACAAAACACGCTATCACTATTTTACCTCAGAGAGCATGGAAAACAGACGCGAGTTCAGTTTAGGTTCTTTCACGACTTTTAACATGATGCAAGACGTCCTATTCGTCCTCACAATGGCATTCAGGCCAAAACTCGGAGTTAGCGCCGGTGGCAGGGCACATACGCGTATCTCCCTATAATATCTAGTCGAAATCTAGCCGATGCTCACTTAGCGGACTTACGTAACGGGGTCAGTGTACCTGCAAAAGATCACAGAACACAACGAACCTTTCATGCCAGCACTCATGAAAGCGTCCACATACATTACCGTTCACTATAGAAACAGCACCCATGCGTTAAGCCGCTGCATGGACAGCGTCCAACCTCGGACATCCTCCGTTTGAATGGAGCATATCCTTGCCTCACATGAGCGACATGCGGAATGCTCACGTATGAAACACGTGGCAAGACACGACTTACAACCAGACGTGAAGATGGGATCCGTGGAAGGGATCACTCCATCAACCCTCGCAATTCCCGTGATGCGGAACAACACACGTATAAAACACGTGGCTCCTAGTTTGGTTGTGCGAGAAAGTAAGTATGACATAAGGTAATGTGCTCGGAGTTAGCAAAATAAACCATAGATTAATAAGCCACCTAAAAGAAACCAAAAATTTCCCTCTAGGGCCTCTCGGTCTAGTTTATCCTTAACAGACCAACGTGTTTTGCAAATCAAACAATCTGGGCAAATTTTATTCGAAAATTATGTGATTAGAGTTGTTAATTAAACTCCGGTGCATGCGATCGCTACGATACCGAATTTGTGACAACCCGCCCGGGAAAATACCGTACTATCGCCTAAGACCGATCCACTTTGGTCATTAAGCCATAATAAAGTATCATCCTGTCGTTGGTTGCCGGGTTAACGCCCGGTAAATCACTTGGACATCGAACAGAGGATCGACACATGCATTAAAACTCACGCGAAGGCGAGTCCAGAGTACAACATGAATTAAACATTTTATTACAAACCATTGTTCATGGCATGGAGTAAAGGTTCAGAGTTCGAAAATACAGCGGAAATAAATTGAACTAGTGCATCGGTAAACATCACAGGAGGCCATCCGCGATGTCCTCACTTGTCGTCACCCTTCCGATCAATCACACCTGCAACAACAGTTTTAAAGCAAGGCTGAGTATACTAATACTCAGCAAGACTTAACCGTCGGGTGATGACTACCTCACCAACCTCTAGACATGAAAGGCTTTTAGCCGGTGGAGTTTCTTTTGCTGAAACAGCTGCTAAGAGTAGATCCTTACTTTCACAATTTTAGCACAAGTTCTAGTGGATTACCATTTCTAAATGTGCCAACTAATTCAATCAAGAATTGGACAAGCAATTAATTCATCCAACCATATTCCTCGAGTTCCATCGTTATGGGATATCATGGCCAGTTGATTAAGCAGTCTCGGGTAACGGTGAGAGGCCAACAATCGATTGATTTAAACCTTGCAAGGTAGACCCAAACACACGGTAGGCTGTCCTCGAAAGGGCAACTTTCCCAGGCCGTCCCCAAAAATCTTCGGGTTGGGATCGAATCTTACAGTCTTTGGTGCAGGCTATCCGGCATACCCCGCGAGATACCCGGAGTCACCATACACCACCCTTCCCGGTAGCTAGCCGGTAAGGAGATTTCTCAAGAGTAGTAACGGTAGGATCCCGTTACGCCTCATTAAGGTACTAGGCTTACCGGCCCCATAACCGGCATGTGCTTAGTACGTTCAAAAGCTTAGCCCACATGGCCACTGGACCGGAGCCCAATCCCATGCTCTTACCACATGAGCAATCCAATTCAGGATATCTTATGATTCCTATCTAGGAACCTATTCTCGCGAGTGACGAACATCACTCGACTTCTATCGGTCCTATAGCATAGCAGCTATCGACCTAGCATACTAGTGATAGAGCATAGGTACCTAAGGATCATGCATCTAGGGTTTCAAATCAACTCCTTAAACATAAATGCACAATAATAGCAAACATAATTGCATAATTTTAAAAGACGGGGTTAATGATCCGGGGCTTGCCTTCGCTGGCAAGGTTGGCCTTGGCCCCTTCTGGACTTGGGTCCAGGTCTTGAGCTACGTTCACGCACGACAACTCTTTATCGGCACCTTCGTCTCCTCCTTACGGCACGAGCGTACGTCTACCGGCGGAAAGATCTACACGAAGATGCACATGCAAGATTCATTTGACGATTTTTAATTTAATTAACCACAAACAATAGAAGACAACCAAGGGGTGTATTGGTTAGGCACATTCACCTAGATAAGAATACATTCAGCATACTCTTCAATAAAGGAACAATATGCAACTCTGTATTAATTATTCTTTTTGATGGTGATTGAGTACATACATATGTAAATAATTTAATTTAAATTCACCAACCGTAGTGTGTAGGTATATTTAACCTTTTTAGCATGATTTGCAATCATCCTCAAGTTAACATGGGTGGTTTGGTGATTTCTCTTTTAGGAAGGTTATTGGTTGTACATGGGTTATTCTTTTATTGCACAATTGAATAAAGGTTTCTTCGTACTTGTCATTTCATGTGAAAGCTTTAATTCTTTTTCTTTCACAAGCAAGGATATGAATAATATTTTTATCCATGAATTAATTCCTTATCAGCAATGAGAATTAGTTATCTTTTAATTGAATTAGATAATACTTTCAAAAAGGAAAAAGAATTAAATAAGGGCTTTTCTTTATTTAATTTCTCTTTAATATTAAAAAGGGCTTTTAAGCTTTTTATTAAGCAATTAAATTACCAAAAATTAAAAGAGTGTTTCTTAAGCCTACTAGAACCTATACTGGTCCATGGGACCCACATGTAAGTGTTGGATGCTAGGAAATTAAGTATTATGGAAAATATAAAAGGCTAGCTAGTGATTCCAATTAAATGCATATAAAAATAAATAAGCATCAAAATGATCCAAACTTTCTTGTGCATGCTCTCTGATCCTAAACAAGACTAAAGAACCAGCATGTTCACATGGAATCTCTACTGAACTTGGTTTATTAATTTACAAAGGAAAACATGCATAAATCATGAATAATTATTTCTGTTAATCCAAAAATCATGATTAATTCGTACGATGTGCATTTTGGTATTACAAGACAGTGTGCACAAGTTGAGCTCAAGAACATGAATATATTTAACAGGAAAAATCATTTATGCAGATCTGCCAGAAATAGAAAAACATTTTTAGAAAACGATTGACATGATAAATTTGTGCAATTGTTGGCATAGGAGCTAGTAATGACCGAACACACAACATATCCAAAAATTAGATATAGAGGATTTATGGTTTTTGAGATATTGCAGATCTAGGGTTTTCACATTAGTATTTTTCATGCAAAAACTAAAAGGAAGGGCAAGGGGAGGGTCTAGGGTGTAGGGGAGGTCGGTTTAGGTACTTAGCCGGGCCGGTGGTGGCTTCGGCGAGCGGCGCGCGCGGCGGCCGGGAGAAAGCGGCCGCCGCGGGCGCCGTTCCCGGAGTGCTGGGCGCGCTCGGCTCGGTTGGGCGGCCGGTGAGCTACGGTTGGGGCGTAGGAATGCGGGAGGAGGTGTTGGAAGTACACGCGGCCGGCCGGAACGGAAAACTCACCGCGGCGGCGTGGCTCGTGCGTCGGCGGGCGGCGGCTCGACCGCGGGGAGGGCTCGCGTGTCGGCCGCTAGGGGCGGCGGCGCCTTTATGGAGGGCCGCGCGAGCCGTGGCGGGCGGGGTAGTGCGGGCGGGCGAGCGATACGGCCGGTACGACGGCGGGCGGTGCAAGGACGTACGGCGGCGCACGGTTCGGGGCACGGGCGAGGGGGCGGCGCGGATTCCGTGGCGTTCCCGGCGTGCGTGCCACCTCGGGACGGGGGCGAGTGCGTTGGGAAGGCGCGGGGCGGCGTGTGGACCGAGGTACGGCGGAGGGGAGGGCGCGGGGCATTGCCGGCGGCGCGGCGCCCGCGCGGCTTCGGCCGGCTGGAAAACTTCAGTGTGCCCCTGTTTGCACGTGTCAAACTCCAAAAAGTTGAATAAAAGTGCACCAAGCAATGAATAGGAAAGTTGTAGATCTAACTACCCTCTACAACTTTCAAAAAGGCCATATAGTGTTTTTCTCAACGGATTTTGCAGGAACGTCGTGCCAATATTGAATGCCGACCTATTCTAGAAAACAGGGGGTACTGTCAGTCGATCAAGTTTTTCACCAATTTCCACCCAAAATTTGAAATGCCAATCTACATGAAAGTTGTGTCCCTCAACAAGATAGACAACTTTCATAAAGGTAGATTTTGCAGTGTTTAGGTGAATTTTGGAGAACGCGGCAAAAGTTCCGGACGACATTCGCTAACGTCAACGGTCAAGCCGGTTTCGACCGTGTCTTTGACCAAGGGTTGACTAAGGGTGTGTGTAGGCTTAGTCAAGGGGTTCATTAGGGTTCATTGACGAGGTTTTCGGGTGATGACCCAGGTTGACCTAGGTTGGACCGGGGTTTGATTGGTTTAACCCGGCTGATCCGGTCATTAGCGCTAATGGCGGTAATTAAAAACCTGGGGCGTCACAAGGAAATAGTACAGAGTTTTGAAACAGCGGAATTAAACGAACGAGAAGCAGAGACACCACGGAAGGCCATCCATGATGCTCTCAGTAGTCGTCCTCCACCCACTCCAGCTCCCAGCCGGGCGGGATCTCTCCGGGCCACACATCACCGAAAGCATTACCTGGATCAACATATTATAGCAAGGCTGAGTATAGTAATACTCAGCAAGACTTACCTGTCGGTGATATCTACTTCACCAATTCTAGACGTGAAGGCTTTTTGGCTACTGGGGTGCCTGTGACACCCCAGGTTTTTAATTACCGTCATTAACGCTAATGACCGGATCAGCCGAGTCAAACCGGTCAACCATCGGTCAAACCTAGGTCAACCTGGGTCATCACCCGAAAACCTCGCCAATGAACCCTAATGAACCCCTTGACCAAGCCTACACACACTCATAGTGGACCCTTGGTCAAAGACACGGTCAATACCGGCTTAACCGTTGACGTCAACGAATGTCGTCAGGAACTTTTGCCGCGTTCTCCAAAATTCACCTAAACACTTCAAAATGTACCTTTATGAAAGTTGTCCATCTTGTTGAGGGACACAACTTTCATGTAGGTTGGCATTTCAAATTTTGGGTGGAAATCGGTGAAAAACTCGATCGACTGACAGTACCTCCTGTTTTCCAGAACAGACCGACATTCAATGTTGGCACGACGTTCCTGCGAAATCCGTCGAGAAAAACACTAGACGGCCTTTACAAAAGTTGTAGAGGGTAGCTAGATCTACAACTTTCGTATTCATCACTTCATGCACTTCTATTCAAATTTTTGGAGTTTTAAACATTCAAACAGAGGTGCAGCGACACAATTTCGGGCCGGTCGCGCCGCGTTGCGCCGTCGCGCGCGCGCGACGCGCGCCGCGCGCACGCCGCGCCCCCCGCCGCGCCTACCCGCGCCGCCGCGCGCCGGCGCGCGCGCCTTGGCTTTCGGGCCACGCGCCGCTCCTTCCCCGGGCCACACGCACACCGAGGCGTCCTCGAAGTCCCCCTCCTCGCGCTGTGTGCCGGCCGTACGCCGCGCCCGACCGGCCAGACGGACCACCGTCGGACCGGTGGTCACCACGTTGTGCCTTTCCCCCTTGTCACGCACGCAGGCCGATGCCTTGGGCCCCGTGCTGCCTTAATGACCGTGGGCGTGCGGGAGGTCGCTCCCCTATTTAACGGCGAGCCTTGTCCGCGGCGGATCGGCGCCCACTGCACGCCGCCGATTCCATGGGCGCGCGCCGGTGAAGCTTCGATCCCGCGCAGCTCCGGCAAAGCTAGCTAGTCCTTCACCTCCTCTAGCCCTGCCCATAGCTCGCCGCCCCGCTCTCAAGTCCAACCGAGCCGCCCTCGCTGGAAATCGGTAGCCGCGGTGGCCACCTCCCCTGGCCGCCGGCGTGCCCGCCGCCGCGGAGCCACACCACCCCGTCCAACCCATCAAATCGAAGCCTAGGGCACCCCTAGACCTTCCCCCGTCCTTCCCCGGCCGCGAGCACCGGCGAGCCGCCGGAATTTGGCCTGCCCACGCCGGCCACCGCGCCCCGGGGACTACATTGCAAAGAAGAAAAACTTCTCAGGGGCCTAACTGCAAAAGGTTAACTCCAATAGTAAAACCCTTTGGCTGTTTCTTGTAAATTGCGTAGAAAATCATAGAAAATCAGAAAAATGCAAAACCAATTTTTTTGGATTCATGGTGAATTATTCTACAACTTTTGTTATTCTGGCCTGAGCTAATTCCTGTTAGTTTTTGCATGAAAAATACAAATGTGAAAAACCTAGATCTGCAATATGTCAAACACCATAACTCCTCTGTAGCTAATTTTTGGATATGTTGTGTGTTAGGTCATGGCTAGCTCCTATGCCAAAAATTGCACAAAGTTATGATGTAAATCTTTTTATAAAAATGTTTTTCCATTTCTGTCAGATCTGCATAAATGATTTTTCTAGCTACAAATATTTATGTTTCTGAGCTCAACTTTTGCGCACTGTCTTTTCACTCTAAAACACACCTGTGGTGAATTAATCACAATTTTATGAGTAGCAGAAATAATTATTCTTGAATTATGCTTGATTTTCTTCAAAAATTCATAACTCAAGTTCCATAATATTCCTAGGTATATGTGCTGCACCACTAGGCTAGTTTTGAGCCATATAACATGTGTGAGAAAGTTTGGATCAGCTTTTTGAGTAATTATTGTTGTGTGCATTTACCTTGTCCTTCTAGATAGCTTTTTGTTATTTTAAAAAATAATTAATTTCTAGCCATCCAACACTCGCATGTGTGTCCAGTGACGTGTTATAGGTGTTTAGGGTATAGAACACCCTTCCAATGAAATTTACTAATTAATTCCATGAATAAAAGCTATGTAGGTCATTAAAGGCTTAATAGTCATTAAAGGGGAGAACTCACTAAACCACCCTTGCTAACTTGTGTGTGGTTGTAAATCGATTTAAAAAGCTAAATGCACCTACCCACTCCTGTTCGTGAATTTAATAAATTATTTACATATATATGTACACCGTCACCATCAAAAAGAATATCTAATAAAGATTTGCAAATTGTTCGTTTTTGGAAGAGTATGCTAAATGTATTCTTATCTAGGTGAATGTGCCCAACAAATACACCCCTTGATTGTCAAGATGGTTTGTAAGTGATTAAAGTAAAAACCGTCGAATAAATCTTGCATTTGCATCTTCGTGTAGATCTTTCCGCCAGTAGACGTACGCTCGTGCCGGAAGGAGGAGACGAAGGTGCCGACAACGAGTTGCCGAGCGTGAACGTAGCTCAAGACCTGGACCCAAGTCCAGAAGGGCCCAAGGCCAACCTTGCCAGCGAAGGCAAGCCCCGGATCATTAACCCCGTCTTTTAAAAATTATGCAATTGTGTTTGCTATGATTGTGCATTTACGTTTCAGGAGTTGATTTGAAACCCTAGATTCATGATCTTTAGGTACCTATGCTCTATCACCAATATGCTAGGTCGATAGCTGCTATGCTATAGGACCCGATAGAAGTCGAGTGATGTTCGTCACTCGCGAGAATAGGTTCCTAGATAGGAATCATAAGATATCCTTAAATGGATTGCTCATGTGGTAAGAGCATGGGATTGGGCTCCGGTCCAGTGGCTTTCGTGGGCTAAGCATTTGAACGTACTAAACATTCACCGTTTATGGGGCTGGTAAGCCTAGTACCTTAATGTCGGTGTTTTAGACTGGCAACCTACTAAGGGGAGTACCCGAAGTAGATGAATGTGACTCGCCGAGATCGGTAACTCAAAGGAAGAGACACGTGGCACACAATTTAGACAGGTTCGGGCCGCGAGGTGCGTAATACCCTACGTCCTGTATGCTGCGTAGCTCTGGATTGATTGGGCACGATTACAAGATGGTGCAATAGTGCGCCGTGGGTTGTATCAGATGAGGTGTGTTGAGGTGATCCTAGAGATCGGTCCCTGCCTCGCCTTATATAGTCCGGGAGGCAGGGTTACAAGTCGGAGTAGGGAGAGAGTACTAGTCGAGTACGTCTAGGAGTCCTCTATACAGTGCGGAACATGTACAGTTCCCTAACCGAGTACTACTCCTGTGTAGTCCTTGTGCTCCACGCCTTCAGGTGCCGTGTAGCGCAAGCCGGGTAGTCCCAGGGGCCCACCGAGTAGTCGGTCCTGGTACCCACCGAGGTAGTAGGCCCAGGGAAGTCCATACGACAAGCCCCCGAGTACTTTGTAGTCGAGAAGGATAGCTTCAAGTAGTCTTGACGGCCTTAACAAGTAGTCCTCAAGCGTCCCCGAGTGCTACAAGTCAAAAGTCCTCAAGAGTAGTCGAAGCATCCCGAGGCTGGAATGTACTCGAGCTGATGTTTGAGCAATCTTGAAGTCTTCTCAAGTAGTCCCAAGCGTCCTCGAGCACTGCTTTCGAAGGTCTTCAAAAACTGCCTGTCTTGTCTTGAAGCCGGAGCTGATATGGAGGTGCGATTGCAAAATCGCACTCCATATGGAGTAGTCCCCGAGCCTTAGGTTGAGCCGCGGGCTCTGGCTGAGGGTCCATCCGAAGTCTTGGCAAGAAAATCCCGAAAAATCCGGAGAGAAAAAACCGAAGGACAAGTGGCACGGAGCCCCCGAGCCTTGAGTCGAGTACTTCCTCTCGAATTGAAGGGTCATCTTGAAGAATGTGTCCTGAGATGCTCTTGAGACTAGCCGCTTCCCAGGTAGTCGAGTAGAAGTAGCCGAGCCCCCGAGGTGAGGCGCGTCAACTAGTGGAATACCAAGGGTCACGCGCAGCCGCTGAGTCAGCCGCGCGTGGACTTATCCAGCCGCCCGTTGCGGAGCCGGTTTGACTTATAAATAGAAGCCAAAACCATTAGGGTTTTTCACCCATTCGAGCTGCAGTCATTTTGATTCCATCTGAAGTAGATCCACTCCCAGCGCTTGCTGCCGCCGTAGTAGATTCAAGTGCGCTGCCACCCAAAGCTTTTAGGGTAGCCCCCGAGCGGATGCGCGTGAAGACGCCCTGCACTTGGAGGATGAAGCCGTCACCATCCAAGACGTTGAAGGCCGCCGGGAAGAAGAGGGGCCGCGAAGAGGCCACCGCGGCTGCCACCGGAGCAGCGCCGCCCATATCTCCACCGCGGGCCGATCCGAGCCGCGAGTGGAAGAAATCCAAGGTGAAGACAGAGGATCTGCTGACCCTCCTGAACAGCGGGTTCATCAGGGAGAAGGAGGTCGACATGTGGAGATCCGCTGCTGGAGATCCATATCCGATGGAGAAAGCCGAAGACGAGATCCCAATGTTTGCGCGGTTCGTGGAGCGCGGGCTTGCGCTCCCGGCCAGCGATTTCTTCAAGGGGCTGCTTGGGTACTACGGGATCGAGTACCTGAACCTGAACCCCAACGGCGTCTTCCACACCGCGGTCTTCGTGCACTTCTGTGAAGCCTTCCTCGGGATCAAGCCGCATTGGATACTATTCCGGAAGTTCTTCTGCGTCAAGCCGCAGCCAAGTGCCACCAACCCCAGAGTAGTTGGAGGAGCCGACATCCAATTGAGGGAGGACGCCGTGGAGCAATATCTGGCGTACAAGCTTGTCGACTCCAACACTGATTGGAAGACAAGGTGGTTCTACATCACGAACCACCACCCCGGCCTGCCGAAGCCGAGCGGACGGCAGCCCAGGCATCGCGAGTGGTGGAACTCGGAGCCCACCATGCAAGAGGGAATCCAGCTTCCCGAGTTGCTGGCACGCATCAGGGTGCTGAGGGAGGCGGGACTGAGGGCCGAGCACGTGGCCTTCAGTTTCATGAAGCGGAGGGTGCAGCCGTTGATGGCTCGAGACACCTTAGGCTTCGAGTACACCGGCGACGACGACACATCGTGGATGCCCGGAGGCGAGCTGGACAACAGCGACATCATCGAGAGGTTGTCGCAGATCTTCAAAGATATGCCGCCGTACACGGCGTGCCCTGTTGAAGAGTACTCCGCCGCGCGCCCGCCCAAGGAGGTGAGTAGTCGTACTCTCCTGGTCGAGTAGTCGTTGCTTGGTGTAGACTTGCTGATGTCTTCGTGTCTTGCAGGATGACTTGAAGAAATTCATCTCCGAGCCGCAGCCGCCCCCAAGTGGGATCGAGATCCCGAAGGAGGGGAAGGCGAAGGAGAAAGAGCGGCGAGAAGTCGGTGCAGGCGATGACACCGTCATCGTGGAGGACACCTCCGACGACGATGACGATGACGGCGACGAGACGTTGCAGGACCGCTTCCAGCTGCGGTCGAGGTTTAGCCGCCCGGACTTGCCTCATGTTCCTCTGGTGCAAGACCCCCCGACTAGCCTAGAGGCTAGCCTGGCTGCGCCGCCACGGAGGCCGCGCAACCCCGCCAGGAAGCGGGTGACGAAGAAGCTTAAGGTCTCAGAGACCACGCCTCAGGAGGTAAGTTGTCTTGACTAGAGTAGTCGAGTACCCTATCGTGCGAGTACCCTTTGCTGACGAGCAGTCTTCCTTGTATGCAGGAGGTGCCGCCAACAGAGCCCATCGAAGAGGGCGACGAAGGCGCATGGGATACAGTGGGGGAGCTAGCTGGAAGTCGTAGTCCAGCCCCCACTGTCGAGGAGCTCTTGGCGCAGCTGGAGCGCCAGCCCCCTGCTCCTCAGGGGAGCACGGGACCCGTAGCCGCCGCCGTTGAAGAGGTGGTGGCTTCAGGAGCGAAGGAGACCACTGCGCCGGCCGCCGCTGCAGTGGAGGAGGCGGTAGCCGCAGGGGCGTCGGAGGAGGCGCCCGCCGAGGGTGGACTGGTCGACATCGCCAGCATCCTCGGTGCTCCGACCGTGACAATTGTCCGGTCGAACTTGTAAGTACCGTATCCTTTTGAGTAGTACTTGTTGCAGTAGTCGATGTTGACTGACGACCATCTGTGTGTGCTTGCGGGGAAATCCACGGATGCGTCACGGGAGGGGGGATGAGCCCTCATCGGCGGTGGCGGAAGAAGTCGCGCCGCCCGCGAGAGGAGTCCACTCCCGCGTCCCCGGGCGGTGCCCGAGCCGCCGGGCGCCGAGGCGACGTTGCGGAGGCCGGCGTAGTCGAAGGTGAGTACCCTTCTTGAAGCTATAAGGCTCTTTGAGGAGTAGTCGTAGGCACTGATGCACCCATCTTCTTTTTGACAGGCGCTGAAGCTGAAGGTGGTGACATCCCTGCAGGGGTGCCGATGCAGAGGTCGACACCAGGGGCCCCGGAGGCTGCGGGAGGAGCCCCCGAGCCCGCGGAGGAGGTCGTCGAGGAGGCCGCTGTGGCGGCTGGGGGAAAGGGTGTCACCACGTCACCAGATGTTGCTTAGGAGGTGGCTATCCGCTCCCCGGAGATCCAGGACGCAGAGCCCATCCGCTCTGCGCCGATGACGGAGGCCACCGCGAGTAGTCGCGGCGGGATAGAGCTGCTCGGGGACGATCTTATCGAGCCGGCAACGGTGGCCAAGCATCTGGAGGCGATCCGTCAAGCCGAGCAGTGGATGAAGGTTAGTAGCCGTAGCCTCTGAGTAGTCAATCCTTTGTCCTTGAGTACTCTTGTGACTTGAGTTGTCTTGTGCAGGACGTTGCGGAGCGGTCCCGCGACAAGTCGAACATGCTGCAGGGCTATGGCGACGCGGTGCTCCGAGCCGAAGCCCTAGAAGAGCAACTTGTGAAGTCACGGAAGCACGCGGCTGCCATGCAGTCGAAGCTCGACGCCGCCTTCGCCAAGTACCACAACGACATCCAGGAGTTGCAGGCGAAGGGCGACGACATGGTGCGAAAGAATAAGGGCCTCCGCAACAAGAACAAAGGTACGCCGCTGAACTTGTCGGGTACTTGTTGGAGGTCGAGAAGTCCCTGACCCGCTGTGCTGTTGTCGTGTTGCAGAGCTTGAGGGCCAGGTGGAGCAGCTGAAGTCCTCGGAGACGAGCATGAAGAACCTCTTCTACCGGGAGCAAGAAGCCCGCCAGGTACTCGAGCTCGACTACAAAGAACTCGCCTTCGAGTGCGAGAAGCACATGGAGCTCGGATTGCTTCTGACCGCGATCTCGTCAAGCGCTACAAATTCTTGCGAAGTTGAATGAAGATCGCGAGGCATTGCGGGGCCAAGCGAAGGAACTCGAGGAAGCCGCACCGCCGATCGCAAGACTCACGGTGCCGCACCGGGCGGCCCCAAGATTGCTCCTCTGGTGGATCGCCTCAAGGAAGCTCCGAGCCGGCTGGCCGCCTACGTGAAGCACATGGAGAGGTCGATCCCAAGACAAGTCTTGGCCTTCATGAAGTCGTACTTCCCGAAGGCCTCAGTGGAGGTAGTCGCCGGCGGGGTAGCCGCCAACTGCTCTGATGAGCAGTATGCGGAGCTGCTGGAGCAGATGGCTCCCATCGCGGAGCAAGTAGCTGAGAAGCTTAACCTCCAGTAGCCTTGTAATAGATAGCTAGTAGCCATGGTTGTGCATGAAAACAATTGTAATAAATTGCTTAAGTATCAATGAAAGAAATTTTCCAGCAATGAGTACTCGTAGTCGCGATCTCAGAGTGCGGAGCCCCCATCGTGGAGTGGATGCGAGTAGTCGTACTCGGCTTTGGTAGTCCCGTTGTAGGGAGCAGGCAGTAAAGAAGTTGATGAACAATCGAACTTTATTACTAAAGGAGTACACCTGGATGGCCAGGGCCGTAGTTACAAGGTAGTCGCTTGGACCCGGAGGCCGCTTACAGCTGAGTAGCATTGGAGCGGGTAGCCGCTTACAGCAGTTGATCCGTAAGTAGCCGTGTAGGCTGGATCGTAGATCCGTAGGTAGCCGTGCAGGCTGGATCTTGGAGTGTGGTCTCTTAGTAGACCGCTGCTAGAGTCCTTGACGCTCGTCGCAGCCCAGGGTCCGTAGGTAGCCGTACGGGCTGGATCCTGGAGAGGAGGAGTCCGGAGACTGGAGCCAGGACCCGGGGGGTCGCTTACGGCAAGGGGTGTTGATGTAGTCGTGTAGACTTGAACCCCAGAGTAGTCGTGTAGACTAGGCGTAGAATCGACAGAGCTGGTCGACGTTCCACGAGTTGTTGATGTCTTCGCCTTCAAGTGTTTGGAGGCGATAAAAGCCCGGCCGGTCACCTTTGCAACGGTGAAGGGCCCTTCCCAGGGGGAGCCGAGCTTGTGAAGTCCTTCCGTGTTCTGGATACGGCGAGAGGACAAGATCTCCAACGTTGAAGGAGCGTTCCTTGACGTTGCGATCATGGTAGCGTCGAGATACCCTCCGGGTACCTTCTTCGATTGGACGAGGGCGGCACGGCGAGCTTCTTCGAGGGCGTCGATGTCAACTCGTCGCGTTGTCTTCGAGACGCCTTCGTCGTAGTGCTCCACTGCTGGCGAGTTCCATATGACGTCGGCAGGGAGGATTGCTTTGGAGCCGTAGACCAGGAAGTAAGGGGATTGCCCCGTTGGCTTGGAAGGTTGAGTCCGTAGCCCCCAGAGTGCATTGGGTAGTTCCTTGATCCACTTGCTCCCTTTGGAGTTAGCAGCGTCGTGCAGCCGCTTCTTGAGAGCGTCGAGCACCATCCCGTTGGCGCGCTCGACTTGTCCGTTGGCCCGTGGATGGGCAACTGAGACGTATCTGACGTCGATCCCGCTGTTCTCGCAATACTCCCGAACCGGTGGTTGTTGAAGTTGGATCCCGGTGTCCGTGATGATGCGGTGGGGTAGCCCGTAGCGGTGTACGAGTTCATCCGGTAAGTCGAGTACTCTGTCGGCCTTGGGGCATGTGACCGGCTTGACCTCGATCCACTTGGTGAACTTGTCGATAGCCACCGTACCTCGTTGAATCCTTCGGCGCAGTTGGCAATGGCCCAATCATGTCGAGCCCCCATCAAGCAAAGGGCCAGGTTGGCGGTATGGTGACTAGCTTGTAGGCCGGGACGTGTTCTTCGCTTGGCGGAAATGCGGCATCCTTGGCACTTTCTGATCAGTTCTTCGGCATCGCCCAGAGCTGTGGGCCAGTAGAAGGCTCGTCGGAAAGCCTTGCTGACCAGCGTGCGTGAGGACGCGTGGTTGCCGCAGACGCCCTTGTGGATCTCCTCCAAGATGTCCTTGCCTTCTTCACGAGGGACGCACATCATGAGTACTCCCGAAGATGCACCCCGCTTGTAAAGCTTGTCTCCGACGAGGACGTAAGACTTGGCGCGGCGGACGAGTTGATCGGCCGTGTTCTTGTCGGAGGGGACCTTCTGCTCGCTGAGGTAGTCGATGAAGGGTTGCCTCCAGTCCACGTCGATCATCATGACCTCCTGCCCAGCTGGTGGATGGGCTGGGACAGTGGTCGGTGGCGCCGGCTCCGGGATGGATGGCGCGTGAAGCTCGTGGACGAAGACACCCGCTGGCACTTGAGCGCGGGTGGATCCAAGCTTCGAGAGGACGTCCGCTGCAACGTTGTTGTCGCGGACGATGTGATGGAACTCGAGACCATAGAACTTGTTCTCGAGCTTGCGGACTTCTAGGCAGTAGGCGTCCATGTTCTCCTTGTTGCGGTCCCAGGACTTGTTGACTTGGTTGATGACCACTGCGGAGTCGTCGTAGACTAGTAGTCGCTTGATTCCCAGTGAAGCCGCGAGGCGGAGCCCGTGTAGGAGGGCTTCCTACTCGGCTTCGTTGTTTGAGACCTTCCAGAAGATCTGCAGGACGTACTTGAGTTGTTCGCCCGTTGGAGAGATCAGAAGCACCCCTGCACCTGCGCCCTCGAGGTTGAGTGAGCCGTCGAAGTACATCACCCAATGCTCTGGTCGCTCGGTGGGAGTGGGTTGCTGGTTCTCCCGCCACTCTGCCATGAATTCGACTAGTGCCTGCGACTTGATGGCTGTGCGTGGCTTGAAGTCGATAGTGAGGGCGCCGAGCTCGACAACCCACTTGGAGATTCTTCCAGTAGCGTCTTGGTTCCGCAGGATGTCGCCAAGCGGGTAGTCGGTGACGACGGAGGCCGAGTACCGCCGGGAAGTAGTGTCGTAGCTTCCGCGAGGTGATGAGTAGTGCGTACGGGGAGCTTCGCACGGGCGATAGCGAGCCTTGGACTTTGATAGCACCTCGGCCGACGAAGTAGACCGGGCGGCCCCGGGACCGGGTAGGCGTGGCCGTCTTCCTGCCGCTCAACGACGATGGCAGTACTGACCACGTGAGTAGTCGCAGCTAGGTAGAGCAGTAGCTGCTCGCCCTTGTGAGGAGCCGTGAGGACCGGTGGCTTTGATAAGAAGTCCTTGAGCTGAGCAAGGGCTTGATCCGCCTCTGGAGTCCACACGAACTTCTCTTGATGCTTGAGTAGTTTGAAGAAGGGGAGGCCCCGTTCTCCTAGCCTCGAGATGAATCTGTTCAGCGCCGCCATGCACCCTGTCAGCTTCTGGACATCTTTGATGCTCGTGGGAGCTTTCATGCTGGTGATGGCGGAGATCTTCTCGGGGTTGGCTTCGATGCCGCGCTGGCTGATGATGAAGCCGAGTAGTTTGCCCGAAGGGACGCCGAAGACGCACTTGTTCGGGTTGAGCTTCCAGCGGTACTCGCGCAGTGATGCGAAGGTCTCTTCAAGATCGGCGATGAGGGTCGGAGTCCCTCGGTCTTGACAACCACGTCATCCACGTAGGCCTCGACGTTCTTGTTGAGTTGCCTCTTGAAGCGAGCCCGGATAGCTCGTTGGTAGGTAGCGCCGGCGTTCTTCAACCCGAAGGACATGGTCGTGTAGCAAGACGCGCCAAACGGGGTGATGAACGCGGTCTTCTCTGGTCTTCTTCCTTGATCGCGATCTGGTGGTACCCGGAGTAGCAGTCGAGGAAGCAGAGCAAGTCGCAGCCCGCCGTGGAATCGATGACTTGATCAATCCGCGGCAGCCCGAAGGGGTCCTTGGGGCAGTGCTTGTTGAGGTCGGTGTAGTCGACGCACATCCTCCACTTGTTCGAGTTCTTCTTGCGGACGAGGACAGGGTTTGCGAGCCACTCAGGATGGAAGACTTCCCTGATGAAGCCAGCCGCGAGTAGTTTAGCGAGTTCCTTCTTGATGGCGTCCCATCTGTCGTCGGCGAAGCGTCGGAGGTGTTGTCGCTTGGGGGTGGCCTTAGGATCGACGTTGAGGCAGTGCTCAATCAGCTCCCTGGGCACTCCTGGCATGTCCGCTGGCTTCCACGCGAAGATGTCGCGGTTAGCCCGAAGGAATCTGATGAGCGCGTCTTCCTATTTGGGGTCGAGGCCTGCCCCGATGGTGGTGGTCTTGCTGGGATCGCCTGTTCCAAGGTCGATCGCCTTGACGAGTACCTCCTCAGGTGGCTGAGGCTTGTTGGCGCTGTCAGACTTCTCTGGAATGTCGAGTTCACTTGTAGCAAGCTTCTTCGATGCAGCGTAGACCTCCATCATCGCGTTGGGTACTTGATTTGTGGAGGCGATCTCCACGGCTTCTGTGTCGCAGTCGTGGGAGATCTTGAGGTCCCCTTGGAGGGAGAGTACACCGGCTGGGCTTGGCATTTTGAGTACCAAGTAGGTGTAGTGGGGCACCGCCATGAACTTGGCGATGGCCGGTCTACCGAGGATGGCATGGTAGGAGGTCTCGAAGTCCGCGACCTCGAACTTGATGTACTCGGTACGGTAGTTGTGCCGAGACGCCCCGAAGGTAACTGGCAGGACCACTGAGCCCAGTGGAATAGCCGCGTTGCCAGGGACGATGCCGTAGAAGGGTACGTTGCTCTTGGTGAGCATATGAGTGATGTTGAGCTTCATTTTCTTCAAGGTCTTGGTGAAGAGGACGTTGAGCCCGCTTCCACCGTCGATGAGCACCTTGTTGAGTTTGGAGCCCGCCACCGTTGGCTTCAGGACGAGGGGGAACCGTCCTGGTTCAGAGAAGCTGGTCCATTGGTCCGCGCGGGAGAAGGTGATGGGTACCTCCGACCACTTGAGAGGGGTCGGGACCACTGGCTCAATGGACATTACTTCACGACGGGTAGCCTTCTGCTCCCGCCTGCTGGGCAGTCCGCCGAAGAGGACATTGACGGTCTTCTCGGGTTTTTGGAAGTCGTTGTTGTCGCCGTCCTTCTTCTTGCCCTTTTGGTCGTGAGGGTGCGGTGGCTTCGGCGTCTCCTTGAGTGCGTGCCTGAGCTGGTAGCACTGTTCGATGGTGTGGTTGCCGTTTGGATGCCACGGGCACTTCTCCTTCAGCAGGTCCTTGAAACCACCAGAGTTCTTCTTCGAGTTCCTTTTCGCAGGGCGCTGGATAGCCGCGACAGTGTTGTCTGGCTTGCGCTTGCGGTTGGTACCCGAGTAGTAGTAGTAGTAGTAGTAGTAGTAGTTGTTGTTGTTATTGCGACCACCCTGGTTCGCGTTGCTGCCGCTGCCGCCGCCCAGGTTCTGCTTGGTCTTGCCACGAATGGCGTCGTACTTGGCATTGGCCTTGTCTTCTTCATCCGCCCAGGACGTGATCATGTCCTTGAGGTGGGGGATGGACCTGGGGCGGCGACGACCGAAGTCTTCGAAGGTGCGGCGGTGGTAGAGGCCGTCTTGGAAGAGGTCGATGACCTCCTTGTCAGTGACGTCGACGATGGTGGCGCGCTTGTCGAAAAAGCGGCGCATGTACTTGCGGAGGGTCTCGCCTTGTTCCTGCTTGATCATGGCCAGGTCCATGCGAGTACCCGATCGGCCCATGGTGCCCGCGAAGTTGCTCGTGAACTGCTCCTTCAGCTGGTCCCACTTGTCGATCGAGTGCTTGTCCAGCGACTCGAGCCAAGTGAGTGGTGCTTGGTCTAGGCAGAAGGGGAAGTAGAGGCACTTGGTGTCGCTGTTGCCGCCAGTGTTCTCGATGGAGAGGGCGTAGCACCTGAGCCACTGGATGGGGTCCTGCTTCGCATCGTACTTGGTGATCCCCAAAGGCTTGAATTTGTCGGGGAGGAGCAAGTTGCAAAGTCGAGGTGAGAAGGCGGGGAAGCCGTCGCCCTCAGCTGTGGTGGTCGACTTCTTTCGCTGCAGTTCTTCAATCTTCTGGCGAGCGTCGTACCCGCCATGCGAGGCGCCGGAGGCGTGGCGTTCGCGTGGCCTCGGCCGCCGTGGCCGCCGCCGCCTCCAGCCCTCCTGTTGGCCCTGTGATTGGAGCTGCCGCCGTCGCTGTCGCCGCCGTCGGGATCATTGCCGCCCCCGCCGGCCGGAGCATGGTGAGGGACAACTTCTCGGTTTCTATGGTCGTGCAGTGAAGGTCCGCCGGCGTTGGAGCGGCGGCGATTTGGCTCGGCTGGGAGCTCAGCTCGAGTATAGTTGGGACCATTGTTGGCGCTGCGACTAGTAGCTTCGTTGTCGCGGGGTCTAGCTGGAGGAGGCTGGTTGACTCTGTTGTCGACCCGCATGAAGTAAGCTTCTTTAGCGAGCTTGGCGATGACCTCTCTAGTGCGTATGCCCTGAGCCTGGCGTGCGATCGCTGTGATCGACATGAGACACGGCTCGGGGGTAGTGTGTACTCTGCTCTCGACCACCTCGAGAGCTTCCGCAAGGTTGCAGACGGGGAAGTTGTCGCGGAGGCGTCGACGACGTTCGTTGCGCTTCCGGTTACGTTCACGTTGAGCGTCTCTGTCTGCCGGAGTCTCGTTTGGTGGAGCATCAGCAGAGAGCTCGTCGGAGGAGATGTCTTCCAGGTACTTGTCCTGAGCCGTGCCTGAAGGCCCTGGGGTGTCGCCGGCAGCCATGAAGACTTGGCGATCGGGGGTGCCAAGGCTGGACTCAGAGGGTGCCACCTCAGTTGGTGTGCTTGAGTCAGCCCGGGCTAGCGGTGTTCCCTCCTGCAATGGTCGCGAGTCGATGTAGGCGATGTAGCGTGAGTCTCCCTTTATCAGGTCAGCGGGCTTGCGGTCTGGCCAGTAGACGTATCTTCCAGCCGGCGTGGATGCTATAACCAGCCCAGAGGCTGGCCCTGATAAAGGGAGCTCAGTGGAGTTGTCCTCGGACTCGGGCTCCTCAGGGTCCGACCCGAAGTCGAACTCGTAATCCGGGTTCGAGTAGAACTCGGAGAGAGGGCTGGAGTCCGGAGCGCGATCGGGGGCGGCGTTGGAGTCCGAGCTGTACTCGGGTACGGGCTCCTTGCCGGCCCGACGCGAAGTGGGAGCCCCCGTGCGGGCCCGGCTGAGGATGCGGGGGCCACGTGCGGAGTGCTCGCACGGTGAGGGGACCGCCTGCGATGGCTGAGCAGCCAGCTCGCATGCGATGGCCCATGGTGACGTCGAGACCGAGTTGGAGTTGGACTCGAGCTCAAAGTCAGCGTGGTGGTCGAAGAGCGAAATTTCGCCGAATTTTCCGGCGAGTTCACCTGTGACAACCTCAGGAAGCGTCACGAAGCCTGTCTTCGGGTTGGGCTGCATGGTGAGGCGGCGCTGGAAGCAGCCCGCGCCATCAGCAGTGCAGACCCAGGCGCCGAACACGAAGGTGTCGCCGCGGTTGAAGGCGACGGTGTGCTTGAAGCAGACGGAAGCCATCGAGTTCGCCATGTGATCTCGGGCGAGAGCCCCTACCTCGCGCGCCAGCTGTCGGTGTTTTAGACCGGCAACCTACTAAGGGGAGTACCCGAAGTAGATGAATGTGACTCGCCGAGATCGGTAACTCGAAGGAAGAGACACGTGGCACACAATTTAGACAGGTTCGGGCCGCGAGGTGCGTAATACCCTACGTCCGTATCTTTGCGTAGCTCTGGATTGATTGGGCACGATTACAAGATGGTGCAATAGTGCGCCGTGGGTTGTATGAGATGAGATTGGATGAGGTGATCCTAGAGATCGGTCCCTGCCTCGCCTTATATAGTCCGGGAGGCAGGGTTACAAGTCGGAGTAGGGAGAGAGTACTAGTCGAGTACGTCTAGGAGTCCTCTATACAGTGCGGAACATGTACAGCTCCCTAACCGAGTACTACTCCTGTGTAGTCCTTGTGCTCCACGCCTTCAGGTGCCGTGTAGCGCAAGCCGGGTAGTCCCAGGGGCCCACCGAGTAGTCGGTCCTGGTACCCACCGAGGTAGTGGCCCAGGGAAGTCCATACGACACTTAATGAGACGGCTAGGGATGGAATTGTCACTACTCTTGGGACTCGCTCTCACGGCTAGCTACCGGTGGTGTATGGTGAGTCTGGGTGCACTGGGTGGGACATTCCAGATTGCCTGCACCAAAGACTGTGGCCTTTCATCCCGACCCGGGGATTTTTGGGGACGGCCTGGGACAACTGTACCTTTGTGGGCAGCCTACCGTCTGTTTGGGTCTACCTTGCAAGGTTTAAATCAATCGATTTGTCGGCCTCTCACCGTTATCCGAGACTGCTTAATCCACTGGCCATGATATCCCATAATCATGGAACTCGAGGAATATTGTTGTATGAATTAAATTGCTTGTCCAATTCCTGATTGAAATTAGATGGCACATTTAGAAATGATAATCAACTAGAACTTGTGCTAAAAGATTGAAAGTAAGGATCTACTCTTAGCAGCTGTTTAGCAAAAAAAGAACTCCACCGGCCAAAAGCCTTTCATGTTTAGAGTGTGGTGATGTAGATATCACTCGACGAATAAGTCTTGCTGAGTATTAGTATACTCAGCCTTGCTTTAAAACTGTTGTTGCAGGTGTTGTGACCGGAAGGGTGACGACAAGTAATGACATCACGGATGGCCTCCTGTGATGTTTACCGTGTGCTAGTTTAATTTATTTCCGCTGTTTTTCGAACTCTGAACCTTTACTCCATGTCATGAACAATGGTTTGTAATAAAATGTTCAATTCATGTTGTACTCGGGACTCGCCTTCGCGTGAGTTTTAATGCATGTGTCGATCCTCTGTTCGATGTCTAAGTTATTTACCGGGCGTTAACCCGGCAACTAACGATAGGATGATACTTTACTATTGCTTAATGATCAAAGCGGATCGGTCTTAGACGATAGTACAGTATTTTCCTGGGCGGGTTGTCACAGTTGGTATCAGAGCGACTGCATGCACCAGAGCTTAATTCACAATCTTGATCACATGATTTTCGAATAAAATTTGCCAAGATTGATTGATTCGCAAAACACGTTGGTCCGTTAAGGATAAACTAGACCGAGAGGCCCTAGAGGGAATTTTGGGTTCTTTCAGGTGGCTTATTAATCTATGGTTTATTTTGCTAACTCCCAGCACATTACTTTATGTCAGACTTACTTTCTGCACAACCAAACTAGATGAGCCACGTGTTTTATACGTGTGCTGTTTCGCATCACGGGAATTGCGAGGGTTGATGGAGTGATCCATTCCACGGATCCCATCTTCGCGTCTGTTTATGAGTTGTGTGTCGCCACATGTTTCATACATGTGCATTCCGCATGTCGCTCATGCGAGGCAAGGATATACTCCATTCAAACGGAGGATGTCCGAGGTTGGACGCTGTCCATGCAGCGGCTTAACGCATGGATGCCGTTTCTATAGTGAACAGTAATGTATGGGAACGCTTTCATAAGTGCTGCATGAAAGGTTCGTTGTGTTCTGTGATCTTCTGCAGGTACACTAACCTCGTTTCGTAAGTCGCTAAGTAAGCATCGAATAGACCTCGACTAGTTATTATAGGGAGATACGTGTATGTGCCATGCCACCGGCGCTAAGTCCGAGTTTTGTCTTGAATGCCATTGTGAGGACGAATAGGATGCCTTGCATCATGTTAAAAGTCATGAAAGAATCTAAACTGAACTCACGTCTGTTTCCGTGCTCTCTAAAGGTAAAATAGTGATGGCGTGTTTTATTCTGTTTAGCCCCTTTATGTGTAGATGTATTGTCATGCTTAAACTTATTAGAGTTGTTGCTTAGATTGCTGATCTTGTCCAAGAATCTTTCGTCTAGGTGATCTTAACCTAGGTTGCTCCAATCTAATCCAGTTTCTTCTCGCCCAAGTTCACGTTCATAACTTGGTCTACCGCAAGTTGTGCTCGATTAGTTAACCCTAGTCTGCTATCTTCCTAGAACCTTTGGAATCTTGCTTGGTTAAGCACCTTCCTCATCCTCTAGCTTAACCTCGCGTACCCGACATGAGTTTCATAACCTTGCTAAGTTACGCTACAGATTTGACAAATGTGGGACTCCAGTTGAGTTAGGGAGCTCGGTTTCCGTTTACTCGAAACCTGGTATCATTGGTATGCCTGCTTGTTCGAGGTCCGCATACGATGGTATTTTGGTATACATAATGACCCCATACCTTAACCCCTACCCGTATTCGTGGATCGAGTTACCTTTGTACACTCGCACCCGACTGATTCTCACTTTTTTTTGTCGTCATGTCCAGATGGACAATGCTGGCTCTACGTCGGCTGATGTGGAATCATGGACTCTCGTGAACTACCTCGAGGAGGGTGGTTTTCCTGCACTTTTGTGGGACACCCTGACGGACTTTGGGTACACCACTTACCCGGAGTACTCGACACGTGAGGTCATGACCACAGGCCAACTCCTTCGTTGTGAAGTGAAGGTGAAGATTTGAGTATGCCCTACCAATCCTGCTTGGGAAGGGTGGGAGTGTATGGCACACGGAAGAAACTTGTCCGACACGGTGCAGAAGGCTGCTCTTGCGGCACTCACAACTTTCTGTGGAAAGCACCCTGCCGAGATAGTCAACTCTGCAGCCAAAGTAATTCCGGTGCCCGAGCGACACATTAGACCGGGTGGTGAACGAGAAACTATCCTTCCAGCCCAAAGCAACTCTCACTATAGTCCTGATCTTGTCACCTCAGTCCGCTTTTCAAAAGCCATGTACGACACCTACCGACGAATGGTGGGAGAAAGCGTATTCTATAGACACCAAATCTATAGGTACAAAGTTAAGGAAGTGGAATGTTCAGCTCAAGCGTTGAAGGAAGCCCGAGCAATGATAGCTACTCTCAAGAAGGAAAGACGCAAGGACAAGGCAAAGGTACAAGAGTTAACCGAGATCATCCATGAGCAGAATTTCTTGTTACAGCATAAAGATCAGTATATGCTTGAACTAGAAAATCAACTGGAAGCTCTAGCCGTTCCACCCCCAGAACCTGTCATTCCTGGACCAGCGCAAGAAGAAGATATTGAAGATATCCAAGGTGAATCTGGAATTGAGACTGGACCCGAGTCACCATAGCCTTAGTATGGAGGACCTCACCCTTGGAAGTTGGTCCGTTGGAAATAAAAGTTCTGAGTCGTAAGAGTGTAGTGTTTGTAAGGAACCCTCGTGCGCAATAACCGCGTTTGGTTAACTATTGCAGTTAGTTGAATTAGGGACCTTGTCGTTGCAGCTAGCCTGCATTGTAATTCCAAATGTTGTTTGGTAATTCTGAAAGCCCTCATCAATGTAATGCCTTGATTAAACATCTCTTTCCGTAATGATCTTGTCGGTATTATTTATGCTAGTTGTGAACCGTCAAGTTCTGTGCTCCACGAACTTCGTGCCAATCAAGAATCCAATCGATTCCTCAGTCCGAACTTATTCTTTGGTCTTGCTCACAACCTTGTGTTTTACAGTAAAAATGTTGCTTTTGAGCATGCACTGCATCGCATATGCATTTGGGAAGCATGGGTATATTAATGTGCATTCACATGAAAACTCCGTACCTTTTTCCTTACCTTTCTGGATTGGTGATGTTGTTACCCCATAGCCCAAGGTGCCGCGACGGAACCTAGGGTATCATGTGTGCTGCAGCCACCCGACTGCCACTAGGAGCGCGCTAGGTATCTTGGTTGTGAGAAGGCGACTCGCCATTGAGATCCCCTCTCTACCTATGATTGTCTTCGGAATCACTAACTCATCATATTGGTAACCGAGTCATTCTAACGTGCATCATGAGCACCATACTACACAAGCATATACATCGCATCAACTTTCAAAGTATTGCACTTTCAAAACAATGAGTTGTCAAACCCCAAATTTGTGAAATGAGTAAAGTTGTGAGTAAGATTATTCTGAAGTTCCATTGAAGTCATCTTTTGTACAAGAAACTATGGCACTCCTTAAATTAGCCTTCCTTTTCTTGTAATGGTCTTGTGGGAATCCCCGTCGACTTGGCCTCATGCCGCGAATCTCGACGACCTTGTAGCATCGATCCCTTTCCTGCTAGCCACGCGGAAGCCCTAGACGTAGAATTTCTCTTGAGCAGTCAAGGTTCTCGAATAGTCAATGTGGAGAAGTCATCCATCGTGTATTCGTTCTTGGTCCATGCTCATAGCCTTCAAATCTTCCGAATCGAGCAAGGAAGTACGCCCAGGATGAATCGAAGCTTTTTGCTACGCTTCTCTTTGTTGCTATCGCAAACGTAAAGCGTTGTACACCGAGCCTTTCTCATTTTGGCTCCCCATTACGGTCGATTATTTAGACCGTTGAGCCCCATCGTCATCAGTGTCACAACCGTACGACGCCATGACGTCGCTCTACCATCAATTTCCGCAACCGTATTCACGACACCGAAGCCTCACGGGCTGACCATTGTCGAGCTCCGTGTTGTCTGCACCAGATACCCGACTGGGTCAACTGACCGTTACAGCCCCGCAGCGGTTATAAAATGGAACCGTTTAACCGGAACCGCCGATACGAAAGCTCATTTTCCATCCAAGCTCGGCAGTATTACTGTTCTTGTTCTTCTTCCAGCTAGCCTTGGCTACAAGGCCACTAAAGCATCTCTTCCACCTACTTCAATCCCCTCGAGCAAGCTGTTCTCCCGTGTTCGTCCCCGACGTCGAGAAGAAGCTCAGAGCAGACCGAAAGCAGAAATCAATCCAAGCTGCCACCCATGACTCCGTCTTCAGAAGAGCTCGAGTCGTTTCGCTGGACATTGTTAGGGATGTACCTTTGTATCGTAGGAGGATTATGTCTGCTATTAGCTGTGCATGTGCACATTCATCGTCCACTTCCTCATGAACGACGATGAGGTAGTAGGAGAACCCACTTGTATCTTTTGTTCCATCTGCATTTCCCCAATCATGGGATGTGTGGACCAAGCTTTACCAATTTGATATTGTGACTGTTTGGATGTATGGTTCGCCTTGCTTACCGTGAACGAGTCTCGTAGAGTATGTTCGAACTATGGAGTTTCTGGGTGAGATTCTGAACATATACTAATTAGGGACTCAAAATTTTCAGATGTTCAGACCGGCATGGAATAACCCCCATGGTTTCGATACATCGGGTAGTGGTGATCTATCGCTACCACCACCCACGATGATGACCGAAGCTTTCGTAGCAGCTCATACCGAAGTGTTGCGCCAACTCTTGCAAGTGCAACAACGGATGGCTCAGCAACTGCAGCAAATGCCACCGTTGCAACAGAAGGTCCAACCTTCCAAGCCCTGTTCACCCGAAGTACCCACCCAGAGGGACATAAACGCCATTGTCGGCACAACTCAACTGTTAGAAGGGCAGAATTCCGTGTTGAGCCAGATGGTGTACGATGTTATCCAAGGACGTTATGGGAAATCCATATCAGAATAGTTTGGCAGACAGTCTCTCTCATTCCTTATCTGCCTCTATGGTCGAACAAGCCCGTCTGTTCAATCTGTTGGAGAAGTATGTTAATCAAGACCAACCCCAAGCCTCCGACTCAATATTACCACCTTCTCGACTACCAATGGATCTTAGAGAAGAAGAGAAGGCAAATCGAGGCAGTAAATGAGTACTATCTGAGATAGATGTAAGTGAGTGGGAAATTACCTGTACGGAGACCTGTCCGCACCAGGGCCAACGAAAATGTAACCCTAACAAGACCACTCAACTCCCTGCTAGTGCAACACCTTCGCGAACCACGAAGTGGGCAAGGAAAAAGGAGAGGAACAGGCTCCGCCTTATCAAGAAAGCCCTACAACAAATCTCCAAGCCCGGAGACATTCCACCCCGTTTGTGCTACCATTGTGGACAACCCGGGCATTTCAGACGTGATTGCCCAAATCTCTCGCATCAGGATCAGAACCTCGGAGCAGCTAAGTGTGCTCCCGGCAAGAACCCAATTTTTCAAGGAAAGCCAGACAAGCTTAACTCTATGGGTAACACCTCTATCCCAGAACCACTTCCCCATTTCCTCTTGCAGTTTTGAATCTCGGGACGAGATTCTTCTTAAGGGGGGTAGACTGTGACGCCCCAGGTTTTTAATTACCGTCATTAACGCTAATGACCGGATCAGCCGAGTCAAACCGGTCAACCATCGGTCAAACCTAGGTCAACCTGGGTCATCACCTGAAAACCTCGCCAATGAACCCTAATGAACCCCTTGACCAAGCCTACACACACTCATAGTGGACCCTTGGTCAAAGAAACGATCAAAACCGGCTTAACCGTTGACGTCAGCGAATGTCGTCCGGAACTTTTGCCGCGTTCTCCAAAATTCACCTAAACACTTCAAAATCTACCTTTATGAAAGTTGTCCATCTTGTTGAGGGACACAACTTTCATGTAGGTTGGCATTTCAAATTTTGGGTTGAAATCAGTGAAAAACTCGATCGACTGACAGTACCTCCTGTTTTCCAGAACAGACCGACATTCAATGTTGGCACGACGTTCCTGCAAAATCTGTCAAGAAAAACACTAGACGACCTTGACAAAAGTTGTAGAGGGTAGCTAGATCTACAACTTTCGTATTCATCACCTTGTGCACTTCTATTCAAATTTTTGGAGTTTTAAACATTCAAACAGGGGTGCAGCGACACAATTTCGGGCCGGTCGCGCCGCGCCGCGACGTCGCGCGCCGCGACGCGCGCACGCCGCGCCCCCGCCGCGCCCGTCCGCGCCGCCGCGCGCCGGCCGCCCGCACCTCGGCTTCCGGGCCACACGCCTCTCCTTCCCCGGGCCACACGCACACCGAGGCGTCCTCGAAGTCCCTCTCATCGCGCCGTGTGCCGGCGGTACGCCGCGCCCGACCGGCCGGACGGACCGCCGTCAGACCGGTGGTCACCACGTTGTGCCTTTCCCCCCTGTCGCGCACGCAGGCCGAGGCCTTGGGACCCGTGCTGCCTTAATGACCGTGGGCGCGCGGGAGGTCGCTCCCCTTTTTAACGGCGAGCCTTGTCCGCGGTGGACCGGCGCCCACTGCACGCCGTCAATTCCATGGGCGCGCGCCGGTGAAGCTTGGATCCCGCGCAGCTCCGGCAAAGCTAGCTAGTCCTTCACCTCCTCTAGCCCTGCCCATAGCTCGCCGCCCCGCTCTCAAGTCCAACTGAGCCACCCTCGCCGGAAAATGGTAGCCGCAGCGGCCACCTCCCCTGGCCGCCGGCGTGCCCGCCCGCCGGAGCCACTCTACCCCATCCAACCCATCAAATCGAAGCCTAGGGCACCCCTAGACCTTCCCCCGTCCTTCCCCGACCGCGAGCACCGGCGAGCCGCCGGAATTTAGCCTGCCCGTGCCGGCCACCGCGCCCCGGGGACTACATTGCAAAGAAGAAAAACTTCTCGGGGGCCTAACTGCAAATGGTTAACTCCAATAGTAAAACCCTTTGGCTGTTTCTTGTAAATTGCGTAGAAAATCATAGAAAATCAGAAAAATGCAAACCCAATTTTGTTGGATTCATGGTGAATTATCCTACAACTTTTGTTATTCTGGCCTGAGCTAATTCCTGTTAGTTTTTGCATGAAAAATACAAATGTGAAAAACCTAGATCTGCAATATCTCAAACACCATAACTCCTCTGTAGCTATTTTTTGGATATGTTGTGTGTTAGGTCATGACTAGCTCCTATGCCGAAAATTGCATAAATTTATGATGTAAATCTTTTTCTAAAACTGTTTTTCCATTTCTGTCAGAACTGCATAAATGATTTTTCTAGCTACAAATATTTATGTTTCTGAGCTCAACTTTTGCGCACTGTCTTTTCATTCTAAAACAAACCTGTGGTGAATTAATCACAATTTTATGAATACCAGAAATAATTATTCTTGAATTATACTTGATTTTCTTCAAAAATTCATAACTCAAGTTCCATAATATTCCTAGGTATATGTGCTGCACGACTAGGCTAGTTTTGAGCCATATAACATGTGTGAGAAAGTTTGGATCAGCTTTTTGAGTAATTATTTTTGTGTGCATTTACCTTGTCCTTCTAGATAGCTTTTTGTTATTTTCAAAAATAATTAATTTCTAGACATCCAACGCTCGCATGTGTGTCCAGTGACTTGTTATAGGTGTTTAGGGTATAGAACACCCTTCCAATGAATTTTACTAATTAATTCCATGAATAAAAGCTATGTAGGTCATTAAAGGCTTAATAGTCATTAAAGGGGAGAAATCACTAAACCACCCTTGCTAACTTGTGTGTGGTTGTAAATCGATTTAAAAAGCTAAATGCACCTACCCACTCCTGTTCGTGAATTTAAATTAAATTATTTACATATATATGTACACCGTCACCATCAAAAAGAATATCTAATAAAGATTTGCAAATTGTTCCTTTTTGGAAGAATATGCTAAATGTATTCTTATCTAGGTGAATGTGCCCAACAAATACACCCCTTGATTGTCAAGATGGTTTGTAAGTGATTAAAGTAAAAACCGTCGAATAAATCTTGCATTTGCATCTTCGTGTAGATCTTTCCGCCAGTAGACGTACACTCGTGCTGGAAGGAGGAGACGAAGGTGCCGACAACGAGCTGCCGAGCGTGAACGTAGCTCAAGACCTGGACCCAAGTCCAGAAGGGCCCAAGGCCAACCTTGCCAGCGAAGGCAAGCCCCGGATCATTAACCCCGTCTTTTAAAAATTATCCAATTATGTTTGCTATGATTGTGCATTTACGTTTCAGGAGTTGATTTGAAACCCTAGATGCATGATCTTTAGGTACCTATTCTCTATCACTAGTATGCTAGGTCGATAGCTGCTATGCTATAGGACCCGATAGAAGTCGAGTGATGTTCGTCACTCGCGAGAATAGGTTCCTAGATAGGAATCATAAGATATCCTTAAATGGATTACTCATGTGGTAAGAGCATGGGATTGGGCTCCGGTCCAGTGGCTTTCGTGGGCTAAGCGTTTGAACGTACTAAACATTCGCCAATTATGGGGCCGGTAAGTCTAGTACCTTAATGAGACGGCTAGGGATGGAACTGTCACTACTCTTGGGATTCGCTCTCACGGCTAGCTACCGGTGGTGTATGGTGAGTCTGGGTGCACTGGGTGGGACATTCCAGATAGCCTGCACCAAAGACTGTGGCATTTCATCCCGACCCGGGGATTTTTGGGGACGGCCTGGGACAGCTGTACCTTTGTGGGCAGCCTACCGTGTGTTTGGGTCTACCTTGCAAGATTTAAATCAATCGATTGTCGGCCTCTCACCGTTATCCGAGACTGCTTAATCAACTGGCCATGATATCCCATATTGATGGAACTCGAGGAATATTGTTGTATGAAATAAATTGTTTGTCCAATTCCTGATTGAAATTAGATGGCACATTTAGAAATGGTAATCAACTAGAACTTGTGCTAAAAGATTGAAAGTAAGGATCTACTCTTAGCAGCTGTTTAGCAAAACAAGAACTCCACCGGCCAAAAGCCTTTCATGTTTAGAGTGTGGTGATGTAGATATCACCCGACGGATAAGTCTTGCTGAGTATTAGTATACTCAGCCTTGCTTTAAAACTGTTGTTGCAGGTGTTGTGACCGGAAGGGTGACGACAAGTAATGACATCACGGATGGCCTCCTGTGATGTTTACCGTGCGCTAGTTTAATTTATTTCCGCTGTTTTTCGAACTCTGAACCTTTACTCCATGTCATGAACAATGGTTTGTAATAAAATGTTTAATTCATGTTGTACTCTGGACTCGCCTTCGCGTGAGTTTTAATGCATGTGTCGATCCTCTGTTCGATGTCTAAGTGATTTACAGGGCGTTAAACCAGCAACTAACGACAGGATGATACTTTACTATTGCTTAATGACCAAAGCGGATCGGTCTTAGGCGATAGTACGGTATTTTTCTGGGCGGGTTGTCACAGTGCCTTTTTGCTGAAAAGTAACAAACAGTAGGTCCTTACTTTCAATATTTTAGCACAAGTTCAAGTGGGTTTAATCTTTACTAAATTAACCCACTAGTACAGACAAGTTGTACAATACAATTAATCAAGCATAGTATTCATCGACTTCCATCATTAGGGATCTCATGGCTAGTGGAGTAAGCAGTCTCAGATAACGGTGAGAGGCCGACAATCGATTGACTCAAACCTTGCAAGGTAGACCCAAACAGATGGTAGGCTGCCCCCGCAAGGACAACTTTCCCAGGCCATTTCCAAAAATCCTCGGGTCGGGATGAAAGGCCACAGTCTTTGGTGCAGGCTATCTGGCATACCCCGTGAGATACCCGGAATCACCATACACCACCGGTAGCTAGCCATGAGACAAACCCCAAGAGTAGTGACAGTTCCATCCCTAGCCGTCTCATTAAGGTACTAGGCTTACTGGTCCCATTCCCGACAAGTGTTTAGTACGTTCAAACACTTAACCCACAATAGCCATTGGACCGGAGCCCAAATCCCATGCTCTTACCACATGAGCAATCCAATTAAGGACATATTGTGATTCCTATCTAGGAACCTATTCTCGCGAGTGAGGTCTTCACTCGACTTGTAACGGTCCTATAGCTTAGCAGCTATCGACCTATCATACTAGTAAGGACAAAGGTACCTAGGGATCATGCATCTAGGGTTCCATTCAATTCCTGAACTTAAATGCACAAGCATCCATAGATAATTGAATAAAGAATTTGAAAACTGGGTTAGATGCACCGGAGCTTGCCTTCGTTAGCTAGATTAGCCTGGGCACCCCCGGTGTCGTCGAGCACTTCCACGTACTGCAGCGAAGCTTCCGCTCCTCCTTCCTCGGTTTCCGGGACAAGCGAGTAATCACCGTCCGGAAGATCTACACGGAATGCAATGCAACTTCAGGTGATGTGATAGGTTGTTATCTTGTCCAACTCTGGTTGGTCATATTCACCTTCACAAGTATCTGGATAGTACATCTCCTTTAGGAAGGTTATTAGTTATATATGATTTATTCTTTATTGCACATTTGAATAAAGGTTTCTTTTGTACTTGTTATTTTATGTAAAGGTTTAGTCCTTTTTCCCTTCACTAGCAAGGGTATGAACAATATTTTTATTCATGAATTAATTCCTTATCAGCGAAGGTTTTTTATTAATCTTAATTAAGTTAGGTAATACTTTCCCAAAAGGATAAAGAATTAAAAAGGGCTTTCCTTTATTTAATTTCTCTTTAATCTTTTAAAGGGCTATAAAGCGTTTTGTTACGCAATAAATTACCAAAAATTCAAAGAAGTTTTTCTTAAGCATATTAGCACCTATATTGGCCCACTGGGCCCACATGTAATGCTTGGAAGCTAGGAATTTAAATATTATGGAAAATGACTAAGGCTAGTTAGTCATTCAAAACAAATGCACACAAAAATAATTAAGCACCAAAATGATCCAAACTTTCTCACACATGCTCTCTGGTCCTAAACAAGCCTAAAAAACCAGCATCTACACCTAGAAACTCCACTGAACTTGCTTCATTAATTTACAAAGGAAAACATGCACAAATTAGGAATAAGTATTTCTGTTAAGCCAAAAATCATGATTAATTCACAAGAGGTGTGTTTTGACATAACATGACAGTGTGCACATGTTGGGCACGAAAACTTAAATACATTTAGCTACAAAAATCATCTAAGCAGTTTCTGCAGAAATGGACAACAATTTATCTAGCAAGATTTACTTCATAACTTTGTGCACTTTTTGGCACAGGAACTAGTCATGGCAAGACATACAACATATCCAAAATTTATATACAGAGGAGTTGTAGTTTTTGAGTTATGGCAGATCTAGGTATTTCATAATCCTATTTTTCATGTTAAAACTATTTAGAATCGAGCCATGTGAGAATAACAAACGTTGTGGGATTTCTCTCCCTGAATCCAACAAAATTGGTTTTGCATTTTTCTGAATTTTGGACAATTGTCTAGGGATTTTCTACTACTCTGGACTGACTTGCAAGAAAACTTAGATAGGGTTCATCACAACCAAGTCCTACACTTTACACACGACACCCTGGAAAGATTCCCAGCCAAGCAATTGGGTCCCTGGTCGGGGAGGCGGCGCGGCTCCGGCCAAATCCGGCGAGCCGACGGCGCTCCCGGTCGGGCAAGTGGCTAGGCTCGGCCAGGGGCTCACCTAGGGGCGTTGGGTGTCGGAGTTGAGACGGAAGGGATGGCCGGCGAGGGGGATTGATGGCGGCCGGCGGCGGTGGCCGTGGCGGCTCAGGGGAAACGCCGAGGGAGGCGCTGTGCTGGGCAACACGCGACCTTGGGAGGTTCACTGGGGTCTCATGAAGCTACTGGAGCGGTTGGCCGGCGGCGAGCGCGAGCGGGGGTGTGAGTTCACAGCGGCGGCGGTAATGGCGGGCGGAGGGGCTCGGGATGGCGTGCTGCAGGGAGAAGGAGCGGCTTTTATAGGCCGGCTCGCCCTTGGTGACGACGGGGAGATGCTCCCCGCCGTGCTACGGCGGCTCGGGCGATGCGCGTACGACGGCGACACCTCCGACGGACCGGTGGTCCGTGGCGTGCCCGCGCGTACGGCGGCATGACGGTGCGGACTCGAGGCGCCTCGGGCGGGGGGCGCGTCGGGGCGCGGGTGGCTCGGGCAGCGCACGCCTCGGGTGGTGCTCGGCCTCGGGAGGCGCGGGCGCGGACGCCGGGGCCGGCGACGCGCGGCGCACGGGCGCGCGCGCGACGTTGCGGTGCGTCGGCGCTCTGCCCTAATCTGTTTTGCTAGAGCTCTGTTTGACTCAATTTTTCTCCAAACTTTTGAATAAAACTTGACAAAGTGGTGAACATGAAAGTTGTAGATCTAGCTACCCTCTACAATTTCTTAAAAGGCTATATAGGGTTTTTCTGCACAAATTTTGAAATACACCAATGCCAGCTTTGAATGTCAGCCTGTCTTTTTGAACAATGAATCCTGTCTTGGAACCAATTTTTCCAAGCTTTTCCATTCAAAATTTGAAATGCCAATCTACATGAAGGTTGTGTCCCTCAACAAGATGGACAACTTTCATAAAGGTAGAATTTTAAGTGTTTAGGTGAATTTTGGAGAACGCGACAAAAGTTCCGGCAGACACCTATGGACACTAGGGTGGCTAGGGGGTTTGACCAAGTCTTTGACCATGGGTTGGCCCCACAAGTGTGTCTACCATTCAAAGGGGGTCACTAGGGTAGGTTAGTGAGTTTTTCGAGGTGAGGGCCCAGGTTGACCGTGATTTGACCAAGTTGACTACTTTGACCGGTTGTTGGAGTTAATTAAAAACCTGGGGCGTCACAGCCTACCCCCCTTAAACGGAATCTCGTCCCGAGATTCGATTTGATAACGAAAGGATGGGGAGAACTCACGGTTTCGAGATTGTAGGAAGCCCGGATACTTTTTGTTGAGATAGTCTTCTGTCTCCCACGTTGCTTCTTCCGTGTGATGGCTCCACTGGATCTTGTACATCCGTACGGTCTGTGTTGACGATTAATACTTGTATCAAAGTTCGTTTAGACTTGCAAGCAGACAAGTCTCCCGTCATAGTCAAGGGACCCTTCTTCCCTCGAGTGGTGAACCCAAGGTATCGAATCCGTGGAACAATGTGCAACACAAGGATTCAATCTAGTAATGCAAGGTAAGCTATCTTTTGAAGACAAGTTGCATCTAATCTACTAACTCATAAAGAAAACGAATATAATCTAATCTAATAAAGAGGTAGCAATAGAAAGCAAAAGATAACCAATCTAGAGAATCTAGATCATGCTTATGTTGTAGCTCCAAACAAGATAGATGAAGATAGAAAAGCGAATCTCATTAAAAGCATCTTTAAATCGTGGCCTTCCATCCGACTCCGAAAACGCCCGCCTTTCGGAACCCCCGTTCTGTCACAACGTATCCCTACTCATGCGGGTAGTCTAGGGCGAGTTCGATAAGAACAAGTTGAAAACACTTGGCCGGTCCGGTATGCACCTCTAGCCACCGCGGCTACAAGAGCACCCTAAGCAATCTAGCTATAGATAGATTGGGGAATAAGCAAAACCAAGAAGAAAACAAAATCATCGAGAAGGCACTTGATCGCTAGAAATTGGATTCACTATAAAAACTTCACCACGAATGATTACATGAACAAGATCACCACCGGGGCCCTACCTCGATCTTGATCCTTGCTCCGGAGCTCTGACGTGGTCTTCCATGCAAGGTTCCCACGTCGGCTAGGGAGACCCTAGACAACTAGCATGACCCTCATCTCCAAGATGGTGTCCCTCAAGCTTCTCTGCTCCTCGGCGGCAGATGAAGAATTGGTTAATGCGTGGCTCTCGGTCAGGGGGTTATAAATAGCCCGAGATGGGGGGACGACTGGGCCTCGAAATGGGCTGGGCCGGCCGGCCTGTGCCGACTGGCCTGGGCCCACTTCGGCCCAGTCCATGTCCTCCTTCGTCTGGTATTGCTTTTCGAGTCTTCTAGATCCTCCCCCCTTTTGCATGTGGGCCCTTGTCATCGGTTTCTCTCCGAATTGGACGAAGCTCCTTGTCTTGCAAGATTCAACACTTTTCTGGCTAGGTCCTCGGAGTTTGTCATCTTCTCGGGCTTGGTCCTTGGGCTCTTGGAGTCATGTTCACTTCATTGCTTGACTTGTACCGGGCTTCAAGGTCTTGTCTTGAGGTGCTTAATGAACTTATCCCGGAAGTCTTGCTTTCAACGTTAAAACCCTGCGTAAACACTTAACTCCAAAACCGACATGCACAAGTGAACTTGTTATACCACGGGGTTTAGTACCAATGGATAAGGTACAAAAGTCATGCCAACACCGAAGGTAAACTCATGGCTAGGTTGAAGGATTTTTACCGTCAATAGCTTCCCCATGCTTAAACCTTGCTCATCCTCGAGTAAGCCTTCGATGGATATCATCGTTGCCCTTCATTGTTTAAACCTTGCACTTGATCATACATGAGAAAACATAATGCTCTCAAAAGTTTAATTCGTTAAAGTTCCATAATGTACTAGCCTTCATCCCTACGGAGGGTAGATATTTAATTTAGCTTATCCCACAAGTATTAACATGCTCCCAAAATTCAAATGGATCTCAGAAATTTTGAAATAAAGAACGAGATGAAAAAGAGCTAAACCAAGTTCACAAATTTAAACCACCTTGCATCTTGCTCATGAACTCTCATCTCATCTTGTCTCTCAAGCCTATTTATTCTACTCCTTTCCCTCTCATAACACATACATATGTGGTAGGATTTATATGGAGCTTTTTGGGAAAGTTTAGTCCTAACAAGATATTATAAATGAGATGTTGTCAAAACAAGACAAGCTTCTCATGGTCTTACCGAGACTCGTCAAAAAGGTCATTGGAAAATCATGTTAAATCAAGGAGGGGAAAGAGAAAAATACACACGCTTGAGATAGGTGGACATGTGCAAATGGCAAAGAGTGATCTTGAGGCACAGAGGAAGTCCTCGTTATCGGATTGCACATGGTTGGAAAATTGAGTATGGATCTTTTAATCTTGAAGCCTTGAATTTCCTAATGCACTTTAGAGAACCGGGGAGTTCACTTTATTTTTATTTTTACACGTACTCATATTTTTCTTCTTTTTCTCTTCTTTCTTTCTTTATTTCTTTTTCTCATCATTTTTTCTGTCATACATTCGGTAACGTGACTTTCACATCAGAGTTTTGATTTTTTATTTGCTCCCCTTTGAACTTTTTTATTTTCTCCCCTTTTGAACTCTAAAAAATGCATCGTACCTACCTCCTCCCCCATGCTTAGACGTTGCTCGTCCTCGAGCAAAGAGGCGATAAAGAAGGTAGGTACCGGAAATACTTTCCTTTGGTGAGATACTTGAAGTCTTCAATCTTGGCACCATCGATCTTCCTTGAATTGATGATCCATTCTCAACGATAGGTTGTGGTCAAGGAGGTAATCACAAAAGATGGTATTTGGTTTTAAGGATGGATATACGGCGAGGTTTGTGAGATCTCCGATGTGGGGATACACAATGCACGGATAGACGGCTAGCAATAAGATAGATACGCAAAAACGGAATGACCAGCTTCTTAGTCTCGGGCCAGAGAAATCAAGGCCTGAAATAACTCACCCAAAAATAAACCTTGTATACTTAGTTTTTGCACTCAAATATTTATATGGCTCTGGATAGGTAGAGCAACACGCAAGTGGTATTTATGACAAGGTTAGCTTTACATTTAAGAACAAAAATAAATTATCTTTAATCCATCTAAAACTTGAGAGCACATAAAACACTATGGGTCTTTATTTTTATCATAACCTCCGCTAAAGATTAAGCTAGCATTTAGATAATTTCAGATTTGTATTTTAAGAGAGCAATAGCTTAATCATGCATAAAACAATTACAAAGATAAACAAGGCGGAAATTATAATTATATATCATCATGGCACAAACTTTGTAACTTTACCAAAGGTAAAAACTTGATGGTGACTTTATTCATGATGAAAATAAAACTAACACACATGCTGAAAATAAACTAACACACATGCTGAAATTTAAATAAGAACTGAAAACACTACGCATACATAGGCGCAAACAAGCTGAAAATTAAAGAAAGGGGGTAAAGGAAAGATAACTAAAGCTCCTCCTCTCTCTAATCTTCCGCCGGTGGTTGATATTGATAGTCTTGGTTGTTGTACCCTTACTCATAATAAGATTGCGCCTCTCCTCATATGAATTGTCTGACGGTGCTAGGTGAAGGTGTCCAAGCAATGTTTGCATTTCCTTCACCCATTTGGTTTGCATTGGTTTGGATGGCTGCAATAATTTGCATGTTTCTTGCAGCGTATCCTCCAATGGTGGCCACATTTTGTTGTGGTTGAGGAAGGTGTGCATATGGCTCCGCAAAGGCTACGTTGGGCACCGCAAAAATTGGTGGGGGTATGGCTGCGCCGTACCCCCATGCTTGCATTGGTACACCATCGTAGTAACTTGGCGGCGCCGGAATTCCTTCTTGGGCCATGGGAGAACCTTCTCCTATAATCCTTCTCCTTTATTTTTCTTCGCCGGCACAAGAAGTCCTTGCTCTAACCAATCTTCTTCCCCTCAAGAAAAAGTTTTAACCTTCCTTCCGAAAGGGGCAAATTCACCTAGGCCACTTTGAAGCCTCCTCTCTCATCTTCACTTATACATTTTCCTTTCTTCATATATTCCTTGGGAAGTCCCGGGTAGGAGATGATTCGGGTTCCTTGTAATACCCGGTTTCAAAGAGATAGCCAATATGGAGAGGCAACACCCCGAACCAATATCTCCCGAACTCGATGTTGCTTAACAACACCACCAGTTGATCATAGGTGAGTGGGGTCTATTGGCCACTTGGCAATCAAAGCTGAGTAAAGCCAATTCAACTCTGTGTTGGTTATCTTTGTCTCTCTTATTCTCCCAAAAATCCACTTGCACAAAAGTGACACACTTGGATGATTGGGTTCCGGATAGTATTTCTTCGTTGATGGTCTCCTCCCGCGATCATACTCCAAAAACCTTCCCATGTGCCTTCATGCACATCCACTTGTTCTGGAGCTCCCCTTGAAAATAGGAGACACTCGCCCATGGGTCTACGATACTAGAACATGCAATCGTTTTGAACATGAAACACAATCTAATCTATCAGGGGTTGTGTTGAATGGATCGAAGGAAGCATTGGGGCCTTACTCCCTTTACGGCATGGTTGCTAGCCTTAAGCATTAAAGTATATTCAACACAAGATGATAGATAGATAATCCAACAAAGTATGATCACATCTCAAGATCGATTGCAACCCATGGATGAAAGGAGATTACCCCATCAAGGTGCTAGAAATAGCATCGTTGATCAAGGTTACCCTTCCAACGGTGTCTTCCTTCTTCTCTACTTGTGGGCTCCCTCCAAACGGAATGAGAGACTCAGCACTCCTTCATCAAGGATATGCGCCATGGTCATGAAAATTTCCTAGGCGAATTCCTTGTGGCTGTTTGCCGACACTCCGTTAGAGAATTGCACGGTGCCCCATATGAAAACCCAATATGTGGAGAGCTTGGTCATCGATGTCGACGTTCGCTACAAGCCTCTACTTAAGGCGAGCAAGCTTCTTCTCCTCCTCCTCCGTCATGATGACATACCCCTCGGAATACCGCGGAGCGTATGGAGGTGGAGCAGATGATCGTGTCGAGTGGTGAGGTTGGACGGGCGGCTCCTCCATATGTCCTTGAAGTTTGGTGAACTTCATAAACGAGTTTCGTGTAGACCTCATGCCACCGAGGAGAAGAGTGTGGTTCCTCCTCGGCGGTGCCGTGTCCTCCTCCATACTTCGAGGAGACTTGGAAACCGAGTGCCTCCTCGAAGAGGTTGTCGATGATGGCTTAGACGACGATGATCCCTTATTTTTTGGTGAAAAGGCTTGTAGTTTTCTTCCATGATTGCTGCACTCTTCTCTCCACTAAAACTCCGGGTTGCAACCGGTAACTAGGCACTTAAAATCTTACTTCGGGATGTGGACTGTGAGTGGATTAAGGGTGTGGATTTTTTTTTAGCTATCAAGCTTGGGAAGGTTGGCTATGTCTACGGAGGTTCTGGGCACACAAACTTGAACACACAAACTGAGGAAGGAGAGGGAAGCTTACCTGCAGAAAACGGGAGCCGGGGGGTTCCTTAGTAGGGGAGGCCGGCCGGCCTGGGCCGACCGGCCGGGTGGCCCGGTGCTCCTCCCCGCCTCGTCTTTCTTCCAAAGACGATCATTTCGCCTCTACAACTTTCCCCGCCCGCGTGCTCCACGAGTTGCACCGCCCAAACGCTCTCGTCCACTCCTTTTCTTGCATCATTGGTCCTTCCACTTGATGCTTCATGCCTTGAGTCATGTCCATGCTCCCTTGCTCCACTTGCTTCACATGCCACCATGAAATTCCTGCAAAGTTTATGCTTGCTTCCCACCATTCTTGTCCTTTGCATGTGGACTTGGTGAAAGTTGATGAAAGAGTATCCAATGGTGCATGCATGATTAATTCAAACTAGATTGCCCCCCTTTAAGTGTGTTTAAGGTTAAGCACTCCTCTAATTTCGAAATTTAAAAATATTTTAGAGCCATGCAAGAACTCAAGCATAAATTTAGAGAAGTTTTTAAACCATTAAAAACAAATGTAAGTCGAAAATATTTTCCGACTACGTTGATATCGGTCTCACCGGTATAGTTTACCTTCATTGGTTGAGAGCAAACTTTTCCCGGCTTGATCATGGGGGCATAGGTTTAGGTTCTAATTTTGGCTAAATGAGAAAAGATTTTGAATAAAACAAAATTAAATGAGGCTTAGAAAAATTCTAATCTTAGAGAAACCAAGGATAAGGATTTTTAAACCAACCAAAAGTTTAGTTTCTGGTTCACGCGAGTCCTACCACGTGCTGAAATTTAATTAACACCTAGGTATAAGTCGTGGCTCTACTCGTGTGTTTTTAGCATGAAAAATAAGTCAACCACAACACCATAATGAGGGTGAAGGGTTGAGTTAGGTTCTGAAATTATTTGGTTGTGGTTTCTCGAAAAAGAACGAACAAACACATAGGAGGGTTCATGCAAAGGGTTTATGACAAAGCAAAATATTCAACCAAGAATTATGTCTCTAACATTGTTCAACCATTCTAAGTCTAATGTTTTGCGTAGTAAAATTCAAAAACTAAATTATTAGAAAGACTCAAAAAACCTGGAATCGGGTTGTCCTCCCGGTAGCTTATTCTTGACTCGACGAAACGGGTTGCCTCCCGCCTAGCGCTTCGTTTATAGTCCATGGCTAGACTTCTTCACTTGATTACTCCGGATCAACGCTCTTTGCGGGCGTTGCAATCTTGGGTACCCACTTCCGCACCTTCTTGGGCACGGGCTTATTCTTTGGCTTAGTCGTATTTTTGGTCTTCACAGGCTGGCTTTGTCTTTTGGTCTTGACGGATGCAACAACTTCCTTCATGTAGTGGCTCGGCATCTCAAACTCCGGTCCTTCGGTCGTGATCTTCATGGTCTCCTTAGTGTGATCCTTCATCTCTCCCGAATGAGTTTGAGTAGCCTTCGCCGTCTTGGGACCTTGGAGTTGTCTCGGAAATTCTTCTTTGTCACCCATCGGTTGTCCGGCAAGTTGTCCCACTTGCGTCTCTAGCATCTTCATCACGATGAACACCTCGCATGTGGATCTTGCCTTGGCACCCTTTAGGTGTTGAGCTTCCTTCTCTATCTCCATCTTCTCCATCCTCCTCTTGATCTTGAGCAGCCTTCCGACGTCTTGAAGGTTTATGATAGGTAGATCAACGGTGTTCGAGGTGCATAGCTCTTGCGGTCCGGTGGTTGAGGTTGATCTTCCTTTGGACTTGGAGGTGGTGATTCCCTTGGAGATTTTGACGGTCCTTCGACTTTTAGATCTAGGGTTTCCAACCCTTTAGCTTGTGTTGCACGTCTTATTTGCTTGTAAAGTTTTCCTGGATCATCCACAAAAGAAAGTTTGGGTTTCTTGGAGAGGTAGCCAACCATCTCCGGTTAGGGTTAGCAAAAATAAAATTCTAACAAAAGAAAAATTAGGGTTAATCAAAACTGAATTAGATTGATTTTTTTTCTTTTTGGGGATGATCACACTTAAGATATGCAAAAGAAAATCAATAGAAAAACTGAAAAATAAGCGATACTAGATTGGATCTTGATTGCTTGCTCCACGGCAACGGCGCCAGAAAAAGGGGCTTGTTGACGGTTAATAGTTGTATCAAAGTTCATTTAGACTTGCAAGCGGACAAGTCTCTCGTCGTAGTCAAGGGACCCTTCTTCCCTCGAGTGGTGAACCCAAGGTATCGAATCCGTGGAACAATGTGCAACACAAGGATTCAATCTAGTAAAGCAAGGTAAGCTATCTTTTGAAGACAAGTTGCATCTAATCTACTAACTCATAAAGAAAACGAATCTAATCTAATCTACTAAAGAGGTAGCAATAGAAAGCAAAAGATAACCTATCTAGAGAATCTAGATCATGCTTATGTTGTAGCTCCAAACAAGATAGATGAAGATAGAAAAGCGAATCTCATTAAAAGCATCTTTAAATCGTGGCCTTCCATCCGACTCTGAAAACGCCCGCCTTTCGGAACCCCCGTTCTGTCACAACTTATCCCTACTCATGTGGGTAGTCTAGGGCGAGTTCGATAAGAACAAGTTGAAAACACTTGGCCGGTCCGGTATGCACCTCTATGAGGACCAGGAGCGTCCCCGTGGTCGATGGATGACCGCTCCTCAGTGATGAGTGATTGACAACGGGTGTTGGACTGACTCTTGGCTCAGTGCGCAGGTGTAGGCTGCGGCCTAGTTCGTGTTGTTGCAGGTGAAGAACGGGCGCGAAAGGTCTTCAGCCTTGAGGGGCCTCCGGGAGATGGAGAGACAAGTAGGCTCGGTTCGAGGGACCCGGTGGACGACGGGACTAGGTGCGGGCCACATGGTGGCGAGACGAGCAAGACGAAGTCATGGACGATCGAGCCGGTGCACGGTGGCGGTCGAGTCAAGAGGCTTGGCGGGAGGCCGGGCCGAGCATGCGGGGTTTGGTGGTTTGCCCACAAAACCATCGGAGGACGGTTTCTTGGTTTGGGCCTCAAAACCAAGTCCGAAGGCCCAACACGATGGAGACAGGATCCGAGCGTGTCGGGAAGCTTCGAAGCGGAGGACACGCGGCGGGATCGCATGGCTTGCGTCGGGAGGACGCGGGGTGCGGCGAAGGCGTGGCCGTCCGATGGCAAGACCCACAAACATTACATAAATGCCCCTGCGTGGGTTGTATCGCCAGTAGTTGAGTTAGGGGTAGTCGAGTCATTTCCCACACCGGCGGGACCCGATATATAAGCCATGAGTGTGTGTGGATGGGGCTCTCTCTCCGGGACTCAGGGTTTCATTTCCCCCCTTCCATTTCTCTTTTTCCTGGACTATTTTCTTCTCCATTTTCTCTAGGCTAGCATGAGAGCTTCACGAGAGATTTGTTGAGAGGTATGGATGCTAGGGCGGCATGCTAGACCTTGTGAATCTTTCCTGGTTTGTATAGAAGATTCGGCGTTGTGATTTTCGTGGTCTTTTTCGTGCTTGTTTTTTGTGCCTTTGTTCTTGGTGTGGTTCCGCGGATTTGAGTGGGTTTCTCCCCGAATTTCTTTGAGGGAAACATGGATGGATGTCTTGTGCATCTTTGGGATTGATCTTGTGCCCTCAAATGCCGGGAAACCACTTCGATTCAAGGTTCTTCGGTCGGAGCTCTAGTTTTTGGTGGTGTTCAAAGGATCCGCGATTCCCGGTGATTTAGGGAGTTAGGAGGCAAAATTTTTGCGGTATAGCATCCTTGTTTGACGCTTAACTTGTCCCCAAACCCTTGTCTCAATAGCTTCTACCATTTGGGAGATCTGGTGATGGATTTGAGGAGTTGACCTCCGGGCTCGAGCAGTTTTCTGCTCTATCCGTGCCTCGCGGACGGTCCGCGTGGACCTGGCGGATGGTCCGCGCCGTGCGTGTTCGTCGCGTGTTCTTCGTGTTCTTGCTTGGCTTCGCTTTGGATCCGCGGTGTTTTCGAGTTTTGGTTGGACGAAGTTTCGAACCGTCCGCGTGTGCTGGGCGGACGGTCCGCGGGTGCCTGGCGGACAGTCCGCGTGCTCCTCGCAGACGGTCCGTTATTCGCGGTGCGTCTCTCGGTGGTTCCGTGTCTTTTCGGACGGGCCCGCGGCTCGGGCCGGACGGTCCGCGGAAAGGGTGCGGACAGTCCGCGATACCCTGCCGGACAGTCCGCGTGGCCTTTGCGGACCGTCCGCCCCACCTGGCCGGACGGTCCGCCGCAGGCCGGGCGCCTTTGTTCCTTGGTTCGATTCCTTCCTCCTTCTTTCGTGCTTCCGCGTGTGCTTCAAGGAATCGTTCCTAAGACTTGAGGTTGATCCATAACCTCGTTGTCTTGGCGATTGGTGTGTGGCTCGATCCATCGCTCGTGTGTGACCGGGTTTTGTCTAGGGTATAGGCCGGGTTCTTTGAGAAGAATTTTTACCGGCTCCTATTCACTCCCCCCTCTCTAGTCGCCATCCGATCCTTCAATTGGTATCAGAGCTTGGTGCCGGATTCTTTGTGACTTCGACAAGTCTTGAATCCTACGATGGCGTACGTTGAGCGGGGCAGTCCGCCACACTTCGATGGGAAGGGTTACCACAAGTGGGCGGCTCGTATGATGATCTTTCTTCGTGGCAAGTTGTTGGATTGCATTGTGCTTGACAAGACCTATGCTATTCCGGCCAACATCCATACTCTTATGGTGACCGATGCCGGTGCTAAGGACAAGTATGAGGCAAATGCAAAAGCCGTTGATCACTTGGTCCGAAGCTTGTGTGATCCTGAGTTTGAGCGTGTTCGCCATTTGAATCTTGCTTGGCAAATTTGAGAGAAGTTGTTGGTTGCTCACGGTGGTGTAACCATGTGAAGGCTCGCCTCTTTGTCTTTTACCGGATGCAATATGAGAACTTCACTCAACTTCCCGGTGAGGACATTGATGTGATGTTTCAGAGGTTCACCGCCATCGTGAACAACATGAAGGCCAATGTTGAGGATTTCCCTTACACTAAGCATGATCAAGCTTTGAAGCTCTTGCATATCTTGGACCCAAATGTTTGGGGTGCTAAGGTTGAGGCCATCAAGGAGTCTGGGCAATATTTGACCATTGAGTTGGATGACCTCTTTTCTAAGCTCAAGTCGGCTGAGGTTGACATGAAGTTGCAATCCAAGCATGAGGGCTCGACTGATCATAGTCTTGCTCTTGTGGGCGGATCAAAGGGCAAAGCTAACCCTTCATGTCGACAGTTTTCCTTGTCTTCTCTTATGTCTATTCCAGATGAGGAGTTTGATGTGCTGGGCGAGGAGGAGCTGGCCTTGCTCTCAAGGAGGTTTGATCGACTACATGAGAGCCGGAGGAATGTAAGGCGGAGCTCAGGGACATGCTACAAGTGTGGCAAGCGTGGACACTTCATTGCCGAGTGCCCAGAAGCGGAGGAGAACAAGTACAAGATGAGCGAGTACAAGGCGCACCCGAGGCGTGAAGACAAGTACTCCTCCAAGGGCAAGCACTTCAACAAGTCCAAGAGCAAGGACAAGGACAAGCAGCGACCGAGCAAGGGAGGCTACAAGAAGGACAAGGCAAGAGCCATGGTGGCTGGTGCAAGCGACGTCGACTCAAGCTCAAGCGACGCGCAGTCAAGCTCAAGCAGTGAAGATGAAGACGCCGGGAGGCGCAAGGGCAAGAAGAGTGCAAGCCAGAATCTCAGTGGTTTGAGCTGTGTGGCGCTTCAAGGCTTTTGTGGCATGGCCCATAGCTCAAGCAGCAAGAAGAGCGAGAAGGAAGACAACAACTCCGACTCGGAGGATGAGGTAAATCGTGACCCCGACTCTTTGCTTGCTGAGATCACTAGGTTGAATGGCTTGATTGATAACCGTGATAGCGTGTTGAGAGATGCTAAGAAGATGAGGAAAGATCTTAGGGCTCAACTTGAGAATGCTAGTGAGAAAGTAGGAGAGTTAGAGTCTAAGTTGCTTGAATTGAAACTTGAGAATGACTCTTTGAAACTTGCTCCTACTATTTTCTGATGATGTTGAGTGCTCTGAGTGTGATGCATGGTTGAATGAGATCAAGTTGCTTAATGAGAAGAATGCTTCTACTTTGGCTAAACTAGATGCTCTTAGGACTGAGTATGATGAGCTTAAGGCTAGACCCACTTTGCTTGGTGCTTGTAAATCATGTCCTACTATGCACGCTAAGCTTGTTGATGCTCGTTCTACCATTAGCACTTTGGAAGCTTCTTTGAAATCTCCTGTTGTCAATGCATGCACTAGCTGTGATGAAGTTACTTTGCGCAATCTTGAACTTACTTCCCGTTTGGATGTCATCTATGAGGAGAATGATTATTTGAGGAAGGTGTTGGGTTGGTTGTCTGGGCAGGAACCTCAATTGAAAAAATATGATTGAGGAGTTCAAGAGAGCCGATGGTCGTGGTTTGGGTTTTGAGAAGTTGGGTGAGAAAGTGGGAGAGAACAGTGGGGAGAGTGTGTATGAGAAGTGTGTTGAGTCTAACCCCGAGTTTGAGGTGATCGGAGACATCCAAGTCCCACTTCCAAAAGCACCCAAGAACTCTTTCACACCAAAGCCCAACCACCTCTGCAACAATCTTGACACAACCCAAGATCCACCCAAATTTCCACCTAAAACAAATGACTTCCAAAAACCGGTGAAGTTTGTGAGTGAGAAGGGTGAGAAACCTAGAGAGAAGCCAGAGCCAAAACCAAAGCCCATCCCCTTCAGGTGTGAGTATTGTGACAAGGAGAGACATCTAGCAGAGTTTTGCTACAAGAGGAAGAGGGATGAGAGGCTTGCTAGGGAGCAAGCAAACCAGGACAGGTATCGCCAGTCTCATGGTATTCCTGAGCCTAGAATGCCACTTCCACGGGGTGTGGTATGTGTGAGGAGTGTTGGTAGAGTTGGAGCTCAGGATGGTAGGTTCTCACAGAGAGGTGGTGGTGAGAGGTTTGATAGGAGAGATGATGGTGTGCGTGCTGGTGAGAGGTTTGGTCGGGCTCGTGGTGGTTTTGCTGGACATCCCCCTACTCGTCCTCAATACGGGTTTAGGGGAGATGATCGCAGATTTGGGTTCCAGAGGAACTACGGACCACGTTTCCCCCTCGTGGTGCTCGTACTCCTTCCATGGGACATGGGAAGTTTGGTAGCAAGGGAATGATGTTTGCTAACCCCTCTTTTGAGCAGATGGCTCGACACTGGTTCAACTTTCTTTGTGCTAACCCCAGTGTCGAGTCGTTGGCTCATTCTCGTTCTTATTTCTGACTACAGGCAGGAGGCTTGGAGAACATTTGATTGATTGACTCTGGATGTTCCCGACACATGACCGGAGACAAGAAGTGGTTGTCCAGCCTCACCCCAGTGAAGGAAAAGATGTATATCACATTTGGAGACAATGGACGAGGAAGGGTGATTTCTGAGGGTGTAGTGCATGTGAGTGACAAGGTAACGTTGAAGAGGGTTGCTCTTGTGAAGTCTTTGGGTTTCAATTTGCTTTCAGTTTCTCAGTTGCTTGATGAAGGTTTTGTGGTGCGTTTTAAGTCTGGTGAGTCTCGTTTGCTGGATTCTCGAGGTGATCTTGTTTGTATGATCATCCCCGAGGGTCAGATTTTCAGGGCTGATTTCTCTCGTTCTTTGGGTCCTGCTCACTGTTTGATGGATGGTCCTTCTTTTGTCGTGATCTAGGTCTTGAACATCAGTATTCGACCCCTTATGTGCCCCCTCAAAATGGAGTTGTGGAAAGGAAAAATCGGATTCTTTGTGAGATGGCTAGGACAATGCTCGATGAGCACAGGACTGCTAGGAGGTATTGGGCTGAGGCGGTCAATACGGCTTGTCATGTTTCCAACACGATTTTATTGCGAGCTTTCAAGAAGAAGACCTGTTATGAGCTTATGCATGGTCGGGCACCCAAGGTGAGTCATTTTCGAGTCTTTGGCTGCAAGTGCTTTATTCTTAAGAAGGGAAAACTCGACAAGTTTAAGGCTAGGTCTAGTGATGGGATTTTCTTTAGATATGCTAACCATTCTAGATCCTATAGGGTGCTTAACCTTGAGACTAACAAAATCATGGAGACTTGCGAGGTAACCTTCGACGAGACAATGCCATGTACCTCTCTTGGCTTTGAATGTGCAGGTGATGAAGAGATGGCCGAGGACCTCTTTGAAGAGGAGAAGGATGAAGCTGGAGATGATGATGGAGAGAACCATGCAGCTGAAGCTGATTGTGTACCCACTACTTCCCCTACGACCACTACGGAGGGTGGACTGTCTACTTCATGGACAACGACGGTGCAACAAGAGGACCAGGCGAGGGAAGCTAAAGTTGAGGGGGAGGTAGTCTCGAGGCATGAGGCTCCCCGGCGGATTCAAGAAGTGCATCCCCTATCGAAGATCATTGGGGACATCGACGAACGTACTGCGCGGTCAAGGTCTAGAAATTCCTCTCATTTCGCTCATGCTGCATTTGTTGCACCTTTGAGCCCAAGGACATTAGACACGATTTATCTGATGCGAAGTGGGTCAATTCTATGCATGAGGAGTTGGAAAACTTTGAAAGGAACCAAGTGTGGGAGTTAGTTGAACCACCTCCAAATTGCCATCCTATAGGAACCAAATGGGTTTGGAAGAACAAAGAGGGAGAGAATGGGATGGTTGTGAGGAACAAGTCCAGACTTGTTGCTCAGGGATATAGTCGGAAGGAGGGGATCGACTATGAAGAGACCTTTGCTCCTGTGGCCCGTCTTGAGGCAATTCGAATCCTTCTAGCCTTTGCCGTGGCTAAAGGGTTCAAGTTGTTTCAAATGGATGTGAAAAGTGCTTTTCTGAATGGGGTCATAGAGGAGGAGGTGTATGTGAAGCAGCCACCGGGGTTCAAGAGTGAGAAGTATCCACACAGGGTGTACATGTTGAAAAGGGCTCTGTATGGGTTGAAACAGGCGCCCCGGGCTTGGTATGGGAGATTGAGAGGTTTCCTGTTGAGCAGAGGGTTCGTGATGGGTACCGTGGATAGGACCTTGTTTCTCCTCAAGCATGGAAATGACTTGTTGGTTGTGCAGATATACGTGGATGATATTGTCTTTGGTGGCTCGTCACATAACCTTGTTGCCAAGATTGCAGATGAGATGAACAGGGAATTCGAGATGAGCATGATGGGCGAGTTGCAGTACTTTTTTGGGTTGCATATCAAGCAAGTGAAGGACGGAACATTTGCACATCAGACCAAGTACACGAAAGACATGCTGAGGAAGTTCCAGATGCAAGATGTGAAGCCGATGTCGACACCCATGGGGAGTAAGGCTACTTTGGATGCGGACGAGGACGGAGAACTAGTGGACCAGCGGGAGTACAGGTGCATGATCGGCTCCCTCCTCTACCTGATGGCGACGAGGCCAGACATACAGTTCAGTGTGTGTCTGTGCGCTCGTTTTCACGCTTCACCGAGGACATCACATCGACAGGCCGTCAAGAGGATTTTCAGGTACCTACAGTCTACCCCTGGTCTTGGCCTTTGGTATTCTTCCTCCTCGACTCTTTCCCTTCATGGTTTTTCTGATGCGGATTTCGCTAGTTGCCGAGTTGAGAGGAAGTCTACTTCTGGTTCTTGTCAGTTTTTTGGGTCCTCGTTGGTTTCGTGGTCTTCCCGCAAGCAGTCTAGTGTAGCTCAGTCTACCACCGAGGCGGAGTATGTTGCAGCCGCGAGTTGTTGTTCCCAGCTGTTGTGGATCTCATACACTTTGAGAGACTTTGGTGAGGAGTGCACCCAGATCCCACTTCTTTGTGATGGCACCAGTGCCATAAGCGTAGCGAAAAACCCAGTGCTTCACTCCAGAACCAAACACATAGAAGTGAGATACCATTTCTTGAGAGACAATGTGGAGAAAGGGACCATTGTGTTGAGCCATGTCCCTACCCAATATCAGCTTGCAGACATCTGTACAAAACCTCTCGACCAAGCTACATTTGTGCGCTTGCGGGGGGAACTTGGGGTTTGTTGTCCTTTCTAGTTGATTCTTGGGGGATTTTTCTTTTGTACCATATGTATCATACCATGTTTACTTTGATGTATATACATGTTTTGCTTGATGTATAAACCATGGTAGGATAGCCATCTTGTTATATATCATGTTGCATTTGTATCATATTGCACTTTAGGATGATGAGCTTCTTTCATATGCCTTATTTGAGTTTCTTTGGCTACCTGTGAGATATTGGTCATGTGTGTGGAGAAATGGCTATGTGAGGCTATGCTCTTGAAATATTTGAGATATATGTGTTGTGAGATAGCCCTTTTTGAATCAAATGCTAATCTTGACTAAAAATGATGAAATGTGCTCTACTCATGTGTAGTAGTGTATCCATGTCACGTTTTGGTCTAAATGTGCTTTCTATGCTTAGATTGTGCTTGGATATCTTTTTCTTACATTTGGGCCAAAGGCCTAATATCATTGTGAATGTTTAGCCTATGGTGCATTCATGGGGGAGCATAATCTTCTTTTTCCCGCAAAGGCACTTCATGTACCATGAAATGAATTAATCTTGAAAAGAAGTGTGTATGCTTGAAAAATGCTCCATCCATCATGTTTATGCTTAAAATGCCTTATCTTTTACACATGGGTGCAAAACATGTTGCATGATGTTCACCAGTGGAGAAGTCTCCCCGAAGTGGACACATGGATCATGAGCTTTAACATGACATGCTTTGCTTTATGGGTGTTTGCAATGATCTTTTGTTGAGAATTGGATACCCTTGTATGATCTCTGGATGATATGCATGTTTTTGGCTTGAATATGACATGGATAGGCCTTTACATTTGAAGTAAGCCATCTTTTGATAAAACTGCTCAAATCTGAAAATTTTCTTTGTCACATGCCTATATTTCCATATATTACTTGTGGCAATGCTTTGACTATGCTATGATTCATATATGTGCTTTTTGTCTCATTTCTAGCCTTTGACACTAAGTTTGGCCTATTTGAGAAGCTCATGTAGACCTTTATATGCTTTGTTTTACATTCCTGCATTTTCACCTTGATTCATACATTGTCAACAAGGGGGAGAAGAGGTGAGCTTAATGCAAATTCAGAAGAGGTGAGCTAAAATTTGGAAGTTTGCATCCACATGTTCAGGGGGAGCTTGCATTTGTTCAGGGGGAGCTTTCTTGCTGTTTTCGGTGTGGAGTTTGTGCTTTGCTCAGGTTGTGACCTTTCTTTGCCTTTCCTTGGTTTTGGTCATGAGTTGAGCTTCTTTGTTTTCTTTCTTCTTTCTTTCTTTCTCTGAATTTCATTTCGCGTTGTGCGTTGTCAATGCACTCATCAAGGGGGAGATTGAGGACCAGGAGCGTCCCCGTGGTCGATGGATGACCGCTCCTCAGTGATGAGTGATTGACAATAGGTGTTGGACTGACTCTTGGCTCAGTGCACAGGTGTAGGCTGCGGCCTAGTTCGTGTTGTTGCAGGTGAAGAATGAGCGCGAAAGGTCTTCAGCCTTGAGGGGCCTCCGGGAGATGGAGAGGCAAGTAGGCTCGGTTTGAGGGACCCGGTGGACGGCGGGATTAGGTGCGGGCCACATGGTGGCGAGACGAGCAAGACGAAGTCATGGACGATCGAGCCGGTGCACGGTGGCGGTCGAGTCAAGAGGCTTGGTGGGAGGCCGAGCCGAGCACGCGGTGTTTGGTGGTTTGCCCACAAAACCATCGGAGGACGGTTTCTTGGTTTGGGTCTCAAAACCAAGTCCGAAGGCCCAACACGACGGAGACGGGATCCGAGCGTGTCGGGAAGCTTCGAAGCGGAGGACACGCGGCAGGATCGCATGGCTTGCGTCGGGAGGACGCGGGGTGCGGCGAAGGCATGGCCGTCTGATGGAATGACCCACAAACATTACATAAATGCCCCTGCGTGGGTTGTATCGCTAGTAGTTGAGTTAGGGGTAGTCGAGTCATTTCCCACACCGGCGGGACCCGATATATAAGCCTTGAGTGTGTGTGGATGGGGCTCTCTCTCCGGGACTCAGGGTTTCATTTCCCCCCTTCCATTTCTCTTTTTCCTGGACTATTTTGTTCTCCATTTTCTCTAGGCTAGCATGAGAGCTTCACGAGAGATTTGTTGAGAGGGATGGATGCTAGGGCGGCATGCTAGACCTTGTGAATCTTTCCTGGTTTGTATAGAAGATTCAGCGTTGTGATTTTCGTGGTCTTTTTCGTGCTTGTTTTGGTGCCTTTGTTCATGGTGTGGTTCCGCGGATTTGAGTGGGTTGCTCCCCAGATTTCTTTAAGGGAAACATGGATGGATGTCTTGTGCATCTTTGGGATTGATCTTGTGCCCTCAAATGCTGGGAAACCACTTCGATTCAAGGTTCTTCGGTCGGAGCTCTAGTTTTTGGTGGTGTTCAAAGGATCCGCGATTCCCGGTGATTTAGGGAGTTAGGAGGCAAAATTTTTGGGGTATAGCATCCTTGTTTGACGCTTAACTTGTCCCCAAACCCTTGTCTCAACAGCTTCTACCGTTTGGGAGATCTGGTGATGGATTGGAGGAGTTGACCTTCGGGGTCGAGCAGTTTTCTGCTCTGTCCGTGCCTCGCGGATGGTCCGCGTGGACCTGGCGGACGGTCCGCGCCGTGCGTGTTCGTCACGTGTTCTTCGTGTTCTTGCTCGGCTTCGCTTTCGATCCGCGGTGTTTTAGAGTTTTGGTTGGACGAAGTTTCGGACGATCCGCGTGTGCTGTGCGGACGGTCCGCGGGTGCCTGGCGGACAGTCCGCGTGCTCCCCGCGGACGGTCCGTTATTCGCGGTGCGTCTCTGGTGGTTCTGGTGTCTTTTTCGGACAGTTCGAGGCTCAGGCCGGATGGTCCGCGTCAAGGGTGCGGGCAGTCCGCGATACCCTACCGGACAGTCCGCGCGGCCTTTGCGGACCGTCCGCCCCGCCTGGCCGGAAAGTCCGCCAGAGGCTGGCAGCTTTGTTCCTTGGTTCGATTCATTCCTCCTTTTTTCGTGCTTCCGCGTGTGCTTCAAGAAATCGTTCCTAAGACTTGAGGTTGATCCATAACCTCGTTGTCTTGGCAGATTGGTGTGTGGCTCGATCCATCGCTCGTGTGTGACCGGGTTTTGTCTAGGATATAGGCCGGGTTCTTTGAGAAGAATTTTTACCGGCTCCTATTCACTCCCCCCCTCTCTAGTCTCCATCCGATCCTTCACTCTAGCCACTGCGGCTACAAGAGCACCCTAAGCAATCTAGCTATAGATAGATTGGGGAATAAGCAAAACCAAGAAAAAACAAAATCATCGAGAAGGCACTTGATCGCTAGAAATTGGATTCACTATAAAAACTTCACCATGAATGATTACATGAACAAGATCACCACCGGGGCCCTACCTCGATCTTGATCCTCGCTCCGGAGCTCCGATGTGGTCTTCCACGCAAGGTTCCCACGTCGGTTAGGGAGACCCTAGACAACTAGCATGACCCTCATCTCCGAGATGGTGTCCCTCAAGCTTCTCTGCTCCTCGGCGGCGGATGACGAATTGGTTAATGCGTGGCTCTCGGTCAGGGGGCTATAAATAGCCCAAGATGCAACTAGGTCAAAGGGGGGCCGACTGGGCCTCAAAATGGGCTGGGCCAGCCGGCCGGGGCCGACCGGCCTGGGCCCACTTCGGCCCAGTCCATGTCCTCCTTCGTCTGGTATTGCTTCCCGAGTCTTCTAGATCCTCTCCCCTTTTGCATGTGGGCCCTTGTCATCGGGTTCTCTCCGAATTGGACGAAGCTCCTTGTCTTGCAAGATTCAGCACTTTTCTGGCTAGGTCCTCGGAGTTTGTCATCTTCTCGAGCTTGGTCCTTGGGCTCTTGGAGTCATGTTCACTTCATTGCTTGACTTGTACCGGGCTTCAAGGTCTTGTCTTGAGGTGCTTAATGAACTTATCCCGGAAGTCTTGCTTTCAATGTTAAAACCCTGCGTAAACACTTAACTCCAAAACCGACATGCACAAGTGAACTTGTTATACCACGGGGTTAGTACCAATGGATAAGGTACAAAAGTCATGCCAACACCGAAGGTAAACTCATGGCTAGGTTGACAGATTTTCACCGTCAACAGTCTGCCTTCGGGTCTTTCGCTCTTTTGGTTTAGTACTTTCAATGGGTGCTCGATGAGCAAAAAATCCGGCTCAATCCAAGCATTAGCTTCTGTGATGATTTCATTCTCCGGCACAGGCATTCCCTTCTTCAGTTGAGTTACATGAAACATGTTGTGGACTGCGGAAAACCGTTCTGGCAACTGGATACGGTAAGCCACTGGTCCACATACTTCTATAACTTCGTAGGGTCCAATGTAGCGCGGAGCTAACTTTCCCTTGACTCCGAACCTTTGCACACCTTTGGTGGGGGACACCTTCAAATATACGTAATCTCCCACTTCAAAGTGTCGAGGTGTGGTTCCCTTGTCATGGTAACTCGTTTGCTTCATCTGTGCCATCTTCAAATTCTCTCTTATCACTTGCACTCTTTCTTCGACATCTTTAACTAAGTCCAAACCAAAGAGTTTTCTCTCTCCGGCCTCCGACCAATTCAGCGGAGTGCGGCATCTACGTCCGTAAAGAGCATCGAACGGTGCCATCTTCAAACTGGCTTGATAGCTATTGTTGTAAGAGAGTTCTGCCAAAGACAAACACTTGTCCCAACTCTTGTCAAAGTGCAAGATGCTTGCTCTCAACATATCTTCAAAAATCTGATTTATTCTTTCCGTCTGACTATCGGTCTGCAGATGATAATTGGAACTACGGATTAGCTTGGTTCCTAAACACTCATGCAATTGCTCCCAGAAACGAGCTACAAACTGAGTTCCTCTGTCAGAGATTATAGTCCTCGGAATTCCATGCAAACGAACTATGTGATCCATGCACGGCAATGAAGTGAGTGGTCTTGGTGAGTCTGTCTACGATTACCCAAATAGAATCCTTCTTTCTAGCTGTTAGGGGTAAACCCACAATGAAATCCATACTAATATCGTCCCACTTCAAAATGGGTATCGATAGGGGTTGGAGTACACCTGCCGATTTCAAATGGCTTGCTTTCATCCGGTGGAAAGTATCGCACTCGGCTACATACTTGGCTATATCCACCTTCATATTGGACCACCAGAAGTTCTGTTTCAGATCTTGGTACATCTTGGTACTGCCGAAATGAATAGAGAATTTGGACTTGTGAGCCTCATCTAGAATGATCTTCTTAATTTCCAGATCAACTGGGACCACAAGACGTTTCCCAAACCAGACCACATCCTGGTGATCTTTCTGGAAACAAGCATACTTAGGATCACTCCCTACTAGTTTCTGCTTGATGGTTTGTATATCTTCATCATTGCGTTGAGCAGTGACAATTCTATCATAAAGATCGGACTCTGCCGTTAAGGCGTAAAGACTTCCTTGCGGTACCACTTCTAAGTTGAGCCTTCTCATTTCTTCACATAATGGTTCACTAACGGGCTCCAACTCTAGGTGGTTGCAGTAATCTTTGCGGCTAATAGCATCCACAACAACGTTTGCCTTGCCGGGGTGATAGTGCACTTCTAGATCATAATCCTTAATTAACTCAAGCCATCTTCTTTGCCTCATATTCAACTCTGACTGAGTGAAGATGTATTTGAGACTCTTGTGATCAGTGAAGATGTTGCAACGATTACCCATTAGGTAGTGCCTCCATATCTTGAGAGCGTGGACGACAACAGCTAACTCAAGATCGTGGGTAGGATAATTGAGCTCATGAGGTCGAAGTGCCCGTGAAGCATAGGCAATGACTCGACCTTCTTGCGTGAGGACACAGCCGAGACCCGTGCCTGATGCGTCACAGAAGACTTCAAACGGTTTGGAATTATCCGGTTGCACTAGCACTGGGGCTGAGGTTAGATGTTGCCTCAAGGTGTGGAAGGCTTTCTCACATGCTTCGCTCCACACAAACTTTACTCCTTTCTTGAGTAGTTCATTCATAGGTTTTGCGATTCTAGAGAAGTCAGGAATTAATCGACGGTAGTATCCCGCCAATCCTAGGAAACTGCGGATTTGGTGTACGGACTTGGGTGGTTTCCAATCCATCACCTCTTGGACTTTGCTAGGATCTATGGAGATACCATCATGGGAAATGGTGTGCCCTAAGAATTTCACACTTTTTAACCAAAATTCACATTTGGAGAACTTAGCATAAAGCTTATGATCTCGCTAACACTGAAGGACAACTCAGAGGTGTTTGGCATGTTCTTTCTCACTCTTGGAGTAGATGAGAATATCATCGATAAAAACCATGACAACTTATCGAGTTCCGTCATGAACACGGAGTTCATGAGGTACATGAAGTAGGCTGGGGCATTCGTGAGACCAGAGGACATTACCAAGAACTTGTAAAGACCATAACGAGTGGAGAAAGCGGTTTTAGGAATTTCACAAGGTCGAATTTTGATTTGATGATAACCAGAACGAAGGTCAATCTTAGAGAAGACTTTGGCTCCAGCCAATTGATCAAAAAAAACATCGATTCGGGGAAGAGGGTATTTATTCTTGATGGTGACTGCATTGACGCATCGGTAATCCACACACATTCTCAAGCTACCATCTTTCTTTTTGACGAAAAGAGCGGGACAACTGTCGTATGGACCTCCCTGGGCCCACTACCTCGGTGGGTACCAAGACCGACTACTCGGTGGGCCCCTGGGACTACCCGACTTGCGCTGCACGGCACCTTATGGCGTGAAGCACAAGGACTACGGAGGAGAAGTACTCGGTTAGGAAGCTGTACATGTCCCGCACTATATGGAAGACTCCTAGACGTACTCGACTAGTACTCTCTTTCTGAACCGACTTGTAACCCTGCCTCCCGGACTAAAAAACGCAAGGCAGGGACCCCTCTCTCTATCATCTCATCTCACGGCGTAAGATTGCATCTTCTTGTAATCGTACCAAATCAATCCAGAGCTACGCAGCATACAGGACGTAGGGTATTACGCACCTCGCGGCCCGAACCTGTCTAAATTGTGTGCCACGTGTCTCTTCCTTCGAGTTACCGATCTTGGCGAAGCCACATTCATCTACTTCGGGTACTCCCCTTAGTAGGTTGCGGGTCTAAAACACCGACAGCTGGCGCGCCAGGTAGGGGCTCTCGCCCGAGATCACATGGCGAACTCGACGGCTCCTGTCTACATCAAGCCAACCATCGCGTTCAATCGCGGCGACACCTTTGTCTTCGGCGCCTGGGTCTACACTGCTTACAGCGCTGGATCTTTCCAACGCCGCCTCACCATGCCGCCCAACCCGGAGACCGACTTCGTGACGCTTCCCGAAGTAGTCACGGGCGAACTCGCCGGCAAGTTCGGCGAAATTGCGCTTTTCGACCAACACGCCGACTTCGAGCTCGGATCCGCTTCCAACTCGAACTCGACGTTCCCGTGGGCTATCGCATGCGAGCTGGCTGTTCAGCCATCGCATGTGGTTTCACCACCCCGTGAGTGCTCCACGCGTGGCCCCCGCAACCTCAGCAGGGCCCGCACGGAGGCTCCCTCTACACGCCGGGCCGGCAAGGAGCCCGTACCCGAGTACAACTCGGACTCCGACACCGCCCCTGGCCACTCTTCGGACTCCAACCCCCTCTCCGGCTTCTACTCGAACTCCGCGTACGAGTTCGACTTCGGGTCGGACCCTGAGGATCCCGAGTCCGAGGACAACACTACTGACCAACCCTTATCAAGGCCGGCTTCTGGGCTAGTTATAACGTCCACACCTGCCGGGAGATTCGTCTACTGGCCTGATCGCAAGCCCGCCGACCTGATAAGCGGGGACTCACGCTACGTCACCTACCTCGACTCACTTCCATTCAAGGAGGGAACACCGCTTGCTCGAGCTGAGGAGTACACTCCAACTGAGGTGGCGAGCTCCGACTCCAGTCTTGGCAACCCCGATCTCCAAGTCTTCATGGCTGCCGGCGACACGCCAGGAACTTTGGGGATGGCACATGACAAGTACCTCGAAGACATCTCCGCAGACGAGCTGTCTGCTGAAGCACCTGCGGATGAGACCGACACCAACAGGGACGCTCGACGTGAGGGCAACAGAAGACGGAACGAACGGCGCCGGCGTCTCCGAGACAGCCTACCCATCCGCAACCTTGTAGAGGCCCTCGAACAAGTCGGGAGCAGGGTACACACCACCCCCGAGCAATGCCTCATGTCGATCACAGCAATCGCACACCAGGCTCAGGGGATACGCGCTGGAGAAGTCATCGCCAAGCTCTCAGAAGACGCTTACTTCATGCGAGTCGACAACAGGGTCAACTAGCCCCCTCCCGCCAGGAACCGCGACAACGAAGCTACAAGTCGCAGCGCAGACCTCGACCGCAACCGTACTCGCGCCAAGCTGCCGGCTCAGCCTAACCGTACTCGTGCAAACGCCGGCGGACCCTCACAAGGTGGCAATAGCGCTGCAGCTGCTGGCGGCAATCGTGAGATCATCCCTCACCGCGACCCTAGCGGCGGCGGCAGCGACGGTGGAAGCTCCAACCATGGGGCCAATAGGAGGGCCGGCGGCGGGGGCGGTCGCGGCGGTCGAGACCACGTGAACAGCCACGCCTCTGGAGCTTCACAGGGCGGCTACGACGCCCGCCAGAAGATTGAAGAACTGCGGCGAAAGAAGTCCGCCACCGCAGGCGACAACGACAGCTTCCCTGCCTTCTCTCCTCGGCTTCGCAACTTACTCCTCCCGGACAAGTTCAAACCTCTGGGAATCACCAAGTACGACGCGAAGCAGGATCCCATCCAGTGGCTCAGGTGCTACTCCTTCTCCATCGAGAACGCTGGCGGCAACAACGACACCAAGTGCCTCTACTTCCCCTTCTGCCTGGACCAGGCCCCGCTCACATGGCTCGAGTCGCTGGACAAGCACTGGATCGACAAGTGGGACCAGCTGAAGGAGCAGTTCACCAGCAACTTCGTGGGCGCCATGGGCCGATCGGGTACTCGCATGGACCTGGCTATGGTGAAGCAGGAATAAGGCGAGACCCTCCGCAAGTACATGCGCCGCTTCTTCGACAAGCGTGCCACTGTAGTCGACGTCACCGACAAGGAGGTCATCGATCTCTTCCAAGACGGCCTCTACCACCGTCGCACCTTCGAAGACTTCGGTCGCCGCCGCCCCAAGTCCATCCCCCATCTCAAGGACATGATCACGTCCTGGGCGGATGAAGAAGACAAAGCCAACGCCAAGTACAATGCCATCCGTGGCAAGAGCAAACAGAACAAGGGCGGCGGCAGCAGCAACAACGGGAACTAGGGCGGTCGCAACAACAAAAACTCCTCGGGTCCCAACCGCAAGCGCAAGCCAGACAACACTGTCGCGGCTATCCAGCGCCCTGCGAAGGAGAACTCGAAGAACACCTCTGGCGACTTCAAGGACTTGCTGAAAGAGAAGTGCCCGTGGCATCTGGACGGCAACCACACCACCGAGCAGTGCTACCAACTCAGGCGAGCACTCAAGAGTACTCCAGAGCCACCGCACCCTCATGACAAGAAAGGCAAGAAGAAGCACGACGACGGCAACGGCGACTTCCAGGAACCCGACAAGACCGTCAATGTACTCTTCAGCGGACTACCCAGTAGACGAAAACAAAAGGCTACCCGTCGAGAAGTCATGAGCATTGAACCAGCGGTTCTGACCCCTCTCAGGTGGTCGGAGGTACCCATTACCTTCTCCCGCACGGATCAATGGACTAGCTTCTCCGAACCAGGGCGGTTCCCTCTCGTCCTGAAGCCGGTGGTCGCGGGCTCCAGGCTCAACAAGGTCCTCATCGACGGTGGAAGCGGGCTCAACGTCCTTTTCACCAAGACCTTGAAGAAGATGAAGCTCGACATCACCCACATGCTCACTAAGAGCACCTCGCCCTTCTACGGCATCGTCCCCGGGAACGCGGCTATCCCACTGGGCTCAGTGGTCCTGCCAGTTACCTTTGGGGAATCTCGGGACAACTACCGTACCGAGTATGTCAAGTTCGAAGTCGCGGACTTCGAAACGTCCTACCATGCCATCCTTGGCAGACCGGCTATCGCCGAATTCATGGCGGCGCCCCACTACACCTACTTGGTACTCAAGATGCCAAGTCCAGCAGGTGTACTCTCACTGCAAGGGGACTTGAAGATCTCGCACGACTGCAACACGGAAGCTGTGGAGATTGCCTCCACAAATCAAGTACCCAATGCAATGATGGAGATCTACAATGCGTCGAAGAAGCTTGCCCCAAGTGAACTCGACATCCTAGAGAAGTCAGAGAAAGCTAACAAGCCTCAGCCTGCTGAGGAGGTTCTGGTCAAAACAATTGACCTCGGGACAGGCGACAGCAGCAAGACCACCACCATCGGGGCCAGTCTCGACCCCAAATAGGAAGACGAGCTCATCAACTTCCTCTGGGCTAACCGCGACATCTTCGCGTGGAAGCCAGCGGACATGCCAGGGGTGCCCAGGGAGTTGATCGAGCATTCCCTCAACGTCGATCCTAGAGCTACCCCGAAGCGACAACACCTCCGCCGCTTCGCTGACGACAGACGGGACGCCATCAAGAAGGAACTTGCCAAACTACTCGCAGCTGGCTTCATCAAAGAAGTCTTCCATCCTGAGTGGCTCACCAACCCCGTCCTCGTCCGCAAGAAGAACTCGAACGAGTGGAGGATGTGCGTCGACTACACCGACCTCAACAAGCACTGCCCCAAGGACCCCTTCGGGTTGTCGCAGATTGACCAAGTCATCGACTCCACGGCGAGCTGCCACCTACTTTGCTTCCTCGACTGCTACTCCAGGTACCACCAAATAGCGATCAAGGAAGAAGACCAGGAGAAGACCGCGTTCATCACCCCGTTTGGCGCATACTGCTACACGACCATGTCCTTCGGGTTGAAGAACGCCGGCTTCACATATCAAGGAGCTATCCAGGCCTGCTTCAAGAGGCAACTCAACAAGAACGTCGAAGCCTACGTGGATGACGTGGTCGTCAAGACCAGAAACTCCAGTACCCTCATCGACGATCTTGAAGAGACTTTCGCATCCCTGCGCGAGTACCGCTGGAAGCTCAACCCGAACAAGTGCGTCTTCGGCGTACCTTCGGGCAAACTACTCGGCTTCATCATCAGCCACCGCGGCATCGAAGCCAACCCCGAGAAGATCTCCGCCATCACCGACGCATGAAAGCTCCCACGTGCATCAAAGACGTCCGTAAGCCGACCGGGTGCATGGCGGCCCCGACCGTATTTATCTCGAAGCTTGGAGAACGGGGGCTCCCCTTCTTCAAACTACTCAAGCACCAAGAGAAGTTCGTGTGGACTCCAGAGGCGGAACAAGCCCTTGCCCAGCTCAAGGACTTCCTATCGAAGCCACCAGTCCTCACGGCTCCTCGCAAAGGCGAGCAACTACTACTCTACCTCGCTGCGACTACTCACGTGGTCAGTACTGCCATCATCGTCGAGTGGCAGGAAAACGGCCACACCTACCCAGTCCAGCGACCAGTCTACTTCGTCAGCGAGGTCCTGTCAGAATCTAAGACACACTACCAGCCCGCACAGAAGCTTCTGTACGCAGTGCTCGTCACCTCGCGGAAGCAACGACACTACTTCCAGGAGTACTCGATCTCCGTCGTCACTGACTACCCGCTCGGCGACATCCTGTAGAATCAAGATGCTACTGGAAGAATCTCCAAGTGGGCAGTCGAACTCGGCGCCCTCAACATCGACTTCAAGCCACGCACAGCCATCAAGTCGCAGGCACTAGTTGACCTCATGGCGGAGTGGCGAGAGAATCAGCTACCAACTCCAACCAAGCGACCAGAGCACTAGGTAATGTACTTCGATGGCTCACTCAACCTCGAGGGCGCAGGTGCAGGAGTACTCCTGATCTCTCCAACAGGCGAACAACTAAAGTACGTCCTACAGATCTTCTGGAAGGTCTCAAACAACAAAGCCGAGTACGAAGCCCTGCTACACGGGCTCCGCCTCGCGGCTTCACTGGGCATCAAGCGGCTACTAGTCTACAGTGACTCCGCAGTGGTCATCAACCAAGTCAACAAGTCCTGGGACCGCAACAAGGAGAACATGGACGCCTACTGCCTAGAAGTCCGCAAGCTCGAGAACAAGTTCTATGGTCTCAAGTTCCACCACATCGTCCGCAACAACAACGTTGCAGCGGACGTCCTGTCGAAGCTTGGTTCTACTCGTGCTCAAGTACTAGCGGGTGTCTTCATCTACGAGCTTCACGCGCCATCCATCCTGGAGCCGGCGCCACCGACCACTATCCCAGCACATCCCCCGGCTGGCCAGGAGGTCATGATGATCGACGTGGACTGGAGGCAACCCTTCATCGACTACCTAAGAGAGCAGAAGGTTCCTTCGGACAAGAACTTGGCGGAGCAACTCATCTGCCGCGCCAAGTCCTACATCCTTGTCGGAGACAAGCTCTACAGGCGGGGCGCATCTTCAGGAGTACTCATGAAGTGTGTTCCCAGACAAGAGGGCAAGGACATCTTGGAGGAGATCCACAAAGGCGTCTGCGGCAACCACACGTCCTCTCGCACGCTGGTCACCAAGGCCTTCCGACGAGCTTTCTATTGGCCCACAGCTCTGGGCGACGCCAAAGAACTCGTCAGAAGGTGCCAAGGGTGCCAATACTTCGCCAAGCAGCAACACGTCCCAGCCTACAAGCTAGTCACTATACCGCCAACCTAGCCTTTCGCCTGGTGGGGGCTCGACATGATTGGGCCACTACCAACTGCGCCAGGTGGATTCAACAGAGTATTGGTGGCCATCGACAAGTTCACCAAGTGGATCGAGGTCAAGCCGGTCACATGCCCGAAGGCCGACAGAGTACTCGACTTCCTGGATGAACTGGTACATCGCTACGGACTACCCCATCGCATCATCACAGACCTGGGCTCCAACTTCAACAACCACCAGTTCTGGGAGTACTGCGAGAACAGCAGGATCGACGTCCGATATGTTTCAGTTGCCCATCCTCGGGCCAACGGACAAGTCGAGCACGCCAACGGGATGGTGCTCGACGCTCTCAAAAAGCGGCTACACGACGCTGTTGACTCTAAAGGAGGCAAGTGGATCAAGAAACTACCCAATGCACTCTAGGGGCTACGTACTCAGCCCTCCAAGCCAACAGGGCAATCTCCATACTTCCTGGTCTACGGCTCCGAAGCAATCCTCCCTGTGAAGGATCGGATGGCGACTAGAGAGCGCGGGAGTGAATAGGAGCCGGTAAAAATTCTTCTCAAAGAACCCGGCCTATACCCTAGACAAATCCCGGTCACACACAAGCGATGGGTCGAATCACACACCAACGGCCAAGACAACAAGGTTATAGATCAACCTCAACTATTAGGAATGATTCCTTGAAGCACACGCGGAAGCACGAAAGAAGAAGGGAGGAATCGAACCAAGAAACAAACCAGCCAGGCTCTGGCGGACCGTCCGGCGAGGAGGGGCGGACTGTCCGCACGAGCCAAGCGGACCGTCCGCCAAGGTACCGCGGACTGTACGCACAGGTACGGCGGACCGTCCGGCCTGGGCTGCGGACCGTCCGTTAAAGCCAACAGAACCTCCAGAATCGAACCCCGAAAAACAGACCGTCCGCGGGGAGCACGCGGACTGTCCGCCAGGCACCCGCGGACTGTCCGCCCGGCACACGCGAACCGTCCAAAACTTTGCCCAACAAAAGCTCGAAACACAACAGATCGAAAGCGAAGCTGAGCAAGAACACGAAGAACACGTGACGAACACGCACGTCGCGGACCGTCCGCCACCAGCACGCGGACTGTCCGCGCCCTACGGACAGAACTGAAAACAGCCCGTCCTCGAAGGTCACCCCCTCCAATCCATCACCGGATCTCCCAAACGGTAGAAGCTGTTGAGACAAGAGTTTGAGGACATGAAACGCGTCAACCAAGGATGCTGTACCCCTAAAATTTCGCCTCCTAACTTCCTAAATCACCGGGAATCGCAGATCCTTTGAACACCACCCAAAGCTAGAGCTCCGAACGCGAATCCTTGAATCGAAGTGGTTTCCCGGCGTTTGAGGGCACAAGATCAATCCCAAAGATGCACAAGACATCCATCCATGTTTCCCTCAAAGAAATCCGGGGAGAAACCCACTCAAATCCGCGGAACCACACCAAGAACAAAGGCACCAAAAACAAGCACGAAAAAGACCACGAAATTCACAACGCCGAATCTTCTATACAAACCAGGAAAGATTCACAAGGTCTAGCATGCCGCCCTAGCATCCATCCCCCTCAACAAATCTCTCATGAAGCTCTCATGCTAGCATAGACAATAAATGGAGGACAAAATGTCTCGGGAAAATGAGAAATGGGAGGGAGGAAATGAAACCCTAAGTCACGTAGAGAGAGAGAGAGAGAGCCATCCACACACTCATGGCTTATATATCGGGTCCCGCCGGTGTGGGAAATGACTCGACTACCCCTAACTCAACTACTGCAGATACAACCCACGCAGTGGCATTTATGTAATTTTTGTGGGTCTTGCCATCGGACGGCCACGCCTTCGTCGCACCCCGCGTCCTCCCGACGCAAGCCATGCGATCCCGACGCGTGTCCTCCGCTTCGAACCTTCCCGACACGCCCGGATCCCGTCTCCGTCATGTTGAGCCTTCAGACTTGGTTTTGAGGCCCAAACCAAGAAACCGTCCTCCAATGGTTTTGTGGGCAAACCACCAAACCCCGCGTGCTCGGCCCGGCCTCCCGCCAAGCCTCTTTACTCGACCGCCACCGTGCACCGGCTCAATTGTCCACGACTTCGTCTTGCTCGTCTCGCCACCATGTGACCCGCACCTAGTCTTGCCGTCCACCGGATCCCTCGAACTGAGCCTACTTGTCTCTCCATCTCCCGGAGGCCCCTCATGGATGAAGACCTTTCGCGCCCGTTCTTCACCTACAACAACACGAACTAGGCCGCAGCCTACACCTGCGCACTGAGCCAAGAGTCAGTCCAACACCCGTTGTCAATCACTCATCACTGAGGAGCGGTCATCCACCGACCACCGGGACGCTCCTGGTCCTCACCCTGCCGATGTCATGTGGGACTCACCAGCAGTGGAGCACTACGACGAAGGCATCTCTGAAGACAGCAGACGAGTTGACATCGACGGACTCGAAGAAGCTCGCTGCGCCGCCCTCGTCCAATCAGCAAGGTACCTGGAGGGTATCCGACGCTACCATGATCGCAATGTCAAGGAACACTCCTTCAACGTTGGTGATCTTGTCGTCTGTCGCATCCAGAACATGAAAAGACTACACAAGCTCAGCTCACCCTGGGAAGGTCCCTTCACAATTGCAATGTTGACTGGACCGAGCTCCTACCGCCTCCAGACACTTGAAGGTGAAGACGTCAACAACTCGTGGAACGTTGACCAACTCTGTCGGTTCTACACCTAGTCTACACGACTACCCTGGCGGCTCAAGTCTACACGACTACATCAAGACCCCTCCGCCATAAGCGGCCTCCGGGTCCAGGCACCAGTCTCCGGACTACTCCTTCATTGTAAGTGGCCTCCGGGTCCAGGCACCAGTCTTCGGACTACTCCTCTCCAGAATCCAGCCCATGCGGCTACCTATAGATCTTGGGCTGCGACGAGCGACAAAGGACTCTAGCAGCGGTCTACTGAGAGACCATGTACTCCTAGATCCAGCCTATATGGCTACTTACGGATCTACTGCTGTAAGCGGCTACATGCCCTAGCACTACTTAGTCGTAGGCGGCCTCCGGGTCCTGGCGACCACTCTGTAACAACGGCCCTGGCCATCCAGGTGTACTTCTTCAGTAATAAAGTTTGATTATTCATCAGCTACTTGACTGTCTTCCTCCCTCAGCGGGACTACTGGCGAGTACGACTACTCGCGACAACTCCACGATGGGACTCCGCACTCCAAGATCGCGATAACAAGTACTCATTCATGGAAGTTTTTCTTCATTCATACTTAAACAATACAATTGTTTTTGTACAACTAGTGCTACGAGCGAACTATTACAGGGCTACTGGAGATTAAGTTTCTCGGCGACTTGTTCTGCAATAGGTGCCATCTGCTACAGCAGCTCCGCGTACTGCTCGTCGGTGCAGTTGGCGGCTAGCCCGCCGGTGACTACATCTACGAGAGCCTTTGGGAAGTACGACTTCATGAAGGCCAGCACTTGGTTCGGGATCGACTTCGCCAAATGCTTCACGTAGGTCGCCAGCCGGCTGGGGGCTTCCTTCATCCGATCCACCAGCGGCGCTATTTTGGGACCGCCAGGATGAGGCACCAGCAGCCTCGCGATGGGGAGCGCGGAATCTTCAAGTTCCTTGAGATGGGCCCGCAGCTTCTCGCAATCCTCGTTCAGCTTCTGCAAGGATTTGTAGCAGTTGACGAGGTCACGGTCTGATGCAATACGGAGCTCCATGTGCTTGTTGCACTCGTAAGCAAGCTCCTTATAATCATACTCCAGTACCTGGCGGGCCTCTTGCTCTCTGTAGAAAAGGTTCTTCAGATTAGTCTCCCGAAGCCTTCAGCTGATCTACTCGAGTCTCAAGCTCTGCAATCAACAAAGCACAGCGGGTCAGACTACCTCTCGACCTCCAATAAGTACCCAACAAGACAATGGTGTACCTTTGTTCTTGTTGCGGAGAGACTTGTTCTTCCGCACCAAGTCGTCGCTCTTCGCCTGCATCTCTTGGACGTCATTGTGGTACTTGGCAAAGGCGGTGTCCAGCTTTTACTGCATGGCGGCAGCGTGCTTCCGGGACTTCACGAGTTGCTCCTCCAACGTCTCGGCTTGAAGCACCACGTCGTCGTACCCTTGAAGCATCTCCGACTTCTGGCGGGACCTCTCAGCGACGTCCTGCACAGACAACACGCATCAAATGGGTACTCAACACTGAAGGATTGACTACTCAAGGGTTATGATTATTCACCTTCATCCCTTGCTCGGCTTGGCGCACCGCCTCCCGGTGCCGAGCCACCGTCGCCGGGGTCGACGAGATCATCTGCTAATAGCTCGAGCCCGCCACGACTACTCGTAGCGGCTTCGGTCAACGGCGCCGAGCGGATTGGCTCCGCGTCCTGGATCTCCGGCGAGCCGACGACCACCTCCAGAGCAGGTTCTGGCAGCACGTCGTCCCCTTCTCCTCTAGTTGTCGCGGCGGCTTCTCCGGCGGCCACCTCTATCAGCTCGGGGGCTTCTACGGCAGCCTCCTGAGTCCCCGGTGCCACCTCTATGGGCACCGCCGACGGGATCTCGCTTCCCTTGGCCTCAGCACATGTTGACAGAGAACAAGTGCATCAGTCATACCTGGTGACTACGACTACTCTACCAGGGTACTCCAATCTCAACAGAGTACTCACCTTCAACGACGCTGGCCTCGGGCAGCGTAGGCTCAGCGGCCAGCGCCTCGGGCTCTGCCGGAGGGGCGAGAGCGAACTCATCAGTGGGCGGCGCGGCTTCTTCTTCCGCCACCGCTGAAGCAAGTTCATCCCCCTCCCAGGACAGGTCCGTCGATTTCCTGCAGAGTACACAAGCCGGTTGTCAATCAAGTACGACTACCACATCAAGTACTACTCGGGAAGAATCAACACTTACAAGCTCGACCGGACTACCGTCACGGTTGGGGCGCTGAGGATACTGGCGATGTCCACCAGTCCCGCCTCGGCAGGCGCCTCCTCCTACGCCTCTGCGGCCGCTGCCTCTTTAGTAGCAGCAGTGGCAGGTTCTGTCCTCTCCGAGTAACAGAGGGCTGGCGCTCCATCTGCGCCAAAAGCTTCTCTACGGTGGGGGCTGGGCTACGACTACCAGCTGCCTCCCCCACCGTGGCTCAGTCGCCTTCGTCGCCCTGCTCAACGGGCTCGGTAGGCGGCATCTCCTGCAAGCAAGGAAACTTCATCGTCAACACATGAACTCGAGACATCAGTACTCGACTACCTTATTCAAGATGGCTTACCTCTCGGGATGTGGTCTCCGTGACCTTCAACTTTTTGGCCACGCACTTGCGGGCCACATTGCGCGGCTTCCTTGGCGGCGCGGGCAGACTAGCCTCTAGGCTAGCCGGCGGATCCTGAACGAGAGGGATGTGAGGTAAGCCAGGACAGCTGAACCTCGACCGCAGCTGAAAGCAGTCCTGCAACGTCTCCTCGCCGTCGTCCTCATCGGACGTGTCTTCAACGACAACTGTGTCGTCTCCCTCGCCAACTTCGCGCCGCTCCTTGGTCTTGGTTTTCCCTTCCTTCTGGGACCTCGACAAGCTGAGGAGGCGACGCCGGCTCGGAGACGAACTTCGCCAAGTCGTCCTGCAAGGAGCACAACTCATCAGTGCGACTACTCTCATGCAATGAGTACTCAACAACGGATGCGGCTACTAACCTCTTTTGGTGGGTGCGCGGCGGAGAACTCTGGTACGTGGCACGACGTGTACGCCGGCATATCTTTGAAGATACGAGCCAGCCTATCAACAATGTCGTTGTCGTCGACTTCATCTCTACGCATCCGCGACGTGTCGTCATCGCCGGTGTACTCGTACCCCAGGGTGTCGCGAGCCATCAGCGGCTGCACCCTCCGCTTCATGTAGTTGAAGGCAACATGCTCAGCCCTCAGCCCGGCTTCCCTCCGCGCCTTGATCCTCACCAACAACTTGGGCAGCTGGAGTCCTTCTTGCATCGTCGGCTCCGAGTTCCACCACGGACGGTGCTTGGGCTGCTTCCTGCTGGGCTTTGGCAGCTCCGGGTGATGGTTCGTGACGTAGAACCACTTGGCCTTCCAATCTTGGTTGGAATCTATCAACTTGTAGGAGAGCTACTTCTCGGCGGCGTCCTCCCTCATCTGGATCGCCGCTCCTCCGACTACTCGGGGACTACTGGCGCTGGGTTGAGGCTTCACCCAGAAGATTTTTCGGAACAAGATCCAATGGGGCTTGATCCCCAGGAAGGCTTCGAAAAAATGAACAAACACGGCGGTGTGGAAAATACCGTTGGGGTTGAGGTTGAGGTACTCGATGCCGTAGTACCCCAGTAGCCCCTTGAAGAAATCGCTCGCCGAGAGAGACAGTCCGCGCTCCGAGAACCGCGCAAACATCGGGATCTCGTCCGAATTTTTCTCCATGGGGTACGGATCCCCGGCGGCGGCCCTCCACATATCCACCTCCTTCTCCCGCAGGAACCCACTGTTGAGAAGGGCCAGTAGGTCCTCGGTCTTCGCCTTGGATTTCTTCCACTCGCGATTCGGATCTGGCCACGGCGGAGACACCCGGTGGCGATGTCCCCGCAGCGGATCCGGCGGCCTCCTCACGGGCCCTCTTCTTCCCGCTGGCGGCCTTCGTGGTCTTCGACGGAGACGGCTTCATCTTCCAGGTGCACGGTGTCTTCATGCGCATTCGCTCGGGGGTTACAGTGGTGGCTTCCTACGGCGGCGCACTCGGATGGCGGCTGTGCGCACCAGTGGCGATTCCTGGCTAGATTTGCTGGGAATGGCTGCAGCTGCGTAGGGTGAAAAACCCTAAGGGCTTTGGTTTCTATTTATAAGTCAACACGGCTCCTCAAACGGCCGGATGGATAAGTCTGCGCTCGACTGACTCAGCGGCGACGTGTGACCTTTCAACTTCTACTAGTCGACGCGCCTCACCTCGGGGGCTCTGCTACTCCAACTCGACTTCTTGGGAAGCGGCAAGACTCAAGAGCATCTCAAGACACATTCTACAAGATGACCCTTCAACTCGAGAGGAAGTACTCGACTCAAGGCTTGGGGGCTTCGTGCCACGTGTCCTTCGGTTTTTTCTCCGGATTTTTCGGGATATTCTTGCCAAAACTTCAGATGGACCCTCAGCCAGAGTCTACAACTCAACCTAAGGCTCGGGGGCTACTCTATATGGAGTGCGATTTTGCAATTGCACTTCCATATCAGTTTCAGTTTCAAGACAACATGAGCATTGTTGAAGACCTTCAAGGGCAGCACTTGAGGACGCTTGGGACTACTCGAGAAGATTTCAGGATTGCTCAAACATCAGCTGGAGTACATTCTAGCCTCGGGATGCTTCGACTACTCTTAAGGACTTTTGACTTGTAGTACTCGGGGACGCTTGAGGACTACTCGTTAAGGCCGTCAAGACTACTTGAAGCTATCCTTCTCGACTACAAAGTACTTGGGGGCTCGTCGTATGGACCTCCCTGGGCCCACTACCTCGGTGGGTACCAAGACCGACTACTCAGTGGTCCCCTGGGACTACCCAACTTGCACTGCGCGGCACCTGATGGCGTGAAGCACAAGGACTACGGAGGAGAAGTACTCGGTTAAGAAGCTGTACATGTCCCGCACTGTATGGAAGACTCCTAGACGTACTCGACTATTACTCTCTCCCTGAACCGACTTGTAACCCTGCCTCCCGAACTATATAAGGCGAGGCAGGGACCCCTCTCTCTATCATCTCATCTCACGACGTAAGATTGCATCATCTTGTAATCATACCCAATCAATCCAGAGCTATGCAGCATACAGGACGTAGGGTATTACGCACCTCGCGGGCCGAACCTGTCTAAATTGTGTGCCACGTGTCACTTCCTTCGAGTTACCGATCTCGGCGAGGCCACATTCATCTACTTCGGGTACTCCCCTTTGTAGGTTGCCTGTCTAAAACACCGACAACAACCCCAAGGAGAAGAGCTCGGGCGAATATAACCCTTATCTAACAATTCTTGGAGTTGAGTTTTCAGCTCGGCTAATTCTCTGGGTGGCATACGATATGGTCTTTTGGAAATGGGTGCGGTACCTGGTTGGAGTTCGATCACAAACTCGACATCTCGGTCTGGGGGCATACCAGGCAACTCATCAGGAAAGACATCCGGATACTCACACACTACTGGAATTTCATCAAGAGGGGGGATAATGGTCACATAGGCACAAGAATCGGTACTGTCCTTGAAAGGTAGGTACAAGGTAGTGTGCCCGACCGTAGGAGAATTGATCTCTACGACCCTATCTGATATATCTAGAATCACCTTATGTTGGTTCATCCATTCCATACCCAAGATAACATCCATACCAACCAAGTTTATGACGATAAGGTTTGTTGGAATGATTTTACTACCTAATCCCAAACATACTCAACGGATTAATATATTATAGGTGATTTGCCCTCCCGGGGTAATTATCTTATAAGCGGAAGTGGTATGAGAACCCTTCAAACCAAGTTTGTTTAGTAGTTTTTCACTGATGAAACTATGGGTAGCTCCTAAATCGAATAAAATCTTAACAGGAGTGTCGTTGATAGAGAATGTACCCTTGAGCACTGAAGCTCCCTCTGGGATATCGCTCATGGCGGTGAAGTTCAGCTTGCCTTGGCGCACTTGCACCATAGGCTTCTTGGCCGGGGTGGTAGGCTTGGTTCCTGCACCTTGATTCTGCGGGTTGGGCTTGATCTGCCTGGGCTTGGGACACTCGCCGATGTAGTACCCCGGCTAACCACAGTTGTAGCAACGACGATCACCAACGTTGCGAGGAGGTGCATTAGGCTTTGGAGCCTGCTGCTGAGCATTGCGGAACTGGAAGTTCCCTGCGGGTTTGCTCTGCGATGGCTTCATCGTCCAGCGTCCGGTTGAAGATGGCTGGGATGGGCTTGGAACGTTCTTCTTCACAAAGCGAAACTTTTTACCAGTACCGCTGCCCGGAGCAAAACCAGACATCCTCTTCTTGTCTCCGTGGGCCTTCTTCATATCATCCTCTTGGGAGATAGCCTTGTTCACCAGCTCATGAAAGTTTGCGGGCTCGAGCAGGTTCAGACGCTCGTACAACTTGCCATCTAGTCCGTCACGGAACCTCTCCATCTTCTTTGCATCAGAATCAACATGATGCCCACCATATTGGCACAAGTTGTTAAACTTCTGAGCATAGCGGTACACTGTGTCAGATCCTTGCCTGAGGGCCAACAGCTCCCTCATCTTCCTATTCATAAGTCCCTCGGGAATGTGGTGACTCTTGAAGGCTTGCTTAAACTCATCCCAAGTTACAGCGTGCCCTCGCTGCATCGACTTGAAATGGTCCCACCACATCAACGCTTCTCCCCGCAGTTGCAGAGCTGCGAAGTTAGCTTTGTTCTCCTGGGAGCAAGGTAGCACAAAGGCAGAGAATTTTGCCTCTATGGCCTTGATTCAAGCCTCAGGTTCCAGGGGGTCTTCCGCTTCAGCGAAGGTCGGCGGCTTCATTGCGATGAACTAAGCATACGTGTGACCTGATTAGGCCCCTCGTGGTTGGCCCCGTGTGGCGGCCCTCGGTTCATCTGCTGGGCGATCTGCTGCTGCGTCTGCAGGATCTGGCGCAGCACCTCAGTTTGGGTGGCCATGAAGGCCTCCGACGGCGTCATGGGCTGTGGTGGCGGCAAGTCACCACTACCGTTCGCTCCGAACCCGTTGGGTGAGCTGCGCATGGTTCCCACCATCTGAAATGCGAGTCTTATTAGTTACATAATCAAAAGCTTACTCCAAAATGATGACAAGCATGATCATACATAGCCACAACTCATTAGCATTAATATGATGATGACAGCAACAGTCGAAAAGGTATCGTGTAGCCAGCACAGATTCATAGAATCGCTCTTTAACACGGTTAGGAATGCGATCACTCGAATAATCATGAGCCAACATTCGCTCTTCGGATAATTACTGTCACTTCGGGTACCAACGAAGGTGGTATACGAACGAGCAACTAATCGTTGGGCAAACGAGTGATGTCCCTAGAATGCTTTGGTTTACTAGTGCTTTTGTGAATTGCAAGATTGGACCAATGTGGTCATTGCAATGATTTATTCCAAAAATTCAGCAATCAAACGCAACAAAACTTCAATTTCTGGGTGAACAAGCGAATTTCAATTAAGACACTCATGCTTAAGCATTCATTATTACAACAAAGCTTGAATTGAACACAACACAATACGACAAGCTACAAGCAGTCACTCGGCACGAAGACGTGCTGAAAGTTAACTACTCCAACATTTCACGACAACACCATAGGATCGACATCCTTCTTATTCTTGCTACCGGCAACCTAGTTGCCCACTGAAGCACCACTGTCCGTAGGCGAAGCTGGGGGAGTCGGCAGTGGTGGTCCTGCCTGGCTCGTCTGATCCAGACCCGACAGATCCTGCTGCTCCTCCGGGTGTGCCTGTACTGGGGGCAGTGGCTGTAGGGCCACTATAGTCTGCAAGGCTGCCACCTGTACCTCGGCCTCCTCCACCTGCTGTTGCATATCAGCAATGTTTTGAAGTAGCGTCAGCCTCTCAATCTCATATGCATCGGCATTCTCCTCTAAGGTGTGATTCTCCGCCTCCAGATCTACAATCCTCTGCAGGCGGTCACCTCTCTCTAGCTCTAACTGGAATCTCCTAGCACGCAGCCTGTCATTCTCCTGCTGCATCTGCATCAGTGTAAAGTTTAGCTACTGATGTGCTGCTGATAGTTGCTGCCAATCACGCCTAGATGCCTCTAAACGCTGCCCAATTACCGCTGCGGTATTATAGCGCAGCCCCTGAAGTGTGAAAACCACGTTAAGACAGCGAGTCAACATCTGAGTGACATCCAGTGGCTCTGCTAGTGACAACAGCTCCCGTAGGTGATCCATACGGTCCAACCATGTCGGGTCGTGAGGACTCACAACAGGAAACAACCCAAACGGAGAGAGAGCTACCACAGTGGGGTTGTGGTCACAGAAGTCCGTCAGCACTCTGAGGGCTGCTGACTCAACGGCCTCGTGAGTGATAAATCCCCAGTAGATAAAACTCAAATCGAACCAGTCGGCGTGGTCCGGGTGTGGTAGAACAGTGACAATCACTCTGCAACGGGAAACGCCATAGCGCTCGAACTCGGACACCTCATAAGTCAGTGGTGTGAGGTAGCCTGCGGCGCTGAGTGCTTCCCACGCAAGGCGTGGAAAACCCTCCCAGTGCAACCCGTTGGTACGGTTCGTACCGTCAGCGTCGAACTCGTGAAACACGGGGAAAGCCATCTGTACAAAAATGTAACACATGTCAGGTCTCAAAGAGAACGGCATGTCAAATGGTGAAGTTCTAACAACTGTGAATAAAAATTCATAACCAAAAATTCAGAATCCTCAAATCTTTCCCAAGTTTCCCGGTTACTACAAAAGTTCTTTAACACATATTTGATTTTTAAGATTGACCTCAAACAAGGAAAACAAGTGGACGACACAAGACCTAGATGTGCCTATGAAGGTGTAACCAAACCAAAAGAAGCTAGGATCGAAACTTGCGACTACAAGCTAGACTGGTTAAGAAGCGTTGCTTTTAACAATTTGGTTTAATTAAATCTAGCACAAGGTACAACAGGGCGAACAAGCATTTTCAAAATTTCGACAGCATGACAGCTAAGCATGAGAGGTACTCTAATTTATAAAAAGCACACACTAGCAAATCTTCCTTAGAGAGCATATGGAAATTCAGTTTTTGGGTCCATTTTAGTTGTTTCGATTTTTAATATGCATGCAAGACGTCCTATCCGACCTTACATGGCAATCAAGCCAAAAATCGACGTTAGTGCCGGTGGCAAGGCTTTTATTCGTCTCTCCCTATAATATCTAGTCGAGAGCTATACGGTACTCGCTCAACGACTAACAAAGCGTTGTTATGTACCTGCAGAAAACGAACCTTTTGTGCCAGCACGTCACGAAAGCGTCCTCATAGATTACCGTTCACTATCGAAACGGCATCCATGCGCTAAGCCGCTGCATGGACAGCGTCCAACCTCGGACACACTCCATTTGAATGGAGTGTATCCTTGCCTCGCATGAGCGACATGCGGAATGCACACGTATGAAACACGTGGCGACACACAACTCATGAACAGACACGAAGATGGGATCCGTGGAATGGATCACTCCATCAACCCTCGCAATTCCCGTGATGCGGAACAACACACGTATAAAACACGTGCCTCATCTAGTTTGGTTGTGCAAGAAAGTAAGTCTGACATAAAGTAATGTGTTAGTAGTTAGCCAATGAACCATAAGGTAAATAAGCCACCTGAAAGAACCCAAAATTCACTCTAGGGCCTCTCGATCTAGTTTATCCTTAGCGGACCAACGTATTTTGGAAAATCAGACAATCTTGGCATATTTTATTCAAAAACCAGTGATTAATTTTATTAATTAATCTTTAGTGCATATAATTGCTCTGATGCCAACTGTGACAACCCGCCTAGGAAAATATCGTACTATCGCCTAAACCAATCCACTTTGGTCATTAAGCGACAATAAAGTATCATCTAGTCGTTAGTTGCAGGGTTAAGGCCCGGTAAATCACTTGAATAGCAACAAGGATCGAAATATATGTATTAAAACTCACTCGAAGGCGAGTCCAGAGATACATCATCATTCACATCCAATTTGTACCCCGAGGGGCTTAATTATTACAAACGAAAGTTTTTGCCATAAGGAAATGGTTCAGAGTTGTGAAACAGCGGAATTAAATGAACGGGGAGCAGAGACACCACGGGAGGCCATCCATGATGTAGTCGTCCTCCACCCACTCCAGCTCCCAGCCGGGCGGGATCTCTCCGGGCCACACATCACCGAAAGCATTACCTGGATCAACATATTATAGCAAGGCTTAGTATACTAATACTCAGCAAGACTTACCCGTTGGTGATATCTACTTCACCAATTCTAGACATGAAAGGCTTTTTGGCTACTAGGTTGCCTTTTTGCTGAAAAGTAACAAAGAGTAGGTCCTTACTTTCAATATTTTAGCACAAGTTCTAGCGGGTTTAATCTTTACTAAATCAGCCCAATAGTACAGACAAGTTGTACAATACAATTAATCAAGCAGAGTATTCATCGACTTCCATCATTGGGGATCTTATGGCTAGTGGAGTAAGGAGTCTCAGATAACGGTGAGAGGCCGACAATCGATTGATTTAAACCTTGCAAGGTAGAGCCAAACACACGGTAGACTGCCCCCGCAAGGACAACTTTCCCAGGCCGTTTCCAAAAATCCCCGTGTTGGGATGAAAGGCCACAGTCTTTGGTGCAGGCTATCCGGCATACCCCGCGAGATACCCGGAATCACCATACACCACCGGTAGCTAGCCGTGAGACAAACCCCAAGAGTAGTGACAGTTCCATCCCTAGCCGTCTTATTAAGGTACTAGGCTTACCGGTCCAATTCCCGACAAGTGTTTAGTATGTTCAAACACTTAACCCACAATAGCCATTGGACCGGAGCCCAAATCCCATTCTCTTACCACATGAGCAATCCAATTAAGGATATATTGTGATTCCTATCTAGGAACCTATTCTCGCGAGTGAGGTCATCACTCGACTTGTAACGGTCCTATAGCTTTGCAGCTATCGGCCTATCATACTAGTAAGGACAAAGGTACCTAGGGATCATGCATCTAGGGTTCCATTCAATTCCTGAACTTAAATGCACAAGCCTCCATAGATAATTGAATAAAGAATTTGAAAACTGGGTTAGATGCACCGGAGCTTGCCTTCGTCAGCTAGGTTAGCCTGGGCACCCTCGGTGTCATCGAGCACTTCCACGTACTGCAGCGAAGCTTCCGCTCCTCCTTCCTCGGTTTCCGAGACAAGCGAGTAATCACCGTCCGGAAGATCTACACGGAATGCAATGCAAGTTCAGGTGATGTGATAGGTTGTTATCTTGTCCAACTCTGGTTGGTCATATTCACCTTAACAAGAATCTAGATAGTACATCTCCTTTAGGAAGGTTATTAGTTATATATGATTTATTCTTTATTGCACATTTGAATAAATGTTTCTTTTGTACTTGTTATTTTATGTAAAGGTTTAGTCCTTTTTCCCTTCACTAGCAAGGGTATGAACAATATTTTTATTCATGAATTAATTCCTTATCAGCAAAGGTGTTTTATTAATCTTAATTAAGTTAGGTAATACTTTCCCAAAAGGAAAAAGATTTAAAAAGGGCTTTTCTTTATTTAATTTCTCTTTAATCTTATAAAGGGCTTTAAAGCTTTTTATCAAGCAATAAATTACCAAAAATTCAAAGAAGTGTTTCTTAAGCATATTAGCACCTATACTGGCCCACTGGGCCCACATGTAATGCTTGGAAGCTTGGAATTTAAATATTACGGAAAATGACTAAGGCTAGTTAGTGATTCAAAACAAATGCACACAAAAATAATTAAGCACCAAAATGATCCAAACTTTCTCAAGCTTGCTCTATGGTCCTAAACAAGCCTAAAGAACCAGCATGTACACCTAGAAACTCCACTGAACTTGATTCATTAATTTACAAAGGAAAACATGCACAAATTAGGAATAAGTATTTTTGTTAAGCCAAAAATCATGATTAATTCACAAGAGCTGTGTTTTGACATAACATGATAGTGTGCACAAGTTGGGAACAAAAACTTAAATACATTTAGCTACAAAAATCATCTAAGCAGTTTTTGCAGAAATGGACAACAATTTATCTAGCAAGATTTACTTCATAACTTTGTGCACTTTTTGGCACAGGAACTATTCATGGCACGACATACAACATATCCAAAATTTAGATACAGAGGAGTTGTAGTTTTTGAGTTATGGCAGATCTAGGTATTTCATAATCCTATTTTTCATGTTAAAACTATTTAGTTTCACACCGCCGACGGACCGGCGGTCCGTGGCGCGCCCGCGCGTACGGGCGGTGTGACGGCGCGGACTCGAGGCGCCTTGGGCGGGGGGCGCGTCGAGATGCGGGTGGCTCGGGCGGCGCACACCTCGGGCGGCGCTCGGCCTCGGGAGGCGCGAGGCGCGGACGCCGGGGCCGGCGGCACGCGGCCGGCGACACGCGGCGGGCGCGATGTCGCGGCGCGTCGGTGCTCTGCCCTAATCTGTTTTGCTAGAGCTCTGTTTGACTCAAATTTTCTCCAAAATTTTGAATAAAACTTGACCAAGTGGTGAACATGAAAGTTGTAGATCTAGCTACCCTCTACAATTTCTAAAAACGCTATATAGGGTTTTTTCTGCACAAATTTTGAAATACACCAATGCCAACTTTGAATGTCAGCCTGTCTTTTTGAACAGTGAATCCTGTCTTGCAACCAAATTTTCCAAGATTTTCCATTCAAAATTTGAAATGCCAATCTACATGAAAGTTGTGTCCCTCAACAAGATGGACAACTTTCATAAAGGTAGAATTTTAAGTGTTTAGGTGAATTTTGGAGAACGCTGCAAAAGTTCCGGCAGACACCTATAGACATTAGGGTGGCTAGTGGGTTTGACCAAGTCTTTGACCATGGGTTGGCCCCACAAGTGTGTCTACCATTCAAAGGGGGTCACTAGGGTAGGTTAGTGAGTTTTTCGAGGTGAGGGCCCAGGTTGACCGTGATTTGACCAACTTGACTACTTTGACCGGCTGTTAGGGTTAATTAAAAACCTGGGGCGTCACAGCCTACCTCCCTTATACGGAATCTCGTCCTGAGATTCGATTTGATAACGAAAGGATGGGGAGGAGAACTCACGGTTTCGAGATTGTAGGAAGCCCGGATACTTTGTGTTGAGATAGTCTTCCGTCTCCCACGTTGCTTCTTCTTCCGTGTGATGGCTCCACTGGATCTTGTACATCTATACGGTCTGCCTTTGGGTCTTTCACTCTTTTTGGTCTAGTACATTCAATGGGTGCTTGATGAGCGAGAAATCCGGCTCAATCCAAGCATTAGCTTCTGTGATGATTTCATTCTCCGGCACAGACATTCCCTTCTTCAGTTGAGTTACATGAAACACGTTGTGGACTGCGGAAAACCGTTCTGGCAACTGGATACGGTAAGCCACTGGCCCACATACTTCTATAACTTCGTAGGGTCCAATGTAGCGTGGAGCTAACTTTCCCTTGACTCCGAACCTTTGCACACCTTTGGTGGGGGACACCTTCAAATATACGTAATCTCCCACTTCAAAGTGTCGAGGTGCGGTTCCCTTGTCATGGTAACTCTTTTGCCTCATATGTGCCATCTTCAAATTCTCTATTATCAGTTGCACTCTTTCTTCGGCATCTTTAACTAAGTCTGGACCAAAGAGTGTTCTCTCTCTGGCCTCCGACCAATTTAGCGGAGTGCGGCATATACGTCCGTAAAGAGCATCGAACGGTGCCATCTTCAAAATGGCTTGATAGCTACTGTTGTAAGAGAGTTCTGCCAAAGACAAACACTTGTCCCAACTCTTGTCAAAGTGCAAGATGCTTGCTCTCAACATATCTTCCAAAATCTGATTTATTCTTTCCGTCTGACCATCGGTCTGCGGATGATAACTGGAACTGCGGATTAGCTTGGTTCCTAAACACTCATGCAATTGCTCCCAAAAACGAGCTACAAACTGAGTTCCTCTGTCAAAGATTATAGTCCTCGGAATTCCATGCAAACAAACTATGTGAACCATGTACAACTCTGCATATTGATGTACTGAATAATTGGTATGCACGGCAATGAAGTGAGCAGTCTTGGTGAGTCTGTCTACGATTACCCAAATAGAATCCTTCTTTCTAGCTGTTAGGGGTAAACCCACAATGAAATCCATACTAATATCGTCCCACTTCCACATGGGTATCAACAGGAGTACACCTGCCGATTTCAAATGGCTTGCTTTCATCCGGTGGCAAGTATCGCACTCGGCTACATACTTGGCTATATCCAGCTTCATATTGGACCACCAGAAGTTCTGTTTCAGATCTTGGTACATCTTGGTACTACCGGGATGAATAGAGAATTTGGACTTGTGAGCCTCATCTAGAATGATCTTCTTAATTTCCGGATCAACAGGGACCACAAGACGTTTCCCAAACCAGACCACATCCTGGTGATCTTTCTGGAAACAAGCATACTGAGGATCACGCCCTGCTAGTTTCTACTTGATGGTTTGTATATCTTGATCATTGCGTTGAGCAGTGAAAATTCTATCATAAAGATCGGACTCTGTCGTTAAGGCATAAAGACTTCCTTGCGGTACCACTTCTAAGTTGAGCCTTCTCATTTCTTCACATAATGGTTCACTAACTGGCTCCAACTCTAGGTGGTTGCAGTGGTCTTTGCGGCTAAGAGCATCCGCAACAACGTTTGCCTTGCCGGGGTGATAGTGCACTTCTAGATCATAATCCTTAATTAACTCAAGCCATCTTCTTTGCCTCATATTCAACTCTGACTGAGTGCAGATGTATTTGAGACTCTTGTGATCAGTGAAGATGTTGCAACAATTACCCATTAGGTAGTGCCTCCATATCTTGATAGCGTGGACGACAGCAGCTAACTCAAGATTGTGGGTAGGATAATTGAGCTCATGAGGTCGAAGTGCCCGTGAAGCATAGGCAATGACTCGGCCTTCTTGCATGAGGACACAACCGAGACCCGTGCCTGATGCGTCATAGAAGACTTCAAACGGTTTGGAATTATCCGGTTGCACTAGCACTGGGGCTGAGGTTAGATGTTGCCTCAAGGTGTGGAAGGCTTTCTCACATGCTTCGCTCCACACGAACTTTACTCCTTTCTTGAGTAGTTTAGTCATAGGTTTTGCAATTCTAGAGAAGTCAGGAATGAATCGATGGTAGTATCCCACCAATCCTAGGAAACTGCGGATTTGGTGTACGGACTTGGGTGGTTTCCAATCCATCACCTCTTGGACTTTGCTAGGATCTACGGAGATACCATCATGGGAAATGGTGTGCCCTAAGAATTTCACACTTTTCAACCAAAATTCACATTTGGAGAACTTAGCATAAAGCTTAAGATCTCGCAAATGCTGAAGGACAACTCGGAGGTGTTTGGCATGTTCTTTCTCACTCTTGGAATAGATGAGAATATCATCGATAAAAACCACAACAACTTATCGAGTTCCGTCATGAATACGGAGTTCATGAGGTACATGAAGTAGGCTGAGGCATTCGTGAGACCAAAGGACATTACCAAGAACTCGTAAAGACCATAACGAGTGGAGAAAGTGGTTTTAGGAATGTCATAAGGTCGAATTTTGATTTGATGATAACCAGAACGAAGGTCAATCTTAGAGAAGACTTTGGCTCTAGCCAATTGATCAAAAAGAACATCGATTCGGAGAAGCGGGTATTTATTCTTGATGGTGACTGCATTGAGCTGTCGGTAATCCACACACATTTTCAAGCTACCATCTTTCTTTTTGACGAAAAGAGCTGGACAACCCCTAGGAGAAGAGCTCGGGCAAATATAACCCTTATCTAACAATTTCTGAAGTTGAGTTTTCAGCTCGGCTAATTCTCTGGGTGGCATACGATACGGTCTTTTGGAAATGGGTGCGGTACCTGGTTGGAGTTCAATCACAAACTCGACATCTCGGTCTGGGGGCATACCAGGCAACTCATCAGGAAAGACATCTGGATACTCACACACTACTAGAATTTCATCAAGAGGGGAGATAATGGTCACATAGGCACAAGAATCGGTACCGTCCTTGAAAAGTAGGTACAAGGTAGTGTGCTCGACCGTAGGAGAATTGATCTCTATGACCCTATCTGATATATCTAGAATCACCTTATGTTGGTTCATCCATTCCATACCCAAGATAACATCCATACCAACCAAGTTTATGACAATAAGGTTTGTTGGAATGATTTTACTACCTAATCCCAAACATACTCCACGGATTAAGATATTAGAGGTGATTTGCCCTCTCGGGGTAATTATCTTATAAGCGGAAGTGGTATGAGAACCCTTCAAACCCAGTTTGCTTAGTAGTTTTCACTGATGAAACTATGGGTAGCTCCTGAATCGAATAAAATCTTAACAGGAGTGTCGTTGATAGAGAATGTACCCGTGAGCATTGAAGCTCCCTCCGGGACATCGCTCATGGCGATGAAGTTCAGCTTGCCCTGGCGCACTTGCACCGTAGGCTTCTTGGCCGGGGTGGTAGGCTTGGTTCCTGCACCTTGATTCTGCGGGTTGGGCTTGATCTGCCTGGGCTTGGGACACTCGCTGATGTAATGCCCGGCTGACCACGCTTGTAGCAACGACGATCACCAACGTTGCGAGGAGGTGCATTAGGCTTTGGAGCCTGCTGCTGAGCATTGCGAAACTGGAAGTTCCCTGTGGGTTTGCTCTGGGATGGCTTCATCGTCCAGCGTCCGGTTGAAGATGGCTGGGATGGGCTTGGAACGTTCTTCTTCACAAAGCAAAACTTTTTAATAGTACCGCTGCCAGGAGCAAAACCAGACATCCTCTTCTTGTCTCCATGGGCATTCTTCATAGCATCCTCTTGGGAGATAGCCTTGTTCACCAGCTCATGAAAGTTTGCAGGCTCGAGCAGGTTCAGATGCTCGTACAACTTGCCATCTAGTCCGTCACGGAACCTCTCCATCTCATTTGCATCAGAATCAACGTGATGCCCACCATACTAGCACAAGTTGTCAAACTTCTGAGCATAGCGGTACATTGTGTCGGATCCCTGCCTGAGGGCCAACTGCTCCCTCATCTTCCTATCCATAAGTCCCTTGGGAATGTGGTGACTCTTGAAGGCTTGCTTAAACTCATCCCAAGTTACAGCGTGCCCTCGCTGCATCGACTTGAAATGGTCCCACCACATCGAAGCTTCTCCCCGCAGTTGCAGAGCTGCGAAGTTAGCTTTGTTCTCCTCGGAGCATGGTAGCATAAAGGCAGAGAATTTTGCCTCTATGGCCTTGATCCAAGCCTCAGCTTCCAGGGGGTCTTCCGCTTTGGCGAAGGTCGGCGGCTTCATTGCGATGAACTGAGCATACGTGATGACCTGATTAGGCCCCTCGTGGTTGGCCCCGTGTGGCGGCCCTCGGTTCATCTGCTGGGCGATCTGCTGCTGCGTCTGCAGGATCTAGCGCAGCACCTCAGTTTGGGTGGCCATGAAGGCCTCCGACGTCGTCATGGGTGGTGGTGGTGGCAAGTCACCGCTATCGTTCGCTCCGAACCCGTTGGGTGAGCTGCGCGTGGTTCCCCCCATCTGAAATGCGAGTCTTTTCAGTTACATAATCAAAAGCTTACTCCAAAATGATGACAAGCATGATCATACATAGCCACAACTCATTAGCATTTATATGATGATTACAGCAACAGTTGAAAAGGTATCGTGTAGCCAGCACGGATTCATAGAATCGCTCTTTAACACGGTTAGGAATGCGATCACTCGAATAATCATGAGCCAACATTCGCTCTCGGACAATTACTGTCACTTCGGGTACCAACGAAGGTGGTATACGAACGAGCAATTAATCATTGTGCAAACGAGTGATGTCCCTAGAATGCTTTGGTTTACTAGTGCTTTTGTGAATTGCAAGATTGGACCAATGTGGTCATTGCGATGATTTTTTCCAAAAATTCAGCAATCAGACGCAACAAAACTTGAACTTCTGGGTGAACAAGCGAATTCCAATTAAGACACTCATGCTTAAGCATTCATTATTACAACAAAGCTTGAATTTAACACAACACAATACGACAAGCTACAAGCAGTCACTCGGCACGAAGACGTGCTGAAAGTTAACTACTCCAACATTTCATGACAACACCATAGGATCGACATCCTTCTTATTCTTGCTACCAGCAACCTAGTTGCCCACTGAAGCACCATTGTCCATAGGCGAAGCTGGGGGAGTCGGCAGTGGTGGTCCTACCTGGCTCGTCCGATCCAGACCAGACAGATCCTGCTGCTCCTCCGGGTGTGCCTGTACTGGGGGCAGTGGCTGTAGGGCCACTATAGCCTGCAAGGCTGCCACCTGTACCTCGGCCTTCTCCACCTGCTGCTGCATATCAGCAATGTTCTGAAGTAGCGTCAGCCTCTCAATCTCATATGCATCGACATTCTCCTCTAAGGTGTGATTCTCCGCCTCCAGATGTACAATCCTCTGCAGGCGGTCGCCTCTCTCTAGCTCTAACTGGAATCATCTAGCACGCAGCCTATCATTCTCCTGCTGCATCTGCGTCAGTGTAAAGTTCAGCTGCTGATGTGCTGCTGATAGTTGCTGCCAATCACGCCTAGATGCCTCTAAACGCTGCTCAATAACCACTGCGGTATTATAGCGCAGCCCCTGAAGTGTGAAAACCACATTAAGACAGCGAGTCAACGTCTGAGTGACATCCAGTGGCTCTGCTAGTGACAACAGCTCCTGTAGGTGATCCATACGGTCCAACCATGCTGGGTCGTGAGGACTCACAACAGGAAACAACCCAAACGGAGAGAGAGCTACCACAGTGGGGTTGTGGTCACAGAAGTCCGTCAGCACTCTATGGGCTGCTGACTCAACAGCCTCGTGAGTGATAAATCCCCAGTAGATAATACTCAAATCGAACCAGTCGGCGTGGTCCACGTGTGGTAGAACAGTAACAATCACTCTACAACGGGGAACGCCATAGCGCTCGAACTCGGACACCTCATAAGTCGGTGGTGTGAGGTAGCCTGCGGCGCTGAGTGCTTCCCACACAAGGCGTGGAAAACCCTCCCAGTGCAACCCGTTGGTACGGATCGTATCGTCAGCGTCGAACTCGTGAAACATGGGGAAAGCCATCTGTACAAAAATGTAACACATGTTAGGTCTCAAAGAGAACGACATGTCAAATGGTGAAGTTCTAGCAACTGTGAATAAAAATTCATAACCAAAAATTCAGAATCCTCAAATCTTTCTCAAGTTTCCCGGTTACTACAAAAGTTCTTTAACACATATTTGATTTCTAAGATTGACCTCAAACAAGGAAAACAAGTGGACGACACAAGACCTAGATGTGCCTATGAAGGTGTAAACCAAACGAAAAGAAGCTAGGATCGAAACTTGCGACTACAAGCTAGACTGGTTAAGAAGCGCTGCTTTTAACAATTTGGTTTAATTAAATCTAGCACAATGTACAACAGGGCGAACAAGCATTTTCAAAATTTCGACAGCATGACAGCTAAGCATGAGAGGTACTCTAATTTATAAAAAGCACACAATAGCAAATCTTCCTTAGAGAGCATATGGAAATTCAGTTTTTGGGTCAATTTTAGTTGTTTCGATTTTTAATATGCATGCAAGACGTCCTATCCGACCTCACATGGCAATCAAGCCAAAAATCGACGTTAGTGCCGGTGGCAAGGCTTTTATTCGTCTCTCCCTATAATATCTAGTCGAGAGCTATGCGGTACTCGCTTAACAACTAACGAAGCGTTGTTATGTACCTGCAGAAAACGAACCTTTTGTGCCAGCACGTCACGAAAGCGTCCTCATACATTACCGTTCACTATAGAAACGGCATCCATGCGTTAAGCCGCTGCATGGACAGCGTCCAACCTCGGACACCCTCCATTTGAATGGAGTGTATCCTTGCCTCGCATGAGCGACATGCGGAATGCACACGTATGAAATACGTGGCGACACACAACTCATGAACAGACGCGAAGATGGGATCCGTGGAATGGATCACTCCATCAACCCTCGCAATTCCCGTGATGCGGAACAACACACATATAAAACACGTGGCTCATCTAGTTTGGTTGTGCAAGAAACTAAGTCTGACAGAAAGTAATGTGCTGGTAGTTAGCCAATAAACCATAAGTTAAATAAGCCACCTGAAAGAACCCAAAATTCCCTCTAGGGCCTCTCGATCAAGTTTATCCTTAGCGGACCAACGTATTTTGGAAAATCAGACAATCTTGGCATATTTTATTCAAAAACCAGTGATTAATTTTATTAATTAATCTCTAGTGCATATAATTGCTCTGATGCCAACTGTGACAACCCGCCCAGGAAAATATCGTACTATAGCCTAAACCAATCCACTTTGGTCATTAAGCGATAATAAAGTATCATCCTGTCGTTAGTTGTCGCGTTAACGCTCGGTAAATCACTTGAATAGCAATAAGGATCGAAATATATGAATTAAAACTCACTCGAAGGTGAGTCCAGAGATACATCATCATTCACATCCAATTTGTACCCCGAGGGGCTTAATTATTACAAACCACAGTTTTTGCCATAGGGAAATAGTTTAGAGTTTTGAAACAGCGGAATTAAATGAACGGGAAGCAGAGACACCACGGGAGGCTATCCATGATGCTTTCAGTAGTCGTCCTCCACCCACTCCAGCTCCCAGCCGGGCGGGATCTCTCCGGGCCACACATCACCGAAAGCATTACCTGGATCAACATATTATAGCAAGGCTTAGTATACTAATACTCAGCAAGACTTACCCGTTGGTGATATCTACTTCACCAATTCTAGACATGAAAGGCTTTTTGGCTACTGGGTTGCCTTTTTACTGAAAAGTAACAAAGAGTAGTTCCTTACTTTCAATATTTTAGCACAAGTTCTAGTGGGTTTAATATTTACTAAATTAGCCCAATAGTATAGACAAGTGGTACAATACAATTAATCAAGCAGAGTATTCATCGACTTCCATCATTAGGGATCTCATGGCTAGTGGAGTAAGCAGTCTCAGATAACGGTGAGAGGCCGACAATCGATTGATTCAAACCTTGCAAGGTAGACCCAAACACAAGGTAGGCTGCCCCCGCAAGGACAACTTTCCCAGGCCGTTTCCAAAAATCCTCGGGTCGGGATGAAAGGCCACAGTCTTTGGTGCAGGCTATCCGGCATACCCCGCGAGATACCCGGAATCACCATACACCACCGGTAGCTAGCCGTGAGACAAACCCCAAGAGTAGTGGCAGTTCCATTGAAGGACCGAATAGGCGACCAAAGAGGGGGGAGTGAATGGGAGCCGATAAAAATTCTTCTTGAGGGAGATTGATACTCCGACAAGATGAACTAGCTCGGTCGAACCCCCGAAATCACACACTCCGCACTTCAACCTTTCGTTTGCCAAAACCACGTAGTCACTGGAGTGCTACTGGTCCTAGGAAAAAACTCTACCAGCAACCACAACACACACGCGAAAGACCGACAAGCGGAAACAACTCGAAAGCCGGCTAACCGGAGGGGGGCGGTTAGACCGGTATAGGGGGCGGTTAGACCGCCTCCACCGGCAACCAAGAAATCCTCCGAAACGCCTCTTCCGAGCACCAAAACTCACCACGGTTTCACCAACGAGAGATCTCTCGGTCAAGGCCATGCTAGCTACCGGAAAATCTTGGCGAAAACCAAAACTTCACCCAAGGGCCTAGGGGCGGTTAGACCGGCTACCGGGGCGGTCTAACCTCCCGTACCCGAAGAACGAACCCCAACCAAGAACACCTAGCAAACCGCACGAGAACAACCCCAAATTTCAACCGTACACTCCTCGATCAACGCAAACAAACTCACGAGAGGAAAATCCGGCGAAACAAAACTTTGACCCGGAACACCCAGGGCGGTTAGACCGCCCCCTATAGGCGGTTAGACCGCCCCTTCCCGTAAAACGAACCCGCGGGTCAAACCTCAACTTCCTCACGCCCGATCTCACGAATCACTCCACGGATTGCAGCCAAACTTCGGGAATAGGCCGGGTTACGTCCCGGGCAACCTCTACCTCAAAGGAATCGACCCGAAACGCTCACAATCAAGAGGAATCGAAGAAATCGCTTCTCTAGGTCAAGAACTCGCCCAACTCGAGAAACCACCAAATCGAGTCCGATTCAAAAGGGATTTGGGGGCAAAGTCACCAGTCAAAGAGGCACAAGAACCTCATACGTGACACCCACCAAAAACCCCAAGAAATCGTCCTCAAAACACCGCCAAAAGTGCTCCGAAAATCAACACAAAAGAGACGGGAAATCCACCATGATGAACAACGCCAAACCTTCTATACATGCCATGAAAGGTTCGTACAAGGTCTAGCTTGCCACCCAAACATCCATCCCTCTCTCTAAATCTCACATGAAGCTCTCAAGCTAGTCCTCTAAAAACAAGGGAAAATGGAGAACGAAAATGGAAAAACAAATGAGCTAGGGTTCAAGTGTTGGCTGCCATCCACCCATCTAATGAGTATATATGGAGGCACCCAAAAGACTAAACTACCCTTCACTAATAACTAGGGATACATGCCCCTCGAGGGCGGATTTGGAAGTCTTCATGTCTTCACCATCGGACGGATGCCCAGCGACCGCACCCTTCGTAGCCTCGACGCAAGCCTTGCGATCCCGACGCGTGTCCTCCGCTTCGAAGCTTCTCGGCGCCGGCGGCCAGGGCGGTCAGACCGCCCCCCTTGGGCGGTTAGACCGGCCTGGGGAATCTGACCGGCCCCAGGCGGTCTGACCGCCCCTCCTGGGCGGTTGAACCGGCCTGGGTGGCCGCACCACCTCGTCGAGTCTTCAGCCTCGGTTTTGTGGCTCAACCGAGTAACCCAGTGATTTTCTGGTGAACCACTGCAAATCCCGCGAACTTGGTGTAGCCTCCGCCAATCTCCACTCATGACTCGGCTCCCACGTAGTCCCGGCTCGACCTTTGTTTTGAGGCTCTACCAAGAAATCGTCCACGACTTCATCTTGCTGTTCATGCCATCATGCGGCCCGCACTTGACCCCGCTGGCCACCGGGTCCCTCGAACGAAGCCTACTTGTCTTCTCCACACCTAGAGGCCTCACCGGCAATGACCTTTCGCGCTTGTTTTTCACCTGCACCAACACGAGTCAAGCCGCAACCTGCACCTGCAATACCTAGCCAAGAATCAGTCCACACAACGTTGTCAATCACTCATCACACAAGGAAGCGACCATCCATCGGTCCTCGAACCACACATGGTCCTCAATCTCCCCCTTGATGAGTGCATTGACAACACACTCACATGAAGTAACACAAGAGAAAAGGAAAAGAAAAGAAATAAATAAAAAGAAACCTCAACAAGCGATCGAAAGCCAAAGAAAGGCAAAGAGCAAGATCACTTGAAGAAGACAAGTCTCGGACCCCTTAGGCAAGGGCAATGGCTCGACACATCCGAGACAAAACACGGCTCAAGAAAAGAGCGCAAACCACCAAAGCAAAGCTCGAACACCACAAAGAGCTCCCCCTGCACATATGCAAGCTCCCCCTGAGCCAAAGCACACTCCCCCTGAACAAATGCAGCAATGCAACGCGGGAATGCAACAAAGAGCAAAACCTCGCTCACTCGCCCGGGCGGTTAGACCGCCTGTACAGGGCGGTTAGACCGCCTGTGCCTGATCTGACCGCCTTGGGGGCGGTTAGACCGCCCCAAGAGACCGGCCCTGCACCAAACTGCTCAAAACTTTCCCGAACCAATTGGAACACCTTCCAAACACTCCCAGGTGCCCAGAGCATGCACAAACTTCTCCCCCTTGTTGACAATGCATGAATCAAGGCAAAATGCGAACCTTTACAACATATAGCTTCTCGAATATACAAAATTCAGCACAAGGAGCTACACAAGTCCAAATGAGCAAGTTGGATACTCTACAGGTTCGTAATGACCTTAACTACGTGATCACCAAGTTTCACAACCATTGGACAAGGCTAAAAAGGATTTGAGTAATTTTGTGAAAAGTTACTCTCTCACAAGCAAATACCTAAACATGAGCAAAACATATCAAAATGGCAAAGCCACTCAAACTTCATGCTAGGACAGCCATTCTAATCATAAGACCATCATAAACACCCAAAAACACCTCATGTCATGTCAAAGCCACCGAGCCATGTGCCTACTTCTATGTATGAGACTTCTCATTGGTAGGCATCATGCAACGTTTTAGCACCCAAAGCAAATTAAAATCAGCACATATGACATGGGAGCATATTTTCCAAGCATTTTTCATTTCATTTTCAGATTCATAATTGGTACATGAAATGTCTTTGCGACAAAAAGGAACTTATGCCCCTCCACAAGATGAAGCAAGAGGGCTAAACATTCATGATGGCAAATGAGCCTTTGACCCCATATGATCAATAAACTAGCTATCCAACCACAAAGTAAGCATAGCAAAGCCCCTAAAACATGTCAAGATCATATAAAGGCATTTACACATGAGAGAGCATATATGTGACATTTTTCAAACAATAGCCATCAACCATGGATCATTCATCAAGATCATCAAGAGCTAAGCCAAACTAACCATAGCATACCAAACAAGCTCACAAGAACATATATAGCAACCCATGGTGAACAATGTATATAGGAGAAGCTTTTCCTATCCGATGCATATGATACAAATTGCATGCAATCTAAGATACAAGGATGTCTATACATCATGTTACATATGCAATGCCAAAATGCAAGAAATGCACAAAAGAAAGCTATACATATGCTACAAAGGAGCTCTCACACACAAAGCTCACAAACCACCGGCTCCTCGAGGGGAGGCAAAACGGGCTCGACACCACCGGCAAAAGAACGCTCCCACACACCCAACTCAAGAAATCAAGCACACACCAAGTTCCCCCCGCAAACGAGTGAAAGTTGCTTGATCTAGGGGTTTGGTGAAAATATCGGCTAGTTGGTCATGTGTGGGTACATGGATCAAAGCTATCTTCCCTTTCTCTATGTTGTCTCTCAGGAAATGATACCTCACTTCTATGTGTTTGGTTTTGGAATGGAGCACCGGGTTCTTTGCAACGCTTATGGCACCGGTGCTATCACATTGAAGTGGGACATGGGTATACTCCTCACCAAAGTCACTCATGGTGTAGGTGATCCAAAGGAGCCGAGAGCAACAACTAGCAACGAAGCAACATAATCGGCCTCGGTCGTGGATTGAGCAACACTCGACCGCTTGCGGGAAGACCAAGACACCAACGAAGAACCCAAAACGCGGCAAGTCCCGGAGGTGGACTTCCTATCCAACCGACACCCGGCAAAATCCGCGTCTGAAAAGCCATGAAGCGCCAAAGAAGAGGACGCGGAGTACCAAAGGCCGAAGTCGGGAGTGTGACGCAAGTACCTGAAAATTCTCTTCACTGCTTGTCGATGCGAAGTCCTCGGAGACGCTTGAAAACGAGCGCACAGACACACCGAGAACTGTATGTCCGGCCTCGTCGCCGTCAAGTAGAGGAGTGACCCGATCATGCTCTGGTACTCCTTGATCCACGTGTTCACCTTCCTCGTCCGCATCAAGAGCTGTAGTCGTACTCATCGGCGTCGTCATAGCCTTGGAGTCCTCCATCTTGAACTTCCTCACAATGTCCTTGGTGTACTTAGCCTGGTGCACAAATGTTCCTTCCTTAGATTGCTTGATTTGTAGCCCGAGGAAGAACTGCAGCTCACCCATCATGCTCATCTCAAACTCCCTGCTCATATCATCTGCAAACCTTGCAACAAGAGAATTAGACGAGCCACCAAAGACAATATCATCCACGTACACACCGCACAATCGGGATATCTCTCGCCCTGCCTCGAAGAAACAAGGTCGATCGACCTTCCCCATCTCAAAGCCTCTCTCAAACAAGAACCCCCTCAACCTCGCCATACCAAGCTCTAGGTGCCTCGCTTCAACCCATATAGTGCCTTCCTCAACTTTGTACACCCGGTGGGGGTACTTCTCACTCTCAAACCCCGAGGTCGCCTCACATACACTTCTTCCTCCAACACTCCATTCGAAAAGCACTCTTCACATCCATTTGGTGCAACTTGAACCCTTTAGCCACGGAAAAGGCTAGAAGGATCCTAATCGCCTCCAAACGGGCTACGGGAGCAAAGGTCTCCTCGTAGTAAATCCCCTCCCTTCGATCGAACCCTTGAGCAACAAGTCTCGACTTGTTCCTCACAACCTCACCCTTCTCTCCCTCTTTGTTTTTCCACACCCACTTGGTACCAATCGGCTTACACCCTGGGGGAGGGTCAACCAACTCCCACACCTGATTCCTCTTAAAGTTCTCCAACTCCTCATGCATCGAATTAACCCAATTGTGATCAGATAGTGCGTGTCCAATGTCTTTAGGCTCAAAAGAAGCAACAAATGCAGCATGAGCGAAATGAGAGTTGTTCCGAACCCTCGACCGTGTAGTGCGTTCATCCATGTCACCGATGATCCTCGAAGCTGGGTGATCCACTTGAACTTACCGGGGAGGTTCTCGCCTCGAAGCTACCTCCCCCTCAACATCAGCTTCTCCTCGTTCTTGATTTGTCGTCGTAGGTGTAGCAGAGGGTCCATCCATCATCATAGTCGAAGTAGTGGGTACATGTTCAGCCGGGGGCACCGCACCGCCATCTTCATCATCACCATGTTCATGCTCCTCCTCCTGAAAGATCTCCTCGCCAAGCTCATCATTACCTGCACACTCAAAGACAAGCTGACTACGTGGCTCTGTCTCGTCGAAGGTTACCTCGCAAGTCTCCACGATTTGGTTAGTTTCAAGATTGAGCACACGATATGCTCTAGAATGAGATGCATCACCAAAGAAAATGCCATCGACAGACCTAGCCTCAAACTTATCCAATTTCCTGCCCTTCTTCAGAATGAAACACTTGCAACCAAAGACATGGAAGTGACTCACCTTGGGTGTGCGGCCATGCATCAACTCATAGCATGTCTTCTTCTTGTGCACTCTGAGGTATATCCTATTTGACACATAGCACGCGGTATTCACCGCCTCAGCCCAATACCTACTCGGAGTCCTATGCTCATCAAGCATCGTCCGAGCCATCTCGCACAAGGTCCTGTTCTTCCTTTCCACAACACCATTCTGGGGAGGCGTATACGGACTCGAAAACTGGTGCTCAAGACCCAAGTCATGGCAAAAGGTTTCAAAACGAGAGTTCCTGAATTCCGAGCCATTATCACTGCGGATAGCTCGTATGGCATCTCCGTGCCTCTCGTTCCTCAACCTCAAGACTAGATCTCGAACAAAACCAAACGTCTCCCCCTTCTCCTCAAGAAAGAACACCCACGCATACCGAGAATAGTCGTCCACCACAACAAGGACATACCACTTCCCACCCGCGCATCGCACACGAGCTGGGCCAACAAGGTCCATATGGAGCAGCTCGCATGGACGCTCAGTCATCACATCGGTGAGAGGCGGGTGAGAAGAGGCCACCATCTTGGCATGCCTACACGGGGCACAAACCAACTCTTTCTCAAGCCTCAACCGTGGCAATCCTCGGACCAAATTGAGTTTACTCAAGCGTGACAAAAGGTCAAAGCTCAAGTGACCCAACTTCCTATGCCACTTCCACAACTCACTCGAAGAACCGGCCAAGAAACAACGCTCCACACCCGAAGACCGAGAAAAATCAGCACGAAACACCCGACCCTCGGGAACGACCATACGGACAAGGTCCCCTCGAGAGTCCACAATCCGAGAACCACCGGCCGAAACAACACCTCAAAGCCCTCATCCAACAACCGGGACACGAAAGCAAATTGTACCCCGCCGATTGAACAAGAGCAACACGCCTCGAGTGATCTTGTCACTCACTTTTATCTCACCTTACGAAAGCACACGCCCACGCCCATTGTCCCCAAAAGTGATGTACCTCTTCGTCACCACCGGGACGAGACTTGAGAACCACCCCGTGTCCCGGTCATATGCCTCGAGCAACCGGAGTCAATCAACCAAATGTTCTTCAAGTCTCCCACCTGAAATTCAAAAACAAGCACGTGAGCGAACAAACGACTCAAGATCAAGGGGTTAGTACCAAAGGAGGAAAACCAGTGCCGAGCCATTTGCTCGAAAGTGGGGTTAGCACACATTAAGACATCTTTCCTACCATAACCACCACCACGAACACCACCTCGGTAACCACTCCGAGGAAACCACCCCTCACTGCCTGGAGGAGGACCAAAACCACGGAAGACAACCCGTGGAACGTCCCTCCTCTCCTTCTCAAAGCTACGACTCCTCCCATCCCCGTAGTGAACTCGAGGGGGAGAATGCCTAGCAACCGATCACCCGTGTCTCTCCGGACCAACCACCAGCAACTCCACCTCCCGGACACCGAAACCTCTCGACTCACCACCTCGAAAACCACTCCGCCGAGTCGGGGGGCGGTTAAACCGCCCGGCCGGGCCGGTCTAACCGCCCCCCTCGGGGCGGGCCGGCCCGACCGCCTAGCCGGGCCGGCCCGACCGCCCCCTCCGAACTCGCTCCTCGGCTGTGGGAACTCGCATCTCCCCATGCCGGAACACTTCTCACCACAGCCTTACCCCTGGGCAATGGCATACGAGGCTTAGGTACACCATGGGAAGGGTTGTACCTATCCTTGTTCGCCCACTCCTTTGCCATCCTCTCTTCCCGCTTCCTCTTGAAGCAAAACTCATCCTTGTGACCCTCTTTCCCACAATGGCCACAACGGAACCTCACAAGCTTAGGTTTTGGCTTGGATTGGGGCTGCTCGCTTGGTTTCTCTCCACTCAACTCCTCCACCGATTTCTCCTTACTTGCCTTCTCACTCACTTTCCCAAAGAACACTTTCCCGGAAGTGCTCACAAACTTGATAGGCCTACGAAGATCATTTGTGGGTGTAGGAAATATAGGTGGAGCTGGGGTTGTGTCTAGTCGGTTCCTAAGATGGTTGGGTTTTGGAGGGAAATCATTTTTGTGGTGGGTTTTTGGTGGCTCCAGGATATTCTCTCCACTTCCTTCACCAACCTTGTTTGCCCCAAGTCCCTCATCATCTTGCCTCTTAAAGGCCTCGATCATCATCCTCAACTGAGGCTCATTACCGGACAACCACCCCATCAACTTCCTCAAGTCATCATTCTCATCCTGCAAGCGTTCAACATAATGTGCAAGTTCCAAATTTTTCAATGCATGCATTTCACAGGTAGAGCATGATGTAGGCAAGGGTTCCTTCAATTTAGCCTCAAGCGAACTAGTGTAAGCATGCATCTCATCAATCTTAGCATGCAAAACAAGGCAAGAAGTACAAGCACCTAGCAAAGCAGGTCTAGACTTAAGCTCAGCCACTTCAACCCTAAGCACATCTAGTTCCTCACACTTGGAGGCATGCTTCTCCTTAAACAAAGCAAGATCAGCAAGGAATATGGAGCAATCAGCACAATCATTCTCATCCGAAGCAACAGGGCTAGCCTTAAGGGAATCAATCTCAAGCTTGCTATCAAGCACCTGTGTCTCTAGCTTAGCCACTCTAGTCCTAGCATCCTCGAGTGAAGCCCTAAGCTCTTTTCTCATTTTCTTGGCCTCTCTAAGCATGTCATCACGGTTATCAAGCAAAGAGCCAAGCCTCTCATTCTCCTGGCGCAAGAAGGGAAGTTCATCACGCACCTCGTCGTCGAACTCAGAGTCCGAGTCGCTCTGTGTGCTCTTCTTGCTGCCGGAGCTCAGCGCCATGGTGCAGAAGCCATCTCTCGCGAAGCGGCTCGGCCCCGCTCAGGTTCTTGGACGACTTCTTGTTCTTGCGACGATCGCCTTCATCTTCACTGCTGCTCGAGCTCGAGGTGGAGTACGCGGAACTGGAGTCGACGTCGCTCGCTCCGACCATCGCTCGGGCCTTGCCTCGGCTCTCCTTCTTCCTCGATCGTCGCTCGTCCTTGTACTTGTTCTTGTGCTTGCTCTTGTAGTCGCGCCTCGAACGGTACTTGCCGTCCTTCCTCGGCTTGTGCTTGTAGCTGTCCTTGTTCTCGGCCTTCTCCGGGCAGTCGGCGACGAAGTGTCCCGGCTTGCCGCACTGGAAGCACGTCCTCGTGTTCCTCCTCATGTTCACACAGTTCTCGTGCAGCCTCTCGAACCGCCTCGTCAACAACGCCAGCTCGTCCTCTCCAAGGTCATCAAACTCCTCATCTGGCATAGACATCAAAGAGGAAAAAGAGAACATCCTGGTGGATGGGTTAGAGTTAGCCTTTCCTTTGGAACCACCAACGAGGGCAAGACTATGGGAATCAGTCGGTCCCTCGAGCTTGGCAGTCATGCCCCTATCCACCTCAGCCGACTTGAGCTTCGAGAACAGCTCGTTCACCATCAGAGTGTCATACTTCTCCGACTCGACAATGGCCTCGAACTTTCCGCCCCAAATCGTACGATCCAAAGGCTGTAAGAGCTTGACCGCTCTATCATGATCATTGTACGGGAGCACGTCCACATTGGCCCTCATGTTGTTCACGACCACCGTGAACCTCTGAAACAAGGCATCGATGGACTCACCGGGGAGATGAGTGAAGTTCTCGTACTCTCTCCGGTAGGTCGCATACATCCATGCCTGAACCTAGGCGTTCCCAACATGAGCCTCCTTCAACACCACCCAAATCCTACAAGCCAAGTGCTCGGTGTGCACCCGATCGAACTCAGGCTGACACAAAGCACGAAACAAGTAGTCGACCGCCTTATTGTTGGCGTCGAATCTGTCCCTCGACCCTGGAGCAAGGAAATCCATCGGCTGGACATAGCCTGTGTCTATCGTGACATCCCAAAGAAGCTGACCCTTTCTGCGGAGAAACGCACCCATCCGCTTGCTCCACATCTGGTAGTTCTTTCCATCGAAGTGTGGAGGACCCGAACCCTGTTCCTGGTACGCCATCCTTGGATCTTAGACTGGTTAGAGTCAACAAAGACCCGAACCGGCTCTGATACCACTTGAAGGACCGAATAGGCGACCAGAGAGGGGGGAGTGAATGGGAGCCGATAAAAATTCTTCTTGAGGGAGATTGAAACTCCGACAAGATGAACTAGCTCGGTCGAACCCCCAAAATCACACACTCCGCACTTCAACCTTCCGTTTGCCAAAACCACGTAGCCACTGGAGTGCTACTGGTCCTAGGAACAAACTCTACCAAAGAACCACAACACACACGCAGCACCGAGCAGAAACAACTCGAAAGCCGGCTAACCATAGGGGGCGCTTAGACCGGGTATAGGGGGCGGTTAGACCGCCTCCACCTGGCAACCAAGAAATCCTCCGAAACGCCTCTTTTGAGCACCAAAACTCACCACGGTTTCACCAACAGAGATCTGTAGTCAAGGCCATGCTAGCTACCAGAAAATCTTGGCGAAAACCAAAACTTCCCCCAAGGGCCTAGGGGCGGTTAGACCGGCTACCTGGGGCGGTCCAACCTCCTGTACCCAGCAACGAACCCCGACCAAGAACACCTAGCAAACCGCACGAGAACGACCCCAAATTTCACCCGGACACTCCTCTCGATCAACACAAACAAACTCACGAGAGGAAAATCCGGCGAAACAAAACTTTGACCCGGAAACACCCGGGCGGTTAGACCGCCCCCCGTAGGCGGTTAGACCGCCCCTTCCATAAAATGAACCCGCGGGTCAAACCTCCACTTCCTCGCGCCCGATCTCCCGAATCACTCCACGGATTGCAGCCAAACTTCGGGAATAGCTGGGTTACCTCCTGGGCAACCTCTACCTCAAAGGAATCGACCCGAAACGCTCACAATCAACAGGAATCGAAGAAATCGCTTCTCTAGGTCAAGAACTCGCCCAACTCGAGAAACCACCAAATCGAGTCCGATTCAAAAGGGATTTGGGGGCAAAGTCACCAATCAAAGAGGCACAAGAACCTCATACGTGACACCCACCAAAAACCCCAAGAAATCGTCCTCAAAACACCGCCAAAAGAGCTCCGAAAATCAACACAAAAGAGACGGGAAAACCACCATGATGAACAACGCCAAACCTTCTATACATGCCATGAAAGGTTCGTACAAGGTCTAGCTTGCCACCCAAACATCCATCCCTCTCTCTAAATCTCACATGAAGCTCTCAAGCTAGTCCTCTAAAAACTAGGGAAAATGGAGAATGAAAATGGAAAAACAAATGAGCTAGGGTTCAAGAGTTGGCTGCCATCCACCCATATAATGAGTATATATGGAGGCACCCAAAAGACTAAACTACCCTTCACTAATAACTAGGGATACATGCCCCTCGAGGGCGAATTTGGAAGTCTTCATGTCTTCACCATCGGACGGATGCCCGGCGACCGCACCCTGCGTAGCCTCGACGCAAGCCTTGTGATCCCGACGCGTGTCCTCCGCTTCGAAGCTTCTCGGCGCCGGCGGCCAGGGCGGTCAGACCGCCCCCCCTGGGCGGTTAGACCGGCCTGGGGAATCTGACTGGCCCCAGGCGGTCTGACTGCCCCTTCTGGGCAGTTGAATTGGCCTGGGTGGCCGCACCACCTCGTCGAGTCTTCGGCCTCGGTTTTGTGGCTCAACCGAGTAACCCAGTGATTTTCTGGTGAACCACTGCAAACCCCGCGAACTCGGTGTAGCCTCCGCCAATCTCCACTCATGACTCGGATCCCACGTAGTCCCGGCTCGACCTTGGTTTTGAGGCTCTACCAAGAAACCGTCCACGACTTCATCTTGCTGTTCATGCCATCATGCGGCCCGCACATGACCCCGCTGGCCACCGGGTCCCTCGAACGAAGCCTACTTGTCTTCTCCACACCTGGAGGCCTCACCGGCAACGACCTTTCGCGCTTGTTCTTCACCTGCACCAACACGAGTCAAGCCGCAACCTGCACCTGCAATACATAGCCAAGAATCAGTCCACACAACGTTGTCAATCACTCATCACACAAGGAAGCGACCATCCATCGGTCCTCGAACCACACATGGTCCTCATCCATCCCTAGCCGTCTCATTAAGGTACTAGGCTTACCGGTCCAATTCCCGACAAGTGTTTAGTACGTTCAAACACTTAACCCACAATAGCCATTGGACCGGAGCCCAAATCCCATTCTCTTACCACATGAGTAATCCAATTAAGGATATATTGTGATTCCTATCTAGGAACCTATTCTCGCGAGTGAGGTCATCACTCGACTTGTAACGGTCCTATAGCTTAGCAGCTATCGGCCTATCATACTAGTAAGGACAAAGGTACCTAGGGATCACGCATCTAGGGTTCCATTCAATTCCTGAACTTAAATGGACAAGCATCCATAGATAATTGAATAAAGAATTTGAAAACTGGGTTAGATGCACCGGAGCTTGCCTTCATCAGCTAGGTTAGCCTGGGCACCCTCGGTGTCGTCGAGCACTTCCACGTACTGCAGCGAAGCTTCCGCTCCTCCTTCCTCGATTTCCAGGACAAGCAAGTAATCACCGTCCGGAAGATCTACACGGAATGCAATGCAAGTTCAAGTGATGTGATAGGTTGTTATCTTGTCCAACTCTTGTTGGTCATATTCACCAAAGATGGGCACAGAGCTGGTCGAACCAGTGGGTCGCCGACCCATCCCAGCAAAACGATCCTAACGGGCCCCTCTCGGGTCGGAGGATCAAAAATCAAAAACCAGAGGGTCGAGGGGTTCGACCCATCGGGCCACCCCCCTCCACGTGACAGCTCCCCCTGCTCCCCAAGGCGTTGCCGCTGCCGCTGTCCACACGGTGCTGCAGCCATTGAATTCGACGACCATGGGTGGATGCAGGTGCACATCCTCCAGCTCTCCTCCTCATCTCCTTGTCAAAGTTATCCTCTTCCTTCCTCATTGGCTCACCGATGGCTTCTTGCTATGCTAGGGTTGGAGTTGATGGCGTCGTGGGCTCCCATGCCATGCTTGAGTGAGGCTCCGGCTGCGCCTTATCTCTCCGCGTGAATCCCCCACAACTCAAGGAGCCCCCTTACTAGCGCCGGATTGATCCCAGTATGGAATCAGCTCATCCTTGCCCTTGTGATAAATATCAAATTCTAGACTTTATCTCAAATATAATGATACGATTGTGAACGAGATTTAACTTTCTTGCTAAAAAATCTTCTGTATTCCAAATCTGGTATCAAATGTCACAGAAAAACTCATTAATTTGGCTTTATACTTCATGTCCCATAGTGTTTGGTCAGTTGTTAGTGCTATTCCTTTGTTGTTAGAAATCTAGCGAAATCACAATTCTTTGTACCTTTGTCCTACTAACAAAGCTATGAACAGATTTCTCTGTAGCATACATTAATTTGCACTCACACCAACGGGAGTGAGTATGCAGAGGGAATTATGCTAACAACATTTTGGGTTTTGAAATAACCCCGGAACAATGTTTTTGTTATAATTTATTCAGATGTGTTTTAGTTTTTATGTTAAGTATGTCGAGAGAACTATGGTTTTACTATATCCGAAAAGTCATATGCATTTTGTTTAGGCATTGTAGACTAAATGTAACTATTTTAGCAAAGTGTGTGACCATGGTAAGCAAAGGTTGATGGTACGATCTAGGATGAGACGGGCTTGTTTGTCCGAATCCTCGGTCCATGTTCTTTGAGGTGTTGTGGCTGCAATTTGACCCAGAATATTTAGTGTATGCATAGTTCAAAAGGTTAGAGGTTTCAGGTTTGCATGTTGTTTCTTTGAATTATGGCTGGCCTCATTTGAGTTTTGAATTATTTCTATAAAGTTTGTTTTGATTTGACTGAACACATATTTGTTCACACCATGACAATGCACTTCACTTGTTTTGGCTCTCTAGAAAATGACTTGCCTTCTTTGAGTTCAATTCTTGGGAGTCAAGAGTTTGGACTTTGGAGTGGCAATCTCATCTCTAAAATGTTCCTGTGCAATCTAACCACTTATTTTTTTAAAAAAACATTCAGATTGTTTTGTGTAGCGAGGCAGGGCAGTCATTTTTGAGCTCGTCAGGCAAAGGAAGTCCAAGAATAAGCACCCATCATTATTCTCCTCTCTTCGTCGTAAACTTTATAGTATTTTTTTGTTCATCTGTGAAGTTGAACTCTAGCCATGTATGTAGAATGTCTGTATTGTATAATTGTTTTTGTTAATTCTATTTGTCCACACTGCCAATGCACGTTTTGTGGTGAACATACAGTCCAACGTGGACTAAAAAACGGTTCGACCCACTAGAACCATCGGAGCAACCACGGATCGCACCGTGCTTCTTTGCTTGCTAAATGGATCGCTGGATAGTTACAGGGTCGCTCCAAGGAGCACCTACGCCCATCTTTATTCACCTTAACAAGTATCTAGATAGTACATCTCCTTTAGGAAGGTTATTAGTTATATATGATTTATTCTTTATTGCACATTTGAATAAAGGTTTCTTTTGTACTTGTTATTTTATGTAAAGGTTTTGTCCTTTTTCCCTTCACTAGCAAGGGTATGAACAATATTTTTATTCATGAATTAATTCCTTACCAGCAAAGGTGTTTTATTAATCTTAATTAAGTTAGGTAATACTTTCCCAAAAGGAAAAAGAATTAAAAAGGGCTTTTCTTTATTTAATTTCTCTTTAATCTTTTAAAGAGCTTTAAAGCCTTTTGTTAAGCAATAAATTACCAGAAATTCAAAGAAGTGTTTCTTAAGCATATTAGCACCTATACTGGCCCACTGGGCCCACATGTAATGCTTGGAAGCTAGGAATTTAAATATTATGGAAAATGACTAAGGCTAGTTAGTGATTCAAAACAAATGCACACAAAAATAATTAAGCACCAAAATGATCCAAACTTTCTCATGCATGCTCTCTGGTCCTAAACAAGCCGAAAGAACCAGCATGTACACCTAGAAACTCCACTGAACTTGCTTCATTAATTTACAAAGGAAAACATGCACAAATTAGGAATAAGAATTTCTGTTAAGCCAAAAATCATGATTAATTCACAAGAGCTGTGTTTTGACATAACATTACAGTGTGCACAAGTTGGGCACAAAAACTTAAATACATTTAGCTACAAAAATCATCTAAGCAGTTTCTACAGAAATGGACAACAATTTATCTAGCAAGATTTACTTCATAACTTTGTGCACTTTTTGCCACAGGAACTTGTCATGGCACGACATACAACATATCCAAAATTTAGATACAGAAGAGTTGTAGTTTTTGAGTTATCGCAGATCTAGGTATTTCATAATCCTATTTTTCATGTTAAAACTATTTAGAATCGAGCCATGTGAGAATAACAAAAGTTGTGGGATTTCTCTCCCTGAATCCAACAAAACTGGTTTGGTATTTTCCTGAATTTTCTACAATTTTCTAGGGATTTTCTACTGCTCTGGACTGACTTGCAAGAAAACTTAAATAGGGTACATCACAACCAAGTCCTACACTTTACACACGACACCCTGGAAAGATTCCCAGCCAAGCAATTGGGTCCCTGGCCGGGGAGGCGGCGCGGCTCCAGCCAAATCCGGCGAGCCGGCGGCGCTCCCGGCCGGGCAAGTGGCTAGGCTCGGCCAGGGGCTCACCTAGGGGCGTTGGGTGTCGGAGTTGAGGCGGAAGGGATGGTCGGCGAGGGGGATCGACGGCGGCCGGCGGAGGTGGCCGCGGCGGCTCGGGGAAACGGCGAGGGAGGCGCTGTGCTGGGCAACACGCGACCTTGGGAGGTTCACTGGGGTCTCGTGAAGGTACTGGAGCGGTTGGTCGGTGGCGAGCGCGAGCGGGGGTGTGAGTTCACGGCAGCGGCGGCAATGGCGGACGGAGGGGCTCGGGATGGCGCACTGCGGGGAGAAGGAGTGGCGTTTATAGGCCGGCTCGCCCTTGGTGACGACGGGTGACGGCGGGGAGATGCTCCCGCCGTGCTACGGCGGCTCGGGCGATGCGCGTACGGCGGAGACACCACCGACGGACCGGCGGTCCGTGGCGTGCCCGAGCGTACGGCGGCGTGACGGTGCGGACTCGAGGCGCCTCGGGCGGGGGGGGTGCGTCGGGGCGCGGGTGGCTCGGGCGGTGCACGCCTCGGGCGGCGCTCGGCCTCGGGAGGCGAGGGCGCGAACGCCGGGGCCGGCGGCGCGCCGCCGGCGACGCGCGGCGCACGGGCGCGCGCGACGTCGAGGCGCGTCAGCGCTCTACCCTAATCCGTTTTGCTAGAGCTCTGTTTGACTCAAATTTTCTCCAAAATTTTGAATAAAACTTGACCAAGTGGTGAACATGAAAGTTGTAGATCTAGCTACCCTCTACAATTTCTAAAAAGGCTATATAGGGTTTTTCTGCACAAATTTTGAAATACACCAATGCCAACTTTGAATGTCAGCCTGTCTTTATGAACAGTGAATCCTATCTTGCAACCAATTTTTCCAAGCTTTTCCATTCAAAATTTGAAATGCCAATCTACATGAAAGTTGTGTCCCTCAACAAGATGGACAACTTTCATAAAGATAGAATTTTAAGTGTTTAGGTGAATTTTGGAAAACGCGGCAAAAGTTCCGGCAGACACCTATAGACACTAGGGTGGCTAGGGGGTTTGACCAAGTCTTTGACCATGGGTTGGCCTCACAAGTGTGTCTACCATTCAAAGGGGTCACTAGGGTAGGTTAGTGAGTTTTTCGAGGTGAGGGCCCAGGTTGACCGTGATTTGACCAAGTTGTCTACTTTGACCGGCTGTTAGGGTTAATTAAAAACCTAGGGCGTCACACTCATGAAGGTCTCAAATCTATAGCGCCCAAGCACCTAGAAGTACTTGGCAGGTCCGTTAGGCGCGCACCCCACGGGGAGGCCTTCATTTCGACGTAAAACCCCAGGTGTCCAGAGAAGGCTAGCAGGGCGACGAAAGCACACCGACCTCAGAAGGTCACACATCCGGGGCGCCCAACTAGGCTGGCAGAGCCGTAGACATACCGAGGTATTATGAGACCTAAGTATTAAGGCACGCCGACCTCAAGGAGGCCGTTTTGGTGTCCAGATGACCAGGATACCTGCTAGCCATCTAGCGGAGCCATTGTACCAAGGTATTGGCGACCTTAGTGATAGGCACACTGACCACGGGGGGGGGGGGCGACGAAATCGTAGATCTCCGCGATGTTTCTGATCTCCATGGTATTTTGGATCTTCAGGCGCCCAGAAAGATCTGGCAGAGCAGCGAGGCACGCTTACCCCGGAAGGTCTTCAATCGAACCTACGACCATTCTGCTTAGGAAACAGAAATATAGGCTGATTGGAATAGGTCCGTTTACATGCAGAGCCATAGCGGGTGCACCAGGACGCAGAGCCTAGCGGGTGTGAATAAGAATCATCAGGTCATAGAGGAAGGTCGTGAAGTTGTCGTCAAAAAGGGGCTAAATTAGGCGCGGAGCCATCTGACGCAGGGTCAGGTCTTGTCGTATAGCGTAGACTGCAGAGTCACGGGTCGACAGTGGTTGGAGATTCCCTTGCTACCCAGAAAACGACAAACTGCCCACTGATCGAGGGGGTTACTTTAGCCATGTGACCTCTGCAGTGGGGGCTCAAGCATCATTGATGCACAAATGACAAAGATGTCGTGAGTCAGAAGGAGTAATGTCATCACCTTTAATCATGCACAGGCTACAGGTCCCGATGTCACGTGGTATCAGTGTCATCACGTCGCCAGCTGCCCGGGGCGCGACTTTGGTTATAAATAGCACGCTTTGTGACTGAAGGAGGCAAGCTCCGAGCGCCGTTGAGCTATGAAACCGCAGTGTAGTACTCCCACCATGCCATGGGCATGTGTTCGTCCACCAGATTGTAAAGCTTTGTTCTTGTAGATGCTTGGAGCTAGGAGAACTCTCGCGAAATATAGGCAACATCTCCATCCCCTGAGCCCAGCCTCTGCGAGGTACCAGGTAGAGTTTGGAGGTGATGCTGTTCGAGCTGGAGCTATAGCAGGATGTCTCTAGTGAGCAACGGGAGCTCACTAGGGCTTGGTTTTCAACACCGAAGAGCAAGCTCGTGTCTCCGTTCCAATAGTTGGAGCCGAGCATGCCTTAGATTGTGTGTCATCCTGCAGTTGTTGCGTGTCGTCCTGCAGTTGTCTCCCGCAAGGCCGCCATCAAGGTCCTGGAGCTAGAAGTCTCGCGATGTACTCTGCTCCGGTAAAGTAGGTCACGGTGACTGCTCTGGATGGCCTAGGCCTTGTAGTATGTTTATTTTGTGTGTCAAGTTCTGGATCCAGTGAGGTCGCAGGCGACTTGTGTATCTTCGGATTATGGATCCAATGAGGTCGTAGGCGGTTTGTATACCTTCAAGTGGTCATGTAATGTTCGCTCTCTTCTGCCATGTATTTTGGTCGATTTGGCAGAATGATTTGTCAAAGACCTAACTTAACGTGATGTGTGGGCTTGCAAAATGATTTGCCATCAGGATGACCTGATGTTGTCTTTTTGGCTAACGACCTAAACTCAGATTTAGGTCGTAGCTGTAGCCTGCTGGCGAAAATTCCGCCTTAATCTTGTCGTGAGCTTCTCGGGATAGAGCCGTTGAGGCGCATTGTACGGTGGATGGAACCGCAACGGATAGATTCGGTGGACCCCCCTTATAAATAGGGCGGCCCGAGGCAGGGTTGACCCCATTCCCCTTCATCTTCCTTCGTCGCTGTCTCTTCCGCTTCCGTCGCTTTCTCTCTCATGTGCACACCGTAGCAATCTTGCGACTGCCTTGCTCCTGCGCCCACCCGTCCAGCTTCCAGCTCCGGCCAGGCTCGTGCTAGCACCACCGCTCCGCGTCGTGCTCCTCTTGTGCATGCGCGTCAAAACTTTGTACCACATTAGATCCAGCACCAACCCTAGTGGCGAGATGGAGGAGGAGGGGGCTTCCATCCCGGACCCGCAGGCGGCATGGGTCCGATCGACGATGACTGAGGCCAAGATCCAAGTGCTGGTGGACCGTGGGCTGCTCCGGCCAAAGGCGGAGGTGTAGTGGAGGGCTGCCGCCGGGGAGCAGTTCCCGAGCGAGGACGTCAAGGAGCAGGTCATCTTCGCCTCCTTCTTCGAGTGCGGCTTCAACCTCTCGGCGGGAGACTTCTTCCGTGGGTTGCTGTACTACTACCAACTAGAGCTGGTACACCTCGTCCCTAACTCCATAACTATAGTTTCCACTTTCATTCATTTCTGTGAGGCGTATCTAGGGATATCGCCTCACTTCTTGTTATGGAGGTATTTTTTCTGTGTCAAAAGCACTAGCAAGAGGTCTGGCCAATGGGGCTGTGATGTTGAACTTGAGGCCAGGCTTCAAAGCAGAATGGCTAGATACCGACCTCCCCGACAACACTGCTGGGTGGAGGTCGGAGTGGTTCTATATAGCTGATCAGCTTCCTGGTCTTCCACGGCACACTGGTCATAAGCCAGTGAAAATAAATTAATGGGATTTAGGTCTGTCGTCCAGGGATCTCAAGGAGCTCGAGCTGGTGCTAGAGCTCGTAAATGAGTTAAAGAAGCAGGGGTTGACAGGAGCCGCGGTGGCTAGGTCGTTCTGCCGGCAGATGATCCAACCGATCAAGGATCAGGTTCACCCGGCGTATGAGTACTGGGGGCAATCAGACCCCACGCGCAAGGTCAACCGCAAGGTCTCCAAGGAGGAGATGGCGGCTAGAATTTCCCAGATGTATTCTGGGAAGGTGAAGGTGAAGAAGTGCCCTAAGGCACACTCATTGAAGAGGCCGGCTGACCTGGTAAGATCCTGAGATCTATCTCAAGGTTGTTTCACTTTGCTTGTTAGTTGTTTAGGTCGTATGACGTCTGGATCATCTGTTTGCAGGAGCGCGAGCTTCAGATGTGGTGCCCGGCACCTCTCCCTAAGGGTGAGCAGCACTGCAGGAAGCTTAGGTTGGACAAGTACAAGCCACTAGCAGGTCGTCCGTTGGAGGCTTACGGGTCTGACTCGTCGGTGGAGGCCGACGAAAATACTGATGTAGAGACTGGGACATACCCAGACATTGGTGGCGCTGTGAAGTCCCGGCGCAGAACTAGGTCGACAGTTGGGAAGAAGTTGGCTTCAGTTGTTACTACAGCTATCTCTACGGTGAAGGCCGCAGAGCAGAAGAAGAGGAAGAGAAAGGTTGCTTCCCCTCCAGCGGTTGTTACTCCATCGATTCTGACGCCCCACTCGCGGGAGGTCGAGTCGGAAGAGGAGGAGGACTCGGATAAGGAGAAGGAGAGGGATGAGGCAGTCGAGGAGTTGTCGGTCCCTGAGGATCGGCTGGCGAGGAGGTCGGAGAGTCCTGCTGCCCAGAGGCAGCGGGAGCTAGTGCAGAAGACGTCGGAGGAAGCCCTTCGACGTGGATTGGAGGCGCAGCATACTGCTGTAGCGGTGCAGGCAAGGATGCCTACGGCAATTAAGCCTCAGGTGTTTTTGGCTGAAGAATCGGCTCTCGGCCGTGACGAGGTAAAATCTTGATGGCTAGTTGTGTTTTTTACTTACTATCTTTTATGTTTTTATCTTTACGATGTCTTTCGCCATGCAGGCCGGTGATGAGGCCACAAGAGGGTCTAGGTGCCCCACCTTCTCCCTCCCACACGACGCCTGAGCCACAGGTTGTGGGGGAGGCGCTTGCAGATGACGCGCGCACTGCTACTCCGCCGCGAGGGGCAGTTGAGAGCAGGACGACTGTGCCGCCTGTGGCGGCCGCGAGGGTGGAGACTCCCCTGCGCGTTGCTGATGCTGGAGGCGCTTCCGCTGGGGACATCGGAGCGACGACATCCCTAATGATCATCGACGCCGACCCCATCAGTGCAGTCCCTGGTGGGGCGGAGGACCTGGTCAGGGACCAGCCTCAAATTGACCTGGCGCTAGGAGGTCCAGAGACGTCTGGCGCGCAGGTACCTCCGTCTTCGTCCTCAAGCCCAAGGTTGCGATGACGATCGATTAACTGGAATCGCACCCCTTGGCAGGAGGATTGGTTTGAAGATAACGAGGACATGCAGGCCTTCCGGACCGGCATCGTCACCATCAATAACGTGCTGACGGTGAGTTGCCCATGACGTGTTGCTGTTACTTGATTGTACGTAAATGAAATGATGCTGACACCCTGGTTACTCTGTAACAGTCGCTAGCTTAGAGGGCCAAAGGCCGGGCCGACTAGCTGAAGAATGCGACGGAGAAGGAGCAGCGGATCATCGACCTTGAGCGAGAGCTCAACGAGGTACGCGAGGCGGTAGCCACCGAAAAGAAGAGGCTCGAGGACGAGCTCGCCGAGGAGAAGTGCAAGGTCATGGAGGCCACCGCGCAATTTAACACCATGGCTACAGGCAGGTCGAATCTTTGCGTTAATGACCCCTTTTGAAGAGAAGGTCACTAGTTGTGTGCTAACTGTTGTATCCTGCAGATTTCCGTAACCGCGAGGAGGAGCTAAAGAATGCTCTGGCGACCTCCAGGAGCAAGGTTCAGGATTTGGAGATAAAGGTCCGGGAGATTGAGGCTTGAGGCCTGGAACTCAAGCGGGCGATGAAAGAAGCTACTGATAGTGAGTACGACATATCTCAAAAGCTGGCTTATCAGATAGGAGCTTGTCGGGGCCTTGAAGCCAAATTCGAGGCTGTTTTGAAGTCATTGCAGAGTGACCAAATCACCATTACAGGGTATGTGGTGGAGCTGAACGACCTCAGAGGCGCTGCCAACTATGCAATGTCTTGCATAGCTGTTCCAGAAGAAGGGGAGCAGTAGTAGTCCATTGTTGATCGCCTAGTAGACACTCCTAACAGCCTTTTGACTTTGCTAAGGCGACGAGCTTGGCGGCTGCGACCGATGCGTTGGTGATAGTTAAATCTCACTATCCTGACATCGACATGGCTAAGATCAAGGGAGGTGCTGACACCACGAAGGACCTCCAAGCCCTAAAGCTTGAGGTTGAAAAGGCCGCTAATGAAGTGATGGAGAACATTGACTTTGAAGGCGATGGTGGCGACGGTGGCGACCAGTAGTCTTGAGTTAGGAGTTGTACTTCCTCCACCTCTCATAACTTGTAAATAATGCTTCAGGGATATTTTGGAGAAACTTTAACAAAGTACTTGACTTTTTTCCTGCCCGAGCTTGGTTGATCTTTTGTAGATATCGATGTCTTGTGTTCTTGACTCGTTAACCACTACTCACGGAGAGGCTGGCTTACCGACCTCCACAGCTCGACATGGAGGCTTACGCGAGGTCGGCGTGTGAGGGAGGAGCATAGGGCTCAGGTCTGGCGACCTTTCCGATCAAGCATGCTTGTAGCGGCAAGAGGCTTCGTACTCGTTAGAGATGGTGTCCTTAGGTCGGATGACATTTAGGTTGGCTTTGAGCCAAGCCCCCGAGCATGTCGAGGGGAAGGACTAAGAGAGACTCGGGACCCCCAGGTTTTGCGACCCATGTGTTGGCTTTAGCCAAGCCCCCGAGCATGTCGAGGGGGAGGGTTTATTGTATGAGGGAGGAGGAGGTAGTGCTCGACTCATAGAAGATGACTACTTGAAATATTTATTTATTAAATCTGAAAAAAGGGTACAAGAAGAGGAAATACATAGCTTAAATTTAAAACTATTCTATGGATAGAATCGACGTAAATGCTCCACGTTCCAGGGGTTGGGTACTCCTTGCCCGTCACCCCACTGGAGTCGATATATTGACGAGCTGATAACTTCCGTGATGATGAAGGGTCCCTCCCAAGGGGCAGAGAGTTTGTGCATGCAGTCGGTCTTCTGGATGCATCTGAGGACGAGGTCTCCAACGTTAAAGGAAGTTTCTTTAACATTGCAATCATGGTAACAACGTAGCTGTTGGTCGTGACGAGCTTGTCTCAAGACGGCAGCGAGTCTTTGTTCTTCGAGGCTGTTGAGGTTGATGCATCGTGTTTGCTCGGCCTCTCCTTCCTCATAGAACTGGATCTGTGGAGCTCCGAAAGCGACATCGGTAGAAAGTACAGCTTCTGATCTGTAGACCAGAAAGAAGGGCGAGAAGCCTGTGGTAGAACTGACTTAAGTCCTGAGACCCCAAATCACGTGCGGTAGCTCGGCTAACCACCAGGTGGCATAGTTGGAGGCGTCGTCGTAGATACGGTCTTTAAGAGCTTGGATCACCATGCCGTTGGCTCTTTAAACTTGGCCGTTGCATAGTGGTGGGCGACCGAGGAGTAGTAGACGTCGATAAGATTATCTTGGCAAAAGTACCAGAAGACCGAGCCAGTGAAGGCTGCGCCTAGGTCGGTGTTTAGGCATGCCGAAGTGATGCTTGATGTCTCCAATGAACTTGACTGCTTCTTCCAATGTTACTTTCGCAACAGGTCGGACTTCAATCCACTTGGTGAATTTGTCAACGGCAACCAGGATATGTTTGTAGCCACCTGGGGCGGTACGAAACGGTCCTATAGCGTCGAGACCCCACATAGCGAAGGGCCATGACGGAGGAATCATGCGCAGGACCTGGGCTGGTAGGTGCTACTGCTTGGCAAAGAATTGACATCCCTTGCACCTCTTTATGAGGTCTTTGGCGTCAGTTACAACCGTGGGACAATAGAATCCAAATCGGTACGCTTTGCCGACCAAGTTGGTGGATGCCGCGTGGCAGCCACACTCACTGTTGTGGATCTCAACTAGGAGCTGGAGACCCTCTGATCATAAGATACATTTCATCAAGATGCCAGTAGAGGCAGCTTTTCTGTATAGGTCGGAACCGATCACGACGTCGTTAGCACTTCGTCGCGTGATGCGTTCTCGCTCTGCTTTGTCGTCAAGGACAAGATGGTCGAGTATGAAGTCTATGAAGGGCTTGCGCCAATCATCCTCTTTTTCTGACATTAGCATGTTGCGGGGAGGTGCTGAGTTTTGGTCGTTTGGAGGTGGTTCTGGATTATCAGGATCCAAAAGCTTCACTGAAGGCTTGCGCAGGTCTTGGACGAACACGCCTGCTGGGACTAGAGCTCGTCGAGAGCCTAGTTTGGAGAGTACGTCGGCAGCTACGTTGCTGTTGCGTGGGACGTGCTGGAATTCGATCCCTTCGAAGTGGCCTTCGAGTTTATGAATCTCAGCACAGTAAGCATCCATCGTGTCCTTGATGCAGTCCCACTCCTTGTTGACTTGCTCGATGACGACCTTGGAATCGCCAAAACCTAGTAGTCGCTTGATGCCAAGAGACACTGCTATGCAGAGCCCGTGGATCAGGGCTTCATACTCTGCTCCGTTGTTGGAGGCCTTGTAGTGGATTTGCAGGACGTACTTGAGTTGTTCTCCCTGAGGAGAGATGAGCAATACGCCTGCACCTACCCCTTCCAAGTTGAGGGCGCCGTCGAAGTACATTATCCAGTGCTCAGGTCCACTCGGACACAAAGTCTGCGAGGATCTACGACTTGATCACTTGCCTGAGGCAAAACTCGATTTCGAACTCTCCAAGCTTGACTGACCACTTGACAATGCGGTCGTTGGCGTCGCGGTTGCGAATGATCTCTCTAAAGGGGAACGAAGATGGAACCACGATCTTGTGAGCTTGGAAGTAATGAAGAAGCTTTCTCGACGTAATCAGGAGCGCATAGAGCAGCTTGTGAGGTTGTGTGTAACGTGTCTTAGCGTCAGCCAGGACCTCTCTCACGTAATACACAGGTCGTTGAACAGGATGGGCCTGCCCTTCTTCTTCTCGCTCGGCGACAAGAACCGTGCTGACCACATTAGTGGTGGCAGAGATGTAGAGTAGGAGCGTTTCCTTTGGGATTGGAGGTGTCATGACTGGTGACATCATCAAGGACTCTTTGAGAGCCTCTAAAGCTTTCTGGGATTCGTCGTCCCATACGAACTTGTCGGCCTTCTTCAATAGCTTGAAGAAGGGTAAGCCTTTTTCACCGAGCTTGCTAATGAAACGACCTAGGGCTGCCATCATACCGGTGAGCTTCATGGCGCCTTTCTTGTTGGATGGCTTGGCCATCTTGCGTATAGCGTCGACCTTCGCTGGGTTGGCTTCAATGCCTTGGTGTCCGACCATGAAGCCCAAGAGCAACCCGGAAGGCACACCGAAGACACACTTGGTTGGGTTGAGCTTCCACTGGAACTCCCGTAGATTGGTGAAAGTCCTGGTGAGGTCGACGATGAGCTTGTCTTCCTCTGTGGTCTTGTCTACGTAGGCTTCGACATTTTTCCCGATTTGGGACTTGAGGCACTTCTGAATTGCCTTCTGGTATGTTGCTCCAGCGTTTTTGAGGCCAAAGGTCATGACCTTGTAGCAGTAGATGCCGTGAGGCGTTATGAACGCCGTTTTGTCTTCGTCATCGAGGTGCAGAGCTATCTGGTGATACCCTGAGTAGCAATCAAGAAAGCAAAGTAGGACGCTACTGTGACAACCCGCCCAGGAAAATACTGTACTATCGCCTAAGACCGATCCACTTTGGTCGTTAAGCAATAGTAAAGTATCATCCTGTCGTTAGTTGCCGGGTTATCGCCCAGTAAATCACTTGGACATCGAATAGAGGATCGACACATGCATTAAAACTCACGCGAAGGCGAGTCCAGAGTACAACATGAGTTCAACATTTTATTACAAACCATTGTTCCTGACATGGAGTAAGATTCAGAGTTTGAAAAACAGCGGAAATAAATTAAACTAGCACAACAGTGGACATCACAGGAGGCCATCCGTGATGTCATAATTTGTCGTCACACATCCGGTCAATCACACCTACAACAACAGTTTTAAAGCAAGGCTGAGTATACTAATACTCAGCAAGACTTAACCGTCGGGTGATAACTACATCACCAAACTCTAGACATGAAAGGCTTTTGGCCGATGGAGTTTCTTTTGCTGAACAGCTACTAAGAGTATATCCTTACTTTCAATCTTTTAGCACAAGTTCTAGTTGATTACCATTTCTAAATGTGCCATCTATTTCAATCAGAATTGGGCAAGCAATTAATTCATACAACCATGTTTCTCGAGTTCCATCATTATGGGATATCATGGCCAGTTGGTTAAGCAGTCTCGGATAACGGTGAGAGGCCGACAATCGATTGATTTAAACCTTGCAAGGTAGACCTAAACACACGGAGCGGTGCACCAACCGAGCTGACACCGACCAGGCGGTTCCCAAAAATCCTCGGGTTCGGAGCGAATCTTACAGTCTCGGGTACAAGGCTATCTGGAATGTCCCACCCAGTACACCCAGCCTCACACATGTACCCACCTCCCGGTTGCAAAGCGGTAGGTGATTACTCAAGAGTAGTAATAGTAAGTTCCCGCACCGTCTCATTAAGGTACTAGGCTTACCGGTCCCATACCCGGCAAATGTTTAGTACGTTCAAAAGCTTAGCCCACGAAAGCCACTGGACCGGAGCCCAAATCCCATGCTCTTACCACATGAGCAATCCATTTAAGGAGATCTTATGATTCCTATCTAGGAACCTATTCTCGCGAGTGACGGACATCACTCGACTTCTATCGGGTCCTATAGCATTGCTGCTATCGACCTAGCATACTAGTGATAGAGCATAGGTACCTAGGGATCATGCATCTAGGGTTTCAATTCAACTCCTGAAACGTAAATGCACACCCATAGCAAACATAATTACATAATTTTAAAAGGCGGGGTTAATGATCCGGGGCTTGCCTTCGATGGCAAGGTTAGCCTTGGGCCCTTCTGGACTTGGGTCCAGGTCTTGAGCTACGTCCACGTACGGCAGCTCCTTGTCGGCACCTTCGTCTCCTCCTTCCGGCATGAGCGTACACCTACTGGCGGGAAGATCTACACGAAGATGCAAATGCAGGATTTATTTGACGGTTTTTAATTTAATTAGTCACAAACCATAAATGACATCCCCGAGGGTGTATTTGTTGGACACATTCACCTAGATAAGAATACATTTAGCATACTCTTCCAAAAAGGAACAATATGCAGCTCTTTATTAAATATTCTTTTTGACGGTGACTGTGTACATATATATGTAAATAATTTAATTTTAATTCACAAACAGTAGTGGGTGGGTACGTTTAACTTTTTAACATGATTTGCAACCACACACAAGATTAGCAAGGTGGTTTGGTGATATTTCCCATTTAATGACTATTAAGCCTTTATTACTTCCAATGCTTTAATTCATGAAATTAATTAAGAACAATTCAGTGGAAGGGTGTGTTACACTCTAAACACCTATAACAAGCCACTGGACACACATGCATGCTTTGGATAGCTAGAAGTTAATTCTTTTTGAAAAAGACAAAAGCTAGCTAGATGGGCAAGGTAAATGCACACAAAAATAAATACTCAACAAAATGATCCAAACTTTCATACACATGTTATATGGTTCAAAACTAGCCTAGTGGTGCAGCACATACACCTAGAACTATTATGGAACTTGAGTTATGAAATTTTAAAGAAAAACAAGCATAATTCAAGAATAAATATTTCTAGCAACTATAAAATTGTGATTAATTCACCAGATGTGTTTTTTGAAATAGAAAGACAGTGTGAAAGAGTTGGTTGCAAAAACCTAATTATTTGTTGCTAGAAAAATCATTTATGCAGATCTGGCAGAAATGGAAAAACATTTTTATAAAAAGATTTACATCATAACTTTGTGCAATTTTTGCATAGGATCTAGAAATGACCTAACACACAACATATCCAAAACTTGGACACAGAGGATTTATATATTTTGAGATATTATAGATCTAGGTTTTTCACATTTGTATTTTTCATGCAAAAACTAACAGGAATTAGCTCAGGCAAGAATAACAAAAGTTGTAGGATATTTCACCACAAATCCAACAAAATTGGTTTTGCATTTTTATGATTCTTCTACGATTTTCTACGCAATTTACAAGAAACAGCCAAATCACTTCACTATTGGAGTTAACCTTTTGCAGGGAGGCCCTTGGAAAGATTCTTGGTTTTGCAATGTAGTCCTGGGGGCGGCCGGCGATTCCGGCGAGCTCGCCGCCGGGATTGGCCGGGGAAGGGCAAGGGGGTGATCTAGGGGTCCCTAGGGTTCGGTTTGTGGGTTGAAAGGGGGCAAGGAGTGGACGGTTGAGGGGGAGCACCGAGGGCCAGCGGCGCCGTCCACCGTGGCTGGCATTGCCGGTGATAGGGACCTCCGGCTGTGGCTTTTGGGTGGCGGCGAGCTGCGGTGTAGCTTAGAGGAGGGCGCCGGGTGGTGGTCTGGTGACAGGAGGGGGTAGCTCGCCGGGGCGGCCATGGCGCGGCTGCTTAAATAGGCAACAGGGGAGGGGGCCCAGCCTGCACCTGGGCGCGCCCGCGGCCATCAAGGCGGCGCGAGCCCAAGGTCTTGGGCCGGCGTGCGCGACGGGGGGGGGCACCACGGTGACCACCGGTCCGCGGCGGTTCGTCCGGCCGGTCGGACGCGGGGTACGGCTAACACACCGCGTGAGGAGGGGGAGGACTTCATGGGCCCTTGGGGCGCTCGACGCCTTGAGAGGCGCGGGGCACGGGCGCCTAGGTGGCTCGGCGCGCGGCGCGGCCCAGCGCGACGCGGCCCCAAAACGTGTCGGTGCGGCTACGTTCGATCGCGTTTCTCACAAAATTTTTGAATAGAAGTGCAATATGTGATGAATAGGAAAGTTGTAGATCCAACTACCCTCTACAACTTTCGCAAAGGCCGTCTAGAATTTTTCTCAACGGATTTTGCAGGAACGTCGTGCCAACATTGAATGTCGGCCTGTCCCTGTGAACAGGAGGTACTGTGAGTCGATCGAGGTTTTCACCAATTTCGACCCAAAATTTGAAATGCAAATCTACATGAAAGTTGTGTCCCTCAACAAGATGGACAACTTTCATAAAGGTAGATTTTGAAGTGTTTAGGTGAATTTTGGAGAACACGGCAAAAGTTCCGGACGACATTCGCTGACGTCAACAGTTAAGCCGATTTTGACTAGGTCTTTGACCAAGGGTTCACCACGGATGTGCGTAGACTTGGTCAAGGGGTCTAATAGGGTTTATTGGCGAGGTTTTCGAGGTGATGACCCAGGTTGACCTAGGTTTGACCGGTGTTTGACTGGTCTGACTCGGCTGATCCGGTCATTAGCGTTACTGACGGTAATTAAAAATCAGGGGCGTCACAGCTACCAGCCGTGGAGTCCACGACCTGGTCGATACGAGGAAGAGGAAAAGGATCCTTCGGGCAGTGCTTGTTAAGGTCGGTGTAATCGATACACATCCTTAATCCACCAGTTTTCTTTGATACAAGAACCGGGTTTGCGAGCCAAACGGGTGTTGACATTCTCTAATAAATACTGCAGCTAAGAGCTTACAAACTTCTACTTCTATAGCTTGTTTTCTATCTTTTGCAAATTGCTAGAGCTTTTGCTTGATAGGTCGTGCGGTCTTGTTGACTTCAAGTTTGTGTCAGCTAGCTCCCTGGGGACACCGGGCATGTTGGATGGACTCCATGCGAAGATGTCAGCGTTGTCCCTAAAGAAGCTGGTGAGCGCGAGTTCCTATTTGGGGTCGAGGTCGGCCCTGATGATGACTTCCTTGGATGCGTCGGGCAGGCCGAGGCAAACCTTCTTAACAGCAGGACATGGGTCCAAATCTGTGGTTGTGCGCTTCTGCTCTGGTACCTGCAAGGTAGTTTGATCGATCTTGGCTTCCTGGGCGACCATGACTGTTACTACAGCTTTGATCGTTGAATCCTTGGAGAGCTTGACAATGGCACTTTCACAATTGTAGGAGACCATGATGTCTCCGAGGACGGAAAGGATTCCGTTTGGCGCTGGCATCTTCATGATGAGATAGGTGTGGTGGGGTATGGCCATGAACTTGGCGAGCATAGGTCGTCCGAAGATAGCATGGTATGAAAAGCGGAAGTGCGCGACTTCGAACGTTAGGTACTCTGTACGGAAGTTCTCCTCTGTGCCAAAGGTGACCGGTAGGCATACACGACCTATGGGGTACGCAGCCTTGCCGGGCACAACCCCGTAGAAGGGTTCATCACAAGCGGTCATCTTGCTGAAGTCAAATTTCATCTTGTGCAGCGTCTCTGTGAAGATAATGTTTAGGCTACTGCCCCCATCGATGAGGGTCTTAGGCAACTAGGCCCTGTTGACTATGGGGTTGACGACCAGCGGGTAGGTCCCGGGGTCAGGGATGTGGACCCAATTTTCCTGGAGAAAGTGATTGGGAATTCAGACCACCGCAGAGGTCGCGGGTTTTCAGTGTTGACGTGCCTGATCTCCCTGGCGTTTGATCGAGTCTGTCGGTTGCTTTGGATCACTTGGCGACCACCAACAATGAAGTTGATCTCACGGTTGGCCTTCTGGAACGCACCATTGGGGTTGCCCCCTTTGGGCAGTGGCGGTGGAGTCCGCTCCTTCCAGTTGCTGTCGCGAGGACTATGGTCGTCCTGGCGACGTCGATCATCACGTCGGTCGTCTCGTCGGTCGTTTTGACGATCATTCTGGTGATCATCACGACGATCACTTCTGTGGTCGTCACGCCTGTCGTTGTGGTCATCGCGACGGTAGTCGTCGCGCCTGTCATCACAGCGGTAGTCGCAGCGGTAATCACGTCAATCCCTATCGTCATTGCGATGATAGGGCCTGCGTTCATGGTAATCTCGTCGATCAGGTCGACGGTTACGATTGTCGAAGCGTTGGCCACCGTTCCGGTCGTCATTGTTGTTGCTTCTGGTCTTCTTGAAGGTAGATGGGACTCCAAGGGCGCGCTTTAGCTGCTCGCACTCTCTCATGGTGTGTTTAGCGTCGCGGTGGAACTGGCACTGGTCGTCCATGACCATGTTGAAGTCACCTTCGAGTAATGTGGAAGGTCTTGGTGGATCTGTCACATAGGCTTCGCCAGAACGCTTGCGCGACCTGGTACCTCCATCATCGTGATCTTCTCCGTTGAAGTCGTGCATCATCACATCTTGAGTGTCAACCAGTTTGTCGACGTAGGCCATGAGGCCACCAATGGTGTGTGCGTCAGCTTCGTGGATCTTCTTGAACAGCTTGATGTTGGTGATCCCCTTCTTGTAATAAGCGATGACGTCTTCATCTTTGACACCTGCGAGGGTGTTGCGATTCTCGAAGTAGCGGTTTGTGTGCTCACAAAGAGTTTCATCACGTCTCATCCATACTCTGGCGAGGTGGTGAGTATTGCCAGGACAATTGTAGGTCTCCTAGTAATTGGTCGTGAAAAGTCGAGACAACGTTGCCCAGGAGGTAATGCACTCTGCTGGGAGATTGTCGAGCCACAAGAGTGGTGCCTTGCCCATCACAAGGGGGAAGTATCCCGCCATGTGGTCTTCATTACCTCCAGAGGCGCGTGCAGCGATGTTGTACATCTTGAACCATATACTTGGGTCGGAGCGACCGTCGTACTTCTCAATGGCTGGCTTGAAGTCCTTGGGGTATCTGATCGTCCGGAGACGTCGTGAGAAGGCTGGGAAATTATTGACCGCTCTCGGGCTTGCTGATGGAGCATGAGCAGCAGGGATGACGTAGAGGTCGTCAGGAGGACCGTTGTCTTGGTCGTACTGGGCACATCGCAGGAGTTCCTGGTCGTGCATGATCCGGAGATCTGTAGCTTGAATAGGGTTGTTGGCGTCGAGGGCGTCGGGAACCCCGTGCTCGCGGTCGTAGTTAGCACCTCGAGCTATCTCAACTTCATCTCTTATGCGATGACGCTGGCTTCCTTCAGCATGATTGGCCTGGACCAGAGGAGGGTTAGCTCCTATATTGTGTCTTGGATTTGGGGTGGCATTCCCCTGGATGTTGGCAACATTGGCTGCGTTGTGGGCGGCATTATCAGCAGCATTGGCTGGAGCGTTTGCTGGAGCATTAGCCGCAGGGTTAGCTGGAGCGTTAGCTGCAGCATTGGCAGCGGAGTTGGCCGGCTGCACTACTTCATTTTCACCTCGTCCCTCTTCAGCTACCGGGTCGAGGGGACCCTGGCTACGACGTCGCTGGCAAGGACGCTCCTATATGCTTCTAGAGTGTGAACTCGCTGCGGATTTGCTGTATCCAGGACCTCTTTCTTCGATCTGAGCAGCGGCGACGCGGACGTTGGCTTGGAGTCGTCGGACCATTGGAGAATCTTTGAGGTGACTCAGAGCGGCAAGAGCAGCTCCTATGTTGGTCTACGGTGAGTTGTAGACTTCGAGTCCATCGCGCTCGAAGTCCTTGAGGAGGTCTCACGCACGCAGTTTGTTGGCCCGAGGTGGATCATCGTGGCGTCGCTGCTGTGGAGCAGCTGGTGCCGCAGGTGCTTGTTGCACGGCGTTGGCGTTGACTTGTCCGGCGTTAGCCGGTTGGTGGCCTGCACCTAGGGTAGCAGCTGCGAGCTCTTGTTGTCGTCGGACGGCTCTAGCAGCATTGGAGTTTTCACGCTCTTGACATTGCCCATTGGTTTCTCCATCTTCCAGCGGTACATCGGCAGAGACGACCAAGATCTGGCGATCTAAGGTCTCGAACTCTTTTCCTGGATAGTTCGGGGAGATCGTTGTGTGGGCGACCTGGAATGCAAGGCGGTCCAAAGACGACTCTTGGTCCATCCCACAGTGGTGAGCCATGGTGAGAGGTCGGTGAAGTTTCTTGAGGACACGGCACTGGCGCGCGGTGTGGTTGGACTTCTCATGGATAGGGCGGGGTTCGTCGAGGTGATTCCTGCAGCTTCCATGATCTTGGGTCTTGGGTATAGATTCAATCTGGATCTTGCGCTTCATGAAGCATGATGCTACACAAGCTGCATTGCGCAGGCCAAGAGGCATGCTGAAAGGCGAAGAGGTCGTGAAAGGGCATTTGATGCGCTCACAGACTTTGATCGTGTTGGAAAGCATGCCCTCGACACGATTAATCCCGGCGATCAGTTTGCTAGGAGTGGGCGGGTGGGTTTCCGATGACAGATCTGTTTCGATCTGTTGGTCGGTGATGACCGCGTTGCCTTCGATGACGAGGCAGGTGGCTGGAGTGGTGGATGTTGCCGGCATCGAGCCAAAGCATATGTTGATGGGGTTGGCGAGGATGTCTGCCATGCTCTCCGGGAAGATGACGCCGTTGGTTGAAGCCATCGAGTTGCACGAAGAACCTTGACTCATCACCTACCTGGCGCGCCAACTGTCAGATGGTGAGATCTGGACAGCCCACGGGGGTGTTAATCCCTGTGGTTTATTTATTCGGCGGGGAGGAGTCTAAGGCTAAGACCTCGAAGGTCGCACACGAGTACGTGGAACACAGAGAACGTGACGAGTTTATACTGGTTCGGGCCTCCGGAGAGTAATACCCTACGTCCAGTTGTTTGTGTAGATTGCTTGGGAATTGGATTGATCGTACAATGGGTCGCCTCGTCCGCCTTATATTGGCCAGCGGATGAGGTCAGTTCCCAGACTCCTAGTCGGTTACGACCAGGAGACCTAAGTCTATGTTACACATCTTGCCATATCCTGTCGATCTTCTTTGGTCGTAATCCACCGAGGTCTTTGCCTTGTACGCCAAATCTTTAAGTCGTGCAGAATGAGGTCGTTTGGGAAATCTTCTAGAAGGTCTACAGGAGGTCGCGTGGGCTGCCAACTAGGTCGGTTGGGCCCACTGACAGGTCGGCGGGTCTTCTAGTAGGTCGAACCCACTTGAAGGGGACGGCCGTGAGCCTGGTCTGTGGGGACCCAAGGGTACCCATGTCTCACAGGCTCAACACCATGACTCACTGCACACGGCAATCTACACTTTTACGGTGCGTAATCTATACGGAGTCTCCATGGCAAGTTCATAACACATGGGAGTTCCAAACGTAATAATGTACTAATTATTATACTGATTGAGGTATGTTTCGGTGACGTTGTCTTTACCAAGGATGCAAGAAGAACATATAGCTATATATAGGTTCACGTCGACGCACGTATTCTCTTATGCGACGCATTAGACCGCGCGTGCTACCGACATAGCGAGGCGGTGGTGTGTTACTCTGGGTTCACCCTGATGTGGGCCGGACATAGAGCTTCTGCGTCATCGTCAAGGATACTCAGGGCGTGCCAGTCATGGCATGGGTGGACAACATCGGGTTGCTCGAGCCGATCCGTGATTGGATGGTGGAAGAGCGGCGTCTGGGCACCGTGGAACTCGATTTCGCTACACCTGCGTTGGGGAAGACGAACGCGTCGCACGCGGACAGCACCCTGGCGAAGAGCGTCCGTCGGCGGCAAGGAAGTCCGCATGCATCTCTCCCTTGACGGCAGTGAGCACCTCGGCGATGTGCGGGTGCGTGTGTGTCGGGTTGATCTCGTCATGCGCCAGGTTGAGGAGCGCCATGGAGACGCCCAGCGAGTTGAGCCCCCCACACCACGCGTGCATCCACGAGGGTCACCTTGGAGGTGAACCCGTTGGACATGTCGCCGACGATGTGGAGGTCGGTCAAGTCGAAGTCGTCTGACGTAACCTGCGACGGGTCCTTGCACACGTGGTTGTTCACGACCACATCAGACGCGGTGTCGGAGACGCATAAGTCCTGGAGAGGGCTCGTGCAGGTCGTAGGTGAGAGTAAGAGGACACACCATTGCTGCAACAAGAAGAGCCGTGAGAACGAGCTCGCATGACCTTTCCACGAAGTTGCCTCGTGCCGCACTCTGAGGACCATGTGTGGTTCGAGGACCGGTGGATGGTCGCTTCCTAGTGTGATGAGTGATTGACAACATTGTGTGGACTAATTCTTGGCTAAGTATTGCAGGTGCAGGTTGCGGCTTGATTCATGTTGGTGCAGGTGAAGAACAAGCGCGAAAGGTCGTTGCCAGTAAGGCCTCCAGGTGTGGAGAAGACAAGTAGGATTCGTTCGAGGGACCCGGTGGCCAGCGGGGTCAAGTGCGGGCCGCATGGTGGCAAGAATAGCAAGATGAAGTCGGTGGACGGTTTCTTGGTTGAGCCACAAAACCAAGGTCGAGCCAGGACTTCGTGGGAGACGAGTCTTGAGTGGTGATTGGCGGAGGCTACATCAAGTTCGCAGGGTTTGCGGTGGTTCACCAGAAAATCACCGGGTTACTCGGCTGAGCCACAAAGCCGAGGCCGAAGACCGGGCGTGGCTGTCTGGCCAAAACCGGCCTGACCGGTTTGGAGAACCGGTTTGGAGAATCGGTCTGACCGGTTTGGGGTCGCAGGGCGCCAGAAGCTTTGAAGCGGAGGACATGCGTCGGGATCGCAAGGCTTGCGTCGAGGCTACGCGAAGTGCGGTCGCTGGGCATCCGTCCGATGGTGCTACGAAGACAAATTCCCAAAGTGCCCTTGGTGGGCGTGTATCTTAGTTTAGGCCTTAGGGGCATTTTAGACATTAGGCTTGCCTCCATATAATCCAAGAGGTGAGAGGATGGCAGCCAACTCTTGGAACCCTAGCTCATTTGGTTTTGCTATTTTCCCTTCCTATTTTCCTTAGGATTTCTAGGACTAGCTTGAGAGCTTCATGGTGAGATCTTGTGAGAGGGTTGGACGATCGGGCGGCAAGCTAGACCTTGTATGAACCTTCTTGGTATGTATAGATGATTCGGCGTGGTTCCTCAAGGCTTTGTTGTGTTGTTCCCGGTTGTTCTTGGTGGTGATTTTCTGAGCCCTCTCTTGGTGGTTTTCTCGGTGTGTTTTCGGGGCCTTGCTCTTGGTGATTTGATGGGGGGAATTCTTGTGAACCCTTTGTGGTTCTTTTGCCTGTGATTCCCCTCCCAAATTCGTGAGTTAAGGGGCTCGATTTTGGAGTTTTCGGAGTTCTAGGGTTACAGGTGTTCTTGAGAGTTGACTTTCGATTCCTCTTGATTGAGTGGGTTTTGGGAACCGGGCTTCTAGTCAAGGGTAGTGTGACAACCCGCCCAGGAAAATACCGTACTATCGCCTAAGACCGATCCACTTTGGTCATTAAGCAATAATAAAGTATCATCCTGTCGTTAGTTGCCGGGTTAACGCCCGGTAAATCACTTGAAAAGCACAAGGATCGAAGATATGCATTAAAACTCACTCGAAGGCGAGTCCAGAGATACAACAACATTAATATCCAAATCCGTACCCCGAAGGGTTTAATTATTACAAACCATAGTTTTTGGTCATGACGAGATAGTTCAGAGTTTTCGAAAGCAGCGGAAATAAACTAACGGAAGCGAGTACACCACGGGAGGCCATCCATGATGCTTTCAGTAGTCGTCCTCCACCCACTCCAGCTCCCAGCCGGGCGGGATCTCACCGGGCCACACATCACTGAAGGCATTACCTGGATCAACACATTATAGCAAGGCTGAGTATACTAATACTCAGCAAGTCTTACCCGTCGGTGATATCTACTTCACCAAATCTAGACCATGAAAGGCTTTTTGGCTACTGGGTTGCTTTTGCTAAAAAGTAACAAAGAGTAGGTCCTTACTTTCAAGATTTTAGCACAAGTTCTAGTAGGTGAAATATTTACTACATTAGCCAACTAGTACAAACAAAGTTGTACAATACAATTAATCAAACATAAAGTTCATCAACTTCCATCATTAGGGATCACATGACTAGTGGAGTAAGTAGTCTCGGGTAACGGTGAGAGGCCGACAATCGATTGATTTAAACCTTGCAATGTAGACCCAAACACACGGTAGGCTGTCCCCGCGAGGGCAACTTTCCCAGGCTGTCCCCATAAATCCTCGGGTCGGGATTGAATCTTACAGTCTTTGGTGCAGGCTATCCGGCATACCCCGTGAGATACCCGGAGTCACCATACACCACCGGTGGCGAGCCGTGAGAGCGAATCCCAAGGGTAGTAACGGTAGGATCCCTAGCCGCCTCATTATGGTACTAGGCTTACCGGCCCCATAACCGGCATGTGCTTAGTACGTTCAAAAACTTAACCCACATAACCACTGGACCGGAGCCCAGATCCCATGCTCTTACCACGTGAGCAATCCATTTAAGGATATAGTATGATTCCTATCTGGGAACCTATTCTCGCGAGTGAGGTCATCACCCGACTTGTAACGGTCCTATAGCTTAGCAGCTATCGACCTATCATACTAGTAGGGACCAAGGGTACCTATGGATCATGCATCTAGGGTTTCATTCAACTCCTGAACGTAAATGCACAATCATTCATAGATAATTGAAATAAGAATTTTGAAACTAGGTTAGATGCACCGGAGCTTGCCTTCGTCGACTAGGTTAGCTTGGGCACCCTCGGTGTCGAGTACGTCCACGTCTTGCGAGAGAACCTTCCGCTCCGCCTTCCTCGGTTTCGGGACCAGGGAGTAATCTCCGTCCGGAAGATCTACACGGAATGCAATGCACTTTAGGTGATGTGATAGTTTGTTGTCTTATCCAACTCTAGTTGGTCATATCCACCTTAACAAGCATTCATCTAAGGTTTCCCTTCTAGGAAGGTTAGGGGGTGTACATGAGTTACTCTTTTTATTCCACATTTAAATAAGGGTTTTTAATTAAGTCCATCATTTCATGTGAAAGCTTCATTTCATTTTATCTTTACCAACAAGGGTGGAATTAATATTTTTATTTGCGAATTAACTCCTTATCAGAGTTGATAATCAAATTTCTTTTATTTATATTAAACAATACTTCCAAAAAGGAAAAGGTTTAATTAAAGGTTTCTCTCTATTTTAATTTCCCTTTAATATTAAAAGGGCATTTAAGCCATTTATTAATCAATTAAATTACCAAAAATTACAGGAGTGTTTCTTAAGCCTACTAGCAGCTATCCTGGTCCATTGGACCCACATGTAAATGTTGGATGCTCGGAAAATAAATATTATGGAAAATAACAAAGGCTAGCTAGTGATTCAACTTAAATGCATAACAAAATAAATAAGCATCAAAATGATCCAAATTCTCTTGTGCATGCTCTCTGAACCTAAACAAGTCTAAAGAACCAGCATGTTCACATGGAACCTCTACTGAACTTGGTTTATTAATTTACAAAGGAAAACATGCATAAATCAAGAAGAATTATTTCTGTTAACCCAAAATTCATGATTAATTCACAGGATGTGTCTTTTAGCATTACAAGACAGTGTGCACAAGTTGGGCTCAAGAACATAAATATTTTTAACATGAAAAATCATCTAGGCAGCTACTGCAGGAATGGAAAAGAATTTGTCTAGCAAAATATACTGCATAACTTTGTGCAAATTTTGGCACAGCATCTAGTCATATCCTAACACACAACATATCCAAAGCTCAGCTACAGAGGAGTTACATTTTTCAAATTAGGACAGATTCATGTATAACACATTTATATTTTTCCTGCCAAAACTATTTTGAATCTAGCCATGAGTATACAACAAAGAGGTGGGGTTTAGCATCCTGAACCCTACAAAATTGGTTCGGGATTTTTCTGATTTTTCTGTGGATTTCTAGAGATTTTACAAGTCATTGGACTGAAATGTAATAAAACTTAGTTAAGTTTCTTTGCAACTAAGCCCTCGAGTTCACAACCATGCCCTCGGCAGCGGCGGGAGGGCTCGCCGGCGGCGATGTGGGGCCCGGCCACGGCAACAAGCGGCACAGGAGTGGAATTGAGCTAACCACGGATCGTTGGGCGGTGGTGGCGGGGTCGGGCTGTGCTCGGGCGACGCGCGCACGGCGGTGGCCGGCGGCGGCGCTCACGGCGGCTCGGGGGTGCTGCGGTGTGGAGGCCAAATTGGGGCAAACAAGCGCACACGTGAGCTTGCCTGGGTGCTAAGGAAGCTAACTACGGGCTTGGACGGCGGCGAACGCGAGCGAGGGGCTCTAGCACCGGCGGCGGCGACGATGGCGGCGGGCGGCTCGGGATGGCGCGCCGGGGAGGAGGGGAAGGCTTTTATACTTTGCGCGAGCACCTAGGGGTGACGAACGATGACGGCGGAGATGCTTGGCCATGCTACGGCGCTCGGGCGGCGCGCGTACGGCGGCGACACCGGCCGACGGACCGGCGGTCCGCGCGCGTGCGCGCGCGCACGGCGGCGCCGACGCCGGGCGCCTCGGGCGGGCGCGCGTTGGGGCGCATGACCTCGGGACGGGGCGTGGCGCGAGTGGCGAGGCCTCGGGCAGCGTGGGCACGGACGCCGGGGCGTGGCCGGCGGCGGCGCGCGGGCGCGCACGACGTCGCGCGCGGCGCGCTCTGGCCCTGACAGTGTTGCTGGAGCACTGTTTGATCCACTTTTTCTCTAAAATTTTGAATAAAACTTGACCAAGCAATGAATACCAAAGCTGTAGATCTAAGTACCAGCTACAACTTTCATAAAGGCTATATAGGGTTTTTCTCCCTAGATTTGAATCTATTTGAATGCCAACTTTGAATGTCAGCCTGTGTCTGGGAACAGTGAAACCTGCCTTCCAAGGGGTTTTTCACAAATTTCCCCTCCAAAAATTTGAAATGCCACTCTACATGAAACTTGTGTCCCTCAACAAGACCTACAACTTTCCTAAAGGTAGAATTTTAAGTGTTTAGGTGAAATTTGGAGAACGCGGCAAAAATTCCAGCAGACACCTGTGGACACTGGGATGGCAAGGGCGTTTGACCCACCCTTTGACCATGGGTTGGCCCACAAGTGTAAACACTATTCAATAAGGGTCACTAGGGGTGTGTTAGGGAGTTTTCATGGGTGAGGGCCCAGGTTGACCTAGGGTTGACCATTTGACCGGCTAATCCGGTCATTAGCGTTAATGACGGTAAATAAAAACCTGGGGCGTCACAGGTAGCCCACGAGGTACCCCATCTATCCCCAAAGTCTCACTTTGATCCGCGGAATGAACCAGGAGATCGATTGGTGGAAGGTTTGAGTTTTTCCCGCAGGTTGAGTTCTTCCCGACTGTCCAGTCCAAAACCAATCTGACCGGTTTCCCAAACCGGTCTGACCGGTTTAGTCCTGTGGGTTGTCGTGAAGAGTTTTTGAGCAAGGAAGCCTCAGTTGTGCTATGGCTATTCGTGTTAAAGGAGGAGAGGATCTTGAGAAAGGAAGGGTTTTTGGGAGTTTCTGAATAGATCCGACCTGACTGGTTTGCTAAACCGGTCTGACCGGTTTCCCCTGCCTGTGTGAGGCTAATTCCAACAGAAGCGGTCTGACCGGTTTCAGAAACCAGCCTGACCGGTTTGGACTGCCAGCAGCCGTGTCGTGTGTGTTTCCGCTGCATGTGTACTGTGGCTGTTGGTTGGGTCTTGCTCCTAGGTCCAGTAGCACTTCAATGGCTGCGTAGACTTGGCAAGAGAAGCTTGCGGAGGTGCACGAGTCAAATCGGGTTCATAGGCCGAATGCTTGTATAGAATTTTTATCGGCTCCCATTCACTCCCCCCTCTCTGGTTCGCCGTATCGGTCCTTCAAGTGGTATCAAAGCCGGTTCGGGTTATTATTGACTCTAACCACTCAAGATCCAAGGATGGCGTACCAGGAACGGGGTTCGGGTCCTCCACACTTTGATGGAAAGAACTACCAGATGTGGAGTAAGCGGATGGCGGCGTTCCTCCGTGGAAAGGGTCAGATCCTTTGGGATGTCACGGTGGACAACAGTTATGTCTAGCTGCTGAACTTCCTTGCTCCAGGATCGAGGGACATGTTCGACGCCAACAACAAGGCGGACGACTACTTGTTTCGTGCTCTGTGTCAGCCTGAATTCGATCGGGTGCACACGGAGAGCTTGGCTTGTAGAATGTGGTCCGTGTTGAGAGAAGCTCACGTTGGGAATGCCTAGGTTCAGGCTCAGATGTATGCGACCTACCAGAGAGAGTATGAGAACTTCACTCATGTCCCCAGTGAGTCCATCGATGCCTTGTTTCAGAGGTTCACGGTGGTTGTGAACAATATGAGGGCCATTGTGGACATGCTCCCGTACGATGATCATGATAGAGCTGTCAAGGTCTTACACTCTTTAGAACGTACGATTTGGGGCGGAAAGTTCGAGGTCATTGTGGAGTCGGAGAAGTATGACACTCTGACGGTGAACGAGCTGTTCTCAAAGCTCAAGTCGGCTAAGGTGGATAGAGGCATGACACCCAAGCTAGAGGTACCGACTGACTCTCATAGTCTTGCCCTCGTTGGTGGTTTGAAAGGAAAGGCTAACACTAACCCATCCACCAAGATGTTCTCTTTGTTCTCTTTGATGTCTATGCCAAATGATGAGTTCGACGTGCTTGGAGAGGACGAGCTGGCGTTGCTGACGATGAGGTTCAAGAGGCTGCATGAGAACCGGCTGAACATGAGGAGGAGCACGAGGACATGCTTCCAGTGCGGCAAGCCGGGACACATTGTCGCCGACTGCCTGGAGAAGGTCGAGAACAAGGATGGCTACAAGCACATGTCAAGAACGAATGGCAAGCACCGGTCGAGGCGTGACCACAAGAGCAAGCACAAGAACAAGCACAAGGACGAGCGACGATCGAGGAAGAAGGAGAGCCGAGGCAAGGCGCGAGCGATGGTTGGAGCGAGCGACATCAACTCCAGTTCTGCGTACTCCACCTCGAGCTCAAGCAGCAGTGAAGATGAAGGTGATCGTCGCAAGAGCAGGAAGTCGTCCAAGAACCTGAGCGGGCTGAGCTGCTTCGCTAGAGACGGTTTATGTACCATGGCGCTGAGCTCCGGCAGCAAGAAGAGCACACAGAACGACTCGGACTCCGATTCCGACGACGAGGTGCGTGATGAACTTCCCTTCTTGCGTCAGAAGAATGAACAGCTTGGCTTGTTGCTTGATAATTGTGATGACATGCTTAGAGAGGCTAAGAAAATGAGAAAAGAGCTTAGGGTCTCACTCGAGGAGGCTAGGACTAGAGTGGCTGAGCTAGAAACACAGAACTTGGATGTTAAGCTGGAAATTGATTCTCTGAAAGCTTCACATGTTGTTTCTGATGAAGTTGATTGTGTTGATTGCTCTATTTTCCTTGCTGATCTTGCCTTGTTTAAGGAAAAGCATGCCTCCAAGTGTGAGGAACAAGATGTGCTTAGGGTTGAAGTGGTTGAGCTTAAGTCTAGATCTGCTTTGCTAGGTGCTTGCACTTCTTGCCCCGTTTTGCATAAGAAAATTGATGAAATGCATGCTTATACTGTTTCTCTTGAGGCTAAGTTGAAAGAACCAATTCCTACATCTTGCCCTATCTGTGAAATGCATGCTTTGAAGAATTTGGAACTTGCACATTATGTTGATCGTTTGCAGGATGAGAATGATGAGCTGAGAAAGTTGATGGGGTGGTTGTTGAAGGACCGATAAGGCGACCAGAGAGGGGGGAGTGAATGGGAGCCGATAAAAATTCTTCAAGAGGGAGATTGAAACTTCGACAAGACGAACTAGCTCGGTCGAACCCCCGAAATCACACGCTCTGCACTTCTACCTCCCGTTTGCCAAAACCACGTAGCCACTGGAGTGCTACTGGTCCTAGGAACAAACTCTACCAAAGCAACCGCAACACACACGCAGCACCGACGGCGGAAACAACTCGAAAGCCGGCTAACCGAGAGGGGGCGGTTAGACCGGGTATAGGGGGCGGTTAGACCGCCTCCACCGGCAACCAAGAAATCCTCCGAAACGCCTCTTCCGAGCACTAAAACACACCACGGTTTCACCAACAGAGATCTCGGTCAAGGCCATGCTAGCTACCGGAAAATCTTGGCGAAAACCAAAACTTCACCCAAGGGCCTAGGGGCGGTTAGACCGGCTACCGGGGCGGTCTAACCTCCCGTACCCAGCAACGAACTCCAACCAAGAACACCTAGCAAACCGCGCGAGAACGACTCCAAAATTCACCCGGACACTCCTCCGATCAAGGCGAACAAACTCACGAGAGGAAAATCCGGCGAAACAAAACTTTGACCCGGAAACACCCGGGCGGTTAGACCGCCCCCGTAGGCGGTTAGACCGCCCCTTCCAGAACACGAACCCGCGGGTCAAACCTCAACTTCCTCGCGCCCAATCTCCCGAATCACTCCACGGATTGCAGCCAAACTTCGGGGATAGTCGGGTTACCTCCGGGCAACCTCTACCTCAAAGGAATCGACCCGAAATGCTCACAATCAAGAGGAATCGAAGAAATCGCTTCTCTAGGTCAAGAACTCGCCCAACTCGTAAAATCACCAAATCGAGTCCGATTCAAAGGGGATTTGGGGGCAAAGTCACCAGCCAAAGAGGCACAAGATCCTCATACGTGACACCCACCAAAAACCCCAAGAAATCGTTCTCAAAACACCGCCAAAAAGAGCTCCGAAAATCAACGCCAAAGAGACGAGAAAACCACCATGATGAGCAACGCCAAACCTTCTATACATGCCATGAATGGTTCGTACAAGGTCTAGCTTGCCACCCAAACATCCATCCCTCTCTCTAGATCTCACATGAAGCTCTCAAGCTAGCCTTCTAAAATCCTAGAGAAAATAGAGAACGAAAATGGAAAAACAAATGGGCTAGGGTTCCAAGAGTTGGCTGCCAACCTCTCACCTCTTGGGTTATATAGGCGGCAACCGAATGTCTAAAATGCCCTTCACTAATGACTAGGGATACATGCCCCTCAAGGGCGGATTTGGAATTCTTGATGTCTTCACCATCGGACGGATGCCCGGCAACCGCACCCCGCGTAGCCTCGACGCAAGCCTTGCGATCCCGACGCGTGTCCTCCGCTTCGAAGCTTCTCGGCGCCGGCGGCCGTGGCGGTCAGACCGCCCCCCCTGGGCGGTTAGACCGGCCCCCGGGGAACCGACCGACCCCGGGCGGTCGACCGCCCCTCCTGGGCGGTTGAACCGGCCTGGGTGGCCGCACCTCCTCGTGGAGTCTTCGGCCTTGGTTTTGTGGCTCAACCGAGTAACCCGGTGGTTTTCGGTGAACCACTGCAAACCCCGCGAACTCGGTGTAGCCTCCGCCAATCTCCACTCATGACTCGGCTCCCACGTAGTCCCGGCTCGACCTTGGTTTTGAGGCTCTACCAAGAAACCGTCCCCGACTTCATCTTGTTGTTCATGCCACCATGCGGCCCGCACTTGACCCCCGCCGGCCACCGGGTTCCTCGAACGAAGCCTACTTGTCTTCTCCACACACCGGAGGCCTCACCGGCGACGACCTTTCGCGCTTGTTCTTCACCCGCACCAACACGAGTCAAGCCGCAACCCGCACCCGCAATACTTAGCCAAGAATCGGTCCACACAACGTTGTCAATCACTCATCACACGAGGAAGCGACCATCCACCGGTCCTCGAACCACACATGGTCCTCAATCTCCCCCTTGATGAGTGCATTGACAACACACTCACATGACGTAACATAAGAGAAAAGGAAAAGAAAAGAAACAAAATAAAAGAAAACCCCAACAAGCGATCGAAAGCCAAAGAAAGGCAAAGAGCAAGATCACTTGAAGAAGACAAGTCTCGGACCCCTTAGGCAAGGGCAACGGCTCGACACATCCGAGACAAAACACGGCTCAAGCCAAGAGCGAGAAACCACCACAAAGACAACTCGAACACCACAAAGAACTCCCCCCGCACAAATGCAAGCTCCCTCCGAGCCACAAGACACTCCCCCACGAACACATGCATCAATGCAACTGCGGAATGCAACAAAGAGCAAAACTTGCTCACACGCCGGGCGGTTAGACCGCCGCCCATGGCGGTTAGACCGCCCCCGCCCGAACCGACCGCCGGGGGGCGGTTAGACCGCCCAAAGAAACCGGCCCTGCACCAAACTGCTCAAAAATTGCCCGAAACAATTGGAACACCTTCCAAACACTCCCAGGTGCCCAAAACATGCACAAACTTCTCCCCCTTGTTGACAATGCATGAATCAAGGCAAAATGCGAAAACTTGCAACATATAGCTTCTCGAATATACAAAATTCAACACAAGGAGCTACACAAGTCCAAATGAGCAAGTTAGATACTCGACAGATTCGTAATGACGTTAACTACGTGATCACCAAGTTTCACAACCATTGGACAATGCTAAAAAGGATTTGAGTAATTTTGCGAAAAGTTACTCTCTCACAAGCAAATACCTAAACATGAGCAAAACATATCAAAATGGCCAAGCCACTCAAACTTCATGCTAGGACAGCCATTCTAATCACAAGACCATCATAAACACCCAAAAGCACCTCATGTCATGTCAAAGCCACCGAGCCATGTGCCTACTTCTATGTATGAGACTTCTCATTGGTAGGCATCATGCAACGGTTTAGCACCCAAAGCAAATTAATTTCAGCACATATGACATGGGAACATATTTTCCAAGCATTTTTCATTTCATTTTCAGATTTGTAAATGGTACATGAAATGTCTTTGCGACAAAAAGGAACTTATGCCCCTCCACAAGATGAAGCAAGAGGGCTAAACATTCATGATGGCAAACGAGCCTTTGGCTCCATATGATCAATAAACTAGCTATCCAACCACAAAGTAAGCATAGCAAAGCCACTAGGACATGTCAAGATCATATATAGGCATTTACGCATGAGAGAGCATGTATATGACATTTTTCAAAAGATTAGCCATCAACCATGGATCATTCAACAAGATCATCAAGAGCTAAGCCAAACTAACCGTACCATATCAAACAAGCTCACAAGAACATATGTAGCAACTCATGGTAAACATTGTATATAGGAGAAGCTTTTCCTATCCGATGCATATGATACAAAATGCATGCAAACTAAGATACAAGGATGCCTATACATCATGTTACATATGCCATGCCAAATGCAAGAAAAGCACAAAGAAAAGCTATACATATGCTACAAACCGGCTCCTCGAGGGGAGGCAAAACGGGCTCGACACCACCGGCAAACGACAGCCCCCACACACCCAACTCAAGAAATCAAACACACACCAAGTTCCCCCGCAAACGAGTGAAAGTTGCTTGATCTAGGGGTTTGGTGAAAATATCGGCTAGTTGGTCATGTGTGGGTACATGGATCAAAGCTATCTTCCCTTTCTCTACGTTGTCTCTCGAGAAATGATACCTCACTTCTATGTGTTTGGTTTTGGAATGAAGCACCGGGTTCTTAGCAACGCTTATGGCACCGGTGCTATCACATTGAAGTGGGACATGGGTATACTCCTCACCAAAGTCACTCATGGTGTAGGTGATCCAAAGGAGCCGAGAGCAACAACTAGCGACGGCAACATACTCGGCTTCGGTCGTGGATTGAGCAACACTCGACCGCTTACGAGAAGACCAAGACACCAACGAAGAACCCAAAAGCGGCAAGTCCCGAAGTGGACTTCCTATCCAACCGACACCCGGCAAAATCCGCGTCCGAAAAACCATGAAGCGCCAAAGAAGAGGACGCGGAGTACCAAAGGCCGAAGTCGGGAGTGTGACGCAAGTACCTGAAAATTCGCTTCACCGCTTGCCGATGCGAAGTCCTCGGAGATGCTTGAAAACGAGCGCACAGACACACCGAGAACTGTATGTCCAGCCTCGTCGCCGTCAAGTAGAGGAGTGACCTGATCATGCTCCGGTACTCCTTCTGGTCCACATGTTCACCTTCCTCATCCGCATCAAGAGCTGTAGTCGTACTCATCGGCGTCGTCATAGCCTTGGAGTCCTCCATCTTGAACTTCCTCACAATGTCCTTGGTGTACTTAGCCCGGTGCACAAATGTTCCTTCCTTTGATTGCTTGATTTGTAGCCCGAGGAAGAACCGCAACTCACCCATCATGCTCATCTCGAACTCCCCGCTCATATCATCCGCAAACCTCGCAACAAGAGAGTTAGACGAGCCACCAAAGACAATATCATCCACGTACACTCGCACAATCGGGATATCTCCGCCCCGCCTCTCGCAAAAACAAGGTCCGATCGACCTTCCCCATCTCAAAACCTCTCTCAAACAAGAACCCCCTCAACCTCGCCATACCAAGCTCTAGGCGCCGCTTCAACCCATACGGCGCCTTCCTCAACTTGTACACCCGGTGGGGGTACCTCTCACTCTCAAACCCCGAGGTCGCCTCACATACACTTCTTCCTCCAAGCACACCATTCGAAAAGCACTCTTCACATCCATTTGGTGCAACTTGAACCCTTTAGCCACGAGAAAAGGCTAGAAGGATCCTAATCGCCTCCAAACGGGCTACGGGAGCAAAGGTCTCCTCGTAGTCGATCCCCTCCTTCGATCGAACCCTTGAGCAACAAGTCTCGACTTGTTCCTCACAACCTCACCCTTCTCTCCCTCTTTGTTTTTCCACACCCACTTTGTACCAATCGGTTTACACCCGGGGGAGGGTCAACCAACTCCCACACCGATTCCTCTCAAAGTTCTCCAACTCCTCATGCATCGAGTTAACCCAATTGTGATCGATAGTGCGTGTCCAATGTCTTTGGGCTCGAAAGAAGCAACAAATGCAGCATGAGCAAAATGGGAATTGTTTCGAACCCTCGACCGTGTAGTGCGTTCATTCATGTCGCCGATGATCCTCGAAGCCGGGTGATCCACTTGAACTCGCCGGGGAGGTTCTCGCCTCGAAGCTACCTCCCCCTCAACATCGCCTTCTCCTCGTTCTTGATTTGTCGTTGTAGGTGTAGCAGAGGGTCCATCCATCATCGTAGTCGAAGTAGTGGGTACATGTTCGGCCGGGGGCACCGCACCACCATCCTCATCATCACCATGTTCATGTTCCTCCTCCCGAAAGATCTCCTCGCCAAGCTCATCATCACCGCACACTCAAAGACAAGCCGACTACGTGGCTCGTCTCGTCGAAGGTTACCTCGCAAGTCTCCACGATTTGGTTAGTTTCAAGATTGAGCACACGATATGCTCTAGAATGAGATGCATAACCAAAGAAAATGCCATCGACGAGACCTAGCCTCAAACTTATCCAACTTCCCGCCTTTCTTCGAATGAAACACTTGCAACCAAAGACATGGAAGTGACTCACTTTGGGTGTGCGGCCATGCATCAACTCATAGCATGTCTTCTTCTTGTGCACTCGAGGTATATCCCGTTCGACACATAGCATGCGGTATTCACCGCCTCGGCCCAATACCTCCTCGGAGTCCTATGCTCATCAAGCATCGTCCGAGCCATCTCGCACAAGGTCCCGTTCTTCCTTTCCACAACACCATTTCGGGGAGGCGTATACGGACTCGAAACCGGTGCTCAAGACCTAAGTCATGACAAAAGGTTTCAAAACGAGAGTTCCCGAATTCCGAGCCATTATCACCGCGGATAGCTCGTATGGCATCTCCGTGCCTCTCGTTCCTCAACCTCAAGACTAGATCTCGAACAAAACCAAACGTCTCCCCCTTCTCCTCAAGAAAGAACACCCACGCATACCGAGAAAAGTCGTCCACCACAACAAGGACATACCACTTCCCACCCGAGATCGCACACGAGCTGGGCCAACAAGATCCATATGGAGCAGCTCGCATGGACGCTCAGTCATCACATCGGTGAGAGGCGGGTGAGAAGAGGCCACCATCTTGGCATGCCTACACGGAGCACAAACCAACTCTTTCTCAAGCCTCAACCGTGGCAATCCTCGGACCAAATTGAGTTTACTCAAGCGTGACAAAAGGTCAAAGCTCAAGTGACCCAACTTCCTATGCCACTTCCACAACTCACTCGAAGAACCAGCCAAGAAACAACGCTCCACACCCGAAGACTGAGAAAAATCAGCACGAAACACCTGACCCTCGGGAACGACCATACAGACAAGGTCCCCTCGAGAGTCCACAATCCGAGAACCACCGGGGCCGAAACAACACCTCAAAACCCTCATCCAACAACCGAGACACCGAAAGCAAATTGTATCCCGGCCGATTGAACAAGAGCAACTCGCCTCGCAGTGATCTTGTCACTCACTTTTATCTCACCTTCTCGAAAGCACACGCCCACGCCCATTGTCCCCAAAGGTGATGTACCTCTTCGTCACCACCGGGACGAGACTTGAGAACCACCCCCTGTCTCCGGTCATATGCCTCGAACAACCGGAGTCAATCAACCAAATGTTCTTCAAGTCTCCCACCTGAAATTCAAAAACAAGCACGTGAGCGAACAAACGACTCAAAGATCGGGGTTAGTACCAAAAGAGGAAAACCGTCTTGCCGAGCCATTTGCTCGAAAGTGGGGTTAGCACCGACCATAGCATCTCTCCTACCAAAACTACCTCCACGAACACCACCTCGGTAACCACTCCGAGGCAACCACCCCTCACCGCCCGGAGGAGGACCAAAACCACGGAAGACAACCCGTGGAACGTCCCTCCTCTCCTCGCTCAAAGCTACGACTCCTCCCATCCCCGTAGTGACCTCGAGGGGGAGAATGCCTAGCAACCGACCACCGCCGTCTTTCCGGACCAACCACCGGTAACTCCACCTCCGGACCCGAGACCTCTCGACTCACCACCTCGAAAACCACTCCGCCCGACTCGGGGGGGGCCGGTAAACCGCCTAGCCGGGCCGGTCTAACCGCCCCCCCTCGGGCCGGGCCGGTGCCCGACCGCCTAGCCGGGCCGGTGCCCGACCGCCCCCTCCGAACGGCTCCTCGGGCCGCGGGAACTCGCATCTCCCCATGCCGGAACACTTCTCACCACGCCCTTACCCCCCGGGCAGTGGCATACGAGGCTTAGGTACACCATGGAAAGGGTTGTACCTATCCTTGTTCGCCCACTCCTTTGCCATCCTCTCTTCCCGCTTCCTCTTGAAGCAAAACTCATCCTTGTGACCCTCTTTCCCACAATGGCCACAACGGAACCTCACAAGCTTAGGTTTTGGCTTGGATTGGGGCTGCTCGCTTGGTTTCTCTCCACTTCCTTCACCAACCTTGTTTGCCCCAAGCCCCTCACCATCTTGCCTCTTAAAGGCCTCGATCATCATCCTCAACTGAGGCTCGTGACCGGACAACCAACCCATCAACTTCCTCAAATCATCATTCTCATCCTGCAAACGATCAACATAATGTGCAAGCTCCAAATTTTTCAATGCATGCATTTCACAAGTAGAGCAGGATGTAGGCATGGGTTCCTTCAATTTAGCCTCGAGCGAACTAGTGTAAGCATGCAACTCATCAATCTTAGCATGCAAAACGGGGCAAGAAGTGCAAGCACCTAGCAAAGCGAGTCTAGACTTAAGCTCGGCCACTTCAACCCTAAGCACATCTAGTTCCTCACACTTGGAGGCATGCTTCTCCTTAAACAAAGCAAGATCAAGCAAGGAATATGGAGCAATCAAGACAATCATTTTCATCGGCAACAACAACGGGGCTAGCCTTAAGCGAATCAATCTCAAGCTTGCTATCAAGCACCCGTGTCTCTAGCTCGCCCACTCTAGCCCTAGCATCCTCGAGTGAAGCCCTAAGCTCTTTCCTCATTTTCTTTGCCTCTCTAAGCATATCATCGCGGTTATCAAGCAAAGAACCAAGCCTCTCATTCTCCCGGCGCAAGAAGGGAAGTTCATCACGCACCTCGTCGTCGGACTCGCAGTCCGAGTCGCTCCGTGTACTCTTCTTGCCGCCGGAGCTCGGCGCCATGGTACGAAGCCGTCTCTCGCGAAGCGGCCTCGGCCCCCGCTCGGGTTCTTGGACGACCTCTTGTTCTTGCGGCGATCTCCCTCGTCGTCGGCCGCCGCTCGAGCTCGAGGTGGAGTACGCGGAACCGGAGTCGACGTCGCTCGCTCCAACCATCGCTCGGGCCTTGCCTCGGCCCTCCTTCTTCCTCGATCGTCGCTCGTCCTTGTACTTGTTCTTGTGCTTGCTCTTGTGGTCGCGCCTCGAACGGTACTTGTCGTCGTTCTTCCTCGGCTTGTGCTTGTAGCCGTCCTTGTTCTCGGCCTTCTCCGGGCGGTCGGCGACGAAGTGTCCCGCTTGCCGCACCGGAAGCAAGTCCTCGTGTTCCTCCTCATGTTCACGCGGTTCTCGTGCAGCCTCTCGAACCGCCTCGTCAACAGCGCCAGCTCGTCCTCTCCAAGGTCATCAAACTCCTCATCTGGCATAGACATCAAAGAGGAAAACGAGAACATCCTGGTGGATGGGTTAGAGTTAGTCTTTGCTTTGGAACCACCAACGAGGGCAAGACTATGGGAATCAGTCGGTCCCTCGAGCTTGGCGATCATGCCCCTATCCACCTCGGCCCGACTTGAGCTTCGAGAACGGCTCGTTCACCGTCGAGTATCGTATCGCTCCGACTCGACTATGGCCTCGAACTTTCCGCCCCATATCGTACGATCCAAAGAGTGTAAGAGCTTGACCGCTCTATCATGATCATCGTACGGGAGCACGTCCACATTGGCCCTCATGTTGTTCACCACCACCGTGAACCTGCGGAACAAGGCATCGATGGACTCACCGGGGAGATGAGTGAAGTTCTCGTACTCTCTCTCCGTAGGTCGCATACAACCGTGCTCGAACACGGGCGTTCCCAACATGAGCCTCCTTCAACACCGCCCAAATCCTACAAGCCAAGTGCTCGGTGTGCACCCGATCGAACTCAGCCGACACAAAGCACGAAACAAGTAGTCGACCGCCTTATTGTTGGCGTCGAATGCGTCCCTCGACCCCCGGAGCAAGGAAATCCATCGGCTGGACATATCCCGTGTCCACCGTGACATCCCACGAGTCCGACCCTTTCCGCGGAGGAACGCACCCATCCGCTTGCTCCACATCCGGTAGTTCTTTCCATCGAAGTGTGGAGGACCCGAACCCCGTTCCCGGTACGCCATCCTTGGATCTTAGACCGGTTAGAGTCAACAAAGACCCGAACCGGCTCGATACCACTTGAAGGACCGATAAGGCGACCGAGAGAGGGGGAGTGAATGGGAGCCGATAAAAATTCTTCTCGAGGGAGATTGAAACTCCGACAAGACGAACTAGCTCGGTCGGACCCCCGAAATCACACGCTCCGCACTTCTACCTCCCGTTTGCCAAAACCACGTAGCCACCGGAGTGCTACCGGTCCTAGGAACAAACTCTACCAAGAACCGCAACACACACGCGGCAGACCGACGCCGGAAACAACTCGAAAGCCGGCTAACCGGAGGGGGCGGTTAGACCGGTATAGGGGGCGGTTAGACCGCCTCCACACGGCAACCAAGAAATCCTCCGAAACGCCTCTTCCGAGCACTAAAACACACCACGGTTTCACCAACAGAGATCTCCGGTCAAGGCCATGCTAGCTACCGGAAAATCTTGGCGAAAACCAAAACTTCACCCAAGGGCCTAGGGGCGGTTAGACCGGCTACCCGGGGCGGTCTAACCTCCCGTACCCAGCAACGAACTCCAACCAAGAACACCTAGCAAACCGCGCGAGAACGACTCCAAAATTCACCCCGGACACTCCTCGATCAAGGCGAACAAACTCACGAGAGGAAAATCCGGCGAAACAAAACTTTGACCCGGAACACCCCGGGCGGTTAGACCGCCCCCGTAGGCGGTTAGACCGCCCCTTCCCGAACACGAACCCGCGGGTCAAACCTCAACTTCCTCGCGCCCAATCTCCCGAATCACTCCACGGATTGCAGCCAAACTTCGGGGATAGTCGGGTTACCTCTCGGGCAACCTCTACCTCAAAGGAATCGACCCGAAATGCTCACAATCAAGAGGAATCGAAGAAATCGCTTCTCTAGGTCAAGAACTCGCCCAACTCGTAAAATCACCAAATCGAGTCCGATTCAAAGGGGATTTGGGGGCAAAGTCACCGACCAAAGAGGCACAAGATCCTCATACGTGACACCCACCAAAAACCCCAAGAAATCGTTCTCAAAACACCGCCAAAAAGAGCTCCGAAAATCAACGCCAAAGAGACGAGAAAACCACCATGATGAGCAACGCCAAACCTTCTATACATGCCATGAATGGTTCGTACAAGGTCTAGCTTGCCACCCAAACATCCATCCCTCTCTCTAGATCTCACATGAAGCTCTCAAGCTAGCCTTCTAAAATCCTAGAGAAAATAGTGAACGAAAATGGAAAAACAAATGGGCTAGGGTTCCAAGAGTTGGTCGCCAACCTCTCACCTCTTGGGTTATATAGGCGGCAACCGAATGTCTAAAATGCCCTTCACTAATGACTAGGGATACATGCCCCTCAAGGGCGGATTTGGAATTCTTGATGTCTTCACCATCGGACGGATGCCCGAAGCAACCGCACCCCGCGTAGCCTCGACGCAAGCCTTGCGATCCCGACGCGTGTCCTCCGCTTCGAAGCTTCTCGCGCGGCGGCCGGGCGGTCGGACCGCCCCCCCGGGCGGTTAGGACCGGCCCCCGGGGAACCGACCGACCCCGGGCGGTCCGACCGCCCCTCCGGGCGGTTGAACCGGCCCGGGTGGCCGCACCTCCTCGTCGAGTCTTCGGCCTTGGTTTTGTGGCTCAACCGAGTAACCCGGTGGTTTTTACGGTGAACCACCGCAAACCCCCGCGAACTCGGTGTAGCCTCCGCCAATCTCCACTCATGACTCGGCTCCCACGTAGTCCCGGCTCGACCTTGGTTTTGAGGCTCTACCAAGAAACCGTCCCCGACTTCATCTTCTTGTTCATGCCACCATGCGGCCCGCACTTGACCCCCGCCGGCCACCGGGTTCCTCGAACGAAGCCTACTTGTCTTCTCCACACCGGAGGCCTCACCGGCGACGACCTTTCGCGCTTGTTCTTCACCCGCACCAACACGAGTCAAGCCGCAACCTCGCACCCGCAATACTTAGCCAAGAATCAGTCCACACAACGTTGTCAATCACTCATCACACGAGGAAGCGACCATCCACCGGTCCTCGAACCACACATGGTCCTCGGTTGTCTGGTCATGAGCCTCAGTTGAGGATAATGATCGAGACATTCAAGAGGCAGAATGGTGAGGGACTTGGGTGTCGGTGTTTTAGACCGACAACCTACTAAGGGGAGTACCCGAAGTAGATGAATGTGGCCTCGCCAAGATCAGTAACTCGAAGGAAGAGACACGTGGCACACAATTTAGACAGGTTCGGGCCGTGAGCTGCGTAATACCCTACGTCCTGTATGCTGCGTAGCTCTGGATTGATTGGGCACGATTACAAGATGGTGCAATGGTGCGCCGTGAGTTGTCTGAGATGAGATGCTAGAGAACGGTCCCTGCCTCACCTTATATAGCCCGGGAGGCAGAGTTACAAGTCGGAGTAGGGAGAGAGTACTAGTCGGGTACGTCTAGGAGTCTTCCATACAGTGCAGGACATGTACAGCTTCCTAACCGAGTACTTCTCCTCTGCAGTCCTTGTGCTCCACGCCTTCGGAGTGCCGTGTAACGCAAGCCGGTAGTCCCGGGGGCCCACCGATTAGTCGGTCCTGGTACCCACCAAGGTAGTGGGCCCAGGGAGGTCCATACGACAAGCCCCCGAGTACTTTGTAGTCGAGAAGGATAGCTTCAAGTAGTCTTGACAGCCTTAACGAGTAGTCCCCAAGCGTCCCCGAGTACTACAAGTCAAAAGTCCTCAAGAGTAGTCGAAGCATCCCGAGCCTGGAATGTACTCCAGCTGATGTTTGAGCAATCTTGAAGTCTTCTCGAGTAGTCCCAAGCGTCCTCGAGTGCTGCCTTCGAAGCTCTTCCAAAAATACCTGTCTTGTCTTGTAGCCGGAGCTGATATGGAGGTGCGATTGCAAAATCGCACTCCATATGTTGTAGCCCCCGAGCCTTAGGTTGAGCCGCAGGCTCTGGCTGAGGGTCCATCTGAAGTCTTGGCAAGAAAATCCCGAAAAATCCGGAGAGAAAAAAACCGAAGGACACGTGGCACGGAGCCCCCGAGCCTTGAGTCGAGTACTTCCTCTCGAATTGAAGGGTCATCTTGAAGAATGTGTCCTGAGATGCTCCTGAGACTAGCCGCTTCCCAGGTAGTCGAGTAGAAGTAGCCGAGCCCCCGAGGTGAGGCGCGTCGACTAGTAGAATGCGAAGGATCACGCGCGGCCGCTGAGTCAGCCGAGCGCGACTTATCGATCTGGTCGTTGGAGGGCCGGTTTGACTTATAAATAGAAGCCAAAACCCTTAGGGTTTTTCACCCATCTGTGCTGCAGTCATTTCGATTCGATCTGAGGTAGATCCACTTCCAGCGCACGCTGCCGCCGTAGTAGATCCAAGTGCGCCGCCACCCAGAGCTTCTAGGGTAGCCCCCGAGCGGATGCGCGTGAAGACGCCCTGTACTTGGAGAATGAAGCCTTCACCGTCCAAGTCTGCGAAGGTCGCCGGGAAGAAGAGGGGCCGCGAAGAGGCCGCCGCGGCTGCCACTAGAGCAGCGCCGCCGATGTCTCCACCGCGGGCAGATCCAAGCCGCGAGTGGAAGAAGTCAAAAGTGAAGATTGAAGATCTGTTGGCCCTCCTGAACAGCGGATTTATCCGGGAAAAGGAGGTGGATATGTGGAGGCCCGCCGCCGGAGATCTGTATCCGATGGAGAAAGCCGAAGACGAGATCCCGATGTTTGCGCGTTTCGTGGAGCGCGGACTCGCTCTTCCGGCTAGTGATTTCTTCAAGGGCCTCCTCAGGTACTACGGAGTTGAGTACCTCAATCTGAACCCTAACGGCATTTTTCATATCGCGGTCTTTGTTCATTTTTGTGAAGCATTCCTTGGGATCAAGCCGCACTGGATCCTCTTCCGGAAGTTCTTCCGGGTGAAGCCGCAGTCGAGCGACAATCCAAGAGTAGTCGGAGGGGCCGGCATCCAGTTGAAAGAAGACACCGCTGAGCAGTACCTAGCGTACAAGCTCGTTGACTCCAACACCGATTGGAAGACGAGGTGGTTCTACATCACGAACCACCACCCCGGCCTGCCGAAGCCGAGTGGGAGGCGGCCCGGGGCACCGGCGCCCGGTGGAACACGGAGCCCACAATGCAGGAAGGGATCCAGCTCCCCGAGCTGCTGGCACGCATCAAGGTGCTCAGAGAAGCTGGACTGAGGGCCGAGCACGTGGCCTTCAGTTTCATGAAGCGGAGGGTGCAGCCACTGATGGCCCGCAACACCTTGGGCTTCGAGTTCACCGGCGACGACGACACGTCGCGGATACCCGGAGGCGAGATGGACGACGACGATATCATCGAGAGGCTGACGTGGATCTTCAAGGATATGCCGCCGTACACGGCGTGCCCCGTCCAGGAGTACTCCGCCGCGCGCCCGCCAAAGGAGGTAAGTAGTCGTACTCCCCTAATCGAGTAGTCCTTGCTTGGAGTAGACGTGCTGATGTCTTGTGTCTTGCAGGATAACTTGAAAATGTTCGTCTCCGAGCCGCAGCCACCCCTTCACGGGATCGAGATCCCGAAGGAAGGGAAAGCCAAAACCAAGGAGCGGCGAGAAGTCGGCGAAGGCGATGACACCGTCATCGTGGAGGACACCACCGACGACGACGACAACGACGATGAGGAGACGTTGCAGGACCGCTTTCAGCTGCGGTCGAGGTTTAGCCGTCTAGGCTTACCTCATGTGCCTCTTGTGCAAGACCCGCCGGCTAGCCTGGAGGCTAGCCTGGCTGCGCCGCCACGGAAGCCGTGCAACCCCGCCCGCAAGCGGGTAACGAAGAAGCTGAGGGTCTCAGAGACCACGCCTCAGGAGGTAGGTTGTCTTGACTAGTGTAGTCGAGTACCCATCATGTGAGTACACTTGCTGATGAGTAGTCTTCCTTGTATGCAGGAGGTGCCGCCAGCGGAGCCCGTCGAGGAGGGCGACGAGGGCGAGTGGAACACAGTGGGGGAGCCGGCTGGGAGTCATAGCCCAGCCCCCACCGTTGAAGAACTCCTGCCGCAGTTGGAGCGCCAGTCCCCTGCTCCTCAGGGGAGCACAGAGCCCGCGGCTGCTGCCGCTGAAGAAGTAGTAGCCGCGGGAGCGCAGGAGAGCGCTGCGCCGGCTACTGCTGCCGGAGGAGGAGCAACAGCCACAGAGGCGCAAGAGGAGGCGCCCACCGAAGCTGGGCTGGTGGATATTGCCAGCATCCTTGGAGCCCCGACCGTGACGATAGTCTGGTCCAGCCTGTAAGTACTGAACCTTCCCGAGTAGTACTTGGTGTAGTAGTCAAACTTGAATGACAACCAGCTTTGTGTACTTCTGCAGGAAATCGACAGACTTGTCCTGGGAGGGAGATGAGCCCTCCACGACGGTGGCGGAGGAAGAAGTCGTGCCACCCGTCGAGGAGTCGACTCCTGCTCCCCAGGTGGAGTCCGAGGCGCCGGCCGCTAAAGCTGCGTTGCCCGAGGCCAGCGTGGTCGAGGGTAAGTGTTCTGCTGTGGATTTGATCTTCCCCATAGAGTAATCGTAGTTTCTGGTGAACTTGACGTCTTCTTGTCAGGCGTCGAGGCCGAAGGGAGTGACATCCCTGCAGCGGTGCCCATGGAGAAGTCGACACCACAGGCGCCGGAGGCTGCTGAGGGAGCCCCCGAGCCGATGCAGGAGGTCGCCGAGGAAGCCGCCGCGGCGACCGGAGGAGGGGAGGCCACCGTACCACCAGAGGTTGCTCTGGAGGTGGTTATCCGCTCTCCGGAGATCCAGGACGCAGAGCCCATCCGCTCTGCGTCGATGACAGAGGCCGCCGCGAGTAGTCGTGGCGGAGTGGAGCTGCTCGCGGATGATCTGGTGGACCCGGCAACGGTAGCCAGGCACCTGGAGGCAGTCCGCCAGGCCGAGCAGTGGATGAAGGTAAGTAGCCTTAGCATCTGAGTAGTCAATCCTCTGTTGTTGAGTACTCATTGACATGTGTTGTCTGTGGAGGACGTCGTGGAGAGGTCCCGCGAAATGTCCAACATGCTGGAGGGCTTTAGTGACACAGTGCTCCGGGCTGAAGCATTGGAGGATCAGCTTTTGAAGTCGCGGAAGCACGCGGCTGCCATGCAGGCCAAGCTCGACGCCGCCTTTTCCAAGTATCATAATGACATCCAAGAGCTGCTGGCAAAGGGCGACGACTTGGTGCGGAAGAACAAGGGCCTCCGCAACAAGAACAAAGGTATGCTGCTGGACTTGGTCGGGTAGTTGTTGGAGGTCGAGAGGTAGTCTGACCCACTGCGCTTTGTTGTGTTTGCAGAGCTCGAGGGCCAAGTGGAGTAGTTGAAGTCCTCGGAGACGAGTATGAATAACCTCTTCTACCAGGAACAGGAAGCCCGCCAGGTACTCGAGCTCGACAACAAAGAACTTGCCTTCGAGTGCGAGAAGCACATGGAGCTTTGGATTGCATCTGACCGCGATCTCTTCAACTACTACAAATCATTGCAGAAGTTGAATGAAGATTGCGAGGCGCTGCGGGCCCAACTGAAGGATCTTGAAGAAGCCGCGCTGCCGATCGCAAGACTCCTGGTTCCTCATCCGGGCAGCCCCAAGATTGCTCCACTCGCGGATCGCCTCAGGGAAGCCCCCAGCAGGTTGGCGGCCTATGTGAAGCATATGGTGAGGTCGATCCCAAAGCAGATCTTGGCCTTCATGAAGTCCTACTTCCCGAAGGCCCCGGTGGAGGTAGTTGCTGGCGGGGTAGCCGCCAACTGCACCGATGAGCAGTATGCGGAGCTGCTGGAGCAGATGGCTCCCATCGCGGAGCAAGTAGCTGATAAGCTTAATCTCCAGTAGCCCTGTAATAGTTAGTTAGTAGCCAAAGTTGTACAAAAACAATTGTAATGAATTCCTTAAGTATTAATGAAAGAAAATTTCCAGCAATGAGTACTCGTAGTCGCGATCTTAGAGTGCGGAGCCCATCGTGGAGTGGATGCGAGTAGTCGTACTCGGCGGTAGTGGTCCCGTTGGAGGGAGTAGACAGTAAAGAAGTTGATGAATGATCAAACTTTATTACTGAAGAAGTACACTTGGGTGGCCAGGGCCGTAGTTACAGGGTAGTCGCCTGGACCCGGAGGCCGCTTACAGCTAGGTAGTGATAGGGCGGGTAGCCGCTTACAGCAGTAGATCCGTAAGTAGCCGTGTAGGCTGGATCTTGGAGTACATGGTCTCTTAGTAGACCGCTGCTAGAGTCCTTGGCGCTCGTCGCAGCCCAGGATCCGTAGGTAGCCGCACGGGCTGGACCCTGGAGAGGAATAGTCCGGAGACTGTAGCCAGGACCCGAAGGCCGCTTACGGCGGAGGGGTGTTGATGTAGTCATGTAGACTTGAACCCCGGAGTAGTCGTGTAGACTAGGCGTAGAATCGACAGAGCTGGTCGACGTTCCACGAGTTGTTGATGTCTTCGCCTTCAAGTGTCTGGAGGCGGTAGGAGCCCGACCCAGTCACCTTTGCTACGGTGAAGGGACCTTCCCAGGGGGGCTGAGCTTGTGTAGTCCTTCCGTGTTCTGGATGCGACAGAGGACAAGATCACCAACGTTGAAGGAGCGTTCCTTGACGTTGCGATCATGGTAGCATCGGATACCCTCTAGGTACCTTGCTGATTGGACGAGGGCAGCGCAGCGAGCTTCTTCGAGGCTATCGATGTCAACTCGTCTGCTGTCTTCTGAGACTCCTTCGTCGTAGTACTCCACTGCTGGCGAATTCCATATGACGTCGGCAGGGAGAATTGCTTCGGAGCCGTAGACCAGGAAGTAAGGGGATTGCCCCGTTGGCTTGGATGGCTGAGTCCGTAGCCCCTAGAGTGCATTGGGTAGTTCCTTGACCCACTTGCCCCCTTTGGAGTTAGCAGCGTCGTGTAGCCGCTGGCCCATCCCATTGGCGCGCTCGACTTGTCCGTTGGCCCGAGGATGGGAAACTGAGACGTATCGGACGTCGATCCTGCTGTTCTCGCAGTACTCCCAGAACTAGTGGTTGTTGAAGTTGGAGCCCAGGTCTGTGATGATGCGGTGGGGTAGTCCGTAGCGATGTACGAGTTCATCCAGGAAGTCGAGTACTCTGTTGTTGACGGTGAATTTCCGTCCACCTAGAGTACTTGTTATACATTGGTTTCGATTATGATTTGCAACTAACCCTCCACTAGGCATACTAATGATGTAACAAGTTCACACTTGCATGTCGATTTTGGAGTTTGTTGTTTACGCAGGAAATCTACGCTAAAGAGGAGACTTTCGGGATAAGTTCATCAAGCACTTCAAGAGAAGATCATGAAGCCCGTCACAAGTCAAGACACGAAGTGAACAAGACTCCAAACAACCCAAGGACCGAAGCATCAACACGCGAAACTCCGGGGACTTGGATGTTTACCAACGAGATCAACTCAGCCCGAGAGATATTCTCGCAGCTCAGGACAGCATGATCTTTCAGTACAGATTCGGAGACTTAAACGGCCTTTAATGGCAAAAGTTTGACTACCAAAGTTGTGGGCATTGACGATACCTTCGATTTGGACATGTGGAAGGCCCAATTTGGACAAGAGAGCTAGGAGATATGGCCCCCGAAATCCCTGCTGCGCAGTCAGTCCGAAATCAGAACAGATTATCTTCCAAGGCTGATTTGGATATCTTATCTTCGTTTTTAAGGAAAGAAATGAATACCAAAGTTGAAGATAATTTCGTGGCACACAACCTGGACACCGAATTTGCATTATTTGGAGTCCGAACGTGGGAGATATGGCGTTGGCAAGGAAGGACTGCGAATCAGGAAAATCTGGCTGATTTTATGGAAACCAAGGTTGCTTCTCTCCCAAGGAGGATTTCGTGCAAGGCAAGGTGGAGCACGCCCAAAGGCACCTTAAGGACATAAATACAACCCCCTAGGCGCCCCAATATGGTGACCCATTGAACAAATCATCCTACCGACGCCAATCACCAGAAAACCGCCGCCGCAAGATGAGGGAGAGAGTTAGATGAGCTCGTCGCAAGGATCAACGCCGGCGGAGAGAAGGAAGCAAGAGGAGGACTCCAAGCCGCTGGCCTAGGGGTGTTCCCAAGCTCCATCGCCGCCATCTTCATCGACGACGTTCTCCGGAGTCTCCATCACCCCTATGTGCTTCAATCCGTGTAAGATGATGGGGTAATGTCTCCGTTCATCCCTAGGATTAGATGGATACATGTTATGTAATTGCTACTCGATTTGTGGTTTCAATCTATTGTTTTCATGTTGATGATGCTTTGATGATTAAGGTTAGCTACCATGTTTTTCGGGCGTATGATATCTGCTACTCCCATAGATTCCATCAACATACCGTGTCCATCATAGGTCTAGTCATGAATACCTTCGCGTAGTGACAGTACGAGAGGAGGGAAAGGGCGAAACCGTGGTCACAACCCCCGGTAGATTGTTTACCACTTTCGTGTAGTAGATGCATATCATGTTATCCTAGATCCTAGGGAGGGAACGCTTATCTTTCTTAATCACTCTCTTGTGTTTACCCCTTTATCATCTAGTTTAAACCTAGATTTGTTTGATCAACTTAACTTAGATTAACTTAGGTTAGATTGTCTTTACTTTTAGATTAATACTCTCTTTAAAGGTTTCCTTAGTCAACTAGATTAGTACTTGGTTAAGCGCTAGTAATCCCCTTGCTCCGCGGATTGACAAGAACCTTGGGAATCCCGTGGTGAAAAAGGTGTAGATCCGTACGCTTGCGGATCGTAGGTGGATACTAGTTTTATCCGTCAACAAGCCCCTTTTTCTGGCGCCGTTGCCGGGGAGCAAGCCAGTTTGCTACGTTTAATCTAGTATTAATTTTGTTGATTACTAACACCTAACCCTTATTTTCTAAAAAAAAGAAAAAAAATCTTTTTTGTTTTTCTTTCTACTTTTCTTGTGCCTAGATGGATTTGTTCACCTCACCATTGGAAGACGAAGAGATGTCGCTAAGGGAGCTAGCAATGCCGTCAATGGAAGACATTGAGATGCAAAAATCAGATTTGACGTTTGCTACAACCCACTATGAAGTGAAGCCTGGAATCATCAAGTTAGTGGCGACAAAACCATTTAGAGGATTGGAGGATGACAACCCATATAGACACATTAAGGAATTCACGATGTTATGCAACACGGTGCAACAAAAAGGAGTTCCGGTCGCTTGGTTCAAGTGAAATCTTTTTCCATTCTCTCTCGAAGATGAAGCGCGAAGATGGTACACACTTGCATCCGTTGAAGCAAAAGGAAATTGGGATGAGCTAGTGAAGAAGTTTCTTTTGAAGTTCTTTCCCATAAGCAAGGTTCAAGACTTAAGGAGGCAAGTGCTCACTTTCAAGCAAGGAGAGGATGAAGGAATTGATGAAGCATGGGACCGTTTGAATGAACTACTTGAGCGAGGCCCGAACTTGGGATTTTCCGGTGACTTGATGTTGCATACCTTTTATTTTTCACTAACCCCTAACTCGTCTTGTTTTGTAAGCATGTGTGCAGGCGGTGATATAATGGATAAAACAATTAGTGAAGCCGCACAAATCTTACAAAGGATAAGCAATGGACAAAGAACAATACGAGATTGGCAAAGATGTTGTCGAGAGGAGCAAAATGACAAAAGCAAGCCCAAGGTGCTTGCTGAAATTTCTGAAAAAGATGAACCGAAGGTCAAGGAAGATGAACCGACCATTCAAGAAAGTGAAGATCCACTTCCCAAGGTAAGAGAAGTCATTTCGGATGTTAAAAATGTTGAAACTAACATGAATGTAGGCTGAAGTATGTGGAATGCTAGACCATTGGCGGAGTTCAAGCAATCCGATTGGGTTCAAGTTGATTTCGCCCCACTAATCAACTACCGAAGGAAGGAGGAACGCCGACACGTTGCCAAACTAATTGAAGATATTTTTGATCAAGAGATGAGTGGAGAGTCGATCCAAAAGATGTTTGAAGAAGAAAGAGAAGAAGGAGATGAAGGATGGATCGACCGGTTTGACAACTCAAAGATTTATGATGAAGGAAGAGAAGAGTACAACCGTGATGAGCCTAGTGACTCAAAGGATAAATGGGAGGAGATAGGACTCAAGCTAGATGATAGCTTGTGTGCTATTGAAGCCTACACACTAGCAAATCAAGACATGGAAGTACTCAAGGATGAAGGAAAGAGTGAATCAACAATGAGCGATCTTGACGACATGTGGTACATGGAAGATAAAGAAAGCAACATACAAGTCTTTGAAGATGAAGATCTGGTTGATAAAGAAGACTTCAAAGAAGAGATGAATGCGTACATAGTTGAAGGATTACATGTTCCACATGATGAGTTGAAGAAATTGCAAGATGGTGATGAAGAGGCAACTACACTTGTTGAGATCGATTCGCCCTCAACACCGCTGGATGAACCAAATATCACTCTTGTTGAAAAAGCTCTAAGGCCAAGGTACGCGCTGAAATCTCAAGATATTATTGGTATTTATGTTGATAAATTCAAATACTCATGCTCAACCAATAGTATGAATGATACTTTAATGTCTATGCCTTGTTCCAATAGTGATCATGTTGATAGGCTACATTTTCTTGAGAATGAAAAAGAGGAAACATTTATTTTTGATCCAATTAATCTCACACCTAAACAAACTTTGCCTAATGATGAGCTAAGTTCTATGCATGAAACATATGCTTCTTTTATTTACACCTTGACTTGTTGCTACAATTCACATGTGGTGTTAATTATGGACGCGTATGTTTACAATAAGTTTTGTAAATCTCGATCATGCTTTGCGCTTGGTCAAGCTAATGACCTTAAAGAATCATATGTCGGGAAAGGCCCGATTTTCACTAACCATGTAGACAAGGCTTGAATAATGAAAAAAAAGAAGTCATGCCTAAAAGAGTTGCAAGATAAATCATCAACCTCTCCGAATCCCGCGATGGATGCTGCTGTCTTCATCAATTTGAGAGCTTGTTCAGAGGTGTACAAATGAAGAAAATAAGATATTCAGAAGCTCCATCAAATTACCATTCCAACGCATCAAGAACCAACAAGTTTGAAGACCCGTGCAAGGAGTTATGGAGGAAACATTGAGCGTTGCGCGTTCTGAAATTTCTGGACAGATTTCATCGCCGAAGTAAAACGGACGTAACTCTCTTGTCCGGAGTCCGATTTGAGCAAATAAAGACTCGTTGGAAAGGAAATTTTGTGCACTGTGCAATGGAGTAGAGCTTGAGTATACTTTCTGTTCTGGACATTAAAAAAAATAATAGAGTGAAGGCAGCACCGAAGGATGATAGAGAAGGAGATAACGATGAAACAAAAGGATGCTTTGGGCAAGTCTTCTATAAGTGATCAAGCACAACATGGGAAGTAAATTAAAGCTGCATTGGTACCTTTTCTTCTTGCATGAAGGGCCATGTCTATGCAACGAAAAGAAGGTATGTGAGAAAGTCGAGCTCTATGACTTTAAATGAAGCGCTTTTCGGGAGGCAACCCGTTTCTTTATATTTTTACTACTTTCTTAGAGAGAATAAAGAATGGCACCATCTTATGATGATCAACTTGTGGTTATTAATCTAAGTTTAGATTTCCTTTTTGGAACCACCATCATGTTCATGCTCATATTTATTTATTTATTTGCATGCATTGCATTTTGTTATCAACATGATGTTTCTTTGCATGTACATGTTTTGCATATAGTTGGCTTGGTTGTTTTAAGGCTCAATGATGTATGCTTTCATATCCATGTTAATGCTCCAGCTGGGCATTTTCCTTTTGTGATCTAGTGTAAACGTGGTGTTTAAACATGATTTCGGACCATCATCATTAAGTTCGATAAACCTTGCTAGCTTTTCATATGTTTTCATGTTGCATTGGTTAGTTTATAAGCTCTGCAATGCGCTTAATTTTCCTTGTGCTATAAGGGTTATTGATTTAGGGATAGACATGGTGTTTTAACCCTTGATAAATAAACTTTTATGGCTATGGAAAAATTCGGCAACCTAGTTGTAAACATGGTGTTTAGAACTAGGTGAAAACATTGTCTTTGTTTATATGCTTTCCTATCATGTGCATACACACCTTGCACCACGTACACTCATTAGGTTTTTATTCCTCATTAAACTAATTATGCCAAAAGTTAAGAATCTTAGGAGACATTGTTTGATTGTTGGCAATTCTATCTACTCCCAACCGTCACCTTGGGGGTAGAATGTGCGTTTAAAACGTCTTACAGGCAAGATAAAGACTCTCACTACAAGGAAATTGAAGGATGGCTAAGAAGTGCTTTGTCTTCTTCTTCCATGTCTAGAAAAATGCTAAGCATGGGGGAGACCCTGAATCTTCAACACAGAAGTGCAACATGACGTTCTAGAAGATAGAATGATCAAGATCGTTAACATCACCGGATCAATGCGCAAGAAGCCACCAATCTCATCAAAATTCTGCATGGTCTCGAAGGGAAAACATTGGATATTTTTGGATATTTAGAAGCCCCATGAAGTTACGATTCCAACAAATCAAGAATCAAAACAATCGGAGGTTTCTACAAGAAGTTATGCCCGAATCACCGAGTGCAGCACGTCCTGAAATCAGTTTTGGACAGCACGCAGCGCTGAAGTAAAACGGACATAGCTCCCTTGTTTGAACTCCGTTTTCGATGAATGACCACAAGTTGGAAAGGTAATTTCATAAACTTTTCAATAGAGCTATATTTCGATATATGTTCTGTTCTGGACAGAGGGGGAAATCCATGAAAAAGAGACAGCAAGGAGATGATGAGAACAAGAAAGAGGAGATGGTGATGACAACATTGAAGAGAAGGGTGACCAATGACTCCATTAAGCATACAAGATCAAATTCAGAAGTTTAGGAGCATTAATAAATCAAGACAAAAGCAAAAGCCACATCGATACATGGAGATGCTGGAAGAAGGCAACGAAGGATTACAAAGGATGGTAACATCTCCATGGACCTTCTCTTTTCCAAACACAAATGCTTGTAAGTATGCCTTCAACCTCAACTAGGTGCAACCTTTTGTTTTTCTCTTCAAACAATAACATGTCTACTAGGAGGACAACCTAGGTTTCTTTTTACTTTCAATAGATAAGCATGACCATGTGTTCACCTCGATGTTCTATATTGCCTATGCTTACGGAAAGATGATGAAAGTTGCTGCTTTGTTTTACCTACATGAAGTTATACATGTCTTGGCTAATTGCTCTATATAATATGATCTGAAATTAATTTAAATACCGGCTCTTTTATCTGTGGAGGTGAAATGACTATGCTCTAGACCCACATACATATCTTTGCTCTTTGATTTAAGTTTATGGATAGCCGGATAACTTGTTGTTTTTATGAAAACTTAACTTTTATGCTATCTACATATTTGTGATGCTCTTGCAAAGTTCTACCTACCAAAGCCATATACATATATGATTTATGATAACAAAACCCGTAGATTGCAAACATATATTTTGATGAGTTGGATTAGGATTGATTTCTATGGTTCGAGACTAAGAAGCGGTCATTCTTTTGTGTAACTTTTTCATGCTAGCCTTTTTGTCCATGCATTGTGGGTTTTCACATCGAAAATTCCACAAACTTCGCTGGGCATCCACCCTAAACCAAAAACATCTTTTTGTGATCACCTCCTTGTCCACAACCCAATTTGAGTATGGAGTAAAATTCTCGATGGAGATTCAAATATTCCGCAATATTATGGAATTTATACTTACTTTAGTAGTTATTTCCCCTCTCTTTTATGCTCGAGGACGAGCATCGTTCAAGCATGGGGGAGGAGTCATTCTGACACAAATGCTATGTAAGTATTATGTTGCAAAAAGTTTTGAGGAGCAAAAGAAAAAAAAGAGAAAAAAAATGAAAAATGAGAGAAAAATATGATAAGAAGAAAAGAAAAGTAAGAAAAATAGGAAGAATAAAGTGAAAAAAAGAAAGAGAGAAAAATGAGAAGGAAATAGAATAAAAGTAAAAAAATAATAAAGATGCTCCTCGGATCTTTTTGCTTCATAAGTTCTCAAGTGCCTTAATGACAAATCCATACTCATATCTTCCAACCATGTGCAATCCGATAATGAGGACTTCACTTGTGCCTCGGGATCATCCATTTGCCACTTGCACATGTCCACTTATCTAAATGTGTGTGTTTCATCCTTCTCTCTTTCCAACATTTATTTTCCATGGCCTTTTTGACGAGTCTCGGTAATTCCAATAGACCTCTCTCTTAATTTGACAATATTTCGGATGTATGTTTTGTTAGGATTGTTTTTAACCTTCCAAGCTCCACATAAGCCTTTCACTATCACATATGAGTAGAGTAGGTTGAAAATAAACTAGTATAGGCTTGAGTGACTTGATGAGATGAGTGTTTCCATGAGCTTTTGCAAGAGATTTTCACTTATGTTGGATATGCATCTTTTTGAAAATCTTCCATGTGAAAAGGTAATGGTTTGAAGTTCACTCAAGTTTGAGGGCATCGTGTTACATGTGGCTTGTTCTTTATTGTTAGTCTATCTTCCATAATGAAAAAGAAGCCGGTCACAACTTGAAATTTAAAAATAAATTCTTAAGAGAGAGCAATTTGTCTCGTCATGAATGACTAAGTGCGGGGATAACATTGGAAGGCAACACTGATTTCCCTTTTAAGCAAGGATTACTTACTCGAGGACGAGCAAGGTTTAAGCATGGGGGAGATGTTGACGGTGAATTTCCGTCCACCTAGAGTACTTGTTATACATTGGTTTCGATTATGATTTGCAACTAACCCTCCACTAGGCATACTAATGATGTAACAAGTTCACACTTGCATGTCGATTTTGGAGTTTGTTGTTTACGCAGGAAATCTACGCTAAAGAGGAGACTTTCGGGATAAGTTCATCAAGCACTTCAAGAGAAGATCATGAAGCCCGTCACAAGTCAAGACACGAAGTGAACAAGACTCCAAACAACCCAAGGACCGAAGCATCAACACGCGAAACTCCGGGGACTTGGATGTTTACCAACGAGATCAACTCAGCCCGAGAGATATTCTCGCAGCTCAGGACAGCATGATCTTTCAGTACAGATTCGGAGACTTAAACGGCCTTTAATGGCAAAAGTTTGACTACCAAAGTTGTGGGCCTTGACGATACCTTCGATTTGGACATGTGGAAGGCCCAATTTGGATAAGAGAGCTAGGAGATATGGCCCCCGAAATCCCTGCTGCGCAGTCAGTCCGAAATCAGAACAGATTATCTTCCAAGGCCGATTTGGATATCTTATCTTCGTTTTTAAGGAAAGAAATGAATACCAAAGTTGAAGATAATTTCGTGGCACACAACCTGGACACCGAATTTGCATTATTTGGAGTCCGAACGTGGGAGATATGGCGTTGGCAAGGAAGGACTGCATGAATCAGGAAAATCTGGCTGATTTTATGGAAACCAAGGTTGCTTCTCTCCCAAGGAGGATTTCGTGCAAGGCAAGGTGGAGCACGCCCAAAGGCACCTTAAGGACATAAATACAACCCCCTAGGCGCCCCAATATGGTGACCCATTGAACAAATCATCCTACCGACGCCAATCACCGAGAAAACCGCCGCCGCAAGATGAGGGAGAGAGTTAGATGAGCTCGTCGCAAGGATCAACGCCGGCGGAGAGAAGGAAGCAAGAGGAGGACTCCAAGCCGCTGGCCTAGGGGTGTTCCCAAGCTCCATCGCCGCCATCTTCATCGACGACGTTCTCCGGAGTCTCCATCACCCCTATGTGCTTCAATCCGTGTAAGATGATGGGGTAATGTCTCCGTTCATCCCTAGGATTAGATGGATACATGTTATGTAATTGCTACTCGATTTGTGGTTTCAATCTATTGTTTTCATGTTGATGATGCTTTGATGATTAAGGTTAGCTACCATGTTTTTCGGGCGTATGATATCTGCTACTCCCATAGATTCCATCAACATACCGTGTCCATCATAGGTCTAGTCATGAATACCTTCGCGTAGTGACGAGTACGAGAGGAGGGAAAGGGCGAAACCGTGGTCACAACCCCGGTAGATTGTTTACCACTTTCGTGTAGTAGATGCATATCATGTTATCCTAGATCCTAGGGAGGGAACGCTTATCTTTCTTAATCACTCTCTTGTGTTTACCCCTTTATCATCTAGTTTAAACCTAGATTTGTTTGATCAACTTAACTTAGATTAACTTAGGTTAGATTGTCTTTACTTTTAGATTAATACTCTCTTTAAAGGTTTCCTTAGTCAACTAGATTAGTACTTGGTTAAGCGCTAGTAATCCCCTTGCTCCGCGGATTGACAAGAACCTTGGGAATCCCGTGGTGAAAAAGGTGTAGGTCCGTACGCTTGCGGATCGTAGGTGGATACTAGTTTTATCCGTCAACATCTGTCAGCCTTGGGGCATGTGACCGGCTTGACCTCGATCCACTTGGTGAACTTGTCGATGGCCACCAATACTCTGTTGAACCCTCCTGGCGCTGTTGGCAGTGGCCCAATCATGTCGAGCCCCCAGCAGGCGAAGGGCCAGGTTGGCGGTATGGTGACTAGCTTGTAGGCTGGGACGTGTTGCTGCTGGACTAAGTACTGGCATCCCTGGCACCTTCTGACGAGTTCTTCGGCATCGCCCAGAGCTGTGGGCCAGTAGAAGGCTCGCCGGAAGGCCTTGCTGACCAGCGTGCGTGAGGACGCGTGGTTGCCGCAGACGCCCTTGTGGATCTCCTCCAAGATGTCCTTGCCTTCTTCACGAGGGACGCACTTCATGAGTACTCCAGAAGATGCGCCCCGCTTGTAAAGCTTGTCTCCGACGAGGACGTATGACTTAGCACGGTGAACGAGCTGCTCAGCCGAGTTCTTGTCGGAGGGAACTTTCTGCTCTCTGAGGTAATCGATGAAGGGTTGCCTCCAGTCCACGTCGATCATCATGACCTCCTGTCAAGCTGGTGGGTGAGCTGGGACAGTGGTCGGTGGCGCCAGCTCCGGGATGGATGGCGCGTGAAGCTCGTGAACAAAGACACCCGCTGGTACTTGAGCGCGGGTAGATCCAAGCTTCGAGAGGACGTCCGCTGCAACGTTGTTGTCGCGGACGATGTGGTGGAACTCGAGACCACAGAACTTGTTCTCGAGCTTGCGGATTTCTAGGCAGTAGGCGTCCATGTTCTCCTTGTTGCGGTCCCAGGACTTGTTGACTTGGTTGATGACCACTGCGGAGTCGCCGTAGACTAGTAGCCGCTTGATGCTCAGTGAAGCCGCGAGGCGGAGCCCGTGTAGGAGAGCTTCGTACTCGGCTTCGTTGTTTGAGACCTTCCAGAAGATCTGCAGGACGTACTTGAGTTGTTCGCCCGTTGGAGAGATCAGGAGTACCCCTGCACCTGCGCCCTCGAGGTTGAGTGAGCCGTCGAAGTACATCACCCAATGCTCTGGTCGCACGGTGGGAGTGGGTAGCTGGTTCTCCCGCCACTCTGCCATGAAGTCGACTAGTGCCTGCGACTTGATGGCTGTGCGTGGCTTGAAGTCGATGGTGAGGGCGCCAAGCTCGACCGCCCACTTGGAGATTCTTACAGTAGCATCTTGGTTCCGCAGGATGTCGTCGAGCGGGTCGTCGGTGACGACGGAGATTGAGTACTCCTGGAAGTAGTGTCGTAGCTTCCGCGAGGTGATGAGTACTGCGTACAGGAGCTTCTGCACAGGCTGATAGCATGCCTTGGACTCTTATAGAACCTCGCTGACGAAGTAGACTGGGCGCTGGACTGGGTAGGCGTGGCCGTCTTCCTTCCGCTCGACGACGATGGCAGTACTGACCACGTGGGTAGTCGCAGCGAGGTAGAGCAGTAGCTGCTCACCCTTGTGAGGAGCCGTGAGGATCGGCGGCCTCGATAGGAAGTCCTTGAGCTGGGCAAGGGCTTGATCTTCCTCTGGAGTCCATGCGAACTTCTCTTGATGTTTGAGTAGTTTGAAGAAGGGGAGCCCCCGTTCTCCGAGCCTCGAGATGAATCTGTTCAGTGCCGCCATGCACCCGGTCAGCTTCTGGACGTCTTTGATGCCCGTGGGAGCTTTCATGCTGGTGATGGCGGAGATCTTCTCGGGTTTGGCTTCGATGCCGCGTTGGCTAATGATGAAGCCGAGTAGCTTGCCCGAAGGTACGCCGAAGACGCACTTGTTCGGGTTGATCTTCCAGCGGTACTCGCGCAGTGATGCGAAAGTCTCTTCAAGGTCGTCGATGAGGGTACTGGAGTTTCTGGTCTTGACGACCATGTCATCCACGTAGGCTTCGACGTTCTTGTTGAGTTGCCTCTTGAAGCAGGCCTGGATAGCTCGTTGGTAGGTGGTGCCGGCGTTCTTCAACCCGAAGGACATGGTCGTGTAGCAGTACGCGCCAAACGGGGTGATGAACGCGGTCTTCTCCTGGTCTTCTTTCTTGATCGCGATCTGGTGGTACCTGGAGTAGCAGTCGAGGAAGCAGAGCAGGTCGGAGCCCGCCGTGGAGTCGATGACTTGATCAATTCGCGGCAACCCAAAGGGGTCCTTGGGGCAGTGCTTGTTGAGTTCGGTGTAGTCGACGCACATCCTCCACTCGTTCGAGTTCTTCTTGTGGACGAGGACGGGATTGGCGAGCCACTCGGGATGGAAGACTTTTCTGATGAAGCCGGCCGCGAGTAGTTTGGCGAGTTCCTTCTTGGTGGCGTCCCGTCTGTCGTCGGCAAAGCGCCGGAGGTGTTGTCGCTTGGGGGTGGCCTTAGGATCGATGTTGAGGTAGTGCTCGATCAGCTCCCTGGGCACTCCTGGCATGTCCGCTGGCTTCCACGCGAAGATGTCGCGGTTAGCCCGAAGGAAGCTGATGAGCGTGTCTTCCTATTTGGGGTCGAGGCCAGCCCCGATGGTGGTGGTCTTGCTGGGGTCGCCTGTTCCGAGGTCGATCGTCTTGACGAGTACCTCCTCAGGTGGCTGAGGCTTGTTGGCGCTGTCAGACTTCTCTGGGATGTCGAGTTCACTTGTAGCAAGCTTCTTCGACGCGGCGTAGACCTCCATCATCGCGTTGGGTACTTGATTCGTAGAAGCGATCTCCACGGCTTCTGTGTCGCAGTCGTGAGAGATCTTCAAGTCCCCTTGAAGAGAGAGTACACCGGCTGGGCTTGGCATCTTGAGTACCAAGTAGGTGTAGTGGGGCACCGCCATGAACTTGGCGATGGCCGGTCTGCCGAGGATGGCGTGGTAGGAAGTCTCGAAGTCCGCGACCTCGAACTTGATGTTCTCGGTACGTTAGTTGTCCCGAGATTCCCCGAAGGTAACTGGCAGGACCACTGAGCCCAGTGGAATAGCCGCGTTGCCGGGGACGATGCCGTAGAAGGGCGTGTTGCTCTTGGTGAGCATGTGGGTGATGTCGAGCTTCATCTTCTTCAAGGTCTTGGTGAAAATGACGTTGAGCCCGCTCCCACCGTCGATGAGCACCTTGTTGAGTTTGGAGCCTGCAACCACCGGCTTCAGGACGAGGGGGAACCGTCCTGGTTCAGAGAAGCTGGTCCATTGATCCGCGCGGGAGAAGGTGATGGGTACCTCCGACCACCTGAGAGGGGTCGGCACCGCTGGCTCAATGGACATGACTTCGCGACGGGTAGCTTTCTGCTCCCGCCTGCTGGGTAGTCCGCCAAAGAGGACGTTGACGGTCTTGTCAGGCTCCTGGAAGTCGTTGTTGTCGCCGTCCTTCTTCTTGCCCTTTTTGTCGTGAGGGTGCGGTGGCTCCGGCGTATCCTTGAGCGCGTGCCTGAGTTGGTAGAACTGCTCAGTGGTGTGGTTGTCGTTTGGGTGCCACGGGCACCTTTCCTTCAGCAGTTCCTTGAAGCCGCCGGAGTTCTTCTTCGAGTTCTCCTTCGCAGGGCGCTGGATAGCAGTGACAGTGTTGTCTGGCTTGCGCTTGCGGTTGGGACCCGAGTAGCTGTTGTTGTTGTTGTTGCGACCGCCTTGGTTCACGTTGTTGCCGCTGCCGCCACCCTGGTTCTGCTTGCTCTTGCCACGGATGGTGTCGTACTTGGCGTTGGCCTTGTCTTCTTCATCCGCCCAGGACGTGATCATGTCCTTGAGGTGGGGGATGGATCTGGGGCAGCGACGACCGAAGTCTTCGAAGGTGTGGTGGTGGTAGAGACCGTCTTGAAAGAGGTCGATGACCTCCTTGTCGGTGACGTCGACGACGGTAGCGCTCTTGTCGAAGAAGCGGCGCGTGTACTTGCGGAGGGTCTCGCCTTGTTCCTGCTTGACCATGGCCAGGTCCATGCGAGTACCCGATCAGCCCATGGCGCCCGCAAAGTTGCTGGTGAACTGCTCCTTCAGCTGGTCCCACTTGTCAATTGAGTGCTTGTCCAGCGACTCGAGCCATGTGAGTGGAGCTTGGTCCAGGAAGAAGGGGAAGTAGAGGCACTTGGTGTCGTTGTTGCCGCCAGCGTTCTCGATGGAGAGGGCGTAGCACCTGAGCCACTGGATGGGGTCCTGCTTCGCGTCGTACTTGGTGATCCCCAAACGTTTGAACTTGTCGGGGAGGAGCAAGTTGCGAAGTCGAGGTGAGAAGGCGGGGAAGCCGTCGCCGTCGCCTGCGGTGGTCGACTTCTTCCGCCGCAGCTCCTCAATCTTCTGGTGGGCGTCGTAGCCGCCCGTGGAGGCGCCGCAGGCGTGGTCGTTCGCGTGGCCTCGGCCGCCGCGAGCCGCCGCCGCCGCCCGGCCCTCCGTTGGCTCCATGGTTGGAGCTTCCGCCGTCGGCCGCCGCCGTCGTCGGGGTCGTTGCCACCGCCGCCGGCCGGAGCGCGATGGGGGACGACCTCGCGGTTGCTGTTGTCACGCTGTGGAGGTCCGCCGGCGTTGGAGCGACGACGGTTCGGCTCGGCTGGGAGCTCAGCTTGAGTACGGTTGGGACCGTTGTCGGCGCTACAACTTGTGACTTCGTTGTCGCGGTGCCTGGCTGGGCGAGGTTGGTTGACTCTGTTGTCGACCCGCATGAAGTAGGCGTCTTCAGCGAGCTTGGCGATGACCTCTCCAGCGCGTATCCCTGAGCCTGGCGTGCGATCGCTGTGATCGACATGAGGCATTGCTCAGGGGTAGTGTGTACTCTGCTCTCGACCACCTCGAGAGCATTCGCAAGGTTGCGGACGGGGAAGTTGTCGCGGAGGCGCCGGCGACGTTCGCTGCACTTCCGGTTACGCTCACGTCGGGCGTCTCTGTCTGCAGGGGTCTCATTTGTTGGAGCATCAGCAGAGAGCTCGTCGGAGGAGATGTCTTCAAGGTACTTGTCTTGAGCCGTCCCTGAAGGTCCTGGGGTGTCGCCGGCAGCCATGAAGACTTGGCGATCGGGGGTGCCAAGGCTGGACTCAGAAGGCGCCACCTCAGTTGGTGTGCTTGAGTCAGCCCGGGCTAGTGGCGTTCCCTCCTGGAACGGTAGCAAGTCGATGTAGGCGACGTAGCGTGAGTCTCCACCTATCAGGTCGGCGGGCTTGCGGTCTGGCCAGTAGACGAATCTCCCGGTCGGTGTGGATGTTATAACCAGCCCAGAGGCCGGCCCTGACAGGGGAAGCTCAGTGGAGTTGTCCTCGGACTCGGGCTCTTCAGGGTCTGACCCGAAGTCGAACTCGTAATCAGGGTTCGAGTAGAACTCAGAGAGAGGGTTGGAGTCCGAAGCGTGGCCGGGGGCGGTGTCGGAGTCCGAGTTGTACTCGAGTACGGGCTCCTTGCCGGCCCGGCGCGAAGAGGGAGCCCCCGTGTGGGCCCGGCTGAGGGTGCGGGGTCCACGCGCGGAGCGCTCACGAGGTGAGCGGACCGCCTGCGATGGCTGAGCAGCCGGCTCGCATGCGGTGGCCCATGGAGACGTCGAGTTCGAGTTGGAAGCGGACTCGAGCTCGAAGTCAGCGTGGTGGTTGAAGAGCGAAATTTCGCCGAACTTGCCGGCGAGTTCGCCTGTGACAACTTCGGGAAGCGTCACGAGGCCGGTCTTCGGGTTGGGCGGCATGGTCAGGCGGCGCTGGAAGGAGCCCGCACCGTCAGCAGTGCAGACCTAGGCGCCGAACACGAAGGTGTCGCCGCGGTTGAAAGCAACGGCTGGCTTGAAGTAGACGAGAGCCGTCGAGTTCGCCATGTGATCTCGGGCGAGAACCCCTACCTGGCGCGCCAGCTGTCGGTGTTTTAGACCGGCAACCTACTAAGGGGAGTACCCGAAGTAGATGAATGTGGCCTCGCCGAGATCGGTAACTCGAAGGAAGAGACACGTGGCACACAATTTAGACAGGTTCGGGCCGCGAGGTGCGTAATACCCTACGTCCTGTATGCTGCGTAGCTCTGGATTGATTGGGCACGATTACAAGATGGTGCAATAGTGCGCCGTGAGTTGTATGAGATGAGGTGCTAGAGAACGGTCCCTGCCTCGCCTTATATAGTCCGGGAGGCAGGGTTACAAGTCGGAGTAGGGAGAGAGTACTAGCCGGGTACGTCTAGGAGTCTTCCATACGATGCAGGACATGTACAGCTTCCTAACTGAGTACTTCTCCTCTGCAGTCCTTGTGCTCCACGCCTTCAGGTGCCGTGTAGCGCAAGCCGGGTAGTCCCAGGGGCCCATCGAGTAGTCGGTCCTGGTACCCACCGAGGCAGTGGGCCCAGGGAGGTCCATACGACATTGGGGCAAACAAGGTTGGTGAGGGAAGTGGAGAGAATATCTTAGAGCCATCAAAAACCCACCACAAAAATGATTTCCCTCCTAAACCTAACCATCTTTCGTGGTTTTGGTCCTCCTCCAGGTAGAGAGGGTTGGTTTCCTCGGAATGGTTACCGGGGTGGTGTTCGTGGAGGTAGTTTTGATAGGAGGGATGCTTTGGAGTGTGCTAACCCCACTTTCGAGCACATGGCTCGACACCAGTTTTACTCTTTTGGTACTAACCCCAGTGCTGAGTCGTTTGTTCGCTCACGTGCTCGTTTTTTGAATTTCAGGTGGGAGACTTGAAGAACATTTGGTTGATTAACTCCGGTTGCTCAAGGCATATGACCAAAGACAAGGGGTGGTTCTCAAGTCTCGTCCCGATGGTGACAAAGAGGTACATCACCTTTGGGGACAATGGGCGTGGGCGTGTGCTTTCAGAAGGTGAGATTAAGGTGAGTGACAAGATCACTCTCAGGCGTGTTGCTCTTGTTCAATCGCTTGGATACAATTTGCTTTCTGTGTCCCAGCTATTGGATGAGGGTTTTGAGGTGTTGTTTCAACCTGGTGGTTCTCGGATTTTGGACTCTCGAGGGGACCTTGTTTGTATGGTCGTTCCCGAGGGTCAGTGTTACGAGCTGATTTTTCTGTCTTCTGGTGTTGAGCGTTGTTTCTTGACTGGTTCTTCGAGTGAGTTGTGGAAGTGGCATAGGAAGTTGGGTCACTTGAGCTTTGACCTTTTGTCTCGCTTGAGTAAACTCAATTTGGTCCGAGGATTGCCACGGTTGAGGCTTGAGAAAGAGTTGGTTTGTGCTTCGTGTAGGCATGCCAAGATGGTAACTTCTTCTCACCCGCCTCTCACCGATGTGATGACTGAGTGTCCATGCGAGCTGCTCCATATGAACCTTGTTGGCCCAGCTCGTGTGCGATCTGTGGGTGGGAAGTGGTATGTCCTTGTTGTGGTGGACGACTACTATCGGTATGTGTGGGTGTTCTTTCTCGAGGATAAGGGGGAGACGTTTGGTTTTGTTCGAGATCTTGTCTTGAGGTTGAGGAACGAGAGGCATGGAGATGCCATACAAGCAATCCGCAATGACAATGGCTCAGAATTCAGAAACTCTCGTTTTGAAATCTTTTGCCATGACTTGGGTCTTGAACACCAGTTTTCGAGTCCGTATACGCCTCCCCGGAATGGTGTTGTGGAAAGGAAAAACAAGACCTTGTGTGAGATGGCTCGGATGATGCTTGATGAGCATAGGACTCTAAGGAGGTTCTGGGCTGAGGCGGCGAATACCTCGTGCTATGTGTCAAACAGGATCTACCTTAGAGTGCATAAGAAGAAAACGTGATATGAGTTGATGCACGGTCGCACACCAAAGGTGAGTCACTTCCATGTCTTCGGTTGCAAGTGCTTTATTCTAAAGAAAGGGAAGAAGTTGGATAAGTTTGAGACTTGCGAGGTAACCTTCGACGAGACACAACCACGTATTCAGCTTGTTTTTGAGTGTGCAGGTGACGATGTGCTTGGCGAGGAGATCTTTTTGGAGGAGGAGCATGAACATGGAGACGATGAAGATGGCGGTGTTGTGCCCCCGGCTGAACATTGAATGACCGAAACGGCGAACCAGAGAGGGGGGAGTGAATGGGAGCCGATAAAAATTCTATTCAAGAATTCGGTCTATGAACCCAAATTCACTTGTGCGCCTCCGCAAGCTTTTCTTGCCAAGTTCACGTAGCCACTGGAGTGCTATTGAACCTAGGAGCAAGACCCAACCAACAACATCAACACACACGCAGCGGAACCACACACGACACGGCTGCTGGCAGCCCAAACCGGTCAGGCCGGTTTCTGAAACCGGTCAGACCGCTTCTGTTGGACTTAGCCTCACGCAGGCAGGGGAAACCGGTCAGACCGATTCTGTCCAGGAACTCCCCAAAGACCCCAAACACCTCAAAAGCCTTTCCACATCTGAACAAATGAAGCCATGGAGCAGCAAAGACTTCCTTGCTCAAAGACCTTTCTCGACAGCCCACAGGGCGAAACCGGTCAGGCCGGTTTGGGAAACCGGTCAGGCCGGTTTTAGCCTCGACAGTCGGGAAGAACACAGCCCGCGGGTCAACTCCCCCAAAACCAAACCTCGATCTCCCGAATCACTCCACGGACTTGAACAAGACTTTGGGGATATTAGGAACACCTCATGAGGAGTCCATAGCCAAGTTTAATCCCACCAAAACTCGTCCAAAAGAGAGGAATCAAGGAAATCCCGCCAAGAGCACTTCCAACCCAAGAACTTAAGGAACCCCAAAATCGAGCCCCTTTACTCACGAATTTGGGAGGGGAATCACAGCCCAAAGAACCACGAAGGGTTCCCACAAATTTCCCCCATCAAATCCCCAAGAGAAAGGTCCCGAAAACAACCCAAAGAAATCACCAAGAGAGGGCTCCGAAAATCACCACCAAGAACAACCGGGAAAAACACATCCAAACCTTGAGGAACCACGCCGAATCATCTATACATGAAACAAAGGTTCATACAAGGTCTAGCAAGCCGCCCGATCATCCATCCCTCTCAACAAGATCTCACCATGAAGCTCTCTTGCTAGTCCTATGGAAAACCTAAGGGAAATAGGAAGGAAAATGGGAAAACAAATGAGCTAGGGTTCCAAGAGTTGGCTGCCATCCTCTCACCTCTTGGGTTATATGGAGGCAACCGAATGTCTAAAATGCCCTTTCCTAATAACTAGGGATACAAGCCCCTCAAGGGCGTATTTGGAAGTCTTCATGTCTTCACCATCGGACGGATGCCCGGCGACCGCACCCTGCGTAGCCTCAACGCAAGCCTTGCGATCCCGACGCGTGTCCTCCGCCTCGAAGCCTCCGGCGCCCTGCGACCCCAAACCGGTCAGACCGGTTCTCCAAACCGGTCAGGCTGGTTTTGGCCAGATAGCCACGCCCGGTCTTCGGCCTCGGCTTTGTGGCTCAGCAGAGTAACCCGGTGATTTTCTGGTGAACCACCGCAAACCCCGCGAACTTGATGTAGCCTCCGCCAATTACCACTCATGACTTGGCTCCCATGAAGTCCTGGCTCGACCTTGGTTTTGTGGCTCAACCAAGAAACCGTCCACCGACTTCATCTTGTTGTTCTTGCCACCATGCGGCCCGCACTCGACCCCGCTGGTCACCGGGTCCCTCGAACGAAGCCTACTTGTCTTCTCCACACCTGGAGGCCTCACCGGCAATGACCTTTCGCGCTTGTTCTTCACCTGCACCAACACGAGTCAAGCCACAACTTGCACCTGCAATACTTAGCCAAGAATCAGTCCACACAACGTTGTCAATCACTCATCACACAAGGAAGCGACCATCCACCGGTCCTCGAACCACACATGGTCCTCAATCCCCCCCTTGATGAGTGCATTGACAACACACACATTTGGTAAATAAAGAGAAAAGAGAAACAGAAAAGAAACAAAAAGAAAAACTCCAACAAGCGATCGAAAGCCGAGAAAGGCAAAAGACGAGATCACTTGAAGAAGACAAGTCTCGGACCCCTTAGGCAAGGGCAACGGCTCGACACATCCGAGACAAAAACCATGCTCAAGCAAGGAGCACAAACCACCAAAGCACACAAGAGCTCCCCCTGCACATATGCAAGCTCCCCCTGATCAAGTGCCAACTCTGGGCACAAACCGGTCAGACCGGTTCCCATAACCGGTCAGGCCGGTTCCACCAAAACCGGAGACCGGTTTCCAAAACCGGTCAGGCCGATTTCACACAGCAGACCACACCCCAAAAACCAAAAATGCAAAAGAAATGCACAAGCTCCCCCTTGACACTTGGGATCGGTTTCAGGGATACAAAACAACTTTTCTCCACCTTCCTTTCTCCCCCTTGTTGCCAATGCATGAATCAAGGCACAAATGCAACCTAGAGCTTCTCAAGTATACAAAATTCATCACAAGATGCTACACATGTCCAAATGAGCAAGTTAGATACTCTACAGGTTCGTAATGACTTCAACTACATGATCACCAAGTTTCACAACCATTGGACAAGGCTAACAAGGATTTCAGTAATTTTGCGAAAAGTTACTCTCTCACAAGCAAAAACCTAAACATGAGCAAAACATGTCAAAATGGCAAAGCCACACAAAATTCATGCTAGGACAACCATTCTAATCATAAGACCATCATAAACACCCACAAGCACCTCATGTCATGTCAAAGCCAAGGAGCCATGTGCCTACTTCTATGTATGAGACTTCTCATTGGTAGGCATCATGCAACGGTTTAGCACCCAAAGCAAATTAATTTCAGCACATATGACATGGGAACATATTTTCCAAGCATTTTTCATTTCATTTTCAGATTTGTAAATGGTACATGAAATGTCTTTGCGACAAAAAGGAACTTATGCCCCTCCACAAGATGAAGCAAGAGGGCTAAACATTCATGATGGCAAAATGAGCCTTTGGCCCCATATGATCAATACACTAGCTATCTGTTGGGGGTACCCGAAAAATTCGGATAACTACCCTAACACGAGTAAAAGTTCTCAACACGTTCAAGTACAAAGTTAGAGCGCAAAGAGACTGTGATTCTCTCTGCAAGTAGCACGAGTTCCAAGAAAGTCTGAATCCGTTTACACGTGCCCTTGCGCCCCCTTTTATAGGGAGATGAAGGCACTTTTACATACCGATAACACCCTTAGCCTCAGAGAATATTCCTAGTGTGAACGCATACATGATTGTCTTTTTTATCTAACATATTTACAAATCTGCCACTAGTTCACACTCTAAACCCGGACTTTTTGGGACTACAACTTTGACTTTGCTTCTCCCCTGGTTCGTGAATGTCTTCGCACGAAACTCCCGAACTAGGTCTTCAACAGATTCCCGAAGTGGCCCTTGCTTCCCAGCTGGTTCGTGAATGTCTTCGCGCCTGAGTCCTGAACAGAGTCTTCATCAGATTCCCGAATCGGCAGTTCTCCGAAGTTCGGACCATCAACAGTCGAGATTCCGGGCTCCCGCACGTTCGTGACTCCACCTCCTCGCCGAATCAAGATTCCCGAACTCTGCACATTCGCGAATTCGAGACTTCACAGGTTCCAGGCTTCCGAGAATCGCGAATTCCCTGCTCCTGAAAAACATGCTTTGAGAACTTTGTTAAGCTCAACGTTTCGAGGGTGACGGGTTTTCCTGAATTCCCCAACACTATCCAACCACAAATTAAGCATAGCAAAGCCACTAAAACATGTCAAGATCACATAAAGACATTTACACATGAGAGAGCATATATGTGACATTTTTCAAAAATATAGCCATCAACCATGGATTATTCATCAAGATCATCAAGAGCTAAGCCAAACTAACCACAGCATACTAAACAAGCTCACAAAAACATATATAGCAGCCCATGGTGAACAATGTATATAGGAGAAGCTTTTCCTATCCAATGCATATGATACAAAATGCATGCAATCTAAGATACAAGGATGCTTATACATCATGTTACATATGCCATGCCGAATGCAAGAAATGCACAAAGGAAACTATACATATGCTACAAAGGAGCTCCCACACACCCAACTCAAGAAATCAAACACACACCAAGTTCCCCCCGAGTGAAAGTTGCTTGATCTAGGGGTTTGGTGAAGATATCGGCTAGTTGGTCATGTGTGGGTACATGGATCAAAGCTATCTTTCCTTTCTCTACGTTGTCTCTCAGAAAATGGTACCTCACTTCTATGTGCTTGGTTTTGGAATGAAGCACTGGGTTCTTTGCAACGCTTATGGCACTGGTGCTATCACATTGAAGTGGGACAAGGGTATACTCCTCACCAAAGTCACTCATGGTGTATGAAATCCAAAGGAGCTGAGAGCAACAACTAGCAGCGGCAACATACTCTGCCTCGGTAGTGCACTGAGCAACACTCGACTGTTTGAGGGAAGACCAAGACACCAAACAAGAACCCAAAAACTGGCAAGTCCCAGAAGTGGACTTCCTATCCAACCGACACCCGGCAAAATCCGCGTCTGAAAAACCATGAAGCGCCAAAGAAGACGACGCGGAGTACCAAAGGCCGAAGTCGGGAGTGTGACGCAAGTACCTAAAAATTCGCTTCACCGCTTGCCGATGCGAAGTCCTTGGAGATGCTTGAAAACGAGCGCACAGACACACCGAGAACTGTATGTCCGGCCTCGTCGCTGTCAAGTAGAGGAGTGACCCGATCATGCTCCGGTACTCCTTCTGGTCCACGTGTTCACCTTCCTCATCCGCATCAAGAGCCGTAGTCATACTCATCGGCGTCGTCATAGCCTTGGAGTCCTCCATCTTGAACTTCCGCACAATGTCCTTGGTGTACTTAGCCTGGTGCACAAATGTTCCTTCCTTTGATTGCTTGATTTGTAGCCCCAGGAAGAACTGCAACTCGCCCATCATGCTCATCTCAAATTCCTTGCTCATATCATCTGCAAACCTTGCAACAAGAGAGTTAGACAAGCCACCAAAGACAATATCATCCACGTACACCTGCACAATCAGGATATCTCTGCCCTGCCTCAGCAAAAACAAGGTCTGATCGACCTTCCCATCTCAAAACCTCTCTCAAACAAGAACCCCCTCAACCTACCATACCAAGCTCTAGGCGCCTGCTTCAACCCATACAGCGCCTTCCTCAACTTGTACACCCGGTGGGGGTACTTCTCGCTCTCAAACCCCGGAGGCTGCCTCACATACACTTCTTCCTCCAACACACCATTCAGAAAAGCACTCTTCACATCCATTTGGTGCAACTTGAACCCTTTAGCCACGGAAAAAGCTAGAAGGATCCTAATCGCCTCCAAACGGACTACGGGAGCAAAGGTCTCCTCGTAGTCGATCCCCTCCTTCTGACTGAACCCCTGAGCGACAAGTCTCGACTTGTTCCTCACCACTTCACCTTTCTCTCCCTCTTTGTTTTTCCACACCCATTTTGAACCAATCGGCTTACACCCCGGGGGAGGGTCAACCAACTCCCAAACTTGATTCCTCTCAAAGTTCTCCAACTCCCCTTCTACAGCAGCTTCTCCTTGATCTTGGTTTGTCGTTGTAGGTGTGGGAGAGGGGCTGTCCACCACTGTAGTCGAAGTAGTAGTTACATGTTTGAGGACCAGGTGTGATTCGAGGACCGGTGCATGGTCGCTTCCTTGTGTGATGAGTGATTGACAATGTTGTGTGGAATGATTCTAGGCTAAGTATTGCAGGTGCAGGTTGCGGCTTGACTCGTGTTGGTGCAGGTGAAGAACAAGCGCCAAAGGTCGTTGCCGGTGAGGCCTCCAGGTGTGGAGAAGACAAGTAGGCTTCGTTCGAGGGACCCAATGGCCAGTGGGGTCAAGTGCGGGCCGCATGGTGGCATGAACAGCAAGATGAAGTCGTGGACGGTTTCTTGGTAGAGCCTCAAAACCAAGGTTGAGCCGGAACTACGTGGGAGCCAAGTCATGAGTGGAGATTGGCAGAGGCTACACCAAGTTCGCGGGGTTTGCAGTGGTTCACCAGAAAACCACTGGGTTACTCGATTGAGCCACAAAACCGAGGCCGAAGACTCGACGAGGAGGTGTGGCCAACCCAGGCCGGTTCAACCGCCTAGGAGGGGCGGTCAGACCGCCTGGGCCGGTCAGATTGCCCGGGTCGGTCTAACCGCCCAGGGGGGCGGTCTGACCGCGCTGGTCGCTGGCGCCGAGATGCTTCGAAGCGGAGGACACGCGTCGGGATCGCAAGGCTTGCGTCGAGGCTAAGCAGGTTGCGGTCGCCGGGCATCCGTCCGATGAAGAAAATTTGAAGACTTCCAAATTCTCCCTTGAGGGGCTTGTATCCCTAGTGTTAAGTAAGGGTAGTTTAGTCTTTTGGGTGCCTCCATATATACTCATTGAGTGGATGGATGGTAGCCAACTCTTGGAACCCTAGCTCATTTGTTTTTCCATTTTTGTTCTCCATTTTTCCCTAGTTTTTCCTAGGACTAGCTTGAGAGCTTCATGTGAGATCTAGAGAGAGGGATGGATGTTTGGGTGGCAAGCTAGACCTTGTACGAACCTTCATGGTATGTATAGATGGTTCGGTGTTGTTCCTCAAGGTGGTAAAGTGTTTTTCTCGTCCTTCTTTGTGGTGATTTTCGGAGCTCTTTGTTGGCGGTGTTTTGAGAACGATTTCTTGGGGTTTTTGATGGGTGTCACGTATGAGGATCTTGTGCCTCTTTGGCTGGTGACTTTGCCCCCAAATCTCTCTTGAATCGGACTCGATTTGGTGGTTTTTCGAGTTGGGCGAGTTCTTGACCTAGAGAGGCAATTTCTTCGATTTCTCTTGATTGTGAGCGATTCGGGTCGATTCCTTTGAGGTAGAGGTTGCCTAGGAGGTAACCCAGCTATTCCCAAAGTTTTGATGCAATCCGTGGAGTGATTCGGGAGATCGGGCGCGAGGAAGTTGGGGTTTGACCCGCGGGTTGATTTTCTGGGAGAGGCGGTCTAACCGCCTGGAGGGGGCGGTCTAACCGCCCTGGGTCTTCCAGGTCAAAGTTCTGTTTCACCGGATTTTGCTCTGTGAGTTTGTTCGCCTTGATCAGAGGAGCGTCTGGGTGAAATTTCAAGTCGTTCTCGTGCCGGTTGCTAGGAGTTCTTGTTTGGAGTTCGTTGCTGGGTACAGGAGGTTAGACCGTGCTTGGTAGTCGGTCTAGCCACCTCTAGGCCCCTGGGTGGAGTTTTGGTTTTCGCCAAGATTTTCTGGTAGCTAGCATGGCCCTGACCAGAGATCTCTGTTGGTGAAACTATGGTGCGTTTTGGTGCTCGGAAGAGGTGTTTCAGAGGATTTCTTGGATGCCTGGTAGAGGCGGTCTAACCGCCCCCTATACCCGGTCTAACTGCCCCCTCTGGACAGCCGGCTTTCGAGTTGTTTCCGCTGTCGTGGGTGCGTGTGTGTTGAGGTTGCTGGTAGTGTTTGTTCCTAGGACCAGTAGCACTCTAGTGGCTACGTGGTTTTGGCAAACGGAAGGTAGAAGTACGGAGCGTGTGATTTTGGGGGTCTGACCGAGCGAATTCATCTTATCGGGGTTTCAATCTCCTTCGAGAAGAATTTTTATCGAATCCCATTCACTCTCCCCCCCCCCCTCTCTGGTCGCCTAATCGGTCCTTCAAGTGGTATCAGAGCCGGTTCGGGTCTTTGTTGACTCTAACCAGTCTAAGATTCAAGGATGGCGTACCAGGAACGGGGTTCGGGTCCTCCACACTTCGATGGCAAGAACTACCAGATGTGGAGTAAGCGGATGGGAGCGTTCCTCCGCGGAAAGAGTCAGATCCTTTGGGATGTCACTGTGGACACAGGCTATGTCCAGCCGATTGACTTCCTCGCTCCAGGATCGAGGGATAGGTTCGACGCCAACAACAAGGCGGTCGACTACTTGTTTCGTGCTTTGTGTCAGCCTGAGTTCGATCGGGTGCACACCGAGCACTTGGCTTGTAGAATTTGGACGGTGCTGAAGGAGGCTCATATTGGTAATGCCCAGGTTCAGGCACGGATGTATGCGACCTACCGGAGAGAGTACGAGAACTTCACTCATCTCCCCGGTGAGTCCATCGATGCCTTGTTTCAGAGGCTCACAGTGGTTGTGAACAACATGAGGGACAATGTGGACGTGATCCCGTACGATGATCATGATAGAGCTGTCGAGCTCTTACACTCTTTGGATCGTACAATATGGGGTGGAAAGTTCGAGGCCATTGTAGAGTCGGAGAAGTATGACACTTTGACGGTGAATGAGCTGTTCTCGAAGCTCAAGTCGGCTGAGGTGGATAGGGGCATGACTGTCAAGCTCGAGGGACCGACTGACATAGTCTTGCCCTCGGTCGTTCGAAAGGAAAGGCTAACACTAACCCATCCACCAGGATGTTCTCTTTGTCCTCCTTGATGTCTATGCCAGATGACGAGTTCGACGTGCTTGGAGAGGACGAGCTAGCACTCCTGACGAGGTGGTTCGAGAGGATGCACGAGAACCGAGTGAACATTAGGAGGAACACGAGGACATGCTTCCAGTGCGGCAAGCCGGGACACTTCGTCGCCGACTGCCCGGAGAAGGTCGAGAACAAGGACGGCTACAAGCACAAGTCGAGGAACGATGGCAAGTACCGGTCGAGGCGCGACCACAAGAGCAAGTACAAGAACAAGCACAAGGACGGGCGACGATCGAGGAAGAAGGAGAGCCGAGGTAAGGCCCGAGCGATGGTTGGAGCGAGCGACGTCGACTCCAGTTCCGCGTACTCCACTTCGAGCTCGAGTAGTAGTGAAGACGAAAGTGATCATCGCAAGAGCAAGAAGTCGTCCAAGAACCTGAGCGGGGTGAGCTGCTTCGCTAGAGACGGCGTCTGCACCATGGCGCTGAGTTCCGGCAGCAAGAAGAGCACACAGAGCGACTCGGACTCTAAGTCCGACGACGAGGTGCGTGATGAACTTCCCTTCTTGCGCCAGGAGAATGAGAGGCTTGGCTCTTTGCTTGATAACCGTGATGACATGCTTAGAGAGGCCAAGAAAATGATAAAAGAGCTTAGGGCTTCACTCGAGGATGCTAGGACTAGAGTGACTGAGCTAGAAACACAGGTGCTTGATACCGAGCTTGAGATTGATTCCCTTAAGGCTAGTCCTGTTGTTGCGGATGAGGTTGATTGTGCTTATTGCTCCATCTTTCTTGCTGATCTTGCTTTGTTCAAGGAAAAGCATGCCTCCAAGTGCGAGGAAATAGATGTGCTTAGGGTTGAAGTGGCTGAGCTTAAATCTAGATCTGCTTTGCTAGTTGCTTGCACTTCTTGCCCTGTTTTGCATGTTAAGATTGATGAGATGCATGCTTACACTAGTTCTCTTGAGGCTAAGCTGAAAGAACCCATGCCTACATCATGCTCTACCTGCGTAATGCATGCTTTGAAAAATTTGGAACTTGCACATTATGTTGATCGTTTGCAGGATGAGAATGATGAGCTGAGAAAGTTGATGGGTTGGTTGTTTGGTCATGAGCCTCAGTTGAGGATGATGATCGAGGCATTTAAGAGGCAGGATGGTGAGGGACTGGGGGCAAACAAGGTTGGTGAGGGAAGTGGAGAGAATATCCCAGAGCCACCAAAAACCCACCACAAGAATGATTTACCTCCTAAACCCAACCATCTAAGGAACCGACTAGACACAACCCCAGCTCCACCCATGTTTCCCCCACATACAAATGATCTCCAAAAGCCTATCAAGTTTGTGAGCACTTCGGGGAAAGTGTTCTTTGGGAAAGAGAGTGAGAAGGCTAGAGAGGACAAATCGGTGGAGAAGTCGAGTGGAGAGAAACCAAGTGAGCAGCCCCAACCCAAGCCTACACCTAAACTTGTGAGGTTCCATTGTGGTTATTGTGGGAAAGAGGGTCACAAGGATGAGTTTTGCTTCAAGAGGAAGCGAGAGGAAAGGATGGCAAAGGAGTGGGCGAACAAGGATAGGTACAACCCTTCCCATGGTGTACCTAAGCCTCGTATGCCACTGCCCAGGGGTAAAGCTGTGGTGAGAAGTGTTCCAAGCATGGGGAGATGCGAATTCCCGCAGCCGCGGAGCTGTTCTGGAGAGGGCGGCCAAACCGGCCTGGCTAGGCGGTCAGACGGACCCTGCCCAGAGGGGGGCGGTTAGACCGGCCTGGCTAGGCGGTTCAACCGCCCCCTCCCCCTAGAATTCTGGGCGGAGTGGTTTTCGAGGTGATGAGTCGAGAGGTTTCAGTTCTGGAGATAGTGGTGCTGGTGGTTGTGACAACCCGCCCAGGAAAATACCGTACTATCGCCTAAGACCGATCCACTTTGGCCATTAAGCAATAGTAAAGTATCATCCTGTCGTTAGTTGCCGGGTTAACGCCCGGTAAATCACTTGGACATCGAACAGAGGATCGACACATGCATTAAAACTCACGTGAAGGCGAGTCCAGAGTACAACATGAATTAAACCTTTTATTACAAACCATTGTTCATGGCATGGAGTAAAGATTCAGAGTTCGAAAATACAGCAGAAATAATTTAAACAAGCGCAACAGTAAACATCACAGGAGGCCATCCGTGATGTCATCACTTGTCGTCACTCATCCGGTCAATCACACCTGCAACAACAGTTTTAAAGCAAGGCTGAGTATACTAATACTCAGAAAGACTTAACCGTCGGGTGATAGCTACATCACCAAACTCTAGACACGAAAGGCTTTTGGTCGGTGGAGTTTCTTTTGCTGGAAAGCTACTAAGAGTAGATCCTTACTTTCAATCTTTTAGCAAAAGTTCTAGTTGATTACCATTTCTAAGGGTGCCAACTAATTCAATCAAGAATTGGACAAGCAATTAATTCATCCAACCATATTCCTCGAGTTCCATCATTATGGGATATCATGGCCAGTTGATTAAGCAGTCTCGGATAACGGTGAGAGGCCGACAATCGATTGATTTAAACCTTGCAAGGTAGATCCAAACACACGGTAGGCTGCCCCAAAGGGACAACTTTCCCAGGCTCTATCCAAAAGTCTTCGGGTTGGGATCGAATCTTACAGTCCCTGGTGCAGGCTATCCGGCATACCCCGCGAGATACCCGGAGTCACCATACACCACCCTTCCCGGTAGCTAGCCGGTTAGGAGATTTCTCAAGAGTAGTAATAGTAGGATCTCGTGCCGCCTCATTAAGGTACTAGGCTTACCAGTCCCATTCCCGGCAAATGTTTGGTACGTTCAAAAGCTTAGCCCACATGACCACTGGACCGGAGCCCAATCCCATGCTCTTACCACACGAGCTATCCATTTAGGGATATCTTATGATTCCTATCTAGGAACCTATTCTCGCGAGTGACGAACATCACTCGACTTATATCGGGTCCTATAGCATAGCAGCTATCGACCTAGCATACTAGTGATAGAGCATAGGTACCTAAAGATCATGCATCTAGGGTTTCAAATCAACTCCTAAAACGTAAATGCACAATAATAGCAAACATAATTGCATAATTTTAAAAGACGGGGTTAATGATCCGAGGCTTGCCTTCGCTGGCAAGGTTGGCCTTGGGCCCTTCTGGACTTGGGTCCAGGTCTTGAGCTACGTTCACGCACGGCAGCTCTTTGTCGGCACCTTCGTCTCCTCCTTCCGGCACGAGCGTACGTCTACTGGCGGAAAGATCTACACGAAGATGCAAATGCAAGATTTATTCGATGGTTTTTACTTTAATCACTTACAAACCATATTAACAATCAAGGGGTATATTTGTTGGGCACATTCACCTAGATAAGAATACATTTAGCATACTCTTCCATAAAGGAACAATATGCAACTCTTTATTAATTATTCTTTTTGATGGTGATTGTGTACATATATATGTAAATAATTTAATTTAAATTCACCAACAGTAGTGGGTAGGTATATTTAACCTTTTTAACATGATTTGCAACCATCCTCAAGTTAACATGGGTGGTTTGGTGATTTTTCTTTTAGGAAGGTTATTGGTCGTACATGGGGTATTCTTTTATTGCACAATTGAATAAAGGTTTCTTTGTACTTGTCATTTCATGTGAAAGCTTTAATCCTTTTCCTTTAACAAGCAAAGATATGAACAATATTTTTATCCTTGAATTAATTCCTTATCAGCAATGAGAATTAATTATCTTTTAATTAAATTAGATAATACTTTCAAAAGGAAAAAGAATTAAATAAGGGCTTTTCTTTATTTAATTTCTCTTTAATTATTAAAAGGCTTTAAAGCTTTTTATTAAGCAATTAAATTACCAAAAATTAAAGGAGTGTTTCTTAAGCCCACTAGCACCTATCCTGGTCCATTGGACCCACATGTGAGTGTTGGATGCTAGGAAATTAAATATTATTGAAAATAACAAAGGTTAGCTAGTGATTCAATTTAAATGCACACAAAAATAAGTAAGCATCAAAATGCTCCCAACTTTCTTGTGCATGCTCTCTGATCCTAAACAAGTCTAAGGAACCAGCACATTCACCTAGAGGCCCTACTGAACTTGGTTTATTAGTTTACAAAGGAAAACATGCATAAATCAAGAATAATTATTTCTGGTAATCCCAAAATCATGATTAATTCACAAGATGTGTATTTTGGTATTACAAGACAGTGTGCACAAGTTGAGCTCAAAAACATAAATATGTTTAGCAAGAAAAATCTTTTATGCAGATCTGCAGAAATAGAAAAACATTTTTATAAACAGATTTACATCATAACTTTGTGCAAATTTTGGCATAGGAGCTAGCCATGATCTAACACACAACATATCCAAAAATTAGCTACAGAAGATTTATGGTTTTTGAGATATTGCAGATCTAGGGTTTTCACATTTGTATTTTTCGTGCAAAACCTAAAAGGAATTAGCTCTGACCAGAATAACAAAAGTTGTAGGATAAATCACAATGGATCCAAAAAAATTGGTTTTGCATTTTTCTGATTTTCCTGTGATTTTCTACGCAATTTACAAGAATCAGTCAAAGCTCAAGTACTATTTAAGAACGTCTTTGCAGCTAGGCCCTCGAAGTTTTGGATTCCTTACAGACATACCCTTGCTTTGCGGAAAACCCCTCGGAAAGAAAGGGGGCCTCGCAATGCGGCCCCTGGGCGGCCGGCCGGCGCGGCTCCGGCCAAATTCGGCGGCCGGCGGCGGGCGGGGTGCGGGGAGAAGGTGGGGGAAGACTCAAGGCTCACCTAGGGGTTGATTTCCGTGCTCGGAGGGGTAGGGAGGGCGGCCGGCGGTGGGGGCGCACCGGTGGTCGGCGGCACCGGCCGCCGCGGGCGGCCAAGCCGGCGAGGTTGAGGCCGGGGACGGCGGTGGGGGCGGCTCGGTAGAGTGTGTAGGAGCTAGAGGAGGCGAAGGACCGTTCACTTCGGCTCGGGTTGGCGGGAATTGGAGCTCGCCGCGGCGGCGGGGTCTTCGCGTCGGCGGGCGGCGGGCTCGACCGCGGCGGCGGCCCTACGCACCGCGGGAGGAGCGAGGGGGCTCCTTATAGGCGTGCGCCTCGACGTGGACCGGGGGGAAAACGGGGAGAGGCAACGCGAGCGAGGGCACGAGGACGGCCGGGCGGCAACCGTACCGCGTCGGGCGGGGAGGGACGTACGGTGGCGCGCGGTTCGGGGCACGGGCGGGGGGCGGGCGGCGCGGACTTTGGGGGCCCCTCGGTGTGCGTGCCACCTCGGGACGGAGCGGGCTGCGTTGGGAAGGCGTGGGGCGGCTCGTGTACCGAGGCACGGTGGAGGGCGGCGCGGGGGCGGCGCCGGCGGCGCGGCGGTGCGGCGCCGCGCGCGCACGGCGCGCGACGTCGCTACACGGCGCGGCGTCGGCCTGCCTGATTTCAAACTGGCCCTGTTGGAATTAGTTTTCTTCCAAATTTTTGAATAAAAGTGCAATATGTGGTGAATAGGAAAGTTGTAGATCCAACTACCCTCTACAACTTTCAAAAAGGTCATATAGTGTTTTTCTCAACTGACTTTGCAGGAACGTCGTGCCAACTTTGAATGTCGGCCTGTTCTGGAAAACAGGAGGTACTGCCAGTCCATCAAGTTTTTCACCAATTTCCACCCAAAATTTGAAATGCCAATCTACATGAAAGTTGTGTCCCTCAACAAGATGGACAACTTTCATAAAGGTAGAATTTTAAGTATTTAGGTGAATTTTGGAGAACGCGGCAAAAGTTCCGGACGACATTCGCTGACATCAACGGTTAAGCGGGTTTTGACCGTGTCTTTGACCAAGGGTCCACTACGGGTGTGTGTAGGCTTCGTCAAGGGGTCCATTAGGGTTCATTGGCGAGGTTTTCGGGTGATGACCCAGGTTGACCTAGGTTTGACCGGGGTTTGACTGGTTTGACCCGGCTGATCCGGTCATTAGCGTTAATGACGGTAATTAAAAACCTGGGGCGTCACAGTCTACCCCCCTTAAGAAGAATCTCGTCCCGAGATTCGAAATTATAAGGGGAGGTGAGGAATGGTTCTGGGATAGAGGTGTTACCTAAGAAATTCAGTTGGCTTTGCTCCACTTGAGGGCTCGGCTTGTTGTCGTAGTTGGTGATAGCGGATCTGGGGTTCTGCTTGTGTTGCTGGAGGTTCTGCTTTCTTGGGTTCGGGCACTCCTTTGCGTAATGCCCGGGTTGTCTACAATTGTAGCACAAACGGGGTGGAAGATCTCTGGGTTTGGAGATCGGTTGCTGGGCTTCCTTGATAAGGCGGAGCCACTTCCTCTCCTTTTTCCTTGCCCTCTGAGGACCATGTGTGGTTCGAGGACCGGCGGATGGTCGCTCCCTTGTGTGATGAGTGATTGACAACGTTGTGTGGACTGATTCTTGGCTAAGTATTGCAGGTGCAGGTTGCGGCTTGACTCGTGTTGGTGCAGGTGAAGAACAAGCGCGAAAGGTCGTTGTCGGTGAGGCCTCCAGGTGTGGAGAAGACAAGTAGGCTTTGTTCGAGGGACTCGGTGGCCAGTGGGGTCAAGTGCGGGCCGCATGGTGGCATGAACAGCAAGATGAAGTCGTGGACGGTTTCTTGGTAGAGCCTCAAAACCAAGATCGAGCCGGGACTAAGTGGGAGTCGAGTCATGAGTGGAGATTGGCGGAGGCTACACCGAGTTCGCGGGGTTTGCAGTGGTTCACCAGAAAACCACTTGTTACTCGGTTGAGCCACAAAACCGAGGCCGAAAACTCGACGGGGAGGTGCGGCCACCCAGGCTGGTTCAACCGCCCAGGAGGGGCGGTCAGACCGCCTGTGGCCGGTCAGATCCCCCGGGCGGGTCTAACCGCCCGGGGGGGCGGTCCGACCGCCACGGCCGCCGCGCCGAGAAGCTTCGAAGCGGAGGACACACGTCGGGATCGCAAGGCTTGCGTCGAGGCTAAGCAGGTTGCGGTCGCCGGGCATCCGTCCGATGGTGAAGACATGAAGACTTCCAAATTCGCCCTCGAGGGGCATGTATCCCTAGTTATTAGTGAAGGGTAGTTTAGTCTTTTGGGTGCCTCCATATATACTCATTAGATGGGTGGATGGCAGCCAACTCTTGAAACCCTAGCTCATTTAGTTTTTCCATTTTCGTTCTCCATTTTCCTTAGGTTTTTAGAAGGCTAGCTTGAGAGCTTCATGTGAGATCTAGAGAGAGGGATGGATGTTTGGGTGGCAAGCTAGACCTTGTACGAACCTTTCATGGCATGTATAGAAGGTTTGGCGTTGTTCATCATGGTGGTTTTCCCGTCTCCCTTGTGTTGATTTTCGGAGCTCTTTTTGGCGGTGTTTTGAGGACGATTTCTTGGGGTTTTTGGTGGGTGTCACGTATGAGGTTCTTGTGCCTCTTTGACTGGTGACTTTGCCCCCAAATCCCCTTTGAATCGGACTCGATTTGGTGGTTTCTCGAGTTGGGCGAGATCTTGACCTAGAGCAGCGATTTCTTCGATTCCTCTTGATTGTGAGCGTTTCGGGTCGATTCCTTTGAGGTAGAGGTTGCCCAGGAGGTAACCCAGCTATTCCCGAAGTTTGGCTGCAATCCGTGGAGTGATTCGGGAGATCGGGCGCGAGGAAGTTGAGGTTTGACCCGCGGGTTCGTTTTCTGGAAGGGGCGGTCTAACCGCCTACAGGGGGCGGTCTAACCGCCCTGGGTGTTTCCGGGTCAAAGTTTTGTTTCGCCAGATTTTCCTTCGTGAGTTTGTTCGCCTTGATCAGAGGAGTGTCTGGGTTAAATTTGGGGTCGTTCTCGTGCAGTTTGCTAGGTGTTCTTGGTTGGAGTTCGTTGCTGGGTATAGGAGGTTAGACCACCCCAGGTAGCCGGTCTAACCGCCCCTAGGCCCTTGGGTGAAGTTTTGGTTTTCGCCAAGATTTTCTTGTAGCTAGCATGGCATTGACTAGAGATCTCTGTTGGTGAAACCGTGGTGAGTTTTGGTGCTCGGAAGAGGCGTTTCGGAGGATTTCTTGGTTGCCAGGTGGAGGCGGTCTAACCGCCCCCTATACCCGGTCTAACCGCCCCCCTCTGGTTAGCCGGCTTTCGAGTTGTTTCCACTGTCGGTGCTGCGTGTGTGTTGTGGTTGCTGGTAGAGTTTGTTCCTAGGACCAGTAGCACTCCAGTGGCTACGTGGTTTTGGCAAACGGAAGGTTGAAGTGCGGAGCGTGTGATTTCGGGGGTTCGACCGAGCTAGTTCATCTTGTCGGAGTTTCAATCTCCCTCGAGAAGAATTTTTATCGGCTCCCATTCACTCCCCCCCTCTCTGGTCGCCTTTTCGGTCCTTCAAGTGGTATCAGAGCCGGTTCGGGTCTTTGTTGACTCTAACCAGTCTAAGATCCAAGGATGGCGTACCAGGAACGGGGTTCGGGTCCTCCACACTTTGATGGCAAGAACTACCAGATGTGGAGCAAGCGGATGGGTGCGTTCCTCCGCGTAAAGGGTCAGCTTCTTTGGGATGTCACAGTGGACACAAGCTATGTCCAGCCGATGGATTTCCTTGCTCCAGGGTCGAGGGATAGATTCGACGCCAACAATAAGGCGGTCGACTACTTGTTTCGTGCTTTGTGTCAGGCTGAGTTCGATCGGGTGCACACCGAGCACTTGGCTTGTAGGATTTGGGTGGTGTTGAAGGAGGCTCATGTTGGGAACGCCCAGGTTCAGGCACGGATGTATGCGACCTACCGGAGAGAGTATGAGAATTTCACTCATCTCCCCGGTGAGTCCATCGATGCCTTGTTTCATAGGTTCACGGTGGTTGTGAACAACATGAGGGCCAATGTGGACGTGCTCCCGTACGATGATCATGATAGAGCGGTCAAGCTCTTACATTCTTTGGATCGTACGATATGGGGCGGAAAGTTCGAGGCCATTGTCGAGTCAGAGAAGTATGACACTCTGATGGTGAACGAGCTGTTCTCGAAGCTCAAGTCGGCTGAGGTGGATAGGGGCATGACTGCCAAGCTCGAGGGACTGACTGATTCCCATAGTATTGCCCTCGTTGGTGGTTCCAAAGGAAAGACTAACTCTAACCCATCCACCGGGATGTTCTCCTTTTCCTCTTTGATGTCTATGCCAGATGAGGAGTTTGATGACCTTGGAGAGGACGAGCTGGCGCTGTTGACGAGGCGGTTCGAGAGGCTGCACGAGAACCGCGTGAACATGAGGAGGAACACGAGGACATGCTTCCAGTGCGGCAAGCCGGGACACTTCGTCGCCGACTGCCCGGAGAAGGCCGAGAACAAGGACAGCTATAAGCACAAGTCGAGGAACGATGGCAAGTACCGGTCGAGGCGCGACCACAAGAGCAAGTACAAGAACAAGCACAAGGACGAGCGACGATCGAGGAATAAGGAGAGCCGTGGCAAGGCCCGAGCGATGGTTGGAGCGAGCGACGTCGACTCCAGTTCCGCGTACTCCACCTCGAGCTCGAGCAGTAGTGAAGACGAAGGCGATCGTCGCAAGAACAAGAAGTCGTCCAAGAACCTGAGCGGGCTGAGCTGCTTCGCGAGAGATGGCTTCTGTACCATGGCGCTGAGCTCCGGCAGCAAGAAGAGCACACAGAGTGACTCGGACTCTGAGTCCGACGACGAGGTGCGTGATGAACTTTCCTTCTTGCGCCAGGAGAATGAGAGGCTTGGCTCTTTGCTTGATGATCGTGATGACATGCTTAGAGAGGCCAAGAAAATGAGAAAAGAGCTTAGGGCTTCACTCGAGGATGCTAGGACTAGAGTGGCTGAGCTAGAGACACAGGTGCTTGATAGCAAGCTTGAGATTGATTCGCTTAAGGCTAGCCCTGTTGTTTCCGATGAGAATGATTGTCTTGATTGCTCCATATTCCTTGCTGATCTTGCTTTGTTTAAGGAGAAGCATGCCTCCAAGTGTGAGGAACTAGATGCGCTTAGGGTTGAAGTGGCTGAGCTTAAGTCTAGACTGCTTTGCTAGGTGCTTGCACTTCTTGCCCGTTTTGCATGCTAAGATTGATGAGATGCATGCTTACACTAGTTCGCTTGAGGCTAAATTGAAGGAACCCATGCCTACATCATGCTCTACCTGTGAAATGCATGCATTGAAAAATTTGGAACTTGCACATTATGTTGATCGTTTGCAGGATGAGAATGATGATTTGAGAAAGTTGATGGGTTGGTTGTCTGGCTATGAGCCTCAGTTGAGAATGATGATAGAGGCGTTTAAGAGGCAAGATGGTGAAAGACTTGGGGCAAACCAGGTTGGTGAGGGAAGTGGAGAGAATATCCCGGAGCCACCAAAAACCCACCACAAAAATGATTTCCCTCCAAAACCCAACCATCTTAGGAACCGACTAGACACAACCCCAGCTCCACCAATATTTCCTACACCCACAAATGATCTCCGAAGGCCTATCAAGTTTGTGAGCACTTCGGGGAAAGTGTTCTTTGGGAAAGTGAGTGAGAAGGCAAGTGAGGAGAAATCGGTGGAGGAGTTGAGTGGAGAGAAACCAAGCGAGCAGCCCCAATCCAAGCCTAAACCTAAGCTTGTGAGGTTCCGTTGTGGCCATTGTGGGAAAGAGGGTCACAAGGATGAGTTTTGCTTCAAGAGGAAGTGGGAAGAGAGGATGGCAAAGGAGTGGGCGAACAAGGATAGGTACAACCCTTCCCATGGTGTACCTAAGCCTCGTATGCCATTGCCCGGGGGGTAAGGGCGTGGTGAAAAGTGTTCGGCATGGGGAGATGCGAGTTCCCGCGGCCCGAGGAGCGAGGTACGGAGGGGGCGGTCGGAGCCGGCCCGGCTAGGCGGTCGGAGCCGGCCCGGCCCGGAGGGGGGCGGTTAGACCGGCCCGGCTAGGTGGTTTAACGCCGCCCCCGCACTGCGGGCGGAGTGGTTTTCGAGGTGGTGAGTCGAGAGGTTTCGGGTCCGGAGGTGGAGTTGCCGGTGGTTGGTCCGGAGAGACGGCGGGTGGTCGGTTGCTAGGCATTCTCCCCCTCGAGGTCACTACGGGGATGGGAGGAGTCGTAGCTTTGAGAAGGAGAGGAGGGACGGTCCACGGGTTGTCTTCCGTGGTTTTGGTCCTCTTCCAGGCAGTGAGGGGTGGTTTCCTCGGAGTGGTTACCGAGGTGGTGTTCGTGGTGATGGTTATGGTAGGAAAGATGGCTTGATGTGTGCTAATCCCACTTTCGAGCAAATGGCTTGGCACTGGTTTTCCTCTTTTGGTACTAACCCCAGTGCTGAGTCGTTTGTTCGCTCACATGCTTGTTTTTGAATTTCAGGTGGGAGACTTGAAGAACATTTGGTTGATTGACTCCGGTTGCTCGAGGCATATGACCGGAGACAGGGGTGGTTCTTAAGTCTCGTCCCGGTGGTGATGAAGAGGTACATCACCTTTGGGGACAATGGGCGTGGGCGTGTGCTTTCAGAAGGTGAGATCAAAGTGAGTAACAAGATCACTCTGAGGCGTGTTGCTCTTGTTCAATCTCTGGGGTACAATTTGCTTTCTGTGTCCCAGTTGTTGGATGAGGGCTTTGAGGTGTTGTTTCGGCCTGGTGGTTCTCGGATTGTGGACTCTCGAGGGGACCTTGTCTGTATGGTCGTTCCCGAGGGTCAGGTGTTTCGTGCTGATTTTTCTCAGTCTTCGGGTGTGGAGCGTTGTTTCTTGGCTGGTTCTTCGAGTGAGTTGTGGAGGTGGCATAGGAAGTTGGGTCACTTGAGCTTTGACCTTTTGTCTCGCTTGAGTAAACTCAATTTGGTCCGAGGATTGCCACGGTTGAGGCTTGAGAAAGAGTTGGTTTGTGCTCCGTGTAGGCATGCCAAGATGGTGGCCTCTTCTCACCCGCCTCTCACCGATGTGATGAGCGAGCGTCCATGCGAGTCGCTCCATATGGACCTTGTTGGCCCACCTCGTGTGCGATCTCGCGGGTGGGAAGTGGTATGTCCTTGTTGTGGTGGACGACTATTCTCGGTATGCGTGGGTGTTCTTTCTTGAGGATAAGGGGGAGACGTTTGGTTTTGTTCGAGATCTAGTCTTGAGGTTGAGGAACGAGAGGCACGGAGATGCCATACGAGCTATCCGCAGTGATAATGGCTCGGAATTCAGGAACTCTCGTTTTGAAACCTTTTGCCATGACTTGGGTCTTGAGCACCAGTTTTCGAGTCCGTATACGCCTTCCCAGAATGGTGTTGTGGAAAGGAAGAATAGGACCTTGTGCGAGATGGCTCGGACGATGCTTGATGAGCATAGGACTCCGAGGAGGTATTGGGCTGAGGCGGTGAATACCGCGTGCTATGTGTCGAACAAAGTTATACCTCGAGTGCACAAGAAGAAGACATGCTATGAGTTGATGCATGGGCGCACACCCAAGGTGAGTCACTTCCATGTCTTTGGTTGCAAGTGTTTCATTCTGAAGAAAGGCAGGAAGTTGGATAAGTTTGAGGCTAGGTCTGTTGATGGCATTTTCTTTGGTTATGCATCTCATTCTAGAGCATATCGTGTGCTCAATCTTGAAACTTGTCGGTGCGGAATATGGTCCCGACACTAACCAGTAGATAGCGCCGTGGTCTATCCCTCAATGGTCGATGCTAAGCAACAAGTGACACAGAGGTTTTATCCTGGTTCCGGCCGCGGGGCCGTACATCCAGCAGAGGCGTGCTCGGGGCACTATATTACTTAGCACCGGGGGTGCTTGTAGTGGGGCAAATACAAGCAAGGCGGGAGAGGAAGCGTGGCTTCCAAGTCCCTGGAAGGGTGGCTGAAGATGTTGTGGGAGAATGAGAAGTGAGTGTGCGGTGTGTGAAGTGTTCTCTGTTGTCTCCCCGCGGCTGGGGGCTCGCCTCCCCTTTTATAGGCCAAGGGGGCAGCGAGTTACATGCACGCCGCGCTATACAGCTACGTGGGGGTGCACGTCGTGCTACGCTGTAGAGTGGGCGGCCGTCCGGACGATCTTCGCAGCGATCTGGCCATGATGGCCTACTTCGTACCCGAACAGTGACGGTTCGAGGATAGGAAGGCGGCAGCAGGTGGTGGCGTCCCCCGATAGGCTTCGAGGGGAGGTGCGATGATGGGCGGTACGGGGTACGGGGAGCGAGCGAACGGCGTTCCTTCCCAATGCGCTTCACGGTGGTGGAGTGGTTGCTACAGCGCCCGGCGTGCGCCTGCACGCGCGGGTACGGCGGCCACGCCGTCACAGTGGCCGGGATGGCGGTCCACCGGCCTAGCGCCTCCACCTAATCCTGTAAGGTCACGGGAAAGTGAAATCGAGGGTGCGCCCGGCCCCCCTTCGAGGGTCGGGCGCGTTAGCCGTACTGTAGTGGGCGCGCGGTGTCACGGGACTCAACACCGGCCGTACCGCACAGCCCCTTCCCACAGTGGTGGGGATGGGCGCCTCCCTGGGGAGTTGGTGCGGCGGCACGGGCGCGAGCCCCCGGCGCATGATGGCGCCGTCCCCGCCCGCGTCGGGGCGTTAAATGCCCGTGTACGGGGCCGGCGCACGCGTGCGGGGGCGCCCGTGAGCGTGGCGGGCCCCGGCCGAGGGCGGGACGGACCCTCGAGCGAGACGCGACCCGCTCGAGGGGGAGTGAGCCCTCGAGCGGGGCGGGACCACTCGAGGGAGGATTTGCTCCTCGAACGGGGCGGAGCCCGCCCGAGGGGGAGTGCGCCCTCGAGCGGGGCGGAGCCTGCTCGAGGGGATTACCAAAGGGGCCGTCTCGGTGGGCCGTCGGAGTCCCGCGGCGTGGGCCGTATCCTGCATGGTTAGTCACCTGCATGGTTAGGCTTAATGCGTTTCGGTACTGGGATTTAAGTGAGGGTTTCCCCGTTGTTTAAGGGGACCCCTAGGGCTGTCCCCGACAGTAGCCCCCGAGCATCTGCGGGTTTGCCATTGAGGCTCCCGCAGATGCTGGAACCTACTGATAGGACGTTCTTCCCTCCTTGTTTGCGAACGCTTTCCGTGGGGCCGCGTCGGCGCCGACCCGCGGGTCTAGCCCCGAAGCCCTGCAGGAGTGTGGGTTCTCTTGCAGGGGTTAACCGAGAGAATCTGGTCAGAGAGACGTGGCACATATGCCAACCGGCATCGGCGGTATTTCAGCCGGCTTCGGGGGTGCACGCACCGCTGACACGGTCTCGGGCGGGTGCAATTTCAAGGAGGTGTAGCCGTGCGTCAAGCCCCCGAGCCTTGGCCCGTTCGAGGCAATCGGGTAGAGCCTGACGACTTGTTTTTTAACGCGCCCTCGCCGTCCCTCCGCGGGACGGAGGGTGAGGTTTCTGCAACTCCCATCGAGCGGGTCGCGAATTGCTGATTCCTCTTCGAGCTGGTAGCAGGTGGTTCAAGTGGACGCCCATGCCCCGTTCGATAAGGGTAGGCTGCGCGGTCCAGAGACACGTCCATGGAAGCGCTTGCGTGGGTTTGCTAGGTGGGGCTCGGTCCCGTTCGCTAGGGACCGAGGGTGCGGAAGCTCTCCCTCGGTGGGATCCCCCCGGCTAGCTGCCCTCGCTGGCTCTCGAACATGACATGTAGGGCACCCTCGAGCCGACGGGCTCGAGGAACGGCTCGAATGCGTGTGCCCTCGTCGTCCCTAACTCTGCGATCTGTGGTGCCTGTTCGAACCCGTCGAGGGTCAGGCTTCGAACCTCTGATCAGTAGGGCCGTGCGGGGTGGCGCCTGGGCGGCCCCGTCTTTTCACGTTTGCGGCCGTCGAGGGGTCTGGGCGAGCCAGTCCTCGAGGTGCTGGTTGGTGGTACAACGCGGCATGGGTGCTTGCGGTTCCTGCTTTATTTCAAGCGGGCCCTGGGTGACCCTTCTCACGCGTGTGCCTTCTCGTAGAGGGTTGACATTGTCTCGAGCCGGGGGCTCACTCCGCTCGAGGGTTTTGCATGGCATGGGTGCCCGCGGTTGCCTGCTCTACATCGAGCAGGTCCCTGGCGACCTTCTCACGTCGATATCCCATCGAGGGTTGACGTCATCTTGAGCCAAGGGCTCGTGCCGCTCGAGGGTTTTACGTGGCATGGGTGCCCGCGGTTGCCTGCTCTACATCGAGCGAGTCCCGGCGACCTTCTCACGCCGATATCCCGTCGAGGGTCGCTTTTGTCTGGAGCCGAGGGCCCGTGCCGCTCGAGGGTTTTGCGTGGCATGGGTGCCCGCGGTTGCCTGCTCTACATCGAGCAGGTCCCGGGCGACCTTCTCACGCTGATATCCCATCGAGGGTCGCTTTTGTTTCGTGCCGGGGGCTCGCCCCGCTCGAGGGTTCTCCTTGCTTGGCAAGGGACCCGAGCATTTAAGTGCCTCGCGGTCGTGGCCGCGGTTTTGCAGCGCGGGCGCGCCTTTTTAGGCTGCGCGCGCGCGCGCGCGCGTAGTGGGCGGCGTGGCGGCGGACGTGACGGCTTCGCCTCGATCGCTGCCGGTCTTTGCCGTAATGATGGCCCGCCTGCAGTGTTGTGGCCGCTGCGGTCGTGGTGGGGCCCGCCCGTCGACGCGATGGAAAGATTCCCTGCAGTTAATGCTAGTCGGGGCGTCCGCTCCGGAGAGCTCGCCCGTCGGCCTATAAAACTGCGGGGAGGAGGGGACGGCGGTTTTTTACCTTAGTGTCTCACCGTTTTCAGTCCCCCGCCCCTTCGCCTTCGTCTTGCTCTTGCCACCGCGCGGGCTCGCTGTTAGAGCTTTTTCTTCCGTTCCTTGTCCTCCGCTCCTGTTTTCCTTCATCTTCTCCATGGCGCCGCCTCAGCCCCCCCTTCGGATCCTGGAGCCGTATGCCTGGGAGAGGTCGACGGTGACGCCGTTGGCCCTTGGCGAGCTGGTCGCCGCCGGCCTGCTGGCGGCCAATGAAGACGGAAGTCCGGCGGAGTGGATCGTGCCGCCGGCCGCGGACCGCGAGCCCAACCCGCCGGGAGGGCTACGTGGTGAGTTTCATTCGTTACCACGAGCGGGGCTTCACCGCGCCGGCGAGCACCTTCATGCCGGCGATGTGCTACTACTACGGGGGTAGAGCTGCACAACTTCGCCCCCAACGCGATCTCGCAGCGGCCACATTCATGGGCGTCGCGAAGGGTACCCGGGGATCCCCGGTCAATTGGGAGCTCTGGGTACACCTCTTCCGCGCGGAGCTCATCACGCAGCCCACGACGGAGCCAAGGACCCGCCGCGCGATGCGCGCCGGCGGGATGTCGCTTGCCCTGCGGGGGCAATTCAAGGACGTCTACATCCCCTGCACCATGACGACGAACAATGCCGGCTGGGAGCGGGGATGGTTCTACCTGCGCAACGCCGAGCCCGGCCTTCCCCCCTACACCGGCCGGGTGTTCAAGGAGAGTCCTGACTCCTGGGGCTACGGGGTGTCCACGCCTCAGCACCGGGCGTGGCAGGAGTCGGTGCTGGGCGCGCTGCAGCGACTGAGGAAGCACGGGCTGAACGCGATGCGCGTCCTCGCCTTCCTCCACCATCGGCGGGTCGTGCCTCTGAGGGAGAGGCCGCTCTGCATCTTCGAGATGACGGAGGCGGCCAACCCCGTCGACCTGGCGCGGTCGCGGATGCTCCCGACGCCCCTTGAGCGGCCGTACGCGCTCACCGGGCGCGGAGCGCCGTCGACACCGGACGCCGCCGACGCCTGAGGGCCGGACCCCGTGGGACCTCGAGATGCTCCCCCTCGGCCCGCTGGTGAGTCTGGCTTTTGATTTCGTTTTAGTTCTTGGTCTTGCTTTCGTTTTCTGATGTGCCATTACCGCTCCTGCGTGCAGCTAGTGGAGTTTAACATCGCCAAGTCCGTTCCGCCCACCACCGACTCCCGCGCGCTGGGCGGGCGGCGCGGCGGCGGCGGCCGAGAGGAGGCGGCGCGCAAGAAGGCGCGCGCGCGCGGCGACGTCAAGCGCGTCGCGGCCCGGCGGTCCGTGGAGTACCGGCGGCGTGAGGAGCCGGGGCTCTCCTCCCCGGGGGACCGAATGGTGCTCGTCCTCGGAGGAGGACGAAGAGGAAGAGGCCGAGGGGGAGGGCCCCTCGAAAGGTGGCGGCCGCGCCCCCGTCGCCGGAGCCGGCGCCCGCCGGCGAGGGCGGCCTTGCTCGGGGTGGGCGCACGGCGTCCGCCGCCGGGCCATCGACATCGGGGAGCGGCGCGCGCGCGCGGAGGTGCCGGCGCGCGCGCGCGGAGGTGCCGGCGCGCGCCACGGAGGCGCGCGCGGCGGGCGCGCCCGTGCGCGCGGCGGGCGCGCGCGTGCGCGCGTCAGCGTGCTCGCGCGCGGGGCGAGCGTGCCCGCACGCACGGCACCATCGTCGGGGGGTGCGACGGCGGGCGTGTCCGTGCGCGGGGCGAGTGTGCCTCCGCGCGCGCGCGGCGCCTTCGGGGAGGTGCGGCGTCGGTCGCGCCCGCGCACGGGCGGGCGCGCCGCGCGGACGCGGGCGCCTTCGGGAGGCGCTACGGCGGCGCGGCAACCGTACCGGCCTCGTCCGCGCAGAGGCCTCGAGGAAAAGGAACGGGCCTTTTCCTCTTCGAGGTAAGGGGCTCGTCTTTTTTCGCTTGGTTTGGTTCGTTGGTGCTCGGGGTGATCTAACCCTCCGTTCGTGCCTGTGTAGGGTGGTGCCAACCATTCCCCCTCTTGCACCAGCCAAGGTGCTGAGGACGGACGCGTCGATCCCCACCCGGCGGCGCTCGTCGAGGGGGTCGCGCCCGGGGACAAGCACGGCGGCGGGCACGGGCTCGCGAAGCCAGGCCGGGGCCTCGAGGTCCCGGCCGGCGCATCCGCCCGCCGTGGCGCGGCCCGAGAGGCCGCCGGGGCGGCGGCGTTGGTCGTCGCGGAGACACGAGCCGCGGCGGCGGCCGTGGTGGAGGTGGAGCGAGGGCGCATCCCACCGGGGGCGCCCACGGGCGCGGCGGCGCGGCCGGGAGGCGGCGGCCGCGGCGCCGCGCCGGTGCCCGCGGCCGCGGTGGCGCGCGCAGGTGCCGGCGGAGGCGCGCGCAGGCGGTGGCGTCCGCCGTCCATCCCCAGGCGGAGGTGGTGGAGGTCTCGGACGACTCCCCGCCGCCTGGGTGGGATCAGTGGGCCAGCTGGCCCACGAACTCCCCCGAGCCCCAGGAAGGGGCCCTCGTGAGGCGGCACGAGGGTCACATGGTGGTGGGGGGCCGAGGACACGGTGCCGAGGCCTCGTCCTCCGCGCGCCGCCGCCCCGCCCCGTTGGAGGGGGCCGTCGAGGATCCCCCCTGCGTTTGCCGACGCCAGGGGGAGCAGGAGCTCTGGGGCGAGCTCCGGAGCCACGGCGCCACGCTCAACCGCGTGCTGAACGAGGCGCTGCGGGTCCATGGCGGTCCGGCCTGGCTCGTCTTCCAGGTGAGCCATGGTTGCTCGTTCTTTTTCCCTTTTCGTTTTCATACGCTGCATTCAAGTCTTGGCGCTTACGGGATTCGATTCTGTGATTGCCAGGAGCTCGAGCGTCGTGCCCATGATAAGTACGACGCCTTCGACCGGGTGAACGCTGAGGTTCACCAGCTCCGGGAGCAGTGCAGCGCCTTCGACGCGCTTGCGGATGCTCTCAGGACACCGGACGACTGGCTGGCGTACCGAGCGATGGCATGGTGCGACGAGCTCCCGGAGAGCTCAGGACAGGACGCCCCGCGGCGTTCAAGCCTCGAGCGGGTCCGTGCAGCCCTCGTCGATCGTGACGAGGCGCTGTGGAATGTGCGCGCGGACCTAGAGAAGACGCGGACGCTGGCCGCCAACTTGGAGGCGGAGGTGGCCACCGCTCGCGCCGAAACTCGGGAGCTCCGCACGTCGCTCGAGGGGGCACAGGCGCAACACCGCCGGCCGAGGAGCGGGCGCGCGGGTTGGAGCGGCGCGCCAAGGAGGCCGACGACCCGAGGGCCGCCCTCGACGCCAAGGCCGCGGCCCTCGTCGCCGCCGAGGGTCGGCTCCGGCAAGAGAGCGCCGCCGCCAAGGGGCCGAGGAGCGGCCGCGGCGAGGGGCGAGGCCGCCCTCGTCGACGCCCGTGCAGCGCTGGAGTAGGAGCGCGCCGCCCACGAGGTGACGCGGAAGTCGCTGGAGGAGCGGAACACCGCGTTCTCCAAGGTCGAGGGCGAGGCGCTCGCGCTCAGCATCAGCAACGCCAACAGGGAGCTGGCCCTCCGCGAGCAGGGCGAAACCGTCCAGCGCCTCGAGCTGGCGCTCGAATCCGTGCGCCGCGACTTCGAGTTGGGGAGGAAGCAAGTCGAAGGTGAGCCACTGTTTGACTCTTGCTTGTTGGTTTTTCGTTCGGGAACTCGCATCCCCTTTTTCTGATTGTCTTGTCGATTCCAGGCTTGCGCACCGCCTTGGGGCACGCGTCTGAGCGGGCCGAGGCGCTGCAGGCTTCCTACAACTCCTCCGAGCAGGAGTTGCGGGAATTGCGCGATGCGGCCCTCGAGACCTGCCACGTCGTCGAGGAGGGCGAAGCCCAGGCCGGCGGCTCGGCCGGCCGGCCCGCCCGCGCGCCCTTGGCGGCCACGTCACGGAGCGGATGCGCCGGGCGTTGCGGGCCCGGGTGTCCAGAAGGCCCTCGGAGTGGTGCGATCCCACTACGAGGTTAACTTCGAGGCGCTGGCGGAAGGCTACGTCGTGCCCGAGGGCGTCGAGGACGAGGTGGCCATGGAGCGCGCGGATGCGCTCGCCGCCGACGCCGCGGGTCGCTCGCCGAGGCCTTCGAAGAATTCCTCTTCCGGACGCCGCCGATGCTGCTGCTCCTCCCGCCTGAAAGCAGTTGGGCGCTAGGCCCATTTTTTGTTTACGTGTATCAGAATTCTGGCCTCGTGGCCTTTTGTAAATAAACGAGTTGTCTCGTGAACATGAGCAGTTGCTGTAAATGAAGTTGTTTGTTCATTACGCTTTTTGTTTCTCCTTCTTCCTGAGTAGATTCTAGTTAGGGGAGTTCGATTTTCGTAGGGGGCCCGCTGGGTTGGAGGCGAGAGAGAAGGGCCATAGCCACGCGGCGTAGGCTATCTCTGGCTCGCACGCTCCTTCCGCTGTGCCGCCTGCGCCCTGTTCGAATCGTGGCTCGAGGTCGAAGTAGGAAACAAACTTAGCGCGTATGGGTTGTTGCGTTTTTTTGCGCGAAAAAATGGGACCATTTTGGGGGGGGATGCCCCCCGCAGTAGCCCCCGAGGGTAACTTGGGTTTCAGGGGAAAGCCGAGTTGCCCTTTTATTAGACTTGGAGCGTTTACATAGTTGACACCAACTGGGGCGTTGGCCATGTGATTTGTACAACAAAAAATACTTGGAGAATCCTAGCTAAGGGTAGAAGCGACGTAGCTGTTGGATGTTCCAAGCGTTGGTGAGCTCTTCACCGTCCTCGTTGGCCAGCTTGTATGTGCCCGGCTTAAGTACCTTCACCACGACGTAGGGTCCCTCCCATGGGGGCGATAGCTTGTGGCGCCCTCGGTTATCTTGGCGCAGCCTTAGGACCAGATCCCCTTCGCTAAAATCCTGCCGACGTATCTTGCGTGCCTGATAACGTCGTAGGGACTGTTGATATCTGGCGGAGTGCATCAAGGCTACGAGGCGTGCCTCGTCCAGCTGGTCCAGCGAGTCCTCGCGGGCTCGCTGGTTAGCGCCCTCGTCGTAGCCTCGAATCCTGGGTGACCCGTATTCCAAGTCCGTGGGGAGGACGGCCTCCGCGCCATGTACTAGGAAGAACGGGGTGAACCCGGTGGCTCTGCTTGGGGTTGTCCTTAGGCTCCACACAACCGCTGGTAGTTCTTGGAGCCATTTTCGCCCTGATTTGTTGAGCTGGTCGAAAATTCGGGGCTTGAGGCCCTGTAGGATCATGCCGTTGGCACGCTCCACTTGGCCGTTGGTCTGTGGGTGTGCCACAGCCGCCCAATCCACGCGGATGTGGAACTTATCACAGAACTCCAAGAACTTCCGGCCCGTGAACTGGGACCCGTTGTCTGTGATGATGGAGTTTGGCACTCCAAAGCGGTAGACGATGTCGGTGAAGAACGTGACCGCCTGCTCAGCCCTTAAATTCGTGATGGGGCGCACCTCCACCCATTTGGAGAATTTGTCGATCGCGACTAGCGGTGGGTGAAGCCCCCGGCGCCTTCTCGCAGGGGCCCGACGATATCCGGCCCCCCATACGGCGAATGGCCATGTTACGGGGATGGTTTGCGGGGCGTGAGCGGGCGGGGTTGGATTTGCGGGCGTAGAACGCGGCACCCTTCGTAGGTGCGTACGATTTCGGCCCGGCGTCCGCGACCGCGGTAGGCCAGTAAAAGCCTTGGCGGAACGCGTTGCCGACGAGGGTGCGGGGTGCGGCGTGGTGGCCATAGATCCCCGCATGGATGTCCCGTAGGAGCTCGCGCCCCTCGGGAATGGGCACGCACCGCTGTAGGATGCCGGAGGCGGTGCGCTTGTACAGCTCGCCGTCGACGAGGGTGAACGACTTGGCCATCCTGGCGATGCGCCTGGCCGCGGCCCGGTCTTCGGGGAGTTCCCCTCGAGCGATCCAGGCGATGTATTTCTCCTGCCAGTCCGCCTGGACGGGGGCAGGCTCGATGTCCATCGCGTCGGCCTCGTGGGAGCCGTACCCCTCGAGGAAGGAGAGCACGTACGCCTCGTTCGAGGGGTCCTCGTCCATGGGCTCCGCACCCCCTGGGTTCGAGGGAGCCCCCGAGGGTTCGTTGTGGTTCGAGGGGTAGGGTTCGAAGACGACCGAGGGTTGAGCGATGTCACGCGCGAAAACGTTCGGGGGGACGGTGATCCGCCCGGACGCGATCTTGGCGAGTTCGTCCGCCTCTTCATTGTACTGCGCGGGCACATGGTTGAGCTCGATGCCGTAGAACTTGTCTTCGAGGGCCCGCACGGCTTTGCAGTAGGCCTCCATCTTGTCGTCTTGGCAGCTCGCGTTCTTCATGACTTGATCGATCACGAGCTGCGAGTCCCCGCGCACGTCGAGGCGCTTGACGCCCAACTCAATGGCGATTTTGAGGCCGCAGAGCAGGGCTTCGTACTCGGCCATATTGTTGGACGCGGGGAAGTGGAGGCGCCTTGCGTACCGCATGTGTTCCCCGAGGGGTGACACGAAGAGCGAGCCCGCGCCTCGCTCCCGTTTTCATCACCGAGCCGTCGAAGAACGAGTCCCAGCACTCGCCTGGATTTGTGGGGGCGGCAGCTGCGTGTCTGTCCACTCAGCGACGAAATCCGCCAGGATTTGCGATTTGATGGCCTTGCGCGGGGCGTAGGCGAGCGTTTCGCCCATCAGCTCCACGGACCACTTGGCGATCCTACCCGCGGCGTCGGGGTTGCGGATGATTTCTCCTAGCGGGAAGGAAGAAACCACCGTGACCGGGTGGGCCTCGAAGTAGTGGCGGAGTTTGCGCCGCGCAAGAACCACTGCGTATAGCAGCTTCTGGACCTGTGGGTAGCGCGTCTTTGTGTCCGAGAGGACTTCGCTGATGTAGTAGACTGGCCGCTGCACCAGCAGGGCGTGTTCTTCCTCCGTGCGCTCCACAACGATCACGGCGCTCACCACCTGGGTGGTCGCGGCCACGTAGAGGCGGGGGGCTCGCCGTCCCGCGGCGGCGTGAGGATCGGGGCGCGTGTCAGTGACGCCTTTAGCTTGTCGAGCGCGTCCTGGGCCTCGGTGGTCCAGGAGAAGCGCTCGTGCTTCTTGAGTAGGCGGTAGAGGGGCAAGCCCTTCTCACCGAGCCGCGAGATGAAGCGGCTCAAGGCGGCAAGGCACCCCAACACTTTCTGCACCCCCTTGAGGTCCCGGATCGGACCCATCCGTTCGAGGGCTGCAACTTTTTCAGGGTTGGCCTCGATTCCCCGTTGGGAGACGATGTATCCCAGGAGCATGCCTCGCGGCACTCCGAAGACACATTTTTCGGGGTTTAACTTGACCCCATTGGCCCGTAGGCAGTTGAACACGACGCCAAGGTCACCAACCAGGTCGTCCGCCTTCCTGGTTTTCACGACGATGTCGTCCACGTACGCTTCGACCGTCCGCCCGATGTGGTCCCCAAAAACGTGCTGCATGCAACGTTGGTATGTTGCACCCGCGTTTCTGAGGCCAAACGGCATCGTGACGTAGCAGAACGTCCCGAACGGTGTGATGAACGAAGTCGCGAGCTGGTCGGACTCCTTCATCTTAATCTGGTGGTATCCGGAATAAGCATCAAGGAAACAGAGAGCCGGTTCGCACCCCCGCCAGCTTGAGTCAACAATTTGATCAATGCGTGGCAAAGGAAAAGGAACTTTAGGACATGCTTTATTGAGACTAGTGTAGTCTATACACATCCGCCACTTCCCATTCTTTTTTCTTTACAAGCACGGGATTAGCTAGCCACGTAGAGTGGAACACCTCCTTGATGAATCCGGCCTCGAGGAGCTTCCGCAGCTCCGCTCCGATTGCCCGTCGTCGCTCCTCGTCGAAGCGGCGCGGCCCGTTCTTCGTATGGCGCGGGCATTTGGCAGGATGTCAAGGGAGTGCTCGGCGACTTCCCTCGGGATGCCTGGCATGTCCGAGGGGCTCCACGCGAAGATGTCGGCGTTGGCGCGGAGGAAGTCGACGAGCACTGCTTCCTATTTGGGGTCGAGGGTGGAGCTGACCCTCAACGCCTTGCCCTCGGGGGCCGAAGGGTCGAGGGGGACCCCCTTGGTGCGCTCCGCGGCCTCGAAGGTGCTCGCGTGCTTGGCGGCGGAGTTGAGGTCTTCGTTGACCATCTTCTCCAGCGTGTTCACCAGCGCTTCGTCCAGCGCTAGTGCCTCTGCGTGCTCCACGCATTCGACATCGCAGTCGAACGCGTGCTCGATGGATGACCCGACAGTGATGACGCCGTTTGGACCCGGCATCTTCATCTTCAGGTAAGTGTAGTTGGGGACCGCCATGAACTTGGCATAGCAGGGTCGCCCAAGTATTGCGTGGTAGGCCCCTTTGAACCCCACGACCTCGAAGGTGAGGGTCTCCTTGCGGAAGTTCTTAGGGGTGCCAAACCAGACCGGCAGGTCGATCTGCCCGAGGGGCTGAACCTGCTTGCTGGGCACGATGCCGTGGAACGGCTTCGTGGCTTCGGGCCGCAACGGGGTCCAACCCGATCCCCATCGGGGGCGCAATGTGTGCGCGAAGAGGATGTTGAGGCTACGCCTCCGTCCATAAGGACCTTTGAGAACCGGGCGTTCCCGATGATGGGATCGACCACCGGTGGGTACCGGCCGGGTTGGGGATGCGATTCGGGTGGTCTTCCCGGCTGAAGGTGATGACGTCCTCCGACCAATTGAGAAAGGCCGGAGGCGCCCTCTCCGCGGCGAGGACTTTGTGTCGCTCCTTCTTGCGCTGCTGGGTCGACATGTCGACGGTAGGTCCCCCAAAGATGAGGAACACATTTTCGACGGCAGGGAAGCCGCCGGCGTCGCCCTCGCCCCCGTCTTTCTTGGCCTCTGCCTCCTTCGCGGCGGCGCGGCCATAGAACTTCTTGAGCATGTCGCACCGCCGAAGGGTGTGTTGCACCGGGGTCTTGTGGTAGGGACATGGCTTCTTCAGGCATGTCGTCGAACACTCCGGGCCTCGAGGGGCCGGTCGAGGGCCCCGTCGAGCGGGTCGACAGCCGAGGGCCTCGGCGTTACCGCCGTCGCGCCCTTGCTCGCGCGCCTCGCGGCGCGGCTTCTTCCCCTTATTGCCCCGCTTGTCGTTGCGGTGCGGCCCCTTTGACTTGCTGCCCTCCGCGGGCACGTCTTCAGGGCGCTTGCCTTTTTTGCCGTCGAAGATCGCCCCCACGGCCTCCTCCCCGGAGGCGAAGCTGGTGGCGATGTCGAACAGCTTGTTGGAGTCCGCAGGCGGGCTGCGTCCCAGCTCCCACACGAGATCTCGGCACGTGGTGCCCTCGAGGAAGGCGTGCACGATTTCGGACTGCGCCACACTGGGGAGCTCCGTGCAGCACTTGGAGAAGCGCCGTATGAAGTCCCGCAGCGATTCGCCGGGCCTCGCGTGCGGAGCGCGAGGTCCCAAGAGTTCCCGGGCGCACGTATGTGCCCCCGGAAGTTGCCCACGAACGTGTGGACTAGGTCGTCCCGGTCATGGATCCGGGCGGCGGGCAAGTGCTCGAGCCATGTCGGGCCGCGTCGCCCGGATGCGGGGGCGAGGTTGCGGATGATGACCTCGTCGTTAGTGGCCCCGCCCAGCTGGCAAGCCAAGCGGTAGTCGTTGAGCCAGACACGGGGATCCGTCTCCCCGTTGTACTTGACGATCGTCGAGGGTTGGCGGAAGCGTTGGGGGAACGCTGCCGCTCGGATATCCCGGCTGAACACGCGGGTGCCCGGGGGCTCCGGCGTCGGGGAGCGGTCCTCGCCGCTGTCGTAGCGCCCACCCCGTCGAGGGTGGTAGCCTCTTGCCGTTCGTGCGTCCACCTTGCTGGTGCGCCGGGCGTTGATGACGTTGCGAGCGTCGCCATCTAGTGCCCTGCGCGCGTCGAGGAGTCGCTCCTTGGCCGGCGTGCGCCCTTGCTCGGTGGGTTGCCCCACTTGTGCCCCCGCGTGCACCGCGGGTTCGCCTCCCGGTGCAGCTTCGTCGACGCGGGCATCCCCCTGCTGGCGGATGCGTGAGGCCGAGCTCTCGGCCTGCTGGACGGCCGCTTTCTCGATGAGAGTTTGCACCTCGCGGTGCATGTCTCGAGCCTCGGGGGTCGAGGGTGCTGGCATAGCCCGCAACGGCGTCGCGGCGGCGACGAGCTCGGCTCGCCCGCGGGGGTACGTCCGCGTTTCCGACGTTGGGGATGGCGTTGATGTGGTCGCGGACCGTCGGCCCCGGCTCCCTCGCGCGTTCGCCGCGCGCGAAGCCTCCCCCGCCATTGCGAGGCGCGGAGCAACCGCACCGTTCGGTACTCTTCCGCCGGCTTGGCCTCGAGCTCGCGGGCTTGGGCCGGGCCGTGCGTCGACGTCGGCCCCAACGGGAGCGCTTGGCCCCGCGGCCAGGCGCGCGGCGATCCCTGGGGCAGGTGTGACCTCCCCGTCTCCAGCGCCCACCGCGCCGGCGGCGTTGGCCGGGTCGTTGGTGATGACGGCGCAACACTCCCGCGTGGGGTCGTAGCTCCCGGTGCTGGAGTCGTCGGAGCAGCCGAACCAGTAGTCCGCGGCGTCGAGGAAGCGCCGGAACGCAACTGGGTCGGGAACGCCGGAGAAGTCCCACTCCGCGTAACCGTGGCGGTTGGCGGGTGGCATCGTGTCGACGGAGCCCAGGGATGACTCGTCTGCTGCTGAGGTGCCAGGGTCTCTGGCAACGAAGACGTGGCGGCCGGGCGGAACCCTGCGCATCGTCGTGTTCACGTTGGCGTTATGGGCCGTCGTGGCGCCACGCAGCCCAATGGGGACGCGCGGTCGAGACCGCGCGCGGCGCCCCGCCGGGGGCGGTGGCGATCGTGGTGGCGGGCGTACCGCGCCGGGCGGCGGCTCGCTCGGCTTGCCGCCGCTCGGATCGCGCCCGACGCGAGCGGCGGCCCGGAGCGACGGTGGCGTCGCGGCGCCGACGGGCCCGCGGCATCCGTGCCTGCGGGCGCCTACGCCGAGTCGTGCGTGCGGCGGGGGGTCCGAGCGGACCCGGCCCGACGCCGCGCGCGGGAGTTCCTCACGGTTAGTGAGGCGCATGAGATAGCCGTTCCCCGTGGCCTGAAAGTTCAGGTCCCCAAAGCGGATCTCGAACCCAGCCGGGAGGGGGTCCGAGCTACCCATGCAGTAGCGTGTAGCACGATACTCGGTGCGAATCACCATGGAGGGAGTTGGTGAAATGACCTTAGGCGCTCGTTAGCCCCACGGTGGGCGCCAACTGTCGGTGCGGAATATGGTCCCGACAGTTACCAGTAGATAGCGCCGTGGTCTATCCCTCAATGGTCGATGCTAAGCAACAAGTGACACAGAGGTTTTATCCTGGTTCCGGCCGCGGGGCCGTACGTCCAGCAGAGGCGTGCTCGAGGCACTATATTACTTAGCACCGGGGGTGCTTGTAGTGGGGCAAATACAAGCAAGGCGGGAGAGGAAGCGTGGCTTCCAAGTCCCTGGAAGGGTGGCTGAAGATGTTGTGGGAGAATGAGAAGTGAGTGTGCGGTGTGTGAAGTGTTCTCTGTTGTCCCCCCGCGGCTGGGGGCTCGCCTCCTCTTTTATAGGCCAAGGGGGCAGCGAGTTACATGCACGCCGCGCTATCCAGCTACGTGGGGGTGCACGTCGTGCTACGCTGTAGAGTGGGCGGCCGTCCGGACGATCTTCACAGCGATCTGGCCATGATGGCCTACTTCGTACCCGAACAGTGACGGTTCGAGGATAGGAAGGCGGCAGCAGGTGGTGGCGTCCCCCGATAGGCTTCGAGGGAGGTGTTGATGATGGCTGGTACGGGGTACAGGAGCAGGCAGAACGGCGTTCCTTCCCAATGCGCTTCACGGTGGTGGAGTGGTTGCTACAGCGCCCGGCGTGCGCCTGCACGCGCGGGTACGGCGGCCACGCCGTCACAGTGGCCGGGATGGCGGTCCACCGGCCTAGCGCCTCCACCTAATCCTGTAAGGTCACAGGAAAGTGAAATCGAGGGTGCGCCCGGCCCCCCTTCAAGGGTCGGGCGCGTTAGCCGTACTGTAGTGGGCGCGCGGTGTCACGGGACTCAACACCGGCCGTACCGCACAGCCCCTTCCCACAGTGGTGGGGATGGGCGCCTCCCTGGGGAGTTGGTGCGGCGGCACCGGGGCGCGAGCCCCGGGCGCATGATGGCGCCGTCCCGCCCGCGTCGGGGCGTTAAATGCCCGTGTACGGGGCCGGCGCACGCGTGCGGGGCGCCCGTGAGCGTGGCGGGCCCCGGCCGAGGGCGGGACGGACCCTCGAGTGAGACGCGACCCGCTCGAGGGGGAGTGAGCCCTCGAGCGGGGCGGGACCACTCGAGGGAGGATTTGCTCCTCGAACGGGGCGGAGCCCGCCCGAGGGGGAGTGCGCCCTCGAGCGGGGCGAAGCCTGCTCGAGGGGATTACCAAAGGGGCCGTCTCGGTGCGCCGTCGGAGTCCCGCGGCGTGGGCCGTATCCTGCATGGTTAGTCACCTGCATGGTTAGGCTTAACGCGTTTCGGTACTGGGATTTAAGTGAGGGTTTCTCCGTTGTTTAAGGGCACCCCTAGGGCTGTCCCCGACAAAACTAACCAAATCGTGGAGACTTGCGAGGTAACCTTCGACGAGACAGAGCCACGTAGTCAGCTTGTCTTTGAGTGTGCAGGTGATGATGAGCTTGGCGAGGAGATTTTTCAGGAGGAGGAGCATGAACATGGTGATGATGAGGATGGCGGTGCGGTGCCCCCGGCTGAACATGTACCCACTACTTCGACTACGATGATGGATGGACCCTCTGCTACACCTACGATGACAAATCAAGAACGAGGAGAAGCCGATGTTGAGGGGGAGGTAGCTTCGAGGCGAGAACCTCCCCCGGCGAGTTCGGGTGGATCACCCGGCTTCGAGGATCATCGGCGACATGAATGAACGCACTACACGGTCGAGGGTTCGAAACAATTCCCATTTTGCTCATGCTGCGTTTGTTGCTTCTTTCGAGCCCAAAGACATTGGACACGCACTATCTGATCACAATTGGGTTAATTCGATGCATGAGGAGTTGGAGAACTTTGAGGGAAATCAGGTGTGGGAGTTGGTTGACCCTCGCTCAGGGTGTAAGCCGATTGGTACAAAGTGGGTGTGGAAAAACAAAGAGGGAGAGAAGGGTGAGGTTGTGAGGAACAAGTCGAGACTTGTTGCTCAAGGGTTCAGCCAGAAGGAGGGGATTGACTACGAGGAGACCTTTGCTCCCGTAGCCCGTTTGGAGGCGATTAGGATCCTTCTAGCCTTTTCCGTGGCTAAAGGGTTCAAGTTGCACCAAATGGATGTGAAGAGTGCTTTTACGAATGGTGTCTTTGGAGGAAGAAGTGTATGTGAGGCGGCCTGCGGGGTTTGAGAGTGAGAAGTACCCCCACCGGGTGTACAAGTTGAGGAAGGCGGCTCGTATGGGTTGAAGCGGGCGCCTAGAGCTTGGTATGGCGAGGTTGAGGGGGTTCTTGTTTGAGAGAGGTTTTGAGATGGGGAAGGTCGATCGGACCTTGTTTTTGTTGAGGCGGGGCGGAGATATCCCGATTGTGCAGGTGTACGTGGATGATATTGTCTTTGGTGGCTCATCTAACTCTCTTGTTGCAAGGTTTGCAGATGATATGAGCAGGGAGTTCGAGATGAGCATGATGGGTGAGTTGCAGTTCTTCCTTGGACTACAAATCAAGCAATCAAAGGAAGGAACATTTGTGCACCAGGCTAAGTACACCAAGGACATTGTGAGGAAGTTCAAGATGGAGGACTCCAAAGCTATGACGACGCCGATGAGTACGACTACGGCTCTTGATGCGGACGAGGAAGGTGAACACGTGGACCAGAAGGAGTACCGGAGCATGATCGGGTCACTCCTCTACTTGACGGCGACGAGGCCGGACATACGATTCTCGGTGTGTCCGTGCGCTCGTTTTCAAGCGTCTCCGAGGACTTCGCATCGGCAAGCGGTGAAGAGAATTTTCGGGTACTTGCGTCACACTCCCGACTTCGGCCTTTGGTACTCCGCGTCCTCTTCTTTGGCGCTTCATGGCTTTTCGGACGCGGATTTTGCGGGTGTCGGTTGGATAGGAAGTCCACTTACGGGACTTGCCGGTTTTGGGTTCTTCTTTGGTGTCTTGGTCTTCCCGTAAGCAGTCGAGTGTTGCTCAATCCACGACCGAAGCTGAGTATGTTGCCGCTGCTAGTTGTTGCTCTCAGCTCCTTTGGATCACCTACACCATGAGTGACTTTGGTGAGGAGTATACCCATGTCCCACTTCGGTGTGATAGCACCGGTGCCATAAGCGTTGCAAAGAACCCGGTGCTCCATTCCAAAACCAAACACATAGAAGTGAGGTATCATTTCCTGAGAGACAACGTAGAGAAAGGGAAGATAGCTTTGATCCATGTACCCACACATGACCAACTAGCCGATATTTTCACCAAACCCCTAGATCAAGCAACTTTCACTCGTTTGCGGGGGGGAACTTGGTGTGTGCTTGATTTCTTGAGTTGGGTGTGTGGGAGCTTTCTTTTGCCGGTGGTGTCGATCCCGTTTTGCCTCTCCTAGAGGAGCCGGTGGTTTGTGAGCTTTGTGTGTGGGAGCTCCTTTGTAGCATATGTATAGTTTTCCTTTTTGCATTTCTTGCATTTGGCATTGCATTTGTAACATGATGTATAGGCATCCTTGTATCTTAGCTTGCATGCATTTTGTATCATATGCATTGGATAGGAAAAGCTTCTCTTATATACATTGTTCACCATGGGTTGCTATATATGTTCTTGTGAGCTTGTTTGGTATGATATGGTTAGCTTGGCTTAGCTCTTGATGATCTTGTTGAATGATCCATGGTTGATGGCTATTTGTTTTGAAAAATGTCACATATATGCTCTCTCATGTGTAAATGCCTTTACATGATCTTGACATGTTTTAGTGGTTTTGCTATGCTTACTTTGTGGTAGGATAGCTAGTTTATTGATCATATGGGGCCAAAGGCTCATTTGCCATCATGAATGTTTAGCCCTCTTGCTTTATCTTGTGGAGGGGCATAAGTTCCTTTTTGTCGCAAAGACATTTCATGTACCAATCATAAAGCTGAAAATGAAATGAAAAATGCTTGGAAAATATGCTCCCATGTCATATGTGCTGAAATTAATTCGCTTTGGGTGCTAAACCGTTGCATGATGCCTACCAATGAGAAGTCTCATACATAGAAGTAGGCACATGGCTCGGTGGCTTTGACATGACATGAGGTGCTTTTGGGTGTTTATGATGGTCTTGTGATTAGAATGGCTGTCCTAGCATGAAGTTTGAGTGGCTTTGCCATTTTGATATGTTTTGCTCATGTTTAGGTATTTGCTTATGAGAGAGTAACTTTTCGCAAAATTACTCAAATCCTTTTTAGCCTTGTCCAATGGTTGTGAAACTTGGTGATCACGTAGTTAAGGTCATTACGAACTGTCGAGTATCTAACTTGCTCATTTGGACTTGTGTAGCTCCTTGTGATGAATTTTGTATATTCGAGAAGCTATATGTTGAAAGTTTTCGCATTTTGCCTTGATTCATGCATTGTCAACAAGGGGGAGAAGTTTGTGCATGTTTTGGGCACACGGGAGTGTTTGGAAGGTGTCCCAATTGTTTCGGGAAAATTTTGAGCGAGTTTGGTGCGGGGCCGGTCTCTTGGGGCGGTCTAACCGCCCCCCGGGCGGTCGGATCGAGGCACAGGCGGTCTAACCGCCCTGTACAGGCGGTCTAACCGCCCCGGGCGTGTGAGCGGAGTTTTTGCTCTTTGTTGCATTCCCGCGTTGCATTGCTGCATTTGTTCAGGGGGAGTGTGCTTTGGCTCAGGGGAGCTTGCATATGTGCAGGGGGAGCTCTTTGTGGTGCTCGAGCTTTGCTTTGGTGGTTTGCGCTCTTTGCTTGAGATGTGTTTTGTCTCGGATGTGTCGAGCCGTTGCCCTTGCCTAAGGGGTCCGAGACTTGTCTTCTTCAAGTGATCTTGCTCTTTGCCTTTCTTTGGCTTTCGATCGCTTGTTGAGGTTTCCTTTTATTTGTTTCTTTTCTTTTCCTTTTCTCTTGTGTTACTTCCTTGAGTGTGTTGTCAATGCACTCATCAAGGGGGAGATTGAGGACCATGTGTGGTTCGAGGACCTGTGGATGATCGCTCCCTTGTGTGATGAGTGATTGACAACGTTGTGTGGACTTATTCTTGGCTAAGTATTGCAGGTGCAGGTTGCGGCTTGACTCGTGTTGGTGCAGGTGAAGAACAAGCGCGAAAGGTCATTGTCGGTGAGGCCTCCAGGTGTGGAGAAGACAAGTAGGCTTCGTTCGAGGGACCCGGTGGCCAGTGGGGTCAAGTGCGGGCCGCATGGTGGCATGAACAGCAAGATGAAGTCGTGGACGGTTTCTTGGTAGAGCCTCAAAACCAAGATCGAGCCGGGACTACGTGGGAGCCGAGTCATGAGTGGAGATTGGTGGAGGCTACACCGAGTTCGCGGGGTTTGCAGTGGTTCACCAGAAAACCACTGGGTTACTCGGTTGAGCCACAAAACCGAGGCCGAAGACTCGACGGGGAGGTGCGGCCACCCAGGCCGGTTCAACCGCCCAGGAGGGGCGGTCAGACCGCCTGTGGCCGGTCAGATCCCCCGGCCGGTCTAACCGCCCGGGGGGGCGGTCCGACCGCCACGGCCGCCGCGCCGAGAAGCTTCGAAGCGGAGGACACACGTCGGGATCGCAAGGCTTGCGTCGAGGCTAAGCAGGTTGCGGTCGCCGGGCATCCGTCCGATGGTGAAGACATGAAGACTTCAAAATTCGCCCTCGAGGGGCATGTATCCCTAGTTATTAGTGAAGGGTAGTTTAGTCTTTTGGGTGCCTCCATATATACGCATTAGATGGGTGGATGGCAGCCAACTCTTGAAACCCTAGCTCATTTAGTTTTTCCATTTTCGTTCTCCATTTTCCTTAGGTTTTTAGAAGGCTAGCTTGAGAGCTTCATGTGAGATCTAGAGAGAGGGATGGATGTTTGGGTGGCAAGCTAGACCTTGTACGAACCTTTCATGGCATGTATAGAAGGTTTGGCGTTGTTCATCATGGTGGTTTTCCTGTCTCCCTTGTGTTGATTTTCGGAGCTCTTTTTGGCGGTGTTTTGAGGACGATTTCTTGGGGTTTTTGGTGGGTGTCACGTATGAGGTTCTTGTGCCTCTTTGGCTGGTAACTTTGCCCCCAAATCCCCTTTGAATCGGACTCGATTTGGTGGTTTCTCGAGTTGGGCGAGTTCTTGACCTAGAGCAGCGATTTCTTCAATTCCTCTTGATTGTGAGCGTTTCGGGTCGATTCCTTTGAGGTAGAGGTTGCCTAGGAGGTAACCCAGCTATTCCCGAAGTTTGGCTGCAATCCGTGGAGTGATTCGGGAGATCGGGCGCGAGGAAGTTGAGGTTTGACCCGCGGGTTCGTTTTTTGGAAGGGGCGGTCTAACCGCCTACAGGAGGGGCGGTCTAACCGCCACGGGTGTTTCCGGGTCAAAGTTTTGTTTCGCCGGATTTTCCTCTGTGAGTTTGTTCGCCTTGATCGGAGGAGTGTACGGGTGAAATTTGGGGTCGTTCTCGTGCGGTTTGCTAGGTGTTCTTGGTTGGAGTTCGTTGCTTGGGTACGGGAGGTTAGACCGCCCCGGGTAGCCGGTCTAACCGCCCCTAGGCCCTTGGGTGAAGTTTTGGTTTTCGCCAAGATTTTCCGGTAGCTAGCATGGCATTGACCGAGAGATCTCCGTTGGTGAAACCGTGGTGAGTTTTGGTGCTCGGAAGAGGCGTTTCGGAGGATTTCTTGGTTGCCGGGTGGAGGCGGTCTAACCGCCCCCTATACCCGATCTAACCGCCCCCCTGCGGTTAGCCGGCTTTCGAGTTGTTTCCGCTGTCGGTGCTGCGTGTGTGTTGTGGTTGCTGATAGAGTTTGTTCCTAGGACCAGTAGCACTCCAGTGGCTACGTGGTTTTGGCAAACGGAAGGTTGAAGTGCGGAGCGTGTGATTTCGAGGGTTCGACCGAGCTAGTTCATCTTGTCGGAGTTTCAATCTCCCTCGAGAAGAATTTTTATCGGCTCCCATTCACTCCCCCCCTCCCTGGTTGCCTTTTCGGTCCTTCACCCTCTCCGTGGTTCGCGAAGGTGTTTCACTAGCAGGGAGTTGAGTGGTCTTGTTAGTGTTACATCTTCGTTTGCCCTTGTGCGGATGGGTCTCCGTACAGGTAATTTCCCCACTCACTTACATCTATCTCGGATAAGACTCGTTTGTTGCCTCGATTTGCCCTCTCTTCTGCTCTAAGATCCATTGGTAGTCGAGAAGGTGGTAATATTGATTCGGAGGCTTGGGGCTGGTCTCGGTTAACATACTCCTCCAACAGATTGAACAAACGGGCTTGTTCGACCATAGAGACAGATAAAGACTGAGAGAGACGGTCTGCCAAACTATTCTGAGATGGTTTCCCATAACGTCCTTGGATGATATCGTACACCATCTGATTCAGTATGGAATTCTTCCCTTCTAACAGTTGAGTTGCACCGACAATGGTGTTTATATCCCTCTGGGTGGGTACTTCTGGTGAGTAGGGCTTGGAAGGTTGGACCTTCTGTTGCAACGGCGGCATTCGCGGCAGTTGTTGAGCCATCCGTTGCTGTGTTTGCAGGAGTTGGTGCAATACCTCGGTATGTGCTGTTACGAAAGCTTCGGTCAACATCGTGGGCGGCGGTAGCATAAGATCACCACTACCTGATGCATCAAAACCATAGGGTTATTCCATGCCGGTCGGAACATCTGAAAATTTCAGTCCTTAATTAGTACGTGTTCAGAATCTCGCCCAGAAACCTATAATTCGAACGTACTCTACGGGACTCGTTCACGGTAAGCAATGCAAACCGGACATCCAAAAGTCACAATATCAAATTGGTAAAGCCTGGTCCACACACCTCATGATTGGGAAATGCAGATGGAACAAAAAGGTACAAGGTGCTTTTCCTTATTACCTCATCGCCGTTCGTGAGGGAGCGGGCGATGAATGTGCACATGCACAGCTATTAGCAGACATAATCCTCCTACGATACAAGGGTACATCCCTAACAATGTCCAGCGAAATGACTCGAGCTCTTCTGAAGACGGAGTCATGGGTGGCAGCTTGGATTGATTTCTTCTTTCGGTCTGCTCTGAGCTTCTTCTCGACGTCGGGAACGAAGACGGAGAACAGTTTGCTCGGGAAGATTGAAGTAGGTGGAAGAAGAACAAGAACAGTGATACTGCCGAGCTTGGACGGAATATGAGCTTTCGTATCGGCGGTTCCGGTTAAACGGTTCCATTTTATAACCGTTGTGAGGCTGTAACGGTCAGTTGACCCAGTCGGGTATCTGGTGTATACAACACGGAGCTCGACAATGGTCAGTCCGTGAGGCATCGGCGTCGTGAATACGGTTGCGGAATTGATGGTAGAGCGACATCGTGGCGTCGTGTGACCGTGACACTGATGATGATGGGGCTCAACGGTCTAAATAATCGACCGTGATGGGGAGCAAAACGAGAAATGCTCAGTGTACAACGCTTTATGTTTGCGATAGCAACATAGAGAAGTGTAGCAAAAGCTTCGATCGATCCTGGGCGTACTTCCTTGTTCGATTTTTGAGAATTTGAAGGTTAAGATCACGAACCAAGGACGAATACACGATGGATGACTTCTCCATGTTGACTATTCGAGAACCTTGACTGCTCGAGAAAAATTTCTACTTTTACCGTTTCCACTTGGCTAGCAGGAAAAGGAATCGATGCTACAAGGTCGTCGAGATTCACGGCAAGGGACCAATTTGTCAGAGATTTCCAATAGACCGTTACAAAGAAAGGAAGGCTAAAGACAGAGTTCCATAATCTCCTGTACGAAAGATGACTTCAAGTGGGAACTTCAAGGAATAATCTTGCTCACACCTTTACTTATTTCGCAAATTTGGGGTTTTGACAACTCATTGTTTTGAAAGTGCAATACTTTTCAAAGTTGATGCAATGCATATGCTTGTGCGGTATGGTGCTCATGATGCACGTTAGAACGACTCGGTTACCCATATGTGTTAGTGATTGCAAGGGCAATCGAAGTAGAGAGGGATCTGTGTGACGAGTTGCTATCTCACAACCAAGATACCTAGCGCGCTCCTAGTGGCAGTCGGGTGGCTGCAGCACACACGATACCCTAGGTTCCGTCGCGACACCTTTGGTTATGGAATAACATTGTCACCAATCAAGAGAGGTAGAGTAGGGGTACGGAGTTTCATGCGAATGCACATTAGTATACCCATGCTTCCCAGATGCATATGCTATGCAGCGCATGCTCAATAGCCACATTTTAGTTTAAATCACAAGGTTTGAGCAAGACCGAAAAGAACAAGTTCAGGATTGAGGAATCGATTGGATCCTGATTGACACGAGATTGGAGGAGCACATAACTTGTTTGATCACAACTAGCATAAATGATGCTTACAAAGATCATTACGGAAACAGGTGTTTAATCAAGGCATTACACTGATGGGGGTTTTCAGAATTACCAAACAACATTTAGAATTACAAGGCAGACTAGCTGCAATGACAAGGTTCCTAGTTCAACCGACAGCGATAGTTGACCAAAAGTGGTCATGGTACACTAGGATTCCTTACAACACTGCACTCTCATGACTTGGATTTTATTCCTGACGGACCAACTTCCAAGGGTGGGATCTTCCACGCTGAAGGACTACGGTGACTCGGGTCCAAACTCAATTCCAGATTCACCTTGGATATCTTCAACATCTTCTTCTTGCGCTGGTCCAGGAATGACAGGTTCTGGGGGTGGAACGGCTAGAGCTTCCAGTTGAGTTTCTAGTTCAAGCATATATTGATCGTTATGCTGCAACAAGAAATTCTGCTCATGTATGATCCCGGTTAACTCTCGTATTTTGGCCTTATCCTTTCGTCTTTCCTTCTTGAGAGTGGCGATCATTGCTCGGGCTTCCTTCAACGCTTGAGCTGAACGCTCCACTTCCTTAACTTTGTATCTATAGATTTGGTGTCTATAGAATACACTTTCTCCCACCATCCGTTGGTAGGTGTCGTACATGGCTTCTGAGAAACGTACTAAGGTGACAAGATCAGGGCTATAGTGAGAGTTGCTCTGGGCTGGAAGGGTAGTTTCTCGTTCACCACCCGGCGCAATGTGTTGCTCGGGTACCGGAATGACTTTAGCTGCAGCGTTGGCTATCTCGGCAGGGTGCTTTCCACAGAAGGTTGTGAGTGCTTCGAGAGCAGCCTTCTGCACCGTGTCGGGCAAGTTTCTTCCGTGGGCCATACACTCCCACTCTTCCCAAGCAGGATTGGTCGGGCACGCTGAAATCTTCACCTTCACTTCACAACGAAGGAGTTGGCCTGTGGTCATGACCTCACGTGTCGACTACTCTGGGCAAGTGGTGTACCCAAAGTCCTTCAGGGTGTCCCACAAAAGTGCAGGAAAACCACCCTCCTCGAGGTAGTTCACGAGAGTCCATGATTCCACATCAGCCGTCGTAGAGCCAACGTTGTCTATCTGGTCATAACGACAAAAGTGAGAACCAGTCGAGTGCGAGTGTACAAAGATAACTCGATCCACGAATACGGGTAGGGTTAAGGTATGGGGTAACCATGCATACTTAAATACCATCGTATGCTGAGCTCGAACGAGCAGGCATACCAATGATACACGGTCTGACAATCGGAAACCGGACTTCCTTACTTGAACCAGAGTCCAACACTTCACAAATCTGCGGCGTAACTTAGCGAGGTTATGAAACTCAAGTTGGGTACGCGAGGTTAAGCTAGAGGATGAGGAAGGTGCTTAACCAAGCAAGATTCCAAAAAGGTTCTAGGAAGATAGTAGACAAGGGTTGGCTCACTGTGCATAACTTGCGGTAAACCTAAGTTACGATCGTGAGCTTGGGAGAGCAGAACGGGATTAGATTGGAGCAACCTAGGTTAGGATCACCTAGACGAAAGGTTCTTGGACAAGAACAGCAATTTAAGCAACAATTCTATTAAATTTAAGCATGACAACACATCTACACCTAAAGAGGCTAAACAGGACAAAACACGCTATCACTAGTATACCTCAGAGGGCACGGAAACAGACATGAGTTCAGTTTAGGTTCCTTCATGATTTTTAACATGATGCAAGACATCCTAATCGTCCTCACAAAGCATCCAAGCCGAAACTCGGAGTTAGCGCCGGTGGCATGGCACATACACGTATCACCCTATAATAACTAGTCGAGGTCTAGTCGATGCTTACTTAGTGACTTATGTAACGAGGTTAGTGTACCTGCAGAAGATCACAGAACACAACGAACCTTTCATGCCAGCACTCATGAAAGCGTCCACATACATTACCGTTCACTATAGAAACGGCATCCATGCGTTAAGCCACTGCATGGACAGCGTCCAACCTCGGACATTCTCCGTTTGAATGGAGTATATCCTTGCCTCGCATGAGTGACATGCGGAATGCTCACGTATGAAACACGTGGCAAGACACAACTCATAAACAGACGCGAAGATGGGATCCGTGGAATGGATCACTCCATCAACCCTCGCAATTCCCGTGATGCGGAACAGCACACGTATAAAACACGTGGCTCATCTAGTTTGGTTGTGCAGGAAAGTAAGTCTGACATAAAGTAATGTGCTGGGAGTTAGCAAAATAAACCATAGATTAATAAGCCACCTGAAAGAACCCAAAAATTTCCCTCTAGGGCCTCTCGGTCTAGTTTATCCTTAACGGACCAACGTGTTTTGCAAATCAAACAATCTTGGCAAATTTTATTCGAAAATCATGTGATTAGAGTTGTTAATTAAACTCTGGTGCATGCAGTCGCTCTGATACCAGCTGTGACAACCCGCCCAGGAAAATACCGTACTATTGCCTAAGACCGATCCACTTTGGCCATTAAGCAATAGTAAAGTATCATCCTATCGTTAGTTGCCGGGTTAACGCCCGGTAAATCACTTGGACATCGAACAGAGGATCGACACATGCATTAAAACTCACGCGAAGGCAAGTCCAGAGTACAACAAGAATTAAACCTTTTATTACAAACCATTGTTCATGGCATGGAGTAAAGATTCAGAGTTCGAAAATACAGCGGAAATAATTTAAACTAGCGCAACGGTAAACATCACAGGAGGCCATCCGTGATGTCATCACTTGTCGTCACCCATCCGGTCAATCACACCTGCAACAACAGTTTTAAAGCAAGGCTGAGTATACTAATACTCAGCAAGACTTAACCGTCGGGTGATAGCTACATCACCAAACTCTAGACATGAAAGGCTTTTGGCCGGTGGAGTTTCTTTTGCTGGAAAGCTACTAAGAGTAGATCCTTACTTTCAATCTTTTAGCACAAGTTCTAGTTGATTACCATTTCTAAGGGTGCCAACTAATTCAATCAAGAATTGGACAAGCAATTAATTCATCCAACCATATTCCTCGAGTTCCATCATTATGGGATATCATGGCTAGTTGATTAAGCAGTCTCGGATAACGGTGAGAGGCCGACAATCGATTGATTTAAACCTTGCAAGGTAGACCCAAACACATGGTAGGCTGCCCCGAAGGGACAACTTTCTCAGGCCGTTTCCAAAAGTCTTCGGGTTGGGATCGAATCTTACAGTCCCTTGTGCAGGCTATCCGGCATACCCCGCGAGATACCCGGAGTCACCATACACCACCCTTCCCGGTAGCTAGCCGGTTAGGAGATTTCTCAATAGTAGTAATAGTAGGATCCCATGCCACCTCATTAAGGTACTAGGCTTACCGGTCCCATTCCCGGCAAATGTTTGGTACGTTAAAAAGCTTAGCCCACATGACCACTGGACCGGAGCCCAATCCCATGCTCTTACCACACGAGCTATCCATTTAGGGATATCTTATGATTCCTATCTAGGAACCTATTCTCGCGAGTGACGAACATCACTCGACTTCTATCGGGTCCTATAGCATAGCAGCTATCGACCTAGCATACTAGTGATAGAGCATAGGTACCTAAAGATCATGCATCTAGGGTTTCAAATCAACTCCTGAAACGTAAATGCACAATAATAGCAAACATAATTGCATAATTTTAAAAGACGGGGTTAATGATCCGGGGCTTGCCTTCGCTGGCAAGGTTGGCCTTGGGCCCTTCTGGACTTGGGTCCAGGTCTTGAGCTACGTTCACGCACGGCAGCTCTTTGTCGGCACCTTCGTCTCCTCCTTCGGCACGAGCGTACGTCTGCGGCGGAAAGATCTACACGAAGATGCAAATGCAAGATTTATTCGATGGTTTTTACTTTAATCACTTACAAACCATATTGACAATCAAGGGGTATATTTGTTGGGCACATTCACCTAGATAAGAATACATTCAGCATACTCTTCCATAAAGGAACAATATGCAACTCTTTATTAATTATTCTTTTTGATGGTGATTGTGTACATATATATATGTAAATAATTTAATTTAAATTCACCAATAGTAGTGGGTAGGTATATTTAACCTTTTTAACATGATTTGCAACCATCCTCAAGTTAACATGGGTGGTTTGGTGATTTTTCTTTTAGGAAGGTTATTGGTCGTACATGGGGTATTCTTTTATTGCACAATTGAATAAAGGTTTCTTTGTACTTGTCATTTCATGTGAAAGCTTTAATCCTTTTCCTTTCACAAGCAAAGATATGAATAATATTTTTATCCTTGAATTAATTCCTTATCAGCAATGAGAATTAATTATCTTTTAATTAAATTAGATAATACTTTCAAAAGGAAAAAGAATTAAATAAGGGCTTTTCTTTATTTAATTTCTCTTTAATTATTAAAAGGGCTTTTAAGCTTTTTATTAAGCAATTAAATTACCAAAAATTAGAGGAGTGTTTCTTAAGCCTACTAGCACCTATCCTGGTCCATTGGACCCACATGTGAGTGTTGGATGCTAGGAAATTAAATATTATTGAAAATAACAAAGGTTAGCTAGTGATTCAATTTAAATGCACACAAAAATAAGTAAGCATCAAAATGCTCCCAACTTTCTTGTGCATGCTCTCTGATCCTAAACAAGTCTAAGGAACCAGCACATTCACCTAGAGGCTCTACTAAACTTGGTTTATTAGTTTACAAAGGAAAACATGCATAAATCAAGAATAATTATTTATGTTAAGCCAAAAATCATGATTAATTCACAAGATGTGTATTTTGGTATTACAAGGCAGTGTGCACAAGTTGAGCTCAAAAACATAAATATGTTTAGCAAGAAAAATCATTTATGCAGATCTGCCAGAAATAGAAAAACATTTTATAAAAAGATTTACATCATAACTTTATGCAAATTTTGGCATAGGAGCTAGTCATGACCTAACACACAACATATCCAAAAATTATCTACAGAGGATTAATGGTTTTTGAGATATTGCAGATCTAGGGTTTTCACATTTGTATTTTTCATGCAAAACCTAAAAGGAATTAGCTCTGACCAGAATAACAAAAGTTGTAGGACAATTCACAATGGATCCAAAAAATTGGTTTTGCATTTTTCTGATTTTTCTGTGATTTTCTACGCAATTTACAAGAATCAGTCAAAGCTCAAGTACTATTTAAGAACGTCTTTGCAGCTAGGCCCTCGAAGTTTTGGATTCCTTACAGACATACCCTTGCTTTGCGGAAAACCCCTCGGAAAGAAAGGGGGCCTCGCAATGCGGCCCACGGGCGGCCGGCCGGCGCGGCTCCGGCCAAATTCCGGCGGCCGGCGGCGGGGTGCGGGGGAGAAGGTGGGGGAAGACTCAAGGCTCACCTAGGGGTTGATTTCCGTGCTCGGAGGGGGTAGGAAGGGCGGCGGCGGTGGGGCGCACCGGTGGTCGGCGGCACCGGCCGCCGCGGGCGGCCAAGCCGGCGAGGTTGAGGCCGGGGACGGCGGTGGGGGCGGCTCGGTAGCGTGTGTAGGAGCTAGAGGAGGCGAAGGACCGCTCACTTCGGCTCGGGTTAGCGGGAAGTGGAGCTCGCCGCGGCGGCGGGGTCTGCGCGTCGGCGGGCGGCGGTCTCGACCGCGGTGACGGCCCGCGCACCGCGGGAGGAGCGGGGGGGGGCTCCTTATAGGCGTGCGCCTCGACGTGGACCGGGGGAAAACGGGGAGAGGCAATGCGGGCGGGGCACGAGGACGGCGGGGCGACAGCCGTACCGCGTCGGGCGGGGAGGACGTATGGCGGCGCGCGGTTCGGGGCACGGGCGGGCGGGCGGCGCGGACTTTGGGGCCCATCGGCGTGTGTGCGACCTCGGGATGGAGCGGGCTGCGTTGGGAAGGCGCGGGGCGGCTCGTGTACCGAGGCACGGCGGAGGGCGGCGCGGGGCGGCGCGGCGGCGCGGCGGTGCGGCGCCCGCGCGCGCATGGCGCCGGCCTGCCTGATTTCAAACTGGCCCTGTTGGAATTAGTTTTCCTCCAAATTTTTGAATAAAAGTGCAATATGTGGTGAATAGGAAAGTTGTAGATCCAACTACCCTCTACAACTTTCAAAAAGGCCATATAGTGTTTTTCTCAACTGATTTTGCAGGAACGTCGTGCCAACTTTGAATGTCGGCCTGTTCTGGAAAACAGAAGGTACTGCCAGTCCATCAAGTTTTTCACCAATTTCCAACCAAAATTTGAAATACCAATCTACATGAAAGTTGTGTCCCTCAACAAGATGGAAAACTTTCATAAAGGTAGAATTTTAAGTATTTAGGTGAATTTTGGAGAACGCGGCAAAAGTTCCGGACGACATTTGCTGACATCAACGGTTAAGCGGGTTTTGACCGTGTCTTTGACCAAGGGTCCACTACGGGTGTGTGTAGGCTTGGTCAAGGGGTTCATTAGGGTTCATTGGCGAGGTTTTCGGGTGATGACCCAGGTTGACCTAGGTTTGACCGGGGTTTGACTGGTTTGACCCGGCTGATCCGGTCATTAGCGTTAATGACGGTAATTAAAAACCTGGGGTGTCACAGTCTGGAGAGTCAGCAGGTGGTCAGTTTGCTAGGCATTCTCCCCCTCGAGTTCACTACGGGGATAGGAAGAGTCGTAGCTTTGAGAAGGAGAGGAGGGACGGTCCACGGGTCTTCTTTCATGGTTTTGGTCCTCCTCCAGGCAGCGAGGGCTGGTTTCCTCGGAGTGGTTATCGAGGTGGTGTTCGTGGTGGTAGTTTTGGTAGGAAAGATGGTTTGGTGTGTGCTAACCCCACTTTCGAGCAAATGGCTCGGCACTGGTTCTACTCTTTTGGTACTAACCCCAGTGCTGAGTCGTTTGTTCGCTCACGTGCTTGTTTTTGAATTTCAGGTGGGAGACCTGAAGAACATTTGGTTGATTGACTCTGGTTGCTCGAGGCATATGACCAGAGACAGGGGTGGTTCTCAAGTCTCGTCCCGGTGGTGACGAAGAGGTACATCACTTTTGGGGACAATGGGCGTGGGTGTGTGCTTTCAGAAGGTGAGATTAAGGTGAGTGACAAGATCACTCTCAGGCGTGTTGCTCTTGTTCAATCGCTGGGGTACAATCTGCTTTCTGTGTCCCAGCTGTTGGATGAGGGTTTTGAGATGTTGTTTCGGCCTGGTGGTTCTCGGATTTTGGACTCTCGAGGGGACCTTGTTTGTATGGTCGTTCCCGAGGGTTAGGTGTTTCATGCTGATTTTTCTAAGTCTTCGGGTGTGGAGCGTTGTTTCTTGGCTGGTTCTTCGAGTGAGTTATGGAAGTGGCATAGGAAGTTGGGTCACTTGAGCCTTGACCTTTTGTCGCGCTTGAGTAAACTCAACTTGGTCCGAGGATTGCCACGGTTGAGGCTTGAGAAAGAGTTGTTTGTGTGCCGTGTAGGCATGCCAAGATGGTAGCCTCTTCTCACCCGCCTCTCACCGATGTGATGACTGAGCGTCCATGCGAGATGCTCCATATGGACCTTGTTGGCCCAGCTCGTGTGCGATCTGCGGGTGGGAAGTGGTATGTCCTTGTTGTGGTGGACGACAATTCTCGGTATGCGTAGGTGTTCTTTCTCGAGGATAAGGGGGAGACGTTTGGTTTTGTTCGAGATCTAGTCTTGAGGTTGAGGAACGAGAGGCACGGAGATGCCATACGAGCTATCCGCAGTGATAATGGCTCAGAATTCAGAAACTCTCGTTTTGAAACCTTTTGCCATGACTTGGGTCTTGAGCACCAGTTTTCGAGTCCGTATACGCCTCCCCAGAATGGTGTTGTGGAAAGGAAGAACAGGACCTTGTACGAGATGGCTCGGACGATGCTTGATGAGCATAGGACTCCGAGGAGGTATTGGGCTGAGGCGGTGAATACCGCGTGCTATGTGTCGAACAGGATCTACCTCAGAGTGCGCAAGAAGTAAACATGCTATGAGTTGATGCATGGTCGCACACCCAAGGTGAGTCACTTACATGTCTTTGGTTGCAAGTGTTTCATTCTGAAGAAAGGCAGGAAGTTGGATAAGTTTGAGGCTAGGTCTATCGATGATATTTTCTTTGGTTATGCATCTCATTCTAGAGCATATCGTGTGCTCAATCTTGAAACTAACCAAATCGTGGAGACTTGCGAGGTAACCTTTGACGAGACAGATCCACGTAGTCAGCTTGTCTTTGAGTGTGCAGGTGATGATGAGCTTGGCGAGGAGATCTTTCAGGAGGAGGAGCATGAACATGGAGACGATGAAGATGGCGGTGTGGTGCCCCCGGCTGAACATGTACCCACTACTTCGACTACGGTGGTGGACGGACCCTCTCCTACACCTACGACGACAAATCAAGAACGAGGAGAAGCTGATGTTGAGGGGGAGGTAGCATCGAGGCGAGAACCTCCCCGGCGAGTACAAGTGGATCATCCAGCTTCGAGGATCATCGACGATGTGAATGAACGCACTACACGGTCGAGGGTTCGGAACAACTCTCATTTCGCTCATGCTGCATTTGTTGCTACTTTTGAGCCCAAAGACATTGGACACGCACTATCTGATCACAATTGGGTAAATTTGATGCATGAGGAGTTGGAGAACTTTGAGAGGAATCAGGTTTGGGAGTTGGTTGACCCTCCCCCAGAGTGTAAGCCGATTGGTACAAAGTGGGTGTGGAAGAACAAAGAGGGAGAGAAAGGTGAGGTTGTGAGGAACAAGTCGAGGCTTGTTGCTCAAGGGTTCAGTCAGAAGGAGGGGATTGACTACGAGGAGACCTTTGCTCCCGTAGCCCGTTTGGAGGCGATTAGGATCCTTCTAGCCTTTTCTGTGACTAAAGGGTTCAAGTTGCACCAAATGGATGTGAAGAGTGCTTTTCTGAATGGTGTGTTGGAGGAAGAAGTGTATGTGAGGCAACCTCCGGGGTTTGAGAGTGAGAAGTACCCCCACCGGGTGTACAAGTTGAGGAAGGCGATGCATGGGTTGAAGCAGGCGCCTAGAGCTTGGTATGGTAGGTTGAGGGGGTTCTTGTTTGAGAGAGGTTTTGAGATGGGGAAGGTCGATCAGACCTTGTTTTTGCCGAGCGGGCGAGGAGATATCCCGATTGTGCAGGTGTACGTGGATGATATTGTCTTTGGTGGCTCGTCTAACTCTCTTGTTGCAAGGTTTGCAGAGGATATGAGAAGGGAATTTGAGATGAGCATGATGGGCGAGTTGCAGTTCTTCCTCGGGCTACAAATCAAACAATCAAAGGAAGGAACATTTGTGCACCAAGCTAAGTACACCAAGGACATTGTGCGGAAGTTCAAGATGGAGGATTCCAAGGCTATGACAACGCCGATGAGTACGACTGCAGCTCTTGATGCGGACGAGGAAGGTGAACATGTGGATCAGAAGGAGTACCGAAGCATGATCGGGTCACTCCTCTACTTGACGGCGATGAGGCCGGACATCTAGTTCTCGGTATGTCTGTGCGCTCGTTTTCAAGCGTCTCCGAGGACTTCGCATCGGCAAGCGGTGAAGCGAATTTTCAGGTACTTGCGTCACACTCCCGACTTCGGCCTTTGGTACTACGCGTCCTCTTCTTTGGCGCTTCATGGTTTTTCAGACGCGGATTTTGCCAGGTGTCGGTTGGATAGGAAGTCCACCTCTGGGACTTGCCAGTTTTTGGGTTCTTCCTTGGTGTCTTGGTCTTCCCGCAAACAGTCGAGTGTTGCTCAGTGCACTACCGAGGCAGAGTATGTTGCCGCTGCTAGTTGTTGCTCTCAGCTCGGATTTCATACACCATGAGTGACTTTGGTGAGGAGTATACCCTTGTCCCACTTCAATGTGATAGCACCAGTGCCATAAGTGTTGCAAAGAACCCAGTGCTCCATTCCAAAATCAAGCACATAGAAGTGAGGTACCATTTTATGAGAGACACCGTAGAGAAAGGAAAGATAGCTTTGATCCATGTACCCACACATGACCAACTAGCCAATATTTTCACCAAACCCTTAGATCAAGCAACATTCACTCGTTTGCGGGGGGGAACTTGGTGTGTGTTTGATCTCTTGAGTTGGGTGTGTGGGAGCTCCTTTGTAGCATATGTATAGTTTCCTTTGTGCATTTCTTGCATTTGGCATGGCATATGTAACACGATGTATAGGCATCCTTGTATCTTAGATTGCATGCATTTTGTATTATATGCATTGGATAGGAAAAGCTTCTCCTATAAACATTGTTCACCATGGGATGCTATATATGTCTTTGTGAGCTTGTTTGGTATGCTATGCCAAGTTTGGCTTAGCTCTTGATGATCTTGATGAATAATTCATGGTTGATGGCTATGTTTTTTGAAAAATGTCACATATATGCTCTCTCATGCGTAAATGCCTTTACATGATCTAGACATGTTTTAGTGGCTTTGCTATGCTTAATTTGTGGTTGGGTGGCTAGTTTATTGATCATATGGGGCCAAAGGCTCATTTGCCATCATGAATGTTTAGCCCTCTTGCTTTATCTTGTGGAGGGGCATAAGTTCCTTTTTGTCGCAAAGACATTTCATGTACCAATTATGAATCTGAAAATGAAATGTAAAATGCTTGGAAAATATGTTCCCATGTCATATGTGCTAAATTTAATTTGCTTTGGGTGCTAAACCGTTGCATGATGCCTACCAATAAGAAGTCTCATATATAGAAGTAGGCACATGGCTCGGTGGCTTTGACATGACATGAGGTGCTTGTGGGTGTTTGTGATGGTCTTATGATTAGAATGGCTGTCCTAGCATGAAGTTTGTATGGCTTTGCCATTTCGACATGTTTTGCTCATGTTTAGGTTTTTGCTTATGAGAGAGTAACTTTTCGCAAAATTACTCAAATCCTTTTTAGCCTTGTCCAATAGTTGTGAAACTTGGTGATCATGTAGTTAAGGTAATTACGAACCTGTAGAGTATCTAACTTGCTCATTTGGACTTGTGTAGCCTCTTGTGATGAATTTTGTATATTTGAGAAGCTATATGTTGAAACTTTTCGCATTTTTCCTTGATTCATGCATTGTCAACAAGGGGGAGATGGTTGTGCATGCTTTGGGCACCTAGGAGTGTTTGGAAGGAGTTCCAATTGGTTCGGGCAATTTTTGAGCAGTTTGATGCAGGGTCGGTCTCTTGGGGCGGTCTAACCGCCCCCAGGCGGTCAGTTGTGGTGCAGGCGGTCTAACCGCCCTGTGAAGGCGGTCTAGCCGCCCTGGGCTTGGTGAGCAGTTTTTTGCTCTTTGCTGCATTCTCGTGTTGCATTGCTGCATTGGTTCAGGGGGAGTGTGCTTTGGCTCAGGGGGAGCTTGCATATGTGCAGGGGGAGCTCTTTGTGTTGCTCGAGCTTTGGTTCGGTGGTTTGCGCTCTTTGTTTGAGCATGTTTTTGTCTCGGATGTGTCGAGCCGTTGCCCTTGCCTAAGGGGTCCGAGACTTGTCTTCTTCAAGTGATCTTGTTCTTCGCTTTTCTTTGGCTTTCGATCGCTTGTTGAGGTTTCTTTTCTTTTGTTTCTTTTCTTTTTCTTTTCTCTTGAGTTACTTCATGTGGGTGTTGTTAATGCACTCATCAAGGGGGAGATTGAGGACCAGGTGTGGTTCGAGGACCTGTGGATGGTCGCTTCCTTGTGTGATGAGTGATTGACAACGTTGTGTGGACTGATTCTTGGCTATGTATTGCAGGTGCAGGTTGCGGCTTGACTCGTGTTGGTGCAGGTGAAGAACAAGCACGAAAGGTCGTTGCCGGTGAGGCCTCCAGGTGTGTAGAAGACAAGTAGGCTTCGTTCGAGGGACCCGGTGGCCAGTGGGGTCAAGTGCGGGCCGCATGGTGGCATGAACAGCAAGATGAAGTCGTGTACGGTTTCTTGGTAGAGCCTCAAAACCAAGGTCGAGCCAGGACTACGTGGGAGCCAAGTCATGAGTGGAGATTGGCGGAGGCTACACCGAGTTCGCGGCGTTTGCAGTGGTTCACCAGAAAACCACTGGGTTACTCGGTAGAGCCACAAAACCGAGGCCGAAGACTCGACGAGGAGGTGTGGCCAACCCAGGCCGGTTCAACCGCCCAGGAGGTGCGATCAGACCGCCTGGGCCGGTCAGATTGCCCGGGCCGGTCTAACCGCCCAGGGGGGCGGTCTGACCGCCCTGGTCGCTGGCGCCGAGATGCTTCGAAGCGAAGGACACACGTCGGGATCGCAAGGCTTGCGTCGAGGCTAAGCAGGTTGCGGTCGCTGGGCATCCTCCGATGAAGAAAATCTGAAGACTTCCAAATTCGCCCTTGAGGGGCTTGTATCCCTAGTGTTAAGTAAGGGTAGTTTAGTCTTTTGGGTGCCTCCATATATACTCATTGAGTGGATGGATGGCAGCCAACTCTTGGAACCCTAGCTCATTTGTTTTTCCATTTTCGTTCTCCTTTTTCCCTAGTTATTCCTAGGACTAGCTTGAGAGCTTCATGTGAGATCTAGAGAGAGGGATGGATGTTTGGGTGGCAAGCTAGACCTTGTACGAACCTTCATGGTATGTATACATGGTTCGGCGTTGTTCCTCAAGGTGGTGAAGTGTTTTTCCCGTCCTTCTTTGTGGTGATTTTCGGAACTCTTTGTTGGCGGTGTTTTGAGAACGATTTCTTGGGGTTTTTGGTGGGTCTCACGTATGAGGATCTTGTGCCTCTTTGGCTGGTGACTTTGCCCCCAAATCTCTCTTGAATCGGACTCGATTTGGTGGTTTTTCGAGTTGGGCCAGTTCTTGACCTAGAGAGGCGATTTCTTCGATTCCTCTTGATTGTGAGTGATTCGGGTCGATTCCTTTGAGGTAGAGGTTGCCCAGGAGGTAACCCAGCTATTCCCGAAGTTTTGCTACAATCCGTGGAGTGATTCGGGAGATCGGGCGCGAGGAAGTTGGGGTTTGACCCGCGGGTTTATTTTCTGGGAGAGGCGGTCTAACCGCCTGGAGGGGGCGGTCTAACCGCCCTGGGTCTTCTAGGTCAAAGTTCTGTTTCGCCGGATTTTCCTCTGTGAGTTTGTTCGCCTTGATCAGAGGAGCGTCTGGGTGAAATTTCAAGTCGTTCTCGTGCCGGTTGCTAGGAGTTCTTGTTTGGAGTTCGTTGCTGGGTACAGGAGGTTAGACCGCGCCTGGTAGTCGGTCTAACCGCCCCTAGGCCCCTGGGTGGAGTTTTGGTTTTCGCCAAGATTTTCTGGTAGCTAGCATGGCCCTGACCAGAGATCTCTGTTGGTGAAACTGTGGTGCGTTTTGGTGCTCGGAAGAGGTGTTTAAGAGGATTTCTTAGTTGCCTGGTAGAGGCGGTCTAACCGCCCCCTATACCCGGTCTAACCGCCCCCTCTGGGCAGCCGGCTTTCGAGTTGTTTCCGCTGTCGTGGGTGTGTGTGTGTTGAGGTTGCTGGTAGTGTTTGTTCCTAGGACCAGTAGCACTCCAGTGGCTACGTGGTTTTGGCAAACGAATGGTAGAAGTGCGAAGCGTGTGATTTTGGGGGTCTGACCGAGCGAGTTCATCTTGTCGGGGTTTCAATCTCCTTAGAGAAGAATTTTTATCGGCTCTCATTCTCTCCCTCCCTCTCTGGTCGCCTAATCGGTCCTTCATGTCTCAAACTGACTCTAAGAGTTTCCTCATCCCCCCATCTGCAAAATGGGGATAAAATCGACACTGTAGATGCTCCAGCAATACCCTCAACCGCATCTGCAAAATGAAGGTGGTGGCCTCCGATTCCCCATTCCTCGGATTTCTCTCTCCTTTCTTCAATCCCCTAGTGTCCAACGTCGTCATGGGCAAAACAGAGAGGGGGAGTTCTGGGGCGGCTCGCCGGCTCCACGGGCCACGGTGGCGAACGAGAAAGAGGGGAAAATGGAGAGGAGAGTGAGGAGAACCCGTTCCTCCCCTTACCTTGAGCGATGACAGTGCAGGGAGAGAGATCAGTGGCGGTGGCGAAGGATGGTGGCGGTAGCGCTGGGAGCTTGGGAGAAGCAGGGGAGGTGAGGTCGATCCTCGGCGAGCCCGTGCCGTGTTGGTCGGCTCGCTCCTGGGCGTGCGCCGGCGAAGCGCCAGATCCGACCACGACGCACCGCATGGCCTACTGCGTGGCGGTGCACAAGGAGGATGACGTCGTCCTCAGCTCCTCTAGCGCATCGTCGTCCTACGCCATCTCCATGGCGCGACGGCGCCTCCTGTCGGCGCAGTGGGATCCAGAGCCGGCGGAGTTGGAGGCGGATCCAAGGCCGGCAGCGCTAGACGTAGGCCGATCGGAGGTGCGGAGGTGTCCGCCACCGCAAGCAAGTTCCATCTTGGAATCAACGGGTGACGAAGGGGTGGCGTTGGTCGATGGCCTACAACAAAATATAAATGGTTCAATCACTGACCATGCACCGTGAATGTATCGATAGTAGAAGCGAAGAAGATAAGGACGAGGGGACAAAGATGACAAAGAATGGAAATGATGGTAAATGGATTGAGACCATGGGTTTGGGTCTCACATGCAAGTGTGTCACTTAGATAAACTACAATGCCAAAAATTATACCATATTGAATCATATACTTTTCTAATTCATTCCATCATCAAATAGCAATACTTCATTTATCATTATTTGATTTAATTTTTTTCTTACATAATTTTTTGCGTTCCAAACATATTTTTTATTTTTTCTTTACTTTATTGCATTCCTTGGTTCCAGCAATTCCTAATAGGCATGAATGATCAAGGATGTAATGTGGTAAATGTGTGGCTTCACTCTTGACAAAGAAACTCATATACTTTGCTATTTGGTTGTTAGAATCATAGTCACACTAAACATTTTATTATGTACCTAAAGAAGCTTCAAATGTGCAATTTTACATTCATTTATCAAAAGCATAGAAAGACAAATGATACAGACAAATAGCCATCCATGGTGGTATGAAAAAAAGGTTACATATTGGTATAATTGACAATTATCTACTGCAATAATGCTCACGCTCTCACAACTGTAAGAGGTAAATAATTTTTTAAATCACGTGCGTGTCGCACGTGCATCTATACTAGTTACTCCAAACAACCTTAGATATTTCATCTTGACCTTTGTTTTAGGAAAATTTTCAAACCCTAGAAGTGCACATAATATGAGAGGAAAGTACTATTATATATGATCATTTTCATACGGTGAGACATGGATTGCACAGACCCTCTTATATGCGAACCAACGAACCACCGGTCCACCAACCTTTCCTCACCGCGAGCTCGAGTCGTGAGCGCACCGAGCGCCGCGAGCGACGAGCACGAGGAAGACCTCTCCGCGCGCGAGGAAGACCCGCGGGCGAGCACATGGGCGTGGCGGCCAAAATGGCTTGGCTTGTGGTGGGTATAGGGGTGGGGCGGACGCTGCTCACCGCGGCCACGTCCAAGGCTAGCCGTCGTGAGCCCTGCTTGCCACCAGCAGGTTGTTGGCCAAAATACTTCCAGCCTGTTCGTTCGGCTTATCGGCCACCAGTAAAGATCTTTCTCTCGGGAACAAACCAGCCACGGCAAAGAACCAGCCAACAAGATTTTCTCTCACAACAAACCAGCACCAGCCATCAGCCACCAGCCAAACGAACAGGCTTTTCGTCTTGCCTCAACAAAAAATCAAATCGCCATCATCCAAAGCTCCCTCACCACCTGAGCTCTATGTCGAACTCCTCCATCGACGTACTAGGGTGCTGGAGAGCCCTGGATTTCAGTTTCCCAAGCCGCCATGGGCCGCCTGCTGCTGTGATTTGCTCAGCGCTGGTCCTATGGAGCCAAAATCCCGCTGCCTTAATTAACTAGATGGATGCCCCTTGCCACTCTGAGCATTCCCGTAACACTCCCCCTCGCTAGAACACCGCCGGAGGCGAGCTATGGTCGGTCAAAGCTGCCGGCCAGTGCCTCACTGCGCTTGAGAGCTCAGCAGCAGAGAGGGAGGAGTAAAGAGAGAGAAAGGCTAAGGGCACTCCCAACCAAGTAGAGTCTAGAGTCATTAATTACACTGTCACCTAGGCAAATTGCTGATGTGGCAAACAATTTAATGATGTGAGAGAGGTGAAAACTTAGAAACCAAGTCTAAGTTAGACTCCAAGTCTTCACGCAAAACGAAGCCTGTGCAGATCCCGTGTGGCTGCCCGCATGCACGATGTGTTCTTTTATTTAATAAAGTGAGAGTAGAAGATCCGAGAGAAATATTACAGACTCCATGCTAGATAATTTGCATTGAAGAATATAGTTTCTTGTGATAGAGTCTTCGAGATATAGACTTCATAAGTAGAGTCTGGGTTGGGAGTGCCCTCATGGCTTTTTGGGCCGCATGTAATTCAGGCTCGTGAACGGTTTGGGCCAATAGACTCATGCTTTTTGCCTTTTTACATTTACGTAAATCCAAACCATGTGGACGACAAGTCTAGATCTTCAATAGTTCAATTACGTCAAAGGCTCAAAGCATGTGGTACACTCGTAGAAAATTGATAAAAATCAATTACTACTGTTTATATGAGCATAATTGCAACGCAAATGAATGTGTGTGTTGAGATCTGATAAAAAGACAAATTATGCAATTGCAACTTGTGCCATGGGCAGTTGCAACAATAAATATAAATCAATTACTACTGTGAATGTGGGCACAATTGCACCGCAAATGTATATCTAGGTTGAGTTCCTGTAGTAATAAAAAATCAAAGTGAACCAAATTACCACTAGTGCCATGAGTCAATTGAACAATAAATCTAAACCAATCTCTACCACATATGGGCACATTTCCAACACACAAGAGTATGTGGCTTGAATTTCTATAACAAAACAATTCAAAGTGAACTGGATTGCACAGGTGTCATGAGCCAGTTGCAATAGAACTCTTAAAATACATGTGAAGTGTGGACTAAGCTTTGATTAAAAAGTCAAAATTAATCAAATTGCAAATTGTGTCACACGCTAGTTGCAACAATAAATATAAACCAATTACTATTGTGTATATGGGCACAATTGCAACGGAAATAAATGTGTGGGTTGAGCTCTCATAAAAAAGACAAATTATATAGTTGCAACATGTGCCATGGACCAGTTGCAACAATAAATCTAAACCGATTCCTACTATGTGTATGGCGATAGTTGCAACGCACATAAATGTCTAGGTTGAGTTCCGATAATAATGAAAAAATCAAAGTGAACTGAATTACCACTTGTGCAATGAGTCAGTTGCAACAATAAATCTAAACCAATTTATACTACATATGGGCGCATTCTAGGGGAACTTTTTCCGTACTGTTTTAAGACAACTTACCTGGTTGCAACTGCAATGATACACTTGTTGCAACTTGTCAAGAAAAGCCAAAATGGTACATTAATCGATCTCAGCTTGGGGAAATCTAGAAAGCCAGCAACACTACACCCAATTGCTTCAAACTGGTGGAGAGAAACTACTCTGGCGCTTGGAATTCTTTCGTCCAATTCATCAATTTGCGGACTGGATCCTCAGCAGCCGCTACTACTAGAAAAAAGCATGGGGTGAATTTTGCAAAAAAGAAATTCAATTGCAACTTATCCCATCCACCAGTTACAAGTAGAATAATAATCTAGTTACAACTATGCTAGAAGGTCATGCACACATCTCCATTGCAACTTAACACTAGTTTTTTAAGATAGGGAAGATAGCAGCTCCAATTACAACCAGGACGAGAACACTAATGTTGTGACTTGAAACAAAAACAGACATGCATTGTGCTTGCTTTCATCATCTATAATTAAGGTGAAAAAACGTACATATGCAGAAGAGACCATATAATTCTGTCATAAAGAAACACAAGATGTGTTGCTATTTCTACAAGTCACGTATTACCACTAATTTACAACACATGCTGTCAGTATTGGAATTTTGTTTAACTAATGCATAGAACTCCATCAGTTCCAAGTGAGTACATGCGCTAGACCACTTCCATGCGGAACACGCCAGCTCGTCCTTCCACTCTGGCAGCCTGAGCCTGTTCGGTAGTCCTTCCACAACAGCTGCAGCCAGCAAAGAATGCACACAACACCACCTCGCTTCTTGATGTGAATAATGTTTGCGTTGAGCTCAAATAAAAAATAAAGTGAATCGAATTGCCACTGGTGTTATTGGCCAGTTGCAACAAAAATACTAAAATAATTACTAGTACATATATTGATACAGCTGCAGCGCATATGAATGAGTGGGTTATGAGCTTTGATAAAAAAAATTCAAAACTGAAATGAATCGCCACTGATGCAATGGGCCTATGCAAAATTGTAAGATCCTATTCAACTTAATGCGCTAGGGAAGTTACAATAAGACCTTAAAACAAATTAATACATATTATGTAAGCATGGTTAACTAACAACTAGGGCAATAATAATTGGCAGGGTCCTCCAATTGCAACAAGAAGAGTAGTCTATTACAACAAGAATAACTCTCAGTTATGACTACACTAGGTGAAGTCTAAGTTACAGCTACAGCAATTACAAATTGACAAGGTCCTCCAATTGCAGGACAGTAATCCGGTTACAACTAAAGTGGACCAACAGTTATGACTACACTAGGGAACTAGAGCAATTACAATTGGCAGTGTCCTCCAATTGCAACAACAACAGTAGTCTGGTTACAATTAGGATAACCAATAATTACAACTACGCTAGGTGAAACCTAAGTTACAGCTAGAGCAATTACAATTGACAAGGTCCTCTGGTTGCAACATGGAAAGTTGCCCAGTTACAACTAGGATAACCCACAATTACAACTACACTAGGTAAAACTCAGTATTTGCAACTCGAAGTGTAATTTTTGTCTACCTACAGTTGCAACACAACCTTGACAGCTTACAACTAATCGGGCAGATAAATTTCAACACGAGAAATGTGTGCCTTTTGCTCAAATTCTGATAAAAAATGAATTCCCACTGATGCAATGGTTGCAACAATAAATCTAAATTACAACTGGGGCACTAATATAGTTACAACCGAAGCAATTGTATTTAATCAGGTCTTCCAATTGCAACTAGAGAAAAAGGTGAAATGAAGTGTCACTAATGCAATGGGCAAGTTGCAACGATAAATCTAAGCCAACTACTACTGTGTGGGTTGAGCACTAATAAAAAGCAAATATGCATGTATCCAATGTTTAACCGATACTGAAAAATCTGAAAAGATAAAAAAAACCCCACCAAAACTAAGACATCAGACCAATTGCAACCATGGATACTGTGTAATTGCCGGTCATACAAAAGAAAATAATTGCTAACCATACGCATAACCACCACATGAGAGCAATTGCAACCATGGAGACTCAGTAATTGCAAGTCCTGTAGTAACCCAATTACTACATGAGGCCAATCAGAACTGCAAATTAATCATTACAACATAGATGTATGATTTCCGTCTACTGTGCAGAAATAGGTTGAATTAGACTGAAGATACACAGAATACTTAAAAACATCTAGCAGCTCAAAAACTAGAGTTATTTATTTTATCATTTTCCCATTTCCATCAAAACGTCTAGCAAAAAAATATTGTTTGATTTAACTGAATTGAAGTTATTAACATTTCCTGCCGCAATTACCGATTATTAGATTGACAACTGCACTTCTGTTTCATTCTGCAAGTCCTAAATAACACTGAATGAGTACTGCAGCAGCATCCTATCTTACAAATGTTGCATGGCTTCAGTTTGGTTGCTCCAACGTAGATGTTCAGAAGCAAGTCTGTTCCCCAGACCTATTACGCTGCTACTTTTCATCAATCTTGTGGACACCAAAATAAAAAGATTTTTAAAAAAGGATATGCGAGTATGAGCAGTGTGTGTCTTAATCCAGCGATTATCTTTTGGAATCTATTCATCAAGCTCTCACCTCAATCTCTTCTCAGAAGCAATAAAGTAAACTGGATCTACTCACCTGCGCAATGGAAAAAATAAGAGAGTGCACATTGGGAATTGGGTTAGGATTACAAACAAAAGCACTTTTGTACTCGCAAGGAGGGGATCAGACCACCGGCAGAGTGGCTGTAGGGATTTCGTCATTTGCGCTGCCATTGTCGATTTCGCCGGTGGTGCTTCAATTCCTCTTGATGCCGTGCACCTGCACTTTTCATGCGTTAGCTTCTGTCAATCACATCGATTTGGTTAGCGGGGGGAGGAGCAATAATGGACGCAACACTATACTACCTGCAGGATCGCCGCAGCATCCTCATGGTGCTTCGCCATGCGGCCCCGCGCCGCTGCTCCGAGGGTGGCCTGGCGCCGCGGCTCTGAGGTCCACGCACCAGCGCTTCCCGTAGTGGAGGTCGTCCCCGAGAGCCCGCGTGCCATCGGCAAGCGCTGCCACTACCGACGCGGCCGCGCGGGGAACTAGAAGCCCCTGAGCGCCACGGCTCCCAGGAGTCCCAGCGAGGGGCTTCGCTCCAGGTCTCTGGACAGGCGCCGCTGCTCCCCGCGGGGGAGCTCGCGCTGGATCAAACACTCCATTGCCACCGACGCTCGAGCTCGCCCTAGCCCGCGTGCCGCCGCTTCGATGGTGTGGATCTCACCGTGCGGTGGATATTAGTGGATATTAGTGAGACTAGAACCGCCCGTGCGAGTTGCGCGCCCTACATTGTGTATAAGTAAATGACAAAGATCCAATGTAAAGGGATAAAACAAAACATATCAAGAACGGGGACATATAAGCCGATCTGCACATCATATAAGCACAGCCATGGCAGCAGCATCTGGTAAGAAGCCAGCCAACACAAAGAATAGCTTTAAAAAACAACAAAGGACAGCCACACATGGTCCCTAAGCAAACCTATTTGCAAAAGACGGTCACAAATGATCCCCCAGCAAAGCAATTCCCCATCAGCCCACCAACACCCAATGGACAGTGACCAATCCTACGATTTAACTCCCTAGGCACCATGGCAGCATCATCCGGTAAGAAGCCACCAAGACAAAGAATCACTTTAAAAAAATAACAAAGGACAGCCACACATGGTCCCTAACCAAACCTATCGCAAAAGACAGTCACAAATGATTTCCGAGCAAACATCTTCCCTATCGAAAGTGCACTCGGATCAACCGGTAGACAAAAGGAGGCTCATATCACGACGTAACAATAAAAATGAACGTGCAAGTCATAGAAAAAAGTCTGGGTAACAACAATTAAAATTATGGTGTTTGTCCTCAACTTTTTTTAACTGATTTGTCCTCAACTTCTCAAGTATCAGATTATAATTGCATTTAGCACGCACTGCACACTACCATTTCAACAACCAATACAAGTAAACAATCAGTTGTTCCAGCCCAAATCATAGATGCATCAGCAACCAAAAATTGTCAACTCATTACCATGAAATTTCATCATGTCTGATAAAATGGCATTTATGATTACAGTTCAAGTAAAATACATTTACAAAGCTATCATTCCAAGGCTTTTTATCCATCAGATAAAGTTCACCACACCAGGAAGCTACAAATATTCTAATTCTGCAATAACTTTCTATATTGCACCTAGTAGGACAAGGTTATTGGTTATTGCAGAATTAGGATATTTTAAGACTATAGGTTGGAGATCTTTCATAATCAAAGAGGCGTGTCCATTCTAATCTTCTCAAACCAAGCACTAAAGGCAGTGTCCATTCTAATCTTCTCAAACCAAGCACTAAAGGCATAGGGAGCACGCAAAAAAAAATCCCTAGTAAGCACAAACTCACCCCAAGATGCAGCTGACCAAACCCAAGCGCACTGCAGGCACAAGGAGCAGACAAGAAGCAGTCACCACTGATGAAGGGCACAATAGAAGATCAAGAGGGAGGGACAATCTCACCTTCAGAACTTGCTGACCAAATCCACTGAGATCACTGGATACTTCCAGGGCTTTACCTGCATTTTAAGTGAGCCCAGGGTTAACTCTCTGATGCAGCTATTTATCATTTACAACCTCCGCTTCAAATTGTAGGCCGTTTTGACATTTCAAGATTCACAATTTTTTGTTATGCATCTAGATATATATTTGCGTCTAGACACATAATAACAACTATGAATCTAGATTTACCAAAACAACATACAATTTGTAACAGTAGGCGATTCCAGCAACCGAAGAACTTTCCAAAAACTAATAGATGAGCTTATATGCATATGGATATGTATGCTAAATGCATCGAAAGATCCCATGTAATCAATACAACGTCAACAGGTGTGAGTAGAGTGGTTTAAGTATTCAACTACGAACATTTTTTTAGTGCCTTACAACTGAAAATAAATTTCAAAGGGTAGCGCATGATAACAGGAGGGCAGGTTACCATCAATTTCGTATTTTTCACTTCCATTAACTGCCTTCAATGCACTTGATCTTTCAGCAAAATGAACAGATCCAAAATCCCTCTTATGCCCAGCCTCGGCGGGGGGTAGAACAATTTTTGTGACCTCTCCAAGTTTGTCAAAAAGTTTCTTAATCTTCTCTCTAGAAGCATTCTGCGGTAGGTTCTTCACATATATAGTCTTCACGTGTCAATAAAAATGTATTTTTAGTAAATATTCAAGGTCTCACGCTCTCAGCCAAACAGAAAGGAATTTGAATGTAAATTTCTGCACGTGAAACTCAACAAGCCAAGATTAAATTGAACAGTAGCGACATGCTTTCATAAAAGTATACGCCTAGCACATATTGAGTCCATGGAAAGTCAATTAGTAGATTGACTTGCAACTAAGTCTACCTGCAATAATTTTTTACTACAAGCAACAGAAGTTGAGTAGTCATTCCTACTGTTCCACAATGAAGCACAGCTCACAAAGAAACTATTTCTAAACTTGTGCAGATTAAATCATTGAATAAATCTTTAAAAGAATGGATAAATTATTGAATAACAGGGACGAGATGCGGGAGGATGGCGAGGGAACGAATAAGAAAAGAGGGGAGGGGAAGAGGAGGGAGGCGCCCTTATCTTCACGGTGCGGAGCAGCGCATGGACCGCTGGTAGGACGCGAGGCGCATGGACCGCCGGTAGCACGCAGCGATGCGGAGGAGCCCCCCTGCGGATCCTGGCGTCGGCGGGCTCGGAGACGCGCATCCGCACCCGCATGAGCTCCCCGACCGTGGCGGGCCCGCGCCGGGGTGCCGCCGCCTTGCCGCCGCTCCCGGGGCTGCCGACGCCCTTGGATGAGGCGGAGGAGCGGAGGCCGAGCGCCTTCTTCATCTTGCTAGCGGCGGCGGAGGTGAGGGAGCGCTGGAGCGAGGCGGAGGAGGCCGTGGACGCGGAGGAGGAGGACGGGGACGACGCCGGCACCGGAGAGGTAGGGAGGTAGTGGTGATGGGGAGAAGGAGAGAGCTGGCGGGCGGCGGCAGAGGAGAGCAAGGTGACAAGGGGCGGCGGGGAGTGAATCGAGGTTAGGGTTTGGAGCGGCTGCGGGTGGGGTGGTGAGGACCAGGAGCGTCCCAGTGGTCGATGGATGACCGCTCCTTAGTGATGAGTGATTGACAACGGGTGTTGGACTGACTCTTGGCTTAGTGCGCAGGTGTAGGCTGCGGCCTAGTTCGTGTTGTTGCAGGTGAAGAACGGGCGCGAAAGGTCTTCAGCCTTGAGGGGCCTCCGGGAGATGGAGAGACAAGTAGGCTCGGTTCGAGGGACCCGGTGGATAGCGGGGACCGGGTGCGGGTCACATGGTGGCGACACAAGCAAGACGAAGTCATGGACAAGCGAGCGGTGCACGGTGGCGGTCAAGTCAAGTGGTTTGGCGGGAGGCGGACCGAGCACGCGGGGTTTGGTGGTTTGCCCACAAAACCATCGGCGGACGGTTTCTTGGTTTGGGCCTCAAAACCAAGTCCGAGGGCCCAACACGACGGAGACGGGATCCGGGCGTGTCGGGAAGCTTTGAGGCGGAGGACACGCGGCGGGATCGCATGGCTTGCGTCGGGAGGACGCGGGGTGCGGCAAAGGCGTGGCCGTCCGATGGCAAGACCCACAAACATTACCAAAATGCCCCTGCGTGGGTTGTATCGCCAGTAGTTAAGTTAGGGGTAGTCGAGTCATTTACCACTCCGGCGGGACCCGATATATAAGCCATGAGGGTGTGTGGATGGCTCTCTCTCTCCGTGACTTAGGGTTTCATTTCCTCCCTCCCATTTCTCATTTTCGTAGCTATTTTTCTTCCATTTTCTCTAGGCTAGCATGAGAGCTTCATGAGAGATTTGTTGAGAGGGATGGATGCTAGGGCGGCATGCTAGACCTTGTGAATCTTTCCTGGTTTGTATAGAAGATTCGGAGTTGTGTTTTTCGTGGTCTTTTTGTGCTTGTTTTTGTGCCTTTGTTCCCGGTGCGATTCCGCGGATTTGAGTGGGTTTCTCCCTGGATTTCTTTGAGGAAAACATGGATAGATGTCTCGTGCATCTTTGTGATTGATCTTGTGCCCTCAAACGCCGGGAAACCACTTCGATTCGAAGTTTTTCGTTCGGTGCTCTAGCTTTTGGTGGTGCTCAAAGGATTCGCGATTCCCGGTGATTTAGGGAGTTAGGAGGCAAGATTTTTGGGCTATAGCATCCTTGTGTGACACTTTTCAATTCCCCAAACCCTTGTCTCCATAGCTTCAACCGTTTGGGAAATCCGATGATGATTTGGTGGAGTTGACTTTCGGGGTCGGGCTTTTTCTGCTTTGTCCGCACCTGGCGGACAGTCCGCGAGGTGCTGGCGGACGGTCCGCGCGGCTAGGGTTCGTCCCGTGTTCTTCGTGTTCTTGCTCGCCTTTCGTTTCGATCCGTCGCAATTTTGGTTTTCGGTTGGACGGAGTTTCGGACGGTCGCGCAGCGAGAGGGCGGACGGTCCGCGGTGCCCGGCGGGACGGTCCGCGTGCTCCCCGCGGACGGTCCGTGGTGCGGGTGCGTCGGCTCGTTGGTTCCGTGTGTCTTTAACGGACGGTCCGCGGTGTTGGCGCGGACGGTCCGCGGTAGCAGCCGGGACGTCCGCGCGGGCCGATCGCGGACGGTCCGCCTCGTATGGCCGGGACGGTCCGCCCTGTATGGCCGGACGGTCCGCCAGAGGCTGCGCGCTTTGCTTCTTTGGTTTGATTCCTCTCCTTCTTCTTTCGTGCTTCCGCGTGTTCTTCAAGGAATCGTTCCTAAGGCTAGAGGTTGATCCATAACCTCGTTGTCTTGGCGATTGGTGTGTGATTCGATCCATCGCTTGTGTGTGACCGGGATTTGTCTAGGGCATAGGCCGGGTTCTTTTGGAAGAATTTTTTACCGGCTCCTATTCACTCCCCCCCTCTCTAGTCGCCATCTGATCCTTCAATTGGTATCAGAGCTTGGTGCCGGATTCTTTGCGACTTTGACAAGTCTCGAATCCTAAGATGGCGTACGTTGAGCGGGGCGGTCCGCCGCACTTCGATGGCAAGGGTTACCACAAGTGGGCGGCCCGAATGATGATCTTTCTTCGTGGGAAGCTGTTGGATTTCATTGTGCTTGACAAGACATATGCTATTCCGGTCAACATCCATACTCTTATGGTGACCGATGCTGGTGCTAAGGCCAAGTATGAGGCTAATGCAAAAGCCGTTGATCACTTGGTCCGAAGCTTGTGTGATCCAGAGTTTGAGCGTGTTCGCCATTTGAATCTTGCTTGGCAAATTTGGGAGAAGTTGTTGGTTGGTCACAGTGGTAATAACCATGTGAAGGCTCGCCTCTTTGTCTCTTACCGGATGCAATATGAGAATTTCACTCCACTTCCCGGTGAGGACATTGATGCGATGTTTCAGAGGTTCACCGCCATCGTGAACAACATGAAAGCTAATGTTGAGGATTTTCCTTACACCGAGCATGATCAGGCTTTGAAGCTCTTGCATGTCTTGGACCCAAATGTTTGGGGTGCTAAGGTTGAGGCCATCAAGGAGTCTGTACATTATTTGACTATTGAGTTGGATGACCTCTTTTCTAAGCTCAAGTCGGCTGAGGTTGACAGGAAGTTGCAATCCAAGCATGAGGGCTCGACTGACCATAGTCTTGCTCTTGTGGGTGGATCAAAGGGCAAATCTAACCCTTCCGTCGACGCTTTTCCTTGTCTTCTCTTATGTCCATTCCAGATGAGGAGTTTGATGTGCTGGGCGAGGAGGAGCTGGCCTTGCTCTCAAGGAGGTTTGATCGACTACACGAGAGTCAGAGAAATGCAAGGCGGAGCTCAGGGACGTGCTACAAGTGTGGCAAGCGAGGCCACTTCATCGGCGAGTGCCCGGAAGCGGAGGAGAACAAGTACAAGGTGAACGAGTACAAGGCGCACCCGAGGTGTGAAGACAAGTACTCCTCCAAGGGCAAGCACTTCAACAAGTCCAAGAGCAAGGACAAGGACAAGCGGCGACCGAGCAAGAACGGCTACAAGAAGAACAAGGCAAAAGCTATGGTGGTCGGTGCGAGCGACGTCGACTCAAGCTCAAGCGAGGAGCAGTCAAGCTCAAGCAGCGAAGATGAAGACGCCGGGAGGCGCAAGGGCAAGAAGAGTGCAAGCCGGAACCTTAGCGGGTTGAGCTGTATGGCGCTTGAGGGCTTTTGTGGCATGACCCATAGCTCAAGTAGCAAGAAGAGCAAGAAGGAAGACAGCGACTCCGACTCGGAGGATGAGGTAAATCGTGACCCCGACTCTTTGCTTGCTGAGATCGCTAGGTTGAATGGCTTGATTGACAATCGTGATAGTGTGCTAAGAGATGCCAAAAAGATGAGGAAAGATCTTAGGGCTCAACTTGAGAATGCTAGTGAGAAAGTAGGAGAGTTAGAGTCGAAATTGCTTGAATTGAAACTTGAGAATGACTCTTTGAAACTTGCTCCTACTACTCCTGATGATGTTGAATGTCTTGAGTGTGATGCATGGTTGAATGAGATCAAGTTGCTTAATGAGAAGAATGCTTCCACTTTGGCTAAACTAGATGCTCTTAGGACTGAGTATGATGAGCTTAAGGCTAGACCTACTTTGCTTGGTGCTTGTAAATCATGTCCTACTATGCATGCTAAGCTTGTTGATGCTCGTTCTACAATTAGCTCTTTGGAAGCTTCTTTGAAATCTCCTGTTGTCAATGCATGCACTAGCTGTGAGGAAGTTACTTTGCGCAATCTTGAACTTACTTCCCGTTTGGATGTCATCTATGAGGAGAATGACTATTTGAGGAAGGTGTTGGGTTGGTTGTCTGGGTAGGAACCTCAATTGAAAATCATGATTGAGGAGTTCAAGAGAGCGGATGGTCGTGGTTTGGGTTTTGAGAAGTTGGGTGAGAAAGTGGGAGAGAACAGTGGGGAGAGTGTGTATGAGAAGTGTGTTGAGTCTAACCCCGAGTTTGAGGTGATCGGAGAGATCCAAGTCCCACTTCCAAAAGCACCCAAGAACTCTTTCACACCAAAGCCCAACCACCTTTGCAACAAGCTTGACACAACCCAAGATCCACCCAAATTCCCACCTAAGACAAATGACTTCCAAACCGGTGAAGTTTGTGGGTGAGAAGGGTGAGAAGCCTAGAGAGAAGCCGAGCCAAAACCAAAACCCATCCCCTTCGGAGTGTGAGTATTGTGGCAAGGAGAGGCACCTTGCGAGTTTTGCTACAAGAGGAAGAGGGATGAGAGGCTTGCTAGGGAGCAAGCAAACCAGGACAGGTATCGCCAGCCTCATGGTATTCCTGAGCCTAGAGTGCCACTTCCACGGGGTGTGGGAAGTGTGAGGAGTGTTGGCAGGTTCCCACAGAGAGGTGGTGGTGAGAGGTTTGCTAGGAGAGATGATGGTGTGCGTCTTTGGTGAAAGGTTTGGTCGGGCTCGTGGTGGCTTTCTTTGGACATCCCCCTACTCGTCCTCGCACGGGTTTAGGGGAGATGATCACGGCTTTGGGTTCCAGAGGAACTACGGACCACGTTTTCCCCCTCGTGGTGCTCGTACTCCTCCCATGGGACATGGGAAGTTTGGTGGCAAGGGAATGATGTTTGCTAACCCCTCTTTTGAGCAGATGGCTCGACACTGGTTTAACTTTCTTTGTGCTAACCCCAGTGTCGAGTCGCTAGCTCACTCTCGTTCTTGTTTCAGACTACAGGCAGGAGGCTTGGAGGACATTTGGTTGATCGACTCCGGGTGTTCTCGACACATGACCGGAGATAAGAAGTGGTTCTCCAGCCTCACCCCAGTGAAGGAAAAGATGTACCTCACATTTGGGGACAATGGACGAGGAAGGGTGATGTCTGAGGGTGTGGTGCATGTGAGTGACCAGGTAACGTTGAAGAGAGTTGCTCTTGTGAAGTCTTTGGGTTTCAATTTGCTTTCGGTTTCTCAGTTGCTTGATGAGGGTTTTGAGGTGCGTTTCAAGTCTGGCGAGTCTCGTTTGCTTGATTCTCGAGGTGATCTTGTCTGTATGATCATCCCCGAGGGTCGATTTTCGTGGCGATTTCTCTCGTTCTTTGGGTCCCGCTCGCCGTTTGATGGCCGGTCCTTCTTCGATTTGTGGAAATGGCATAGGCGGTTGGGACACTTGAGCTTTGATTTGGTTTCCCGCTTGAGTGGTCTTGACCTTGTCCGAGGATTGCCGAGGTTGAAGCTTGAGAAGGATTTGGTTTGTGCTCCGTGTAGGCATGGCAAGATGGTAGCCACTCCCCATCCACCCCTGACCGATGTCATGACCGAGCGTCCGACAGAGCTGTTGCACATGGACCTAGTTGGGCCAGCTCGAGTTCGCTCGGTGGGTGGGAAGTGGTATGTCCTTGTTGTGGTGGACGATTACTCTCGCTATGCCTGGGTGTTCTTCTTGGAAGACAAGAGTGAGACATTTGGTTTTGTTCGAGATCTAATCATGAGGTTGAAAAACGAGAGGCATGGGAATGCTATTCGAGCCATCCGCAGTGATAATGGCTCAGAGTTCAAGAACTCTCGTTTTGATGCCTTTTGTCGTGATCTAGGTCTTGAACATCAGTATTCGACCCCTTATGTGCCCCCTCAAAATGGAGTCGTGGAAAGGAAAAATCGGACTCTTTGTGAGATGGCTAGGACGATGCTCGATGAGCACAGGACTCCTAGGAGGTATTGGGCTGAGGCGGTCAATACGGCTTGTCATGTTTCCAACAGGATTTTATTGCGAGCTTTCAAGAAGAAGACCTGTTATGAGCTGATGCATGGTCGGGCACCCAAGGTGAGTCATTTCCGAGTCTTTGGCTGCAAGTGCTTTATTCTTATGAAGGGAAAACTCGACAAGTTTGAGGCTAGGTCTAGTGATGGTATTTTCTTTGGATATGCTAACCACTCTAGAGCCTATAGGGTGCTTAACCTTGAGACTAACAAAATCATGGAGACTTGCGAGGTAACCTTCGACGAGACAATGCCATGTACCTCTCTTGGCTTTGAATGTGCAGGTGACGAGGACATGGCCGAGGACCTCTTTGAAGAGGAGAAGGATGAAGCTGGAGATGATGATGGGGAGAACCATGCGCCTGAAGCTGAGTGTGTACCCACTACTTCCCCTACGACCACTACGGAGCGTGGACCGTCTACTTCATGGACAACGACGATGCAACAAGAGGACCAGGCGAGAGAAGCTGAAGTTGAGGGGGAGGTAGTCTCGAGGTGTGAGGCTCCCCGGCGGATTCAAGAAGTGCATCCCCTGTCGAAGATCATTGGGAACATCGACGAACGCACTACACGGTCAAGGTCCGGGAATTCCTCTCATTTTGCTCATGCGTCGCTTTTGTTGCCACTTTTGAGCCCAAGGACATTGGACATGCTTTATCCGATGCAAACCGGGTCAATTCTATGCATGAGGAGTTGGAAAACTTTGAGAGGAACCGGGTGTGGGAGTTAGTTGAACCACCTCCAAATTGCCATCCCATAGGAACCAAGTGGGTTTGGAAGAACAAAGAGGGAGAGAATGGGATGGTTGTGAGGAACAAGTCCGGACTTGTTGCTCGGGGGTTTAGTCGAAGGAGGGGATCGACTATGAGGAGACCTTTGCTCCTGTGGCCCGTCTTGAGGCAATTAGAATCCTTCTAGCCTTTGCCGTGGCTAAAGGGTTCAAGTTGTTTCAGATGGACGTGAAGAGTGCTTTTCTGAATGGGGTCATAGAGGAGGAGGTGTATGTGAAGTAGCCACCTGGGTTTGAGAGCGAGTTGTACCCACACAGGGTATACAGGTTGAAAAGGGCTCTGTATGGGTTGAAACAGGCGCCCCGTGCTTGGTATGGAAGATTGAGAGGTTTTCTGTTGAGCAGAGGGTTTGTGATGGGTACCGTGGATAGAACCTTGTTTCTACTCAAGCATGGAAATGACTTGTTGATTGTTCAGATATACGTGGATGATATTGTTTTTGGTGGCTCGTCACATAACCTTGTTGCCAAGTTTGCAGATGAGATGAGCAGGGAGTTCGAGATGAGCATGATGGGCGAGTTGCGGTATTTTCTCGGCCGCGAGATCAAGCAAGTGAAGGATGGAACATTCGTGCACCAGACCAAGTACACGAAAGACATGCTGAGGAAGTTCCAGATGCAAGATGTGAAGCCGATGTCGACTCCCATGGGGAGTACGGCCACTTTGGATGTGGATGAGGATGAAGAACCAGTGGACCAGCGGGAGTACAGGAGCATGATCGGCTCCTTCCTCTACTTGACGGCGACGAGGCCAGACATACAGTTCAGCGTGTGTCTGTGCGCTCATTTTCAGGCTTCGCCGAGGACATCACATCGACGAAGCCGTCAAGAGGATTTTCGGTACCTACGATCCGCCCCTCGGTCTTGGCCTTTGGTATTCGTCCTCCTCGACTCTTTCTCTTCATGGTTTTTCCGATGCGGATTTTGCCGGTTGTCGAGTCGAGAGGAAGTCTACTTCCGGTACTTGCCGTTTCTTGGGTCTTCGCCGGTTTCATGGTCTTCCCGCAAGCAGTCTAGTGTAGCTCAGTCTACCACCGAGGCGGAGTATGTTGCTGCCGCGAGTTGTTGTTCCCAGCTGTTGTGGATTTCGTACACTTTGAGAGACTTTGGTGAGGAGTGCACTCAGATCCCACTTCTTTGTGATAGCACCAGTGCCATTAGCGTAGCCAAAAATCCAGTGCTTCACTCCAGAACCAAACATATAGAAGTGAAGTTTCATTTCTTGAGGGACAATGTGGAGAAAGGAACCATTGTGTTGAGTCATGTCCCTACCCAAGATCAGCTAGCCGACATCTTTACAAAGCCTCTCGACCAAGCTACATTTGTGCGCTTGCTGGGGGAACTTGGGGTTTGTTGCCCTTTCTAGTTGATTCTTGGGGGATTTTCTCTTGTACCATATGTATCATACCATGTTTTACTTTGATGTATATACATGCTTTGCTTGATGTATAAACCATGGTAGGATAGCCATCTTGTCATATATCATGTTGCATTTGTATCATATTGCATTTTAGGATGATGAGCTTCTTTCATATGCCATATTTGAGTTTCTTTGGCTATTTGTGAGATATTGGTCATATGTGTGGAGAAATGGTGATGTGAGGCTATGCTCTTGGAATATTTGAGATATATGTGTGGTGAGATAGCCCTTTTTGAAGTAAATGCTAATCTTGACTAATTTTTGATGAAATATGCTCCACTTGTGTGTAGTTGTGTATCCATGTCACAGTTTGGTCTAAATGTGCTTTTCATACTTAGATTGTGCTTGGATGCCTTGTTCTTGCATTTGGGCCAAAGGCCGAATATCATTGTGAATGTTTAGCCTATGTTGCATTCATGGGGGAGCATAAGCTTCTTTTTGCCGCAAAGGCACTTCATGTACCATGAAATGATTTAATCTTGGAAAGAAGTGTATATTTCTTGAAAAATGCTCCATCCATCATGTCTATGCTTAAAATGTCTTATCTTTCACATATGGGTGCAAAACATGTTGCATGATGTTCACCAGTGGAGAAGTCTCCCCGAAGTGGACACATGGCTCATGAGCTTTGACATGACATGCTTTGCTTTATGGGTGTTTGCCATGATCTTTTGCTGAGAATTTGATATCCTTGTATGATCTTTGAGTGATATGCATGTTTGTGGCTCAAGTGTGACATGGATAGGCTTTTACATGTGAAGCGAGCCTTCTTTTGGTAAAACTGCTTAAATCTGAAAAATTTGCTTTGTCACATGCTTGTATTTTCATATATTACTTGTGGCAATGCTTTGACTATGCTATGATTCATATGTGTGATCTTTGTCTCATTTTTAGCCTTTGACACTAGATTTGGCCTATTTGAGAAGCTCATGTAGATGTTTATCTGCTTTGTTTTGCATTTCTACATTTTCACCTTGATTCATACATTGTCAACAAGGGGGAGAAGAGGTGAGCTTAATGAAAATTCAGAAGAGGTGAGCTGAAATTTGGAAGTTTGCATCCACATAATCAGGGGGAGCTTGCATTTGTTCAGGGGGAGCTTTCTTGCTGTTTTCGATGTGGAGTTTGTGCTTTACTTGGCTTGTGACCTTTCTTCGCCTTTCTTCGGTTTTGGTCATGAGTTGAGCTTCTTTGTTTTTATTTCTTCTTCCTTTCTTTCTTTCTCTGAATTTCATTTCGCGATGTGTGTTGTCAATGCACTCATCAAGGGGGAGATTGAGGACCAGGAGCGTCCCAGTGGTCGATGGATGACCGCTCCTCAGTGATGAGTGATTGACAACGGGTGTTGGGGTCGACTCTTGGCTTAGTGCGCGGGTGTAGGTCGCGGCCTAGTTCGTGTTGTTGCGGGTGAAGAACGAGCGCGAAAGGTCGTCGCCCTTGAGGGGCCTCCGAGAGATGGAGAGACAAGTAGGCTCGGTTCGAGGGACCGGTGGACGACGGGACCGGGTGCGGGTCACATGGTGGCGACACAAGCAAGACGAAGTCATGGACAAGCGAGCCGGTGCACGGTGGCGGTCAAGTCAAGTGGTTTGGCGGGAGGCCGGACCGAGCACGCGGGGTTTGGTGGTTTGCCCACAAAACCATCGGCGGACGGTTTCTTGGTTTGGGCCTTAAAACCAAGTCCTAGGGCCCAACACGACGGAGACGGGATCCGGGCGTGTCGGGAAGCTTCGAGGCGGAGGACACGCGGCGGGATCGCATGGCTTGCGTCGGGAGGACGCGGGGTGCGGCAAAGGCGTGGCCGTCCGATGGCAAGACCCACAAACATTACCAAAATGCCCCTGCGTGGGTTGTATCGCTAGTAGTTAAGTTAGGGGTAGTCGAGTCATTTACCACTCCGACGGGACCCGATATATAAGCCATGAGGGTGTGTGGATGGCTCTCTCTCTCCGCGACTTAGGGTTTCATTTCCTCCCTCCCATTTCTCATTTTCGTAGCTATTTTTCTTCCATTTTCTCTAGGCTAGCATGAGAGCTTCATGAGAGATTTGTTGAGAGGGATGGATGCTAGGGCGGCATGCTAGACCTTGTGAATCTTTCCGGTTTGTATAGAAGATTCGGAGTTGTGTTTTTCGTGGTCTTTTTGTGCTTGTTTTCGTGCCTTTGTTCTCGGTGCGATTCCGCGGATTTGAGTGGGTTTCTCCCTGGATTTCTTTGAGGAAAACATGGATAGATGTCTCATGCATCTTTGTGATTGATCTTGTGCCCTCAAACGCCGGGAAACCACTTCGATTCGAAGTTTTTCGTTCGGTGCTCTAGCTTTTGGTGGTGCTCAAAGGATTCGCGATTCCCGGTGATTTAGGGAGTTAGGAGGCAAGATTTTTGGGCTATAGCATACTTGTGTGACGCTTTTCAATTCTCCAAACCCTTGTCTCCTTAGCTTCAACCGTTTGGGAAATCTGATGATGATTTGGTGGAGTTGACTTTCGGGGTCAGGCTTTTTCTGCTCTGTCCGCACCTGGCGGACAGTACGCGAGGTGTTGGCGGACGGTCCGCGCGGCTAGGGTTCGTCCCGTGTTCTTCGTGTTCTTGCTCGCCTTTCGTTTCGATCCGTTGCAATTTTGGTTTTCGGTTGGACGGAGTTTCGGACGGTCCGCAGCAGAGGGCGGACGGTCCGCGGGTGCCTGGCGGACAGTCCGCGTGCTCCCCGCGGACGGTCCGTGGTGCGGGTGCGTCGCTATTGGTTCTGTGTGTCTTTAACGGACGGTCCGTGGGGAAGGCCGGACGGTCCGCGGTGTTGGTGCGGACGGTCCGCGGTAGCAGGCCGGATAGTCCGCGCGGCTCATCGCGGACGGTCCGCCCTGTCTGGCCGGACGGTCCGCCAGAGGCTGCGCACTTTGCTTCTTTGGTTTGATTCCTCTCCTTCTTCTTTCGTGCTTCCGCGTGTGCTTCAAGGAATCGTTCCTAAGGCTAGAGGTTGATACATAACCTCGTTGTCTTGGCGATTGGTGTGTGATTCGATGCATCGCTCGTGTGTGACCGGGATTTGTCTAGAGCATAGGCCGGGTTCTTTTGGAAGAATTTTTTACCGGCTGTTGGGGAATTCAGGAAAACCCGTCACCCTCGAAACGTTGAGTTTAACGAAGTCCTCAAAGCATGTTTTTCAGGAGCAGGGAATTCGCGATTCTCGGAAGACTGGGACCTGCGGAGTCTCGAATTCGCGAATGTGCAGAGTTCGGGAATCTTGGTTCGGTGAAGAGGCGGAGTCATGAACATGCGGAAGCCCGGAATCCCAACTGTTGATGGTCCGAACTTCGGAGATTTGCCGATTCGGGAATCTGATGAAGACTCTATTCGGGACTCAGGCGCAAGGACACGCGCGAACCTGTAGGGGAGCAAGAGCCACTTCGGGAATCTGTAGAAGACCTAGTTCAGGAACTTCGGGCGAAGACATTCACGAATCACGGGAGGAGCAAAGTCAAAGTTGTAGTCCCAAAAAGTCCGGGTTTAGAGTGTGAACTAGTGGCAGACTTGTAAATGTGTAAGAGGGGAAAAGACATTCTTGTGTGTGTTCACATTAGGAATATTCTCCGAGCCCGAGGGTGTTGTCGGAATGTAAAAGTCCCTTCGTCTCCCTATAAAAGGGGGCGCGAGGGCACGTGTAAACGGATTCAGACTTTTTTGGGACTTGTGCTACTTGCAGAGAGCTTCACCGTCTCTTTGCGCCCTAATCTTATACTTGAACGTGTTGAGAACTCTACTCGTGTTTGGGTAGTTATCCGAATTTTTCGGGTACCCCCCAACATTGGCGCCCACCGTGTTCCAGCCGAAAAGAAACTCACGATGCCACCTCAGAAGAAGTCAAAGAAGACTGCTCCAGTGCAGGCCAACCAGGAAGATCGCCATCTCACCCAGGGGAACGAAAATTCGTTTGTTCCCGAATCCTCGAACGTAACGCACCGGCGGCGAAGAGAGAAGCTCGAAGCCCTCATGAAGGCAAGAGCGAGAAAAAACGGCTCACATCCAAGAACAACCTACCGAACAGGCAAGAGCACGAGAATGTTGATGCCGATGATGATTCCATAGACAGAGAGCTAGCCATGGTCCACCAAAAGATACAACAAGCAAGCAGAAAGACAAAGAAAAGTTCGCGCGGCTCGGTTGCGGGCGAAGAGGAAAATCTACGAAAAACTAGAGCGCCGAACAAAGCAAAGGAACGAGATACAAGCAATACAGAGAGAAATCGACGAAATGAAAGAGCAAGAGAACAGCTCCCCGTGGCAAGAAACACCGCAAAGACAACCCCGCACCCGCAAGAGAATCCCCCGAAGGAAAACTTCTTCGCGGGAAACGGAGTCTCACACTTCGTGGATTCCGAATCACCATCGTCAATAGGGCTGCAAACAAGCACCTTGGCCGCCGAAGTTCAAACCGTCTCTCTTCCCAAGTACAACGGTTTTGGAAACTCCGTGCAATTTCTCATGAGATACGAGTCATTGTGAATTCGGCGAGAGGAGATGATGTTGCACTCGCCAAATCCTTCATCATAGCTTGCGAAGGACCTAGATCGAATTGGTACTCACCTCCGCTCGCCTCCACACTCGATCTATAGCTGGGTAGATCTCAAAACAAAGTTCATGCAAGCATTTCAGATGTTCCATGACACAACAGCCGAAGCCTCATATCTGTACAATTGCAAGCAGAAGGACAAGGAACCATTGCGAAACTTCGTGAGAAGATTCATGCAACAGAGATCTCAGATCCCCGACGCAGATGACAAGACAACGATCAAGGCACTGATCAAAGGTCTCACCCCAGGGCCAACGGCTTCCCACCTCACAAGAAAGAAGCCTGAGACAGTTGAAGAACTATTTCGGGAGTTGGAGGATTACATTCTGTCTGATGATGACCACCGCAAGAGAGTAGCCGAACGAAACGAGGCAAGACAGGGCGGTAGAGATATGACCTGGAGAGCACCACCCCAAAGATCCACGAAATGTAAACAGTGTTGGAAATCCTCAGCAACAACAAGAAAGCAGGCCAAGTGCCAGGGGAGGATTCAGTCAGAGGGGAAGGGGGAGAGGAAGAGGAACCCCAAGCCTCCCGAACCACAACCCAAGAGATCCACACTTCTACTGCCAATATCATGGAAGAGGCCACAGCACCGAAGGATGCCCGGAGACAAAGAAGAACATGGCACGAATCCAACGAGAGAAAGCACCGATGAGCATCGCATCCTCGATGCCAACCCGGTTCGCCGAACACGGCGCGGCGCAGGTTCGTGACTCCGCGATCCAAGCTGCGTACCGGTTCGGCAATTTCCACAATCGCAATCGGCATGGCAGCCTTCACGGCAATTCTTCCCTCGGCCGCAAGCGATACGGTCGATCCGGCGGCCGCGCCCCCCATTCGGGAAATCTTGCCACCCCCTCCAGAAAGCTCATCAAGGCCTCAGTCAAGTTCGGGAGAGTAAGGAAGGCTTAAGAAATTGGAGCACCTGCGACGAACATAAGTCACGAAATCGAGCAAAAAGAAATTACCTCGTCAAGCTTTGCCCGTCCAACAATCTTAGCCATATCCGCCCCGCCAACCATCCAGAATTCCTTTGCGAACTTCAACTTTATAGCCACAATGTCTAGGTTTTCTTGAAGAATCGTATCGCTGGTAACGCTTGGGAACTGAGAAAGGTTCGCGCGAAACTTCGCCAAGTCCACACAGTCGTAATCGTGAAGGACCTTCAGAATACTCTCCACAGAAAAAGATAAGGCGAAGTTGCTGGCACCAGAGATCACTTCGGGAAGAGCCTTAAATTCATCCTCTAGCCAATCCATGAAATCGGGGATATCAATGTCATCTGGGAGAGGGGCTGGACGAACACCGTACTCATTCAGGGACTTCTGGTACTCAGCATAAAGGAACTTCAGCTTCCCCAAAATTCCCGAAGTGTTTTTCTTCGAAGTTTCACCTTGCTCTACCAGCGCCTTCTCAAGATCCACGATCTTCCGATCCTTTAAGCTCAGTGACTTAGCGAGGCTGGCATTGTTGATGCGAAGATCTTCAGCGATTTTCGCTTCTCGTTCTTGCTTTTGCCGAAGTTTTTCGATTACGCTCAAATCATCTTCATGAGACTTCCGAATTTTCTCGAGATCCTTTTTCGATTCCTCGAGCGCAACTTCGGCCATTTTCTTTTCATCTTGACTTCTTTTCAGAGCCTCCGCCAGCTCAGACACCTTCTTCTCGAGTTCCAGATTCGTGGATTGCGCGAGGGTGAAGTTGCGCTCCAGCTCTTTCGACTTCTGAGAAAGTTCTTCATTAATCTTCACCTGTTCAGAAAGCCGGTCTACGGCAACCTTCCCGAGCATCGAGTACTTGAGGGCATAGTCTTCATGAAATCGTGCAAGCTTCGAAGGCGAATACGAGTGTAACAAATTCTTGAATTCTGCGAAGATCAAGAGAAAGTCTCAGACTAAGACTCAAAAACTGGGAAACGTATGAAAAGATAGTGAGGAAGGACGAACCTTCTTTAGAGAACCGCTGCATGGTAACTTGTTTGCTCGAACCCGAAGAAGTTTTCCCTCGAGGCGAAGGAGCGGTTTCGGAGACAGAGAGGGGCCTTCTCTCGGAGCCTTGGGCGGCCTCTTCAGGTCGTTCGGGCGCTTCCTCCCCTGTTTCATCAACAATGGAGGACGATTTCCATAGAGTTAAAAACTTGGATGCCTTGCCCCCGACGCCACTTGTCTCGAAACCAACACGCAATAGTTTGCCACGATGAGACGTACCAAAGCTTTTGTTAAAAGCGGCCAAGGAAGGAGAGGGCGCTTGGTCTTCGGGGACAACCTCCCGAACTTCGACTAAAGGAACATTTTCGGAAGAATGGCCCTCCCTTTGAATAGTGCGTTCAAGGTCCCGGGCGTCGGAGGAGGCTTGATCAGCGGTAGTGACATCAGCAGCAGGGGTCTCGGCAGCAGCAGGGGACTCAGTGTGAACAACAACTTCAGCAGCAACAACCGACTTCGAACGGCGGCGGAGGATGCCTCTTTTTGGACTTCGGCAGCAACATCTGAAAAGGAATCGATGTCGACGAATTCATTTTCGGAACCAGCAGGGCAAATGTCTCGAAAGTTAAATAATGGCCAGAGGAAAACACCTTTGGGGCTAGCTGTCTTCGTGAGGATGTCGTCGTCGAAGGCAGATGGGACCCGCCGAACTCCGGTGGAAGAAACCTTCTTCGCAGCTTTCTTCAATTTTTTGCGGCTCATCTGGGCAAGCCCCGAAGCAGCCTGGAGTTCAGCTTCTGAGGTTTGAGGTTCGGAGGTCCTTCGTTTACGCTTCGACGACTCAAGCGATCTGGTCCTTGAAGGCTTCACTCCCGAAGAGGCCCCCTCGGTGGCAGGTGACGAGTTTCGCTTCGACGACCTGATTCGGGGAGCGTTGATAGGGGCGGCTGAGCAGCTGGCAACGGCGACGGCGGGAAGTTTCAGCTTGGGACCAGGTCCTCGAGAACTGAAAAATTTATCACCACAAACTTCCGAAAAGATGCGGTTGATTTTCTTCTTGTGCTTCACCAGAGCTTTGTATGCCTTGTACTCATTCATCGTATATTCGCCCACCATAACATTCACTCTTTTTTACACTTCGTCCATGAAGTCCTTGGCGCTCTGGCCTTCGCGAAGCCTGATCCCAAACTTCGGAAAAGGCACCTTCTGGTCGGCCCAGTTGACATTGTAATACACGAGTTCGGCAGGGGCCCAACCGTTCGAGATAGGCCAGATTCGCGCGGCGACAAATTCTTCGATAATGTCACGACCGCCAAGTATTGTGCTGGCCAGATGAAAAGCACTCTCGCAATTCCGGATCCCTAGGGCCCGCTGGTTGTACTTCCCTACATTCACTGCGGCGAGGGGCGTGATCGGGCATGACAGCTTCGGCACATTGACTTTCAAGTAAAACCAGTAAGACTTCCAATCGTCGGAAAGGTTGGACTTGCAGCAAGGAGAAATCTGGATTCGGGTAATCCCTTGTCGGGTGTTCTGGCGTCGTGTATTGAAGGTACAGCATGCGTGCTGGCTGTGGTAGAACTGCCCGTCTTCACCTTTAACAACTTCTGGAATAATCACCAGTTCGTAAAATCTGGTGAAGGCGTCGATGGTAGGACTGCAGCTCGAAGGTCTTCAGAATCCAGATAAACTTCGAGACTTCGAGGAAGGACGTCGGGGTAAGCCGGTGGATCTTCACCGAGAATGCATCGAGAATTTCGGCGAGGATTGGGTCACAAGGGAACCGGGCAGCCCACGATGAAGAAGTCTCGAAAAACCACAATTTCTCCGGCCTTGGGAGTAGGAGTTAGTTCATCAAGCGGGGCACGCCCAGCGCCAGAAGAGAAGAATCCGGCCTTCTCGTACTCGCGAATAATATTGCTAGTGACCTTCGACTCTCCGAAGGCGAGCGAGGGCGGCAGTGGGCCAGAAGTCCTCAACATGACGAGATCGTCGACACCGGCGTCCACATCCCCGACGTCTTCGCCCCCGTCGGACCCAACCTCCCCGTCTTCGCGACTTCGGGAACCGCTGGGTGAACCTACATCTTCGGACGGTGCATCACGATCTGCACTTTCGGCAGCTGGGTCGAGTGGGAGACCGGCAGCGATCAGCTCTTCAGTAGTCATGGGTCTAGCTGTACTTCTAATGCGAGCCACCTAACAAACGCGAACATTCAGACAGTTTAGACTAATATTCGAAAATAAAACTAGGAAAACCGTGACATTACTACACCAAAGTTTAACGAACTAACGAAACAACAAAGCAAACATAAAGGAATACCTTAGAAGAGCGCGAACAAGGCCTGGAGTTCGCAAGGTTTTCTAGCAGAGAAAGCTAGTCCCGCGAAGGAAGAAAAATGTGAGAATCGTGAAAGGCGCGAGAGCAGTAAAAAGATTTTTTAACAGCGTCACCCCGCTATTTATAGGGCCAGGGAGGGGTAGTTTCGCGAAGTGTGCCTCGATTTAACCGCCTTTGGCTCCCCGGGCGACGCGTGTCCCCTCCGACGTTCCGAGGGTGACGTTTTTTACTAAATTTCCGAAAGGTTCGTGGAATCGGATCGTCGGAGTCAACCCGCTTCCCCGAGGGGCTAGTGTTGGGGAATTCAGGAAAACCCGTCACCCTCGAAACGTTGAGTTTAACGAAGTCCCCAAAGCATGTTTTTCAGGAGCAGGGAATTCGCGATTCTCGGAAGACTGGGACATGCGGAGTCTCGAATTCGCGAATGTGCAGAGTTCGGGAATCTTGGTTCGGTGAAGAGGCGGAGTCATGAACATGCGGAAGCCCGGAATCTCAACTGTTGATGGTCCGAACTTCGGAGATTTGCCGATTCGGGAATCTGATGAAGACTCTGTTCGGGACTCAGGCGCAAGGACACGCGCGAACCCGTAGGGGAGCAAGAGCCACTTCGGGAATCTGTAGAAGACCTAGTTCAGGAACTTCGGGCGAAGACATTCACGAATCACGGGAGAAGCAAAGTCAAAGTTGTAGTCCCAAAAAGTCCGGGTTTAGAGTGTGAACTAGTGGCAGACTTGTAAATGTGTAAGAGGGGAAAAGACATTCTTGTATGTGTTCACATTAGGAATATTCTCCGAGCCCGAGGGTGTTGTCGGAATGTAAAAGTCCCTTCATCTCCCTATAAAAGGGGGCGCGAGGGCACGTGTAAACGGATTCAGACTTTTTTGGGACTTGTGCTACTTGCAGAGAGCTTCACCGTCTCTTTGCGCCCTAATCTTATACTTGAACGTATTGAGAACTCTACTCGTGTTTGGGTAGTTATCCGAATTTTTCGGGTACCCCCCAACACCGGCTCCTATTCACTCCCCCCCTCTCTAGTCGCCATCTGATCCTTCAGGTGGGGGTATTAGGCGAGGGGGTAGGGTGGTGGGAGGGGGTGTTCGCAAAAGTGGAGAGGGGGTCGTTTGCAAAACGACACCAACATCAAATTTCTGCTTCTTTGTGTAAAAATAAATTTTGTACTAAGGGGTTTTATGCAAAATATACGAATGTGATTGCTGTAGCATCTGGACGCGCTGGGCCTTTCCGCGATTTGTAGGAAACCGAAGGGCTTTTTCGCAAAATTACCAAACGCACGCTAGCGCGACACGTCGGCCCGGAAACGCGGAGAGGCGAGGAAAGGGGGGCAGGTTTTAATATATCTGATGGAAGGAAAAGAAAAGAGAAGGCCAGTGCGGGGATTAAAAAAAGGTTGGTTCGGGGGTGGTTCGACTGGGTTCCAACTTCCAAGCGCTCGCGGTGCGGTGTGACACCCTAAAATTCCATCACCAAAATCTCTTAGCAACTTAAATTAGACTTAAGGATTTAAATAATTTAAATTGCTATTTAAATTGAGCTCTAAAATATTAAACATAATTTAATAAACTTAGAGACAACAAGTGATTGTGCATCATCAGTTGGCTTGCATGGTTTTTGGTTGCTTGTGTGGTTTCTAAAAAGTTTATAAAATTCTTGAGAAAAAGTTTGAAAGAGTTTGATTTGAATTTGAAAAGAAAAGTGGTTTTAAAAAGAAGTTTGAAAAAGAAAAGAAAAAAAACACAAAACCTTACCTCCTTACCTTTCGGCCCGGCCAGCGCGCCGCCCGCCTAGTCGTCCCGCGCCGGCCCGCCTCTCCCTCTCTCTTTTTCTTTTCTTCGCACTCGCTGACACTCGGGCCCCACCTGTCAGCCTCTCCCTCCCTCCTTCCTTTTCTTCTTCCCCCTGCTCGTCGGACCACCGCCGCAGCCGCGCGGATTCCGCCGCGCCCCGCCTTCTCCCCTTCCTTTTTCTCCCTAGCGAGCTCGCCAATTAAGGCAATTAATTGCCCACTCCAATCCCCGGCCGTTTCCCCTTTTCCCCTTGCCCTCTTTACGCCCGGACGGTCCGCCGGCCATCAATGGCAAGCCCGCCGGCCGCCCTGTCCCTTTCCGCTTCGCCTTCCTCCCTACGCCCCTATTTAAGCTCGCGCTCGAGCTCCTGCGCCTCCCTTTGCACCCGCAGCACACCAACGCACGCCACCGAGCCCCAATTCCCCAGCGCCGCCGCCTCGGGTCCCCGCCGCCGCCGTGCAAGCGTCGCCGTCGGTGAAGGACCACCTTCGCCGCCTCCCTTCACTTCTCTTTGGGTTCACTAGAGGCTTATCAAGCACGTGCTGCTACAGGTTCACGTCCTTGACGCCTCCCGGATCCCCTTCACCGTCCGCCGGAGTGCCGCCGGGATCGCCGTCGACGCGGGCCCGCTCCTTCGCTTCTCTTTCCGCTCCCACTGTCGCTGCTCGTTCTACACGACACAGTGAGCAATAAACCCGGCCCCTTTTCCCTCCCTTTTGTGCACAGCAGCGTGCCCACGAGCTCGCCGGAGCGGCCGCTCCGCTCCCTTCTGGTGCCGGCCCCAGGTGAGGCACGATAGCCCCCATAAACCCCACGAACACATGCGCAAGCGTCCCCGCGTCATTTTGCACTAGCCCGTGGTCGGAAAGGTGGCCGGGAGCGCCGTCCAGGGCCAACGCCGGCGAGCTCCCGCCGCGCGCCGCCGCTCTCCGCGACGCCGCCGCCGCCCATCGCTTGCGTGCGTCCTGGGCCGTTTCGATCTCGCGCGGATGGCCTGGATCACGTACCCCTTTGATTTAAACGAGCGGTCCACCGTGGACCCATGCACCAGGCGCACGGTGCGGTCCACGGCGCACGCGTGAGTCCGTGGCCGTTGGATCTGAGATCCACGATGCCGGGCTAGCCATTTTTATTAAGAGTCCCTAGAAGTTTTTAAATTCACATGCCGGTCCTTCCACCTTTGAGAACTTTTACGGTTAGGTCCTGATTTTTATGTTTTAGCCCCTGGCCAGCCTAGATTCCTTTAACAGAGGTCCTTTTCATTCCTTTTAGCATTTAGAACCTTCTGTTTTATTTTATAATTATGTTTTAGCCCTGATTTTATTTTTAAAAAGCCCTGTAAACTTAGTTTTCTTGTAGATAGGTCCCTGTAACTTGTTTTAATCATATCTTTCTCGTTTTAACTCCGTTTTTAGCATTCTATATACCGAAATGATCGTCTCGACGAGTAGAATCTTTTAAATAGCAAATCTACCAGTTTTGTTACTGTTTGGTGTACTGTTTATTTATTGTTTGTTGTTCATGTTTGACTCGTAGATATCGTGCCTATTTCGTCTGAGCTCCCTGTCGGAGGTGATCAGGAAGAGCCTGTTTTCGAGGAAGATTTCACTCAGTTTGTAGAGGAAGGCAAGTGGCTTTCCCCCTCTGCATTATCTTGTTGAACCTATGTCACTGCATGTTAAACAATGTTTACTATTCCTGTTGCTATGCATAAACCTGATGGGCAAACACCTAGTTAAGGACTTGACTAGATACTTTACCACTTTACCTTGATCAACCCTGTTTAACAAATGCTTGGGGTAGATAAATGCTTAGTTTGCTTTACATGAGTTGGTTATGCTTTGTTTATGTTTTACATCTCAGTTTTGCTTATATAATGTGTTTGTGCTTAAAACAAGATAACTTGATTTATAATCGGAACATGGAGAACCACCCAAGACAACAATACAACCACAGTCCACATGGCTCTGGCTTAGCCAAATAATTAGGAGAGTGGGTTAGCTGATAGCTCATTTCCGAGAGGGGCACAGGGGGCTCGGGGTTGCAGGGGTATAGCCCGGTTCTTTTGGGGTAGCAGCCTTGGCTAAGGTGCTGACCACTAGGGATGGTTATGGTCCGCCCTGGGCTGTAACTGTTGCGAGCTGTTGGTTTCTCTTCTTTCCTTTGTAAAGGCTTCGTAGTGGACCCCTAGCCACTCACCTTGGGAGTGCTTAAGGGTCTAGCTAACCCAGGCAAGATGGCGAACACGAACTGTGGGTAAAGTGTACAACCTCTGCAGAGTGTAAAACTGATCGATCAGCCGTGCTCACGGTCATGAGTGGCTTGGACCCTCACATGATTAATAAACTTGAAGGTTAATGCAAATCATGGGTTTTTGGTTTGGTTTGAGGTTTCTTTTATTGGTAAGTGGGTTGGTATACACTTACACCTAGTAATTAGGTGCTTGCTAATAAAACTTGACCAACTTATAAAATGCTTACCGCTGTGAACCATAGCCTATCCTTGATAGCCTTGCATTGTTTCCCCCACTTGCTGAGCACCAACCATAAGTGTGCTCACCCTTGCTTACCGCTGTTCAAAGGAGAACGTCGGAGGCGAGGACGAGTACTGGAGTGACTACGAGGAGTTCTAGGGCATGCGGATCCCCCAGTCATCATGCCTGTGGAAGTCAGAGATGGAGCTGCTCGTCGCTTAGTTATCGTTGTGTTCGGACCTTCGAGTCCACCCCTCTGGATGTAATAATGGATATTGTACTGGTTTAACTCTTGAACGATTTATTACTGCAATGGTATTACTCTCATTTTGTCTATCATGTGTGTGTAAAATGATCCTGGCGCACACGTGAGATGCATTCGGTTTTCCTTGTAAAATCGGGTGTGACAAAGTGGTACCAAAGCCGTGATGACTGTAGGTCGCAGCCTTAGCTAGAAATGGACGAAATTAAGGATTCATGATCTAGAGAACCTTATCATGCTTCAAATCATCTTATTGACGCATTAAAAAACTAATTTAATTTTGTTTATCATTTTAAACTGTCATTTTGATTTATTCTGTACTCTGAGATCAGTTTTGCTTTGACGGATGGTCGAACCTACATGACCCCTCGCAAGAGCACCGGTGGGCGCTTTCCCTCCGGACGCCCGGCTCCTCGCCATCGTCTTGAGGATGTTGAGGAGGAACCGGAGGAGTTCCGGCCGAGAGGTTGAGGTGGAGGAAAACCCGGAGGAGGTCCAGCGGAACCGAAGAGGAGGATCCTGAAGAGATTGAGATGGAGGAGGAGGAGCCAGATGAGCCATTGGAACAGCCACAGCTGTACGATGGCACCGTGCTGGAGGCAGATGCTGATGGGGACATTGTGATTCCACCGGCGCCTGTGGCAAATGAGGAAGCACCCCCTGCACATGTTGATCCAGTGCCTGATGGTGAAGGAGGTGACCCGGATGACTCTAGTGATGACAGTGTAGATGAGGAAGGTGATAACAATGCTAATGGCATCCCGGAGGAAGATGTGGATGAAAACCCTCGCTATCACGGGGCAGAATATCACAAACATTCCACTGAAGTTGAGAACGGACAGTTTTGCATTCTTCTGTGGGAGGTTCTGCAGCACCTGAGATATACCATAAGGCCTCTCTATGTGACAAAGCACTTCAGCGAGCCAGGAATGAGAGACTACTACACCTGCAGAGTCTACATCAGGAAGCCCCTGAATGATACAGAAGGCTGGAGGTATCGCTCATCTCACCACAACACGGCTCAGTTCTCCACGGATGATGCTGCGGTGAATGATGCAGCGAGGAGGGCACTCTGGTCAATCTGCAATGCAAATCGGGTACAGCTGTTCCACTCGGAGTATCGCCATGTGCCTCGTCGTGCAAGTGGCATAGAGGTGACTGTGGTGCCAGCAGGAGGCAATGATCGCATCGACGTCTTGACACGTGTGACTGCTGCCTTGAACACAGATCTGGAGGGTGCAACTACTGAAATGAACAAGTATCACGAGGAGTTGCAGGCTGCTCAGGTGAAGATAGCACGATTGGAAGCACAGCTGGCGGGACAACAACTTCCTCAAGAAGTTATGCCATATCAGACCACAGCTTCCCCTCCGCGCAAGAGGCTCCGTTACGGCTCCGATGAAGCTACTACCCGTCTTGGCTAGGATCCTAGGATACCCGCCCTTATCATTTACCTTTTCGCTAGATCGTTCCTGCGTGAATGTATTGCTTGTAATAATGAATGCTGTTTGCAAACATGTTTGAGTTGGATCTTTGCTTGATTGTGAATTGTATGGTGGAGTGATAGCCGCTATGCAATCAGAATTGTTGAGTTAATTAAAGGATGGTTTGGGTTTTATCGGTTGTCATTGCTTAATCTTCTATGCAAGTTTGATTGGATCAAATCTGTTTTCGCAGTCATATGACATACTAGTAATGTTTTGTTTATAACTCAAGCTACAGAACTCCAAATGACACGAAACCAGTTTTGTTAGTTCACAAATTTAGAGCATGAATTTATGTCAAAAATTCAATGGTATACAATACATATTCTGGGAGTTATGCACAAAGTAATGAACATGTCAGAGTCTGTAAATTTCTGCTGATACAGCTGCACTGTTTGAATTTTATCTCGAGTTATAGATGTCCAAATGAGGTGATTCCAGTTGGGATAGTTCCATAATTTTATACATCATAATCTGGTAAAAATTTGTGATCATTGGATAATTACACAGAAAGTTATACATAATTCATTGAGGTCAACAGAATCTGTCCTAGCTGAAGAACACGCTGTTATTTCATTTTGAGTTATCCTCTTATGCATTGATTCAAGTACAACTATCTGAGATATGATTTTTCTAATGGTCAGATGGTAAACACCAGGTCCGGAGGAGGTCAAGACGTGCCACCTGTGATCCGTGCACATATCGCGAATCAGCAGAACCCAACACCACCCCCACCGATCAACCAAGCAATGGATCCAAACATGCAGCAGTTTCTGGCGGCGCAGATGCAACTGATTCAGAATCTCACCAACACTGTGCAGCAAATGCAAGCTCAACAAAACCAGCCACCACAGCCGATTCCTCCTCCACCCCCGCCACCAAGGGACAAGCACGAGGAGTTCATGAGCCACCATCCTCCTACGTTTTCCCACTCGTCTGATCCACTGGATGCTGACGACTGGCTGAAAACCATCACCAAGAAGCTGGAGATCGTGCAATGCACTGATCAGGAGATGGTCCTGTATGCTACCGGAAGGCTTGTGGGGCAGGCCGCAGACTGGTGGGACGCGTACTCAACTGCTCATCCCAACAGGCAGAACATTACTTGGCAGGAGTTCCGTGACAACTTCCGTACTTACCACATCCCTTCATGGGTTACCAAGCTTAAGCAGAGGGAGTTCTTGTCACTGAGGCAGGGAAATATGTCAGTGACCGAGTATCTAGACAAGTTCACTCACTTGTCACGCTATGCACCTGATGAAGTCAACACTGACCCAAAGAGGCAGGAAAGGTTTCTGGATGGCTTGATTGGGCCTTTAAACTATCAACTGCAGAGTCACATCTTCCCGGACTTTCAGACGCTGAACAAAGCTATTGGGCTGGAAAGCAAGAGAAAGGAGATGGGTGAACAGAAACGCAAGTTTCAGTTACATGGACGAGTCTAGCGACAACACCCGTCCTCGTTACGGTTCTCGGCGAGCCCGACTCCATATCGTCCCGGTGGTCAAGGTGGGAGGTACCCACGGAACATGCGAGCATGCGGCGCTCGTTTCGGCCACAACGCTTCAATCCTCGGACACCCGCAGCTCCTACCCCTCAGCTGAGTCGTCCTAACAATAACTCTAGGGCACCTGTCAGAAACACCAACCCTGTTCAGCCTGGTGGATGCTTCAAGTGTGGAGAGCTGGGGCATTATGCTAAGAATTGTCCCAAGAGGGTGATGCAAACTCCACAGAGAGACAGTGGAAACAGGACCGGGCAGCCATCTTCGCGAGCTCGTACTCCACGGACACCCGGCAAGAGAGACGCCGCAGAGTCATGTGTGTGGCCGAGTTAATCATGTATCGGTGGAGCAAGCTCGGAATGACGCCGCGTGGTATTGGGTACGTTTTTCGTCAACTCTCGTACCGCTACCGTATTATTTGATTCGGGAGCATCACATTCATTCATAACCGATCAATTTGTGGCAAAATATAACTTATCTATGAGCTCAATGAAGAACCCATCGATAGTTAGCACTCCGGTGGAGAAATGAAAAGCGGTCATATATGCCCACAAGTAAAGATTAATATCATGGGGGTAGACTTTCTTGCTAATGCGGTAGTTCTAAAATCATGGGGAATAGATGTCATTCTTGGGATGGATTGGTTACAAAAGCATGATGGAGTTATTCAAGGTGTCGGAAAAGGTCGGTGCGGTTAACCGGTCCTCAAGGGGAGAGAGTAGAATATGTGAGTACACCCTCATCCAAGTAAAGGAGTTGTGAACTCGTAGAAGGCAAGGCCTTGGAAGATATAAGGGTAGTGAATGAATTCCCCGATGTGTTTCCGGAGGATTTGCCGGGTATGCCACCCGATCGTGACATTGAATTTAGTATTGAACTTATACAGTACCGCTCCCATATCTAAAAGACCATATAGAATGGATGTTAAAGATTTAGCCGAATTAAAAAAACAAATTGAAGAACTACTTAGTAAAGGGTTTATCCGTCCTAGTTCATCACCATGGGGAGCCCCCACACTCTTCGTTGATAAAAAGGATGGATCTAGGAGGTTGTGTATAGACTATCGATCACTTAATGAGGTTACCATCAAGAACAAATACCCTTTACCTCGGATTGAGGATTTATTTGATCAGATGAGAGGAGCTAAGGCATTCTCTAAGATAGATCTTAGATCAGGTTATCACCAGTTAAAAATCCGAGTGGAGGATATACCAAAGACAACATTCACATCTAGGTATGGGCTGTATGAGTTCACTGTGATGTCCTTTGGCCTGACCAATGCACCAGCCTACTTCATGTATTTGATGAACAAGGTATTCATGGAGTATCTGGATAAGTTTGTTGTGGTATTCATTGATGACATATTGGTATTCTCTCGGAGTGAGGAAGAACATGAAGAACATCTGAGGCTTGTGTTGCAGAAGCTTCGGGAACATCAGCTGTATGCCAAGTTCAGCAAGTGTGCTTTCTGGTTGAAGGAGGTCTCTTTTCTCGGACACATCATCACAGATGGAGGAATTGCAGTCGATCCAAGCAAGGTTCGGGATGTATTGAACTGGAGTCCGCCTAAGAATGTACCGGAGATCAGAAGCTTCCTTGGACTTGCAGGATACTATCGGAGGTTTATTGAAGGATTTTCTAAGATAGTGAACCCACTTACCACTCTGCTCGAGAAAGGAAAAGAATTCAAGTGGGATGAGAAGTGTCAGGCTAGTTTTGAAGAGTTGAAGAAGAGGTTGACCACAGCACCTGTGTTGATCATGCCAGACATACACAAAGGATTCGATGTATACTGTGATGCCTCTCGGCAAGGATTGGGAAGTGTGTTGATGCAAGAAGGAAAGGTAGTAGCTTATGCTTCAAGACAGTTGAGGAAACATGAGCAGAACTACCCTACTCATGATCTTGAGTTAGTCGCGGTTGTTCACGCATTGAAGATTTGGAGACACTACATGATTGGAAACAAGTGTAAGATCTTCACTGACCATAAGAGTCTGAAGTATATCTTTATTAAGAAGGATTTGAATTTGAGGCAAAGAAGGTGGTTGGAGTTAATCAAAGATTATAATTTGGATATTCAATACCATCTAGGAAAGGCAAATGTTGTGGCAGATGCTTTGAGTCGGAAGGGACAGACTAACATGCTGATGGGACACCTGCTACCTCAGGAGCTATGTTGGGAGATGGCACAGCTCAACTTGGGGATAGTTGCTTCGAGTGAGACCTTGACATTAGAAATTGAGTCGACGCTTGAGCAGGATATCAGGAAGGGACAGTTGACTGATGACAAGATTGCAGAGTACAGGAAGCTGATTAAGTTAGGCAAAGTTCCAGAATTCAAAGAAGATGAGCAAGGAACAGTGTGGTTTAAGAACAGAATCTGTGTACCTGAGATCAATGAGTTGAGAGAAGCTATCTTGAAGGAAGCACACGATTCAGCTTACTCTATATACCCTGGGAGTACTAAGGTGTATCAGGACTTGAAACAGAGGTACTGGTGGTATGGGATGAAGAAAGATGTAGCGGCTCATGTAGCTTTATGTGATGTGTGTCAAAGAGTGAAGGCTGAGTATCAAAGGCCAGCAGGATTGCTTCAGCCTCTAAAGGTACCTGAGTGGAAATGGGAAGAAATCGGTATGGATTTCATAGTGGGTTTACCTCGTACTCGTGATGGGTATGACTCTATTTGGGTTATTGTGGATAGATTAACCAAGGTAGCGCACTTTATCCCAGTGAAGACGACTTATACAGGAGTGAAGCTAGCTGAGTTGTATAATTCAAGGATAGTGTGTTTGCACGGGGTACCGAAGAAGATAGTGTCAGATAGAGGCACTCAGTTTACCTCACGGTTTTGGCAGAAGTTGCATGAATCGATGGATACAAAGTTAAACTTCAGTTCAGCATACCATCCTCAGGCAGATGGGCAGACGGAGAGAACAAATCAGATTCTTGAGGATATGTTGAGAGCTTGTGCGTTGAAGAATAGTGGCAGTTGGGATAAGAGTTTGCCTTATGCAGAGTTTGCTTGTAACAACAGCTATCAGTCCAGCATTAAAATGACACCTTTTGAGGCTCTGCATGGAAGGAAGTGTAGAACACCGTTGTTTTGGAACCAGACTGGTGAGAGACAACTCTTTGGACCAGACAGCATACGAGAAGCGGAAAAGCAAGTTGAAATCATAAGGGAGAATCTTAAAGCGGCATAGTCACGTCAGAAGAGTTATGCTGATCCTCGGAGAAGAGAGGTGATTTTGGAAGTCGGTGATTATGCATACCTCAGAGTGTCACCTATTCGGGGATTACGAAGGTTTAATGTCAGAGGGAAGTTATCACCTTGATTTATCGGACCTTTCAAGATTTTGGAACGGAAAGGAGAGGTAGCATACCAGTTGGAGTTGCCAGCACAGTTGTCGGGATTCCATGATGTGTTCCATGTATCACAGCTGAAGAAATGTACAAGTGAGGTTAAGATAGAACCGGTACAGTTAGAGGATATTCAAATGGAGAATGACCTGACATACAAAGAATACCCTGTTAAGATCTTGGATATATCAGAAAGGGTTACCAGGAGTAAGATCATCAGAATGTGTAAAGTATAGTGGAGTCATCATACTGAGGAAGAGGCAACTTGGGAAAGAGAGGATGAACTTAAGGAAAACTTTCCTCAGCTGTTCTCTAAGTCTTCTGAATCTCGGGACGAGATTCTCTTTAAGGGGGTAGGATTTGTGACACCCTAAAATTCCATCACCAAAATCACTTAGCAACTTAAATTAGACTTAAGGATGTAAAGAATTTAAATTGCTATTTAAATTGAGCTCTAAAATATTAAACATAATTTAATAAACTTAGAGACAACAAGTGATTGTGCATCATCAGTTGGCTTGCATGGTTTTTGGTTGCTTGTGTGGTTTCTAAAAAGTTTATAAAATTCTTGAGAAAAAGTTTGAAAGAGTTTGATTTGAATTTGAAAAGAAAAGTGGTTTTAAAAAGAACTTTGAAAAAGAAAAGAAAAAACACAAAACCTTACCTCCTTACCTTTCGGCCCAGCCAGGCCTGCTGGCCCAGCTAGTCGTCCCGCGCCGGCCCGCCTCTCCCTCTCTCTTTTTCTTTTCTTCGCACTCGCTGACACCCGGGCCCCACCTGTCAGCCTCTCCCTCCCTCCTTCCTTTTCTTCTTCCCCCTGCTCGCCGGCCCGCCGCCGCAGCCGCGCGGATTCCGCCGCGCCCCGCCTTCTCCCCTTCCTTTTTCTCCCCAGCGAGCTCGCCAATTAAGGCAATTAATCGCCCACTCCAATCCCCGGCCGTTTCCCCTTTTCCCCTTGCCCTCTTTACGCTCGGACGGTCCGCCGGCCATCAATGGCAAGCCCGCCGGCCGCCCCGTCCCTTTCCGCTTCGCCTTCCTCCCTGCGCCCCTATTTAAGCTCGCACTCGAGCTCCTGCGCCTCCATTTGCACCCGCAGCACACCAACGCACGCAACTGAGCCCCAATTCCCCAGCACCGCCGCCTCGGGTCCCCGCCGCCGTCGTGCAAGCGTCGCCATCGGTGAAGGACCACCTCCGCCGCCTCCCTTCACTTCTCTTTGGGTTCACCAGAGGCTTATCAAGCATGTGCTGCTGCAGGTTCACATCCTTGACGCCTCCCGGAGCCCCTTCACCGTCCGCCGGAGCGCCGCCGGGATCGCCGTCGACGCGGGCCCGCTCCTTCGCTTCTCTTTCCGCTCCCACCGTCGCTGCTCACTCTACACGCCACGGTGAGCAATAAACCCGACCCCTTTTCCCTCCCTTTTGTGCACGGCAGCGTGCCCACGAGCTCGCCGGAGCGGCCGCTCCGCCCCCTTCCGGTGCCGGCCGCCGGTGAGGCACGATAGCCCCCATAAACCCCACGAACACGTGCGCAAGCGTCCCCGCGTCATTTTGCACTAGCCCGTGGTCGGAGAGGTGGCCGGGAGCGCCGTCCAGGGCCAACGCCGGCGAGCTCCCGCCGCGCGCCGCCGCTCTCCGGCGACGTCGCCGCCGCCCATCGCTTGCACGCGTCTTGGGCCGTTCGATCTCGCACGGATGGCCAGGATCGCGTACCCCTTCGTTTGAAGCGGGCGGTCCACCGTGGACCCGTGCACCGGGCGCAAGGTGCGGTCCACGGCGCACGCACGAGTCCGTGGCCGTTGGATCTGAGATCCACGGTGTGGGGCTGGCCATTTTGATTAAGAGTCCTTGGATGTTTTTAAATTCACATGCCGGTCCTTCCACCTTTGAGAACTTTTACGGTTAGGTCCTGATTTTTATGTTTTAGCCCCTGGCCAGCCTAGATTCCTTTAACAGAGGTCCTTTTCATTCCTTTTAGCATTTAGACCCTTCTGTTTTATTTTATAATTATGTTTTAGCCCTGATTTTATTTATAAAAAGCCTTGTAAACTTAGTTTTCTTGCAGATAGGTCCCTGTAACTTGTTTTTATCATATCTTTCTCGTTTTAACTCCGTTTTTAGCGTTCTATATACCGAAATGATCGTCTCGACGAGTAGAATCTTTTAAGCAGCAAATCTACCAGTTTTGTTACTGTTTGGGGTACTGTTTATTTATTGTTTGTTGTTCATGTTTGACTCGTAGATATCGTGCCTATTTCGTCTGAGCTCCCTGTCGGAGGTGATCAGGAAGAGCCTGTTTTCGAGGAAGATTTCACTCAGTTTGTAGAGGAAGGCAAGTGGCTTTCCCCCTCTGCATTATCTTTTTGAACCTATGTCACTGCATGTTAAACAATGTTTACTATTCCTGTTGCTATGCATAAACCTGATGGGCAAACACCTAGTTAAGGACTTGACTAGATACTTTACCACTTTACCTTGATCAACCCTGTTTAACAAATGCTTGGGGTAGATAAATGCTTAGTTTGCTTTACATGAGTTGGTTATGCTTTGTTTATGTTTTACATCTCAGTTTTGCTTATATAATGTGTTTGTGCTTAAAACAAGATAACTTGATTTATAATTGGAACATGGAGAACCACCCAAGACAACAGTACAACCACAGTCCACATGGCTCTAGCTTAGCCAAATAATTAGGGAGAGTGGGTTAGGCGATAGCTCATTTCCGAGAGGGGCACGGGGGCTCGGGGTTGCAGGGGTATAGCCCGGTTCTTTTGGGGTAGCAGCCTTGGCTAAGGTGCTGACCACTAGGGATGGTTATGGTCCGCCCTGGGCTGTAACTGTTGCGAGCTGTTGGTTTCTCTTCTTTCCTTTGTAAAGGCTTCGTAGTGGACCCCTAGCCACTCACCTTGGGAGTGTTTAAGGGTCTAGCTAACCGGGCAAGATGGGGAACACGAACTGTGGGTAAAGTGTACAACCTCTGCAGAGTGTAAAACTGATCGATCAGCCGTGCTCACGGTCATGAGCGGCTTGGACCCTCACATGATTAATAAACTTAAAGATTAATGCAAATCATGGGTTTGTGGTTTGGTTTGAGGTTTCTTTTATTGGTAAGTGGGTTGGTATACACTTACACCTAGTAATTAGGTGCTTGCTAATAAAACTTGACCAACTTATAAAATGCTTACCGCTGTGAACCATAGCCTATCCTTGATAGCCTTGCATTGTTTCCCCCACTTGCTGAGCACCAACCATAAGTGTGCTCACCCTTGCTTACCGCTGTTCAGAGGAGAACGTCGGAGGCAAGGACGAGTACTGGAGTGACTACGAGGAGTTCTAGGGCATGCGGATCCCCCAGTCATCATGCCTGTGGAAGTCAGAGATGGAGCTGCTCGTCGCTTAGTTATCGTTGTGTTCGGACCTTCGAGTCCACCCCTCTGGATGTAATAATGGATATCGTACTGGTTTAACTCTTGAACGATTTATTACTGCAATGGTATTACTCTCGTTTTGTCTATCATGTGTGTGTAAAATGATCCTGGCGCACACGTGAGATGCATTCGGTTTTCCTTGTAAAATCGGGTGTGACATGCGGGTAGCTCCGGCTGGCGCCCTGTTCGTTTGGCTTATCAGCCACCAGCCAGCAGTACTTCTCTTTCAGAACAAACCAGCCACCGGCAACCGGCCCGGCGATGTTTTCTCTCACAACAAATCAGCACCAGCCATCAGCCACCAGCCAAACGAACAGGCTGTGGCTCGGTCGGTCTGCCGGACCCAGGCGTGCCGGATTGGTTGGGTGCATTTGCTATATGCACCCATGTAGTATATACATACAACATTTTCATATCTATGCTATAAGGAGTGAAGACAATTGAAAACTTTTCTCACTCAAGTCGGGCCCACCTTAGCCCTCACGCTAGACCCACCCGTCAGGTTGCGTGATGACCAAAAAGGTGGAACGACCATAAAAATCACAATTTGGGGAGCGTTTCTGCTATAAAGCTAATTTTTTTCTCACCAACCAACCGCAGTTCTACCCACCTCTTGTACCCACAATCCCTCTATCTCCTCCTAGGACTCTTCATTCAAGTGGGTGGTCCGATTTCCGTTTTCCCTTTTTCCACGATGCAATAGTAATCTGGCTCTCACGCGTTGCCTTCTATTTACTCGTGTTCTGATTTTTCTTTTCTTTCTTTTGATTTTTCCATACCAAATAAATATTATATGTATAATGGATACACATAATTTGTTGTAGAAAAAGTTATACACATAAATTATTGTTAGAGAAAAATATGTGCGTCAGGAAAAAGTTATGCACATAACTCGTCATTAGCAAAAAGTTAGGCACATAACTTTTCGTTATGAAAAAATTATGTGCATAACTCGTAGTTAGAGAAAAGTTATGCACATAACTCGTCATTAGGAAAAAGTTATGCACATAACTCATCGTTAGTAAAAAAGTTGTGCACATAACTCATTGTTAGTAAAAAAGCTGTGCACATAACTCGTCACTAAGGGGAAATTATGTGGATAACTCGTGGTGGTTAGGGAAAAAGTTATACACATAACTCGTCGCTAATAAAAAAGTTATGTACGTAACTCGTCGCTAGGTGAAAAATTATGTGCATAACTCGTGGTTAGAGAAAACATTATGTGCATAACTCGTGGTTAGAGAAAAATTATGCACATAATTCGTCGTGTTGGAAAAAAGTTGTGTGCATAAATTATCTTTATAGTATGTTAACCACATGAATCGTTTTACATAAAAAATTATGAGCAAAAATTATGGTAATGAATATATATATACATAAATTATTCATTTGATAATTTTATGCGTATGAATTTTAGGTGATGGGGACCATTGACGTGGGGGTGGAACTAGCTAGGGGGGCACGCGTGGGCGGGTTTGGCTCGCACATAAATGTGTCGGTGCGGAATGTAGTCCCGACACTAACTAGTAATGAGCGCTGAGATCTGCCTCTCAATGGTCGGTGCTAAGCAACTAAGGAAACTTGGTTTATCCTGGTTCCGGCCGGGGCCGTACGTCCAGCAGGGGTGTCCTCGAGGCACTGTATTGCTTTGCACCAGGGTGCCTGTAGAGGGGTGGCTACAAGCGAGGCGGGAGAGAAGGCGTGGCCTCCAAGTCCCAAAGTATGTGATTGAGGCGAATGCCAATATCGTGGGGAAGGCGGAGAGCGTGTAAGCGATCGCTATCCGTTGTCCCGTGCCCCTGCGGTGGGGGGGGGGTCGCCTCCCTTTTATAGGCCAAGGAGAGGGCAATTTACAGGCATGCCGCACTATTTCGCTACGTGTGGTGGTATGGCGTACAGTGCCGTGGAGTTGACGATTGTCCTGGCGAATCTTGCTCCAGTCACGGCGTCGTGGCGTGCCCTGTGCTTGAACAGGGGCGACCTCGAGGGTGGAGGCGTGGTGGTTGACCGGGGCGTCTCCAGGCGGGCTCGAGGGAGCCGTTGACGACGATATGTACGAGGTGCAGTAGCAGGTGTGGCGGCGTCCCGCCCCCGCGTGCTCAATAGCGTCGGAGTAGTTGTAGCAGTGCTCGGAGTGGCGTAGCAGGGGCGGGGATGGCGGCATAGGACTGACAGCGACGGGGATGGCGCTCCCGCCGGCCGGACGTCACGATTCGACCCTGCGGAGTCACGAGAAGAGGGTTCGAGGGTGCGGGCGGCCCCCCTTCGAGGGCGCGGCGCGTTAGCTGTACTAGAGTGGGCGGCACAGTATCACGGAGCTGACACCGGCCTCGTCGCACAGTTCTCCACAGTGGCGGGGATGGGCTCCCCCTAGGGAGTTGGCGGAACAGCGCCGGGGCGTGATTCCCAGGCGCATAGTGGCGCAGCTCTGCCGTGTCAGAGCATTAAATGCCCGTACACGCGTGCGGGAGCAGGTGCGCTCGTGAGGGAACCTCGAGCGAGGCGAACCCCGCTCGAGGGAGGCGGGGACCATCGAGCGAGACGGACCTCACTCGAGAGCGGCGGGGACCCTCGAGCGAGACGGACCTCACTCGAGAGCGGTGTGAGCCTGTTGACGGTGAAAATCCGTCAACCAAGCCATGAGTTTACCTCCGGTGTTGGCATGAGTTTTATACCTTATCCATTGGTACTAACCCCCGTGGTATAACAAGTTCACGTGTGCATGTCGGTTTTGGAGTTTAATGTTTATGCAGGGTTTTAGTGTTGAATGCAAGACTTTCGGGATAAGTTCATCAAGCACCTCATGACAAGTCCTTGAAGCCCCATACAAGTCATGCAACGAAGCAAACTTAACTCCAAGAAGCCAGGGACTTGATCCGAGAAGACGACAGACTCCGAGGACCTAACCAGAAAAGTGCTGAATCTTGCAAGACAAGGAGTTGTGTCCAATTCGGAGAGAAACTGACGACATGGACCTACATGCAGAAGGGGGAAACATCCAGAAAGCAAGGGAACCGACGTAGAGCAAAGAAGGCCTCGGGCTGGGCCTGGATGGGCCCAGGCCGGTCGGCCTAGCCCTGTCCAGGGCCCAGTAAGGCTCCCCTTTGCCCTAGCCGCCAATCAGGCTATTTATAGCCTCGTGACCGAGAGCCACGCATGATACAATTCGTCATCGGACGCCGAGGAGCAGAGAAGAGAGGTACACCATCTCGGAGAGGAGAGGGTCAAGCTAGTTGACTAGGGTTTCCCTAGCCGACGTGGGAACCTTGCACGGAAGACCACGTCGGAGTTCCCGGAGCTAGAAGCAAGATCAACGAAGGATCCCGGTGGTGATCTTGTGTATGTATCATTGTTATAGTTGAATTATCAAGTTGAATCTTTTCCTAGCGATCAAGTGTTTCCTCGAAGATTTCGTTTTTCGATCGGCTTTGCTTATTCCAATTCTATTCTCGAGATAGATTACATAGGGTGTTCTTGTAGCCGCGGTGGCTAGAGGTACACGCCGGATCTTCCGAAAGAATCTCGACTTGTCTTTTGACTCGCCCTAAGCTCCCCGCATGAGTAGGGATACGTTGTGACAGAACGGGGGTTCCGAAAGGCGGATGTTTTCGGATTTGGACGGAAAACCACGATTTAAAGATGCTTCTATTAAGATTCGATTTGCTACTTCTTCTCTTGCTTGGAACTTCAACAAAAGGCTTACCCCGATCCCTCTAGATCGGTTTATCTACCCAATCTTACTTTGTTTTCTCCGGTCTTTAGTAGATTAGATTCGTTTCGTGTCTTTTACTTAGATGCATTAGGGATTCTTTTATCGAAGATTGAAGTTACTTGGCTTTATTAGATTAAGTTTTGCGTCACACATTTGTTCCACGGATTCGATACCTTGGGTTCACCACTCGAGGGAAGAAGGGTCCCTTGACTACGATGGGAGACTTGTCCGCTTGCAAGTCACAAACGAACTTTGATATAACTATTAACCGTCAACAGAGCCCTCGTGCGAGGCGAACCACGCTCGAGGGGGCGTTTTGATTGGCCGTTTCGGTGGGCCGCGGGGGCCACCGTGGCGTGGATCGTGTTGTGGGTATATCTTGCGTTAGGCCCGGGGTTGGGTTTGCGTTTTGCGTTTTTTGCAGGTTTTAAGCAGGATTCCCCCTGGTTTTTTAGGGGACCCTCGTGGCTGTCCCCGACAGTAGCCCCCGAGCATCTGCGGGTGTACCGGTCGGGTTCCGCGGGCATGATGTCGGAGCTCATCGATAGGACGCTCTTCCCTCCTGGTTGCAAACGCTTTCCGTGGGGCCGCGTCAGCAGACCCGCGGGTCTAGCCCCCGAAGCCCTGCAGGAGCGTGAGTGCTCCTGCAGGGGTTTTCTCGCGGAATTTTTTCAGCGGCGTGGTACGTGTCTCAACCGGCATCGGCGATGTTTCAGCCGGCTTCGGTGACGCACACGCAACTGATGTCTTTCGCGTTCGGTGCATCCCAGGAGGTATAGCCGTGCGTTGAGCCCCCGAGCCTGGGCCCATTTGAGGCGATCGGGGCGAGCTCTTCATCTTGTTTTAAACGCGCCCTCGCCATCCCTCCGCGGGACGGAGGGTGAGGTCTCCACAACCCCCATCGATCGGGTCGCGGATTGCGGATTCCTCGTCGAGCTGTTAGCGGGTGGTTCAAGTGGACGCCCATGCCCCGTTCGATAAGGGTAGGCTCGTGGTCCGGAGACTCGTCCATTAAAGCGCTTGCGCGGGTTTGCTAGGTGGGGGTCGGTCCCGTTCGCTAGGGACCGAGGGCGCGGAAGCTCTCCCTCGGTGGGATCCCCCCGGCTAGCTGCCCTCGCTGGCTCTCGAACACGATGTGTGGGGCGCCCTCGAGCCAGCGGGCTTGAGGAAAGGCTCGAATGCGCGTGCCCTCGTCGCCCCTGACTCTGGCGATCTGAAGCACCTGTTCGAACCCTTCGAGGGTCAGGTTTCGAACCCCTGATCAGTAGGGTCATGCGGGGTAGCAGCTGAGCGCTCCCGTCTTTTCGCATCTGCAGGTTTCGAGGGTTCTCTGCCGTGCCGGCCCTTGAACCGCTGATCAGTAGATTTCGTAGATCGAGGGCACCTGTGGCGCCTGTTTACTTTGAACAGGCTTCGAGGCCACTGGTCGGTAATCGCACCCTTCGAGGGTCAGTTTTGTTTGAGCCTGGGCTCAGGCCGCTCGAGGGTCTTCCTTACTTGGTAAGGGGCCGGCCCATTTAATGCCCGGAGTCGCGGCTGCAGTTAGGCGCTGCGGGCGCGCCTTTTCGGGCGCCGCGGCCCCGCGCGTAGTGGGCGGGTGGGCAGGCGGACGTGACCGCCTGCCGCGGCCCTCCGGTTACCGCACCGTGATGATGGCGCGCGTGCAGACGTGCGGCCGCAGCGGTCGTGGTGGGTCCCGCTCGTCAGCGAGGGAAATTTTCACCTGCTGTTAATGCGTGTGGGGTGTGCGCTCCGGAGAGCACGCCCCGTGGATCTATAAATCCAATAGGGGGAGGTGAGACGGTTTTTACCTTCGCACTTAGCGTTTGCCATCCTTGCCTTTCGCGCTTCCGCCCCGAGCTGTTCTTGCTTTCGCGCCTCTGCTCTAAAGCTGTTCTTGCTTCTCGTTCCTCGCTCCTTCGCCCATTCGCATGGCTCCCCCGCCGTCCATCACCGTCATTGACCCGCCGGCATGGGAGCGCTCGACGACGACGAAGCTATCTCTGAATCTGTTGGTGGCCGGCGGCCAGCTGGCGGCGAATGTGGACGGGCAGCCCGCGGAGTGGATCGAGCCGCCGGTGAGGGACCGAGTGCCCAACCCACCGTTCGGCTACGTCGTCAGCTTCTTCCGCTTCCACGAGCGCGGCTTCGCGGTGCCGGCAAGCTGCTTCATGCGGGCGCTATGCTACCACTACGGCGTGGAGCTGCACAACTTCACGCCGAACGCGATCTCACAGGCGGCCACGTTCGTCGGCGTCTACAAAGGCTTCCTGGGGATCCCAGTGAACTGGGATCTCTGGGTCCACCTCTTCTGCGCGGAGTTGCACACGCTGGCTACGTCGGAGCCGAGAATTCACCGCGCGGCGCACGCCGGTGGTTTGTCGCTCGCGTTACGGAGCTCGCGCAGGGAGCAGTATATCCCCTGCACGATGGCCTCCAACAACGCGGACTGGGAGCGGGGATGGTTCTACCTCCGCAACTCCGGCGCCGGCCTCCCCCCCTACACCGGCAAGGTGCTGAGGGAGAAGGCCATCTCCTGGCACCACGGGGTATCTCCGGCCTCGCACCAGGCGCGGCTGGACTCGCTCTTGGCCACGTTGAAGCACCTGGCAGATCGCGGGCTGACCGCGGGGTGCGTCCTCTCCAACCTCCACCACCGGCAGATCGTCCCCCTGATGGAGAGGCGGCTCCGCATCTTCGAGATGGCCGAGGACGCGGACCCCATCGCGTTGGCGGAGTCGCGGCTGTTGCGGGACCTCTTCCCGCGGGAATACGCGGCCACCCGAGCGCGGCGTGCCATCGACCTTAGGGCGGGGCGTAGCGACGACGCGGCCCTGTGGGCGTTCTCCATGCTCCCGGTCGACCAATTGGTGAGTGAATTTCTCGCTTTCCCTCGCTTTGCTGGTACTGGTGACGCCGGCGTGTTTTGAGGCTTCGCCCGATTCTTGCAGATGGTGCGTGTGAACGCCATGCGGTCCGACCCGCCCACGCCCCGGTCTCGTGCGCACGCGCGCGCGGCGCAACGGCGAGAGCAGGAGTGGGCGGCGCGCAGGAGGGAGCGGAACATGCGGCGGCGGGAGCGCCGGGAGCAGAGGAGCGAGGAATTCCGGCTGCGTGAGCAGCAGGAGCTCTCCTCGTCCGGGACAGAGAAGTACTCGTCGTCAAGCGAGGAAGAGGAGGAGGAAGGAGAAGAGGAAGAAGATAGGGGGCAGGTTCTTCCCGACAGATGGAAGCCCGCACCCCGTCACCGGAGCCGGCTCCGGTGGCTAGAGAATCATCGCCTGGGGCGGGTGCAGGGGCGCCAGCCGCCGGGCGGTCTACGGCGGAGGCGGCGCGGGCCGCGGGGAGGTGCCGGCGCGCGCCACGGGAGGCGCCCGTGCGCGCGGCAAAGGCGCCGGTGCGCGCGGTGGAGACGGCCGGGGGCGCGGCGGCGGCGCGCGGCCGCGCCCGCGACGTCGGCGGGGACCTCGAGGAAGAGGAAGCGGGCCTTCTCCTCCTTGAGGTAAGGAGTTCCCTTTTGAGGGGCCGTGTGCTAGATAGGCTGGGATTTGACACTTGGTTCTCGTGTTTGCAGGGTGGCGCTAACTGTGCCCCCCTCGCACCGGGCAAGGTGCTGAGGGCAGACGCGTCCGTCCCCACCAGGTGGCGCTCATCAAGGGCGACGCGGGCGGCCGTAAGCACGGCGGCGGCGGCGAGCGGGGGCTCGCAAGACATGGCCGAGGCCTCGGGACCGCGGCCGGCGGCGTCAACCACGGAGCCGCGGCGGGCGGTCGCGAGAGGCGCGGTGGGCGCCGGGCGTGGCGGAGGCACGGCGGGGGTGGCGGAGGCGCGGCCGCGGAGGGCGCCGGGCCGGCCGCGGCGCAGCCGGCGGCGTCGGCCGCGGAGGCGCGTCCGGCGCCCTCGGCCGCCGAGGCGCCGGCCGGAGACGGCGGTCGCGATGGCGCGGCAGAGCCCGCGGCCACGGTGGTGTAGCGAGGAGGCGGCCGTGGTGGAGCAGCGGGGCCCGCCCTCACCGGCGCCTCCCGGCGACGGCGGTGGAGATCCCCGACGACGACGCCCCTCCGCCCGAGTGGGATCAGTGGGCAAACCTGCCCACACCAGCCCCTGAACCCCAGGTGGGGGCGCTCGTGAGGAGGTGGGATGGTCACATGGTGGCCGGGAGCTCGAGGCATGGCGCCGAGGCCTCTTCGTCTCGCGCCGGCCGCCCCGCTTCGAGCGACCCGGGCGGCGAGCCCCGGGCGAGGGCGGGGGGAGCGCATCGACGCGCCGCCGCCCTCACTTCGCCGACGCCCAAGAGAAGCGGCGGGCGTGGGAGGAGCTCCGCGGCCACGGCGCCTCGCTCAACCGGGTGCTGAACGAGGCGCTGCGGATCCACGGCGACCCGGCGTGTCATCCAGGTGCGTCGGCGCCCGTTAACTTGTCGATTTCTTCTTTGCTTTGTTGCTTTCGTGTTTGTCTTTACGGTGCAACGCTCATTGGTCCTTATCTGCTGGTGGCAGGAGTTGGAGCTCCGTGCCCACGACAGGTACGGCGCCTTTGACCAGATGAGCGCTGAGCTCCGCCAGCTCCGGGAGCAGTGCGACGCTCTCGACGCCCTCGTCGAGGCCCTGAGGACCCGGGACGGCTGGTTGGCGTACCGGGCAGAGGCTCTGCGTGACCAGCTCTTGGAGATGGAGGGGCAATCCACAGCATGCGCCTCCGCTGTTGAGCGGGTTCGCATGGCCCTCATCGACCGGGACGAGGCGCTGCAGCAGGCGAGAGGGGACCTGGAGAGGGTGCGCTCCGTGGCGGCTGACTGGGAGGCGGAGGTGGTCTCAGTCCGGGCTCAGCGCCGGCAGGACCACGCGGAGCTCGAGGAGAGGGCGCGGGAGGTCGAGCAGAGGGCCAAGGAGGCCGAGGAGTTGAAGGCCGCCCTCGCAGCCAAGGCCGATGCGGTCGTCGCAGCGGAGGAGCAGCTTCGGCAGGAGCGTGCCGCCCGCCGGGGAGGTCCGGGGGTCGGCTCCGGCGGGGAGCGGGGCTGCCCTCGTCGATGCCCGGACGGCGCTCGAGCGGGAGCATGCTACTCTCGAAAGGGCGTAGGTATCGCTGAAGGAGCGAGAGGATGAGGTCTCGAAGCTCGACGGGGAGCTGATCGCCCTCAGCATCTCGAACGAGGATCAGCGCCGGACCCTCGAGGAGCAGAGCGCCACAGTCGTCAGCCTGTAGCAGGCGGTCGAGGGCGGGCGCCAAGCTCTCGAGGTGGAGAGGAAGCAGGTTGAAGGTGAGTTGACATTTCGTTCCTTTGTTTTGTTGATCTTCCCTTCGGGGGTTCGTTCTCTTCTTGATTTTCTTTGCTCGTGGTATCCAGGCCTGCGAAAACCGCGCTGGGGTGTGCGAACGATCGGGCCGAGACGTTGCAGGCGGCCTACGACTCCTCCGAGCGGGAGCTGGTAGAGCTGCACGCTGCCACCCTCGAGACCTGCCAGGCAGTCGAGGAGGGCGAGGCGCACGCTGGGAGCTCGCTGGCAAGCCGTCTGCGCCCTTGATGGGCATGTCTCGAGGCGCATGCGCCACGCGCTTCACTTGGGCGTCCAGAAGGCCCTCGGCATGGTGCGGTCCCACTACGAGGTGAACTTCGAGGCTGTGGCGTCAGGCTACATCGTCCCGGAGGGCGTCAAGGACGAGGTGGCGATGGAGCACGTGGATGCGCTTGCCGCTAATGCCGCCGAGACGCTCACCGAGGACTTCATGGAGTTCTTGTTCTCCGACGCTCCTGACGCCGGTGCGCCCCAAGACTGAAGATTGCTGGGCACTCGGCCCTTTTTTGTTTGAATGTTAGTTATCTGGGCCGCGTGGCCATGTAAATAGACAAGTAGACTCTTGAAATGTTTAAGCACTTGTAAATTTAAGTAGTGTTTCTCATTTTGCTTATTGCGCTGTTCTGTTTTTTCTTTGCTTGGGTGAGTTTGGGTTGGGGAGGTTCGATTTCACGAGTAACCCGTTGGGCCGGAGGCAAGAGAGAAGGGCCGTATCCTCGCGGAGGCGTAGGCTATCTCTGGCTCGCACGTCCTTTCCGCTTGGCCACTCATGCCCCGCCTGGACTCACTCGAGGCTAAGGTTGAATCATACTTGGCGCGTCTGCGAATTTTTGCGAAAAAATGGGACCATTTTTGGGCGGGGGGGATGCCCCCCGCAGTAGCCCCCGAGGGTGACTTGGTTTTCTGGGGAAAGCCAAGTTGCCCTTTAACTTTATTAACTTGCTGTTATTTACATTCGTGCTGCCAACTGGGGTGTTGGGCATGTAATTTACAACAAAAAACTTGGAAATCCTAGCTAAGGGTAGAAGCGACGTAGCTGCTGGATGTTCCAAGCGTTGGTGAGCTCTTCGCCGTCCTCGTTGGCCAGCTGGTACGTGCCGGGCTTGAGCACCTTCACCACGACATAGGGTCCCTCCCACGGGGGCGACAACTTGTGGCGGCCTCGTTGTCTTGTCGCAGCCTTAGGACCAAGTCTCCTTCGCTGAAGTCTCGTCGCCGCACCTTCCGGGCTTGATAGCGCCTTAAGGACTGCTGGTACCTCGCGGAGTGCATTAGGGCCACGGTACGTGCCTCATCCAGTTGGTCCAGCGAGTCCTCGCGGGCTCGCTGGTTGGCACCTTCGTCGTAGCCCCGGACTCTGGGCGACCCGTATTCCAAGTCCGTGGGGAGGACGGCCTCCGCGTCATGGACCAAGAAGAATGGGGTGAACCCAGTGGCCCTGCTTGGGGTGTCCTGAGGCTCCACACAACCGCCGGCAGCTCCTGGAGCCATTTCCGACCAGACTTGTTCAGTCAGTCGAAAATCCTGGGCTTGAGGCCTTGTAGAATCATGTCGTTGGCACGCTCCACTTGACCGTTGGTCTGTGGATGCGCCACGGCTGCCCAGTCCACGCGGATGTGGAACTTGTCACAGAATTCCAGGAACTTCCTACCTGTGAATTGGGACCCGTTGTCGGTGATGATGGAGTTGGGCACTCCGAAGCGGTAGACGATGTCGGTGAAGAACGTCACCGCCTGCTCCGCCCTGAGATTCGTGATGGGGCGTACCTCCACCCACTTTGAGAATTTGTCAATTGCGACCAACAGGTGGGTGTAGCCCCCGGGCGCCTTTCGCAAGGGCCCGACGATGTCCAGCCCCCACACGGCGAAAGGCCACGTGACGGGGATGGTCTCCAGGACGTGCGTGGGGAGATTGGACTTGCGAGCATAGAACTGGCACCCTTCGCAGGTGCGCACGATCTCGCTGGCGTCAGCGACCGCGGTGGGCCAGTAAAAGCCATGGAGGAACGCATTGCCCACGAGGGTGCGGGGTGCGGCGTGGTGGCCGCATACGCCCGTGTGTATATCCCAGAGGAGCTCGCGCCCCTGGGGGATGGGCACGCATCGCTGCAGGATGCCGGAGACGGCACGCTTGTACAGCTTGCCGTCGACGAGAGTGAAGGACTTGGCCATCTTGGCGATGCGCCTGGCCTCGGACCGGTCTGAGGGGAGTTCCCCTCGGTCCATCCAGGCGATATACTTGTCGCGCTAGTCCACCTCACTGGGGGCTGGTTCGACGTCCATGGCTTCGGCCTCGTCGGCGCCGTACCCCTCAAGCAGGGAGAGCACGTACGCCTCGTTCGAGGGATCATCGTCCATGGGCTCCGCGCCTGTCGGACTCGAGGGAGCCCCCGAGGGTTCCTCACAGTTTAAGGGGTGTGGCTCGAGGTTGACGGACGGCTGGGCAATGTCCCGAGCGAAGACATTCGGGGGGACAGTGATCCGCCCTAACGCGATCTTGGCAAGCTCGTCCACCTCCTCGTTATACCGGCGGGGCACGTGGTTGAGCTTGATGCCATAGAACTTGTCCTCGACGGCCCGCACGGCCTTGTAGTACGCCTCCATCTTGTTGTCGTGACAACTCGCGTTCTTCATGACCTGGTCGATCATGAGCTGCGAGTCCCCCCGCACGTCGAGGCGCTTGATGTCCGTCTCCATGGCGATCTTGAGGCCGCAAAGTAGGGCCTCGTACTCAGCCATGTTGTTCGATGCGGGGAAGTGGAGGCGCACAGCGTACCGCATGTGCTCCCCGAGGGGTGAGACGAAAAGCAGGCCCACGCCCGCACTTGTCTTCATCACCGAGCCGTCGAAGTACAGAGTCCAGCATTCAGCCTGGATTTGTGGCGGCGGCAATTGCGAGTTCGTCCACTCGGCAACGAAATCTGCCAAGATTTGGGACATGATGGCCTTGCGCGGGGCGTAGGCGAGTGTCTCACCCATCAGCTCCACCGACCACTTGGCAATCCTGCCTGCTGCATCCGAGTTCTGGATGATTTCTCCTAACGGAAAGGAGGAAACCACCGTGACTGGGTGAGCCTCGAAGTAGTGGCGGAGTTTGCGCCGCGCGAGAACCACTACGTAAAGCAGCTCCTGGACTTGTGGGTAGCGCGCCTTGGTCTCGGACAAGACTTCGCTGATGTAGTACACCGGCCGCTGGACTGGCAAAGCGTGCCCCTCCTCCGCGCGCTCCACCACGATGACGGTGCTGACCACTTGGGTGGTCGCGGCCATGTAGAGGTACAAATGCTCGCTGTCTTGCGGCGGTGTGAGGATTGGGGCGTGGATAAGGGGCGCCTTTAGCTTATCAAGCGCCTCCTGGGCCTCGGCGGTCCAGGAAAACCGCTCGTGCTTCTTTAGGAGCCGGTAGAGGGGCAAGCCTTTCTCGTCAAGCCGCGATATGAAGCGGATCAAGGCGGCTAGGCACCCCAACACCTTCTGAACCCCCTTGAGGTCCCAAATCGGGACCATTCATTCGAGGGCCGCAACCTTTTTGGGGTTGGCCTCGATGCCTCGCTGGGAGACAATGTATCCTAGCAGCATGCCCCGCGGCACGCCAAAGACACATTTTTCGGGGTTTAACTTCACCCCGTTGGCCCGTAGGCAGCCGAACGCAATGTTGAGGTCGCTGACCAGGTCGTCCGCCTTCCTGGTTTTCACGACTATGTCCTCCACGTATGCCTCGACGGTTCGCCCGATGTGGTCTCCGAAGATGTGCTGCATACATCGTTGATATGTTGCGCCCGCGTTTCGAAGACCGAATGGCATCGTTACATAACAGAACATCCCGAACGCCGTGATGAATGAAGTCGCGAGCTGGTCGGACTCTCTCATCTTTATTTGGTGGTACCCAAAATAGGCATCAAGGGAACATAGCAGTTCGCACCTAGCGGTCGAATCAACGATTTGATCGATACGCGGCAAAGGAAAAGGAACTTTAGGACATGCTTTATTAAGACTAGTGTAGTCAACACACATCCGCCACTTCCCATTCTTTTTCTTTACTAATACAGGATTAGCTAGCCAAGTGGGGTGGAACACTTCCTTGATGAACCCAGCCTCGAGGAGCTTCCGCAGCTCTACTCCGATCGCTCGGCGTCGTTCCTCGTCGAAGCGGCGCAGCCGTTGCTGCACGGCGCGGGAGTGAGGTAGGATGTCAAGGGAGTGCTCGGCGACCTCCCTCGGGATGCTTGGCATGTCCGAGGGGCTCCACGCAAAGATGTCGGCGTTGGCGTGGAGCAAGTCGACGAGCACCACTTCCTATTTTGGGTCGAGGGTAGAACTGACCCTCAACGCCTTGCCCCCGGGGGCAGCAGGATCAAGGGGCACCTCCTTGGTCTGCTCAGCAGCCTCAAAGCTGTTGGCGTGCTTGGTGGCGGAGTCGAGGTCCTCGTTGACCATCTTCTCCAGGTTGGCCACGAGCGCTTCGTCCAGCGCCAGTGCCTCGGCGTGTTCCACGCACTCGACGTCGCAGTCGAATGCGTGCTCGATGGATAAGCCCACGGTGATGACGCCGTTGGGCCCCGGCATCTTCATCTTGAGGCAGGTGTAGTTGGGGACTACCATGAACTTGGCTTAGCAGGGCCGCCCAAGTATGGCGTGGTACGCGCCCCTGAACCCCACCACCTCGAAGGTGAGGGTCTCCCAGCGGTAGTTGTCTGGTGTGCCGAACCAGACTGGCAGGTCGATCTGCCCGAGGGGCTGGACGCGCTTGCCTGGCGCGACGCCATGGAACGGCGTCGTGCTGGGCCGCAGCTGGTCCAACCCGATCCCCAGCAGGCGCAGCGTGTGCGCGTAGAGGATGTTGAGGCTGCTGCCTCCGTCCATCAGGACCTTCTGAAGGACCGATACGGCGAACCAGAGAGGGGGGAGTGAATGGGAGCTGATAAAAATTCTTCTCAAAGGAGATGGAAACTCCTACAAGATGAACACGGCTTCCAACACACTTCTCCGACTCACTAACCAAGTTGGCCAAGCCCACGTAGCCACTGGAGTGCCACTGGACCTAGGAACCAACACACACACCCTTCCGACCCGAGAACGCAGTGGAACACCAAACCTCGAGTCCACTGACCAACACCGGTCAGACCGGTCCCTGCTGGTGGAACTGAGCAACTTTCACTAAGTGGCTCCACACCAGTCAGACCGGTGAGACACACCGGTTAGACCGGTCCCACGGCTCGAAAGCCCCCCAAAGCACCAAACAGGCCAACCGACCACCAAACTGACCCAAACTCGAAACAGCAGCAACACAGGACAACAGCGAACACCCCAGACATTCACCCGAGCAAAAACCCACCGTGGGTTGCACCGGTCAGACCGGTCAAGAGCACCGGTCAGACCGGTGTAGCCTGGGCAGCTCGGGATGAACAGCACCCGCGGGTCAACTCCCCCAAATCCAAACCTCGATCTCCCGAATCGCTCCACGGACTTGAACAAGACTTTGGGGATATTAGGAACACCTCATGAGGAGTCCATAGCCAAGTTTAATCCCACCAAACCTTGTCCAAAAAGGGGGAATCGAAGAAATCCCGCCAAGAACACCACAAACCCTAGAACTCGGAAAACCCCAAAATCGAGCCCCTTTACTCACGGATTTGGGAGGGGAATCACAGCCCAAAGAATCATGAACGGTTCCCACAAATTTCCCCCATCAAATCCCTAAGAGAAAGGTCCCGAAAACAACCCAAAGAAATCACCAAGAGGGGGCTCCGAAAATCACCACCAAGAACAACCGGGAACAACACATCCAAACCTTGAGGAACCACGCCGAATCATCTATACATGCAACAAAGGTTCATACAAGGTCTAGCTTGCCGTCCAATCATCCAACCCTCTAACAAGATCTCACCATGAAGCTCTCAAGCTAGTTTTATGGAAATCCTAAGGAAAATAGGAAGGAAAATAGGAAAACAAATGAGCTAGGGTTCCAAGAGTTGGCGGCCATCCTCTCACCTCTTGGGTTATATGGAGGCAACCGAAAGTATAAAATACCCTTCTCTAACAACTAGGGATACAAGCCCCTCAAGGGCGGTTTTGGAAGACTTGAAGCTCTCTCCATCGGATGGATGCCCGACGACCGCAACCTGCTTAGCCTCGACGCAAGCCTTGCGATCCTGACGCGTGTCCTCCGCTTCGAAGATTCCGGACTGCGTCGTCGCACACTGGTCAGACCGGTGCTCCCCACCGGTCAGACTGGTACCCACCGGTCAGACCGGTCTGGCACTGCTGGAGCACCGTCTTCGGTTCTTCAGACTTGGCTTTGTGGATCAACCAAGGAACCTAGTGGTTTTCTGGTGAACCACCGGAAACCCCGCGAACTCGGTGTAGCCTCCGCCAATCTCCACTCACGACTCGGCTCCCACGTAGTCCCGGCTCGACCTTGGTTTTGAGGCTCAACCAAGAAACCGTACACGACTACATCTTGCTGTTCATGCCATCATGCGGCCCGCACTTGACCCGGCTGGCCACCGGGTCCCTCGAATGAAGCCTACTTGTCTTCTCCACACCTGGAGGCCTCACCGGCGACGACCTTTCGCGCTTGTTCTTCACCTGCACCAACACCAGTCAAGCCGCAACCTGCACCTGCAATACTTAGCCAAGAATCAGTCCACACAACGTTGTTAATCACTCATCACACAAGGAAGCGACCATCCACCGGTCCTCGAACCACACATGGTCCTCAATCTCCCCCTTGATGAGTGCATTGACAACATCCACACGAAAGTAACAAGAGAGAAAAGAAAAATAAAAGAAACGAACAAAAAGAAACTCCAACAAGCGATCGAAAGCCAAACAAAGGCAAAGAGCAAGATCACTTGAAGAAGACAAGTCTCGGACCCCTTAGGCAAGGGCAACGGCTCGACACATTCGAGACAAAACAAAGCTCAAGCAAAGAGCGCAAACCACCAAAGCAAAGCTCGAACAATCACAAAGAACTCCCCCTGCACACATGCAAGCTCCCCCTGAACCAATGCACCTCCCCCTGGACGAATGCATGCAAACCAACTGAAAACAGGGCAGCTGCGGCAACTTCAGCTCACACTGGTCAGACCGGTCATCACCACCGGTCAGACCGGTGCCCAAGATGTGCACAGGACCAGCACTCACACCGGTCAGACCGGTGACCCCGACCGGTCAGACCGGTGCACAACAGAGCCCAGAAATGGCTTGAAACCACCTGAAAACCTTCTAAATGCATCCAACAAGCCATTTCAAGATCAAACTTCTCCCCCTTGTTGGCAATGTATGAATCAAGCCAAAAATGCAAAATTTTCAACCTAGAGCTTCTCAAATAGACAAAATTCAACATAGGATACTACACATGTCCAAATGAGCAAGTTAGATACTCTATAGCTTCGTATCGACATCAACTACAAGATCACCAAGTTTCACAACCATTGGACGAAGCTAAGATGGATTTGGGCAATTTTGCGAAAAACTTGTCTTTCATGAGAAAAGTCCTAAACATGATCAAAGCATATCAAAATGGCAAAGCCACACAAACTTCATGCTAGGACAGCCATTCTAATCATAAGACCATCACAAACACCCACAAGCACCTCATGTCATGTCAAAGCCACCGAGCCATGTGCCTACTTCTATGTATGAGACTTCTCATTGGTAGGCATCATGCAACGGTTTAGCACCCAAAGCAACTTAAATACAGCACATATGACATGCGAGCAGATTTTCCAAGCATTTTACATTTCATTTCCAGATTTGTAAATGGTACATGAAATGTCTTTGCGACAAAAAGGAACTTATGCCCCTCCACAAGATGAAGCAAGAGGGCTAAACATTCATGATGGCAAATGAGCCTTTGGCCCCATATGATAAATAAACTAGCTATCCAACCACAAATTAAGCATAGCAAAGCCACTAAAACATGTCAAGATCATGTAAAGACATTTACACATGAGAGCGCATACATGTGACATTTTCAAAAACATAGCTATCAAACATGGATTATTCATCAAGATCATCAAGAGCTAAGCCAAACTAACCATAGCATACCAAACAAACTCACAAAGACATAAATAGCATTCCATGGTGAACAATGTATATAGGAGAAGCTTTTCCTATCCAATGCATATGATACAAAATGCATGCAATCTAAGATACAAGGATGCCTATACATCATGTTACATATGCCATGCCAAATGCATGATTGCACAAAGGAAACTATACATATGCTACAAAGGAGCTCCCACACACTCAACTCAAGAGATCAAACACACACCAAGTTCCCCCGCAAACGAGTGAAAGTTGCTTGATCTAGGGGTTTGGTGAAGATATCGGCTAGTTGGTCATGTGTGGGTACATGGATCAAAGCTATCTTTCCTTTCTCTACGTTGTCTCTCATAAAATGGTACCTCACTTCTATGTGCTTGATTTTGAAATGGAGCACTGGGTTCTTTGCAACACTTATGGCACTGGTGCTATCACATTGAAGTGGGACAAGGGTATACTCCTCACCAAAGTCACTCATGGTGTGTGAAATCCAAAGGAGCTGAGAGCAACAACTAGCAGCAGGAAGACCAAGACACCAAAGAAGAACCCAAAAATTGGCAAGTCCCAGAAGTGGACTTCCTATCCAACCGACACCCGGCAAAATCCGCGTCTGAAAAATCATGAAGCGCCAAAGAAGAGGACGCGGAGTACCAAAGGCCGAAGTCGAGAGTCTGACGCAAGTACCTGAAAATTCGCTTCACCGCTTGCCGATGCGAAGTCCTTTGAGACGCTTGAAAACGAGCGCACAGACACACCGAGAACTGTATGTTCGGCCTCATCGCCGTCAAGTAGAGGAGTGACCCGATCATGCTCCGGTACCCCTTCTGGTCCACGTGTTCACCTTCCACGTCCGCATCAAGAGCTGTAGTCGTACTCATCGGTGTCGTCATAGCCTTGGAGTCCTCAATCTTGAACTTCCGCACAATGTCCTTGGTGTACTTAGCCTGGTGCACAAATGTTCCTTCCTTTGACTGTTTGATTTGTAGCCCGAGGAAGAACTGCAACTCGCCCATCATGCTCATCTCAAATTCCCTGCTCATATCCTCTGCAAACCTTGCAACAAGAGAGTTAGACAAGCCACCAAAGACAATATCATCCACGTACACCCGCACAATCGGGATATCTCTCGCCCTGCCCTCGGCAAAAACAAGGTCGATCGACCTTCCCCATCTCAAAACCTCTCTCAAACAAGAACCCCCTCAACCTGCCATACCAAGCTCTAGGCGCCTGCTTCAACCCATACAGTGCCTTCCTCAACTTGTACACCCGGTGGGGGTACTTCTCACTCTCAAACCCCGGAGGTTGCCTCACATAAACTTCTTCCTCCAACACACCATTCAGAAAAGCACTCTTCACATCCATTTGGTGCAACTTGAACCCTTTAGCCACGGAAAAGGGTAGAAGGATCCTAATCGCCTCCAAACGGGCTACGGGAGCAAAGGTCTCCTCATAGTCGATCCCCTCCTTCTGACTGAACCCCTGAGCAACAAGCCTCGACTTGTTTCTCACAACCTCACCTTTCTCTCCCTCTTTGTTCTTCCACACCCACTTTGTACCAATCGGCTTACACCCTGGGGGAGGGTCAACCAACTCCCAAACTTGATTCCTCTCAAAGTTCTCCAACTCCACATGCATCGAATTAACCCAATTGTGATCAGATAGTGCGTGTCCAATGTCTTTGGGATCAAAATTAGCAACAAATGCAGCATGAGCAAAATGAGAATTGTTTCGAACCCTCGACCGTGTAGTGCGTTCATTCATGTCATCGATGATCCTCGAAGCTGGGTGATCCACTTGTACTCGCCGGGGAGGTTCTCGCCTTAATGCTACCTCCCCCTCAACATCAGCTTCTCCTCGTTCTTGATTTGTCGTCATAGGTGTAGGAGAGGGTCCGTCAACCACCGTAGTCGAAGTAGTGGGTACATGTTCAGCCGGGGGCACCACACCGCCATCTTCATCGTCTCCATGTTCATGCTTCTCCTCCTGAAAGATCTCCTCGCCAAGCTCATCATCACCTGCACACTCAAAGACAAGCTGACTACGTGGCTCTGTCTCGTATAAGGTTACCTCGCAAGTCTCCACGATTTGGTTAGTTTCAAGATTGAGCACACGATATGCTCTAGAATGAGATGCATAACCAAAGAAAATACCATCGACAGACCTAGCCTCAAACTTATCCAACTTCCTGCCTTTCTTCAGAATGAAACACTTGCAACCAAAGACATGGAAGTGACTCACCTTGGGTGTGCCACCATGCATCAACTCATAGCATGTTTTCTTCTTGTGCACTTTGAGGTAGATCCTGTTTGACACATAGCACGCGGTATTCACCGCCTCAGCCCAATATCTTCTCGGAGTCCTATGCTCATCAAGCATCGTCCGAGCCATCTCGCACAAGGTCCTATTCTTCCTTTCCGCAACACCATTCTGGGGAGGCGTATACGGACTCGAAAACTGGTGCTCGAGACCCAAGTCATGGAAAAAGGTTTCAAAACGAGAGTTTCTAAATTCCGAGCCATTGTCACTGCGGATTGCTCGTATGGCATCTCCGTGCCTCTCGTTCTTCAACCTCAAGACTAGATCTCGAACAAAACCAAACATCTCCCCCTTATCCTCGAGAAAGAACACCCACACATACCGAGAATAGTCGTCCACCACAACAAGGACATACCACTTCCCACCCGCAGATCGCACACGAGCTGGGCCAACAAGGTCCATATGGAGCAGCTCGCATGGACGCTCAGTCATCACATCGGTGAGAGGCGGGTGAGAAGAGGCTACCATCTTGGCATGCCTACACGGCGCACAAACCAACTCTTTCTCAAGCCTCAACCGTGGCAATCCTCGGACCAAATTGAGTTTACTCAAGCGAGATAAAAGGTCAAAGCTCAAGTGACCCAACTTCCTATGCCATTTCCACAATTCACTCGAAGAACCAGCCAAGAAACAACGCTCCACACCCGAAGACTCAGAAAACAACGCTCCACACCCGAAGACTGAGAAAAATCAGCACGAAACACCTGACCCTTGGGAACGACCATACAGACAAGGTCCCCTCGAGAGTCCAAAATCTGAGAACCACCTGGCCGAAACAACACCACAAAGCTCTCATCCTACAACTGGGACACAGAAAGCAGATTGTACCCTAGCGATTGAACAAGAGCAACACGCCTCAGAGTGATCTTGTCACTCACCTTAATCTCACCTTCTGAAAGCACACGCCCACGCCCATTGTCCCAAAAAGTGATGTACCTCTTTGTCACCACTGGGACGAGACTTGAGAACCACCCCCTGTCTCTGGTCATATGCCTCGAGCAGCCGGAGTCAATCAACCAAATGTTCTTAAAGCCTCCCACCTGAAATTCAAAAACGAGCACGTGAGCGAACAAACGACTCAGCACTGGGGTTAGTACCAAAAGAGTAAAACCAGTGCCGAGCCATTTGCTCGAAAGTGGGGTTAGCACCAACCAAAGCATCTCTCCTACCAAAGCTACCTCCACGAACACCACCACGGTAACCACCCTGAGGGAACCACCCCTCTCTGCCTAGAGGAGAACCAAAACCACGAAAGAGAACCCGTGGACCGTCCCTCCTCTCCTTCTCAAAGCTACGACTCCTCCCATCCCCGTAGTGAACTTGAGGGGGGAACGCCTAGCAACCTGACCACCTGCAAACTCTCCAGCCCAACCACCAGAACCATGACCTCTAGAAACAACCCTCGCACCTGTGCGAGCACGAAACCCGAACTGCTGCCTGTTCAGGTCTGCACCGGTCTAACCGGTGCCCCACACTGGTCTAACCGGTGTGACCTGGGCAGCAACACCTCCAACAGCCTTCCGCTCTCCCCAAGCCTGAACCGTCCTCACACTCGCCTTGGCCCTGGGCATCTGCACACGAGGCTCAAGTACACCATCGGAAAGGTGGTACTTGTCCTTGTTAGCCCACTCCTTTGCCATTCTCTCCTCTTGCTTCCTCTTGAGGCAAAACTCATCCTTATGGCCATCTCTCCCACAATAGCCACAATGGAACCTCAAAAGCTTAGGCTTAGGCTTGGGTTGTGGCTGCTCACTTGGTTTCTCTCCACTCAACTCCTCCACCGGTTTCCCCTCACTAGCCTTCTCACTTTATTTCCCAAAGAACACTTTCCCGGAAGTGCTCACAAACTTGATAGGCTTTTGTAGATCATTTGTGGGTGTAGGAAACACGGGTGGAGCTGGGGTTGTGTCTAGTCGGTTCCTAAGATGGTTAGGTTTTGGGGGGGAATCATTTTTGTGGTGGGTTTTTGGTGGCTCTGGGATATTCTCTCCACTTCCCTCACCAACCTTGTTTGCCCCAAGTCCCTCACCATCCTGCCTCTCAAACGCCTCGATCATCATCCTCAACTGAGGCTCATGACAAGACAACCAACCCATCAACTTCCTCAGCTCATCATTCTCATCCTGCAAACAATCAACATAATGTGCAAGTTCCAAATTTTTCAAAGCATGCATTTCACGGGTAGAGCATGATGTAGGCATGGGTTCTTTCAGCTTAGCCTCAAGAGAACTAGTGTAAGCATGCATCTCATCAATCTTAGCATGCAAAACAGGGCAAGAAGTGCAAGCACCTAGCAAAGCAGGTCTAGACTTAAGCTCAGCCACTTCAACCCTAAGCACATCTAGTTCCTCACACTTGGAGGCATGCTTCTCCTTAAACAAAGCAAGATCAGCAAGAAAGATGGAGCAATCAGCACAATCAACCTCATCCGAAACAACAGGACTAGCCTTAAGGGAATCAATCTCAAGCTTGCTATCAAGCACCTGTGTCTCTAGCTCAGCCACTCTAGTCCTAGCATCCTCGAGTGAAGCCCTAAGCTCTTTTCTCATTTTCTTGGCCTCTCTAAGCATGTCATCACGGTTATCAAGCAAAGAGCCAAGCCTCTCATTATCCTGGCGCAAGAAGGGAAGTCCATCACGCACCTCGTCGTCGGAATCGGAGTCCGAGTCACTCTGTGTGCTCTTCTTGCTGCCGGAGCTCAGTGCCATGGTGCAGAAGCTGTGTCTCGCGGAGCGCCTCGCCCCGCTCGGAGTTCTTGGACGACTTCTTGTTCTTGCGACGATCACCTTCATCTTCACTGTTGCTCGAGCTCGAGGTGGAGTACGCAGAACTGGAGTCGACGTCGCTCGCTCCCACCATCGCTCGGGCCTTGCCTCGGCTCTCCTTCTTCCTCGATCGTCGCTCGTCCTTGTACTTGTTCTTGTGCTTGCTCTTGTGGTCGCGCCTCGACCGGTACTTGCCATCCATCCTCGACTTGTGCTTGTAGCCGTCCTTGTTCTCGACCATCTCCGGGCAGTCCGCGACGAAGTGTCCTGGCTTGCCGCACTGGAAGCATGTCCTCGTGTTCCTCCTCATGTTCACTCGGTTCTCGTGCAGCCTCTCGAACCGCCTCGTCAGGAGCGCCAGCTCGTCCTCTCCAAGAACGTCGAACTCCTCATCTGGCATATACATCAAGGAGGACAAAGAGAACATCCTGGTGGATGGGTTAGTGTTAGCCTTTCCTTTCGAACCACCAACGAGGGCAAGACTATGGGAATCAGTCGGACCCTCGAGCTTGGCAGTCATGCCCCTATCCACCTCAGCTGACTTGAGCTTCGAGAACATCTCGTTCACCGTCAGAGTGTCATACTTCTCTGACTCCACAATGGCCTCGAACTTTCCTCCCCAAATCGTACGATCCAAAGAGTGTAAGAGCTTGACCGCTCTATCATGATCATCGTACGGGAGCACGTCCACATTGGCCCTCATGTGGTTCACAACCACCGTCAACCTTTGAAACAAGGAATTGATGGACTCACCGGGGAGATGAGTGAAGTTCTCATACTCTCTCCGGTAGGTCGCATACATCTGTGCCTGAACCTGGGCATTCCCAACATGAGCCTCCTTCAGCACCGTCCAAATTCTACAAGCCAAGTGCTCGGTGTGCACCCGATCGAACTCAAGCTGACACAAAGCACGAAACAAGTAGTCGACTGCCTTATTGTTGGCGTCGAATATGTCCCTCCATCCTGGAGCGAGGAAGTCCATCGGCTGGACATAGCCTGTGTCCACCGTGACATCCCAAAGGATCTGACCCTTTCCGCGGAGGAACGCACCCATCCGCTTACTCCACATCTGGTAGTTCTTGCCATCGAAGTGTGGAGGACCCGAACCCCGTTCCTGGTACACCATCCTTGGACCTTAGACTGGTTAGAGTCAATAAAAACCCGAACCGGCTCTGATACCACTTGAAGGACCGATACGGCGAACCAGAGAGGGGGGAGTGAATGGGAGCCGATAAAAATTCTTCTCGAAGGAGATGGAAACTCCTACAAGATGAACACTGCTTCCAACACACTTCTCCGACTCACTAACCAAGTTGGCCAAGCCCACGTAGCCACTGGAGTGCCACCACTGGACCTTGGAACCAACACACACACCCTTCCGACCCGAGAACGCAGCGGAACACCAAACCTCGAGTCCACTGACCAACACCGGTCAGACCGGTGAGCACCACCGGTCAGACCGGTCCCTGCTGGTGGAACTGAGCAACTTTCACTAAGTGGCTCCACACCGGTCAGACCGGTGAGACACACCGGCCGGGGCCGGCCACGCCACCGAAAGCCCCCAAAGCACCAAACAAAGCCAACCGACCACCAAACCGACCCAAACGACGAAGCAACACAAGACAACAGCGAACACACCCAGACGTTCACCCGAGCAAAAACCCACCGAGGGTTGCACCGGCCGACCGATCAAGAGCACCGGCCGGGGCCGTGTAGCCTCGAGCGACTCGAGATGAACACGACCCGCGGGTCAACTCCCCCAAATCCAAACCTCGATCCCCCGAATCGCTCCACGGACATGAACAAGACTTTGGAGATATTAGGAACACCTCATGAGGAGTCCATAGCCAAGTTTAATCCCACCAAAACTTGTCCAAAAAGGAGGAATCGAAGAAATCCCGCCAAGAACACCACAAACCCTAGAACTCGGAAAACCCCAAAATCGAGCCCCTTTACTCACGGATTTGGGAGGGGAATCACAGCCCAAAGAACCACGAAGGGTTCCCACAAATTTCCCCCATCAAATCCCTAAGAGAAAGGTCCCGAAAACAACCCAAAGAAATCACCAAGAGAGGGCTCCGAAAATCACCACCAAGTACAACCGGGAACACCACATCCAAACCTTGAGGAACCACGCCGAATCATCTATACATGCAACAAAGGTTCATACAAGGTCTAGCTTGCCGCCCAATCATCCAACCCTCTCACAAGATCTCACCATCAAGCTCTTAAGCTAAACTACCCTCACCTAATAACTAGGGATACAAGCCCCTCGAGGGTGGATTTCGAAGTCTTCGGAATTTCTCCATCGGACGGATGCCCGGCGACCGCAACCTGCTTAGCCTCGATGCAAGCCTTGTGATCCCGACGCGTGTCCTCTGCTTCGAAGATTCCGGACTGCGTCGTCGCACACCGGTCAGACCGGTGCTGCCCACCGGTCAGACCGGTACCCACCGGTCAGACCGGTATGGCGCTGCTGCAGCACCGTCTTCGGTTCTTCGGTCTTGGCTTTGTGGATCAACCAAGGAACCCAGTGGTTTTCTGGTGAACCACCGGAAACCCCGCGAACTCGGTGTAGCCTCCGCCAATCTCCACTCATGACTTGGCTCCCACGTAGTCCTGGCTCGACCTTGGTTCTGAGGCTCAACCAAGAAACCGTACACGACTTCATCTTGTTGTTCATGCCACCATGCGGCCCGCACTTGACCCCGCTGGCCACCGGGTCCCTCCAATAAAGCCTACTTGTCTTCTCCACACCTGGAGGCCTCACCGGCGACGACCTTTCGCACTTGTTCTTCACCTGCAATACTTAGCCAAGAATCAGACCACACAACGTTGTCAATCACTCATCACACAAGGAAGCGACCATCCACCGGTCCTCGAACCACACATGGTCCTCACCTTCGAGAACCGCGCGTTCCCGATGACTGGGTCGACCACCAGCGGGTACTGACCCGGGTTTGGGATGCGGTTAGGGTGATCCTCGCGGCTGAACGTGATGACGTCCTCCGACCAGTCGAGGAAGGAGGGAGGCGCCTTCTCTGCGGTGAGAACTTCGTGTCGCTCCCGCTTGCGCTAGCGGTTGTACATGTCGACGGTCGGCCCCCCGAAGATGAGGAAAACGCTTTCCACGGCGGGGAAGCCACCGGCGTCGCCATCACCCCCGTCCTTCTTGGCCTCTCCGTGCTTCGCAGCAGCGCGGCCGTAGAACCGCTTGAGCATGTCGCACTGCTCGAGGGTGTGGTTGACCAGTGTTTTGTGGTAGGGACATGGCTTCTTCAGCATGTCGTCAAAAACCCCAAGGCCTCGAGGGGCCGGTCGAGGGCCCCGTCGAGCTGGGTCAACAGCAAGAGCTTCGCCGTCGTCGTTGTCGTGCCCCTGCTCGCGCGCCTCGTGGCGCGGCTTCTTTCCCTTCTTGCCCCGCTTGTTCTTTTGGCGGGGCTCCTTGGACTTGCTGCCCTCTGCGGGCGCGTCGTCCACGCTCTTGCCCTTCTTGTCATCAAAGATCGCCCCCACCGCCTCTTCGCCTGAGGCAAAGCTGGTGGCGATGTCGAACAGCTCGTTCGAGTCGACCAGCGGGCTGCGCCCGAGCTCGCGCACAAGGTCCCGACATGTGGTGCCCTCGAGGAAGGCGTGCACGATTTCGGACTGCGCCACACTTGGGAGCTCCGTACAGCACTTGGAGAAGTGCCGTATGAAGTCCCGGAGCGACTCGCCGGGCTTCTGGGTGCAAGAGCGCAGGTCCCAGAAGTTCCCAGGGCGCACGTACGTGCCCTGGAAATTTCCCACGAACGTGCGGACCAGGTCATCCCAGTTGTGGATCTGGCTGGCCGGCAGGTGCTCGAGCCACGTCCGCGCCGAGTCGGCGAGGTGCAAGGGGAGGTTGCGGATGATAACCACGTCGCTGGTGGCACCGCCCAGCTGACATGCCAGACGGTAGTCGTTGAGCCACACACGGGGGTCCGTCTCCCCGTTGTACTTGACGATCGTCGTGGGCTGGCGGAAGCGCTAGGGGAAGTTCGCCGTGCGGATCTCCCGGCTGAACACGCGGGTTCCCGAGGGCTCCAGCGTCGGTGAGCGGTCCTCCCGGCTGTCGTAGCGTCCACCCCGTCGAGGGTGGTAGCCCGCTGACGCCCGCGTCTCCGCGTTACCCACTCGCCGGCGTTGATGACGTGCGGGCGTCGCCATCTTGGGCTTGCCCGCGCGTGTCGAGGAGCCGCTCCTTGGCCGGCGTGCGCTCGGGTTGGCGGGGCGCTCGGGCCTACGCCGCCCGCGTGCACGGAGGGGCTCGGGGCCTTGCGCACCCCCATCGTCCCGCGCGCTCCCCGCGTTGGCGGATGCGGGACGCCGAGCTTTCGGCCTGTTGGACGGCCGCTTGCTCGATGAGTGACTGCACCTCGCGGTGCAGGTTCCGCGCCTCGGGCGTCGAGGGGGCGGGCATGGCCCGCAGCAGTGTCACGGCGGCAATGAGCTTCTGGCTTGCTCGCGAGGGCGTGTCCGGATCGTCAACGTTGAAGTCGGCGTTGATGCGATCGCGGGCTTGCCTGCCCAACTCACGCGCGCGTTCAGCGCGCGCGGAGGCTTCTCCCGCGATGGAGGCGCGAAGCAACCGCACCATGCGGTATTCTTCTGCCAGCTTGGTCTCGAGCTCGCGTGCTTGGGCCAGCTGTGCGTTGATGTCGGTCCCCCTCGGCGGTGAGGGGGGAGGGGCGCTTGGTCCCGCAGCCGTGCGCGGTCCAGTTCCCAGGGCAGATGGAACCTCTCCGTCGCCGGCTCCCGCCGCGTCGGTGGCAATTGATGGGTCGTTGGCGATTACGACGCAGCACTCCCGCGCGGGGTCGTAGCTCCCGGCACTGGAGTCGTTGGAGTAGCCGAACCAGTAGTCCGTGGCGTCGAGGAACCGCCGAAACATCACTGGGTCCGGCACGCCGGAGAAGTCCCACTCCGCGTATCCATGCGAAGTGACGGGTGGCAGCTCGTCGGTGGAGCCTTGGGATGACTCACCGCCGGCGGAGGCGCTAGGGTCCTGAAGGACCGATACGGCGAACCAGAGAGGGGGGGAGTGAATGGGAGCCGATAAAAATTCTTCTCGAAGGAGATGGAAACTCCAACAAGATAAAAGCGGCTTCCAACACACTTCTCCAACTCACTACCCAAGTTGGTCAAGCCCACGTAGCCACTGGAGTGCCACTAGACCTAGGAGCCAACACACAACCTTCCGACCCGAGAACGCAGCGGAACACCAAACCTCGAGTCTACAGACCCACACCGGTCAGACCGGTGAGCACCACCGGCCGACCGGGTCCCTCGCCGGTGAACCGAGCAACTTTCACAAAGTGGCTCCACACCGGTCAGACCGGTGAGACACACCGGTCAGACCGGTCACAGCCTGAAAGCCCCCAAAGCACCAAACAGGCCAACCGACCACCACACTGACCCAAACTCGAAACAGCAACAACACAGGACAACAGCGAACACACCCAGACGTTCACCCGAGCTAAAACCTACCGAGGGTTGCACCGGTCAGGCCGGTCAAGAGCACCGGTCAGACCGGTGTAGCTTGGGCAGCTCGGGATGAATAGCAACCGCAGGTCAACTCCCCCAAAACCAAACCTCGATCTCCCGAATCGCTCCACGGACTTGAACAAGACTTTGGGGATATTAGGAACACCTCATGAGGAATCCATAGCCAAGTTTAATCCCACCAAAACTTGTCCAAAAAGGAGGAATCGAAGAAATCCCGCCAAGAACACCACAAACCCTAGAACTCGGAAAACCCCAAAATCGAGCCCCTTTACTCACGGATTTGGGAGGGGAATCACAGCCCAAAGAACCACGAAGGGTTCCCACAAATTTCCCCCATCAAATCCCCAAGAGAAAGGTCCCGAAAACAACCCAAAGAAATCACCAAGAGAGGGCTCCGAAAATCACCACCAAGAACAACCGGGAACAACACATCCAAACCTTGAGGAACCACGCCGAATCATCTATACATGCAACAGAGGTTCATACAAGGTCTAGCTTGCCGCCCAATCATCCAACCCTCTCACAAGATCTCACCATGAAGCTCTCAAGCTAGTCCTATGGAAATACTAAGGAAAATAGGAAAACAAATGAGCTAGGGTTCCAAGAGTTGGATGCCATCCTCTCACCTCTTGGGTTATATGGAGGCAACCGAAAGTCTAAAATACCCTTCTCTAACAACTAGGGATACAAGCCCTCAAGGGCGGTTTTGGAAGACTTGAAGCTTTCTTCATCGGACGGATGCCAGGCGACCGCAACCTGCTTAGCCTCGACGCAAGCCTTGCGATCCTGACGCGTGTCCTCCGCTTCGAAGATTCCGGACTGCGTCGTCGCACACCGGTCAGACCGGTGCTCCCCACCGGCCGACCGGCCCGGTGCACCGCTTTGCAAGCACCATCTTCGGTTCTTCGGTCTTGGCTTTGTGGATCAACCAAGGAACCCAGTGGTTTTCTGGTGAACCACCGGAAACCCCGTGAACTCGGTGTAGCCTCCGCCAATCTCCACTCATGACTTGGTTCCCACGTAGTCCCGGCTCGACCTTGGTTTTGAGGCTCAACCAAGAAACCGTCCATGACTTCATCTTGCCGTTCATGCCACCATGCGGCCCGCACTTGACCCCGCCGGCCACCGGTCCCTCGAACGAAGCCTACTTGTCTTCTCCACACTTGGAGGCCTCACCGGCGACGACCTTTCGCGCTTGTTCTTCACCTGCACCAACACCAGTCAAGCCGCAACCTGCACCTGCAATACTTAGCCAAGAATCAGTCCACACAACGTTGTCAATCACTCATCACACAAGGAAGCGACCATCCACCGGTCCTCGAACCACATATAGTCCTCAATCTCCCCCTTGATGAGTGCATTGACAACACGCACACGAAAGTAACAAGAGAGAAAAGAAAAAGAAAAGAAACGAATAAAAAGAACCTCCAACAAGCGATCGAAAGCCAAACAAAGGCAAAGAGCAAGATCACTTGAACAAGACAAGTCTCGGACCCCTTAGGCAAGGGCAACGGCTCGACACGTCCGAGACAAAAACCAAGCTCATGCAAAGAGCGCGAACCACTGAACCAAATCTCAAACACCACAAAGAGCTCCCCCTGCACACATGCAAGCTCCCCCTGAACCAATGCACCTCCCCCTGGATGAATGCATGCAAACCAGCTAAAAACGGGGCGTGCAAAGAACTTCGACTCACACCGGTCGACCGGTCATCACCACCGGTCAGACTGGTGCTTAAGATGTGCACAGGATCAGCACTCACACCGGTCAGACCGGTGCTCTTCACCGGTCAGACCGGTGCACAACAGAGCCCAGAAATGGCTCGAAACCACCTGAAAACCTTCTAAATGCGTCCAACAAGCCATTTCAAGCTCAAACTTCTCCCCCTTGTTGGCAATGCATGAATCAAGCCAAAAATGCAAAACTTTCAACCTAGAGCTTCTCAAATAGACAAAATTCAACATAGGATGCTACACATGTCCAAATGAGCAAGTTAGATACTCTACAGCTTCGTATCGATCCCAACTACATGATCACCAAGTTTCACAACCATTGGACGAAGCTAAGATGGATTTGGGCAACTTTGCGAAAAACTTGCCTCTCATGAGCAAAGTCCTAAACATGATCAAAGCATATCAAAATGGCAAGGCCACACAAACTTCATGCTAGGACAGCCATTCTAATCATAATACCATCACAAACACCCACAAGCACCTCATGTCATGTCAAAGCCACCGAGCCATGTGCCTACTTCTATATATGAGACTTCTCATTGGTAGGCATCATGCAACGGTTTAGCACCCAAAGCAAATTAAATTCAGCACATATGACATGGGAGCACATTTTCCAAGCATTTTTCATTTCATTTTCAGATTTATAATTGGTACATGAAATGTCTTTACGACAAAAAGGAACTTATGCCCCTCCACAAGATGAAGCAAGAGGGCTAAACATTCATGATGGCAAATGAGCCTTTGGCTCCATATGATCAATAAACTAGCTATACAACCACAAATTAAGCATAGCAAAGCCACTAAAACATGTCAAGATCATATAAAAACATTTACACATGAGAGAGCATACATGTGACATTTTCAAAAACATAGCTATCAACCATGGATTATTCATCAAGATCATCAAGAGCTAAGCCAAACTAACCATAGCATACAAAACAAGCTCACAAAGACATATATCTCATTCCATGATGAACAATGTATATGAGAGAAGCTTTTCCTATCCAATGCATATGATACAAAATGCATGCAATCTAAGATACAAGGATGCATATACATCATGTTACATATGCCATGCCAAATGCAAGAAATGCACAAAGGAAACTATACATTTGCTACAAAGGAGGTCCCACACACAAAGCTCACAAACCACCGGCTCCTCGAGGGGAGGCAAAAAGGGCTCAACACCACCGGCAAAAGAGCAAAGGAGCACAAAACTTACAAGCTCCCCCTAAACACATGCACTAGGGCCAAAGAGCATACAAAGCTCACCCTACACACATGAGATAGAGAAGGAGCAAAAAGAACCAAGTGGCTTGACCAAGGCCACACACTTGAAGGTCACAAATTCACTTACCTTTATCATTTCTTCAGAAGTCACTCATCCTTGTCCACCATACCCGAAAGTGATGTACCTCCATGTCACCACCGGGGTATGAAGCCGAAGAACCACCCCCAATATCAACCAAATGTTCTCCGGGCTATCCACCTGCAACTCAAAACCAAGAGCGAGGGCGAGAAAATGACTCAACACTGGGGTTAGTTCCAAATGTGTAAAACCAGTGCCTAGCCATCTGCTCGAAAGTGGGGTTAGCACAAACCAAACCATCTTTCCTACCAAATCTACCTCCACGAACACCACTACGGTAACCACCATGAGCGAACCAATCCTCTCTGTCTGGAGGAGGATCAAAACCACGAAAGAAAGCCCGTGGACCATCCCTCCTCTCCTTCTCAAAGCCATGACTCCTCCCATCCCCATATTGAGCACGAGGAGGAGAATGCCTAGCAAACTGACCTCCTGCAAACTCTCCAGCCCAACCACCAGAACCACGAACTCCAGAACCAAACCTCGCACCTGTATGAGCACGAAACCCAAACTGCTGCCTGTCCAGGCTCGCACCGTCCGACCGGTGCCCCTCACCGTCCGGCCCAGGGTGTAGCTCCGGGCACAGCGCACCTCCAACAGCCTTCCGCTCTCCCCAAGCCCGAACTGACCTCACACTCGCCTTGGCCCTGGGCAACTGCACACGAGGCTCAAGTACACCAACGGAAGGGTGATACTTGTCCTTGTTAGCCCACTCCTTCGCCATTCTCTCCTCACGCTTCCTCTTGAAGCAAAACGCGCTCTTGTGACCATCCTTTCCACAAAACTCACAATGGAAACGGATTGATCTGGGCTTAGGCTTGGGATGAGGCTCTTCACAAGGCTTCTCACTTGGTTTCTCACTAGGCGTTTCACTTGCCTTTTCACTCGGTTTTTCTCTTGGTTGGTTTGGCTTTGAGGTAACCTTGTCTTTGGGTGTGGGTTGTGGTGGAACTAAAACATTCCAAAATTTCCTTTCTCTCTCACCACTGCCCTCACCAACCATATCCAATCCCAAAGCCCAACCGTCAAAGTGCTTACAGCTAGCAATCATCATACCAAGCTGAGGTTGTTGGCACGACAACCAACTCAGCGCTTCACGCAACTTATCATTCTCATCTTGCAAGCGACCAACACATTTTGCAAGATCCAAATTCTTCATAGCATGCAACTCACATGTAGAGCAAGAAGTAGGAATAGGCACTTTCAAATCAGCCTCAAGCGAAACAATGCGAGAACGGAGCTCAACAATTTCCTCATGCAAACTAGGGCAAGAAGTGCAAGCACCAAGCAAAGTGGGTCTAGATTGTAGCTCAGCCAACTCAACCCTAAGCACATCTAGTTCCTCACACTTGGAGGCATACTTCTCCCTAAGATCGGTCAAGTCGGCCCAGAAAGCGAGCAATCGGCACAATCGTTCTCATCGAAACAACGGGGCTAGCCTTAAGAGAATCAATTTCAAGCTTGCTATCAAGAACCTTGTGTTTCTAGCTCGGCCCACTCTAGTCCTAGCATCCTCGAGCAAAGATCTAAGCTCCTTCCTAAGCTTCTTAGCCTCTCTAAGCATGTGATCACAATTATCAAGCAAGTCAACCAACTCCTCATTCTCCTTGCGCAAAGAAGAGAGCTCATCACATACCTCATCCTCGGAATCCAAGTCCGAGGCGTCTTTCTGGCTTCTCTTGCTGCTCGAACTGCGAGCCATGCCGCAGAAGTCATCCTTGAGGCTTAGGCCCGTCACACAAAGGCCGTTGAGATACTTGCCAAGGTTCTTCTTCTTCTTCTTCTTGTCATCCTCTTTGTCTTCATCACTCGAGCTTGAAGACGTGTCCTCGGAATCGGACTCAATGTCGTTCGATCTCTTCATCTTCTCTCGAGACCGAGCCTTCTTCCCATGCTCATGATCCTTCTTCTTGAACTTCTTCCTCTTGTCCATGAACTTGTGCTTGTCGTGGTTGTTCACCTTTGGACACTCGGCGAAATAGTGTCCAGTCTTGCCGCACTTGAAGCATGTCCTCGTGTTCCTCCTCATGTTCACCCGGTTCTCGTGCAGCCTCTCGAACCGCCTCGTCAGCAGCGCCAGCTCGTCCTCTCCAAGCACGTCGAACTCCTCATCTGGCATAGACATCAAAGAGGACAAAGAGAACATCCTGGTGGATGGGTTAACGTTAGCCTTTCCTTTTGAACCACCAACGAGGGCGAGACTATGGGAGTCAGTCGGACCCTCGAGCTTGGCAGTCATGCCCCTATCCACCTCAGCCGACTTGAGCTTCGAAAACAGCTCATTCACCGTCAGAGTGTCATACTTCTCCGACTCCACAATGGTCTCGAACTTTCCGCCCCAAATCGTACGATCCAAAGAGTGTAAGAGCTTGACCGCTCTATCATGATCATCGTACGGGAGCACGTCCACATTGGCCCTCATGTTGTTCACAACCACCATGAACCTCTGAAACAAGGCATCGATGGACTCACTGGGGAGGTGAGTGAAGTTCTCGTACTCTCTCCGGTAGGTCGCATACATCCGTGCCTGAACCTGGGCATTCCCAACATGAGCCTCCTTTAGCACCGTCCAAATTCTACAAGCCAAGTGCTCGGTGTGCACCCGATCGAACTCAGGCTGACACAAAGCACGAAACAAGTAGTCGACCGCCTTATTGTTGGCGTCGAATCTGTCCCTCGATCCTGGAGCGAGGAAGTCCATCGGCTGGACATAGCCTGTGTCCACCGTGACATCCCAAAGGATCTGACCCTTTCCGCGGAGAAACACACCCATCCGCTTGCTCCACATCTGGTAGTTCTTGCCATCGAAGTGTGGAGGACCCGAACCCCGTTCCTGGTACGCCATCCTTGGATCTTAGACTGGTTAGAGTCAATAAAGACCCAAACCGGCTCTGATACCACTTGAAGTACCGATACGGCGAACCAGAGAGGGGGGAGTGAATGGGAGCCGATAAAAATTCTTCTCGAAGGAGATGGAAACTCCAACAAGATAAAAGCGGCTTCCAACACACTTCTCCAACTCACTACCCAAGTTGGTCAAGCCCACGTAGCCACTGGAGTGCCACTGGACCTAGGAGCCAACACACAACCTTCCGACTCGAGAACGCAGCGGAACACCAAACCTCGAGTCTACAGACCCACACCGGTCGGGGACCGGGGTGAGCACCACCGGCCGACCGGGTCCCTGCTGGTGAAACTGAGCAACTTTCACAAAGTGGCTCCACACCGGTCAGACCGGTGAGACACACCGGTCGAGGCCGGGCCACACTGAAAGCCCCCAAAGCACCAAACAGGCCAACCGACCACCACACTGACCCAAACTCGAAACAGCAACAAAATAGGACAACAGCGAACACACCCAGACGTTCACCCGAGCAAAAACCTACCGAGGGTTGCACCGGTCAGACCGGTCAAGAGCACCGGTCAGACCGGTGTAGCTTGGGCAGCTTGGGATGAACAGCAATCGCGGGTCAACTCCCCCAAAACCAAACCTCGATCTCCCGAATCGCTCCACGGACTTGAACAAGACTTTGGGGATATTAGGAACACCTCATGAGGAGTCCATAGCCAAGTTTAATCCCACCAAAACTTGTCCAAAAAGGAGGAATCGAAGAAATCCCGCCAAGAACACCACAAACCCTAGAACTCGGAAAACCCCAAAATCGAGCCCCTTTACTCATGGATTTGGGAGGGGAATCACAGCCCAAAGAACCACGAAGGGTTCCCACAAATTTCCCCCATCAAAACCCCAAGAGAAAGGTCCCGAAAACAACCCAAAGAAATCACCAAGAGAGGGCTCCGAAAATCACCACCAAGAACAACTGGGAACAACACATCCAAACCTTGAGGAACCACGCCGAATCATCTATACATGCAACAGAGGTTCATACAAGGTCTAGCTTGCCGCCCAATCATCCAACCCTCTCACAAGATCTCACCATGAAGCTCTCAAGCTAGTCCTATGGAAATCCTAAGGAAAATAGGAAAACAAATGAGCTAGGGTTCCAAGAGTTGGCTGCCATCCTCTCACCTCTTGGGTTATATGGAGGCAACCGAAAGTCTAAAATACCCTTCTCTAACAACTAGGGATACAAGCCCCTCAAGGGCGGTTTTGGAAGACTTGAAGCTTTTTCCATCGGACGGATGCCCGGCGACCGCAACCTGCTTAGCCTCGACGCAAGCCTTGCGATCCCGACGCGTGTCCTCCGCTTCGAAGATTCCGGACTGCGTCATCGCACACTGGTCAGACCGGTGGGGTCAGACTGGTACCCACCGATCAGACCGGTCTGGCACTGCTGCAGCACCGTCTTCGGTTCTTCGGTCTTGGCTTTGTGGATCAACCAAGGAACAAAGTGGTTTTTAGGTGAACCACCGGAAACCTCGCGAACTCGGTGTAGCCTCCACCAATCTCCACTCATGACTTGGCTCCCACGTAGTCCCGGCTTGACCTTGGTTTTGAGGCTCAACCAAGAAACCGTCCATGACTTCATCTTGCTGTTCATGCCACCATGCGGCCCGCACCTGCAATACTTAGCCAAGAATCAGTCCACACAACGTTGTCAATCACTCATCACACAAGGAAGCGACCATCCACCAGTCCTCGAACCACACATGGTCCTCAGGTTCCTGGTAACCAGGATGTGGCGGCCAGGGGAACCCTGCGCATCGTTGTGTTGCCGTTGGCGTTGGCAACGTATGCTGCCGTGGCGCCGCGCAGACCGATAGGGAAGCGCGGTCTCGAGACCGAGCGCTCCCCCGCCGGGCGCGGCCGCGCGTCTCGCCGGTGAGCGCGTCGCGTTGCGAGGCGACGCGCGCAGCATGCCGACCCTCCGACCGCGCCCGTCGCGAGCGCCGGCCGGAGCGAGGCGGCGCCGTGGCACCGAAGGACCCGCAGCGTCCGTGTTGGTGGGTGCTGGCGTCGTGGCGATGTGTGCGGCGGAGGCCGGGACGGACCCGGCTTGGCGCCACGCACGGAGCTCCTCACGGTTGGTAAGGCGCATGAGGTAGTCGTTCCCCGTAGCCTGAAAGTTCAAGCCCCCATACCGGATTTCGAATCTGGCCGGGAGGGGGTCCGAGCTGCCCATGGAGTAGCGCTGATCGCGGTACTCAGTGCGAGTCACCATCGAGAGAGCTGGTGACGAGTTGATCTGCAGCGCGAACCCCTACCTGGCGCGCCAACTGTCGGTGCGGAAAGTAGTCCCGACACTAACTAGTAATGAGCGCTGAGATCTGCCTCTCGATGGTCGGTGCTAAGCAACTAAGAACACTTGGTTTATCCTGGTTCCGGCCGGGGCCGTACGTCCAGCAGGGGTGTGCTCGAGGCACTGTATTGCTTTGCACCAGGGTGCCTGTAGAGGGGTGGCTACAAGCGAGGCGGGAGAGAAGGCGTGGCCTCCAAGTCCCAAAGGATGTGATTGAGGTGAATGCCAATATCGTGGGGAAGGCGGAGAGCGTGTAAGCTATCGCTATCCGTCGTCCCGTGCCCCTGCGGCAGGGGGGATCGCCTCCCTTTTATAGGCCAAGGAGAGGGTGATTTACAGGCATGCCGCACTATTTCGCTACGTGTGGTGGTATGGCGTACAGTGCCGTGGAGTTGATGATTGTCCTGGCGAATCTTGCTCCAGTCACGGTATCGTGGCGTGCCCTGTGCTTGAACAGGGGCGACCCCGAGGGTGGAGGCGTGGTGGTTGACCGGGGCGTCTCCAGGCGGGCTCGAGGGAGCCGTTGACGACGATTCGTACGAGGTGCAGTAGCAGGCGTGGCGGCGTCCCGCCCCCACGTGCTCAACAGCGTCGAAGTAGTTGTAGCAGTGCTCGGAGTGGCGTAGCAGGGGCGGGGATGGCCGCACGGGGCGGCGGCCGACGGGGATGGCGCTCCCGCCGGCCTGACGTCACGATTCGACCCTGCGGAGTCACGAGAAGAGGGTTCGAGGGTGCGGGCGGCCCCCCTTCGAGGGCGCGGCGCGTTAGCCGTACTAGAGTGGGCGGCACAGTATCACGGAGCTGACACCGGCCTCGTCGCACAGTTCCCCACAGTGGCGGGGATGGGCTCCCCCTAGGGAGTTGGCGGAACGGCGCGCCGGGCGTGATTCCCAGGCGCGTAGTGGCGCAGCTCTGCCGTGTCAGAGCATTAAATGCCCGTACATGCGTGCGGGAGCAGGTGCGCTCGTGAGGGACCCTCGAGCGAGGCGGACCCCGCTCGAGAGAGGCGGGGACCCTCGAGCGAGGCGGACCCCGCTCGAGGGAGGCGGGGACCCTCGAGCGAGACGGACCTCACTCGAGAGCGGCGGGGACCCTCGAGCGAGACGGACCTCACTCGAGAGCAGCGTGAGCCCTCGAGCGAGGCGGACCTCGCTCGAGGGGGCGTTTTGCTGGGCCGTTTCGGTGGGCCGTGGGGGCCACTGTGGCGTGGATCGTGTTGTGGGTATATCTTGCGTTAGGCCCGGGGTTGGGTTTGCGTTTTGCGTTTTTTTTGCAGGTTTTAAGCAGGATTCCCCCCGGTTTTTTAGGGGACCCTCGTGACTGTCCCCGACAAAATGAACGAGGCGTCATGCTGCATGCTGACGTGGGGGAGGGGACCAAGCGGGGGCACGTGCGGGCTGGCGTGCAAGGAACCAGCAGCGTGTTGACTGCTGTCGAGAATTGTTCGTTCTCAGCGCGCAGCCGCTAATTAGCAATACCCCATGATCCTCTCCGTTTTTTCCTAAACAACCCGACATGGCACAATCTGCTGGAACGATACATATATGCAACAAATTCGAGAATTATTTGCAGCGGTGGAAGGCGACAACTTCATGGTGATGAGGCTGGGCATGCGGAACACGGCGGGGCGGAGAAGCAGCAGGCGGGGTGGCGTTGCACGTCAAGGACGACAAGTCCATCTTCTTCAACTGCTGGATCAAGGGCAACCAGAACACGCTCTTTCGCACAGGCCTACCACCAGTTCTACCGCAGCTGCATCATCTTCGGCACCGTCGCTCTCGTCGTGACGTTGCCGCCATTTTCCAGTACTGTGTCATCCTCGTGCGACAGCCGCGACCAGGCCAATGCAACCCACCATCGTCACCGCACACAGACACCGAGGCCACTAGCAGACCACCAGCTTCGTCATCCACCGGAGCCAGATCGTCGCCGACGAGCAGCTCGCCGCTAACAACACGTCAGGGCTAGCGGCGGCGGTCAAGACGTACCTCGGCCGATTGTGGAAGGACTTCACGCGGACGGTAGTAATGGAGTTTGTCTCGAGGGCTTCGTGCACGACTAAGGGTACATGCCGTGGGAGGGCAAGGAGACACGATCTTATTCGACGAGTTCGCTAACATCGGCGACGACACGAACGTAACGGGGGAGGAAGAATATGGGGTTCCACATCATGAACCATGAGAAGGCCCTGTAGTTCACGATGGAGCACTTCTTGCATGACGCTGAGTGCATATTAGAGAGCAGTACACCAGTGAGTTTAGGGTTGGTCGAAAGGCATAGAAGAGTAATTATTGCGTGCATAGACGACGGCGGCGGCGGTGTGAATCTGTGCATGTAATGACTGATCAACGTGTGTACGAGCGCTCGTGTATGCAATGTGTGTGCATGCTTACCAATTATGTGCCCGTTTAGAAAACCACTACCTACACAACTTATACATTAATTCGCGAGACGAACCAACATTTGACCAACGATTAGAGAACTTTGGCCAACATTTAGAGGACGGTTATTATAGTATTATTGTCGTAAATTATGAATTAATTAGGCTTGTTAGATCCGTCACGAAAAGATATTCATCGCGCAAAATTGCACTCATTTGTGAAAAGGTTTTGTAAATAAATTTAATTTAGTACTCCATACATGTAAGATTTTCCAGAGAAAATATTTTCACCTAGGACGACCACACCCCACACTGTGCCCCTCCGCCTTCACCACGACACCACAGGAGGTAGCCGTTGCTGATGGCGGCTGCCGGGAGGCAAGAGTAACTAGGAACGGTGTGGTGGGAGTTTTGTGAAGATTTTTCAGATCTAATAACCCATCTACAATTCCTACCTTTCCTATTAGCTCTATGGTGCCCTCGCCTTTGTCCTCAAATCCTCACTTTCCTATCATCTCGATGGCGCCCTCTGTCTTTTCGTCCTCGAATCTTCGGCGTCATGTTTTTAATGAAAGAATAAAATTAAATTTGTATATTCAAAAGTTGAAAGAATTTTCTTAACACGTGTGTGCCGCACGTACATTTTACTAGGATAGTGACCGTGCGTTGCTACGGGCAAAACATATTCTTTCTACGAGCATCAATCTTAATGACATAAATATCAATTGTCTTTAAGTTCAACTTGATCAAAACAAATTTATAGAGAAATGCACAAATATTTGGAACGTTAATCTATTTGAAGGGTACATGAAGGGTACATGGGTAGCACACGTATCAAAAATGAATTAATATTTATTGATAAATATAGCTATAAAAAATCATAATTATTGCTGTCAACAATACATCAAATAACTCACTATATATGCATAACGGTTGGTTTAGGGGGGGGATATTAATCTTCCTTGTATGCATGAAAAGAGCTTGATCCTATTTTTTTAATCTATTGTCATCATATACCATTTCTCTTACTCTTTTCATGAGAACATCACCAGATTGTATATACTGTCAGGAAGGGAATTGGTATAAAGATGAAACTAAAATAGATACACATAATTTAGAAGCACCCTATATTGTACATATCTCCTTATCGAAATAATATTGGGCACGAATATTGTATTTACAAAAATCCGCTAAACAAATAATTGAAGTACATGAATGTACGGACTAACACAAATGAAGGGACAATGTAGGCGCAGATCTCCATCCATTTTTACATGCACACAAGATAGAAGGGTGTGGAACTCACATAGAATAAAAAAAGTATGAGAAAAAAGGGTAAGCTAGTGAGAAATGTCTTGTGTTTTAGAGGCGGTGAAAAATCCGTATTGCAATGCACAGCTCATTCAGCAAAACAATATATCAAATAAAAATAGTTAATTCATGGACTTAATTATTGTATCAACATTTTTTAGAATACTGCAATTTTTTAAATACATAAATTTCACTGATCTTGGTAAGAGCCTAAGATTCATGTGTACAGTTGCTCTTCTATGGTAGATACTATCGATTCAAATACTATTATCCTGTTAGTCGACCAGCTTCCTTCCTAATAGAAAAACTTCTCCATAAGATCATAGCAACCGCAAGGAAATAGGTATGCATACAATCTACCATTGTGGCCAAAACTCCATAACAGCAGAGTAGCTGACCTTAATTCTTTAAAAACTTATTTGGTTCAGAACACTCTAGTGAAACCAGTTTAGAAAATACACTTCACTAACCTGCTCCTGTGAAGACTACATACGAAAGTACCTTCTGAGGGTTACATCTACATCACATCAGCGAGGGATACTTAGCTGCTAGCATATATTTCAGAAGCAGTCTTTGCAGGGCAATGTGGCATCAGTTAAAAATATTTTCCATTTAGCAAACATGTCGGAGAAGCAAAATTCAGAAATGATGTGCTGCCAAACTCAGTGTCACCAAGAAGTCAAAAAGTAAGGTCAATCCATAAGTGGTCATGAAATTATTCATCATCCGTGAACACAAAAGTTAGTCATCAACTATACCATGGTAAACTTGAATTATTTAGATTGACTTTGTACATGCATAAAAATAATCAGGGCTGGCCATGAGGTGACCTGATGTAAATGCATAGTTTTTATGGCCTCCATCATGAACCATCTTTCTGTGCAAAATTTAGCCAAGACGAAAGGGGAAGTTGTTTCAGAGTTGAAGAACTTTTTCATAAATTGAATTGCATATAAATGTTAGACAAAATGCTACTATGTATCCCACGTAATATATGTACTTGCTAAAAACTTATTTTGGGTAATAGGACAACTGATCAAATTAAAGTTTATCACATATGAGGCAAACTTTTAGCAGCTGTCAGAATGCTTGTTAGTTTTATATAGAATCTGTAACAAGCTCTAAACTACAGTTCGCACGATCATTTGCGATCAAGTGTGTAAGGTCACTAATGAAGAAATGACAGGCAAGCCTAGCATCTAAATTTATGGAAAATCATAAGCATTTGATACAACAGTATACATCAAGATCTCACAAACATAAACAGTAGAAAAACATAAACATGTGTTGGAGATAAAACAAGAACAACACTTGTACAGAAACCAGCACACCATGTCAAGAATGAACTGCTAAATTGGAGATAGAGTCCGGTACACAATATCAACATCAAAGAAATGGAAGCATAGGTAGAGAAAAAATTCACCGCACCTCACTTGCAAGTCAGCATGTGTTGCAGACCTGCATGTACTGCTACCTTACTGGGCAACTGATAGAGTACTTTTCCTCTCAAAAAGTAGCATATACATCTTGACTATAGTAGTATAACCTTTTAACACTTCTCATCTATAGTAGTATAAACTTTTTGCTCACAAACTATCATAAATTTGCTATATAGCCATATGGGTGTAGAGGTAAACAAATAAACAATGTTGACACAGATTCAGGAAATATTTCTCATTCCAGCAACCTACACATTTTAAAAGCAGTAGTGATAGCAATCTAATAGGGCGACTCACCTCCTGCTGCACTCCAAATGGTTGATTGTGATGTGCTTTTCCAATAGTTGATTGTGATGTGCTTTCTCAAAACTTGCCAAGAGCTGAAAAAGCCAAAAAGACTAATAATTTGGGACGGAGGGAGTAGTAATGAATGAAAATGTCATGTTTAGATTACTCGAGGGATCTTAGGCTGTTTCACAATTCCATTTACACAAATGTACTGAGAAAACTGTACTGATCTATGCCGAATGTAAACTAACAATTACCTTTTTTGCATGGTTCTTACTGGACAGCATGGCTTTCTCCATATGTGCAGGAAACCACATTAGAAAGCATAAATTTCTCCACCCCTATGCAAAAGAAACCATCGAGAGATTCATCTACGAAGTCTTACCATTGATGATAGGAAATTAAGGTTAAAGACTTCTGGCGCATGTTTGCAATGCCAAATCAAACATCATACTGAAAGTTGTGTCCTTTCATTAGAAATCTGCATAGCGCTGGTGCATTAATACTTTGACATATAGCTATATCAAAAAATTAATTTTCACTCATAAAAATTTTTGGGCACAAAGAACAGAAAAAAAAAAGCTTTCACAGATAGCTATCTCTTCACGGGCATTTCATCAAACATGTTACCTGCATGAACATGGTGAGCTCCATCACATGGCCGTAACTTGCTACCTTATCCCAAAACCATGCTTGCTACAGCAATCCCTGAAGGAGACACCACCAATCAGATTTCACACACAGCAAAAACACAAATCTTTGGTCCTTACGCATGTGACTTGGGGACCTGGACGGGGCTAGCAAAATGAACTGACCTGGAAAGACTCCACCAACGGAGCAGTAGGCGTCCACAGCTCGATCGGAGGCGACGTCCGGCGGCGGCGCGATAGGGTCAGCATCTCTGCGGTGCGATGCAGGAGCTGGGCGGTTCCGCGATGGGGTCCGTCACCGCCGCCGACGCCTGGGCCGAGGGGACGGAGGTAGATCACGACAGTGGCGGCGGCGGGGGTGGCGGCGGGGAGCGGGGGGAGACAGGAGTGCGGCGCGGTCGGGGGAGGAGGCGTGCTTGGAGCAGAGAAGGGGCGTGGTAGGGTTTGGGGAGCGGTGGCGCCGACGCGGGATGGAAGGGTTTGGGGAGCGCCGGCGCCGGCGCAGGATGGAGTAGATCGGGGGAGGAGGCGTACCGATGTGGAGGGGCAAACCGGGGAGGGGGCGCAATCGAGGGTTTGGGGAGCGGCGGCGCCGACGCCGGCTTTCTCGCGCGTTGCGAAGGGGAGGGCGATGCGTTTTTTTTCTTTTCTCGTGCTATTAGATCGGCGGATGCGTGTGGGACCAGCGGAGTAGGCACCGTGCGGAGCGGAGGCGCACGGGGGAAGGCGCAGCTCGGGGTGAAGGCGCGGAGGTGGACGGGCAAAGGTGAACCGATGGAATTGTCTTACTTTCACTCTTTTTATTAGTAGAGATAGAGATAATTTCATACCCATGGTATGGTATAGTTATTCGGTACCTGAGTCATCCCCCGAGCCGCACCCGGCCTCTCGACGCACCCTCCTCCCCCGCTCCCGATTTTTTAGGCGTGCGTGAATGCGTGATGCAACCGGCCATCCAGGTTTAGTTGCTAAAAAAACGGCGTCGCAAAAGTACGACCGGACCGTATATTCCCAGAACGATTCACGGTATCAAGGACTACACACGTACATGGTTTGTGTGGCTAGGACCAAGAAGACGTGTCGTGACATGTAAGACGTACGTGATAATAATTTCATAAAACGTTTATAAATCCAAATAATTTCATGTGTGAACTATTAACTAATCGTACCTGCCTACTATTTCAATTCTTGAAAACTCTGCTGCACAACAACTTGATTTCATAAAAAACATTTAAATTCACCAAAATCTTTAGATTCCCTGAATTTTTTTATACTAAACCATAAATTTTGATAGGTCAAACCACAAATTCTGTTTAAGTCTTCATAGTCGAGGATGAAGACTCACATGGCCTGTATCCATTAGATCTCTAGCAAGTTAGACCATATAAAGCTCTGTTCACTGCCAATTTTATTAATCCGTGAGAATACTATTTTATACCACAAAATTCAGTAAAAATATAAGTATTTGATTGTTAGATCATAAAGGTTCAAACTTTTGTGGCCTCAACTCAGTTTTAATAATCAACAATGGAGCTGATTGAGATCATGCCACAAGCCTGATTGACAATCTATATAGCTCAACTGTTTCTGAGGCTCCTTATAAGTTATCTTACAATCACTACTAAATATTATTACATCTGATTGCACAACTTATGTGATTAAAAGTTTCAGCCAATGATGCATGGGAACTGTGCTGTATCACGATTCATGAATAGAATGGTGTCTTGTGTAAGTGGCAAAAACATGGAGACAGCGAAGCAAAATATCTAATTGCTGAACATGAATTTGTTTGAGAAAATGAACGTCATGTGGTTTGTGAATATTTTTCAGACCCGGCATAAGCTTTAAGCCAGCAAAAAAAATAACTATTTGCTGAATCTGATAGTTTTACACTACTATAGAACAATCTTAAAATAATTTCTACATCACTAGGTGATTTCATCAGAGCATTACAATTGGACTAGCTAGGATGTATACCAGTATAAAAAAACATAAGTGCACATCTAGTTTTGACAATGAACTGAGCCCCAGAGAAATAGATGTTTCAAACCAAAGACTTGGTCCAAAAAAATAAACACTTACAGGTCATAGGAACAAGATTCACATCATCTGGATGACAATACAAGCTTGGCACTCAAGCATGGTGCAGATTCTCAAGAGCATGTTCAGATACATAGTGTAGATGCTATCAATATGCCTCACATGGTGCTGTAGTGTTTCAAACTAGTGCTTTGTTTTTGCTTAAGTCGCATAATGGCGAGGCAGCTAGGTTACAGGATGAATGAATATACTAAATGTTATCTGATGCATGAGGTCGAGTTCCCCATGCATCACAAGAACATGGACACAAGACATAACAGATCAATTGATTTGAAGCACCATGCCTACTGGAAAGAAGTATATACTACTACATAAGCTACTCCATTTATCATAAACAAATTTAAGGGTATATGAGGATTACGAATTTATCAGTATGACTTGCAGTAGAAACTAGAAACATGGAAATAAATAAAAGCAGGGTAAGAAAGCACATGCTAATGTCCAAATAAAATTGTAATTCTCAAGTTTTATATGACAAATTGGCAGTACCGTGCAAACTGCTTGATACTCCATATGAGATTATCCTAAAATGCGTACACTTCCTACAGAAACTAAGCATGCACCATATCAGCATCTGAATTTGAATAAACTTTCGTTCGCCTCCGGAAACATACCTTCTGATTAGCACAACTGAAGGGGAATTGTATAAAATGATCAGCAATCCTGATTATGTATGACACTCACGTTCTAATGACCATTGATCTTCACAAACGGTAAGTGAACATCCCTGAATTGGTGAGACACACGAATCGCTCCAATACCTGATGAGAGTCACAACATTATAATTGATTCCGCCATCTTTGCAGAGACACGAACTCGCCACATCAGGGATCGGATGAAGGGATTAGAAGACTAAGAATAAAAAAAGTTGCAGATAAAATAAATCAAATCCAGTCGGCAGGATCTAAAAACTTTTTGATAAACAATCTAAAATTTTTAATTGTATCCCTACACAAAAGAAGCAGCATGTATTATATACTGAAGAATCATGTATAATTTGTGTAAAGCTTTGGTCTCTGCTTCCTGCAGCATATTTTCTAATCAGCATACTAGATGGGAATTAGAGAAAATAATTAGCAGATAGAATACATATGAGTATTTGACTATATAAGAGGCACATGGAGGTCAACACCCCTTTAATAATTGTTAGGTGTTGTGGCCACCCCAATATGCACGAATCAGGAAGTTGGGAGTGGATGGAACATCAAATTGCTCGTAGCGTCAAAGAAGGGAAATCAAGATGAGAAAAAAAAACATGTAGTGCTTTTGTCTCAACGAAGCTATGATTGCCTAATGATTTGTCCATCTGCTGCGCAAGCATCTCTATTTAATTATTTTCAAATTACAATTATCATGATTCACGAATAGTCATCGCTATTGCACACAATCAATTAAAACAGGGAGATCGAATGAAAGTGAGAAAGGAGGGGCACCTGACTCGCCAGAGGACATTGGTGCAGCCTCATCGAAAGAAAACCACCGCTCAGGATCAGGGGAGGAAAAGCAAGCTGCTGAGCAGCCAGGAGGAGATGGATCCGTGGGGCCGTCCAATGCCCGTGTGGCCACCGCCGCCGGACTGGCTCGCCGCGGCCGTGGCCAGTGGCGATTGGAGACCAAATCAGAGGCACGAATGATAACGGCTGCTTCCCGCAGTATCAGCAGCTGGAGTAGGGGGTCGGACGCCTTCAATCAGCCGCATGCATAGCTATCAAAAGTGAAGCATCAGCAGCCGCAGCATATTTTTCCTGCAGTATCAGCAGCCACATCATATTAAACGCAGTCACCAAAAGTGAAGCAGTATATTTATCAGGCTAGCGAAACTAAACACACCTAGAAAGTACAATCAGCGCAAACAAAAGCACAAGGGTAGACATAACTGAGAAGTACCCAGCGAGTAAGTATGAAGAAGCAGATCACAGATTCGGCTGGGGTGGTGGGACGGAAGCGAGATCATGCGGCCAGCAGCAAGTCCTGGGCTCCACTGGTTGGTAAATCACCCATCCACCTCCGCTTGTGGCTCAATCCCGGATCAGACCAAGCACTGCCAGATCTGCCCAGCTCCATTCTAATCCAGCACTGCCGAATCTACCAATCTGGCTAATCGCAAACCTATGCAGGAAATGAGAGAAATCATTAGAAATGGAATAGGGATGGGCTATTCAGGGAAATAGAGGGTGGGATTAAGAGGGCAGCACCTTGTGCAGTTTGGGAAAACTCCAATCCTTGATGAGGGAACCAGTCAACCAGCTTCCGCATATTAGATGCCGCATTCATGCGCGTGCTCCTTTGGTCCAAACGTTCAATATCTCCAGGCACGTCCTCCTTCGGTCAAAGGGCCCAAGATTTCTAGGTCTGCGAAAGAAGGTGGTGGCCGCGGTGACCGGTGGAAGTCGAGATGAGGCAGCGGTGCCGCGTGAAGTATCCCCATCAACGGAGCAACGCAGGGGTATTTAACTTTTTACCATTACTAGCGAAGTGCCCGTGCGCTGCTACGGGCATTGAACATTAAATAATTATATCTTCCCATGCACTTAAATTAAATGAAGCATTTCTTCCATTGTAAATACATATTTTAATTTTCGAAATTCATAATTAATAATAAGAACAATGAAAGTAATCATATATTTAGTAGATAGGTTAGGTATTGTGCTACGGTGATAAGCATGTTACCTTTCCGCAAAAGAATAATCCACTATTTGCAGTGACTTACATAGTTTAATTTTCGAAATTCATAATAATTAACAATAACAATAATGATAGTAAATGTAATGGAAAGTGCTCGTGCGTTGCTACGGGCAAAACAAAGATCCTTAATAATAAAATTAAAGAAAATACCTTTGACCCACATGAAAATTAAAATCATGAAAATTAAAATTGCATGTTTCCAATCATAATGGTTTAAGATTACAAATTCATACATTCAACCACAATAAATGTTTAACTTATCATGTACATATAAATTCAAATCGTGGTCTAATAAACATCCATGAATGAGTTCAATCGTAATGACTAATTATTAAGATTGCACATTTATACATTCAACCACAATCAATATTCACTCATCACGTGCATATAAAATCCAAATCGCATTCCAATACACATCCATGAATGAGTTCCATATCATGTGTACTTGTGTTCCAATACACCACTTATTAGGTACTTGTGTTAGAGGCTTTGAGCAAACAAAGGCTGTCACTACTCGCTACCAAGAACCAACACATGGGCTGACTCTTGCTTGTCATAAGCACACCTGATGTCCCTGATGAAGCACTGTCCACCACAACAAGTGAACTGGTCACAAAATAATTAGAACCAAAATAATTAGAACCATCTGCAAGCAGAGCACGACTCTGTCACAGATCAGGTTCTGATGGTCAGCCTGCACGCCCTCCATGGCTGATTGCATCATTCGCCTCTTTTGTGCCTTCTTTCCACGCGTAGGACTCCTGCTAACTGAATGGTATAAGATTCAAGCATATGGTGCATTAGTTCTCTCGGTGTGCAAACAATTGGACAGATATTACATTATATTCCCTTAAAAATCACAATAGGATATAACACATGTTGAAGATAAATGAAATTAGTAGTGGTCCGCTATACAAAAAACAATCCCATGAATCAAGACTGATATGAGAACATGACCAATGTAAACATTAAAATGGTATTATAGCTTGTTACAAATGCGGTAGTTATCTCTATAGACATGAGCCCAAACTTAAATGACACTTTCAAAGTTTCAGCACAAATACAAAAAAAGTAAAGATGTTGACAAGGATTTATATACAACTTCCAATCAACTCAATATGGAAAAAAACCACCTCACTTTGTAGCTTCGGAACTTGCTCACAACTTTTGGCAATGTATCATTGCAAAATTATAATCAATACAGTACGAAAAGAAAATTATTGAAAAGGATTCAATGGAAATATTACAAAGATTCTATGAGCATAGAGCTGAACTCTATACATATCACAGAGATGCTACGAGCATAGCACCGAACGAACTTTGAAATAATGCAAAAAAACCAAGTTAGATTAAATGACGCGACAATAAAAAAATGTATCAAAATAAGGGATCCTAAGCTGGTGGCAAAATAAGGGATCCCAAGCTGCAGAGGAGACGGTGCACAGTGATGGCATCGGTGCCGTCGGCTGACCGGGGTGCTGCACGCCCGAAGGTGGGCAGCTGCGGTGGCAGATGTAGGAGGTGGAGGTGGCGTAGGACGGTGAGGTTGGGAAGGAGGCGCAGATGGGCTTACCGGCGGCAAGGACGCGGTGCTCCGGCCCTGGAGGCGGGCGGTGGTGTTGGTTGGCATGTGTTCCAACTCTCAATATTCAGACATCTTGGAAGGCTGGCTTGGCATACATGCAGTCCTTGATTCGCAAACATTGAGTGTAATCTTTCTGCAACTTGACTGGCCTCTCCTTGTGTGATCCTGCATTTCCAAAGAGGGGGAAACAAAAAATTATTTCGTCCTCGGACTTGAACGAGATAAGCGAGGAAGTAAAAAAACATTTTTCTGTACTGGGAGTGGGAGGTTATATTAACAAAAGCCGTAGAGTGCATGTGAGTGGAAAAGTGTTTCTCTCGAAAGGCGTAGCAAAAATTACCTGCATATTTCCTTTTCTTGTTGGCTCTTCTTCTTTTGCGCTCAGCCTGTGTAAGTTCCCCCTCTTCTTTAACATCACCCTTTCCCCGAGAGATTTTTTCAGGAGCAAGCATTGCAGCATCAAAAACGGCTACAGGTGCAACCTGTAAGACAGAGCTCATGACATTAACTGAATGCTATGACTGAGGCATAGAGCAACATCACAGTAAAATTAAAGGTTTCTGTACCTCCTCCATTGCTAAGGCCGGCACATTAGCTTGTACAGACATATCTTCAATGACCTGAAAAGGCCATATTTCACTCCATAAGGCGACAAAGCTTCAGCAAAAAAATTACAAACACGAATTAACTCCACCGCAAATATGCAAAAGATCTGCCATGATTAACATATAAGCAAACACACTGAACGATTGTTATTTCAAAGACATTTTCTTTCAAATTAATATAAATTAAGTACTAAATTATTCACAACAATTCAGATTAAGGGCAGGCTTACATTATTTTCACAACAGATAAAGCTAACTCCCCTTTTATTCACCTCCTTCTTTAGTTCGTCTGAAATCGATAGAGGGGCAGGTGCAATGCCAACATTTTGGGCATAATCATCCTAGCATAACAAAAAAATCAAGAATAAACTAATTTAATGCTTATCTCAATTATAATCTCTTTGGATATAAAAATATATATTATGACAGTGCGAACCTCATAGAGTTCAGCAAGACCCTTCTTGCTCTTACTTTCATCCGGTCGAGACAATATCGACAATGGTAAGATATCAATAGCACAAATATAGCATTGGTTAAGCTTATGTTTACCCAATGGATTCATAAGCACCTTGGATGCAATTAGAAAAAAGCGCATTGCAATAATCGAATGACAGTGTGCCCCTAAAGCAAACGAGAAACATACAAGTCTCGGTGGCTAAAGGCCCCGATATTTTAAACCTAACAAGTAAATTCCCCGTATCGGATGGCCAAATTGATATGCACAAATTGTGAGCAAGGAAACATACATGACCGAGCGAGAAGTGGAGCTGCGAGTGCTACGGGCATTTCCATAATATGTGGTGATGGCAACATATGTGAAGTGCCGCGGCTCCGTTCCTCTTAACAATGAGATAAGCCGTAAGAAAGAATTATAAAATCATAAAAATTGGTTGTATAACATTCATATGCTTCGGGCTTTCGGCTAGCATGATTACCTTAAGGTTGCGCAATAGCTCTTTTACTTATTCATAAATCTTGATGAATGGCAAGCATCCTTTTGCGAAACCAGGGCATGGTTATATTAAGCCATCATAACTTCCTCGAAAGTACAAGAGGGATAAATTGATCTCGAATAAGACTACATAATGCAACAAAATAAGAGAACAGAACAGCTCAATTACCTAATGGTTGTTTTGTTGTAATGCAACAGCAAATTTCTGCAGCAACAAATATACCAAGAAAAAACCTTATCAGTGAATTTGCAAGAACTAAAAAAACTTATCAGTGAATTTGCAAGAACTAAGCCCTCAACCATCTTCGAATAACAAATGGCTCGGAACAGACAACATATCTCATTCATAAGAACATATATATCCTTTCAGAAACTTTAAAAATTATTAATCCAACCATGAACCGCAAAGAACAAATAGAAATCTAAGGTCTTCTATGTCTTCTGAGTGTGAGGTAAGGAAAATGGAGAGCAACTCGCAAATCCAAGAAGAATATGGGATTGAGGCGTAGTGGTGGACCTGGATTCGACCGAGGCCCCGTGGACGGGGACGGCGACTCATGGACAGGGACGACGATGGCGGCTCCTGGTCCTGGGCCAGGGATGGGGACGCGGAAGGGAGGCAGTGCCTGGACCGGGGTAGGAACGTGGGGGCGGCGGCACTTGGTCGGCGACGCAGCGCTTGGTCGATGCCCTGTAGAGGATGCAGTCGATGTAGCCATGTAGATCGAGATGGTGGAGGGGGAGGCAGGGTAGATGTGGCTCCTGGACGGGTACATGGAGCGGCGATATTACCTGGACCAGAAGACGGAGTGGCAGAGGCACAACTGCTTCGTCCCCGCCATGGCCACGAGGCTACCTCGCCGACGCCATGGCGAAGGCGTAGCCGTCGGAGTGGAGGGGGCGCAAACTGAGGCCAACATCCTCAGCTGATGCCCAAGCACGAGCTCTCCCGATGCTGTTGGAGCTCCAGCGCGGAACGGGCAACAGCAGGAGAGGAAGGACCACCGAGTTAGGGTTGAGCGGCCCGCGGAGTCGCGAGGGGGCGAGCGGCGGGTCGGGGGTAGGAGGGCCCCCGTGGACCTCCCGCGGTGGCCGGCGCCGGCGGTGCGCTTCCGCGTGACGACGGCGGCGGGTTGCCGACGGCGGGGCGGTGAGGGGAGAAAGGGACGGGTGGTGAGGGGAGAAAGGAACCGCCGCGCCGCGAGGGGCAAAATATCTTGGGGCGGGGGGGGCGAGGGTCCGAACGACGATAACATTTCAGTTTTTTTAGCTGTAGGATATAATGGGTGGCGCCTCTCCGTATAATATCTTCCCAGTTGCCACTACATTTTTACCACGCAACGACGAAAGATGCTACAAAAATACCATATTTGCTCGCGTAGCATGCCAAATCAGCAGTCCACGTTGGATCCGTCCCCACAAGGGATGCCAAATGACCTCTCATGCCCTTCGCTCTCTTCCGCTTCTTCTCTTTCCTCACTTACACGTGGGACCCACCTGTGATATCATCTTCAACCTCCAGCCATTATTCTTCCGCCGGTGAGACATGCAGCCGTGAGCTCGAGCCCCACTGTGTACAGGGGATCTCGAGCCCCGCTGCATCCTGATGGTGGAGCTCGAGCCCCGCTGCCGGACGAGGAGCCCCGCCCTAACGGATGATGATTAGCAAGGGGCGGCGGAGGAGAAGCGTCGGCCGCCACGTCGACAAGATCCCTGGAGACGACGGCAGATCCGGAGGTCTCCGGGCACCGCGCACCCTCGTCAGGCATCGTGCCACCCCGCGCCAGCACGTACTCGCCGCAGGGGAAAGGGGAACAGGACGACGAGAAGCGGCTTGGATGACGGGGATGACGGCCGTAGGGGAAAGGGGAACAAGACGGGGAATGTTGGAATATATGGCCCAAACAATGTGATGTGCACTCCATTGGGCTGCAATACATTGGGCCACTTCCACATAGGAAAGTCAATGTGGTGTGGAGGGAATGCAAGGGAGGTTTAGTGCCACCTTGCTATTCTATGGAGATGAGGACCAACATATAAGGGAGGCTCTTGTAGAGTACTTCAAGTGATTGAGTATGAGCAAGAGAACACACACGCACGCGCGCGCGTATCGCGTATTTTCGTGTGATTTATCGCGTGACTTGTGACTTGCGACGATGCGCGATCGCGACGGGTTCCTAACCGGTGTTTCTCTTTTTCGTACTGTTTTGTTTTGGCCCACGTCGCCAACACCTAGATCGCCACGTCTGCCCTCGGAGCGGGATAAGCACGTCCTCGAACGTGCGGCGGCTTCGTGGGAGGACATCGAGAGATACCAGGGGGCGGTTCCCGGATATCGGCGCATCGAAACATGGGCGGTTTAAGGGTCTTCACTATAAAGGAGATGTCCTTTTGACGGGAAGACATAAGCCACAACTCGTTTTCTCATCTACTCCGCTGCGCGCGCCGCCGTCCGAGCTTCTGCCGTTCCTCCGTCCGCCGTGCAGCGGATCGAGGGAGAGCGGTGTCTCCGAACCAACGCCGGTGTTCTGAAGGCATGCACGGGTGCCGGCGATCAGGTTTCTGGGAAGCGTACTCGCGACCGCTCGTCACTGCTTCCTCTACTCCGACTTCGTCCGCGCCTAAATCGACTACATCTACATCGTCCTCGACTTCCAACCATCTTCAATCTCGTGTGTGTTGCACTGTAAGTATACCGTTTGCATCTCTTCCTGCACATGCAATGATGGATGTTTGGATCTGTTCCTCTTTTGTATTCCTAGCATGTGTAGGGTTTGTTGATCCCTCTTGTATTTTTGTAGTACTAGCGTATCTGTTCCTCTTTGCTAGTAGTTTTCCGGGAATCAAATTAATCTTAGATCATGTTAATTTTGTAACAATCCAGAAACCTGAGATAATTAACATGGCTGGTGGGATTTCGGATGTGATGAAGCCTGAGCGCTTTACTGGGGGTGACAACTTTAAGAGGTGGCAGACACGGGTCAAGTTTTGGCTCATGTCGATGAAGATCTGGTGGGTTATCTCCCCAGTGCTCCCTCTCACTGAAGAGCAGCACCGTGATGCGGAGTTGGATAACAACACAGCAATCGGATGCCTATTGTCCCTCATGTCTGATCAGTTGTGTGATGTGTACATGCACTACACCAAAGCCTCTGAATTGTGGGAAGCCCTAGATCGCAAGTATGCGGTTCCTGATGCTGGACGTGAACTTTATGTTATTGAGATGTATCACGACTATCGAATGGATGATAACCGTTCGGTAGTGGAACAAGCTCATGAGATCCGAAATTTTCCGGTGGGGGAACTTGTACATTTTGAGTGTGTCTTACCACGACAAGTTCGTGGTTGGTGGCATCATTGCCAAGTTACCTCCTAAGCGGGAGGGACTTTGCCACGAGCCTCAAACACAAGAAGGAGGCAATGACTGTTGAAAGTCTGGTTGCTACACTTGATGTTGAGGAGAAGGCAAGATCAAAGGATGTGTCTCGTTCAGTCCCACAGGAAGGAGGTTCCAAGGAAAATGTGGTGGAGGGCAAGTCTGCTGGAAATAAGAACAAGAATTGGAAAGGGAAAGGACCAAAGCAGACCGCTAACTTCAAGAAGAAGAGGAGCAAGGAAGACCTGACTTGCTTTGTGTGAGGCGAACCTGGGCACATAGCCAGGAAGTGTCGCCAACGCAAGGGCAAGAAGGGAGGTCAGAAAACTGCAAACGTGACTGTGGGCGAAACTAGTGGATCCGGGTATGTTCCTGAAATCCTACTAGCACGTCAATCCACCGATTGGTGGGTAGATACAGGAGCTAATGTGCATGTATGTTCTGACATGAATTTGTTTTCCTCTTATCAGGCTACAGGCAGTTGCTCCGTCTTGATGGGCAATGGGTCAAGGGCTGTTGTGCATGGAATTGGAAGAGTTGATCTGAAGTTGACCTCCGGAAAGACTCTATCTCTCAAGAATGTGCAGCACGTCCCTGGAATAAATAGGAACCTTGTTAGTGGTTCTCTTTTGTGCCGTGATGGCTTTAAGTTAGCGTTTGAGTCGAACAAGTTTATTGTTTCAAAATTTGGTTCATTTATTGGAAAAGGTTATGATTGCGGAGGCCTGTTCCGCCTTTCTATTTCAGATGATTGTAATAGGTTCGTAAACTCTATTTCAAGTTCTAGCTCGGATAATAATGAAGGAGAGGTTGCTGTGTGGCACTCTCGGTTATGTCACATCAATTTTGATCGCATCTATCGTTTGACCAAACTTAATTTGATTCCGAGTTTTCCCATGGTCAGAAGGTCTAAGTGTCATGATTGTGTGCAAGCAAAGCAACCTCGAAAACCTTTTAAGGCCATTGAGGAGAAGAGTCTGGCACCTTTAGATTTAATCCATTCAGACTTGTGTGAAATGAATGGAGTGTTGACTAAGGCAGGGAAAAAATACTTTATATAGTTTATTGATGATGCGACTAGATATTGTTATCTCTACCTTGTTAAAACGAAAGATGAAGCATTGCATTGTTTCAAAGTCTATAAAGCTGAGGTTGAAAACCAACTAGAAAAGAAAATCAAACGAATTAGGTCCGATAGAGGAGGAGAATATTTATCCGCTGATTTTTCTGAATATTGCACGGAGCATGGAATAATCCATGAGATTACAGCTCCCTATTCGCCCCAATCTAATGGAGTGGCTGAACGGAAAAATCGAACACTCACGGACTTGGTGAACGCCATGTTGGGAAGTGCCAGTTTATCCAAGCCATGGTGGGGGGAAGCTTTGCTGACCGCTTGCTTTATTCTAAATAGAGTTCCTACATCAAAAGGAGTACAAACTCCATATGAAGGATGGAAAGGAAGAAAATCTTCTCTAAGTTTCATACGTGCATGGGGCTGTTTAGCCAAAGTAAATGTACCAGCATGTAAGAAAAGAAAGTTGGGACCTAAAACGGTTGACTGTATTTTTCTGGGATATGCTCATAATAGTGCAGCTTATAGATTTTTAGTAATCAGATCCGAGGTCGCTGATGTACATGTCAATAATGTGATTGAATCTCGTGATGCAACCTTTTTTGAGGACGTTTTTCCAATGAAGAGTAGTAGTTCATCTTCTAGTTCGCAAAGTACTAATTTTATTCTGGATTCTCCTAAACTTATTGATCAACCACATGAGGAGAATGACAGTACAGAACCTCCTCGAAGGAGTAAGAGGCAAAGGGTTGAAAAATCCTTTGGAGATGACTTTACTGTGTATCTCGTGGATGACACACCTAAAACCCTTTCAGAGGCATATGCATCGACAGATGTAGAGTACTGGAAGGAAGCTGTCCATAGTGAAATGGAGTCCCTCATGTCAAATGAGACATGGGAGATATGTGATTGTCCTGTTGGGTGTAAACCTGTTGGGTGCAAATGGATCTTTAAGAAAAAGCTCAAACCTGATGGAACCATAGATAAATTTAAAGCTAGGCTTGTAGCTAAAGGTTATACACAAAAGAAAGATGAGGATTTCTTTGATACATATTCACCTGTCACTAGAATAACCACGATACGTGTGCTTGCAAATGGATGTAAAGACAGCGTTCCTAAATGGAGAGCTAGACGAAGAAATCTATATGACGCAGCCTGAAGGTTTCGTGGTATCTGGACATGAGAACAAGGTGTGCAGATTAAAGAAATCTTTATATGGTCTCAAACAGGCTCTGAAGCAATGGCATGATAAGTTTGATAAAACTTTGACCTCAGCTGGCTTTGTGGCAAATGAGGCCGATAATTGTGTCTATTACAGGTTTGGTGGGGGTCACAGAGTAATTTTGTGCTTATATGTTGATGATATTTTAATTTTTGGGACTAGTATCGAAGTGATAAATGAAGTTAAGTCATTTTTGTCTCAAAGTTTTGATATGAAGGATTTGGGAGAGGCCAATGTTATTCTTAACATCAAACTGATGAAAGGCGAGAATGGGGTTACTCTAAATCAGTCCCATTATGTGGAGAAAATTCTAAATCGATTTGGGTACTCAGATTGTAAAACTTCTCCAGCGCCATATGATCCTAGTCTGAAGCTTCGCAAGAATCAAGGACAAGGGATAGATCAGCTAAGGTACTCACAAATCATTGGGTCACTCATGTATTTGGCTGGTGCAACTAGACCTGACATTTCATATGCTGTAAGCAAATTGAGCCGATTCACCTCGAATCCGGGAGAAGAGCATTGGTCTGCACTAGAGCGTGTAATGAAATACCTGAGAGGAACCACAACACTTGGACTTCACTATACAGGGTACCCATCAGTACTTGAAGGGTATAGTGATTCCAATTGGATCTCAGATGCTGATGAGATCAAAGCTACAAGTGGATATATATTCACTTTTGGAGGTCTTTGCAGTTTCATGGAGATCTCGTAAACAAACAATTTTGACGAAATCTACCATGGAGGCCGAACTTGTAGCACTAGAAGCAACCACTTGTAGAGGCGAGTGGTTGCGAGATCTTTTAATGGACATGCCTATGGTGGTTAAACCGGTACCGGCCATCCAGTTGTACTGCGACAACCAAACTGTGATCACAAATGTAGGCGGTGCAAAGGTTAATTTGAAATCCTCTAGGCATGTAAAGAGACGGATGAAATCGTCGAAATTTGAAAAACACGGTGTGGTGGTCGTTGATTATATCAACACTACAAGGAACATTGTCGACCCTTTTACAAAGGGACCGCCGCGTGCGATGATAGATGGTGCATCGAAGGAAATGGGGTTGAGACCCATATGAGTTGTTCTTCGGTGGCAACCCGACCTTCTTGATCGGAGATCCCGTGAACAAGGTGATGGGAAAAACAAGCCGCAAGAATGACTAGAGAGTACACTATATGTACCCGGTTCCGCTAATAGATGCGTACTCTCCGGATCGCATGGAAGGATGACGGTTGTCTTAATGGGTCCTAAGGCCGAGGAAATCGGCAAGGTAGCGCCTGCGAGGGTATCTTGGAAGGACACACCTATATGAACTTGACCGTGAGGTCGCGGTCTATGAGATGTGGGAAATCTCAGATGAGTTCATGAATGGACACGGGAGCATGACCGTAATGCTCCAATTTAAGGCATGGCTCTTGGCGGCCAAGTATCAGCGATGCACCCATGGGAACCTTGCTTACACAAGACTGGCAATTCAAGGCTTTGTCCATTGCATAGTTGTGAGTGAGCGAAACATGAAGTGCTAGGTGTAGCTCAACCCGTGACGGGTCCACACTCTAAAGCTGGTATAAAACGTCCAGCGGAGTAATTAACTTGCAGACATTGACTTTTGGTGGGGAATGTTGGAATATATGGCCCAAACAATGTGATGTGCACTCCATTGGGCTGCAATACATTGAGCCACTTCCACATAGGAAAGTCAATGTGGTGTGGAGGGAATGCAAGGGAGGTTTAGTGCCACCTTGCTATTCTATGGAGATGAGGACCAACATATAAGGGAGGCTCTTGTAGAGTACTTCAAGTGATTGAGTATGAGCAAGAGAACACACGCGCACGCGCGCGCGTATCGCGTATTTTCGTGTGATTTATCGCGTGACTTGTGACTTGCGACGATGCGCGATCGCGACGGGTTCCTAACCGGTGTTTCTCTTTTTCGTACTGTTTTGTTTTGGCCCACGTCGCCAACACCTAGACTGCCACGTCTGCCCTCGGAGCGGGATAAGCACGTCCTCGAACGTGCGGCGGCTTCGTGGGAGGACATCGAGAGATACCAGGGGGCGGTTCCTGGATATCTGGCAGATCGAAACATGGGCGGTTTAAGGGTCTTCACTATAAAGGAGATGTCCTTTTGACGGGAAGACATAAGCCACAACTCGTTTTCTCATCTACTCCGCTGCGCGCGCCGCCGTCCGAGCTTCTGCCGTTCCTCCATCCGCCGTGCAGCGGATCGAGGGAGAGCGGTGTCTCCGAACCAACGCCGGTGTTCTGAAGGCATGCACGGGTGCCGGCGATCAGGTTTCTGGGAAGCGTACTCGCGACCGCTCGTCACTGCTTCCTCTACTCCGACTTCGTCCGCGCCTAAATCGACTACATCTACATCGTCCTCGACTTCCAACCATCTTCAATCTCGTGTGTGTTGCACTGTAAGTATACCGTTTGCATCTCTTCCTGCACATGCAATGATGGATGTTTGGATCTGTTCCTCTTTTGTATTCCTAGCATGTGTAGGGTTTGTTGATCCCTCTTGTATTTTTGTAGTACTAGCGTATCTGTTCCTCTTTGCTAGTAGTTTTCCGGGAATCAAATTAATCTTAGATCATGTTAATTTTGTAACAGGGATGACAGCCACGACCTGGCGGTGGCGGTGTAGGACCTGGCGGTGGTGATTTGACGGGGAGAAGCGGCGGCGGCGGTCACGGGGTTAGGGTGGGTGGAGTTCGCACCCCATCGGCCATGGGCGTGCCCTCGTGGAGCTCACCCCTCGGAGTAGGTGTGGTATCCACGCGAGAATCGATGGTCGGTGACGACTGGTCCAAATCGATGGCAAGTGAAGGTCTTGTGCGTGACGACCGGGTCCAGGGAGAAGAAGGGGAAGACAACCAGGGAGTATTGGTCGGTGTACCGTAGCATGCAGGAGCGCTGTTGGTCGGAGGTTGAAGACAACCTTACATGTGGGTCCCACGTGTAAGTGACAGAAGAGAGGAGAAGAGGAAGAAGGCAAAGGGCATGAGAGACATTTTACACTCTTTGCTGACTCGTATCCTAGCTGGACAGCCGTGTTGGCGTGCCACGCGAGCAAAAGTGGTAAAATTGTATGCGTTTCCTCTCTCAAATGCTAAAAATGTAGTGGCAACCGGGAAGATGCTATATGGAGAGGCGTCACCCGTTATAATGGTAAAAAGTTAAATATCCCCAACGCAGGCGGATCGAGTCAAGCTAGAACCGTAGATTCCATTTGACTGCACGATCTCCACTCATGTTCGTAGGCGCCCAGGGGCGGCGGCAACGGGATAGGGTCGTAGGGCGGCGGGGCGTGGGCGGTGGCGGTGGCAAGATGGGGGCGCGAGGAGAACGGGGGGCATGGGGGCGGCGGCGGCGGGGGGAACGGGAGGGGGCAGGGGGCTCGGGGACAGACTGAATAACTATCGTCAGTTTTTAGAGACACGATATTTAGCTGGACTTGGGAGAACGGGGAGAAAAAACACCTTGGGAGGATCTGGAAAAGAAAAAACCCAACGGGGTGACGGGGACGGGCCGACGGAGTGGCGCGTGGAGCTAGCTCTCGGGTATGGAGTGTTATTCCGTACCCAGGTATAGAATATGGAGTATATACTATAGGTATTTATATTTTATACCAATTCCATACCCGAGCAACTTCAACCTTTCCGCGCGCTACCTCTCCCGGCGCCGCGTCCGGTTTTTTTATTTCTTTTTTGTTTCTCGTCACCGATGCTCCCACGACGAGATATTTAACTTTTTACCATTATAACGGATAGCCACTTTTTACCATTATAACGGATAGCCACTCTTTAAATCTCATTCTAATGGGGCAAATATATATACGCCAGTGTTGTTGCAAAAGTGATACATATTTACCACTTTGACTGATGTGTCACGCCATGTGAGCATGCCACGCTGGATGGAGGGTAACTGTGCATGGAAAATGACCCCAACCGCCCCTGCCCTTCTTCCTCGTGTTGACCATTAAGCTTCGCCTTCGCAACAGCCAGAGGCCAGGAGGGAGCCGCTGGTCACACGTGTGGGAGATCGAGGCAGCGGAGCCGTGGCAGTGGTGGTCAGCTGCGGCGGCGCAGGTACGGATGGACACACAGAGTTGCAGGAGAGAGGTTGAGACGGCGAGGTGCGCGGTGGCGGGGCAGGTCGCTATCGTTGGGCCAGCACTCGCTCCGGCTACTCGCGCTCGTTGTCGGCGAGCACCCGCGTGACGTCATCGCGCTGCTCGTGCCCACCGCTCGTGGCCGCCGCGCTACGATGCGCGTCAGGGATCCGGAGCTGCCTTCTCTAGCTCCTTCTCCGCCGCCCACTCGTACACGGCCTTCTCGTACACAGCCTTCTCCAGCTCCTTCTCCGCCACCTCCAGCCCTGCCGGAGCTGGAATGTTGCCGGGTTGCCCTTTGGCGTCTTCTCGAGCACCTGCTGGACCAGCTCCAGCGGCATCCGACCCTGCCCATCGGGAGCCTCCGAGTCGGTGCCGAGCTCCAACAGCGTGCGCACGGCCATGGCGCGGTCGTACCCCACCGTGATGTGCATCAGTGTCAGACCGCCGCCAGCTCGCTCCTGGTGCTCCACGTCCCGCCCGGCGGCGGTGAGCGCGCGCGAGCACTCCTCGGAGCCCGGCCCCCGCGGCGAAGTGCATCGCGGTGCGCCCCCTCGCGCGTCCTCGGCATCGGGTCCCGCCTGCGGCGTCTCGTCCGCGGCCGGCGCCGCCGGCCGCGTATGCGTCCGCCTTCTTGGCCGTCGTCCTCCACGACGTCTCGTACTCCGCCACGGCGTCTGTGGAGGCCACCTCCGCAGGGATCCAGGACGGCTCGTGCCCGTCCTTCCACTCCACGAGGTACTCCGTGGCGACGAACGTGGTGGCTGACCCGTCCTCCGCGAACATGGGGTTCTTGATCGTGCGTCTCGAGACGATGCGGTCCACCTCGCCGTACGCCTCATCGTCGTCGCCTCCCTTGCTTGTTGGTTCCTGTCGTATGGACCTCCCTGGGCCCACTACCTCGGTGGGTACCAGGACCGACTACTCGGTGGGCCCCTGGGACTACCCGGCTTGCGCTACACGGCACCTGAAGGCGTGGAGCACAAGGACTACACAGGAGTAGTACTCGGTTAGGAAGCCGTGCATGTTCCGCACTTGCGCGAGAGGACTCCTAGACGTACTCGACTAGTACTCTCTTCCTACTCCGACTTGTAGCCCTGCCTCCCGGACTATATAAGGCGAGGCAGGGACCGATCTCCCTCATCCAATCTCAGCTCATACAACCCACGGCACACTATTGCACCATCCTGTAATCGTGCCCTATCAATCCAGAGTTACGCAGCATACAGGACGTAGGGTATTACGCACCTCGCGACCCGAACCTGTCTAAATTGTGTGCCACGTGTCTCTTCCTTCGATTTACCGATCTCGGCGAGTCACATTCATCTACTTCGGGTACTCCCCGTAGTAGGTTGCCGGTCTAAAACACCGACAGCTGGCGCGCCAGGTAGGGGCTCTCGCTCGAGATCACATGGCGAACTCGACGGCTTCCGTTCACGTCAAGCCAACCGTCGCCTTCAACCGCGGCGACACCTTTGTATTCGGCGCCGGGTGCCGCACCGCCGATGGCACGGGCTCCTTCCGGCCGCCGCTTGATCATGCAACCCGACTCGAGGACAAGGCCTTGTGACGCTTCCCGAAGTTGTCACGGGCAAGCTCGCCGGCAAGTTCGGCGAAATTTCGCTTTCCAACCTCCACGCTGACTTCGAGCTCGAGTCCGTCTCCAACTCGAACCCGACGTCGCGATGGGCCATCGCATGCGAGCCGGCTCCTCGGCCATCGCGGCGGCCTCGTCACCACGCCGGCGCTCCGCGCGTGGCCCCCGCGTCCCCAGCCGGGCCCGCACGGAGGCTCCTACACCACGCCGGGCCGGCAAGGAGCCCGTCCCGAGTACAACTCGGACTCCGACGCCGTCCCCAACCGCGTCTCGGACTCCCGAGCCCTCTCTCCGAGTTCTTCTCGAACCCGGATTACGAGTTCGACTTTGGGTCGGACCCTGAGGAGCCCGAGTCCGAAGATGACTCCTCTGAGCTTCCCTTGTCAGGGCCAGCCTCGCGGGCTGGTTATAAGATCGACGCCGGCCGGAAGATACGTCTACTGGCCAGACCGCAAACCTGCCGAACTGACAAAGGAGGACTCGCGCTACGTCGCCTACATCGACTCGCTACCGTTCAGGAGGGAACACCACTAGCCCAGGCTGACTCAAACACACCAACTGAGGTGGCACCTTCTGAGCCAAGCTTGGGTACCCCCGATCGTCAAGTCTTCATGGCTACCGGCGACACCCGGGAACCTCGAGCACGGCCGCGTACAAGTACTTGGAGGACATCTCCGCGGACGAGTCGTCGCGCCGATGCCCCCGCGGACGAGACCGACGCCAACGGGGACGCCGGCGCGAACGTAACGGGGAAGCGCAACGAACGACGCCGGTGGCTCGGAGACAACCTTCCCATCCGCAACCTTGCGGAAGCTCTCGGCGGTTGAGAGCGAGAGTCCACACCACTCCCGAGCAATGCCTCATGTCGATCACAACGATCGCACGCCGGGGCTCGGGGGCATACGAGCCGGAGAGGTCATCGCCAAGCTCGGCCCGAAGAAGCCTACTTCATGCGGGTCGACAAGAGAGTCGCCCAACCTCTCCCCGGCTAAGCCTCGCGACAACGAAGCTACTAGTCGCGGTGTTGACCCCGGTCCCTAACCGTACTCGGGGGCGACATCCCGCGCCGACCCAAACCGTCGACGCTCCACCGCCGGCGGACGCTCGCGGCAAGACAACGGCAACCGAGAGGTCGTCCCCCACGCGTGCCCCGGCCGGTGGCGGCGGCAACGACCCCGACGGCGGCGGCGGCGCGGCGGCGGCTCCAACCACGGGGCCAACAAGAAAGGCCGGGAGGCGGCGGCGGCGCGGCGCGGCGGCCGCGGCCACGCGCATAGCCACGCCTCCGGCGCCTCTCTGGGCGGGTACGATGCTCGCCAGGAGAATCGAAGAGTTGCGGCGAGAAGAAGTCGACGACCGCCGCCGAAGGCGACGGCTTCCCCTGCCTTCTCATCCCGGCTTCGCAACTTTGCTCCTCCCCGACAAGTTCAAGCCTTTGGGGATCACCAAATACGACGCGAAGCAGGATCCCATCCAGTGGCTCCGATGCTACGCTCTCTCCATCGAGAACGGCGGCGGCAACGGCGACACCAAGTGCCTCTACTTCCCCTTCTGCTCGGACCAAGCCCCACTCACGTGGCTCGAGTCGCTGGACAAGCACTCAATCGACAAGTGGGACCAGCTGAAGGAGCAATTCACAAGCAACTTCGCGGGCGCCATGGGCCGTTCGGGTACTCGCATGGACCTTGCCATGATCAAGCAGGAACAAGGCGAGACCCTCCGCAAGTACATGCGCCGTTTTTTCGACAAGCGCGCTACCGTCGTGGACGTCACCGACAAGGAGGTCATCGACCTCTTCCAAGACGGGCTCTACCATCGCCGCACCTTCGAGGACTTCGGTCGTCGCCGCCCTAAGTCCATTCCCCACCTCAAGGACATGATCACGTCCTGGGCGGACGAAGAGGACAAGGCCAACGCCAAGTACGACGCCATCCGCGGCAAGTCCAAGCAGAACCAAGGTGGCGGCAGCAGCAGCAACCCAAACCAAGGCGGCCGCAACAACAACAACAACAACAACAACAACAACAACAACAACTACTCGGGTCCCAACCGCAAGCGCAAGCCAGACAACACTGTCGCGGCTATTCAGCGCCCCCAGAAAGGGAACTCGAAGAAGAATTCCGGCGGGTTCAAAGACCTGCTGAAGGAGAAGTGCCCGTGGCATCCAAACGGCAACCACACTGCGAGCGGTGCTACCGGCTCGGGCATGCACTCAAGGATACGCCGGAGCCACCGCACCCTCACGATCAGAAGAACAAGAAGAAGGACGGCGACGACAACGACTTCCAAGAACCCGAGAAGACCGTCAACGTCCTCTTCGGCGGACTACCCAGCAGGCGGGAGCAGAAGGCTACTCGCCGCGAAGTGATGTCCATTGAACCAGCGGTTATGACCCCTCTCAGGTGGTCAGAGACTCCTATCACCTTCTCCCGCGCGGACCAATGGACCGGCTTTTCTCCGAACCGGGACGTTTTCCTCTCGTCCTGAAACCAACAGTGGCGGGCTCTAAGCTCAACAAGGTCCTCATCGACGGCGGAAGCGGGCTCAACGTCCTCTTCACCAAGACCCTGAAGAAGATGAACCTTGACGTCACCCCCATGCTCGACAAGAGCAAAGCATGCCTTTCTACGGCATCGTCCCGAGCAACGCGGCTATCCCACTAGGCTCGGTGGTAGCGCCGGTTACCTTCGGGGCGTCTCGCGACAACTACCGCACCGAGTACATCAAGTTCGAGGTCGCGGATATCGAGACTTCTTACCATGCCATCCTCGGCGGACCGGCCATCGCCAAGTTCATGGCGGTGCCCCACTACACATACTTGGTACTCAAAATGCCAAGTCCAGGTCGGCGTACTCTCCCTCCAAGGGGACTTGAAGATCTCTCACGACTGCGATACGAGAGGCCGTGGTGATCGCTTCAACAAACCAAGTACCCAACCCGATGATGGAAGTCTCTGTTGCGTCGAAGAAGCTTGCCACAAGCGAACTCGACATTCGGAGAAGTCCGACGGCGCCAACAAGCCTCGGCCACCGAGGAGGTACTCGTCGGGGCGATCGACCTTGGAACAAAGGCGATCCCGGCAAGACCACCACCATCGGAGCCGGCCTCGACCCTAAATAGGAAGATGCGCTCATCGGCTTCCTTCGGGCTAACCGCGACATCTTCGCGTGGAAGCCGGCGGACATGCCGGGAGTGCCCGGGGGGAGCTAATTGAGCACGCGCCTCAACGTCGATCCAAAGGCCACCCCCAAGCGACAACACCTCCGACGCTTTGCCGACGACGGACGAGACGCCATCAAGAAGGAGCTCGCCAAGCTCCCGGCGGCGGCTTCATTCGAGAAGTCTTCCACCCCGAGTGGCTCGCCAACCCCGTCCTCGTCCGCAAGAAGAACTCGAACGAGTGGAGGATGTGCGTCGACTACACCGACCTCAACAAGCACGCGCCCCAAGGACCCCTTCGGGTTGCCGCGGATTGATCAAGTCATCGACTCCACGGCGGGCGCGACCCGCTCGCTTCCTCGGCGCTACTCCGGTACCACCGGATCGCAATCAAGGAGGAAGACCGAGGAGAAGACCGCGTTCATCACCCCGTTTGGCGCGTCTTGCTACACGACCATGTCTTTCGGGTTGAAGAACGCCGGCGCTACCTACCAACGGGCCATCCGGGCACAGCTTCAGCGGCAACTCAACAAGAACGTCGAGGCCTACGTGGATGACGTGGTTGTCAAAACCAGGGACTCCAGTACCCTCATCGACGACCTTGAAGAGACCTTCGCATCGCTACACGAGTACCGCTGGAAGCTTAACCCGAACAAGTGCGTCTTCGGCGTCCCTTCGGGCAAACTACTCAGCTTCATCATCAGCCAACGCGGCATCGAAGCCAACCCCGAGAAGATCTCCGCCATCACCAGCATGAAAGCTCCCACGAGCATCAAGGACGTCCGAAGGCCGACGGGGTGCATGGCGGCATTGAACAGATTCATCTCGAGGCTAGGAGAACGGGGCCTCCCCTTCTTCAAACTACTCAAGCATCACGAGAGGTTCGTGTGGACCACGAGAGGCGGATCAAGCCCTTGCCCGGCTCAAGGACTTCCCTGTCGAAACCGCCAATCCTCACGGCTCCTCACAAGGGCGAGCGACTCGCTCTACCTAGCCGCGACTACTCACGTGGTCGATCATCGCCATCGTTGTCGAGCGGCGAGGAAGACGGCCACGCCTATCCCGGTCCGGCGCCGGTCTACTTCGTCGGCGAGGTTCTATCGAGTCCAAGGCTCGCTATCGGCCGTGCGAAGCTCCCGTACGCTCTACTCATCACCTCGCGGAAGCTACGACACTACTTCCGGGAGTACTCGGTCTCCGTCGTCACCGACTACCCGCTCGGCGACATCCCGAGGAACCAAGACGCCACCGGAAGGATCTCCAAATGGGGCCGTCGAGCTCGGCGCCCTCACCATCGACTTCAAGCCACGCACGGCCATCAAGTCGCAAGCACTAGTCGACTTCATGGCGAGTGGCGGGAGAACCGCCTACCTACCCCCACCGTGCGACCAGAGCATTGGGTGATGTACTTTGACGGCTCACTCAACCTCGAGGGCGCGGGCGCAGGGGTACTCTTGATCTCTCCAACGGGCGAACAACTCAAGTACGTTCTGCAGATCTTCTGGAAGGTCTCAAACAACGAAGCCGAGTACGAAGCCCTCCTACACGGGCTCCGCCTCGCGGCTTCACTTGGCATCAAGCGACTACTAGTCTACGGCGACTCCGCAGTGGTCATCAATCAAGTCAACAAGTCTTGGGACCGCAACAAGGAGAACATGGACGCCTACTGCCTAGAAGTCCGCAAGCTCGAGAACAAATTCTAAGGTCTCGAGTTCCACCACATCGTTCGCGACAACAACGTTGCAGCGGACGTCCTCTCGAAGCTCGGATCCACCCGCGCCCAAGTATCCGCGGGCGTCTTCGTCCATGAGCTTCACGCGCCATCCATCCGGAGCGGCGCCACCGACCACCGCCCCGGCCCCATCAACCAGTCGGGCGAGGAGGTCATGATGATCGACGTGGACTGGAGGCAACCCTTCATCGACTACCTCGGCGAGCGAGAAGGTCCCCTCCGACAAGAACGCGGCCGAACAACTCGTCCGCCGCGCCAAGTCTTACGTCCTCGTCGGCGACAAGCTTTACAAGCGAGGCGCGTCTTCGGAGTACTCATGAAGTGCGTCCCTCGCGAAGAAGGCAAGGACATCTTGGAGGAGATCCACAAGGGCGTCGCGGCAACCACGCGTCCTCCCGCACGCCGGTCGGCCAAGGCCTTCCGGCGAGCCTTCTGCGGCCCCACGGCCACGGGCGATGCCGAAGAACTCGTCAAAAGGTGCCAAGGATGTCGGTTCTTCGCCAAGGCGCAACACGTCCCCGCCTACAAGCTAGTCACCATACCGCCAACCCGGCCCTTTGCCTCGCCGGGGGCTCGACATGATTGGGCCACCGCCAACCGCGCGGGGAGGATTCAACGGGGTACTAGTGGCTATCGACAAGTTCACCAAGTGGATCGAGGTCAAGCCGGTCACATGCCCCAAGGCCGACGAGTACTCGACTTCCGGATGAACTCGTACACCGCTACGGGCTACCCCACCGCATCATCACAGACCTGGGGTCCAAATTCAACAACCACCAGTTCTGGGAGTACTGCGAGAACAGCGGGATCGACGTCAGATACGTCTCCGTCGCCCATCCACGGGCCAACGGACAGGTCGAGCGCGCCAATGGGATGGTGCTCGACGCCCTCAAGAAGCGGCTACACGACGCTGCTAACTCAAAAGGGGGCAAGTGGATCAAGGAACTACCCAACGCACTGCGGGGGCCGCGGACTCAACCATCCAAGCCAACGGGGCAATCCCCCTACTTCTGGTCTACGGCTGCGAAGCCATCCTCCCTGCCGACGTCATATGGAACTCGCCGGCGGTGGAGCACTACGACGAAGGCGTCTCGGAAGACGACGAGACGAGTTGATATCGACGGCCTCGAAGAAGCTCGGCGTGCGCCCTCGTCCAATCGGCAAGGTACCTAGAGGGTATCCGACGCTACCACGACCGCAACGTCAAGGAACGCTCCTTCAACGTTGGAGATCTTGTCCTCCGCCGTATCCGAGAACACGGAAGGACTTCACAAGCTCAACTCCCCACGGGAAGGCCCCTTCACCGTGGCTAAGGTGACCAGGGCCGAGGCTCCTACCGCCTCCAAACACTTGAAGGCGAAGAAGTCAACAACTCGTGGAACGTCGACCGGCTCGTCGATTCTACGCCTAGTCTACACGACTACTCCGGGGTTCATGTCTACACGACTTCATCAACTCCCCTTGCCGCAAGCGGCCCTCCGGTCCTCGGCTCCAAGTCTCGGACTACTCTCCTCCGAGTCCGGCCCGTGCGGCTACCTACGGACCCCGGGGCTGCGACGAGCGTCAAGGACTCTAGCAGCGGTCTACCAAGAGACCACACTCCAAGATCCAGCCTGCGCGGCTACCCACGGATCTGCGATCCAGCTTACACGGCTACCTACGGATCACTTGCTGCAAGCGGCTACCCCGCTCCAGCGCCACTCAGCTGTAAGTGGCCTTCGGTCCAGGCGACTACTTGTAACTACGGCCCTGGCCACCCAGGTGTACTTCTTCAGTAATAAAGTTTGATCGTTCATCAACATCTTTACTGTCTACTCCCTGCGACGGGACTACTAAGCCGAGTACTACTACTCGCACTTACTCCACGATGGGCGCTCCGCACTCTGAGATCGCGGTTACGAGTACTCATTGATGGAACATCACATTTCATTGATATATGAAAAAGTTCATTACAACCGTTTCCTATACAACTACGGCTACTAGCTATCTATGCGGGGCTACCGGAGGTTCAACTTATCGGCTACCGCTCCGCGATGGGAGCCATCTCGCTCCAAAGCAACCTCGCGTCATTGCTCATCCGGCGGTTGGCGGCTACCCCGCCGGCGACTACCTCCACCGGGGCCTTCGGGAAGTACGACTTCATGAAGGCCGGCCACTGCTTCGGGATTGACTTGGCCATATGCTTCACGTAGGCGGCCGGCCCGGCTTGGCGCCTCACGAAGTCGATCCGCCAACGGAGCGATCTTGGGGCCGCCCGGGTGCGGCACCGGGGAGCCTCACGATCGGGGAGGGCGGCCTCTTCAAGGTCCTTCGGCCTGGGCCGGAGCGCCTCGCGATCTTCGTTCAACTCGCAAAGATTTGTAGCGGTTGACGAGATCCCGTCGAGATGCAATCCGCAACTCCATGTGCTTCTCGCACTCGAAGGCCGCTCCTTGTAGTCGAGTTCAAGTACACAGCGGGCTTCCTGCTCCCGTAGAAGAGATTCTTCATGCCGACCTCCGAGGCCTTCGATCTGCTCTACTTGGCCTTCAAGTTGCACGCGGCGGAACACAACAACGGGTCGAGCTTGATGACTTCCAACAAGTACCCGACAAGTCAGGAGACATACCTTTATTCTTGTTGCGGAGGCCTTTGTTCTTCCGCACCAGCTTGTCGCCCTTCGCCTGCAAGTCCATCACATCGTTGTGGTACTTGGCGAAGGCGACGTCAAGCTTCGGACCGCATGGCGGCCGCATGCTTCCTCGACTTCACGAGCTGCTCCTCCGGGGCTTCGGCTCGCGATGCCGTGTCGCCGTAGCCTTGCAGCAGATTCGACTTCTCGCGGGATCGCTCCGCGACGTCCTGCACAAGACAAGTTCAAGTCACGCAGAGTACTCAACGCGAAGGATTGACTACTAGGAGGCAACGGCCACGTACCTTCATCCACTGTTCGGCTCGCCGCATCGCCTCCAGATGCTGCGCCAACACCGCCGGCTCGACAAGATCGTCGGCAAGCAGCTCAATCCCGCCACGGCTACTCGACGTAGCCTCCGTCATTAGCGCCGAGCGGATAGGCTCCGCATCCTGGATCTCGGGGGATCGGATTGCCACCTCCAGGGCAACCCCTGGCGACGTGGTAGTCGCCTCCCCCTCGGCGGACTTCTCGACGGTTTCCCCCATGGGCTCGGGGGCTCCTACCGCAGCCTCTGGGGCTTCTGGTGTCAACTCCCGCATGGGCACCCCCTGCGGGGATGTCACCTCCTTCGGTGCGTCACCGGGGAACACGCGCATCGGTATCTACGACTACTCTTTTTGGGGCTCTACGGCTTCGGGAGGAGTACTCACCTTCGACTACGACCGCCTGCGGCGGCGCGCTCGGGCACCGGGGGGCTCGGTCGCGGCTTGGGCTTCGGAGCGGGCTCCTCGACGGGCGGCGCGGCCTTTCGCCCTCTGCTGCCGTGGGCTCCTCTCCGTCCCAGCTCAAGTCCGTGGATTTTCTGCACAAGTATTCACAGAGGGTCGTCAGATAAAATCGACTACTACAATGAGTACTACTCATGAAGGCGTGGTACTTACAAGTTCGACCGGACGATAGTCACGGCCGGAGCACCGAGGATGCTGGCGATGTCAACCAGTCCACCCTCGGCGGGCGTTTCTGAAGCGTCCCCTCATCAGAGGTGACCAAATGTGACGCAAATACCAGTCCCAGGAGGCTGGTAGCACATTTATTACAACAGGTGGAATCAGTCTTTTACATTACGGTTACAAAAAGGGCACGGTAGTGCCAACGCTACAACGAACAACACAAACGCTAGCGACCACACTACGATAGCAAAGGCTTCCATAGCCTCCTCGAGTACCACACCATGGAAGCTTTCGGTAGGGCCTCGGTACACGAGCACGGTTGGGTGTAGGGCAATGACCTACTCAACGTCCTCTGGAATGTAATCGGGATCCTCCTCTGTAAAATGGTTAGTAAAGCAAGGGTGAGTACGGACGTACTCGGCAAATCCAACCCCACCCACGGAGGGGCTTATAAGCGAATCATGCAAAAGGTATAACAAGGATCAGATTAAGGTTCATTTAGCAATCTCACACATGCAGGGGTTCTTTTTCAAAAAAAAAAGGTTTTCGCAAATCATTTCCATAACCCAAGTGACTCGACTGCTTTAGGAAAACCACTGTGGGACTACCGGACTTCCCGTCCGTCGTAGCCCGGGCACACAGCCACACACACACCACCAGAAAACAACTCACACCGAAACATCCCATCCCAAACACTAGTTTTTGTGACCACACCGTGACTCGTCCAATACCGTGGACACGGCTATTCGAATAGGTTTGACACTGCGAGAGGTTGTACATCTTTACCCACAAGTAGGGTACCGTTACACGGACACCTCGGTGCGGTACGGATCCTATCAAAGCCATTACCCACCTTAGCTAACACTACGAGCCACCCGGAAGCACCCAAGGGGTTATCCCACATAACCGGGGGCGTACCTCACACGGAGCGTACCCCTACTCCTTGGTCTCCCGCTGCTCACCCGCACACCGGATGGCAAGTAGATTAACTAGTGGGGTTTATGCTAAGCCGTTGCCACATACAACGGTCGAGTGGTTGTACGATGATTTGGGTCAGGTGAGATGTCACGCAACCCGGTCCTTAACCGACAAGATGGACAACTCCCAACACGCTCAACCACACAGGTACGAGCTTACCCATACTCCTGACACACACGTCCATCCTGTCTACCCAGATCTGTACTCATTTTCCAAAAATACCCCATTCCCACCTTTAATGCACTCACGCATTTTGAAAGCACTCACACATTTTTAAAGCAAACATTCGAGGCCAAAACAAGGTTCAATCATGGCAATCAAGGGTGGCTATCCTACCATGTTTTGCGGTAAAACAATATGCAATTTATAAAACGGGTATAGGGTATATTTATAAAACTAGGACGAGAAGCATGCATCAAAGGGGAAGGTTGAACTTGCGCGTCTTCGAAGTCTTCGGGGAGTGCGGCTCGGCGTCCGGGACCTCGGGCTCCTGCTCGCGGTAGTCGGCTCCGACCTCGGCTCGGGGTACCTTACTCCGTCTACTCCGTCGGCTATGGCATACACACACACAAGCAAGCGATATTAGCACTCACGGTTCCGGCCGAGCTCGGGGAGGGGAAGTGAGCGGTGAGGGGTATTTATAAGCCCTAAGAAAGGAGTTGGTTCGGCGGGGGGGTGCGGCGTGTATGAAAGGCTAGGGGTTATAAGTATTTAAGGACCTATTGGTAATTTATATTATTGGGAAAAGGGGGGGTGATTGTAATAGTATATACTTGATTAGGGCCTGATTTGTACTTTATTTGGGGTTTGACAGTATTTAATCCTATAATTAATCATTGATCTAGGGTCTATTTGAAAGAATAAAGAAAGGGGGGATAAAGGCAGGGGCCTTTTAGGAAAAAGGGAGGAGGGCGGGGGGTTTTGGCCTATAGGCCTTCTTCTACCTTGCGAACGAACGAGAGGGGGAGCGGACCGTGCGGGAGGGCCGGCCGGGGGGGGGGGGGGCTCGCGGCGGCTCGGCCACGGGGACGACCGGGGATGAGGGGAAAAGAGAGAGGAGGGCGAGGGGAACCTATTCCCGTGCTCACCTTGAGCTATTGCGCACGGTGGAGGCGGCTCCACGGGGAGGCAGGGGCGCGGCGGCGGTGTTAGGGGGCGGCGGCGCTGTGGAGTTTGGGGAGGAGGGGAGGAGGTGCGGTGTTTGTCGTGCCGGTGCGGCGAGCCGGGGAGGGCCGTCGGCCCCTTTTATAGGCGGCGAGAGGCGGTTCGGGAGCGAAGATATTTCTCCGGCGAGGACAACTCCGGCGAGCTCGGGCGGCTTCGCGAGGGCTCGGCGGGTCAACTTGTGCGGGGGTTTGGCGGGGGATTAGACCCGTCGTGCGGGCGTGGGGGCGGGCGCGGTGGCCGGTGAGGGAGTTGACGGCTCGGACGGGGGGGCATTAATGGTGTCTGGCGGCCGGCCGGTCTCCGGCGGGCGCGGGGCGGGGGCGGGGCCGCGGTGGCGTGCGAGGCGGCTTCCCTCGCCGGCGGTGGCGTGCGGAGGCGGGGGGGAGAGGCGGGCGTGCGCGGGGGCCCTGGCCGGCGGTGGTCAGGCTCCGGTCAGCCGGTCTGCTAGCGCGGGAGGCAGGAGAAAAAGGAGGAGAAGAAAGGAAGAAGGGAGGGAAGAGAAGAGAGGAAAAGAAAAAAAAGGAAAGAGAAAAGAAAGAAAAGGAAAAAGGAAAAGAAAGGAAAAATAGGGAAAAGAGGAGAAAAAATTGGGGAAAAATCTAGAGAATTTTTGGAAAATTGCTAGGGAAATTAAGGGAGTGTTTTGTGGGGCTTTTCCGACTTCCCGGTGTCGGCGTGATTTTCGGGACGGCGTCGACGGCGAGGCGGACCGGCCGGCGGGACCGCGGCGTGCGCGGGATTCCCGGCCGGTGGCCGACCGCGGCGTTGGGAAGGTGCGCGGGGGCGCGACCGAGGTGCGGTGCCGGCGGGAATCGCGGCACGCGCGTCGGGGGGGGGGAGAGAGAGAGAGAGAGAGAGAGAGAGAGAGAGAGGGGGAGGGGGGGGGGGGGAAACAGTGGCTAGGGTTTGATTGATAATTGAGCTCGGCGGGTCAGTTTTGAAAATACGCATGATTTGCGGGTGATTTATTTATGGCTAGAAACGCGGGCGTTACAAACCTACCCCACTTAAAATGAATCTCGTCCTCGAGATTCGGCTAAGTCTCGAATAGGTGGGGGAATTCTTTCCTCAGTGCGTCCTCCCGTTCCCATGTAGCTTCTTCCACTCCGTGTCTACTCCATTGGACTCTGCACACCCGTACTTCGGTCGTCCTTGTCCGCTTGACCACAGTGTCTAAGATCTTGACGGGCACCTCCTGGTATCTAAGGTCTGGTTGTAGATCGATGGTCTCCACTGGTACTCGCTTTTCTTCCAGAACCTTCAAACATCGGCGTAGGCCGAGAGATGTGGAATGCGGGTGTATATCTCGCCATTTCTTCGGGTAGCTCCGGTCGATATGCTACTTGCTCCGACTTTCTTGATCACTTTATACGGGCCGATGTACCGAGGGGCCAACTTCCCGTGTACTTGAAATCTCCGAGTTCCCCGGATGGGTGAAACCTTGAGGTAGACGAAGTCTCCGGGTTGAAGCTCGCTTCACGCCTTTTCTTGTACGCGTAACTCTTCTGTCGGGGACCGGGCGGCCTTCAACTTTTCTCGGATGTCCGCTACTCGCTCCTCGGCTTCTTTTATCGGCGCGGGCCCAACCGGGGCACGCTCTCCTACCCTACGACCACATCGGGGGTGTCCGCATTTTCTCCCGTATAGAGCTTCGAATGGCGACATTCCCGGACTTGCCCGGTAGCCGTTGTTGTAGGAGAATTCGGCATACGGCGAGCTCGCTCCCAATCTTTGCCATAGGTGAGGACGCAGGCTCTCAACATATCTTCCAAAATCTGATTCACCCTTTCGGTCTGTCCGTCTGTCTGGGGGTGGTATGCTGAGCTGAAGTCCAGTTTGGTGCCCATGGCTTTGTGCAGGCTTTTCCAGAACCTAGAGGTGAACTGGGTCTCTCTGTCTGTGACTATTCTGCTGGGCACTCCATGCAGCTTCACTATATTTTCTATGTAGAGTTTTGCCAATTTCTCTCCACCATAAGTGGTCCGTACGGGTAGAAAGTGAGCGACTTTAGTGAGTCGATCCACGATCACCCATATGGAGTCATGTCCTTTCTGAGTCCTTGGCAATCCTACTATGAAGTCCATACCTATCTCGTCCCACTTCCACACCGGGATTGGTAAGGGTTGCAACGATCCTGAGGCTTCGATGTTCGGCTTTGACCCTCGACGGGTGTCGCGGTGGGCGATGAACCGTGCAATGTCCGCCTTCATTCCGTTCCACCAATACTTCGTTTTAAGTCCATGTACATCTTGGTGGATCCGGGGTGAATGGAGTATGCCGAGTTGTGTGCCTCATCCATGATGGTCGTCGAAAATCTCCACCTTCGGGCACGCATATCCTGTTCTTGTACCACAGGGTGCCTTGGTCATCTACCCTGAAGTCAGGGGCCTTGTTTTCTCCGGTATGCTTGCGGATCCTCATCAGATCTTCATCGGTCTCTTGGGCCTTCCGGATCTTTTCCTCTAGGGTAGGCTGAACACTCAGCTGGCGGACGTAGCCTTGGGGAACGATGTGTACGTTGAGTCGGGCCATCTCCTCTTGCAACTGAGCACTCTTGGGTGCTGCCTTCTCGTAGGTTTTCCGGCTTAGGGCATCAGCTACCACGTTGGCTTTCCCGGGGTGGTAGTGAATTTCTAGGTTGTAGTCCTTGACTAGCTCTAGCCATCTTCTCTGCCTTAGGTTCAAATCGGGCTGGGTGAAAATATACTTTAGACTCTTGTGGTCTGTGTAGATTTCACACTTGTTCCCGATCAAGTAATGTCTCCATATCTTCGGGGCATGCACTACGGCGCAAACTCCGGATCATGGGTGGGATAGTTACGCTCATGGGGTTTGAGGGCGACGGGAGGCGTATGCCACTACCTTCCCATCTTGCATGAGCACACATCCCAACCCTTGTCGGGAGGCGTCGCAATATACAACAAAGTCCGTTGAATGTACGGCGGGGGTCGCGCTGGGGGGCCGTGGTCAACCTCTTCTTCAACTCTTGGAAACTTCTCTCACGGGCCTCGGTCCGGTTAAACTTCTTCTCTTTCTTGAGCGGCTACGTCATGGGCGGGCGATCTTGGAGAATCCCTCGATAAACCTCGGTAGTACCCGGCTAAACCTAGGAAACTCCGATCTCACTTACGTTGGTGGGTTGCTTGCCCGTTGGAGGCTGTCTCAACTTTCCCGGGGTCTACGGCTACTCCTTAACGGTCAATATGTGCCCAAGGAAGGATATCTTCTCTAGCCAAAATTCACACTTGCTGAACTTGGCGTATAGCTTGTGTGCCCTCAATTTTCCCGGTACCACTCGAAGATGTTGTTCATGCTCCTCCACACTCTTGGAGTAAACAAGTATGTCGTCAATGAAGACCACGACAAACTTGTCCAATTCCTCCATGAACACCTTATTCATGAGGTTCATGAAGTCCGTTTGGGGCATTGGTTAGTCCAAAGGACATCACTAGTGAACTCATATTGCCGTAGCGAGTGACAAAGGCGATCTTGGGGATGTCACTTTCCACGATCTTGGTGGTGGTACCACGATCTTAGATCCACCTTCGAGAAATACTTGGCTCCCTTCGAGTTGGTCAAACGAGTCATCTATTACGGGAAGAGGGTACTTGTTCTTAATAGTGACCTCGTTCAGCGAGCGATAGTCCACACACATCCTCATGCTCTTATCCTTCTTTTCCACGAAAAGCACTGGGGCTCCCCATGGTGATGAGCTTGGTCTGATGAACCCACTTCGCCGGGAGCTCGCTGTTGCTTCTTCAATTCTGCCAACTCAGGGGCTGCCATTCTATAGGGTCTCTTGGCTATGGGAGAGGTTCCAGGGATAAGGTCGATTACGAACTCTATATCCCTGTCTGGTGGCATTCCAGGGAGTTCTTCGGGGAACACATCTGGGTATTCTCGTACTACTGGGACATCTTCTATGGACTTGGCTTCTATGTTGAAAACCATTATATCCGGCCTGTGTCCCCGAGTGTGGCAGGTCACTTGTATCCCGTCTGGGTTGGTCAGGTGTACTACTTTATCGGCGCAGCTTATGAGGCCATGGTGTTGGCTTAACCAGTCCATACCAAGGATCACATCTATCCCCTTGGATTTCGGTACTACCGGGTACGCTAGGAACTCTACCCCACTTAAAATAATCCTTACCGGGGGCATCCCGGTTGACGAGTTAATGTCACCTCGGGGGCGTTCGAGTTATTAGGGGTGCTTTTAGTAGTATCGTGGGTATGCTATGCTTTTCCACAAAGCTCGAGGATATGAATGAGTGTGATGCTCCCGAATCGAACGGTATGGTAGCCAAAGCGAGGCGACCGGGAACTCACCGAGTACTACTCCTTGTGCTTCTCGCGCCTCTGCGCATTGATGTGATTCACTCGGGCGCGTCCATACGACCGCCGGGGGCCGCCTCATCTGGCGGTTGCGGGGTTGTTGCCGAAGTTGTTGTTCTTTGCGCACCGGCATGCGGTTGGCTCCCGACGCCGGTGGCCTTGGCCCGTTCACCGAGGTTGGAGTAGGTGGTGGTGGGCGGCTTTTTAGCATAGGGGCGGTTGGCGATGAAGTGCCGGTTTCCGGCAGTTGAAACACACTCGGGAGGCTGTTGTTGTTGTTGTTGGTAGTGATGCGGCTTGTGTTGTTCTGTGGGGGCTTCATGGTATTCGGTTGTAGGAGGGCTTGAAGCGGGCTCTGCAGGGGCTTGTGAGCTTGTGGCTTGGGTTTGGGTTACGTTCGCATCGGAGCTTGGAACCTGGACATGGGGTGTCCAAAGTTTCTCGGCCTACGGGACCGCTCTTCTGTGCTTGGCCTTGTGCTCCATGAATTTGCGCTTGTTCTCCTTCTTTTCTTCGGCCTTTGCCCTTTCCGTGAGGATTGCCATGTTCATAAGGGTATTAAAGTCGGGTAAATGCGAGGAGTCGGCGGTGTCCTCGGTCCGGAGTCGGCCCCTTCTTGAACATCTCTTGCTTTTTGGAATCTTTATCCACCTCCTCGGGGGCATAGCGTGCCAGCTCTATGAACTGGTACGTGTATTCCTCCACAGACATGTTGCCTTGGCGGAGTTCGCGGAACTCGTCTGCCTTCCGCTTCAGTGTGGCCTCCGGGATGTGGTAGCGGCGGAACTCCTCCACGAATTCATCCCATGTGATGGCGGAGGGATCCTTGGCTACGGCGCAGTAATTCTCCCACCAGGCTAGGGTTGTCCTGGTGAGTTGGTGAGCTGCCAGGAGAACCTTGTCATGGTCCTCGCAGTGGAGGGGCTCCAGTTCCCTCAGGATGGCTCTCAGCCAATCGTCAGCGTCCAAAGGATTCACCGACCCGCTAAAAGTGGGCGGCTTAGTCCTGAGGAACTCGATCAGCTTTTCATTCATGCTCATGGCGCGGGGTCTTGGGCGGTTGATGGCATTGAAGATAGCCTCCATCAGGACAGTCTGGTTGGCTAAGACTTGGGCCAAGTCAATAGGAGGGGGTGGTGGTGGCAGGACCACGTTCTCTCCTCCATCTTCATTTTGGTTAACCTCTGTTCGGGGAGACGCTCCCTCGATCGGCTTGCGATCCCTCGGCATCACGCCCAGGGTGGGTCCCGACGGGCGCCACGGAAACCATCCGTAAAGAATCGGGTTTCTAAGAGATCTAGTTTTATGTGATGTTTAAGTGGATTATAACGGATTCCTTTTGAAAAGGCGGGGTTTATTCGCCGGTAAGCACACAACAAGCACATAGCAAACAAGCAAGCACCACAAGTTTTTATTACAAACCGATGAGGAGGATACATCCCGACTACGCGGACACATTACACGGCTAAGGACTAAGGGCGCGACTTGGACCGTACGGCTTCATTCCCCGGGTCTTGGGGCACACTACTCGCGAGGGGAGCGTCTTTCCGGGGTCGAGTGTTCTTCCGGCGGAATGAGCGACTCGTCATCGTTTCCGCCTTCGGGGTCTCCGTTTTCCGAGGGCCGTGCCGCGGCTTCGGTGGTAGGCTGTTGGGGGTTCGGTGACCGCCTTGGTGGTCTTGGTGGGACTTCTATGGCTCCTCCCCATCCTACCGGGGGTGTTCCCGGCGGGACTTGAGGTTCTCCAATGGCCGGAACGGGCGTTCCGCCATGGGTCCATTCTTGCATGCGTTGGTCCTGGATCCTTCGAGGCTTTCCGGGCAACGGCTTCCTCGCTTATGGCCGCGGCGGTCCTTGCTTCGGCAGAGCCACTCGGACTTGGTGCATCCGCACTGTGACTTCGACTTGCTCGGCCGGCCGATCTGTTCCCTCAAGTGTACGGCACGGTCATCAAAGAGCTTGTCCGGGGAGACAAGGTAGGCGACTACGTGGTATAGCAGGTCTTCTTGGTGGCGGCGTCGCTCCAAGTTCCTCATGCGGGCACATAGTGGGGTCCTGATGGCGGGAGGGAAGTACCTCATCGGTGTGGGGACGAGGTGCTCTTCGTAGATTCGGCACAGGTAGCGGAGGGCTTTTCTGAGGGCCAAAGGATAGGTATCCCGGTGTCGGAACCCTGTGGCGGTCACGCGCCACGGCTCGATGTTGGTGTGGCGGTTGCTTCTAGCGACGGAGAGGACCACTCTACAGCGAAGAGTGCCGAGTTGCTCGTACTCTCTGCTGTAATACCTAGGGCGCTCAGTGATACCGAGGCGCTCCGGGGAGTGGATGAGCGGGCGAGCAAAACCGAAGGCTCCTCCTGGCACACGCCTTGGGTCCATCCATCTTCCGCCATCTGAAAACAAAGATAGGGTTGAACAGGTTGTGGTGGGGTACAAAAGATGGATAACTTTATTTAGTAGGAAGGTTGGGGTACATCCTTCGGGGTACACTTATTATTACTAGGACTCAACTTCTAGCCTAACACACCCTAGTCTTATCCTCATGGTGATTCTTCCTCTAACTGGATACGACGCTTCTTCAGTGGAAGATCTTGCTCCAGTATCTCGTCTTCAGTCTGGGTTCCTTTGTCCCAGTGGGTTTCTTCGGGTTCATTCTCTTCTGCTCTGGCTCCTTCATCTCTGCTTCTACGCTCCTTCAGTTCATCCCATAGGGCTTTATGGGCCAACAGCGTGCGCTCTCTTTCCCTGAGGTATTCTTGCTTGGTGTTGTGTAATTCAACTTCTGCTATGGTTGTCTTCACCCTTTCTAGCTCTATCCTCTGTTCTGCTCTTTCCGCTCTGTCGATTTGCTGCTTCAGTTGCTGGGCTTGCTCCTGATAAAGGTGGTCTAGGCCTCTGAGGTATATGGATAGGTGGGAAACTGCCTCTTCTAAGTCTTCTTCCTCTCGTTCCAAACCTCTCATGCGATCAATCCACGAGCGTCCTCTTCCTCCGGAGGGTGGAAAGAATCCCATTGGAGTCCTTCGGAGGTGTTGTCTATAGACCACTCGTAGGCGACGCAAGGCCTTCCGAGCGGCCTTGGGGTAGGTGTCGGCAAAGCGAAAACCGGTGGCGTTGACGTACCATGGCTCAATGTCGGGGTAAAGCGTGCTTCTTCCCACAAAGATCGGCGGCTTACACCGAAGGGTGCCGAAGCGTTCGTACTCCGGTAGACGAACTGCGGCGGGTCCCTTACTCCGACGCGTTCTAGGGCCGAGTAGCAACGAAGTTAGGGAGGCCAGACCGGGACGGGGCAAATTCCACCGTTCCACTCGGGGTTAGGCATCCGGAAGCAAGCAAGAATCAAGGTAAGAATTTGGGAAAAGGTGAGTTTAGCAAAGGAAAGGTTAGAGGGGGCCGAGAGGAGGTCTCGTATCCTAGGGGTCATGTCCTACGGCCAACCGCGGCTCGATACCACCCGAAGCGTCCCCTCATCGAGAGGTGACCAAATGTGACGCGGATACCGGTCCCCGGGGAGGTCGGTAGCACATTTATTACAACGGAGTGGAATCGGTCTTTTACATTACGGTTACAAAAAGGGCACGGTAGTGCCAACGCTACAACGAACAACACAAACGCTAGCGACCACACTACGATAGCAAAGGCTTCCATAGCCTCCTCGAGTACCACACCATGGAAGCTTTCGGTAGGGCCCTGGTACACAGGCACGGTTGGGTGTAGGGCAATGACCTACTCAACGTCCTCTGGAATGTAATCGGGATCCTCCTCTGTAAAATGGTTAGTAAAGCAAGGGTGAGTACAGACGTACTCAGCAAATCCAACCCCACCCACGGAGGGGCTTATAAGCAGAATCATGCAAAAGGTATAACAAGGATCAGATTAAGGTTCATTTAGCAATCTCACACATGCAGGGGTTCTTTTTCAAAAAAAAAGGTTTTCGCAAATCATTTCCATAACCCAAGTGACTCGACTGCTTTAGGAAAACCACTGTGGGACTACCGGACTTCCCGTCCGTCGTAGCCGGGCACACGCCACACACACACCACGAGAGAAAACAACTCACACCGAAACATCCCATCCCAAACACTAGTTTTTGTGACCACACCGTGACTCGTCCAATACCGTGGACACGGCTATTCGAATAGGTTTGACACTCTGCGAGAGGTTGTACATCTTTACCCACAAGTAGGGTACCGTTACACGGACACCTCGGTGCGGTACGGATCCTATCAAAGCCATTACCCACCTTAGCTAACACTACGAGCCACCCGGAAGCACCCAAGGGGTTATCCCACATAACCGGGGCGTACCTCACACGAGCGTACCCCTACTCCTTGGTCTCCCGCTCGCTCACCCGCACACCGGATGGCAAGTAGATTAACTAGTGGGGTTTATGCTAAGCCGTTGCCACATACAACGGTCGAGTGGTTGTACGATGATTTGGGTCGTGTGAGATGTCACGCAACCGGTCCTTAACCGACAAGATGGACAACTCCCAACACGCTCAACCACACAGGTACGAGCTTACCCATACTCCTGACACACACGTCCATCCTGTCTACCCAGATCTGTACTCATTTTCCAAAAATACCCCATTCCCACCTTTAATGCACTCACGCATTTTGAAAGCACTCACACATTTTTAAAGCAAACATTCAGGCCAAAACAAGGTTCAATCATGGCAATCAAGGGTGGCTATCCTACCATGTTTTGCAGTAAAACAATATGCAATTTATAAAACGGGTATAGGGTATATTTATAAAACTAGGACGAAGCATGCATCAAAGGGGAAGGTTGAACTTGCGCGTCTTCGAAGTCTTCGGGGAGTGCGGCTCGGCGTCGGGACCTCGGGCTCCGCTCGCGGTAGTCGGCTCCGACCTCGGCTCGGGGTACCTTACTCCGTCTACTCCGTTGGCTATGGCATACACACACACAAGCAAGCGATATTAGCACTCACGGTTCCGGCCGAGCTCGGGGAGGGGAAGTGAGCGGTGAGGGGTATTTATAAGCCCTAAGAAAGGAGTTGGTTCGGCGGGGGGGTGCGGCGTGTATGAAAGGCTAGGGGTTATAAGTATTTAAGGACCTATTGGTAATTTATATTATTGGGAAAAGGGGGGGGGTGATTGTAATAGTATATACTTGTTTAGGGCCTGATTTGTACTTTATTTGGGGTTTGACAGTATTTAATCCTATAATTAATCATTGATCTAGGGTCTATTTGAAAGAATAAAGAAAGGGGGGATAAAGGCAGGGGCCTTTTAGGAAAAAGGGAGGAGGCAGGGGGTTTTTGGCCTATAGGCCTTCTTCTACCTTGCGAACGAACGAGAGGGGGAGCGGACGGTGCGGGAGGGCCGGCCGGGGGGGGGGGGGGGCTCGCGGCGGCTCGGCCACGGGGACGACCGGGGATGAGGGGAAAAGAGAGAGGAGGGCGAGGGGAACCTATTCCGTGCTCACCTTGAGCTATTGCGCACGGTGGAGGCGGCTCCACGGGGGAGGCGGGGCGCGGCGGCGGTGTTAGGGGCGGCGGCGGCGTGGAGTTTGGGGAGGAGGGGAGGAGGTGCGGTGTTGCGTGGCCGGGTGCGGCGAGCGGGGAGGCCGTCGGCCCCTTTTATAGGCGGCGAGAGGCGGTTCGGGAGCGAAGATATTTCTCCCGGCGAGGACAACTCCGGCGAGCTCGGGCGGCTTCGCGAGGGCTCGGCGGGTCAACTTGTGCGGGGGTTTGGCGGGGGATTAGACCCGTCGTGCGGGCGTGGGGGCGGGTTGCGGTGGCCGGTGAGGGAGTTGACGGCTCGGACGGGGGGGGGCATTAATGGTGTCTGGCGGCCGGCCGGTCTCCCGGCGGGCGCGGGGCGGGCGGGGCCGCGGTGGCGTGCGAGGCGGCTTCCCCCGCCGGCGGTGGCGTGCGGAGGCGGGGGGGGGGGGAGAGGCGGGCGGGGCCCCGGCCGGCGGTGGTCGGGGCTCGGTCGGCCGGTGCCGCTAGCGCGGGAGGCGGGGAGAAAAAGGAGGAGAAGAAAGGAAGAAGGGAGGGAAGAGAAGAGAGGAAAAGAAAAAAAAGGAAAGAGAAAAGAAAGAAAAGGAAAAAGGAAAAGAAAGGAAAAATAGGGAAAAGAGGAGAAAAAATTGGGGAAAAATCTAGAGAATTTTGGAAAATTGCTAGGGAAATTGAGGGAGGGTTTTGTGGGGCTTTTCCGACTTCCCGGGTGTCGGCGTGATTTTCGGGACGGCGTCGACGGCGAGGCGGACCGGCCGGCGGGACCGCGGCGTGCGCGGGATTCCCGGCCGGTGGCCGACCGCGGCGTTGGGAAGGTGCGCGGGGGCGCGACCGAGGTGCGGTGCCGGCGGGGAATCGCGGCACGCGCGTCGGGGAGAGAGAGAGAGAGAGAGAGAGAGAGAGAGAGAGAGGGAAACAGTGGCTAGGGTTTGATTGATAATTGAGCTCGGCGGGTCAGTTTTGAAAATACGCATGATTTACTGGGTGATTTATTTATGGCTAGAAACGCGGGCGTTACAGTTTCTTCTTGCGCCTCTTCGACTACCGCCTCCTCCACGGTGGCGGCGGCCGGCGCAGACGTCTCCTGCGTCCCTGCGGCTTCCGTCTCTTCAACGGCGGCGGACGCGGGTACTCGCTCTCTCTCTGGAGCGAGGGGGCGGCGCTCCAACCGCGCCAAGATTTCTCCAACAGTGGGGGCTGGACTTCGGCTTCCAGCCGGTTCCCCCACTGTGGGCCACATGCCCTCATCGCCCTCCTCCACGGGCTCGCCGGCGGCCTCTCCCGAAGACAAAGGAAGAGTACTCGTCAACAATGTACTCGAACGGCGGAAACTCGACCACTCGCTCAAGATAACTTACCTCACGGAGGCGTGGTCTACGAGACCTTCATCTTCTTTGCCACCCGCTTCTTGGCGGGGGTTGCGCGGCTTCCTTGGCGGCGCGGCAAGGCTAGCCTCCGGTGCTAGCGGGGAGGGTCTTGCATGAGCGGCACGTGAGGCAAGCCTGGACGGCTAAACCTCGACCGCAGCTGGAAGCGGTCTTGCAACGCGTCTTCATCTTCATCATCGTCATCGGAGGTATCCTCCACGATGACGGTATCGTCGTCGTCTCCGACTACTCGGCGCTCCTTCACCTTCTCCACCGTTGGAATTTCGATTCCGCTCGGTGGCGGCTGCGGCTCGGAGACAAACCGCTTCACATCATCCTGCGCAAAAGACACAAGGCGTCAGCAATTCTGCTACAAGTGCCTACTACTCGACGAGGGGGGTACGGCTACTTACCTTGTTGGGCGGGCGCGCGGCGGAGTACTCCTCGACAGGGCACGCCGTGTACTCCGGCATGTCCTTGAAGATCCTCGACAACCTCTCGATGATGTCGTTGTCCTCAAGTTCGCCCCCGGCATCCGCGACGTGTCGTCGTCGCCGATGTACTCGAAGCCCATCGTATCCCGCGCCGACGGCGGGCCGGATCCGGCGCTTCATGAAACTGAAGGCCACGTGTTCGGCCCTCAGTCCTGCATCCCGCAGGGTCTTGATGCGTGCCAGCAACTCCGGGAGCTGGATCCCCTCCTGCATGGTGGGCTCCGTGTTCCACCACTCTTGGTGCTTGGGCTGCCGTCCGCTCGGCTTCGGCAGCTCGGGATGGTGGTTCGTGGTGTAGAACCATCTCGTCTTCCAGTCCGTGTTGGAGTCCACGAGCTTGTACGCCAGGTACTGCTCCGCGGCATCCTCCCTCAGCTGGATCCCGGCCCCTCCGACTACTCTGGGGTTGGAGGCGCTGGGCTGCGGCTTCACGCGGAAAAACTTCCGGAAGAGAACCCAGTGTGGCTTGATTCCCAAGAAGGCTTCGCAGAAGTGGACGAAGACAGAAGTGTGGAAGATTCCGTTGGGGTTCAAGTTGAGGTACTCGATACCATAGTACCTGAGAAGCCCCTTGAAGAAGTCGCTCGCTGGGAGCGCAAGACCGCGCTCCACGAAGCGCGAGAACATCGGGATCTCGTCTTGTGCCTTCTCCATCGGATAGGGATCTCCTGCGGCGGATCTCCACATGTCGATCTCCTTCTCCCCGATGAACCCGCCTGTTCAACGGGGGTCGCAAGTCTTCGGTCTTCACCTTCGATTTTTTCCACTCGCGGCTTGGGTCGGCGCGCGGTGGAGATGTGGGCGGCGGCCCGCTCCGGCGCCGGCCGCGGCGCCTCTCGCATGGCTCCTCTTCTTCCCGCCGGCCTTCGACGTCTTCGACGGGGACGGCTTCATCCTCCAAGTGCAAGGAGTCTTCACTCACATCCGCTCGGGGGCTACCCTGCAGCTTTCGGGTGGCGATGCGCTCGGATCTACTACGGCGGCGGCGCTCGCTGGAGTGGATCTACTTCAAGATTCAAGTGGCGAATGACTGCGGCTCACTTGGGTGAAAAACCCTAAGGGTTTCGGCTTGTATTTATAAGCCAAAACGCCTCCGCAACGGGCGGCCGGATAAGTCCACGCGCGGGCGACTCGGCGGCCGGCTGCGCGTGACTCTTCGCATTCTACTAGTCGACGCGCCTCACCTCGGGGGCTCGGCTACTTCTACTCGACTACCTGGGACGCGGCTAGTCTCGAGAGCATCTCAGGACACATTCTCTAAGAAGACCCTTCAATTCGAGAGGAAGTACTCGACTCAAGGCTCGGGGGCTCCGTGCCACGTGTCCTTCGGTTTTTTCTCCGGATTTTTCGGGATTTTCTCGCCAAGACTTCGGATAGATCCTCAGCCAGAGCCCGCGGCTCGGGGCTCGGGGGCTACTCCACGTGGATTGCGGTTCTACAAATCGCATCTTCTTGACGGCTCCGGCTTCAAGACAAGGCAGGCATTTTTTGAAGACCTTCGAAGGCAGATTTCAAGGACGCTTGGGGCTACTCGAGAAGACTTCAAGATTGCTCAAACATCAGCTGGAGTACATTCCAGCCTCGGGATGCTTCGACTACTCTTGAGGACTTTTGACTTGTAGCACTCAGGGACGCTTGAGGACTACTTGTTAAGGCCGTAAAGACTACTTGAAGCTATCCTTCTCGACTACAAAGTACTCGGGGGCTTGTCGTATGGACCTCCCTGGGCCCACTACCTCGGTGGGTACCAGGACCGACTACTCGGTGGGCCCCTGGGACTACCCGGCTTGCGCTACACGGCACCTGAAGGCGTGGAGCACAAGGACTACACAGGAGTAGTACTCGGTTAGGAAGCTGTGCATGTTCCGCACTGCGCAGAGGACTCCTAGACGTACTCGACTAGTACTCTCTTCCTACTCCGACTTGTAACCCTGCCTCCCGGACTATATAAGGCGAGGCAGGGACCGATCTCCCTCATCCAATCTCAGCTCATACAACCCACGGCGCACTATTGCACCATCCTGTAATCGTGCCCTATCAATCCAGAGTTACGCAGCATACAGGACGTAGGGTATTACGCACCTCGCGGCCCGAACCTGTCTAAATTGTGTGCCACGTGTCTCTTCCTTCGAGTTACCGATCTCGGCGAGTCACATTCATCTACTTCGGGTACTCCCCGTAGTAGGTTGCCGGTCTAAAACACCGACAGTTCCCTCGGCTTCTGGTCCTGGAACACTGGGCAGGCCACCAGCGCGGGCTCCACCGTGTCCGTGCACCGCGGATGAGAGCTCCGTCCGCAACGCTTGATGGCTGGAGGTAGGAGATAACTGTACACATGGGTCCCATGTGTAAGTGACAGGATAGAGAGAAGAGGAGGAAGAGGTAGGGGCAGGTAAGGTCCTTTTCCATGCTCGGCTCGCAGCGATCCAACGTGGACTGCTAAGGTGGCGTGCCACGCCAGCAAGAGTGGTAAATTTGTATCTGAATCGCAACATCGAAGGCAAAAATATAATTGGCACCGTTAAAGTGCTAATGGGAGAGTCGCTATATGTTTGGTTTGGGGAGGAACAAAACTTCGCTTAGGGAATCTTGCGTGCATGAAGTACTAAATGAAGTCTATTTTCAAAACCTTTTCACAGATGAGTGCAACCTTGCGCGACGAATCTAATGAGTATAATTAATCCATAATTTGCTACAGTAATGCTACAGTAACCATCCTCTAATCATGCGGTCGGAGACCTCGTTAGATTCGTCTCGCAATTTTACATAGGACAATGGAGGTAGTTTTTAAAATTGACTTTGTTTAATACCCTAAATAAGTGGTCAAACATAATGGTAAAAAGTTAAATATCCCTCCCACGACACTACATCCGAGAAAATCCGGTGGCAGTTTCCCGAGGGGTCTCCATTCCCCCGTCGCCGGCCATGGCCCCGTCCGGCACCGCCGCCGCCCACGCCCCGCCCGCCGACTTCGTTCTCCCACTGCCGCCGCCCCACGCCTCCCATCTTGTTGCGCCCCCGTTCCTCGCGGCGAATTACTGCTCCCAAGTTCCTCATCTGCCGACCCCCACGCCCCGCCTGGATCCTGTTCTGTCGCCGCCGCTCCCGGTCACACGCCCGCATCCACTTCCGCCAGCTCGGATCGGGGGACGAACGCGCAGCTCCTCGCCATCAGCGCCCGCCTCCTCCAGCTCGGATCGGGGGACGAACACGCTTCTCCTCGCCATCGGCCTGCTCCTCCTCCAGCTCAGGTTTGCGCCCATGGCCTGCTCTGCAGCAGCAACAAATTGAAATTGGGAGAGCGGTAGAGGGTGATTCAGGAAAAGACAGGAAGAGGGCGCATTCTTCAAGCGTAATTCTCCAGATTATTGATTTCACTATAGTTTAATTGTGTAGTTCCAATTCGACTTCTTGATGCCCAGGGGAACATAAGTACATAACTAAGCCATGCCTTTTGCAAATACGAGTTACTGTTGGTTCCCTGAGTGCTCAATTTAGCATTACTCTCTCTAGATTACAAAATGTTCCTTGGAATATTTAGAGGCACTTCATCTATATAAATTGGAACCATTTCCAACAGTATTTTACAATTACTATTTGCTAACCTGATATTTTTAACAATACTTTACGATTATTATTTGCTAAATGCTAACCATTTTCTATTCGTGTTCAGGTGCTGCGGCTGACCTCCCTCCAAATTCATTGGGAATTCCCTTTTACAGGTTTGTATGGCAAGGGAGGAGAAGCCCCTAAAATCTGCTTGCCTTGCCCGGATATGATAAGTAAATAATCTGAGCTCAATGTCCTTTTAAATGTTGTCCAGCTTCCTACATGTAGCACTGTATGCATTGATCTCAACTGGCTCCCCTTGATTGTTTTGTGTCGGGGACCGCCCTAAGGGTCCCCTCAAACAATGGGGGAACCCCTATCCAAATTCCTGCATCAACATAAGCTAAGCCTAACCATGCAGGAAACTAACCATGCAGGATACGGCCCATGCAGCAAGACTTCGGAGGCCCACCAAGGCGGCCCGCCTAGGAAGACCCCTCGAGCGAGGCTCCGCCTCGCCCGAGGGCATGCTCCCTCCTCGAACGGGCTCCGCCCCGTTCGAGGGGCAACTCCCTCCTCGAACGAGGTTCCGCCCCGCTCGAGGGGCGGCCCTTCCCTCGAGCGGTCCCGCCCCGCTCGGGGGCGCGCTCCCCCTCGAGCGAGTCCCGCCTCGCTCGAGGGTCCGCTCCGCCCTCGGCCGGGGCCCGCCACGATCACGGGCGCCCCGCACGCGTGCGCCGGCCCCGTACTTGGGCATTTAACGCCCCGACGCCGCGGGGACGGCGCCATCATGCGCCGGGGCTCACGCCCGGTGCCGCCGCACCAACTCCCCGGGGAAGGAGCCCATCCCCGCCACGCGTGGGATGGACCGTGCGGTACGGCCGGTGTCGGTCCCGTGACACCGTGCGCACGCCGCCGTACGGCTAACGCGCCCGACCCTCGAAAGGGGGCCGGGCGCACCCTCGATTCCACTTTCCCGTGACCTTGCAGGTTAGGTAAGGGGCGCTAGGCCGGTGGACGGCCATCCCGGCCACTGTAACGGCGCGGCCGCCGTACCCACGCATGCGGGCGCACGTCTGACTCCGCAGGCGCACGCCCAAGCACTGCAGCAACCACTCCGCCACCGCAGAGCTCATTGGGAAGGAACGCCGTTCTGCCCGCTCCTGTACCCCGTACCGGTCATCATCAGCACCTCCCTCGAAGCCTACCAGAGAACGCCATCACCGTCTGCCGCCTCCTACCCTCGAACCGCCACTGTTCGGGAACGAAGTAGGCCATCATGGCCGGATCGCAGCATGGATCGTTCGGGCGATCGCCCGCTCTACACCGTAGCACGACGTGCTCCTACACGTAGCTAGGTAGCGCGGCGTGCATGTAACTCGCCGCCCCCTTGGCCTATAAAAGGGGAAGCGAGCCCCCAGCCGCGGGGGACGGACCCCGAGAGGAACACGGCGCATTGTGCACTCACTCTCTTATTCTCCCATAACATCTCCGGCCACCCACCAGGGACTTGGAAGCCACGCTTCTTCTCCCACCTTGCTTGTACTTGCCCCACTACAAGCACCCCCGGTGCTGAGCAATATAGTGCAACGAGCACGCCACTGCTGGACGTACGGCCCCCTCGGCCGGAACCAGGATAAACCTTGTGTCATTTGTTGCTTAGCATCGACCATAGAGGGATAGACTTAGGCGTTATCTACTGGTTAGTGTCGGGACCATATTCCGCACCGACAGTTGGCGCCCACCGTGGGGCTACGAGCGCCTAAGGTCATTTCGCTAACTCCCTCCATGGTGATTCGCACTGAGTACCGTAGCACCCGCTACAACATGGGTAGCTCAGACCCCCTTCCGGCCGGGCTCGAGATCCGCTTCGGGGACTTGAACTTCCAGGCCACGGGGAATGGCTATCTCATGCGCCTCACCAACCGTGAGGAGCTACGCGCGCGGCGGGAGGACAGTCCGCTCCGGTCTCCGCCGCGCGCACGACACCGGCGCGGGCACCGCGGGCACGGATGCGCGGGTCCGTCGACGCCGCGACGCCGCCGCCGCTCCGGGCTACGCTCGCGCCGGGCGCGGTCCGAGCGGCGGCGGGGCGAGCGCGCCGCCGCCCGGCGCGGTGCGCCCAACGTCACGACGGCCGCCACCACCCCAGCGGGACCGCGTGCGGTCTCAGGACCGCGCGTCCCCATCGGGGCCGCGTGGCGTCACTACGGCCTACAACGCCAACGTCAACACGACAATGCGCAGGGTGCCGCCTGGTCGGCACGTCTTCGTCGCCAGGGATCCCGGCACTTCAGCAGCGGACGAGTCGTCCCTGGGCTCCGTCGACACGATGCCACCCGCCAACCGTCATGGGTACGCGGAGTGGGACTTTTCCGGTGTGCGGGACCCGGTCGCGTTCGGGCGCTTCCTCGACGCCACGGACGGCGGGTTCGGCTCGCTCCGACGACTCCGAAGACCGGGAGCTACGACCCCACGCGGGAATGCCGCGCCGTCATCACCAACGACCCGGCCAACGCCGCCGGTGCGGCGGGCGCCGGAGATGGGGAAGTCACGCCGGCCCCGGGGGGTTGCCACGCGCCCGGCCGCGGGGCCAAGCGCACCTGCTGGGGCCGACGTCGACGCGCAGCTGGCCCAAGCTCGCGAGCTCGAGGCCAAGCTGGCAGAGGAGTACCGGACTGTGCGGCTACTCCGCGCCTCGATGGCGGGGGAGGCCTCCGCGCGCGGCGAACGCGCACGGGAGTTAGGCCGACAAGTCCGCGACCGCCTCAACCCTGTCCCCAACGTCGACAACGCAGATACTCCACCGCGAGCGAGCCAAAAGCTCATCGCCGCCGCGACACTGCTGCGCGCCATGCCGGCACCCTCGACCCCCGAGGCTCGAGACATGCACCGCGAGGTGCAGACCCTCCTTGAGCAAGCGGCCGTCCAGCAGGCCGAAAGCTCGGCCTCACGCATCCGCCAACAGGGGGACGCGCGGGGTGATGATCCGGCACCGGGGGGGCGAACCCTCGGTGCATGCGGGTCGACCTGGCCGACCGAGGGACGCACGCCGGCCAAGGAACGGCTCCTCGACACACGCGGGCGCCGGATGGCGACGCCCGCAACGTCATCAACGCCGGCGCACCAGCAAGGCGGACGCGCGAGCGGCCAGGGGCTACCACCCTCGAAGGGGTGGGCGCTACGACAGCGGTGAGGATCGCTCCCCGACGCCGGAGCCCCCGGGCACCCGTGTGTTCAGCAGGGAGATCCGCACGGCGGCGTTCCCCCAGCGCTTCCGTCAACCCACGACGATCATCAAGTACAACGGGGAGACGGACCCTCGTGTTTGGCTCAACGATTACCGCCTAGCCTGTCAGCTGGGCGGGGCCACCAACGACGAAGTAATCATCCGCAACTTGCCCCTGCATCTGGGTGATGCGGCCCGGACATGGCTCGAGCACTTGCCCGCCAGCCAGATCCACAACTGGGACGATCTAGTCCACACTTTCGTGGGCAACTTCCAGGGCACATACGTGCGCCCGGGAACTCCTGGGATCTGCGCTCCTGCACGCAGAAGCCAGGCGAGTCGCTGCGGGACTTCATACGGCGCTTCTCCAAGCGCTGCACAGAGCTCCCCAGCGTGGCACAGTCAGAGATCGTGCACGCGTTCCTCGAGGGCACCACGTGCGGGACCTTGTGCGCGAGCTGGGACGTAGCCCGCCCACGGACTCGAACGAGCTGTTCGACATTGCCACCAGCTTCGCCTCCGGAGAGGAGGCCGTGGGGGCGATCTTCGACGGCAAGAAGGGCAAGCGCTCCGAGGACACGCCCGCGGAGGGCAGCGGGTCCAAGGAGCCACGCCGCAACGACAAGCGGGGCAAGAAGGGGAAGAAGCCGCGCCGCGAGGCGCGCGAGCAGGGGCGCAACGGCGGCAATGCCGAGGCCCTCGCTGTTGACCCGGCCCGACGGGGCCCTCGGCCGGCTCCTCGAGGCCGGGGGTGTTCGATGACATGATGAAGAAGCCATGCCCCTACCACAAGACCCCCGTGAACCACACTCTTGAGCGAGTGCGACATGCTCAAGAAGTTCTACGGCCGTGCCGCCGCGAAGGAGGCGAGAGGCCAAGAAGGATGGGGGCGATGGCGACGCGGGCGGTTTCCCCGCCGTCGAAAATGTGTTCCTCATTTTTGGAGGACCTACCGTTGACATGTCAACCGGCGGCGCAAGAAGGAGCGGCACGAAGTCCTCGCCGCGAGAGAGGGCACCTCCGGCCTTTCTCAAGCGGGTCGAAGGATGCCATCACCTTTAGCCGGGATGATCACCCAAATCGCATCCCGAACCCGGGCCGATACCCCCGGTGGTCGATCCCATCATTGGGAACGCCCGGTTTTCGAAGGTCCTTATGGACGGAGGCGTAGCCTCAATATCCTCTTCGCGCATACGTTGCGCCCGATGGGGATTGGGCCTGGACAACCGCGGCCCGGCACAAAGCCGTTTCACGGCATCGCGCCCGGAAAGCGAGGTTCAACCCCCTCGGGCGCATCGATCCGCCCGTCCGGTTTGGGACCCCCAAGAATTTCCGCAAGGAAACCCTCACATTCGAAGTGGTGGGATTCAAAGGGGCCTACCACGCCATCCTCGGGCGACCGTGCTATGCCAAGTTCATGGCGGTCCCCAACTACACGTACCTGAAGATGAAGATGCCGGGTCCAAACGGCGTCATCACCGTCGGGTCGTCGATCGAGCATGCATTCGACTGCGACGTCGAGTGCGTGGAGCATGCGGAAGCACTAGCGCTGGACGAAGCGGCCGGTGAACACACCTTGGAGAAGATGGTCAACGACGACCTCAGCTCCGCCACCAAGCACGTCGGCACGTTCGAGGCCGCCGAGCAAACCAAAGGGGTCCCCCTCGACCCATCGGCCCCCGAGGGCAAGGCTTTGAGGGTCGGCTCGACCCTCGATCCTAAATAGGAAGCGGTGCTCGTCGACTTCCTCCGCGCCAACGCCGACGTTTTTGCGTGGAGCCCCTCGGACATGCCAGGCATCCCGAGGGGAGGTCGCCGAGCACTCCCTTGATATCCTCGCCTAACGCACGCGGCGTTCGGCGGCGGGCTGCGCCGCTTCGACGAGGAACGGCGACGGGCGATCGGAGTGGAGCTGCGGAAGCTCCTCGAGGCCGGATTCATCAAGGAAGTGTTCCACCCGACATGGTTAGCTAATCCTGTGCTTGTAAAAAAGAAAAATGGGAAGTGGAGGATGTGTATCGACTACACCAGTCTCAATAAAGCATGTCCAAAAGTTCCCTTTCCTTTACCACGCATAGATCAGATCATTGATTCCACTGCTGGGTGTGAACTACTCTGTTTCCTTGATGCCTATTCGGGATATCATCAAATAAAAATGAAAGAGTCCGACCAGCTCGCGACTTCGTTCATCACACCGTTCGGGACGTTCTGTTACGTCACGATGCCTTTTGGCCTCAGAAACGCGGGCGCAACATACCGCCGCGCGCATGCAGCACGTTTTTGGGGACCATATCGGGCGGACGGTCGAGGCTTACGTAGACGACATCGTCGTCAAAACCGAGAAGGCGGACGACCCGGTCGGCGATCTTGGCATCGCATTCGGTTGCTGCGGGCCAACGGGGGTCAAGCTCAACCCCGAAAAATGTGTCTTTGGAGTGCCGCGGGGCATGCTCCTAGGATACATCGTCTCCCGGCGGGGAATCGAGGCCAACCCCGAAAAGGTCGCGGCCCTCGAGCGAATGGGTCCAATTCGGGACCTCAAAGGGGTGCGAAGGTGTTGGGGTGCCTTGCCGCCCGAGCCGCTTCGTCTCGAGGCTCGGTGAGAAGGGCCCGCCCCTCTCGCCGGCTGCTCAAGAAGCACGAGCGCTTCTCTTGGACCGCCGAGGCCCGGGAAGCGCTCGACAAGGCGAAGGCATCTCGACGCACGCCCCAATCCTTACGCCGCCGCGAGACGGCGAGCCCCTCCAACTCTACGTGGCCGCAACCACCCAGGTGGTCAGCGCCGTGATCGTCGTGGAGCGCACGGAGGAAGGGCATGCCCTGCCCGTGCAGAGGCCGGTCTACTACATCAGCGAAGTCCTATCGGACACGAAGACGCGCTACCCCCAGGTCCAGAAGCTGTTGTACGCGGTAGTCCTCGCGCGGCGCAAGCTCCGCCACTACTTCGAGGCCCACCCAGTTACGGTGGTCTCTTCCTTCCCATTAGGAGAGATCATTCGCAACACCGACGCGGCGAGCGAAATTGCCAAGTGGTCCGTGGAGTTGATGGGCGAGACGCTCGCCTACGCCCGCGCAAGGCCATCAAATCGCAAATCCTAGCCGACTTCGTCGCCGAATGGACGGACACACGGCGCCGCCGCCCCAAATTCAAGCGAGTGCTTGGACTGCGTTCTTCGACGGCTCGGTGATGAAGACGGGGAGCGGGCGCGGGCCTGCTCTTTATGTCACCCCTCGGGGAACACATGCGCTACGCGGTGCGCCTCCACTTCCCCGCGTCTAACAATATGGCGGAATACGAGGCCCTCCTCTGCGGCCTCAAGATCGCCATTGAGTTGGGCATCAAGCGCCTCGATGTGCGAGGGGATTCGCAGCTCGTGATCGACCAAGTCATGAAGAACGCGAGCTGCCACGACGACAAGATGGAGGCCTACGCAAGGCCGTGCGGGCCCTCGAAGACAAGTTCTACGGCATCGAGCTCAATCATGTACCCCGCCGGTACAACGAGGAGGCAGATGAACTTGCCAAGATCGCGTCCGGGCGGATCACCGTTCCCCCGAACGTTTTCGCGCGCGACATCGCACAGCCATCGGTCACCTTCGAGCCCTACCCCTCGAGCGACAGCGGACCCTCGGGGGCTCCCTCGAATCCAGCGGGTGCGGAACCCATGGAAGAGGACCCCTCGAACGAGGCGTACGTGCTCTCCCTTCTCGAGGGGTACGGCTCCCACGAGGCTGTCGCAATGGACATCGAGCCGGCTCCCGCCCAGGCGGACCGGGCGGGGAGAAGTACATCGCCTGGATTGCTCGAGGGGAGCTCCCCGCAGACCGGGCCGCAGCCAGGCGCATCGCCAGGATGGCCAAATCGTTCACTCTCGTCGACGGCGAGCTGTACAAGCGCGCCGCGTCGGGCATCCTCCAGCGGTGTATACCCATTCCCGAGGGGCGCGAGCTCCTACGGGACATCCACGCGGGGATCCGTGGCCACCACGCCGCGCCGCGCACCCTCGTCGGCAACGCGTTCCGCCAAGGCTTCTATTGGCCTACCGCGGTCGCGGACGCCAACGAAATCGTGCGCACTTGCGAAGGGTGCCGGTTCTACGCTCGCGGGACCAACTTGCCGGCTCACGCTGCGCAAACAATCCCCGTAACATGGCCGTTCGCCGTGTGGGGGTTGGACATCGTCGGGCCCCCGCGGAAGGCGCCGGGGGGCTTCACCCACTGCCGGTTGCAATTGACAAGTTCTCCAAGTGGGTGGAGGTGCGCCCCATTACGAATCCGAGGGCCGAGCGGGCGGTCACGTTCTTCACGGACATCGTCTACCGCTTTGGAGTGCCAAACTCCATCATCACGGACAACGGGTCCCGAGTTCACGGGCCGGAAGTTCTTGGAATTCCGCGACAAGTTCCACATCCGCGTGGATTGGGCGACGTGGCACACCCACGGACCAACGGCCAAGTAGAACGTGCCAACGGCATGATCCTACGGGGCCTCAAACCCGAGGATTTTCGACCGGCTCAACAAATACGGCCGGAAATGGCTCCAAGAAGCGCCGGCGGTCGTGTGGAGCCTAAGGACTACCCCAAGCGAGCCACGGGTTCACCCCGTTTTTCCTAGTCCACGGCGCGGAGGCCGTCCTCCCCACGGATGCGGAATACGGGTCGCCCAAAGTTCGAGGCTACAACGAGGATGCTAACCGGCGAGCCCGCGAGGACTCGCCGGATCGAGGGCGGACAAAGTACGCCTCGTGGCGTTGATGCACTCCGCAAGATATCAACGGTCCCTACGGCGCTACCAAGCGCGCAAGATACGTCGGAGGGATTTCGGCGAGGGGGGATTTGGTCCTAAGGCTACGCCAAGACAACCGAGGGCGCCACAAGCTATCGCCCCCATGGGAGGGACCCTACGTCGTGGTGAAGGTGCTCAAACCAGGCACGTACAAGCTTGCCAACGAGGACGGCGAAGAACTCACCAACGCTTGGAACATCCAACAGCTACGTCGCTTCTACCCTTAGCTAGGATTTCCAAATATTTTCTGTTGTACAAATACACGGCCAACGCCCCAGTTGGTGTCACCTATGTAAATACTCCAAGTATAATAAAAGGGCAACTCGGCTTTCCCCTGAAACCCAAGTTACCCTCGGGGGCTACTGCGGGGGGGCACCCCCCCCAAATGGTCCCATTTTTTTCGCGCAAAAAACGTAATAACACGCGCTAAGTTTGTTCCCCACTTCAACCTCGAGCCATGATTCGAACAGGGCGTAGGCGGCACAGCGGAAGGAGCGCGCGAGCCGAGGACGGCCTACGCCGCGCGGCTATGGCCCGTCTCTCTCGCCCCCAACCCAGCGGGCCCCTGCGAAAGGCGGACTCCCCTAACTAGAATCTACTCAGGAAGAAGAAGAAGCAAAAAGCGCAATAAGCAAGCGATTTCATTTACAAACTGACCATGTTCACGAAACTACTTGTTTGTTTACAAGAGGCCACGAGGCCAGAGTTCTGACACACATAAACAAAAAATGGGCCTAGCGCCCGGGTGCTTTCGGGGGCGGGTGGAGCGGCAGCATCAGCGGCGTCCGGGAAGAGGAACTCTTCGAAGGCCTCGGCGAGCGACTCGGCGGCGTCGGCGGCAAGCGCGTCCGCACGCTCCATGGCCACCTCGTCCTCGACGCCCTCGGGCACGATGTAGCCTTCCGCTACCGCCTCGAGGTTGACCTCGTAGTGGGATCGCACCACTCCGAGGGCCTTCGCACGCCCGGGTGCAACGCCCGCCGCACCCGCCCCGTGACGTGGCCGCCGAGGGCGCGTAGGCGGCGGCGAGCGAGCTGCCGGCCTGGGCATCGCCTTCCTCGACGACGCGACAGGTCTCGAGGGCCGCGTCCCGCAGCTCCTGCAGCTCCTGCTCAGAGGAGTTGTAGGAGGCTTGCAGGGCCTCGGCCCGCCCGGCAGCGTGTCCCAGGGCAGTGCGCAAGCCTGGGAGCGACGAGACGACAAGAAATCAGAAAAGGGGAAACGAACCCTCTAAAGCAAAAACTAACGAGCAGGGTCAGACAATAGCTTACCTTCGATTTGTCTCCTCCCCAGATCGAGGTCGCGGCGCGCGGACTCAAGCGCCGCCTCGAGGCTCTGGACGGTCTCGCCTTGCTCGACGAGGGCCATCTCTTGGGCGGCATTGCTGATGCTGAGCGTCAGCGCCTCATCCTCAACCTCGGAGAATGCGGCGTTCCGCTCCTCCAGCGACTTCTCCGCCGCCTCGCGAGTAACACGCTCCCGCTCCCGGCGCCGTCCGGGCGTCGCCAAGGGCAGCCTCGCTCCCCGCTGGAGCCGCCCCTCGCCCCCCGGCGGGCGATGCGCTCTTGCCGGAGCGCCCCTCGGCGGCGACGAGAGCCGCGGCCTTGACGTCGAGGGCGGCCTTCGGGTCGTCGGCCTCCTTGGCGCGGCTGCTCCCGGCCCGCGCGCCCGCTCCTCGGCCGGCGGCTGCGCGCCCGCGCCCCCTCGAGCGACGTGCGGAGCTCCCGGGCCTCGGCGCGAGCGGTGGCCACCTCCGCCTCCCCGGTGGCGGCCGGCGTCCGCGTCTTGTCCCGGGTCCTCGCGCGCATTCCACGGCGCCTCGTCACGATCGACGAGGGCCGCGCGGATCCGCCCGAGACTCGAGTCACGCGCCGCGTCCGCCCGAGCTCTCGGGAAGCACGTCGCACCACGCCATCGCCGGTAGACCGGCCGGTGTCCCGGCGTCCTAAGAGCTTCCGCAAGCGCGTCGAAAGCGCCGCATCGCTCCCGAAGCGGCGGGCCTCGGCGTTCACCGGTCGAACGCGCTATACTTTTCACGAGCGCGGCGCTCGAGCTCCCGGCATCCACACATCGAATCTCGCAAGTGTCAAGGCTTGAATGCGGCACGCGAAAACGAAATAAGGAAGGGAGACGAGCAACCGTGGCTCACACGGAAGACGATCCGGAGCCGAGCCGCCGTGGACCCGCGGCGCTTCGTTCAACGCGCGCGGTTGAGCGTGGCGCCGTGGCTCGGGGAGCTCGCCCCGAGCTCCCGCTCCCCCTGCGGGCGTCGGCGAACGCCGGGGGGATCCTCCACGGCCCCTCCCACCGGGCGGGGCGACCGACATGGGAGGATGAGGCCTCGGCGTCGTGCCCTCGGCCCCCCACTATCATGTGACCCTCGTGTCGCCTCACGAGGGCCCCTCTCCCGGGGCTCGGGGAGAGTTCGTGGGCCACCGGCCCCCCGGTTCCACCCGGGCGGCGAGGAGTCATCCGAGAGCTCCACCACCTCCGCCCGGGGACCGCCGGGCGGCGGAGCCGCCTGCTCCGCCTCCGCCGGCGCCTCCACCTCGCGCCTCCGCGGCCGCGGCGCCCGTTGTGGCGCCGTTGCCGCCACCTCCGTCCGCGCCGCCACGTCCGCGGGCGCTCCCCGCAGTTGCGCCCGCTCCGCCTCCTCCGCGGTGGCCGCCGCCGCGGTGGCACCCCCCCACCGTAGCCGCCGTTGCGGCCCGCGCCTCCATGGCGACCGGCGCCGGCCGCCCCCGGCGACCTCCGGCCGCGCCGCGGCGGGTTGATCCACCGGCCGGGACCTCGAAGCCCCGGCCCGGGCCTTGCGCGCTCGTGCCCGCCGCCGCGCGCGTTCCGCGGGCGCGACCCCCTCGACGAACGCCGCCGGGGTGGGGATCGACGCGTCCGTCCTCCGCACCTTGGCCGGTGCAAGAGGAGGGACGGTTGGCACCGCCCGCGGAAACACGAACGGAGGATTAGAGCGTCTAACAACCAGCAAATTAAGGCAAAGCAAAGGAAGAACGGGTTCCTTACCTTGCGGAGGAAAAGGCCTGCTTCCTTTTCCTCGAGGCCTCCGACGAGGCCGGCGCGGGGGGGGCCGCGCCCGCCGCGGCACCTCCCCGACGGCGCCGCCGCACGCGCGGGCACGCCCACCTCACGCGTGGGCGCGTCCGACGCCGCCACCACGCGCGGGGGAACGCTAGCCCCGCGCGCGGGCGCGCCCACCGACGCGCCCCTCGACGAGGACGCCGCGCGCGCGGACGCGCTCCCGCCACGCGCGGGCACGCTTGCACGCGCGCGCGGGGCACGTCCGCCGCGCGCGCCTCCGTGGCGCGCGCCGCACCCCTCGCGGCGCGTGCCGCCCCCGACGACGACCGCCCGGCGGCGGACGCCGACGCGCCCGCCCCGGGGCAAAGCCACCCCCGACGCCGGCGCGAGATCCGGCGACGGGGGCGCGCGGCCGCCACCGTCCGAGGGGGCCCTCCCCCTCGGACTCTTCCTCCTCGTCCCGGTCCGAGGACGAGGGCTCCCTCGATGTCCGGGGAGGAGAGCCCCGGCTCCTCCCCGCCGCCGATATTCCGCGGACCGTGCGTCGCGCGCGCGCTGGCGCCGCCTTGCGTGTTCCCGTCCGCGCGCCGCCCGCTCCCGCTTGCTCCCCGCCGCGCCGCCCGGCCGAGCGCACGGGAGTCGGGGGTGGGTGGAACGGACTTGGCGGCATTGAACCGCACCGGCCTGCGCGCAAGAGTAACAATGGCGCGTCAGAAATCAAAAACAAGACCAAGGATGGAAGCGAAATCAGGAACTCTACTCACCCGGCGGGCCCGTGGGGAGCATCTCGATATCCCACGGGGTCCGACCCGCAGGTGGCGGCGTCCTGGTGTCGACGGCACTCCGCGCCCGGGTGAGCGCGTACGGCCGCTCCAGCGGCGTCGGGAGCATCCGCGACCTCGCCAGGTCGACGGGGTTGGCCGCCTCCGTCATCTCGAAGATGCAGAGGGGCCTCTCCATCAACGGCACGACTCGCCGGTGATGAAGAAAGGCGAGGACGCCCATCGCGTTGAGCCCTTCCCCTCGCCCGGCCCGCGCAAGGCGGCGAGGACGGACCCCCGGCGCGCCGATGGTTGGCCGTGGGCAACCCATAGCCCCGCAGTCCCGGCCTCTTCTTGAACACCCGGCCGGTGTAGGGAGGAAGGCCGGGCTCGGCGTTGCGCGGATAAAACCATCCCCGCTCCCGGCCGGCGTTGTTCGTCGTCATGGTGCGGGGGATGTAGAACTCCTTGAGTCGCCCCCGCACGCCGAGCGACATCCCGCCGGCGCGCACCGCGCGGCGGGGTCCTCGGCTCCGACGTGGGGCCGCGTGATGAGCTCCGCGCGGAAGAGGTGTACCCAGGGCTCCCAATTGACTGGGATCCCCAGGTACCCTTCGCGACGCCCACGAACGTGGCCGCCTGCGAGATAGCGTTGGGGGCGAAATTGTGCAGCTCCACTCCATAGTGGTAGCACAATGCCCGCATGAATGTGCTCGCTGGCGCGTTGAAGCCGCGCTCGTGGTAGCGGAGGAAGCTCACCACGTAGCCCTCCGGCGGATTGGGCTCAAGGTGTGACGATGGCGGCACGATCCACTCCGCCGGGCGCCCTTCTTCGTTGGCCGAGAGCTGGCCGGCGGCGACCAGCTCGCCCAGGGCGAGCCGGGTCACGGTCGACTTCTCCCATGCGTATGGCTCCAGGACCCTAATCGGAAGCTGAGGCGGCGCCATAAGGAAGGACGAACAGGTGCGAGGGCGGAGGACAAGGAAGCGAGAAAAAAGCTCTAAGCAGCGAAACCGCGCGGTGGCGAGAGCAGTACGAAGGCGAAGGGACGGAGGACTGAAAGCGGTGAGGAGCCAAGGTAAAAAAAAACCACCGTCCCTTCCTCACCGCAGTTTTATAGGCAACCGACGAGTTCTCCGGAGCGCACGCCTCGCCAACGATATCGGCGAGGAATCTTTCCATCGCGTCGACGGGCGGGCCCCACCACGACTGCAGCGACTCTAACACCGCGGGCGGGTCATCATTACGGCGAGACCGGCGGCGACCGAGGCGAAACCGTCACGTCCGCCGGCCACGTCGCCCACTACGCGCGCGCGCGCGCGCGCGCCGCCTAAAAAGGCGCGCCCGCGCGCGCAAAACCCGCGGCCACGCCCGCGGGGCAATTAAATGCCCGGCCCCTTGCCAAGCAAGGAGAGCCCTCGAGCGAGGCGAATCCTCGGCTCGAGACAAAGGTGACCCTCGATGGATGACAGCGTGAGAAGGTCGCCGGGACTCGCTCGGTGTAGAGCGAGCGGCCCGGCGCGGCACCCATGCCACGTGAAGCCCTCGAGCGGCATGACCCTCAACTCGAAACAAGGCGACCCTCGATGGGATATCAGCGTGAGAAGGTCGCCCGGGACCTGCTCGATGTAGAACAGACCACCGCGGGCACCCATGCCACGTAGGACCCTCGAGCGGCATGACCCCCAACTCGAGACGATGTCAACCCTCTGAAAGAAGGCATGCGCGTGAGAGGATCGCCCAGGTCACGCTTGAAATAGAGCGACACCGAAAGCACTCATACCGCGCCACGCCGCCAACAAGCACCTCGAGGGCCGGTACGCCCCGGACCCCTCGACGGCCGCAAACGTGAAAAGACGGAGCCGGCCAAGGCACGGCCCCGCACGGCCTTACTGATCAGGGGTTCGAAGCCTGACCCTCGACGGGTTCGAACGGGCGCCCCGCATCTCGCAGTTAGGGACGACGAGGGCACGCGCATTCGAGCCGTACCCCGAGCCCGTCGGCTCGAGGGTGCCCCACATGTCGTGTTCGAGAGCCAGCGAGGGCGGCTAGCGGGGGATCCCACCGAGGGAGAGCTTCCGCGCCCTCGGTCCCTAGCGAACGGGACCGAGCCCCACCTAGCAAACCCACGCAAGCGCTTCCATGGACGTGTCTCGGACCGCGCGGCCTACCCTTATCGAACGGGGCATGGACGTCCACTTGAACCACCCGCTAGCGGCTCGAAGAGGAATCCGCGATTCGCGACCCGCTCGATGGGAGTCGTGGAAACCTCACCTCCCCGACCCGCGGAGGGACGGCGAGGGCGCGATAAAAAACAAGTCGTCGAGGCTCGACCCGATCGCCTCGAACAAAGCCAAGGCTCGGGGGCTTGGCGCACGGCTACACCTCCTTGGAATTGCACCCGCCGGGAGACGGTGACGGGGGGAGCGTGCACCCCCGATGCCGGGCTGAAATACCGCCGATGCCGGTTGGCATATGTGCCACGCCTTTCCGACCGAATTGCTCGCGGTTAACCCCCTGCGGGGAGAGCCCACACCTCTGCGAGGCTTCGGGGGCTAGACCCGCGGGTCCGCTGACGCGGCCCCACGGATAGCGTTCGCAAACAAGGAGGGAAGAACGTCCTATCAGTAGGTTCCAGCATCTGCGGGAGCCTCAATGGCGAACCCGCAGATGCTCGGGGGCTACTGTCGGGGACCGCCCTAAGGGTCCCCTCAAACAATGGGGGAACCCCTATCCAAATTCCTGCATCAACATAAGCTAAGCCTAACCATGCAGGAAACTAACCATGCGAGATACGGCCCATGCAAGGCAAGACTTCGGAGGCCCACCAAGGCGGCCCGCCTAGGAAGACCCCTCGAGCGGTGCTCCGCCTCGCCCGAGGGCATGCTCCTCCTCGAACGGGCTCCGCCCCGTTCGAGGGGCAACTCCCTCCTCGAACGGGTTCCGCCCCGCTCGAGGGGCGGCCCTTCCCTCGAGCGGTCCCGCCCGCTCGGGGGCGCGCTCCCCCTCGAGCGAGTCCCGCCTCGCTCGAGGGTCCGCTCCGCCCTCGGCCGGGGCCCGCCACGATCACGGGCGCCCCGCACGCGTGCGCCGGCCCCGTACTTGGGCATTTAACGCCCGACGCCGCGGGACGGCGCCATCATGCGCCGGGGCTCACGCCCCGTGCCGCCGCACCAACTCCCCGGGGGAAGGAGCCCATCCCCGCCACCGTGGGATGGACCGTGCGGTACGGCCGGTGTCGTCCCGTGACACCGTGCGCACGCCGCTGTACGGCTAACGCGCCCGACCCTCGAAAGGGGGCCGGGCGCACCCTCGATTCCACTTTCCCGTGACCTTGCGAGGTTGGGTAAGGGGCGCTAGGCCGGTGGACGGCCATCCCGGCCACCGTAACGGCGCGGCCGCCGTACCCACGCATGCGGGCGCACGTCCGACTCCGCAGCGCACGCCCAAGCACTGCGGCAACCACTCCGCCACCGCAGAGCTCATTGGGAAGGAACGCCGTTCGCCCGCTCCCGTACCCCGTACCGGTCATCATCGCACCTCCCTCGAAGCCTACCGAGAGAACGCCATCACCGTCCGCCGCCTCCTACCCTCGAACCGCCACCGTTCGGGAACGAAGTAGGCCATCATGGCCGGATCGCAAAGCATGGATCGTTCGGGCGATCGCCCGCTCTACACCGTAGCACGACGTGCTCCTACACGTAGCTAGGTAGCGCGGCGTGCATGTAACTCGCCGCCCCCTTGGCCTATAAAAGGGGAAGCGAGCCCCCAGCCGCGGGGGGACGGACCCGAGAGGAACACGGCGCATTGTGCACTCACTCTCTTATTCTCCCATAACATCTCCGGCCACCCACCAGGGACTTGGAAGCCACGCTTCTTCTCCCACCTTGCTTGTACTTGCCCCACTACAAGCACCCCCGGTGCTGAGCAATATAGTGCAACGAGCACGCCACTGCTGGACGTACGGCCCCCTCGGCCGGAACCAGGATAAACCTTGTGTCATTTGTTGCTTAGCATCGACCATAGAGGGATAGACTTAGGCGTTATCTACTGGTTAGTGTCGGGACCATATTCCGCACCGACATTTTGAACATATTATATGCTGCAGATTGCTCACGCTCCAGTGCCTGCATTCTTGGCGATGCCTGACACAAATTTTTGGTGATTGCAATAGCAGAGTGTAAGCTTTCTAAACTTTATGATTATATAAAGGTACCATCGTGTCTTTATGTTGATGGTACCTTTGGGTTTCATATCTAGCCTACCCCGACTTGCTTGGGACAAAAGGCTAAGTTGTTGTTGTTGTTGTTGTTGTTGTTGTAAAGGTTTCAACTAACGAAATTAATATGTTTGACTTGGTAAGAAGTATGTTAGTGTATGAGATGAAGTATTCGATGCCCTTCGAATAAACCATTTATGTTGTTACTCAAAAGAAAAAAACAAATGAATCACTTACAGGATCTATTCTATTCCATTCAAATGCATAGCCAGGGAATTACCAGAGGAGCTAGGAACAGAGACCACAGTGTACGTCAGTACCAAACAGAAAGACTGAAATATGTATATTTATGAAATAAGGATACTCTTTTAGTTAAGGTAGTTTTTCTCGCATCTCTGAAACATACAAAGGTCAATAATCATAAGTTTTTGCCATGTTTTATCTGGTGACGTGCAGTCTCATGAAATGCTAAATGAATAGAGAAGCAGCTATAGGTGACATAATCCACGATTCGTAATTGCCTGTATCAAATTTGAGTGCATTTGGAATCATACTATAAGAACACATTTTGTCTTTTTTTTTCAAAAAACTGTAGGTTAATTGTTGATTCATCCAATAAATGATTCACATACCCAAAACATTTTGCATCCTCTGCTTATGCTCATGTTGTTTGTAATGTTTTGGTGATTTTTTCTTAACTATGATTTTCAATTGACAATTTAATAAAAGAGAGATCATGTACGGTGCCTCTGTTTGAGTTCAGATCTTAGTAGGAACTAAAATTGTGTATGTATTTTTATTACTCCTTTCCATTCCGTTGTTTACAGCTTTTGTTTGTGATTACTGCCTCTAATAAAGTCCACTTTTGACAGTAGGAATGCTAGTAGGATATAGTTGAATGTTAATAACCAATAAAAGATCTTGTATGATATAGGTATCTGTTAATGGTGATGGTCTTTGTTTCCCTTAATGCACATGAGGCAGTGCTCTTACTGCATGTGACTGATATGATCAGATTTGCTTATTCATGCTAGGTGCTGACCATGTTGGATTGACGCCTTGTATGAATTAATAGTTGCACTGATATACTTTTGTAGCGACAAGGGATGGATGTGCATGGCTAGCTATCTGTCGAATTGCAGGTATATTAGTAGGAAAATTCACCTAATTAAATTGATTTTGCGGTGATTACTTCATTCTTGAAAATGAATGATTAGCTAATTCTAGTCTCAATTTTCATAACTCCATAAAGAACCAGGTGTTCTCGACAATTGGTTCTGGATGGGAAATTTGATTTTGCTGAATGATTTGGGATTTTTTTGTTCGGTTTGGACCTCATGAGTAATGACCATGACTTGTGTACTATCAGGTGACGGATGCCACCATTTCAGGATTGCACTGGCCTCCACATCTTCCATTTTACTGCACTCAGTTTCCCTGGACATGGTGCTACAAATCCGACAAATGACGCAAGGCCCCTATCTACCCTCTCCCACTTGACACAGACACTGAAGCTTTGAGGTTACTGCTACTGACTTGCTAGGTGAGGATGATTAACTTTCCCAGTTCTATGGTTTCAACTTTTTTACAGGATTTCTTGATCAACTGAGTTCTGAATATGGATGAAGTGATGGATTATTTTGCTGCTTTGTTCATGTGTGATTACTAGTACTGAGAACCAATTGAAATTGCTATGCTTCGCATATGCGGCAAGACTATCTTGATCTGGCTGATCCTGATTTGGACTTTCTGAGCTGCACACATGTTGATAGGTAACTGCGCATCTGTAGGTGCAAGGTGTTAGTTTCCAGTCCTACAATTTGTGTGCTACATGAACGGTGATGTTTGCTGGTGCTACAGTTGTGACCTCGCATTCCCATTTCACTGGTGAATTCACGTAGGTATGTACAATTTAAAATCTTAGAACAAATTTCATATTGACCACCTGAACCAGCTGGGAATATGACTATAATTTAGTTTCAGCTGGTTAACATCTTTGTTTAGGTTATGTACATTTCTGCATTCTATGGTGATTAGCCTGTATCTCCCTGCCATTTTGTCATTCACTATTTGCTAACCTGCACCCCACTTTCAGAATCTGACTATAAAAATTACTCAACCTTCTAGCTGATATACTCAGGAGTATTGAAGCTTATTGTATCTTAAAAATATGATGGTGGCTGACATGTGTCGATTAAAGGAACTCAAATTTAGCAACCCCATGACGCATTTCTGAAACAGATTCATATTCAGCAAATAAAGATTTTGTTGTGTTTTATGTTTTTGCCACTTAGACAAGACACAATGCTATTCGTGACAAAGTATAGTTCCTGAACACCACACTTAGGGCGTGTTTGGGAGAGCTCCACGCAGCTCCAGATCCAAAAAAACAGCTCCACTCCATTTTTTTCCTGCCAAACACCCCAGCTCCAAAAACTCCAGATCCACCAAATCCATGGATCTAGCTCCCAACTCCACCAAATCCATGGAGTGCCTCAAGGGGTACTCTGCGAAACCTTGTTTCGTACTCACTCGTGGAGTTGGGTGGAAATTACCCACCACTGCCACTGATTAGTGGGAAAAAACGGTTCGTTCTTTTGTTTGTTCGCTGCCCCCTCCTCTCCCACGCGTGCGACTCCCCACCGCCGGCCACCATGGGCCGCTAGCCCTCTTCACCATGCCGCCGGAGCTCCACACCAGCGGAGGCGCGGCCTCCCGCATCGACGCCGACGGAGCTCGCCCGCCCGCGAGGCCGCCCGCCCCGCACCGGCGGCGAGGCCGCGAGCCCGCCGGCGGCGGCGCCGCCCGGCGGCTCGCCGGCCCGTCCGCGAGGCCGCGCCCCGTCCGCCTCGCCGGCGGCTTGTCCGGCCGGCCACGAGCCCGCCCGCACGTGTGCCCGCGTCGGCGGCTTGCCCGCCCGGCCGCGAGCTTGCGCGCCGGTGCCCGGCCGCGCCCCCGTCCCCCGCCCCCCGCCCGCGCCCCGTCCGCCGGAGCAGCACCCCCCGGCCCCCGCCCCGGCCGCGCGCCCCCGTCCGCCGGAGGCGGCGGTTTGCTCGCCCGGCCCTCGTCCCCGTCCGCCCTCGCCGGCGGTTAGCCCGCTCGGCCGCATGTCCGCCTGCCTGGCCGCCGGGCCAAGAGTAGGGAGGAAGAAGAATTTTATTTTTTATGCTTTTGACATGTGGGTCCTGATTGTCATAGAGATGGAAAGAAATTTGGAGTTGTACCAAACATTTTGCAAAATCTCAGCTCCACGGTGGAGCCGCTCCACGGTGAAATTTCGTGGATCTGCAGCTCTGGAGCTATTTTTGCGGAGTTGGAGCTCTCCCAAACACGCCCTTATTCACTGGTTTCTTCGTAGATTCTCCTGCTGGCAAATGTAGCACTTAACAAACATATATTTAATAGAAAATCTGCTAATATGCTGCTTGGATGGATTAAACCGATGCACAGTTGATCTAAAAGGATGCAACTTTCAGTTATATAGAGATTTAACTTATCTTGCTGAGGTTGTTATTGTTCAGCTCACCGTTTTGTGTCAGATGTGTTCAGATTCTAAACTAGGCGATTCTGAATATTTGGGTTGTTTGGTTAACTTCACACTAGCAGAGAAGACAGTTTTCTGTGACTGCACCTAAAGATGTATATGTGCTTTGCGAATTGTTCTCTCTTGTGAGAATTGTCTTTTTCATTCAATGCTACTTCATGTTATGCAGTAAAGGTTGGATTAGATCGACAATCCCTTTGGTTAGTATTTTGGAATTCTAATTCTAATTTCAGTATTTCTCTTTTTAATTTAAGTACATTGAACTTCAGACTTAGTTTTTTTCTATGGATTTGTGCACCTTATGATAATGCTAGATTACCATGTTTTGATGGATTCATAATCCAGTGCACAATTGACCTAAGCTGTCATTTACACGGAGATATAGCAATTACCTTGCCACAGCTATTCCAGTTCTATTACTAATCTGTGTCCTTTAATTTGCCTTTTCTAGACTATGATTCAAATTCTGTGTCCATGGTCCAAGTCTCATGTTACCTCTACATGTTTATTCATTTTTCAGCTAGCACAAAAGCTTTATAAGGAGTTTAGAGAATGATTTTGCAGGCTAGTTTAGACTGCATAATTGTAATATCCCTTGAACCTTCTCGCCATTTTTTTTTCAAATCATTCAGAAATGAATCTTGTAAATTCACATCAATGGCGAGCATCTAGTTGCAGCATGTGTGAGTGATTTCGTGGATGGATAGTTCACTAGTTCAGTTTTATAGTTTTAGTTGACATTTGGCAAAGTCTTCGGTGCAACCTGCTGGCCTGCTACTGTTCGTGAGGTTTTGGCTGCCACTGTCTAAAATATATAATGTATCATGGATTTGTCTAATTTTCGACTAGCCATACAATTCTAGGTGTATCTCTAAAGATTTTTGTTTGAGGTGTAGGATTTCACAAAATATTTTAGATTCCTACATTTTTAATCATTTCTGACTTGGCTTCATGAGTCTTCAGTAGTGACATGTAGAGTTGGGTAATATGTGATTTCTTTTCTCGGGTTATTGAGGTTCAAAAGTTTGTAACAATCCCATGTTCTCTAACACCTAGCAGGGTTAAGCCTTTTTCAGTCCTCTGGTTAGTAACATTATCATAACTCCTGTTAGCAAAAACATAATCAAGTTGTTATTGGTCTATATTGATTCGTGACATAGTTTCCTCCCTTTTTGCTTCCGATTGCCTACTAAACCAAGCAATTTATTACCAATGATCATTTTTCTGTAGAGTGTTTGCCTTGGGGGTGGGTTCATGGTGGGGGTGTGGGTCTGTCGGCAGACCTGTTGGTGTTTTTAGTCAATTAGCATACAATCCCCTGTGCTAGGCATTAGTAATTGCATTTTCAGTTGTATAGACTGTTAAAGAAATTTCTGATTGACCTAACTATCTTTTGCATTTTCGGTCTTAGCAGTTATCATCATTGTAAAATCCTTTGGATATATTTCAGTTCTGTTCGCGAGAACATCTAACTAACATCTAGTTATTCTTTATGCAGTACAATGGTGTATTGACGTCATTTTGACAATGGATGGAGGTCGATGAATTAAACCAAATGGCAGAACTTGCTGGTGTTTTCCTCGAGCAGTTAACAATCCAAGATTTAGTGACAGTAGGGAGCAACCAGTTTGGTTTTATTCTTTAGGGCGGATAATAGTGCAGCAGCCTGATTGTCAATACGGTGTTCAAGTACCTAGTAGTCATTTACATGTATAGGCGGTGTGATGAGTGCATTCCTACGCTCAAATTTTTGATTTTATTATAATTGTGAGTGCACACATTTCACTTTTTAGGTGTAGAGGTTAGCAGATTTCTAATTTGCAGGATATTGTGGTAGGTACCCATTTCAACTCATTCTGACAAGGTCAACATAAACAGTGTACGTACTACTGATAGAAATCTGTATCTTCTCTTTGACAAAAAAATATCTAGCACTTTTTTGTCAAGGTTCACAAATCATCTTTCAAAAAAAAATTAATTAAACAATACGAGAGCGTACTATGCAATGAATCAATTCTAATCAGAGAGCAATTTATTTATCATAAAAAAAGCAACTAACAAATTTAGATTATCCAACTGCAAAACCGTATCTACAATAAAACCACGTGGTGGATTAAAATCAAGAACCGGAGGCGGACCTGGAGCAAGAAAACTGGAGATGAAAAAAAATCAGTAACAGGAGGTGGACCTGGAGCAAGAAAATCGGGCGTCGTAGATTCCATACCCAGTGTAAACTATGCAAACTCCGATCAGGACTATCGGATCTAGATCCAAAGGGCACACACAGAGGTGAGGGTAATTTTACACATACCCGCCCGCCAACCCCTTCTGGTCCACGTCGTTTTGCAATTACCCCCCTAATCCCGCGGTGCCAGACCCACCCAATCCGCCTCGGCGAGCATCGCGGTCCAGTGACGCCGCCACCTTCCATCGCCGCAGCCTCCTCTTAGCACAACCGCCCCTCCTAGCGCTGCAGTCGCGGTCGGCGGTGGGAAGGCCACCGCTACGGCGTTGGCAGCGGCGGATACGACCACGCGCCACCGGCTCCCTTGCTCACCACCTCTGCGCGGCCTCCTCCTCCTACAGTTAAGGCTACAGCCAGGACGGCATTCGGCTACAGCTACAGCTCCGCCCCCGTCGCCTTCCCGCCGGGGCTCACCATGACTTGCACCCAGGAGCAAATCCCTTAATTCACTCTGGAAATCTATGCACGGACGGACTAAAAAAAAATTCACCGCAACTAATGAAAGGGGAAATGGCAACTTGAAACATGGGCAAATCGGAGAAATCTGAATCTTTTCTCCTAGGTGCATCAGCCGGAAGATTTCAGCTAGCGGTAAAAATGGCGGCGGTAAAAACTCACAACTCGCAAGCACTCATGAGCACCGCATACGTGTTCGCGCCCTTGACGTCGAGGCTCTGTAAATCCCAGTTGATCGTGATGTTTCCGTTAGGATCTAGGGTGTCATAGGCACCGAATTCCACACGAATTAAAAATCAGGAACCACGATTCGCTTCGCCCGGTCATTTCTCAAGAACAACAGCCAACGATCGAAACGCCCAAAAAGAAGAAAGGCCACCTGCAAATCGGGAGGAAGAGCAGCACAAGAAGGCGAGCAGGACCAAGACGAAGCGCTCCGGCCCCATCGTTCCGAATCTGATGGAATTCCCCCACACAAGCCGGGGCACCCCGCCGCCGATTCCGCTGCCCTGCCGTCTGTACGTGCCCGACGCTCGATTTCGCAGGAGCCAAGGGGAACTGGGGAAGACGATAGGGGGCTACGGGGAACAAGACACGGATTCAGTCAGTACTACTCAGTAGATGATCCGGTCACCGACGACCGATGTGGACGTTCGCCTCATCGGTCTCGCAGCATTCGCCTCGAATTAAACAAAGGGACCGGGGTGGCGACACTGGGAGGAGGGGCGACAACGGTGGGTGGTGGCGGCGTCCCGGCGTCGCTGTAAGGGGGCGCTCGTCAAGGCGGACTGGGTGGGCGTGGCGCCGCGGAGGGGGGTTATTGCCAAAAGATGTGGATCAGATGGGGACTGGCGGGCGGGTATGTGTAAAATTACACACCTCTCTCCGTAGTCTTTGGATCCAGATCCAGTGGTCCTGATCGTCGTTTGCATAGTTTTCACAGGCGTCCTGGTTTCCATCTGATACGGTCCCCATATATATATATATATATATATATATATATATATATATATATATATATATATATATATATATATATATATATATATATATATATATATATATATATATATATATATATATATTCACACACACACACACACACTTTTGCTATAATGCACCTGAGTGCATTCTGTATAGGGAATGCACCCACCTTGATTGTAATTGATATTCGCTCAGTTGCAACTGGACTTACTCCAGTTGCAATTGGTTCGCGTCGGGCTGCAATTAGGTGGTCTAGTTACAATTGGTTCGTACCTAGTTGCAACGGGTCAGATTCGTTGTATTTAGTTTCGTCGAGTTGCAATTAGTATAATGTCATGGTTGCAATTGATCTAGTCTCACTGTTGCAATTGGTTTACACGCAGTGAGCGCCTAGTTGCAACTAGTTGAGTCTGATTGCAATTGGTCCGCATGCAAATGCAATTGGTCCGTCTAGTTGCAATTAGTGTAGTCGCACATTCCTAATTGCGGGAGTCTGTATATTTGTTTAGCAAAATGTTTTTTCCGTCGAGTTGCAATTGGTATGGTGTTACTGTTGCAATTGCTCTAGTCAACCTATTGCAATTGGTTGAATCTGTAGGGTCTGTGCATCTGTTATTTTGTTATAATGCACCTAGGTGCATTTTGTATAGAGGATGCACCCACCCTGATTTCAACTGGGCTCACTCTGGTTGCAATTTGTTCACGTCAGATTGCAACTAGGAGTTGCAATTGGTCAATATTCAGTTGCAACGGAGTCAGATTTGTTGTAATTATTTTTATCGAGTTGCAATTTGTCGGTGCAT